>CM061280.1:69181143-71681143 GCA_030848825.1 Tadarida brasiliensis
ATGTCCACTTCCCAATACCTGCAAGAAGGCCAACTGAGGGACTGGCCTTAAAAAATTTGGTTGTTTTTTTTCTCCAAATCAATTCATTTCTCAATTTTTTTTTTTCACTTACAAGATTCCAAAATAGCAGCAGAGTGAATGGAAGGTACACAGACCATTTCCCAGGACCAAACTGGAATTACAACTAAAACAAAGACAGATCATCAGGAAAAAGCAACAGAAAAGCAGCTTGTGAGGACCACATAACTAGGGACACTGAATTGATCCTGGTAGGACTGCGGATGTACGAGAGGAGGGCTGGGAGCCCACGGACAGCAGCGGTCTTAGCCATGAGCAGCGCCCTCAAGGTTAAATTCCCAAGCCGGCTCCACAGCGCAGAGGGCCTGGACAGAGCACTAAAATAGCCACCGCCACTCACCTTGGGCTAAGGCAGAGGGAGGGCGGACTGGACTGGAACTCTGTGGGGACACTCGGGATTTGGAGGGTGCTCAAAGCTTTTGCTGAGTTGCTGCCAGGCAGGACAGTGGCCATCTTACTCCTTCCCAGGACTCTGGGTAGAGGCCTCGGCCCCTCCCTCAGAGATACAACCCCACCCAGGTGGACCATTGAAATGCAAATTGAGGCTCTTTAACAGCCAGCATCTGCCCCACTGCCAGGAAATCCACTTACGCTGAACACCTGAGGGAGGTTTTCATTCAACTGAGAAACCAAGGTTCTTCAAGTAACTGCAACTAATAGCCTCTAGGCAAAAAGCTAGAGGATAACTTAACCTATCCTGGGCTTGAAAATCTACTCAGGAAAGTAAGACTTGACAGTGGAGTTTAACATGGGTCCTCCCATGCTCATCTAAACTCAGTAGAGGGAGCCACAAACAGCAGAACACCAACGTCCACAGGGAAAATTTGGCAGGCTCCAAAACACACTGCAAGAGCCAAAATGGTGAAAAAAAGAAACAAATCCCAAATGAAAGAACAAGACACCTCTACCGAAAATAAGATAAATGAAATGCAGTTAAGCAAGTTAACAGAGCTAAAATTCAGAGCCATGATCTTGAGGAAGCTCAACAGCATGAGTAAGGACACCAACACCATGAGTAAAGACATAGAAACACTGAAAATCAACCAATTGGAAATCAAGAAGCACCAAGAAGAAATGAAGAATGACATAGCAGAAATGGAGAACACATTGGAAGGACTAAACTGCAGAGTAGAGGAAGCTGAGGACAGGATCAGTGAATTAGAAGACAGGGTAGAAAAAAATCAACCAATCAGAAAACCAAAAGGAAAAAACAATTTAAAAACAGGAAGACAGCTTAAGAGAACTGTGGAACATCACGACACGTAATAATATTCGCATCACAGGAGTCCCCGAAGAAGAAGAAAATGAGCAAAGGTTAGAGAATATGTTTGAAGAAATAGTGACAGAAAACTTCCCTAATTTGCTGAAGGAAGAAGGCATTCAAGTTCAAGAAGCACAGACAGCCCCAAGTAAGAAGAACCCAAACAGGCCCACACAAATATACATAGTAATTAAAATGCCAAAAAGTAAAGACAAAGAGAGAATCCTAAAGGCAGCAAGACATAAGCAACAGGTTACGTACAAAGGAACCCCCATAAGGTTATCAGCTGACTTCTCAACAGAAACACTACAGGCCAGAATGGAATGGCATGAAGTAATCAAGGTCATGAAAAACAAGGATCTGAATCCAAGAATACTCTACCCAGCAAGGCTATCATTCAAAATAGAAGGTCAAATAAAGAGCTTCTCAGACAAAAAAAAAAAAAAAAAAAAGGCTAAGGGAATACATTAGCACCAAACCAGCACCGCAAGAAATGTTAAAAGGACTGCTGTAATTAGTAGAAAAAATAGGAAGGAAAATATAACCACAATAAACAAAAATGGCAATAAATAAGTACATACCAATAATCACCTTAAATGTAAATGGGTTGAAATGGGTTGAACGCTCTGATCAAAATACACAGAGTAGCTAATTGGATAAGAGAGCATGACTCATATATATGTTGTTTACAAGAGACCCACCTAACAAAAAAAGACTCACATAGGTTGAAGGTGAAGGGATGGAAAAAAAATCTTCCAGGCAAACGCAAAGGAAAAAAAAAAAAAGCTGGGTTAGCAACACTCAAACCTGATAAAATAGATTTCAAAATGAAGGCCATAACTAGAGACAAAGAAGGTCGCTACATAATATTGAAAGGAGCTATCCAACAGGGAGATATAACCTTGGTGAACATATATGCACCCAATATAGGAACACCAAAATATATTAAAAATCTTCCGGAGGACTTCAAAGGAGAAATCGACAGCAATACAATCATAGCAGGGAACTTCAACACCCCGGTGACATCACTGGACAGATCATCCAGAGAAAAAATTAACAAGGAAACAGAGACTCTAAATGAAGCACTAGACCAAATGTATTTCAGAGATATCTATACAGAATTACACCCCAAAACTACAGAATTCACATTCTTCTCAAGTGCATATGGGACATTCTCAAAGACAGACCACATGTTAGGACAAACTAAGTCTCTACAAGTTCAAGAAGATTGAAATCATATCAAGCATCTTCTCAGATCACAATGGCATGAAACTAGAAATCAATTGCAACAAGAACATGCAAAGACATTTGAAGACATGGAGGTTAAATAGCATGTTATTAAACAATGAATGGGTTACCAAGGAGATCAAAGAAGAAATTAAAAACATCCTGGAAACGAATGAAAATTAACACATAACAACACAAAATCTATGAGATGCAGCGAAAGGAGTTCTGAGAGGGAAGTTCATAGCACTCGAGGCCTACCTCAAGAAACAAGAAAAATTTCTAATAGACTATCTAACCTCACAACTTAAAGAACTAGAAAACAAACAAAAAGAGAACCCCAGAGCAAGGAGAAGGAAGGAAATAGTAAAGATCAGAGCAGAAATAAATGACATAGAGATCAAAAAAACAATTCAAAGGATCGTGAAACAAAGAGCTGGTTTTTTGAAAAGATGAACAAGATTGATGGACCCTTAGCTAGACTCACCAAGAAACAAAGAGAGAGAACCCAAATACACAAAATCAGAAATGAAAGAGAAGTAACAACTGACACCACAGAAATACAAAAGATCGTTAACAAATACTATGAAGATTTATATGGCAACAAATTCAACAATCTAAGCGAAATGGACAAGTTTCTAGAAACACAGTCTCCCAAAACTGGACCGGGAAGAGGTAGAATCTTGAACAGACCAATAACAACTAAGGAAATTGAAGATGTAATCAAGACTCTCCCAGCAAACAAAAGCCCAGGCCCGGATGTCTTCACGGGGGAGTTTTACCGAATATTCAAAGAAGAACTAACACCCATTCTCTTCAAACTATTTCAAAATATTCAAGAAGAAGGAAGACTTCCAACTCTTTTTATGAGGCCAGCATAATCCTAATTCCAAAACCAGAAAAAGACACTACAAAGAAAGAAAACTACAGGCCAATATCCCTGATGAACATAGATGCCAAAACCCTTAACAAAATACCAGCAAATCAGATCCAGCAATACATCAAAAAAATTATTCACCATGATCAAGTGGGATTCATCCCAGGGATGCAAGGCTGGTACAATATTCGCAAATCAATAAATGTGATACACCACATAAACAAATAGAAAGATAAAAACCACACGATCCTATCAATAGATGCTGAAAAAGCATTCGACAAAATCCACCACCCATTTCTGATAAAAACGCTCAGCAATGTGGGAATAGCGGGATCATATCTTGACATAATAAAGGCCATATATGAAAGACCTACAGCCAGCATCATACTCAATGGGCAATACTAAAAACATTTCCCTTAAGAACAGGAACAAGACAGGGATGCCCTCTTTCATCACTCTTATTCAACATAGTACTGGAAGTCTTAGCCACAGCAATCAGACATAAAGAAAAAATAAAAGAGATCCAATTTGGTAAGGAGGAAGTGAAACTGTCATTATTCACAGATGACATGATATTATACAGAGAAAACCCTAAAGATTCCATCAAAAATCTACTAGACTTAATAAGTGAATTTGGCAAAGTAGCAGGATACAAAATTAACGTCAAGAAATCGACGGCATTCTTTTACACCAATGATGAACTCACAGAAAGAGAAATTTAAAAAACAATACCATTTACCATCGCGGCAAAAAAATTAAGATACCTAGGAATAAACTTAACCAAAGAAGTAAAGCAACTATTTGCAGAGAACTACAGGACATTGAAAAAAGAAATAGAGGAAGATATAAAGAAGTGGAAGCATATACCTTGTTCATGGATTGGAAGAATTAACATCATTAAAATGTCCATATTACCCAAAGCAATCTATAGATTCAATGCAATCCCCATCAAAATACCAGTGACATATTTCACAGAACTAGAAAAAATACTTCAAATTTCATATGGAACCAAATAGAACCCAAATAGCTACAGCAATCTTGAAAAAGAAGGAGAAAGTAGGTGGGATCACAATACCGGATATCAGGTTATTCTACAAAGCTATTGTAATCAAAACAGCCTGGTACTGGCACAAGAACAGGCATATAGACCAGTGGAACAGAACAGAGAATCCAGAAATTGACCCAAGACATCATGCTTAATTAATATTTGACAAAGGTGGTAAGAGCATACAATGGAGTAAAGACAGCCTCTTTAATAAATGGTGTTGGGAAAATTGGACAGCTACATGCAAAAAAAAAAAAAAAATGAAACTAGACCATCAACTTACACCATACACAAGAATGAACTCAAAATGGATAAAAGACTTAAATGTGACTCATGAATCCATAAAAATCCTAGAAGAAAATGTAGGCAACAAAATTTCAGACATCATACACAGCAGAATCTTCACTGATACATCACCTAAGGCAACAGAAACAAAGGAAAAAATGAACACATGGAACTACATCAAACTAAAAAGCTTCTGCACAGCAAAAGAAACAACCATCAAATTGGAAAGGGTACCCACTGTATGGGAGAGCATAATTGCCAATGATATATCAGATAAGAGGTTAATCTCCAAAATACATAGAGTGCTCATACAACTCAACAAAAGGAAGACAAAGAAGCCAATTAAAAAATGGGCATAGGAACTAAATAGACACCTCTCCAAACAGGACATACAAATGGCTAAGAGATATATGAAGAAATGCTCAACGTCACTAATCATCAGAGAGATGCAAATTAAAACAACAATGAGGTATCACCTCACACTTGTCAGAATAGCCACCATCAACAAAGCATCAAACAATAAATGTTGGTGAGGGTGTAGAGAAAAGGGGACTCTAGTACACTGCTGGTGGGAATGCAGACTGGTGCAGCCACTATGGAAAACACTATGGTGTTACCTCAAAAAATTAAAAATTGAATTGCCATTTGACCCAGTGATCCCACTTCTAGGAATATACCCTAAGAAGCCTGAAACACCAATCAGAAAGGATATATATACCCCCATGTTCATAGCAGCGTTATTTACAATAGCTAAGATCTGGAAACAGCCCAAGTGCCCATCAGTGGATGAATGGATAAAAAAGCAGTGGTACATATACACAATGGAGTACTATGCAGCTGTAAGAAAGAAAGACCTCTTATCCTTTGAGATGGCATGGAAGGGCCTGGAGAGTATTATCCTAAGCAAAACAAGCCAAGCAGAGAAAGACAAATATCACATGATCTCACTTATTTGTGGAATATAATGAACATAACAGTCTGAGGAACAGGGTAGACCCAGAGACGTGGAAGTAGGGTACAGACTGACAACCCTCAGAAGAGGGGGTGGGTGGGTAGGGAAGAGATAAACCACAGAACTTTTATGCATGTACGCATAACTGATGTACATGGACAACAAAGCTGGGGTGGTGTGGAGGGAGTGGGGAGGAGGAGGTCAATGGGGATAAAAGGAGAAACATCTGTAACAAAAATAAATTAATAAAATAATATATAAATACTTTATGATTCCACTTATATGAGGTATCTAATGTAATCAAACTCATAGAAACAGAAAGTAGAGCAGTGGTTTCCAGGGTCTAGGGGGAGAGAGGAAGGGGAGTTTTGTTTTGTTTTCTTAATCCTCCCCTGAGGACATTTTTTGCATTTGTCTTCAGATAGAGCGGGAGGGAGAGAAGGGGGAAGAGAGAGAGAAATGTCGATGTGAGAGAGACACATCGAGTGACTGTCACCCACACAACACCAACAGGGGCCAGGGACAAACTGCAACTTAGAGGAACTGAACCATGGACTCTCTGGTCTGCAGGCCGACACTCCAACAGCTGAGCCAAACCAGCTGGGGCAAGGGGAGTTGTTTTTTAATGGGTACAGTGTTTCAATTTTGCAAGATGAAAAACATCCTGGAGATTGGTTGCATAACAATGTGAATATATTTAGCACTTCTGGAACCACACACTTAAAAATCATTAAGATGGTAAATTTTAGGTTATGCATTTTGCCAGAGTTAGAAATAGAATAAAAATTTTAAAGGATCACGCTATAATACATGGTACATAACATAATGATGCGTGGTACATAACATGATACATTGTTATGAATCTCTACTCCAAGAAAAAGTGGTTATAGTATAAAAAGTCCCTAAATGTTTAATGTCTATCAAAATAGTCTTCTTCTAGTGAAATTTCCTCATCTAATACCTAAATAGGAAAAACTGCAATGCTTCAAGCAGTACTTTAATCATGAGTAAATACAATGGTATGAGAGGAGATGAACACACTTTTGAAAAGATGTTCTTGCCTTTGTAGGGGAAAACAATGCAAGCAATCTTATTTAGGTCACAGCAGTTACTGTAAACATCCCAAGAAAAGCATATTAATAACAGCCACCCACAAAGGACCTGGTTTCAACCATGGAATGTCATGAAGTCAGTAGGAGGAAGGCTGGAGGAGAATTTGACCAGATTTTAAAAATTAGGATGTTAGTATGTTTTTGTTGTTCATTTTTGATTTAGAAATAGCAAGTAGAGACAGTATTTTAAATTAGGAATTTGGACTAGATGGTGTCTGAAGGGCTTCCTGATTCTAAACCACAATGACTGATTGCTTACATGATATAAGAACTAAAGAGAGAGAGAGAGAGAGGAAGGAAAGAAGGAAGGAAGGAAGGAAGGAAGGAAGGAAGGAAGGAAGGAAGGAAGGAAGAAAGAAAGAAAGAAAGAAAGAAAGAAAGAAAGAAAGAAAGAAAGAAAGAAAGAAAGAAAGAAAGAAAGAAAGAAAGAAAAACTCAGAGAAGCATCCTAAATATTTACATCAATCCTTGATTCTGCTATCAGTAGAGTAAGAGGCCACCTTCCTGAGTCTATCAGTGTGGTCACAAGGGAATGCACTGTGCTAGGTCCCTGCCACTAACTTGCTCTAAGGCAACTCACTGCCTCTCTGTGGCCTGATTCCCTCTTTTTTGCAATGGGAAGGTTGGAACAAATGGTTATTATGTTCCCTTCTAGCCTTTATAACTTCTGATTAAGAATCTGGGAAACACGGCAGTGATGGTTGCAGAACAATATGACTGTATGTAATGCCACAGAACTGTACACTTAAAATCATTAAAATGGTAAATAGTATGTTATATATTTTACCACAATAAAAATAAAGATAAATTTAATATTTTTAAAGCAATAGCTTATAATTAGAATTTGCAGGAAACCCAAGAGGCCTCTATGCTTGGCTTTCACTTCTTTATTTTTAATCAAGTAATCTTTGATTCCCAAAGAAACATTCATATACACCAGAGATGATGCTATTAAAATAAAAACTTTTCATAAAACATTAAGTCCCTCCATATTGTAACTACCCCCCAATTCACCACTTGAGTCCACTCCAATCTCTCTCTCTCTCTCTCTCTAGTATATATATTATTATTCTCTCTCTAATATATAATATATATATATACATGGCTTTCATAAACTGATTCTCACCTGTATACGATACAGTCAAGAAAGATACACCCTGGCAACAACTCTCATTTTCTCCTGCCATAGAAACTAAGCAACTCAATTTCTGGCTCAAAGGCAGCGGAACAAGTTTATTACCTTCTACCAGGTTTTTCATGTCTTAGGAAGATGCCTCTGCATTAAAATCAATACAAGATTTTTCAAGGTATTTGGTTTTGTCACTTGCCTAGAGACAATGGCCTCAGAAAAGAGGATGAACTGCCTTACTTCCCTTTCTTTCCCCTCTGTACATGCTGCTCTTTAAAGACATGCTTTTTATTCCACCAATTCAAAGGTTGCTTTTATGTCCAGTGGGGTAGAGAGAGAAAGCTATGTGTTTTTTCAGTGGCGAAATCTGTCAAGTCCCAAAGGCTTTTGTGATACAAATCAGGTCATTCTATATAGCCTAAACACCCAATTACACAGGGGAAATAAAAAAACATTTATAACTTAAAGTAACTAGCAGTAATAGGTCAATGTACTTGATTGGTCATGAACCAATTATAGGCACACTGCTTGGTGCTTGGACAATGAGAAGAGGTAGGGGTGCACGAGGCTGGTCCAAACCTCACACTCCTATCTGCCCCCCCTTCTCCAGCTACCAGATATAGGCAGGAAAGTGGTGTCTAAGAACAAGAATTATCTTACCCACCTGCTCTAAACTGGCAAAGTCATATCATAGAAGTTCCACTCCCATCATCTTATCCCATAACATCAAGATCCATTGAGGTTCAAGCCACCTGAAGGGCCAAAATATTTTAGCATTAACCTCTGCCATTCTAACTGTTGTGCTGGGATTGTCAGCTCTGGATGGCATCCCCAAAGCTCCCTCTAAGCCCTGCCCTCCTTGGAAGGGCCCAGGCTTTGAAACTCCCTTCCTTCCCCATTTTCTCCTAAAGAGAAAGCGGCAAGAGGAAGAATGAAGGAAAGACTGGTAGTAAGACAGAAAGAGGAGTAAAAAAAGGAGAAAGGAGGCTACCAAACAAAATATTTGCATGTGGAAGATCAACAGGGCTGAGGGCACTGGAGGTTATTTACTTCAACCCACCAGAAAACTCAAGACCCAAAGCAAACAGTTCATTGACAAAGATCATGGGCATAGACCTCAGGGCTTTACCTCACTTCACATTTTTTTGAGATACTGAACAATTTGAGAATCTGTTGAAAGCTACTGACACCATTTACCAGAAAATATGCATGCACACATAATTTCTAGGGTTCCTTTAATGTCTCTAAGACAATAATTCCCCAACTTGCCTGATCATAAGAATCACCCAAACACTTGTTTACAATTCAGATTAGCAAACTCTCTTCCTAAATTTCTGATTCAGGAGGTCAGCGAGAGGGGGGTAACTTTTTATATTTCTTTAAACAAACCCTACAGATGATACTTAACTTCAGGAAAATTTGAGAAACAAGTACCTAAACTGGCAGTTAAGTACCTAAACTGGCGGAACATTAGAATCATTTGAGGAGATTTATTTTTAAAAAAAATGGGTCTGTAAATCTCACACCTAGATTACATAATCAAATTCTCATAGTGGACGATGTACGTGCTAGGAGGTGATGTTGATGCCCAAGCATATTCAGGAACCTCAGCTCTAGCAGTCTCTGAAACAAAGATAAACAATAACCCTGTCCAACTGCATCCAGACTGCCTTCTTGGTAGTTTGGCGTGGGAAGGGCCCTGATGGCCATGATAGGCATCAGGTCACTCACTGATTGACATACGACCAACATGGAGCAGAGTACCCTGAAAATCTGGTTCCTGACTTGCAAAATATCAGCTCAATGAAGACAGGGATGGTTATCTGTTCTATGCACTCCTGTATCCTGTGTCTGGTGCAATAGTTGGCAAATAAGTGTTTATTGAGTAAATTAATGGATGAATTAATACATGAATTAATATAATTAAAATCCATTAAATTGGAGTATGATTGTCAGACAGATATGTGAATCTGCAGATTTGTTTCTACGGCCAACAAGCTCTCTAAAGAGAACTTTCTAACTTGAATAATCAATATGAAAATCACTACAATTTTAGTATATTTTGAATATCACCAATGACCAAATTTTAAGTATGTTTTCCATACACTATGTCATTCCATCTTTAAAATAAGCTTATAAGATAATAACTATCTCCATTGTGGAGAGACTTAGAAATATTATTTGCCCAAAATCACACAGCAAATAAGTAGAGGAACTTAGATGTGAACTCAAGTCTCTAAAATCCATGTTTTCTTTTAATGATGTAGTCACTTTTACATGGAAGATGGTTCATTGTAAAGTAGAAATTATACTCCAAATTAAATTAGCAATATTGAATCCAGATGGGATGTTGCTCTCATTTCAAAGCCTTTTGGTATAGTTTGGAGTTTACTTTTATTATATCATTAATATCACTATAGATATCCACTGTAGAGAAATAAAAGATACAAATACAAATTATACATCTTCTATAAGCCACCCACCCAGAGATTCCATTTTGGTCTCTATTCTTGCAGGATTTATTCTAAGTGCACGTGTGTATAATTCTACATGCATTTATTTTTCCTATTTACAGATTTATGCATGCATATATGTATCTTTATATATGCACATATCTGTATATGTACATTTGTAAAATGAAAATTATGTTTGCGGAGCTCAGAGAGAAGGCTCTCAAGGTGGTACACAAAAGCCTTTCATACTTGTCTGGCCAGTGTGGCTCAGTGGTTGAGCATCAACTCATGCACCAAGAGGTCGCCAGTTCAATTCCTGGTCAGGACACATGCCCAGGTTGTGGGCCCAATCCCCAGTGGGGGGCATGCGGGAGGCAGCCAGTCGATGTTCTCTCTCATTGATGTTTCTATCTCTCTCTCTCTCTCACTTCCTCTCTCTCTAAAATCAATAAAGGAAAAAAAATTTTTTCTTTTAAAAAAGCCTTTCATACCCACAAGCACAAAATCATCATCTCTCCTTGTCACCCTCAAGTCCATCCCTAGTGCACACACTAAAAATGATGGTACGGAAGATTATTTAATGACACAGAAAATGATTCTAACATGTTGTTAAGAGAACAGACCAGAGTATGTACTGCACGATCCCACACATACACTTAAAGATAATTATTATTGTATATGAGTGCATTATAAAATTCAGAGAAAAAAAGACTGGAAGGAAAATCTAAAAAGTTAACCTGGGAGTGGAACCCTTGGGTGATATTTCCTTCTCTATGCTTTTACGATTTTCCCATTTGTCCCCAGTAAATATGCATTATTTTGTAATCTGAAAAAAAAATCAACATAATGAAACATGAGCAATATAAAAACACACAAATAAATTCAAAACAGCCCTGACATTCTGCTCAAGATGTCTCCTATGTTTTTGAACTGTTAACACCGACTTATCACTGACCAGAAGGCAAAGAAACCGAAAGGTCTTGTGTTGGCCAAGCTCTGACTTCTAGGCTTTGATTGCAACCTACCTTTCTTGTCTGTCTTTCAGGAGTTGGGCGGGTGGGTCAAGTGTATGCAGAACAAGGACAACAGGATGGGTGTGGGAGGGACGCTTCTTCTGGCTGCCACCATCTTAGCGCCACCATCTAGACTTGAGCACAGACCCCTTCCCTCCCTGCAGCCACCAGTGCCACTGGCTGAAGCCTCGACTCACTTTGCAGCATCCCCACGCGAGGGGGCCAGGCCATGGGCACCCCGGGCAGGTGATTCAAGCCCTCCGCTGCTGCTCACCACCACCATCTGCAAGGGAGCTTTGTCATGTCCTGTGCCCAGCGGCTCTTCGTCAAGTTTCACCTTTGGTGACAAAACTTTTCCGTGTTTCTTTTTTAGGCAGCCACCACATCACGAGGCTAATGCTCGAGCATACTGAAGTTTGTAATAAACCTGCCTGCCAGACACTAGGCGACTGAGGGACACTGATTAACCAGACCTGTCAGTGCTACCGTCCAGTTTCCAGCTGGTCAGGAAACAAATGTTCCCTGAAATGAGAGCAGCTAGGAGCTCCTGGCCCTGTTTCTAGGGGAATGGTTCACATTGTTCCCAGAGCTCTGAAAATCACTTGCAAATCCAAGAGCTCTTGGAAGTCTTCATGTTCAGTAACCCCCCCAAGGGGAGAGGCATACATACACATAGATAATCAAAGGCAAAACAAGCAGGTAAATTCACTATACTTTCAAAATCATGGCTGAAAGAACATTCTGAAAATATCTATACGCATATTCAAGAACTGTACTCAGTTTGCCTTCTTTAGGCTGTTCACTTCTACTTTTAACAGCAAGATAAATATTTAAGAACATAATCTGTTTACGCTCCCAGTTCAAGAAGAATAGAAATGCTACCTACATCATTTGGACGGATTTTTGAGAACTGGATTTCACATTTGTTATTAAACTTACCTGATATCATGCAAGAGACTTATCACTGTTAATTAGGGCTGTTAAACATAGGTTCTGCAGCACAGAGAAACTACACGATTCCTAACTTTGAAAATTATAATTAATATGCTCGTTCAAAGCATGTGTCTCTGTTAAAAAGATATATTTTGGAAAATATTATCTATCTGGAGGCAGCATAAATAGTGTAAAATATAAAGCTTTCACTTATTTTCCATTTAAAATGAGTTATATAAAAGTAGTGAAAGGATTCTTCTGTGGAAGGTGAGGAGGTTCTTTTGCTAAAGTTAGTACAGCTATCAAGGGAGAAAATCCAGAAATAAGAACCCTCTAATGATCCCAGCATACCCTAAGGAACCACATTTGGTTAAAGAAAACCACTGACATCTGTTGACATGAAAAGGAAAAGAAAAGGAGAAAGGGAGGGAGAGAAGAAGAGGGTGGATTGAGAGAGAAAGAAAGAGAAGGGAAATGAAACATGATTCTGATGAGAGATAGACTCAAAACATATGCCACGTAATGGCAAAAAATAAAATGTAATAAACAATTGGAAGTTTTACCCAGCAGTGAATTAAGAGGAAGTGTAATCTTGAGAACAGGTGAAACAAACTCCCAGACTCAGTTCTGGGAGAAAGTACTATTATTTTCAAAATGACAGATGTTTAAATCTTAAAAGTCAAAGTCATGGCCAAGTGAGGGTCAATGTACATTGGAAAGTAGAAAGTCAATGTCCAAGGCCAAAGAGGAAGAAAAGGGTGCCCCTAGGGTAGAACTGGGTTTCTTTCATTTCTGCACGCCCAGGCTCAGTACAGTACCTGGTATACAAAAGTCACCCAAGAAATGCTGAGAGATCTGTTCAGCTGCACCAAGACCACAGCCCTGGAACAATCATGCATTCAAAGGTACACTCTTCCTAATCATGTCCCAACTGGCAAACGGAAAGTAATTTTGTTTTTGTGCAAACCCAGATTAGAAAAGAACCAACTGTGCTGCCTAGGGAGGCAGTATAACAAAGTGGTTAAGAAATGAAAATTCGTGCATTTACCCAGAAATATTTCCTCAAAATATGGTATTTGTGCCCTGGTTCGTGTGGCTCAGTTGGTTGGAGCATTGTCCTATACACCGAAAGATTGTACAATTCCAGTCAGGGCACATACCTAGGTTGCAGGTTCAATCCTTGGTCAGGGTGCATATGAGAGGCAACCCATCACTGCTTCTCTCTCACATCAATGTTTCTCTTTCTTTTTTTTTTTTTTTTCTATCTCTCACTCCCTTCCTCTCTCTCTAAAATCAATTTTTAAAATATGGCATTTATCAAGGAGATAAAATGCCACATTTAAAAATGTCAGAAATCCACCCTGGCCAGTTTGGCTCAGCGGTTAGAGTGTCAGCCTGCGGACCAGAGAGTCCCGGGTTCGGTTCCCGCTAAGGGCACCTACCTTGGTTGCAGTTTGTCCCTGGCCCCAGTTGGGGTCATGAGGGTGGCAACCACTCGATGTGTCTCTCTCACATCGATGATTCTCTCTCTCTCTTCTTCCCTTTCTCCCTCCTGCTCTATCTGAAGATAAATGCAAAAACAAAAAAAAAAAAAAAAGAAGTCAGAAATCTGCCTGGCCAGTGTGACTCAGTGATTGAGCATCCACCCATGCACCAAGAGGTCCCCAGTTGGATTCCCAGTCAGGGCACATGCCCAGGTTGTGGGCCAAATCCCCAGTGGGGGGCATGCAGGAGATGGTGTTATTCTCTCTCATTGATGTTCTCTCTCATCAATGTTTCTATCTCTCTCTCCCTCTCCCTTCCTCTCTCTATAAAAATCAATAACGAAAAAATATTTTTTAAATGTCAGAAATTTGATTCAAGGGAGTTTGTAGAATTGATATATCACAGATAGATAAGCTACATTTCGAGTTAGTGAGGACTGACTAAAATGAACCACATTACACAGGACAATGAGCCTGAAATCCAGTCCTCAGCCTGTGCTGACAAATCCTGGTGCTGACATGTCTTCTGGTTAGGGAAACGTAATTCCATGACTGCAGACAATGATTTATGCAGACATTTGTCTTCTTTACTGATTGCTAAAATCATATTATGTGCCCAATCTTCACATTTCAAAGATCATGTTAAACTTAGCAAGGTAATAGACATGTAAGATCCTCTCCAGCCACTGTACTTTAATTTGTCTTTTTTTTTCTTTTTGAATTGTTTAAACTTGGAAAATATTTTCTATTCCTTTCAAATTTCTCAACTCCAAAAATATAAGCTATAATGAAGCATGCATTTGAAATCCTTTTTATTGGATATATTTGAAGAGCTGCAAATATTCTGGTTGTTCTGTGTTGACTGTAATTCCCAGAATGAGGAGTTGATTTGAATATAAAACAAAGAGACCTGGAATGGTAACAGTTTCATCTCCCTACTCATTACCTCAAAAAGCAGCTTTCCAACTTACTACCCAAAGCCTGATTCCAATTCTCTATCCAGTTCTGATCCTGTTCTCAAGGCCATCATACATTTCCCCACCCTAGGTATGAACTTCAACCCCTTCCTTTACCCCACAGCTCATTTACTGCTTCTCATTCAGGCCCTAAACCAACATCCATTCCCACCCCAACCTCACCTATATCTCCAGCTCGAGGATGCATCCTAACCCCTTTTAATGATTTGAACTGTACCAGGAAGAGACCTAAAGGAAGCAGTACTAAGTAAAGGAGAGTACACAGTACCCTAACCCATGTCCCATCTTGCTCTCCCTTCTAGTTTCAGCCTCTGAATAAGGATGCTGCACACTACTAGACATAATAATGAAGAGTATTTGGGGGCACTGTGCAGGCATCTTCTATACCTATCCCCAAGACCACTAACCTTTCTGATTAGAAATCTTCCTGGCCATGCCCCTTACCAAGACTGCAATCACCATCTTCAGCCCAGAAGAAAATATGGGGCTTAAAACACTTGTTCAAGAATATTTAATCACAAGGTGAAAAAACAATTGCCTACACGAGTAATGGGTAGACTATGACTGTTAGGTTTGAATAAGAGGTCACCAATGTCGTGATTTCTTGTGGTTAAAATACCTCTAAATACCTGTTGCACCTGGCCCAAGCCTGAGAAAGACACTTGCTGGATGCCATTACAGTAACCCCAAGACCAAGATGATCTTTTGGAATGGTGGTTAATGTTCAAGAAGTGATATGCTTACTGCATCATCACAATGACCTATCCTTCTTAGGTATGGTTAGAGAGGCCATTAGGAAAGGCCAGGAAGTGAGAATAAATGCATGTGGCAACAGCTGTGCAAGTGCCTGACTTCTGGGCCTATGCCTGGAATTGGACTGCATTGCCCAGCAGCTAGCAAGCATAAGCCCAGCATGATGCTGGTTCCAGCAGTCCCACCTAGAGAAACCAAATCCATGTGGCCTTGAAATTTGCATAAACGTGATACCTCTCTGGCTAAGCACAAGGGAAAGGGTTATAGAAAAAACACACCCAACTCCGAACAGGTAGCTACCTACAAACCAAATGATAGTTTTCAAATCGAGAATTGTCTAGCAATTTTACTCAATCCACAAATGATTTGGTTTTATCTGTAGCTGGCTACACATTTCCCGAATGCCACAGGAACACAGTTGCAGTAAATCAGACATGGCTTTGACTGAGTGCTTTTCCAACAAAGAACGGCTGAAAAGATCTAATGTGACAAGGTAGAGAAGAGTGAGTCAAAGCTAAGCGAATGAATCTGCTTAAACAAACAAATGTTATGCTTTGTTCTTCCCTGAAATAGAAATAGGCCCTCCTGTTCAGGAGCTGAGTGCCACAAACTATATACACATCTGCCAATTTCAAAGTTTATTAAAATCCTAGTCCATGGCCAGGTAGCTCAGCTGGTTAGAGCATTCTCCTGTATGCCAAATTTTTAGGTTCAATCCTCAGTCAGGGCACATACAAGAATCAACCAAGAATACATATGTAAGTGGAACAACAAATTCATGTCTCTCTCTCCTCTCTCTCTCTTCCTCTTTCTCTTTAAAATCAACTTTAAAAAGTTTATTCAAATCATAAATAAATACACAAAAGATGATTTGCTGCACAGGGGTCCATTATAACAGTTTCAAAGAGAATCAAGACACCCCCCTTCACCAAAGAGGACAGTTCTATCTTGACTGGCTACATACTTGAAAAGGTTATCCAGAATATCATTGTCCATGACTGACCTTAACCTCCATGAGTTAAAGAAAATATCATTTAAAAAGATAATCGACAACTTACATGCTCTGAAGCCATATTTCATTAAGTAGCATAAAATAATTTACTGATTACCTAATACCTGTGCTTTTAAAACTCTAGAAATGCTATACTCTATGATAATCATCTATGTAGTTATGATATACTGTTGGCATTAACCTCACATGATGGGATAGGGGCTGAATTTAAAAGAACAGTAGGCTCTTGAAAACAGATTATGAAATGTATTCAAACTGTTACTAAATTATTTGACTTGATTCAATCATTTGCTATACCATTGTTCAAAATCAAATATGTGGATATTTAAAGTATCTATTAAATGTTCAATCCTATATATTGCTATGCTGTGTGGTGTGCTCATGAATCTCCTAGCTTAAAAAAAATTACTGACCTATATAGAAGAAATTTATAATAACCAAACCTCTTCATGAATATAAAATATCAATAGACCTGTTATCTTTCATCTCTAACATTAAAAGTAATGTTTCAAATTTAGTCACATAAGATCTTTATCATACTTGAAAGGGAGAAATACTAACAACTATTAGGCATTCACTATTTTGAAAATGCTCCAAATTCAACAACCAATGGAAAGGCAGACATGGGACTCTGCTCTTAGCAGACATAAGATTCCCATCTCCTCAGGAAAGTAAATTCCTTCTTAAAAGTTGCCTTATACAATTAATTTAATTTATTCTAATTGCAATCATAATTCCAAATGCTAATTACACAATTCCTACAGAGAAGCATTCGATTTCAAATGTGGTAAGTCAATATAAGAAAATGTTATGACATACACCTAGTAAAATTTTCATTATTGAGCTACAGAAACTTGTTCTAATGTTTCCAGACTTAATCAGTTCTGAACAATGGCAAATTATATTCCTAAAACAGCAATTCACTTTCTGTGAATGAATTTGGTTTCAGGGTCCTCCCAAAGGCAGCCTGAAATAAAGCTTAGGTAACCACCTGATGGAAATTGGGAACCAAAGTTCCAGAAACAAACTTGAAATACTCCCAGATTCATAAGGAGAATCACTTGCCTAGATCAATTTGGTGCTAAAATCTTCAATTTCATTTACCTTTCCCAGCCCTCAATGGAAAAAACAAAACATTTTAAAGACCCTGAATTCATGTCCTCTTATAGTATGAAGACCCGATTAAGACTCACTACAGTTAGGAAAGCTCTGGAAATGTGTAGCAGTTCTATTTTCCAAGTGACTGTTTCAATTAACCTGTGAGACTCAAATAGCCAGCAGGTATGAGGGGGTCCAGGGGTCAGTAGCAACACTTCCTTAGGACCACAGATCTAAATCCCTCACAAACTTTCCGAGCATTTCGTCAATGCTTTGCCTAATTGGAAGAGAGCCGGCTCCATTTAGAAACAAGGATAAAGGCCCTGAGCTCAAGACTTGGCCAACTTTCCGAGGGGGGTGGCTGGCGCTGCCCTAGAATCTCCAGGGAAAGAAAGCTCAGAGATAGGAAGAGGCGAGAAGGAGGAGATGAGAAAAAGGGAAAGGGAAAGAAGTGGGAGGGGAGGAGAGCCCCAGGGCTGAGAGGAATTGGGGCCCCATGAACAAAAGCTGCCCCCTCCTGCCCAGCTGTATCTCCACTTTTGTAGTGTGGACTAGGCGTGGGTCGCTGAGGTTTGGGGCCATCCATCCCACCCAGCGTCTGCTCTGTGGCCATTCTAGACACTTGCACCTAAGGCACCTGCCTTTCCCACCACTCCTCTACCACACACCCACTCTGTGCCTTTCTCTGCACCCGAATCTCCAAGGATGCTGTCTCCAGTTTACTGCCAGAACTAAGCAGGTCCTCAGCAAGGAAACAGCCAGGACCGGCTGGCGGGGGCCAGGGAGAACAGCTCTTTCTTCTCCTGAGTGGTCCCTAGCTTGAGCCCTGCTCTGCTGCGCCTCCTCAGCCCTCCGAAGGGAGGCCCCAGGCCTAGAAGCGCTCTCCCGGGACTGGCGACTGGGCGCCCATGGCCTGGTGGCTGAATCCCAGACAGCAGAAGGAAGGGACTTTATCCTACGAGGAGGCCCGCTCCAGCTGGGCACTAGTGGCAAGGGGACAACAGCCTTTGTTCTCCCGGGGCTTGACGAGGCTGCGCTGCCAAGGCAGAGCGCAGGCGGTGCCGGGACACCTGGAATGCTCACTTTTCCATGTGGAGCATGTGGAAGGTTACAAGCTCTGGTCTTCAGGGAGGGGGCTAGAGAGTTAGGGAGTAGGGGGGTGTAAGGTGGAAAGGAGCATGGGGGAGGGGTTTTGAGTCTTGGCCAGGCTCTTTGTTTGCATTGGGGGCGGGGAGAAGGAGGTAGAAGGTGGATCCGAGCTTGGGTTCTCACAGTGGGGCAGATTCCTGAGTATGTCACCATGTTGCACTCTCGCACACATATGCACACTCACGCACACGCACACACATGCACTCCACAGACAGGCGGCCAGTGGATAGCAGGCAGCGCTGCCCCGTGCTCTGGGCAGCAGCAGCTTGGGCTGCCCACAGCGCCACCATCGTGCGTTCAGAGGGGAAGTGGAAGAAGCAGGAGGCATTCGCGGGCTACAGTTCCACGAGGAAGAAGGGAAAGTGGTGTAAACCCAGACCCCCCCCCCACACACGCACACACAGAGGCCCTGCTCCCCATTATGGCCCCAGGGTCACAGAGGTAATGGGCAGCTTACACTAGAGGAGTGAGGCCGGGAGCGGTGGAAGGGCGGAGCTCACTCGTGGGGGACGAGGGAAACCAAGGGAAGGGAAGTAGGCGAACTCGGAGGGCTGCTTACCCTTAGAAGCATCTTTCTCCTCTTTGGGCTTGGTCACCTTTCCACTCATAGATCCCAGCTTGCTTGACAAGGTTCGCCAAGGAGAAGGAAGTCCTCGCCGAGCGGGCCTGACTTGGGAGAGTGCTTAGGGCGGCAAGTCGCGACCCCGAGCTCCCCTCCTCCGTGTGGCTCGGAGAGGGATCGGCTTTCCCCCACCGTTGCCACCGCGGCCAGGGCCTGTGAGGGAGTGAGGAGGAAAGGAAAGGGGTGAAGGAGGAGCCGCTGCCGCCGCAGCTGCTGCTGCCGCCGCTGCCGCCGCCTGGAACCCCAGCGGCCGGCTGCGGGAGGAGCAGCTTGCTTGGCTCAAGAAGTGGAGAGACAAAGCAGCGCTCCCTCTGAGCCCCTCGCCCGCCGCCTCCAAACCGCCCACCTGCCTGTCTGCCCAGAGAGGCACTGGCAACCCCGTGGCCGCAGACAGGGGCTGCCAGCGCTCCCCGGTTCTGTCACCCGCCTCCCGGGCTCCGCGCGGGCCGCTCTTCGGGCCGGCTCGGGCCGTGAGGGGAGTTATCTGGGTGGGCTGCCCCATGCGCCAGCCTGCTGCTTTCCCCCTTGTCCCAAGCCCCTGCGGGCTGCCAACTCAATTAAAATAAAATCTCAAGGAAGGTTTAAAATATCAAAACAAAGACGAAAATATTCATTTAAACATAACGAGCCTCTCCTAAAGGAAAATGTTTGAACATGTGATAAGCAACGTGTGAGCCTTTTACACCGTATAGCCGAGCAGCTCCTCGCTCGCTGAGAATCTAGAGGGGAGGGTAGCATCTTTCTTTCTGTTTAATCAATTCTGAGGTTCCTATTGTTTTGCCAAAGGGGGGGGGGCGAGTTGCTCCCGGGAGAGGAGCGGGAACCAATGGCCCTTACCTGCTCTCTCTCTCCCTACAGGCACACACACCCCCTCGGAACTCCCCGATCCCTCGCTCGTGCTCTCCTTCCAAAGAACTCTCGGGTCCGGGTCCGGAGCCACAACTCTACAAGGCAACGCCTTCTACTTCCGTGGCAAGGTGTGGGCACCCGGGGTGGGAGGTGGGGGGCAGCAAGAGCGGGGCGGCACACAGCTGCTGTGGGCTGTAGTAAAGGGAGAGCCCCGCAGAAGCACGCGGTCAGCCGCCGGTTGTCAAAACCCCTGGGAGAGCGGGCAAGTGTGTCTGCGGGACATCCCCACGAAGGGCCCACCCGCGCTGCTAGAGCGAACTAGCACTGTCCGCTGCTGAGATGGGAGCCCGGAGCCCCACCCTCCTGCCCCTGTTACCCACTCTGCTTTCTGCGCCTGCAGTCCCTGCAGCCGGGCGGTGCTGGTCGCCACCTACACTTGGGGAACTCCGCTCTTGGCCACAGCCTGCAGCGAGCTGTGGAATCTCAGTCCGAGGGTCAGCGACTCCTTGCCTCCAAAGGCCAGCTGCCCAAGTTGAGATAGCCAAGCTCTCTGTGAGAAGGGCGCGCAGGGATCTGGGTGTCACTAGAACACCAAGTGAAACTGACAGCAGCGGCTGCCACCTCCCACCCCAACCCCCACAAGCAGGCCCCTCCTCCTAGGGCTGGATGCTCTGTTGGGCAAACTGCGAGTAAAGAGTGCCCAACCCCCAGGATGGCCAACCCCAGGCAAACAGTGAGGTAGGACTGGGGCGGCGAGGGCTGGGATAATTACATGTCGCTTGGGACAAGCTAGCGACAAAACACAGGAAAGATCCCAGAATATTTGAACTAGAAGGGAAACTGCTCAGAAATTGTACAAGAGGGGTAAGATTGAGGAGAAAGAACCAAGAAACGTGAAGGGGGGGTTCAGAGTAGCCCTGAGGCGTCCTGGGAAAGCCTTTCTGTGATGGCCTTTTCTGGGTACTACTATACCCTGAAGCCAGAAGCTCTGCTGAGGGACTGTGGTGGCCGCCAGCAGGACTCAGAGCCATCCATTAACCAGACCATAGGCTCCAGACTAGCAGTGGAGAAGTGGCATCCGCTCCCCTGCAGAAAATCCTTTCCCCCTGTCCCACCCAACTCCACCCACTCCTTAATTCAGTTTTGTTAATAGCATTAAACCAGACTAAGAAATTATATAGATGGATTAGTCCTACTGAAGCCCAGACTGTAACTCAATTACAAGAGCCTGCTGTGGCTTTCTAGACCAGGAAAGTGGGCTGCCCCTTGCATCTAGCCTTGGTCTAAAGGTCGGCAGACCTCTAAATTCAATTTGCAGCCTCAGTCCTAGGTCTGGGAGGAACTTCAGGCCTGTTTTTCTTGGAAATAATATCTAATAATCTGGAGGTTGATAACACAATGTGATTATCCAACCCAAGGTTAGACTATTAATTAATATCAGTACTCTGGAAAAAAAATAGGAATTTCTCTTCAAATGACTAGAATTCAAAGGGATTGGAGAGTTGGATGGTTTTAGAGGAAAGGTAGAGGGGAAGAAGATAAAGTCCTTAGATAGTTTACATGCAATAATAGTCAGTTACCATGGATTTAGTGCCTACCCTGTGCCAAACAGCATGCTAAATACTTTACATCGTTATCTTATTTTATCTTCACAACAGGCCGAGGAAGTTTTGAGAATTTGTTATTTCCATTTTACAAATGAAGAAATTAAGGTTCTGAGAATTTAATCAACTTGCCAGGAGGTCACACAGATGGTAAGTGGTGGAGCCTGGATAAAAAACTAGGAGAGCCAGGATAGAAACCAGGTGGGTCTCTTTTTAGACAGTGTTCTTCTGTTAAATCACATGGTCTCTCAACACTCCTATCAGCCTCTTAAAAGGAAGGGGGAAGCACATTTTCACTGGACCTATCTGCCAATCCTAAATGCCTAGGTCTTTTCAAACTCCCTTAACTCAGCACATTCAAAATCAATCTCTCTATCTCTCTCCCTCCCTCTTTCCCTTCCTTCCTCTTTCCCTCTCTCCCTCTCTCCTCCCTTGTGTACACATAACATTTACTTTTTCCACATTCCCCAAATAATCAACAAGAACCTCTTTTAGGAAAAGGGTCAGTCTTTGTCTTGGGAGATCTTAAGCATCATATTTAGTATGTCCAACCTGTCTCAGCTTTCCTGCCACATTAAATTTTCCAGGAAAGTTCTCTGCACAGATCAGAACTGCCCCTCCCCATCCCAAGCACTATCACTAATGGCGTCTCCAATAAATTTAACTTCACTCTGTTCCTTGAAGGAAACTAATAGTTAACATATGACTAAAGCCAGATTAGTTAATATGATTGAGTGAGTTGAAGAGATGTCTACTTGGGAGTATTAGTGGAGTCTATCCATGAACACAAAGGTCAAATAAAGTGTGGATCACTTTACTACCTGCAAAAGAAATAATTAGAAGACAAAGAAAATAGATACCTCATGAAAGAACAATATAGTGATGTGTGTCCATATGGGGGCAAATCAATGATATCATAAGGGCATTCATGGCATAGACCAAGGATTATCAATATTCAAGTGTCAGGATAAGCAATCTCATCTAAATGAAGCTTCTGAAACTCTGCTTTGTGAAAGGCAAGGGGGTGGGGTTCCCCTCTTCAAAGCCCTGTGAGATGTTTAATATGAAAAGAATGTTGGTACTGGCACAGAAAAAGACATGATCCAGCCTCCAAGCTATTTGGTAATTTGGGATGGTCAGCTGGAAGATCTGACATCTATGTGGGTCTTTTCCCACCACCAAATGGACTCAGCCTTGAATATCAGTAAAGCCCTGGCTTAGTTTGTAGCACTTCCTCTTCTGCACCCAGATCCTTCTACCTATCCCACTGGGGTGAAAGTGCCTTCACTTTTCAGTCTAGCAATTTGCACTACCTTATCATTTCACTTTTCTCTGCTTGTCTCTTTGGTAAAATGATCCCATCTATCTTGTCTCTGCCCCTCCTATGGGAGAGAGCTCTAAGCATCATATAAAATTTGGTACACAGGGATTATCTTGTGTAGTCACATAACCTAGTCCTGGAATTAAATCAACATTCTACAATAAAATGTCGGGTGGCCATGCCTCTAAAGAGGGCCGAGTTGTTTTCTGGAGTAAGTGGCAGAGGCTTGAGACTTTGGTATAAAAGTGGAAAAGTCCCAAGAGTCTCATCCTCTTAGCCCTGCGTCTGTTTCATACCAGTCCCCAAAATGCCTCCAGACACCAGCCTCTGATTCTATGTTTGCTTATCCTCTAGCAGCTCTGAGCAGTGTTTCTGGGCAAGATGCCACAAGGTTTCAATGTCTGCACTGGAGGTTAATGTTGGAGTGAGTGGGAACACAGAGGACAGATACACTTTGGGCTTTTTCCTGGCAGGTTTGGGCTAGCTGATTTGTAGAGCCTTGTCATCAGGCATGAATAAATTAGATGTTTTAGTGACAAGACTGCTTCTCACTGGACCAAATGTATTTTTCATCTGGGAGGAAAAAAAAAATACGGCAGAAAGCTGGTCCAAAAAGAAGCAGCCTGGTCCTGGCCAGTGTGGCTCAGTTGGTTGGGCGTTGTCCCATGCAGTGAAATGTTGCTGATTTGATTCCAGGTCAGGGCACAGGCCAGGGTTCCAGAATCTATCCCTGGTAGGGTGCATACAGGAGGCAGACAATCAATGTTTCCCTGTTCCTCTCCCTTCCTCTCTCTCTTAAAAAAAATCAATAAAGTATTTTTTAAATAATAAATAATAAACAAAAAAAAGAAGCAGCCTGGTATAACTTACACTTCCAACCAGGGTACTTGAAATCAAGAAAGGCCCACTGGACCAATATCTGGAAGTTGGAAGTCACTTTAAATTTAAGCTCATATCTCAGCAATGTAAACTCTGAGATCCAAATACCAGAGCTCTGCAAGGATTCATTTCTGATTCATACCCTACAGTGTTGATCTACATCATGATTTAAGATTTGCTTTCTATCGGAATCTCTAGTAAGCTGTTGGATTTCTGTGATATAAGAGTAAGATAGTCTCCAAAGATGGTGACTGTGGCAGTTTTAAAACATAGTTATTGAGATGTGGGCATTCTGACCTCTTCCCTTAACTCTGGGTGGGCTTGTAATCGTTACACCGTATGGTGGATGTGATGTTCTATTAGTTTTAAGCTAGGTTTGAAAAGGCCATGCAGCTTCTACCTGGCCTTCTCGGGACAATTGTTTGGGGAAAGCCAGCCGCCATGCATGAAGTGTGCCTACCCTCACAATGCTGTGCTGGAGAGTTCACATCTAGGATCTTTAGCTGACAATGCTGGCTGAGCTCCCGGACGACAGCCAGTGTTGACTGCCAGCTAAGCAAGAGACCCATTTTGGATATCCATCACAGTCAAACCACTAAATGACTGTGGTCCCAGTTGATATCTGACTTCAACCTTGTGAGAAATCCCCTTGATGGAGCCCATTGTCAAATTCCCAACCCATAAAATTATAAGCACAATTAAATGAACGATTTTAGCTGCTACATTTAGGGTTAATATGCTATGCAGGAATAGTAAATGGAATAGTGACTTTCAATTTCTCCTAATCTTATATGCATATGCCACTCTACCCTCCAGAGGTCATGGCTTCATGGATCCAGACTGATCTTGTGACTTGTTTTTGACAGTAGAATGTGGCCAAAGTGATGTTATGCCAGTTCTAAGCCTAGCTTTTAAGAGACTTGACAGTTCCATGTTCTCTCCGGGGGAAGTCAGTCACCATGTAAGAAGGCAGACACTCTAAGACCTGTATTGTATGAAAGCCTAAGCTGGCTGTATGGAGAGATCATGTGAAGAAGAACTGAGGAACCCAGCTGATGGTAAAAACCAAGGCTCCAGACATATGACCCAAGAAAAGCCATTGCATTCAGCTCCCAGCCATTCAAGCTGTGAAGCTCTAGACTTCATGGAGCAGAGAAGAGCCAGTCTTTCTGTGCCCTGTCCAAATTCCTGACCCACAGAGTTGTGAGCAAAGTGGTTTTTTTAAGCCATTCTGTTTTGGGGAGATTTGTTACACACAGTAATAGATTACTGAAATGAGAATCCTAGAATCACTTTTGTACCAGGCTGTCTCTGTTTCTTGGTCTTCTATAAAATAGAATAGGACTTCAGAGTGGGAAAAAGTTATGTCAGAGAGATGTCCATGATTTATTTAAAAACAGCTTAACACTAAGATCTTTCCAATCTACACCAAACATATATGTGATTTTCTTCCTCCTGTGAAATTAAACATTTGGACCATGGTAACAATGTTAGGATGCCTGTCAGGAATGAACATCTTCAAATATTTTGCCACTTTATTCTCCCGTGAAGAAGAAAACAGTGAGTTAGAGCTTGTTCAAGGATCTACCCTCACTCCCAAACAAAGAACACCATTGGGCAGCATCAGCCCTCTACCCAAAATCCCTATCAGTCCACATCATTCAGAACCTGTGTCAAGAGGAATGGGTAATCAAAGGTGACCTTTTCCTCACAGCATGATTCCGATTTTCTATGTGAGAAACAGAAGACCTACTCATTGTCTCTCCAAGTAAATAACACACAAAAGACCATGGCCTCAGTCAGTTTCCAGAAGATTTTCAAATCCTGCTCTTGCCTCAATTCTAGTGGTTATACTGACAATACTAACAGAAAACACTTCAGGCAGAAACATTTTATTTCTTGAAAAATTATTGGATATAGTAGTAAGTTGCTAGCACACTTTCATTTGCCCATGTCTTGACTCTTCAATGAGACTGTAAGCTCCTATATGACAAGGACTGGGTTAAACCCTTCTAAGAGTAACCACACCCTTGGCCACCCCATGGTTTACTTAGTACCCAGCACATCAAAGGCAGAGTAAAGAGCCTCATCGTTGTAACACCATTTATTTAATATACTGAGTTTCTTTCTTTGTACTACATATTTATTCAGATTATGCCATTTTACACTCAAAGCAACCCTCTGAATTAGTGACTATTATCTCCATTTTCCAGATGAAGAAACTTGAGAGGTGAAACAACTTATCCAAGATAGCAGTAAAAAGGAACACCCTGGATTGAGATGACTCAAGTAGACCTTATGCTTCCAAAGTCCCTGCTTTTTCTACTATATGACACTGCATAATTTATAAATGTTGTGGAATAATTAGTACTTCTAAAATTTCTCCAAAGATAAAGCCAAGCTTTAGAGCAAGAGCAGATATCTCAGGGCTTACTGGGCTTTGATTCATTACCTGTCAACACCTGACCCCCCCCCCATGTGGTAGACATGGATGGGCACTGTTCATATTCCCCTTCCAGGAAGGACTTACTGCCAGCGACAGCCTCTAGCTGTGAGCTCCTTCAGGGTCTTTATCAGCTGTAGACCATGACCTCATCTGAGGTCACCTTACTAAAGCAGCCTACATCCAGTTAGTGAGTAAGGCATGGCCACTTTGGATCAACGCAGGCTCTCTGATAGACATTACTTACTGATTCACAATTTAACTTCTCCCTTTGCCCAATCCTGCCTGCTCTCCCTTCCTTTCACAGTTGTTGACTCCTGAAGAACAGCCTCCACCACAAACTCCCTCTGCCTTCAGAGATCCCAGCCTGAAACTCTTCTTTTTTTCTCTTCATTCTGTTTTATTGCCCAGGCTTTTAGTAAAGAGAGATTCTGAGAATCCTCCTCTTCCTCTGGCCATTTAAGTGATGGTCACTTTTGCCTTTGGCTTCCAACTTTCCTGTTTTTGGGGATATTGCTTCTAACCTTCTTTGAGGCCTAGAATTACACCTGCCAAAGAGCCCTGATACCCAGCTGATACTGATATGACTGTTGCATTTTAGGGAAAGAGGAGTCACTTGAAGATGATCAAGAAATATCAAGCTGAGTTTCTAATAATGAGATACTTGTACCTGCACTTTTCTTGACTTGAAATTGTTTGTAATCCAGTGGGTGTGATTTACCTGTACAGAATGGATATGCATCTGACACATGATCGGAGTGACCCATCACACTGTTGGTGTCACTGTACCTGCCAGACTGCAGCTAACTGTGGTCTTCTTTAAGGAACATCCCCTACTCAGTTTCCCATTTCTGCAATTCTTTATTCTTCTCCATTCCACTTTTGCCAGTGCAGCTTCCTTTTTCCCTTTTCATGTTCTCATCCCTTCTCTCACTTCTAGGGTCTAGTATGACTGTTCCCTATTACTCCCCCCACCCATGTTTATTCCACTCTGTTACATAAAGCCTCCTTCCTCCCTACATCACCCTGCCTGCAAGGTGAGAATTTATTGTTGTCTGCTTCTGGAGAGAGCATCTCTGATCAGTGATAAAAGAGTTGCCTCCATGCTGCTAGACCAGCAAAAGAGGAGCATCTTTGAAGATCCCCACTTGCTATGGAAGAATAAAAAGCAACAGCATCATATTTCTTCTCTGTAGGCATGCATTAGATGCATTATCCGGGCAGCAAAACTAATGACAAAAATACATGAGAGGTGCCCTGGCAGGGTGGCTTCATTGGTTGGAGCATCGTCCAGTACACCAAAGAGAGGTTGCAGTTTCAATTCCATCGATGTTTCTCTCTCTCTCTCTCTCTCTCTCTCTCTCTCTCTCTCTCTCTCTCTCCTCTCCCTTCATCTCTCTCTAAAAATCAATGAAAACTTATCCTTGGGTGAGGATTAAAAAAAAACATGGGGTGTCTGGCCGGTGTGGCTCAGTGGTTGAGTGTTGACCCATGCACCAAGAGGTCACCGGTTCGATTCCCAGTCAGGGCACATGCCCAGCTTGTGGGCCAAATCCCCAGCGGGAGGCATCCAGGAGGCGGCCGATCAATGTTCTCTCTCATTGAGGTTTCTATCTCTCTTTCCTTCTCACTTCCTCTCTTTCTAAAAGTCAATAAAAGAAAAAAAATTAAACAAACAAAAAACATGAGAGCCAATTAATATATGGTACTTTATATAAACTGTCATTTCATTCTTGTAACTGTTCTAAAAGTTAGATATTGTCATCATATGATTTCACTTAAATGTGGAATCTAAAGAACAAAATAAATGAACATACAAAACTGAAACAGACTCATAGACACAGAAAGTAGATTGGTGGTTGCCAGAGGGGAGAGAGGTTGGAGAAGTGGGTGAAAGAGGTAAAGGGATTAAGAAGTAAAAATTGGTAGTTACAGAATAGTCACAGAGATGTAAAGTACAGCTTAGGGAATATCGTCAATAATATTGTGATAACTATGTATGGTGCCAGGTGTGTACTAGAAACACTGGGCAGAACACTTTGTAAAGTATATGATTATCTAACCACTCTGCTGCACACCTGAAACAAATACAAAATAACATTGAAAGTAAACTGTAACTTTAAAAAAGTTAGATATTGTTACCGTTCATCTGTAAATTATGAAAAGGGCTGAAAAGGAGCAATTTATCTGCTCAGGTTCCCAAAGGTAGTGAGCACTAGCAAGCCTATGCATCTGTTTGTTTGTTTTTGTGGGTTCTTTTTGTTTTTATCTTTATTGTTGAAAGTATTACAGATGTTCCCCCTTTTTTCCCCATTGACCCCCTCCTCCCTGCTCCCACCCCCTCCAGTCTTCCCCACACTATTGTCTGTGCCCATTGGTTATGAATATATGCATATAAATTATTTGGTTTATCTCTTCCCAACCCCCATCCCCCTTCCATCTGAGGTTTGTCAGTCTATTCCCTACTTCCATGTCTCTGGATCTATTTTCATCATCAGCTTATTTTGTTCATTATAGTCCATAAATAAGTAAGACAAGTGGTACTTGTCTTTCTCTGACTGGCTTATTTTACTTAGCATAATACTCTCCTATGCATTTTGTACTGCCAGATGCTGACACAGTCAAGAAAGCTTAGGTACCAGTCTTGGCACGGGTTGGCATGGGCCAGATGATTGTGGAAGAATGCATGACTAGTGAGTAAGTGATGCTCTGGCTTTGCTGTTAATGGAGAAAGCATCACTAAGACCAAAATCAAGCCATATCAGTCAAGAGATCTATGTCATTGGAACCCATGACCTAGAAGTCTTCTTCAGAGACCACTTTAGCAATATGCATAATCCTACATTGCTGCACTTTAGTTTCCCTGCTGGGGAACAGTGATAAATGTCTGTTGTCAGCTCAGATACCACTGCCACTTCTGACCAAGGCCAGGAACTAGGTTACCCAGAAGGCCCTTCCCTATGTGGCTTCAGGTTAGAGTTTGCAACTGAGAGAAACTCACTGAAGACTTGGAAGGTGAGAGTAAAGCAAAAGTCATTATTCTCAGAAGGCTGTGACAGCCAGACAGTGTGGCTTCACAGATCTCTCTATAAGCTCTCACTTCCTGGTCACCCTTTGCAGCTAGACCTGATGACTTCTCAGAGCTCCTGTGAGTTCTGGCTTCCTCAGTTCCAATGCTTCCAGTTGAAGTCATTAGAGACATTTGTCTGATGTTCTGGCACGAACCTCTGGACCTTCACTCTCCTAGATCCTCCCAATTTGTATAAGTCTAGTTTATATACAAACCTCTTTTTATGGCAATATTTTAGTAGCTCCGTTTTTGTAACTATACCCAGACTGATACAGATTCCTTGGGAAGTCAGGTAACTAGGGTCTAGTCAGGTCCAGTCATATAAGGGCCTTTTTTTTTCTTCTTTTTCTTCATAAACCACAGAAAATTCTGGGAAGATGATAACCTAAGCATGAATTGTTTCCCATTCCTAATTCCAGACTGTTTGCTTGTCTTCAGCTAAATAGCGATTAAGGCCTATGGAGAAGAGCTGCATGTGAGGTCCTAGACGCTGTGGGAGTCTCATCAGAAAGAAGTGTCCTCGAGCTTTGTTTTAAGTACTGAGCAAAGCCTGGATCCAGCACCAGAAAGGCCCAGCGCAAGGAGACCAAGAGGTTGGGAAAACAATATCAGACAATGTTCTTAGTCTCCTAGATCTTCAAGGGGCCAAGAGAGAATGAACTAAAGCAGAAGACGAGGTCAGTTAGAGAGGGAATAGGTGAGGAGACTTGGGAAGAAGGTGGCTTCCTTCAGGTACTTCATTTCCCATCACTTTAGGTCCTACTAGCACTTGGGGGAGCTCTCTGAGATCCCTTCCACAATGAGCTGATCCTGATAGGCTGACATCGAAATAGTATATAACCATCTGTGTGGGTACAGCAACCAGCACCCAGAGGAAGGTTGATTAAGCAATCCATGTTTAAAGAAATAAACTGGTCGGATGAGAGACAGATGATAACTTGAACAACAACAGTGGTAACAACAAAATAGGTGCATATGCAGAAATTCATGTACAGCATAAAAAGAGACTTTCTGGAACATCAAAATGTGATCCTCCAAATAAACAGTTCAGTAGATGAATTAAAGGAGAGGATGATCACTGCTAAGACCCAAAATAGTGACATGAAAGATAAAGTGGAAGAAGATTCACAGAGGACCAAGTCAAAAATACCAGAAGAGGGAAATCATGAAGAAAAATGTAAAAGACTTGTGGATCCTGGAGAATAATAAGCCTTCTAGAAGGAGAAGTGGGAAGAGACAAAATAAAAAAAAATGTAAAAAGCAGTGATTTTTTAAAAAGATACTAAAAAAGAGCTGTTCTGAACATAACAGCTATAGAATGCAAATAAATAATTTAAAAGATGAAAAAAAATAATGGTTTGGAAATTAAGAAGTACACTGCTAGAACACCACTGGGTCAAAAGTGAAATTACAAACTGTCTAGAAAGTAATAAAAAAGAAAACTTTATTCCAAAACCTACCCAGCACAATGAATGTTGCACTCAGAAAAAAATTACATTCTTAAATGTCTTCAGTATTAACAAACAAAGGTGAAAAGATAAAGGAATTTAGTATTCATCTTAATATATTTGGGAAAAGCACAAATTAAGCTAAAAGAATTAGGAAAAGGCTTTAACAACAAAAAATACTGAATTAATGAAATGAAAAAATTGTTCTTTGAGAAGAGTATAGTTGAAAGTCTGATTAAGGAAAAGAATAAATATTGACAAGATGGAAAGTGAAAAAGTACACACAAAGATTTAAATAATTATAAAATGATATTACATTAAACTCTACAGTAGCAAATTTGAAAACATGGAAAAATAATAATTTTTTAGAAACCAAAATTAACGCAACAAGTAGTGTCAAATAAGTGATCAGAAAAGAGATTGAAAAAGTGAATTAAATAGTTACCACTGAAAAAGTCATCATAACAGTTTGGTTCATGTGTTTTAACTCAACTTTAAAACACACACACACACACACACACACACACACACACACACACACACACAAGTAATTTCAATGTCATTTAAACTATCCCAGAACTTAAAAAAGAAGGGAAACTCCTTAACTTTTTTTCCCAGCTTTATTGGGATATAATTGACACATGACATTGTGTAACTTTAAGGTGCTTGAAGTGATGATTTGATACATGTATATATTGCAAAATGTTTACCAAAATAAGGTTAGTTAACACACCCATCACCTCACATAATTACTATTTTGTTGTTGTTGTAAAAGTGAGAATATTAAACCTCTACTCTCATGGCAATATTCAAGTATACAATACATGTTAATGATATCATCATGCTATACACTAAATCCCTTGAACTTATTCATCTTATATCTGAAGGTTTACACTCTTTGACTAACTTCTCTTCATTTCCCCCATCTCTCAGCCCCTGGCACCCACCATTCTTCTCTCCATTTATATGAGTTCAATGTTTTCAGATTCTACATACTAGTGATATCAGACAGTATTTGTCTTTCTGTGTCTCACTAATTTAACTTAGTATCATGCCATTAAGGTCCATCCACATTGTAAAAAATGGCAGGATTTCCTCTTTTTGTGGCTGAATAACATTCCACTGTGTATGTATACATACATACATATATATCTCACATCTTCTTTATTCATTCATCTATCAGTGGACATTTATGTTGTGTCCATGTCTTCTGTATTGTGAACAATGCTGCAGTGAACATGTGAGTGCAGATATTGTTTCAAGATACTGATTTCATTTCCTTTGGATATATGGCCAGAAGTGGGGCTGTTGTATCATATGGTAGTTCTATTTTTAATTTTTTGAGGACCCTTCATACTGTTTTTTATAGTGGCTGTACCAATGTACATTCCCATAGCAGTGCACCAGGGTTCCCTTTTCTCCATAGCCTCACCAGCATTTTTTTTTTTTTTTTATCTCTTGCTTTTTTAAAATCATACCTACCATAATAGGTGTGAGGTGATATCTCATGGTGGGTTTGGCTTGCATTTTCCTGATGATTAGTGTTGTTGAGCACCTTTTCATGTACTTGGTGGACATTTATATATCTTCTTTAGAAAAGTGTTTATTCAGGTTCTTTGCTCAATTTTTAATCGGGATGTTTGGATTTTTTTTTTTTTTTGCGATCATGTTGTATGATTTCTTTATATATTTTGCATATTAACTACTTATCAGATATGGCTTACAAATATTTTCTCCAGTTCCATATATTATATTTTCATTTTTTTGATTATTTCTTTTACTGTGAAGACTTTTATTGTTATGTACTCCCACTTATTGATTTTTTTGCTTTTGCTTCCTATGTTTTTGGTGTGATATCCAAAAAACCAAGGCCAAGACCAATGTCTAGGTCTTTTTCTCTATATCTTCCTCTAAGAGTTTTATGGTTTCAAGGCCTTATGTTAAAACCCTAATCCAATTTGGTTCAATATTTGTGAGTGGTATAAGATAGAGGCCAAATTTCATTCTTTTGCATCTGGTTATCCAGTTTTCCCAACACCATTTATTAAAGATACTATCCTTTTCTGATTGAGTATTCTTGCTTGCTTGCTTGTGACTCCTCAATTCTGTTCCATTGGTCTATGTGTCTGTTTTTATGCCAGTACCATACTGTTTTGATTGTTGATTTTGTATCTTGAAAATTTACTTAAATCACTTATTAATTCTAACAAATTTTTGGTGGTCTTTAGAATTTTCTGTATACCAGATCATATCATCAGCAAACAGAGACAATTTTACTTTTTCCTTTCTGATTTGAATGTCTTTATTTGTTTTGCTTGCCTAATTATTCTGGCTAGGACTTCCATTACTGTTGAATAGAAGTGGTGAAAGTGGACACACTTGTCTTATTCCTGATCTTAGAGGAAAAGTTTTCAATATTTCACCTTTGAGTATGATGTTAACTGTAGGTTTGTCATATGTTACCTTTATTATGTTGAGGTATATTTCTTCTATACACATTGTTGGGATTTTTTTTTTTTTTAATCATGAAAGGATATTAAAGTTTGTCATCTGCTTTTTCTGTATCTATTGGGATGATCATGTCTTTTGTCTTTCATTCTATTAATGTGGTGAATCACATTTATAGATTTGTATGTTGAGCCGTCCATGGGATAAATACTACTTGATTATTGTATATGATTCTTTTAATGCACAGTTAATTTCAGTTTGCTAGTATTTTGTTGAGAATTTTTTCATCTATATTCATCAGGAGTAGTTATTGTTTCTTGTGGTATCCTTATCTGAGTTTGGTATATCAGGGTAATACTGGCCTCATAAAATGAGTTTTGGAGTGTTCCCTTCTCTTCTATTTTTTTGGAAGAGTTTGACAAGATTCATCGTTACTTTTTCTTTAAATGTTTTCTAAAACAATCCTGTGGAGTCATCTGGTCCAGATCTTTCTACAGTTGGGAGGTTTTTGATTACCAATTCAATCACCTTACTTATTACTGGTCTATTTAGATTTTCTATTTCTTCATGAGTCAGACTTGGTAGAGTAAAAGTTTTTAGAAATTTATCCATTTCTTCTAGGTTGTACACTTTATTGGCATATAATTGCTCATAGTAGTCTCTGATGATCCTTTGTATTTCTGTGGTAGCAGTTATAATTTTTCCTCTTTCGTTTATATATTTTTATATAAAATTTTTATATATATATATTTATTTTTAATTTTTTTCTTTATTGATTTTAGAGAGAGAGGAAGGGAAAGGGAGAGATATATGGAAACATCGATGAGACAGAACATTGATTGGCCACCTCCTGCATGTCCCCCACTGGGGACTGGGCCCACAACCTGGGCATGTGCCCTGACCGGGAATCGAACCAGTGACCTCTTGGTGCATGGATCGATGCTCAACCACTGAGCCACAATGGCTGGGCTATATATTTATTTTTTTAGTTCTCTTTTTTCTTAGTAAATCTAGCTAAAGGTTTGTTTATTTTGTTTCCCTTTTCAGAAAACCAACTCTTAGTTATCATTGGTCTTTTCTATTGTTCTCTATTATCCATTACATTTATTTTAAAACATTCCTCCAAATACAATCCAGTAATCTTTCAATAAAGTAAAATTATGGCTCCATAAAGGCATGGTAGATTATAGTACTGACCCCACTTTCCTCTCTTCCTTAGGTCTAAGAATTTTTTCCATGTGATTTTGGAGTTCTGACCATAAATACTTGTATGGTATCCATTTTCCTGTCCCTTAACTTTAGGATCATCCAAATGTCTTGTTTGGGTGAATAAAATGTGGTAGAAATGTGCCACTTCCCAGCTGAAGCCTTCCTTACTCATTTCCACCTCCTGTTTTGTGTTCTGACAGTTACCTTGAGATTAGTCTGACTAGCCTGCTTGCCCCCGCAGGAGTTTCCTGGGACAAAGCTACTCTAGCTACCACATCTTGAAGCAAAGCAGCCCCAACAGACCAACAGACCTATCGTGACAAGCAGAGTCACTCAGCAAAGCCCAGACCAGATCCTCCAGACTCCAGCCAACATGAGTGGTAACAAACCACTGTCATTTTTTGAAGTCACTGAGATATTGGCTGATTTGTTTTACATGAATTACTAACTGACATACAAGATTACATATAGAAATGCAAAGGAAGTTCAGTATCAGAAAATCTATTAACATAATTTATTACATCAATAAATTAAAGAGGAGAATCATGTGAATAATGATATTAAGAAATGCTCAAAAGTCAACGGATAAAATTCAACTATATTCCTAAGACATTTCTAAATTAAATAGGATTATAAGAAAATTTCTTAAAATAATATAGACTGTTTTCCAAAAACAGATACCAAATATTACCCCAAAGGGCAAAATACTGACCTGTTCAAATCAAACTAGACAAGAATGTCTCTTATCCCTATTATTATTCAACATTGCCTTGGAGAATCTAGCTTATAAAAGAGACAAAAAAAAAAAAAAAGAAAAGAAAGAATTAATATAAACATCAGATAAGACATCTATTTCTTTGTTAATGGTATATTTGTACAGCTACACAAACAAAACACTGTAGTAAAATCAGTGAGACTTCTTTAGAGAATTTGGTATGTTAACAAAATACATGTTTACTATACAAAAACAAACAAACAATCAAAAAATAATATTTCTCTATTCAAGCAATCAACACCAAGAAATGAAAATGATAAAATTATATTCACAATAATGAAAAGAATTTATATGGGGAAGGGGGTGGGTGGAGGTGGAAGAGGGCATAGAGGGGATAAATGGTGATGGAAAAAAACAAAATAAAATATAAATTTAAAAAAAGAAAAATGTATATAATACACAGAGCTAAATTTAAGTAGAAAAGTATCAGACCAGTATGAAGAAAATTGTAATAGCTTACTGAAAGACTAAAACAAAATCTGAAAAAAATTAATGAATTACAGAATCATATGACTTTATATTATAAAATTTCAATTTTATCAAAATCAATATTATTTTTTAAATTCCAATTTAAATTCTCAATATGATTTTTTGAGGGAAAAAGAGGGGATTTACTTATATACATAATCTTAATACCTATATGGAAGAATAAACCCTTAGAATAGCCATGAAAAATAAGAATAATGAGAAATATGTTAGCCAAATATCATAATATTCCCTGAAGTCACCATAATTAAGTCAAAACATGGTAGTGTCATAAAAATAACAGGCAATTAGTTCAGAAAAATAAAACAGAGAATTCAGAATTAAATCTCATATACTTATTTAATATGGCAAAGGTGGTACTTTATTTCAGTGGGGAAAAAAATGGATTGCTAATGAATAAATAGATGCAACTGGCTATTAATTTCAAAGAATATAAAATTGAACCTCTTTTTACATCAAAATCAATATAGTTTCTATATAAAGACATACTTAAGTATAAAAACAGTAAAATTATTTTTTAAAAATCTAGGAAACTACATGTACAACTTGGGAGTAGGAAGACCCTCTTAACCAATCCTCAAAACCCAGAAGTTATAAAAGAAATTTGACTATATACAATTTTTTAAAATTCTGGCACAAGGTACAATAATTAAAATCAATAAAACAAGAAATTGAAAACATAGCAGCACACATAAAACTAATGAGGGGCTTATATATATGATATACAAGAATCTCTTATAAATTGACAAGGAAAACATCCCATTCAAAAAATAGGCAAAGGATAAAAAACCACTTTACAGAAAAGCAAATCCAAAAGGTCAACAAATTTTTCAAAGGATGTTTAGTCTCCTGAATAGCCAAAGAAACTCAAGTTAAAATAACAATGAGATTGCACTTTCACCCAATAGGACTGTTAAAATTTCAAAAGAACAGTTAGATCAATTGTTGATGGGATTTCAGGAAAAGGTATACACCCGTACATTGCTGGTGGAATTGTTCATTTGCTACATGCTTTTTAGAAGGCAATGTGGCAACACTTAATGAAATTAAAACAATATGGGATGGACCTGGAGATTCTTATGCTAAGCAAAATAAGACAGTCAGAGAAAGACAAATATCACATGATCTCACTTATATATGGAATCTAATGAACAAAATAAACTCATGAATAAAATAGAACCAGAAGTGTGGAAGCATGGAATAGACTGACAGATCTCAGAGGGAAGGGGTTTGGGGGGTGGCAGGAAGAGATTAACCAAAGAATTTATATGCATATAGGCATAGCCCATGGTGGCAGACAATAGGGCAGTGAAGGCCTGGGGTGGGGCAGGGGCTTTGGTGTGGGGGGGTGGATGGGAGACATCTGTAATACTGTCAACAATAAAATAAATTTGAAAACAACAATATATATACACTCGTCAACACAGCTATTTCAGTCCTGAGAATCTGTCCCAGAGTAAGAAAAACAAATACATGTAATGGTATATATATACAAAGGTGCTTATTGCAGTGTTGCTTTTAGTGACAAAAAAAGGAAGCAAAATGAATGTCCACTAAAAGTCATATGGTTGAATAAATCATTCTCCATCTCCATCACAAAATTCTGTTCAGCTGCAGTTGCATGGAAATTAAGCAACTTCAGTCAACTTGAAGGTTTTGTTTAATGAGAATAATAGCAAAAATGCAAACAGCAAACACTCATATATAGCACTGTTTTAAGTGTTATGTGTATTTTAACTCATTGAATCCTCACAGCAACCCTATGAAACAAATATTATTATCAACCTCATTTTCTAGATGAAGAAACTGGAGTCCTAAGGTCACACAGCTAGTAAATGGCAAGAATTTGCTGGTAACATACCGAAAAGTGTGAGTAACATGATATAATTTCTGTAAAATAATTTATAATAAAAAGATATATACATTTATATATGTGTACATGTTTCATATAATTATGAGAATAGAAATATGGAAAGATATATACTAGGTTAATAAAAAGTATTATTACATATTTAATATAATTATATTTTATATGGACATAAGTTGTTAGGACTTACAAGTCAATATAATTCTTAAGGGCCATTTTGTAAGTTTCCTGGCCACAGGAGAACAAAGACCAGGAGGACTTGTCAGACAGGAAATGTCGGACACCAGGAATCAAACCATACAAGGAACTAAAACTGCCAAAAAAGCACACCCACATTCCTGTGGACCCAACCCCACTGCCCAAATCCACCAACCAAGTCCTCAGAACCCACTGAAAACAAGTTTCCCACCAGTGGATGCATATGAGGATGAAACTCCAGCTCCTAGGTGCTGCCATCATCAACCCAATACCCCATGGCTCCGTAATGTACAGCCCTTCCCTTTGGATATACAGATCCCCCACCCTTTTTTTCTTTGAATAAACCCAATTTTTCTTTCGTTATTTTTTTCAATCCTCACCCAAAGATATTTTTTTCCATTTATCTTCAGATAGCATGAGAGGGAAGGAGGGAGGGAAAGAGAGAAAGAGAGAGCGAGAGAGAGAGAGAGAGAAATATCCATGTGAGAGAGACACATTGATTGGTTGCCTCCTGCACTACCACGACCAAGGCTGGACTGAACCGGAATCGAACCCGAGACTCCTCGGTCTGCAGGTCGAGGCTCTAACTGCTGAGCCAAACCAGACTGGGCCAATTTTTCTTTATTCACTGTCTGGGATTGCTATTTAGCAGTCCTGGCACCACCGACTTGAACCTTTCATAAGTAAATTAAAAATAACTAATGAGCCACAGCATTTTAGTCACAGACAATTCCAGAGTGATTGCAGTTACTACACCAGGTCAGGCAAAGAAGGGAAGCCTGTCCCAAGGGAAGACCCTGCAAATCCCCATCACCCAATGTCTCCTGCACCTCCCTCTCGACTCTGGCACTGTGTTCATCCCTCCCTTATGTCAGAAAGACTGTATTTAGAAATGCCAGGTGCTTTCCCATCCTACCTAAGTCACAAGACTACCTGGAATCCAGTCATCACTGCATTCTGAGATTGCCCAACCACAAAAAGCTTCTCAGATCCCACTGTTGTGCATAAATCTCATACTTGGGGCATACAGACAAAAAGGATCTCCCTCACATCTATGTATTTTAGGGGAAATAAAGCATTATCTATTGCAGAGGAATTTAAACTTTGCCATGTCACTGACACACTCCACACTCATGCCCAAGGTGTTTACAGAGAGAAATGGACAGAGACCCCTTCTGCCAAGAAGCTTGGGTTCTTGAAGAAAAATATATACCTTTTATATTAGGTACTCAATGAATGTTTGTTGATGAAAGAAATGATGATGTATAGGAATAATTCAAATAAAAGGTAGAGGGTAAAGTGTTAAATTCCAGAGCTAGAACCAAGTATGATGGGAATTGGAGTGGGAAAGCAGGAACACTTCAAGAAATGGTTTTATAAACCGATGACATTTGATCTAGATGCAGTATTTCTGAAAGTGTGGTCAGCATCAGATCCTCTGAGGTGCCTAAAAATGCCAGACCCGCTAAATCAGAATCCCCAGAAGTGAGGCTTTATTTAATTTATTTATTTATCTATTTAAATTATTTTGTTTAATCCTCACCCAAGGATATATTTCCATTTATCTTCAGATAGAGTGGGAAGTGGGAGAGAGAGAGAAAGAAACATGGATGTGAGAGAGGCGCATTTGATTGGTTGCCTCCCACAGGACCCTGACTAAGGCTGGGGACAAACTGCAACCCTGAGACACCTAAGACACGTGCCCTTGGCCAGACTCAAACCCTCAACTTTATGGTCCACAGGCCTACGCTTTAACCACTGAGCCGAACCAGCAAGGGCCCAGGATTTGTTTTTAAAATATACTCTCCAAGTCATGCACACTAAAGTACACAATGAGATGAAAGCAAAATCGAAAACATGGCCAATTCAATTTGATTGGAAGTAGGGGTGGTGAAGAGGAATAATGAAGAATAAGACTGGAAATGTGGGTTAGGGCTAGATCATGGAGGACCTGAGGAATGTCAAGTGAAAAAATTTGAACTTAATTCACTGAGAGATTTAACACAAACAAACAAAACAAAACAGGAGAGCCTTGACTTTTACAGTGCTTCCCAAATCTGGCCATGCATCAAAATTATCAGGATTGCTTGCAAAAGTTCAGGTTCTGGGGCTCCATTCCCAGACCTTTTGAATATGAATTTCCAGGGATGTGGCCCAGAAATTATATTTTAAAATAATTTTCCAGGTTATTCCTGGGCAGATAGCCTGGTATTGGGACATAAAATGTAGTAAATAATTGCTGTACTAACAAATGCATTCCTGAATAGTTGTTATTCATGGAGATTTTATTAGTGGAGTTATTTGTTCAAAGTACTATGCAAGTGTGATATTTAGAGGCTACTTCTACCAAATATCTTTATCTAGAGTGTTTTAATAAATTACATACCCAGTTTGAATGCAAAATCCCTGATAACTTTCAGTAAAATGTGGCAACACATTTGGGTGGTAAGACCAGTGCCTGGTATTAATGATGCCATAGGGGTGCACAAATGCAACATGAGGAAAATAATTGAAAATGTGTTAGTTTCATTTAGTTTTACAGCAACATGAATGAACTGTAAAGTAATATCAGAAAGGAGAAAGTATTAGTAGAATGTGATGCCAATACAGCCATGGCTTCAAAATGGAAATATCCACCATGTATTCATTTTGAGATCACAGGGGAAGTTGAGGCAACAATAGAGTTATAGACCAGATGATCACTTATTCCAACTCGTGCTCCAATTCAAATAAAAGGTAGACAATATGACTGTCAAGATGTTTCTTGTAGGATTAAGACCGTAAATTTATGGTATTTGGACAGTAGTCTACTTTGAAGATGGGTGAAAGGAAACAAAGTGAAGAGGGATTATAATGTTTAAGCTTTAGTCAGTAGTTCTTCTTTTTTTTTTTTTTTAAAGCATACACAGATGATTCTGTGTCTGAAGATTTGTTTTTTCCAGCCATGTAATATTTTAAGATAGTCATTTTCATTTAAAGTAAACATATCTGTTACTAAAGTATCTCTTCATTTGCATGAAAACACCTTGGTTTGGCAAGCTGGGATGTTGGCATAGTAGTTCCCTTAATTCAAGGCTCAAAAGTCAACTTAAAGTAAAAAATTGTTAGTGTTTAATCTTCCAACAACCAAGGCAGCTTCCTTTACTCTCAGAAGGCTCCTAACCTCAGACCCAGAACTTTCCAGCTCCCCTTCAATTCCAACTACTTCTCCGAAGGCCCATTGCTATAAACAGGCTAGAAACCAGGGATGAGTCCTGACAGCAGTATTGCAGGGAGGAAATGGAATCCAATCAAGTCTTTTGTGAACCTGGATTGGATTCCCTCTTTTGCAGCGACTGCGCAACTTTTAAGAATCTCTGCTAAAGGCAGCTCTGCATTACTCTGTTGCTGTACAGCAGAAAGGGCAAACACAGATAACCAGTGCCCTGAGCTAAATTCAAATTCTCAGAGTTAATACCAGGACAGGAAGGACAAGGTACCTAGTATGAAACATCTATAGGCAGAGAAGTTGAGAAAGGGTTACATTTAACACTTGAGGTGTTTTCTTGCTAGCTAATACATTGGCTTTGGAATAGGAGAGTACAAGGAAAGGAAACAATTCCCAAACATTTCTGTGGCTTGATCAGTGTGTGAGGAGCATGGACTTAGGCTTTCATTTGTAAACTATGATCTTCCCTAACATTTATTTCCCTGCCCCAGGCACAGGAATTCTGGGCTGGGGTTACCCAAGAGGAACACAATTCCAATAGCATTTCCCCCAATGAGTTTGGTTTCACCTACCTTAGAAATGGAGATTCAATGGGCCTGGTGGTGAGAAACAAACAAGATCTCACCATGGACCAAAATCTTAAATAGACCTGTTGTTATGAGTGCCAGCAGTCACGCGCTCCTGAGGGGAGGGAGGAAGCTTCTTGGTCTTATCATCACCGTGTGTTTCTGAGATTTGCAAGAGTCTGGATCTGAGACAAAGCACCTCCAACTCCCTAAGCCCCTCCTGGTTTCAAGGGCTCTAGGCAGGAAAAGCAAATAGTCCAAAGTGATTGCAGGGGTCAGTGAACCCTGTGTGGTTCATATCAGACTGTTCTGAGGAGTGGTAAGTCACAGGGTCTATACTGCAGCTATTTTTAGTGAAACCAAATTCCTTACCCAAGTTCTCTTGCTTCCAACTTGTTCTAAGTGTAGGAGACCAGCTGTGGTCAGATCATCTTACTGGACCAAGGCTCTGTCAAGGCAAAGGGACGAAATCAGGGAGGTGGAGCAATGAGCTGGTGAGTGCTGGTGCTTTGGCTGTTTTTTACTCTCTTAGCCATCTCCAGAGGGAGTGGGCATTCCCCTCCAACCTGTTAGAAACTGGATAGGTTGGTGACACTAGGGGAAAAACTGAGAAGTTGACAGTCCTTCCCCTCTCTCCCCCAACTGCTACAACAATATCTCTCTCTCTCTCTCTCTCTCTCTCTCTCTCTCTCTCTCTCTCTCTCACTCACACACACACACACACACACACACACACACACACGCACGCCAGGTTCTGCAAGCCAAACCCAGATTTTGGTCTGACTTGCTAGAAAGGTCTAGAAAAGAAAGAGTGTCATCATCCAGGAGCCAGGCCAGGGGTGAAAGTATGAGGAGGACTGGTGTCTAGTCACTTTGCAGCTGTCATTTATTTTTCTAAGAGGTAGTTTTAATGGGAAAGAAAATTCATGGAACATTTATTTTAATTTATTTTGGCTCCAAAACTTTATTAGAAGTGTTACTTCAGAAGAAGACAGCTCTCTGGGATTCTGAGTGGTAATTGCCTTCCCCAGATTTATCTTGTTAAGTGTTCTTACAAACTGAGGGACAAGACCCATCAGACAGTAGTGAATTCTATTTAGTGGGCTGTGATCAGCATTTAGTATTGAAAGGAAATTAAATGAATAAAGTAGAGTAGACTATAATAGAATAGAACAGAATGCCATACAGTTAAGTAGAATAGAAGAGACTGGAATAGAATACAATACAATAAATAGAATACAGTGTACTGTATACAGTCAAGGTCAGCATTGTTCTGTAAAACTTTTGTTTCTTCTATGTATATGTGTACTCAATCACCACACAAAATGTATTTCTCACTGCTGGTCATCACAAATTTTCACTTTTCTATAAATATACTGATCTAGATTATTTGGTAGAAAAGAGCATGAAGAAAAGCCTTTGGGCCATCCCCAATTTTATAAGTACTACTTCTATCACTTCTTTGGGGGGATTTCATTTTATGGCAGGCACTATTCTAAGTGTTTAATGTTTATCATTTTATTTAATAGTTATCACAAACTTCTGAGGTAAATTTATTCAAGTTCTGTAGAAGAAGCAGTAAGTCTCAGTATTAAGTTCAAGCATCTAATAAGGGGAAGAGTTCAGGTATGAACCTAGGCCTATTTGTCTCCAAAATTTGTGTTAACAGCTCTGGACCACTCCCCTCTTTAGTTGGTCAATGCTCAGTTAAATTTATTAGTTAAACACATATAAAAATCCTGTCTGTGCTGGTAGCTTTATAAAAAATAAGATGAGAATGTTTAGAAAAATAATTTCAGATTCATAGAAACTTCTAATAACCTCTGATTAAAAAGATGGTTAAATTGGAGTTACTTGCCTGTTTGACTCAGAACCCCATGCCCCAAATCTACCCTTAAGATCCTCACATGGCCATCTGAAAAATCAGCTGGAAGAATGATTTCAAGGTACTAGATTTTCATGGTCTTACCCCTCTGTTTGTTTCCATTCTATTCCACATAGAAATCTTGTACCAGGGAGCATTTGGTTTTTGTCTTTTTATAGTTTCAGCTAAATCAGTTCAACTACTTTTGAGTTGAGGAAAAAATTCATACTTCTTCCACTTCCAAAATAAGCTCCTCTTTTGGCATACAGAAAGCTTAGAAAAAAATGAAACTTTAAAGATTCCCACTTCACATATGTGTACTTTTAGGTCCTCATTACTTTTAAATTTTCTTTTAAAACTCCTAGTGATTTGATAATTTTTCAAACTCCTATGTTCTGTTGTCATTTTTATAATTCCCATAGCACACACCCTGCAGGCATGCCCATTGTTTTAAAGACCTGAAGTATTGACCTTAACAAGTGACATCTTGTGGAAAGTGCTTGTGGTGTAGGAAGGAAAAGACTGATAACAACCTCCTGCAAAGGCCCCATGCATAGCCCCCACTGAAGTATAGGCTAGGTAAAAATGCCCATAGGGAAGGCCTCCTTTTATTTCATGGCTGCTTACATGGCCCAGAGTAATATTGCATGGCTGCTGGCTTAAGAATAGGATTCTCTCCAAACCAAGGAAGGCTGAAACTTGACCTCACTGGCTATTAACTTCTCTGTAGTAGTTCTTGGCCACTCATCAAAGCTTCTCTGAACTCTTTGTTTGAAATGAAAACTTATTGACTCATAAATACATGCAGACTTTCTAGACAAGTTCTCCATTGTCACTAGTGACCTGACCCGATGCTGGGGCCACAGGTGCTGTTAGGAGTCCAGCCCAAATCTCAGCTCTCCTACATAGGAGCCAAGCAACTTCCTGGCTGGGCTTCTCTCTTAGAGGCAGACATTCACCCCCACCTGCAGCTATATCCTTCTAACTCTTTTCTAAACAGGAGCAGTTGTCTCAGTCCTCCGGGTCTCCAGGCTATTCTGTATTTGCTGGGATGGAATAGGATATTTCAGGCTTGCCCCAGCCAAAGCAGGGCTGACTACTCTAAAGGGAGCCTTGGAGCTCCCCACCCCAGGGCATGCTTCTAACCCTGACTGTTCTAGTTGCCACATTCAAGAAAGCACAAAGGACAAAGAAAAGAGGTTCTACTTCTCAACTTTACCACTCTGCCTGAAGCTTCTATGAACAAAAGATATTTAATAATAGAACCCTTCCTCTGGTATTTATAGCACCAATTGCTCAGAGCTGCTTTATGCTTTATTTTTAAAATTCCAGCCTTTGTCACAACCTCCCCAGGAACTGGAGCAGAAGGAAGGTATTAGCTGCTCCACTTTGAAGACCAGGAGACTGAGGGGTCAATGAAGAGAGACTATTTCAAGGATAGACAACAAACAAAGGCCACTAAGAAATGAAAAGCTCAACCAAGTGTTGCACCAGGCAGATGAGGCTGTGGTCCTTCATTTCTTCACACATTTATGGACACTAATTAAGTTCTGATTCTTTTCTAGGTGCCACACTGGGCACTAAGAAAACAGCAAGGACAAGTTTATGGCCTCCTGTTTCTTCAGTAAAGAAATGTAAAGGAAATGAAAAAGAAGGAAGAACATGACTGAAAGACATCTGAGAAACATAACCAAATGCAATGCATGGACCTTGTTTGGACTCTGAATCAAACATAAAAATGTAAGAACATATTTGTGAAGCAATAGGGGGAATTTTAATATGGATTGCATATTTGATAGTTAAGAAATTGTTACTTTTTTAGATATGACAAATTACAGTGATAAAATTACCTTACCATTTAAAGACATGTTGAAGCATTTATAGATGAAACTATATGATGTTTGAAATTGGCTTTAAATAAAGCATGATTGATCAGAGGGAATGGGTAGGGATATAGATTAAATATGAATACCTTTGAGTGATGATTATTGTAGCTGGGTAATGGGTTAAAGGCAGTTCTAGTCTAGTGGAAAGAGACTTATTTTACAATAATTCCAACCAAAATTTCAGAATTGAGTCTTATTGAACTGGATTGTCACCGTGGCTAAGAGCTTGGGATTCATCAGTAGGACACTGGACTAAGAATAGGGGCCAACTTGTGTTGTGGCAGAAATTTGGTCAGCAGGAAGAGACAGACTATATGCACTCAGATGATTAGAAAAAGACTGTTTAATGCACACAGGTGCTGTCCCAGCGGAGTCACCTTCAAAGACTGAGCCCTGAGCCTGGGTTCCAGCCGCTTTTTATTCATGATAAGCCTCCGGGCATTTGGGGGCTTTCTAGTTCCATTGTAGTTTAGGTGGTTGGCCGATGTAAGGGATTACAAAAACCAGGGGGCGGGATCTCTGCACTGCCTAAAGGGCAGCACCTGGTTTGCCTTCTCATTCACCCCTCTTGATTCTCAAGCTGCTCCAGACTTAGATAACATCTTGGACAGGGAGTTCCCTTAGTGAGGAGGATGGACAATGATCTCTCTGACTGCTTCCTGCTGAATAGGGGAATTGAAGGGGAGAGATGCAGCAACTAGAGTTCTTCACTGTCTAGAGGAGAGTAATTGAGGTTCCTTATTTGAAGCATCATTTGGAGTTTTATTGTTTCTAAGCGAGAGGAAATGAAATGGGTTAGCATGTTGAGAATACAAGGGTCAAACAGGAGCACTATGAAAAGCATTAAGAGAGGACCAGGTAATGGGAGTACCCAAGATGCCCAGTTCCGTATGTTACTCCAGGAACCCCAAGATTCTGATAACTCCTGTCTTTTGTAATTTGTTCCTTTAACTGCTGGGTCACGTCTCTAATTATTCCTGATTGATTAACATAAAAGCAACATTCCTTGTTTAAGAAGAGGCTTATTCCTCCCTTTTCAGCAATCAGTAGGTCTAATCCCCTTCTATTTTGTAATACTACTGCTGCTAAGGAGTGTATTTGATCCTGTAAGACTACTAAGGATACAGAGTCCAGTGCTGGGATCAGTCCAGCAGGTGATGACCCTCGATTCTACTGGCAGAGTCCTCAGGTGCTTGTCATAGACTGATCAGCAGGTTTCACTGTCCTCTTAAGGGTGACCTGCAAAGGATTGTTCTGGCTGGTGGTCAATCTCCAGGCAGGTTGGTTGTCGTGTGGCAAGTGAGCTGCCTTCACCCGTGAGTGGTGGATCCAGGTATTCAGACCTGCAACCTTGAGAGCTGTGGGAGTGGTTAATATAACTAAAGAGGGCCCTTTCCAGGTTGGTTTGAGGGTTCCTTTTTTCAGTCTTTTATCCCAACTTGGTCCCCTGGTCTGTGGAGGTGTACAGTTATTCACAGGGAAATGGGTATTCTATCGGTTACGCACTTATGTACTTCAAGAATGGTTTTTCCTAGTCCTTGTAGTTGTTTTTGGATTTCCAAATTCCCCAGTTCTTTTATATCCCCTTTGAATTTAATCAGTGGGGGAGGTCTCCTGTATAAGATTTCAAAAGGGGAGAACCCTATATTTGCCTGAGGGGTACAATGTACTCGCAGAAGAGCTAGGGACAGTATATCAGTCCAGGGCAGGTTGGTTTCTTGAAAGTTTTGCCGTGGTCTGCTTAAGTGTTGGATTCATGCGTTCTACTTTCCCTGAGCTCTGGGGCCAGTAGGCCGTGTGCAAATTCCACTGGATGCCTAGAGTTTCAGCTACCTGCTGTACTATTTCTGCTACAAAGGCTGAGCCATTGTCTGATGCTATAGTCAATGGCATTCCATATCTCAGGATGATGTCTCTCAGTAGAGCTTTGGTTACATCTCTTGCCTTTTCCGTACGTGTGGGGTAAGCTTCAACCCAGCCCGAGAAAGTACAGATGAAAACCAGTAGATATTTATTTCCTCTATTGGGTCCTATTTCTGGGAAGTCTACCTCTAGATCTTCAAAGGATGCTTGGCTACAGTGCTGGATCCCGGCGGGCCCAGTGGGACCTTGTCTGGCATTGTTTTGACCACAGAGGAGACAGCATTGGGAGACCAAGGCACAGAGGGATGGAAGTCGAGTGATCAGGTAGTACCGGCTTAATAAGGCTTCTAGGGTGATTTTTCCCAGATGGGTGAGTTCATGTTGTTGAAGGACTAACTGATGGGCTAATTGTTTTGGCACGTAGATTCTGTGGTCTGGGAGGATCCATCATCCTTCCTTCGTTATATTCCCCCAACTCTTGTTGTGCCTATTCTTCTTCCTGGGCCGTGTATTTTGGGGTTGCAGGTAGTTCTGCAGCCAGCATGATTTTTGATGGGGCTGTCTGTTCTCTTGCAGCTTGTTGAGCTGCAGGGTCTGCCTGACAGTTTCCTTCTGATACTGAGTCTCTTCTCTTCTGGTATGCCTTGCAGTGGATGACTGTTACCTCTCTTGGTTTCCAGACCACCTCCAACAATTTTAGGATTTCACCTTGGTTTTTTATTCCTTTCCCCCTTGCAGTAAGGAGCCCTCTTTCCTTGTATATAGCCCCATGTATATGTAGGGTGGCAAAGGTATAGCACGAGTCAGTATATATGTTGGCCCACTTATCCTTGCTGAGTTCTAATGCCCTCACCAGGGTCCATAGTTCTGTCATAGTCTTTGCCAGAGAAAGTCACAGGCAGGTGCAGGGGAGCCTCTGGCTTGTCTAAGATACAGTGCCCATAGCCATTGTACAGGTAGAGACCCCACACAGGTCCTGATGGGTCAAAGTAATCTGGGTCCAAGTCCTCAGGGGTGTTGAGTCCTTGCTGCCAGGCACAGAAGATGTGCAGGGTCTGGGTAGCACTGGATCTCACCTGGGGCCCTTCCTCTCCTGGCCCTAGAACCACCACCAAGCTGACAGGGTTGAGGACGCTCAGATGCTTGAAGGCCTTGGCTGTGGCTGCCATGACTGTGAGCAGGTAGTCCTTCAGCCCTGCACCATGAAATGCTGCCATCTTGTCATCTGCCACCACCAGGGTCTCTACAAATCTACTCAGGGAAGCAAAGCACTTGGCTCTTCAGAGGCTGGGCCTGGGGTTCCCAGGAGGAGTCTTGACGCTGCACATGGGGCCCTGGCTGCTGGTGGGACTCTTCCAGCATAGGATGTGAGCCCCAGGCCCCCCTGCAGAGTTAGAGGTGCCTTCCTCCAGGGGCTGGATGTGGAGTTTGGTCCCCCGATACTGCAGCACCCCTAACAGGGCTCCCTCATCGCAGTGCAGAGATGCCACTGACTCTGGATCTCCATTGATGGTGCCAGTGAGGTAGGTGCCCAGCTCCACCCCACCCAGCAGCTCAGGAACCTGGCCCAGGTCCTGCACTATCAGCCCCTCAACCCAGACACCCAGGTTTTGCTCCAGCTCTAGCAGCAGTGTCTCCCCAAAGGCAGGCAAATGGTACCACAGCCTAGCAGCGATGTCCAAACCAGGCAGGACGCTGCCCTTGAGTTTCTCAGGAAACACGATCTCCTCCTCCTTGGGGAGGGGGCTGGCCAGCCTGCCACAACCTGGTCAATTTGCTTTGAAAGGTAACCTATTGGTTTCTGCCAAGGCCCAAATTCCTGGGTTAGGACTCCCAGGGCTATTCTGTTGTTTTCAAGCATGAACAGGTTGAAGTCCAGGGATACGTCCAGGAGTCCTAAGATTGGTGCCTCTGTGAACTTGGTCTTTATAGTTGTAAATGCTTTCTCTTGATTGGGGCTCCAGACAAGGGGCACCTTTTCTTCTCCTTTCAGGGCCTCATATAAGGGTTTTGCCAGTTCTGAAAATCTGGGTATCCATATTTGACAGAACCCTGCTGCTCCCAGGAATACTCGAATCTGTCAGTGGGAAGTGGGAACTGGAATAGCACAGACTGCCTGTTTCTTTTTGGACCTTAGCATTCGTTTGTCTTGGGTGATCTTGAAACCTAAGTCTGGCCGGTAGTGGCTGGGTGGAGCAGAAGTTCCTGATTTTCCTTGCTGGTAATTGGGGCACTCATTTTTCCACCTCCTGCATGACCCCATTGGGGACTGGGCCCACAACCTAGGCATGTGCCCTGACTGCGAATCAAACTGGCAACCTCTTGGTGCATGGGTCAACACTCAACCACTGAGCCACACTAGCCGGGCTGTGGTCAGGGGGGAGGCCAGAAGCAGCAGGAGCAGCCACACCAGCCCAGGGAAGGTCACAGTGGGGAGCAGCAGATGGGGTTGGGCTCCCCACAGCCAGCTGTCCATCCAGCCCCTCCTGGGATGTGGGTCAGGCTGGGACATGGCAGGGTGCTAAAGCTGGGAGGGACTGAGACCGTCTGAGCACCGCATCCTTCACACTCTGGCTTTGTGGAAAGCTCCTCTCTGCAGCCTGGGGCTCAGACTAGCACCAGGGTCAGAGGCAGAGTTTCAGAGGGTCTAGGGACCTTCAGACGAGATGAAGAAAACTTGCCCCTTGGGAGAATTGCCTAGTGGCCTGGCTCTTGCAAACCCTCCTCTCCCGCATCTTTGTCTCTCCCTGCATCTATCTCCCACAGCTTCTCTGGTGTCTCTCTGTCCACCCCAAACTCTGGCTTCGCCTCTGTGCATTTGTCTGTTTCTTTTCTGCCCTTTCCCATGTCTCTGTGTCTGCAGGTCTCCCTGAGGGTTCCTCATCAGGTAAGGCCTCTCATGCCCAGGCTTCTATGTCTACATGTCCAGCTGGCACCTGGGTCTGGAGCCACTTTCTGGCTTCTGTGACAATCCACTATAGTTGACCCAGGTAGGGGGATGAGCCTGGAAGACTGTTCCCCGCTCTTGTAGGATCCTGTCAAGGCCCATTCTCTGTGGACCCCTTGTCTCCTGTAGTGGTAATTGCATTGCTGCTAGGGATTTTGGTCCCTGGGTCACTGACCTGAGACATCTTCCCACTTGCTCTGGTGACCCTGGCTCTGGTGGCACAGTGGCTGGTTGTGGAGGTGAGGCAAATGGAGGTGGGCTCTTGGGTAGGTGAGGTTCCCCATCCTTAGGTAGTGGGGTGTATGGAAATGGCAGTGGAGGGGCATCTTCCGAATCCCCTTATAATATAGGAGGCTGCTTAATTCACCGTGAAGTCTTCCTTTCACCTTGTGCCACAAAGACCTTACACTGTCCCTGACTAGTAACACAGAATTGAACCCAAGGAGGCCTGATTTGGGCTATTTCCAACCACTGGTCTATGTAGGGAAATTTGTCTGATGGCCAGAGTCTCCAGTGACTACCCTGTACATGACCTGGACTGTGGGGACATCAAGGGTGCCTTCAGAGGGCTATTCCACACCAAAGGTAGGCCATTCTAATTCACATAGGGTGTGCAATTTTATGGGGGTCAATTTGACCCCATAATCTCCTGAGAACCCCTTTATAAAATTCTTTATCATACTTTCCAGAACAGTGAGTATAGAGGAACTTCCCCCCACAATGATATCTAAGATGGTTAAGCAAACCTCCCAGTGAACAGTGTCGCAAGACAAACAGGAGGAAACGCTTGCTTTATCCGCCTGACTGCTCCCCTCCTGGGGATTTAGGGGCCTCTTGGCATTGACAGGTCAGTATAAGACCCCCACTTGGATCAGGTTCACTGGTGGAGACAAATGTCCCCACGAACCTGATACTGCCCTTTGCCGTATGAGGTTGCCATGGATGCGCAGGTTGGGACTCACGCAGGCTCCGTAACAGGCGTTGTGGAGCACGGTCACTCACACACACAATCACATAGAATTTAAACTTCCACCCAGGAATTTCCCATCCTGTGCGGCATCTATGCCGTCTGGGAGGTGATCAAGCTCCCCTTCCGCCTTAGAGGCAGGCCTGAACTTGGTCCTGGGTCCCCGGGGACACTTACCGATCCGATATCCTGGCAGGCTTTTCTATCCTCCCTGGAGTCTGTTTGAGCACAGCTGTGGTTGACTACAGTGGGGCCCCAGCAAGGGTCAGGGTCCAGTGAAATCACCGGTGGCGCACCTTCCCTTTCATTGTGGGGGCCCAAAATTAGTGGCTCCTTCCCACCGGCTTCTGACAATGGTGGCTCAATGGGCCAGTGTGGCTGTTGGCTTCTTGGCCAATGCGCCAAAATGTTGTGGCAGAAATTTGGTCGGCAGTAAGAGATAGACTGCAAAGCACTCGGAGGATTAGAAAAGGACTGTTTAATGCACACAGGTGCTGGCCCAGTGGAATCACCTCCAAAGGCTGAGCCCAGAGCCTGGGTTCCAGCCACCTTTTATGCATGATAAGCCTCCAGGTATTTGGGGGCTTTCTAGTTCCACTGTAGTTTAGGTGGTTGGTGGATGTAAGGGAATTACAAAAGCCAGGGGTGTGGTCTCTGCACTGCCTAAGGGGCTGCACCTGGCTTGCCTTCTCACTTGTAGCTCATTTAAAAATAAGTATCTTCAGAAGAGGGGGAAATGAATTCTGGGTAAGAAGAAACAAGTCTAGTCCACTAGAGGAGAAGACTGTGAAAAATAATGTAATAGAGTAAAATGTTGGGTCTCTCTGACTCCCTCTGGTTCAAGCCTGCTTTGTTCCCATGGCCTTCAGGCTAATAGCTTCTGCTTAAACATGCATATAAATATGCTAATCATTAGAGGAATTCTGCTTGTGGCTTAAAGAGATAAGAGAAGTGTGTACTGTTCATTGAAGATTTGCAGGAACCTTGTGGGCTCACATCAACTAGCACACTCTTCCACAAACACCTGCTGGCGCTTAGATGTCTTTGCGTGTCAATTACCTCTTGCCCCTCCCATTTCCCCTTCCCTTCACATAAAAGAAGCCTGAATTATGTACTTTCTTTATATGGATTTGAGGTACCACTAGGTTTCCCATTTTCTCAGGTAGTGCCTGCTTCTTTTCTTTTTTAAAATTTATTAATTTATTTTTGTTACAGATGTTTCTCCTTTTCCCCCCATAGACATGCTCCTCCTGATCCCATGCCCCCCCCACAGCATTGTTGTCTATGTCCATTGGTTATGCTTATATGCATATAAATTATTTGGTTTATCTCTTCCCTCCCTGCAGCCCACCTCCTCTGAGGTTTGTCAGTCTGAAGCCTACTTCTTTCTATATCACTGGGTCTATTTTATTCATCAGCTTATTTTGTTCATTATAGTCCACAAATAAGTGAGATAATGTAGTATTTGTCTTTTTTTGATTGGCTTATCTTGCTTAGCATAATACTCTCCAGATCCCTCCATGTTGTCTCAAAGGATAAGAGATCTTTCTTTCTTACAGCTGCATAGTACTCCATTGTGTATACATACCACAGTTTTTCCACTCATCTATTGATGGACACTTGGGCTATTTCCAGATCTTAGCAAGTGTAAATAGTGCTGCTATGAACATAGGGGTATATATATTCTTTCTGATTGATGTTTCAGGCTTCTTAGGATATATTCCTAGAAGTGGGATCACTGGGTCAAATGGCAGATCAATTTTTAATTTTTTGAGGAAACACCATATTGTTTTCCATAGTGGCTACACCAGTCTGCATTCCCACCAGCAGTGTACTAGAGGCCCCTTTTCTCCACACCCTCACCAGCATTTGTTGTTTGATGATTTGTTGATGGCAGCCATTCTGGCAAGTGTGAGGTGATACCTCATAGTTATTTTAATTTGCATCTCTCTGATGATTAGTGATGTTGAGCATTTTTTCATATGTCTCTTGGCTATTTGTATGTCCTGTTTGGAGAGGTGTCTGTTTAGGTCCTCTGTCCATTTTTTAATTGGATTGTTTGTCTTCCTTTTGTTGAGTTGTATGAGTACTCTATATATTTGGAAATTAACCCCCTATCTGATGTATCATTGGCAATTACGCTCTCCCATATAGTGGGTTACCTTTCCATTTTGATGCTTGTTTCCTTTGCTGTGCAGAGCATTTTAGTTTGATGTAGTCCCATGTATTATTTTTTTTCCTTTGTTTCTCTTGCCTTAGGCATTGCATCAGTGAAAATTCTGCTGCGTGTGATGTCTGAAATTTTGTTGCCTACATTTTCTTCTAGGATTTTTATGGATTTACTACTTACATTTAGGTCTTTTATCCATTTTGAATTTATTCTTATATATGGTGTAAGTTGGTGGTCTAGTTTCATTTTTTTGCATGTATCTGCTCAACTTTCCCAAAACCATTTATTAAAGAGGTTGTCTTTACTCTGTTGTATGCTCTTGCCACCTTTGTCAAATATTAATTAAGCATAATGTCTTGGGTCAATTTCTGGGTTCTCTGTTCTGTTCCATTGATCTATATGCCTGTTCTTGTGCCAGTACCAGGCTGTTTTGATTACAGTAGCTTTGTAGTATAACCTGATATCTGGTATTGTAATCCCTCCTACTTTGTTCTTCTTTTTCAAGATAGCTGTGACTATTCAAGGTCATTTTTGTTCCATATAAACTTTTGGAGTATTTGTTCTAGTTCTATGAAATATGTCATTGGTATTTTAATGGGGCTTGCACTGAGTCTATAGATTGCTTTGGGTAGTATGGACATTTTAATGATGTTAATTCTTCCAAGGGTGGTGCCTTCTTGATCAATAAACATTTTCTTACTCTAAACTCTGATGTTTTCAGTTTTGGCCTTTTGAAGCATCAGGCCCACAGACAAGTAACAATAATACCCACAAAAACTCTCAAGGGAAAGTAGCCCAGGCAGGAGATGAAACTGCATTGGATGAAGTTAGGGGAGGGTTTTCGGAGTATAGAAAGGGGACTTTTTAAAACCACTGGGATGGCCTTCAGAGATTTTTGCCTTGTATTTGGAGTAGTGACAGAATTCTTCACAGGATTGAAGAAAAATGCTCTTCTGTTGGGCTAGTTAAAAAAGAAAGGCTTCAACATGGTCATATGTTGGGGAGCAGCAAAACACATGTACTTTGGTCCAAATTAGTGCTTTTTATCTTTTGTTGTCTATTAATTGTTTCCTTAGTTCTCCTGTCAGATCACTCTTAGTTCAACTTCCCTTACAATTCTCAACTATTATAAAGGCCAAGATGATTAATACTGTAAAACAGAGGTCCTGGAGCCAGCCATACCAGAAAAGAGCTCCTATACCACAATCCATAATCTAGCTCCTCCAATTATGAGTAAGAGAGAGTGGAAGTGAGAAACTGAAACGCTGCCTATCAGCCTGTTGAAATCACTCCATTTCTTTGAGCTTTAGTTGTTGTTTTTCTTTCATCTGTAAAAGGTAGATAATAATAAGGTATTTGGAAATATTTAGCACCTTACCTGGTTCATGGTAGACCCTCAAAAATTACCATTTCTTCTTCTGTTCTACTCCTCTGTACTCCAAGGTGACATGGAAAGACAAAGTATTTTCCTAAAAGCATCTGTTAACTCATAGCCAGAAATCCTGAAAACATAGCTAAACCAGGCTATCTGTTTGCACTTCCATAACCCTTGGGGTCACTGGGAATTGCCTGATGGCCTGTTCCCTCTTAATTTATGAGGGAGTGGAAATAGTCATATCCTGCCTTGCCCTGGAATCTGGGGATCTTACTAGTCTACTCATTCTAATCATACTACTTTAACAGTGGACTGAGAGATTCATAGTATTTCTAAAACTCTAGTGAGCCTTAGAAGTCATCTGATCTAATTATCTCCCTCATTTTACAGATAAGGAGACTGAGGCCCAGAAGGGAAAGGAGTTGGCTCAAGGCCACACAGTATCTTAGGGACAGAATCAGGAGTAGACACTAGGGCTGAAAGAATAGTGCTTTTTCTATTGCTACACAGCTACTTATAAACCGTTTTCATTTTTAACAAAATGTAATATACAGATGGTCCCCAACTTATGATGGTTCAACTTGTGATTTTTTGATTTTATGATAATATGAAAGTGATACTCATTTACTATAAACCTATTTTGAATTTTGATCTTTTCCCAGGCTAGCAAATGTGGTACGATACTCTCTTGATGCTGAGCAGCACCAGCGAGATGATTTTGCTTAACTGTAGGCTAATGTAAATATTCTGAGCACATTTAAGGTAGGCTAGGCTGAGCTATGATGTTCAATAGGTTAGTTGTACTAAATGCATTTCAGACTTACAATATTTTCATCTTATGATGGATTTATTGGGATGTAACTTTATTGTAAGTTGAGGACCATCTCTACTTTATTAGCTAAATCAACTTCTTTCAACATACATCTACAATAAGGGCTTTCAGAAAGGAGGCAAATGATTAATAAAATGACTGCTCCTCATAGAAAAAAGTTGCCCTAATATTCATCCTGATTACGTGGAGTGCGATGTATGAGGGAAGGAAGCCCCTGGGCCTAAGCCACATACTCAGAGGGCCTTAAAGTTAATCTTTTGACATCTTTAAATGATAACAAAAACTGTGAACACATAGTATTTGGTATGTACCAGGCCCTGTTCTGAGTCCTTTATAGATAATAACACATTAATCCAAATAAAGTCATACTATAGTGATATTTTAAGTGCATATTCAAATTGTTGCTATATATTGATAATATTTTAAACATAGTACATGTGTTGTAACCCCATTTTGGTATTATTTATTTTCTTAATATATCATAAGCTTCAAACAATGAAAGAGGCCTGGGTATTGACCTTGGAAAGGTCCTGGCACCATCCATTCATCCATCTATCCACTCACTCACCTATCCACTTATCCATCCAACCACCATCTATCCATTCAATTCATCTATCTATCCATCTACCCATCCACTCATTCACCTACCCTTCCATCCACTCATCTACCCACCTACTCATACATCTGACATTTGCCAAGATCATCCCATACACCAAGTCCTGTGTTTGGTGCTAGTGATGCAAGATGAAGAGAACACAGTACTTGTGCTTGAGTTGCTCACAGTGGGATAAAGGAGGAAAAACTATGAACTTGTATAGAAACCACTGTGAAACAGTGGCATAAAGGCTTGGAGGAGGGACACCTTGCCAGGTCTGTTTGCTAAATTATGTTTAGAGGCAAGTAAGTGTGAAGAAGCACTTGCCCAAGGAGGTGACACCTCAGAGGAGACCAGAAAAATAACAGTAGGATAGATACTCCAGCAAGAATTCTTCAGCTTCTGGGGTCATGATACCCTTGGAATATCTGATGAAAATTGTATATCTCTAGATAAAGACACATATATACTTATACACACATCTTACCTTTTCAGAGCTGAGTTTAAAATCCAGTTCCATCACTCACTAGTAATGAGATTTGGGGCCTCAGTAACCTAATTGGAAAACTGAGAGTAACAATAGTACTTGTCTTTCTTTTAGGGTAGCTGTGACAATCATATGCAAAATTGTGTGTAAAGCACCTGCAGAGACTTGGCAATCAATAGCTCATAGTTTCCTTTCCTTTCCCTAAGTGGAATTTAATTTTCAAAAGCAATGTGATAACAACATAGCCAAGAGGATAACTTGACCTTTTCTTGTTTCCTATGGAGTCTAATTTTTTTTTTTTTTGTCCTCTTCTATCCCAGGTTAGTTTCCTGGCCTCATTTTCCCAGGTGTGTTTTATGGCCAACCCCTTAAACCATTTGGAACCCCTTAGGGTTCCTATAAGATATGATCCCTGCTTAGATCAGGAAGCCTGTTTTTCCCTTGAGAAATCTTTCCTGAAAGGATTTTAACATATCTTCTTATAGGACTCCTAGAAGTCTCTAGCCACATACAGATTCCCAATTCTAACAGGCTAATGACATGGGCTGGAGGTGCTGTGTTAGGCCCAGGGGAAAATACCTCTATCACCCCAACTAATTTCTTAGATTAATTTCTAGGATCTGTATTAGTTTCCTAGGGTTCCTATAACGAAATACCATAAACTGAGTAACAAAAAAACAACAGAAATGCATTCTCTCACTATTCTGCAAGCAAGAAGTCTGAAATCAAAGTGGACAGGGATGGTTCCTTCTGGAGGCTCTGAGGGAGAATCCATTCACTGCCTTTTTCTAAGCCTCTGGGGGTTGCCAGCAACACTTGTCATTCATTGGCTCATATGGTATCACTCCAATTTCTGCTGCTATCTTATTTTTTATCTCTCTTAATTTTATTTTTCAATTACAGTTTACATTCAATATTATTTTGTATTAGTTGCAGGTGTACAGTCTGCTGCTATCTTCATATCTCCTTCTCTGTGTCTCTCTGTGTCAAACCTTTCTCTCTGTTCTCTTAGGAGGACACTTACCTCTAGATTGAGGGCCCATTCAGATAATTCAGGATAATCTCAAGATGCTTAATTTAATTATATCAGCAAAAGCCCCTTTATACAAATAAGATAACATTCCCAGCTTCTGGTAATTAGAACATGGACATTTTTTTGAGGGTCCACCATTCAATTCACTACAGGTCTTATTTCTGTGACTAAAGTCCAGCTTTTTCAAGCCTAGAGATTTGTTTTTTTAATGATGTCTCTATCTTTGAATAAAGGGGAATGAACATGTATTTGTTAAAAATTGGTGCCAGACACAGTGCTGTGGTTATATATGCATTACCTCACTTAATCTTCATGACAGTTGTAGAGGACAGATGCTATGATCATCTTTATTTTGCAGATGAGGCTGAGAGTACTGAGTACTTCAGTAATTAACCCCAGGTCATACAGCTAGTAAGTGATGTTGCATTCAAACTCACCTCTGCTTGATTCTGAAATTTAATTTATTGAGTGCTGACCCAGGGCAAGGCACTCTTCTAAGTGCTTTAAAAATCAAAACACATCTAACATTTCTAATAACCCTAATGACCATAAAAGTTAAGTACATTATTTTTATTATTATTATTTTTAATCCTCACCCGAGGATATTTTTCTATTTATCTTCAGATAGAGTGGGAGGGAGAGAAGCAGCGATGTGAGAGAGACACATCAACTGGTTGCCTCCTGCACGACCCCGACCAGGGTTGGCGACAAACTGCAACCGAAAAGAGAGGTGAGAAGAGGAAAGAATGCCTAAAAGCATTCCCCTTTCTGGTTTTCAGCTATCACCAAGACCAACTCCATTCTTGTCTCTCCCTTGGCTTGATTACTGAAGCCAATACATTTCTTCTTTTTTAGGTTTCAGCTTAATTGAATCATGTTTCTGCCATTTTCTGCGAAACAGTTCTTACCCTCCACCTACCAGTAAGTCTTAATTATCCTATGTAGTCCATATCATTGAGTGCCTAAGAACATTTCTCTGAGGTAGCTAGCCCCATATTTCAGGTGAAGAAGCTGAGCCACAGAGAATTTAAGTGAATTGTCTGAAGTCCTGCATCATTATTTACTTATTCTTTCATGCACTCCTATCACACAGTTTTCTTGAGTGCGCACTATGAACCAGGCACTGATGGTAATTTTAGCAGTACAGTGGGCTGAAAGATGGCCCCAAATACATGTCCACATCATAATCCCTGGAACCCATATCACCTCATATGGAAAAAGTTATGATTAAGTTAAGGATCTTGACAGGAAGTGTTTACCTTGAATTATCCAGGTGAGCTCATTCTAATTACCAGTGTCCTTATAGGAGGAAGGCAGGGAGATCCGAATCAGAGAAAGAGATGTGACAACAAAAGCAATCGTTGGAGTGAAGCAGCCACAAGCCAAAAGATTCTGGAAGCTACCAGAAGCTGAAAGAGGTAATGAATAGATTCTCTCCTACAGCCTCTAGAGGGATTATGGCCCTGCCAATGCCTTGATTTTGGCTCAATGATACTGATTTCAGACTTATGGCCTCTAGAACCGTGAGAGAATACATTTGTGTTGTTTTAAGTCACACAATCTGATAATGTTTTATGGCAGCCCTAGGTAATTAATACAATGAGCCAGATATACACACATGATTATATATATAAATATATAGACATAGACACAGACAATGGTGTGGTGATAGTCAGAGGGAGAGAGGGTGGGGATAGGTGGAGATGAGCACATGGAGGATAAATGGGGCCCAAAAGAGATTTTGCTTTGGGTGATGGGTGCACGATGCAGTGTGCAGATGATGTTTTTTGAGTTGTACACTTAAAACCTGTATGGTTTTGTGAACCAATGTCACCTCAATAAATTTAATTTTTTTTTTTAAATTGGAAGATCATTGAATGTTACAAATGGTAAGTGTAGGGTGCAATGACAGTTTATATATGAGGAAGCCCACAGCCACAGCTTTCCTGCCTCATAATACATGTGATGGGACAAAGGATGAGGGACTTAGTATATTGAAAAATCATGGCAGATGTGCATTTTGAACACTGACATTAAAACCAAGAATTCATCATGGTAGTGCTTCATAAGACCAAAAAATAAAGGATCTAATCCTCATCCTTGTTATTAGCATTCTCATAAGTTATACAGAGGCTCTTGTAGCCCCGGCCCAGAAGAATGCCTCTCTCCTGTGTTAGAATATGCACATAGGATACTGTAGAGGCAGTCCTATAGCCACTTATGCTGGGATGACAAGTAGGTCACCTCCATTAAATTGGTAGTGACTGATTAGAATGCTGTTTTGAGAAAGACTCTGAGGCCATGTCCAGATTCAGTTAGAAAGAGTGTTATCATTGATTTAGCAATACCTGCCATGAGCAGCTTATAGTGGAATGGGATCACATAGCTCATGCATTTCTGATCATCCTCTCAGAGGATATTCTCAAACTTTAGATTATATCAAATCCACTGAGGGGGGGTTAAAAAATTGCTGAGCCCTGCCTCAAGAATTTCTGATATATTAGATTTGGGGTGAAGCCTGAGAATTTACATTATCCACAATTTCTCAGGTAATGCTGATGCTGCTGGTCTAGGTCCCACACTTTGCAAACCACTCCTCCAAAGTGTTCTCAAACTTTAACCTGAGAATGAATCACCTGGAGTCCTTACTAAAAGGCATATTCTGATTCAGCAAGTCTGATTATGATTCTGTATTTCTCGTAAGCTCTCAGGCCATGCCCATGCTGCACCATGGACTACACACACCTTGAATAGAAAGGAGCTAAAAAACACTGTTCAGTGGAGGTGGCATGTCACACCAGTCTGCCAAGGACAATTTTGAAGTGCCACAATTAATTTATAACTAATTATTTTCTCTAAAATAAATTAGAGATTTATTGTTTTCTCTATTTAAAAAAATCTCTTTTACCTCTGCACTTGTGTAGTATAAGAGGAAGATCCAATTACAGTGAAATCTATCAGGAATTGTGTATAGACTCAGATATAGACTCAGAGACCATCACATCTCTCTTTTTTTTCCCCCATTTAAATCTTGTTTATTGTCTGGCCGGTGTGGCTTAGTGGTTGATCATTGACCCATGCACCAAGAGGTTGTTGGTTCGATTCTCAGTCAGGGCACATGCCCAGGTTGTGGGCCAAATCCTCAGGGGGGCATGCAGGAGGTGGTCAATCGATGTTCTCTCTCATCGATGTTTCTATCTCTCTCTCCCTCTCCCTTCCTCTCTCTCTAAAATCAATAAAGAAAAAAAGTTAAATCTTGTTTATTAATATAGATAATACAGGGAGTTATACAGAAGTTATGAGGGACCCTAGTGAAGGGGCAAGAGAAGGACATATTCCCCATAGGTGACCCCGTAGGGGGATTAGGGGTTTGCTCTGGAAGGAATGTTGAGTGATGTAGGGGTGGGCTCCTCCCCAGAGGCCATCACCTGCTTCCCGGGGGTTACTGACTCTGGAGGCATTGGGTATAGAGGGAAAGCTGTATAGAGGAAACTGAAAGGGAGGATGGTGGACTGCATGTGATTCTGCGGTGGGCCAGGCCCAGTACTCCCATTGAGGACAGCATGGGGTCCAGTTGGTTCCATGACTCATTGACAACAGGGGCATCTGTTGATACTCACAGTTCAGCTCCCACTCAGGTCTGGGAGTATGGAGAAAATGGGTCGAGGGTCCAAAGAGCAATCTTGGCACTTTCTGATATCTTGGAAAAGCTGATTCCCATGGACACCCAGCCCTAGTTATACTGCCCCAAAGCATACTAAAGTAGTGCATAGTGCATGCCATGCCTCTGAAGGTCATCTATCATGTGTAGTAGCAGAGAAAGGCTAAGATCAATGGGTTTGAATGTAAGGATGTAGTACTTTGGAAAGGACATTTTACTTCTCCCCCCTACGCTAAATTACAAAGACAAAATGATTAGTGGAAAAAAATATATAGTAAGCTCTGTAAATAGTAGGGTGAGAGGGAACACAGTAGGGTGACTAATCATCCTGGTTTACCCAGACTGAGTGGATCCTGCTGCATCCACTGCCAAAGTGCCCAAGGCTCCCTCTAATTCTTCTGCCTCTGTACCCTGAAGATTGTTCCGTATCATTCTTTCTTTGACTTGCATAGCCTTTTCAAGTCTACTGGCCTACTTTGAAGCACCATCCTAAAATAACAGGAGCAAGAAGAGTATGTCAGGTAGTGTCTTTCTAATCATTCCATACCACCCTTGCTATTGGCAAAGTGTGATGACGTGGATGTATATTTCTCTACTGGCCCCAGGATATCTCCAGATCAGAGGATGCTCCTTTCCTCAGATGGCAAAGAAATAATCTGAGTAGATCCAAGAGGAAAGAATAAAGGAGCAGGTTGCTTAGCATGCCTCTGGTATAGGCAAATAGAGTCTGGGACATCCAGACCATCTCACCAGAAGGATTGCTTACATAGGAATCTGGAGCTAGATTCCCAGCTACTAATATGTTTTTAGTGATTATTTCACCTTCAAGAAGCTAGAGCTATAAGAGAAAATGGCTTGAAATTTAGTAGATCTGGGCATCCGACCAAACTGTGACATCCAGGGACCAACTGAGATTTCTTTTTCTCTCACTATCAATTAGTTATTTCTGTTATTTTCCCTGTCTTTCCAATAATGTTTTTGTCATTATCTCATCTCAGTTATGTTAGCATTTCAAGAACTTCTTTTTAACATAATGCAGAAGTTGATGTAATGTGATCTTTACACATTATCTCAAAAGGGTAGTTTATTAAAGTCCCCAAAGAACCTCATAATCAAATATTATAATTATGACAATCCTAGCATATGGTCCTTTCCATTAGTTTAGAATTATATATCTGAAGTTTTAAAATCAAATTCATTCACACCTTAGTAAATGCATAACTTTTTTGATATGAAAATTATAATTCTGGACCACAGTGGTAAATAACATTCTCCCAAAAGCAATTGAGCCATATGTAACAAAGTTTTAAAAATGTATTCATCCAAATCCTTTGCTTCATTTGCACTTCTAGGAATTATAGTAAGAAATAATTAAAGATACATGCACATAAACTGAACTTCTACTTAGGATATAGAAGGGTGCAAGAGAATGTCATTTCTGCTCTAACTATGAGAAAAACCTGGGTAATTTATAAAAATTAACTAACATTTCTTGAGCCAAAAAAAAAAAAATGAAGTCACAGGGAAGGCAAGTAAAATGACTTGCAGGGTGACCAAACCCTTTGAGAAGAGATGAGACACATAATCTATTTCATCTTTGTCAGAACAAAGGGAAAAATAAGACTGCAGCACAAGTGGTATCTGCTAACATTTTAGTGAATTCATAAAGGCCAGGTATGAGTTAATAAATAAGTTTGTAATAGCTAAGACCATAGACATAACGAGAACTCACACTCACTTCCACAGACCTCCATTGGGTATCCACTAGAAATGTTAAAGGAAAGACAGGAAACTGGAAAAAACTCCCCTTGGACACACAGGCATGCAAGAGGTAATTGGCTGCTGCTGGGGGAACAGAATAATGTCCCACTTGCTTCCTTGAATCTTCTACTTATGAAGCTTAAGGTTCAAGTCACTGCTGGAATGGCAATACATTATTTTGCTCCCAAGTTCCAAGCAGAAATTTATTGCTGGTAGAAGCAAACATCTTCTCCCTGAGGGAAAGACAGAAATCCATCTTGGGCTCAGGATCTTGCAGGAATACCAAGCAAACATCCAAATCATCTAGAAGAGGAAAAGGGAAACCCCATACTAATTCAATCACAAAACCAAGGCAGAGTTTGTTGCCACAGGAAAATGCATTGAGAAAGCCCTACCCTTGAGGTCCAAGTATACATCGCTGGCCTAAGAAAGAGGTTAGACCAAGAGAAAACCCTTTAATCCCCAACCATGAGCTTAATACTGAGTAACAAGCAATAGCAATTTAGCAAGAGTGTAGAGAGAGTCAACCTCTGTAGGGCAGGTGTAGAAGAACTGGTAATTTCCCTAAAGGGAAGAATAGAAACACTAGAAAAACCCATCAGCACCCTAGTCCCATTCTGGGAGCAAAGTAACAGCAGTAAGTATCTGGAGGACTTTGGAGCCTGTGGTACATTTCAGTTAAAGATAGCAGCAACCAAACCAAAACCCAACCAAACTCATAACTAGATTGACTCAGACCCCAACACTAATGGCTGAACAGAAAAAAGATGTACTCACTGCCAGGGTAAATATAATTTAACTCTGTTTCTAAAGTTCTTCTACCCATGATGTCCAGGATTCTATAAAAACCTACAAGAGCCCTGGCCGGTTTGGCTCAGCAGTTGGAGCGTCGGCCTGCGGTCCAGAGAGACCCGGGTTCGGTTCCCGCTAAGGGCATGTACTTCGGTTGCAGTTTGTCCCCGGCCCTGGTTGGTCGTGCAGGTGGCAGCCACTTGATGTGTCACTTTCGCATCGATGTTTCTCTCTCTCTCTCTCTCTTCCTCTCTCTCCCTCCCACTCTATCTGAACAAAAAATGAAAAAATGTCCTCAGGTGAGGATAAAAAAAATAAAAAAAAATAAAAAAAAAACCTACAAGAAATACCAAAAAAAAAAAAAAAGGTTAAAAAAAAATTATCAAGAGATTACATAATCAATAGAACCAGACTCAGAGTTAACCCATGTGTTGAAAATTATAAACAGGGGATTCCAAAATGGCGGCGGAGTGAATGGAAGCTACACAGATCATCTCCCAGGACCAAACTGGAAATACAACTAAAATAAAGTCAAATCGTCGGGAAAAAGCAACGGAAAAGCAGCTCGCGAGGACCATACAACCAGGGACACTGACTCGATCCTGGTAGGATTGCGGAGGCGTGAGAGGGGGGCTGGGAGCCCACGGACAGCAGCGGCCTTAGCCTTGAGCAGCGCTCCGCCCTCGGGGTTAAAGCCCCAGCCGGCTCCACAGCGCAGAGCCGGGACAGAGCGCTAAAGCCCGAGCCGGCTCCACAGCAAAGAGCCGGGATAGAGTGCTAAAACAGCCACAGCCACTCACCTCGGACTCCGGCAGAGGGAGGGAGGACTGGACTGGAACTGTGTGGGGACACTCGGGATTTGGAGGGCGCTCAGAGCTTTTGCTGAGTTTTGGCCACGCAGGACTGTGGCCTGGTCGACTTACTCCATCCCAGGGCTCTGGGGAGAGGCGGCAGCCCCTCCCTCAGAGATTCAGCCACACCCAGTTGGGCCATTGAAATGCAAATCAAGGCTCATTAACTACCAGCATCTGCCCCACTCTCGGGAAATCCTCTCACGCTGAACACCTGAGGAGGTTTTCATTCAACTGAGAACCCAAGGCTCTTTAAGTAACCAGGACTAATAGTCTCTAGGCAAAAAGCTAGAGGATAACTGAACCTTTTCTGGGCTTGCAACTCTACCCAGGAAAGTAAGACTCGACAGTGGTGTATAACGTGGGTCCTCTCACGCTCATCCAAACCCAGTACAGGGAGCAACAAACAGCTGAACACCAACATCCACAGGGAAAATTTGGCAGGCTCCAAAAACCACTGAGATAGCCAAAATGGTAAAACAACGAAACAGATGCCAAACAAAAGAACAAGAGACCTCCAATGAAGATGAGATAAATGAAATGGAGTTAAGCAAGTTAACAGAGCTAGAATTCAGAGCCATGATCTTGAGGAAGCTCAACAGCATGTGTAAGGACATCAACACCATGAGCAAAGACATAGAAATATTGAAAATAAATCAATTCGAAATGAAGAATGACATGGCAGAAATGAAGAACACATTGGAAGGACTAAAAAGCAGAGTACAAGAAGCTGAGGACCGGATCAGTGAATTAGAAGACAGGGTAGAAAAAATCAACCAATCAGAAAACCGAAAGGAAAAAACAATGAAAAAACAGGAAGACAGCTTAAGAGAACTGTGGGACAACTGGAAACGTAATAATATTCGCATCATAGGAGTCGCCGAAGAAGAAGAAAATGAGAAAGGGTTAGAGAATATATTTGAAGAAATAGTGACAGAAAATTTCCCTAATTTGGTGAAGAAAGAAGGCTTTCAAGTTCAAGAAGCACAGAGAGTCCCAAGTAAGAAGAACCCAAACAGGCCCACACCAAGACACATAGTAATAAAAATGCCAAAAATTAAAGACAAAGAGAGAATACTCAAGGCAGCAAGAGCTAAGCAACAGGTTACCTACAAAGGAACCCCCATAAGGTTATCAGCTGACTTCTCAATAGAAACACTACAGGCCAGAAGGGAATGGCATGAAATAATCAAGGTCATGAAAAACAAGGATCTGAACCCAAGACTACTCTACCCAGCAAGGCTATCATTCAAAATAGAAGGTCAAATAAAGAGCTTCCCAGACAAAAAAAGGCTAAGGGAATACATTAGCACCAAACCAGCACTGCAAGAAATGTTAAAAGGACTGCTGTAATTAGTAGAAGAAATAGAAAGGAAAATAGAAACACACTAAACAAAAATGGCAATAAGTAAGTACATATCGGTAATCACCTTAAATGTAAATGGACTGAACGCCCCGATCAAAAGACACAGAGTAGCGGATTGGATAAGAAAACATGACCCATATATATGTTGTTTACAAGAGACCCACCTCACAACAAAAGACTCACATAGGCTGAAAGTGAAGGGATGGAAAAAAATCTTCCAAGAAAACAGAAAGGAAAAAAAAGCTGGGGTAGCAATACTCATATCTGACAAAATAGATTTTAAAATGAAGGCCATAACTAGAGACAGAGAAGGCCACTACATAATATTGAAAGGATCTATCCAACAGGAAGATATAACCTTGGTAAACATATATGCACCCAATACAGGAGCACCAAAATACATTAAAAATCTTCTGGAAAACTTCAAAGGAGAAATCGACAGCAATACAATCATAGCAGGGGACTTCAACACCCCACTGACATCACTGGATAGATCCTCTAGACAAAAAATTAACAAGGAAACAGAGACTCTAAATGAAGCACTAGACCAAATGGATTTAATAGATATTTACAGAGAATTACACCCCAAAACTACAGAATTCACACTCTTCTCAAGTGCACATGGGACATTCTCAAAGATAGACCACATGTTAGGACACAAACGAAGTCTCTACAAATTCAAGAAGATTGAAATCATATCAAGCATCTTCTCAGATCACAATGGCATGAAACTAGAAATCAATTGCAACAAGAACATGCAAAGACATTTGAAGACATGGAGGCTAAATAGCATGTTATTAAACAATGAATGGGTTAACAAGGAGATCAAGGAAGAAATTAAAAACTTTCTGGAAACGAATGAAAATGAACACACAACAACAAAAAATCTGTGGGATGCAGCGAAAGCAGTTCTGAGAGGGAAGTTCATAGCACTACAGGCCTACCTCAAGAAACAAGAAAAATTTCTAATAGACTATCTAACCTCACAACTTAAAGAACTAGAAAGCAAACAAAAGGAAAACCCCAGAGCAAGTAGAAGGAAGGAAATAGTAAAGATCAGAGCAGAAATAAACGACATGGAGACCAAAAACACAATTCAAAGGATCAATGAAACAAAGAGCTGGTTTTTTGAAAAGATAAACAAGATTGATGGACCCTTAGCTAGACTCACCAAGAAACAAAGAGAGAGAACCCAAATACACAAAATTAGAAACGAAAGAGGAGAAGTAACAACTGACACCACAGAAATACAAAGGATCGTTAACGAATACTATGAACATTTATATGGCAACAAATTCGACAATCTAAGCGAAATGGACAAATTTCTAGAAACATATAGTCTCCCAAAACTGGACCGGGAAGAGATAGAAAACTTGAACAGACCAATAACAACCAAGGAAATTGAAGATGTAATCAAGACTCTCCCAGCAAACAAAAGTCCAGGCCCAGACGGCTTCACAGGGGAGTTTTACCGAACATTCAAAGAAGAACTAACACCCATTCTTCTCAAACTGTTTCTAAAAATTCAAGAAGAAGGAAGACTTCCAAACTCATTTTATGAGGCCAGCATAATTCTAATTCCAAAACCAGAAAAAGACACTACAAAGAAAGAAAACTACAGGCCAATATCCCTGATGAACATAGATGCCAAAATCCTGAACAAAATACTAGCAAATCGGATCCAGCAATACATCAAAAAAATTATTCACCATGACCAAGTGGGATTCATCCCAGGGATGCAAGGCTGGTTTAATATTCGCAAATCAATAAATGTGATACACCACATAAACAAAATGAAAGATAAAAACCACATGATCATATCAATAGATGCTGAAAAAGCATTCGAAAAAATTCAACACCCATTTCTGATAAAAACGCTCAGCAATTTGGGAATAGAGGGATCATATCTCAACATTATAAAGGCCATATATGAAAGACCTACAGCCAACATCATAATCAATGGGCAAAAACTAAAAACATTTCCCTTAAGAACAGGAACAAGACAGGGATGCCCACTTTCGCCACTCTTATTTAACATAGTACTGGAAGTCTTAGCCACAGCAATCAGACGTGAAGAAAAAATAAAAGGGATCCAAATTGGAAAGGAGGAAGTGAAACTGTCATTATTCGCAGATGACATGATATTATACATAGAAAACCCTAAAGACTCCATCAAAAATCTACTAGACCTAATAAATGAATTTGGCAAAGTAGCAGGATACAAAATAAACGTCAAGAAATCGATGGCATTCTTATACACCAATGATGAACTCACAGAAAGAGAAACTAAAAAAACAATCCCATTTACCATCGCAGCAAAAAAATTAAGATACCTAGGAATAAATTTAACCAAAGAAGTAAAGGATCTCTTTGCAGAAAACTACAGGACATTGAAAAAAGAAATAGAGGAAGATATAAAAAAGAGGAAGCACATACCTTGTTCATGGATTGGAAGAATTAACATCATTAAAATGTCCATATTACCCAAAGCAATCTATAGATTCAATGCAATCCCAATCAAAATACCAGCGACATATTTCACAGAACTAGAACAAATACTCCAAAAGTTCATATGGAACCAAAAAAGACCCCGAATAGCCACAGCAATCTTGAAAAAGAAGGACAAAGTAGGTGGGATCACAATACCAGATATCAGATTATACTACAGAGCTACTATAATCAAAACAGCCTGGTATTGGCACAAGAACAGGCATATAGACCAGTGGAACAGAACAGAGAATCCAGAAATTGACACAAGACATTATGCTCAACTAATATTTGACAAAGGTGGCAAGAGCATACAATGGAGCAAAGACAGCCTCTTTAATAAATGGTGTTGGGAAAATTGGACAGCTACATGCAAAAAAATGAAACTAGACCATCAACTTACACCATACACAAGAATAAACTCAAAATGGGTAAAAGACTTAAATGTGACTCGTGAATCCATAAAAATCCTAGAAGAAAATGTAGGCAACAAAATTTCGGACATCATACGCAGCAGAATCTTCACTGATACATCACCTAAGGCAACAGAAACAAAGGAAAAAATGAACACATGGGACTACATCAAACTCAAAAGCTTCTGCACAGCAAAAGAAACAACCATCAAAACGGAAAGAGAACCCACTGTATGGGAGACCAATATTGCCAATAATACATCAGATAAGGGGTTAATCTCCAAAATATATAGAGTGCTCATACAACTCAACAAAAGGAAGACAAAGAACCCAATTAAAAAATTGGCAGAGGAACTAAATAGACACCTCTCCAAACAGGACATACAAATGGCTAAGAGACATATGAAGAAATGCTCAACATCACTTATCATCAGAGAGATGCAAATTAAAACAACAATGAGGTATCACCTCACACCTGTCAGAATGGCCGTCATCAACAAATCGTCAAACAACAAGTGTTGGCGAGGGTGTGGAGAAAAGGGGACTCTAGTACACTGCTGGTGGGAATGCAGACTGGTGCAGCCACTGTGGAAAACACTATGGTGTTACCTCAAAAAATTAAAAATTGAATTGCCATTTGACCCAGTGATCCCACTTCTAGGAATATACCCTAAGAAGCCTGAAACACCAATCAGAAAGAATATATGTACCCTCAGGTTCATAGCAGCACTATTTACATTAGCTAATATCTGGAAACAGCCCAAGTGCCCATCAGTGGATGAATGGATAAAAAAGCTGTGGTACATATACACAATGGAGTACTATGCAGCTGTAAGAAAGATAGATCTCTTATCCTTTGAGACGACATGGAGGGACCTCGAGAGTATTATCCTAAGCGAAACAAACCAAGCAGAGAAAGACAAATATCACATGATCTCACTCATTTGTGGAATATAATAAACATAACAGTCTGGGGAACAGGGTAGACCCAGAGATGTGAAAGTAGGGTACAGACTGACAACCCCCAGAAGAGGGGGTGGGGGGGGAGGGAAGAGATAAACCACAGAACTTATATGCATGTATGCATAACTGATGGACATGGACAACAAAGCTGGGGAAGGGATAGAGGGATGGGGAGGAGGGTGTCAATGGGGAAAAAAGGAGAAACATTTGTAACAAAAATAAATTAATAAAAAAAATAAATAAATAAAATAAAATGAAAAAAAAAAGAAAATTATAAACAGGGACTTGAAAGTTAATATTATCAATATATTAAAAACAGAAAGAGTATGATATTAGAGGGAAATTTGGATATGTGCAAATAAATTAAGAGTGGATGAAATGGTAAAAATTAAGGTAAATATCAAATATATCATTTTCACATTTTAATTGCTTTAAAAGATAATTGATAAGTTTGAATTCTGAGTAATCTGGAGGAACACACTCCATGTTCTTTCCCACTGAAAATAGTTACAAAATCTTGATAGAATGTATGAACTTTTTTTGGGGACACTGAAAGTAAATAGTAGCAGGTGGTTATAGCGGTAGATCATAATTCAACATATACCAAATCTGAAGTGAGTTTATCATTTTATAACTCCTCTACTATCAAACCCAGACTTAATGCAGTCTAAAACCTGAAAGTAGAAACTGGCATAGACAGAGGGAGCTTTAGGAAATACCCTCTAGTTATTTTTCAGTGAGCAGGAAAGTAATTTCCTAACACTCAGAGAAAGTGGGGGAAATCCACATTAAAATATTTTTCTCCAACCTTTCACACTCCAGCCTTCAAGCAAACTTGATTCAGAGGAAGTAGCCATGACAGAAAGCAGCAATGGGGATTGTTAAGAGCAAAAAACTCTGAATGAAGGGAACATTCTCTCCAGTCAGAGAAGCTGAAATCCAATATGGGTAGGTAGAATTTGCATTGATTCCACACTCTGTTCTCCCCAAAATTGTGCCAAATATGTGCACAGTCATGGGAAGTGCATAGCAGCATGAGATAAACACAGCCTCAGCTATTGAGCCAGAAGACCAAAATGGTAAGGCAAAAGTACACATGAGATCAGAGAGAGAAAGTGGATCAGGATATCAAACCCATAAAATTGTTTATGAAATCATGTGCATGTGTGGATCTAACCATAAACAGCATAATGTAGGCTTTGAGAACTGAGAGAAAGCATAGCCCACCACCCATGTCCCAAACTAGCCACTGGGTGGTGCAGATACCAAAAGTACTGTAAAGGCTTTGAAAATGGAATGAACATTGAAACCACAACCCATAGAAGGCTGGTTGGAATTTGTGCCTTGAACAAGACAAGGTTGATTACCTACAAAAGCTAAAATATCAATGTTCGCCCTGGTCGGTTTGGCTCAGCGGTTAGAGCATCGGCCTGCGGTCCAGAGAGACCCGGGTTCGGTTCCCGCTAAGGGCATGTACCTCTGTTGCAGTTTGTCCCCGGCCCTGGTTGGTTGTGCGGGTGGCAGCCACTCGATGTGTCCCTTTCATGTCGATGTTTCTCTCTCTCTCTCTCTTCCTCTCTCTCCCTCCCACTCTATCTGATCAAAAAATGAAAAAATGTCCTCGGGTGAGGATAAAAAAAAAAAAAAAAATATCAATGTTCATCATTGGATTTAAACAAGACCAAAAATCTCATAGTATGATATTTAAAGTACACAATATAAAATCCAAAATCATTAAACATATAAAGAACCAGAAAAATGTAAATTTTCATGGGAAAAAATAATCAACAGACACCAATTCCTATTCAAATACCAATAGCATATCTCATGGATATAGAATAAATATTCCAAAATTTCTGTGGAATCACAAAAGACCATGAATAGCCTCAGCAACCTTAAGAAAGAAGAGCAAAGTTGGAGGTATCATAAGACCTGATATGAAAATATATTACAAGGCCATAGTAATCAAAACAGCATAGCACTGGCATAAGAACAGGCATATAGGTGAACAGAACAGAATAGAGAGGCCAGAAATAAACCCAAGCCTTTATAGGCAACTAATATTTGACAAAGGAGGCAAAAATATACAATGCAGTAAAGACAGTCACTTCAATAAATGGTGTTGGGAAAATTGGACAGATACATGAAAAATTAAAACTAGACCACCAACTTACACTACACAAAAATAAACTCAAAATGAATTAAAGACTTAAATGTAAGTTGTAAAACCATAAAAATCCTAGAAGAAAACATAGTCAGTAAAATCTTAGCATTTCTCATAGTAATATGTTTGCTGATATATCTCCACAGGCAAGGGAAACATGGGAAAAAATAAACAAATGGGACTACATTAGTCTAAAAACTTTTACACTGCAAAAGAAACCACCATCTGCTGAGGGCAGATCAATAAAATGTCCAAAACTCTCTAAGATCTGTGTTTACCTGTCAGCTATTCTGCAACCTCTGAGGTTGCTTGGACTTCCTCTAGACTGCAGTGGTTCTCAACCTTCCTAATGCCGTGACCCTTTAATACAGTTCCTCGTGTTGTATGTGGGTGTATCTGCATGTGGGCGGACCCACCTGGAGACGGATAGAGGAGTGGTGTCTCGGTTCCTAAGACCATCGGAAATATGTGTTTTCCGATGGTCTTAGGTGACCCCTGTGAAAGGGTCATTCGACCCCCAAAGGGGTCACAACCCACAGGTTGAGAACTGCTACTCTAGAGCCTTTTGAAAAAAGACTGTAGAGTGGGCCCATGCTAGCCATGCCCCACTGCCCCTTCCATGAAGTGTAAACTTCATAGGTGGGGGTGACCAGGTTGAGAGGACAGGGCTAGTGGATCCCTTCCTTGGGGGCAGCACGGTCAGGCACTCAATGGGGAGAATATGGCTCCTATTCTAGAACCATTCTAGTTAGTCACTGTGAGAGCCTCCAACTCTAGCTCCCCCAAAAGGAGTGCACTACCAGTTCAGGTTGGGTGTAGCCAGCTGTCCCCACTGCAGGAACAAGCTCAGCAGGGTGAGGCCACTGGGACTCAGGCAACTGATCAAGATAGTCTTCTGTTGGGGGTGGTACCAGCTGAGCCCATGGGAGGGGGGTGAGCTTCATACCTCTCCCCAGCTCCATACACAAGCGCACTTGAGACCCAGACCAGAGCCTTGGAGAGAGACACACTTAAAAGATTCCAGCTCTTAGAGGCCCTTCCTTCCCCTATGAAACAGCTCACCAGGGTGGGGTCACTGGCACTTGGGAAGATAGAACAAAACAGTTTCCCTTTGAGGGTAGTGCTGGCTGAGTCTACAGGTTTGGGGGAAGACTGACCCCGATTCCAAATCCTCACAGTTCAATGTCTGTCTGAGTATCTGTTTATAGTTTCTCCAGAGAAAGAGCACACCAAAAGTCCCTCTTGTGTGCAGCCAACAGTCCTTTCTGCTGGACTCAAACTTGGTAGGTTGGTATCACCAGTATTTGGAGGACCAGGTTAATGCATTCCACAGGCTGGTGCTGTAAGATTAGGAGTGCCTGACCCTGGGAAAACAGCACTTGAAGGCAGTGTGTGATTTTGACTTAGGCCTGGCACCTCAATAGCTGACCCTCCACGTCTTTCTTCCACGCCATGCCACCCAGATGTTCTCTTTATGACTCCCATATGCCCTGAGTCACCTTCCCTCTATTGGAGCCCTGGGTGAGTGCCCAAGATAAAGCTCCTTTGCATTGGCCCTTTAGGAGAGCACCTGGCATTCTAGCATACTCCCACCTCTTCTCAGCAGGGAGAGATATCACTAATTTTCACTACCAGGTGCAGGCTCCTCTTCTCCAACCTGGTTTTCTGGAGTGAGGGGAGGTCCAGGAATGGGATTGAGAACCCACACTCCTCAGGGGGGACTTTTGCAGCTGAAATATCCCTCTGGATTCTCAGCTGCCTCATATGGGTGCAAGGGCCAGTCATCTCTGCATCTCCATCCATCTTACCAGTCTCTAGGTAGCTTCTTCTATAAATACTTGGAGATAATACTCCTGTTTGGCCATCCTGCAGATGGTCATTCAGATTGATTGCTCTATAATTTAGCCATAAATCCATTTTGGCACTGGGAGGAGGTGAGTGTAGCTTCTACCAACACTGCAGCCATCTTGAAATCAGATCTTATCAAAGTGTGTTTTAAATCTTATCTTTTAAAAAAGTTTTAAAGAATATATGTAATAAAATTTTGTTTTGTTTAAAACAATCTATATGCATATGTGCATAACAATGAGCTGAAATAAACATCAAGATTTAAATGACAATTACCTCTGATAACATTATGAGTGTTTTAAACTTTTTCATCTATTTCTTTTTCTTTTCCTTGTTTTATACATGAATATGTATAGAAGACATTATAAAAAATAAAATAAAAAATATATGGATACAGCTTTCTTATATGGATGAGAAGGAGTATTACAGAATGGTATATTTGTATCATCTTTTCTAAATTTCTCTTCATCCTTCCCATCTTCATCTGTGTGGCTCTCTTGATAAATTTTGCCCCAACCTTAAATTTGACCTTTATATTTTTAACATTCTAGAATCTCTACTACATTTCCTATTTCCCTAAAATACTTTGAGATATAATAATATTTTGAAATTCATATACAATTTCACCTATTTAAATTTCCTTAATTTTACCCCTATTGCATTTGGTGTGATAATATGACACATCACTAATTCCAGTATTAGATTTAATCAAACAATAGTTTAAATGATCATGTTTTCATTTGCATTTTAAAATATTTTAAGTATTCACATCATGCATATATTTAATTCAGATACTGCTAAAGAATATAATTTTTGTTTTACTTGTACTATTTGCATTAGAAAAATCACTAATTTCCATCTTGAAATTATTATGTTAAAATATTCCTGAAGAGAAATCAGATCCTGAGTTGTCAAAAAAGCCTTTTGCCTGATATTTTTTCTAAAAGTAATTTATTCTATCCTCTCTATTAAAGGATTAAGGAAATCAGTACATACTGGTCAGTTACTGGAGTTGAAAGAGCAGGAGTGCGTCCTTTCCTGGATAGCACACAGCATGCCAGCACAGATAAAAACCTATAAAGATGGCACCATGACCTAAAGTACAGGTATTTGCATGATTTGTGAATTATTTTGCTGTATTTTTTCTAGTGGTAATAAGAGTATTCAGCATATATAGTCTGATTCTCTGGCAAACCTCACTGAGAAGCACAATAAATTGAAAACTGGCTTCTGCCCAAGCCAAAGATAAGATATCTTTGGTTCTTGGCTTTCCTCTGTGGAAAAATTTGAAAGGTGGTTTCCAAAGAGAAAAACGCAGGCATCAAACTCCACATTCATGAGGAAATATTTCTATGGGCATGACCGAGGAACTTGTCTGAGTTGTTAGTTCTGCTGCAATAAGAATACCATAGAATGGGTGGCTTAGCAACAAACATTTATTTCTCATAGTTCTGGAGTCTGGAGGAATGGGAAAAATCAGTGTTTGGTGATAGCTAACTTCCTGGTTCAGAGACAGCCCTCATTTCCATATGTCCTCACATGATAGAAGGGTTCTTCAGCCCTTTATCAGGGCACTAATGCCATCTATGAGGCTCTACTCTCATGGCTTAATCACCTTCTAAAGGCCCTACCTCCAAATACCATTACATTGGAGAGTTGATTTCAACATAGGAATTTCGGAGGGACATAGACATTCAGTCTTCAGCAAAACTCCAGGCAATGATCTCCTCTGGACAACCTCAAATACCCTTGTAAGATATAGCCTCTGAGTTTGACTGCCAAAAAGTTTTTGCTTTCTTTGATGGAAAATAAATCATTTGAATCCTTAGATTTCAGTTTCAACAGTAAATTTGTACCAAACCAACTAAGTTTTGTTGTATTTGAACAATGTGATTAAAAGATCATTTTAAAAACTTTAAAGATCAAAATTCAGAAGTCAAAAGGTCATGAGAGATACATCTCAGGAAAAATATTGAATTTGGTGAGTCAGCCCAGGAAAATATTGGGAAGAGGTGGCTAAGCATAATGCCTCTTTATTTCATTCGTTTTTGTTGTTATTCCAGTTTTATTGAGAAATAATGGACATGAATCACTATATAATTTTAAGGTTTTTCCACTGGTTGATTTGAGATAATGTCTGAGAGAAGGAGACAGTGAAGTCTTTACTTCAGTCATATTCAAGTATTTTTATTCTCATTCTCCAAAATAATTTTTAAGAACAATATGCCTCTTTGCACATTTTAAAGTTGATTTTTGTCAATATGTATAACTAGGTACAGGGAAAACAATTTTCAACATATTGTGAATAATATAAAACCTTTTAAATTATTATTTACTACTCACCATTATCTACGTTAAGTACACATAGTTCCTGTTTTTCTCTCGACTTCATATATTTATTCCAGTCCACCCTGAGATTTTTATCATAATATTTTATACTTAAATATTTATAATTAAGTCACATCAAATTATATACATAAATTGAAATTAAATTTTAAAAATTTTCTATGGGCAGCTGGAAGATTGATGGCCGCGTGGCTCCAGGCAGGGTCCCTTCCACGGCCCGAAGTAGCCTCCTTTGATTGTCAGTCACAAGGTGAAAAAACAAAAAAACAAAACCAACCAGATTCCTTTGCTCTGGGAAATAGTAATCCTGAAGAAAACACCTGCTTGCAGGGACAGAGTTCATTTTAAGAGCTCTAAGTTGAAGATGGCGGTGTAGGTAAACGCGGTATCACGTCCTCCCACAACCACATCAAATTTACAACTAAACTACAGAACAACCATCATTCAAAACCGCCTGACATCAAACTGAATGGAAGTCCTACAACTACGAAATTAAATGAGAAGCCTCATCGAGACTGGTAGGAGGGGCAGAGGCACAACGGGCTGGTCCCACACCCACGTGTGGCGGATAAAAATTAGGAGGATACCTCTGCTGGGAAGGTCCTCCCTGAGCACTGAGGGGTCCCCGTCCCACACCAGGCGCCAAGCTCAGGGTTCCAGTGCCAGGAAGAGAAGTCCCCATAACTTCTGGCTAGAAAAACCAGCGGGAACTGAGGCTGAGGCGGCTGGAGCCCCCGGCAGCTCCTCTTAAAGGGCCCGCGCATGGACTTACTTGGACTCGCTCCCTCCAGGCTCCAGCGTGGGGGAGGCAGATTGAAAGGCACCAGAATCATATGGAGAAGAACTGAGCTGTTTGGCATTGGAGCAAGGGCTGGAGAGGCAACTTTCTCCTGGACAGACGTACTATCAGAGGCTTTTGTGTCTTTGGTGAGCCCTTCCCTGGGCCAGCAGATGCCCCCATATCTGGGACTCCAGCAAACTGGCTCACACTGTTTGCCCCACCCTGGTGATTCCCTGAGGCCCCGCCCCACCCAACTTTCAGGCCCACCCAAGCTGTTGCCAGTTGCTTTACCATAGGATTGGCCTGTCTTGGATCCTGCTTCAGTTTTTCCTAAATTCTTTCAAACAAGCAGCATCTGGTCTCAGCTAGCCCCATACCTCTCGTTAAGTAATACATAGAAACAAACACAGGGAGGCAGCCAAAATGAGGAGACACAGGTCCCAAATGAAAGAACAGAACAAAACTCCAGGAAAAGAACTAAGTGAAATGGAGTTAAGCAACCTAACAGATGCAGAGTTCAAAATACTGCTTATAAGGATGCTCAATGGACTTGGTGAGGATCTCAAGAGCATAAAAAAGGACCAGTCTGAAATGAAGGATGCACTAACTGAAATAAAGAATAGTTTACACAGATGCAATAGTAGAGTAGGTAAAGTCAAGAAGCAAACCATCGATTTGGAATATAAGGAAGCAAAAACCACCCAATCAGAACAGCAAAAAGAAAAAATTATCCAAAAAAATGAGGATAGTTCAAGGAGCCTCTGGGACAACTTCAAGCATGCCAACATTTGCACCTTGGGGGTGCCAAAAGGAGAAGAGAGAGAACAAGAAATCCAAAACCTATTTGAAACAATAATGGCAAAAAACTTCCCTAACTTGGTGAAGGAAACAGACATACAAGTCCAGGAAGCACACAGAGCCCAAACAAGATGAACCCCAAAAGGCCCACACCAAGACACATCATCATCAAAATGCAAAAGGCTCAAGACAAAGAGAGAATCTTAAAAGCAGCAAGAGAAAAGCAGTTAGTTACCTACAAGGGGGTTCTCATTAGACTGTCAGCTGATTTCTCAAAAGAAACTTTGCAGGCCAGAAGGGAGTGGCAAGAAATATTCAGAGTGATGAAAAGCAAGAACCTACAACCAAGATTACTCTATCCTGCAAAGCTGTCATTCAGAATCGATGGCCAGATAAAGAGTTTCCCAGACAAAGAAAAGCTAAAGGAGTTCATCACCACCAAACCATTATTATATGAAATGTTGAAGGGTCTTCTTGAAGAAAAAGATAAAAAAATATAAACAAACAAAATGGCAATAAATACATATCTATCAACAACTGAATCTACAAACAAAATGAACAAGCAGAACAGAAACATTCTCATAGATACAGAGAAATTTTGTTGGTTACCAGATGGATGGGGGCTGGGGGGATGGGTGAAAAAGGTGAAGGGATTAAGAAGTACAAATTGGTTGTTAGACTGACAAACCTCAAAGGGAAGGGGGGTTGGGGGGTGGGAAGAAATAAACCAAAGAACTTATATGTATATATGCATAACCAATGGACACAGACAACAGTGTGGGGAAAGGCAGGAGGAGGGCCGGAATGGGGAGGAGGGGGGCAATGGGGGAAAAATGAGGAACATTTGTAATACATTCAACAATAAAGATGTTTAAAAAAAAATTTCTATGAACCCAAGGCTCTATATATTTTCTTCAAGATTGTATAATAATTATCACTATTACAATATTTTGAAATGATAAAAATATATATTTGATAAAAACAACTAAACCTCAAGGTAAAATTCTACTATTTTCTTAATGCATTGGATGAGGATAAATTCTCAATTAATTTGTACTTTTCTGAATTAATATTTCTTTTTGGCAAAATGAGATTGGATTCAATTCTATCCTTCTTACATTTTTGTATGTATGACAGCTAAGTAACTTTGTTCACATAAAAACTAGAAGGAATTTGGTATAGTAATGTCACTAAATTCCCTGAACTACTTCTGAATTATATATGCAAATTACTTAGTCATATTTCATCAAAATTATATTTAATGATCTATCTTGGTGGGCAAATCTATTAAGTCCTACTGACATCATTTTTCAGGCAGATCAATTTCAGTAGAGAATACATCAGTAGAAGATATGGAAAAGGATACTGAGTGCCTATATACTCCCAGGAGCATATTTTTCCGAACTCCAAAATCAATCTTCTTACCTTCTTAAAACTGGAATTTCCTGTAACATCTTTTAAATTTAAGAAACAATAAAAAAAAAAGGAAGCAAAATGTTAACATTTATTAATTTTGAATGTGGGTATATAGGTGTGGCACTTCTAGTACTCTCTATATATTTACCATGATTTGAAAATATCTCATTTTGGAATCCAAAATGGCAGCAGAGTGAATGGAAGCTACACAGACCATCTCCCAGGACCAAACTGGAATTACAACTTAAATAAAGACAAATGGTCAGGAAAAAGCAACAGAAAAGCAGCTTGTGAGGACCATACAACAAGGGACACTGAATTGAACCTGGTAGGATTGAGGAGGTGCAAGAAAGGGGCTAGGAGCCCACAGACAGCAGCAGTCTTAGCTGTGAGCACAACCCTCGGGGTTAAAGCCCAAGCTGGCTCCACAACACAGAGGGCTAGGACAAAGCGCTAAAATAGCCAAAGCCACTCACATTGGGACCAAGCAGAGGGAGGGCGGAATGGACTGGAACTGTGTGGGGACACTTGGGATTTGGACAGTGGCCATCTTACTCCTTCCCAGGGCTCTGGGGAGAGGCAGCAGCCACACTCAGGTGAGCCATTGAAATGCAAATTAAGGCTCATTAACTACCAGCATCTGCCCCAACCTAGGGAAATCCTCTCACTCTGAACACCTAAGGGAGGTTTTCATTCAAATGAGAACCCAAGGCTCATCAAGAAACCATGACTAATAACCTCTAGATTAATAGTCTCTAGGCAAACAGCTAGAGGATAACTTAACCTTTTCTGGGCTTGCAAATCTACCCAGGAAAGTAAGACTCGAAAGTGGTGTTTAATGTGGGTCCTCCCACGCTCATCCAAACCCAGTATAGGGAGCCACAAATAGCAGAACACTAACATCCACATTGAAAATTTGGCAGGCTCCAAAACCCACTGAGATGGCCAAAATGGTGAAACAAAGAAACAGATCCCAAATGAAAGCACAAGAGACCTCTACTGAACATGAGATCAATGAAGTGCAGTTAAGCAAGTTAACAGAGCTAGAATTCAGAGCCATGATCTTGAGGAAGCTCAACAGCATGAGTAAAGACATCAACACCATAAACAAAGACATGGAAACATTGAAAATCAACCATTTGGAAATGAAGAAGCACCAAGAAGAAATAAAGAATGACATAGCAGAAATGAAGAACACATTGGAAGGACTGACCAGCAGAGTAGAGGAAGCAGAGGACCGGATCAGTGAATTAGAAGACAGAGTAGAAAAAAATCAACCAATCAGAAAACCAAAACGAAAAAACAATGAAAAAAAGAGGAAGATAGCTTAAGAGAACTGTGGGACAACTGGAAACATAATAACATTCGCATCATAGGAGTCCCCGAAGAAGAAGAAAATGAGCAAGGGTTAGAGAATATATTTGAAGAAATAATGACAGAAAACTTTCCTAATTTGGTGAAGGAAGAGGGCATTTAAGTTCAAGAAGCACAGAGAGCCCCAAGTAAGAAGAACCCAAACAGGCCCACACCAGGAAACATAATAATTAAAATGCCAAAAATTAAACACAAAGAGAGAATCCTAAAGGCAGCAAGAGATAAGCAACAGGTTACCTACAAAGGAAACCCCATAAGGCTATCATCTGACTTCTCAACAGAAACACTACAGGCCAGAAGGGAATGGCATGAAGTAATCAAGGTCATGAAAAACAAGGATCTGAATCCAAGACTACTCCATCCAGCAAGGCTATCATTCAAAATAGAAGGTCAAATAAAGAGCTTCCCAGACAAAAAAAGGCTAAGGGAATATATTAGCACCAAACCACCACTGCAAGAAATGTTAAAAGGAGTGCTGTAATTAGCAGAAGAAATAGAAAGAAAATTAGAACCACACTGAACAAAAATGGCAATAAAAAAGTACATATCAATAATCACCTTAAATGTAAATGGACTGAATGCTCCCATAAAAAGACACAGAGTAGCTGACTGGATAAGAAAGCATGATTCACATATATGTTGTTTACAAGAGACCCACCTCACAACAGAAGACTCACATAGGTTGAAAGTAAAAGGATGGAAAAAAATCTTCCAAACAAATGGAAAGGAAAAAAAATGCTAGGGTAGCAATACTCATATCTGATAAATTAGATTTCTAATTGAAGACCATAAATAGAGACAAAGAAGGTCACTACATAATATTGAAAGGGTATATCCAACAGGAAGATATAACCTTGGTAAACATATATGCACCCAATATAGGAACACCAAAATATATTAAAAATCTTCTGGAGGACTTCAAAGGAGAAATTGACAGCAATACAATCATAGCAGGAGACTTCAACACCCCACTGACATCACTGGATAGTCATCTAGACAAAAAATTAACAAGGAAACAGAAATTCTAAATGAAGCACTAGATCAAATGGATTTGATAGATATATACAGAGAATTACACCCCAAAACTCCAGAATTCACATTCTTCTCAAGTGAACATGGGACATTCTCAAAGATAGACCACAAGATAGGACACAAATTAAGTCTCTACAAGTTCAAGAAGATTGAAATCATATCAAGCATCTTCTCAGATCACAATGGCATGAAACTAGAAATCAATTGCAACAAGAACATGCAAAGATATTTGAAGACATGGAGGCTAAATAGCATGTTATTGAACACTGAATCGGTTACCATGGAGATCAAGGAAGAAATTAAAAACTTTCTGGAAACTAATGAAAATGAACACACAACAACACAAAATCTATGGGATTCAGGGAAAGGAGTTCTGAGAGGGAAGTTCATAGCACTACAGGCCCACCTCAAGAAAGAAGAAAAATTTCTAATTGACCACCTAACCTCACAACTTAAAGAACTAGAAAGCAAACAAAAAGAAAACCCTAGAGCAAGTAGAAGGAAGGAAATAGTAAAGATCAGAGCAGAAATAAACGACATGGACACCAAAAACCATTCAAAGGATCAATGAAACAAAGAGCTGGTTTTTTGAAAAGATAAACAAGATTGATGGACCCTTAGCTAGACTCACCAAGAAACAAAGAGAGAGAACCCAAATACACAAAATCAGAAAGGAAAGAGGAGAAGTAAAAACTGACACCACAGGAATACAAAGGATCGTTAGCAAATACTATGAACATTTATATGGCAACATATTCGACAATCTAAGCAAAATGGACACATTTCTAGAAACACATAGTCTCCCAAAACTGAACCGGGAAGAGAGAGAAAACTTGAACAGGCCAATAACAATGAAGGAAATTGAAGATGTAATCAAGACTCTCCCAGCAAACAAAAACCCAGGCCCTGACGGCTTCACGTGGGAGTTTTACCAAACATTCAAAGAAGAACTAACACTCATTCTCCTCAAACTATTCCAAAAAATTCAAGAAGTAGGAAGACTTCCAAACTCGTTTTATGAAGCCAGCATAATCCTAATTCCAAAACCAGAAAAAGACACTACAAAGAAAGAAAACTACAGGCCAATATCCCTGATGAACATAGATGCCAAAATCCTTAACAAAATACTAGCAAATCGGATCCAGCAATACATCAAAAATATTATTCACCATGACCAAGTGGGATTCATCCCAGGGATGCAAGGCTGGTACAATATTCGCAAAGCAATAAATGTGATACACCACATAAACAAATAGAAAGATAAAAATTATATGATCATATCAATTGATGCTGAAAAAGCATTTGACAAAATCCAGCACCCATTTCCGATAAAAACCCTCAGCAATTTGGGAATAGAGGGATCATATCTCAACATTATAGAGGCCATATATGAAAGACCTACAGCCAACATCATACTCAATGGGCAAAGACTAAAAGCATTTCCCTTAAGAACAGGAACAAGACAAGGATGCCCACTTTCACCACTCTTATTTAACATAGTACTGGAAGTCTTAGACACAGCAATCAGACATGAAGAAAAAATAAAAGGGATTCAAATTGGAAAGGAGGAAGTAAAACTGTCATTATTCACAGATGACATGATATTATACATAGAAAACCCTAAAGACTCCATCAAAAATCTACTAGACTTAATACATGAATTTGGCAACGTAGCAGGATACAAAATGAACGTCAAGAAATCGACGCCATTCTTATACACCAATGATAAACTCACAGAAAGAAAAACTAAAAAAACAATCCCATTTACCATTGCAGCAAAAAAATTAAGATACCTAGGAATAAACTTAATCAAAGAAGTAAAGGACGTATTTGCAAAAAAACTACAGGACATTGAAAAAAGAAATAGATGAAGATATAAAAAAAGTGGAAGCACATACCTTGTTCATGGATTGGAAGAATTAACATCATTAAAATGTCCATACTACCCAAAGCAAACTATAGATTTAACGCAATCCCCATCAAAATACCAACGACATATTTCATAAAACTAGAAAAAATGCTTCAGAAGTTCATATGGAACCAAAAAGACCCCGAATAGCTACTGCAATATTGAAAAAGAAGACCAAAGTAGGCGGTATCACAATACCAGACATCAGGTTATACTACAAAGCTACTGTAATAAAAACAGCCTGGTACTGGCACAAGAACAAGCACATAGATCAATGGAATAGAACAGAGAACCCAGAAATTGACCCAAAATATTATGCTCAATTAATATTCGACAAAGGTGGCAAGAGCATACAATGGAGTAAAGACAGCCTCTTTAATAAATGGTGTTGGGAAAATTGGACAGATACATGCAAAAAAATGAAACTAGACCACCATCTTACACCATACGCAAGAATAAACTCAAAATGGATAAAAGACTTAAATGTGACTCATGAATCCATAAAAATCCTAGAAGAAAATGTAGGCAACAAAATTTCGGACATCATACACAGCAGAATCTTCACTGATATATCATCTAAGGCAACAGAAACAAAGGAAAAAATGAACACATGGGAATACATCAAACTCAAAAGTTTCTGCACAGCAAAAGAAACAACCATCAAAGTGGAAAGGCAACCCACTGTATGGGAGAGCATAATTGCCAATGATACATCAGATAAGGGGTTAATCTCCAAAATATATAGAGTGCTCATACAACTCAACAAAAGGAAGACAAAGAAACTAATTTAAAAATGGGCAGTGGAACTAAATAGACACCTCTCCAAACAGGACATACAAATGGCCAAGAGACATGTGAAGAAATGCTCAACATCACTAATCATCAGAGAGATGCAAATTAAAACAACTATGAGGTATCACCTCACACCTGTCAGAATGGCCGCCATCAAAAAATCATCAAACAAGTTGGCGAGGGTGTGAAGAAAAGGGAACTCTAGTACACTGCTGGTGGGAATGCAGACTGGTGCAGCCACTGTGGAAAACACTATGGTGTTACCTCAAAAAATTAAAAATTGAATTGCCATTTGACCCAGTGATCCCACTTCTAGGAATATACCCTAAGAAGCCTGAAACATCAATCAGAAAGAATATATGTACCCCCATGTTCATAGCAGCACTATTTACAATAGCTAAGATCTGGCAACAGTGTCCATCAGTGGATGAATGGATAAAAAAGCAGTGGTACATATACACAATGGAGTACTATGCAGCTGTAAGAAAGAAAGATCTCTTATTCTTTGAGACGACATGGAGAGACCTGGAGAGTATTATCCTAAACGAAACAAGCCAAGCAGAGAGAGACAAATGTCACATGATCTCACTTATTTGTGAAATATAATGAACATAACTGTCTGAGGAACAGGGTAGATCTAGAGACTTAGAAGTAGGGTACAGACTGACAACCCTTAGAAAAGGGGTGGGGAGAAATAAACCACAGAACTTATATGCATGTATGCATAACTGATGGACAACAAAGCTGGAGACGGGGTGGGGGGATGGGGAGGAGGGTGTCAATGGGGGAAAAAGTAGAAACATCTGTAACAAAAATAAATTAATAAAATAAATAAATAAATAAATAAATAAATAAATAAATAAATAAATAAATAAGAAAATATCTCATTTAATATAACATAACTCATTCCTACATGACATTGGTTAAAAGGCCTAATGAGAACATTTTACTCAAGTCAGAGTAGAATCCCCACCTGTTGTCTAGCACATGTTTACATTGTGGCATTTAGTTGCTTTGATTTCTCAGATTTTACTGTGAAATTCAAGATGTACTTTTAATTTTTATTTTTTTAAATGTATTTTTTAAAATAATCATTTAAAATCCACTGAAGAGCATGTGGAGAATATGCAGACCTTTGAATTTTAAAGCCCCAGATATGGCTGGCTGATGCACAAATGTTTCACGAGCCTCCACTGCCACCCCATCACCACCCAGAATACCCACATCCACACACTCTGAAAATGCTTTCTATAGAGAAATCCTTGAGTACAGCATTAGAGCCAAAGTTTGATAACCAGAATATGTGGCCTAGGAACTGATGGGAGTAGGACACGGAATAATATTACTCTGAAACTACCTAGGAGGTGGCATATATAGTAAATAGTAAACTTGAGCACACAGCTTAGATGGCCAAAGTCAAGAAGTGTTCATCACATGATCTCACTTATTTGTGGAATATAATGAACATAACAGTCTGAGGAACAGGGTAGACCCAGAGATGTGGAAGTAGGGTATAAACTGACACCCCTCAGAAGAGGGGGTGGGGGGGAGGGAAGAGATAAACCACAGAACTTATGCGCATGTATGCATAAGTGATGGACATGGACAACAAAGCTGGGGACAGGGTTGGGGGATGGGGAGGAGGGTGTCAATGGGGAAAAAAGGAGAAACATCTGTAACAAAAATAAATTAATTAAAAAAAATCACTAAAAAAATAAATAAATATATAAAAAAAAAGAAGTGTTCATGGAGTAGTATAACACCAAGGGTCTGTGAAGATCATCGTCAAAGAAGCCTGTTAGACGATAAAAAGTACAGACTGAGGAGTCAGATGATCTGGGTTCAAATCCTAGTTTTCCTACCATGTGCTAGCTTAGTGATCTTGAACAAACTGTTTAATCCATACAAGGCATGTAAATTGGGGTTATAATGCCTATCTGAAAAGATTGTTTTTATACTTAAGTTAAATGAGATGAATTTATATGATTGGTCTTGGTCAAGCCTAGTACAAACTGAGCATTCACTTAAAACATGTTTGCTTCATTTTATTTTTTTCTTAAAATAACATTTGCACACTTTTTTAGGCATTGAAGGTAAAGAAGAATAAACAGACAAACTCGGGATTTGGCCAGTGGGGAATACATGAGTTCTGGGTAAACACATGCAAATTTGGGATAGTGCACTAGTTAAAGAGCTCTGAGGTCCAACTGTCTAAGTAAAATTCCTGACTCTGCCACTTTCTAGATGTATAAACAAAGACAAATTATTTTACTTCTCTGGAATCAGCCCCTCAGCTGTAATAGTACAATTATACACTGAACGTTTGTGTCCCCCTAAAATTCATATGTTGACATCGAATCCCTAATGCGATGATATTAAGCGGTTGGGTGATGATTAGGTAATGGGTAGAGCCTTCTTGATTGGGATTAGTACCCTTACAAAAGGGTCCCCAGATAGCTTCCTAGCCCTTTGTACCATGTGAAGACACAGCAACAAGCCAGTTGTCTATGAACTAGTAAGTATGTCCTTACCAGACACTGAATCTGCTGGCACCTTGATCTTAGAATTCCCATACAAGAAAGGTGAGAAATAAATCTCTGCGGTTTATAAATCACCCAATCTAAAAGACAAGTGCCTACCTCACAGGATTATTATAAGGATTAAAAAGGGATAATCAGTGTAAGCCTTTAGCATTGTGCCTGACATACGGTAAACACTCAGTATGTTATTTTACACACATACACACCCAACTGTAGTCAAGGCCCTTTGTTGAGCATGTTTGTATCTATATTCATAGTGACCATGGGTCTGTAGTTTTCTTTGCCTGTGACGTCTTTGTCTGGCTTTGATAGGGTAATTATGGCTTCAAAAAAATGAGTTATGATGTATTCCCTCCTCTTATATTTTTTTGAAGAATTTGAGAAGGATTAGTGTTAATTCTTCTTTAAATATTTGATATAATACAACAATTAGGCCATGTGGTCCTGGGCTTTTTTTATTAGGATTTTTTAAAATAATAATTCAGTTGCTGTTTGTTATGAGTCTACATAGACTTTCTAATGCTTCTTGAGTCAGGTTTGAGTGTTTCTAGGGATTTATCTATTACATCTAGGGCGTCTGATTTGTTGCCATGCAATTGTTCATAGTATTGTCTTCCCCCCCCCAATTTTAATTAATTTATTTTTGTTACAAATGTTTCTCCTTTTTCTCCCATAGACACCCTCCTCCCCATGCTGCCCCCCTAACCCCCCAAATAATGTTGTCTATGTCCAATTGTTACGCTTACATGCATATAACTTCTTTGGTTTATCTCTTCCATCCCCCCTGCCCCCCTTCTCTGATTTCTGTCAGTCTGAACTGTACTCCTTTCTATGTCTCTGGGTCTATTTTATTCATCAGCTTATTTTGTTTATTATATTCCACAAATAAGTGAGATCATGTAGTATTTGTCTTTCTCTGATTGGCTTATTTCCCTTAGCATAATGCTTTCCAGGTCCCTCCACGTTGTCTCAAAGGATAAGAGATCTTTCTTTCTTATAGCTGCATAGTATTCCATTGTGAATATGTACCACAGCTTTTTCATCCACTCATCTACTGATGGACACTTGAACTGTTTCTAGATCTTAGCAATTGTAAATAGTGCTTCTATGTACATAGAGGTACTTATATTCTTTCTGATTAATGTTTCAGGCTTCTTAGGATATATTCCTAGAAGTGGAATCACTGGGTTAAATGGCAGATCAATATTTAATTTTTTGAGGAAACACCATATTGTTTTCCATAGTGGCTGCACCGGTCTCCATTCCCACCAGCAGTGTGCTAGAGTTCTCTTTTCTCCACACCCTAGCCAGCACTTATTTTTGATGATTTGTTGATGACAGCCAATCTGGCAGGTGTGAGGTGATACCTCATAGTTGTTTTAATTTGCATCTCTGTGATGATTAATGATGTTGAACATTTTTTCATATGTCTCTTGGCCATTAGTATGTTCTTTTTGGAGAGCTTTCTATTTAAGTCCTCTGCCCATTTTCTAATTGGGTTCTTTGTCTTCCTTTTGTTGAGTTGTATGAGCACTCTATATATTTTGGAAATTAATCCTTTATCTGATGTATTTTTGGCAATTATGCTCTCCAATACTGGGTTCCATTTCCATTTTGATGGTTGTATTTTTTTTTTTTTTTTTTTTTTTTTTTTGCTGTGCAGAAGCTTTTTAGTTTGATGTAGTCCCATGTGTTCATTTTTTCCTTTGGTTCTCTTTCCTTAGGCTTTGTATGAGTGAAAATTCTGCTGCGTATGATGTCTGAAATTTTGTTACCTACATTTTCTTCCTGGATTTTCATGGATTCATGAGACACATTTAAGTCTTTTATACATTTTGAGTTTATTCTTGGGTATGGTGTAAGTTGGTGGTCTAATTTCATTTTTTTTGCATGTAGCTGTCCAATTTTTCCAACAACATTTATTGAAGAGGCTGTTTTTACTCCACTGTATGCTCTTGCCACCATTGTCAAATATTAATTGAGAATAATGTCTTGGGTCAATTTCTGGTTTCTCTGTTCTGGTCCATTGATCTATATGCCTGTTCTTGTGCCAGTACCAGGCTGTTTTGATTAGAATGGCTTTGTATTATCACCTGATATCTGGTATTGTGATCCCTCCTACTGTGTTCTTCTTTTTCAAGGTGGCTGTGGCTATTCGGTGTATTTTTTGGTACCATATGAACTTTTGAAGTATTTGGTTTAGTTCTGTGAAATATGTCATTGGTATTTCGATGGGGATTGCATTGAATCTATAGATTGCTTTGGGTAGTATGGACATTTTAATGATGTTAATTCTTCCAATCCATGAACAAGGTATGTGCTTCCACTTTTTAAATAAATTCCTGTATTTCTTTTTTCAATGTCCTTTAATTTTGTGCAAATAAGTTCTATACTTCTTTGGTTAAGTTTATTCCTAAGTATCTTAATATTTTTTGCTGCAAAGGTAAATGGGATTTTTTTTCTAGTTTCTCTTTCTGTGAGTTCATTTTTGGTGTACAAGAATGCCATCGATTTCTTGATATTAATTTTGTATCCTGCTACATTGTCAAATTCGTTTATTAAAGCTAGTAGATTTTTGATGGAATCTTTAGGTTTTTCTATGTACAATATCATGTCATCTGCAAATAATGACATTTTCACTTTCTCGTTTCCAACTTGGATTCCTTTTGTTTTTTCTTCATTTCTAATTGCTGTGGTAAAACTTCAGTACTATGTTAAATAAGAGTGGCAAAAGTGGGCATCCCTGTCTTGTTCCTGTTCTGAAGGGAAATGTTTTTATTTTTTTGCCCATTGAGTATGATGTTGGCTGTAGGTTTTTCATATATGGCCTTTATTATGTTGAGATATGATCTCTCTATTCCCACATTGCTGAGCGTTTTTATCAGAAATGGGTGCTGGATTTTATCAAATGCTTTTTCAGCATCTATTGATATGATTATATGGTTTTTATCTTTCATTTTGTTTATGTGGTGTATCATATTTATTGATTTGCGAATATTGTAACAGCCTTGCATCCCTGGGATGAATCCCACTTGATCATGGTGAATAATTTTTTTAATATATTGCTGAATCCAATTTGGTAATATTTTGTTGAGGATTTTGGCATCGATGTTCATTAGGGATATTGGCCTGTAGTTTTCCTTCCTTGTAGTGTCTTTATCTAGTTTTGGAATTAGAATTATGCTGGCATCATAAAACGAGTTTGGAAGTCTTCCTTCTTCTTGAATTTTTTGGAATAGTTTGAGGAGAATGGGTATTAGTTCTTCTTTGAATATTTGGTAAAACTCCCCCATGAAGCCATCCGGGCCTGGCCTTTTGTTTGCTGGGAGAGTCTTGATTACATCTTCAATTTTCTTAGTTGTTAGTGGTCTCTTCAAGTTTTCTATCTCTTCTGGGTTCAGTTTTGGGAGACTATGTGTTTCTAGAAATTTGTCCATTTCACTTAGATTGTCCAATTTGCTGTTGTATAATTGTTTATAGTATTTGTTAATGATCCTTTGTATTTCCGTTGTGTCAGTTGTTACTTCTCCTCCTTCATTTTTGATTTTGTGTATTTGGGTTCTCTCTCTTTGTTTCTTGGTGAGTCTAGCTAAGGGTCCATCAATCTTTTTTTTTTATCTTTTCAAAGAACCAGCTCTTTGTTTCACTGATCTTTTGAATTGTTTTTTTGGTCTCTATGTTGTTTATTTCTTCCCTAATCTTTACTATTTCTTTTTTTCTACTTGCTCTGTCGTTTTCTTTTTGTTTACTTTTTAGTTCTTTAAGTTGTGAGGTTAGATAGTCAATTAGGAATTTTTTTTGTTTCTTGAGGTAGGCCTGTAGTGCTATGAACTTCCGCCTAAGGACAGCTGCGTCCCATAAATTTTGTGTTGTTTTGTGTTCATTTTCATTTGTTTCCAGGAAATTAAAAAATTCTTCCTTGTTCTCCTTGGTAATCCATTCATTGTTTAATAACATGCTCTTTAGCCTCCATGTGTTTGAGTGTTTCTGTGTGTTTTTGTTGTAATTGATTTCTAGTTTCATGCCATTGTGATCTGAGAAGAGACTTGATATGATTTGAATCTTCTTGAATTTGTGGAGATTTACTTTGTGTCCTATCATGTGGTCTGTCTTTGAGAATGTCCCGTGTGCACTTGAGAACAATGTATATTCTGCAGCTTTGGGGTGAAATATTCTGTAATTATCAATTAAGTCCAGCTGGTCTAGTTGGTCATTTAAGGACTGTGTGTCCCTGTTTTTGGTCTAAATGATATAACCCTTAGTGTCACTGAGGTGTTAAAGTCACCTACTATGACTTTATTGCTATTGATCTCTCCTTTGAAGTCCTCTAGAAATTTTAACATATTTTGGTGCTCCTGTGTTTGGTGCATATATGTTTACCAGGGTTATATCCTCTTGATGGATTGTTCCTTTTAATATTATTTAGTGACCTTCTTTGTCTCTTATTATGGCCCTTGTTTTAAGTCTATCCTATCAGATATGAGTATTGCTACACGAGCTTTTTTTATTCATTTCCATTTGGTTGGAAGATTTTTTCCATCCCTTCACTTTTGTCTTGTGAGAGTCTTTTGTTGTGAGGTGTGTCTCTTGTAGACAGCATATATATGGGTCATGTTTTCTCATCCAATCAGCTAGCCTATGTCTTTTGATTGGAGCATTTAAGCCATTTGCATTTAAGGTTATTATTGATATATACTTATTAGTTGCCATTTTATTTCATGCCTGTGTTCTTCTCTCTCTATCTACTTCTTCTTCTTCTTACAGCAGTCCCTTTAGTATTTCTTGCAGTGCTGGTTTCGTGATGGTAAATTCCTTTAGCTTTTTTTTGTCTGTGAAGCTCTTAATTTCTCTTTCAATTTTGAATGATAGCCTTTCTGGATAGACTAGTCTTGGATTCAGACCCTTGCTTTGCATTACTGTGTACACTTCATGCCACTCCCTTCTGGCCTGCAGTGTTTCTATTGAAAAATTAGCTGACAATCTAATGGGAGCTCCCTTGTAGGTAACTTTCTGTCCCTCTCTTACTTCCTTTAAGATTCTTTCTTTGTGTTTAATGTTTGCCATTTTAATTATGATGTGTCTAGCTGTGGGTTTTTTGGGTTCGTCTTGCTTGGGACTCTGTGTTTCCTGGACTTGTGTGGCTTTTTCCTTCAATAAATTAGGGAAATTTTCTGTCATTATTTCTTCAACCAGGTTCTCTATTCCTTTCTCTGATTCTTTTCCTCCAGGTACTCCTATGATGCGAATATTGTTACGCTTTGTGTTGTCCCAAAGCTCCCTTAAGCTCTCCTCCTGTTTCTTTATTTTTTCCCCCATTTGCTGCTCTATTTGGGCATTTTTTTCTGCCCTGTTTTTTAACTCACTGATTTGGTCTTCGGCTTCTTCTAATCTACTACTGAATCCTTCTAAGGTATTTTTCATATCAGCTATGTCGTTCTTTATTCCCTTTGATTTTTATTCATATCTTCTACCTCTTTTTTTAAGTTGATGTAGTTCCCACTGAGCTCTCTATAATTCTCATTGAGTTGCTTGTAGTTCTCGCTGAATTGTTTGAGCACCCTTAAAATCATTGCTTTGAATTCTTTATCTGACATATTGCTTTCTTCCATTTTATGTAGTTCTTTTTCTGGTGTTTCCTCCTTTTCTTTCCTTTGGGAGTTGTTTCTTTGTCTCCCCATTTTAGCCATCTGGTAGCTCTAGACCCAGTGAGGGATGTTGGGATGTGTGGGTAGCTCACTGGGTATAAAATAAGGTTGCTGTGCCTCCCAGACTGTTCTGTTGTGTGTCACCTCTTGCCTGCTGTGGGTGGAGGATTGACTACTGGGGGCTGATATTGTTCTGTCCTGGTAGGTGCTGCTGTTGGATTATGTGGGCCCCTCTGAAGCTGTGTTCCCTGCTGCTCACTGGTACCACCTACAGCTGTATCACTCAGGCCATGCTGGAGACGCATTCCCTGCCAACACTGTAGGCAGCTGGATTGCACAGGCCCCACTGTAGCTCTGGCTCCCCACTGATCTTGTGGGCAGCTGGGTCATGCAGGCCCCTCTGGAGCCTTGGCTCCCTGCTGATCCCTGGGCAGTGGGATTGCACAGGCCACACTGGAGCCCCAGGTCCTGCCACTGACATCTGGGGAGCACTGCTCTCCAGTGGGGCTCAACTCCTGCTCAGCCTCTGCTGAACCTTTTGGGGATAGGTCTCAGCTATTGATCTGTGATTCTGTTGCCTGGGGATGGATGTCTCTCCCTAGCCTCTGTTGATGGGGGTGAGTTTCGACTCTGATCGGGCTGATACTTTGGGGGATGGTGCTGGGCTCCCAGACGTTTGCAACTTCCACAGCAGGCACCTTGATAGCTCCGCTACTGTACATTGGTCTGTGTTGACACAGTGGGGTCCACTGGTCCGATGGTGCCAGGTGCAGAGATAGGCTCAGATTGCTGGGCCCTAGCCACTCCCACTGCTTCCTCCCAGAAAAGATCATGGGTCTTCCAAAATGGCAGGGTCTCCCAGCCTCACCCGGAGTAATGCCCTGAAGAGCTGCTTACCACGGTAGCTGGCTGCTCCCCATCCACAGCACAGAAACCTTCTGCTCCGCGTTTCTGCACTGCACGTGTTTAGTTGTTCACACTCACATCCACTCACACTCTCTCTCACACTCAATGGCCATATAAAGATTTTCCCAGACAAGGAAAAGATAAAGGAGTTCATCACCACCAAACCATTATTATATGAAATGCTGAAGGATCTTCTTGAAGAAAAAGATAAAAAATATGAACAAACAAAATGGCAATGAATACATATCCATCAACAATTGAATCTACAAACAAAATGAACAAGCAGAACAGAAATATTCTCATAGATACAGAGAACTTTTGTTGGGTACCAGATGGGAGGGGGCTGGGAGTATGGGTTGAAAAGGTGAAGGGATTAAGAAGTACAAATTGGTTGTTAGACTGACAAACCTCAAAGGGAAGGGGGTTGGGGGGTGGGAAGAAATAAACCAAGGAACTTATATGTATATATGCATAACCAATGGACACAGACAACAGTGAGGAAAGGCAGGAGGGGGACAGGAATAGGGAGGAGGGAGACATAGGGAAAAAATGAAGAACATCTGTAATACATTCAACAATAAAGATAAGTTAAAAAAATAAATTAATTAAAAAAAAAAGATTTGGTATGATATCTTTTCATTTTAATTTACCTCAAGTAGCCTGGCCAATGTGGCTCAGTGGTTGAGCATTGACCCATGAACCAAGAGGTTGCCAGTTCAATTCCTGGTCAGGGCACATGCCCAGGTTGTGGGACAAATCCCCCGTGGGGGGTATGCAGGTGGTGGCCTATTGATGTTTTCTCTCAACGATGTTTCCATCTCTCCCTCTCCTTTCTTCTCTCTCTAAAATCAATAAAGAAAAAAATTACCTCAAGTATTTTTTAATTTTCTCTGTGATTTCTTTTTGATCCATTGGTTGTTTGAGATTGTGTTGTTCAATTTTCACATATTTGTGAATTTTCCAGATTGACCATGTTATTGATTTCCAGTTTTATTTCTTTTAAGATGGAGGAAGTATTTTATATGGTTTCAATAATTTAAAACTTGTTGAGACTTTTTTATGATCTAATCTATAGCCTGTCTCTCTAGATAATGTTCCAGGTGTGCTTCAGAAAAAATGTTTAGATATAGCCACAATGGAAAAAAGATGGTGGTGGGCAGGACCGGAGCGAGGGTGAGTGTGTGAGTGAGTGTGAGAGAGAGTATGAGTGGATGTGAGTGTGGACAAGTAACCTCGAGCAGTGCAGAAACATGGAGCAGAGGGTTTCGGTGCTGTGGACTAGGGAGTACCCAGCTACCATGGTATGCGGCTTGTCAGGGCAAATCTCCCTGCATGGCCAGAAAGCCCACCATTTTGGAAGATCCTCTGGTCTTCTCTGAGAGGAAGCACCAGGGAGCAGTTAGGGCTGAGCAACCTGATTTCACCAGTGTGCCTTGCACCATCAGATCAGTGGACCAGGCTGTGTCAATGCAGACAATCACACAGTAGTGGCACTGTCAAGGTACCTGCTTGCAGAAGCAGCAACCAGCTGGGAGCCTAGCACTATCCCCCACAGCAGCAGCAGTAGCATCAGCACTGGACCCGGGCAACACCCTCAACACCAGCAGCCTAATCAGAGCTGAGCATTACCCCCAGCAGCAGTAGTGCCAGCTTGGGAGCTCAGCACCTTCCCCTACAATAGCAGTGACTGGGTTGGAGTAGAACTCCACCCTCAACAGCAGCTGAGGCTCAGGAGCCAAGACATACCCCCAGCAGAGGCTCAGGAGCTGACATCCAATCTGAGGCAGCAGCAGCACAGATCGGCAGCTGAGGTCATCCTCAACAGCATCAGCAGAGGCTGAGCAGGAGCAGTGCCCCAGCCCAAGCAGCAGCAAGGCTCAGGTAGCCAAGACCCACCCCTGACAACTGAAGCAGTGGATTAGGAGTGGAGCCCCTCCCACAGCAGCAGCAAAGTCCCAGGAGCTGACCATACTCAGCCCCTAACAGAAGCAAAGGATTGGGAGCTGAGAGCACCCCCTGACAACAGCAGCAGCAGTAGCAGTTAAAACTGGGAGCTGACACTCACCCTCAGCAGCATCAGCAGTGATTTATCAGGAGCTGAGGCCCACCAGGCAACAGCACACCCCAGCAGCGCACCAGCTGGACTCATGCACCCCAGAAGCACCTACCAGACAGACCAATACCAGCCGCCAGTTGTCAATCCTCCAGGACACACAGCAGGCAAGAGGCACCACACATCAAAATAGTCTGGGAGACACAGCAGCCTTATTTGATACACACCGACCTGCTTACACATTGTAACATCCCTCACTGGGCCTGGAACTACTAAACTGCTAAAATGGTGAGACAAAGAAACAACACCCAAATGAAAGAAAAGGAGGAATCACCAGAAAAGAAACTACATGAAATGGAAGCGAGCAATTTGTCAGATAAAGAATTCAAAGCAATCATTTTAAGGGAGCTCAAACAATTTAGTGAGAACTACAAGCAACTTAATGAGAATTATAAAGAGCTCAGGAGGAACTACATAAGCATTAAAAAAAAGAGGTAGAAGCTATGAATAAAAATCAAGTGGAAATAAAGTACGACATAGCTGATATAAAAAAATGTCTTAAAAGGATTCAATAGTAGATGAGAAAAAGGTGAAGACTGAATTAGCAAGTTAGAAGACAAGGTAGGAAAAAACAACAACACCCAAATAGAGTAGGAAATTGGGAAAAATAATTAAAAAGCAGGAGGAGAGTTTAAGGAACCTTTGGGACAACACAAACATAAAACCTATTCACATTATAGGGTTACCAGAAGGAGAAGAATTGGAGAAAGGAATAGAGAACCTGTTTGAAGAAATAATGACAGAAAATTTTTCTAATTTGGTTAAGCAAAAAGTTACACAAGTCCAGGAAACACAGAGAGTCCCCAGCAAGAAGAACTCAAAAAGATCCACAGCTAGACACATCATAATAAAAATGGCAAACATTAAAGACAAAGAAAGAATCTTAAAGGAAGGAAGAGAAAGACAGAAAGTTACCTACAAGGGAGCTCCCATTAGACTGTCAGTGATTTCTCAATAGAAACACTGCAGGCCAGAAGGCAGTGGCATGAAGTGTACAAAGTAATGCAAGGCAAGTGTCTGAAGAAGAAGAAATACACACACACACACACACACACACACACACACACACACACACACACAAAGAAGAACTATCATCTATTCTCCTCAAACTATCCCAAAAAATTCAAGAGTAAGGAAAACTTCCAAGCTCTTTTCATGAGGCCAACATAATCCTAATCCCATTACCAGATAAAGACACTAAAATGAAAGAAAATTATAGGCCAATATCCCTGATGAACACAGATGTCAAAATCCTCAACAAAATCTTAGGAAATTGAATCCAGCAATATATTAAAAAACTTATATGCCATGACCAAGTTTTATCCCAGGGAGGCAAGACTGGTACAATATTTGTAAATGAATAAATGTGATACATCACAGAAACAAAATGAAAGATCAAAATCATATGATCATATCAATAGACGCTGAAAAAGCATTTGACAAAATCTAGCATCTATTTTTGATAAAAACTCTCAGCAAAGTGGGAATTGAAGGATCATATCTCAACATAAAAAAGGACAATTATGACAAACCTACAGGCAGCATCATACTTAATGGGCAAAAACTAAAAAACATTTTTCTTAAGAAACAAGACAGAGATATGTATTTTGCCACTGTTATTTAATATAGTACTGGAAGACTTAGCCACAGCAATTAGACATAAAAGAAAAAATAAAAGACATCCAAACCAGAAAGGAGGAAGTGAAACTGTCACTATTCTCTAATGACATGATATTGTACATACAAAACCCTAAAAACTCTATCAAAGTCTACTAGATTTAGTAAATGAATTCGGCAAAGTAGCAGGATACAAAATCAACATCCAGAAACCACTGGTATTTTTGTACATCAATAATGAACACACAAAAAGAAAAACTAAAGAAACAATCCCCTTTACCATTGCAACAAAAAAATTAAGAGACCTAGGAATAAACTTAACCAAAGAAATAAAGGACCTGTTCACAGAAAACTATAGGAAATTGAAAAAAGACATAGAGGAAGATATAAAAAAGTGGAAGCATATATGTGCTTCATGGATTAGAAGAATTAACATCATTAAAATGTCCATACTACCCAAAGCAATCTATAGATTCAATGCAATTCCCATCAAAATTCCAATGACATATTTCACAGAACTAAAGCAAAAACGTTAAAATTTATATGGAACCAAAAATGACCCCGAATAGCCACAGCAAATCTTGAAAAAATAAGAACAAAGTAGGAAGGATCACAATTCCAAATATCAGATTATACTACAAAGCCATTGTAATCCAAACAGCCTGGTAGTGGCTCATGAACAGGCATATAAATCAATGGAACAGAACAGAGAACCAAGGAATTGACCCAAGACATTAGGCTCAGTTAATATTTGACAAAGGTGGCAAAAACATACAATAGATTAAAGACAGCCTCTTTAATAAATGGTGTTGGGAAAATTGGACAGCTACATTCAAAAAAATGAAACTAGACCACCAACTTACATTATACACACAAAAAAATCATAAATGGATTAAAGACTTAAATATGACTTGTGTATCCATAAAAATCCTGGAAGAAAATGTAGGCAACAAAATTTCAGACATCACACACAGCAACATTTTTACTGATGTAAGGCCTAAGGCAAGAGAAAGAAAGAAAAAAAAAATACACCGGACTACATCAATCTAAAAAACTTCTGTACAGCAAAAGAAACAAACATCAAAATAGAAAGGGAACCCACTATGTGGGAGAGCATAATTGCCAGTGATACATCAGATAAAGGGTTAAATTCCAAAATATATAGAGTACTCATATAACTCAACAAATGGAAGACAAATAATCCAATTAAAAATGTGCAGAGGATCTACATAGACACCTCTCCCAACAGGACATACAAATGGCCAAGAGACATATGAAAAAAATGCTCAACGTCACTAATCATCAAAGACATGAAAATTAAAATGACTATGAGGCATCACCTCACACCTGCCAGAATGGCTGCCATCAACAAATTATCAAACAACAAGTGCTGGTGAAGGTGTGGAGAAAACGGACTCTAGTACACTGCTGGTGGGAACACAGACTGGTGAAGCCACTATGGAAAACAGTATGGTGTTTCCTCAAAAATTTAAAATTCAATTGCCATTTGACTCAGTGATCCCACTTCTTGGAATATACCCTAAGAATTCTGAAACATCAAGTAGAAAGAATGTATGTACCCTTACGTTCATAGCAGCATTATTTACCATTGCTAAGATCTGGAAACAGCCCAAGTGTCCATCAATAGATGAGTGGATAAAGAAGCTGTGGTACATATACACAATGAAATACTATGCACCTGTAAGAAAGAAAGATATCTTATCCTTTGAGATGACATGGACATGGATGAATCTGGAGATTATTATGCTAAGCAAAATAAATCAATCAGAGAAAGACAAATACCACATGATTTCACCTATTTATGGAATACAATGAACAAAATAAGCTGATGAACAAAATAGACCCAGAGACATAGAAAGAACTAGGGTTCACACTGACAAACCTCAGAGGAGGGGGCCTACAGGGAGGGAAGAGATAAACCAAATTATTTATATGCATATATGCATAATGGACATATACAATGCTGGGGTGGGCAGGAATGGAAGGGGTGGCAATGGGGGGAAAAGGAGAAACATCTGTAACAAAAATTAATTAATTAAATTTTTAAAAAGCAATAGAAAAAATGTTTATTCTGTTGTTGGTGGGTACAGTGCCTATTAGGTCTAGTTGGTATTGTTTAAACCCAATATTTATTTATTTATCTCCTCTCTACTTCTACTCATTTTTAAAAGTGAGTTATTGGGATCTTCAGTTATGTATAATTATGTCTGTAATTCTCTCAATTTACCCCTCGTATGTTTTGGGGCTTTATTATCAGCTATGTATATATTTATAATTGTATCTTGATAGATTGCCCCTTCTATCAAAAAAGTGTCATTCTTTGTAACAATTTCTAATTAAAGGGGACTCTTGTAGTTTTGTTCATTTTGTAAGTCCTTTCACCTTCGTATTGTTTTTGGTTCTACTCCCATACTGTCTCTGTGAACGTGGGCTACTCACATTACTTCTCTGGGCTCTCTTCCTCTGTACAACATAAAGGGATCTGTGGGTTTGAAGGCTGAATTATCTCAAGATTATATTTTTACTTAGGCAATGCACTTTAACTTTTAATGAGGAAACATATTTATGCTTTTGTTGATTCTAAGGTATACATTTTTTTCCATCTTAACATCACAGATATTGGAATGTATATTACAATTTGTGCATAAGACAACCCTGTTTCACCGTTTAATTTTCAGCATTAAAAATTTCTTAGTGGTAAAAAAGAAAGCATTCTACAAAAGTAACACCTTAGATTCTATAAAGTACTTTAAGTTAGTCTTATTCATCTCTAAGGACCAAACTGGAATTATAGGTATAATAAAGAAAACTCATTGGGAAAAACTAACTGAAAAGCAGCTGGAGAGAACCTGTGTAACAAGGGACAGAAAGAGGACACCAAATCGAGCTTGGAAGGGACTGCAGAGGTGTGAGAGGGCAGGCTGGGAGCCCATGGACAGCAGTGAAGGACTGTTTTAACTGGGGGCAGTTCCTGCTGAGAAAGCAGGGGTTTTAAAATCAGCTACAGCCACTCACCTTGGGCTCCGGCAGAGGGAGGGTGGACAGGACTGAAACTGTGTGGAGAGAGGTGAGGTCACCTGGATCAGGAGAGAGCTGGAGGGGAGGACATTAGCAGTTTTGCACTGAATCACTCCCTCATAGGACAGCAGCCATCTTACTCAAAGAGCCCGGTCCCAGAGCCCCAGGGAGAAGCAAGGGCCTATCCCTCAGGAATTCAACATGACCGGGCCAGGTCAGAGAAATGCAAGTTGTGGCTCATTAACATATAGAGTCTGACAGCAAGCAAATGCCCCACCTGCTTGAAATCCCCTTACACCTGAGGTATTTTTTATTCAGCTGAAGGATAGAAATCTGGGCTCATCAAGTAACTGAGACTACTAGTCTCCAGGCAAAAGCAAGAAGATAAGTGAACCTTTCCTTGGACTGCAATTATTAATATATGCAGGAAATTAAGACTTGACAGTGATATTTAACAAGGGTCCCCCTACACTCATCTAAACACAGTAGAGGGAGCCACAACAGGTGGAACACCAACATCCACAGGGAAAATTTGGCAGGCTCCAAAACCCACTAAGACAACTAAAATGGTGAAACAAAGAAAAAATTCCCAAATGAAAGAACAAGAGAATTCTACAGGAAAAGAGATAAATCTAATGGAATTAAGCAAGATATCAGAGGTAGAGTTCAGAATAATAATTATGAGGAAGCTCAACAACATGAGTAAACAGCTCAATAGCATGAATAAAAATATGGAAACATTGAAAAGCAACCAATTGGAAATTAAGAATGACATAGCAGAAATAAAGAAGCGTTGGAAAAAATAACCAGCAGAGTAGAGGAAGCCGAGGACTGGATCAGTCAATTAGAAGACAGGGTAGCCCTGGCTACCTAGTCCGCATTGGCCTGCGGACCAGAGAGTCTCAGGTTCGGTTCCCGGTAGGGGCATGTACAAAAAAAAAAAAAAAAAGAAGATAGGGTAAAAAAAATCACCCAATCAGAAAACTAAAAAGAATAAACAATTTAAAAACAGGAAGACAGCCTAAGAAAACTGTAGGACAATATGAAACATAACAATATCCACATCATAGTAGTGCCAGAAGAAAAAGAAGATGAGCAAGGGTTAGAGAACATGTTTGAATAAATAGTGACAGACAACTTCCCTAACTTGTTGAAAGAAAAAGGCATACAAGTTCAAGAACCACAGAGGAAGAGGAACCCAAACAGGACCACAACAAGACACATAATAATTAAAATGCCAAAAATTAAAGACAAGGAGAGAATCCTAAAGGCAGCCATAGATAAGCAACAGGTTACATACAAAGGAACCCCCATAAGGATATCAGATGACTTCTCAACAGAAACATTACAGGCCAGAAAGGAAGAGCATGACATAATCAAGGAAATGAAAAACAAGGATCAGAATCCAAGACTACTCTATCCAGCAAAGCTACCATTCAAAATAGAAGGTGCAATATAGTTTCCCAGGCAAAGAAAAAAAGGCAGTGGGAATATATTAGCACAAAACCAGCACTCCAAGAAATGGTGAAAGGATGGCTGTAATAAGCAGAAGGAATGGGAAGAGAAACATAACCATAATAACCAAAAATAGCAATAAATAAGTACATATCAATAATAACCTTAAACATAGGATTAAAGGCTTTGATCAAAAGATACAGAGTGGATAAGAAAACATGACTCAGGGTCACTTTTTCCAACACTGTCTTCCATGGAATACCTCTTCCACAATAGAGAAGGGAAGAAGGTTCTCTGAATAAGCCTGGGAGACGTGGTCCACCCACTTCCTTTCAGGGGGTTACAATGTACCATGTGTTAAGCAATAATAATATCATATCAAAAATAACCTTAAATATAAATGGATTAGGTGCTCTGATCAAAACACACAGAGTAGCTGATTGGATAAGAAAGCATAACTCATACATATGCTGTTTACAAGAGACCCACCTCACAATGAAAGACTCACATCGGTTGAAAGTGAAAGGATGGAAAAAAATCTTCCAAGCAAATGGAAGGGAAAAAAGAGCTGAGGTAGCAATATGCATACCAATAAACTAGAAATCAAAATGAAGGCCATAACTAGAGACAAAGAAGGCCGCTATATAATATTGAAAGGATCTATCCAACAAGAAGATATAACTTTGGTAAATATATAAGCACACAATATAGGAGCACCAAAATATATTTGAAAACTTCTGGAGAATTCAAAGGAGAAATCAACAGCAATACAATCATAGCAGGGAACTTCAACACCCTGCTGACATCACTAGATAGATCCTCTAGAAAAAAAAAATTAACAACGAAACAGAGATTCTAAATGATGTACTAGATCAAATGGATTTAATAGATATCTACAGTGAATAACAGCCCAAAACTGCAGAACTCACATTCTTCTCAAGTGTACATGGGACATTTTCAAAGATATACCACATGTTCGGACACAAACTAAGTCTCTACGAGTTCAAGAAGATTGAAATCAATCAGCCACCATCTCAGAACACAATGATGTGAAACTAGAAATCAAAAAAACAAAAACACACAAAAACAATTAAACACATAGAGGCTAAATAGCATGTTATTAAACAAAGAATGGGTTACCAAGGAGATCAAGGAAGAAATTAAAAACTTCCTGGAACACAATGAAAATGAACACACAACACAAAATGTATAGGATGCAGCGAAAGGAGCCCTGAGAATAGCACTACATGCCTATTTTAAGAAAAAAGAAAAATTTCTAAATGACTATCTAACCTTGCAACAAAAGGAACTAAAAAGTAAAAAAACAAAAAGAAAAGAAAATCCCAGAGCAAGGAGAAAGAAAGAAATAGTAAAGATCAGAGCAGAAATAAATGACATAGAGACTAAAAAAAAAAAAAAAAAAAATTTAAAAGATCAATAAAACAAAGAGATGGTTCTTTAAAAAGATAAACAAGATTGATTGACCTTTAGCTGGACTCACCAAGAAACAAAAAGAGGGGACCCAAGTTAACAAAATCAGACACAAAAGAGAAGTAACAACTGACATCACAGAAATACAAAGGATCATTAAAACATACTACAAACAATTATATGCCAACAGATAGGACAATCTAAGCGACATGGACAGATTTCTACAAACACAAAATCACCCAAAACTGAACCAGAAGAGATAGAAAACTTGAATAGACCTATAACAACTAAGGAAATTAAATATGTAATCAAGAGAATCCCAGCAAACAACAGCCCAGGCCTGGAATGCTTCACTGGGGAGTTATACTGAACATTCAAAGAAGATCTAACACCCATTCTTCTCAAACTATTCCAAAAATTCCAAGAAGACAGAAGACTTCCCAACTCATTCTATGAGGCTGGAATAATTCTAATTCCAAAAACAGATAAAGACACTACAAAGAAAGAAAACTACAGGCCAATATCCCTGATGAACATAGTTGCAAAAATCCTTAAAAAAAGACTTAGCAAATCAGACCCAGCAATATATCAAGAAAGTTATTCACTATGACCAAATGGGATTCATCTCAGAGATGCAAGGCTGGTACAATATTCGCAAATCAATTAATGTGATAAACATAAACAAAATGAAAGATAAAAACCATATGTTCATAACAGTAGATACTGCAAAAGCATTCAACAAAATCCAACACCCATTTTTGATATAAATTCTCAGCAACGTGGAAATAGAGGGATCATATACGACATTATAAAGGCCATATATAAAAAACCTACAGCCAACATCATACTCAATTGGCAAAAACTAAAAGCATTTCCCTTAAGAACAGGAACAAGCCAGGGATGCCCACTTTCACCACTATTATTTAACATAGTACTGGAAGTCTTAGCCACAGCAATCAAACATGAAGAAAAAATAAAATGGATCCAAATTGGAAAGAAGGAAGTGAAACTGTCATTATTGACATATGACATGATATTATACATAAAGAACCTTAAACACTCCATCAAAAATGTACTGGACCTAATAAATGAATTTGGTAAAATAGCAGCATACAAAATTAACATCAAGAAATCGATGGCATTCCTATACACCAATAATGAACTCACAGAAAGAGAAACTAAAATAACAATCCCATTTACCATTGTGACAAAAAAAAAAAAAAATTAAGATACCTAGGTATAAACTCAACCACAGAAGTAAAGGACCTGTTTACAGAAAACTACAGGACATTAAAAAAAGAAATAGAGGAAGATATAATAAATTGGAAGCATAAACCTTGTTCATGGATTGGAAGAATTAACATCATTAAAATGTCAATACTACCCAAAGCAATCTATAGATACAATGCAATCCCCATCAAAATACCAATGACATATTTCAGAGAACTAGAACAAATACTTCAAAAGTTTATATGGAACCAAAAAAGACTTTGAATAGCCACGGCAATCTTGAAAAATAAGAACAAAGAAGGAGGAATAACAATACCGGATATCAGGTTATACTACAAAGCCATTGTAATCAAAACAGCGTGGTACTGGCACAAGCACAGGCATATAGACCAATGGAACAGAACAGAGAACGCAGAAATTTACCCAAGACTTTATGCTCAATTAATATTTGACGAAGGTGGCAAGAGCATAATTGGAGTAAAGACAGCCACTTTAATAAAAGGTGTTGGAAAAATTGGACAACTACATGCAAAAAAATGAAGATAGACCACCATCTTACACCATACACAAGAATAAACTAAAAATGGATAATAGACTTAAATGTAACTCATTAAAACATAAAAATCGTAGAAGAAAATGTAGGCAACAAAATTTCAGACATCACATGCAGCAGAATTTTCAGTGATAAAATGCCTAAGGCAAGAAAAACAAGGAAAAATATTAATACATGGGACTACATCAAACTAAAAAGCATTTTCACTGCAAAAGAAAGAAGCATCAAAATGGAAAAAGAATCCACTATATGGGAGAGCATAACTGACAACCATACATTAGATAAAGGGTTAATTTCCAAAATATATAGAGTATTCATACAACTCAAAAAAAGGAACACAAAGAATCCAATTAAAAAATGGGCAGAGGGGATTCCAAAATGGCAGCAGAGTTTATGGAAACTACACAGACCATCTCCCAGGACCAAACTGGAATTACAAGTAAAATAAAGACAAATCATCAGGAAAAAGCAAGAGGAAAGCAGCTGGAGAGGAACCATATAAGCAGGGACAGAAAAAAGGACACTGAATCGAGCCTGGTAGGTCTGCAGAGGCACAAGAGGGTGAGATGGGAGCCCACGGACAGCAGTGCTTTTAGCTGTGAGCAGCTCCCTTGGGGTTAAAATCCCAGGTCAGTTCCACAGCTCAGAGGGCCAAGACAGAGCACTAAATTAGCTACAGCCACTCACCTTGGGCTCTGGAAGAGGAAGGGCAGAATGCACTGGAACTGTGTGGGGACACTCAGGATTGGGAGGGTGCTCAGAGATTTTGATGACTCACAGGGTAGCCATCTTGCTCAGGGAGGCCCTACCCAGAGCTCTGAGGAGAGGCAGCAGCCCCTCCCTCAGAGATTTAACCCCACCCAGGTGGGCAAGAAATATGCAAATTGAGGCTCATAAACAACAGCATTCACCCCACCCTCTGGAAATCCTTTTACTCTGAACACCTGAGGGAGTTTTTTATTCAGTTGAAGGCTACAACTCAAGCCTCATCAAGTAACTGAGACTAATAGCTTCCAGGCAAAAAGCTAGAGGATAACTAAACCTTTCCTGGGCTTGTAAATCTACCCAGGAAAGTAAGACTTGACAGTGGTGCTTAACGTGGGTCCTCCCATGCTCATCTAAACCCAGTAGAGGGAGCCACAAACAGCAGAATACCAACATCCACAGGGAAAATTTGGCAGGCTACAAAACCCACTGAGACAGACAAAAGTTTGAAACAAAGAAACAAATCCCAAATGAAAGAGCAAGAGAACTCTACCAAAGATGAGATAAATGAAATACAGTTAAGCAAGTTATAAGAGGTAGAGTTCAGAGCCATGATCTTATGGAATCTTAACCGCATGAGTAAGGAGCTCAACATCATGAGTAAAGATATACAAACATTGAATATCAACCAACTGGAAATAAAAAACCACCAAGAAGAAATGAAGAATGACACAGCAAATGAAGAACACATTGGAAGGAATAACCAGCAGAGTAGAGGAAGCTGAGGAAAGATCAGTGAATTAGAAGACAGCGTAGAAAAAAATCAAACAATCAGAAAACAAAAGGGAAAAACAATAATAAAAAAACAAACAAACAGAAAGATAGCTTAAAAGAACTGTGGGACAACTGCAAATGTAACAACATTCACATCATAGGAATTCCAAAAGAAGAAGAAAATGAGCAAGCGTTAGAGAACATATTTAAAGAAATGGTAAAAGAAAACTTCACTGACTTGCTGATGGAAGAAGGCATTCAAGTTCAAGAAGTACAGAGAGCCCCAAGTAAGAAGAACCCAAACTGGCCCACACCATGACACATAATAATTAAAATGCCAAAAATTAAAGACAAAAAGAGAATCCTACAGACAGCAATAGATAAGTGACAGGTTACCTACAAAGGAAATCCCATAAGGCTATCAGCTGGCTTCTCAACAGAAACAATACAGGCCAGAAGGGAATGGCATGAAGTAATCAAGGTCATGAAAAACAAGGATCTGAATCCAAGGCTACTCTATCCAGCAAAGCTATTATTCAAAATAGAAGGTATAATAAAGAGCTTCTCAGACTAAAAGAAAAAAAAAGGCTAAGGGAATATATTAGCACCAAACCAGCACTGCAAGAAATGTTAAAAGGAGTGCTGCAATTAGTAGAATAGAAAGGAAAATAGAACCACACTAAACAAAAATGGTAATAAATAAGTACATATCAATAATCACCTTAAATGTAAATGGATTGAATGCTCCAATCTAAAAACACAGAGTAGCTGATTGGATAAGAAAGCATGACTCATATATATGTTGTTTAAAAGAGACCCACTTCACAACAAAAAACTCATATAGGTAGAAGTAAAAGGATGGAAAAAAATCGTTCAAGAAAATGGAAATGAAAAAAGAGCTGGGGTAGCAATATTCATATCTGATAAAATAGATTTCAAAATGAAGGCCATAAGTAGAGACAAAGAAGGCGACAACATAATACTGAGAGGATCTATCCAACTGGAAGATATAACCTTGGTAAACATATATGCACCCAATATAAGAGCACCAAAGTATATTTTAAATCTTCTGGAGGACTTCAAAGGAAAAATCAACAGCAATACAATCATAGCAGGGGACTTCAACACCCCGGTGACATCACTGGATAAACACTCTAGACAAAAAATTAACAATGAAACAGAGATTCTAAATGATGTACTAGATCAAATGGATTTAATAGATATCTACAGAGAATGACAGCCAATAACAGCAGAATTCACATTCTTCTCAAGTGCACATGGGATATTTTCAAAGATAGACCATAAGTTAGGACACAAATTAAGTCTCTACAACTTCAAGAAGACTGAAATCACATCAAGCATCTTCTCAGATCACAATGGCATGAAACTAGAAATCAATTGCAACAAGAACATGCAAAAACATTTCAACACATGCAGGCTAAATAGCATGTTATTAAACAATGAATGGGTTACCAAGGAGATCAAGGAAGAAGTTACAAACTTCCTGGAAACCAATGAAAATGAACATAACACAACACAAAATCTGTGGGATAGAGTGAAAGCAGTTCTGAGAGGGATGTTCAGAACACTACAGGGTTACTTCAAGAAACAAGAAAATTTCTAATTGACTATCTAACCTCACAACTTAAAGAACTAGAAAGCAAACAAAAAGAAAACTACAGAGTAAGTAGAAGAAAAGAAATAGTAAAGATCAGAGCAGAAATAAACGACATAGAGACCAAAAAAACCAATTCAAAAGATCAATGAAACAAAGCTGGTTCTTCAAAAAAAAAAAAACAAGATTGATTGATAGACCCTTAGCCAGGCTCACAAAGAAACAAACAGAGAGAACCCAGATACACAAAATCAGAAAAGAAATAGGACAAGTAACAACTGACACCACAGAAATACAAAGCACCGTTAACAAATACTATGAACAATTATACGGCAACAAATTGGACAAACTAAGTGAAATTGACAAATTTCTAGAAACACATGGTCTCCCAAAACTGAACCAGGAAGAAATAGGAAACTTGAACAGATCAATAACAACTAAGGAAACTGAAGATGAAATCAAGACTCTCTTTGCAAACCAAAGCACAGACATGGACGGCTTCACGGGGGAGTTTTACTGAACATTCAAAGAAGAAGCAACACACATTCAAAAAGTAAGACTTCCAATCTCGTTTTATGAAGCCAGCATAATTCTAGTTCCAAAACTAGATAAAGACACTACAAGGAGTGAAAACTATAGGCCAAAATTTCTGATGAATATAGATGACAAAATCCCTGCAAAATATTAGCAAATAGGATCCAGCAATACATTTAAAAAACTATTCACCATGACCAAGTAGGATTCATCCCAGGGATGCAAGGCTGGTACAATCTTTCCAAATCAATTAATGTGATAAACAACATAAACAAAATGAAAGATAAAAACCATATGATCATATAAATAGTCCCTGAAAAAGCATTAGACAAAATCCATCACCCATTTCTGATGAAACGCTCAGTATTGTGGGAATAGAGAAATCATATACGACATTATAAAGGCCATATATGAAAAACCTACAGCCAACATCATACTCAATGGACAAAAACTAAAAGCATTTTCCTTAAGAACAAGAACAAGACAGGGATGCCCACTTTCACCACTCTTATTTAACATAGTACTGGAAGTCTTAGCCACAGCAATCAAACATGAAGAAAAAATAAAAGGGATCCAAATTGGAAAGAAGGAAGTGAAACTGTCATTATTTGCATATGACATAATATTATACATAGAGAACCTTAAACACTCCATCAAAAATCTACCAGAACTAATAAATGAATTTCACAAAGTAGCAGGATACAAAATTAACATCAAGAAATTGATGACATTCTTATACACCAATAATGAACTCACAGAAAGAGAAACTAAAAAAAACAGTATCATTTACCATTATGGCCAAAAAAAAAAAAAAATTAAGATACCTAGGAATAAACTCAACCAAAGAAGTAAAGGACCTATTTGCAGAAAACTACAGGACATTAAAAAAAGAAATAGAGGAAGATATAAAAAATTGGAAGCATAAACCTTGTTCATGGATTGGAAGAATTAACATCTTTAAAATGTCCATATTACCGAAAGCAATCTATAGATTCAATGCAATCTCCATCAAAATACCAATGACATATTTCACAGAACTAGAACAAGTACTTCAAAAGTACATATGGAACCAAAAAAGACCCTGAGTAGCCACAGCAATCTTGAAAAAGAAGAACAAAGTAGTTGGGATCACAATACCGGATATCAGGTTCTACTGCAAAGCTACGGTGATCAGAACAGCCTGGTACTGGCACAAGAACAGGCATATAGACCAGTGGAACAGAACAGAGATCATGGAAATTTACCCAAGACATTATTCTCAATTAATATTTGACAAAGGTGGCAAGAGCATACAATGGAGTAAAGACAGCCTCTTTAATAAATGGTGTTGAGTAAATTGGACAGCTACATGCAAAAAAAAAAAAAAAAAAAAATGGAACTAGACCATCAACTTACACCATACAAAAGAATAAACTCAAAATGAATAAAAGATTCAAATGTGACTCGTGAATCTATAAAAATCTTAGAAGAAAATGCAGGCAACAAAATTTCAGACATCATACGCAGCAGACTCTTCACTGATACATCACCTCAGGCAACAGAAACAAAGGAAAAAATGAACACATGGGACTATGTCAAACTAAAAAGCTTTTGCACAGCAAAAGAAACAACCCTGAAAACGGAAAGGGAACTCACTGTATGGGAGAGCATAATTCCCAATGATACATCAGATAAATGGTTAATTTCCAAAATATATAGAGTGCTCATACAACTAAACAAAAGGAAGACAAAGAACCCAATTACAAATGGGCAAAGGACATAAATAGACACCTTCCCAAATAGGACATACAAATGGCCAAGAGACATATGAAGAAATGCACAATGTCACTTATTATCAGAGAGATGAGAATTAAAACAACTATGAAGGATCACCTCACACCTGCCAGAATGGCTGCCATCAACAAATCATCAAACAAAAAGTGCTGGCGAGGGTGTGGAGAAAAGAGGACTCTGGGACACTGCTGGTGGGAATGCAGACTGGTGCAGCCACTGTGGAAAACACTTGATGTTCCCTCAAAAAATTAAAAATTGAATTGCCATTTGACCCAGTGATTTCACTTCTAAGAATATATCCTAAGAAGCCTGAGCACCAATCAGAAAGAATATATGTACCTCTATGTTCATAGCAGCACTATTTACATTCACTAAGATCTGTAAATAGCCTAAGTGTCCATCAATAGATGAGTGGATAAAAGACGTGTGGTACATATATACAATGGAATATTATGCAGCTGTAAGAAAGATCTCTTATCCTTTGAGACAACATGGAGGGACCTCAAGATTATTATGCTAAGTGAAACAAGCCAATCAGAGAAAGACAAATACCATTTGATCTCACTTATTTGTGGAATATAATGAATAAGGATGGCTGATGAATGAAATAGACCCAGAGATATAGAAAGGAGTATGGTTCAGACTGACAAGCCTCAGAGTAGTGAGGTAGGGGGGTTGGATGGTATGAACCAAAGAACTTATATGCATGTGTGCATAACCAATGGAAATAGACAACAATGCTAAGGGGTTGGGGAGGCAGGATGTAGAGGAGGGTATCTATGGGGAAAAAGGAGAAACATCTGTAACAAAGGTAAATTAGTAAAAATTGGAAAAAAATATTTTAATGCTATGCTGTTTAGTAGATTTCAATTAGTAATCATAATAATTTTATATTGTATAGTCTATTAATATTAAGTAACATGCTACTTTCTTTTTTCTTTTATGTATCACATGAATTTTAATTTGAGTTCTAATAGTACTTTAGACATTTCTGACTTTTTTTTGCATCTCCATAGTATATCTCTACCCGTGAACCTGTCTACATCAACTGAGTTTTAGAATATTACCTATAAACAATATATAGACACTTTTGCAATTTTTGCATATTATTATATTTTCTTTAAATTCTATTGATTAGGAAACTACTCACTCTACTTTTTTTGTAATAATGATTACCTGTTTTTTTTTTAAAGCATTTTGACCTTTATCACAGTGAAGCACACACTCATTATGGATTGACTTCCCTACCCTGTCCCCACCCACTAACTCTAGTAGCCATGAGGATAGATACTAAAATAAAGACTTGTGACCTGAATCATGACAAAATAAAATAACCCCCATCCCTCTCCCATTTTCTGCCCAAAACAGCAACCTCTTTCAACTTTTAAAATTGATTTTTAAAATCGGTAGTGGGGGTGGGTGCAGGGTGGAGTGGGCAACATCTGTGATACTTTCAACAATAAAGATTTAAAAAATGTATTAAAATAAAAAAGGTGTTGTACATATACACAATGGAACACTATACAGCTGCAAGAAATAGAGATATCTTTATCCTTTGAGATGACATGGAAGGACCTGGAGAGTATTATGCTAAGCAACATAAGCCAATCAGAAAAAGAGAAATACAATATGATCTCACTTATTTGTGGAATATATTGAACAAAATAAGCTGATTAACAAAATAGACCCAGAGACATAGATGGGACTATGGTTCACACTCACAAACCTCATAAGAGGGGGGCAGGGTGGAGGGATGAGATAAACCAAAGAGGGTATATGCACATATGTGTAACCAATGGACATAGATGACAATGTTGGGGGCAGTGGATCAGGAGATGGTGTCTGGGGAGAAAAAGGAGAAACATTTGTAACAAACATTAGTTAGTAAAAATTGCAAAAAAAATGGTTAAAAAGGTAAATATATAATAGTATATATATTAAAGAGCAGAGACAAATATTTTTAAAAATCAAAAAGAAAACATGACTCATATATATGTTGTTTACAACAACATAAGACTCATAGTTTGACAGTGAAGCAATGGGAAAAAAAATTTCCAAGGAAACAGAAAGGTGAAAAACAAACAAACAAACAAAAAAACTAGAATACTAATACTCGTATCCAAAACAATAGACTTCAAAATGAAGTTCATAGTGAGAGACAAAGAAGGTCAAAACATAATATTCAAAGGATCTATCCAACAGGAGGATATAACCTTGGTAAACATACATGCACCCAACATAAGAGCACTAAAACACATTTAAAAGTTTCTGGAGGACTTCAAAGGAAAAATCAACAGCAATACAATCATAGCACTGGACTTCAACACACCGCTGACATGATTGGATAAATCCTCTAGCCAAAAAATTAACAAGGAAAGACAGACTGTAAATGTTGCACTAGATTAAACAGATTTAATAGATATCTACAGAGAATTACATCCCAAAACTGTAGAATTCACATTATTCTCAAGTGCACATGGGACATTCTCAGAGAGAGACAACATGTTAGGACACAAACTAAGTCTCTACAAGTTCAAAAAGTTTTGAATCATATCAAGCATCTTCTCAGATCATAATGGCATGAAGCTAGAAATCAATTACAACAAAAACACAAAAAACTATTTTAAAACATGGAGGCTAAAGAGCATGTTACTAAACAATGAATGGGTTATGAAGGAAATCAAAGAAGGAATAAAACTTTCCTGGAAACTAATGAAAATGAACACACAACAGCAGAAAATCTTTGGGATGAGCGAAAGCAGTCCTGAGAGAAAAGTACATAGCACTACTGACCTACCTCAAGAGACAAGAAACATTTCTAATTGACTTTCTAACCCTACAACTTAAAGAACTACAAAGTAAAGAAAACAAACAAACAAACAAAACAAAACCCAGAGTAAGCAGAAGGCAAGAAATAGTAAAAGCCAGAGCAGAAAAAAACAACATAGACACTTAAAAAAAAAAATCTATATCTACATCATCTATCTCTATCTCTATCTCTATCTCTATCTCTATCTCTATCTCTATCTCTATCTCTATCTCTATCTCTACCTCTACCTCTACCTCTACCTCTACCTCTATCTCATCTCTATCTCTATCTCTATCTCTATCTCTATCTCTATCTCTATCTCTATCTAGATCTATATGATCATCTATATCTATCTATCTATCATCTATCTATCTATTAAAAATCAATCAAACAAAGAGCTGGATATTTGAAAAGATAGACACATTGAATTTCCCTTTGCCAAACTCACCAAAAAAATAAAAAGAGAAGACCAAATCAACAAAATCAGAAACAAAAGAGAAGTAACAACTGACACCACAGAAATACAATGGATCATTAAAAAATACTATGAACAATTATATGCCAACAAATTGGACAATCCAGGTGAAATGAACAAATTTCTAGAGTCACACAGTCTCCCAAAACTGAACCAGGAAGAGAGAAAACTTGAACAGACCAATAACAATGATGAAAATTGAAGATGTAATCAAGAAACTCTCAGCAAACAAAAGTCCTGGCTTGGAGGACTTCGTGGGGGAGTTTTACCAAACATTCAAAGAATAACACCCATTCTCTTCAAACTATTCCAAAAAATCTAAGAAGAAGGAAGACTTCCAAAATCATTTTATGAGGCCAGCATAACCCTAATTCCAAAATCAGATGAAGCCACTATAAAGAAAGAAAACCACAGGCCAATATCCCTGGTGAACATAGATGTCAAAATCCTTAACAAAATATGAGCAAAGCAGATCCAAGAATACATTTTAAAAAGTATTCATCATGACTTCCGGTCAAGATGGCGGCATAGGTAAATGCCGTATCACGTCCTCCCACAACCATATCAAAGTTACAACTAAACTACAGAACAACCATCATTCAAAACCGCCTGAAATCAAGCTGAACAGAAGTCCTACAACTACGAAATTAAAGAAGAAGCTGCATCAAGACTGGTAGGAGGGGCGGAGTCACGACGGGCTGGTCCCACACCCACGTGTGGTGGATAAAAATTAGGAGGATACCTCGGCTGGGAAGGTCCTCCCTGAGGACTCAGGGGTCCCCGTCCCACACCAAGAGCCCAGCTCAGGGTTCCAGTGCCAGGAAGAGAATCCCCATAAATTCTGGCTGGAAAAAACCAGCGGGAACTGAGGCTGAGGTGGCTGGAGTCCCCGGCAGCTCCTCTTAAAGGACCTGTGCATGGACTTACTCGGATTCACACCCTCCAGGCTACAGCATGCAGGAGGCAGCCTGAAAGGCACCAGAGTAATATGGGGAAGAACTGAGCTGTTTGGCATTGGAGTGAGGGCTGGAGAGGCAGCTTTCTCCTGGACAGACATGCTATCAGAGGCTTTTGTTCCTTCGGTGAGCCCTCCCCTGGGGCAGCAGACAGCCCCCATATCTGGGACTCCAGCAACCTGGCTCACACTGTTTGCCCCGCCCTGGTGATTCCCTGAGGCCCCGCCCCACCCAACTTCCAGGCCCACTCAAGCTGTTGCCAGTTGCTTTACCATAGGATTGGCCTGTATTGGATCCTGCTTCAGCTTTTCCTAAATTCTTTCAAACAAGCAGCATCTGGTCTCAACTAGCCCTATACTCTTGCTAAGTAATACATAGAAACAAACACAGGGAGGCAGCCAAAATGAGGAGACAAGGAAACAGGTCCCAAATGAAAGAACAGAACAAAACTCCAGGAAAAGAACTAAGTGAAATGGAGTTAAGCAACCTAACAGATGCTGAGTTCAAAATACTGCTTATAAGGATGCTCAATGGACTTAGTGAGAACCTCAGTGAACTTAGAGAGGGCCTCAAGAGCATAAAAAAGGACCAGTCAGAAATGAAGGATGCACTAACTGAAATAAAGAATAGTTTACACAGCCCTGGCCAGTTTGGCTCAGTGGTTAGAGCGTCGGCCTGCGGTCCAGAGAGACCCGGGTTCGGTTCCCGCTAAGGGCATGTGCCTCAGTTGCAGTTTATCCCCAGCCCTGGTTGGTCGTGCGGGTGGCAGCCACTCGATGTGTTCCTTTCACGTCGATGTTTCTCTCTCTCTACCTCTCTCTCCCTCCCACTCTGTCTGAACAAAAGATGAAAAAATGTCCTCAGGTGAGGATAAAAAAAAAAAAAAAAAAAAAAAAAAGAATAGTTTACACAGATTCAATAGTAGAGTAGGTAAAGCCAAGAAGCAAACCATCGATTTGGAATATAAGAAAGCAAAAAACACCCAATCAGAACAGCAAAAAGAAAAAAGAATCCAAAGAAATGAGGATAGTGTAAGGAGCCTCTGGGACAACTTCAAGCGTGCCAACATTTGCACCTTGGGGGTGCCAGAAGGAGAAGAGAGAGAACAAGAAATAGAAAACCTATTTGAAACAATAATGGAAGAAAACTTCCCTAACTTGGTGAAGGAAACCGACATACAAGTCCAGGAAGCACACAGAGCCCAAACAAGATGAACCCCAAAAGGCCTACACGCCTACACCAAGACACATCATCATTAAAATGCAAAAGGTTCAAGAAAAAGAGAGAATCTTAAAAGCAGCAAGAGAAAAGCAGTTAGTTACCTACAAGGGAGTTCCCATCAGACTGTCAGCTGATTTCTCAAAAGAAACTTTGCAGGCCAGAAGGGAGTGGCAAGAAATATTCAGAGTGATGAAAAGCAAGAACCTACAACCAAGATTACTCTATCCTGCAAAGCTGTCATTTAGAATCGATGGCCATATAAAGATTTTCTCAGACAAGGAAAAGCTAAAAGAGTTCATCACCACCAAACCATTATTATATGAAATGTTGAAGGGTCTTCTTAAAGAAAAAGATGAAAAAATATGAACAAACAAAATGGCAATAAATATGTATCTATCAACAATTGAATCTACAAACAAAATGAACAAACAGAACAGAAACATTCTCATAGATACAGAGAACTTTTGTTGGGTACCAGATGGATGGGGGCTGGGGAGATGGGTGAAAAAGGTGAAGGAATTAAGAAGTACAAATTGGTTGTTAGACTGACAAACCTCAAAGGGAAGGGGGGTTGGGGGGTGGGAAGAAATAAACCAAAGAACTTATATGTATATATGCATAACCAATGGACACAGACAACAGTGTGGGGAAAGGAAGGAGGGGGGCGGGAATGGGGAGGAGGGGGGCAATGGGGGAAAAATGAGGAACATCTGTAATACATTCAACAATAAAGATAAGTTAAAAAAAATAAAAACCTAAAAAATAAAAATAAATAAATAAATAAAAAGTATTCATCATGACCATGTGGAATTCATCCCAGAGATGCTAGTCTGGTAAAATATTCGCAAATCAATAAATGTGATACAACACATAAAGTAAAGATAAAAACCATATGATCATATCAACAGATGCTGAAAAACATTCGACAAAATCCAGCATCCATATCTCATACAAAAGCTCAGCAATGTGGGAATAGAGGGATCATATCTCGACATAATAAAGGCCATATGTGGAAAAACTATAGCCAACATTGGACTCAATGGTCAAAAATTTAAAGCATTTCCCTTAAGAACAGGAACAAGACAGAGATACTTACTTTTGTCACTCTTATTTAACATAGTTCTGGAGGGCTTAGCCACTGCAATTAAACATGAAAAAAATAGAAGTGATCCAAATTGGAAAAGAGAAAGTAAAAGTGTAATTATTTGCAGATGAGATAACATTGTATATGGAAAACCCTAAAGACTCCATCAGAAAACTACTAGATTTAATAAATAAATGACAAAGTAGCAGGATACAAAATTAACATCAAGAAATTGACAGCACTCTTACACATAAATAATGATCTCACAGAAAGAGAAACTAAAAACCAATCCCATTTACCATTGCAGCAAAAAAAAAAAAAAAAAAAAAAAAAAAAATCTAAGATAATAGGAATAAACTTCACCAAAAAAGTAAAGAACATGTTCTCACAAAACTATGAAAAATTGAAAAAAGAAATAGAGGAAGATATAAAAAAGTGGAAGCATATACCTTGTTCATAGATTGGAAGAATTAACATCATTAAAATGCTCATACTACCTAAAGCAATTTGTAGATTCAATGCTATCCCTATTAAAATACCAATTACATATTTCAAGGAACTAGAACAAATACTTCAAAAGTTCATATGGAACCAAAAAAGACCCTGAATAGCCACAGCAATCTTGAAAAAGAACAAAGTAGTAGGGATCACAATACCGGATATCAGGTTATACTACAAAGCCATTGTAATCAAAACTGCCTAGTACTGGCACAAGAACAGGCATATAGATCAATGGATCAGAACAGAGAAACTAGAAATTGACCCAAGACATTATTCTCAAATAATATTTGACAAAGGTGGCAAGAGCACACAGTGGAGTAAATACAACGTTTTAAATAAATGTTGTTGGAATATTGGACAGGTACACGCAAAATAAATAAAGCTAGACACCAGTACGAAAGCATATATGTACCTCTATGTTTATAGCAGCACAATTTACAGTGGCTAAGATGTGGAAACAGCCCAAGTGTCCATCAATAGATGAATGGATAAAAAAGATCTGATATATATACACAATGGAATACTACGCAACTGCAAGAAAAAATGACCTCTTATCCTTTGAGATGACATGGAGGGACCTGGAGAGTATTTGCTCCATGAAATAATCCAATCACAGAAAGATAAATATCACATAATCTCTCTTATTTGTGGGATATAATGAACAAAATAAGCTGATGAGCATAATAGACCCAGAGACCTAGAAGTAGGGTACAGACTGACAATCTCAGAAGTGGGGTGTGGATGGAGGGAAGAGATTAGCCAAAGAACTTATATGTCAATATGAATAACCACTGGACATAGACAACAAGGCTGGGGGTGCACTGGATTGGGAGGAAGGTGTCAAAAAGGGAAAAAGAAGAACCATCTGTAACACCAATTTCTTTCTTTTTCTTTATTTTTATTAATTTATTTTTGTTACAGATGCTTCTCCTTTTCCCCCCAGTGACAACCTCCTTCCCCTTCCTCCCTGCCCAGTCCCAGTTTTGTTGTCCATGTCCATTGGTTATGAGTACATGCTTACAAGTTCTGTGGTTCATCGCTCCCCTCCCACACCCCCTCTTCTGGCAATTCTCAGTCTGTACTATACCTCCACGTCTCTGAGACTACCCTGATCCTCAGACTGTTATGTTCATTATATTCCAGAAATAAGTGAGATCATATGATATTTGTCTTTCTCTGCTTGGCTTCTTTCACTTAGGATAATAGTTTCTAAGTCCTTCCATGTCATCTGAAAGGACAAGAGATCTTTCTTTCTCACAGCTGCATAGTACTCCATTGTGTATATGCACCACGGCTTTTTTATCCATTTGTCTACTGATGGACACTTGGGCTGTTTCCAGATCTTAGCTATTGTAAATAGCGCTGTTATGAACATGGGGGAAACGTGTATTCTTTCTGATTGGTGTTTCAGGCTTCTTAGGGTATATTCCTAGGAGTGGGATCACTGGGTCAAAGAGTAATTCAATTTTTAATTTTTTTTAGGTAACACCATAGTGTTTTCCATAAATGGCTGCACCAGTCTGCATTCCCACCAGCAGTGTACTAGAGTCCCCTTTTCTCCACACCCGCGCCAACACTTGTTGTTTGATGCACTGTTGATGGCGGCTATTTTGACAGGTGTGAGGTGATACTTCATTGTTGTTTTAATTTGCATCTCTCTGATGATTAGTGATGTTGAGCATTTCTTTATATGTCTCTTGGCCATTTGTATGTCCTGCTTGGAGAGGTGTCTATTTAGTTCCTATGCCCTTTTTTTAAATTGAGTTCTTTTTCTTCCTTTTGTTGAGTTGTATAAGCACTCTATATATTTTGGAAATTAATCCCTTATCTGATATATCATTGGCAATTATGCTCTCCCATACAGTGGGTTGCCTTTCCGTTTTGATGGTTGTTTCTTTTGCTGTGCAGAGGCTTTTGAGTTTGATGAAGTCCTATGTGTTCATTTTTTCCTTTGTTTCTGTTGCCTTAGCTGATATATGAGTGAAAATTCTGCTGGGTATGATGACTGAAGTTTTGTTGCCCAAATTTTCTTCTAGGATTTTTATGGATTCATGAATCACATTTAAGTCTTTTACCCATTTTGAGTTTATTCTTGTGTATGGTGTAAGTTGATGGTCTAGTTTCATTTTTTTTGCATGTAGATGTCCAATTTTCCCAACACCATTTATTAAAGAGGCTGTCTTTACTCCATTGTATGCTCTTGCCACCTTTGCAAATATTAATTGAGCATAATGTTTTGGGTCAATTTCTGGGTTCTCTGTTCTATTCCATTGATCAATGTGCCTGTTCTTGTGTCAATGCCAGGCTGTTTTGATTACAGTAGCTTTGTAGTATAACCTGATGTCTGGTATTGTAATCCCGCCTACTTTGTCCTTCTTTTTCAAGATTGCTGTAGCTATTTGTGGTCTTTTCTGGTTCCATATGAACTTCTGAAGCATTTGTTCCAGTTCTATGAAATATGTCGTTGGTATTTTGATGGGGATTGCATTAAATCTATAGATTGCTTTGGGTAGTATGGACATTTTAATTATGTTAATTCTTCCAATACATGAACAAGGTATGTGCTTCCACTTTTTTATATCTTCCTCTATTTCTTTTTTCAATGTCCTGTAGTTTTCTGCAAATAGGTCCTTTACTTCTTTGGTTAAGTTTATTCCTAGGTATCTTAATTTTTTTGCCACAATGGTAAATGGGATTGCTTTTTTAGTTTCTCTTTCTGTGAGTTCATCATTGGTGTATATGAATGCTGTCGATTTCTTGACGTTAATTTTGTATCCTGCTACTTTGCCATATTCATTTATTAGGTCTAGTAGATTTTTTATGTAGTCTTTAGGGTTTTCTATGTATAATATCATGTCATCTGCGAATAATGACAGTTTCACTTCCTCCTTTCCAATGTGGATCCCTTTTATTTTTTCTTCATGTCTGATTGCTGTGGCTAAGACTTCCAGTACTATGTTAAATAAGAGTGGTGAAAGTGGGCATCCTTGTCTTGTTCCTGTTTTTAAGGGAAATGCTTTTAGTTTTTGTTCATTGAGTATGCTGTTGGCTGTAGGTCTTTCATATATGGCCTTTATAATGTTGATATATGATCCCTCTATTCCCAAATTGCTGAGTCATTTTTTCAGAAATGGGTGCTGGATTATGTCAAACGCTTTTCCAGCATCTATTGATATGACCATATGGTTTTTATCTTTCATTTTGTTTATGTGATGTATCACATTTATTGACTTGTGAATATTGTACCAGGCTTGCATCCCTGGGATGAATCCCACTTGGTCATGGTGAATAATTTCTTTGATGTATTGCTGGATCCTATTTGCTAGTATTTTGTTAAAGATTTTGGCATCTATGTTCATCAGGGATATTGGCCAGTCGTTTTCTTTCTTTGTAGTGTCTTTTTCTGGTTTTGGAATTAGAATTATGCTGGCTTCAAAAATTGAGTTTGGAAGTCTTCCTTCTCCTTGAATTTTTTGGAATAGTTTGAGGAGAGTGGGTGTTAGTTCTTCTTTGAATGTTCGGTAAAACTCCCACGTGAAGCCATCAGGGCCTGTGCTTTTGTTTGCTGGGAGGGTCTTGATTCCATCTTCAATTTCCTTCATTGTTATTGGCCTGTTCAAGTTTTGGGATACTATGTGTCTCTAGAAATGTGTCCATTTCGCTTAGATTGTCGAATTTGTTGGCATATAATTGTTCATAGTATTTGTTAATGATCCTTTGTATATCTGTGGTGTCAGTTGTTACTTCTTCTCTTTCATTTCTGATTTTGTGTATTTGGATTCTCTCTTTTTGTTTCTTGGTGAGTCTAGCTAAGGGTCCATCAATCTTGTTTTTCTTTTCAAAAAACCAGCTCTTTGTTTCATTGATCTTTTGAATTGTTTTTTTGGTCTCCATGTCATTTATTTCTGCTCTGATCTTTACTATTTCCTTCCTTCTACTTGCTCTGGGTTTTCTTTTTGTTTTCTTTCTAGTTCTTTAAGTTGTGAGGTTAGGTAGTCAATTAGAAATTTTTCTTGTTTCTTGAGGTAGGCCTGTAGTGCTATGAACTTCCCTCTCAGAACTGCTTTCCCTGCATAGATATTGCGTTGTTGTGTGTTCATTTTCATTGGTTTCCAGGAAGTTTTTATTTCTTCTTTGATCGCCTCGATAACCCATTCATTGTTTAATAACATGCTATTTAGCCTCCATGTATTCAAATGTCTTTGCATGTTCTTGTTGCAATTGATTTCTAGTTTCATGCCATTGTGATCTGAGAAGATGCTTGATATGATTTGAATCTTCTTGAACTTGTAGAGACTTAGTTTGTGCCCTAACATATGGTCTATCTTTGAGAATGTCCCATGTGCACTTGAGAAGAATGTGATTTCTGCAGTTTTGGGGTGTAATTTTCTGTATATATCTATTAAATCCATTTTGTCTAGTGCTTCATTTAAAATTTCTGTTTCCTTGTTAATTTTTTGTCTAGATGATCTATCCCGTATTGTCAGTGGGGTGTTGAAGTCTCCTGCTATGATTGTATGGCTATCCATTTCTCCTTTGAAGTGCTCCACAAGATTTTTAATATATTTTGGTACTCCTATATTGGGTGCATATATGTTTACCAAGATTATATCTTCCTGTTGGATAGACCCTTTCAATATTATGTAGTCACCTTCTTTGTCTCTAGTTATGATCTTCAATTTGAAATCTAATTTATCAGATATGAGTATTGCCAAACCAGCTTTTTTTTCCTTTCCGTTTGCTTGGAAGATTTTTTTTCCATCCCTTTACTTTCAACCCATGTCAGTCTTCTGTTGTGAGGTGGGTCTCTTGTAAACAACATATATGTGAATCATGTTTTCTTATCCAGTCAGCTACTCTGTGTCTTTTTATTGAAGCATTCAATCCATTTACATTTGATGTGATTATTGATATGTACTTATTTATTGCCATTTTTGTTCAGTGTGGTTCTATTTTCCTTCTTATTTCTTCTACTAATTACAGCAGTCCTTTTAACATTTCTTGCAGTGCTGATTTGTTGCTAATATATTCACTTAGCCTTTTATTGTCTGGGAAGCTCTTTATTTGACCTTCTATTTTGAATGATAGCCTTGCTGGATAGAGTAGTCTTGGATTCAGATCCTTATTTTTCATGACTTTGATTACTTCATGCCATTCCCTTCTGGCCTGTAGTGTTTCTGTTGAGAAGTCAGCTGATAGCCTTATGGGGGTTCCTTTGTAGGTAACCTGTTGCTTATGTCTTGCTGACTTTTGGATTCTCTCTTTGTCTTTAATTTTTGGCATTTTAATTACTATGTGTCTTGGTGTGGGCCTGTTTGGGTTCTTCTTACTTGGGGCTCTCTGTGCTTCTTGAACTTGAATGCCTTCTTCCTTCACCAGGTTAGGAATGTTTTCTGTCACTATTTCTTCAAATATATTCTCTAACCCTTGCTCATTTTCTTCTTCGGGGACTCCTATGTTGCGAATGTTATTATGTTTCCAGTTGTCCCACAGTTCTCTTAAGCTATCTTCCTGTTTTTAATTGTTTTTTTCCCTTTGGTTTTCTGATTGATTGATTTTTTCTATTCTGTCTTCTAATTCACTGATCCGGTCCTCCGCTTCCTCTACTCTGCTGGTCAGTCCTTCCAATGTGTTCTTTATTTCTCCTATGTCATTCTTCATTTCCACTTGGTTGGTTTTCAGTGTTTCTATATCTTTACTCATGGTGTTGATGTCCTTACTCATGCTGTTGAGCTTCCTCAAGATCATGGCTCTGAACTCTACCTCTGATAAAATGCTTAACTGCATTTCATTTATCTCATCTTCGGTAGAGTTCTCTTGTTCTTTCATTTGGGATCTGTTTCTTTGTTTCACCATTTTTGCTATCTCAGTGGGTTTTGGAGTCTGCCAAATTTTCCCTGTTAGTGTTGGTGTTGTGCTATTTGTGGCTCCCTCTACTGTGTTTGTATGAGCATGGAGGGCCCTCCTTAAACACCACTGTGAAATCTCACTTTCCTGGGTAGATTTGCAAGCTCAGGAAAAGTTCAGTTATGTTCTAGCTTTTTGCCTGGAGGCTATTAGCCTCAGTTACTTGAAAAGCCTTAGGATCTCAGTTGAATGAGAAACTCCCTCAGGTGTTTATGGGGTAAGAGGATTTCCTGAGGTTGCGGCTGATACTGGTTGTTAATGAGCCTCAATTTGCATTTCTTTGCCTCACCTGGGAATCTCCAAGGGAGGGGCTGCCTCAGCTCCAGGAATGAGCAAGCTTGGCTGCTGCTCTGTGTAACCAGGAAGGAGCAGTCTGGCCACCGTCCTTTGTGGCCACGGCTCAGCAAAAACTCTGAGCGCCCTCCAAATCCCAGGTTTCCCCACATACTTCCAGTCTAGTCTGCCCTCCCTCTGCCAGAGCCCCAGGTGACTGACTGTAGCTATTTAGCACTGTTCCCCGGCCCTCTGCACTGTGGAGCAGGTTGGGATCTTAACCCTGAGGGCGGGCGCCACCAGTGCTCACAGCTAAGGCTGCTGCTGTCTGTGGGCTCCCAGCCCGCCACCCTCACGTGCCTCCACAGATCCTACCAGGCTCATTCACAGTCCCTGGTTGTATGGTCCTCTCCTGCTACTTTTCTCTTGCTTTTTCACGATGATTTGTCTTTATTTATTTGTAATTCCTGTTTGATGCTGGGAGATCGTCTGTGTAGCTTCCATTCACTCCACTGCCATTTTCTCTCCCCCCGAGAATATATTCTGTAACAATAATTTAATCAGAAAAGAAATAATAAAGATCAGACTGGAAATAAATGGCATAGTGACTAAAAAGTCAATACAAAAGATCAATAAAACCAAGAAGCTGGTTCTTTGAATAGATAAAAATATTTGATCAACCTTTCTCCAGATTCACCAAGGAAAAAGGCAAGAAGACCCAATTTTATAAATTCAGAAACAAAAGATGTGAAGTAAGAACTGAGAGCATAGTTATACAAAGGATAGTAAAAAAATAATACTATGAAAAATAATATGCCGGAAAACTCGACAACCTAGGTGAAATGGACAAATTCCTAGAATCATATAGCTTTCTAAAAGTCAACTGGGAAGAGTCTGAAAACCTGAATAGACTAATAATACCTTAAGAAATAGAAGCAGTAATCAATAAACTCCCAGGAAACAAAATCCCTGGTCCAGACAACTTCACAGGGGAGTTTAACTAAACATTCAAAGGAGAACTAACATCTCTTCTGTTCAAATCCTATTTTAAAATATTCAAGAGGAAGGAAGAATTCCAAGCCCTTTTTATGAGGCCAGCATAATCCTAATCCAAAAACCAGATAAGGACACTAAAAAGAAAAAAAAAAAATTACAGGCCAATATCCCTGATGAACATAGAAGTCAAAATTCTCAACATAATTTTAGCAAATCATACCTACCATTATACACACACACACACACACACACACACACACACACACACACAAATATATGTGTATATATGTGTGTGTGTGTGTGTGTGTATATATATATATATATATATATATATATATATATATATATATATAAAATTATACCTTGACCAAGTGGGATTTAAATCAGGATGCAAGTCTCATACAATATGTGCAAATCAATAAATGTGATACACCACATAAACAAAATGAAAGATAAAAATCATATGATCAATAAATTCTAAAAAAAAAAAAAATGGACAAAATCAAGCATCCATTTTCCTAAAATCTCACAGCAAAATGGGAATAGAAAAACATGTCTCAATATAGTAAAAGCCATATATGACAAACCTACAGCCAGCATCATACTCAATTGGCAAAATTTAAAGTATTTCCCTTAAGAATAGGAAAGAGACCGGGATGTCTGCTTTGCCATTCTTTCAACATAGTACTAAATGTATTAGCCACAGCAATTATATAAGAAGAAAAAAAAGGCATCCAAATTGGAAAGGAGGAAGTGAAACTGTTATTATTTGCAGATGACATGATATTGTACCCACAAAACACTAAAGACTCCCACCAAAACATTACTAGATTTAATAAATAAGTATGGGAGGAGGCAGAAGTTAGTGGCTAGGGTCCAGCAACCTGAGGCCACCAGTGTGCCTTGCACTATTGGACAAGTGGCCCTTGCTTTGTCAATGTGGACCAGCACACTGTAGTGATGCTGTCAAGGTGTCTACTTGGGGAAGAAGCAGAGGGCTGGGAGCTGAGCACCATCCCTCACAGAAGCAGCAGCAGCCCACTGGGGAGCCAAACATCACCCCTAGCAGCAGTAGTGCCAGCTTAGAAGCCAAGCAACACCCCCAACAGCAGCTGAGGCTCCAGAGCCAAGACACACCCCCAGCAGCAGAGGCTCAGGAGCTGACACCCATCCCCAGGCAGTGGCAGCAGCAGCAGTAGCAGCAGCAGTAGCACAGATCAGAAGCTGAGACCCACCTTACCTTAACAGCACCAGTGGTGGCTGATTAGGAGCAGTGCCCCATCCCACACAGCAGCAAAGCTTGGGCAGCTGCGACTCACCCCTTACAACTGGAGCAGCAGATTGGGAGTGGAGTGCATCCCCCAGGAGCAGCAAAGTCCTGGTATCTAAGCATCCTCGGCCCCCAAAAGCAGCAGCAGATTGGGAGCTGAGATGCATTCTCTGACAGCAGCAGTAGCAGAAGTAGCAGTGCAAACTGGGAGCTAAGGCTCATGCACAACAGCATCAGCAGTGAATGTTCAGGAGCTGAGCCCCAACAGGCAGCAGTGGTACTTGAGGACCCACGTACCCCAGAAGAATACCAGCTTGACCCATGCACCCCAGCAGTGCCTACCACAATAGAATAAATCCAGCCACCAGTTGTCAGTCCTCTAGGACCCACAGCAAACAAGAGGCATCATGCAGCAGAACAGTCTGGGAGGCATAGCACTCTTATCTGATATACACTGATCTGCCTACATATCCCAACATGCTTCACCTGGCCTGGAACAACCAGACTGCTAAAATGGTGAGACAAAGATACAACACCCAAATAAAAGAAAAGTAGGAATCACCAGAAAAGGAACTACATGAAATAGAAGCAAGCAATTTGACAGATAAATAATTCAAAGGAATGATTTTAAGGATATTCAAACAACTTAGTGAGAACTACAAGGAACTTAATGAGAATTATAAAGAGCTCAGTGAGAACTACATCAGCATAAAAAAAAGAGGTAGAAGCTATGGATAAAAATCAAGTGGAAATAAAGAGTGACATAGCTGACATAAAAAATACCTTGGAAGGATTCAATAGTAGATTAGAAGAAGCTGAAGACCAAATCAGCGAGTTAGAAGACAAGGTAAAAACAAAAAACAAAAACACCCAAATAGAGCAACAAATGGGAAAAAAAAATTAAAAAGCAGGAGGAGAGTTTAAGGGAGATTTTGGACAATACGAAATGTAACAACATTTGCATCATAGGGATACTAGAAAGAGAATAATCAGAGAAAGGAATAGAGAACCTGTTTGAAGAAATAATGACAAAAAACTTCCCTAACTTGGTGAAGGAAAAAGTCACACAAGTCCAGGAAACACAGAAAGTCCCAAGCAAGACAAACCCACAGCTAGACGCATCATAATTAAAATGGCAAATATTAAAGACAAAGAAAGAATCTTAAAGGAAGCGAGAGAGACAGAAAGTTACCTACAAGGGAGCTCTCATTAGACTCTCAGTGATTTCTCAATAGAAACAATGCAGGCCAGAAAGGAGTGTCATGAATTATACAAAGTCATGAAAATCAATGGTCTCAATCCAAGATTATTCTATCCAGCAAGGCTATCATTCAAAATTGAAGGTAAAATAAAGAGCTCCACAGACAAAACAAAACAAAACAAAACAAAAACAAACGAATTTACTACCACCAAACCATCACTGCAAGAAATGCTGAAGGGACTGTTGAAAGAAGAAGAAGAAGTAGACAGAGAGAGGAACATGAGCATAAAATAAAAATGGCAACCAATAAGTACCTATCAATAATAACCTTAAATGTAAATGGCTTAAATACTCCAATCAAAAGATATAGGGTAGCTGATTGGATGAGAAAACACAATCCATATATATACTGTCTACAAGAGACTCACATTCACCTCACAACAAAAGACTCACAAAGGATAAAAGTGAAGGGATGGAAAAAAAAATTTCCAGGCAAATGGAAATGAAAAAATACTTATATCTGATAAGATAGAATTCAAAACAAAGGCCATAATAAGAGACAAAGAAAGTCACTACATAATATTAAAGGGATCAATCCAACAAGAGGGTATAACCCTAGCAAGCATATATGCAGTGAATATAGGAGCAACAATATATTTTTAAAAACTTGTGGAACTTTAAGGGAGAGATCAATAGCAATTCATTTATAGTGGGTGACTTTAACACCCCACTGACATCACTGGATAGATCTTCTAGAAAAAAATTAACAAGAAAACAGAGTCCCTAAATGACACACTAGATCTGTTGGACTTAATTTATATTTACAGAAAATTTCACCCCAAAGCTGCAGAATGTACATTCTTCTCAAGTGAACATGGGACATTCTCAAAGACAGACCACATGTTAGGACACAAACTAAGTCTCTACAAGTTCAAGAAGATTCAAATCATATCAAGCATCTTCTCAGATTACAATGGTATAAAACTAGAAATTCATTACAATAAACACATTCAAACGTTTAAACACATGGAGGCTAAATTGCATGTCATTAAACAATGAATGGGTTACCAAGGAGATCAAGGAAGAAATAAAAAATTACTGGAAAACTAATGAAAATGAACACACAATAACACAATATCTATGGGACATAGAAAAAGCAGTCCTGAGAGGGAAGTTCATGACAATACAGGCCTATCTTAAGATATAAGAAAAATTTCTAATAAATTATCTAACCCTACAACATAAAGATTAAAAAGAGAACAAAAAGGAAAACCCAGAGTTAATAGAAGGAAGGAAATAATAAAAATCAGAGTAGAAATAAATGACATAGAGACTAAAAAACAATAGAAAAGATCAAGGAAACCAAGAGATGCCTTTTTGAAAAGATAAACAAGATTGTTCAACTGCTAGCCAGACTCACCAAGAAACAAAGAGAGAGGACCCAAATTAATTAGATCAGAAACGAAAGAAGTGAAGTAACAACAGACACCATAGAAATTCAAAGGATTTTCAGAAAATACCATGAACAATTATATTTCAACAAATTTTACAACCTAGGTGAAATGGACAAATTCTTAGAGTCATACAGTCTTCCAAAACTCAACTGGGAAGAGTCAGAAAACCTGAACAGATCAATAACAATTAAGGAAATAGAAGCAGTAATCAAACTCCCAGCAAAAAAAAAAAAAAAAAAAAGTCAAAGAACCATGCCCTATTCTCCTCAAACTATTCCAAAAAATTCAAGAGGATGGAACACTTTCAAGCTCCTTTTATAAGGCCCGCATAACCCTAATCCCTAAACCATATAAAGACATTAAGGAAAAAGAAAATTACTGGCCAATATCCCTGATGAACATATGCTAAAATCCTCAACAAAATCTTAGCAAATCAGATCCAGCAATATATTTTTAAAAATTGTACATCACTACCAAATGGGATTTATCTCAGGGATGCAAGGCTGATACAATATTCATAAATCAATAAATGTGATACACCACATACACAAAATGAAAAGATAACAATTATATGATCATATCAACAGATGCTGAAAAAGCATTTGACAAAATCCAGCACCCTTTTTTGATAAAACTCTCAGCACAGTGGAAATAGAAGGATCATATCTCAACATAATACTGGCCATATATGACAAACTTACAGCCAACATCATACTCAATGGGGAAAACTAAAAGCATTTCTCTTAAGAAAAGGAACAACACAAGGGTGTCCACTTACACCACTCTTATTTATCATAGTACTGGAAGTCTTAGTCATAGCAATCAGACAAGAAGAATAAATAAAAGGGATCCAAATTGGAATGGAAGAAGTGAAACTGTCATTATTCGCAGATGACATGATATTGTACATAGAAAACCCTTAAGACTCCATAAAAAAAACTACTAGATATAATAAATTAATTCAGCAAAGTAGCAGGATACAAAATCAACATCCAGAAATCATTGGTATTTTTATACACCAATAATGAACACACAGAAATACAAAAAATAATCACATTTACCACTGCAACAAAAATATTAAGATACACAGGAATAAACTTAACCAGAGAATTTAAGGACCTGTTTTCAAAAAACTTGAGGACATTGAAAAAAGAAGCAGAGGAAGAATGAACATAATTAAAATGCACATAATATTCAAAGCAATCTATAGATTCAATCCAATCCTCATTAAAATACCAATGACATATTTCATAGAACTAGAACAAATACTCCAAAAGTTTATATGGAACCAAAAAAGACCATGAATAGCTATAGCAATCTTGAAAAAGAGCAAAGTAACAGGGATTACAATACTGGATATCAAATTATACTACAAAGCCATTGTAATCAAAACAGCCTGGTACTGGCACAAGAACAGGCCTATAGATCAATGGACCAGAACAGAGAACCCAGAAATTGACCCAAGACATTATGCTCAATTAATATTTGACAAAGGTGGCAAGAGCACAGAGTGGAGTAAAGACAGCCTCTTCAATAAATGGTGTTGGGAAAATTGGACAGCTACAAGTAAAAAAAATGAAACTAGACTACCAACTTACACCATACACAAGAATAAACTCAAAATGGAGAAAAGACTAAATGTGACACATAAATCCATAAAAATCCTAGAAGAAAATATAGGCAGCAAAATCTTATTTATCGCCTGCAGCAGAATATTCACTGATTCAATGCCTAGACAATAGAAACAAAGGAAAACATTAATAAATGGAACTATATCAAACTAAAATGCTTCTGCACAGCAAAAGGAACAAGTATCAAAATGGAAAGGGAACCCACTGTATGGGAGAACATAATTTGCCAATGATACATCAGATAAAGGGTTAATTTTCAAAATATGTAGAGTACTCATACAACTCAACAAAAGGAAGACAAAGAATCCAATTAAAAAATGGGCAGAGGACCTAAATGGACACCTCTCCAAACAGGATATACAAATGGCCAAGAGACTTATGTAAAAATGCTCAGTGTCACTCAGAGAGATGCAAATTAAACCGACTCTGAGGTACCTCCTCACATTTGCCAGAATGGCTGCCATCAGCAAATCATCAAACAAGTGCTGGTGAGGGAGTGGAGAAAAGGGGACTTGAGTACACTGCTGGTGGGAATGTAGACTGGTGCAGCCACTATGGAAAACAATATGATGTTTCCTCAAAAAATTAAAAATTGAATTGCCATTTGACCCAGTAGTCCCACTCCTAGGAATACATCCTCAAAAGCCTGAAACACCATCAGAAAGAATATATGAACCCCAATATTCATAACAGCACTAGTTACAATTGCTAAGATATGGAAACAGCCCAAGTGTCCATTAATAGATGAATGGATATAGAAACAATGGTACATATACACAATGGATCGTTATGCAGCTGTAAGAAAGAAATATCTCTTATCCTTTGAGATGACATGGAGAAACCTGGAGAGTATTATACTGAGTGAAATAAGCCAATCAGAGAAAGACAAATATCACATGATCTCACTTATTTGTGAAATATAATGAACAAAATAAGGTGATGAATGAAATAGACCTAGAGACATAGAAGTAGGGATCCGACTGACAAACCTCAGCGGCGTGGGGTGGGGGCTGTGCGAAAAGATAAAACAAAGAACTTATATGCATATATGCATAACCAATGGACACTGACAACAGCATAGTGAAGGTGGGCAGGGGGGTGGGAACAGGGAAGAAGATGTCAATGAGAGAAAAAGGAGGGACATCTGTAATAACAAGTAGCCCTGGCAGGTTTGTCAGTGGTTAGATCATCGGCCGGCTGACCAGACACTCCCCAGTTTGGTTCCAGCTAAAGGCACGTGCCTTGGTTGCAGTTTGTCCCCCATCCCGGTTGGGGTCGTGTGGGTGGCAATCAGTCCAGTCGGTGTGTCTCTCTCACATCGATGTTTCTCTCTCTCTCTTCCTCCCTCTCTCCCTCCCGTTCTAGCTGAAGATAAATGCAAAAATGTCCTCGGGTGAGGATAAAAAATAAATAATTTAATTAATTAATTAATTAATTAATTAATGAAAAATTATGTAAAAAATATAATTCCATGTGTATAAATAAAAAATATATGTATGTCTATATGTATATTTAAAAAAGACTGGAAGTATGTTCACTAAATGTCAAACTGGTTTCCTGTGGTTGGTGGAGTTAATGCATTATTTTCTCCATTAGTTCTATACTTGATATATCTTTCACAGAGAATATGTCTGTTTTGAATAATTGAAATATTTAATGCTTAATAAAAAGCAAAGCAGGAAATTTTTAAAATATATTTTTATTGATCTTTTAGAGAGAGAGGAAGGGAGGGAGAGATAGAAACATCAATGTGAGAGATAAATATCTATTCAATTCTTCCTGCATGCCCCCTACTAGGGATCAAGTTTGAAACCATGGCATGTGCCCTGACCTTGAATAGAACTGGGATCTCTCAGTCCATGGGACAATGCTCAATTCATTGAGCCACACCTGCGGGGCAAGGCAGACAATTTGAAACAGAAGAGGCTAAGTAGCAGAGAAGACTATGGGAATCAATCCATGAAGTGGAAAATATGAATCTTGGACAAAGCAGTGTTGACTAAGGAAAGGCAGAACTTCACTTTGTGGTCAAAGCTGCTTTGCTTTCTGGAGGGCTCCTATGGAGAAACACAAGTGATGGGTCCCAATAGTTTAAGGGCCTGTGTCCCAGAGCAAGGCACTGTGTTTGACCCACACATCTACACACTCCTCCTAGCATAGTACCCCAATAAGTGCTCTTTAAATGTGTAATGACTGAATAATGATAAACAGAAACACAGCTATTAATCGCTCATTAAGAAACACATTTTTTATATAAAACGACGGAGTTAAAAAATGCATGATTTCAGGCAAATCTCTAAATTAATATTTCAAAAAGAGACACTTCATTTACAACATTCTGATATTTTCAAATAACTATTTACACAAAGAGATTACTCACTCACTCAGCTATATTTTAACAACTTCCCTTGAGTTTGGGAGATGATATGCCTCTAAGCCCAGCACACTATAAAATATTTATTACATTAAAATTAATTCTAATCTTTATGAGATGATTAAACTCAAGTTTGCTTGGAAAGGATCTGAAGCAGTCAACCTTAATCAAGTTCTCACTCTGGCACTGACCAGTTATGGCGTGTTGAACAGGTCATGTCTACCGCATCCCCGAGGCCTCCATGTTTGCACCTGTACAAACTATATAAAACCTCTTCCAAATCTAAGGGTAATGACTCCATAAGTGGATGAAAGCTACAATAAGCCTCTGAGTCACTTGTTAAAAATATAGAGGATTCTTTGCATTCTTGCCCAAAGACCTGTCTCCATTAGGGTTTCTGATATTGAACATGCATAACTCCCTTCTCACAATGGGATGATTCTGCTTATGTTGATGATAATGGGTCAGAGTCACTGCTAAGGGACTGGGAGGACAGGCTGATTTCCAGATAGACCCATGAGGACTGGTGGTGGTGAAAAAACTCCTCTCTCTTGTCAGTAGTAACATCCACATAATAGAGCCCCCCTCAAAAATACCTCCCCCCACACATATTCCTATTAGAGAATCCTTGGGGTTGAAGTCACTCACCCATTGGTGTCTACTGTTTTTTAAAAAAATGGCCTTGTCCTAAGTTCTGTTGATTCCTTTTCAGGAGGGATAAGAGAGGAATAAAATGAATAATTTATGGAAATGGAGAAAGGAGGTCATTCACTCACTATATATCAGATTCCTCCTAATCAGTGGCTTTGCTTTTGTTGGCTTGTTATACCTCCTTCCTTTCCATATATATTATAGACACCCATAAATTATTGTTTTCCTCTATATTAGTATAAGTAAAGCTAGCCTCTGTAAATCAAACTTTAGTGGCTTAGTAGAAAAAGAGTTGTCATTCACATCACAATCCAACTCAAGTATTCCTGGTTGGGTAGCTCCCTCATTGTCCTCATAGACCTAGGGTCCTCCAATCTGCAGAGTTCTCTCCATAAATCTGATGTATAGGAAAGGGAATGAAGATCACATGGAGTTGTTATGGGCTAAGTCTGCCCAAAGTTCACATCATTTTCACTGATATTTTACATGGAATGGTCAAATGACCACACCTTACTGCAGGGGAGCTTGGGAATCATAGATGAGCTGTGTACCTAAGAAGAAGAGAACACAAATATTGGTGAGTGTTAGGGGATTTCTGCCACATCTTCCAAGGTCAAGTCCTCCGTTCTTTGATTTTCAATCAGGAATACAAATCACGAAGTCACTGCAATAAATTTGGAGATAACTAAAGACAAACTGAAAACAAGTTGAGGTACTGAAACTGACCACAGCATGACTAATACCTCCTCCAAACTACCCAAAGGGAATATTCAGCCCACAAATTAGAGGTTACTTGAATGAAGACAGAACATCTAATGACAGAAAAGATCTGCTTTCTGACAATAAAGTACTCAATGGCTGAGTCACATAATTAGAGGTGAATGATAGTTGATATAAACCATGCATACTGCCTCTCAGCCTACAGAGGAAGTTAAAACAAATGTGACCAATGGGGGATGTGCAGTGAGAGAGGTTACAGAACTCCCTATATGTCTGCAGACCACCTATTTTTAGGCTTTGGGTTTAATAGAAATAGAGAATGCTCTGGAGGTAGACAGTTCCATTTTAAGCCCAGGGCCTGCCACTTACTGGGCTTGTGGCCTTGGGAAAATAACTCACCCTCTCTAAGCTTTGATTTTCTCATCGCTAAGATGGGTATGAAGATGATACTTTTGTCATAGAGCTTCTGGGAAGGGTAAAAAGGTCAGGTAAAAGTGATTGGCATGAAACTTGGCATAGAGAAGATGCCCAATAGAGGGTCTCCTTTTTAAAATACTGGCAAGCTAATTTCTAAATGTGGAGCTTGCCACTCTAGTCATTCCTGTCTCTCAGATATCCAAACAGGCAAAGGGGGAGCTAGGAGGCAATGATATGAGAGAGCTAACAGGGACTTTTAGAAGGGACTTGCAGGCCATTATAAAGGCTTTGGCTGTTATTCTGAGTGAAATGGAGGAACCTTTAGGGACGATATTAGTAACTACCTCACAGGCTTGTTTGAGAGTTAAATGAAATAATATGTCAATGCTTAACCCAGTGCCTGGCATATAAACATCAACATTATTGTAAATAGTACTCACATTATGTATTATTTTTATTCTGAACAAGAAGAAAGTGGTTCTGGTTGGGTAAGGGGAAAGCAAAAAGAAGTTGTGGCATCTTTGGCTGGCCTCAGTCTTCTCAATAAAGTAGAAGGTGAGATGAGTATGCCGTGGAGGTCTTGAGGTGAGTCATGAAGGCCTGGCAGTGCTCACATAATAACCGTTGTCTTCCTCAGTCCAGCTTCATAGGGGGATATCTAAAGACAGTGTGAGATCATGCATGGAAAGTTCTTTGTGCTCCAGAGGATACATATGTTCTTCAAATTTATTGCTATTATTTTGAAAGCCAAATGCCATGCCTTGAAATGCAGGCAGCCTCTCTTCAGTACAGAGTTATGTTTCCAAAGCATAGGAAGAAAAAGAAGCCAACTGTTTATATGCAGTAGTATTTCTGGTAACTGAACTAATTATTTTAAAAGGTAATATTTACAAAGCTCACAAAATAGCATGCTTTCTGTCCATAGAGACATGTTTTAATTAAAGCTCTCCCTTTAAAAGACATTAAAGTAATCAGTTCTAAGAGGCGAGGAGCCCACATATTAGATTTGAACATGTGAGTGCTGAGATCCCCTTCTGTAGGTGCAGGAGGCAATGATTTTAACAACTGCGAAGAACTCTTCTTCTGTTTGATTTAGTTTTATTTAAAGACAATGGCAGGCTACCCTCAGGAATTTCACTTTTTTTTATTAGGCATAAGCAGCTCAGTTGCCTATTACGTAGATAACCTCATAATTATCATCACCTTGGCACAGCCATTATTCAGAAGCTGTCTATTATAGGGAAGAAAGGATGGAAAAAGGGGAAGTTGACTATTGAGAGACAAAACATCAAGATATTCCCCAGCCTCAAAGAGGCTTTGCTCTTACATGCTGGGGCCCTGACTGTGTGGGAAAAAGTGATGGCTGGAAGAGCTCAGAGGGGGTAGCTCAGAGTGGTAATGGTGTCATAACAATAACAACGGCAACTACAACCACAGCTATTATGACTAAACCTATGGAGCACTTACTATGTGCTAGGTGTGCACATTATTGCATCTCAAATCTTATAGCAAGCCCACAAGATGGGCACTATTATCATCTTAATTTCACAGATGAGGAAACAGGTTCAGAGAGGCTACGTCACTTGCTAAAACCAACAGAGAGAAGGTAACAAGAAACTACTGTAGGAGGAAAACGACTGGCTTTGGAATTCCGTGATGGCCACTTTCTAGATGTGAGCTCTTTGATGTAATTTCCCTGAGCTTTGGTTTGCTCATGCATAAAATGGGCATGATTATGCTTACCTTACCTTGTTGTGACAAGAGTCACATGCGGTAACACGAGTTCAACATTTAGCACAGAGCCTGGCACAGAGGACACACCCAATGCATAATTGTCATTCGTATCATGAGACTGTGAAAGAGAAGCTGGGAACCCAACAGTAAGAGAGCCAGCTCCTCCGTGCCTCAACTACTTCCATGGCAACCCCTATTGGGAGACCAGGGAAGGTGGCAGGAAAGATGCCCTACAGAGGGAAAATGGTATTTAAATCAGCTTGTGTTAGGATGTAGAAGAACCCTGAGCACGAGGGGGCTGTGGCAGCCTATTAACAGTCAGCCCCTATCCTCATAGAACAAGAACAGAGGTTTCATGGAAGGCATTGAGGCAAGTATACTAGGTACAGGCTAACAGCACAGTACAATGAAACCAGAAAAGGCGACAACTGGGCTCAGAAAGGGATCTCAGCCCCTTCACTCAGAAAAACAAGTTGTCACTGCCAGACAAAACACTAAGAAAGGCTCTTTTTTTAAAAAAAAATTATTTTTGTTACAGATGGTTCTCCTTCATCCCCCCTAGACACCCTCCCCTGATCCCCCTGCCCCCAGCATAGTTGTCTATGTCCATTGGTTACGAATACATGCATATAAGTTCTGTGGTTTAACTCTTCCCTCCCCCCAACCCCCTCTTCTGAGGTTTGTCAATCTCTACCCCACATACATGTCTCTAGGCCCATTCTATTCATCAGTTTGTTTTGTTCATTATATTCCACAGATAAGTGAGATCATGTGATATTTGTCTTTCTCTGATTAGCTTATTTCACTTAGCATAATACTCTCCAGATCACTCCATGTCATCTCAAATTATAAGAGACCTTTCTTTTTTACAGCTGCATAGTATTCCATTGTGTATAAGTACCACAGTTTTTGTTTTGTTTTATTTTATCCACTCATCTATTGATGGACACTTGGACTGTTTCCAGATCTTAGGAATTGTAAATAGTGCTGCTATGAACATAGGGTTACAAACATTCTTTCTGATAGGGGTTTCAGTCTTCTTAGGATAAATTCCTAGAAGTGGAATCACTAAATCAAATGGAAGTTCAATTTTTAATTTTTTGAGGAAACACCATACTGTTTTCCATAGTGGTTGCACCAGTCTGCATTCCCACCAGCAGTGTACTAGAGTCCCCTTTTCTGCACACACTCACCAGCACTTGTTGTTTGATGATTTCTTGATGGCAGACATTCTGGCAGGTGTGAGGTGATACCTCATAGTTGTTTTAATTTGCATCTCTCTGATGATTAGTGACATTGAGCATTTTTTCAGGTCTCTTGGCCACTTGTATGCCCTCTTTGGAGAGGTGTCTGTTTAGGTCCTCTGCCTATTTTTTAATGGGGTTCTTTTTCTTCCTTTTGTTGAGTTGTATGAGTACTCTATATATTTTGGAAATTAACCTCTTATCTGATGTATCATTGGTAATTATGGTCTCCCATATAGTGGTTCCTTTTCCATTTTGACGCTTGTTTCTTTTGCTGTGTAGAAGCTTTTTAATTTGATGTAGTCCATTGGGTTCATTTTTTCCCTTTGTTTCTCTTGTCTATGGTGTTGTGTCAGTGAAAATTCTGCTGGTTGTGATGTCTGAAGTGTTGTTGCCTACATTTTATTCTACGATTTTTTGGAGTCACAAGTCACATTAAGTCTTTTATCCATTTTGGGTTTATTCTTGTGTATGGTGTAAGTTGGTTGTCTAACTTCACTATTTTTGCATGTAGCTGACCAATTTTACCAACACCATTTATTGAGAAGGCTGTCTTGACTCCAGTCTATGCTCTTGCCACCTTTGTCAAATATTAATTGAGCATAATGTCTTGGGTCAATTTCTGGGTTCTCTGTCCTGTTCCATTGATTGATATGCCTGTTCTTGTGCCAGTACCAGACTGTTTAGATTACAATGGCTTTGTAGTATAACCTGATATCCGGTATTCTGATCCCTCCTACTCTGTTCTTCTTTTTCAAGATGGCTGTGGCTATTTGGGGTCTTTTTGGTTCCATATAAACTTTTTGAGTATTTGATCTAGTTCCATGAAATATGGCATTGGTATTTTAATGGGGATTGCACTGAATCTACAGATTGCTTTGGGTAGAAAGGACATTTTAATGATGTTAATTCTTCCAATCCATGAACAAGGTATGTGCTTCCACTTTTTTACATCTTCCTCTATTTCTTTTTTCAATGTCCTATAGTTTTCTGACAGCAGGTCCTTTACTTCTTTGGTTAAGTTTATTCCTAGGTATCTAAGTTTTCTGCCACAATGGTAAATGGGATTTTTTTTTTTTAGTTTCTCTTTCTGTGAGTTCATTGTTGGTGTATAAGAATGCCATTGATTTCTTCATGTTAATTTTGTATCCTGCTACTTTGCCAAATTCATTTATTATCTCTACTAGGTTTTTGATGGAGTCTTTAGGCTTTTCTATGTACAATATCATGTCATCTGCAAATAATGACAGTTTTACTTCCTCCTTTCCAATTAGGATCCCCTTTATTTTTCCTTCTTGTCTGATTGCTATGGCTAAGATTTCCAGTAATATGTTAAAAGTGGGCATCCGTGTCTTGCTCCTGTTCTTAAAGGAAATGCTTTTAGTTTTTGCTTATTGAGTATGATGTTGGCTGTAGGCTTGTCATATATGGCCTTTACTATGTCATATATGATCCCTCTATTCCCACATTGCTGAGCGTTTTTATCAGAAATGGGTGCGGGGTTTTGTCGAATAATTTTTTAGCATTTATTGATATTATCATAAGGTTTTTATCTTTCATTTTGTTTATGTAGTGTATCACATGTATTGATTTGTGAATATTGTACCAGCCTTGCATCCTTGGGATGAATCCCACTTGGTCATAGTGAATAATTTTTTTGGTGTATTGCATGATCTGATTTGCTAATATTTTGTTAAGGATTTTGTCATCTATGTTCACCAGGGATATTGGTCTGTAATTTTTTTTTTTTCTTTGTAGTGTCTTAATCTGGTTTTGGAATTAGAATTATGCTGGCCTCATAAAATGAGTTTGGAAGTGTTCCTTCTTCTTAGATTTTTTGGAATAGTTTGAGGAGAATGGGTGTTAGATGTTCTTTGAACGTTCGGTAAAACTCTCCCGTGAAGTCGTCCCGGCCCTGGCTTTTGTTTGCTGGGAGTTTCTTAATTACATCTTCAATTTCCTGAATTTTTATTTGTTTGTTCAAGCTTTCTATCTCTTTCCAGTTCAGTTTTGGGAGACTGTGTGTTTCTAGATATTTGTCCATTTCACCTAGATTGTCCAATTTGTTGGCGTATACTTGTTCATAACATTTTTTAATGATCTTTTGTATTTCTGTGATGTCAGTTGTTACCTCTCCTCTTTCATTTCTGATTTTGTTTATCTGGATCCTCTCTTTTTGTTTCTTGGTGAGTCTGGCTAAGGGTCCACCAGTCTTGTTTATCTTTTCAAAGAATCAGCTCTTTGTTTCATTGTTCTTTTGAATTTTTTTTAAATTTTGTGTCATTTATTTCTGCTCTGACCTTAACTATTTCTTTCCATCTACTTGCTCTGGGTTTTTCTTTTTGTTTACTTTCTAGTTCTTTAAGTTGTGAGGTTAGATAGTCAATTAGAAATTTTTCTTGTTTCTTGAGGTAGGCCTGTAGAACTATGAACTTCCCTCTCAGGACTGCTTTAGCTGTGTCCCATAGAATTTGTGTTGTTGTGCGTTCGTTTTCATTGGTTTCCAGGAAGTTTTTAATTTCTTCCTTGATCTTGTTAGTAACCCATTTGTTGTTTAATAACATGCTATTTAGCCTCCATGTGTTTGAATGTTTTTGTGTGTTTTTGTTGTAATTGATTTCTAGTTTCATGCCATTGTGATCTGAGAAGATGCTTGACATTATTTCAATTTTCTTGATCTTGTAGAGACTTACTTTGTGTCCTAACATAAGGTCTATCTTTGGGAACGTCCCATGTGCACTTGAGGAGAATGTGAATTCTGCAGTTTTGGGCTGTAATTCTCTGTAGATATCTATTAAATCCATTTGATCTAGTGCATCATTTAGAGACTGTTTCCTGGTTAATTTTTTTCTAGAGGATCTATCCAGTGATGTTAAAGGGGTGTTGAAGACCCGTGCTATGATTGTATTGCTGTCAATTTCTTTTTTGAAGTCTTCCAGAAGTTTTAAAATGTATTTTGTTGCTCTTATGTTGGGTGCATATATGTTTACCAAGGTTATATCCTCCTGTTGGATAGATCCTTTTAATATTATGTATTGACCTTCTTTGTCTCTAGTTATGGCCTTCATTTTGAAGTCTACTTTATCAGATATGAGTACTGCTACCTCACCTTTCATTTTTCCTTTGCGTTTGCTTGGAAGATTTTTTTCCATCCCTTCACTTTCAACCTATGTGAGTCTTTTGTTGTGAGGTGGGTCTCTTGTAAACAATATATATGAGTCATGCTGTCTTATCCATTCAGCTATTCTGTTTTGATTGGAGAATTTAATCCATTTACATTTAAGGTTAGTATTGATATGTGCTTATTTATTGTAATTTTTGTTTATATTGCTTATATTTTTCTTTCTAATTCTTCAACTAACTACAGCAGTCCTTTTAAAATTTCTTGCTGTGCTGGTTTTGTGCTAATGTATTCCCTTAGCCTTTTTGGTCTGGAAGCTCTTTATTTCACCTTCAATTTTGAATGATAGCCTTGATGGATAGAGTAGTCTTGGATTCAGTTCCTTGCTTTTCATAACCTTGATTACTTCATGCTATTCCCTTCTGACCTGTAGTGTTTCTGTTGAGAAGTCAGCTGATAGCCTCATGGGGTTTATTTTGTAGGTAACCTGTTGCTTATCTTTTGCTGCCTTTAGGATTCTCTCTTTGTCTTTAATTTTTGGCATTTTAATTATGATGTGTCTTGGAGTGGGCCTTTTTGGGTTCTTCTTGCTTGGGGCTCTCCGTGCCTCTCATATTTGTATGCCTTTTCCCTTCACCAAGTTTGGGAAGTTTTCTGTCACTATTTCTTCAAATATATTCTCTAACCCTTGCTCATTTTCTTCTTCTTCTGGCACACCTATGATGCGTATGTTGTTATGTTTCATGCTGTCCCACAGTACTGTTACACTGTCTTCTTGTTTTTTATTTATTTATTTATTTATTTATTTATTTATTTATTTATTTATTTATTTATTTTGGTTCTGTGATTGAGTGATTTTTCTCTAGCCTGTCTTCTAATTCACTGATCTGGTCCTCGGCTTTGTTTACTCTGCTGGTTATTCCTTCCAATGTGTTCTTTATTTCTGCTATGTCATTCTTCATTTTCAATTGGTTGGTTTTCAATGTTTCTATATCTTTACTCATGCTATTGAGCTCTTTACTCATGCTGTTAAGCTTCCTCATGATTATTGCTCTGAACTCTCCCTCTGATATCATCCCTAATTCCATGTCATTTATTTCTTCTCCTGCAGAATTATCTTATTTTTTCATTTGGGATTTGTTTCTTTGTTTCACCATTTTGGTTGTCTCAGTGTGTTTTGGAGCCTGCCAAATTTTGTTGTGGGTGTTGGTATTACACTGGTTGTGGCTCCCTCTACTGGGCTTGGATGCGTGTGGGAAGATTCACATTAAATACCACTGTGAAGTCTTACTTTCCTGGGTAGGTTTGATAGCCAAGGAAAGGATCAGTTATCCTCTAGTTGTTGACCTGGAGGCTATTAGTCTCATTTGCTTGATGAGACTCAGGTTGCTCTTGCTAGCTTATTCAATTGAGATATTAATGAACATCAATTTGCATTTCTCTGGCCTGGTCTGGTGATGTTGAATTCCTGTGGGAGGGTCTCTTGCTTCTCCCCAGACTCTAGGAAGGGGCTCTTTGAGTAAGATGGCCACTGTCCTGTGAGGGAGCGACCCGGCACCGAATTTCCAGTGTCAACTCCTCCTGAGATGGGAGTTCTGGACCTTCTCCACTCAGTTCCAGTCCAGTCAACCCTCCCTCCCCCAGAGCCCAAGGTGAGTGGCTATAGCTGATTTGCCAGTGAGGCCATTACTACCTCATTAAATTGAGATGTTAAGGACACTTAACTTGCATTTCTCTGGTCTGTCCTGGTGGTTTTGAGTTCCTGCAGGAGGGGCCATTGCTTTTCCCCAGGACTCTTTGAGTAAGATGGGTACTGTCCTGGGAGGGAGATATTTAGCAAAGAACTCCCTGTATCCACCCCTCTGGAGCCAGGAGCCCTCTTTTCACTCAGTTCTAGTCCAGACCTCCCTCCCTCTGTCTGAGCCTAAGGTGAGTGGCTGTAGCAGGTTTGGTGCTTTAAAAAAAAAAAAAACAGCTATAGGTGGCACCAGCGGTCAGTGGGGAACACAACTTCAGAGGGGCCCACGCAATCCAGCAGCAGCACCTACCAGGACACAGCAATACCAGCCCCCAGTAATCAATCTTCCAGGATCCACAGAGACAAGAGGCGACACTCAAAAGACAGTCTGGGAGGCACAGCAGCCTTATTTGATGGACAGTGAGCTGCCTACACATCCAAACATCCCTCCCCAGGTCTAGAACTACCAGACGGCTAAAATGGGGAGACAAAGAAACAACACGCAAAGCAAAGAAAAAGAGGAATAACTAGAAAAGGAACTGCAGGAAATGGAAGAAAGCAACTTGTCAGATAAAGAATTCAAAGCAATGATTTTAAAGGTGCTCAAATAATTTGGTGAGAACTACAAGCAATTTAATAAGAATTATGAAGAACTCACTGGGAACTACTTCAGCTTAAAAAAGAGGTAGAAGCTATGCATAAAGGGTAGAAGCTATGCATAAAAATCAAGAGGACATAAAGAATGACATAGCTGTTATGAAAAATACCTTAGAAGGGTTCAGTAGTAGATTAGAAGAAGCTGAAGACCGAATCAGTGACTTAGAAGACAAGGCAGAGAAAAACACCCAAATAGAGCAGTGAATGGAAAAAAAAAAAGTTTAAAAAGCAGGAGGAAAGTTTAAGGGAGCTGTGGGACAATACAAAACATAACAACATTCACATTATAGGGGTACCAGAAGGAGAACAATCAGAGAAAGGAATAGAAAACCTGTTTGAAGAGATAATGACAGAAAACTTCCCTAATTTGGTGAAGAAAAAAGTCACACAAGTCCAGGAAACACAGGGAGTCCCAAGCAAGAGGAACCCCAGAAGACCCACTGCTAGATACATCATAATAATAATGGCAAACATTAAAGAAAAAAGAAAGAATCTTAAAGGAAGCAAGAAAGAGACAGAAAGTCATCTACAGGAGAGCTCCCATTAGACTGACAGCTGGTTTCTCAATAGAAACGCTGCAGGCCAGAATGGAGTGGCATGAAGTGTACAAAGTAATGCAAAGCAAGGGTCTGAATCCAAGACTACTCTATCCAGCAAGGCTATCATTCAAAATTGAAGGAGAAATAAAGAGCTTCATGGATAAAAAAAAAAAAAAAAAGCTAAAGGAATTTACCACCACCAAACCAGCACTGCAAAAATTGCTGAAGGGACTGTTGTAAGAAGAAGAAGAAACAGAGAGGGAGAAAGAGAAACACAGGCATAAAATTAAAATGGCAACTAGTAACTATCTATCAATAATAATCTTAAATGTAAATGGCCTAAATACTCCAATCAAAAGACATAGGGTAGCTGATTGGATAAGAAAACACGACCCATATATACACTGTCTACAAGAGACTCACATCACAACAAAAGACTCACACAGGATGAAAGTGAAAGGATGCAAAAAAATTTACTAAGCAAATGGAAATGAAAAAAAAGCTGGTGTAGCAATACTTATATCTGACAAGATAGACTTCAAAACGAGGGCCATAGTAAGAGACAAAGAAGGTCACTACATAATATTAAAAGGATCAATCCAACAAGAGGATATCACCCTGATAAACATATACGCACCAAATATGGGAGCACCAAAATATAGTAAAAACTTCTGCAGGACTTCAAGGGAGAGATCAATAGCAAAACAATCTTAGTGGGTGATTTTAACACCCCACTTACACCACTGGATAGATCTTCCAGACAAAAACTTAACAAGGACATAGAGTCCTTAAATGATGACCTAGATTAGTTGTACTAAATTGATATTTACAGAACATTTCACCTCAAAGCTGCAGAATACACATTCTTCTCAAGTGCACACGGGACATTCTCAAAGATAGACCACATGTTAGGACACAAAGCAAGTCTCTACAAATTCAAAAAGATCAAAATCATATCAAGCATCTTCTTGGACCACAATGGCTTGAAACTAGAACTCAATTACTACAAAAACATTCAAACACTTGGAGGCTAAATAGCATGTTATTAAACAACGAATGAGTTACCGACAAAATCAAGGAAGAAATTAAAAACTTCCTGGAAAATTAAGGTCAAGAAATTGACGGCATTCTTATACACTAACAATGAACGCACAGAAAGAGAAACTCAAAAACAATCCCATTTACCATCGTGGCAAAAAAATTAAGATACCTAGGAATAAAGTTAACCAAGGAAGTAAAGGATCACTTCACAGAAAAGTACAGGCCATTGAAAAAAGAAATAGAAGAAGATATAAAAAAGTGGAAGCATATACCTTGTTCATGGATTGAAGAATTAATATCATTACAATGTCCATACTACCCAATGCTATATATAGATTCAATGCAATTCCCATCAAAATACCAACGATATACTTCACAGAACTAGAACAAATACTCCAAAAGTTTATATGGAATCAAAAAAGGCCTGAATAGCCACAGCAATCTTGAAAAAGAAGAACAAAGTAGGAAGGATCACATTACCAGATATCAGGTTATAATATAAAGTCACTGTAATAAAAACAGCCTGGTATTGGCAGAAGAACAGGCACATAGATCAATGGAACAGAACAGGGAACCCAGAAATTGACCCAAGACAATATACTGAATTAATATTTGACAAAGGTGGCAAGAGCATACAGAGTAGTCAAGACAGTCTCTTCAATAAATGGTGTTGGGAAAATTGGACAGCTACATGCAGAAAAATGAAGCTATACCACCAACTTACACCATACACAAGAATAAACTCAAAATGGATAAAAGACTTAAATGTCACTCGTGATTCCATAAAAATCCTAGAAGAAAATGCAGGTAACAAAATTTCAGACCTCTTATGCAGCAGAATTTTCACTGATACAATGCCTAACGTAAGAAAAACAAAGGAAAAAATGAACACATGGGACTACATCAAACTCAAAAGCTTCTGTACAGCAAAAGAAACAACCATCAAAATGGAAACGGAACCCACTATATGGGAGAGCATAATTGCCAATGATACATCAGATAAAGGGTTAATTTCCAAAATATATAGAGTACTCACACAACTCAACAAAAGGAAGACAAAGAACCCAATTAAAAAATGGCAGAGGACCTAAAGAGACGCCTCTCCAAACAGGACATACAAATGTCCAAGAGACATATGAAAAAATACTCAAAGTCACTAATCATCAGAGAGATGCAAATTAAAACAACAATGAGGTATCATTTCACACTTGTCAGAATGGCTGCCATCAACAAATCATCAAACACCAATGCTGGAAAGGGTGTGGAGAAAAGGGGACCCTAGTACACTGGTGGTGGGAATGCAGACTGGTGTAGCCACTATGTAATACTCTATAGTGTTACCTAAAAATTAAAAATTGAACTGCCATTTGACCCAGTGATCCCACTTCTAGGAATATACCCTAAGAAGCCTGACACACCAATCAGAAAGAATACATGTACCCCTATATTCATAGCAGCACTATTTACAATAGCTAAGATCTGGAAACGGCCCAAGTGTCCATCAGTAGTTGAGTGGATAAAAAAGCAGTAGTACATATACACAATGGAGTACTATGCAGCTGTAAGAAAGAAAGATCTCTTATCCTTTGAGATGACATGGAGGGTCCTGGAAAGTATTATCCTAAGTAAAACAAGCCGAGCAGAGAAAGACAAATATCACATGATCTCACTTATTTGTGGAATATAATGAACTAAACAAACTGATGAACAAAATAGACCCAGAGTCATAAAAGTAGTATACAGACTGACAATCCTCAGAAGCGGGGGGGGGGGGGGGAAGGTATAAACCACAGAACTTATATGTATGTATGCATAACCGATGGACATAGACAACAAAGCTGGGGACGGGGTAGGAGAATGGGGATGAGGATGTCAATGGGGGGAATAAGGAGATACATCTGTAACAAAAATAAATTAATTAAATACAAAAACATAAAAAAATCTCTGCTTTCTCAGCAGGAAGCGCACACCACTAGTACAGCTCTCCTGTGGTCCGCGGACTCCCAGCCCACGTCCCGTGCACGTCTGCATTTCCTACCAGGCTCGATTTGGCATCCCTGGTTGTAGTGGTTCTGTCCAGCTGCTGTTCAGTTGCCTTTTCCTGATGATTTGTCTTTAAAACCCTCACTTTCTCAGTGAGAAGTGTACAGCACTAATACAGCTTTCCACTGCTCCATGGACTCTCATACGAAAAGCTCTTGATGGCAATCTTGTCCAACCTCCTAAGTTTCACAGGGATAACAAGGCCCCCATAGTGTAAATTTGTTTTATTTCATGTCCAGAGAGCAAGTCTGTACACTGAAGTTCAGGATGACTCTGTCACCTAATGTCTTTATGCCTCAATTTTCTCATCTATAAAGAAGCACCTACTTCATTTTCCCAAAGACTAAATGAGAGAATGCCTGTGTAAGCCTTAGAACAGTGCTTGCCATTTGCTAAATAGTCAATACATGGAAGCTTCTGCTTGTCTTTCTTAAATTCTCTGTAACTCTACCCACCTGTCATAGCCATATTCTCTGTTGTCCCTCACCTCTGCTGCCCCTAAGCTATCCTTCAAAGCTGGCATAGTTGCCTATTGCTCCCACCCGTTACCTGTGAGAGTTAGGCCTTCAGTACTAATACTCACACTGGTGAGGTATCTATTTTTGTGGGGCTCTAGAAAATGGAGGGCCTGTTTCAGTGTTCCTGCTCTAGAAGCCCCTTTGGGGCAGCTGAACCCCACAAGGATTAGCTTTTAGAGTCAACCTCCGGACAGGTCTTTCTTACAAGCTATGTCTTCTCCCACTGAAAATACCGAGTGTGCCTCCCATAGGCTTAGCTTTCAGTAGCAGGCTCCTAGGCCTGCCTTTCTCGGTGTTCCTGAGGTGAGGCCAGAGCCAACAATTGAATCAGACTAATTTCTTAGCCAGGCACTGAGCTAGGCACTGAGACTATAGTGATAAGCAAAATGAATGCAGTCTCTGCCCTTAGTGATCAGAAACAATAGCTGATTGGGCAAGAGATAACAATAAAAAGGTGATTAGAGCTATTCACTTATTTATGTAACCACTATGAATTTAATACATAGTTTGTGCCAAGTCCTATGCTGTGTTAGAAATATGTTGGAGATACTGTTCCTTACCATAAGGTCCTTACAATCTTGTGAAGGGTACAGCATAATTGTAATTATATACTTATTATAATCACTTGCTTGAGGTCTAGGTGATAGGAAGAAATTGAACAGGTTGCTAAGAGAGCAGATAATGGGGGCTTGATTCAGTTCAGCCAATCACAGAAGTTTCCCCTGAGGAAGTAACATTTGGTCTGAGTTCTAAAGGATTCAGTTATCTAGGTAAAAACAGCAGGAGGCCAGGTGCTGGATGGGAGAAATGATTAGAGGCAGCAGATACATTAAGGAAGGCCCCAAGAAAGGAAAGCACATGACAAGCTTAAAAGAGTTGAGAGATTGCTAGGGGTAATTTGCAAAGGGAAGAATGGTACAAAACGAGGTGATGAGGTAAGTGGGCCTTTTGTCCATGATAAGTAGTTTAGAATTTCTTTTAGGATCAGTCGGGAGCTGTTGATGAATCTTAAACCAGAGAGTTACATGATTTCACTTGTGTTTTAGAAAGACCCGGCTGCTGTGTATAGAATGGGTTGTGGGAAGGCAGACCAGAACGGGGCATGCAGAGAGTGGTAAGAGGGAATGAGAAAGTGGATGATTCAAAAGATGTCAGAGTTGTAACTGAAAAAAAAACTTGATAATGAATTTGTTGTGGAGTGTGAAGGAGAGGCAGGTGTCAGGGATGACTCCATTTTCAGGCTTATATGCTGAGTGGATGGTGGGAGCTATTCACTGAATGAGAAATACAGAGGGAAGAGCAGGATTGGATTGATGTAAAATGACAGAGAGCTCATTTTAAGATGTGTTGAACTGAGGTGCCTTGGATCCATGGCAATGGGAAGTTGTTGGTATAGGACTGAAACTCAGAGGAAAGGAAATAGAAATTTGAATTCTGTAAGTTCAGTACAGAAGTGATCATTGAAGCCAAGGAGTGAAGGAGATCACCTAGGGGGATTAGAAAGTGAACACAAAAGAGGACTGACTACAGAGCTCTGATAAACAACATTGAAAGGTCAGATAGAGGATAAAATGAGGAGATTGAAAAGAACCAGCCAGAATGTTAGCCAGAAAAGTGAGTGCTTCAAGGAGGGAGCACTCAACAGTAGCTGCTGGGACAGATGTCAAATAAAATGAGGTGTGAAAAATATCCATTAGGTTTAGCGACATAGAGAGGTCATTGACGAGGATGAAGACTCAGCCCTGGTCCTCCCACTTGTCTCTTTAGCTGAGAGGTATTCTTTAGGTGCCTATCATTAAGTAGCACATTCCAACCCCAACTTCTTCTCATATCCCTTTGCCCCTTTCCCAGGCCTGCTCACGTGTTGAGAACTCCGGTAACTGAGCAGAACCTTCCTCAGTACAGTTAATCCAGTCTTCGGTCTCTTGAGTAACTCCCAACTAATTGGTGCTCCAGGCATCATTTTTCTAACTACCACTTATCACTAATTTGGTCCTCATTCAGGCTTCATGTTGTTTGTTTTTTACCAAGGGCTAATAGTTATGCATCACCTACAATTTATTCCTATAATTACTTTTTTTGTCATTGTTGTTAGTCCTCACCTGAGGATATTTTCCCATTGATTTTTAGATAGAGTGGAAGGGAGGGAGGGAGAGAGAGATGGGGGGGGGGGAGAGAGAGATGGGGGGGAGAGAAAGAGACACCAATGTGAGAGAAACACATCGACTTGTTGCCTCCCGCTGGATTCCAACCGAGGTTGGGGATTGAACCTGCAACCCAGGTACTTGCCCTTGACGGGGAATTGAACATGAGACCCTTTGGCCTGTGAGGGATGCTCTAACCATGGAGCCAAACTGGCCATGGCTTTTATAATTACTTTTGAATGGCTTAGCAATGATAGTCATTTTCAATCCTATGCTATGAAATGGGGTTTTGGGTCTGTTATAATCACATAATTATATAAATAAGTGAATGAGCAAATTATCCAAAGCAAAATGCTTTAGACTCCAGGCAGCTCATCTTATTCCCTAGTACTATAGATACCTTCCTTTTCAGGTGCCTCCCAACCACCTTCCTCACTCATGTATGGATAGATAAAAAATTAAAGTGCAAGGCTGGATTACTAGGGTGGCAGACAAAACTGTTCAGGTAAAAAAAGAAGTTCAAAATTAAATAAACCGAATGCAGGATAATAATTCATTTTGTTTCAAAATTAGTTGTTTTCTTATATAGGAAAGCAGAGCATAATTAAGGGTGGATCGACTTCATATTGTACAAATTTATCTAGTAACATCTCCTTTGAGGATTCTCATCAAGCTTAATTTCAAAGATGTCATCAGTGACTACTTAACATTGGAAAAAAATGGTTCTCTCTTACTCTCTAGTTGTGTCTTAATTGATTAGGAATGTAACTGAATATTATCTACCCAGTTTGGCATCTCAAAAATACCATGTAGTTACAGGTAAGGAAGATAAGACCAAATGTGATGTGTGTATATCCTGTAATTTTCACCTGTGGCACCGAGTCTGGAGCCTCCTTCAGGGAATATTATCCATTGTTCTGGGCTCCAGGTCCCCTCCCCAACTTGAGGAATATACCCTCTCACTCAGCTAGTCACTTCCTAACAACAACTCTTTAGCTCACTTTACAAATAATTTAAACTTATTTGGTATATGCTTCCACTTGTTTATATCTTCCTCTATCTCTTCTTTCAATGTCCTGTAGTTTTCTGAGAACAGGTCTTTTACTTCCTCGGTTAAGTTTATTCCTAGGTATCTTAATTTTTTGTTATAATGGTAAATGGAATTGTTTGTTTGTTTTTTAGATTGTCTTTCTGAGAGTTCATTATTGGTATATAAAAATGCCATCAACTTCTGGATGTTAATTTTGTATCCTGATACTTTACCATTCATTTATTAAATCTAGTAGTTTTTTGGTGGAGTCTTTTTAAAGAACAAATTACTAGGATTTTTTGGTTTCACGACTTACATTTAAGTCTTTTATCCATTTTGAGTTTATTCTTGTGTATGGTGTAAGTTGGTGGTCTAGTTTCATTTTTTTTGCATGTAGCTGTCCAATTTTCTCAACACTGTGTATTAAAAAGACTGTCTTTATTGTATGCTTTTGCCTTCTTGTCCAATATTAATTGAGTATAATGGCTTGGGTAGGTTTCTGAGTTCTTTGTTCTGTTCCATTGATCTATATGCCTGTTCTTGTGCCAGTACCAGCTCACTTGTAAGTCTCCTGAAAAAAAAGAATCATCTATTTCTCCATAAACCTCCTCTTACTCTCCTGTTGCTGGTGATCAGTGAAATACATCCTTATTCATTTGGAGTGACCAGTGCTGTGGCCCAAACATACTATCCTTCCAATCCCATTTAAAAAGTGTTACTTTTTTTAAAAAAAGATAGAAAAATACTTTCTTTTACAGAGGGTTACACCCGAAATCTCAGTGGGCTTCTCCAGCTTTTTGTTTATGTCTCAGCTATCCAGAGGGAACTGCAGGAGCACAACATGCACATTAGCCAACTAAGAAACAAATAGGCCCCTAACACCCATAGAGTTTTGAAGTTTTTTTTTTTTTTTAAGGGAAAACCTTTTGGTTTTAACTGATTTGTTTTTTTAATTACTTCAGTTCCCTAACTCCAGTTTAAGAAACTGAAAAAAAGAGAAAAGTCTTTCTGCCCTATTTGGAATACATAAGACCAACTACAGTCGTCCCTCGTTTATTGCGGTTAATTCGTTCCAGACTCTAGCAGTTGCACTTGGCGTTGAAGGATTCCTGGGGTGCTCGAATACATCGGGCTACAGTCCATACGTACAGTAATTTTAATTTTAATTGTAATACAGGGGTGTATAATTGACTCAGAAAACCGAGCACGCACTGTATCATTTTCACTGTCTCCATCAACTTTTCAATGAATATATTTGAAAAAAAACCACAATAGAGTGAAGCCACGAAAGTCGAAGCGCGAAGTGGCAAGGGATGACTATACTTCATTTTGCAAAGGAAAAACAAAAATGAAAGCAAAAACAAAGAACTTAGTGTTATTATCCTGATATTTGACATCTGACTTCTCTTTTATTCTAAGATATGCTTGATTTTTGTCCTTGTTAGTTTTGCAAATCTGCAAATTTTATAAGTGAAGCTGGTCTAAAACAAAGTCAGTATTTTACAAGGCTCATTAACAATAAAGAGAAACAATGGGATATGAATTTCTAGGTTGGCTAAAATGAGAAGCTTATAAGTAAGCAATATATTTGTGTTTTGGGGCATTACTAATATATCCTCTAAGAAAATTCTTCACACAAAACTCAGAAACAATACAGATAGATTAGAGGGAGCTTATTTGCATTACAAAAGGTCTCTTCAGTTTACAACAGGATTCACCACAAGGCTTCTTTAATGAGAGAGCATTTGTACAAGATTTTTGTTTACAAAAATAAAAACACCATATTGTACCAGGGTTACAGGAACTCTCTGATGTTGTAATATGAGATTCACCTGCTATTAGATGATTTATCTTAGGCCAGCCAGGATTGAAGGTTACTCTAGGAAATGTGCCAGCTGATTCCACCAGGATCCTGGAATCCACTGAATAAATTCTAAGCTCATATTTCCCAGATGTCCCACTCTCATCTGTTTACTGAGTGCACATGTCTGGAAGAATGTCCTAAGAAAGTAATCTTTTGGGATATTTCAACTAGGAGATTGAGGAATCATAACATTCCTACTATCCCATTCCTTTGCTTTCTGACCTCTAAAATTGGGATGGGGAAGTTTAGTGGTCAGGGCTCCCAGACCCACAGAGCTTGACCTTAATTGAAGCCTATCTGTATAGATAGCCCTCTATAACCCTGCTGATTTGAAGCTTGGATAAACCTGCCTGAAGTCTCCACTTAAAAACTTTGTTGATGATTAGATTAAACCATCAACAAAGGTTCTGTTGTGGTACAAGCCTCCATTTGTGACTGGAAGCTCTGCCCAACAAGGCAATTTGTTAGTTTCAACAGTTACTGGAGGAAGTTCTAAAACTATTTTAATGATGTTACATTTCTTCACACTTGGTAGTTTCCAGAGAAAGAAGCAGATAACATAAAAAGAGGACCATTATGCTCTTCCCCAAAGAGGAAATCAGTGAGCAACCTTTACCATTAAGGGGCCCATCCTAGTGTGGTGGGTCAGCTCCTCTTTCTGTTTCAACTGGGAGAAGAAACAAAGTAAACATCTCATAAAGAATGACTGGTTCTCCTAATCTGGAGATGAGCTAGAAAGGCATCTGGAGGCAGTTGAGCATATTATTAGAAAGAGCCTATGGTGTGTGGCAGCTCAGTAGAGCTGGGTGTGACTCCCACCTCCACCACTTATTCTCTGGAACTTGGGCACTTTAGTGATTTCATCTCCTTAATGAGATGATTACTCATCTGGGAATTTGGGAGACTACCATCAACCTTGCAGGGTTGTTGTAAGTGTTAAATGAGATAGAGTATGTGCAGGGTTTAAAGAGCACAGCTAGGCTCTCAATAAATGTTGAATTAGAAACCACCTATATATATCAGAATTAAGGCTGTCCTTTTTTTTTATTTGACTTATCTTTATTGTTGAATGTATTACAGATGTTCCTCATTTTTCCCCCATTGACACCCTCCTGCCTTCCCCCACTCTGTTGTCTGTGTCCATTGGTTATGCATATATACATATAAGTTCTTTGGTTTATTTCTTCCCACCCCCCAACCCCCCTTCCCTTTGAGGTTTGTCAGTCTAACAACCAGTTTGTACTTCTTAATCCCTTCACCTTTTTCACCTATTCCCCCAACCCCCCTCCCATCTGGCAACCAACAAAATGTCTCTGTATCTATGAGAATGTTTCTGTTCTGCTTGTTCATTTTGTTTGTAGATTCAATTGTTGATAGATACGTATTCATTGCCATTTTGTTTGTTCATATTTTTTATCTTTTTTTTTCAAGAAGATACTTCAACATTTCATATAATAATGGTTTGGTGGTGATAAACTCCTTTAGCTTTTCCTTGTCTGGGAAAATCTTTATATGGCCATCGATTCTAAATGACAGCTTTGCAGGATAGAGTAATCTTGGTTGTAGGTTCTTGCTTTTCATCACTCTGAATATTTCTTGCCACTCCCTTCTGGCCTGCAAAGTTTCTTTGAGAAATCAGCTGACAGTCTAATGGGAACTCCCTTGTAGGTAACTTACTGCTTTTAAGATTCTCTCTTTGTCTTGAACCTTTTGCATTTTGATGATGATGTGTCTTGGTGTGGGCCTCTTGGGGTTCATCTTGTTTGTGACTTTCTGTGCTTCCTGGAATTGTATGTCTGTTTCCTTCACCAAATTAGGGAAGTTTTCTGCCATTATTGTTTCAAATAGGTTTTCGATTTCTTGTTCTCTCTCTTCTCCTTCTGGCACCCCCAAGGTGCAAATGTTGGCACGCTTGAAGTTGTCCCAGAGGCTCTTTACACTATCCTCATTTTTTTTGGATTCTTTTTTCTTTTTGCTGTTCTGATTGGGTGGTTTTTGCTTCCTTATATTCCAAATCGATGGTTCGCTTCTTAGATTTACCTACTCTACTATTGAATCTGTGTAAACTATTCTTTATTTCAGTTAGTGCCTCCTTCATTTCTGACTGGTCCTTTTTTATGCTCTTGAGGCCCTCACTAAGTTCACTGAGGTCTCACTAAGTCCATTGAGCACCTTATAAGCAGTGTTTTGAACTCAACATCTGTTATGTTGCTTTTCTCCATTTCGCTTAGTTCTTTTCCTGGAGTTTTGTTCTGTTCTTTCATTTGGGACCTGTTTCTTTGTCTTCTCATTTTGGCTGCCTCCCTGTGTTTGTTTCTATGTATTACTTAACAAGAGGTATGGGGCTAGCTGAGACCAGATGCTGCTTGTTTGAAAGAATTTAGGAAAAGCTGAAGCAGAATCCAAGACAGGCCAATCCTATGGTAAAGCAACTGGTAACAGCTTGGGTGGGCCTGAAAGTTGGGTGGGGCGGGGCCTCAGGGAATCACCAGAGTGGAGCAAACAGTGTAAGCCAGGTTGCTGGAGTCCCAGATATGGCGGCAGTCTGCTGTCCCAGGGAAGGGCTCACCAAAGGAACAAAAACCTCTGATAGCATGTCTTCCCAGGAGAAAGCTGCCTCTCCAGCCCTCGCTCCAATGCCAAACAGCTCAGTTCTTCTCCATATGACTCTGGTGCCTTTCAAGCTGGCTCCCCCATGCTGGAGCCTGGAGGGTGCGAGTCTGAGTAAGTCCATGCGTGGGCCCTTTAAGAGGAGCTGCCTGGGGCTCTAGCCACCTCAGCCTCCCTCAGCCTCAGTTCCCACTGGTTTTTCCAGTCAGAAGTTATGGGGACTTCTCTTCCTGGCATTGGGACCCTGAGCTGGGCACCTGGTGTGGGATGGGGGCCCCTCAGTCCTCAGGGAGGACCTTCCCAGCCGAGGTATCCTCCTAATTTGTATCCGCCACACGTGGGTGTGGGACCAGCCCGTTGTGCCTCCTACCAGTCTTGATGTGGCTTCTTCTTTAATTTCGTAGTTGTAAGACTTCCCTTCAGCTTGATTTCAGGCGGTTTTGAATGATGGTTGTTCTGCAGTTTAGTTGTAACTTTGATGTAGTTGTGAGAGGACACGATACAGTATTTACCTATGCCGCCATCTTGACCGGACGTCCCAAGGCTGTCCTTTTAATTATTTCTAAATCTCATGCAGGATAAAAAGAATACTGATGATTGTGACACAAAGAAAACTGGAGGTCATTAAGCTGTTGATACAAATCTTAGACTCGGGAAAAAATTAATTCTTAGATATGTAGAGAAAGTTAACAGGGATGGTCTAATCAAAGTCTGTGAGGAGAAACAGAGTTAGATTAAATGTGGGTGATAACCATTAATGGATGGTAAAATTGTTAACTCTACTTTGCCTGTTAAGCCCAGTACTTTGGGTCATGTACCAGGAGAGTGTTGATGTCTTTGCACACAATTTTCCTGAAAGGAAAATGTACCAGTACAAAACCTTATATTCTTATTACCTCAAAAGTGTGGTAACCATGATCACAACCCTTTCCAATCACTGTCTATTACTAAACTCAATACTTTAGGGAAATGGAGAAGATTCAAATGATCTATCTTCTAAGCCTATGGTTCCAAATCATAGAGGTCTTCAGGAACAAGGTAGCCCCCTTCTGAGGATTTCCTTCTGACAGCATTAGGCTTCTTGGCTCTTCTTTTGGTTGTCTTGGATTAGTTCAATGAGATACATGGCTAGCAACAGAGTGACATTAGCAGATGTTTTACAAAGCAAAGCAAAGCAAAGGAAAGCAAAAGCATGAAACTTGCTTTGGCTTAATGAATATTTTTCTTGTTCCAGTTTGGTACTGGAGAAAATATTAGCTGATCCCTCTTATTCAAGCAGCATCATCAGTAACCCTTTGGCCCTGGCCCCTAGTTGAACTCACCTTATCTCAGGGTGAAAGACATTTTGCTATGGCCCCTGGTGCAGAAGCCAAGGCAGTCTTTAGCTCATCTTATTTGTGTATGAGAGGATCTGAAGTCTGGTGTTACAAAAACTTAATGCGGGCTCCAAAGTACTATTTACACAAGGAGACCACTGTGGCTATCCCAGTGCTCCTCAGGCAAGCATGAAAATCAGAGTTTGGGCTGGCTATACTTATTACTGACGGTGGAGTTTCAAGTTCACTTTCCACCTTTCACAGGTACCATTCATGTGTGCCCCCATAAAGTATTAATTGAGCACCCCAAGTGAGGGATAGTTATTTGATTGATAAATTTGGGTAGATTGCTGGACATGATTAACTCAATTCAGTTTTCCTTTCTCTTGGGAGCAGTTGTACTCATGGGAGCAGGTGTACTCTGTTCCTCCTGTGCTGCTTATATTATATTTAAGTGAGTATGTTTGCCTATTTTTTTACAATCAATTTAATAGACACATTTCCCTTGCTTGTTAAACTAGGTTGTCTAGCCTGGACTATATGAGTAATAAAGTGATATTTAAAGTCCATATCTACTGTTTTGTATATTTGATGAAATGGAGTGCTATTCATTGGACCTTTGGGAGCCACCATAAGTGCCAACTTTGTGCTAGGCACATAGTCCAAGTTTCAGGGATATAATAGTGAGTGTCATAAACAGAGTTCTTGTCTTCATGGACCTTATATGTCTAAGGAGACATTTCTAGTGTGAACTGCATTTCTCTCACCATCACTGGTGTGGCATGCTATCTCCATGGAGTAGGCAATTAGGACAGTCCCCCAGCTATGTGACATCAGTGGCAGAGCCAGGTAGATGTTCTGCCATACTTTCTTGCTCATGCCTCTTCCTAAGATATCTTTGCTTGGAGTTGTGTTCCTAAGGGATAGGACTATTGCTGAAATACAGAAAGAATTCTGCCTATTACATCTAATGGCAAAACTTGGCACTTTTTTTCCTTTTCAAATACTGTTCTCTTGTTTGTAGATCCCATCAATGCCATGTTGTGGAGTCAAAACTTTTGAATGTTTACTGTTTAGGATTCAGAACTACTTCAAAGCCCAGGAAACTTTAATCCTTTGCCAGATATCAGATATAATTTTCCAAATAAAACCAGAGAAATATTCATGTGGTACACGGGACTTAAAGTTCTGAGCTTGTTTCAATGTTTTTAAGTGTGAAAGTACAAAACCACAACTTGGAAACAATTATATTTCTACTGGATAGATTGGAATTATCCTGAATAAGTTGTGTCAATCAACATGCTTTGACTGGGTTCCAACAATGTGCCCCAAACTGTGGTAATTGTCAACGTTTGCTTGCCCCAACTCTGCCCAACTTTAAGTACAAAAAGCCTATATAATATATGCAAGGTAAGATACCAGAAGCCCAGTTTCCACCAGGGGTAGGGTTAGTCTCAGCCCTACTATCTAGAACTTGTTCTCTGATGTATCTAAGAGGAGGTTTTGGGCACTCATATGCCAAGTGAAATACACGTTGTATGTGCCTAACAACAGTTTCTAATTATCATTCCAGTTCTCTACTGGTATTGGAGCTCTGCTCTGCCCTCACGATTAACATTTATCTTATGCTCAAGAGTTCACATGACAACTAGATTTACAGCCATTTTCTTCATATGCTATAAGGTTAGACTGCCAAAGTCTCAGTTACATGTAACCTAGGATTAATTTCAATTACAGTCAGACCTAAAGATTCCAAAAAGTTTGGTGGGGAGTGATCCAGGTGAAGAGTGAGTGATTGTTGGTTTGGAAGATGAGGAGATATAACCTGCTTTATCATGCATTGACTGAAATATGGGTTAACCATGGTGACTATTTTCTGAACCGTCAATCTTGTAGACACATAGACTGTCAGACAAATGTTTATACCACTTAGAGTGTGAAATACACTTAGAAATAGAGTTTGTAACTCCAAACATTGACAGTTCTTGTATATTTTGATTTGTTTATATCATGGGTTAAAAACTCAGGTGTCTACAAGGGTCAAGTATATAACATAAGTGTATGAAACTGTCTACAGTTAAGACAATAGGGAGTGTTGGGAACATTGGTGAGCTGGAGTGTGCCTACCCTATTTAAAGTTATACCAATAATTATAAAAAAAACTATGGGACAAATTAATAAGGTCTGTGTGTTGGATTTATCTTGGGAGCCATCAGTTTGCCAAATTTAGGCTTAGAAAGATCAGAAATAATTGTACCATCCTTGAAATCTCATATTTTATGATCTCTATAGCTAAACTTCTTCTTGATAGAATTGTTCAGCTTTATGCAACTATTGAACAATGGAAGGGACACTGTATTTAGGAGTGTAAGTCCTGGGTTCTAGTTTAGATCTTATGAGATGTGCTCTATGACACTGGATAAGTCCATTCTCTTCTTTAGGCCTTAGTCTCCTCATCTGGAAAGTTGCCTTCCCTAGATAGCCTTTAGGGTACCAAACCACCTTCATCTCTAACATTCTTTTTTCCATCTCTAATCTTGCCCTCAGTAATGAAGTTCTGGGAAACAAGTAGAGAAAGATATTAAAATACCACTGTTTACTTCCATGATGTGCAAATAAGATGTCCATGATCAAGATATGAAATGACACATTCTGTTAAGATTCATGACAAAAAATTACATTCAGTGTGTATACATGTGTATAAATGGTTTGGGACAGGATATAGTGAGGGAGGGCAAGGTGGCATAGTTCCATTTTTATCTTTCTCCAATAATACTGATCTAACTGTGAGCAGGGAAATAGGAAATGGATGCTGCCTAAGCATTTTTCATTCATCATCAATTGATTATTCACTCATTCATTTAACAAACATTGAGCACATCAAATTCTAGTAATGCAGGGCTAAGTAAGCAAGGCCTCTTCTCCTGCAGAGCTCACTGACAAGCATTAAGAGGCATCTGGTTTCACTGAAGAATATAATGAATACTGAGGATGTGGTGGCTGAGATGTTTCCAAATGTCCTCCCTTCAGGTATAAATCAGTTGTATTCAAACTGGTCCTAGAGCCACAGGTTCCACTTGGGTACCTTTCTGACTGTCATGGTTAGGAAGTAGCAGAGGCTGAATGGGTAAGACTTTAATTACAGATATTCTACTTTGTTTCAATTTATGTATTATGGTTCTGCATATGATTTCACTTGAAGAAAATAGTTTTACTTGTTGCAGTAGGCTAAAAAATGTTCCCCAAGAGGTCTACATCTTAATTCCTGGAACTTGTGAATGTTACTTTGCACGGGAAAAAAAGACTGGCAGGGTGGGAGCAGGGAGGAGGGGGTCAATGGGGGAAAGGGGGGGGGCATCTGTAATACTTTCAACAATTAAAAAACACAGAAAAGACTGGCAGATGTGTTTTAAGTTATGGATATTTAGATGGGAAAATTATCCTGGGTTATTTTGGTAGGACTAATGTAATCACATGAGTGCTCATAAGAGAGAGGCAGGAGGGTCAAAATCAAAGAGAAGAGGAGATATGACAGTAGAAGCAGAAGTCTAAGTGATGCTACCATAGGAAAAAAATGTGGGCAGCCTCTAGAAACTCGTAGAAGCAAGGAATGGATTCTCCCCTAGAGCCTCCAGAGGGAACGCAGCCCTGCTGATACCTGGATTTTAGCCCAATGAGACTAATTTTGGACTTCTGTCACAGAACTGTAAGATAATAAATTTGCATTATTTTAACCCACTAAGTTCATGGTGGTTTGTTACAGCAACCATAGGAAATGAATATACTAGTATAAAACATGATGTTTAGAGGATATTAAAACATGATGTTTAGAGGATATTAAAACATGATGTAATCAAAGCCAGGCCTCCTTTAATCTAGATGTAGAGAGATGTTTTCCCAAAGCAGCACCTCTCCATGATTATTACTAGGGTCCCTCTAATCCTGGCACTGCAGCTAGAATTCTGTGTCAGCAACCCAGATGCCCCAATTTTGAACTGATTCAACACCCATCAGCTTTCCCAGGGCAGAAGCCGATTGTCTCTTGCTTTAGTTAGAGCTCAGAAACCTCCACTTTTCCCCTCTGTAACAGTACTGACCCAATTCTGCAAGCCATTGCTAGTTAATGGTCTTAAAAATCTATGTGAATGCTTCTTTTTCTACATCCAATTTTCTAACCAGGCTGGATTAACAGCTAATTAAAAATTAATGCTCTGAGTAGGCACTTCTCCTGACTCAACAGTGAGCAAGTCAGTAAAACTTTAAGTGAGCATTTTATTGCCCACCCCCACTCCAAGAGGGTTAATGATTAGGAGGCAGGGAACTTAGTTGTCATCATTTCCCATTGGGATTTTGGCTGTGTGTTTAGTTCCTGAACTTAAAATGAAACAGGATATAAACAATGCATGGTAAAAACTGGTTACATAGTGAGGTCATGGAAGCCTTTCATCAGTGTCTCCATTTGGAACAGCAAGGCATGGGAGAGGAAGGCTCAGTAGTCTGGATATTAAGTGATGCAATTCTAGTCCTGGTCCAGCTACCAACTTGCTATGTGAGTTTAAGTCCCTTAGTCGACTTAAACTGTAAAATTCGGATGGGGAGCTCACTGTTGAAAAATCATTTCATTTTTGGCAATATGAATCAATGATTTCCAGATTTTTGGATTTCATAGACCAATAACACTTTCCACATGCATTTTTGGAACATATGTAGGATTTACAAAGTTTAATTCTGGTGAAATCATTTTAAAAAGCTACCACAATAATCTACAAGAAGAGAGACATTTTATCACCAAAAAAGCTAGAAGGGCATAATCTCAAAATAGAGGACAGGTCATTATGTTGCAACCTTTTGGATTTATGAAAAATTTACTACCTTGTCTTTATTTTTTCTCATTTATACACAGATATGTAAAACATTGTCAAAGACTGGCAAAGTCTTTCAGACCCATTTTTGGGATTTAATGTTCTACAGCACAAAAACGTTCTTCTTTTTCCCCTTAAGTCACCCTGGGTGAGTGATTGCTACTGCCAGGTCTGCTCACTGCTGCTCTAGTTAGAATCTCATCAAGGGGAATGCTATCAGGCTTTTCCCTCTCCAGTCAAAAAAGAACATCTATGTCTAAACGTCTCAGCAGTGAACATGAAGGAGAATAAAGTGGCAAAGAAAACTGGATTTGATGAAATGAGAAAAAATCAGACAAATCAAAAGGACACACATGTGTACATCACGCATGTGCATGTGTGTACATATATTCCAAAAGAAGAATCTAAGAAATTTGAAGTTTAGCCTCAGGCATCTGTACCTGAGTCTTATTCATGTGACTCTGGTTCACAGAGAAAAATGTCATACCCCAGATCTCTCTACCCCTTAGGGAGAGGGCAGGTCTCTCTAAGCATTTCAGCAACTGAAACTGAAATAATCCTAGCTCAGAAATTTTGAGACTACTTATTGATTCAGAGGATGGATTGATGGCCAATGTTGCTAAACCATACTAATATTTACTCTTATCGACTTGGAAAAGTTGGGTGACTTACGTAAAGTCACAAGACCTATATACACTGAAAAGTAAAAGACATTGATGAAAGAAATTGAAGAAGACACAAATAAATATAAAGATATACCATGCATTTTTTAGAAAATGGCGGCAGAGTGAATGGAAGCTACACTGACAATCTCCCAGGACCAAACGGGAATTACAACTAAAATAAAGACAAATCGTCAGGAAAAAGCAACAGAAAAGCAGCGAGAGAGGATCATACAACCAGGGACACTGAATGAGCCTGGTAGGATCTGCGGAGGCGCGTGAGGGTGGCGGGCTGGGAACCCATGGACAGCAGCAGCCTTGGCTATGAGCAGCAGCCTTACCTGGGAGTGGCGACGCCCGCCCTCGGGGTTAAGCCTGATCTGCTCCACAGCGCAGAGGGCCGGGACAGAGCGCTAAATAGCCACAGCCACTCACCTGGGGCTCAGGCAGAGGGAGGGCGAACGGGACTGGAACTCTGTGGGGACACCTGGGATTTGGAGGGGGCTGAGTTTGTGCTGAGCTGTGGCCACAAAGGATGGTGTTGGCCAGCCCACTCCTTCCCAGTTACACAGAAAGGCAGCCAAGATTACTCCTTCCAAGAGCTGTGGTAGCCCCTCCCTCGGAGATTCCCAGGTGAGGAAAAGAGGTAAAGAAATGCAAATTGAGGCTCATTAACAACCAGCATTGGCCCCACCCTCGAGAAATCCTCTCACACTATAAACACCTGAGGGAGTTTCTCATTCAGCTGAGATCCTAAGGCTTTTCAAGTAACTGAGGCTAATAGCCTCCAGGCAAAAAGCTAGAGCATAACTGAACCTTTCCTGAGCTTTCAAATCTACCCAGGAAAGTGAGACTTGACAGTGGTGTTTAAGGAGAGCCCTCCACGCTCATCCAAACCCAGTAGAGGGAGCCACAAATAGCAGAACACCAACACCCACAGGGAAAATTTGGCAGCCTCCAAAACCCACTGAGATAGTAAAAATGGTGAAACAAAGAAACAGATCCCAAATGAAAGAATAAGAGAACTCTACCGAAGATGAGATAAATGAAATGCAGTTAAGCAAATTATCAGAGGTAGAGTTCAGAGCCATGATCTTGAGGAAACTAAACAGCATGAGTAAGGATATCAACACCCTGAAAACCAACTAAGTGGAAATAAAGAATGACATAGCAGAAATAAATAACACATTGGAAGGACTGACCAGCAGAGTAGAGGAAGTGGAGAACCGGATCAGTGAATTAGAAGACAGAGTAGAAAAAAATCAATCAATCAGAAAACCAAAAGGAAAAAACAATGAAAAAACAGGAAGATAGCTTAAGAGAACTGTGGGACATCTGGAAACGTAATAATATTCGCATTATAGGAGTCCCCGAAGAAGAAGAAAATGAGCAAGTGATAGAGAATATATTTGAAGAAATAGTGACAGAAAACTTTCCTAACCTGGTGAAGGAAGAAGGCATTCAAGTTCAAGAAGCACAGAGAGCCCCAAGTAAGAAGAACCCAAACAGGCCCACACCAAGACACATAATAATTAAAATGACAAAAATTAAAGACAAAGAGAGAATCCTAAAGGCAGCAAGAAATAAGCAACAGGTTACCTACAAAGGAACCCCCATAAGGCTATCATCTGACTTCTCAACAGAAACAGTACAGGCCAGAAGGGAATGGCGTGAAGTAATCAAGGTCATGAAAAACAAGGATCTGAATCCAAGACTACTCTATCCAGCAAGGCTATCATTCAAAATAGAAGGTCAAATAAAGAGCTTCCCAGACAAAAAAGGCTAAGGGAATATATTAGCACCAAACCAGCACTGAAAGAAATGTTAAAAGGACTGCTGTAATTAGTAGAAGAAATAGGAAGAAAAACATAACCACACTGAACAAAAATGGCAATAAATAAGCACATAAAAATAATCACCTTAAATATAAATGGATTGAATGCTCCGATAAAAAGGCACAGAGTAGCTGACTGGATCAGAAAGCATGATCCACATATATGTTGTTTACAAGAGACCCACCTCACAACAAAAGACTCACATAGGTTGAAAGTAAAGGGATGGAAAAAAATCTTCCAAACAAACAGAAAGGAAAAAAAAGCTGGGGTAGCAATACTCATATCTGATAAATTAGATTTCAAATTGAAGACCATAACTAGAGATAAAGAAGGTCACTACATAATATTGAAAGGGTCTATCCAACAGGAAGATATAACCTTGGTAAACATATATGCACCCAATATAGGAACACCAAAATATATTAAGCATCTTCTGGAGGACTTCAAAGGAGAAATCGACAGCAATACAATCATAGCAGGAGATTTCAACACCCCACTGAAATCACTGGATAGACCATCTAGACAAAAAATTAACAAGGAAACAGAAATTCTAAATGAAGCACTAGATCAAATGGATTTAATAGATATATACAGAGAATTACACCCCAAAATTTCAGAATTCACATTCTTCTCAAGTGCACATGGGACATTCTCAAAGATAGACCACATGTTAGGACACAAACTAAGTCTCTACAAGTTCAAGAAGATTGAAATCATATCAAGCATCTTCTCAGATCACAATGGCATGAAACTAGAAATGAATTGTAACAAGAAGATGCAAAGACATTTGAAGACATGGAGGCTAAATAGCTTGTTATTGAACAATGAATCGGTTACCATGGAGATCAAGGAAGAATTTAAAAACTTTCTGGAAACTAATGAAAATGAACACAGAACAACACAAAATCTATGGGATGCAGCGAAAGCAGTTCTGAGAGGGAAGTTCATAGCACTACAGGTCCACCTCAAGAAAGAAGAAAAATTTCTAATTGACCACCCAACCTCACAACTTAAAGAACTAGAAAGCAAACAAAAAGAAAACCCTACAGCAAGTAGAAGGAAGTAAATAGTAAAGATCAGAGCAGAAATAAACGACACGGAAACCAAAAACCATTCAAAGGATCAATGAAACAAAGAGCTGGTTTTTTGAAAAGATAAACAAGATTGATGGACCCTTAGCTAGACTCACCAAGAAACAAAGAGAGAGAACCCAAATACACAAAATCAGAAAGGAAAGAGGAGAAGTAACAATTGACACCACAGAAATACAAAGGATCGTTAGCAAATACTATGAACATTTCTATGGCAACAAATTCGACAATCTAAGCAAAATGGACACATTTCTAGAAACACATAGTCTCCCAAAACTGAACCAGGAAGAGATAGTAAACTTGAACAGGCCAATAACAGCTAAGGAAATTGAAGATGTAATCAAGACTCTCCCAGCAAACAAAAGCCCAGGCCGGGATGGCTTCACGTGGGAGTTTTACCGAACACTGAAAGAAGAACTAACACCCATTCTCCTCAAACTATTTCTAAAAATTCAAGAAGATGGAAGACTTCCAAACTCGTTTTATGAGGCCAGCATAATCCTAATTCCAAAACCAGAAAAAGACACTGCAAAGAAATAAAATTACAGGCCAATATCCCTGTTGAACGTAGATGCCAAAATCCTAAACAAAATACTAGCAAATCGGATCCAGCAATACATCAAAAATATTATTCACCATGACCAAGTGGGATTCATCCCAGGGATGCAAGGCTGGTTCAATATTCGCAAATTAATAAATGTGATACTCCACATAAACAAAATGAAATATAAAAACCACATAATCATATCAATAGACGCTGAAAAAGCATTCGACAAAGTCCAGCACCCATTTCTGATAAAAACGCTCAGCAAATTTGGAATAGAGGAATCATATCTTGGTATAATAAAGGCCATATATGAAAGACCTACAGCTAACATCATACTCAATGGGCAAAAACTAAAAACATTTCCCTGAATAACAGGAACAAGACAGGGATGCCCACTTTCGCCACTCTTATTTAACATAGTACTGGAAGTCTTAGCCACAGCAATCAGACATGAAGAAAAAATAAAAGGAATCCAAATTGGAAAGGAGGAAGTGAAACTGTTATTATTCACAGACGACATGATATTATATATAGAAAACCCTAAAGACTCCATCAAAAATCTACTAGACTTAATAAATGAATTTGGCAAATTATCAGGATACAAAATTAATGTCAAGAAATCAACGGGATTCTTATACACCAATGATGAACTCACAGAAAGAGAAACTAAAAAAAAATTCCATTTACCATAGCGGCAAAAAAATAAGATACCTAAGAATAAACTTAACCAAAGAAGTAAAGGACCTATCTGCAGAAAACTACAGGACATTGAAAAAAGAAATAGAGGAAGATATAAAAAAGTGGAAGCACATACCTTGTTCATGGATTGGAAGAATTAACATCATTAAAATGTCCATATTACCCAAAGCAATCTGTAGATTCAATGCAATCCCCATCAAAATACCAGTGACATATTTCACAGAACTAGAACAAATATTTCAAAAGTTCATATGGAACCAAAATAGACCCCGAATAGCTACAGCAATCTTGAAAAAGAACAAAGTAGGCGGGATCACAATACCAGACATCAGGTTATACTACAAAGCTACTGTAATCAAAACAGCCTGGTACTGGCACAAGAACAGTCACATAGATCAATGGAATAGAACAGAGAACCCAGAAACTGACCCAAAACATTATGCTCAATTAATATTCGACAAAGGTGGCAAGAGCATACAATGGAGTAAAGACAGCCTCTTTAATAAATGGTGTTGGGAAAATTGGACAGCTACATGCAAAAAAATGAAACTAGACCATCAGCTTACACCATACACAAAAATAAACTCAAAATGGATAAAAGACTTAAACGTGACTCATGAATCCATAAAAATCCTAGAAGAAAATGTAGGCAACAAAATTTCGGACATCATACGCTGCAGAATCTTCACTGATATATCACCTAAGGCAACAGAAACAAAGGAAAAAGTGAACACATGGGACTACATCAAACTCAAAAGTTCTGCACAGCAAAAGAAACAACCATCAAATTGGAAAGGCAACCCACTGTATGGGAGAGCATAATTGCCAATGATATATCAGATAAGGGATTAATTTCCAAAATATATAGAGTGCTCATACATCTCAACAAAAGGAAGACAAAAAACCCAATTAAAAAATGGGCTGAGGAACTAAATAGACACCTCTCGAAACAGGACATACAAATGGCCAAGAGACATATGAAGAAATGCTCAACATCACTAATCATCAGAGAGATGCAAATTAAAACAACAATGAGGTATCACCTCACACCTGTCAGAATAGCCGCCATCAACAAAGCATCAAACAACAAGTGTTGGCGAGGGTGTGGAGAAAAGGGGACTCTAGTACACTGCTGGTGGGAATGCAGACTGGTGCAGCCACTATGGAAAACACTATGGTGTTACCTCAAAAAATTAAAAATTGAATTACCATTTGACCCAGTGATCCCACTCCTAGGAATATACCCTAAGAAGCCTGAAACACCAAACAGAAAGAATATATGTACCCCCATGTTCATAGCAGTGCTATTTACAATAGCTAAGATCTGGAAACAGCCCAAGTGTCCATCAGTAGACGAATGGATAAAAAAGCAGTGGTACATATACACAATGGAGTACTATGCAGCTGTAAGAAAGAAAGATCTCTTATCCTTTGCGACGACATGGGAGGACCTGGAAACTATTATCCTAAGTGAAACCAGCTAAGCATAGAAAGACAAATATCATATGATCTCACTTATTTCTGGAATATAATAAACATAACAGTCTGAGGAACAGGGTAGTCCCAGAGATGTAGAAGTAGGGTACAGACTGACAATTGTCAGAAGAGTGGGTGGGGGAGGGGAGCGATGAACTACAGAACTTGTACACATGTACTCATAACCAATGGACATGGAGAACAAAACTGGGGACGGGGCAGGGAGGGAGGGGGAGGAGGGTGAAAATGGGGGGAAAAGGAGAAACATCTGTAACAAAAATAAATTAATAAAAAAACAAAAGATTATACCATGCTAATAGATGGAAGAATTAATATTGTAAAAATGTCCATATTACCCAAAGAAATCTACAGATTTAATGTAATCTCTATCAAAAATTCCAATGGCATTTTCCACACAAATAGAACAAACAATTCTAAAATTCATATAGAACCACAAAAGACTTTGAATAGCTGAAGAAATCTTGAGAAGGAAGAACAAAGCTGAAGACATCAAACTATATTATAAAGCTATAATAATAAAAATAGTATCATATTGACTTAACAGGACACATATAAATCAGAATAGAGAGCCTAGAAACAAACCCACACATAATTCATGACAAAGGAGCCAAGAATATGCAATGGGGAAAAGACAATCTCTTTAGTAAATAGTGTTGGGAAAATTGGATATTACCATGCAAAAGAATGAAACTAGACAACTGTCTTACACCATGTACAAAAGTTAACTCAAAATGGATTGAAGACAGGAACATAAGACCTGAAACCATAAAACTCCTAGAAGAAAACATAGGTAGTAAGCTCCTTGATATCAATCCTGGTAATGATTATTGGATTTTATGCCAAAAGCAAAGGCAACAAAAGTAAAGGTAAACAATTGGGACTACATCAAACAAAAAAAGCTTCTGCACTTCAAAGGAAACAACAAAATTAAAAGGCAATTTTACTGAATGTTGAAAATGTTTGCAAATCTGATACTTGATAAAGGGCTCATATCCAAAATACATAAAGAAATTATACAATTCATTAGCAAAGAAAAATTCCAATTAAAAAGCAGACAGAGGACCTGATAAAACTGTTTTTCTGAAGAAAACACAGATAACCAAAATGTACATGAAAAAATTCTCAACATCACTAAATGTCAGGGAAATGCTATTTAAAACCACAATAAGATATCACCTCATACCTGTTAGGATGACTACTTTAAAAAAAAAAAAAAAAAAGAAATAACAAGTGTTGTCAGGACTGTGGAGAAAAAGGAACCCATGTGCACTGTTGGTGTGAATGTAAATTGGTGTAGCCATTCTGAAAACTGAATGGAGGTTCTTCAAAAATTTTTAAAAAGAAATACCACATGATCCAGCTATCTTAGTAAGCAACCAGTGAGCAATAAATGGATAAAGAAAATGTGGCACACACACACAATGAAATATTATTCAGAATGCCATATAATATAATGAAATCTTGCCATTTGCAACATGGATAGAAACTGAGGACTATAATTATCCTAAGTAAAATAAGTCAGACACAGAAAGACAAAGGCTGTATGATCTCATTTATATGTGAAATCTAAAACAAAAACCATAGGTGGGTTGTGGGGATGAGTGAAATAGGTAAAGGGGGTCAAAAGGTACAAATTTTCAGTTATGAAATAAATAAGTCATGGGGATGTAATGTACAGCATGGTGAGTATAGTTAAAAATACTGTGTTGCTGCCCTTGCTGGTTTGGCTCAGCGGTTAGTTAGAGCTTTGGCCCGCGGACCAAAGAATCGCTGGTTCAATTCTGGTCAAGGGCAGGAATCTCGCTTACCATTCGTTCCTGGCCCTAGTCAGGGTCATGCAGGAGGGAACCAGTCAATGTGTCCCTCTCTTGTCAATGTTTCTCTCTTCTCTCGCTCTCCCTCTCCCTCCCTCCCACTCTATCCAAAGATAAATAGAAAAATATCCTTGGGTGAGTATTTAAAAAAAATTCTGTATTGCATATTTGAAAGCTGCTAATAGAATAGATGTTAAAATTTCTCATAAGAAAATATGGGTTTCCCCACTTTAAATCTCCTATATGCCCTTTTTTATTCATAAGTGTGTTGTAGAGGAGATCCATTGAAAGTATGTAACTATATTATTCCTCATCAAAATTAACCCAATAGTTTTAGCATACATTGATGATTATTGCCAAATGATGATTTTCTATTATTCCTTCCACATTTATTAACATTTTTGCAAGAAATTGCTCTCACTAATCCTCCATTTATTTATATTTGTATGGACTTGCTGATTTTTAGCAGAGCCCAGTGAGGAGAGTTAGGTAGCTGGGGCACAAAATTTAAGGAGGCACTTATTCTGTGTATAAGTGCCTTCTTAAAAGTAATATGCCTAGGGCCTTTTTCTTTTCTGTCTCTGTTTCTATTTTCATCCCTCCCTATCTAGCAGTTTTATAGTTGTCTCCATCCAGCCCTACAGGTCCCTATTTCAGAACCAGTTCTCACAGACTCAGTTTTGGATTTATGCTTAGTGGTTATGTTGGGGACTTGGTAGATCCTTTTATGAAACAAATAGACAGCTTGGCTCATTCCTAGGTTATGAGGCTGTAACTTTTTCCTCCGGTCTCCTAAGGCCTCTATCTTGTAGAGGATATGGTCTTAGGTCACATTTTGCAGCTTCCTTTCACGAGACAAGGTAAACTGTTCTGTCCGCCATGTCCGTTTCTTGATTTTAAGCGCTGAGTTAGTTCTGATCCCCCTTGATGTGTGAAGCATGTTAGCCTCCTTCTCCAAAAGGACCTAACTTCTTGGTCATTATTTCCTATTAGTAGAGCAGGAAACCAGCAACGCTCAGCCTTGCTTATACCTGTGGTTTTCTTTTTTTTTTCTGATCCATGGAGATGCTTGTCGTTTATCCAAGACCAGCTGTGTCCTTTTGTTTATCTTTGCTATATTTTATCCATCAATACTATTGTCTGCAGCAGAGGAATTATCAAACATCTGCCCTGGCCAGTTTGGCTCAGCGGTTAGAGTGTCAGCCTGTGGACCAAAGATTCTCGGGTTCAATTCCGGCTAAGGGCATGTACCTCCGTTGTGGTTCGTCCCCCGGGGTCGTGCGGGTGGCAACCAATCAATATGTCTCTCTCACATCGATGTTTCTCTCTCTCTCCTTCCCACTCTGTCTGAAGATAAATGTAAAAATATCCTTGGGTGAGGATTAAAAAAATAATAACCAAAGTATAATATATAACATCTAATTTTCCTATTTTTCATTCAGAAATATTTAACCTATCAATGTAAATGATTGATCATTAGGTTAATTATAATTTTAAAGCCTTCTAATGAAATGTATATATGTTTTCTATTTTAACTAGGTATTCATAATCTACCTAAAAATATATTCCAGTGTTAAACAGAAGCTTTAGATTTCAAATAAGGAATGCTAGATAACAGAATGCAAACAATATAGGAGAGCTCCATAAGAAAACTTGATTACCATTTTATGGTGAAGAAGAAGAAAAAAATAAAGTGCATTAGTCCTACTAGATCTTACCTATGAGCTTTTTTGCTTCTGTATCAAATGTGTAAGAGAGAGAGAAGGGTTATTTTTGTCTTATGCATGCATGAGTATTGTATTTTTATTAGCAATTATGATAATGAATCTGTTCTCAGAGGAGAGGTTAATTGTCCATTTATCCAGGCTGTAGCCAACTTTACTATAAAATTAATTTTGTGGCATATACTGTATATTTAATGGACAACTAATAAAGTAATTTTAAGAAAGGGCTGGAGGTTGGCATTCTAAAATTTTTTTTATTGTGGTATGAATATTGAAATCAAAGCCATGTTCCATACATTATATTTCTAAGCTTATTCTTTCCAGGGCCTGATTTATGTATCAAATAGCTGACGTGGGTTTGCGGTGGAAACATGCGTTTCTAGCTACCTAAGACAAGAGACTAATTACCTGGGACAGCAATTACATGAACAGACAACTTCCCTTTAATTAAATATCAGACTTAATATTTATAACATTAATGTCAATTCAGAAAACATGATGGAAATGATGAAAAGGCAAGTCATTTGGAATCATAGAATAAAAGGTTGTAAAATTAAAAAACTCAATCTTCCACTTTAGGGCTCATTTTCATATATGCTCAAATCCCTTGCTTAACCTCAAACCTTTTCATTTCAATAGTTCTAAAATGGAAAGCCCTTGGGAGATATGACATTAACACACTGAATGCTTAAAGAATGATAGATATAGATATTACAAAGTTGGAGTCAATGTTTTTCAGTCTAACAAAGCCATACAAACATTACACTGCACATGGTAGATAATTTTCATTTTCAAATCTGTTTTAATTTGACAGCAGAATATTCTGGCTAAAGTAAGATTTTTTTTCCTCAACAACCTAGCCGTGCAAGAAGGAGTCACTGCCACTTACCACTATTTCCTCTCTTCTGATCCTCTCTAGTCAGCGTGTTAGGCTGGGCCCTTATCACCTTGTGCATGGATTACTTTAACAGCCTCCAAGCTAGTATCAGCTTTTCGTGAAACAAAATTGGGGCTCCCATGATTACTAAGTATCAGGCACTAAGCAAAGCATTTCACACAATTTCTCGTGTTTGCTCCTCACAGCATCCCTGTGAGGCAAGTACATTATATTATTATCTTCATCTACAGCTGAGACAACTGAGAGTCAAGAGACATAGAATGCCTTGCCTAAAATCACACAGCTAATCAATGACAGAGCTCAGCCTCAGACTCAGGCCTTTGGGCCTGTGCCTACATTCCTGTGCTTGGGGTACAGAAACAGCAAGCATCTTTACTCAGTGTAGTTACTATCATTCAATTCATCCTTGCAAACCAATGCCTGATGATCTTCCTTAAAAAATGCTCTCATTATCTCCTTTCTGCCTTCTTATTGTCAGTAAGATAGAATTCCAGAACTCATGCAATCTGGGCCCAGCACTAAATACCACTGTGAATTATATGTTCCAGCAACATCTTTATTCATGATCCCGATCCCTGGGTCAGGACTTTGTTCATGCCATTCACTCACATCTGGCTATATCATTTTGCTTTGCCTCTATTTCCTCAGCTACAAACTGGGAGCAATGACATTGGTCTTTTGAGACCCAGTTTTAATGGATGTAAAGAAACTACTTCAATTCCTGGCATATAGCAGGCCTTAAATAAAAGGAGGGTCTATCTATTCAAGTCTTTTCCATCCCTCAAGGATGTACTTAATTCCTCCTTTTCCATGGAGCTATTTATGAACAGAAATGTATTTCTTTCTTCTACAGTATTACTTCTCCTTCCTCCTTTCCCTTTCTTCCTTCTTTTTCATTACTCACATGGAACATATTATATTAGACTTTGAATTCTAATGATTCATGTCCAGGATCTTTCCTCACTTATTAGGACACAAATTCATACGGGCAAGAGCTCTGTTTTTTTTTTTTTTTCACCTTTGTAGCCTCCTTGCAGGCTAGTGTTTTAGAATCAGAAGAACTATAGTTTGAGTCTGAACTCTGTACCATACAAGTTATATGACTTTGGGAAGTTTTTGTGTGCCTCAGTTGCCCTATTCGTATGGTGGTGATGGTAACAGTATTTATCGTTTAAGGCTGCTATGTTGTTGTTTTTAATGAAGTGGTCCACACAGAATAGGACACAAGTATTCTAATGACTACATTGTAAAATTTCTGAAATTATCTTGTGTCCATAGCAATGCACCTGTTTTTATGCTGATAAAAAACTGGGTTTATTTGTTAAGAACACAGGCTCTGGAATTCAATCTCAGCTTTGCCTCCTATCATTTGCCTTTGGAAAATTATTTAATTTTTATGCACTTTGGTTTCCTCATCTGTAAAATGCATAGGAGAATAATAGTACCTATCCCACATAATTGTTTTGAGGTTTGGCAATACTGTTGATAAAACATCTACTACAATATCCCAGCATAGTTTAGGTGCTCAACTCTTTCATATAATTGACGCTCAGTAAACACCAGATTTTTCATTAACTGCTTTATTTTATAATTTATTTTATTTATGTTAGCAGAAAAGGGTTTATAGTGTCTGCCATACTATCTTGCCTATTCTCAGAGTAATAGCTGGTCCTGGCCATGTCAACACATAGCACACAGTGTTTTGGGGGGACTAATGATGCAAACCTACATTTTTTCACTATGTTTCCTTGAGGAACATGGCTTGCTATGTTTTCCCATTGCCCAGTGAAATTACTGCAAATTGCAGTGATGTGATCCCCAGTACAATTATAGCCAGAACTCCAACACAGAGCCATTTCTGGTTCTAGTCTCACTAGAATATATGTCTTTGATAACAGAAGACCAGAGAATCTCACTATTTGCATTCACTGTTCATAGGAAAAATCAAGCTAGAATCTATACACTATATATTTTAGTGGTAACGAGACTACCATACCAGGAAACTATTGATTTCTCCCAGCCAAAATGACCTCTTTCTTTAAAACAGAGGCCCAGTAATTTTTCTTGGAAAATTATAGTTCAGTTACTAGAGTGCCTCTTCATCTGGAAGGAAAACTGCCCATTCATACAGTCGAGGAAGGGTAAATAAAACATGCTGGTGATGAAATACACTAGGATTGAGGTCCCATTTAATTCCATTCCACTGTGTCAGCACATTCTGTAGAGAGAAGTTTCCTAGATTGCACAGAAGCAAGTTCCTATCATGTCGAAGCAGATTCATTTTAAAATATAGTGTGTAAAACTAGAAGTGCCTCTGCTTATCAAAGATATGTGTGAGGCTGACACACTGAAAATAATGCCTCTGGTTAGAAGCCTCTGTAGTTTTTGTACAAATCTGAAGACCTTGGGGTTAGCCAGCTTCTTCTAGTTAACCAACAACCTCCTATGAAGCATTCTTCATACACAGTGGAATCAATATTTACAAATTTATCAGTAAGTATTTGATCCAGTAAAACAGGAGATTATTCCAATGGTCCTCATTTGAGGACACAAGTATTAATAAGGTGGAAGAACTGATTACCCTATTGTAGTAACAGGATAATTGTCATCATCATCATCACTAATATTTACCAAATGCTTACTTTGTGAAAGGCACTTTCCAATATGCATATAATGTTCTCATCAACTCTGGGAGAGGTGTATTATGATTTCTACTTTCATTACCAGTTATATCACTTTGGAAAGCTTATTTTATTTCTTAGTTCCTCAACCTACTCATTAGCAAACAGGTGCCTGTGGGAATTTTCAGAGTCCCAGAGGTACAAACACACTCAATGGCACACAGATGGGGAATAAAGTCAATGATTTACCACTGTCTTTGTAAGTAAACTTAGTCTGTGCTTGAGAGACCCTTAACAATGTTGGGCACTTCAAATGAGGGCTGACGTTGTCAACTGAATCCAAATGGCTGCAATGGAACCTTGGAGTACTGGAAAGATCACTGAACATTGAAACCCAGACATAGGTTCCAGTTCAACTGCTTAATCTCTGGGAAACTTTAAACAAGGCATTTAACCACTCTGAGATTTCTCTGGAGACCAAGTACATTTGAATGCCTTTTCCACCATTAGGGAAATTTGCAATTTAAAAAAAGTGTTTTAGCCCTGGCCGGTTTGGCTCAGTGGTTAGAGCGTCGGCCTGCGGTCCAGAGAGACCCGGGTTCGGTTCCTGCTAAGGGCACGTACCTCGGTTGCCATTTGTTCCCGGCCCTGGTTGGTCGTGCAGGAGGCAGCCACTCGATGTGTCCCTTTCACATCGATGTTTCTCTCTCTCTCTCTCTCTTCCTCTCTCTCCCTCCCACTCTATCTGAACAAAAAGTGGAAAAGTGTCCTCAGGTGAGGATAAAAAAAATAATAATAAAATAAATAAAATAAAATAAAATAAAATAGAAAAGGTGTTTTATAAATTGTTGTTTCTCAATGTTCTTATCTATGAAATGTGGTACCAATTTCATAGGGTTCTTTTGAGCATTAAGTAGAATAACATGAAAATGCCTTTCCTATATTATGCACTTGATAAATTTCCAATATTACTGTTGTTACTTTTTGTAAAGTGAGGATAATAGTACTTAATTTGTGTGCCTTATAAGGTTGTTAAAAGGACATTTATACGAAAAGTCGTAATAGCTTCAAATGAGTAGCATTTTAATTTCAGTCTCTAAGCTAAGAGAATAAATGCTCAAAGTTCTTTTTACCTCTATTTTTTACTCAAGAATGCCAATCTCACAAAATGGAATGTACCTGCAAATGTTGCATCCACGAACAATCCTTCTAGTAGGCAGAATACCCTCAGCCTTTCCTGCAGGTCCCCTTCCTGGTAGCCATATATTGCTGAAGAGGTCATCTAGTCCCACCTCAGGATTCCTGAGGTCATCAAGCCCTTTCTGAGCTGGTAAGGTTGAGGCCCTATCTTTCCCTGTTCTCAAAACATAAACCTTTAGATAAAGAAGAAAACATGGCAATTAAATTAATCCTAATGTATTTTGCATTCAGTGGCCATATAAAAAAGATAAACCAAAGAATTTATATGCATGTATGCGTAACCATAGGACATAAATAATCAACACTTGGGAGTGGGGCTGGATAGGGAGGAGGGTGCCTTTAGGGAAAAAGGAGAAACATCTGTAACAAAAATAATTTAAAAAAAAAATTTTAAAAGATGCCTTAGGTACTGGTTAGAATCAATTAAAAAGTATATTAAAGTCAATTATGGCTGATTGATATATAGATGCAATCAAGAATGTTGTATTTGAAAATATGTGTCAAGGGCCTTAAACATGTATATTTATTTAAAACAGTAATTCTATTAGGAATTTATAACAAGGAAATATCAGTCAAAAGATAGCCAAATGGATTCATGGTAGAATTATTTATAATTGGTTTTATAATAGCAAAAGCTGAAAGCAGAAAAAAGTCCAGTAATAAGTGACTGATTAAATGAATGATGCTACAGTTGAATGGCATGCAACCATGAAAATGTTTTCAACAAAATTTATTGGCTTGAAAACATGCACACAATAAGAGGTTAAATGTAAAAAGTGGAGTACAAAACCATGCATAAAACTAGTTCATTAAAAATATAGCTATCTATCAGGGATAAAGACTTGAACAAAATGTACCAAATAAAATAGACATACCTTGTGGGCAAATTAATGTAGCATTCATTGTTTTGAGCAACAAAGGGGTTGTTGGATGAGATTCAGGAGAATATCCCCACCATCCAAGGGCTAAAAATTAGTGACACAGATGTCTTAGACTTCTGACAGTATGTTGAACAGAATCACTAGTCACATTTAGGTCTTTTATCCGTTTTTTTTTTTTTTTTAATTTTTTTTATTAATTTGTTTTTGTTACAGATGTTTCTCCTTTTTCCCCAACTGACATCGTCCTTCCCATCCCCAGCATTATTGTCCATGTCCATCAGTTATGCGTACATGCATATAAGTTCTGTGGTTTATCTCTTCCCTCCCTCCACCTTCTCTTCTGAGGGTTGTCAGTCTGTACCCTACATCCACGTCTCTGGGTCTACTCAGTTCCTCAGACTGTTATGTTCATTATATTCCACAAATAAGTGAGATCATGTCATATATATCTTTCCTTGCTTGGCTTGTTTAGCTTAGGATAATACTCTCTGGGTCCCTCCATGTCATCTCAAAGGATAAGAGATCTTTCTTTCTTACAGCTGCATAGTACTCCATTGTGTATATGTACCACAGCTTTTTTATCCATTCGTCTACTGATGGACACTTGGGCTGTTTCCAGATCTTAGCTATTGTAAATAGTGCTGCTATGAACATGGGGGTACATATATTCTTTCTGGTTGGTGTTTCAGGTTTCTTAGGGTATATTCCTAGAAGTGGGTTCACTGGCTCAAATGTCAGTTCAGTTTTTAACTTTTTGAGGTAACACCATAGTGTTTTACACAGTGGCTGCACAAGTCTGCATTCCCACCAGCAGTGTACCAGAGTCCCCTTTTCTCCACACCCTCACCAACACTTGTTGTTTGATGATTTGTTGATGGCGGCCGTTCTGACAGGTGTGAGGTGATACCTCATAGTTGTTTTAATTTGCATCTCTCTGATGATTAGTGACATTGAGCATTTTGTAATATGTCTCCTGGCCATTTGTATGCCCTGTTTGGAGAGGTGTCTCTTCAGGTCCTCTGCCCATTTTTTAAATTGGGTTCTTTGTCTTCCTTTTGTTGACTTGTATGAGCACTCTATATACTTTGGAAATTAACCCCTTATCTGATGCATCATTGGCAATAATGGTCTCCCATATAATGGGATCCCTTTCTGTTTTGATGGTTGTTTCTTTTGCTGTGCAGAAGTTTTTTAGTTTGAGGTAGTCCCATGTGTTCATTTTTTCCTTTGTTTCTCTTGCCTTAGGTGTTGTATCAGTGAAAATTCTGCTGCGTATGATGTCTGAAATATTGTGGCCTGCATTTTCTTCTAGAATTTTTATGGATTCAAGAGTCACATTTCAGTCTTTGATTCATTTTGTGTTTATTCTCATGTATGGTGTAAGTTGGTGGTCTAGCTTCATTTTTTTTGCAAATAGCTGTCCAATTTTCCCAACACCATTTATTAAAGAGACTGTCTTGACTCAACTGTGTGCTCTTGAGAACTTTGTCAAATATTAATTGAGCATATTGTCTTGGGTCAATTTCTGGGTTCTCTATTCTGTTCCATTGATCTATCTGCTTATTCAAGTGCCAGTATCAGGCTGTTTTGATTACAATGGCTTTGTAGTATAACCTGAAATCTGGTAATGTTATCCCTCCTACTTTGTCCTTCTTTTTCAAGATTGCTGTAGCTATTCGGGGTTTTTTTTTTTTTTTTTTTTTTTTTGGTTCTATATGAACTTCTTAAGCATTTGTTCTAGTTCTGTGAAATATGTCATTGGTATTTTGATGGGGATTGCGTTAAATCTATAGATTGCTTTGGGTAGTATGGACATTTTAATGATGTTAATTCTTCCAATCCATGCATATGGTATATGTTTCCACTTTTTTATATCTTCCTCTATTCCTTTTTTCAATGACCTGTATTTTTCTGTGAAGAGATCCTTTACTTCTTTGGTTAAGTATATCCCTAGGCATCTTAAATTTTCCTGCAGTGGTAAATGGGATTGCGTTTTTAGGTTCTCTTTCTGTGATTTCATCATTGGTGTATAAGAATGCCGTCGATTTCTTGCCGTTAATTTTGTATCCTGCTACTTTGCCAAATTCATTTATTAAGTCTAGTAGATTTTTGATGGAGTCTTTAGGGTTTTCTATGTACAATATCATGTCATCTGCAAATAATGACAGTTTCACTTCCTCCTTTCCAATTTGGATCCCTTTTATTTTTTTCTTAATGTCTAGTTGCTGTGGCCAAGACTTCCAGTACTATGTTGAATAAGAGTGGTGAAAGTGGGCATCCGTGTCTTCTTCCTGTTCTTAAAGGGAATGCTTTTAGTTTTTGCCCATTGAGAATGATGTTGGCTGTAAGTTTTTCATATATAGCCTTTATTATGTTCAGATATGGACCCTCTATTCCCACATTGCTGAGCGTCTTTATAAGAAATGGGTGCTGAATTTTGTCGAATGCTTTTTCAGAAACTATTGATATGATCATACGGTTTTTATCTTTCATTTTGTTTATGTGGTGTATCACATTTATTGATTTGCAAATATTGTACCATCCTTGCATGCCTGGGATGAAACCCACTTGGTCATGATGAATAATTTTTTTTATGTATTGCTGGATCTGATTTGCTAATATTTTGTTAAGGATTTTGGCATGTGTGTTCATCAGGGATATTGGACTGTAATTTTCTTTCTTTCTAGTGTCTTTATCCGGTTTTGGAATTAGGATTATGCTGTCCTCATAAAATGAGTTCAGAAGTGTTCCGTCTTCTTGGGTTTTTTGGAATAGTTGGAGGAGAATGGGTATTAGATCCTCTCTGAATGTTCGGTAAAACTCCCCCATGAAGCCATCTGGGCCTGGGCTTTTCTTTGCTGGGAGTTTCTTAATTACATCGTCAATTTCCTTTGTTGTTTTTGGTCTGTTAAAGTTTTCTATCTCTTCCTGGTTCAGTTTTGGGAGACTGTGTGTTTCTAGAAATTTGTCCGTTTCTCCTAGTTTGCCCAATTTGTTGGCGTATAATTGTTCATAGTGTGTTTCAATGATCCTATGAATTTCTGAGGTGTCAGTTGTTACTTCTCCTCTTTAATTTCTGATTTTGTTTATTTGGTTCCTCTGTCTTTGTTTCTTGGTGAGTCTCGCTAAAGGTCCATAGAACTTGTTTATCTTTTCAAAGAACCAGCTTTTTGTTTCATTTATCTTTTGAATTGTTTTTTCAGTCTCTATGTCGTTTATTTCTGCTCTGATCTTTACTATTTCCTTCCTCTTACTAGCTCTGAGTTTTTCTTTTTATTTACTTTCTAGTTCTTTAAGTTGTAGTGTTAGAAAGTGAATGAGGAATTTTTCTTGTTTCTTGAGGTCGGCCTGTAGTGCTATGAACTTCCCTCTCAGAACTGCTTTTGCTGTGTCCCATAGATATTGTGTTGTTGTGTGTTCATTTTCATTGGTTTCCAGGAGATTTTTAATTCCTTCCTTGATCTCATCAGTAACCCATTCATTGTTTAATAGCATGCTATTTAGTCTCAAAGTGTTTGAATGTTTTTGTGTGTTTTTACTGTAATTGATTTCTAGTTTCATGCCACTGTGATCTGAGAAGATGCTTGATATGATTTCAATCTTATTGAATTTGTAGAGACTTACTTTCTGTCTTAACATGTGGTCTATCTTTGAGAATGACCCATGTGCACTTGAGAAGAATGTATATTCTGCAGCTTAGGGGAGAAATATTCTGTAAATATCAATGAAGTCCAACTGATCTAGTTTGTCTTGTAAAGACTTTATGTCCTTGTTAATTTTTTGTCTAGAAGATCTATCCAGTGGTGTCAGTGGTGTTTTAAAGTCACCCACTATGATTGTGTGGCTATTGATCTCTCCCTTGAAGTCTGCCAGAAGTTTTTTTAATATATTTTTGTGCTCCCATATTTGATTTGTATATGTTAACTAAGGTTATATCCTCTTGTTGGATTGATCCTTTTAATATTATGTAGTGAGCTTCTCTGTCTCTTATTATGGCCCTTGTCTTGAAGTCTATCTTTTCAGATATGAGTATTGCTACACCAGCTTTTTTTTTTCATTTCCCTTTACTTGGAAAAATTTTTTCCATCCCTTCACTTTAATCCTGTATGAGTCTTTTGTTGTGAGGTGGGTCTCTTGTAGACAGCATATATATGGGTCATGTTTTCTTATCCAATCAGCTACCCTATGTCTTTGGTTGGAGCATTAAAGCCATTTACATTTATGGTAATTATTGATAGATAGTTATTAGTTGCCATTTTAATTTTATGCCTGTGTTCCTCTCTCTCTCTATCTTCTTTTTCTTACAACAGTCCTTTCAGCATTTCTTGCAGTGCTGGTTTGGTGGTGGTAAATTACTTCAGCTTTTTTTTTTTTTTTTTTTTTTAATCTATGAAGCTCTTTATTTCTCCTTCAATTTTGAATCATAGCCTTGCTGGATAGAGTAGCCTTGGATTCAGACCCTTGCTTGGCATTACTTTGTACACTTCATGCCACTCCATTCTGGCCTACATCGTTTCTATTGAGAAATCAGCTGACAGTCTAATGGGAGCTCCATTGTAGGTAACTTTCTCTGTTTCTCTTGCTTCCTTTAAGATTCTTTCTTTGAGGAGGAGAAAATGGTGGTGGAGTGAATGGAAGCTACACAGACAATCTCCCAGGACCAAACGGGAATTACAACTAAAATAAAGACAAATCTTCAGGAAAAAGCAGCAGAAAAGTAGCGGGAGAGGATGATACAACCAGTGACACTGAATGAGCCTGGTAGAATCTGCGGAGGCACGTGATGTTGGCGGGCTGGGAGCCCAAGGGGAGCAGTGGCCTTAGCTGTGAGCAGTGGAGGTGCCCACCCTCGGGGTTAAGAGCCCAAGATGCGCACAGTGCAGAGGGCTGGGACAGAGTGCTAAATAGCTATAGCCACTCACCTGGGGCCCCGGCAGAGGGAGGGCGGACTGGACTGAAACTCTGTGGGGACACCTGGGATTTGGAGGGCGTTCAGAGTTGGTGCTGAGCCGTGGCCACAAAGGATGGTGGTGGCCAGCCTGTTCCTTCCCGGTTACACAGAACAGCAGAAAAGTTTGCTCCTTCATAGGACTGTGGCAGCCCCGCCCTCAGAGATTCTCAGGTGAGGCAAAGATATGCAAATTAAGGCTCATTAACAACCAGCACCGGCCCCAACCTCGGAAAATCCTCTTACACTATAAACACCTGAGGGAGGTTCTCATTCAACTGAGATCCTAAGGCTTTTCAAGTAACTGAGGCTAATAGCGTCCAGGCAAAAAGTTAGAGCATAACTGAACCTTTCCTGAGCTTGCAAATCTACCCAGGAAAGTGAGACTTCACAGTGGTGTTTAAGGAGGGCCCTCCACCCTTATCCAAACTCAGTAGAGGGAGCCAGGAATATCAGAACACCAAAACCCACAGGGAAAATTGGCAGACTCCAAAACCAACTGAGATACCAAAAATGGTGAAACAAAGAAACAGTCCAAAGTGAAAGAACAAGAGAACTCTACTGCAAATGAGATAAATGAAATGCAGTTAAGCAAATTATCAGAGGTAGAGTTCAGAGCCATGATCTTGAGGAAACTAAAGAGCATGAGTAAGGACATCAACACCATAAAAACCCACCAAGTGGAAATAAAGAATGACATAGCAGAAATAAAGAACACATTGGAAGGACTGAGCAGAGTAGAAGAAGCAGAGGACTGGATCACTGAATTAGAAGACAGAGTAGAAAAAATCAATCAATCAGAAAACCCAAAGGAAAAAACAATTAAAAAACAGGAAGATAGCTTAAGAAAACTGTGGGACAACTGGAAACGTAATAACATTCGCAACATAGGAGTCCCCGAAGAAGAAGAAAATGAGCAAGGGTTAGAGAATATATTTGAAGAAATAGTGACAGAAAACTTTCCTAACCTGGTGAAGGAAGAAGGCATTCAAGTTCAAGAAGCACAGAGAGCCCCAGGTAAAAAGAACCCAAACAGGCCCATACCAAGATACATAATAATTAAAATGCCAGAAATTAAAGACAAAGAGAGAATCCTAAAGGCAGCAAGAGATAAGCAACAGGTTACCTACAAAGGAACCCCCATGAGGCTATCAGCTGACTTCTCAACAGAAACATTACAGGCCAGAAGGGAATGGCATGAAGTAATCAAGGTCATGAAGAACAAGGACCTGAATCCAAGACTACTCTATCCAACAAGGCTATCATTCAAAATAGAAGGTCAAATAAAGAGTTTCCCAGACAAAAAAAGGCGAAGGGAATATATTAGCATCAAACCAGCACTGCAAGAAATGTTAAAAGGACTGCTGTAATTAGTAGAAGAAATAGGAAGAACAATATAACCACACTGAACAAAAATGATAGTAAATAAGTACATATCAATAATCACCTTAAATGTAAATGGATTGAATGTTCCAATAAAAAGACACAGAATAGCTGACTGGATAAGAAAGCATGATTCTCAGATATGTTGTCTACAAGAGACCCACCTCACAACAAAAGACTCACATAGGTTGAAAGTAAAGGGATGGAAAAAAATCTTCTAAGCAAACAGAAAGGGAAAAAAAGCTGGGGTAGCAATACTCATATATGATAAATTAGATTTCAAATTGAAGACCATAACTAGAGATAAAGAAGGTCACTACATAATATTGAAAGGGTCTATCCAACAGGAAGATATAACCTTGGTAAACATATATGCACCCAATATAGGAACACCAAAATATATTAAAAATCTTCTGGGGGACTTCAAAGGAGAAATCGACAGCAATACAATCATAGCAGGAGACTTCAACACCCCACTGACATCACTGGATAGATCATCTAGACAAAAAATTAACAAGGAAACAGAAATTCTGAATGAAGCACTAGATCAAATGGATTTAATAGATATATACAGAGAATTACACCCCAAAACTGCAGAATTCACATTCTTCTCAAGTGCACATGGGACATTCTCAAAGATAGACCATATGTTAGGGCACAAACTAAGTCTCTACAAGTTCAAGAAGATTCAAATCACATCAAGCATTATTTCAGATCACAATGGCATGACACTAGAAATCAATTGCAACAAGAATATGCAAAGACATTTGAACACATGGAGGCTAAATAGCATGTTACTGAACAATGAATGAGTTACCATGGAAATCAAAGAAGAATTTAAAAACTTCCTGGAAACCAATAAAAATGAACACACAACAAAACAAAATCTGAGATGCAGCAAAAGCAGTTTTGAGAGGGAAGTTCATAGCACTACAGGTCCACCTCAAGAAAGAAGAAAAATTTCTAATTGACTACCTAACCCCACAACTTAAAAAAACTAGAAAGCAAACAAAAAGAAAACCCTAGAGCAAGTAGAAGGAAGAAAATAGTAAAGATCACAGCAGAAATAAATGACATGGAAACCAAAAAAACAATTCACAGGATCAATGAAACAAAGAGCTGGTTTTTTGAAAAGATTAACAAGATTGATGGACCCTTAGCAAGACTCACCAAGAAACAAAGAGAGAGAACCCAAATACACAAAATAAGAAATGAAAGAGGAGAAGTAACAACTGACACCACAGAAATACAAAGGATTGTTAACAAATACTATGAACATTTATATGGCAACAAATTCGCCAATCTAAGCGAAATGGACATATTTCTAGAAACACATAGTCTCACAAAATTGAACTGGGAAGAGACAGAAACTTGAACAGGCCAATAACAATGAAGGAAATTGAAGATGTAATCAAGACCCTCCCAGCAAACAAAAGCCCAGGCCCTGTCGGCTTCATGGGGGAGTTTTATCTAACATTCAAAGAAGAACTAACAACCACTCTCCTCAAACTATTCCAAAAAATTCAAGAAGAAGGAAGACTTCCAAACTCCTTTTATTTATTTATTTATTTATTTATTTTTTGTATATTCTTTTGCATTTGGTATCTTGTATTACTGTGCTGTGTTTTTTTTTTTTTGTTTTGTTTTTATTAATTTATTTTTGTTACAGATGTTTCTCCTTTTTCCCCATTTTCACCCTCCTCCACCCCTCCCTTCCCCATCCCCAGTTTTGTTGTCCATGTCCATTGGTTATGAGTACATGCATACAAGTTCTGTGGTTCATCGCTTCCCTCCCCCACTGCCTCTTCTGGCAATTGTCAGTCTGTACCCTACTTCCACATCTCTGGGACTACCCGGTTCCTCTTATTGTTATGTTTATTATATTCCAGAAATAAGTGAGATCATATGATATTTGTCTTTCTCTGCTAGGTTTGTTTCACTTAGGATAATAGTTTCTCGGTCCTCCCATGTCGTCACAAAGGATAAGAGATCTTTCTTTGTTACAGCTGCATAGTACTCCATTGTGTATAAGCACTACAGCTTTTTTATCCATTCATCTACTGATGGACACTTGGGCTGACTCCTTTTATGAAGCCAGCATAATTCTAACTCCAAAACCAATAAAAGACACCAGAAAGAAAGAAAACTACAGGCCAATATCCCTGATGAACATAAATGCCAAAATCCTGAATAAAATACTAGCAAATCGAATTCAGCAATACGTCAAAAAAATCAGTCATCATGACCAAGTGTGATTCATCCCAGGGATGCAAGGCTGGTACAATATTCGCAAATCAATAAATGTGATACATCACATAAACAAATGAAAGATAAAAACCATATGATCATATCAATAGATGCTGAAAAAGCATTTGACAAAATTCAGCACTCATTTCTGATAGAAACGCTCAGCAATTTGGGAATAGAGGGATCATATCTCAACATTATAAAGGCCATATATGAAAGACCTACAGCCAACATCATACTCAATGAACAAAAACTATAAGCATTTCCCTTAAGAACAGGAACAAGACAAGGATGCCCACTTTCACCACTCTTATTTAACATAGTACTGGAAGTCTTAGCCACAGCAATTAGACGTGAAGAAAAAATAAAAGGGATCCAAATTGGAAAGGAGGAAGTGAAACTGTCATTATTCGCAGATGACATGATATTATACATAGAAAACCCTAAAGACTCCATCAAAAATCTACTAGACTTAATAAATGAATTTGGCAAAGTAGCAGGATACAAAATTAACGTCAAGAAATCGACGGCATTCTTATACACCAATGATGAACTCACAGAAAGAGAAACTAAAAAAAAAAATCCCACTTACCATCGTGGCAAAAAAAAATAGGATACCTAGGAATAAACTTAACCAAAGAAGTAAAGGACCTATTTGCAGAAAACTACAGGACATTGAAAAAAGAAATAGAGGAAAATTTTAAAAAGTGGAAGCACATACCTTGTTCATGGATTGGAAGAATTAACATCATTCAAATGTCCATACTACCCAAAGCAATCTATAGATTTAACGCAATCCCCATCAAAATACCAACAACATATTTCACAGAACTAGAACAAATACTTCAGAAGTTCATATGGAACCAAAAAAGACCCTGAATAGCTACAGCAATCTTGAAAAAGAAGGACAAAGTAGGTGGGATCACAATACCAGACATCAGGTTATACTACAAAGCTACTGTAAACAAAAGAGCCTGGTACTGGCACAAGAACAGTACATAGATCAATGGAATAGAACAGAGAACCCGCAAATTGACCCAAAACATTATGCTCAATTAATATTCAACAAAGGTGGCAAGAGCATACAATGGAGTAAAGACAGCCTCTTTAATAAATGGTGCTGGGAAAATTGGACAGCTACATGCAAAAAAATGAAACTAGGCCATCATCTTACACCATACACAAGAATAAACCAAAATGGATAAAAGACTTAAATGTGACTCATGTATCCATAAAAATCCTAGAAGAAAATGTAGGCAACAAAATTTCAGACATCATACGCAGCTTTTCACTGATATATAACCTAAGGCAACAGAAACAGAGGAAAAAATGAACACATGGGACTACAACAAACTCAAAAGCTTCTGCACAGCAAAAGAAACAACCATCAAAACGGAAAGGCAACCCACTGTATGGGAGAGCATAACTGCCAAAAATATATCAGATAAGGGATTAATTTCCAAAATATATAGATTGCTCATACATCTCAACAAATGGAAGACAAAGAACCCAATTAACAAATGGGCAGAGGAACTAAATAGACACCTCTCCAAACAGGACATACAAACGGCCAAGAGACATATGAAGAAATGCTCAACATCACTAATCATCAGAGAGATGCATATTAAAACAACAATGAGGTATCACCTCACACCTGTCAGAATAGCTGCCATCAACAAAGCATCAAACAACGTGTTGGCCAGGGTGTGGAGAAAAGGGGACTCTAGTACACTGCTGGTGGGAATGCAGACTGGTGCAGGCACTATGGAAAACACTATGGTGTTATCTCAAAAAATTAAAAATTGAATTACCATTTGACCCAGTGATCCCACTCTTAGGAATATACCCTAAGAAGCCTGAAACACCAATCAGAAAGAATACATGTACCCCCATGTTCATAGCAGCGCTATTTACAATAGCTGACTTCTAGAAACAGCCCAAGTGTCCATCAGTAGACAAATTGATAAAAAAGCTATGGTACAAATACACAATGGAGTACTATGCAGCTATAAGAAAGAAAGATCTCTTATCCTTTGAGACAACATGGGAGGACCTGGAAACTCTTATCCTAAGCGAAACAAGCCAAGCAGAGAAAGCCAAATATCATATGATCTCACTTATTTCTGGAATATAATGAACATAACAGTCTGAGGAACAGGGTAGTCCCAGAGACGTGGAAGTAGGGTACAGAATGACAATTGCCAGAAGAGGGTGTGGGGAGGGGAGCGATGAACCGCAGAACTTGTAAGCATGTACTCATAACCAATGGACAGGGACAACAAAACTGGGGACGGGGCAGGGAGGGCGGGGGAGGAGGGTGTCAATGTGGGAAAAAGGAGAAACATCTGTAACAAAAGTAAATTAATAAAAAAAATATTCTTTCTTTGTCTTTAATGTTTGCCATTTTTATTATTATGTGTCTATCTGTGGACATTCTGGGGTTCATCTTGCTTGGGATTCTCTGTTTCCTGGAGTTGTGTGACTTTTTCCTTCACCAGTTTAGGGAAGTTTTCTGTCATTATTTCTTCAAACAAGTTCTCTATTCCTTTCTCTGATTCTTCTCCTTCCGGTATCCCTATAATGCGAATGTTGTTATGTTTTGTATTGTTCCACAGCTCCTTTAAACTTTCCTCCTGCTTTTTAAACTTTTTTTTCCCTTTTGCTGCTCTATTTGGGTGTTTTTCTCTACCTTGTCTTCTAAGTCACTGATTCGGTCTTCAGGTTCTTGTAATCTACTATTGAACCCTTCTAAGTTATTTTTAATAACAGCTATGTCATTCTTTATTTCCTCTTGTTTGTTACGCATAGCTTCTACCTCTTTATTCGTAGCTTCTACCTCTTTTTTTAAGCTGAAGTAGTTCCCAGTGAGCTCTTCATAATTCTTGTTAAGTTGCTTGTAGTTCTCACCAAATTGTTTGAGCACCCTTAAAATCATTGTCTTGAATTCTTTATCTGACAAGTTGCTGTCTTCCATTTCCTGTAGTTCCTTTTCTGGTGATTCCTCTTTTTCTTTCCTTTGGTTGTTGTTTTTTTGTCTCCCCATTTTATCCGTCTGGTAGCTGTAGACCCAGTGAGGGATATTTGGATGTGTAGGCAACTCACTGTATATCAAATAAGGCCACTGTGCCTCCCAGACTGTTTTGTTCTGTGTTGCCTCTTGCCCACTGTGGATCTGGAGAATTGACTACTGGGGGCTGGTATTGGTGTGTCCTGGTAGGTGGTGCTGCCGGATCATGTGGTCCCCTCTGGAGCTGTGTTCCCAGCTTGTCACTGGTGCCACCTGTGCTGTATAGCTTAGGCACTGTTGGAGCCATGCTCCCTGCCAGTACCTTGGGCAGCTGTATTGCACAGGCCTCACTGGAGCCCTGGCTCCTTGCAGGTCCCATGGGGCCTGGGTCACACAGTTCCTTTGGAGACCCAACTCCACTCCTATCTTGTGGGCTGCTGGAGGAAGGGCTCCACTCCAAATCTGCTGCTGCAGTTGTCAGGGGCAGGTCTCAGCTGCCTGAGTCTTGCTGCTGCTTGGGCTGGGGCACTACTCCTGATCAGCCTCTGCTGATGCCACTGAGGATCGGTCTCAGCTGCCAATCTGTGCTGCTGCTGCCTGGGAATGGTTGTCGGCTCCCAAGCCTCTGCTGCTGGGGGTGTGTCTTGGCTCCTGGGCCTTAGCTGCTCTTGGTGGTGGGGCTCTACTCCCACCCAGTCACTGATGCTGTGGGGGAAGGTGCTGGGCTCCCAAGCTGGTACTAATGCTGCTGAGGGTGTGTCTCAGTTCCAGAGCCTCAGCTGCAGTTGGGGGTGGGGCTCCACTCCCGACCAGTCACTGCTGCTCTGGGGTAAGGAGCTGGGCTCTGATCAGGCTTCTGCTGTGGGGAATAGAGCTCAGCTCCCAGCTGATTGTGGCTACTGCAGCAGGCACCTCGATAGCACTGTTACTTTGAGCTGGTCCATGTTGACACAGTGGGCTCCACTGGTCTGATGGTGCAAGCCACTCTGGTGGACTCAAGTCACTTGGTCCTAGCCACTTCCCACTTTCTCCTCCCAGACAAGACCAGGGATCTTCCAAAATGGCGGGACCTCCCAGCTGCTCAAAGAGAAGCTGGCTGACGAGTCACTTAATGTGGTAGCAGGCTGCTTTCTGTCCACAGCACAGGGACCTTCTGCACCACGTTTCTACACTGCTCAACGTTGGTTGTCCACACTCGTGTTCACTCACACTCTCTCTCACACTCGCTCAAACTCTCACATACTCACCCTTGCTCCAGGCCTGTCTGCCACCATCTTCTAGTACATTCGTTTCTCTTTTTAAATATAATTTTTCTTCTTGATATAATAGCAGCACATGTTTACTGCAACAAATATGGGAAACACTGGACAACACACAAAATATGGCAAAGACCATTCAGAATCATCATCCATTATTCAGAGATAATGAAGGTTGATATTTTGGATTATAAACTGCCAATATATTTTCTATAGATCTCTCTTTCTCTCATCCTCTCTCTCTCTCTCTCTAAAGTTGTCCCTCATTTATCGTGGTTAATCCATTCCAGACTCTAGCAGTTGCATCTGGCATTGAAGGATTCCTGGGGTGCTCGAATACATAGGCCTACAGTCCATACATACAGTAATTTTAATTTTAATTTTAATACAGGGGTTTATAATTGACTCAGACAACTGAGCATGCGCTGTATTATTTTCACTGTCTCAATCAACTTTTTAATGAATATATTTGAAAAAACCGCGATAGAGTGAAGCCACAAAAGTCAAAGGGCAAAGTGGAGAGGGACGACTTTGCGTGTGTGTGTGTGTGTGTGTGTGTGTGTGTGTGTGTGTATTTCAAAACAGGAACCAGAGGGCTCATCATGTACTCTCAATACATATGCTTCCCTATCACAATTTTAGAGCTACATAGGAAATTATTTAATAAAAATAATGATATCTTTTCTATATATAATAACCACTTAGAAAATATAATCAAAGAAAATAACCCATTTAAAGTACAACAGAAATGATTCTTACTAAAACAATTCTATCAAGAATATTTAGGGAGTGAATGGAAGCTACACAGACCACCCCTCAGGATCAAACTGGAATCACAACTAAAATAAACACAAGTCATTGGAAAAAACCAGCTGAAGAGCAGCTGGAGAGAACCCTTATAACCAGAGACATAAAAAGGACCCCAAGTCCAGAATGGTAGGAGCTTAGGAGGTGCTAGATGGCCAGCTGGGAACCCATGAGCAACAGCTGAGGGCTGATTTAGATGTGAGCAGTTTCTTGTGAGAAGTTGGTGGTTAAAACCTCAAGCCGGCTCCCCAGCACAGAGTGGTGGAACACAGAAAGGCACCCACCTAACACCTGGCTGAGAAAAACACCAGAACAGAGTTTTTTTTCAGAAAGGGAGAGGTGCAGGGAACACCAGCACTTCGTTGAAGGGCCAGGGCACTAAATTAAAGCTACAGCCACTTACTTTGAGCTCCAGCAGAGGGAGGGCAGACTGGACTGGAACTGAGTGAGGAGAGTCAGAGGTTCCTGGCACTGGGGAGAGAGCTGAGAAGGAGGCCATCAGGTGCTCTATGCTGAGTCACTCCACCCAGAGAACAGTAGTCATTTCCCTCAAAGAGCTCCTCCCCAGAGCACCTGGATCCTAGGCGAGAGCAACTGACCCTCCCTCAGAAGTTTAACACCATGGGCAGATTAACTGCAACTGAGGCTCATTAATACCTACAGGCTACCTGCCAGCCAGTAGACAAAGAAAAGCCTCTGAAAACTCAAAGTTTTTTACTTAGCTTGCAGTGTTGGGGGTCCTGGCTCTGGGGACAGAGTTGTGTATGCTGAAGCCTGAGTTCCTATGCTGAACCACCCTCCATGGCTTCACTAGCAATCTCTGTCAAGTAGCACCATCAGAGTAGTTTAAGCCTGAGGGAGAAGCAACTGCCCCTCCCTCAGGAATTTAACACCACCCTGCCCCAAAAGTGCAACCTGAGGCTCATTAACAGATAGAAAATACTTGCCAGGCAGGAGGCAAGTAAAAGCTTTGAGATTTGAACCTGACTCTCAGTGTTGGGGGTCCTGGCTCTAGGGACTGAGCTGTGAAGGCTAAGGCCTGGACCCCTGCACTGAGCCAATAACCCACACAGCAGAAACCACTTTATTTTATTAATTAATTTATTTTTGTTACAGATGTTTCTCCTTTTCCCCCCATAGACACACTCCTTCCGATCACCACCCACCCCCAGCATGGTTCTGTATGTCCATTGGTTATGCATGCATGCATATAAGTACTTTGGTTGATCTCATCCCTCCACCTCAACACCTCCTCTGAGGTTTATCAATCTGAACCATATTCCTTTCTTTGTCTCTGACTCTATTTTATTCATCAGCTTATTTTGTTCATTATATTACACAAATAAGTGAGATCATGTGGTATTTGTCTTTCTCTGACTGGCTTATTTCGCTTAGCATAATACTCTCCAGGTCCCTCCACGTCGTTTCAAGGATAAGAGATCTTTCTTTCATACAGCTACATAGTGTTCCATTGCATATATATACCATGGCTTTTTTATCCACTATTCTTTTGATTGACACTTGGGCTGTTTCCAGATCTTAGGAATTGTAAACAGTGCTGCTATGAATATAGGGTTACATAGATTCTTTCTGAGAGGTGTTTCAGTATTCTAAGGATATATTCCCAGAAGTGGAATCACTGAATCAAATGGCAGTTCAATTTTTAATTTTTTGAGGAAACACCATATTGTTTTCCATAATGGCTGCACCAGTCGGCATTCCCACCAGCAGTGTACTAGAGTCCCCTTTTCTCCACACCCTCACCAGCACTTGTTGTTTGATGATTTCTTGATGGCAGCCATTACGTCAGGTATGCAGTGATACCTTATAGTTTTCATTTTCATCTCTCTGATGATTAGTACCATTGAGCATTTTTTCATATGTCTCTTGGCCATTTGTATGTCCTTTTTGGAGAGCTGTCTATTTAGGTCCTCTGCCCATTTTCTAATTGGATGCTTTGTCTTACTTTTGTTGAATATATGAGTACACTATATATTTTGGAAATTAACCCCATTTCTGATGTGTCATTGGCAATTATGCTCTCCCATATAGTGGGGTCCCTTTCCATTTCAATGCTTGTTTCCTTTGCTGTGCAGAAGCTTTTTAGTTTCATGTAGTCCCATGTGTTCATTTTTACTTTGGTTCTCTTGCCTTAGACGTTGTATTGGTGAAAATTTTGCTGCGTGTGATGTCCAAAATTTTGTTGCCTACATTTTCTTTTAAGATTTTTATGGAGTCACAAGTCACATGTAAGTCTTTTATCCATTCTGTGTTTATTCTTGGGTATGGTGTAAGTTGTTGGTCTAGTTTGATTTTTTTGAAGTAGCTGTCCAATTTTCCCAACATCATTTATTAAAAGAGGCTGTCTTTAATCCATTGTATGCTCTTGCCAACTCTGTCAACTATTAATTGGGCCTAATGTCTTCAGTTAATTTCTGTATTCTCTGTTCTGTTCCATTGATCTATATGCCTGTTCTTGTGCCAGTACCAGGCTGTTTTGATTATAAAGGCTTACTAGTATAACCTGATATACAGTATTGTGATCCCTTCTACTTTGTTCTTCTTTTTCAAGATTGCTGTGGCTATTTGGGGTGTTTCTTGGTTCCATATAAACTTTTAAAGTATTTGTTCTTGTTCTGTGAAATATGCTATTAGTATTTTAATTGGGATTGTGTTGCATCTATAGATTGCTTTGGGTAGTATGGATATTTTATATGATGTTAGTACTTCCAATCCATAAACAAGGTATATGCTTCCACTTTTTATATCTTTCTGTATTTTTTTTTTCCTTATCCTGTAGTTTTCTGCAAATAGGGCTTTTACTTCTTTGGTTAAGTTTATCTCTAGGTATTTTAATTTTTTGCCACAATGGTAAATTGGATTTTTTTTAGTTTCTCCTTCTATGAGATTATTATTGGTGTATAAGATTGCTGATTTCTTGAAGTTAATTTTGTATCCTGCTACTTTGTCAAATTTGTTTATTAAATCTAGTAGATTTTTGATGGAGTATTTAGGGTTTCTATGTACAATATCATGTCATCTGCAAATAATGACAGTTTCATTTCCTCCTTTTCACTTTGGATCCCTTTTACTTTTTATTCACGTGTAATTGCTGTGGCTAAGACTTCCAGTACTGTGTTAAATAAGAGTGGCATAAGTGAGAATCCCTCTCCTATTCCTGTTCTGAAGAGAAATTCTTTATTATTTGTCCACTCTGTATGATGTTGGCTGTACGTTTTTCATACATAGCCTTTATTATGTCAAGATCTGATTCCTTTATTCTCACATTGCTGAGCGTTTTTATCAGAAATGGGTGCTGGATTTTGTCAAATGCTTTTTCAATGTCTATAGATATGATCATTTGGTTTTTATCTTTCATTTTGCTTATGTGGTACATCACAATTATTGCTTTGTGAATATTGTACCAGCCTTGCATCACTGGGATGAATCCCACTTTGTCATGGTGAATAAATTTTGATGTATTGCTGGATCAGATTTGCTAATATTTTATTAAGGATTTTGGCATCTATGTTCACCAGAGATATTGGCTTGTAGTTTTCCTTCTTTGTAGAGCTTTTATCTAGTTTTGGAATTAGAATTAAGCTGGCTTCATAAAACAAATTTGGAAGTCTTTCTTCTTCTTGAATTTTTGGAATAGTTTGAGGAGAATGGGTGTTGGGACAGATCAAGAGCGCTGTGGGCCCTGGCCAGTTTGGCTCAGTGGTTAGAGCATCGGCCTGCGGTCCAGAGAGACCTGGGTTCGGTTCCCGCTAAGGGCATGTGCTTCAGTTGCAGTTTGTCCCCGGCCCTGGTTGGTCGTGCGGGTGGCAGCCACTTGATGTGTCCCTTTCATGTCTATGTTTCTCTCTTTCTCTCTTCCTCTCTCTCCCTCCCACTCTATCTGGACAAAAAAAAAAAAAAAGAGCGCTGTGGGACAATAGGAAACATCACAACATTTGTATCATAGGAGTTCCAGAAGAAGAAAATGAGCAAGGGTTAGAGAATATATTTGAAAAAACAGTGGCAGGAAACTTCCCTATGTTGGTGAAGGAAAAAAGCATACAAGTTCAGAAAGCACAGATGGTCACGTGTAGGAAGAATCCAAAGAGGCCAACACCAAGACACATCATAATTAAAATGCAAAAAATTAAATGAAAAGAGAGAATCTTAAAGGCAGCAAGACAAACACACCAGGTAACTTATAAAGGAGCCCCCATAAGGATATCAAAAGAAAAGAAATTCTACACGTCAGAAGGGAATGGTGTGAAGTGTTCAACGTAGTGAAAAACAAAGATCTGAATCCAAGACTACTCTTTCCAGCAAGGCTATCATTCAAAATAGAAGGTGAAATAAAGAGCTTACCAGACCAAAAAATAAAAAAGCTAAGGGACTATATTAGCACTGACCAACCACTGCAAGAAATTACTAGAATCACACAGTTTCCCAAAACGGAACAAGGAAGAGACAGAAAATGTGAACAGACCAATAACAACTAAAGAAATTGAAGATGCAATCAAGAAACTCCCAGCAAACAAAAACCCAGGTCCAAATGGCTTCATGGGGGATTTACACCGAATATTCAAAGAAGAGCTGACACTCATTCTCCTCAAACTATTTCAAAAAATTCAAGAACAAGAAGACTTCTAAACTCTTGTTATGAGGCCAACTTAATACTAATTCCAAAACAAGATAAAAACACCAGAAAGAAAGAAAACTATAGACCAATATCCCTGATGAATATAGATGTCAAAATCCTTAACAAAATACAGTCATCCCTTGCCACTTCACGCTTTGACGTTTGCAGCTTCACTCTATCACAGTTGAAAAAACCGCTATAGAGTGAAGCTGCGAAAGTCAAAGTGCAAAGTGGCGAGGGACGACTGTATATAAATAGAGAATCCTACTTCACAGAAATTCATTTATCACCGTAGAGTCTGGAACTCATTAACCATGATAAACGAGGGATGACTGTATTAGCAAATTGGAACCAGCAATACATTAAAAAAAGTATTCAACATAACCAAGTGGGATTCATCCCAGGGATGCAAGGTAGGTACAATATTCACAAATTAATAAACGTGATACACCACATAAACAAAATGAAAGATAGAAACCATATGATCATATCAATAGATGCTGAAGAAACATTTAACAAAATCCAGCACCCATTTCTGATAAAAACGCTCAGCAATGTGGAGATAGAGGGATCATATCTCAACATAATAAAAGCCATATATGAAAGACCTACAGCCAACATCATATTCAATGGGCAAAACTTAAAAGCATTTCCCTTAAGAACAGAAATAAAACAGGGATGCCCACTTTATCCACTCTCATTTAACATAGTACTGGATGTCTCAGCCACAGCAATTAGACATGGGAAAAAAAAGGGAGGGATACAAATTGGAAAGGAAAAATGAAACTGTCATTTTTGCAGATAACATGATATTGTACATTGAAACCTTAAAGACTCCATTAAAATCTGCTAGATTTAAGAAATGAATTTTGCAAAGTAGCAGGATATGAATTAACATCAAGAAATTGACTGCATTCTTCTACACCAATAATGGACTCACAGAAAGAGAAACAAAAAACAATCCCATTTAACAATGCAGCAGAAAAACTGAGATACCTAGGGATAAACTTAACCAAAGAAGTAAAGGACTTGTTCTCAAAAAACTACAGGACATTGAAAATAGAAATAGAGGAACATATAAAAAAGTGGAAGCATATACCTTGTTCATGGATTGGAAGAATTAACATCATGCAAATGTCCATATTATCCAAACCAATTTACAGATTCAATGCATTACCTATTAAAGTATCAATGGCATATTTCACAAATCTAGAACAAATATTCCAAAAGTTCATATGGGACTATAAAAGACCATGAATAGTCACAGCAATATTGAAAAAGAATAAAGTTGGAGGGATCACAATACTAGATATCAAGCTATAGTACAAAGCCATTGTAATCAAAACAGCCTTGTACTAGCACATGAATAGGCATATAGAGCAGTGGAACAGGACAGAGAACCCATATATAGACCCAAGACATTATGCACAATTAATATTTGACAAAGATGGCAAGATGATACAGTGGAGTAAAGACAGCCTCTTCAATAAATGGTGTCAGGAAAATTGGACAGCTACCTACAAAACAATGAAGCTAGACCACCAACTTACACCATACACAAGAGTAAATTCAAAATGGATAAAAGACTTAAATGTGACTCGTGAATCCATAAAAATCCTAGAAGAAAATGTAGGCAACAAAATTTCAGATATCATATACAGCAGAATTTTCACTGATACGAAACCTAAGGCAAGAAAAACAGAGGAAAAAATGAACACATAGGACTACATTAAACTGAAAAGCTTCTGCACAGCAAAAGAAACAACTATCAAAATGAAAAAGGAACCCACTATATGGGAGACCATAATTGCCAATGATACATCAGATAAAGGGTTAATTTCCAAAATATATAGAGTGCTCATACAACTCAACAAAATGAAGGAAAAGAATCCAATTAAAAAATAGGCAGAGGACCTAAAGAGACACCTCTCAAAACAGAACATACAAATGGCCAAGAGACATATGACAAAATGCTCAAAGTCACTAATCATCAGAGAGATGCAAATTAAAACAACAATGAGGTATCACCTGACACCTGTCAGAATGGCCACCATCAACAAATCATCAAACAACAAGTGCTGGCGAGGGTGTGGAGAAAAGGGGACTCTAGTACACTGCTGGTGGGAATGCAGACTGGTGCAGCCACTATGCAAAACAATTTGGTGTTACCTCAAAAAATTAAAAATTGAAGTGCCATTTGACCCAGTGATCCCACTTCTAGGAATATATCCTAAGAAGCCTGAAACACCCATCAGAAAGAATATATGTACCCATATGTTCATAGCAGCACAATTTATAGTCACTAAGATCTGGAAACAGTCCAAGTGTCCATCAGTAGATGAGTGGATATAAAAGCTGTGATACATATACACAGTGGAATACTATGCAGCTGTAAGAAAGAAAGATCTCTTATCCTTTGAGATGACATGGAGGGACCTGGAGAGTATTATCCTAAGTGAAACAAGCCAAGCAGAGAAAGACAAATATCACATGATCTCACTTATTTGTAGAATATAATGAACAAAACATACCGTTTAACAAAATAGACTCAGAGACATAGAAGTAGTGTACAGACTGACAAACCTCAGAAGAGGGGACAGTGGCGGAGGGAAGAGATAAACCACAGAACTTATATGTATTTATGCATAACCAATGGACATAGAGAACAAAACTGGGGATGGGGCTGGGGGGGATAGGGAGGAGGCTGTCAATGGGGGGAAAAGGAGAAACATCTGTAACAAAAATAAATTAATAAAAATAATTTTTAAAAAAGAATTTTAAAAAAATTAAAAAATATATTTTTATTGTTTTTTCAGAGAGAGAGGAAGAGATGTAGAAATATCAATGAGAGAGAGAAACATTGACTGACTGCCTCCTGTACATCCCCTACTTGGGATTGAGCCTGCAATCCAGGCATGTGCCTTGACTGGGAATTGAACCAGGACCTCTCAATCCATGGGTCAATGCTCAGTCCACTGAGCCACCCCAGGCGAGCTTGGTTGCCTTTTTATACACCAATAATCGACTCTCAGAAAAGGAAACTAAGAGAATAATTCCATTTATATTTGCATCTAAAAATAATAAAATATCTAGGAATACATTTAACCAAGGAGGTAAAAGACCTGTACTTGAAAAATTATAAGACACTGAAGAAAGAAACAGAAGAAGATACAAGTAAATTGCAGCAAATACCATACTCATGAGTAGAAAGAATTAACATCATTTCAATGTCCATACTACCGAAAGCAATTTATAGATTCAACATAATTCCTGTCAAAATACCAATGGCATATTTCAAAGAAATAGAAAAATAATCCAAAAATGTATATGGAAACACAAAAGACCCTGAATAGTCACAAACATCTTGAGAAAGAAGGACAAAGTTAGAGGAATCACACTACCTGATATCAAACTATACTACAAGGCCCATAGTGATCAAAACAGCATGGTACTGGCATAAAAAGTGACACGTAGATCAATGGAACAGAATAGAGATCCAAGAAATTAAACTCACACTTATATGGTCAAATTAATATTTGACAAAGGAGGCAATGAGGTAAAGATAGTTTGTTCAATAAATGGTGTTGGGAATATTGGACAGATATACGAAAAAAAGAAAGAAACTAGACCACCGTATTACACCATATACAAGAAAAAACTCAAAATTAATTCAAGACTTAAATATAAGACTTGAAACTCTAAAACTCCTAGAAGAAAACATAGGCAATAAAATCTCTAAAACTTCTCTTAGCAATATTTTTTTTAATATATCTCTTCAGGCCAAAGAAACAAAAGAAAAACAAAACAAGAAACAAATGGGACTACATCAAGCTAAAAAGTTTTTGCACACAGCAAAGAAAACCATCAACAAAATGAAAAGACAGCCTACTGAATGGGAGAACATATTCACCAATGATATATCTGATAAGGGGTTAAATTCCAAAATATGTAAAAAACTTATATAACTCAACACCAGGAAGACAAACAATCCCATTAGAAAATGGACAACGGACCTGATTAAACACTCCTCCAAAGAGTATGTACAGATGGCCAATAGACAGATGAAAAGATGCTCATCACTAATCATCAGAGAAATTCAAATTAAAATCACAATGAGATATCACCTCACACCTGTCAGAATGGCATCATCAATAAATCTGCAAATAATAGGTGTTGAGAAGGATGTGAAGAAAAGGGAAAACTCGTGCATTGTTGGTGATAATGCAGACTGGTGCAGACACTATGGAAAACAGTATGGAGGATCCTCAAAATTTTTTAAATGGAACTGTTTTATGACCCAGTGATCTCACTTTTGGGTATATATCCAAAGAAACCCAAAACACTAATTTGAAAGAATATATGCACCTCTATGTTCATTACAGTATTATTTACAATAGCCAGGATATGGAAGCCACTCAAGTGTCCACTAATAGATGAGTGGGTAAAAAAAATAGTGGTACATATATACAATGGAATATTAGTGGGCCATAATAAGAATTAAATCTTGACTGACCAGTGTGGCTCGGTGGATTGAGTGTTATCCCATGGACTGAGATGTCCAGGTTTGATTCCCGGTCAGGGCACATGCCAGGGTTTTGGGCTTGATCCCCAGTAAGGGGCATGCAGGTGACAGCTGATCAATGTTTCTCTCTTACATTGATGTTTCTCTCTCTCTCTCTCTCTCTCTCTCTCTCTCTCTCTCTCTCAAAAAAAAAAAATCAATAAAATAACATTTAAAAAATAATACAACCTTACCATTTGTGACAGCATGGATGAACTTAGAAGGTATAACGTTAAGTGAAATAAGCCAGTCAGAGGAAGACAAATATTAAAGGATTTCACTTATATATGGAATCTAAAGAACAATATAAGGAAACAAACAAAACAGAAACAGACTCATAGATACAGAGAACAGACTGATGGTTGCCAGAGAGGAGGGGCTTTGGGGGACTGGATGAAAAAGGTGAAAGGATGGAGAAGTACAGATTAGTAGTTACAAAATAGTCATAGAGATGTAAAATATAGCATAAAATATAGTCAATAATATGGTAGAAGAGTGGTGAGAGAGTGCTAGCTATAACACTGCTTAAAACATAAAACATGTAGTTAACACAATTTAATATCAGTAAATGGATAGGCAAATCAATGGAATGGAACAGAACATTTAGAATATATATCTATTCTAGATATAGAATAGATATATATTCTAGATGTAGAATAGATATATCTATCTATATAGATATAGAATATATATATATATATATATATATATATATATATATATATATATATATATATATATATCACGTTTGGTTTATTATTAAGGAGGCATTTAAAATCAACAGGGGAAAATGAATTATTCAATAAATGGTATTGGGTCATCTGGCTAGACATTTGAAAAAATTAAATTTGGATACTTGCCCCATTTTTATGCTACAATTAATACAAGACAGATTAAAATGTTAAATATTTTCTTTTAAAATGATACCACTAAAGTAACAAAAGAAAATAGGGAAAACTGTTTTATTATATTCTCAAAATTGTTGTATAAATATGACACATCACCAAAACTCAATAAACAAGAGACAGAGACATTAAAATCTGAAACATTCCATGTATCAAAATAACATGAATGAAGTCAAAAGATAGGTGGCAGACAAAATATTGTCAATATACATGGTAAAGAATCTAATTTTAATATATAAAGAGGTTTTACAAACAAGTAAAATAAATTTAATAATTTATAAGAAAAAGGGCAAGGAACATCTATACTGAAAAAGAAATGCAAATGACTTTCAAATATATGAAAAGATGATCAATTCACTCATAGTAAAATATATACAAAATTAAACTAAAACAAATGATCAACTTCCAACTAGGATTGAAAAAGATAAAACGCTACATGTACTATGTTCCAGGATATGAAGAAACACCTTCATTCATTGTTGGTGGTAATTTAACTGGAACACCCTTTTTGAAGGACAATTTGGCAGTATTTATCACCATTGTAAATGTACATATACTCTGATCCAGAGATTCCAGTAATAGCCATTTATGTTATGAATCTGTGCATGTGAACAATGATGTGTGTATGAAGATAATGCCTTCAAAATTATTTGTAAAAGCAGAAGACCACAAACAACTTTGGGATTGTTTACACAAATTATAGGATACCCATCTGTTTGAATACCATGCAGCCATTAAAAATAATGAAGGAATTCTATTCATACTGCAATAAAAAGATTGCTAAGACACATTGTTAAACAATAAAAACAAGGTTTAAAACTGTGGGTAGAATATGCTATCATGTTTGTGAAAATGAGCTGGGAGATAAAAAAGATATGGTTGTATATGCACAGAATATCTCTTGAAAGACACAAAATAATTGCTGTGGTTACCTCTGAGAAGGGTAATAGAAAAGAGACATTTATTCTTCAGTGTACAACCTACAACAGCTTTTGCCTTTTTCCCCATGTGCATGTATTATTGAAAATATAAAGTAAGGCCCAGCTGGTGTGACTCAGTGGTTGAGCATCAACCCAGGCACCAAGAAGTCACCAGTTCGATTCCCGGTCAAGGCACATGCCCAGGTTGTGGGCCCAATCCCCAGTGTGGGGGCATGCAGGAGGCAGCCAATCGATGTTCTCTCCCATCAATGTTTCTCTCTCTCTCTCTTCCTCTCTTTCTAAAATCAATAAAGAAATATATATATGTAAAAATATATAAAATAAAATAAAAAGTCAATTTTTGAATCCTCTATGATGTACAATATCTGGAAGGTTAATATTTCCATGTAAAACCCCCCAGAGAACAGAATGCTTGGATTTCTCAGAGGTGGGGAAAATGAGGTACAAAATTACTCCAGCTTAATTTTCCCAATTTATTCAAATTCTAACATAGAAAATTTATATAGTCCTAATGTGAAAAATAGTTGAGCTAAATTTCAGCCATGACTACTGCAAAGGTGAAACGTAAATCTACACAGCCCACAGAAAGGTGAGATCTACAATTGTAGGGAAGGGAAGGATAATGAATAGATAGATGTTGGGCTAGATAGTCTGCATGCACCTTTTCATTTAATGTTCCTGGAAAGTTTGTGAGGTAGGAGTTATCTCCACTACACAGATGAAGAAACAAACTCCTAGAGACAAATGACTTACCCCAGGGTGACACGGCTGTTGACTCTGTGTAAACAAAGAGATAACCTTCTCCTTTCTATTATGTGATCCACTGATTAAAAAGAATAGGAGGTTTTGTGTTTCTTATCAGCTCAGGTAGTGTCTCCTGAAATCCATTAACATACAGCCCTTGTGTTCCCAAAGGCATTCTTATGCTTACCATTCTTACCCTCTTGAAGGATAGAAAGTTGGTGCCTAAACTCTTTGAACCCCAAATTCCTTATCTATAAAATGAAAAGCACCTATTTGGCAGGTTTGTCATGAGGATTCAAAATAAATTTTGTAAAGTGCTTGGCACATCATGGATGCTCAATGTATGGTGGTCCCTAGTATTGTTACCATGATCAACTGAAATTGAAAGATGCATGGGCAACAGTGGAATTTAGATTCCAGATTATGGAAATTTCTGGAAACAGGATAGTGAAGGATTTAAGAATATGATATCTGTCTGACTTATCTCACTTAGCATGATGCCCTCAAGGTCCATCCTTGTTGCAAATGGTAGGATCTCCTTCTTTCTCATAGCTGAATGATATTCATAGATGATAGATAAATACATAGATACATAGATGTCTCATCTTCATTATTCATTCCTGTTGATGGACATTTAGGTTGTTTCCATATCTTGGCTATTGTGAATAAACCAGGACTGTCCCAGTGAAACCAAGCCATATGTAACTCTATGCTTAATGTAATGAGAAGGAGCATTAGTTCAGACACAGCCCCTGCACATAGTAGTTATTTAGTTAATTATAACTATTATTTATGTGTACTTGTGTTCCCTAATAAATTGTGAGCCTCTTGGAGTGGAGAGGCCAGGTTTTAATTAATTTTACACCTTCCTAGAAACTCACTTACATGATGTCTGGAAAACATAGGTGCTTGTTGAACTTTTGAGCACATGACACCTGTTATCACCTCCAGGGAAGAACACTCACTGTATGGAGGATAGCAAAAAGCTTAACATTGCCTGCCACCATGAGCAATAGTCCCAGAATATCAACCATAGTTTGAAGTTGCCATGAAAGATATGATTCACAAAGGCACTGGGTGGAACAACACTTTAATTACATAAAGAAGAGATAGAGCAATATCAGCTATAATTGTGGCCATCAGTCCCTCATGGCCAGCAGGTCTTGGTCCACAGGGAGGTGGTCTGCACCTACCACTCTTCTGCTGCAAACAAAGGACCTCCCCATGGAGAACAGAGCAGTGAAGTTGGCTGGGTACCACATGATGCACATGCTTAAGCAGAACAAAAAAGTGCACAGTAAGTCTGAAACGGGAAGATTCCTACACAAGTTGATAAACCCAGCACAGGCTGTGAGGACTCTATCTATTGGTAAGGAAGTTTCCAGACCAAAGGCCCATTCTTCTGCTGCTGAGTAGGGTTCAAAGGATGCACGCACACAATAATGCATTTCCCAACTATGCTTAATGAATATTTGACTGAATAAATTAGAGTAAATGTTATATTCTCTTGTCTGAATCCTACATTCCTAACTAGGCCTTACAGGGTTGTTTGAGAGGAAGGAACATGTGTCACCAAGTAAGTGTGGGGAATGGGAACATCAGAAAGCACTGAAGGGGCTCATGGTAATCTATTGATTAATATATTAATTTTAATATTTAAAAATTAACCAAATGCTAACTATGTGCTAGACACTAGACACATGGTGACTATGACTCAGTCCCTGTCTTTATGGAGCTCAAATATGTGGAGAATATAGGCAACATAACTAGTGATGATGGCAGAATATATGTTTTCTGATACAAGTAGACCCAGAAGATGGTACTCCATCCAGACCCAGAGAGCAAGATTTAAATTCTAGAATAATACAATTATAGAACTAAGAAGGATCTCAGAGAAGAACAGTTTAATCTGTCACAACAATAATGCAATTGACACCATTTACTGAATGCTTACTATGTATTGAGTAGTAGGTTAAGAGCTCTACATGCCCTCAACCACACAACAGTCTCTTGAAATAGGTATAATTATTATCCTCACTATATAGATGGGAGGAGAGGTTGGGTAGCTTTCCCAAGGTCACATAGCTAAATGGTGGCAGAACTGAGCTTTATCTAACCTTGCTGTCTGGCTCTCAAGCCTCGACTCTTTTTGCTATGGAATATTGTCTCCCTTTGCATCAAAGCCTTCTGTCAATAACACCTCTGGGCTCCAGTTTCCCAGACCTGTACCTCTGAGTCTTTATCAGTACTCTAGGGATAGGCTTCAGTTAATCCTGAGCTCCAGAACACTTTCCAGAGAGAGAATCCTGGTCCACATATTGAAATTCCAGTCAGTCTCTTTGATTTGGGTGTTGGGTTATCATACTATTTGAAACTGGAGAGGCCCAGCCTTCAGCCAAGTCCTTCAGCAGTGCAGAATCAGTGAGGATCCTCAAAAGCATCCAGCCTTTACTCTTACTCAGTCAGGAATCTTCTGATGCTAAGGCCAGAGGCCCCACAAACTGTCCAGGCCCACACCATCCCTGTATGCATACTGGAGAAGTGGCTTGTATGCTGTGCCCTCTCCAGTGACTCTGTAGGACATAAAGGAGCACCTGAGCTTTGGATTTGTTGTCAATGGGCTTCTTTTCTCCATCCAAAGAGCCCACAGTCATAGATAGCCCAGATGCCTTGACATCAAGCAGAGAAAGACAGAGCCAACTCAGAAAAACAGGAAGGATCATCATTTCATCTATGAAGGCTTCCCTTCCCAGGTTGGCAATCACAGGATCTGGAAATATTTCTGCAGGTGGAGTGAATGTAGCAACAAATCAGGGATCATGCTGTATGGGTTCCTGAGAAATCAGTAGGCATTCTGAGGCAATTCTAATACAGAGTCTGTAAATCGATAATAGTTCCAGAAATGCACTTGTCCAAGCCTTGGTCCTCAGAAGAGCCAGCCTGCATGGCCCTTGCACCCCTCTTGCTACCTTAGTCACTAAGTATCTTCATTTCATTCTGCCACATTTTTATGTTACTACTATTATATTTGTTATGGAGAAGAAAAAATAAGCAAACCCCTGGAGTGACACAGAGAGAAATTAAAATCCCGCTCTTTCATCCACTTGTTGTCCTCTGGACCTCAGATTTCTTATCCGCTAAATGGGAGTTAATGATGTTTACTTTGATGGGCAAATACTGGCACTACATGAGGAAAAGCATATAAAAATATTTTGGAAAAAGAGGAAGGATCTGGGATGATGGTGGCGGGCAGAACCAGAGCAAGATTGAGTGTATGAGAGTGTGAGAGAGAGTGTGAGTGGGTGAGTGAATGTGAGTGTGGATGAGCAACGTTGAGCAGTGCAGAAATGCAGGGCAGAAGATTCCTGTGCTGTGGATGGGGAGCAGCCAGATACCATGGTAAATGGCTCTTCAGGGCACTTCTCCCTGCGTGGCTGGGAAGCCCCACCATTTTGGAAGATCCCTGGTCTTTTCTGGGAGGAGGCAGCGGGAGTGGCTAGGGCCCAGTGACCTGAGCTCACCAGTGTACCTCGCACCATCAGACCAGTGGACCGCGCTGTGTCAACACAGACCAGGGCACAGTAGTGGTGCTGTCAAGGTGCCTGCTGCAGAAGCCACAAGTGGCTGGTAGCCAAGCAATATACCCCACAGCAGCAGCCTGATCAGAGCAGAGACACAACCCCAGCAAAAGAGGCTGGAAGCAGATATCCATCCCCAGGCAGCAGCAGCACAGATTGGCAGCTGAGACCAATCCCCAACAACATCATCAAAGGCTGAGCAGAAGCTGAGACACATAAGACAGCAGCACTCCCCAGCCACCAGCAGTGGGACCTGCGGCTCCAGTGGAGCCCACATGATCCAGCTGCCTGTGGCACGGTAGGGCCTGCAGCTCCAGAGGGGCACGCATGATATAAGAGCCTGTGGCACTTGCAGGTCCCATGGCTTCAGTGGGGCTTGCACAATTCAGCAGCCTATGGCACCAGCAGGGCCATGGCTCCAGGAGCAGTGCCTACCAGGACAGACCAATACCAGCCACCAGTAGTCAATCCTCCAGGACCCACAGCAGGCAAGAGGCACCACACACCAGAACAGTCTGGGAGGCACAGCAGCCTCATTTGATACACACCGACCTGCCTACACATCCCAACATCCCTCACTGGATCTAGAAATACTGGACAGAAAAATGAGGAGACAAAGAAACAACACCTAACTGAAAGAAAAGGAGGGATCACCAGAAAAAGAACTACATGAAATGGAAGAAAGCAATTTGTCAGATAAAGAATTCAAAGCAATGATTTTAAGGGTGCTCAAACAATTCAGTGAGAACTACAAGCAACTTAATGAGAATTATAAAGAGCTCAGCAGGAACTACATTAGCTTAAAAAGAGGTAGAAACTATGAATAAAAATCAAGAGGAAATAAAGAATGATATAGCTGATATGAAAATACATTAGAAAGATTCAATAGTAGATTAGAAGTTGAAAACTGAATCAGTGAGTTAGAAGACATGGTAGAAAAAAATGCCCAAATAGAGTAGCAAATGGGTAAAAATTAAAAAAAACAGGAGAAGTGTTTAAGGGAGCATTGGGACAATACAAAACATAAAAAACATTCGCATCATAGGGGTACAAGAAAGAGAAGAATCAGAGAAAGAAATAGAGATCCTGTTTGAAGAAATAATTACAGAAAACTTCCCTAATGTGGCAAAGGAAAAAATCACACAAGGCCAGGAAATACAGACAGTCCCAAGCAAGACAAACCCAAAAAGATGCACAGCTGGACACATCATAATTAAAATGCCAAACATTAAAGACAAAGAAAGAATTTTAAAGGAAGCAAGAGAGAAACAGAAAGTTACCCACAACGGAGCTTCCATTAAATGGTCAGCTGATTTCTCAATAGAAACACTGCAGGCCAGAAGTGAGTAGCATAAAGTGTACAAAGTAATGAAAGGCAAGGGTCTGAATCCAAGACTACTCTATCCAGCAAGACAATCATTCAAAATTGAAGGTGAAATAAAGAGATTCACAGAAAAAAAGAAAAAGAAAAAAAGCTAAAGAAATTTACCACCATCAAACCAGCACTGCAAGAAATGATAAAGGGACTGCTGTAAGAAGAAGAAGAAGCAGAGAGAGAGAGGGGGGGGGGGACACAGGCATAAAATAAAAATGGCAATTAATAAGCATCTATCAGTAATAACCTTAAATGTAAATGGCTCAAATGCCCCAATCAAAAGACATAGGGTAGCCAATTGGATAAGAAAACATGACCCATATATATGCTGTCTACAAGAGACCCACCTCACAACAAAAGACTCATACAGGATGAAAGTGAAGGGATGGAAAAAATTTTTTCAGACAAATGGAAATGAAAAAAAAAAAAAAAGCTGGTGTAGCAATACTCATATCTGATAAGATAGACTTCAAAATGAGGGCCATAATAAGAGACAAAGAAGGTCATTGCATATTCTTAAGGGAACAATCCAATAAGAGGATATAACCCTGGTAAACATATATGCAACAAACACAGGAGCACTAAAATATGTTTAAAAACTTATGGAGGACTTCAAAGGCGAGATCAATAGCAATGCGCTTATAGTGGGTGACTTTTACACCCAACCGACACCACTGAATAGATCCTCCAGACAAAAAATTAACAGGGACACACAGTCCTTAAATGATCAACTAAATCAGCTGTACTTAATTGATATTTACAGAACATTTCACCCCAAAGGTGCAGAATATACATTCTTCTCAAGTGCACACGGGACATCCTCTAAGATAGACATCATGTTAAGACACAGAGTAAATCTTTACAAATTCAAGAAGATTGAAATCAAATCAAGCATCTTCTCAGACCACAATGGCATGAAACTAGAAATAAATTACAACAATAATACGCAAAAACATTCAAACACACGGAGGCTAAACAGCATGTTATTAAACAATGAATGGGTTACCAAGGAGATCAAAGAAGAAATTGAAAACTTCCTGGAAACCCATGAAAATGAACAAACAACAACACAAAATCTATGATATGCAACAAAAGCAATCCTGAGAGGGAAGTTCATAGCACTACAGGCCTGCCTCAAGAAACTAGAAAAATTTCTAATTGACTTTCTAACCCTACAACTCAAAGATCTAGAAAGTAAACAAAAAGAAAAACCGAGAGCAAAAAGGAAAGAAATAGTGAAGGTCAAAGCAGAAATAAATGACATAGGAACTAAATAATAATAATAATAATAATAATAATAATAATAATAATTCAAAAGATCAATGAAACAAAGAGCTGGTTCTTTGAAAAGATAAACAAGATTGATGGACCCTTAGCCAGACTCACCAAGAAACAAAAAAAGAAGACCCAAATAAACAAAATCAGAAACAAAAGAGGAGGAGTAACAACTGACAGCACAGAAATACAAAGGATCATTAAAACATACTACAAACAATTATATGCCAACAAATTGGAAAATCTAGGCAAAATGGACAAATTTCTAGAAACACACAGTCTCCTAAAACTGAACAAGGAAGAGATAGAAAACTTAAACAGACCAATAATAACTAAGGAAATTGAAGATGTAATCAAGAAACTCCCAGCAAACAAAAGCCCAGGCACAGATGGCTTCACAGCAGAGTTTTACCAAACATTCAAAGAAGAACTAACACATATTCTCCTCAAACTATTCCAAAAAATTCAAAAAGATGGAAGACTTCCAAAATTAATTTTATGAGGCCAACATAATTCTAATTCCAAAACCAGATAAAGATACTACAAAGAAAGAAAACTACAGGCCAATATCCCTGATGAACACAAATGCCAAAATCCTTAACAAAATATTAGCAAATCCAATCCAACAATACAGCAAAAAAATTATTCATCATGATCAAGTGGATTTCATCGCAGTGATGCAAGGATGGTACAATATCTGCAAATCAATAAATGTGATACATCACATAAACAAAATGAAAGATAAAAACCATATGATCAGCCCTGGCCATTTTGGCTCCGTGGTTAGAGCGTTGGTCCACGGACCGAAGTGTTGCCGGTTTGAATCTGTTCAAGGGCAGTATCTTGGTTGCGGTTCAGTCCCTGGCCCGGGTCAGTGTCCTGCAGAAGGCAACCAGTCGATGTGTCTCACTTGCATCTATGTCTCTCTCTCTCTCTGTCTCTCTCTCTCTCTCACCCCCTCACTTCCTCCCTGCCTCCCTTCCTCCCCTTCTATCTGAAAATAAATGGAAAAATATCCTCAGGTGAGGATTTTAAAAAAAACAACCATACAATCATATCAATAGATGCTGAAAAAGCATTCAACAAAATCTAGCACCCATTTTTGATAAAAACACTCAGCAAAGTGGGAATACAAGGATCATATCTTGACATAATAAAGGCAATATATGAAAAACCTACACACAACATCATACTCAATAAGCAAAAACTAAAAGCATTTCCTTTAAGAACAGGAACCAGACAGGGATGCCCACTCTCGCCACTCTTTTCAACATAATACTCTAAGTCTTAGCCATAGCTATTACACATGAAGACAACATAAAAGGAGTCCAAATTGGAAAGGAGGAAGTGAAACTGTCATTATTTGCAGATGACATGATACTGTACATAGAAAACCCTAAAGACTCCATCAAAAATCTACTAGACTTAATAAATGCATTTGGCAATGTAACAGGATACAAAATAAACATCAAGAAATCAACTGCATTCTTGTACACCAACAACGAACTCAATGAAAAAGAAACTCAAAAAGCAACCCCAGCCCTGGCTGGTTTTGCTCAGTGGTTAGAGTGTGGGCCTGCGGTCCAGAGAGTCTCGGGTTCGGTTCCTGCTAAGGGCACTTACCTCTGTTGCAGTTTGTCCCCAGCCGTGGTTGGAGTTGAGTGGGTGGCAACCAGTCGATGTGTCTCTCTCATGTTTATATTTCTCTCTCTCTTCCCCCCTCTCTCCCTCCTGCTCTATCTGAAGATAAATGCAAAAATGTCCTCTGGTGAGGATAAAAATTAATTAATTAATTAATTAATTAATTAATAAAAAGCAACTCCATTTACCATCGTGGCAAAAAATTTTAAGACACCGAGGAATAAACTTAACCAAGGAAGTAAAAGACCTATCTGCAGAAAACTAAAGGTCACTGAAAAAAGAAATAGAGAAATATATAAAAAAGTGGAAGCATATAGCTTGTTCATGGATTGGAAGAATTAACATCATTAAAATGTCCCTACTACCCAAAGCAATTTATAGATTCAATGCAATCCCCATCAAAATACCTATGACATATTTCACAGAACTAGAACAAACACTCCAAAAGTTTATATGGAACAAAAAAAGACCCCGAATAGCTACAGCAATCTTGAAAAAGAACAACAAAGTAAGAGGGATCACAATACCGGATATCAGGTTATACTACAAAGCCATAGTAATAAAAACAGCCTGGTACTGGCACAAAAACGGGCATATAGATCAATAGAACATGACAGAGAACCCAGAAATTGACCTAAAACATTATGCTCAAGTAATATTTGACAAAGGTGGCAAGAGCATACAGTAGAGTAAAGACACTTCTTCAATAAATGGTGTTGGGAAAATTGGACAGCTACATAAAAAAAAATGAATCTAGACCACCAACTTACACCATACACAAGAATAAACTCAAAATGCATAAAAGACTTAAATGTGGCTCATGAATCCATAAAAATCCAGGAAGAAAATGTAGGCAACAAAATTTCAGACATCACATGCAGCAGAATTTTCACTGACACAATGCCTAAGGCAATAGAAACAAAGAAAAAATGAACACATGGGACTACATCAAACTAAAAACTTCTGCACAGCCAGAGAAATCACCATCAAAATGAAAAGAGAACCAACTGTATGGAAGAACATATTTGCCAATGATACATCGCATAAGGAGTTAATTTTCAAAATATGTAAAGTACCCATACAACTCAACAAAAGGAAGACAAAGAATCCAATTTAAAAATAGTCAAAGGACCTAATAGACACTTCTCCAAAGAGGACATACAAATGGCCAAGAGACATATAAAATAATATTCAAAGTCACTAATTATGAGAAAGATGCAAATTAAAATGACAATGAGGTATCAACTGTCAGAATGGCTACCATCAATATATCAACAAATGACAAATTCTGGTGAGGATGTGGAGAAAAGGGAACCCTAGTACACTGCTGGTGGGAAAGCAGACTGGTGCAGCCATATGGAAAACAATACGATGTTTCCTCAAAAAATTAAAAATTAAACTGCCATTTGATCCAGTGATCCCACTTCTAGGAATATACCCTAAGAAGCCTGAAACACCAATGAGAAAGAATATATGTACCCCTATGTTCATAGCAACATAATTTAGAATTGCTAAGATCTGGAAACAGCCCCAAGTATCCATCAATAGATGAGTGGATAAAAATGCTGTGGTACATATATACAATGGAATACTGTGCAGTTGTAAGAAAGAAATACCTTTTATCCTTTTAGACGACATTGGGGGACCTGGAGAGTATTATGCTAAGCAAAACAAGCCAATCAGAGAAAGACAAATACCACATGATCTCACTTATTTGTGGAACATAATGAACAAAACAAGCTGAGGAACAAAATAGACCCAGAGACACGGAAGTGGGGTGCAGACTGACAAACCTCAGAAGAGGTGGACTTGGGGTGAGGGAAGAGATAAACCACAGAACTTATAGGCATGTATGCATAAACAAGGACATAGACAATAATGCTGGGGCTGGCGGGATTGGGAGGAGGGTGTCAATGGGGGAAAAAGGAGAAACGTCTATAACAACAATAAAAAAACTAAATAAAATAAAAATGTTTTGTATGTGTAAAAATAGAGTAGATAGCCTAGTGCCTGATATATCAAAGTGTTGAAGAAATGTATAGTTATGTCATCCCTATTAAAATACCAACAGCACACTTTACAGAACTACGACAAATACTCCAAAAATGTATATGGAACCAAAAAAGACCATGAATAGCTGCTGGAATCTTGAGAAAGAACAAAGTAGGGGGGATCGTAATACCAGATATTAAACTATACTACAAAGCCACTGTAATCAAGACAGCCTATTACTGGCTCCAGAACAGGCATATAGACCAATGGAACAGAACAGAAACCCCAGAAATTGACCCACACCATTACAGTCAATTAATATTTGACAAAGGAGGCAAGAGCATACAATGGAGAAAACAATCTCTTCAACAAATGGTGCTGGGAGAACTGGACATTCACAAGTAAAAAGATGAAACTAGATCACCAACTTACACTGTACACAAGAAAAAACTCAAAATGGATAAAGACTTAAATGTAAGTTGTCAAACCATAAAAATCCTAGAAGAAAACATAGGCAGTAATATCTCAGACATTTCACATAGCAGAATTTTCACAGATACATCTTCTTGGGCAGGGGTGGGAAAAGTCCAGCCTGCAGGCCATATAAGGCCTGAGAAATCATTTGGTCTGGCCCTGCCAAGGCAACTGCAGGCAGGACTTGAAATTCAATAAATCTAGGAGATTTCTCATAGCAATATAAATTTATATTAATTGAATCATCATAATAATGTAATTTTGAGGGACTAGCAAGGAACGTCCATTACAGGATAGACAGGATACATACAAGTATATAACAAGACAGGCATGTATGCTTCTCACTGGCTGCCTACAACCCATCTGCCTATATTGTGGTGACTCAAAGGACAGTCAGTGCCAGGCAGGCCGGGAGTGTACACATTGCAAAAGTGATAAAACACTGTGGCAAAACTACGGCAACCCAGTGATGATGAGTTGAAATGCGATGAGATGATTCCTCACAACGTTGATGACATTGCCTCCGATGATTGATGATGATATTGTCAACTTCTTTGTTGACATAGATAACTCCAATCCAACCTTTATCCACACATCCATGATCAACAATTCTCACAAAAACTGAATCTCAGATAAAGACTGAAGAAATTACAGTACACAGAAAAGATCCCAAGAGTAGATGATACAAACACTGGATATGTTCCCAATTCAAAATGTAGGATTAGAATAGCGATCCAAGGAAAATAATCATGTTGCTGGCAACACACACATTGGATAGTTATTAAAACTTAAGTGGTGTGACAGCCTACAAATGGCAACTACAAAGAAAAGTTGATGTAGTGTCAGTCTTTCCAAGAGAAATGGACAAATGATTATTTTTGTTGTTGTTGTTGAAGTCAAAGGCAAACCTGTGTGCCTATTTTGTGGGGATGCAGTAATGAAAAGAGCCGATTTGGAGCATCATTACAGCTCACAACATGCTAAACTCAATGAATTGGGAGGCTAAATGAGTCTGGATAAAATCAGTGCTCTTCAGCAGAGTTTGGAATCACAACAAGCCACTTTCACTAGGCCTCCTTGTGACAGAGACAACGTTATTCAGATGAGTTATGTAGTGATCCAGCTAATCATAAAAAGCTCAGGCCTTGTGTAGAGGGAGAGTGTATGAAAAAGTGCATGGTGGCTGCTGTGGACTTGTTAGCACCAGACAAAGTAAAATTGTTTCAGAGTATCAGTTTGTCTCAGAGAACCAACTCAGATGGGATTACTGATTTACCACAAAATATTGAAGAAACACTGGAGCATTCTGCAGATTTCCAGTTTTTCCCTCTGTCTTCAGATAAGACAATGGACATAACAAATACTATCCAACTGGCCATTTTTATTCATGGGATAACTGCAGAGTTTGACATGAGAGAGGAAGTGCAGTCACTGGAAGCCATGCATGGCACTACAAAAGGTGAGGACTTGTTTTATCAATGAAAAAACTGGAATTAACATTTGAAAAGTTAAGTGGACTTCCTATAGATGGCGCTCCAGTCATGGCTGGCACGCAAAAAAAGGGTAAATTGCATTTGTCAAGAAAGAACTGAATCATCTCAATCTTTTTTTATTATTATTAATTTATTTTTGTTACAGATGTTTCTCCTTTTTTTCCAATTGACACCCTCCTCCCCATCCCCCCACCCCGTCCCCAGCTTTGTTGTCCATGTCCATCAGTTATGCATACATGCACACAAGTTCTGTGGTTTATCTCTTCCCTCCCCCTACCACCCTCTCTTCTGAGGGGTGTCAGTCTATAACCTACTTCCACATCTCTGGGTCTACCCGGGTCCTCAGACTGTTATGTTCATTATATTCCACAAATAAGTGAGATAATGTGAAATTTGTCTTTCTCTGCTTGGCTTGTTTCACTTAGGATAATACTCTCCAGGTCCCTCCATGTCGTCTCAAAGGATAAAAGATCTTTCTTTCTTACAACTGCATAGTACTTCATTGTATATATGTACCACAGCTTTTTTATCCATTCATCCACTGATGGACACTTGGGCTGTTTCCAGATCTTAGCTATTGTAAATAGTGCTGCTAAGAACATGGGGGTACAGGTATTCTTTCTGGTTGGTGTTTCAGGCTTCTTAGGGTATATTCCTAGAAGTGGGATCACTGGGTGAAATGGCAATTCAATTTTTAATTTTTTGAGGTAACACCATAGGGTGTTCCATAGTGCCTGCACCAGTCTACATTCCCAAAAGCAGTGTACTAGAGTCCCGTTTTCTCCACACCCTCGCCAACACTTGTTTGATGCTTTGTTGATGGCGGCCATTCTGACAGGTGTGAGGTGATACCTCATTGTTGTTTTAATTTGCATCTCTCTGATGATTAGTGATGTTGAGCATTTCTTCATATGTCTCTTAGCCATTTGTATGTCCTTTTTGGAGAGGGGTCTATTTAGTTCCTCTGCCCATTTTTTAATTGGGTTCTTTGTCTTCCTTTTGTTGAGTTGTATGAGCACTCTATATATTTTGGAGATTAACCCCTTATCTGATGTATCATTCGCAATTATGCTCTCCCATACAGTGGGTTCCCTATCTGTTTTGATGGTTGTTTCTTTTGCTGTGCGGAGCTTTTGAGTTTGATGTGGTCCCATGTGTTCATTTTTCCCTTTGTTTCTGTTGCCTTAGGTGATGTATCATTGAAGATTCTGCTGTGTATGATGTCCTAAATTTTCTTGCCTACATTTTCTTCTAGGATTTTTATGGATTCATGAGTCACATTTAAGTCTTTTATACATTTTCAGTTTATTCTTGTGTATGGTGTAAGATGATGGTCTAGTTTCATTTTTTTCATGTAGCTATCCAATTTTCCCAACACCATTTATTAAAGAGGCTGTCTTTACTCCATTGTATGCTCTTGCCTCCTTTGTCAAATATTAATTGAGCATAATGTCTTGGGTCAATTTCCGGATTCTCTCTTCTGTTCCACTGGTCTATATGCCTGTTGTTGTGCCAGTACCAGGCTGTTTTGATTACAGTAGCTTTGTAGTATAACCTGATATTCGGTATTGTGATCCCTCCTACTTTGTCCTTCTTTTTCAAGATTGCTGTGGTTATTCGGGGTCATTTTTGGCTCCATATGAACTTTTGAAATATTTGTTCTAGTTCTGTGAAATATGTCACTGGTATTTTGATGGGGATTGCATTGAATCTATAGATGGCTTTGGGTAATATGGACATTTTAATGATGTTAATTCTTCCAATCCATGAACAAGATATGTGCTTCCACTTTTTTTTATCTTCCTCTATTTCTTTTTTCAATGTCCTGTAGTTTTCTGCAAAAAGGTCCTTTACTTCTTTGGTTAAGTTTATTCCTAGGTATCTTAATTTTTTTTGCCGCGATGGTAAATGGAATTGTTTTTTCAGTTTCTCTTTCCGTGAGTTCATCATTGGTGTATGAGAATGCCGTTGATTTCTTGACGTTAATTTTGTATCCTGCTATTTTGCCAAATTCATTTATTAAGTCTAGTAGATTTTTGATGGAGTCTTTAGGGTTTTCTATATATAATATCATGTCATCTGCGAATAATGACAGTTTCACTTCCTCCTTTCCAATTTGGATTCCTTTTATTTTTTCTTCACGTCTGATTGCTGTGGCTAAGACATCCAGTACTATGTTAAATAAGAGTGGTGAAAGTGGGCATCCCTGTCTTGTTCCTGTTCTTAAGGGAAATGTTTTTAGATTTTGCCCATTGAGTATGATGTTGGCTGTAGGTCTTTCATATATGGCCTTTATTATATCAAGATATGATCCCTCTATTCCCAAATTGCTGAGCGTTTTTATCAGAAATGGGTGCTGGACTTTGTCGAATGCTGTTTCACAGTCTATTGTTATGATCATGTGGTTTTTATCTTTCATTTAGTTTATGTGGTGTATCACATTTATTGATTTGTGAATATTGAACCAACCATGCATCCCTGGGATGAATCCCACTTGGTCATGGTGAATAATTTTTTTGATGTATTGCTGGATCCATTTTGCTAGTATTTTGTTCAGGATTTTGGCATCTATGTTCATCAGGGATATTGGACTGTTGTTTTCTTTCATTGTAGTGTCTTTTTCTGGTTTTGGAATTAGAGTTATGCTGTCCTTATAAAACTAGTTTGGAAGTCTTCCTTCTTCTTGAATTTTTTGGAATAGTTTGAGGAGAATGGGTGTTAGTTCTTCTTTGAATGTTCGGTAAAACTCGCCCGTGAAGCCGTCAGGGCCTGGGCTTTTGTTTGCTGGGATGGTCTTGATTACATCTTCAATTTCCTTAGTTGTTATTGGTCTGCTCAAGTTTTCTATCTCTTCCCGATTCAGTTTTGGGGTACTATGTGTTTCTAGAAATGTGTCCATTTCGCTTAGATTGTCGAATTTGTTGCCATATAAATGTTCATAGTATTTGCTAATGATCCTTTGTATTTCTTTGGTGTCAGTTGTTACTTCTCCTCTTTCATTTCTGATTTTGTGTATTTGGGTTCTCTCTCTTTGTTTCTTGGCGAGTCTAGCTAAGGGTCCATCAATCTTGGTTATCTTTTAAAAAAACCAGCTCTTTGTTTCATTGATCTTTTGGAATGTTTTTCTGGTCTCTATGTCATTTATTTCTGTTCTGATCTTTACTATTTACTTCCTTCTCCTTGCTCTGGTGTTCTCTTTTGTTTGCTTTCCAGTTTTCTAAGTTGTGAGGTTAGATTGTCTATTAGAAATTTTTGTTGTTTCTTGAGGTAGGCCTGTAGTGCTATGAACTTCCCTCTCAGAACTGCTTTTGCTGCATCCCATTGATTTTGTGTTATGTGTTCATTTTCATTGGTTTCCAGGAAGTTTTTAATTTCTTCCTTGATCTCCTCGGTAACCCATTCATTGTTTAATAACATGCTATTTGGCCTCCATGTGTTCATATGTCTTTGCATGTTCTTGTTGCAATTGATTTCTAGTTTCATGCCATTGTGTTCTGAGAAGATGCTTGATATGATTTCAGTCTTCTTGAACTTGTAGAGACTTTGTGTCCTAACATGTGGTCTATCTTTGAGAATGTCCCATGTGCACTTGAGAAGAATGTGAATTCTGTAGTTTTGGGGTGTAATTCTCTGTAAATATCTATTAAATCCATTTGGTCTAATGCTTCGTTTAGAGTCTCTGTTTCTTTGTTAATTTTTTGTCTAGAGGATCTATCCAGTGATTTCAGCGGGGTGTGAAGTCCCCTGCTATTGTATTGCTGTCAATTTCTCCTTTGAAGTCCTCCATAAGATTTTTAATATATTTTGGTGCTCCTATATTGGGTGCATATATGTTTACCAAGATTATATCTTCCTGTTGAATAGACCCTTTCAATATTATGTAGTCGCCTTCTTTGTCTCTAGTTATGGTCTTCAATTTGAAATCTAATTTATCAGATATGAGTATTGCCAACCCAGCTTTTTTTTTCCTTTCCGTTTGCTTGGAAGATTTTTTTCCATCCCTTTACTTTTCACCCATGTGAGTCTTTTGTTGTGAGGTGGGTCTCTTGTAAACAACATATATGTGAATCATGTTTTCTTATCCAGTCAGCTACTCCGTGTCTTTTTATTGGAGCATTCAATCCATTTTCATTTAAGGTGATTATTGATACTTACTTATTTATTGCCATTTTTGTTCAGTGTGGTTCTATTTTCCTTCCTATTTCTTGTACTAATTACAGCAGTCCTTTTAACATTTCTTGCAGTGCTGGTTTGGTGTTAATATATTCCCTTAGCCTTTTTTTGTCTGGGAAGCTCTTTATTTGACCTTCTATTTTGAATGATAGCCTTGCTGGATAGAGTAATCTTGGATTCAGATCCTTTTTTTTCATGACCTTGATTACTACATGCCATTCCCTTCTGGCCTGTAGTTTTTCTGTTGAGAATCAGCTGATAGCCTTATGGGGGTTCCTTTGTTGGTAACCTGTTGCTTATTTTGCTGCCTTTAGGATTCTCTCTTTGTCTTTAATTTTTGGCATTTTAATTACTATGTGTCTTGGTGTGGGCCTGTTTGGGTTCTTTTTAATTGGAGCTTTCTGTGCTTCTTGAACTTGAATGCCTTCTTCCTTCACCAGGTTAGGAAAGTTTTCTGTCACTATTTCTTCAAATATATTCTCTATCCGTTGTTCATTTTCTTCTTCTTCGGGTCTCCTATGATGCGAATGTTATTACATTTCTAGTTGTCCCACAGTTCTCTTAAACTATCTTCCTGTTTTTTAATTGTTTTTTCCTTTTGGTTTTCTGATTGATTGATTTTTTTCTACTCTGTCTTCTAATTCACTGATCCGGTCCTTCGCTTCCTCTACTCTGCTGGTCAGTCCTTCCAATGTGTTCTATTTTTCTGCTTTGTCATTCTTCATTTCCACTTGGTTGGTTTTCAATGTTTCTATATCTTTACTCATGGTGTTGATGTCCTTACTCATGCTGTTTAGTTTTTTCAAGATCATGGCTCTGAACTCTACCTCTGATAAAATGCTTAACTGCATTTCATTTATCTCATCTTTGGTAGAGTTCTCTTGTTCTTTCATTTGGGATCTGTTTCTTTGTTTCACCATTTTTGCTATCTCAGTGGGTTTTGGAGTCTGCCAAATTTTCCCTGTGGGTGTTGGTGTTCTGCTGTTTGTGGCTCCCTCTACTGTGTTTGTATGAGCATGGAGGGCCCTCCTTAAACACCACTGTGAAATCTCACTTTCCTGGGTAGATTTGCAAGCTCAGGAAAGGTTCTGTTATGCTGTAGCTTTTTGCCTGGAAGCTATTAGCCTCAGTTACTTGTAAAGCCTTAGGATCTCAGTTGAATGAGAAACTCCCTCAGGTGTTTATAGTGTGAGCGGATTTCCTGAGGTTGGGGCTGATGCTGGTTGTTAATGAGCCTCAATTTGCATTTCCTTGCCTCACCTGGGAATCTCCAAGGGAGGGGCTGCCACAGCTCCGGGAATGAGCAAGCTTGGCTGCTGCTCTGTGTAACCAGGTAGGAGCAAGCTGGCCACTGTTCTATGTGGCCATGGCTCAGCACAAATTCTGAGCACCCTCCAAATCCCAGGTGTCCCCACAGACTTCCAGTCCAGTCCGCTCTCCCTCTGCCGGAGCCCCAGGTAAGTGACTGTAGCTATTTAGCGCTCTGCCCCGGCCCTCTGCACCGTGGAGCATCTTGGGATCTTAACCTGGAGTGCGGGCGCCACCGCTGCTCACAGCTAAGGCTGCTGCTGTCCATGGGCTCCCAACCTGCCACCCTCACAGTCCTCCACAGATACTACCAGGCTCATTCAGTGTCCCTGCTTGTATGATCCTCTCCCGCTGCTTTTCTGTTGCTTTTTCCCAATGATTTGTCTTTATTTTAGTTGTAACTCCTGTTTGGTTGTGGGAGATCGTCTGTGTAGCTTCCATTTACTCCACCGCCATTTTCTCTCCTCTCCCTGCTTTCAAATGTGAAATCGTTTCAAGCTAAATTAAGGCTGTGGAAAGTGCAACTCAAAAAGAATAACATGGTGCATTTCCCCACTCTGGGAGGACAAAAGCCTTCTAGGACATTTGAATACGCTGGTGAATGTGCATAAGTATTAAGCATTTAATGAAAGATTCAAGGATGTGATAAGTAAACAAATGCGACTGAACATCTTTGCTACACCATTGAATGTGGAACCAGCTGATGTGCCTGATAATCTACAACTGTATATCATTCAGCTGCAAAGCAATGATGAGCTGAAAGCTAGGTACAATAACCTCCCACTGCTATAAATGTGACATAAGCAATGATGAATTTCCCATTTTAATTAGACATGTAGTGAAATATGCATCTGTGTTCGGAACAATTTACTGCTGAGAACAGTTCTTTTCAAAATTTTGCAAAGAGTTGACTATGCTCCAGACTAACCAACACAAATCTGCAAAAGCAGTTGCAAGTAGCAAATCATCAACCCCAGCTAACATCACACATCTCACTAAAGAGAAGTTCCAGCCATCACATTAGGGGTGAGTTAATTAAATGTTTGACCAAATATATCAGGCTAATTTTTAAGTTGATAATTTTGTATGCCCAGCAAATGATGTTAGAAATATCCAAATGGCCCTTGGCAGAAAAAAGGTTCCCCACTCTTGTCCTAGGGCAAGAGAAACAAAGGGAAAAATAAACAAATGGGACTACATTAAACTAAAAACTTATATACAGCCAGAGAAACCAGCATCAAAATGAAAAGAGAACCTACTGTATGGAAGAACATATTTTCCAATGATAACATCATATAAGGAGTTAATTTTCAACATATGTAAAGTACCCATACAGCTCAACAAAAGGAAGACAAAGAATCCAATTTAAAAATGGGCAAAGGACCTGAATAGACACTTCTCCAAAAAAGATATACAAATGGCCAAGAGACATATTAAAAAATACTCAAAGTCACTAATTATCAGAAAGATGCAAATTAAAACAACAATTAGGTATCACCTCACATCTGTCAGAATGGCAACCTTCAATAAATCAACAAGCAACAAGTTCTGCTGAGGGTGTGGAGAAAAGGGGACTCTAGCATACTGCTGGTGGGAAAGCACACTGGTGCAGCCATATCGAAAAAAATATGGTGTTTCCTCAAAAAATTAAAAATTAAACTGCCATTTGATCCAGTGATCCCACTTCTAGGAATATATCTTATGAATCCCGAAACACCAATCAGAAAGAATATATGCACCCCCATGTTTATAGCAGTGCTTTTCACAATAGCTAAGATCTAGAAACAGCCCAAGTGTCCATCAGTAGATGAGTGGATAAAAAAAGCTGTGGTACATATACACAATGGAATACTATGCAGCTGTAAGAAAGAGAGATCTCTTACCCTTTGAGACAGCATGGATGGACCTGGAGAGTATTATGCTAAGTGAAATAAGCCAGTCAGAGAAAGACTAGTATCACATGATCTTACTTATTTATGGAATCTAATGAACAAAATAAATTAACCAACAAAATAAGTCCTGAGGCAAAGAGGCATGGAACAGACTGACATATCTCAGAGGCAGGGTGTGGGGGGAGGGGATGAGGAAATAAGAGATAAACAAAAGAACTTGTATACTGATATGCATAGCCCATGGACACAGACAACAGGGTGGTGAAGGCCTGGGGGGTATGGGATGTGCAGAGGGGATAAAGGGAGTGGGGAGTGGGGACATCTGTAATACTGTCAACAGTAAAAATACATGTATTTTTAAATATTTTTTCTTCATTGATTTTAGAGAGAAAAGGAGAGGGAGAAAGAGAGAGAACATTGATTGGCTGCCTCCTGCATGCCCCTCACTGGAGATCGGGCCCACAACCTGGGCATGTGCCCTGACTGGGAATCGAACCTCCAACCTCTTGGTGCATGGGTCAATGCTCAACCACTGAGCCACACCAGCCAGGCTTTCTTTTTTTTTTTTTTAATCCTCACCTGAGGATATTTCTCTATTTATTTTCAGATAGAGTGGTGGGAGGGAGAGAGAAGGAGAGAGAAACATCCACGTGAGAGGGACACATGGACTGGCTGCCTCCCTCATGACCCCGACCAGGCCCCGGGAACGAACCTCAACCGAGGTACATGCCCTTGACCGGAATCGAACCCGTGACTCTTTGGTCCGCGGGCCGATGCTCTGTCACTGAGCCAAACTGGCCAGAGCAAAAAAAAAAAATGTATTTTTTAAAAGAAATTCATAGTTGTGATGAAATGTGAATTAGGATGTTTTTCAATAATGGGAAATTATAATGAACAGTCACACAAAAGCCCAGATAAATCCTCTCCCCAAAGGCAGTCAGTGGCTTTCTCTTAACATCCCATAGCATGCTATTTTCCCTTCTAACTTAGACCATGGTTGAGGCTAGCTAATTTGTAATAGTCATTTATCTAATACAATATTTTATTATTATTAAGTATATATTGAACTGAAATAGAGTTTCTCAAATTTATTCGGGGTAGGCACAGCTTTGCAAATTACTCACTTTGCCCCTTCCAGATGGTGGTTAGATATGCTGGCCAAATGCAAACATTAGTCAAGTGCATTTATTTAGGTGTCAATTTGACTTCAAAACCCTACTCTCTTTACTTGTGTACAAATAAATGGAAATTTATTATGAGAATTTGAAAGCAAAAATTTAACTATGGCTGGTATATAAACAATCAATACCCAAATCATTCTCGGTATTCACTATCTTTGCTGGCATTTTAGGATGCAAGATAGGGTTGATAAATCTCATGTGTAATGAGCACCAAAGTCAATGCTTCCTGCACCAAGATGATATGCACTTCATTTAAGTATTTTCATCTGGAGCTTGAAATAGTTTGATATTCCCATCAATGTGTGAAAACAATTTTGAATCCATAATAAAATGCTGGGCTTTGCTATACTCTATTCCAAAAGATTTACCATGAAATTTAGGACCATTCCAATTGAATTGCTAGATAAGCATAGGAATAACTCAAGGAACAATACAAACTAAATGATTGATTGTGTCCTGGTGACTAACAAACATCAAATTTCCCTTTCTGAGGCAGAGGCTGGAATAAAGTCATCTCAAGTTGCCAAGAATAAAAAATACCAAAGCAAATTCAGCCTGGGTTGTGAAAAGTGCACACCCAGAGACTCCCACACACACAGCCAACTTGGCTCCCTGGATGATGCCAATCCTCACCCAGTAAATAAATGTGCAGTCCTAGCCCCTCCTAGATCAGTGGAGAAATATTATTTATTTATTCAACAATTGTTTCTTGAGCACCTACGTGTACACTAAGTTAGAAACTGGTGGAAGAATGTACTCTCTTGGATAATACATTTCTGTGGGAGAGACACCAAACAAGTAAATGCATAATTAGATATTATGATAAATGACCAAACAAACAAACAAAAAAACTGGAGATCTATATAGAGAATAATGGAGTCAGAGGAAAACAGTCATTTCCACATTTTTTTTATACTTAATATGTTTTATGAATATTTTCTCCAGGCATTTTGCTTGTCTATTCATTTCCTTACTGGTATCTTTTAATAAACAGTTCTTTTTTCTCATTAAGCATCATTGACAAAGATATTTGCTTTTATATTTATTTATTTCTGCCTACTTTCTACAAAAAAGCCTTGCCTACACCCAGATTGAAAATATATTTGTTTATGTTACCTTCTAGAAGCTTTGTAGTTTAAGCATTATGTTTATATCTGTGATTTGTCTTGAATTACATTTTTTGTGTGATGTAAGGTAGGGGTTAAGATTCATTTTTTTTTTTCTCATATGGGTATCCTGTTTTTCCAGTACCATTTGTCGAAAATATTCTATTTTTATTGAACTTACTGGAGTAACATTGGTTAATAAAATTACATAAGTTTCAGATGTGCAATTCATATATTGTATTGTGTGTTCACCACTCCAAGTTAAGTCTCCTTCCATCACCATTTATGCCCGCTATATCCTCTTCTACCTCCCTCAACCCCCTTTCCCTCTGGTAATCACCTAATCACCATGCTGTTGATAGAGAACACATTGACAACTGTCAGAGGGGAAAGGGATTATGGAGATGGGTGTAAAAGGTGAAAGAATTAAGCAAAAAACAAAAACTCATAGACACGGACAAGACTCTCTTTTCTTTTCTTTCTTTATCTTTATTGTTCAGAGTATTACACATGTCCCCATCCTTTTTATCTTGCAATGCCCCCCTCCACCTGGTTCCCACCCTGTGCCAGGCTTTCACCACCCTATTTCTGTGTCCTTGGGTAATACATATATACATATAAGTTCATGGGTTAATCTCTTCATGCCCCCCCCCACTGAGATTTGTCCCTCTGTTTCATAGTCCCATGCCTCTGTTTCTATTTCATTCAAAAGTTTATTTTATTCATTAGATTCCACATAAAAGGGAGATCATGTGATACTTGTGTTTCCTTTACTGCCTTATTTTGCTCAGAATAATACTCTTCAGGTCCCTTCATGCTGTCTCAAAGGGTAAGAGATCGTTCTTTTTTATAGCTATGTAATATTCCATTGTGTAAATGTACCACAGAATTTCTATTCACTCATTTAATGATGCCCACTTGGGCTGTTTCCAGAACTTAGCTATTGTGAAGAGCACTGCTATGAACATAGGGGTGCATATATTCTTTCTGATAGGTGTTTTGGGATTCATAGGATATATTCCTATAAGTGGGAACACTGGGTCAAATTGGCAGTTCAATTTTTAATTTTTTGAGGAAATTCCATACTGTTTTCCATAGTGGCTGCACCAGTCTGCATTCCTACTAACAGTATACTAGAGTCCCCTTTTCTCCATACCCTCGCCAGCATTTGTTGTTTGATGTTTTGTTGATGACTACCATTCTGGCAGGTGTGAGGTGATAACCTCATTGTCATTTTAATTTTATCTCTGTGATGATTAGTGACTTTGAGTATTTCTTCGTATGTCTCTTGGCCATTTGTATCTCCTCTTTGGAGAAGTGTCTATTCAGGTCCTTTGCCCATTTTTAAATTGGATTGTTTGTCTTCCTTTTGTTGAGTTGTATGGGTACATTACATATTTTTAAAATTAATCTTATATCTGATGTGTCACTGGCAAATATGTTCTCCCATACAATGGATTCCCTTTTCAATTTGATGCTGGTTTCTTTGGCTGTGCAGAAGCTTTTTAGTTTGAAGTAGTCCCATTTGTTTATTTTTTCCTTTGTTTCTCTTGCCCTAGTTGATGCATAGGTAACAATTCTGCTATGTGAGCTGTCTGAAATTTTGCTCCCTACATTTTCTTCTAAGATTTTTATGATTTTATGACTTACATTTAAGTCTTTTATTCATTTTGAGTTTATTCTTATGTATTGTGTAAGTTGATGGTCTAGTTTCATTTTTTCTTTAATGTACCTGTCCAATTTTCCCAACACTATTTATTGAAGAGACTGTCTTTACTCCACTGTATGCTCTTGCCTCCTTTGTCAAATATTAACTGAGCACAATGGCTTGGGTCAATTTCTGGGTTTTCTGTTCTGTTGCACTGGTCTATATACCTGTTCCTATGCCAGTACCAGGCTGTTTTGATTACAGTGGCTTTGTAGTATAACCTGATATCCGGTATTGTGATCCCTCCAACTTTGCTCTTCTTTCTCAAGATTGCTGAAGTTATTCAGGGTCCTTTTTGGTTCCATATAAATGTTTGGAGTATTTGTTCTAAATCTGTGATATATGCCTTTGGTATTTTAATAAGGATTGCATTGAATCTATAGATTACTTTGGGTAGTATAGACATTTCAATGATGTTAATTCTTCTAATCCATGAACACAGTATATTCTTCCACTTGTTTATATCTTCCTTTATCACTTTTTTTCAACAATCTGTAGTTTTCTAAGTACAAGTCTTTTAACTCCTTGGTTAATTTTATTCCTAAATATCTTTAAAATTTTTGCAGTGGTAAATGGGATTAATTTTTTAGTTTCTCTTTCTGAGAGTTCATTATTACTGTATAAAATTGCCATCAATTTCTGGGTGTAATTTTGTATCCTGCTACATTGCCAAATTCATTTATTAAATCTAGTAGTTTTTTGGTGGAGTCTTGAGTTTTCTATGAACAACATTATATCATATGCAAATAATAACAGTTTTACTTCCTCCTTTCCAATTTGGATGCCTTTTACTTTTACTTGTTGTCTGACTGCTGTGGCTAGGACATCCAATAATATCTTGAATAAAGTGGTGAATGTGGGCATCCCTGTCTTGTTCCTGGACTTAGGGGAAATGCTTTAATTTTTACCCATTCAGTATGATGTTGGATGTAAGCTTATCATATATGGCCTTATTATGTTGAGGCATGATCCCCCTTTCCCACTTTACTGAGAGTTTACAAAGAAAGAGAATTATAGGCCAATATCCCTGATGAACATAGATGCTAAAACCCTCAATGAAACATTAGCAAATCGGATCCAGCAACATACTAAAAATTTCATACAACATGACCAAGTGGGATTTATTCCAGGGATGCAAGGCTGGTACAATATCTGCAAATCAATAAATGTGATACATCACATAAAGATAAAAATAACATGATCATATCAATAGATGCAGAAAAAGTATTTGACAAAATCCAACACCCATTTTTTGATAAAGACTCTATTTTCTAAACTGAACTACTTTGGCACATTTCTCAAAAATCAATTGACTTTAGAATTTTGGGTTTAAATCTAGAATCCTATTCTGTTTTATTGATCTATTTTTTCTACCCCTCTGCCAGTACCACACTGTCTTAATTACTGAAACTTTACAGTAACACTTGAATTCATATATATGTTTACTTTGTTCTTTGTTTTCAATATTTGGCTATTCTATACCGCAACACAATAAAGGCTATATATGAAAAGCCCACAGCTAATATCATAATCAATGGAGAAATTGTAAAAGCTTATCTTCTAAGATCCAGTACAAGGCAAGTGTGCCCACACTTGTCACTTCTATTCAACATAGTACTGGTAGTCTCAGCCAGAGCAATTAGACAATAAATGAATAAACGAATAAATAAATCCAAATAGGAAAGAAAGAAGTAAAATTATTAGTTTGAAGATGACATAATCATATATGTAGAAAACCCTAAAGACTAAAAAACAAAAAACAAAAAAACAAACTGTTAGAACAAAGAAACAAATTCAGTAAAGTATAGGATACACAAATCAATCTACATACTGGTGTGATTCAGTTTGTTGAGCATCATCCCATGTAAACAATGAACTATCCAAAAAGGAAATTAAGAAGATAATCCCATTTACAAGAGCAACAATAAGAATAAAATACTTAGGAATACACATAAACAAAGAAATGAAAGACCTGTACACCAAAAATGATAAAACTTCAATGAAGAGAGACACATGTAAATGGAAAGACAGCCTGTGTTCACAGATTGAAAAAATTAATATTGTTTAAATGACCATACTACCTAAAGTAATCTGCAGTTTCAATGTAAATCCTATCAAAATTCGAATGGCATTTTTCAGAGAAACAGAAAAAAATGATCCTTAAAATTCATATGGAATGGTAAAAGACCCCAAATAGCCAAAGCTGCCTGGACTAAGAAGAACAAAGCTGGGGACATCACATTTCCTGATTTCTAATATATTACAAAGCTACAGTAATCAAATAGTGTGACACTAGCATACTAACAGACACAGAGACTAATAAATCCACACATTAATAGTCAACCAATATCCATTCTCCCAAAATTAACTGATAGATTCCTGAAAATGAAAAAAAAATCCTGGAATATTTTATTAAAATTGACAAGTTGTTTCTAAAATTTATATGGAACTTCAGAGGACCTAAATAGCCATATCACACCCCCACACACACACCATTATTGAGGTATAATTGACAAATTAAATCATATATATAAAATAAGATTTGATGTTTTCATATGCATGTACATTGTGAAATAATAGCCAAATAAAGCTAGTTATAATATCCATTACCTTATATATTTACCATTTTCTTCCTTTCCTTCCTTCCTTCCTTCCTCCCTTCCTTTTCTTTCTTTTTCCTCTTAATTTCAAGTTTAAAATACAGTATTGTTGACTACATTCACATTGATGTACATTTTATTTCCAATTTTTTTTTCAATGTGCATTACTGAAACTTTGTACTCTGACTAACATCCTACACGCTGGAGTGATATCCCATCATATGTGCAGGTCCTGCCTGCATTCAAAGAGTAGGTAAATTGACAGAGCAAAATCAAACCAGTTAGCATTGGGAATCTTGAGGGCCACCTCAGATTTCTGCCTCCTACAATATATAAGGCCCCAGCCTTTGCTTTCCTATCTAGTTTCAATTTTGACAACTACTTTGTCACCCCCTTATAATTTTACTCTAGAATTACATGACTATGTATAGATTCTGTAATACATATTTCCCTATTTCTGTACATGTTGCAACTATCTACCTGGAATGCTTCTCCCTCTATCTGTCTAGTGAATAAACTTCTATTCATCCTGTAAGTCTCAGCTTGGATGATACTGTCTCAGTAATACCTTCATTGACTACCAAGTAGACCCACCCACTTAAAATTAAGCCCCACTATACTAAGTTTCTTGAGAGCAAGTACCCTATCTTTTTTTGCTATATCTCCAATCTAAGTTTAGTGCTAAGCATGAGTAAAACATTTGTAAATGGTGGTTGGGAGAATGAATAAATTAAGGAATAGCTAAAAAATTATAAAAAGTCTGGTATGGGAAGAGGCTGAAGATAAAGCTAGAGACTGTCAGAAGCTACTCTGTGGAGGGTTTAGTATGCCATACTAAGGAATTTGGATTTTATTCTAAAAACAATTGAGAGCCATCAAAAGGTTTTAAATCAGGAAGTAAAATTATGAGATTTCGATTTTAATAAGCTTACTCTGAAGCTGTAGATAAGTGTTTCTAAAAGTATAAACCTTGGACCATCTGCACCTGAATCAATGATGTTGGTAGAAATGCAGATTGCCAGTCAGTTCCAGACCTAGTATATCATAGTATCAAACGGTGGAGTATTTTAACATACTCTCCCCCATGATTTTTATGTTCACTAAAGCATGAGACTCTCTGCAATACAGGGTGAATTGGGGCACTTAATGGATGTGAGTAAACCTGGACTAGTTTCTTCATTGCTCTCTGCCTCAGTTTCCTCATCTATAATATGGCTATGATAACAGCAATTACCTTATGAGGAGGGTGAATTAAATAAGGAAAGGAGCCCTGGCTGGTGTGGCTCAGTTAGTTGAGGATCATCCCATGCACCAAAAGGTCACCAGTTTGTTTCCCAGTCAGGGTATATGCCTGAGTTGTGGGCTCCATCCCCAGTAGGGGGTGGGCAGGAGGCCGATGGATGTTTCTCTCTCACCTTGATGTTTCTCTCTCTCCATTCCTCTCACTCTAAAATCAATAAAATATTTTTAAAAATAAAATAAACAAGGTAAGGAATATAAAGTTCTTAGAAAGCACCTATTATAGGCTAGTATAAGAAAAAACAATTTGTGTTAACTATCATTACCATTATTTATTGGAAGAGCAAAGAATGGAAAAAGAAGAATCTGTTACAGTCATCTGAGTGAGTGATGCTAAAGGCCTGACTTCAGGCATTGGCAGCAGGAATAGAAAAGAAGGGTAGAGTTAAAGAAGAATTTAAGGGATCATCAAAAGGACTTGGTCACTGATTGAACTGGGGTATGGGAAACAAGAAGTCAGAGTTCAAACTCAAGGAGGTGAGGAAGTAAAAACTTTTAGAAGGGAAATCCTGAGTTCATTTTGAAATATGGTGAGTCTGAGGTGCCTACAAGTCTTCTAAGTGGAGTGGTCCTGATAGGTTGGCCAACATGCCAAGGAGGAAAGGAGTATGTTGTGAAAACAACATCTAACACATGGCTGTCAAGACTTGCTCAATCAAGGCACATCTGTAGTTCCAAGTCAATTTCCAGTTAGTCACCCAGACCCATTGGGAGTTCTTCTGCAAGCCCAACATCAGACTGGGATAAGCTATAGGCAATTCTACTTTAACCCTTGGGGAGTACCCAGAGACTAGCTTCAATTAGAATCTATCTCAAGCCAGATATTGTGTGGCTGAATTGAACAAAGACTAGGAGTTTTTATCAACATTTGCAAAGGTCTCTGAAATGCATCTGAAATGATACTAGGCAGAGCATGGTGGCCATTAAGAATTAAAGATGTGACCACATAACAAAAACAGGGCCGGAGGAAGTGTGCTGCAGTGAAGCCTTCTAGCTCGTAAGGTCTATGGAAGTGGGAACCAAAGGCCCAGATTATTTGTTTTAGAGTCTTTTTCAGCTGTTTGAAATAACTCCTTCCTAAGATATAAAGCAGGATGCAAAAATAAAAATAAGGGGTAAACAGGTTGTATGATGAAAATGTTGCTGTGGAGTAGTGACAGAGATCTTTTATAAGTGTCAAAAAAACATTTCAAAATCACATTGGCCCAAGTGTGACCCACCACCTTTGCTGTTTACATAGACTCCTTTATGCAGTCTTGTCTCTGTATGTGGCTGATGCTTACATTTAGCTTAAAAGGTCTCAGAGAATTTATACAGCAATTAATTAAATTGCAGACCTGCTCCCTAACTGTTACTCATTTAGTTACAATGGATCAAACTTCAGGAGTTCTGATTCACCCAGAAGTAGGCCCAACTGATTTATGTAATCTTTGCATCTCTTCCCTACTGGTAGGCTGTAGGAAATATTAGACACCAATTACATCAATATTGTTGATATTTACAACTGAGCATTAGGAGGATATAAACTTTTAAATTATATATGCCGGTTTTCATGAACATAGTTAAAATGTAATCATTGAGACAGTATAATTGACAAAACACTAGCACAAAAATTAATTTCTTCCATACAGTTTGACATTAAATACAGTGAATTCAGGAACTTTTTAAAAACCACCATGAAGATGATATCACAATTGACCCCACTCCCTGGTGATAGCGTCCTCTGCAATTTTCTCAGGCCTGGAGTTTGGGGTCTTGGGGGTATCAAAGCAATGAGAATCATTTTTTGATCGATGCATTGGCATTCAATATAAAAATTCCTATTTAAAAATACTGAAGTTTATATTTTATGTAAGACATCCCAGTTTCCATGTTTTTTGTTTTTGTTTTTGTTTTTAGTGTAAACAAGGAATATAGGCATGTGGCTAAAAAAGCAAGAACCAACCAGGAAAGGGCTTATTTTGAAAAGAAAATCTCCTCTCATGCTAGAATTCCCAAAGGCCACTATTTCAACAGTTTCTGATGTCTCCTTCCAGCAATTTTTGATGTTGATATACAAATATGAATATATGCATCCTTTTAAATCATAAATGGGAACATACTGCACAAACTATCAGTACCTTATCTCTTTTCCTTGAATAATGCACTGACAAGACCTCTATTATTACCCAAGTCGAATTTCCTCATCCCTTCTCTAGACTTCTGCAGTAGCATGTTTAATCGAAATTCTTACTGATTGAAGATGGCCATGCAGTTGTAAAAAATACAGAAAGATTGCTTGTTTGCTTTTCCCAGATAATCCAAATGATAATATTTTATAAAACTATACTACAATAGCACAACCAGGATATTGGCATTGTATAATTCACTAATCTTACTCAGATTTCCCATATTATTGGTACTCATTTGTGTATTTGTGTGTGTGTGTATAGTGTATTTAGTTCTATACATTTTTTTCTCCTGCATAGGTTCATGTATCCATCACGAAAGTCAAAATACTGAAGAGTTCGAACCACACAAAGATCCTTCCTGTTGCCCTTTCATAACCACTCCTACTTCCCTCCTGCCACCCTCTCTCCTATCTCTAACTCCTGGCAACCATTAATATACCCTTCATTTCTAAAATTTTGTCATTTCAAAAATGCTATACAAATGGAATCATGCTTTTTTTAAAACCTTTTTGGGATTAGCTTTCTCCACTAGCATAATTTCCTGAGGATTTACCCAAGTTGTTGCATGTTTCAATAGTTTATTCCTTTTTAAATTTGTTTTCTTTATTGATTTTAGAGAGAGGAAGGGAGATGCAAAGAGAGAGAAACATCAATGAGAGAGAACATTGTTTGGCCACCTCCTCCATGCCCCTCACTGGGGATCGAGCCCACAACCTGGGCATGTGCTCTGTCCAGGAATTGAACCGGTGACCTCTTGGTGCATGGGCGATGCTCAGCCACTGAGCCTCACCGGCTGGGAGTAGTTTATTCCTTTTTATTGCTGAGTAGCAGTATTGCATGGTATGGCTATTCTTTAATCATTCACTTGTTGAAGGACATCTGGGCTGTTTCCAGTTTTTACCTATTAGGAATAAAGATGCTATGAACATTCATGTACAGATTTTTGTGTGGACATAAAATTACATTTCTCTGGGACAAACACCCAAGAGTGCCCTTTCTGGGTCATATGATGATTGCACGTTTAGTTTTGTAGCATTCTGTGAAAATAATGTCCAAATCGGCTGTGCCATGGCAACATAGGAGTAATCCAGTTTCTCTGAATCCTTACCTTCATTTGATGTTTTTTTTTTTTTATTTTAACCACTCTGATAAATATGTTATTTTATTTTGTTTTTAATTTACACTTCCCTGATGGCTAATGATGTTGAACATCTTTATTTGCCATCTGTATATCCACTTTGGTGAAATGTGTCTTGATAATTTCATAATTAGATTTTTTTGATTCTTTACTGCTAGGTCATGAGAGCTCTTCATATATTCCTTTTTTTTTTTTTTTTTTTTTTTTGCATTTATCTTCAGATAGAGCTGGAGGGAGAGAGGGAGGAAGAGAGAGAGAGAAACATCCATGTGAAAGAGACATATCGAGTGATTGCCACCCACACGACCCCAACCAGGGCCAGGGTCAAACTGCAACCAAAGTACATGCCCTGGAACCGAATCTGGGACTCTCTGGTCCATGGACCGATGCTCTAACCTCTGAGCCAAACCAGCCAGGGCTCTTTATATATTCTTGATACTAGTCTTTGTCAGATATGTTGGTTGCAAATATTTTCTCCCAGACCATAGTTTATCTTTCATCTCCTTCACATGGACTTGAACAGAACAAAAGTTTTTAATTTTACCCAGGTAGGTGTAGCTCAATTGTTGGCCCGTGCATCAAAGGGTCGTGGGTTCAATTTCCGGTCAGGGGTACATACCTGGATTGTAAGTTCGATCACTGGCCCCAATTGGGGCGTGTGTGGGAGGCAACCAATCCATGTGTCACTCTCACATCGGTGTTTCTCTTCTCTCTCTCTCTCTCTCTCTCTCTCTCTCTCTCTCTCTCACTCTCTCTCTCTCTCTCTCCCTCTCTCCATTCCACTCTATCTAAAAATCAATGGAAAATTATCCTTGAGTGAGAATTAGCAAAAAAAAATCATCTTTAATTTTGAAGAGGTTAAATTTTTATATTTTTTCTTTTATGGATCATGCTTTGTGTCAAGCCTAAAAACCTCCTGTCTAGCCCTAGATCCCAAAGATTGTCTATGGTTTTCTAAAAGTTTTATAGTTTTATGTTCCACATTTAAGTTTATGATACATTTTGTGTTAATTTTTGTATAAAGTATAAGGCTTAGGTGAAAGTTCTTGAGGGGTTTGAGGAGATGTGGTTCTTTTGTTTGTTTTTTTGCCTTTAGATGTCCAATTGCTCCAGCACTATTTGTTGAGAAGTCCATCCTTCCATTGAATTACTCTTATAATTTGTTAAAAACAGTTGAGCATATTTATAAAGGTCTATTTCTGGGATCTTTATTCTATTTCATTGACCAATGTGTTTATCCCTCCACCAGAAGTACACTATCTTAATTACACTAGCCCGGTTGTCAAGTAGAGCATTTCCTCCCAATTAATTCTTCTCTATCAATTTTATTTTATCTATCCTAGGGCCTGTGCCTTTCCATACGCTTGAAAAAATGTTTACTCTGTTGTTCTTGGGTAGAATCTTCTATATATACATCAATTCAATCCTGTTGATTGATAGCATTGCTTCTATAACTTTGCTGATTTTCTGTGTAGTAGTTCTGTACGTTTCTGAGAAGGGAGGCTTTAAAGTCCACAACTATACTTTTGGTTTTGCCTGTTTCTATTTTTAGCCCTATCAGTTTTAGCTTGATATATTTTGAGACTGATTTTGTGTATGCACACTTTTAGGATGGTAATATCTTCCTGGGTGATTGATCCTTTTATAATTATATAATGTCCCTCTTTGAAGTGATTTTTTTAAATCAGAAATCTATTCTGTCAGATATTAACATAGCCACACCTTCGTTTTATTTTTTTATTTTTTTATTATATTTTATTAATTTACTTCTGTTACAGATGTTTCTCCTTTTTTCCGCCATTGACCCCCTCCTCCCCCTCCCTCCTTGCCCCGTCCCAAGTTTTGTTGTCCATGTCCATTGGTTATGAGTACATGCATACAAGTTCTGTGTTCATCGCTCAACTCCCCCACTGCCTCTTCTGGCAAATGTCAGTCTGTACCCTATTTCCACGTCTCTGAGACTACCCTGTTCCTCACACTGTTATGTTTATTATATTCCAGAAATAAGTGAGATCATATGATATTTGTCTTTCTCTGCTTGGCTGGTTTCACTTAGGATAATAGTTTCCAAGTCCTCCCATGTCGTCGCAAAGGATAATAGATCTTTCTTTCTTACAGCTGCATAGTACTCCATTGTGTATATGTACCACAGCTTTTTTATCCATTCATCTACTGATGGACACTTGGGCTGTTTCCAGATCTTACCTATTGTAAATAGTGCTGCTATGAACATGGGGGTACATGTATTATTTCTAATTGGTGTTTCAGGCTTCTTAGGGTATACGCCTAGGAGTGGGATCACTGGGTCAAATGGTAATTCAATTTTTAATTTTTTGAGGTAACACCATAGTGTTTTCCATAGTGGCTGCACCACTCTGCACTCCCACCAGCAGTGTACTAGAGTCCCCTTTTCTCCACACCCTCGCCAACACTTGTTGTTTGATGCTTTGTTGATGGTGGCTATTCTGACAGGTGTGAGGTGATACCTCATTGTTGTTTTAATTTGCAACTCTCTGATGATAAGTAAAGTTGAGCATTTCTTCATATGTCCCTTGGCCATTTGTATGTCTTGTTTGGAGAGGTGTCTATTTAGTTCCTCTGCCCATTTTTTAATTGGGTTTATTGTCTTCCTTTTGTTGAGATGTATGAACATTCTTTATATTTTGGAAATTAGTCCCTTCTCTGATATATCATAGGCAATTATGCTCTCCCATACAGTGGATTGCCTGTCCACTTTGATGGTTGTTTGTTTTGCTGTGCAGAAGCTTTTGAGTTTGATGTAGTCCCATGTGTTCATTTTTTCCTTTGTTTCTGTTGCCTTAGGTGATATATCAGTGAAAATTTTGCTGCGTATGATGTCTGAAATTTTGTTGCCTACATTTTCTTCTAGGATTTTTATGGATTCATGAGTCACATTTAAGGCTTTTATCCATTTTGGTTTATTCTAGTGTATGTTGTAAGCTGATGATCTAGTTTCATTTTTTTGCATGTAGCTGTCCAATTTTCCCAACACCATTTATTGGGTCCTTGTCTTCCTTTTGTTGAGTTGTATGAGCACTCTATGTATTTTGGAGATTAACCCCTTATCTGATGTATTATTGGCAATTATGATCTCCCATACAGTGGGTTCCCTATCTGTTTTGATGGTTGTTTCTTTTGCTGTGCAGAAGCTTTTGAGTTTGTTGTAGTCCCATGTGTTCATTTTTCCCTTTGTTTCTGTTGCCTTAGGTGATGTATCAGTGAAGATTCTGCTGCGTATGATGTCTGAAATTTTGTCGCCTACATTTTCTTCTAGGATTTTTATGGATTCACGAGTCACATTTCAGTCTTTTATCCATTTTGACTTTATTCTTGTGTATGGTGTAAGTTGATGGTCTAGTGTCATTTTTTTGCATGTAGCTGTCCAATTTTCCAAACACCATTTATTAAAGTGGCTGTCTTTACTCCATTGTATGCTCTTGCAGCCTTTGTCAAATATTATTTGAGCATAATGTCTTGGGTCAATTTCCGGATTCTCTGTTCTGTTCCACTGGTCTATATGCCTGTTCTGGTGCCAGTACCAGGCTGTTTTGATTACAGTAGCTTTGTAGTATAATCTGATATCCGGTATTGTGATCTCACCTACTTTGTCCTTCTTTTTCAAGATTGCTGTGCTATTCAGGGTCTTTTTTCGTTCCATATGAACTTTTGAAATATTTGTTACAGTTCTGTGAATTATGACACTGGTATTTTGATGGGGATTGCTTTGAATCTATAGATTGCTTTGGGTACTATGGACATTAATGATGTTAATTCTTCCAATCCATGAACAAGGTATGTGCTTCCACGTTTTTAGATCTTCCTCTATTTCTTTTTTCAATGTCCTGTAGTTTTCTGCAAATAGGTCCTTTACTTCTTTGGTTAAGTTTATTCCTAGGTATCTTAATTTTTTTGCTGCGATGGTAAAATAGGATTGTTTTTTTAGTATCTCTTTCCGGAAGTTCATCATTGGTGTATAAGAATGCCGTTGATTTCTTGACGTGAATTTTGTATCCTGCTACTTTGTCAAATTCATTTATTAAGTCTAGTAGATTTTTGATGGCGTCTTTAGGGTTTTCTATATATAATATCATGTCATCTGCGAATAATGACAGTTTCACTTCCTCCTTTCCAATTTGGATTCCTTTTATTTTTTCTTCCCATCTGATGGCTGTGACTAAGACTTCCAGTACTATGTTAAATAAGAGTGGCGAAAGTGGGCATCCTTGTCTTGTTCCTGTTCTTAAGGGAAATGTTTTTAGTTTTTGCCCATTGAGTATGATGTTGGCTGTAGGTCTTTCATATATGGCCTTTATTATATCAAGATATGATCCCTCTATTCCCAACTTGCTGAGCGTTTTTATCAGAAATGGGTGCTGGACTTTGTCAAATGCTTTTTCAGCGTCTATTGATATGATCATGTGGTTTTTATCTTTCATTTTGTTTATGTGGTATATCACACTTATTGATTTGAGAATATTGTACCAGCCTTGCATCCCTGGGATGAATCCCACTTGGTCATGGTGAATAATTTTTTTGATGTATTGCTGGATCCGATTTGTTAGTATTTTGTTCAGGATTTTGGCATCTACGTTCATCAGGGATATTGGCCTGTAGTTTTCTTTCTTTGTAGTGTCTTTTTCTGGTTTTGGAATTAGGATTATGCTGGCCTTATAAAACGAGTTTGGAAGTCTTCCTTTTTCTGGAATTTTTAGAAATAGTTTGAGGAGAATGGGTGTTAGTTCTTCTTTGAATGTTCGGTAAAACTCGCCCGTGAAGCCATCCGGGCCTGGGCTTTTGTTTGCTGGGAGAGTCTTGATTACATCTTCATTTTCCTTAGCTGTTATTGGTCTGTTGAAGTTTTCTATCTCTTCCCGGTCCAGTTTTCAGAGACTATGTGTTTCCAGAAATTTGTCCATTTCCCTTAGATTGTCGAATTTGTTGCCATATAAATGTTCATAGTATTTGCTAACGATCCTTTGTATTTCTGTGGTTTCAGTTGTTACTTCTCCTCTTTCATTTCTGATTTTGTGTATTTGGGTTCTCTCTCTTTGTTTCTTGGTGAGTCTAGCTAAGGGTCCATCAATCTTGTTTATCTTTTCAAAAAACCAGCTCTTTGTTTCATTGATCCTTTGAATTGTTTTTTCTGGCCTCTATGTCATTTATTTCTGTTCTGATCTTTACTATTTCCTTCCTTCTACATGCTCTGGGGTTTTCTTTTTGTTTGCTTTCTAGTTCTTTAAGTTGTGAGGTTTGATAGTCTATTAGAAATTTTTGTTGTTTCTTGAGGTAGGCCTGTAGTGCTATGAACTTCCCTCTCAGAACTGCTTTCTCTGCATCCCATAGATTTTGTGTTGTTGTGTTTTCATTTTCATTGGTTTCCAGGAAGTTTTTAATTTCTTCCTTTATCTCCTCGGTAACCCATTCATTGTTTAATAACATGCTATTTAGCCTCCATGTGTTCAAATATCTTTGCATGTTCTTGTTGCAATTGATTTCTGTTTTCATGCCATTGTAGTCTGAGACAATGCTTGATATGATTTCAATCTTCTTGAACTTGTAGAGACTTTGTTTGTGTCCTAAAATGTGGTCTATCATTGAAAATGTCCCATGTGCACTTGAGAAGAATGTGAATTCTGTAGTTTTGGGGTGTAATTCTCTGTAAATATCTATTAAATTCATTTGGTCTAGTGCTTCATTTAGAGTCTCTGTTTCCTTGTTAATTTTTTGTCTAGAGGATCTATCCAGTGATATCAGCGGGGTGTTGAAGTCTCCTGCTATGATTGTATTGCTGTCAATTTCTCCTTTGAAGTCCTCTAGAAGATTTTTAATACATTTTGGTGCTTCTATATTGGGTGCATATATGTTCACCAAGGTTATATCTTCCTGTTGGATAGATCCTTTCAATATTATGTAGTGACCTTCTTTGTCTCTAGTTATGGCTTTCATTTTGAAATCTATTTTATCAGATATGAGTATTGCTACCCCAGCTTTTTTTTCCTTTCCATTTGCTTGGAAGATTTTTTTCCATCTCTTCACTTTAAGCCTATGTGAGACTTTTGTTGTGAGGTGGGTCTCTTGTAAACAACATATATATGGGTCATGCTTTCTTATCCAATCCGCTACTCTGTGTCTTTTTATCGGAGCATTCAATCCATTTACATTTAAGGTGATTATTGATATGTACTTATTTATTGCCATTTTTGTTTAGTGTGGTTCTGCTTTCCTTCCTATTTCTTCTACTAATTACAGCAGTCCTTTTAACATTTCTTGTAGTGCTGGTTTGGTGCTAATGTATTCCCTTAGCCTTTTTTTGTCTGAGAAGCTCTTTATTTGACCTTCTATTTTGAGTGACAGCCTTGCTGGGTAGAGTAGTCTTGGATTCAGATCCTTGTTTTTCATTACCTTGATTACTTCATGCCATTCCCTTCTGGCCTGTAGTGTTTCTGTTGAGAAGTCGGCAGATAGCCTTATGGGGTTCCTTTGTAGGTAACCTGTTGCTTATCTCTTGCTGCCTTTAGGATTCTCTCTTTGACTTTATTTTTTGGCATTTTAATCACTATGTGTCTTGGTGTGGGCCTGTTTAGGTTCTTCTTACTTGGGACTCTCTGTGCTTCTTGAACTTGAATGCCTTCTTCCTTCACCAAATTAGGGAAATTTTCTGTCACTATTTCTTCAAATATATTCTCTAACCCTTGCTCATTTTCTTCTTCTTCGGGGACTCCAATGATGCCAATATTATTACTTTTCCAGTTGTCCCACAGTTCTCTTAAGCTGTCTTCCTGTTTTTTCATTGTTTTTTTCCTTTTGGTTTTCTGATTGGTTGATTTTTTCTACCCTGTCTTCTAAATCACTGATCCGGTCCTCAGCTTCCTCTACTCTGCTGTTTAGTCCTTCCAATGTGTTCTTCATTTCTGCTATGTCATTCTTCATTTCTTCTTGCTGCTTCTTAATTTCCACTTGGTTGGTTTTCAGTATTTCTATGTCTTTAATCATGGTGTTGATGTCTTTACTCAAGGTGTTGATGTCCTTACTCATGCTGTTGAGCTTCCTCAAGATCATGCCTCTGAATTCTAGTTCTGTTAAGTTGCTTAACTCCATTTCATTTATCTCATCTTCAGTAGAGGTCTCTTGTTCTTCCATTTGGGATCTGTTTCTTTGTTTCCCCATTTTGGCTATCTCAGTGGTTTTTGGAGCCTGCCAAATTTTCCTGTGGATGTTGGTGTTCTGTTGTTTGTGACTCCCTCTACTGGGTTTGGATGAGCATGGGAGGACCCACATTAAACACCACTGTGGAGTCTTACTTTCCAGGGTATATTTGCAAGCCCAGCAAAGGTTAAATTATCCTCTAGCTTTTTGCCTAGAGGCTTTTAGTTGTGGTTGCTTGAAGAGCCTTGAGTTTTCAGTTGAATGAAAACCTCCCTCAGGTGTTCAGCATGAGAGGATTTCCAGAGGGTAGGGCAGATGCTAGTAGTTAATGAGCCTCAGTTTGCATTTCAATGGCCCACTCAGGTGTGGCTGGATCTCCGAGGGAGTACCTGCCACCTCTCCCCAGATCCCTGGGATGGAGTAAGACAGCCAGGCCACAGTCCTACGTGGCCACAACTCAGCAAAAGCTCTGAGCGCCCTCCAAATCCCGAGTGTCCCCACACAGTTCCAGTCCAGTCCGCCCTCCCTCTGCCAGAGCCCAGGTGAGTGGCTGCGGCTATTTTAGCGCTCTGTCCCGGCTCTGCGCTGTGGAGCTGGCTCGGGCTTTAACCCCGAGGGCGGGCGCTGCTCACGGCTAAGGCCGCTGCTGTCCGTGGGCTCCCTGCCCCCCTCTCGCGCCTCCGCAATCCTACCAGGATCGATTCAGTGTCCCTGGTTGTATGGTCCTCGCGAGCTGCTTTTCTGTTGCTTTTTTCCCGACGATTTGTCTTTATTTTAGTTGTAATTCCAGTTTGGTCCTGGGAGATGGTCTGTGTAGCTTCCATTCACTCTGCTGCCATTTTGGAATCCCCCTTTTGGTTTTTTGATTGGTGGATTTTTTCTACCCTGTCTTCTAATTCACTGATCCGGTCCTCGGCTTCTTCTACTCTGCTGTTTATTCCTTCCAATGTGTTCTTCATTTCTGCTATGTCATTCTTCATTTCCAATTGGTTTGTTTTCAATATTTCTATGTCTTTGCTCATGGTGTTGATGTCCTTACTCATGCTGTTGAGCTTCCTCAAGATCATGGCTCTGAATTCTAGTTCTGTTAACTTGCTTAACTCTATTTCATTTATCTCATCTTCGGTGGAGGTCTCTTGTTCTTTCATTTGGCATCTGTTTCTTTGTTTTACCATTTTGGCTATTTCAGTGGTTTTTGGAGCCTGCCAAATCTTCCCTGTGGATTTTGGTGTTCTGTTGTTTTTGGCTGCCTGTACTGGGTTTCCCCATTCCATTTTGATGTCTGTTTCTTTTACTGTGCAGAAGCTTTTTAGTTTGATGTAGTCCAATTTATTAAATTGTTCCTTTGTTTCTCTTGCCTTAGGTGTTGTATCAGTGAAAATCCTGCTGAGTGTAATGTCTGAAGTTTTGTTGCCTACATTTTCTTCTAGGATTTTTATGGATTCATGGGTCATATTTAAGTCTTTTATCCATTTTGAGTTTATTCTTGTGTATGGTGTAAGTTGCTGATCTAGTTTCATTTTTTGCATGTAGCTGTCCAATTTTCCCAGCACCATTTATTAAAGAGGTTGTCTTTACTCCATCGTATGCTCTTGCCTGTTTTGTCAAATATTAATTGAGCATAAAGTTTTGGGTTAATTTGTGGATTTTCTGTTCTGTTCTTTTGATCTTTATGCCTGTTCTTGTGCCAGTACAAGGCTGTTTTGTTTAGAATGGCTTTGTAGTATAATCAGATATCTGAAATTGTGATCCCTCCTATGTTGGTTTTCTTTTTCAAGATTGCTGTGGCTATTTGGGGTCTATTTTGCTTCCATATAAACTTTTGGATTATTTTTTTCTAGTTCTGTGAAATATGTCATTGGTATGTTAATGGGGATTGCATTTAATCTATAGATTGCTTTGGGTAGTATGGAAATTTTAATGATGTTAATACTTGCAATTGATGAACAAGGTATATGCTTCCACTTATTATATCTTCCTCTATTTCTTTTTTAAATGTCCTGTAGTTTTCTGCAAATAGGTCCTTTACTTCTTTGGTTAAGTTTATTCCAAGGTATTTTTTTTTTTCCTGCTGTGGTAAATGAGATTATTTTTTATTAATTTATTTTTGTTACAGATGTTTCTCCTTTTTCCCCCATTGACTCCCTCCTACCAATCCCCTCCAACCTCATTGCCAGCTTTGTTGTCTATGTCCAACAAAGACAACAAAGACAACCAACATGTTGGTTACGCATAGATGCATATAAGTTCTGTGGTTTACCCTTCCCTCCTCCCCCCCTTCTGAGGATCATCAGTCTGTACCCAACTTCTATGACTCTGGGTCTATTTTGTTCATCAGTTTGTTTTGTTCTTTATATTCCAGAAATAAGTGAGATCATATGATATTTGTCTTGCTTTGCTTGGCTTGTTTCACTTAGGAAAACACTTTCCACGTCCCTCCATGTTGTCTCAAAGGATAAGAGATCTTTCCTTCTTTCAGCTGCATAGTACTCCATTGTGTATATGTACCACAGCTTTTTATGCACTCATCTACTGATGGACACTTGGGCTGTTTCCAGATCTTAGCTATTGTAAACAGTGCTGCTATGAACATAAGGGTACATATTTTCTTTCTGATTGGTGTTTCAGGCTTCTTAGGGTAAATTCCTAGAAGTGGGATCACTGGGTCAAATGGCAGTTCAATTTTTAATTTTTTGAGGTAACACCATAGTGTTTTCGACAGTGTCTGCACCAATCTGCATTCCCACCAGCAGGGTACTAGAGTTCCCTTTTCTCCACACCCTCGCCAGCACTTGTTGTTTGATGCTTTGTTGATGGCAATCATTCTGACTCGTGTGAAGTGATACCTCATCGTTGTTTTAATTTGCATCTCTCTGAGGATTAGTGACGTTGAGCAGTTTTTCATATGTCTCTTGGCCATTTGTATGTCCTGTTTGGAGAGGTGTCTCTTTAAGTCCTCTGCCCATTTTTTAATTGGGTTCTTTGTCTTCTTTTGTTGAGATGTATGAGCACTCTATATATTTTGGAAATTGACCCCTTATCTGATATATCATTGGCAATTATGCTCTCCCATATAGTGGTTTCTCTTTCCACTTTGAGGGTTATTTCTTTTGCTGTGCAGAAGCTTTTAAGTTTGATGTAGTCCCATGTGTTCATTTTTTCCTTTGTTTCTTTTGCCTTGGTGATGTATCAGTGAAAATTCTGCAGCGTATGATGTATGAAATTTTGTTGCCTGCATTTTCTTCTAGGATTTTTATGGATTCACGAGTCACATTTAAGTCTTTTATCCATTTTGAGTTTATTCTTGTGTATGATGTAAGTTGGTGGACTAGCTTCATTTTTTTCATGTAGCTGTCCAATTTTCCCAATACCATTTATTAAAGAGGCTGTCTTGACTCCACTGTATGCTCTTGCAACCTTTGTCAAATATTAATTGAGTATATTGTCTTGGGTCAGTTTGTGGATTCTCTATTCTGTTCCATTGACCTATGTGCCAGTTCTTGTGCCAGTACCAGGCTGTTTTGATCACAGTGGCATTGTATTATAATATGGTGTCTGGTAATGTGATCCTTTGTTCTTCTTTTTCAAGATTTCTGTGGCTATTCGATGCCTTTTTTGGTTCCATATAAACTTTTGGAGTATTTTTTCTAGTTCTGTGAAGTGTATCATTTGTATTTTGATGGGGATTGCATTGAATCTATATATAGCTTTGGGTAGTATGGACATTTTAATGATGTTAATTCTTCCAATCCATGAACAAGGTATATGCTTCCACTTTTTTATATCTTCCCCTATTTCTTTTTTCAATGACCTGTAGTTTTCTGTGAAGAGTTTCTTTACTTCTTTGGTTAAGTTTATTCCAAGTATCTTAATTTTTGGCCGCAATGGTAAATGGGATTTTTTTTTTTAGTTTCTCTTTCTGTGAGTTCATTGTTGGTGTATAAGAATACCGTCAATTTCTTCATGTTAATTTTGTATCCTGCTACGTTTTCAAATTCATTTTTTAAGTCTAGTAGATTTTTAATGGAGTCTTTAGGGTTTTCTATGGACAATATCATGTCATCTGAAAATAATGACAGTTGCACTTCCTCCTTTCAAATTTGGATTTTTTATATTTTTTCTTCCTGTCTGATTGCTGTGGCTAAGACTTCCAGTAGTATGTTAAATAACAGTGGTGAAAGTGGACATCCCTGTTTTGTACCCATTCTTAAGGGAATTGCTTTTAGTTTTTGCCCATTGAGTATGATGTTGGCTATAAGTTTTTCATATATGGCCTTGATTATGTTGAGATATGATCCCTCTATTCCCACATTGCTGAGCGTCTTTATCAGAAATGGGTGCTGGATTTTGTCCAATGTTTTTTCAGCATCTATTAATATGATCATATGGTTTTTACCTTTCATTTTATTTATGTGGTGTATCACATTTATTGATTTGAGAATATTGTACCAGCCTTGCATCCCTGGGATGAATCCCACTTGGTCATGGTGGATAATTTTTTTGATGTATTGCTGGATCCGATTTGCTAATATTTTGTTAAGGATTTTGGCATCTCTATTCATCAGGGATATTGGCCTGTAGTTTTCTTTCTTTGTAGTGAATTTATCCGGCTTTGGAATTAGGATTATGCTGGACTCATAAAATGAATTTGGAGGTGTTACATCTTCTTGAATTTTCTGGAATAGTTTGAGACGAATAGGTATTAGATCTTCTTTGAATGTTTGGTAAAACTCCCCCGTGAAGCGATCTGGACCTTGGCTTTTGTTTGCAGGGAGTTTCTTAATTACATCTTCAATTTCCTTGGTTGTTATTGGTCTGTTCATGTTTTCTCTCTTTTCCTGGTTCAATTTTGGGAGACTGTGTGTTTCTAGAAATGTGTCCATTTCCCCTAGATCGTCCAATTTGTTGGCGTATAATTGTTCATAGTATGTTTCGACGATCCTTTATATTTCTGTGGTGTCAGTTGTTAATCCTCCTCTTTCGTTTCTGATTTTGTTTATTTGGGTCCTATCCTTTTTTTCTTGGTGAGTCTGGCTAAAGGTCCATTAATCTTGTTTATCTTTTCAAAGAACCAGCTTTTTGTTTCATTGATCTTTTGAACTGTTTTTATAGTCTCTATGTCGTTTATTTCTGCTCTGACCTTTACTATTTCTTTCTTTCTACTTGCTCAGGGTTTTTCTTTTTGTTTTCTTTCTAGATCTTTAAGTTGTAGGGTTAGAAAGACAATTAGGGATTTTTCTTATTTCTTGAGGTAGGCCGTGGTGCTATGAACTTACCTTTCACGACTTCTTTCACTGCATCCCATATATTTTGTGTTGTTGTGGGTTCATTTTCATTGGTTTCCGGGAATTTTTTAATTCCTTCCTTGATCTCATTTGTATTCCATTCCTTGTTTAATAACATGCTATTTAGCCTCCAAGTGTTTGAATGTTTTTGTGTGTTTTTGTTGTAATTGAGTTCTAGTTTCATGCCATTGTGGTCCGAGAAGATGCTTGATATGATTTCAATCTTTTTGAATTTATAGAGACTTGCTTTGTGTCCTAACATGTGGTCTGTCTTTGAGAATGTCCTGTGTGCACTTGAGAAGAATGTATATTCTGCAGCTTTGGGGTGACATATACTGTAAATATCAATGAAGTCCAACTGATCTAGGTCGTCATTTAATGACTCTATGTCCTTATTAAGTTTTTGTCTGGAAGATCTATCCAGTGTTGTAAGTGGGGTGTTTAAATCACCCACTAAGATCGTATTGCTATTGATCTCTCCCTTTAAGTCCTTCAGAAGTTTCTTAATATATTTTGGAACTCCCATATTTGGTGCGTATATATTTACCAGGGTTATATCCCTTTGGTGGATTGATCCTTTTAATATTATGTAGTGACCATCTATTTCTCTTATTATGCCCCTCGTTTTGAAGTCTATCTTGTCAGATATAAGTATTGCTACACCAGTTCTTTTTTCATTACCATTTGCTTGGTAATTTTTTTTCCCATCCCTTCACTTTCATCCTGTGTGAGTCTTTTGTTATGAGGTATGTTTCTTGTAGACAGCATATATATGGGTCATGCTTTCTTATCCAATCAGATACCCTACGTCTTTTGATTGGAGTATTTAAGCCATTTACATTTAAGGTTATTATTGATAGATAGTTATTAGTTGCCATTTTTATTTTATGCCTGTATTTCTCTTTCTCTCTCTCTCTTTCTTCTCTTCTTCTTACAACAGTCCGTTCAGCATTTCTTGCAGTGCTCGTTTGGGGGTGGTAAATTCCTTTAGCTTTTTTTTTTTTTCTTTTTTTTTTTTATCTGTGAAGCTCTTTATTTCTCCTTCAATTTTGAATGATAGCCTTGCTGGATAGAGTAGTCTTGGATTCAGACCCTTGGCTTGCATTACTTTGTACACTTCATGCCACTCCCTTCTGGCCTGCAGCATTTCTATTGGGAAATCAGCTGACAGTCTGATGGCAGTTCCCTTATAGGTAACTGTCTGTCTCTCTCTTGCTTCCTTTAAGATTTTTTCTTTGTCTTTAATGTTTGCCGTTTTTATTATGATGTGTCTAGCTGTGGGTCTTCTGGGGTTCATCTTGCTTGGGACTGTCTGTGTTTCCTGGACTTGTGTGATTTTTTTCCTTCACCAGTTTAGGAAAGTTTTCTGCCATTATTTCTTCATACAGGTTCTTTATTCCTTTCTCTGATTCTTCTCCTTCCAGTACACCTATAATGCGAATGTTGTTATATTTTGTATTATCCCACAGTTCTCTTAAACTCTCCTCCTGCTTTTTAAACTTTTTTTTCCATTTGCTGCTCTATTTGGGTGTTTTTCTCTACCTTGTTTTCTAAGTCACTGATTCGGTCTTCAGCTTCTTCTAATATACTATTCAACCCTTCTAAGGTATTTTTCATATCAGCTATGTCATTCTTTATTTCCTCTTGATTTTTATGTATAGCTTCTACCTCTTTATGCCTAGCCTCTACATCATTTTTTAAGCTGAAGTAGTTCCCAGTGAGCTCTTCATATTTTTTATTAAGTTGCTTGTAGTTCTCACCAAATTGTTTGAGTACCCTTATAATCATTGCTTTGAATTATTTGTCTGATAAGTTGCTTTTTTCTAGGTCCTGCAGTTCCATTTCTGGTGATTTCTCTTTGTTTTTCATTTGGATGTTGTTTCTTTGTCTCACCATTTTAGCAATCTGGTGGTTCTAAGCCTGGTGAGGGATGTTGGAATGTGTAGGCAGATCAGTGTGTATCAATTAAGGCTGCCGTGCCTCTCAGCCTGTTTTGGTGTATGGATCCTCTTGTCTGCTGTGGGTCCTGGATGGTTGACACCTGGCGGCTGCAATTGGTCTTTTGTGCTGGTCTCGGCTCCCTGAGTCTTGCTGATGCTTGGGGCACCACTCTTGATCGGCTTCTGCTGATGCTGCTGGGGATGGGTCTTAGCTGCCGATATGTGCTGCTGCTGCCTGGGGGTGTGCAGGTTCGTGTGGTGCTCTGCTGGGGTGTGGAGGACCCACTGGTATGATGCTGGGGTGTGTGAGGTTTCACTAGTGCACTGTTGGGGTGCGTGGGTTCCACTGGTATGCTGCTGGGGCATGTGGATCCAGCTGGTATCCTGATGAGGTTCGTGGATTTCGTTGGTATGCTGCTGGGGTTCGTAGGTTACACTTGTGCACTTCTGGGGTTCGTGGGTCCCTCTGCTATGCTGCTGGGGTGCATGAGTCTTGCTAGTGTACTATTGGGGGGCCCTGCTGCCTGGTGGGGCTCAGCTCCTGAACAGTTGCTGCTGGGGGCGAGTGTCAGCTCCCAGTTCGCACTGCTTCTACTGCTGCTGCTGCTGCTGCCAGGGAATGCTCTTTAGTCCCAATCCTTTACTGTTGTTAGGGGCTGAGGATGCTCTGCACCTGGGATTTTGCTGCTGCTGGGGGGAGGGGCTCCACTCCAACTCCACTTGTGCAGTTGTCAGGGGCGGGTCTCAGCTGCCCTAGCCCTGCTGTTTGGTCTGGGGCACCACTCTTGGTCAGTCTTTGCTTATGCGGTTGGGGATGGTTTCAGCTGTCAGACTGAGTTGCTAATGCCTGTTGGGGGTGGGACTCTACTCGTGCCCAGTCACTGTTGCTGTGGAGGGAAATGCTGGGCTCTTAAGCTGGTGCTAGTGCCCCCGCAAGACTGGGCAAGCTGCCTTGAGCCTGGGCGGGCTGCTGCGCTGCTGTAGGCCTGGAGCCTGGGGCCTAGGCTGGCCTGCTGACCGCCGAGGGCCTGGGTCCCGGGCTGGCTGCGTGCCACCATGGGCCTGGAGTCTGGAGACTGTGCGCTGCTGTGGGCCTGGGGCCTGGGCTGGGTGTGCATTGCCACTGGCCTGGGTCCTGAGGGCCACAGTGCTGCTGCCACAGGCCTGGGTAAGCCGCTGCTTCTGTTGGTGGTGGAGCTCCAGCTCCCGGCTGGTTTCAGCTACTGCTGCAGGCACCTACTGTGTGCTGAAGGTGCCAACACAGCTGAGTTCACTGGACCACTTGACGGATGGTGCAGTTTGTTCTAGTGGACTCAGGTTTCTGGGCCCCAGCTGCTCCCTGTTTCTTCCTCTCAGGGAAGACCCAGGATCCTCCAAAATGGCGGGGCCTCCCAGCTGCGCTGGTGAAAGTTTGCTGGCCCACTGCTTACCATGAAGCCTTCTGCTTTTCATCCACAGCACAGGAACCTTCTGTCCCATGTTTCTGCACTGCTCAAGGTTGGTCTGTCACATCACATTCACTCACACTCTCTCTCACACACTCACCCACGCTCCAGTCCTGCCCGTCGCCATCTTTTCTCATGATTGGGATTTTTTTAAAGATTCTCTTTCTGTGACTTCATTATTGGTGTATAAGAATGCAGTTGATTTCTTAATTTAATTTCTATCCTGCTATTTTGCCACATTCATTTATTAACTCTAGCAGATTTTTGATGGAGTCTTTAGGGTTATCTATGTACAATATCATGTCATCTGCAAATAATGACAGTTTCACTTTCTCCTTTCCAATTTGGATCCCCTTTATTTTTTCTTTTTGTCTAATCACTGTGGTGAAGATTTCCAGTACTATGCTAAATAAGACTGGCAAAAGGTGGCATCCCTGTCTTGTTCCTGTTCTTAAGGGAAATGCTTTTAGTTTTTGCCCATTGAGTATAATATTGACTGTAGGTTTTCTTATATGTCCTTTATTATGTCAAGACATGATCCCTCTATTCCAACATTGCTGAGCACTTTTATCAGAAATGAGTACTGGATTTTGTTGAGTGCTCTTTCAGTGTCTATTGATATCAGCATATGGTGTTTATCTTTCATTTGTTTTATATGGTGTACCACATTTATTGATTTGTGAATATTGTAACAGCCTTGCATCACTGGTATGAATCCCACTTGGTCATGGCAAATAGTTTTTTTAATATATTGCTGTTTCTGATTTGCTAATATTTTGTTAAGGATTTTGGTATCTATGTTCATCAGGGATATTAACCTGTTGTTTTCTTTCCTTGTAGTGTCTTTATCTGGTTTTGGAATTAGAATTATGCTGGCCTCATAAAATGAGTTTGAAAGTCTTTTTTCTTCTTGAATCTTTTGGAGTAGGTTGAGGAGAATAGGTCTTAGTTGTTCTTTGAATGTACAGTAAATCTATCTCGTGAAGCCGTCCGGGACCTGGCTTTTGTTTGCAAGGAGAGTCTTGATTATATCTTAAATTTCCTTAGTTGTTATTGGTCTGTTCAAGTTTTCTATCTCTTCCAGGTTCAGTTTTGGAAGACTGTGTTTCTTGAAATTTGTCCATTTCACCTAGATTTTCCAATTTGTTGGCATATAATTGTTCATAGAATTTTTAACAATCCTTGTATTTCTGTGGTGTCAGTTGTTACTTCTCTTTCATTTCTGATTGTTTTTAATTTGGGTCTTCTCTTTTTGTTTCTTGGTAAGTCTGGCTAAGAGTCCATCAATCTTCTTTATCTTTTCAAAGAATCAGCTCTTTGTTTCATTGATCTTTTGAATTGCTTTTTTAGTTTCTAAGTCTTTTATTTCTGCTCTGACTTTTACTATTTCTTTCCTTCTACTTGATCTCTGTTTTTCTTTTAGTTCATTTTCTAGTTCTTTGAGTTGTAGGGTTAGAAAGTCAATTAGGAATTTTTCTTCTCTCTTGAGGTCTGCCTGTAGTGCTATGAACTTCCCTCTCAAGACTGCTTTCGTTGCATCCCATAAATTTTGTGTTGTTGTGTGTTCATTTCCATTGGTTTCCAGGAAGTTTTTAGTTTCTTCCTTGATCTCCTTGGTAACCCATTCATTGTTTAATAACATGCTATTTGGCCTTCTTGTGTTTGAGTGTTTTTGCATATTTTTGTTGTAATTGATTTCTAGTTTCATGCCATTGTGATCTGAGAAAATGCTTGATATGATTTCAATCTTTTTGAATTTGTGGAGATTTACTTTGTGTCCTAACACATGGTCTATCTTTGAGAATGTCCCATGTGTGCTTGAGAAGAATGTATATTCTACAGCTTTCGTATGAAAAGTTCTGTAGATATCACTTAAGTTCAGCTGATCTAGTTGGTCATTTAAGGACTGTGTGTCCCTGTTAATATTTTGTCTAGAAGATGTATCCAGTGGTGTTAGTGGGGTATTAAAGTCATCCACTATGATTGTATTGCTATTCATCTCTTCTTTGAAGTCCTCCAGAAGTTTTTAAACATATTTTGGTGCTCCTGTGTTTGGTGCATGTATGTTTACCAAGGTTATTAATATATCCTCTTGATGGATTGATCCTTTTAATATTATGTAGTGAACTTCTTTGTCCCTTATTATGGCCCTTGCTTTGAAGTCTATCTTGTCAGATATGAGTATTGCTACACCAGCTTTTTTTTTTTTTTTTCATTTCCCTTTGCTTGGAAAACTTTTTCCCATCCCTTCACTTTCAAAAATAAATTAATAAAAATTGAAAAAATAAAAAAAAGAAAAACTAAAAGGTATTCAAATTGGAAAGGAGGAAGTAAAACTGTCATTATTCAGAGATCACATGATATTGTACATAGAAAATCCTAAAGACTCCACCAAAAGACTACGAGATTTAATCAATGAATTCAGCCATGTAGCAGGATACAAAATAACACTCAGAAATCCATGGCATTTTTATACACCCATATTGAATGATCTGAAAGAGAAACTAAAAAACAAGCAAACAAACAAAAAATACCATTTACCATTGCAACAAAAAATTAAGATATTTAGGAATAAACTTAAACAAGGAGGTAAAAGACCTGTATTCAAAAAAATATAGGATGGTGAAAAAGAGATAGAGGAAGATATAAACAAGTGGAAGATTGTACCATGTTAATGGATTAGAAGAATTAGCATCATTTAAATGACTATACTATCCAAAGCAATCTATAGATTCAGTGCAATCCCTATTAAACTGTCAATGGCCTATTTCACAGTTCCAGAGCAAATACTCCAAAAATTTATATGGAACCAAAAAAGACCCTGAATAGTCACCACAATCATGAGCAAGTACAAATTTGGAGGGATCAAAATACCAAATATCAGGTTATACTACAAAACCATTGTAATCAAAACAGCCTGGTACTGGCATAAGTTATTGTGGCATACACATCAATGGAACAGAACAGAGAACCCAGAAATTGACCAAAGCCAGTATGCTAAATTAATATTTGACAAAGGAGGCAAGAGTATACCATGGAGTAAAGACAGTCTTTTCAATAAATGGTGCTGGGAATATTGGACAGGTTCATGCAAAAAAAGTGAAACTAGACCACAACACCATACAAAAGAGTAAACTCAAAATGGATAAAATACTTAAATGTAAGTAGTAAAACCATCAAAATCTTAGAAGAAAATGTAGGCAGCAAAATTTCAGATAGTTCATGTAGCAGAATTTTCACTGATACATCATCTAGGGCAAGAGAAGCAAAGGAAAAAAATAAACAAATGGGACTACATCTAACTAAAATGCTTCTGCACAGCAAAAGAATTCAGCAACAGAATGAAGAGGGAACCCACTGTTTGGGAGAAAATATTTGCCAATGATACATCGGATAAGGGGTTAATTTCCAAAATATATAAAGTACTCATACTACTCTATAAAAGAAAGACAAACAATGCAATTAAAAATGGATAGAGGACCTGAATGGACACTTCTCCAAAGAGGACATGCAGATGGCCAAGAGACATAAGAAGAAATGCTCAAAGTCACTAACCATCAGAGATATGCAAAGTAAAACGACTATGAGGTATCACCTCACACCTGCCAGAATGGGTAACATCAATAAATCAACAAACAACAAGTGTTGGTGAGGATGTGGAGAAAAGGGAACCCTAGCACACTGCTGATGGGATTGCAGATTAGTACAACCACTATGGAAAAAAGTATGGAATTTCCTCAAAAAATTAAAAATTTAAGTGCCGTTTGACCCAGTGATCCCACTTCTAGTTATATATCCTAAGAATCCCAGAATACCAATCAGAAAGAATATATGTGCCCCTATGTTCGTATCAGCGCTTTTCACAATAACTAAGATCGGAAAACAACCCAAGTGCCCATAAGCAGATAAGTGGATAAAAATAGTGTGGTACATATACACAATGGAATACTATGTAGCTGTAGAAAAAGAAGAATCTGTTACCCTTTCAGACAGCATGAGGGACCTGGAGATTATTATGCTAAGAGGAATAAGCCAGTCAGAGAAAGACAATTATCATATGATCTCACTTATATGTGGAATGTAATGAACAAAATAAAGTGATGAATAAAATAGAAACAGGGGCATGGAAACGTGAATCAGACTGAGGAATTTCAGAGGGAAGGGAGGGTGGGAAGAGATTAACCAAATAATTTATATGCATATATGAATAACCCATGGACACAGAAGGCCTGGGATGAATTGGGAACTGGGAGGAAGGGGGCAATGGAGGAAATCAAGGGGGGACATGTGTAATACTCACAACAGTAAAAATAAATAATTTAAATTGAAAAACAAATTTACTTTAGCCAATATTTAGCAGTAAGTCCAAGTAAAAAAATTCTTATAATTCTCTTTTGCTTAAAATATTTTTATTTTCTCTTCATTCCTCCTAAACAATAGTATAAACTGATACAGAATTTGTTGTTGACAGTTCTTTCCTTTCAACACGAAAAATATTGTGTCACTTTAGACTAGGTTTTCAGACAAGAAATATACTTTGGAATTTGTGTCCCCCTATAGGTAATAAGGTATTTCTTTTGGGCTGTTTTCAAGATTTTTCTTTGTCTTAATTTTCAAAATTTATTTATGATGTGACTTAGCATTTTGCTTCGGTTTTCCTATTTATGGTCAGTTCAGCTTCTTAGATCTGTAAGTTTGTATCTTCTGTAAAATTAGAACTTTTCTTTTTTAATTTAATTTAATGTTTTCCATTATCATTTATTCCCTCTATGCCCTCTTCCACCTCCATCTACCCCCCCTTCCCAAGTCATGATTTCTTCAAATATTATTTCTTCCTATTTCCTATCCTTCTGAGGCACTAATTACACAAACATCAGAATATTTTATTACACCATAGATCCTTTGAGCTCTGTTTCCTTTCAGTCTGTTTTCTCTCTGTTGTTTAAAATGGGTGGCTTCAATTATTCTGTCAAGTTCCACACTACTATTAAGCCCATTCAGCAAGTTATTTATTTCAGTTGTAATTTTCAGTCCTATAATTTCCATTTGGTTCTTTTTTATGACTTCTCTTGTTTTTTGTTTTTTTCTGAGATTTTCTATTTTTTCATTTGTATCCAGAGAATTTGTAATTGATTACAAAAGCATTTTTATGAATGCTGCTTTAAAATCCTTACCAGATCATTCCAACATCTGATTCATCTCAGTCTTAGCATCAGATGATTTGTTTTTCTCTCATTCAAGTTGTGATTTTCTGGTTCTTGTTATGATGAGTTGTTTTCAAGTTTAACTTGGATATTTTGTTCATTATGTGAGGACACTCTGAGAACTGTTTAATTCTTTTATTTCATCAGGAAGTCACCCCAGTTTAGCATGCAGGTCTTGACATAATTTTGTGGGCTGTAGTTTGAATGGCATTTTGTTTCTAGATACTTTGTGGTATTATTTTGGTTTAATTCCCTTATCTGGTGTCACTTAGGCTCCCTGTGTTTCCTTCTAGTGCTGACTGAGGTGTGCAAGAGATGTCTTATAATGTCAGGCTGCATAGTGTTCTCAATGGGGGAAGGGAAGGGTATGTTGGGATCCCTTATTGACGCCATCAACTATTCTGGTGTTTCTGAGTGGAAGGTAAAGAAATTTTTAGCTATGAAAATAAAGAAGTTTCCAATATATGGCCAGTTGTTATTGACTGGGTTCCTTTTTCCAGTTCCTTCTTCCTGCCCTGGTATCTCTCAGCAAGGGAGGAAAATCTCAGGCTCAATGGGACAAAGATGTTTCCCAGAATGTGCTTCTGTCAACCTTTATAAAAATATATAATTTAAAATGCTTTTATGAAGGTAAATTTACATAATAAAATTTATGTCTTATAAGCATTAAGAAAATGACTATTGTAAAGTTAGAAAGTTTTGAAACCACAACTGCAATCAAATTTGAAATATTTTCATCTCTCCAGTTTCTCACTTCCTTTTACCATTATCCTATGCTCCCATGCCCAGCCCTAGGCAACTATTGATTTGTTTCAGATATCTATAAATATGCTTTTTAATGGCCTTTCAATAAAGGGAATCATACAAAATGTAGGGATATTTGTAGCTGGCTTCTTCCACTTAACACAGTTTTCAGGTTCAGTTATGTTGTTGCATGCACTTATACTTCATTCCTATTAATTGCAAAAAATATTCAATCATGTTGATATGCCACATTTTGTTTATGTATTATCTATTTATTAATGGTTCTTTGGATTATTTTCAGTTTTTAGACATTATGAATAATTTTCAATGAACATTTGAATGCATGTGCTTGCACATTTTTTCTTTTAACTTAGGTAAATTTCTATGAGTGGAATTTCTGAGTCATATGTTAAGCAATTGACGATCTGCTTCCAAAGTGACTATACCATTTTTATATCCTCATCACTAATTAAGAGGTTATTTTGGTTATACTGTATTTTGGCCATACTATATTTTAATCATTTAAACATTATTTCTTTCAGTTCTTTGAACATATTTATAATAGTGGCTTTAAAGCCTTTTGCAGTACATTCAACATCTTACTTAACTCAGAGATAGCTTCTTTGACTGCTTTTTTCCTGATTACATGTCATACTTTCCTAGTTCTTTGAATGTTACATAATTTTTTGTTGAAAACTGGATATTTTAAACAAATTATAGAGAATTTACATTGATTCCCTCAGGGAGTTGTAGTTGCTATGCCCAGTTAGTTAGTTAGTTAATGAAATTTGTTTATACTCATTGTGTAAATCTGCTGTCCGAAAAACTTGTAACCACTAATGTCTTTGCTCAGGTTTTTATTTATTTTTTTAACTCATCTTTATTGTTGAATTATTACAGATATCCCCCCTTTTTTTCCCCATTGACCCCCTCCTCCCCAATCCTGCCCCCCTCCTGCCTTCCCCACACTACTATTGGTGTCCATTGGTTATGCATATATGCATAGAAGTTCTTTGGTTTATCTTATCCTGCCCTCCCTCCCCCATTCCCTTTGAGGTTCATCAGTCTAACAACAAATTTGTACTTCTTCAGTCTTTCATATTTTTCACCCATATCTCCAGCCCCCGCTCATCTGGCAAGCAACAAAAAGTTCTCTGTATCTAAGAGTCTGTTTATGTTCTGCTTGCTCATTTTGTTTATAGAGTCAATTGTTGATAGATATATATTAATTGCCATTTTATTTTTCGTATTTTTGTTCTTCTCCTCCTTCAAGAAGACCCTTCAACATTTCATATAATACTGGTTTGGTGGTGATGAACTCCTTTAGCTTTTTCTTGTCTGGGAAACTCTTGATATGTGTGCATCAATTCTAAATTATAGCTTTGCAGGATAGAGTAATCTTGGTTGTAGGTCGTTGCTTCTCATCACCTTGAATATCTCTTACCACTCCTTTCTGGCCTGCAAAGTTTCTTTTGAGAAATGAGCTGAAAGTTTTATAGGAGCTCCTTTGTAGGTAATGAACTGCTTTTCTCTTGCTGCTTTTAAGATTCTCTCTCTGTATTTAACCTTTGGCATTTTGATGATGATGTGTCTTGGTGTGGACCTCTTTGAGTTCATCTTGTTTGGGACTTTCTGTGCTTCCTGGACTTGTATGTCTGTTCCTTCACCAAGTTAAGGAAGTTTTCTGTCATTACTTTTTTCAAATAGGTTTTCAATTTCTTGCTTTCTCTCTTCTCCTTCTGGCACCCCTATGATGTGAATGTTGGAACGCTTGAAGTTGTCCCAGAGGCTCCTTACACTACCCTAATTTTTTTGGATTCTTTTCTCTTTTTGCTGTTCTGATTGGGTGTTTTTTGCTTCCTTATATTCCAAATCAATGGTTTGCTTCTTGGGTTTACCTACTCTACCACTGATTCCCTGTAAATTATTCTTTATTTCAGTTTTTGCATCCTTCATTTCTGACTGGTCCTTTTTTATGTTGTTGATGTTCTCACTAAGCTCCTTGGAGGTCTCCTTAAGCTCCCTGAAGGTCTCACTAAGTTCCTTGAGCAACCTTATAACCACTGTTTTGAACTCTGCATCTAATTGATTGCTTATTTCCATTTTGTTTAGTTCTTTTCCTGGAATTTTGCTCTTTTCTTTCATTTGGGACATGTTTCTTTGTCTCCTCATTTTGGCTGTTTCCCTGTGATTGTTTCTATGTATTAGGTAGAGTTGCTATGTCTCCTAGGCTTCGTAGGGTGGCCTATTGTTGTTGGTGTCTTGTAGGATCCAGTGGCACAGCCTCCCTGATCACTCCAGCTGTGCCCTCAAGGTGCACCCCTAGTGTGTACTGTACAACTTTCTGTTGTAATTGAGTCTTGATTGCTGTTGGCATGTCAATAGGAATGATTTACTCAGGCTGATCAGCTGCAAGGACTGGCTGTGCCCACTGACCACTGGCCTCTGACTACCTTGGAGCATCAGCTGTGTAGGGGCCCACCATTTGCTCAGCTTTTTAAAAATTCTTTTTTTTTTCACCAATCAGAAAGAATACATGCACCCCTATGTTCATCACAGCACTATTTACAATTGCTAAGATCTGGATACAGACCAAGTGTCCATCAACAGATGAGTGGATCAAAAAGCTGTGGTACATATACACAATGGAATACTATGCACCTGTACGAAAGAAAGATCTCTTATCCTTTGAGATGACATGGAAGGACCTGGAGAGTATTATGCTAAGCTAAATAAGCCAATCAGAGAAAGACAAACATCACATGATCTCACATATTTGTGGAATATAATGAAAATAAGATGATGAACAAAATAGACCCAGAGACTTAGAAAGAATAGGGTTAAGACTGACAAACCTCAGAAGAAAGTGGCAGAGGGTGGGAAGAGATAAACCAAAGAACTTATATGCATATATGCATAACCAATGGACATCAATGGACATAGAAAACAATGCCAGGGACAGGGTGGGATCAGGAGGAAGATGTCAATGGGGGAAAAAAGAGAAACATCTGTAACAAAAATAAATTAATAAAAGAAGGAAAAAAAAGAATATTTGAACATACAATATTATAAAAATAAATAAATAAAAATTCTTTGTTTTTAATTTTAAGCCTGTCTTCTTATGGGTCACCCCTGTGCCAGCATATCTTTAAGAACAGCCAATGACTGTTTATATGTTGTGCTCAAACACCTTGAGTCAGTAAAAATTCTTCCACCTTTTGCTAATAGATCTCTGTGTGGGTTGGAGGTTGCATTTAAAGTTCAGGCAGTTTACAGATATGTTCCAGATTCTACTTTCTACCAGGCCCTCTCAGGTCTCTGTCACATGCAATGTCTTACATCCGGTTGGGGCCTTATGCTTAGCAAGGACTGTCTCTGGTTTCTCAGCATTCATGCAACCTTGAGAATATGCACAGCCTTCTAGACTGTAAGAGAATTGTAGGAGCTTATCAAAGCCCACTAGGGTGTCTCATTTCCTGGATTTTTCTATTAAGTTTAAGGTTAGTCTGTCAGTCTGTTGCTTGCCAACCAGGATAACATCAGGCAAGCTGTTATGTTGTCTTTCCTCCATTCATTTGTCACCAAGATCATCGCTGTTTCCTAGAATTCCAAGGAGTATGGGGTTTTTTATGCTGCACTCCTAGTCAACTCAGCTACCTCTGGCAGCAAAGTTGTTGGTTTCACAGCTTGTCCTTTCCTAGCAGACTGCTGCACTGATAGATGTAGGGGAGGAAGCAGTTCCAGACTAAAAAAAAGAATTGAATTCCTAGTGCTCTGACATGAGGTTCAGTAGTTCTTATTAAATAAACAATCCTCAATTTATTCTATGCCCTTAGTCAGTTTCTATAGTCCAGAGATGGGTATTTTGTCCATTTTTGTCAGGTCTATAATTGCTTGTAGGGGAGAAAATTTGTCTGTTATTCTATGGCCATAAATCATAATAGCCTTTAACTGTTTTCCTTGCTGCCCTTCTTGCCTTGCTACATTTCAGTCCTCAAGAAGCAGCTAAATCATATCATACCTTGCCTATATAAAACACAACACTGGTTTTCTATAACACTAAAAATAAAAACCAAACTCCTTAATGTGACCTAAAACATCCTAAATCATCTGGCCCCCGCTACCCTCTCCCACTACATCTACTCCTCACTGCTGCTACCCAGTCAATTCATTATGCTTGAACTACGGCACCCTTCTTTCTGTCCCTGAAACATACATTTCTTGCCTTCTCTATGCTCTTCTACTTGCCATTACCCCTGCCTGAAATGCACAATGACTGTCTTCTTCTTAGCACTTAGATCTCATCTCCTTAGAGAGGCCTTCCCTGTCAAGCCAAGCTAAAACACCTATAGCTCCATTTAATTTTGTTCATAGCATTTATTGAAGTCAGATATGACAACTTTGCGTTTATATTCTGTGCTAAACCCTCATAATACAAGCCCCATGAGGGTAGGTCATTGTATTCACTAGCACCTAGAACTGCTGTAGACATGTAGTAATTACTCTTGGGCCTTTTAAAATATATAAACAAAAATATATATTTGGATATGTTTCCGTTTGTTTGTTTGTTTTTTTATCATTTTTGTAATGGCTGCATATTTTCCCACTGTAAAATGTACTATCATTTGGCACCTTGAACATCTTATTACTATAAAGAATTTAGTGTCACATGAGTGATCTAGAATGGACTTTGGAATCAGGCAGACTTGGGTTCAAACCCTGGATCAACTACTTACTACCTACAAGATTTCATATCACCTCTTAATGTCTCTGTGTCTTACCTAGTTTCTTATCTGAAATGTGAGGGGCTCGGGATTGTGCCATGATCCTAGGAAATGGAAATTGAATTACTTTATTTTGTTTTTGCCTGAAATGGCAAAGTCACTCCCTAGTGATTTCCCTTTCCTGGCAATCCTTCACAGTAAGAACATAACCCAGCCCAAACAGACTAACTGAGCCTCTCCCCTTTTTTATTTTATTTTTTCCATTTGACCTTACCTTTGCACAAATACTGCTGGAATTTGGAACCCTTGCACTCTATTTCTGAGAAATGGCACATACCAAGTGAAGAGGATGAGGCTAAGGGTGCCCCAAAGACATCGGATGAACAAGCTGCAAAATGGAGACTGAAATACCTTCTGCTCTTCCTACCAGAACTAGAGGATTTGGGGATTCTTGGGGCCCCAGGAAATTGTGAAATTAAATGAGCAGAAATGGTTTGATTTAAAATTGTTAATCTAGCCTGGCTAGTGTGGCTCAGTGGTTGAGCATCAACCCATGCACCAAGAGGTCTCTGGTTCAATTTCCGCTCAGGGCACATGCCTAGGCTGTGGGCCCGATCCCCAATGTGGGGCATGCAGGAGGTGGCCAATGGATGTTCTCTCTCATCGATGTTTCCATCTCTTTCTCCCTCTTCCTTCCTCTCTCTCTAAAATCGATAAAGAAAAAACAAATGTTTTTAATAAAATTGTCCATGTATAAAGTCAGCTGCACTCCAGCCACCAGTGTAGCTTGTGTCCCTTGGAATCTTTGTCTTAAATCAGTGTGATTGTGAAGCAACAGAGGACTAGCTCACTTATCAGGAAGAAAAGAAAAATGTTCTCTGGACTCTGAAAGTTTATGTTCTAATATATGGGTTTTGTGTCTACATGGGAGAGGGACTGAAGGGATAGGGGCAAAGGTATATTTATTTGATTTATTAATACGTCTATCTTACAGAAAACATGCTACTGAAAAATGAAAATTTATACCTCAAATTTTTCTTAATTAGAATCTTATAAAAAGAGAAAAATGGGTCTGTTTTATATGTAGTGTTATTATTGATAGAAGATTAGATCCAGAAAACAAAATCAAAATAAATTTGGTGTCTTATCATGTAACCCAGTTGAGGTAGAGGGTTTTCCTTTTTGACATAAAAGGCATCCTTGCCAACATAATACAGCACCAAGGGATTCAGTTTGGTTGTCTCTTGCACTTGGGGGCTCCTGTGTTATGTCATCTCCTGTGGGTAACCAGTAGAGGCTCCCTCTAATAATCCAATTGTCAAAGGGGTTCTTTTCAAGGACCATCTTATTCTGAGCGATATCAACACAGACTATACCATTTGCAGTCCTATGACCATCCCTTTTCTCCAACCTCACTGGAGCATACACCTGATTAAAATGGGGGAATGTATACTTCTTTAGTAAAGAGTGAGAAAGAGTGAGAGAAAGTGAGATTAATTGGAAGTTATGGTCTTTTTTTAACCTAATCACAGAAGTACCTTTCTGTCACTTTTGCCATATTCTGTTCATTATAAATGAGTCCCAACATCCAGCTCACATTTAAGTGGAGTAGATTACATGAGGGTGTGAATACAAACTAGGATGTGAGGATCACTGGGAGCCATTTTAGAGATTGACTACTATATCTGATATCCAATAATGGGGCCACTGAATTTCTGTGGGAGAACAATGGTCTTTCCCACATATGATACTGTGTCAATTGCATACCTATATGGAAATCTAACCATGACCTTCAAATTGTAAAGAAAAAATAACTTGAGAAAGATCATAAACCTAAATGTAAAAGGTAAAACAATAGAACTTCTGGAATAAAGTATCAAAATACTTTCATGGACTTGGGTTAGACAAAAATTGCTTAAATTGGACATAAACAATACTAACTATAAATGAAAAGATTGATAAAGTGGATTTAATTACAATTGTGAACTTATTAATGAGTTTAATTAAAATGTAAATGTAATATATTAGCTTAATTAGCACGAGCTACTTAAACAAACAATGCAACAGTTTAAGACTCAGAGTGTTTTCATCTAGTGGCTTCTAGGTCAACCTGGTATTATCCAAACATTAAGCAGGTATAAGAGTTCAAAAACAGGCAAACTGTATATTTACCTATCTGGGTGTAGACGTGACACATGTCACTTCCACTCAAATTCCATACACTAAAACCAGTCTCATGGCCAATCCAACTACAAAGGGATGCTGGGAAGTGCAGAATAGGTCAGGGCTATCCTTGAGCACTAGGAGACTGCCAAGATTAGGAAATGGAAAGCATTTATCACTTTTGAACACTGTTATTACATCAAGTAGAAAGAATCTTGAAATGAACACAAAAATAAATGTGAAGTAAAAATAAACTTAAACTTTAGATATTCAAGGCAGCCCTTGCACCTCTTAATTTATAAAGATCATTTTTCTGCCATCCTGACCACTGAGGCCATTTGAAAGATGTATATTAGACAGAGCAGAAAGTCACTGACAAGAAAGAGATAAATAAATCCAGAAAATGAGAAGAAAGAGCAAGAAAGACAAGAGTCAGCAGCACAGGCTAGGTTTGAGGAAGATTTTGGAGAGACTGAGAAAGAAATATGTGAGAGATTTGAGGCATTTTTATAGTATAAGCTATTGAGTGAATGATGTGAGAAAGAGGTTTAAGAAAGATCTTTATTAAAGTTTGACATACATGGAAATTTGAATCCCCTTTGGTGCATTCTGAGACAACATCTATAGTGCTAATTACAATAGTTTTTAACATTTTTCTTGATGTTTAGAAAAATGTTTCTTTGAATGTGACCTTGTGCCAAGACTGGTTCTTGAGATAGATTAGCTCCATAGAGGTTACAAAAAAATTATTAGAAAATCTTGACAAACACTTGCATTAAGTACTCACTTTCAAGGGGTGATAGCAAAGTAGATGTTCTATGTAAAAACTTCTGGAATGACTGCATCTGGTTCCTTGTGAATATAAGGGCATTATGAACCATGAATAGGGCTCTTATACCCAGGAAACTCAACTCTCAATGAATGTTATTGTATCTCATTGATACGAGAAACTGATATGTTTCAAATGGTTACCTTAATGTCAAAATTAGTATAGCCAGGACGATTCTACTGGGAGGTTAATGAACAACAACAACAAAATGAAGATTGAAGCAGCTTGATTTAAGAGAAAGAGCAGAATTTGTGGGGTCATTTAGAGTCATTTTGGGGTCCATTAGAGCCATTTCTCTTCACCCCCACTTCTGTATGCCAAAGTTCAGTTAATGAGAAGATAAGGATCTGAACAGGAGATGGATGATGAGAAGGGAGAATGTTCTTAGTGTCAGATTTATTCGGTGAAAAAGAAAGGGTTGCAATGCACTGCATGCAGAGGTGGCAAACCACATGCACACTTTGCCTGGCACGCCAAGATGGAGAGGTATTTAATCTGGGGAAGAAGAAGTTAAGGGAAGGGGAAGTTAGAACCATAGAGCTTTATTATAAGCATAGAGTTCACGTGTACTCTTGTGAATGCTTATGAGACTTCCATAAGCCCTAGCTCCTCCCATAGACCCTCCAAATGGATTGTGTTTTCTTAAAGTTCCAGTTAGTCTTTATCACTGGAGACAAGAATGATATAAGTAAAGAACTAAAGGCTGGGGGTGGGGGTGATCATGGCGTTTGCTGAAATGGATAGAGACTTTGTCAGGGGAAGTGCAAAATGTAACGTTGCATGTATTTTACCCATAGAGTGCCAGATCCTTCATGGACTTGCCCCTATGACCTCTCCAGCTTCATCTGGTACTGCAACACTCCTTATCTCTGAATTTCACCTATGGTGGCCCTCTCTCAGTTCCTTGAATATTTATTTTTTCCTATACCTCTCTCCCATAGGGCCTTTGCACATGCTGTTGCTTTCCCCATCTCTAGATCCTTTACTGTTAATTTCTATTTATCAATTATATGTGAATTCAAATGTCAGGCAAGCCTTCCTTGAAACCCTCAACCAAATAAGACTTGTTATATATTCTGAAAATAATCTGTAATTTTCTTTTTTATCAGTAATTATGGTTTGGAATTATATATTACTTGGGTGATTATTTGTTTAATGTCCATACCCACCAGTTGGCCTTGTCTGTTTTACTCATTATTGTATCCCTAACACTTGGGGCATAAAAAGCTCCCAATAAATACTTTTTGAATGGATGAATGAGTACATGTTTTCTGGGGGTATTAAAAGTCAATTTTCTCATTGAAAGGTCTTCCCACTAGGCCCTCTGGAGAAGCAATGACAGATTGGTGTGGACCACCCATTAATATCCCAAATCTCCAACCTGGAGGCAGTTCCCATTACAACATTCTTTGCAGGCTGAAGGTTGATAGATACCTCCCTAATGGTCCTTTTTATATCACCCAGCTGTATGTTATATGTGAAAGTGTCCTCAAGAAATGGAAGGGAATTAAGGTTCCCTTCCCAAATGTTATACCTTAAGTGCTTTATATGAAGGAATCAAAGTCTCTGTTTAAATGCTTGTTTCTCTAAGTAAGGGCTCTCTCTGCTGACATAAGCCAATAAGAATGGCACTGTTGAGGTAAAGCCAGACACCCTTACTTCAATCCTTTTGCTGTTTTCCATCTTGTAAAGAATTGGCTTGGAATCTCATTCTGTTGATCCCGCAGGGAAGGCCGAGGACCAGTTTACAGAATGGCAGACAACTGTAATTCACATTTAAAAATTTATCAGAACTATTCCAAGATTGAATGGGTGGCAATGTACGGCACTGAGTTCTCTACACTGGAGGTATTCAAGAATAGATTGGATAACCCCGACAAAATTTTTGCACATCAAATGAGAATGAAAAAGAGAAGAATTCTGAGGTTCTTTCCAACATTAACATTGGAAGATTCTGAAATGTGTGTTTTTTGAGCTGTCTCTTCAGTCATGGAGGATGGGTTCACACTGAGTAATATCCTCTCTTTCCTGGATTCCTTTGACCCCAAGAGTCTTTTGGCCAGAGTTGGGGTATAGTCTATTCCCAGGGAGCATAACTAAAGACTTTTATGGAGACTGAACCCGTGACTTCTTTCTCATTAGGTCTGTCCTCTAACCACAGCCCACCCCACCAAGTTCACAGGAACATTTCTGATATGCAGCAGTGAAATTAATTCTAGAGAGAAAGTTTCACACCATGCAAAGTGATATAACCCAATGACTTCTATTTCAGCATTATAACATTTTGCTCCATTTAAAAATGAAATTTTCAGGGATGATAAAAATTAAAATTATTGTTTTGAAGTATTTTTAGTGAAAAATTTTCCATCAAAGAGGAAATGTTATGCAAATGAATTTGTAGCTTCAACCATGCAGAGACATAAATGTTACATATTCATATATTTGACCTAGTTGTAATTATAGTCAGTTTCGTTTTCATCTTGTCTCCTTCACATGTTTATGCTGTATTTGGGTAGCTTACTCTGAAAGTCCACAGGATATCATGGATATGTGAAAAGAATTTGAAGTAAGCAGTTAGCACAATAAAAAGCAATACTGAAAATAAAGTGGGCTTGAAGAAATCTTTTATTATTACCAGCGTGACTTAAAATTATTGAAGCTTGGAAGTTATTAGTCCTTATTACTTCTAACTTAAAAATCATACATTAGATTATCTCATTACATAGATTTTCAATTATGCTTTACTATGGCAATTATAACACAGATTCCACTGGGCTACCAGATGAATTTCTATCACTCTCCTCTCAACTAAGGAAGAGCAGTTATATATCTATTTAGTAAATCTCTTTGAACTTTAGAGTTACAAAGGAACTTTGAAAACATCTTACCCAGAAATTCTTTATTTTCTGGGGTACGTGAACATCTGAGAATCTGATAATAGCCACAGAGTCTTTCCTCTGTATACTGCACATATGTAGTTATACACACATACACAATTTTGCATACAGTTTCCTGGAGCTTAGAGACCCCCATGAAGCCCATCCATGAAACCCAGATTAAGAACCTATGTTCTAATGCAGCTTTTCCTTTAAAAAAAAAAAAGAAGCTAAGGATAAGGACTGATCTAAATTGATCTTCCTAAATATGTTGGTCCAAATGCAATTTGATTAAAAAATAGAAAACTCAATAACGAAATTGAAGACATAAGGTTCAAGAAACATGTCACCTAATGTAAAAGCACTATGAATAAACTTTGAGAGTCAGAGTGATTATAAAATGGGGGACTTGCATATGCATTTTCTAAATGGAATACTATTTTTAAGTGATATGTCCAGAGAAGAATGAAGTCCATTTCATCTGCTAAATTTATTATACATTATTTTATTTTACATTTTCATGTATATTTTAACAAATAAGTGCGCACTTGCATTCCTGTTAGTTTCTTTAGAAATTGCACATGTCAGTTTAATGATATTTTGTTCCCATTCTAAGAAGGCCTACAAATGTTCTATTTGTATGGTTGTCTGCTTGTCTATCTGTTTGCCGAAGGAAATAAATTTAGTGTGAACTTACTATTACATGAAACATTTCTCTTGAACTTTATGATGAAGCTTCTTGAAGTGCTAAATAAAGATTTACACATTGTTCAAACACTGGTTGTTTTCACATTCTCTGCAATGGAATGATTTCTCTGGGGTACCCTTTTATTAGGGTCAGCCTATGAATGTTATCTGGAGTAGCTGCTGGAAAACAATGTAGTTAGAGACCAAGCTGTTACTGTAAATATATCATCTGTAATTCTATCAAATCTCAGTTACCCACAGAGTCATGTGAAGGCTAGAACCAAACACTGACACCAGAAATCAAATATAGCATCATCTATTGGCTTCCATAAATCCTCTCTTTCCTTGAGTATAGTGGAATCCTTTGAACTATATGTCCTATAAACTTTAAAGCAAATATTGCCATCCTAAAGGCTAAGCACAGATCCTGGTGAGAATATGGGTGCTAACAGATTGGATGCTGTGGAAACTGAGACAGATCTAATTTGAGCAAAAACCATTGATTTTATTTATTTGTTTGTTTATTTTAATCAGCCTTCTAAATAGAGTAAGAATTTGAGGGCTTCTAAATGTAACATGTTTGTGATATTTAAAACCACTTGTGTTTTTCTGAATGTAGGGCACGAAATATCAGATTTTCCATACCATTTGCTACTTTTTTACAGTGAAATAGTGGGTTTCAGGACTATGAAATTCTTGAAGTTGGGTTTGAAAATTTTTTTGCAATCGTAGGAAATTGCAAAAATGCTTAAAATTCCAATCTCCGCCTGCAGAATCATATACATTTATAGCTCAAAGTTATTTTGGAACCAGTCTAATTCAGAGATTATTTCACTACACTACTGACAAACATCCCTGCTCACTTTTCTCCAGGAAAAAGATATAACAAGGTGAATGGTGTTTTTATCTTTACTCATTTGAACAAAAAGCTGATTTGGTCCACAAAAGAATTAAGAAGAATGGAATTAGTTGACTAGGAAAATGGGCTCAATTTTGAGTTTTGCAGGAGATAGGAGATAAATACAGAATTTTTGTTTCCTGGATGTTGACCATTCTTGCTCTTAGTAGCCCATACAGGAAAGGGATGACAGACAAGCAAACAATCTTACACACACCATAAAAGTCAGTGCACCATACTCCAGGCTTTGTCAATGGCCTGGCAAGTATTAAAGCCAATTTCGAGTCAGAACAGAAGCAGCTGTCCTCAAAAGAGATGCAGAATCACACTTTAGCCACCTTTTCTCTCCCTTGCATAGGATGGTGTGATAAGCATGTACAGATACTATAAAATCATACTGCTTGGGTTTACAAAGTTGGCTTCATCATTTCCTAGCTATGTGTTCTTGAGCAAGTTATAATACTTCTCTGTACTTGTTTCTAAATCTGTAAAATGATGATGATAATAATTGAAAGCTACCTACCTCTTAAGGTTATTGTGAGGATTGAATTAATGTATACATAAAGCACTTAAAATAGCACATGACATATACTAACTGCTAAATAAATATTAGCAATTATCACTGGATTTTGCCCAGTTCTCTAAGTGCCAGAACACATGACTTCATTCAAGCACATACTCAGAGGAGACAAACTTACTTTGCCATTCTCTTCTTTACTATACTATAGTTAAAGGAATGAAGGAAGTGAAACCTAGATGGTATTGACAGGCTTCATGGCTTTCCACAGGTAAGGCTTTATTCAAGTGACCAGAACTCTGACCTTATCTTCCTCTCGCTCACCTACCCATACTCAAAGCATGCTATAGGTCTCACCATTAATAAGACCTTTCTCTCTGGAATAAAATGAAAACGCAATAAACCACTTCTCTTCTGAAATGCAATAATTCCTCAGAAACTAAATCCATAAACTTTCCAATATGTTAGTGTGAAGTTTATGGTACAGATCATTTGTAGAGCAACTTCATCAGGCCACCTGCCAGCTGGTCACCTGGGAAAATGATCATTTACTAGGGGACAGTGGTCTGTGAAAGCCAAACTCCTGCTATCCCTGGGATCTATGGTAAGGCCTAGTTGCCAGCCAAGGCATGGTTGATAGATGCTACTACTGATTATCCCAAAAGAAATGGGCAAAGAACTCTTAGAAGGCACCAATCTCAGCATACTTCTGGGAGCATCTGGGAAAATCATATTGTAGCCAAGTGTTCACTCGACAGAGCTAGGTGTGAATCTTGGGTTTGCAACTACTTGTTATGTTACCCATGGCAAATTATTTAGTATATCTTGTCTTCAGTGTTCTGATCTGTAAAATAAGATAATAAAACCAACCTCGGAATATTACAGTGATGCTCAATGAGGCAATGTAGGTGTGATAATTAACTTTGATTGTCTCAAAAAATTGAACATATAAGCAAACAACACAACATCTGATTAGAGTAGGGGAACTGATGTTTGGCATCTATTATTATTTCTACTTTTTAGCCCTGGGTTGCAACCTTTTCTCACTAACTCTTGTATTCCCTTGAACTGTAGTCAAGACTCTGCTAAGTACATTGCTTAGAAGGCCAACCCCAAGGTATAATTTAGTCCAGGCAGCTGTGGCTTATCAGAGTAGCAGCCCTGACTTAGGGATATAGGCCAAACCTCAGTAGCAGTTTTATTCACTTCCATTTCCAGGTATACACCCTTACAGTAAATCACCCTCCCCCTGGCTTCAGTCTCCTCATTTATAAAATGTAGGGGTTAAGGCAGAAGATCAACTCAAAGGGTTCTTTCAACTCTGATACTCTAAGTCCTTATGATTTTATATCTAGAGATATAAACATATAGAAACATCATGTTCTTGAGATTTTTAAAGAAGGGACAGAGACAAAGACAAGGTTGAGGGAGTGCTGATAGAGAAAAGAGTTATAAAACTCCCACAGGAGCTTCAAAGTGGAGACTAAGAAAAGGGGTATGTGAGAATCAACGACCTAACCTCAGTCAGTTTTAGTGAAGACAAGAGATGACTGCTGATGGTGGGATATTTACCTCTCTCACCCAAAGACAAGGCAGACCCCTGACAACTCAGAGCTATGGGTCAATTCTTCCCTACTGAACACTCACTAACTGGAATCGTGGACTAATGAGCTCTGGCCAAGACCAAGGATTTGTTACAGAAAAAGCAATGCTCCATGCACCAAGGCCAATTTGAATGCAAGTTTACCCACCATAGTTCTTGGCATGAATCAAGAAATATATTTGTTTGAACAGAACATTATTTCTATTTGCAATCATACTACTGTGTGCCTTGATCCTATTAATTCTCACAAGTAAAGTAGCTCTGTGGAACTGGCTGTCTTCCTCCATGTGCACACATGCAACCTCCAAGGGACACTCAAAATAGTAACATGGGGGCAGTAGGTAGCAGTCATCTACTGTCTAATTCAGTAAAAGTTCAGGGATTGGAGGCTGTCTTCTGCTCAAAGCAAAACCATGAGCCCCAATACTCCTTGAAGGCACACTATCTCTTTTAAGACTAAGGGAAAGCATCAGATCTGCTGTCCACCAAGAGTAGAGCAGATAAAAACAGTTCACCCCTTAATGGAAGGCAATCTGGTAGGGTGGTTTAAAGCATGAGCTCTGGAGCCACATTGCCTGTGTTTTCCTCCCCAACTCTGCCACTTATTAGCTGTGTGACCTTGGGCAAATGATTTAACTCTTCTGCGCCTCCATTTCTTCATATGTAAAATAGAGGTAGTAATAGAACTTAGCTCATAAATTTGTTGAGAAAATTGAATGAGTTAATATTTCTAAAGCAGTTTTAACAGGGCCAGGCAAGGTAAGTCCTTTTTCATTGTTTATTAAACAAAATAAATAATCTTTATATGTTTGGCAACAGCTAAAGTATCTGAAGGTCAACAATAATTTAACTGCTTTTCTCCTTTATTAAAAATATTCGAGCTACTTGCATAGCACAAGCACTAATGGCAAAAATCAGTAGAGAGGCTTCTAGATAGTCTCACATTATTTTGAATCCATGACTTCCTTAGAATGTTTCTGTCCTCTCAAATTTCATATGTTGAAATTCTAACCCCAATTTTATGGTGGGGCCTTTGGGAGGTAATTAGGTAATGAGGGTGGAACCCTCTAGAATGGGATTAGTTCCCTTATAAAAGAGACCCTAGAGAGCTCTCTCTCCCCTTCTGCTGTGTGAAAACACAGTGAGAAGACCATTGTCTATGAACCAGGAAGCAGGCCCTTACCAGATACCAAATCTGCCAGAGCCTCAATCTTGGACTTCCTAACATCTATAACTGGAAGAAATAAATATGTGTTTTATAAGCTACCCAGTCTATGATATTTGTGTTATAGCAGCCAGAATGGACTAAGAGAATGACTAAACTCAGGGAATGTTCTATTTAAATTATAAATACAGAGTGATGCAATTAACATAAGACACTTGTATTATTTAGAGTAGAGATACCCAAAAAACAGACTCATATATGTGATAGGTTCAAATATAATAGAACTTCACTTCTCACTCATTTAAAAACATAAATGGGTATTCCTGTTAGGCAGACAGCTCTCTTCTAAGCAGCAACTCAGCGACTCAGGCTCCTTCTAACCTTCAACACATGGTTTTCCAGATCACTATGCTTCTCTGCATCAGGTCACTAAAAAGGGAAAATGAAGTGAATAAAATGCACATGACTTGCCTGGAAGTAATACACATGTCTTTATTCATAAGCCATTGGTGATAACTAGTCACATAACCCCATCAAACTACATGAGTGGGCAAAAGTAGGGTTACAGTTGTAATATAAATAAATAATACAATAATTAATAAATAATAATACAAGGATAAACTCTGTTTCACATAGTCACAACTGTAAACCTACTTTTGCCCGCCCCTGTATAATAAAGACTGAGATATGTAGTCCCTACCTGTGTATATGTATTGTGTGTATGGGTTTATATGTTTATATGTTATGAGTATATTTATATATATCAGTGCATTGCATGTTTGTATTGGTAGATGTGTATTTGTACAAATATGGATAAGTGTATGTGCATGCATGTCTGCACATGTATGTGTTAAAAATATGTACATATTTTCATGTGTACTCATACATATGCATGTGCTTATGTGTATGGATGTGCATGTATATTATATATGCTCACACATAAACACCTGAAACATGTTTCATGAAACAATATTTTAACATTCAATGCACTCATATTTTTCATTTAATACTTTTTTATTAGTAAAATATTGAGGTCATGAATACCTAAGTGATTATTCTCACCTATTAATGGATTTAAACCATACTGTGAAAAATACTGGTAGGAGACAAAAGTAATATAAACAATAAAATTAGCAAATATTTGTTAAGCACTAGCTAAGTGTCAAGTACTTTACCTACACTATTTCATTTAACACTCATAACAATCCCACGAGGTAGGCACAATTATGAGTTCCATTTTATGGTTGAGAAAACAGAGTCATATAGGAGTTAATTAACATGTTGAATGCCAGTGCCAGAATTAACAAGCTAATTGTGGTTTACTAAGCAGGCCAGAATTAGAAGCCAGACAGCGTAGTTCCAATGCCCTATCTTATAACCAATAGTTCATACTACCTTGTCACCTATTTGTAAAAAGTCCTCTCTAACCCTCCTGCCCATGGTTCCTGTTAAAAGTATATCCCTTTCCCATACCTTCTTACTCCCTTTTCCTAGCTCCAGTGCCTGCGGCAGGAGCCATAGCTGGCAGCCTCCCTAACTCTGGTTACAATTACTCAAATTACTCTGGCACTGCTGACTGAGTTGATGGGCACAGATGAAGTGGAATCAGACGCAGCTGTAAGATGTAGTCATTATTCTCCAGCAAGTTTCATTATTATAATTTTTTTCTGTGATAATATCCCGATGTCTTTGAGCCCCAGTTAATCAAATAAACTAGGAGACAGGCCCCAGCAAATCAAGTGGCTGAATCTTCCTGGCATGGCTGATTGCACTGTGGGAATAAACCCATGGCCAATGTCATTACTTCACATCCTGTTTTGACATTCACTACATGAAGATAATAATAATGGAAACTTTACTAAGCCCTCCTTGCTGATGTGCTTTAGTTTCATATTTAGTTTCAAACTTGTCTTTAGTTTCCATACTTAGCAACTGAACTTTTCTCTGTGTGTTTTTGTACTTGTCTTTTTTTGTTTTGTTTTGTTTTTCCTTGCAATTGCTCTCTGCTTTACATCACCTTGTCTCGATTATAAGCAACTCAAGGCCCAAGCCATCCATCTTATTTTTTGCGTATTCCCCAGCCAGTTGAAGCAAGTACTTGGTGGTGTAGCTATGTGTCACTCACTCATGTACCAAACTCCTACCCTGTGCCTGGCACTGTGCTAGGAACTGCAGATACAGAAACCCAAAAAGACATAGTCCCTGACATTAAATAGTTTAGTGCAATTGGCACTCTAGAACATATCAGCAGCTCAGACTCACTTGGCTTGAACTTAAACATAGGAGTCTTTTTCCCCCATGAGGAGGGTAGAAAAATGCCCCCAGTTGGCTTGATAACTCCCCACTAATATTCCCTCTCTCTCAAGAACCTACCCTTCAAAAATCCCCATTCTTCTGCTTATCTAGGTTGGATGGGGTTGGAGGTGAGAGACTAAAGAAGCAGTTTAGCGATCTCTTAGCAAGTACTGCAATGGTGAGTTCGATAGCTCTTTGGCTGATCCCGTGAAACTGTGAGGAACAGCTAAAATGTGGCTGTGAAGAACAAGGACTCCAGAATCAGACCACTTGGATTCAACTCTTGTCCAAGCAATCACTGTTTGTGTGACTTCAAGCAAGTTGTGAATTATTTCTTTATTTCAGTTTCTTTTTCTGTAAAATGAGAATGATAATAATACCTACTTCATGGAGTTGTTTTAAAAGAGTCAATCCATATGAAAGCAATTAACATGTCTGGCACATAGTAAGTGATGAATGTAACAAAAAATGATTAGAAGCTTCTGAGCAGGAGGGTGACATGATGTGATTAACATTAACAACGATCATTCAGATTGCTAAAGGAGAAAGAATGGATTGTATGGGGCAAGAGTGATCACTTAGAGTGACCAAAGAGATTAGTTAAGGAGCTATGGTTATGGTCCAAGCAAGACACTATCTATATAAAATATTAAATATATCACATCTGGATATTTTTTAAGGTAGACGCAACAGGATTTGTTGGTGAATGCTATACTTATAAATGGGTGAAGAATTCTGAAGTTGCTCAGGCAAGGGGTCCTGAAGAAACTTGGCTTAGGGGGAATATTCAGGCAGGGGTATGATCGTGTTCTATAATGATGATGGCTATGATGATGATGATGATGGTAATGGATATGGTTTATAGATAGTGAAGTAATGATCTGATAGTGGCTGGCTGGAAGAAGTTACCACCCATGTAAGAAGATGAAGACTACAAAAAGTACAGTGAATACCTCTATCCCTGCCAAATCTTCAGTGACCAGGAGTAAGATCTCATTATTTTTTAAATGTGGAGCCACAGAGCTGGTAAGTCTTCTTACAGTGTAGAAAAGTTAAAATTCTCGAAAAATCGAGAAGATGGCAGTGGGCAGGACCGGAGGGAGGGTGTGTGAGAGAGTGAGCTAGTGTGTGAGTGGACGTGAAGGTGGACACCCAAATTTGAGCAGTGCAGAAATGCAGAGCCGCAAGATCCTGTGCTATGGACAGGGAGCAGCTGGCTACCATGGTACGCGACCCATCAGGGCGCTTCTCCCTGCGCCACTGGGAAGTCCCACAATTTTGGAAGATCCAAGGTCTTCCCTGGGAGGAGGCAGTAGGAGTGGCTAGGGCCCAGCAACCTGAGCCCACCAGTGTACCTGGCACCATCAGACCAGTGAACATCCTGTGTCAACACACACCAGTGCACAGTAGTGGAGCTGCCAAGGTGCCACTTGCAGAAGACACAAATGGCCGGGAGCCCAGTACCATCCCCCAGAGTAGCAGCCCAATCAGAGTTGAGATATATCACCAGCAACAGAGGCTGGGGAGCAGACATCTATCCCCAGGCAACAGAAGCACAGACCAGCAGCTGAGACCCATCCCCAAAAATTACAGCAAAGGCTGAGCAGGAGCTGAGCCTCATGGGGCAGCAGCACTCCCTAGCTGCCAGCGGAGGGACGTGGGGCTCCACAGAGGCCTGTGCAACCCAGTGGCCCACAAGAGTGGAGGGAAGCCAGAACTCCAGAGAGACTGGTGTCATCCAACCCCCCTTGGGACCTGCAGGGTGCTGGGGCACCAGAGAGGCCTGCGTGACCCAGCTGCCCACAAGATAGTCATGGAGTTGGATCTCCAAAGGGTCTGTGTGATCCAGCCACTAGCGGGACCTGTGGGGAGCTGGGGCACCAGAAAGGCCTGCACAACCCAGCGGCCCACAAGATAGGCATGGGGCCGGGTCTCCAAAAGGACACTGCAATCCAGCTGCCCTTGGGACCTGCAGGGTGCGGGGGCACCACAGAGGCCTGTGTGACCTAGCTGCCCATGGGATCAGCAGGAAGCAGGGGCTCCAACGGGGCCTGTACAACTCAACTGCCCACAAGATCTGCGGAGAGCCAGGGCTCCAGTGAGGCCTGTGCAACACAGATGTCCATGGTACTGGCAGGGAGCACGGCTCCAACAGTGCTTAATCTATACAGCTACAGGTGACACTAGTGACCAGCTTGGAACACAGCTCCAGAAGTGCCCATGTGATCCAGCAGCAGCAGCTACCAGGACACACCAATACCAGTCCCCAGTAGTCAATCCTCCAGGATCCACAGTGGGCAAGAGGCAAAACGCAACAAAATAGTCTGGGAGGCACAGTAGCCTTATTTGATATAGAGTGAGCTGCCTACACATCCAAACATCCCTCACCGGGTCTAGAGCTACCAGATGGTTAAAATGGGGAGACAAAGAAACAACACCCAAAGGAAAGAAAAAGAGGAATCACCGTGAAAGGAACTACGGGAAATGGAAGACAGCACCTTGTCAGATAAAGAATTCAAAGCAATGACTTTAAGGGTCCTCAAAGAATTTAGTGAGAACTACAAGCAACTTAATAAGAATTATGAAGAGCTCACTGGGAACTACTTCAGCCAAAAAAAAAAAAAAAAAAAGGTAGAAGCTATGCATAAAAATCAAGAGGAAATAAAGAATGACATAGCTGTTATGAAAAATACCTTAGAAGGGTTGAATAGTAGATTACAAGAAGCTGAAGACCAAATCAGTGACTTATAAGACAAGGTAAAGAAAAACAACCAAATGGAGCAGCAAATGGAAAAAAAAATTTAAAAGCATGAGTAAAGTTTAAGGGAGCTGAGGGACAATACAAAACATAACAACATTTGCATTATAGGGATACCAGAAGGAGAAGAATCAGAGAAAGGAATGGAAAATCTGTTTGAAGAAATAATGACAGAAAACTTCCCTAAACTGGTGAAGGAAAAAGTCACACAAGTCCAGGAAAAACAGAGAGTCTCAAGCAAGATGAACCCCAGAAGATCCACAGCTAGACACATCATAATAAAAATGGCAAGCATTAAAGACAATGAAAGAATCTTAAAGGAAGGAAGAGAGAGATGGAAAGCTACCTACAAGGGAGATCCCATTAGACTGTCAGTTGATTTCTCAATAGAAATGATGAAGGTCAGAAGGGAGTGGCATGAAGTGTACAAAGTAATGCAAGGCAAGGGTCTGAATCCAAGACTACTCTATCCAGCAAGGCTAGCATTCAAAATTGAAGGAGAAATAAAGAGCTTCACAGATTAAAAAAAAAAAAAAAAAAAAAAAAAAAACTAAAGGAATTTACCACCACCAAACCAGCACTTCAAGAAATACTGAATGGATCCTTGTAAGAAGAAGAAGAAACAGAGAGAGGGGAACACAGGCATAAAATAAAAGTGGCAACTAATAACTATCTATCAATAATTATCTTAAATGTAAATGACTTAAATGCTCCAATCAAAAGACATAGGGTAGCTGATTGGACAAGAAAACATGACACATATATATGCTGTCTACAAGAGACCCATCTCAAACAAAAGACTCACACAGGATAAAAGTGAAAGGATGCAAAAAAAATTTCCAAGCAAATGGAAATGAAAAAAAGACTGGTATAGCAATACTCATATCTGACAAGATAGACTTCAAAACAAGGGCCATAATAAGAGACAGAGAAGGTCACTACATAATATTAAAAGGATCTATCGAACAAGAATATATAACCCTAGTAAACATATATGCACCAAATACGGGAGCACCAAAATATATTAAAAACCTTCTGGAGGACTTCAAGGGAGAGATCAATAGCAACACGATCATAGTGGGTGACTTTAACACACCACTGACACCACTGGATAGATCTTCCAGACAAAAAAAATTAACAAGGACATACAATCCTGAAAAGAAAAACTAGATCAGTTGAACTTCATTGATATTTACAGAATATTTCACCCCAAAGCTGCAGAATATACATTCTTCTCAAGTGCACAGGGTCATTCTCAAAGATAGACCACATGTTAGGACACAAAGCAAGTCTCTACAAATTCAAGAAAATTGAAATCATATCAAGCATCTTCTCAGATCACAGTGGAATGAAACTAGAGCTCATTTACAATAAAAACACACAAAAATATTCAAACACTTGGAGGCTAAATAGCATGCTATTAAACAACAAATGGATTACTAACGAGATCAAGGAAGGAATTAAAAAAGCTTCTGCACAGCAAAAGAAACAACGATCAAAACAGAAAGGGATCCCACTATATGGGAGACCATAATCTCAATGATGCATCAGATAAGGGGTAAATTTCCAAACTATATAGAGTGCTCATACAAGCCAACAAAAGGAGGACAAAGAACCCAATTTAAAAATGGGCAGAGGACCTAAATAGACACCTCTCCAAACAGGACATACAAATGGCCAAGAGGCATATGACAAAATGCTCAATGTCACTAATCATCAGAGAGATGCAAATTAAAACAACTACGAGGCATCACCTCATACCTGTCAGAATGGCTGCCATCAACAAATCATCAAACAACAAGTGTTGATGAAGGTGTGGAGAAAAGGGATCTCTAGTACACTGCTGGTGGGAATGCAGACTGGTGCAGCCACTGTGGAAAACACTATGGTGTTACCTCAAAAAGTTAAAAATTGAACTGCCATTTGACCCAGTGATTCTAGTTCTAGGAATATACCTTAAGAAACCTGAAACACCAATCAGAAAGAATACATGTACCTCTATGTTCATAGCAGCACTATTTACAATAGCTAAGATCTGAAAACAATCCAAGTGTCCATCAGTAGATGAGTGGATGAAAAAGCTGTGGTACATGTACACAATGGAATACTATGCAGCTGTAAGAAAGATCTCTTTTCTTTTGAGATGGCATGGAAGGACCTGGGGAGTATTATGCTAAGCGGAACAAGCCAAGCAGAGAAAGACAAATATCACATGATCTCACTTATTTGTGGAATATAATGAACTAAACAAACTGATGAACAGAATTGACCCAGAGACATAGAGGTGGGGTACAGACTGACGGGCCTCAGAGAAAGGGGGTTGGGGGGCAGGAGATAAACCACAGAACTTATATGCATGTGTGCATGACCAATGGACATGGACAACGGTGCTGGGGATGGGGCAGGAGGTATGGGGGGGAGGGTGTCAATAGGGGGAAAATGAGAAACATCTATAACAAAAACAAATTAATAAAAATAAATAATAATAATAAATAAATAAATAAATAAATAAATAAATAAAATCAAGCTCCCTCTAAAAAGAAAATTTAAAATTCTCAGAAAATGCTTGATTTTAAAGTTCTTTACATTTTCCTAGCATGTATGCTATTGTACTGCTGCCAGTTTAGGGATTCTAATACTTAGCTATTGCCTTTAGATATGAAAGTTTCATTTATCAGTCAAGGTTCAATCTCAGCTATGAGCCAATACTAGGATTATTATATAACATGCTTTGCACTTTTGAAAACACATGCAAATCATGGTCCCAAGATTAAAGATGACGATTCAGGGCTGGCTGTGCATTTGAGAGCCCTGGGCAAGGCTAGTTATGATCTGGTTTCACCTGTCCAGAAAGAGAGACATTTTGCTGGATTCAAGATTCTAAGGACATAGGAGAAGGAAAGCAAAGAGCCCCAAACTAGTTATTTGGGTACCTTGTAATCAGTGTTTAATAAAAAAAGATATTTAGTGGACTTGAAGTTGATGAATGTAATGTGCTGCAGGGGTCTGGGGCAATCCCCTTTGGAGGGGCCATGCTCAAGTCCACCAGCACACTCCATTCACCAAGCTACCAGCAATAATCAGTAGGAGGTTAAGGAAGAGTGGAAGAAAAACTTGCAATGGTAGTAATATGTGCTTTGTATAGTGTTTAAATCATCTTATATTATACTCATTTTAGTGTTGTTTCATAGCTAAGAACATATTTGCCAATGATACATCTGATAAGGTGTTAATTTCCAAAATACATAGAGACTTATACTACTCAACACCAAGAAGACAAACAACTGAATTAAAAAATGGGCAAAGGACCTGAATAGACAATTCTCCAAAGAGGACATACAAATGGCCAAAATACATATGAAAACATGCTCAATGTCCCTAATCATCAGAGAGATTAAAATTAAAACCACAATAAGATATAAACTCACGCCTGTCAGTATGGCTATCATCACTAAACCAACAAGTGCTGGAAAGGATATGCAGAAAAGGGAACCCTAGTGCACTTCTGGTAGGAATGCAGACTGGTGCAACCACTGTGGAAAACAGTGTAGCATTTCCTCAAAAATATTAAAAATGGAACTGCTTTTTGACCCAGTGATTCCACTTCTGGGAATATATCCAAGGAAACTCGAAACACTAATTTGAAAGATTATATGTACCATTGTTTTTCATTGCAACATTATTTACAATAGCCAAGATCTTGAAACAGCCCAAGTGCCAATCAGTAGATGAGTGGATAAAAAAGTGGTGGTACATTTACACAGTGGAATACTACTCAGTGGTGAAAAAACAAACAAACAAACAAACAAAAAAACGAGAGAGAGAGAGAGAAGGGAATCTTACCTTTTGTGACAGCACGGATGGACTTGGAGATTATTACACTAAGTGACATAAGCCAGTCAGAGAAAGACAAAAACCATATGCTTTCACTTATATGTGGAATCTAATGAACCAAATAAACTGATGAACAAAATAGAAACAGAGGCATAGATACCTGGAACAGACTGACAGCTGTCACAGGGGAGGGGGGCTGGATGAATGAAGGTGAAGAGATTAAGCAAAAAACATATATATATAATCACACATAGACACAGACAACAGTGTGGAATATCCAGAAGGATAGGGAGGGGAGAGGGAGTATGTGGAGGTGGGTAAAGCGAGTGGAAATAGGAATGGAAAGAGACTTTGCTTGGGGTGATGTATGCACGATGCAGTGTGCAGGTGATGTTTTGTTGAGTTGTACACTTGAAACCTATATGATTTTGTGAACCAATGTCATTCCAATAAATTCAATTTAAAAAATAAAATAAAAAGTAAAAACACCTTAACTAATGAATGAAACTTCTTCTTTAACATTCTACTGATTCTTGTTCCATTGTCAAAAGTCTATATTTCAGGATACAGCTGGAAAAGATAGACAAGTGGATTGATCCTTTAAGGTAAGGCATCTGTTCTTAACAATAATACTGTTACCAATATTTATAGACAATGAATATGTGCTGCTCACATAGCAAATAAGTATCAGACAATCTCATCCTGACCCAACACCCATGTTCTTTACACTATACATTGCTTCAGTAACTTCTGTTTACTTTCTTTTCTCTATAACAGCTTCACACATTTAGTGCAAAGCAAAATACACAATGTGGAATGAGATAATTTATAAAAGAAAACTAAAGAAAATGGCATCTTAAGACCATGGACCAATGTATTATATCTTGTTCAAATGAGATGCTGGTCTCAGAGCACTATGTGCTAGTCAGGGAGTTGCTATGTTATGTTCCGGATCTTTTGATTAATGAGACAGTTCACAAACTGTAACTGGTACTGACACAGGTGGCAAGAACAGTAGGGGAAGTAGTAGACATGAAGACACACTGTCCTGATCTTGCTTCAAGGAAGGAATTGTTACCCACCTGCAGGGAGTGTGGTCACACACAGTCACCAGATCTCAGCTCCTTTCAGGTTGGTGTCAAAGGCAGACAACTACCTTGCATGAGGTATTGCATGCAGACAGCAAAATGACAGGAGGTTGACGCTGCTAACATTAGTGACTGTGCAAAGTGGGAGAGGGATGATGGGTAGAAAGGCCAGGCAATTTCTGTCTGCCACAGGACAACTATGAAAGGCAACTCTTGCTCTAGAACTCCTCACTATATTGGCCAAGACATCATCAGACCTACACTGCAATTGGACTCCTTCCTCTAATCAATCATGCTTCCTTTCGCAGGTGTTGGTCCCTAAAAATTATCCTGTACTCTAAATTCCATCTTAGTGTCTGCTTCCAGAAAATCCAGCATAAGGAAATTGATGTGAAGAGTGGTCCAAGAAAGCAGGTGATAAGACAGGTATTTGGTACTGGATTACTCATTGCCAGGCTGGCCATGAGAATCCTCTCACTGGTAATAGGTGGAATACAAACAGCTCCTGGTGCTAAGTGGTGGTCCTATTGTTAAAACATTCACCAGAATTGAGAGGTGGTTCCATGTAAAGGAAGGCACTAAGGGACAAGACATATAAGGCTATTATGAAGGAAATAGTTGACATTTCTGAACCTTGTGAGCCCACAGAAGTGGTCAATCTAGTAAGAGTTAGTTCTCCATTCCATTGCCAGAGATAATTCAAAAGTCTCTACCCAGATTCCAAAATGGCGGCAGAGTGAGTGGAAGCTACATAGACCATCTCCCAGGACCAAACTAGAATTACAACTAAAATACAGACAAATTGTCAAGAAAAATCAACAGAAAAGCAGTTGGAGAGGACCCATATAACCAGGGACAGGAAAAAAGGACACTGAATCAAGCCTGGTAGGTTTGTGGAGACATGAGAGGGTGGGCTGGGAGCCCACAGACTGCAGCTGTTTTAGGTGTGAGCAGCTCCCTTGGGGTTAAAATCCCAAGCTGACTCCACAGACCAGAGGGCTGGGACAGAGCATTAAATTAGCTACAGCCACTCACCTTGGGCTCTGGCAGAGGGAGGGAGGACTGGACTGTAACTGTGTGGGGACAGTCGGGATTTGGAGGGTGCTTACAGTTTTTGCTGTCACAGCAACACATGACAGTGGCCATCTTGCTCGGGGAGCTCTGGGGAGAAGCAGCAGCTCCTCCCTCAGAGATTTAACTGAACACAGCTGGGACAGAAAAATGCTAATTGAGGCTCATTAACAACCAGCATCTCCCCCACCCTCTGGAAATCCTCTTACACTGAGCACCTGAGGGAGTTTTTCATTCACTTGAGGGCTACAACCCAAAATCATCAAGTAACTGAGACTAATAGCATCCAAGCAAAAAGTTAGAGGATAACTGAACCATTCCTAGGCTTGCAAATCTACCCAGGGAAGTAAGACTTGACAGTGGTGTTTAACATGGGTCCTCCCACACTCATCCAAACCCAGTAGAGGGATCCACAAACAGCAGAACACCAACACCCACAGGGAAAATTTGTCGGGCTCCAAAACCCACTGAGCCAAAATGGTGAAACAAAGAAACAAATCCCAAATGAAAGAACAAGAGACCTCTACCAAAGATGGGATAAATGAAATGCAGTTAAGCAAGTTATCAGAGATAGAATTCAGAGCGATGACCTTGAGGAAGATGAACAGCACGAGTAAGGAGCTCAAAACCATGAGTAAAGATACAAAACACTGAAAACCAAACAAGTGGAAATGAGAATGACATAGCAGAAATAAAGAATACATTAGAAGGAATAACCAGAAGACTAGAGGAAGCTAAGGACCAGATCATTGAATCAGAAGACAGGGTAGAAAAAATCAACCAATCAGAAAACCAAAAGGAAAAAACAATTTAAAAACAGGAACAGATAATAACATTCGCATCATTGGAGTTCCCGAAGAAGAAGAAAATGAGCAAGAGTTAGAGAATATATTTTAAGAAATAGTGACAGAAAACTTTCCTAACCTGGTGAAGGAAGAAAGCATTCAAGTTCAAGAATCACAGAGAGTCCCAAGTAAGAAGAACCCAAACAGGCCCACACCAAGACACATAATAATTAAAATGCCAAAAATTAAAGAAAAAGAATCCTAAAGACAGCAAGAGATAAGCAACAGGTTACCTACAAAGAAAACCCCATTAGGCTATCATCTGACTTCTCAACAGAAACACTACAGGCCAGAAGGAAATGGCATGAAGTAATCAAGGTCATGAAAAACAAGGATCTGAATCCAAGACTACTCTACCCAGCAAGGCTATCATTCAAAATAGAAGGTCAAATAAAGAGCTTCCCAGACAAAAAAAGGCTAAGGGAATATATTAGCACCAAACCAGCACTGCAAGACATGTTAAAAGGACTGCTGAATTTATAGAAGAAATAGAAAGAAAATTAGAACCACACTGTACAAAAATGGCAATAAATAAGTACATATCAATAATCACCTTAAATGTAAATGGACTGAATGATCTGATAAAAAGACACAAAGTAGCTGACTGGATAAGAAAGCATGATTCACACATATGTTGTTTACAAGAGACCCACCTCACAACAAAAGACTCACATAGGTTAAAAGTAAAGGGATGAAAAAAAATCTTCCAAGCAAACAGAAAGGAAAAAAAAGCTGGGGTAGCAATACTCATATCTGATAAATTAGATTTCAAATTGAAGACCATAACAAGAGACAAAGAAGGCCACTACATAATGAAAGGGTCTATCCAACAGGAAATATAACCTTGGTAAACATATATGCCCCCAATAGAGGAACACCAAAATATATTAAAAATCTTCTGGAGGACTTCAAAGGAGAAATCGACTGCAATACAATCATAGCAGGAGACTTCAACACCCCACTGACATCACTGGATAGATCCTCTAGATAAAAATTTAACAAGGAAACAGAGACTCTAAATGAAGCACTAGATCAAATGGATTTAATAGATATATACAGAGAATTACACCCCAAAACTGCAGAATTCATATTCTTCTCAAGTGCACATGGGACATTCTCAAAGATAGACCACATGTTAGGGCACAAACTAAGTCTATACAAGTTCAAGAAGATTGAAATCATATCAAGCATCTTCTCAGACCACAATGGCAGGAAACTAGAAATCAATTGCAACAAGAACATGCAAAAACATATGAACACATGGAGGCTAAATAGCATGTTAACTGAACAATGAAGGGGTTACCATGGAGATCAAGGAAGAATTTTAAGAATTCTTGGAAACCAATGGAAATAAACACACAACAACGCAAAATCTATGGGATACAGCGAAAGCAGTTCTGAGAGGGAAGTTCATAGCACTACAGGCCCACCTTAAGAAAGAAGAAAAATTTCTAATTGACTAGTTAACCTCACAACTTAAAGAACTAGAAAGCAAACAAAAAGAAAACCCTAGAGCAAGTACAAGGAAGGAAATAGTAAAGATCAGAGCAGAAATAAACGACATGGAGACCAAGAAAACAATTCAAAGGATCAATAAAACAAAGAGCTGGTTTTTTGAAAAGAGAAACAAGATTGATGGACCCTTAGCTACACTCACCAAGAAACAAAGAGAGAGAACCCAAATACACAAAATCAGAAATGAAAGAGGAGAAGTAACAACTGACACCACAGAAATACAAAGGATCATTAGCAAATACTATGAACATTTATATGGCAACAAATTCGACAATCTAAGTGAAATGGACACATTCCTAGAAAAACATAGTCTCCCAAAACTGAATCGGGAAGAGATAGAAAACTTGAACAGGCCAATAACAATGAAGGAAATTGAAGATGTAATCAAGACTCTCCCAGCAAACAAAAGCCCAGGCCCTGACGGCTTCATGGGGGAGTTTTACCGAACATTCAAAGAAGAACTAACACCCATTCTCCTCAAACTATTCTAAAAAATTCAAGAAAAAGGAAGACTTCCAAACTCGTTTTATGAAGCCACCATAATTCTAATTCCAAAACCAGAATAAGACACTACAAAGAAAGAAAACTACAGGCCAATATCCCTGATGAACATAGATGCCAAAATCCTAAACAAAATACTAGCAAATGGGATCCAGCAATACATCAAAAAAATTATTCACCATGACCAAGTGGGATTCATCCCAGGGATGCAAGGCTGGTATAATATACACAAATCAATAAATGTGATACATAACATAAACAAAATGAAAGATAAAAACCATATGATCATATCAATAGATGCTGAAAAAGCATTTGACAAAATCCAGCACCTATTTCTGATAAAAACGCTCATCAATTTGGGAATAGAGGGATCGTATCTCAACATTATAAAGGCCATATATGAAAGACCTACAGCCAACATCATACTCAATTGAAAAAAACTAAAAGCATTTCCCTTAAGAACAGGAACAAGACAAGGATGCCCACTTTCACCACTCTTATTTAACATAGTACTGGAAGTCTTAGCCACAGCAATCAGACATGAAGGAAAAATAAAAGGGATCAAAATTGGAAAGGAGGAAGTGAAGCTGTCATTATTCGCAGATGACATGATATTATACATAGAAAACCCTAAATACTCCATCAAAAATCTACTAGACTTAATAAATGAATTTGGCAAAGTAGCAGGATACAAAATTAACGTCAAGAAATCGACCGCATTCTTATACACCAATGATGAACTCACAGAAAGAGAAACTAAAAAAACAATCCCATTTACCATCACGGCAAAAAAATGAAGATACCTAGGAATAAACTTAACCAAAGAAGTAAAGGACCTATTTGCAGAAAACTACAGGACATTGAAAAAAGAAATAGAAGAAGATATAAAAACGTGGAAGCACATACCTTGTTCATGGATTGGAAGAATTAACATCATTAAAATGTCCATACTATCCAAAGCAATCTATAGATTCAATGCAATCCCCATCAAAATACCAGTGACATATTTCACAGAACTAGAACAAATACTTCAGAAGTTCATATGGAACCAAAAAAGACCCCGAATAGCCACAGCAATCTTGAAAAAGAAGGACAAAGTAGGAAGGATCACAATACCGGACATCAGGTTATACTTCAAAGGTACTGTAATCAAAACAGCCTGGTACTGGCACAAGAACAGGCACATAGATCAATGGAATAGAACAGAGAGCCAAGAAATTGACCCAAAACATTATGCTCAATTAATATTCCACAAAGGTGGCAAGAGCATACAATGGAGTAAAGACAGCCTCTTTAATAAATGGTGTTGGGAAAATTGGACAGCTACATGCAAAAAAAGGAAACTAGATCATCAGGTTACACCATACAGAAGAATAAACTCAAAATCGATAAAAGACTTAAATGTGACTCATGAATGTATAAAAATCCTAGAAGAAAATGTAGGCAACAAAATTTCAGACATCATATGCAGCAAAATTTTCACTGATATATCACCCAAGGCAACAGAAACAAAGGAAAAAATGAACACATGGGACTACATCAAACTCAAAAGCTTCTGCACAGCAAAAGAAACAACCATCAAAGTGGAAAGGCAACCCACTGTATGGGAGAGCATAATTGCCTATGATATATCAGATAAGGGACTAATTTCCAAAATATATAGAGTGCTCATACATCTCAACAAAAGGAAGACAAAGAACCCAATTAAAAAATGAGCAGAAGAACTAAATAGACACCTCTCCAAACAGGACATACAAATGGCCAAGAGACATATGAAGAAATGCTGAACTTCATTAATCATCAGAGAGATGCAAATTAAAACAACAATGAGGTATCACCTCACACCTGTCAGAATAGCCGCCATCAACAAAGCATCAAACATCAAGTGTTGGTGAGGGTGTCGAGAAAAGGGGACTCTAGTGCACTGCTGGTGGGAGTGCAGACTGGTGCAGCCACTATGGAAAACACTATGGTGTTACCTCAAAAAATTCAAAATTGAATTACCATTTGACCCAGTGATCCCTCTCCTAGGAATATACCCTAAGAAGCCTGAAACACCAATCAGAAAGAATACATGTACCCCCATGTTCATAGCAGCGCTATTTACAATAGCTAAGATCTGGAAACAGCCCAAGTGTCCATCAGTAGACGAATGGATAAAAAAGCTGTGGTACATATACACAATGGACTTCTATGCAGCCGTAAGAAAGAACCATCTCTTATCCTTTGCGACGACATGGGAGGACCTGGAAACTATTATCCTAAGTGAAGGAAGCCAAGCAGAGAAAAACTAATATCATATGATCTCACTTATTTCTGGAATATAATGAACATAACAGTGTGAGGAACTGGGTAGTCCCAGAGACGTGGAAGTAGGGTACAGACTGACCTTTGCCAGAAGAGTGGGTGGGGAGGGGAGCGAAGAACACAGAACTTGTAAGCATGTACTCATAACAAATGGACATGGACAACAAAAATGGGGACAGGGCAGGGAGGGAGGGGGAGAAGAGTGTCACTGGGGGAAAAAAGAAGAAACATCTGTAACAAAAGTAAATTAATAAAAAATAATAATAAAAAAATCTTATTACTTTAACAAGAAAAAAAATAAAAAATAAAATAAAAAATAAAAAGCAGGAGGATAGTTTAAGGGAACTTTGGGACAATATAAGCAGTAACAACATCCGCATCATAGGAGTACTAGAAGGAGAAAAATCTGAACAAGGAATACAGAACATGTCTGAAGAAATAATGACAGAAAACTTTCTTAACCTGGTGAACAATTAAGTCACACAAGTTCAGGAAACAGAGAGTCACAATTGACATAACACCAAAAAGACCCACACCTAGACACATCATAAATAAAGTGGCAAATGTAAAAGACAAATAAAAAATCTTAAAAGTAGCAAGAGATAGACTGTTACCTACAAGGAACTCTCATTAGACTGTCAATTGATGTCTCAATAGAAATACTTCAGGCCAGAAGAAGTGGCATGAAGTATACAAAGTTATAAAAAGCAAGGGACTAAGTCCAAGACTACTCTATTCAGCAAAGCTATCACTCAAAATTGAAAATGAAATAAAGAGTTTTGCAGAAAAAAAGTCTAAAGGATTTTATTACCACCAAACCAGTACTGCAAGAAATGCTAAAGTCACTGCTGTAATAATAATAAGAAATAGAAAATAAGAGAACAACACAGGCATACAGATTCAAAATGGCAAAAAAAAATAAGTACCTACCAATAATAACCTTAAATATAAATGAATTAAATACTCCAATCAAAAGTCATAGGGTAGCAGAATGGACAAGAAATCATGACCCATATATATGATGTCTATAAGAGACCCACTTCAAAACAAAAGACTCAAAAAGGATGAAAATGAACAGATTGAAAAAAAAATTCCATGAAAATTGTAGTGAAAAACAACTGAGGAAGTAACACTCATATCTGACAAAGTAGACTTAAAATGAAGGCCATAACAAGAGACAATGCAGGTCCCCGCATAATAATAAAGGTATCAGTACAACAAGAGAATATAACCCTAGTAAATATATATGTACCTGATATAGGAGCACCAAAATTAAAAATATATAGATAAAAAAAAAAAAAAAACTTCTGGAGGACTATAAGGGAGGGATTAACAGCAATACAATCATAGTAGGGGACTTAAACATCCCTTTACATCACTGGGTAGATCTTCTAGAGAAAATATCAACAGAGAAATAGCAATCCTTAATGACACTCTAGATGAGATGGAATTAAATGACATTTACAGAATATTTCACCACAAAGCTGCAGAATATACTTTCTTTTCAAATACACATGGGGTATTCTCAAAGATACAACACATGTTAGTACACAAAATATGTCTCTACAAGTTCAAGAAGATTGAAATCATATTCTCAAATCAAAGTGGCATAAAACTAGAAATCAACTAGAATAAAAACACAAAAAAAATCAAACACATGAAGGCTAAATAGCATGTGATTAAACAATGTATGTGTTACCAATGAAATCACAGAAGAAACAGAAAACTTCCTGCAGACAAATGGAAATGAACATACAACAACCCAAAATCTATGGGACACAGCAAAAGCAGTCCTGAGAGGGAAGTTCATAGTAATACAGGCTTACTTAAAAACAATAAAATTTTCTAATAAATTATCTAAAACTACAACTTAAAGAGTTAGAAAGATAAGAAAAGCCCAAAGTAGAAGGAAAGAAATAATAAAGAGCAGAGCAGAAATAAATGACATAGGAACAACAACAAAAAAAAAATCAATGAAACCAAGAGCTGATTCTTTCAAAACATAAAAAAATATTGATGAGAATTTAGCCAGACTCATCAAAACACAAAGAGAGAGGAACCAAATAAATAAAATTAGAATAGAATGAGGAGAAGTAACAACTGACACCACAGAAATACAAAGGATTGTAAGAAAATATTACAAACAACTATATGCCAACAAATTGAACAACCTGGGAGAAATGGACAAATACCTCAAATATAAATCTTACAAAACTAAACCAGGAAGATTCAGAAAACATGAACAGACCAATAACAACTAATTAAATTGAAGTAATCATCAATAAACTCCCAGCAAACAAAAACCCTGGTCCAGATAGCTTCACAGGGGAGTTTTATGAAACATTCAAATGAAAAATAAGACCTGTCCTCCTCAAACTATGCCAAAATTTTCAAGAGGAAGGAAGACTTCCAAGCTCTTTTTATGAGGCCAGCATTTCCCTAATTGCGAAGTGAGATAAAGACATGACAAAGAAAGAATTACAGGTCAATATCCATGATGAACATAGAGGCTGAAATCCTCAACAAAATATTAGCAAAATTAAATCTAGCCATATATTAAAAAGATTACACTCCTTGACCAAGTGAGATTTGTTCCAGTGATGCAAGGCTGGTATAATATTTGAAAATCAATAAATGTGATACATCACATTAACAAATTGAAAGATAAAAATCACATGAAAAACCATTCAACAAAATCTCACACCCATTGTTGATAAAAACTCTTAGAAAATTCGGAATAGACAGATCACACCTCACCATAATAAAGGCCATATATGAAAACCTACATCCAACATTATACTCAATGGGAGAAAGCTAAAAGTATTTCCCCTAAGAATAGAAACAAGGCAAGGATGTCTGCTTTCACCAATATTATTCAACATAATACTGGAAGTCCTAGCCGCAGTGATCAGACAAGAAGAAGAAATAAAAGGCATCAAAATTGGAAAGGAGGAAGTTAAACTGTCATTATTTGCAGATAATATGCTATTGTACATAGAAAACCCTAATGACACCACCAAAAACTTCTATATTTAATAAATAAATTCTACAAAGTAGCAAGATACAAAATTAACACCCAGAAATCAATGGTATATTTATACCCATAATGAAATATCAGAAAGGGAAACTAAAAAACACAATCCCAGTTACCACTGAAACAAAACAAAAAATTAAGATTCTTAGGAATAAACTTAACCAAGCAGATAAAAGACCTATACTAGGTAAACTATAGGATATTGAAGAAACAGAAGAAGATGCAAACAAGTGGAAGCATATACCTTGTTCATGGATTGGAAGAATTATCATCATTAAAATTTCCATACTACCCGAAGCAATCTATAGATTCAACTCAATTCCTATTGAAATAGTGACATATTTCACAAACCTAGAAAAATAAATTTATATGGAATCAAAAAAGATCCCGAATAGCCACAACAATTGTGAGAAAGTACAAAGTTGGAGGGATCACAATATTGGGTATCAAGTTATACTACAAAGCCACTATAATCAAAATAGCCTGGAGAAGATGGTGGCGGGCAGGACCAGAGGGAGGGTGAGTGTGTGAGAGAGTGAACTACTGTGTGAAAGAGTATGAGTGGACGTGAAGGTGGATGACCAAACTCGTGCAGTGCAGAGATGCGGAGCAGAAGGTTCCTGTGCTGTGGATGGGGAGCAGCCGGCTACCATGGTAAGCGGCTCTTCAGGGCGCTTCTCTCTCTGCCACAGGGAGGTCCTGCCACTTTGGAAGATCCTGGGTCTTCCCTGGGAGGAGGCAGTGGGAATGACTAGGGCCCAGCAACCTGAGCCCACCAGTGCACCTGGCACCATTGAACCAGTTGGCACCCAGTGTCAACACAGACCAGTGCACAGTAGTGGAGCTGCCAAGGTGCCGGGTGCAGAAGCCGCAAACGGCCAGGAGCCCAGCACCATCCCCCACAGTAGCAGCCCAATCAGAGTCAAGATATTGACCTGGGCCCTTGGCTAAGGCGACTAACGACTAGATTGCATTTTATGTAGGCCCCTTTGTTAAGGCGACAAAATGACTCCATTTTTATCATCTATAGACCTTCCTCGATATTCTTCCAATAATAGGTTAATTATCCCCAGAAGTAAAGGATTTTTGCCTAAGATTATAGGTGCCCCACGTGTTGGGAGGCATTTGCAGTTTCCTGAGTATCCATATTTGCAGGTATTTGCAGGTACTTGTGCGCTGGTGAGTATGCTAATTTTTGACTTCTGTAATCACTGTCACTCCCACTATTTTACCAGTTCCCTGAGGGGAGGGCAAGAGGGGGATGGAGCTTTTGTTTTTAAAATTGGACGAACAAGAAGAATTTGTGCTGAGGATCTGGGGAAGCTGTACCCCCACCCCCTAGCCTGCTGGCGTGATGAAGTGTTCCTTTACAATTCGGCTGTGCATCTCTGGTTATCTCATGGACACGTTACAACATTTGGAGGCCCCAGCGAGATTCCCTGGTGTTTTGCTACCCCAAGGGCTAGATGCCTAGAATGGTCAGCCTCTCTCGATCTGGCCACCAGACCCCTATAGATCTGAGGGAAGGTGCCCCCTGAGTTCCAGGGCCCAAAGATCCTACTTGGGTTTCCGATGAGTGGCTGGGAGACACCAAGACATCCCCAAAAAGATTAAAGGAGACCTGGTAGAAACCTCTGGAGGTGAGTTCTGGGTGACCGGTCTATCTGGATGAGAGTGAGAGAGCCAGACATGGTGCAGCCTCTTCTCTCCTGGGAATCCCCCTAAGATGTTAGGTGGGGTTCAAATCTGGCAAATTCTGGTTCAAATCTGGCAAATTCTGTTCATTCAGACCTGCCACTGGGGCAGAAAAGGGAGACTGATCAGCTCCCAAGTGGCATAGGAGCCACTCAGGATAGGGAATTCCTGGAAGGAAATTCAAATGGTGTGTGAGTGTGACTGTGAATGTAATTGTGTGAGGGACCGTGCTCCATGACGTTTTGTTACGGAGCCTGTGTGAGTCCTACCCTGTGGTTCCGTGATGACCTCATACAGCTAAAAGGTGGTATCAGGTTCTTGGAACACTCTGGTGTTCCACCAGTGAACCTGATCCGAGTTGGGGGCTTATTCCAACCTGCCACATGCCAAGAGGCATCTGAAATCTCCACAAGGGGAGCGGCCAGGTGGATGAAGCGAAAGTTTCTGTCTTGTGTGTCTTCCCCTGTTTTAGTCCTCATCTGCCTCCCTATTGTGTCTCCCTCAACTTTGTTACAGTTAGTCTAATCATGGATAGCGGCCCTAGTGTCCAAAAGACATGATTGGGTTGCATAGTAAACATTCTTAGAGAAGGATTTGAGGAAGGTTCTGATCAGGGCATGAATACTGGTAGTGGGCCCCAAAGTGGGCCCCAGGAGAAACCTGGGAAAAGGTAGGGAAGTGCCTGTGGGGCAGAGATACAGTAAAAGGCCCAGCTGGTGTGTCTCAGTCATTGAGTGTCAACCCATGTATCAAGGGGTCACCGGTTTGGTTCCCGGTCAGGGCACATGCCCAGGTTGTGGGCCAGGTCCCCAGTGCAGGGCACGCAGGAGGCTAATAAGGTGGGGAAGTAAGGTGTAGTGAAAGACTCAAGGAAAGCTGAGAAAGGCTATGAGTTCTTAAAGACTCCTCCACTGTCTTCCGCTACAGCTGTGATTAATATTTGTGCTTTGAAGGCCAGGAAAGAGCTCCCAACAAAAGGGTGTGTGTGTAGGGAGAGGGGGAAATCACACCCTCACCCTCCAGGCCCCTGTTGGGGCAGCTTGCGTGGAGGATGATGTCGCATGTGGGGCCATGCCCCGGGGACACGTGCCCCGGCAGTGACCCACCGGACACCACGGCATCTCCTGCCGCTGCACAGGCAAGAGAGACCAAGGGCGTGAGGTTACTACAGGCAGTTAACAGAGTAATAAGTGATTCAGGGGCCAGAACTGACCCTGTCAAACAGTAGGGGAAATGTCTGTCACCCCTGCTCAGGTGTTCCAAACAGGGTGGAGTCCAGGACTGCAATCTGGGATCTCTACCACACCACCTCAGGGAGTGCGGGACTGGACCTCTGCCCCACCGCCTGATACATTGTATTAACACCAGAGATGGGGCCGCAAGCTATTCCAACAGGGGTATATGGGCCACTACCTAATGGAACAGTGAGTTTAATCTTAGGAAGGAGTAGTCTCACTGTGAGAGGGTTCCAAGTGTTGCCTGGAGTTATTCATTCTGGTTATTTTGGGGAAATAAAACTTACGGCCCAAACCACTAAAACCATTGTACAAGTTTTACCTGAAACTAGGATAGCAAAAATTGAAATTTTGCTGCATCAGGCAGCAGGGAAAGTGCTAAAGTGCTATGAAAGGAAACATGAGGAGAGGGAGGATTTGGCTCCACAGACGGAGCCTATTGGGCACAGCTAATTACCCAAGGTCTCCCCAGAACAGAGCTCAGTTTGAATGGAAAGAAATTTAAAGGCCCAACTGATTGGTAGTAGCATCCGGGAAGGAGCCGTCCCTGCAGGTGGGCCGTTGTGCACATCCCACATGGCATGGCATGCCCCGCTGCGCATTGGGACCAGGGTCCAGTGGGGAGAGCCCCTTGTCCTGGCAAATGGGGGCAGCAGGCAGGCGCACAGGCACTCACCCAGAGGCCGCAGGGGCCACAGGGTTCCCCGGGGAGAGTAGTCCAGCCGTGGAAGGGGTATGTCCTTTGGTGTCAGCCCAGGTGGCTCATCTGTCTGCCCCCCCCCCCGAGTTTGGTGGCAGCAAGTTTCCAACAGGCTTCTCTGAACTTTGGAGAGTTGAAAATAGGGATCTCAGGTGCAGGAGCGAAGTGTTCTTGGAGAGTTGAAAAACACTCTGCCTGCGTAGGATGCTTCCGTTTCCTGTGTCCTTTGGTAAACCTGGGGTCAGAGGAAATTTTCCCATCCCTCTTCCCACAGTGGGACCCAAATACTGCTGGGGGGAGGGCTTCCTTGGACACTTTTCACCATGTTCTCCTGTTAGGCCTATAGGTCAATTGGTTAAAAAGCTCAAAAGGTATATAATAATAGGGACACCCTTGGGGGAAAACAGGATAAAAGAATAGCAAAGGTGGTAATATCAGCCTTAAGGGAAACATGAGGAAGGGTTAGGATGGCAGGCCTAGGTCCTGAATAGGGATAGAAAAGACAAGGGCAAAGTCAGGTGTAGAGGAACAAAGTAAAATGTTTAACTTGGAAAAATGACAGGGCCAGGGCTCCTTCGAACTGAGCCCTTGGAAGCCAAGAATAACAAGACAATAGAGGACAAACTAGTTAGTTCCTGGTAGTCTGGTGCAGCAGACTCAGTTCTGACTGAGCTAATGGGTTCCTAACCTACCCCTGGAGTTCAAAGAGGACTATAGGCCTTGGGAAGAATACTGTGACTCATTCATTTCTGGTCATGCAAGAGTGCCCATACCCCCTACTCAAACATGATCTTCTCCAGTGACTGTTCAATTACTGGCCACTGCTACTACAGGCTATTGGTCATCGATCCTGCCAGCCTGCCTCCTGCATGATGAGCCGAAGAAACCTCTATAGGACTGTCTGGAGCCAATTGACACAGTGCAGACGGCCCACCCAGACCTCAAGGATGTCCCACAGTCATCATCAGATGAGGTATTGTTCACAGACGGGAGCAGCTATGTCCAGGAAGAAATCAGGTATGCTGGGGCAGGAGTAGTAACTCTGGACCATGTCATTTGGTCTCAGTCATTAAGCAGGGGCACTTCAGTCCAGAGGGCTAAACTCATAGCCCTGATCCAGGCCGTAGGCTGGGGAAAGGATAAATCAATAACCATCTATACAGACAGTAGGTATGCCTTTGCCACAGTACTTGTGCATAGTGCCATTTATCGGGAACCAGGACTTCTGACCTCAGCCAGGAAAGATATTAAAAATAAGGAAGAAATTCTTGCCTTATTAGACGCAATTTGGTTACCAAAGGCTGTAGCTATAGTACATTGTGAAGGACATCTAAAGGGAAACTCCACAGAGGCACAGGGAAACCATCCACACTGCTGACCAGGAAGTTCGAGAGGCAGGCCTAAAACCAGTGGGGAATGACCTCTCCACATACACTAGGTCAGAAAATGACTTGGCTGAACAGAAGCAAGCCACCCAAGAACCAAACAGGTGATGGACTCTGCCTGATAGGTGGTTGTGGGTCCCAGAGGCTCTAGGTTGGACTTTAGTCAACCAGCTGCAACAGATTACCCACTTAAGTTACACCAACCTTACTGAACTCCTGAGAGGCAGGTAATGTCCAGTAAGGTCACAGGGAAAGGGAGAAGGTTGGGGGAAGAAGGAATGTGTGGGTCTGAGTAGGGAGGAGGAGAAGGAAAGCTGGGGGATGTGCAGACTACAGATAGATTGAGCAAGTTCTCAGGTTAATGTCAAGGGAAGAACTAGGAAAGTCACAGAGGGTCTATGCAAGTTAAAGAAAGGGACATACATATTACAGGAAGACAGGATATTGCAAGAATACTCAAGAAAGGAAGAAAATAGGATTGTGTAGGGGGAGAGCTTGCCCCTGGTAATGGAATAACAGTCTGGGATATAGTAAAAGAAGTAACAGATTTAGGCTACTCCTGACCCTTGGATCAGACAATGGCCCTACCTTTAGAACAAAGAGATCATAGGATATCTCTAAAGGGTTAGATATAAATTGGAAGCTCAATTGTGCTTGCCACCCAGAGTTCCGGGCAGGCAGAGCACATGAACAGGGCCTTAAAGGAAAACTTAACTAAATTTACTTTAGAAACTAGTGAAAACTGGACCACTCTGCTCCCCCTCAGCCTTTTACAGTTCTTGCAGGCCCTGCAGTCCGCCCAGAAAGCTGTCCAGAAACACATCTGCAATGCCCTGTCTGTGCCCACCTCGGACCCTGTTCAATCCTTTCCAGCCCGGGGACGCGGTGTGGGTAAAGAAGTTCACCACCCAGGGACTAACTCTGGCCTGGAAGGGACTATATACTGTCATCCTGCCTGCTCTAATGGCTCTCAAGGTCAACTGCATCCCTATCTGGCAGCACCATTCCCTGCTGAGGGAAAACGCAAAATGGGCGGTTCTGGCCTCTCCAGATAAGACTCTTGCATTTATCGGGACTTTGATTTTTCTGGTTATGACTGTTCAGGGGAATCCTTATAGACCTGGGCCCCAATGGAACTGGGAACTTAGAAATGGTCCTACAGAAGAGGAGAGGATTAGACCTCTTCTTTCTTTCTTTCTTTCTTTTTTTCTTTAATTTTTTATTAATTTATTTTTGTTACAGATGTTTCTCCTTTTCCCGCCATTTTCACCCTCCTCCCCCTCCCTACCTGCCCCGTCCCCAGTTTTGTTGTCCATGTCATTAGTTATGAGTACATGCGTACAAGTTCTGTGGTTCATCACTCCCCTCCCCCACCCCCTCTTCTGGCAATTGTCAGTCTGTACCCTACTTCCACATCTCTGGGACTACCCTGTTCCTCAGACTGTTATGTTTATTATATTCCAGAAATAAGTGAGATCATATGATATTTGTCTTTCTCTGCTTGACTGGTTTCACTTAGGATAATAGTTTCCAGGTCTTCCCATGTCGTCACAAAGGATAAGAGATCTTTCTTTGTTACAGCTGCATAGTACTCCATTGTGTATATGTACCACAGGTTTTTTTTTTTAAACCTTTAAATATTTTTATTTTATTTTATTTATTTATTTTTTTTGGATTACTTTTTTTTATAATTTATTTTATTATTAATTTGTTTTTGTTACAGATGTTTTTCCTTTTTTTCCCCCATTGACACCCTCCTCCCCCTCCCCTTCTCCTCGTCCCCATCCCTGTTGTCCATGTCCATTGGTTATGCACCCATGCACATAGGCTCTGTGATTTATCTCTTTCCCCCGCCTCCCCCCCTCCTCTGAGGCCCGTCATCCCGTACTCCACCTCCATGTCTCTGGGTCAATTTCGTTGTTCAGTTTGCTCAGTTCTCCTATGTGTTGCCGGCTTCCTCCGTTGGTGTGGGGGTCGCTCAGCACTCTCCCTCCGCCTGGGTTCCTCCATGGTGTGGGGGTCGCCTGGCTCCCTCGCTCCGCCTGGGTTCCTCCATGGTGGGGGGGGTCACCCGGCTCCCTCGCTCTGCCTGGGTTCCCCCGAGTACCACAGCTTTCTTATCCATTCGTCTACTGATGGACACTTGGGCTGTTTCCAGATCTTAGCTATTGTAAATAGCGCTGCTATGAACATGGGGGTACATATATTTTCTCTGATTGGTGTTTCAGGCTTCTTAGGGTATATTCCTAGGAGTGGGATCACTGGGTCAAATGGTAATTCAATTTTTAATTTTCTGTGGTAACACCATAGTGTTTTCCATAGTGGCTGCACCAGTCTGCATTCTCACCAGCAGTGTACTAGTGTCTCCTTTTCTCCACACCCTCGCCAACACTTGTTGTTTGATGCTTTGATGATGGCGGCTATTCTGACAGGTGTGAGGTGATACCACACTGTTGTTTTAATTTGCATCTCTCTGATGATGAGTGATGTTGAGCATTTCTTCATATGTCTCTTGGGCATTTGTATGTCCTGTATGGAGAGGTGTCTATTTAGTTCCTCTGCCCATTTTTTAATTGGGTTCTTTGTCTTCCTTTTGTTGACATGTATGAGCACTCTATATATTTTGGAAATTAATCCCTTATCTGATATATGACTGGCAATTATGCTCTCCCATACAGTGGGTTGCCTTTCCACTTTGATAGTTGTTTCTTTTGCTGTGCAGAAGCTTTTGAGTTTCATGTCGTCCCATGTGTTCATTTTTTCCTTTGTTTCTGTTGCCTTAGGTGATATATCAGTGAAGATTCTGCTGCATATGATGTCCGAAATATTGTTGCCTACATTTTCTTCTAGGATTTTTATGGATTCATGAGTCACATTTAAGTCCTTTATCCATTTTGAGTTTATTCTTGTGTATGGTGTAAGATGATGGTCTAGTTTCATTTTTTTGCATGTAGCTGTCCAATTTTCCCAGCACCATTTATTAAAGAGGCTGTCTTTACTCCATTGAATGCTCTTGCCACCTTTGTGGAATATTAATTGAGCATAATGTTTTGGGTCAATTTCTGGGTTCTCTGTTCTATTCCATTGATCTATGTGCCTGTTCTTGTGCCAGTACCTGGCTGTTTTGATTACAGTAGCTTAGTAGTATAACCTGATGTCTGGTATTGTGACCGCGCCTACTTTGTCATTCTTTTTCAAGATTTCTGGAGTTATTCGGGGTCTTTTTTGGTTCCATATGAACTTCTGAAGCATTTGTTCTAGTTCTATGAAATATGTCATTGGTATTTTGATGGTGATTGCATTAAATCTATAGATTGCTTTGGGTAGTATGGACATTTTAATGATGTTAATTCTTCCAATCCATGAACAAGGTATGTGCTTCCACTTTTTTATATCTTCTTCTATTTCTTTTTTCAATGTCCTATAGTTTTCTGCAAATAGGTCCTTTACTTCTTTGGTTAAGTTTATTCCTAGGTATCTTCATTTTTTTGCCGCGATGGTAAATGGGATTGTTTTTTTAGTTTCTCTATCAGTGAGTTCATCATTGGTGTATAATAATGCCATCAATTTATTGACATTAATTTTGTATCCTGCTACTTTGTCAAATTCATTTATTAAGTCTAGTAGATTTTTGATGGAGTCTCTAGGGTTTTCTATGTATAATATCATGTCATCTGCGAATAATGACAGTTTCACTTCCTCCTTTCCAATTTGGATCCCTTTTATTTTTTCTTCATGTCTGATTGCTGTGGCTAAGACTTCCAGTACTATGTTAAATAAGATTGGTGAAAGTGGGCATCCTTGTCTTGTTCCTGATCTTAAGGGAAATGCTTTTAGTTTTTGTCCATTGAGTATGATGTTGGCTGTAGGTCTTTCGTATATAGCCTTTATAATGTTGACATATGATCCCTCTATTCTCAAATTTCTGAGCTTTTTTTTCAGAAATGGGTGTTGGATTTTGTCAAATGCTTTTTTAGCGTCTATTGATATGATCATATGGTTTTTGTCTTTCATTTTGTTTATGTGATGTATCACATTTATTGATTTGCGAATATTGTACCAGCCTTGCATCCCTGGGATGAATCCCACTTGGTCATGGTGAATAATTTTTTTGATGTATTGCTGGATCCGATTTGCTAGTATTTTGTTTAGGATTTTGGCATCTATGTTCATCAGGGATATTGGCCTGTAGTTTTCTTTCATTGTAGTGTCTTTTTCTGGTTTTGGAATTAGAATTATGGTGGCTTCATAAAACGAGTTTGGAAGTCTTCCTTCTTGAATTTTTTGTAATAGTTTGAGGAGAATGGGTGTTAGTTCTTCTTTGAATGTTCGGTCAAACTCCCCCATGAAGCCGTCAGGGCCTGGGCTTTTGTTTGCTGGGAGAGTCTTGATTACATCTTCAATTTCCTTCATTGTTATTGGCCTGTTCAAGTTTTCTATCTCTTCCTGGTTCAGTTTTGGGAGACTGTGTGTTTCTAGAAATGTGTCCATTTCGCTTAGATTGTCGAATTTGTTGCCATAGATATGTTCATAGTATTTGTTAACGATCCTTTGTATTTCTGTGGTGTCAGTTGTTACTTCTCCTCTTTCCTTTCTGATTTTGTGTATTTGGGTTCTCTCTCTTTGTTTCTTGGTGAGTCTAGCTAAGGGTCCATCAATCTTGTTTCTCTTTTCAAAAAACCAGCTCTTTGTTTCATTGATCCTTTGAATTGTTTTTTTGGTGTCCATGTCATTTATTTCTGCTCTGATCTTTACTATTTCCTTCCTTCTACTTGCTCTGGGGTTTTCTTTTTGTTTGCTTTCTAGTTCTTTAAGTTGTGAGGTTAGGTAGTCAATTAGAAATTTTTCTTCTTTCTTGAGGTGGGCCTGTATTGCTATGAACTTCCCTCTCAGAACTGCTTTCACTGCATCCCATAGATTTTGTGTTGTTGTGTGTTCATTTTCATTAGTTTCCAAAAGTTTTTAATTTCTTCCTTGATCTCCATGGTAACCACTTCATTGTTCAATAACATGCTATTTAGCCTCCATGTCTTCAAATGTCTTTGCATGTTCTTGTTGCAATTGATTTCTAGTTTCATGCCGTTGTGATCTGAGAAGATGCTTGATATGATTTCAATCTTCTTGAACTTGTAGAGACTTAGTTTGTGTTCTATCATGTGGTCTGTCTTTGAAAATGTCCCATGTGCACTTGAGAAGAATGTGAATTCTGCAGTTTTGGGGTATAATTCTCTGTAGATATCTATTAAATCCATTTGATCTAGTGCTTCATTTAGAATTTCTGTTTCCTTGTTAATTTTTTGTCTAGAGGATCTATCCAGTGTTGTCAGTGGGATGTTGAAGTCTCCTGCTATGATTGTATTGCTGTTGATTTTTCCTTTGAAGTCCTCCAGAAGATTTTTAATATACTTTAGTGCTCCTATATTGGGTGCATATATGTTTACCAAGGTTATATCTTCCTGTTGGATAGACCCTTTCAATATTATGTAGTGACCTTCTTTGTCTCTAGTTATGTAGACCTCTTATTTCTTAAGGAAGGAGAATTATGTGTTGCACTGGGAGAAAAATACTTTTTTTATGCAAAATATTCAGGGATTATTCAAGAAAGTTTATCACCAATTAGGAAAAATATCAAGAAACAAGAAAGAAAAAGGCAACAATATGAAAATTAGTTTATATTATGTTTACTCCTAGCCTTTCGGCCATGTCTAATAAATAGCCTCATAAAAACTAAGTCCAATCAACGATTTGACTTGTCAGGAAAACCAGTGGGAAATGACTGGGGCCCTTTGCTAAGGTGACTAGATTCCTTTTTTATGTTGGCCCCTTGGCTAAGGTGACTAAATAACTCCTTTTTTTTTTTATCATCAAAAGACCTTCTTCGATACTCTTCCAATAATAGGTTAATTACCACTAGAAGTAAAGGAATTTTGCCTAAGATTATTGTTGCCCCACATGTTGGGAGGTATTTGCAGTTTCCTGAGTATTGGTATTTGCAGGTATTTTCAGGTACTTGTGCGCTGGTGAGTATGCTCATTTTGACTACTGTAATCACTGTCACTCCAATATTGTACCGGTCCCCTGGGGGGGGCAAGAGGGGGATGGGGCCTTTGTCTTTAAATACAGATGAGCAAGAAGGATTTCTGCTGAGTATCTGGGGAAGCTGTATCCCCCAGTCCGCCAGCATAATGAAGTGCTCCTTTATAATTTGGCTATGCATCTCTGGTTATCTTGCAGACACTTTACAACAATATACCCCCAGCAACAGTGGCTGGGGAGCAGACATCCATCCCCAGGCAACAGAGGCACAGATAGGCAGCTGAGACTCATCCCCAAAAACCTTAACAGAGGCTGAGCAGGAGCTTAGCCCCACAGGGCAGCAGCACTCCCCAGCTGCCAGGGGCAGGACCTGGGGCTCCACAGAGGCCTGTGCGACCCAGAGGCCAACAAGAGCTGTGGAAAAATGGGGCTTGAGAGGGACCCCTGTGATCCAGCTGCCCTCGGGACATGCAGGGTGCTGGGGCAACAGGGAGGCCTGTGCGACCCAGCTGCCCACAAGATAAGTGTGGAGCCAGGTCTCCAAAGGGACTGTGCAATCCAGCTGCCCATGAGACCTGAGGGGAGCTGGGGCACCAGAGAGGACTGTGCGACCCAGCTGACCACAAGATACACATAGAGCCAGGTCTTCAGAAGGCACTGTGTGATCCAGCTCCCCATGGGATAAGTAGGACACAGGGGCTCCAATGGGGCCTGTACAACACAGCTGCCCACAAGATCGGTGGAGAGCCAGGGCACCAGTGAAACCTGTGCAACACAGCTGTCCACGGTACAGGCGGGGAGAGTGGCACCAACAGGGCTTGAGCTATACAGCTACAGGTGGCACCATAGACCAGCTGGGAACACAGTTCCAGAGGGGTCCACATGATCCAGCAGCAGCACATACCAGGACACACCAATACCAGCCCCAAGTAGTCAATCTTCCAGGATCCACAGCAGGCAAGAAGTATGCAACAAAACAGTCTGGGAGGCACAGTGGCCTTATTTGATATACAGTGAGTTGCCTACACATCCAAATATCCCTCACTGGGTCTACAGCTACCAGATGGCTACAATGGGGAGGCAAAGAAACAATACCCAAAGGAAAGAAAAAGAGGAATCATGATGAAAGGAACTACAGGAAATGGAAGACAGTAACTTGTCAGATAAAGAATTCAAAGCAATGATTTTAAGAGTGCTCATACAATTTGGTGAGAACAACAAGCAACTTAATAAGAATTATGAAGAGCTCACTGGGAACTACTTCAGCCAAAAAAAAAAAAAAAAAAAAAAAGAGGTAGAAACTATGCACAAAAATCAAGAAGAAATAAAGAATGACATAGAATTATGAAAAATATCTTAGAAGGGTTCAATAGTAGATTACAAGAAGCAGAAAAGCAAATCAGTGACTTAGAAGACAAGGTAGAGAAAAACACCCAAACAGAGCAGCAAATGGGAAAAAAAAGTTTAAAAAGCAAGAGGAGAATTTAAGGGAGCTGTGGGACAATACTAAACGTAATAACATTCGCATTATAGGGGTACCAGAAGGAGAAGAATCAGAGAAAGGAATAGAGAACAGGTTTGAAAAATAATGACAGAAAACTTCCCTAAACTGGTGAAGAAAAAAGTCACACAAGTCCAGGAAACACAGATAGTCCCAAGCAAAATGAACCCTAGAAGACCCACAGCTAGACACATCATAATGAAAATGGCAAACATTAAAGACAAAGAAAGAATCTTAAAGGAAGCAAGAGAGAAACAGGAAGTTACCTACACGGGAGCTCCCATTAGACTGTCAGCTGATTTCTCAATAGAAACGATGCAGGCCAGAAGGGAGTGGCATTAAATGTACAAAGTAATGCAAGGCAAGGGTCTGAATCCAAGACTACTCTATGCAGCAAGGCTATCATTCAAAATTGAAGGAGAAATAAAGAGCTTCAGGAATTAAAAAAGCTAAAGGAATTTACCACCACCAAACCAACACTTCAAGAAATACTGAAGGGACTGTTGTAGGAAGAAGAAGAAACAGAGCGAGAAAGAGAGAGAGAGAGAGAGAGAGAGAGAGAGAGAGAGAGAGAGGAGAGAGGAACACAGGCATAAAATTAAAATGGCAACTAATAACTATCAATAATTACCTTAAATGTAAATGGCTTAAATGCTCCAATCAAAAGACATAGGGTAGCTGATTGGATAAGAAAACATGACCCATATATATGCTGTCTACAAGAGACCCACTTCACAACAAAAGACTCACAGAGGATGAAAGTGAAGGGATAGAAAAAATTTTTCCAAGCAGATGGAAATGGAGACAAAGCTGGTGTAGCAATACTCATATCTGACAAGATACACTTCAAAACAAGGGCCATAATCAGTGACAGAGAAGGTGAAACATAATATTAAAAGGGTCAATCCAACAAGAGGATATAACCCTGGTAAACATATATGCACCAAATATGGGAGCACCAAAATATATTTAAAAACTTCTAGAGGACTTCAAGGGGGAGATCAATAGCAACACGATCATAGTGGGTGACTTTAACACGCCACTGACACCACTGGATAGTTCTTCTAGACAAAAAAATTAACAAGGACATAGAGTCCTTAAAAGATAAACTAGATCAGTTGGACTTAATTGATAATTATAGAACATTTCACCCCAAAGCTGCAGAATATACATTCTTCTCAATTGCACAAGGGACATTCTCAAAGATAGACCACATGTTGGGACACAAAGTAAGTCTCTACAAATTCAAGAAGATTGAAATCATATCAAGCATCTTCTCAGATCACAGTGGCATGAAACTAGAGCTCATTTACAATAAAAACACACAAAAACATTAAAACACTTGGAGGCTAAATAGCATGTTATTAAACAATGAATGAGTTACTGTTGAGATCAAGGAAGCAATTAAAGGCTTCATGGAAACCAGTGAAAATGAACACACAACAACACAAAATCTATGGAACACAGCGAAATGAGTCCTAAGAGGGAAGTTCATAGCACTACAAGCCTACCTCAAGAAACAAGAAAAATTCCTAATTGACTTTCTAACCCTACAACTAAAAGAACTAGATAGTAAAAAAAAAAAAAAGAAAGAAAGAAAGAAAAAAAGAAAAACCCACAGCTAGTAGGAGGAAAGAAATAGTAAAGGTCAGAGCAGAAATAAACAACATAGAGACCAAATAAAATAATTCAAAAGATCATTGAAACAAAAAGCTGGTTCTTTGAAAAGATAAAAAAGTTCGATTGACCTTTAGCCAGACTCACGAAGAAACAAAAAGAGAGAAACCAAATAAACAAAATCAGAAATGAAAGAGAAGTAAAAACTGACACCACAGAAATACAAAGGATCATCGAAACATACTATGAACAATTATATGCCAACAAATTGGACAATCTAGAAGAAATGGACAAATTTCTAGAAACACACAGCCTCCCAAAACTGAACCAGGAAGAGATACAAAACTTGAACAGACCAATAATGACAAAGGAAGTTGAAGATGTAATTAAGAAACTCCCAGCAAACAAAAGCCAAGGTCCAGATCGCTTCATGGGGGAGTTTTATCGAACATTCAAAGAAGATCTTATACCCAGTCTCCTCAAACTATTCCAAAAAATTCAAGAAGACGGAACACTTTCAATCTCATTTTATGAGTCCAGCATAATCCTAATTCCAAAACCAGATAAAGACACTAAAAACAAAGAAAACTACTGGCCAATATCCCTGATGAACACAGATGCCAAAATACTTAACAAAATATCAGCAAATCAGATCCAGCAATACATTAAAAAAATTATTCATCATGACCAAGTGGGTTTCATCCCAGGCATGCAAGGATGGTACAATATTCGCAAATCAATAAATGTGATACACCACATAAACAAAATGAAAGATGAAAACCATTTGATCATATGAATAGACACTGAAAAAGCATTTGACAATATCCACAACCCATTTCTGATAAAAATGCTCAGCAATGTGGGAATAGAGGGATCATATCTAGATATAATAAAGACCATATATGAAAAAACTACAGCCAACATCATTCTCAATGGGAAAAAAACTAAAAGCATTCCCCTTAAGAATGGGAAAAAGACAGGGATGCCCACTTTTGCCACTCTTATTTAACATATTATTGGAAGTCTTAGCCACAGCAATTACACATGAAGAAAAAATAAAGGGGATCCAAATTGTAAAGGAGGAAGTGAAACTGTCATTATTTGTAGACGACATGATATTGTACATAGAAAACCCTAAAGACTCCATCAAAAATCTAATAGACTTTATAAATGAATTTGGCAACATAGCAGGATACAAAATTAATGTCAAGAAATCGACAGCATTCTTATACACCAATGATGAACTTACAGAAAGAGAAACTGAAAAAACAATTCCATTTACCATCACAACAAAAAAATTAAGATATGTAGGAATAAACTTAACCAAAGAAATAAAAGACCTCTTCACAGAAAACTACAGGTCATTGAAAAAAAGAAATAGAGGACCATATTAAAAAGTGGAATCATATACCTTCATCATGGATTGGAAGAATTAACATCATTAAAATGTCCACACTACCCAAAGCAATCTATAGATTCAATGCAATCCCATCAAAATACCAACGACATATTTCACCGAACTAGAAAAACACTCCAAAAGTTTATATGGAACAAAAAAAGACCTGAATAGCCACAACAATCTTGAAAAAGAAGAACAAAGTAGGAGGGATCACAATACCAGATAACAGGTTATACTTAAAAGCCACTGTAATCAAAACAGCCTGGTACTGGCACAAGAACAGATCAATGGAACAGAATAGAGAATCCAGAAATTTACCCAAGACAATATGCTCAATTAATATTTGACAAAGGTGGCAAGAACATACAGTGGAGTCAAGACAGTCTCTTCAATAAATGGTGCTGGGAAAATTGGACAGCTACTTGCAAAAAAATGAAGCTAGACCACCAACTTACACCATACACGAGAATAAACTCAATATGGATAAAAGACTTAAATGTAACTCATGAATCAATAAAAATTCTAGAAGAAAATGCACGCAACAAAAATTCAGACATCGTACGCAGCAGAATTTTCACTGATACAACACCTAAGGCAAGAGAAACAAAGGAAAATATGAACACATAGTTCTACATCAAACTAAAAAGCTTCTGCACAGTAAAAGAAATAACCATCAAAACGGAAAGGGATTCCACTATATGAGAGACCATAATCGCCAGTGATGCATCAGATAAGGGGTTAATTTCCAAAATATATAGAGTACTCACACAACTCAACAAAAGGAAGACAAAGAACCTAATTAAAAAATGGGCAGAGGACCTAAATAGACACCTCTCCAAACATGACATACAAATGGCCAAGAGACATATGAAAAAATGCTCAATGTCACTAATCATCAGAGAGATGCAAATTAAAACAACAATGAGGTATCACCTCACACCTGTCAGAAGGGCCACCATCAACAAATCATCAAACAAGTGTTGGCAAGGATGTGGAGAAAAGGGGACTCTAGTATATTGCTGGTGGGAATGCAGACTGGTGCAGCCACTATGGGAAACAATGTGGTGTTATCTCAAAATTTAAAAATTGAACTGCCATTTGACCCAGTGATCCCACTTCTAGGAATATACTCTAAGAAACCTGAAACACCAATCAGAAAGAATACATGTACCCTATGTTCATAGCAGCACTATTTACAATAGCTAAGATCTGGAAACAACCCAAGTGTCCATCAGTAGAAAGTGGATAAAAAGTCTGTGGTACATGTACACAATGGAATACTATGCAGCTATAAGAAAGAAAGATATCTTATCCTTTGAGATGACATGGAAGGACCTGGAGAGTATTATGCTAAGCTAAACAAGCCAAGCAGAGAAAGACAAATATCACATGATTTCCCTTATTTGTGGAATGTAATGAACTAAACAAACTGATGAACAAAACTGACCCAGAGACAATTTTGGGGTACAGACTGACAAACCTCAGAGGAGGGGTTTTGGAGAAGAGATAGACCACAGAACTTATATGCAGGTATGCATGACCAATGGACATAGAAAACAAAGCTGGGGATGGGGCGGGGGAAATGGGGAGGAGGGTGTCAATGGGGGTTAAAGGAGAAACATCTGTAACAAAAACAAAATAATAATAATAATAAAAAATAAAACAGCCTTGTACTGGCATAAATACAGGCATATAGATGAATGGAACAGAACAGAGAACCCAGAAATTGACCCAAACCATTATGCTCAATTAATATTTGACAAAGGATGCAAGAGCATACAATGGAGTAAAAACAATATCTTCAATGAATGGTGTTGAAAAAATTGGACAGGTACATAAAAAAATGAAACTGGACCACCAACTTACAACATACACAAGAATAAATTCAAAATGCTTACAAGACTTAAATGTAAGTCATGAAACCATTAAAATCCTAGAAGAAAGCTTAGATATAAAAACTTCAGACATCTCTATGGCCCAGCCACTGTGGCTCATTGGTTGAGCATTGTCCCATGCATCAAGAGCGCCAGTTTGATTCCAGGTCAGGGCACATGCCCAGGTTGTGGGCCCGATCTCCAGTGTGGGGAATGCAGGAGGTGGGCAATCAATATCCTCTCTCATCAATGCTTCTCTTTCTCCCTTTCCCTTCCTCTCTCTATATAAATAAATAAATAAATAAATAAATAAATAAATAAATAAATAAATAAATAAATTTAAATTTTTCAGACATCTCATGTAGCAGAATTTTCACTGATACATTGCCTAAGGCAAGAGAAACAAAGGAAAAAACAAAGAAATGGGACTATATCAAACTACAAAGCTTCTGCACAGCAAAAGAAACCAGCATCAAAATGAAAAGGGAACCCACTGCATGGGAGAACATATTTGCCAGTGATACAACTGATAAGAGGCTGATTTCCAAAATACTTAAAGTACTCAACTCAACAAAAGGAAGACAAACAATCCAATTAAAAAACGGGCAGAGGGCCTGAATAGACACTTCTCCAAAGAGGACATATAAATGGCCAAGACACATATGAAAAAATGCTCAACGTCACTAATCATCTGAGAGAGCAAATTCAAATGGCAATGAAGTACCACTTCACACCTACCAGAATGGTTACCATCAATAAATCAACAAACAACAAGTGCTGGCGAGGGTGTAGAGAAAAGGGAACTCTAGTACACTGCTAGTGGGAGTGCACACTGGAACAGCCACTATCAAAAACAGTATGGAATTTCCTCAAAAATTAAAAACTGAACTGCTGTTTGACCCAGTGATCCCAGTCCTAGGAATATATCTTTAAAAACCATTTGAGGATTTTCTGAAAAGAGCTCATTTAAAAATGATAGAACTCTTTTTAAATATTATATATCAAGGCTTGTTGTAAGGTGTCAGATACAGTAGAATCTAATAAGATTACTTTGCGTGGCTCTGTGAGGCAAAACTTGGTAGGCCTGATGGGAGGGCAGCCCAGGCAGACAGATTTGGCTCAATATAGAGAGATAACATGCCTTTCGCATTCTGTGTAAAGTGAAAAGTCCTGAATGTGAAATCTTGCCCTAGAAAATGTGCAGTGGAAAATAAATGAGTTCTCACAGAGTAAAGATAGTAGAGTTTCTTGCACTTGGGGACACAGCTATGTCACCTCCTGGCCTACTTGGAAATGCTCTTGGGTCATGACATGGGGATCAGCTTCTTTTGTCCTTTGTTTTTTTTCATGTTCAAAAACTACAAAGGTAAATTATACTATCTATACATTTAAAACAATACAGAAGGGTATAAAGTAAAATGAGAGTCTTCCATTTCCTCCACCCTCCTTTTTAATCTCACAGCCCAGAGGTAGCCCCGAAGGGTATTTGACATATGATCCTTCAGATATTTCTCCAATCACCTACCATGATCCAGACACTGTATTCTACTCCACATGTATTTTCTTATTTAACCCTCATCCTCAACAATCCTATGAGGTAGGTACTAGCATCCCTGTTTGGCAGATGAGGAAACTGAGGCTTATATAATGTCACAAGTTTTGGACATGTGATTGTGACAGATCCAGGAGTCAAAACCAGCTGTCTCTCTAACCATGGATGGACACTTAACCATGACATTATACTGCCCGAGATGAAATGGGGAGAGGAGGACAGAAATAAGCAAATATAACCATAACAATTATTAGTCAAGGACCAATGTTTCTGAAACTTCTCAAGTTGCCAATGGCCATAAACAGCTAACTGAATCAAACAATTTATCACATTTTAGTGGCTCATCAGATTCTAGAAACTTACCTGGAATTTATGCCACCCTGACCCTTATGGATCCATTTTCAGCAATAGCAGCTTTGGGGATCTATGCTGGTCACAGGTATTTAAGCTTAGCTCCTGAGGATTCAGATTATTCTGTAGCAGAGGATCTCAACCCTTGCTATACATTAAAATCATCTGGGGAACTTTTACAAAATACCCAGGTCAGGCTCCACCCCAGAAATTCTCAATTAATTGGTCTAGGAAAAATCTGAGACACTGGGATTTTTTATGTCTCCTCTAATTACTCTCATGTACAGCAAGAGGTGAGAATCACTGCTCTGAATCAATATCTAGGACCTCAAACATGGAAGCCACAATTAGGATAAACCAATAACATTTGCATCCAGACAACCTTGGGAAAACAGGATTCATATATAAAGAAGTGCACTAACTGCTTCCCTCTACTTGGGTTCCAGAATAGTCTATGGCACTACTTTCCTAAGGGTGTACAAAGACTGCTTCCTGTCTCTCCCAAAAGCTGAAAGCCTTATGAACCTGACTAGGAGGCTTAGAATCTGGGATTAAACCTGAACTGACACAGGCAGATTTTTAGAAGATCAAGGTCAGCCCCTTTGGTGGTTTAGGGATATTTATTTATTCAAATTTGCATATAAACTCACCCTGAGCCCCATTTTGTCAAGTCTTTGCTTACCACTGTATCTCTGGCACCAAAACAATGCCAAGTGCATAGTTGGTGCTTATTAAATACTCATTCAGTGAATGAATGCATGAATGACTGAATGGACTTCTATGACCAGTTTTCTGGATTTTGGTCCCCAGCCAAGAGCATCAGCATCACTTGAAAACCTGTAAGGAATGCAAATTTGAGAGCCCCAATCCAGACTAGAAAATCTGGGAATGGGGCTCACTAATCTGTGCTTTGTCAAGTCCTCCTGGCAATCAGTATGCACCCTAAAATTTAAGAACTGCTAATTAAGAAGAGTTTCCAACTTCTCAGGAGGTGACACAAGACCCTTCACCCTCTGGTCTCATCTTCCCTTTCCAGCCCTGTCTCCCTTGATTTCCTTCCAGGCATTCACAGCAACAGATACAATGAACATCTCCTTCTCTCCAGAACACAGCATGTTCTGTTTTTCCTATCAAACATTTATTCATTTTTAAAGAACACACATATATCTCCTTTTGGCATTTTCTCCCATTTCTCCATTTCTTTCCTGTTGCCCATTCAACCACTAATTCAGTCAGCCAACAAGCTGCATGCTTATTGTTGCTGGGTGATGGGGATCTAAAGATTAAAAAGCTGCTGTCTAGTAGGAGAGACTGAAATACTGAAGTGAAAGTTTAAAACACAATGTGGTTGGTGATACAATAAAGGTAATCACAGGATCCTGTAAAAGTTTAGTTGAATCATCTTAACTCTGGCTGAATGTGAGGAGAGTGGTGGTCTGCAAGTCTCACAAATGAGGTGACACCAACAGAGTCCTGAAGCACCATAATAAGTATTCCAGGACATGATGTACAGCATGATGAATATAGTTAACAATACTGAATTGTATACTTGAAAGTTGCTAAGAGAGTAGATGTTGAAATTTCTCACTGTGTCTGCAGGACAAAAAAAAAAAGGTAACCATGTGAACAATGGATGTATTAACTGACCCTATTGTGGTAATTATTTCATAATATATATGTATATCAAATCATTACATTGCACAATGATATATGCCAGTTGCATCTCAATAAAGTTGATAAGAAAGATAATAATATTCCAAAGGTAAAGCAAGTTTCCCCAGACTTTCCTAACACAATTTTGATGGTTCCCTCATGTAAGCTCACCATTCCTTGCTCTGCTGCTGTCTAGATACAACACTCAATCTGCCTGGTGAGCTATCTCCTACTGGAGGCACTGGGTTCATCCCTCCAAACACCTGCACTACTCTGGGGTTCATCTTCAGTCTTTTGCACCATCATTTCCCTAATATGGCCCTTTTCCTGTGGTCTAGAGTTCTAAATACTCATACTCCTGTTTTCCTACTAGAAAAAGCTCTTACAGACCCTCAGATAGGCTGGACTCTAAGCTACAGTATTATTTATTAGTATACTGTATTGCAACCTGAAAGTCAATGGGAGAGTGCATTCCGGGAACACACACACACACACACACACAAACACACACGCACACACATAACTTTTATCTGCTGTTCAAAATCAAATGCCCCATTTGAGATTAAATCTATGACCTTTACCTCATCAGTGCTGGGCTCTAGCCAACTGAGAGCTGACTGGCCTAGTACAGGTTTGCTACAAATAATATTCTCAAGGCACTTTTATATTAGCAATAAGACAACAATGATGTCAAGATCTCATTGGTAGCTATGTTGTGTATAATAAACAAGGATTCTATGCATTCACCTCTCAAAGCTGCTTGAAATATGCTAGAAGGAAACATTTCAGAAACTGATCCATGGGCACTGTTCAAGAGGAATGTGATCAAGTTGAGTAGAGGCCCTGAACACCTCAGGACTCCAGAGGGTCTATTTCCTGCTCACTTAATCTCTGGCTATTTAAAAGAAAAAAAACCATCAATGCAATGATTTGTAACTTGAGAGCATTTTAGCTTTCCAATTTTGGGGAACTAAAGCTATTTCAGGAAAGAGTGATTTTTAAATATTCCTAGACTTAACTAAAAATAACCAGAGAATATAAAGACAAAATTGAAAGTCAAAATGTGGTTTACCTTCTGTCACTACACAATTAGTCCCAGAATTAGCAGCTCACCTTCCTGCCTTGCTGAAGTAGGCATTAGTCCCTGGAAACTCACCTAGCAAGCAAGCAGAATGGGAAATATCTGCTTGTGTGATGATTTTAAGGCTCTAAAACAGCGGTTCTCAACCTGTAGGTCGTGACCCCTTTGAGGGTCGAACGACCCTTTCACAGGGGTCACCTAAGACATAACAGTAGCAAAATTACAGTTATGAAGTAGCAATGAAAACAATTTCATGGTTGGGGGTCACCACAACATGAGGAACTGTATTAAAGGGTCACGGCATTAGGAAGGTTGAGAACCACTGCAGTCTAAAAGGACACCATTTGTTCCCCCAAGTAACCCCCAATTACCATACTATTACCTCTTTCTAGCTTTATTCTTCTGAATCCCAATAACCTTTTCAACCTTCCATAACACTATATGAAATAAACATGAGAAATCCTGGAAGGTGTCAAAGCATGAACTCTTACAGGTATCACATACCAGGGAGATAGTAAATGAGACTCCCAAGAGATTTTCCAGCACTGTATTCTGGGGAGGAGGTATGAGAAGAGAGGCAGAATATTGCAGAAGACATGACCATTGGGCTGACTTGTGTGTGGCTGACTGGTGTTTGTCATTTTCAGAGGGTACCCCTTTGTTCCTTCAGCAGCCTTGGAGTCCAAATATAGAGGCCAATTCTGTGTATTAAACCCAAAGCTCTGGCCCCATACCAACCCTGTGGCTCCCCAGGTTCAGTTGGCTTCTTTCAGACCCTCTGTGTGGGTTCCTCTGTTTCTGTCTCCAACAGCCCCTTCTTCTGGACTGGGTTATAAGGTCACAACTCTGAGTCCATAAAGATTCTGACAAATTCTGCCCTGATTCCAAGAATGAAATGAATATCAGGGAAGGGTGAAAAGAGAGAAGCAAGATTTTGTTCACAAAATCAGGATATATTTATTCTTGAAATCCCAAGCTTTTCTCTCCTTATTTGGCAAAAATAGTAACTGGGTCAAATATAGAAAACTCACCACCTCTCCCTTTTATTTACTTCTACATCTGTGTATAGGCTTCATCAATGATGACAGTGGGGACTGGCTTGGTTTTAGAGCTCTGGTTAGCTATTTGATGTGAGAACATGCTGAGTGAACATGCCATTCCTGGGCCCTGCTCCAAGGAGGCCTGCTATTGGACTTCTCCTCATTTACCAAGTGAGAGACTGTTCTGGAAGCTCATTAGAAGACCCTTAGAAAAGATAGTTCCCTAATTTGCTTTCTTAGAAAGTCATACAAGAGAGGTATTTTAATAATATTAGTTGTGTATTTTTTCTAAGCACAAAAGTAATAAATGCCCACTCTATATAATTTGGGAAACAGAAAAATAAAGTAAAAAGAAGTCATCTATTATCCAATTACTACAAACTAACCATAATGATTATTTATATTTGTGTCTTTTTGGTTTTCTTGTGCATACTTAAAAAAATAAAGAAAATCATTAATTATTTACAATCCCCACCACACTTTTCAGTATTTTCTAAACAAGGTCGATGTTGAAGAAAGTTGGGTTACCCCTCACATCTCCTGTATTCAACAAGGCCTAGTTAAAGATCCAGAGGAGGTCTAGGTTGTTCTGCCTAAGAAGGCACTGGAACTGTGTTATCCAATACGGTGACTATTAGCCACATATGGGTAATTTATTTAAATTTTATACAATTAAAATATATTTCCTCATTAGCACTAGCTATATTTCAAATGCTTAATAGCAACCTATAGTTAATTTAAATTAAATCAATTATAATTAAATTAAATTAAATCAATTATAATTAAATAAAATTAAAACTTATTTTCTCAATTGTGCCAGTCACACTTTAAGTGCTCAGTAGCCACATGGGGCTAGTGACTTCTATATTGGGTAGAGAAGCTTATAGAACATTTTAATCACTGAAGAATATTCTATTGGAAAATGCTTAACTAGGGAACCACAGAAGAAGGGGGGTAGATATTGGCAGCAGAATCTTCACTGATACAACACCTAATGCAAGAGAAACAAAGGGAAAAATGAACACATGGGACTACATCAAACTGAAAAACTTCTGCACAGCAAAAGAAACAACCATCAAAACAGATATGGAACCCACTCTATGGGAGAGCATAATTGCCAATGATACATCAGATAAGGGGTTAATCTCCAAAATATACAGAGTGCTCATACAACTCAACAAAAGGAAGACAAAGATCCCAATTAAAAAATGGGTAGAGGACCTAAATAGACACCTCTCCAAAAAGGACATACAAATGGCTAAAAGACATATGAAGAAATGCTCAACATCACTAATCATCAGAGAGATGCAAATTAAAACAACAATGAGGTATCACCTCACACCTGCCAGAATGGCCGCCATCAACAAATCATCAAAAACAAGTGTTGGCGAGGGTGTGGAGAAAAGGGGACTCTAGTACACTGCTGGTGGGAATGCAGACTGGTGCAGCCACTGTGGAAAACACTATGGTGTTACCTCAAAAAATTAAAAATTGAATTGCCATTTGACCCAGTGATCCCACTTCTAGGAATATACCCTAAGAAGCCTGAAACACCAATCAGAAAAAATACATGTACCCCCATGTTCATAGCAGCACTATTTACAATAGCTAAGATCTGGAAACACCCCAAGTGTCCATCAGTGGATGAATGGATAAAAAAGCTGTGGTACATATACACAATGGAGTACTATGCAGCTGTAAGAAAGAAAGATCTCTTATCCTTTGAGACGACGTGGAGGGACCTCGAGAGTATTATCCTAAGCGAAACAAGCCAAGCAGAGAAAGACAAATATCACATGATCTCACTTATTTGTGGAATATAATGAACATAACAGTCTGAGGAACAGGGTAGACCCAGAGATGTGGAAGTAGGGTATAAACTGACACCCCTCAGAAGAGGGGGTGGGGGGAGGGAAGAGATAAACCACAGAACTTATGTGCATGTATGCGTAAGTGATGGACATGGACAACAAACCTGGGGACAGGGTGGGGGGATGGGGAGGAGAGTGTCAATGGGGAAAAAAGGAGAAACATCTGTAACAAAAATAAATTAATAATAAAAAAAAATCATATGATCATATCAACAGATGTTGAAAACCCATTTGACAAAATCCAACACACATTTTTGATAAAAACTCTGAGCAAAGTGGTAATAGAAAGATCATACCTCAACATAATAAAGGCCATATATGACAAACCAACAGCCAACATCATATTCAATGGGCAAAAACTAAAAGCCTTTTCCTTAAGAGCAGGAACAAGACAGAGATATCTGCTTTCACCACTCTTAATCAATATAGTATTGGAAGTATTAGCCACAGTGATCAGATAAGAAGAAAAAAAGGGATGCAAATTGGAAAGCAGAAAGTGAAACTGACATTAATCACAGATGACATGATATTGTACATAGAAAATCCTAAGAACTCCACCAAAAATCCACTAGATTTAATAAATAAATTCGATGAAGTAGCAAGATTCAAAATTAATATCCAGAAATTGATGGCATTTTCATACACCAATAATGAAGAATCAGAAAGAGAATCTAAAAAAAATTTTTTTTTTAATTGCAAGAACAAAATTAAAATATCTAGGAATAAACTTTACCAAGGAGGTAAAATACCTGTTCTCAAAAACTACACGTCATTGAAAAAAGAAGCAGAGGAAGATATAAAAAAGTGGAAGCACATACCATGTTCATGGATTGTAAGAATCAACATCATTAAAATGTCCCAAAGCAATTTATAGATTCAATGCAATCCTTACTAAAATACCAATGACATACTTCACAGATCTAGAACAGATACTCCAAAAGTTTATGTGGAACCAAAAAAGACCCTGAATAGCCACAGCAATCTTGCAAAAGAAGAACAGAGTTGGATGGATCACAATTCTGAATTTCAGATTATACTACAAAGCCATTGTAATCAAAACAGCCTGTTACGAGCATAAGAACAGGCATATAGTTCAATGGAACAGAGAATCCAGAAATTGACCCAAGCCATTATGCTCAATTAACTAATGAAAGCATAAACATTTTAGAAGAATATGTAGGCAGTTAAATCTCAGATATCACAAGTAGAATTTTTACCAATACATTGCCTAGGGCAAGAGAAACAAAGGAAAAGAAATCAATAAATGGAACTATATCAAGCCAAAAAGCTTCTGCACAGCAAAAGAAACCAGCATCAAAATGAAAAGGGAACCCACTGCATGGGAGAATCTATTTGCCAACGATACATCAGATAAGGGGTTAATCTCCATAATATGTAATGTACTTACACAACTCAACAAAAGGAACACAAACAATACAATTAAAAAATGGGCAGGGGACCTGAATAGACACTTCTCCAAAGAGGACATACAAATGGCCAAGAAACATATTTTAAAAATGCTCAACTTCATTAATCATCAGAGAGATGCAAATTAAAATGACTATGAGGTATCACCTCACACCTGCCAGAATGGCTACCATCAACAAATCATCAAACGACAAGTGCTGACAAAGATGTGGAAAAGAGGGTACTCTAGTACACTGTTGGTGGGAATGCAGACCGGTGCAGTCACTATGGAAAACACTATGATGTTACCTCAAAAAATTAAAAATTGAATTGCCATTTGACCCAGTGATCTCACTTCTAGAAATATACCCTCAAATCCTGAAACACCAATCAGAAAGAATATATGTACCCCCATGTTCATAGCAGCACTATTTACAATAGCTAAGATCTGGAAACAGCCCAAGTGTCCATCAATAGATGAGTGGATGAAAAAGTTGTGCTATATTTACACAATGAATACTATGCAGCTGTAAGAAAGAATGATCACTTACACTTTGAAACAACAGAGAGAGACCTGGAGAGTATTATGCTAAGTGAAATAAGCCAATTAAAAATACAAGTACCACATGATCTCACTTATTTGTAGAATATGATGAACTTTTGTTGATAAGGTGATGAACAAAATTGATCCAGAGACATGGAAGTAGGGAACAGATTGACAAACCTGAGAGGTAAAAGGGGGGGTAGAAGGGGGTATGAAGAGATAAACCAAAGAACTTATATGTATACATGCATAACCAATAGACACAAACAACTGTGCAGTGAAGGCAGGGGGTAGGCAGGATTGGGCAGGAGGGTGTAAAAAAATAAAAATAAAATTTTTTAGAAATGAAAAGGCAGCCATTCAAATATGTTCTGAATGGAAGAACATATTTGCCAATGATACATCTGGTAAGGGGGTAATATATAAAATTTATAAAGAACTTATAAAACTCAACACCAATTAAGAAATGGGCAAAGGACCTGAATAGAAACTTCTCCAAAGAGGACATACAGATGGCCAATAGACACATGAAAAGATGCTCAATGTCACTATCAGATCAACGCAAATTAAAACCATAATGAGATATCACCTCAAATATGTCAGAATGGCTATCATTGATAAATCAACAAACAACAAGTGTTGGTGAGGATGTAGAGAAAAGGGGACCCTCATGCACTGTTGGTGGAAATGCAGATTGGTGCAGCCACTGTGGAAAGCAATATGGACTTACCTCAAAAAATTTAAAATGAAACTGCCTTATGACCCAGCATTTCCACTTCTGGGAATTTATCTGAAGAAACCTGAAACACTAATTCAAAATATATATATGTACCCCTATTTTCATTGCAGCATTATTTACAATAGCCAAAATTTGTAAGCAGCCCAAGTGTCCACCAATTTTGTCCAATACATGCCTATTTTAGAGGTACAAATTCTGTGTCTTATGGTCATGCCTTTTTAACCCAAAACATATAAAGTCTTTTATTTGAGAGTTGAAACTATGCAAGGTAAGTCAAGAACCGTTTGGATAGGTATGGTTGAAATGTGCCATCACTGCTCTATCTTGCTTTTCTTCTATTTTTTATTGATATTGTGAAAGCATTGTCCAAAACTGCCATCTATGTGCTCAAGAAGTCTGCAGTATTCTCCCAAAAAGCATCATTACCCACTTGCTTTATATCATGCTTCTCCTTAGATCTATGGATTGAGATTATGAGGTTCAGCATTTTGCAACACTTAACTCCTTATCAGATACATTTTTTAATAAAGTGCATACATCTATTACAGTATTTCCCTCTTCATACCTCAGCAAAACTTAGGACATTGGTTAATAAAAGTATATAGCTTTCAGTTGTACAATTCTATAATACATCAAACGTATACTGTATTGTGTGTTCACCACCACAGGTCAAGTCTCCATCAATCGCCATTTATCTCCCCTATGCCCTCCTCCATCTCCCCCACCCCCTTTCCCTGTGGTAATCACCATACTGTTGGAAATTAACATCTGAAGCCATTAGAAATTGTCTTCTTACCTTTGCCTTGTGAATACTGGATACCATCTTAAATTTTTATTCTTCTACAGCAAGATTTTTAAAAATATTTTTTAGATTTTTTAATTGATTTTTAGAGAGAGGGGGTGAAAGAGAAAAACATCAATGAGAGATCAATTGGCTGCCTTCTGCACACCTCCATCCGGGGATCAAGCCTGCAACCTGTGCATGTGTCCTGACCTGGAATCAAACCATCCAAACTTCAGTGCATAGGATGACACCCAACCAACTGAGCCACACTGGTCAGGGAAAGATTTTTAAACTTTGAAATCCATAAATTTTCTTCAATGAATTTCTAAGCAGAAGCCCTCAAAAACAAATAGATAAAATCATAGTTGGTCTGGTTAAACAGGTGTAGGAGATCTGAAGCCTCACCTATACCATTCCCATTCCACTCCTGCACCATCTGTGTTAGTCCCACAGGTATTTCTTCAAACCAAGAAAGCTCCTCATGGCACATTTTGACTATATCTTTTCCTCCATAGTAACTAATTTATGGCATTTTTCTCCCTTCTTTTCAATTACAGCTCGAAGCCTTTTTGATCTAATTGGTGGGACAGGATGTCTTCAGCATCTTCACCACTTAGGTATCCATATGGCTTGGCAGATGTAAATATTGCTCTAACGTAAAAGGGTAATTTTTCAGGTCAAAACAGCTGGTTGAATATATACTTTAAGATTATCCAAATCCATTTACCATGACTCTGTTTTAATCATGCATCCTTCTGCTCTTAAGTAAAATAGAATCTCTCTTAAATAATTTATATTTAAATTATTCAAAAAATTTATCAAATACTTGGTTCCATCTGTAAAATGTACTGCCAATGGCCATGGCATGCTGAATACTCAGGGATAATAAGCTATGTTCTAGTGTATCCAACCACTCTGCTTCCACCATTAGGTTGTGTACATACTAAATGTAACTTCCATTTATTTCCAAATCTCTTTATTCAAATTTTACTTGTTATAATTACTAGATTTAATTAAACCAAATAAACAGAAGTTCAGAAAAAAAGTAAACTGTTCTTTGTATAAAAGTAAAGCTGAAAAGCTTTGTGAAAAACAATATCAAGAAGATGAGAAGACAAGCCACAGACTGGAGAAAAAATATTTGCAAAGAAAATGTCTGATACAGGACTGCTATCCAAAATACAAAGTATAATACAATACAAAATACAAATAACTCTTAAAAATTACAATATGAACACAACTCAATTATAAAATGGACCAAAGACCTTAGCAGACACCTCATTAAAGAAAATATATGGATGGCAAATAAGCCTAAGAATAGATGCTTCAAACCATATGTTCCCAGGGAAATTCAAATTAAGGCAATGATATACCACTACACATCCATTAGAACAGCCAAAATGAGGAACACTGACAAAGCCAAATGCTGGACAAGATGTGAAGCAACAGGAATTCTCATTCATTGCTATTGGGAATACAAAATGGCACAGACACTTTGAAAGAGCTTGGCAGCAACACTATATCCTAAATCCTGTTATCAAACCCCTTGGTATTTACCCAAATGAACTGAAAGTTTATGTCCACACAAAAATCTGTGCATGGATGCTTATAGCAGCTTTATTCATAATTTCCAAAACTTGTAAGCAACCAATTTGTCCTTTAGTAGGTGAATGGATAAATTAACTGTGGTATATCCACACAATGAAATATTATTCAGTGCTAACATGAAATGAGCTATCAGTCCATGAAAAGACACGAGGTACGTTAAATGTATATTACAAAGTGAAAGAAGCCAGTCTGAAAAGGTACATATTGTATGATTCCAACTATATGAGGTTTTTGAAAAGGCAAAATTTTGGAGACCACAAAAAAAAAAAATCAGTGTTTGCCAGCAGTTCAGGGAAGGAGGGAGGGATGACTGGGTACAACACAGAGGATTTTCAGGGCAGTGAAAATATTGTGTATGATACTATAACGATGGGTACATGTCATTTTATATTTGTCCAAACTCACAGAATGTACAACACCAAGAGTGATCCATACTATAAACTATAGACTTTTGGTGATTATGATGTGTAATTGGAGGTTCCATTGATTGTAACAAAAGTACCACTCTGGTGGGGGATGTTGATAATGCAGTAGGCTATACAAGTGTGTGGACAGGGTGTATATGGGAAATCTCTGTACCTACTCCTCACTTTGTTGTGAATCTAAAAGTACTCAAAAAATAAAGTATTAAATTTAAAAAGTTAAGCTGGCCCTGGCTAGTTTGGCTCAGCAGTTAGAGCATTGTCCCGTGGACCAAAGAGTCACAGGTTTGATTATTGTCAAGGGCACATACCTCAATTGTGGTTCAGTCCCCTGCCCTGGTCAGGGTTGTGTGGGTGGCAACCAGTTGATGTGTCTCTCACATCAATGTCCCCCCCCCCTCTATCTCTCTCTGTCTACCCGCACCCCCCAACTCTATCTGAAGATAAATGAAAAAAAAATCCTTGGGTGAGGATTTTTTTTTTTAAGTTAAGCTGAATACTTCAAACAGACTTTATAAATACATGTCAGTATAAAATTATATATGAAAAGACATCTGTAAAATAATGGGGAGAATACTAGGAGGAATCTACACTCAGTTGCATTGGAGTGTCACTGTCAAATTCATTACTAAGTTTAAAGAAATACAAACTGTGTTACAGGAGGTGTGGTTAGTACAAGAAAAAAACAAAAAAACTCAGCCTAATGTTAAATATTGATGAATAATGAACACTTTTTGTTTTATTTTTTTAATTTTTTTAATTAATTTATTTTTGTTACAGACGTTTCTCCTTTTTCCCCCATTGACACCCTCCTCCCAATTACCCCTCTGACCTATCCCCAGCATCATTGTTTATGTCCATGGCTACACATACATGCAACATTTTTATTTTTATTTATTTATTTTTTATTTTGTTAATCCTCACCCAAGGATATTTTTTACATTTATCTTCAGACAGAGTGGGAAGGAGACAGACAGAGAAAGAGAAAGAAACATCGATGTGAGAGAGACACATTGACTGGTTGCCACCTGCATGACCTGAACTGGGGCCGGGGACGAACCGCAACTGAGGTACATGCCCTTGGCTGGAATCAAATCAAGGACTCTTTGGTCTACAGGCCGACGCTCTAACCACTGAGCCAAACCAGCCATGGTCAACATTTTTTGTTTTAAATTAAAATGTTAGAAATTACATGTAAAAAGTTAAAAATCCCCACAACTGTCACTTGAAAATTAACTAGTCAAACCACATTTGCATACCATCAAACTGATGAAAACAAAACATGGAGAGAATCTGGAAAATAATAAGAAGAAAATGACACATGATACATAAGAGAACAATAATGCAAATGAGGTACCTGGATTCTCAAAGAAACAATGGAGTCCAGAATACAAAATAATAATGTTTAAAGTGCTAAAAAATAAGATAAACATTTCACTCAAAATTCTATATCCAGAAAAGCCTAAAGTGAAGGTAAAAAGATACAAAGTAAAGTAAGTCAGAGAAAGACAAATGGTATATGATCTCACTTATATGTGGAATTAAAAAAAAAAAAAGAACTCAGGAAACATATGAGTGAAGGTGTTCAAAACTTATAAACTCCAATTATAATATAAATAAGTCACTGGGATATAATGTAAAGCATGGTGAATATGTTAATAATATTACTTTCTGTATTTGGAAGTTGTTAAGAGAGTAGATCTTAGAAGTTCTCATCACAATAAAAAATTTTAAATATGAATAGTAATGGATGTTAACTAAACTTATTGTGTTGATTATTTGCAGTATAAACACATCACAAATCATTATGTTGAACACTTGAAATACAATGTTATATGTCCATATCTCAAAAAATTTCTGTAAATGTTCAAAAGAAAAAAGTGAAGGTAAAAGAAAGACATTTCCACAAATATTATTTTTGAAAGCCAAGAAATGGGATTCCAAAATGGTGACGGAGTAAATGGAAACTACACAGACCATCTCCCAGGACAAAACTGAAATTACAACTAAAATAAGACAAATCATCAGGAAAAAGCAACAGAAAAGCAGCTGGAGAGGACCCATATGACCAGGGACAGGAAAAAAGGACACTGAATCAAGCCTGCTAGGTCTGCGGAGGCACAAGAGGGCAGGCTGAGCACCTGCAGGCAGCAGCTCTTTTAGCTGGGAGCAGCTCCCTCGAGGTTAAAATCCCAAGCCAGCTCAACAGCACAGAGGGCCAGGACAGAGCACTAAATTAACTACAGCCACTAACCTTGGGGTCTGAGAAAGGGAGGATGGACTGGACTGGAACTATGTGGGGACATGCGGGATTTGGAGGGTGCTGAGAGTTTTAGCTGAGTGGAGCCCTCACAGGACAGTGGACATCTTGCTCAGAGAGCCCCTTCCCAAAGCCCTGGGGAGAAGCAAAAGACCCTCCCTGAGAGATTTAACCCCATCCAGCTGGGCCAGAGAAATGTAAATTGAGGCTCATTAACAACCAGCATCTGCCCCACCCTCTGGAAATCCTCTTATGCTGAACACCTGAGAGATTATTTCATTGAGCTGAGGGCTACAACCCAAGGCTCACCATATATCTGAAACTAATAACCTCCAGGCAAAAACCTAGAGGATAACTGAACCTCTTCTGGACTTGCAAATCTATCCAGGAAAATAAGGCTTGACAGTGGTGTTTAACGTGGGTCCTCCCACACTCATCCAAACCCAGTACAGGGATCCACAAACAGTAGAACACCAACACCCACAGGGAAAATTTGTCAGGCTCCAAAACCCACTGAGGTAGCCAAAATGGTGAAACAAAGAAGAAACAAATCCCAAATGAAAGAACAAGAGAACTCTACTGAAGATGAGATGAATGAAATGCAGTTAAGTATGTTATCAGAGGTACAGTTCAGAGCAATGATTTTGAGGAAGCTCAACAGCATGAGTAAAGAGCTCAACACCATGAGTAAAGATATAGAAACATTGAAAATCAACCAAGTGGAAATGAAGAATGACATAGCAGAAATAAAGAACACATTGGAAGGAACAACTAGCACAGTAGAGAAAGCTGAGGACTGAATCAGTGAATTAGAAGACAGGGTAGAAAATAATCAACCAATCATAAAAACAAAAGCAAAAAAAAAAAAAAAAAAACAATTGAAAAACAGGAACACAGTTTAGGAGAACAGTGGGACAATTAGAAATGTAACAACATTTGAATCATAGGAGTTCCAGAAGAAGAAAAAAATGAGCAAGGGGTAGAGTATATATTTGAAGAAATAGTGATAGAAAACTTTCTTAACTTGGTGAAGAAAAAGGGCATTCAAGTTCAAGAAGCACAGAGAGACCCAAGTAAGAAGAACCCAAACAGGCCCACACCAAGACACATAAAAATTAAAATGCTGATGATAGAAAAAAGATGGTGGCAGGCAGAACCTGAGGGAAGGTGAGTTCATGAGAGAGTGAGCGAGTGTGATAGAGAGTATGAGTGGATGTGAATGTGGACCTGCAAACTCGTGCAGTGCAGAAACGTGGAGCAGAAAGTTCCTGTGCTGTGGACGGAAAGCAGCTGGCTACCATGGTAAGCAGCTCTTCAGGGCATTTCTCCTGGTGCGACTGGGAGACCTCGCAATTTTGGAAGATCCCTGGTCTTTTCTGGGAGGAGGCAGTGGGAGCAGCTAGGGCCCAGCAACCTGAGCCCACCAGTGAACCTGGCACCATGGGACCAGTGGACTGCACTGTGACAACACAGACCAGTGCACAGTAGGGGAGCTGTCAAAGTGCCTGCTGCAGAAGTTGCAAACAGCTGGGAGCCCAGCATCATCCCCTACAGTAGCAGCCCAATCAGAGTCGACACTCAGCCCCAGCAACAGATGCTCGGGAGCAGACATCCATCCCCAGACAACAGAAGCACAGATCAGCAGCTGAGACCCATCCTCAAAAGCTTCAGAAAATGCTGAGCAGGAGATGAGCCCCATGGGGCAGCAGTGCTTCCCAGCTGCCAGCGATGGGACCTGGAGCTCCAGAGAAACCAGTGTGACCCAGATGCCCACGGGATTGCCAGGGAGCCAGGGCTCTAGAGGGGCCTCTGTGATCCAGTTGACCAAGGTGCTGGCAGTGAGTGCAGCTTCAGCAGGGCGTGAGCGACACAGCTGCAGGTGGCACCAGTGAGCAGCAGGGAATACAGCTTCACAGGGGCACACATGATCCAGCAGCAGCACCTACCAGTACACACCAATACCAGCCCCCAGTAGTAAATCCTCCAGGACACACAGCAGGGAAGAGTCAACACGCAACAGAACACTCTGGGAGGCACAGCAGCCTTATTTGAAACACAGTGAGCTGCCTACAAATCCCAACATCCCTCACTGGGTCTAGAGCTACCAGACAGCTAAAATGGGGAGACTAAAAAACAACACCCAAAGGAAAGAAGAAGAGGAATGACCGGAAAGAGAACTACAGGAAATGGAAGAAACCAACTTGTCAGATAAAGAATTCAAAGCAATGATTTTAAGGGTGTTCAAACAATTTAGTGAGAACTACAAGAATCTTGATAAGAATTATGAAGAACTCAGTGGGAACTACCTCAGCTTAAAATAATAGGTGGAAGCTATGCATAAAAATCAAGAGGGAATAAAGAATGACATAGCTGTTATGAAAAATACCTTAGAACGGTTCAATAGTAGATTAGATGAAGCTGAAGACTGATTCAGTGACTAAGAAGACAAGGTAGAAAAAAAACACCCAAATAGAACAGCAAATGGGAAAAAAAAAATTTTAAAGCAGGAGGAGAATTTAAGAGAGCTTTGGTGAATGTAACAACATTCACATTATAGGGGTACCGGAAGCAGAAGAATCAGAGAAAGAAACAGAGAACTTGTTTGAAGAAATAATGACAGAAAACTTCCCTAAATTGGTGAAGAAAAAAGTCACACAAGTCCAGGAAACACAGAGAGTCCCAAGCAAGATAAACCCCAAAAGGCCCACAGCTAGACACATCATAATAAAAATGGCAAACATTAAAGACAAAGAAAGAATCTTAGAGGGAGCAAGAGACAAACAGAAAATTTCCTACAAGGGAGCTCCCATTAAATGGTCAACTGGTTTCTCAATAGAAACACTGCAGGCCAGAATGGAGTGGCATAAAGTAAACAAGTAATGAAAAGCAAGGGTCTGAATCCAAGACTACTCTATCCAGCAAGACTATCATTCAAAATTGAAGGAGAAATAAAGAGCTTCATAGATTTTTAAAAAGCTAAAGGAATTTACCACCACCAAACCAGCATTGCAAGAAATGCTGAAGGGACTGTTGTAAGAAGAAGAAGAAACAGAGAGAGAGGGGGGGACACAGGCATAAAATAAAAATGGTAACTAAAAACAATTTTCAATAATAACATCAAATGTAAATGGCTTAAATGCTCCAATCATAAGACATAGGGTAGCTGACTGGATAAGAAAACATGATCCATATATATGCTGTCTACAAGAAACCCACCTCACAACAAAAGACTCACACACGATGAAAGTGAAGGAATGGAAAAAATTTTTCCAAGCAAATAGAAATGAAAAAAAAAAAAAAGCTGGTGTAGCAATACTCATATCTGACAAGATAGACTTTAAAATTGGGGCCAAAAGAAGAGACAAAGAAGTCCACTACACAATATTGAAAGGGTCAATCCAACAAGAGGATAAAGCCCTGTTAAACATATACGCACCAAATATGGAGGCACCAACATATATTAAAAATCTTCTGGAGGATCTCAAGGGAGAAATCCACAGCAATACAATCATAGCAGGGAATGTTAACACACCTCTGACATCACTGGATAGATTCTCTAGACAAAAAAAATTAGCAAGAAAACAGTCTTTAAATGATGCAATAGATCAAATGGATTTAATAGATATCTACAGAGAATTACACCCCAAAACTGCAAAATTCACATTCTTCTCAAGTGCACATCGGACATTCTGAAAGATAGACCACATGTGAGGACAGAAAGTAAGTCTCTACAAGTTAAAGAAGATTGAAATTATATCAAGCATCTTCTCAGATCACAATGGCGTGAAACTGGAAATCTATTACATCAAGAACATGCAAAGACAATTGAACAAATGAAGGCTAATTAGCATGTTATTAAACAAGGAATGGATTACCAAGGAGATCGAGGAAGGAATTACAACCTTCCTGGAAACCAATGAAAATGAACACAGAACAACACAAAATTTATTAGACACAGCGAAAGCAGTCCTGAGAGGGAAATCATAGCACTACAGGCCTACCTCAAGAAACAAGGAAAGTTTCTAATTGATTATCTAAGCTCACAACTTAACTAGAAAGCAAAAAAAAAGAAAACTGCAGAGCAAGTGGAAGGAGAAAAATAATAAAGATAAGAGCAGAAATTATCGACAAAGAGACCAAAAAAAAATTCCAAATACCAATGAAACAAAGCGCTTGTTCTTTGAAAAAGTAAGCAAGATTGATGGACCCTTAGCCAGACTCAACAAGAAACAAAGAGAGAAAACCCAAATACACAAAATCAGAAATGAAGGAGGAGAAGTAACAACTGACACCACAGAAATACAAAGGATAGTAAACAAATACTATCAACAATTTTATGGCAACAAATTGGACAATCTAAGTGAAATGGACAAATTTCTAGAAACGCATAGTATCCCAAAACTAAACCTGGAAGAGATAGAAAACTTGAACAGACCAATAATAATAAAGACAATTGAAGATGTAATCAAGAAACTTACAGCAAACAAAAGCCCAGACCAAGATGGCTACATGGGGGAGTTTTAACATACATACAAAGAAGAACTAACACCCATTCTCCTCAAACTATTCCAAAAAGTTCAATAATAAGAAAGACTTCCAAATTCGTTTTATAAGGCCAGCATAATTCTAATTCCAAAACCAGATAAAGACACTAAAAAGAAAGAAAACTACAGGCCAATATCCCTAATGAACTTACATGCCAAAATCCTTAAAAATTATTAGTAAATCGGATCCAGCAATACACCAAAAATATTATTCAACATGACCAAGTGTGATACATCCAAGGGATGTAAGGCTGGTACAATATTCGCAAAACAATAAATGTGATACACCACATAAACAAAATGAAAGATAAAAACCATATTATCATATCAATAGACACTGAAACAGCATTTGACAAAATCCAGCATCCATTTCTTATAAAAATGCTCAGCAATGTGGGAATGGAGGGATCATATCTTGACATAATAAAGACCATATATGAAAAACATATAACCAACATAATACCAAATGGGCAAACACTAAAAGCATTTCCCTTAAAAACAGGAAAAGACAGGGATGCCCACTTTCGCCACTCTTATTTAACATAATACTGGAAGTCTTAGCCACAGCAATCAGACATGAAGAAAAAATAAAAGGGATCCAAATTGTAAAGGAGAAAGTGAAACTGTCATTATTTGCAGATGACATGATATTATTCATAGAAAACCCATTCCATCAAAAATATGCTAGATTTAATAAACGAATTTGGCAAGGTAGCAGGATACAAAATTAACATCAAGGAATCTAAGGCATTCTTATTCACCAATAATAAATTCACAAAAAAGAAACTAAAGAAAATCCCATTTACCATTGTAGCAAAAAAGATTTAGAAACCAAGGAACAAACTTAACCAAAGAATTAAAGGATCTCTTTACAGAAAATTACAGGATGTTGAAAAAAGAAATAGAGGAAGACATAAAAAAGTAGAAACACATACGTTGTTCATGGATTGGAAGAATTAACATCATTAAAATGTCCATACTTCCCAAAGCAATTTATAGATTCAGTACAATCCCTATCAAAATACCAAAGACAAATTTCAGAGAACTAGACAAATATTTCAAAAGTTTATATGGAACCAAAAAAGACCCAGAATAGCCACAGAAATCTTGAAAAAGAAGAACAGAGTAGAAGGGATCACATTACCAGATTTCAGATTATACTACAAAGCCACTGTAATCAAAACAGTCTGGTACTGGCACAAGAACGGGCACATAGATCAATGGAACAGAACAAAGAACCCAGAAATAGACCCAAGACATTATGCTCAATTAATATTCGACAAAGGTGGCAAGAGCATACAATGGAGTAAAGACAGTCTCTTTAGTAAATGGTGTTGGGATAATTGGATCATTAAATGCAAAAAAAAAAAAAATGAAACTAGGCTATCAACCTACACCATGCACAAGAATAAACTCAGAATGGATAAAAGACTTAAATGTGACTCATGAATCCATAAAAATCCTAGAAGAAAATGTAGGCCCAAAATTTCAGACATCATATGCAGCAGAATTTTTACTGGTACATCACCTAAGGCAAGAGAAACAAAGGAAAAAATGAACACATGGGACTACTTCAAACTAAAAAGCTTTGCACAGCAAAAGAAACAACTACCAAAATGGAAAGAAAGCCCACTATAGGGGAGATCATAATTGCCAATGATACATCAGATAAGGGGTTAATTTTCAAAATATATAGAGTTGCTCATACAACTCAATAAAAGGAAGACAAAAAACCCAATTAAAAAATGGGCAGAGGACCTAAAGAGACACCTGTCCAAAAAGGACATACAAATAGCCAAGAGACAAATGAAGAAATGCTAAAAGTAACTAATCATTAGAGAGATGCAAATTAAAACAACTATAAAGTATCACCCCACACCTGCCAGAATTGACGCTGTCTACAAATCATCAAACAAGAAGTGATGTCGAGGGTGGGGATAAAAGGGGACTCTAGTACACTGATGGTGGGAATGCAGACTGGTGCAGCCACTATGGAAAAGAGTACGTTATTTCCTCAAAAAATTAAAAATTGATCTGCCATTTGACCCACTGATCCCACTTCTAGGAATATATCCTAAGAAGCCTGAAACACCAAGCAGAAAGAATATATGTACCCCTATGTTCTTAGCAGCACTATTTACTATCGCTTAGATCTGGAAACAGCCCAAGTTTTCATCAATAGATGAGTGGATTAAAATGCTGTGGTACATATATACAATGGAATACTATGCAGGTGTAAGAAAGAAAGATCTCTTATCCTTTGAGAAGACATGGAGGGACCTCAACAGTATCATGCTAAGTGAAATAAGCCAATCAGAGAATGACAAATACTACATGATCTCACTTATTTGTGGAATATAATGAACAAGGTGGGCTGAGGAACAAAATAGACTCAGAGACATAGAAATGAGTATGGTTCAGACTGACAAACCACAGAGGAGGGGGGCGGGGGGATGGATGAGATGAACCAAATAACTTATATCTATGTATGCATAACCAATGGACATGGACAACAATGCTGGGGAAGGTCTGGGTGGGATGGAGAGAAGGGTGTCTAGGGAGGACAAAGGAGAAACATCTTTAACAAAAATAAATTAATAAAATTGGGGTAAAAAGAAGATATATATATATATATATCTCCAAGAATATATGTCACCATGAAACATACAAAAGTTCTTCAGGCTGAAGGAAACGGACAACAGATGGTAACAAATTTATAGGATGTAATTAAGAGGATTTGAATTAGTAAATAAGTGGATAAGCATAAAAACTATATAGTTTTCTTCTCTTCAATCTTTAATTATTCTTTGGTATTTTTAACATAAACAGATGTAATATATACATGAAAACTATAGGACAAAAAAAACATGAGGCTAAATGGAACTTTGCAATTATAAGATTCTTTTTTTTTAACATTAAATATCACTTTAACTTTTTTTAAATTAATTTAATTTTGTTAAAAATGTTTCTCCTTTTTCCCACATTGACACCCTCCTCCCAATCCGTGCAGCCGCCAGCACCATTGTCTATATCCATTGTTTACGCATATGTACAAATAAGTTCTGTGGTCTATCTCTTACCTCCTCTTTGTTCCCCTCTTCTGAGGTTTGTCAGTCTGTACCCCACATCCATGTCTTTGGGTCCATTCTGTACATCAGTTTGTTTTGTTCATTATATTCCACAAATAATTGAGATCATGTGGTATTTGTCTTTATCTGATGGGCTTATTTCACTTAGCATGATACTCTTCAGGTCCTGCCATGTAGTCTCAAATACTAAGAGATCTTTCTTTCTTACACCTGCATAGTAGTTCATTGTGCATATGTACCACACCTTTTTTATCCACTCATCTATTGATGGACGCTTGGGCTGATTCCAGATCGTAGCGATTGTAAATAGTGCTGCTATGAATATTGGGGTACATATTTTTTTTCTGATGGGTGTTTCAGGATTCTTAGGATATATTGCTAGGAGTGGTATCACTGTGTCAAATGTCAGTTCAATTTTTAATTTTTTGAGGAAACATGGTATTATTTACATAGTGGCTGCACCAGTCTGCATTCTCACCAGCAGTGTACAAGAGTTCCTTTTCTCCACACTTTTGTCAGCACTTGTTTGACGATTTGTTGATGACAACTATTCTGACAGGTGTGAGATGATACCTTATAATTGTTTTAATTTGCATATCTCTGATGATTAGTGACACTGAGCATTTTTTCATAGGTCTCTTAGCCATTTGTATGTCCTGTTTGGAGAGGTGTCTCTTTAGTTCTTCTGGCCATTTATTTTTTAAATTTTTGTTACAGATAATTCTCCTTTTCCCTTCATTGACACACTCCTCCCCTTCCTTGCCTGTCCTGTCCCCAGATTTGTTGTCCATGTCCATTGGTTATGTATGCATATATGCAAATAAGATCTGGGGTTTATCTCCCCCACCCACACCCCCTCTTCTGGGGATTGTCAGTCTTTACACTACTTCCACATCTCTGGGACTACCATGTTCTTCAAACTGTTATGTGCATTATATTTCACAAATAAGTGAGATCATATGATATTTGTCTTTCTCTGCTTGGCTTCTTTCACTTAGGATAATACTTTCATAGTCCCTCCATGTCATCTCAAAGGATAAGAGATCTTTCTTTCTTACAGCTGCATAGTACTCCATTGTGTATGTGTACCACAGCTATTTTATCCATTCGTCTACTGATGAACACTTGGGCTGTTTCCAGATCTTAGCTGTTGTAAATAGTGCTGCTATGAACAGGAGGTACATATATTCTCTCTTATTGGTGTTTCAGGTTTCTTGGGGTGTATTCCAAAAAGTGGGATTATTAGGTCAAATGGCAATTCAATTTTTAATTTTTTGAGGTAACACCATAGTGTTTTCCATAGTGGCTGCACCAGTCTGCATTCTCACCAGCAATGTACAGGAGTCCCCTTTCCTCCACACCCTTGCCAACACTTGTTGTTTGATTCTTTGTTGATTGTGGACATTCTAACAGGTGTGAGGTGATAACGCATTGTTGTTTTAATTTACATCTCTCTGATGATTAGTGATGTTGAGCATTTCTTCATATGTCTCTTAGACCTTTGTATGTCCTGTTTGGGAGGTGTCTATTTAGTTCCTCAGCCCATTTTTTAATTGGGTTCTTTGTCTTCCCTTTGTTGAGTTGTATGAGCACTCAATATATTTTGGAAATCAACCCCTTATCTAATGTATCATTGGCAATTATGCTCTCCCATATACTGGGTTGCCTTTCCATTTTGATGGTTGTTTCCTTTGCTGTGCAGAAGCTTTTGAGTTTGATGTAGTCCCATGTGTTCATTTTTTCCTTTGTTTCTGTTGTCTTGGTGATGTATCAGTGAAAATTCTGCTGTGTATGATGTCTGAAATGTTGTTGCCTACATTTTCTTCTAGAATTATTATGGATTCATGAGTCATATTTAAGTCTTTTATCCATTTTGAGTTTATTCTTGTGTATGGTGTAAGTTGGTGGTCTAGCTTCATTTTTTTGCATATAGCTGTCCAATTTTCGAAACACCATTTATTAAAGAGGCTGTCTTTACTCCATTGTATGCTTTTGCCACCTTTGTCAAATATTAACTGAGAATAATGTTTTGGGTCAATTTCTGAGTTCTATTTTCTATTCCATTGATCTATATGTCTGTTCTTGTGCCAGTACCAGGTTGTTTTGATTACAGAAGCTTTGTAGTCTAACCTGATATCTGGTAATGTTATCCCACCTACTTTGTTCTTTTTCAAGATTGCTGTGGCTATTCTGGGTCTTTTTTGGTTCCATATGAACTTTTGAAGTATTTGTTCTACTTCTGTGAAGTATGTCATTGGCATTTTAATGGGGATTGCATTGAATGTATAGATTGATTTGGGTAATATAAACATTTTCATAATGTTAATTCTTCCAATCCATGAACAAGGTATGTGCTTCCACTTTTTTATATCTTCCTCTATTTCTTTTCTTAATGTCCTGTAATTTTCTGCAAATAGGTCCTTTACTTCTTTGTTTAAGATTATTCCTAGGTATATTAATTTCTTTGCTGTGGTGGTAAATGGGATATTTTTTTAGTTTCTCTTTCTGTAAGTTCATCATTGGTGTATAAGAATGCCATCGATTTCTTAACGTTAATATTGTATTCTGCTACATTGCCAAATTAATTCATTAAGTTTAGTAGATCTCTCATGGAGTCGTTATGGTTTTCTATGTATAATATCATGTCATCTGCGTATAATGACAGTTTCAATTCCTCCTTTCCAATTTGGATCCCATTTATTTTTTCTTCATGTCTGATAGCTGGGGCTAAGGTTTCCAGTACTATTTTAAATAGGAGTAGCGAAAGTGGGCATCCCTGTCTTGTCCTATTCTTAGGGGAAATGTTTTAGTTTTTGCCCATTGAGTATGATGTTGGCTGTAGGTGTTTCATATATGGCCTTTATTATGTTGAGATATGATCCTTCAATTCCCACATTGCTGAGCGTTTTATCAGAAATGGTTGCTGGATTTGTCAAATGCTTTTTCAGCATCTATTGATATGATCATATGGTTTTTATCTTTCATTTTGTTTATGTGATGTATCACATTTATTTGCAAATATTGTGCCATCATTGCATCCCTGAGAGAAATCCCACTTGGTCATGATGAATAATGTTTTTGATGTATTGCTGAATCCGATTTGCTAGTATTTTGTTCAGGATTTTGGCATCTAAGTTCATTAGGGATATTGGCCTGTAGTTTTCTTTCTTTGTAGTGTCTTTTACTGGTTTTGGAATTAGAATTATGCTGGCCTCATAAAACGAGTTTGGAAGTCTTCCTTCTTGAATTATTTGGAATAGTTTGAGGAGAATTAGTCTTAGTTCTTCTTTGAATGCTCAGTAAAACTCTCCCATGAAGCGGTCCAGCCTTGAGCTTTTCTTTGCTGGGAGAGTCTTGATTACAACTTCAATTTCCTTCATTGTTATTGGTCTGTTCAAGTTTTCTAACTTTTCCCGGTTAAGTTTTCGGAGACTATGTGTTTCTTGAAATGTGTCCATTTCGTTTAGATTGTCGAATTTGTTAGCATATAAATGTTAATAATATTTGTTAACAATCCTTTGTATTTCTGTGGTGTCAGTTATTCTTTCTCCTTTTTTATTTCTAATTTTGTGTATTTGGGTTCTCTCTCTTTGTTCCTTGGTTAGTCTAGCTAAGGGTCCATCAATCTTGTTTATCTTTTCAAAAAACCAGCTCTTTGTTTCATTGATCCTTTGAATTGTTTTTTTGGTCTCCATGTAATTTATTTCTGCTCTGATCTTTACTATTTCCTTTCTTCTACTTGCTCTGGGGTTTTCTTTTTGTTTACTTTCTACTTCTTTAAGTTGTTAGGTTAGGTAGTCAATTAGAAATTTTTCTTGTTTCTTGACGTGGGCCTGTAGTGCTATGAATTTCCCTCTCAGAACTGCTTTTGCTGTATTCCATAGATTTTGTGTTTTTGTGTGTTCATTTTCATTGGCTTCCAGGAAGTTTTTAATTTCTTCCTTGATCTCCATGGTAACCCATTCATTGTTCAATAACATGCAATTTAGCGTTCATGTCCTCAAATATCTTTGCATGTTCTTGTTGCAAGTGATTTCTAGTTTCATGTCATTGTGATCTGAGAAGACGTTTGATATGATTTCAATCCTCTTGAACTTGTAGAAACTTTGTTTGTGCCCTAACATGTGGTCTATCTTTGAGAGTCCCATGTGCACTTGAGAAGAATGTGAATTCTGCAGTTTTGTTGTGTAATTCTCTGTATATATCTCTTAAATCCATTTGATTTAGCACTTCATTTAGAGTCTCTGTTTCTTTGTTAATTTTTTATCTAGAGGATCTATCCAGTGATGGCAGTGGGGTGTTGAAGTCCCCTGCTATGATTATTGCTGTCAATTTCTCCTTTGAAGCCCTCCTTAAGATTTTTAATATATTTTTGTGCTCCTATATTGGGTGCATATATGTTTACCAAGGTTATATCTTCCTGTTGGGTAGATCTTTCAATATTATGTAGTGGCCTTCTTTGTCTCTGGTTATGGCCTTCATTTTGAAATCTAATTTATTATATATGATTATTGCTATCCGAGATTTTTCCTTTCCATTTGCTTGGAAGATTTTTTTCCATCCCTTTACTTTCAACTTATGTGAGTCTTTTGTTGTGAGGTGGGTCTCTTGTAAACAACATATATGTGCGTCATGCTTGCTTATCCAATCAGCTACTCTGTGTCTTTTTATCAGAGCATTCAATCCATTTACATTTAAGGTGATTATTGATATGTACTTATTTATTGCCATTTTTGTTTAGTGTGGTTATGTTTTTCTTCCTATTTCTTCTACTAATTATTGCAGACCTTTTAACATTTCTTGCAGTGCTGGTTTGGTGCTAATATATTCCCTTAGCCTTTTTTTTTTTTTTTTTTTTTTTTTTTTTTTTTTTTTTTATCTGGGAAGCTCTTTATTTGACCTTCTATTTTGAATGCTAGCCTTGCTGGATAGAGTAGTCTTGGATTCAGATCCTTGTTTTTCATGACCTTGATTACTTCTTGCCATTCCCTTCTGGCCTGTAGTGTTTCTGTTGAAAAGTCTGCTGATAGCCTTATGGGGTTTCCTTTGTAGGTAACCTGTTGCTTATCTCTTGCTGCCTTTAGGATTCTCTCTTTGTCTTTAATTTTTGGCATTTTAATTATTATGTGTCTTGGTTTAGGCCTGTTTGGGTTCTTCTTACTTGGGGCTGACTGTGCTTCTTGAACTTGAATGCCTTCTTCCTTCACCAAGTTAGGAGTTTTCTGTCACTATTTCTTCAAATATATTCTCTAACCTCTGCTCTTCTTCTTCTTCTAGGATTTCTATGATGCGAATGTTATTACGTTTCCTGTTTCCAATTGTCCCACTATTCTCTTAAACTGTCTTCGTGTTTTCTTATTGTTTTTTCCTTTTGGTTTTCTGATTGATTGATTTTTTTCAACCCTGTCTTCTAATTCACTGATCTGGTCCTCAGCTTCCTCTACTCTGCTAGCTAGTCTTTGAAATATGTTCTTTAATTTTGCTATTTCATTCTTCCTTTCTTCTTGGTGGTTTTTCATTTCAAATTGTTTGATTTACAATTATTCTATATCTATACTCATGGTGTTGATCTAACTCAAGATAACTTGAAATCTACCTCTGATAACTTGCTTAACTGCATTTCATTTATCTCATCTTCAGTGGAGTTTTCTTGTTCTTTCATTTGGAATTTGTTTCTTTGTTTCACCATTTTGGCTTTCTCAGTGGGTTTTGGAGCCTGACAAATTTTCCCTGTGGGTGTTGGTGTTCTGCTGTTTGTGGCTCCCTCTACTGGGTTTTGATGAGTGTGGGAGGGCCCATGTTAAACACTACTGTCAAGTCTTACTTTCTTGTGTAGATTTGCAAGCCTAGGAAAGGTACAGTGATCCTCTAGCTCTTTGCCTGGAGGCTATTAGTCACAGGTACTCAGGGCCTTGGAATGTAGCCCTCTGGTATTCTGCATAAGAGGATTTCTATGGGGTTGGACAGATGCTGGTTGTTAATTAGCCTGAATTTGCATTTCTTTGGCTCACCTGGAAGGGACTGAATCTCTGAGGGAGGTGCTGCTGGTTTTCCCCACAGCTCTTGGAAGGAGCAAGCTGGCCACTGTCCTTTGTGGCCGTGACTCAGCAAAAACTCTGAGCGCCCTCCAAATCCCAGGTGTCCCCAAAGTGTTCCAGTCCAGTCCACCCTCCCTCTGCTGGAGCCCAATTTGAGTGGCTGTAGCTCTGTTCTATCCCTGTGCGCTTTGGAGCGGGCTACAGATTTTAACCCCCAGGGCACTGCTTACAGCTAAGACCGCTGCTGTCCATGGGTTAGAGAATATATTTGAAGAAAGAGTGACAGAAAACTCCTAACTTGGTGAAAGAAGAAGGCATTCAAGTTCAAGAAGCACAGTCAGCCCCAAGTAAGAACCCAAACAAGCTTAAACCAAGACACCACCCTCTCATGCCTCCACAATCCTATCATTGTCCCTGGTTATATGGTCCTTTCCTGCTGCTTTTCTGCTGCTTTTTTTCTGAAGATTGTCTTTATTTTAGTTGTAATTTCCCTTTGGTCCTGGGAGATCATCTGCATAGCTTCCATTCACTCTGCCACCTTTTTTTTTCCTGTGGTCCTCTGCCCATTTTTTAATTGGATTCTTTGTCTTCCTTTTGTTGAGTTGTGTAAGTACTTTATATATTTTGCAGATCAACCCCTCATCTGAGGTATCATTGGCAAATATGTTTTCCCAGGGAGTGGGTTCCCTTTTCATTTTGATCCTGGTTTCTTTTGATGTGTAGAAGCTTTTTATTTTATTTTTTTATTTTTTGTAGAAGCTTTTTAGTTTGATGTAGTGCATTTATTCATTTTTTCCTTTGCTTCTCATGCTTTAGGCTTTGTATCAGTGAACATTGTGTTGCGTGTGATATCTGAAAATTTGTTGCCTATATTTTCTTCTAGGATTTTTATGGATTTACGAGTTACATTTAAATCGTTTATTCTTTTTGAGCTTATTCTTGTATATGGTGTAAGTTGGTGGTCTAGCTTCATTATTTTGCATGTAGCTGTCCAATTATCCCAACACCATTTATTAAAGAGGCTTTCTTTACTCCACTGTATGCTCTTGCCACCTTTGTCAAACATTAATTGAGAATAATCTTTTGTGCCAATTTCTGTGTTCTTTGTTCTGTTCCATTGATCTATATCCCTGTTCTTGTGCCAATACCACCCTAGTTTGATTACAATGGCTTTGTAGTATAAACTGATATTCGGTATTGTGATTCCTCCTACTTTGTTCTTTTTCAAGATTGCTGTGGCTATTTGAGGTCTTGTTTGGTTCCATATAAACTTTGGAGTATTTGGTCAAGTTCTATGAAATATGTCGTTGGTACTTAAGTGGAAATTTTATTGAATCTATAGATTGCTTTTGGTAGTATGGAAATTTTAATGATGTCAGTTCTTCCAATTCATGAACAAGGTATATGCTTACATTTTTTTATATCTCCCTCTATGTCTTTTTTCAATGTCTTGTAGTTTTCTGAGAATAGGTCCTACACTTCTTTGGTTAAGTTTATTTTTAGGTATCTTTGGTTTTATGCCTCAATGGTAAATAGGATTGTTCTTTCATTTTCTCTTTCTGTGAGTTCACTTTTAGTGTATAAGAATGCCATCAGCCTGGCTGGCATGGCTGAGTGGTTGAGCGTCGACACATGCATCAAGATGTCACCAGTTTGATTCCTGGTAAGGGCACATGCCTAAGTTGTGGGTCAAATTCCTGGTAGGGGCATGCAGGAGGTGGCCAATCTATGTTCTCTCTCATTGATGTTTCTATCCCTGTCTCCCTCTCCTTTCCTCTCTCTCTAAAAATCAATAAAGAAAAAAAAAATTTTAAATGCCATCAATTTCTTGATGTTAATTTTGTATCCTGCTATTTTGCCAAATTTATTTATTAGCTCTAGTAGGTTTTGGATGGAGATTTTAGGGTTTTCTATGTACAATATCATGTCATGTGTAAATAATGATAGTTTTACTTCCTCCTTTCAAATTTGGATCCCTTTTATTTTTCCTTCTTGTCTGATTGCTGTGGCTAGGACTTCCAGTATTATATTAGATAAGAGTGGCAAAAGTGGACATCCTTGTCTTGTTCCTATACCTAAGGAAAATGATTTTAGTTTTTGACCATTGAGTATGATGTTGGTTGTAGGTTTTCTATATATGGCCTTTATTATGTCAAGATATGATCCCTTGATTCCCACATTGTTGAGCATTTTTAGAAGAAATTGGTGCTGGATTTTGTCAAATGCTTTTTCAACATCTATTGATATGATCATATGGTTTTTATCTTTCAGTTTGTCTATGTGGGGTATCACATGCATTGATTTACGAATATTGTCTCAGTCTTGCATCCCTGGGATGAATCACACTTGGTCATGGTGAAAAATATTTTTGGTGTGTTGCTGGATCCAATTAGGTAATATTTTGTTAAGGATTTTGGAATGTATGTTCATCAGGGATATTGGCCTGTAATTTTCTTTCTTTGTAGTATCTTTATCTGGATTTGGAATTAGAATTATGCTGGCCTCATAACATGAGTTTGGTAGTCTTCCTTCTTGAATTTTTTGTTCATTGTATTTTTTAATGATCCTTTTTATTTCTGTGATTTCAAGTGTTACTTCTCCTCTTTCATTTCTGATTTTGTTTATTTGGGTCCTCTTTTTTTGTTTCTTGGTGAGTCTGGCTAAGTGTCCATCAGTCTTATTTATCTTTTCTAAGATCCAGCTTTCTTTCATTGATCTTTTGAATTGTTTTTATGTTTGTTTGTGTGCTTATTTTTTTGTTTCTATATCATTTATTTCTGCTCTGACCTTTACTATTTCTTTCCTTTTACTTGCTTGTTTTTTGTTTGTTTGTTTGTTTTACTGTCTAGTTCTTCAAATTGTGAGGTTAGATCGTCAATTAGAAATTTTTCTTGTTTCTTTTTTTTTAACTTATCTTTATTGTTGAATGTATTACAGATGTTCCTCATTTTTCCCCTATTGCCCCCCTCCTCCCCATTCCTGCCCCCCTCCTGTTTTTCCCCACAATGTTGTCTGTGTCCATTGGTTATGCATATATACATATAAATTCTTTGGTTTATTTCTTCCCACCCCCCAACCCTCCTTCCCTTTGAGGTTTATCAGTCTAACAACCAATTTGTACTTCTTAATCCCTTCACCTTTTCACCCCTCCCCCCAACTCCCACTCATCTGTTACCCAACAAAAGTTCTCTGTGTCTATGAGAATGTTTCTGTTCTGCTTGTTCATTTTGTTTGTAGATTCAATTGTTGATAGATATGCATTTATTGCCATTTTGTTTGTTCATATTTTTTTATCTTTTTCTTCAAGAAGACCCTTCAACATTTCATATAATAATGGTTTGGTGGTGATGAACTCCTTTAGCTTTTCCTTGTCCGGGAAACTCTTTATATGGCCATCCATTCTAAATGACAGCTTTGCAGGATAGAGTAATCTTGGTTGTAGGTTCTTGCTTTTCATCACTCTGAATATTTCTTGTCACTCCCTTCTGGCCTGCAAAGTTTCTTTTGAGAAATCAGCTGACATTCTGATGGGAACTCCCTTGTAGGTAACTAACTGCTTTTCTCTTGCTGCATTTAAGATTCTCTCTTTGTCTTGAACCTTTTGCATTTTGATGATGATGTCTTGGTGTGGGCCTCTTGGGGTTCATCTTGTTTGGGCTCTGTGTGCTTCCTGGACTTGTATGTCTGTTTCCTTCACCAAGTTAGGGAAGTTTTCTTCCATTATTGTTTCAAATAGGTTTTCAATTTCTTGTTCTCTCTCTTCTCCTTCTGGCACCCCCAAGATGCGAATTTTGGCACGCTTGAAGTTGTCTCAGAGGCTCCTTACACTATCCTCATTTCTTTGGATTCTTTTTTCTTTTTGCTGTTCTGATTGGGTGTTTTTTGATTCCTTATATTCCAAATCGATGGTTTGCTTCTTGGATTTACCTACTTTACTATTGAATCTGTGTAAATTATTCTTTATTTCAGTTAGTGCCTACTTCATTTCTGACTGTGATTCCATCATTTCTGACTGGTCCTTTTTTATGCTCTTGAGGCCCTCACTAAGTTCACTGAGGTTCTCACTAAGTTCACTGAGGTTCTCACTAAGTCCATTGAGCATCCTTATAAGCAGTGTTTTGAACTCAGCATCTGTTAGGTTGCTTAACTCCATTTCACTTAGTTCTTTTCCTGGAGTTTTGTTCTGTTCTTTCATTTGGGACCTGTTTCTTTGTCTCCTCATTTTGGCTGCCTCCCTGTGTTTGTTTCTATGTATTACTTAGTGAGAGGTATTGGGCTAGCTGAGACCAGATGTTGCTTGTTTGAAAGAATTTAGGAAAAGCTGAAGCAGGATCCAAGACAGGCCAATCCTATGGTAAAGCAACTGGCAACAGCTTGGGTGGGCCTGGAAGTTGGGTGGGGCAGGGCCTCTGGGAATCACCAGGGCGGGGCAAACAGTGTGAGCCAGGTTGCTGGAGTCCCAGATATGGGGGCTGTCTGCTGCCCCAGGGGAGGGCTCACCGAAGGAACAAAAGCCTCTGATAGCATGTCTGTCCAGGAGAAAGCTGCCTCTCCATCCCTTGCTCCAATGTCAAACAGCTCAGTTCTTCTCCATGTGACTCTGGTACCTTTCGGGCTCCTTCCCACAAGCTGGAGCCCGGAGGGAGGGAGTCCTAGTAAGTCCGTGCGTGGACCCTTTAAGAGGAGCTGCCGGGGACTCCAGCCACCTCAGCCTCAGTTCCCGCTGGTTTTTCCAGCCAGAAGTTATGGGGACTTCTCTTCCTGGCACTGGAACCCTGAGCTGGGAACCTGGTTTGGGATGGGGACCCCTCAGTCCTCAGGGAGGACCTTCCCAGCCGAGGTATCCTCCTGATTTTTATCTGCCACACGTGGGTGTGGGACCAGCCCGTTGCGCCTCCGCCCCTCCTACCAGTCTTGATGCAGCTTCTTCTTTAATTTTGTAGTTGTAGGACTTCCTTTCAGCTTGATTTCAGGTGGTTTTGAATGATGGCTGTTCTGTAGTTTAGTTGTAACTTTCATGTGGTTGTGAGAGGACGCGATACCGCATTTACCTACGCCACCATCTTGACCGGAAATCTTTCTTGTTTCTTGACGTAGGCCTGTAGTGCTATGAACTTCCCTCTCAGGAGTGCTTTCACTGCATCCCATAGATTTTGTGTTCTTTTGTGTTCATTTTCATTGGTTTCCAGGAAGTTTTTCATTTCTTCCTTGATTTCCTTTGTAACCCATTCATTGTCCTAACAGACAGCTAACAGACAGACAGAGAAAGCAAAGATTAGTCTCCTTCAGTTGCCATCCTGCATTTTTATTTTGCCATTACTTTATATCTTCAGTCACTGTTCTTTGTGATTCCTGCCACGCAGTGAATTCATTTCTCCAGAGACTATGTCAAACCATTGAAGTCTTCACATCTCCAGGGACTATGTCAAACTATGGCGCTCACCCGGGACTATGTCAAACCATGGTGGTCGCTGTTCCAGTGACACTGCTCCCAACACATGTGTTTGAATGTTTTTGCGTGTTTTTGTTGTAATTGATTTTTAGATTCACGCCATTTTGATCAGAGAAGATATTTGATATGATTTCAATGTTCATGAAGTAGTAGAGACTTAGTTTGTGTCCTAACTTGTGGTCTTTGTTTGAGAATATCCCATGTGCACTTGAGAAGAATGTGAATTCTGCAGTTTTGGGGTGTAATTCTCTGTACATATCTATTAAATTCATTTGATCTGGTGCGTCCTTTAGAGACTCTGTTTCCTTGCTAATTTTTTGTCTAGAGGATCTATCCAGTGATGTTAGAGGTGTGTTGATGTCCCCTGCTATGATTGTATTGCTCTTCATTTTTTTTTTTTTTTGAAGTCCTTCAGAAATTTTTTAATGTATTTTGGTGATCCTATGTTGGGTGCATATATGTTTGCCAAGGTTACATCTTCCTGTTTGATAGATTATTTTAATATTATGTAGTGGCCTTCTTTGTCTCTAGTTATGGCCTTCATTTTGAAGTCTGTTTTATCGGATATGATTCTTGATACCCCAGCTTTTTCTTTTTCTTTTTTTCTTTTCCATTTGGTTGGAAAATGTTTTTTTGTCCCTTCACTTTCAACCTATGTGAGCTTTTGTTGTGAGGTGGGTCTCTTGCAAACAACTTATATATGAGACATGCTTTCTTATCCATTAAGCTACTCTGTGTCTCTTGTTCAGGAGCATTCAATCAATTTACATTTAAGGTTACTATTGATATGTACTTATGTATTGCCATTTTTGTTTATTCTGGCTGTGTTTCTTTTCCTATTTCATATGCTTATTACAGTAGTCCTTTTAACAATTCTTGGAGTGCTGTTTTGGTGCAAATGTATTCCCTTAGCCTTTTTTTGTTGTTGTTGTTTGGGAAGCTTTTTATTTGACCTTCTATATTGAATGATAGCTTTGCTGGATAGAATATTCTTGGATTCAGATCCTTGTTTTTCATTACATTGATTACATCATGCCATTCCTTTCTGGCCTATGGTATTTCTGTTAAGAAGTCAGTGGAGAGCCTTATGGGGGTTCCTTTTTAAGTAAGCTGTGGCTTATCTCTTGCTGCCTTTAGGATTCTTTCTTTGTCTTTTATTTTTGGCATTTTAATTATTATGTGTCTTGGTGTGTGACTCTTTGGGTTCTTCTTACTTGGGGCTTTCTGTGCTTCTTGAACTTGTATGTCTTTTTTCTTCACCAAGGTAAGGAAGTATTCTATCAGTATTTCTTCAAATATATTCTCTAAACCTTGCTCATTTTCTTCTTCTTCTGGAACTCCTATTATGCGGATGTTGTTCTGTTTCATGCTGTCCCATAGTTATCTTAAGCTGTCTTCCTGTTGTTTTTCTTTTTTGGTTATGTGATTGGGCGATTTTTTTCTATGCTGTCTTGTAATTCACTGATTCAGTCCTTGGCTTCCTCTACTCTGCTGGTTATTCCTTTGAATGTGTTCTTTACTTCTGCTATTTCCTTCTTCATTTCAAATTGGTTGGTTTGCAATGCTTCTATATTTTTAGTCATTCTCTTGAGCTTCCTCATGATTATTATTCCAAACTCTCCCTCTGATATCTTGCTCATTTCCCTTTCATTTATTTAATCTTTTGTGTAATTATCGTGTTCTTTCATTTGGGCTTTGTTTCTGTGTTTCACCGTTTTGGCTGTCTCAGTGGGTTTTTGAGCCTGCCCAATTTTCCCTGTGGGTGTTAGTGTTTTGCTGTTTGTGGCTCCCTCTACTGGGCTTGGATGAGTGTGGGAGGACCCATGTTAAATACCACAGTCAAGTTTTACTTTCCTGGGTAGATTTTTTAACCAAGGTAAGGTTCAGTTATCCTCTAGCTATTTGCCTGGAGGTTATAAGTCTCAGTTACTTGATGAGCCTCAGGTGGAGCACTTTCTGGCTTATTAAATTGAGATGTTAATGAGCTTCAATTTGCATTTTTCTGGCCTGACCTGGTGGTGTTGAATTCCTGTGAGAGGGGCCATTGTTTCTCCCCAGGGCTCTTGGAGGGGGCTCTTTGAGTAATATGGCTACTGTCATGTGAGGGAGTGATTCAGTACAGAACTCCTGGCATCCACTTGTCCTGTGCCAGGAGCTCTGGACTCTTTTCACTCAATTCCAGTCCAGTCTGCCTTCCCTCTGCCAGAGCCCAATATGAGTGGCTGTAGCTGGTTTGGAGCTTTTTCAAAAACCCTGCTTTCTCAGTGGGAAGTGAACACCACTAATACAGCTCTCCACTGCTGTCTGTGGACTCACAGCCTGACCCTGTGCACCTCTGCAATTCCTACCAGGCTCAATTTGGCATCCCTCATTTTATTGGTCTGTCCAGCTGCTCTTCAGTTGTTTTTTCCTAATGATTTGTCTTTATTTTAGTTGTAATTCCAGTTTGGTCCTGGGAGATGGACTTTGTAGCTTCCATTCACTCCACTGCCATTTTTCAAGATCCAATTATAAGATTCTTATATGGTATGTGAAATAATGTAGTATTAATTCTATTTAGACCACCATAAGTTAAGAATGCATGTTGTAATCTGTATAGCAATCGTTGGCAAATCATGAGAAGATGCAAAATTTAAAAGTCAATAGAAAAATTAAAATGGAATATAGAAACTATTCAATTAACCTCCCAAAAGAAGGAAAAGATATGAGATAAGTAAAAAACAAAAATTCTTTTGGAAGACCTAAATCCAAATAGACAAGTAATTACCCCAAACCAACCATGTTAATAAATACACTAAATGAAAATTATCTAAATCTAGTAAATAATAGTCAGAGGTTGACTGATTATATAAAAAGCATGACTTAACTATATGCTGTCTATGAGGAACCCAGTTTGAATATGAAAACATAGTTGAGCTAAAAGTAAAATTATGGAATAAAATACATGTGCAAATACTAATAAAAGAAAGGTGGCCCAGATGGTGTGGCTCAGTGTATTGAGTGTCATCCCATGGACTGAGAGGTCCCAGTTCAATTCCTGGTCAGGGTACATGTCCAGGTTGTGGGCTTGATCCCCAGTAGGGGATATGTAGGAGGCAGCCGGTTGATGTATCTCCCTCACATTGATGCTTCTAACTTTCTCTCCCTTCCTTTCTCTCTACAAATCAATAAAAACATATTTGAGAAAAAACAACAACCTTAAAAAATAAAAATAAAAAGTATGTAGTGTCCATATTATTATCAAAGTAGGCTTCAGAATAAGAATTATTATATTATCCGTGTGTGTGTGTGTGTGTGTGTCTTACATATAAACAGATAGATATAGATTTGAGAGCTATAGCTATATCTAGAGAGAGAGAGAGAATACAGGTGCCCGTGTAAGCAAGCATAAATGGGGAAAAATGTAAACTTTTGATGGATCTGCAGAAGGATACATGGTACGTAGTAGTTCCTTGCAATATTGTTGGAATGTTTTTGTGTTTTAATAATTTTATCAAAACAAAAATTTCAATGAAATAACTGACCAACTGCATAACCTTAATGCATTGGAGAAGGGTGCTCCTTTGGGGGAGGTAAAGCACTAATATGAACACGAGTCATCATTTGACAGTTATATTTTCACTGCAAATCAATGGATTGATTTTCTAATTCAAAGTCTGAACTTTGGTGCCATAGACCAGCTTTCCTAAAGCTAAATCATTAAAGAATGAGCTGCTTGAGGAGATTTTGGGTCTCACTTTTTACCCAAACATTTCCCAAGCACATTCTCTATGTAATACTCTGTATTACTTTGGCTCTGAAGCTAAGTAATTCACCCAGGAGGCATGGCCAATGTTGCTTGGTATAATACACCCTACCCCTCTCAACCATCTTTACTGGAGAGAATCTAGTTTCTCACTCTATTTTTTTGGCAAAAGACAAAGTGAAACATTGTCATTTGGGTTTCTCACTTTTTCAAGTGGTTGCAAAAACAGGATCTCCCAATTGGCACTTCTACAGTACCAACTGCCACAATATATTTTCCACATGCTCTGTGTTGCAATACACTGCTGCAAATTTGTTTACTCATTGAGTGATTTCTCCCTTAACATTTAGAAGCCCTATAATTCTTTTTGAGATCTCAAAACCCTCAGAATAATATAACTCTATAAACCCTGAACTCATTCCATATGAACTAATGATTATTAGATAGAGCACCTGCCATGGCAGATTTTAATTATTGGAAAGTTTCTGTGTGACCTTCTCAGTGCTAAGAAGCATTCCTTACCCATCTTTATGTCCTCAATACCTAGCATGCTATCTAGCATGTTATCAGAGCTTAATAATTGTTGGCTAAAAATGAGTAAGAACATTCTTAAGCAGGTATTTGAGGTAACTTAAAATCTCAGAAATCTTTCATTGCTTCTTTTCCCATGTTCCTTATTCCTATTCCCAAATGCAGTAAGTCACTTCTGCAAAATTTACCCTAATGTTAGCAGTTATATCAATCACCTCTCTTTAGTTCCCAGTATCTTAGTCCAAATCTTCAAAGTACCATGTACATTTTCTATTTGTTCCTCTTAGTCACACCTCTGAAAATATTGCTTTGTAAACATCATTCTCATGCTCAGTAATTTCCTACAGGTACAATTGCTTCAAAGAAAATAAAAAAAACAAATCTAGTGATAAATGTAACCAATGATGTAAAAGACTTGTAATAAAAAAATTATAAGACACTGAAGAAAGAAATTGAAGAAGATACAAATAAGTGGAAGCATATGGATCGGAAGATGTAACGTCATTAAAATGTCATACTACCCAAAGCAATATGTAAGTTCAATGCAAATCCTATCAAAATACCAATGGTATATTTCACAGAACTAGAAGAAATATTCCAAAAATATATATGGAACCACAAAAGACCCAAAATAGCCACAGCAATCTTGAGAAAGAAGAACAAAGTGGGAGGAATCATGCTACCAGACATCAAACTACACTACAAAGCTATAGTAATCAAAACAGCACGGTACTAGCATAAAAACAGACACATAGATCACTGAAATGGAAAAGAGAGCCCAGAATTAAACTCATGATTTTATAGTCAATTAATATATGACAAAGGAGGCAAAAATGTACAATGAGGTAAAGATAGTCCATTCAATAAATTGTGTTGGAAAAATTGGACAGATACATGCAAAAAAATGAAACTAGATGACCTTATTACATCTATACAAGCATAAACTTAAAATAGATTAAATAATTAAATGTTAGACTTGAAACCATAAAAATCCTAGAAGGAAACATAAACAGCAAAATCTCCGGCATTTCTTTTTCATTAATTTTTTTTCCTTTATTCATTTTAGAGAGAGAGGAAGGAAGAGAGAGAGAGAGATGGAAACATCGATGAGAGAGAACATCGATTGGCCGCCTCCTGCATGCCCCCAACTGGGGATTTGGCCCACAACCTGGGCATGTGCCCTGACCAGGAATCGAACCAGCGACCTCTTGGTGCATTGGTCGACACTCAACCACTGAGCCACACCGGCTGGGCTCCGGCATTTCTTATAGTAACTTTTTTTTTCTTATATATCATCTTGGGCAAGGGAAACAAAAGAAAAAATAAACAAATGGGATTACATCAAACTAAAAATGTTTTGCACAGCAAATAAAACCATCAAGAAAATGAAAAGATAACACACTGAATGGGAGAACATATTCACCAATGATACATCAGATAAGGGCTTAATATTCAAATTTTATAAGGAACTTATAAAACTCAACACCAAAAACAAACACAAACAATTCATTTAAGAAATGGTCAAAGGACCATTTCCATACAGGATACACAAATGGCCAATAGACATATGAAAGGATGCTCAATGTCACTAATCATCAGATAAATGCAAATTAAACCACAATGAGATATCACTTCACACATGTCAGAATAGCTTATTCAACAAATCAATAAGAACAAGTGTTGGTGAGGACTTAGAGAAAAGAGGAACCCTTGTGCACTGATGGTGAGACTGCAGATTGATGCAGCCACTGTTGAAAGCACTATGGAGTTACCCCAAAAAATTAAAAGAAGAACTGCTTTATGACCCAGAGATTCCACTTCTGGGAAAATATCCAAAGAAAGCCAAAACACTCGTTCAAAAGAATATATGCACCCCTATATTTATTGCAGCATTATTTACAGCAGCAAAGATTTGGAAGCAGTCCAAGTGCCCATCAGTAGACAAGTGGATAAAAAAGTTGTGGTATATCTACACAATGAAATACTACTCAGCCATGAAAAATAAGGAAATCTTATCTTTTGTGACAGCATGGATGGATCTGGAGAGTATTATGCTAAGTGGAAATAAGCCAGTCAGAGAAAGACAAGTACCAAATGATTTCAATTATATGTGGAATCTAATGAACAAGATAAACTAACAAACAAAGTGGAGACAGACTCAGGTATACATGGAACAGACTGAGAGCTGTCAGAGTAGAGGGTGTTGGGTCTGTATAAGAAGGGTGATGGGATTAAGCAAAGGGAAAAAAAAGAAAGACTCTTGGGCACAGACAAAAGTATGGTGATTGCCAAGGGAAAGGCAGGTTGGGCAGAGGTAGAAGAGGGTAAATAGGAAATAAATGGTGATGGAAGGAGACTTGACCTGTGCTGGTGAACACAAAATACAATCTACAGATGACACACTATAGAAGTGTACACCTGAAACCTAAATAATTTTATTAACCAATATCACACAAATAAATCCAATAAAATAAATTTTTAAAATTATTTTTAAAGTGGCTTTATGAGCTTATTAATAAATGGAAAACTTGTTCCTTGAAAAAAACAAAAACAACAACAACAACAACAAAAAAAAACCTATTGCAGACATTTAAAGATTTTCCACAATCTAGCCTCCATTTGCTCCCTTTGAGGAATTTTCGAATCCAATCAATTGGAGCAAGTGTGGTCTCCTAAACATGCTTCATGAATTCCCTTGTCCAGAGTTTTGTTCACTACATGCTTTCCATCCAGAAGATGTGTACTCCCACCTTCTGCCTTTAAATAAGCTCTATTTCCCATGGCTCCACTTAAGTTCCACCTCCTCCATGATATTTTTTGCTAACTCTACAATTCATTGCAAGCCTCCATCTCCCATCAAATCCTGGTATACTTATTGATAGTTTCATTCATTTGAATGTTAACATGCCACACTGTAATATATTAGTTACTTCATGTCTATATGTTCTACCTTTCCAACTAGACTGTTAGCTTTTGAAAGATAAGATATCATCATGCTTTATGCTTCTTTGTATTCCCAAGACATTAGTTATTTCCCTTTACACAGTAGGTTCTGCATAAGTGGTTGATGATGATAATGATGATGAATATGCTCATGATGATATCTAAAATCCTTTCCTCCTTGTGGCTGCCAACTTTGAAGACAAAACAGTATGTTTTTTTACTTATATGCAGTTTAGGAAAACCTTTCGTATAATTTATCCTGCAAGTAGATCTGATGTTGAACAAAAATGGGAACATTAATGCCAAAGAGATCAGCTTTGTAGAGTAAAGGGAGAGTGTGGATGAATATGCTACAGACAGGCTTACAGGAACCTAGGAACATGGCTTTATTTCTTCTTGTTCAATCTTGTTTAGACGGGGAGTTAGACAAGGGTCCCTGATATACCTCTATATTGTAAAGAGACCTCCTAAGATTGGCACAACCTACCTTACCATTCCTCTACAGCTGGCGACCCTGCAGTACAAGAGATAACTAGGGCTGATTCAATTGTTTAACTAGTTTTGTGGTGCCCATGAATAAAGGTTATATTTCTCATAATAGGAAATTCTAGAACATTGGTATCTCAAAGTTTAATTATGTTGGCTTTTCTCCAATGCAGTGATTTAAAAGAGTGAATTGCATTGCATTGTTCATTCACACAAATGCTGTATTCATTGCTATGGTACAAATTTGATTAGAGGACCTAGGGACCAAGAGCAAGATAGATATCCAATGTCATAAATTGAAAACCAAGTCCTCTCATTGAACATCAGATTCACTAAGGTCCCTTTCATATCTGCTCAACATTTTTTTGCCTGTTTCTGGTCTACACAAGGTAGGAAGAATCAAAAGAGAAACAATTGTTTTCTACTTCTGGACCATATGCAGAGTTCCATAATTAGAGATTTATCAGGCTATACACCTCATTGCTAATTAAATTATACCTTTTAATGCAATTTTTAGAGTTGTGCCCTGCCTGTTTTTCAGTACCTGTATCCATTTCTTAGGGTTACCATAACAAAATACCACAACCTGAGTAGGAAAAATGGCGGTGGAGTGAATGGAAGCTACAGAGAAGATCTCCCAAGACCAAAAGGGAATTACAACTAAAATAAAGAAAAATCGTTGGGAAAAGGCAACAGAAAAGCAGCGGGAAGAGGACCATACAACCAGGGACACTGAAAGAGCCTGGTAGGATCTGCGGAGACACATGAGGGTGGCAAGCTGGGAGCCCACGGACAGCAGCGGCCTTAGCTGTGAGAAGCGGCCTTAGCTATGGGCAGTGGCAGCGCCCAACCTTGGGGTTAAGACCCAAAGCTGCTCCACCGCTCAGAGGGCTGGGACAGAGTGCTAAATAGCTACAGCCACTCACCAGGGGCTCCGGCAGAGGGAGGGCGGACTGGACTGGAACTGTGTGAGGACACATGGGATTTGGAGGGCGTTCAGAGTTTGTGGTGAGCCATGGCCACAAAGGCTGGTGGTGGCCAGCCAGCTCCTTCCTGGTTACAAAAATAGCAGCCAAGTTTCCTGCTTCACGAAGCTGTGGCAGACACTCCCTTGGAGATTCCCAGGTGAGGCAAAGAGGCAAACAAACGCAAATTAAGGCTCATTAACAACCAGCAATGGCCACACCCTCAGGAAATCCTCCTACACTTTAAACACCTGAGGGAGTTTCTCATTCAACTGAGATCCTAAGGCTTTTCAAGTAACTGAAGCTAATAGCCTACAGGCAAAAAGCTAGAGCATAACTGAACCTTTCCTGAGCTTGCAAATCTACCCAGGAAAGTGAGACTTCACAGTGGTGTTTAAGGAGGGCCCTCTACGCTCCTCCAAACCCAATAGAGGGAGCCACAAATAGCAGAACACCAACACCCACAGGGAAAATTTGGCAGGCTCCAAAACCCACTGAGATAGCAAAAATGGGGACAGAAAGAAACAGATCCCAAATGAAAGAACAAGAGAAATCTACCAAAGATGAGATAAATGAAAAGCAGTTAAGTAAATTATCAGAAGTAGAGTTCAGAGCCATGATCTTGAGAAAACCAAACAGCATGAGTAAGGATATTGACACCATGAAAACCAACCAAGTGGAAATAAAGAATGACATAGCAGAAATAAAGAACACATTGGAAGGACTGACCAGCAAAGTAGAGGAAGTGGAGGACTGGATGAGTGAATTAGAAGACAGAGTAGAAAAAATCAATCAATCGAAAAGCCAAAAGGAAAAAAAAATTAAAAACAGGAAGATAGCTTAAGAGAACTGTGGGACAACTGGAAATGTACTAACATTCGCATCATAGGAGTCCCTGAAGAAGAAGAAAATGAGCAAGGGTTAGAGAATATATTGGAAGAAATAGTGACAGAAAACTTTCCTAACCTGGTGAAGAAAGAAGGCATTCAAGTTCAAGAAGCACAGAGAGCCCCCAAGTAAGAAGAAACCAAACAGGCCCACACCAAGACACATCATAATTAAAATGCTAAAAATTAAAGAAAAAGAGAGAATCCTAAAGGCAGCAAGAGATAAGCAACAGGTTACTTACAAAGGAACCCTCATAGGGCTATCATCTGACTTCTCAACAGAAACACTACAGGCCAGAAAGGAATGGCATGAAGTAATCAAAGTCATGAAAAACAAGGATCTGAATCCAAGACTACTCTATCCAGCAAGGCTAACATTCAAAATAGAAGGTTAAAAAAAGAGCTTCCCAGACAAAAAAAGGTTAAGGGAATATATTAGCACCAAACCAGCACTGCAAGAAATGTTACAAGGATTGCTGTATTTAGTAGAAGAAATAGGAAGAAAAATAGAACCACACTGAACAAAAATGGCAATAAATAAGTACATATCAATAATCACCTTAAATGTAAATGAATTGAATGCTCCAATAAAAAGACACAGAGTAGCTGACTGGATAAGAAAGCATGATTCACATATATGTTGTCTACAGACACCCACCTCACAACAGAAGACTCACATAGGTTGAAAGTAAAGGGATGGAAAAAAATCTTCCAAGAAAACAGAAAGGAAAAAAAGCTGGGGTAGCAATACTCATATCTGATAAACTAGATTTCAAATTGAAGACCATAACTAGAGACAAAGAAGGACACTACATAATATCGAAAAGGTCTATCCAACAGGAAGATATAACCTTGGTAAACATATATGCACCCAATATAGAAGCACCAAAATATATTAAAAATCATCTGGAGGACTTCAAAGGAGAAAACGACAGCAATACAATCATAGCAGGAGACTTCAACACACCGCTGACATCACTGGAGAGATCATCTAGACAAAAAATTAACAAGGAAACAGAAATTCTAAATGAAGCACTAGATCAAATGGATTTAATAGATATCTACAGAGAATTACACCCCAAAACTACAGAATTCACATTCTTCTCAAGTGCACATGGGATATTCTCAAAGATAGACCATATGTTAGGGCACAAACTAAGTCTATACAAGTTCAAGAAGATTGAAATCATATCAAGCATCTTTTCAGATCAAAATGTCATGAAACTAGAAATCAAATGCAACAAGAACATGCAAAGACATTTAAACACATGGAAGCTAAATAGCATGATACTGAACAATGAAGTGGTTACCATGGAGATCAAGGAAGAAATTAAAAACTTCCTGGAAACAATGAAAATGAACACACAACACCACAAAATCTATGGGATGCAGCAAAAGCAGTTCTGAGAGGGAAGTTCATAGCACTACAGGCCCAACTCAAGAAAGAAGAAAAATTTCTAATTGACTACCTAACCTCACAACTTAAAGAGTTAGTAAGTAAACAAAAAGAAAAGCCTAGAGCAAGTAGAAGGAAGGAAATAGTAAAGATCAGAGCAGAAATAAACGACATGGAGACCAAAAAAACAATTCAAAGGATTAATAAAACAAAGAGCTGGATTTTTTAAAAGATAAACAAGATTGATGGACCCTTAGCTAGACTCACCAAGAAACAAAGAGAAAGAACCCAAATACCCAAAAGCAGAAATGAAAGAGGAGAAGTAACAACTGATACCACAGAAATAAAAAGGATCGTTAGCAAATACTATGAACATTTATATGGGAACAAATTCGACAATCTAAGCTAAATGGACACATTTTTAGAAACACATAGTCTCCCAAAACTGAATCGGGAAGAGATAGAAAACTTGAACAGGCCAATAACAACGAAGGAAATTGAAGATATAATCAAGACCCTCCCAGCAAACAAAAGCCCAGGCCCTGACGGCTTCATGGGCGAGTTTTACCGAACATTCAAAGAAGAACTAACACCCATTCTCCTCAAACTATTCCAAAAAATTCAAGAAGAAGGAAGACTTCCAAACTCGTTTTATGAAGCCAGCATAATTCTAATTCCAAAACCAGAAAAAGACACTACAATGAAAGAAAACTACAGGCCAATATCCCTGATGAACATAGATGCCAAAATCCTTAACAAAATACTAGCAAATCGGATCCAGCAATACATCAAAAAAATTATTCACCATGACCAAGTGGGATTCATCCCAGGGATGCAAGGCTGGTACAATATACGCAAATCAATAAATGTGATAGATCACATAAACAAAATGAAAGATAAAAACCATATGATCATATCAATAGATGCCAAAAAAGCATTTGACAAAATCCAGCACTCATTTCTGATAAAAACGCTCAGAAATTTGGGAATAGCGGGATCATATCTCAACATTATAAAGGCCATATATGAAAGACCTACAGCCAACATCATACTCAATGGACAAAAACTAAAAGCATTTCCCTTAAGAACAGGAACAAGACAAGGATGCCCACTTTCGCCACTCTTATTTAACATAGTACTGGAAGTCTTAGCCACAGCAATCAGACATGAAGAAAAAAATAAAAGGGATCAAAATTGGAAAGGAGGAAGTGAAACTGTCATTATTCGCAGACGACATGATATTATACATAGATAACCCTAAAGACTCCATCAAAAATCTACTAGACTTAATGAATTTGGCAAAGTAGCAGGATACAAAATTAACGTCAAGAAACCGACAGCATTCTTATACACCAATGATGAACTCACAGAAAGAGAAACTAAAAAAACAATCCCATTTACCATCGCGGCAAAAAAATTAAGATACTTAGGAATAAACTTAACCAAAGAAGTAAAGGACCTATCTGCAGAAAACTACAGGACATTGAAAAAAAAAAATAGAGGAAGATATAAAAAAGTGGAAGCACATACCTTGTTCATGGATTGGAAGAATTAACATCATTAAAATGTCCATACTTCCCAAAGCAATCTATAGATTTAATGCAATCCCCATCAAAATACCAACGACATATTTCACAGAACTAGAACAAATACTTCAGAAGTTCATAAGGAACCAAAAAAGACCCCGAAGAGCTACAGCAATCTTGAAAAAGAAGGACAAAGTAGGCGGGATCACAATACCGGACATCAGGTTATACTACAAATCCACTGTAATCAAAACAGCCTGGTACTTGCACAAGAACAGGTACATAGATCAATGGAATAGAACAGAGAACCCAGAAATTGACCCAAAACATTATGCTCAATTAATATTTGACAAAGGTGGCAAGAGCATACAATGGAGTAAAGACAGCCTCTTTAATAAATGGTGTTTCGAAAATTGGACAGCTACATGCAAAAAAATGAAACTAGATCATCAGCTTACACCATACACAAGAATAAACCAAAATGGATAAAAGACTTAAATGTGACTCATGTATCCATAAAAATCCTAGAAGAAAATGTAGGCAAAAAAATTTCAGACATCGTACGCAGCAAAATTTTCACTGATATATTACCTAAGGCAACAGAAACAAAGGAAAAAATGAACACATGGGACTACATCGAACTCAAAAGCTCTGCACAGCAAAAGAAACAACCATCAAAGTGGAAAGGCAACCCACTGTATGGGAGAGCATAATCGCCTATGATATATCAGAGAAGTGACTAATTTCCAAAACATATAGAGTGCTCATACTTCTCAACAAAAGGAAGACAGAGAACCCAATTAAAAAATGGGCGGAGGAACTAAATAGACACCTCTCCAAACAGGACATACAAATGGCCAAGAGACATATGAAGAAATGCTCAACTTCACTAATCATCAGAGAGATGCAAATTAAAACAACAATGAGGTATCACCTCACACGTGTCAGAATGGCCACCATCAACAAAGCATCAAACAACAAGTGTTGGCGAGGGTGTGGAGAAAAGGGGACTCTAGTACACTGCTGGTGGGAGTGCAGACTGGTGCAGCCACTATGGAAAACACTATGGTGTTACCTCAAAAAATTAAAAATTGAATTACCATTTGACCCACTGATCCCACTCCTAGGAATATACCCTAAGAAGCCTGAAACACCAATCGGAAAGAATACATGTACCTCCATGTTCATAGCAGCGCTATTTACAATAGCTAAGATCTGGAAACAGCCCAAGTGTCCATCAGTAGACGAATGGATAAAAAAGCTGTGGTACATATACACAATGGAGTACTACGCAGCTCTAAGAAAGAAAGATCTCTTATCCTTTGCGACGACATGGGAAGACCTGGAAACTATTATCCTAAGTGAAACACGCCAAGCAGAGAAAGAGAAATATCATATGATCTCACTTATTTCTGGAATATAATGAACATAATAGTCTGAGGAACAGGGTAGTCCCAGAGACGTGGAAGTAGGGTATAGACTGACATTTGCCAGAAGAGGGTTGGGGGAGGGAAGCGATGAACACAGAACTCGTACGCATGTACTCATAACCAATGGACATGGACAACAAAATTGAGGACGGGGCAGGGAGGGAGGGGGAGGAGGGTGTCAATGGGGGAATAAAGGAGAAACATCTGTAGCAAAAGTAAATTAATAAAATAAATAAATAAATAAATAAATAAATAAAAGAAAGGATGGAGTTAGTAGTTAATTATGTATGGAAGACTATTAGTGGAGCAAGTATAAAAGGTGGATAAAGATTAGAAATTCTGTTTTCAACATGTTAGTTTTGAGATAGTTATGAGAAATCCAAGTAGATATGCCAAGTATAAAATTGAATAAGTATGATGTTTAATGGGGAGATTCAAGCAAGAAATATGCATTTGGGAGGTGAAAGCACACATAAGTTATTTAAATTCATGAGAGTGGATCAGATTACAAAGGGAGTGAGTATGAATAAAGAAAAGGGTCTAAAGACTGAGCCTGACACATGCCAAAGTCAAGAAGTCAGAAGATGATGTGGAACAAGCAATGGAAACTAAGAAAGAGTGGCCAGTAATATAGGAGGAAAACTGAGAAAGTAGACTGCATTGTTCTAGAAGCTAAGTGAAGAAAGTGTTTCCAAGAGGAGGAGGTTGTTAATTGTAGCAAAAGATGCTAATGATCATGTAAAATGAGGACTTAGAATTGACCTTTGAATTTGAAATGAGTAATCATAACTGCCCTGAGAAGGGCATTTTAGTGAAGTGGTTCGGGTGAAAGTCTGTGTGGAGACAACAGACAATTCTATGAATTTTTATTTAAATAGAAAAATGGAGAAGCCATGATGGCAGTGGACAGGACTGGAGCAAGGGTGAGTGTGTGAGAGAGAGTGTGAGTGAATGTGAGTGTAGACGACCAACATTGAGCAGTGCAGAGATGTGGGGCAGAAGATTCCTGTTCTATGGATGAAAAGCAGCTGGCTACCATGGTACGCAGTATAACAGTGAGCTTCTTCCTGCACAGCTGGGAGGCCCAGCCATTTTGGAAGGTCCTTGGTTGTCCCTGGGAGGAGGAAGTGGGAAGCAGCTAAGGTCAAGCAACCTGAGTCCATCAGAGCACCTTGTACCATCGGTCCAGTGGACACCGCTGTGTCAATGTGGCTCAAGGCACAGTAGTGTTGCTATCGAGGTGCCTGCTGCAGTAGCCAAAACCATCCAGAAGCTGAGCACCATCCCCCCCCCCCAGCAGAAGCCTGATCGGAACCCAGCACCTTCCCCTATGGCAGCAGTGACTGGGCAGTAGTGGAGTACCACCCAGAATGGGCAGTAGCAGCTCAAATCGGCAGCTGAGACCCATTTCCAGGGGCATCAGCAGAGGCTGATCAGGAGCAGTGCCTCAGCCCAAGCAGCAGGGCTTGGGAAGCCCCTGACAACTGCAGCAGTGGATTTGGAGAGGAGGCCCTCCCCCAGCAGCAGCAAACTGACAGGAGTGGAGCATCCTCAGCCCCCAAGAGCAGCAAAGGACTGAGACCTGAGAGTACCACCTGGCAACAGCAGCAGCAGTAGCAGTGCAAACCGGGAGCTGACACTGGCCCCCAGGAGTGACTGATCAGGAGCTGAGTCCCACCAGGCAGCAGTGTACACCAGCAGAACACCAGTGGGACCCACACACCCCAGCAGTAAACCAGCTGAACCCATGCACCCGAGCAGTATACCAGCGGGAACCATGAAACCCAGCAGGACACCAGCAATACCCACGCACCTCAGCAGTGCACCAGTGGGACACATGCACCCCAGGTAGAAGCAGCACAGAACAGCAGCTGAGACCCACCCCAGCAGCATCAGCAGAGGCTGATCAGGAGTGGTGCCTCAGCCCAAGCAGCAGCAAGTCTCCAGGAGCCGAAACCTGCATGACAGGCCAATACCAGCCACCAGGTGTCAATCCTCCAGGACCCACAGAAAGAAAGAGGCGCCATACACCAAAACAATCTGGGTGGCACAGCAGCCTTAATTGATACACACCAACCTGCCTACACACTCCAATATCCCTCACCAGGCCTAGAACTACCAGAATGCTAAAATGGTGAGAACAAAGAAACAACACCCAAATGAAAAATAAAGAGAAATCACCAGAAAAGGAACTACAAGAAATGGAAGAAAGCAACTTGTCAGATAAAGAATTCAAAGCAGATTTGCTGGAAGGTGGCGGCAGGCAGGACTGGAGGGAGGGTGAGTGCATGAGAGAGTTAGATAGTGTGTGAGAAAGTGTGAGTGGACGTGAAGGTGGAGAACCAAACTCCTGCAGTGCAGAGACACAGAGCAGAAAGTTCCTATGCTGTGGACAGAAAGCAGCCGGCTACCATGGTAAGCGACTCTTCAGGGTGCTTCTCCCTGCGCCTCGGGGAGGTCCCACCATTTTGGAAGATCCCAGGTCTTCCCTAGGAGGAGGCAGTAGGAGCGGCTAGGGCCCAGCAACCTGAGCCCACCAGTGCACCTGGCACCATCAGACCAGTGGACACCCTGTGTCAACACACACCAGTGCACAGTAGTGGAGCTGCCTGGGTGCCTGTTGTGGAAGCTGCAAACTGCCTGGAGCCCAGCACCATCCCCCACAGTAGCAGCCTGATCAGAGTCCAGATATACCCCCAGCACAGAGGCTGGGGAGCAGACATCCATCCCCAGGCAACAGAAGCACAGACCAGCAGCAGAGACGCATCCCCAAAAACTACAACAAAGGCTAAGCAGGAGCTGAGCCCCATGGAGCAGCAGCACTCCCCAGCCGCCAGCAGCGGGACCTGGGGCTCCACAGAGACCTGTGTGACACAGCTGCCCACAAGACCGGAGGGAAGCCTGGGCTCTAGAGAGACCAGTGCGATCCAACCACCCGCAGGACCTGCGGGGTGCTGGGGCACCAGAGAGGCCTGTGCAACCCAGCTACTCACAAGATAGGTGTGGAGATGGATCTTCAAAGGGTCTGTGCGATCCAGCTGCCCAAGGGACCTGTGGGGTGCTGGGGCACCAGAGAGGCCAGCGCAACCCAGCAGCCCAAAAGATAGGCATGGAGACCGGTCTCTAAAGGGACTGTGAGATCCAGCCAGTCATGGGACCTGAGGGGTGCTGGGGCACCAGAAAGGTCTGCATGACCTACCGGCCCACAAGACAGGTGTGGGGCCTGGTCTCCAAAGGAACTGTGCGATCCAGCCACCCGCAGGACTTGCAGGGTTCTGGGGCACCAGAGAGGCCTGAACGACCCAGAAGCCCACAAGAAAGGCAAGGAGATGGGTCTCCAAAGGGCCTATGCGATCCAGCCATCTGTGAAACTTGCGGGGTGCTAGGGCACCAGACAGGCCTGTGTGACCCAGCTGCCCACAGATCAGCAGGAAGCGGGGGCTCCAACAGGGCCTATACAACTCAGCTACCCACAAGATCAGAGGGGAGCCAAGGCTCCAGTGGGACCTGTGCAACACAGCTGCCCAGAGAACAGGCAGAGAGCATGGCTCCAACAGTGCCTGAGCTATACAGCTACAGGTGGCACCAGTGACCAGCTGGGAACACAGCTTCAGAGGGGCCCACGTGATCCAGCAGCAGCACCTACCAGGACACACCAATAACAGCCCCCAGTAGTCAATCCTCCAGGATGCACAGCGGGCAAGATGCGACATGCAACAAAACAGTCTGGGAGGCACAGTAGCCTTATTTGATATACAGTGAGCTGCCTACACATCCAAACATCCCTCACCAGGTCTAGAGCTACAAGACGGCTAAAATGGGGACATAAAGAAACAACACGCACAGGAAAGAAAAAGAGGAATCACCAGAAAAGGAACTACAGGAAATGGAAGATAGCAACTTGTCAGATAAAAAATTCAAAGCAATGACTTTAATTGTGCTCAAACAATTTGGTGAGAACTACAAGCAACTTAATAAGAACTATGAAGAGCTCATTGAGAACTACTTCAGCCTAAAAAAAGAGTTAGAAGCTGTGCATAAAAAATCAAGAGAAAATAAAAAATGACATAGCTGTTATAAAAATACCTTAGAAGGGTTCAATAGTAGTTTAGAAGAAGCTGAAGACTGAATAAGTGACCTAGAAGACAAGGTAGAGAAAAACACTCGAATAGAGCAGCAAATGGAAAAAAAATTAAAAAGCAGGAGGAAAGTTTAAGGGAGCTGTGTGACAATACAAAACGTAACAACATTTGCATTATAAGGATACCGGAAGGAGAAGAATCAGAGAAAGGAATAGAAAACCTGTATGAAGAAATAATGACAGAAAACTTCCCTAAACTGGTGAAGGAAAAAGTCACACAAGTCCAGGAAACACAGAGAGGCCCAAGCAAGATGAACCCCAGAAGACCCACAGCTAGACACATCATAATAAAAATGGCAAACATTAAAAACAAAGAAAGAACCTTAAAGGAAGCAAGAGAGAGACAGAAAGTTACCTATAAGGGAGCTCCCATTAGTCTGTCAGCTGATTTCTCAATAGAAATGATGCAGGCCAGAAGGGAGTGGCATGAAGTGTACAAAGTAATGCAACACAAGGGTTTGAATCCAAGGCTACTCTACCCAGCAAGGCTATCATTCAAAATTGAAGGAGAAATGAAAAGCTTCACAGATTAAAAAAAAAAAAAAGTAAAGGAATTTAAGACCACCAAACCAGCACTGAAAGAAATGCTGAAGGGACTGTTGTAAGAAGAAGAAGAAACAGAAAGAGAGAGAAGAACACAGACACAAAATTAAAATGGCAACTAATAACTATCACTCAATAATAACCTTAAATGTAAATGGCTTAAAAGTTCCAATCAAAAGACATAGGGCAGCTATTGGATAAGAAAACACAATCCATATATATGCTGGCTACAAGAGAACCACCTCACAACAAAAGACTCACACAGGATGAAAGTGAAGTCATGGAAAAAAATTTACCAAGCAAATGGAAATGAAGAAAAAGCTGGTGTAGCAATACTTATATCTGAAAAGATAGACTTCAAAACGAGGGCCATAATAAGAGACAGAGAAGGTCACTACATAATATTAAAAGGATCAATCCAACATGAGGATATAACCCTGGTAAACATATACGCACCAAATATGGGACCACCAAAATATATTTAAAAACTTCTGGAGGACTTCAAGGGAGAGATCAATAGCAACACGATCACAGTGGGTGACTTTAACATGCCACTGACACCACTGGGTAGATCTTCTAGACAAAAATTTAACAAGGACATAGACTCCTTACAAGACAAACTAGATCAGTTGGACTTCATTGATATTTACAGAACATTTCACCCCAAAGCTGCAGAATATACATTCTTCTCAAGTGCACATGGGTCATTCTCAAAGATAGAACACATATTAGGACACAAAGGAAGTCTCTACAAATTCAAGAAAATTGAAATCATATCAAGCATCTTCTCAGATCAGAGTGGGATGAAACTAGAACTCAATTACAGTAAAAACACACAAAAATATTCAAACACTCATAGGCTAAATAGCATGTTATTAAACAATGAATGTGTTACTAACGAGATCAAGGAATACATTAAAAATTTCCTGGAAACCAATGAAAATGAACACACAACAAAACAACATCTATGGGACACAGCGAAAGCAGTCCTGAGAGGAAAGTTTATAGCACTACAGGCCTACCTCAAGAAACAAGAAAAATTCCTAATTGACTTTCTAACCCTACCACTTATAGAATTAGAAAGTAAACAAAAATAAAAACCCAGAGCTGACACAAAAAATGTTTTCTTTTGTGTCTGGCTTCTGTCTCTAAGCACAATGCTTTTGAGATTCATATGTATTATTGGTGCATTTTATTTATTTATTTATTTATTTATTTATTTATTTTATTTTTTTAGCAGGAGGGAGAGAGGGAGGAAGAGAGAGAAAGAGAGAAACATCGAAGTGAGAGAGACACATCGACTGGCTGCCACCCACACGACCCCAACCAGGGCCGGGGACAAACTGTAACCGAGGTACGTGCCCTTAGGGGGAACCGAACCCGAGTCTCTCTGGTCCACGGGCTGATGCTCTGACCGCTGAGCCAAACCAGCAAGGGCAGAATTTTATTTATATTTTTTTAATTTTTTTTTTTTTTTGTACGTGCCCCTAGTGGGAACCGAACCCAGGACTCTCTGGTCTGCAGGCCGACGCTCCAACCACTGAGCCAAACCGGCCAGGGCTTATTGGTGCATTTTGTTATCATTTCATATTTTCCATCTTTATTTCTTCTAACATAGGCAGTCTCTGTCCTTTGCCCATTTTTTTCTATTGGGTTATTGATCTGTTCATTTTAAATTTATAAAAGCACACTTTTAAAAAGTCAGTGAGTGATATGGACATTGATTTTATTGATCCTAAAGCTTTCTGAGTGTCCTTTTCCACCCACTGGCCTGCTTGGGACAAAGATGGCCATTCTTTCTCTCTGCAGCCACTTTGGAGAGGCGTCCTCCCGCCCACCTCTCAGCTGGCCCGTTGCTCACACTGCCCAGGTGGGGCTGCTAGGCTTTGGAAAAGTAAAGTTCAGGACCGAGCACCTGCTCCTACCCCATCCTTGGTGCCATCTGTGGCAAGTGGTTTCCTAGCCGCAGAGTTCCATGGTTTCCGGACCCTGCTCCTTGTCCCTGAACCTGTGCACCCAGTCCTGGGACCAGAGCGCCTGCATGGCCAAGGCTGGATTTGCTCTGACCTGCATCCAAGCCTTCTTCTAGTTCGACACACTGGATACCAAGGGTCAGACGAGGAACTGTTACCTCATCAGGTTCTGTCTCAATACCCACCACAAACCCTCAGGAAAACTTTGCAGGGCGGGGTGCTTTCCACAGTGATCACTTATTGAAAAGGGATCTCTGGGCAGGTCTGCATGGCTGGGGGAGAGAAGGAGATGGGAAACTACTGGGACAGAGAAGGTCACTCCAGCCCCACTCAGTCCCGAGGCCACCTGAATGCACCCCCGTGTCTCCTCTTTCCCAGGCTGCACCATCATGTTGCAATGCTGAGAACAGTCCACCATGTCTCACTGCCCTGCACTGGGCAGCTGGGAGAAGGCAGGCCTTGATCTGCACTGGGACAGATGCGTGCCTGGCTTCCCAGGGAGATCTTGTGGCCCCAAGGTTAGGTTCTTTTGGGTGCCATCAGTGTGGTACCACTTCAGGTGTACCCCCAGGTAAATGGACTGTCTGAGACCATCCTCAGTGCCTACCCACCAAGGTTTGGTACCTGGGGGAATATACATCTTGTTTTCTAATCAGCTGATTGGCCTTGCAGTAAGGGTACATGGCCTGCTTATGAACTGGAGAGAATACACAGCAGCAAGGAGTAACTTCAAATTAGAATGGTGACAAGGGGAAAAAATTATCTTGGTGCAATTTCAGTGCCCCCCTAAAATCTCTTTTATTAAAGGTGACCAACTGGAAAACGTTTGCATAACAGCCCTCCTGTGATAATTTCAAATGAATTTTTGTTCCAGAATTTCTGATCTTTCCGAAATTTCCATCTCTTAACCAATGAAATCTACCTTGGAACCTTCTAATTCCCCAAATCTTTAGAGACTTGATAGTCTCCCACTGGTCAGGGCATTGTAAAAGGATTCTGGAGATTTTACCTCAATAATCAACAAACGCCCTCCCAATCCTTTGTCTGATTCTGGAATCCCCAAAGAGTGGGAGTCTTTTCAGCATCTTTCCTGTGGAAAGACCAAAAAAATAAAAAAAAAATAAAAAAACCCAGAGCTAGTAGGAGGAAGGAAATAGTAAAGGTCAGAGCAGAAATAAACGACATAGTGACTAAAAAAAGCACTTCAAAAGATCAATGAAACAAAAAGCTGGTTCTTTGAAAAGATAAACAAGTTCGATGGACCTTTAGCCAGACTCACCAAGAAACAAAAAGAGAGGGACCAAATAAACAAAATCAGAAGTGAAAGAGGAGAAGTAACAACTGACACCACAGAAATACAAAGGATCATCGAAACATACTGTGAACAATTATACGCTAACAAATTGGAAAACCTAGGAGAAATGGAAAAGTTCTATAAACATACAGCCTCCCAAAACTGAACCAGAAAGAGATAGAAAACTTGAACAGACCAATAACAACAAAGGAAATTGAAGATGTAATTAAGAAACTCCCAGCAAACAAAAGCCCAGGCCCAGAGGGCTTCACAGGAGAGTTTTACCAAACATTCAAAGAAGATCTAATACCCATTCTCCTTAAACTATTCCAAAAACTCCATGAAGACGGAACACTTCCAAACTCATTTTATGAGGCCAGCATAATCCTAATTCCAAAACCAGATAAAGACACTAAAAGGTAGAACACTACAGGCCAATATCCCTGATGAACACAGATGCCAAAATCCTTAACAAAATATGAGAAAATCAGATCCAGCAATACATCAAAAAAATTATTCATCATAACCAAGTGGGTTTCATCTCAGGCATGCAAGGATGGTACAATATCTGCAAATCAATAAATGTGATACACCACATAAACAAAATGAAAGATAAATCCATATGATCATATCAATAGATGCTGAAAAAGCCTTCAACAAAATCCAGCACCCATTTCTGATAAAAATGCTCAGCAATGTGGAAATAGAGGGATCATATCCTTATATATTGACAGCCATATACTAAAAATCTACAACCAACATCATACTCAATGGGCAAAAACTGAAAGCATTTCCCTTAAAAACAGGAACAAGACAGGGATGCCCACTTTCGCCACTCTTGTTTAACATAGTACTGCAAGTCTTAGCCACAGCAATTAGACATGAAGATAAAATAAAAGGGATCCAAATTGGAAAGGAGGAAGTGAAACTGTCATATTTGCAGATGACATGATATTATACACAGAAAACCCTGAAGACTTCATCGAAAATCTACTAGACTTAATACATGCATTGGGCAAAGTAGCAGGATACAAAATTAACATCAAGAAATCAATGGCATTCTTATACACCAAAAATGAACTCACAGAATGAGAAACTAAAAAAACACTTCCATTTACCATCGCAGCAAAAAATTTAAGATACCCGGGAATAAACTTAACCAAAGAAGTAAAGCACCACTTCACAGAAAACTACAGGTCATTGGAAAAAGAAATAGAGGAAAATATAAAAAAGTGAAAGCATATACCATGTTCATGAACTGGATGAAACTAACATCATTAAAATTTCCATATTACCCAAAACAATCTATAGGTTCAATGCAGTCCCCATCAAAATACCAACAATATACTTCACAGAACTAGAACAAATACTCCAAAAGTTTATATGGGACCAAAAAAGACTCCAAATTTCCAGAGCAATCCTGAAAAAGGAGAACAAAGTAGGAGGGATCAGAATACCAGATATCAGGTTATACTAAAAAGCCACTCTAATCAAAACAGCCTGGTACTGGCACAAGAACAAGCAGATAGAGCAATGAAATAGAATAGAGAACCCAGAAATTGAGCTAAGACAATATGCTCAATTAATATTTGACAAAGGTGGCAAGAGCATACAGTGGAGTCAATACCGCCTCTTTAATAAATGGTGTTGGGAAAATTGGGAAGCTACATGCAAAAAAATGAAGCTAGACCACCAACTTACACCAAACATAAGAATAAACCCAACATGGATAAAAGACTTAAATGTGACTCATGAATCCATAAAAATCCTAGTAGAAAATGTAGGCAACAAAATTTCAGACATTATACGCAGCAGAATTTTCACTGATACAACACTTAAGGCAACAGAAACAAAGGGGAAAAAAATGAACACATGGGACTACATCAAACTCAAAAGCTTCTGCACAGCAAAAGAAGCAACCATCAAAATTGAAAGGGAACCCACTGTATGGGAGACCATAATTGCCAATGATACATCAGATTAGGGGTTAATTTCCAAAATATATAGAGTACTCATACAACTCAACAAAAGGAAGACAAAGAACCCAATTGAAAAATGGGCAGAGGACCTAAATAGACACCTCTCCAAACGGGACATACAAATGGCAGAGAGACATATGAAAAAATGCTCAATGTCAATAATCATGAGAGAGATGCAAATTAAAACAACAATGAGTTATCACTTCACACCTGTCAGAATGACCACCATCAACAAATCATCAAACAACAAGTGCTGGCAAGGGTGTGGAGAAAAGGGGACCCTAGTACACTGCTAGTGGGAATGCAGACTGGTACAGCCACTATGGAAAACACTATGGTGTTACCTCAAAAAGTTAAAAATTGAACTATCATTTGGCCCAGTGATCCCACTTCTTGGTATTTTCCCCAAGAAGCCTGAAACACCAATCAGTAAGAATATATGTACCCCTATGTTCATAGCAGCACTGTTTACAATAGCTAAAATCTGGAAAGAGCCCAAGTGTCCATCAGTAGATGCGTGGATAAAAAAGCTGTTGTACATACAAACAATGGAGTACTATGCAACTGTAAGAAAGAAAGATCTCTTATCTTTTGAGAGGACATGGAGGGACCTGCAGAGTATTATCCTAAGTGTAACAAGCCAAGCAGAGAAAGACAAATATCACATGGTCTCACTTGTTTATGGAATGTAATGAACAAAACAAACTGATGAACAAAATAGACCCAGAGACATAGAAGCAGGGTACAGACTGACAACACTCAGAAGAGGGGTGGGGGGAGGGAAGAGATAAACCAAAGAACTTATATGCATGTATCCATAACCAGTGGACCTAGACAACAAAGGTGGGGATTGGGCGGTGAGGGGATGGGGAGGAGCGTGTCAATGGGAAAGAAGGAGAAACATCTGTAACAAAAATAAAAAATTTTAATAAAATGAAAAATGAATGGTAAGTGGGGTCAACTGAAGAGTATTTTAAACATGATTTATGCTGATGAAGTTGCAAGGGTTGGCTTTAGAACTAATGGGAATTAATCTTTAGTAATCTGATAGTAGGAAGGGAATGAGTACACATGAATGAATATATGTGGGTAAATGTTTTGGTAACAGTCTGTAGAAATTTTCTTCTGACCGCTTCAATTTTCTCAATGAAGTAAGAAACAAGCACATTACCTGAGAAAGAAGTAGAGGGAGGAGGTATGGAATGTTTGAAGAGAGAAGAGAATGTGTTAAACATTCATCTGAGAGAGTGGTTGCACAAATGGACTAGGGAAAAGTAGTGAGATTTTAGATGGCACTAAGGGCCCAATTGAGATTTTTGAAATCGGCATCAAGGCTGTGTGTTTTCTTAGTCATTTTCATTTCACAGTTGAATGTACCAGAGAAGGCAGAGTAGGATTAGCCAGGATTGTGGTTTTGCCACATGGAAGATGAAGACAAGTGATTAGAGGATATCTACAAAAGGATCAATAAAATAATTGAGCATGTAATATGAACTGGAAAAAGAAGGAAGTAAAGATATGAGATAGGTAAGGGATAGTAAACTATAGTAGAGCATATCATGGTTGGGCTCTTAATGCCAACTGACCTGTCAGAAGCAGAAATGAAAAAATTGAAAATGAGTCTTATACATTATGGGAGATTTATTAATACCCTTGAACTTGTAGAGAAATGAAATAAGGTAGTACATAAGTCCCCATGGGACCTCAGCAATAGCAGCAAGATTTATCAAGATTCATCACATTTTCCAAAGCAATATGTTGAGATGAGAAAATGAGTCAAAGTCCACACAAGTGAAAACACATCTGAGAGGGTAGAGGGCCTTGAAATGTTTAACATGTTTGAGACTACCTGCTTTTACGCTAGAATAACTTGTCTGGGTAAAGTATATGGAGTCACATGTAATTTCTTTAGGGTTTTGCTCTGTCTTCGAACAATGAAAATTTCCAGGGAAGAATCTGAAGCCAGCAAGAATTTTTCTCTTTGCAGATAACTTGCTTTTTCTTTCTGCATACCTAAACAGTTTTTCTTTATAGTTCAGGTTTAATAACTTAACCAGATGCTTTAAAATTATTTATTTATTTATTTATTTATTTATTTATTTATTTACAGTTTACTTTCAATTTTATTTTGTATTAGTTTCAGGTATATAGCTTAGCAGTTACATAATCATATACTTTACAGAGTGGTCCAGTTCACATATAATACTTTAGAACAGAAAGCCTTCAACATGGTTTTTTCTTCAAATAACCATGCTGCACCAGCCAATCTCTCCACCGAAAACATCGATTCACCTAGCAGAATATCCTCTAGCACTGAGACTACAGAAACCAATAATATCCAGAACTCATAATGTACCTCAACATGAAACTGGTGTTTAATAAGTAGGAATGGTATCAAAGAGGATCATAATGCACTACTTCAGAGAAAATAGAAAGTTTGGAGAAAGCTGACAATAATAAGCAGGAGAGAGATGTAAAATTACAAAGCAACCATGTAAACACACTATGTACTTCAGAAAAGAAGGTGGAGGGTTGCACAGGGAAGAAGGAGAGTGGAGTAGAGGAAGACTCAGCCAATCTGTTGGGAAACAAAACTTAAGAAACCAAAGCAGCTTTGTTTTGTTTCTGGAACTCAAGTTTTGTTTTTGTTTTTTCTTTTAAAAAATAAAAGTAAATAAAATAGGATTTTAAATATAAGATAAAATCAGAGGAGAGAGATGGAGGACCTAAGAAAGTAAAATAAAAACTAAAATGCTGCTAATACAGATCATAATAAATTCAAAATAGGAAGAAAATAAAATTAACTGAATGACAAAGATTTGAGATAACAATGGTAGATAAAATGTCCAGATCTTAATTCTGATTCATGGTGGAGAGGAGTTTCCCTACCACCACCAATCAATTCTCTGGAGCAAATGAGTGTTGTTCTACAATTCAACTCAATCCTGACACTATCTACCTGGAGATAGCATCAGAATCCACAAACTACAGGCTCAGTCCTAAAAGATTACTCCCCACCATTCAGACACCAGTCACAAGCCCAGGTGTTCAAAGAAACATTTACTTATTAGATTGCCAGTTTATTATAAAATGATAAAACTAAAGAACAGACAGATGGAAGAATTGTGTAAGGCAAGGTATGAGTAAAAGCATGTAGCAACCCCTGGAATGAGAACATCTTGTCATTCCCTAGCAACATGCACTAGCTTTGAGGGACTTTTACTTTTGTGCTGGCAGCTGGACTTCAGCTCTAAGTTGGCTAAGCTGCATCTCCCAAATAACAACTCAACTAAATTTAGACTGTATTCCTTTCATATCTCCTTGCCTGGGACATTAGTGTGATTAATCTATCATTGATTTGGAGTAGGTTATTTCTTTATTGGCTTATTAAGAGACATTATCCTGGGGGCTACATCATAACAGGAAGCTGAGTGCCCTTGCTCCCAGCCAAAGACTGGATTTACACCTAAAATAATGCATGGCCAGACATAAAAACAAGAGAAATGTAGCTTATTGGACACATTTTGTCTAAGGAGCACTGAAGAAACACCGTAGAGACTGGTAAGAGAGGGGTAGTACCCCTGGAGCTGGTGCTCTGCTGAGAGTCCCGAGTGATATTGGCTGCAAAGTGCCCTCCCCGTGGGAGTGTGTGCTTGCATCCCCATGCAGGGATCCCAAACCCTGAAAAGCAGAGACTGAAAGGAGAGACTGTGCAACATCAGGTAGAGGGATCCAGGGGAACTTGGTTTGCTTGGAAAGTTGGGTCTGTATCTTTCCAGTGAAAGAGCATGTCCAATAGTGGCAGCCCCTATGGGAGAGAGTCACCCTAGGATCTGACTGCTGGAAAGGCTGTGCTGCAGTGTGCTACCCCAGAATAGGAAGGGGCCTGAGGTCTGCACCCAACAGTGACTTAAAAGGACTCTCTGCTTTCCTGAAATGCATTGTACACAGCACTGGATAGCCACTGAGCTGTGTGGCATGGGAAAGAGGCAGAAGATGCTTCCATCTCCAGAGGAGGGTTGGGACCCTCTCCCCACCTGTGGACCTACAGGCTGCTCTATCCTCTGGTGCCAGTGGCAAGGCAGATTGGGGATTTGGGGCTTGCATTGAGAAGAGTTGGGAACACAAGCAGAGCTGGGACTTATGGCCCTGGCTTTACTGAGACCAGGTGTATATAGAGAGAGGGGTCCTATGCTCGGGGCTGATTTTGTAACCCCTTCTGCTTAGACCTATAACACGAGGGCACTGGGCCCTTGAAAAGTAGGGTTTTGTTGTTTTATTTTGTTTATTTATTTTTATTTTTGGACTGCATCCCAGAGCACCCTCCAGGAAGGCTGGTGTTGGGAGACAGAACTGAGTTTTGTGACTGAATTGTAAGGAGACAGATCCAGGAGCACTGTGAGTTCAGTCCTGGGAATAAGAGGTGAGGTGCGTCTACCCCTTCTGCAGGCTGGCAACACCACCCTCAAAAAGAAAGCGTGTGGATAAGCTCACTGAAGCCCCAGATAATCCTGCTGGGACCAGTTTGGTGTGGGTAGGAAGAACAGCTCAGAGGAGGACATTGCAAAAGTAAGACCCTCAGAGATTATTGCCTGGGATGAGGAGGAACTGCTTAGCCCCTCTCCTGTAGGCTGGGCAGGCGACATGCTCACCAGAGACTCTTTTGATCAATCTCATTAAGCCCAGGGCAGCTGATACTTCTCCTGCAGAAAGAGCAGCAGGATGTTTCCAACTTGAACCTGCACCATGCCACCTTAGGGGGAACTAGAGTTGGAGGATATGGTAGAGAATGAGGAGCTTGGCTTTGAAGCATAGATTAATTTCCCCTCATTGAGTGCCTGACAGAAAAATCTCTAAGCAGATGGCACACTAGCCCTAGCTATGCTAGCCTGGCTCCACTCTAAAGACTCTCTTTGGAAGACACTGAAGGAAGACCACACAACCGCATGGGGGAAAAAGAGTAGCTGAAAGGTGAAGGCAGCCCTCAGAGAGCCTCAAACAGACCACAACCACAACAGGACAATGAGAGTCAAATTTGGACAGCTCCTGACATCAACTGACACAAAAGTACCTCTCTGGAGACCTGAAATTATTATGCAAAACAGTGAGACTTAGACAACATAAGCTGCTCAGACAAACTTCACTTGGACGGCTTTAAAAATTATTTTTGTTTTTTCATTTTCTTTTCAATATTTTCTGAATTTTTTTCTGCTTTGTTGCTTTGATATAATTATTATTATTGTTAAGAATTTTGCTCTTTGGAAGATGACGGCAGGCAGGACTGGAGGGAGGGTGAGTGTGTGAGAGAGTGAGCGAGTGTGTGAGAGAGTGTGAGTGGACATGAAGGTGAATGACCAAACTTGTGCAGTGCAGAGATGTGGAGCAGAGGGTTCCTGTGCTGTGGACAGAAAGCAGCCGGCTACCACGGTAAACAGCTCTTCAGGGCACTACTCCCTGCTCAGCAGGGATGTCCCACCATTTTGGAAGATCTTGGGTCTTCCCTGGGAGGAGGTAGTAGGAGAGGGTAGGGCCCAGCAACCTGAGCCCACCAGGACACCTGGCACCATCGGACAAGTGGACACCCTGTGTCAACACACACCAGTGCACAGTAGTGGAGCTGCCAAGGTGCCGGTTGCGAAGCTGCAAATGGCCGGGAGCCCAGCACCATCCCCCAGAGTAGCAACCTGATCAGATTTGAGATATACCCTTAGCAACAGAGGCTGGGGAGCAGACATCCATCCCCAGGCAACAGAAGCACAGATCAGCAGATGAGACCCATCACCAAAAACTACAGCAAAGGCTGAGCAGGAGCTGAGCCCCACAGAGCAGCACCACTCCCCAGCTGTCAGCAGCAGGACCTGGGGCTCCACAGAGGCCTGTGCAACCCAGCAGCCTACAAGAGCAGTGGGAATCTGGGGCTCCAGAGGAACCAGTGCAATCCAGCGGCACGTGAGACCCGTAGGGTGCTGGGGCACAGGAGCGGCCTGTGTGACCCAGCTGCCCACAAGATAGGCATGGAGCCAGGTCTCCAAAGGGACTGTGCAACCCAGCTGCCCATGGGACCTGCAGGAAGCTGGGGCACCAGAGAGGCCTGTGCAACACAGCTGCCCACAAGATAGGTATGGAGCCAGGTCTCCAGAAGGGACTGTGCAATCCAGCTCCCCACAGGATCAGTGGGAAGTGGGGGCTCCAACGGGGCCTACACAATCCAGCTGCCCAAAAGTTCGACGGGGAGCCAGGGCTCCAGTGAGGCCTGTGCAACACAGCTGCCCACAGAACAGGCAGGGAGCACAGCACCAAAAGGGCTTGAGCTATACAACTACAGATGGCAACAGCAACCAGCTGGGAACACAGCTTCAGAGGGGCCCACGTGATCTAGCAGCAGCACCTACCAGGACACACCAATAACAGCCCCCCAGTAGTCAGTCCTCCAGGATCCACAGCAGGCAAGAGGCGACACACAACAGAACAGTCTGGGAGGCACAGTAGCCTTATTTGATATACAGTAAGCTGCCTACACATCCAAACATCCCTCACCGGGTCTAGAGCTACCAGACAGCTAAAATGGGGACATAAAGAAACAACATGCAAAGGAAAGAAAAAGAGGAATCACCAGAAGAGAAGCTACAGGCAATGGAAGACAGCAACTTGTCAGATAAAGATTCAAAGCAATGATTTTAATGGAGCTCAAACAATTTGGTGAGAACTACAAGCAAGTTAAAAAAAATTATGAAGAGCTCACTGGGAACTATTTCAGCTTAAAAAAAGAGGTAGAAGCTATGCATAAAAAGGTAGAAGCTATGCATAAAAATCAAGAGGAAATAAATAATGACATAGCTGTTATAAAAAAAAATATCTTAGAAGGGTTCAATAGTAGATCAGAAGAAGCTGAAGACCGACTCAGCGACTTAGAAGACAAGACAGAGAAAAACACTCAAATAGAGCAGCAAATGGAAAAAAAAGGTTTAAAAGCAGGAGGAGAGTTTAAGGGAGCTGTGGGACAACACAAAATGTAAAACATTCGCATTATAGGGATACTGGAAGGAGAAGAATCAGAGAAAGGAATAGAGAACGTGTTTGAAGAAATAATGACAGAAAACTTCCCTAAAGTGGTGAAGGAAAAAGTCACACAAGTCCAGAAAACACTGAGAGTCCCAAGCAAGATGAACCCCAGAAGACCTATAGCTAGACACATCATAAGAAAAATGGCAAACATTAAAGACAAAGAAAGAATCTTAAAGGAAGCAAGAGAGAGACAGAAAATTACCAACAAGGGAGCTCCCATTAATCTCTCAGCTGATTTCTCAATAGAAACGATGCAGGCCAGAAGGGAGTGGCATGAAGTGTACAAAGTAATATAAGGCAAGGGTCTGAATCCAAGACTACTCTATCCAGCAAGGCTATCATTCAAAAATGAAAAAAAATAATAATAAAGAGCTTCACAGATAAACAAACAAACAAACAAACAAAAAAAACCTAAAGGAATTTATCACCACCAAACCAGCATTGCAAGAAATGCTGAAGGTGTGGCTCAGTGGTTGAGCATCGACCCATGCACCAAGAGGTCGCCGGTTTGATTCCTGATCAGGGCTCATGCCCAGGTTGTGGGCCAGATTCCCAGTGAGGGGCATGCAGGAGGTGACTAATCAATGTCCTCTCTCATCGATGTTTCTATCTCTCTGTCCCTCTGCCTTCCTCTCTCTAAAAATCAATAAAGAATAAAATTTAAAAAAAAAAAGAAAATCCATTAACAAATATATTTGACAAAGGTGGCAAAAGCATACAATGGAGTAAAGACAGTCTCCTTAATAAATGGTGTTGGGTAAATTGGACAGCTACATGCAAAAAAATGAAACTAGACCACCAACTTACACCATACACAAGAATAAACTCAAAATGGATAAAAGACTTAAATGTGACTTGTGAATCCATGAAAATCCTAGAAGAAAATGTAGGCAGCAAAATCTCAGACATCACACAATGCAGAATTTTCACTGATACAATGCCAAGGGCAAGTGAAACAAGCGGAAAAATTAAGAAATGAGACTACATCAAACTAAAAAGCTTCTGCACAATAAAGGAAACAAGCATCAAAATGGAAAGGGAACCCACTATATGGGAGAACATAATTGCCAATTATACATCAGATAAGGAGTTAATTTCCAAAATATATAGAGTACTCTTACAAGTCAACAAAAAGAAGACACAAAATCCAATTAAAAATGAGCAGAGGACCTAAATAGACACCTCTCCAAACAGGACATACAAACGGACAAGAGACATATGAAAAAATGTTGAACGTCACTAATCATCAGATAGACGCAAGTTAAAATGACTATGACGTATCACCTCACACCTGTCAGAATGGCTGCCATCAACAAATCATCAAACAACAAGTGCTGCCAAGGGTGTGGAGAAAAGGGGACCCTAGAAAAGGGGACACCACTGGTGGGAATGCAGACTGGTGCAGCCACTATGGAAAACAACATGGTGTTTCCTCCAAAAATTAAAAATTGAACTGCCATTTGACCCAGTGATCTCACTTCTAGGAATATATTCTAAGAAGCCTGAAACACCAATCAGAAAGAATATATCCACCCCCATGTTCACAGCAGCACTGCTTACAATTGCTAAGATCTGGAAACAGCCCAAGTGTCCATCAGTAGATGAATGGATAAAAAAGCTGTGGTACATGTACACAATGGAGTACTATGCAGCTGTAAGACGGAAAGATCTCTTACCCTTTGAGACAACATAGGAGTTCCTTGGAGAGTATTATGCTAAGCGAAATAAGCCAGTCAGAGAAAGACAAGTATCACATGATCTCACTTATTTGTGGAATATAATGAACAAAATAAAATGATGAACAAAATGGAGCCAGAGACATAGAATTAGGAATCAGACTGACAAACCTCAGAGGTGGAAGGGGAAGGGAAGGGATAAACCACAGAACTTATATGCATGTATGCATAACTAATGGACACAGACAACAATACTGTGAAGGGGGGGCAGGATTGAGGAGGAGGGTGTCATTGGGAGAAAAAGGAAAAACATCTGTAACAAAAATAAATTAATTAAATTTTAAAAAGGAAAAAAATAAGCATGTGAGTCATTAGCATTTCTTCCTATGTTACTTCATCAGGAAGACAGCCAATGGAAGGCAAACGTCTGTTCTACAGCTGATTATACTAAGCAGAGTTTCAGGACACTCCTGAATAGGGGCTTAAAAAGTATTTATGTTTCTTTGACTCCCATAATGTCGTGGTCACAGGGCTGCCACAGCCAGCAAGAGTACAATCATTTAGGAAGCCAAGAGTGTCAGAGATTTGAGGCTATAAAAGGTAAGTAGCAATATATCAAAATATCAACTTAATCCAATTGTTCAAGTAGTGATGTACTAGAACAGCTGCCTTGGCCCTGTCAGAGATCAGCTGACACAGCTGATCCAGACCCTGACAAAAGGAGGCCATAAAGCTATATATCATTTGCCTTAATATTTGCAACCATGTCTAAGAATTATGTTGCTTCTCTTTTTAGAACTCCTGCTACCAGTTTGCCTCCTGTGCCTTTGTACTGACAGTGCTGGTAGCTTACTTCACATTCAGAAATCAAAACATGAACGAAGCAACTGAACTCAAAGAAATGTACTATATATATTTTAATTAAATGTATTGGAGTAATATTGGTTAATAAAATTATGTAGGTTTCAAGTGTACAATTCTATGATACATCATCTATATATTGCACTGTGTGCATACCACCCAATGTCAAGTCTCCTTCATGACCATCTATCCTCCCTTTACCCTTTACTACTCCCCACCACCATATTGTTCTTTATATCTATGAGATTTTGTTATAAATATTTTTACTTTTCTATATATTATGATGTTTTGACATCCTAAAAAAAAAAAAAAAAAACCGTCCTGGAAAAAGTCTGCTCATCCTGGGGCTCTCAATTCTTAGAGATATCAAAGGGCCCACCCAGAAGTATGCCTTCAATATGCAAACCAAGTAATCCAAAGCTCTGTCTCCACTGTCTGACCCCTTATACCCACAGGAGACAATATTCTTAAACCATAATTATCCCACGGCCTGGTGCCAGATAACTAGTGACCAGCTCTATTAATCAAAGCCCATGTAAATTATTTAAACTAGCCAATCCAAAGCTATTCAGCCTTCCTTGCCTTTCCTACAGACATACCAATAAAGGCTGAAGCCTAAATCCTTTCCCCTCATTCCTCTCTTCTGCCTCTTGAACACCTTGGTGCTTTATCAAGTGGCCCTGCAAGGCTTGCCATACCTCCTGTCTCTAGCACTTGTGAGTATAATAAACTTTATTTTCCTGAGCTTCTCCCTTATTTCCTCTTGTGGCCACCCTTGACCAACCATTTCATAAAAGAATACAAACAAGGAACCTATATTATGTAAAAGCCCAGATGGCCCTGGCCGGTGTGGCTCAGTTGGCTGAGTGTCGACCCATACACCAAAGTTGCCAGTTTGATTCCCGGTTCAGGGCACATGCCTGGGTTGTGGGCTTGATCCCTGGAAGGCAACCAATTGATGGTTCTCTCTCCCTCTTCTTTCCTCTCTCTCTAAAAATATGTTTATTTGTTTAAAAACATAAAAATAAAATAAAAGCCCAGATGAAAACCCACTTCTTCTAGAATACCATCTGCCACCTCTGTCTCACAACTATACCAAAGGGAAAAAAGCGACCTTAATTCATATGAGCTCTTGGAATTTATTCAGTGTGTATTATGGGTATTGTAGTGACTTAATTATACATCTCATTTCCCATCCTACAAGTGCCTTCAGAGCAGGAACTGTGTATTTTAGTTCACCACCAACCCCCGCCCACCTTCTCATTTCAGGGCCTAGAAAAGTCCTCTGTACTCATTTATTGAATTTGAAAAAGATTTCCAAACACCCAAATAGTCAATACATTTCAACTACAGAATGCTTCCACTTTTTTAAACCTATAATCTAAATATACTGGTATGCTGATAAACCCAAAATGTATTCATTTGTCGTGATCTAGGGAAATTTTTCACACAAATGTCTCTCGCAATTAGGCTGACTTTATTGGCTTTTCTAATAAATCATATACTTTTTGTGTTAATGCCAAAAAATGATTAGACTGGATTTATTTCCCATGGAGGTAACTAATTTTAGATGTAATCAATTGTTCAGACCTACCTGCTGCTTTATATGAATATAATAAGAACTCTCCTTTATTGGACCTATTATAGCTTAGGTAGCCTGTTAAGTGTTGCCAAACTTTCAACTCATGTAGTCTTCATAAAACTTTCACATATTGATATCATGCCTATTTAAAAAATAGAAAAACATAGGCTCAGAAAAGTTAATTGATTTTTCCTATGTCATGACACAAACAGGATCTGAACTCAATTCTATCTGATTCCAAAGTCCACTGGACCAAGATGTATCCAAGGAGAAAAACAACAAAAAAACTAGTGTTGTTTTCTCTGTATTGAACAGGTCCTCTCATTTCAGTGGAGAAGGTAGAATATCAGGGAACAAGCAAGAATTAACATGGGGCATTAAATCTGATGGAGAAGTAATTGAGTAGATAGAGAAGGGACCTGATCAGTCCCTAGTAGGGGCTAAAATTGGTGCATGCTGGGAGGCTTCCAATTATGCTGAATAGAACCAAACAGGGTCATATCCATTTCCTTCCCAAACACCATAAAATGAAGGAAAAGGAACAAAAATAGGATATGTATACAAGAACACAATTCTAGAAAAAAAAGGAACTTTCAGAAAACAAGATACACTCTTGTGGATTAAGAATGTATAACAGAATTTCTTTTTTTTTTTTAATCCTCATCCGAGGATATTTTTCCATTTATCTTCAGATAAAGTAGGAGGGAGGGAGAGAGGGAGAGAGAGAGAAACATCGACATGAGAGGGACACATCGACTGGTTGCCTCCTGCACGACCCCGACCAGGGCCGGGGACAAACCGCAACTGAGGTACATGCCCTTGGCCAGAATCGAACCCGGGTCTCATTGGTCCACGGGACGATGCTCTAACCGCTCAGCCAAACCAGCCAGGGTTAACAGAATTTCTTTTAAAGACCACAGAAAGGTGGGAAGCTAGAGTTGAGACAATTTGATCTCTGTAATTACAGACTGGCTGGCTATGTACGCTGAAGAGGAGGCTTGAAGTGGTTCACCTTTAAGAACAGCAGAAGCTTGTTAGTTCAATTTGTTCATTAGATTCCACATATGAATAAAATCATATGGTACTTGTCTTTCTCTGACAGGCTTGTTTAACTCAGCATAATATTCTACAGATCCATCCATGCTTTCGCAAAGGGTAAGACTTCCTTCTATTTTACAGCTGAGTAGTATGACATTGTGTGAATGAACCATAGCTGTTTTATCCACTCATCTACTGATGGATACTTGGGCTGCTTCCAAATCTTGGCTATTGTAAATAAAGCTGCAATGAACATAGAGGTGCATATAATCTTTTGAATTAGTGTTCCAGTTTCTTTGAATGATCTAACAAGCAAAACTCTAGACAGACTCATAGATAGAGAGCAGACAGATAGCTCTGGTAATGGTAGGATGCTGGGAGGGCGGGGGGATTGAGCAAAAAAAGAAAGAAATAACTCATGGACACAGACAGCAGTGTGGTGATTGCAGGGGGAGTGGGTGGGTGGAGGTGGAAGAAGGTATAGGTGATGGAAAAAATAAAGAATAAAGAAAAAAATGAAAAAAAAAACAGTAGAAGAACTCAAGTAGTTGTCAAAATGAATGAAGGACTACTGTCATGGGCCTCTCCTGGCTGCTAGCACTAAAGACTCTAGAGAGCAATTCCATACTAACTCCATGTCCATAATGTCTAACATTATTCTGTTAATACCCCAGACAAATAGATGTTCAAAAGGATGATATCTCCTCTTACAACCCCAATACCTGGTTGACCTCGAGGAACATAGTCTAATCATTGTCCATATGCCTTGATCTTAGTGAAGAATTTCTCAAGGCACAGACCAGCAATCTTTGCCATCACTAGCCCAGGTAAAATACAAAACCAGGGGGAGCTTAAGATGGTTGCATTGTAACAGGAAGCTGAATGCTCTTGCTCCCAGCAAAGATTGTATTTATAGCTAAAATACTGCATGATCAGCTTGAAAAAAATAAGAGAAATATAACTGATTGGACATCTTTTGTCTAAGGAGCACTGAAGAAACAATGTAGAGACTGGTAAGAAAGGGGGATTGCGGAAAGGGGGACCCCTCCTGGAGCTGGTGCTCAGCTGAGAGGCCTGAATGATATTGGCTGCAAAGCTCCCTCCATTTGGGAGTGTGGGCTTGCATCCCCACGCAGGGAATCCAAACCCTGAACAGCAGAGACTGGAAGGAGAGCCCATGCAGCATCAGGCAGAGGGATCCAGGGGAACTGAATCTGCCTGGGATGCTGGGTCTGTACCTTCCCAGTGAAAGAGTGTGTCTAATGTTGGACGCCCCAGTGGGAGAGGTTCACCCTGGGCTCTGACTGCTGGAAAGGCTGCACCACAATGTGTGGCTCCAGAATAGAAAGGGCCTGAGGGCTGCACAAAGTAGTGACTTAAAAAGATCCTCTGCTTTCCTGAAAGGCATTGTACAGAGCCCCAGATAGTGACTGGACTGTGAAGCACATGGAAAGGGTAGAGGACCCTGCCACCTCCAGAGTGGGATTGGCACGCCTCCCCCCACCTGCAGAATGCATGGATGGCTCCATCCCATGGTGCTGGTGGCAGTGCAGATTGGGGATTTTTGGCCTGCACTGAGGAAAGTTGGGAATACAAGCAGAGCTGGGACTCTCAGCCCCAGCTTTACTAATAACAGCTGTGCAGAGAGATCAGAATCCTGCGTGGGACTGATGTTGTAACCCTTTCTGCCTAGACCTGTGGCATGGGGATGACAGGCCCTCACAAAGCAGGGTTTTCTGTTTCTTTTTTTTTTTTTTTTGGATGGTATACCAGGGCATCCCCCAGGAAGGCTTGTGTTGGGGAGACAGAGCTGGACTTTGTGACTGCATTGTGGTGAGGCAAATCCTGTCAGCCTGTGAGTTCAGCCAGCCAGCCTTGGGAAGGAGGGGTGGAGCACATCTACCCCTTCTGCAGGCTGAGAACACCACCCCCAACAAGAAAGGGTGTGGATCAGCTCACTGAAGCCCTGTATACTCCTGCTGGGTCCAGTTTGGTGGGGGTAAAGAGACAGTACAGAGGAGGACATCCCAAGAGTAAGACCCTCAGTGGCTATTGTCTGGGATGAGGAGGAAATGCTTAGCCCCACACCGATTGGTTGGGTAGGCAACATGCTCACCAGATACTCTTTTGATCAATCCCACTGAGACCAGAGCAGCTGAAACTTCTGCAGAAAAAGCAGCAGGCTCTTTCCAACCTGAATCTGCACCAGGCCACCTTAGGGGAAACTAGATTTGGAGGATATGGTAAACACTGAGAAGTTAGGCTTTGAAACAGAGATTAATTTCCTCTCATTGAATGCCTGATGGCAAAATCTCTAAGTAGGGAGCCCACTAGCCCTGCCTATGCTAGCCTGGCTCCACCCTAAAGACTCTCTTTGGAAGACACTAAAGGAAGACCAGGCAACCTAAGGGGGAGGTGGAGTAGCTGAAATGTTGAGACAGACCTCAGAGAGCCTCAGACTGACCACAGCTACACGACCACAATGAGAGCCAAATTTGGACAGCGCCCGACATTTGCTGACACAAAAGTACCTCGAGAGAGGCCTAAATCATCATACAAAACAGTGAGCTTTAGAAAACATAAACTGCCCAGACAAACTTCACTTGGCTAACTTTACATTTTTTTTATCTTTCTTCAATATTTTCTATATTGAATCTGCTTTATTGCTTTGATATCATTATTATTAAGATTTTTCCCTCTTTTCTCTCTTGTTTCTTTCAATTAATTATTAGCCTCCTTCTTTTTTTTACTCTGTTTTCCCCCTTTTTATTTTCCATTCTTTCTTTTGCATTATTTTCTCTCTCCTGTTTACCTTTGCATAACTTTTTTTCTTCCTTTCTCTGTCTTCTTGTCTTTTTCTTTACCATCTTCCTTTCCTACTCTCTATTCTTATTTTTTTGTTCTCCTGTTCTTTCTTTCAGAATATTTTTTCTACCTCTTATTTCTTCCAGTGTGGTATTTATTATAATTTTACCATTAACAATATTTCTTCTTTCTTTTTTGTCTACAATTCATTTTCTCTTTTCTCTTTCCCAATTCTCTTTTATTTTGTGTTTGTTTTTGCTGTTGCTGTCGAGATTTCTGTAGGTTCTTATTTGTTTCCTGTTTGTTTGGTTTTCTTTTATTTTGCCCTGTCAGCACCTGTACAACAGCTCACACACGTGGTAGTGGCTGAGCTTTACACTTAGCCAGCCTGAGAGGAGAGTAGATCCATGAATGGGACAACACCAGTCAAGAAGCAATTACAGCTCAGCTGGTGTGGCTCAGTGGTTGAGCATCAACCCATGCACCAAGAGGTCACCAGTTCAATTCCTGGTCAGGACACATGCCCAGGTTGTGGGCCTGATCCCCAGTGGGGGGCATGCAGGAGGTGGCCAATCGATGTTCTCTCTCATTGATGTTCCTATATTTCTCTCCTTCTCCCTTCCACTCTCTCTGAAATCAATAAAGAAAAAAGAAATTTAAATACTGCATTTCCTTAGGCTAGTTCAATATACATCATTTCTCTGATGAAATTTATTTTAAAAAAAGAGAAACAATTACAATAAGAGAGCCCAAACAACCCACAAAAGGGTCACCTCTAGAGCATATAGCTCAGTAGTAAAAGGAAACCACACCACTGGGTCTCACAAAACATTTACTACAAGAGCCCAACCCACAAAGACTGGGAGTCAGAGCAAGTATATCTAATACATAGATAGAAACACAAAGAGAACCAAAAAGTGGGGAGACGAAGAAAAAAATTCAAATTGAAGAAAAGGAGGAATTGCCAGAAAAAGACCTAAATGAAATGGAAATAAGCAAGTTATCAGACATATCAGAGTAACAGATATAAAAATGCTCAAGAAACTTAGTGAAAACTACAAGAAACTTGATGGGAACTACAAGGAACTAGGGAGGAATTACAAGGTACTGAGTGAAAGATATATCAGCATAAAAAAGATATAGAGCCCTGGTTGGTTTGGTTCAGCAGTTAGAGCATTGGCCTGTGGACAAAAGAGGCTCAGGTGTGATTCTGGTAAAGAATCACTTGCAGTTCGGTACCAGCCCTGGTTGCAGTCATGTGGGAGGCAACTAATCAATGTGTCTCTCTCACATCTCTCTCTCTCTCTCTCATTCTCGCTCTCTTCCTCTCTCCCTCTCATTCTATGTGAAGATAAATGAAATAATATCCTTGGGAGAGGATTTAAAAAAAATTGAAGCTATAAATAGGAAGCAGGCATAAATGAAGAATACTATATCTGACATCAAGAATATGCTGGAAGGAATTAAAAGCAGGCTCATTGAAGCAGAGGAACAAATAAGTGAATTAGAAGACAATGTAAGGGAAAAAAAAACACTCAATAAGGGCAGCAAAAGAAATATCTAAAAAGAATGAGAGTGGTGAACTGCAGGCAACAGAGCAGTGGTTCCCTGGGGAATGTGTGGAGCTGTAACTTGCTGGTAAAGCAGGATCAGAAATGGTGGTGGAGTGAATGGAAGCTACACAGACGATCTCCCAGGACCAAACGGGAATTACAACTAAAATAAAAACAAATCATCGGGAAAAAGCAACAGAAAAGCAGTGAGAGAGGATCATACAACCAGGGACACTGAATGAGCCTGGGAGGATCTGCGGAGGTGCATGAGGGTGGCAGGCTGGGAGCCCAGGAACAGCAATGGCCTTAGCTGGGAGCAGCGGCAGCGCCCGCCCTCGGGGTTAAGACCCCAAGCTGCTCTCAGCACAGAGGGCCAGGACAGAGTGCTAAATAGCCACAGCCACTCACCAGGGGCTCCAGCAGAGGGAGGGTGGACTGGACTGGAATTCTGTGGGGACACCTGGCATTTGGAGGGAACTCAGAGTTTGTGCTGAGATGCGGCCACAAAGGACAGTGGTGGCCAGCCCGCTCCTTCCCGGTTACACAGAACGGCAGCCAAGTTTACTCCTTCTCTGAGCTGTGGCAGCCCCTCCCTCGGAGAGTCCCAGGTGAGGCAAAGAGATAAAGAAATGGAAATTGAGGCTCATTAACAACCAGCATCGGCCGCACCCTCAGGAAATCCTCTTACACTATAAACACATGAAGGAGTTTCTCATTCAACTGAGATCCTAAGGCTTTTCAAGTAACTGAGGCGAATAGCCTCCAGGCAAAAAGCTAGAGCATAACTGAACATTTCCTGAGATTGTAAATCTACCCAGGAAAGTGAGACTTGACAGTGGTGTTTAAGAAGGGCCCTCCACGCTCATCCAAACCCAGTAGAGAGAGCCACAAATAGCAGAACACCAAACCTCACAGAGAAAATTTGGCAGGCTTCAAAACACACTGATATAGCAAAAATGCTGAAACAAAGAAACAGATCCCAAATGAAAAAACAAGAGAACTCTACAGAAAATGAGATAAATGAAAAACAGTTAAGCAAATTATCAGAAGTAGAGTTCAGAGCGATGATCTTGAGGAAACTAAACAGCATGAGTAAGGATATTGAAACCTAAAAACCAACAAAGTGGAAATAAAGAATGGCATAGCAGAAATAAAGAACAGATTGGTAGGACTGAGCAGCAGAGGAGAGGAAGCGGAAGACTGGATCAGTGAATTAAAAGACAGAGTAGAAAAAATCAATCAATCAGAAAGCCAAAAGGAAAAAACAATAAAAAAACAGGAAGATAGCTTAAGAGAACTGTGGGAACACTGGAAATGTAATAACATTCGCATCATAGGAGTCCCCGAAGAAGAAGAAAATGAGCAAGGGTTAGAGAATATATTGGAAGAAATAATGACAGAAAACTTTCCTAATCCGGTGAAGGAAGAAGGCATTCAAGTTCAAGAAGTACAGAGAGCCCCAATTAAGAAGAACCCAAACAGGTCCACACCAAGACACATAATAATTAAAATGCCAAAAATTAAAGACAAAGAGAGAATCCTAAAGGCAGCAAGAAATAAGCAACAGGTTACCTACAAAGGAACCCCCAAAAGGCTATCAAATGACTTCTCAACAGCAACACGACAGGCCAGAAGGGAATGGCATGAAGTAACCAAGGTCATGAAAAACGAAAATCTAAATCCAAGACTACTCCATCCAGCAAGGCTACCATTCAAAATAGAAGGTCAAATAAAGAGCTTCCCAGACAAAAAAAAAAAAAAAAAGGCTAAGGGAACATATTAGCACCAAACCAGCACTGCAAGAGATGTTAAAAGGACTGCAGTAATTAGTAGAAGAAATAGGAAGAAAAATATAACCATACTGAACAAAAATGGCAATAAATAAGTACATATCAATAGTCACCTTAAATGTAAATGGAATGAATGCTCCGTTAAAAAGACACAGATTAGCTGATTGGATAAGAAAGCATGATTCACATACATGTTGTACACAAGAGACCCACCTCACAACAAAAGACTCACATAGGTTGAAAATAAAGGGATGGAAAAAAATCTTCCAAGCAAACGGAAAGGAAAAAAAAGCTAGAATAGCAATACTCATGTCTGATAAATTAGATTTCAAACTGAAGACCATAACTAGAGACAAAGAAGGTCAATACATAATAATAAAAGGGTATATCCAACAGGGAGATATAACCTTGGTAAACATATATGCACCCAATATAGGAGAACCAAAATATAATAAAAATCTTCTGGAAGACTTCAAAGGAGAAATCAACAGCAATAAATCACAGTGGGAGACTTCAACACACCACTGACATCACTGGATAGATCATCTAGAAAAAAATTAACAAGGAAACAGAAATTCTAAATGAAGCACTAGATCAAATGGATTTAATAGAAATATAGAGAGAATTAAACCCCAAAACTGCAGAATTCACATTCTTCTCAAGTGCACATGGGACATTCTCAAAGATAGACCACATGATAGGATACAAACTAAGTCTCTACAAGTTCAAGAAGATTGAAATCATATCAAGCATCTTCTCAGACCACAATGGCATGAAACTAGAAATCAATTGCAACAAGAACATGCAAAATCATATGAACACATGTAGGCTAAATAGCATGTTACTGAACAATGAATGGGTTACCATGGAGATCAAGGAAGAATTTTAAAAATTCCTGGAAACCAATGAAAATGAACACACAAAAACACAAAATCTATGGGATACAGTGAAAGCAGTTCTGAGAGGGAAGTTCATAGCACTACAGGCTCACCTTAAGAAAGAAGAAAATTTCTAATTGACTACCTAACCTCACAACTTAAAGAACTGGAAAGCAAACAAAAAGATAACCCTAGAGCAAGTAGAAGGAAGGAAATAGTAAAGATCAGAGCAGAAATAAATGACATGGAGACCAAAAAAACAATTCAAAGGATCAATAAAACAAAGAGCTGGTTTTTTGAAAAGATAAACAAGATTGATGGACCCTTAGCTAGACTCACCAAGAAACAAAGAGAGAGAACCCAAATACACAAAATCAGAAATGAAAGAGGAGAAGTAACAACTGACAACACAGAAATACAAAGGATCGTTAGCAAATACTAGGAACATTTATATGGCAAAAAATTCGACAATCTAAGCGAAATGGACACATTTCTAGAAACACATAGTCTCCCAAAACTGAATCGAAAAGAGATAGAAAACTTGAACAGGCCAATAACAACGAAGGAAATTGAAGATGTAATCAAGACTCTCCCAGCAAACAAAAACCCAGGCCCTGAAGGCTTCACGGGGGAGTTTTACTGAACATTCAAAGAAGAACTAACACCCATTCTCCTCAAACTATTCCAAAAAATTCAAGAAGAAGGAAGACTTCCAAACTCGTTTTATGAAGCCAGCATAATTCTAATTCCAAAACCTGAAAAAGACACTAGAAAGAAAGAAAACTACAGGCCAATATCCCTGATGAACGTAGATGCCAAAATTCTTAACAAAATACTAGCAAATGGGATCCAGCAATACATCAAAAAAATTATTCACCATGACCAAGTGGGATTCATCCCAGGGATGCAAGGCTGGTCTAATATTCCCAAATCAATGAATGTGATACATCACATAAACAAAATGAAAGATAAAAACCATATGATCATATCAATAGATGCTGAAAAAGCATCTGTAACAAAAATAAATTAATAAAAAAATGAAAAAATAAATAAATAAATAAATAAATGAATTAATTAATTAATTAATTTAAAAAAAAAAAGAAAAAGCATTTGACAAAATCCAGCACCCATTTCTGATAAAAACACTCAGCAATTTGGGAATAGAAGGATCATATCTCAACATTATAAAGGCCGTATATGAAAGACCTACAGCCAACATCATACTCAATGGACAAAACTAAATGCATTTCCCTAAAGAACAGGAACAAGACAAGGATGCCCATTTTCACCTCTCTTATTTAACATAGTACTGGAAGTCTTAGCCACAGCAATCAGACTTGAAGAAAAAATAAAAGGGATCCAAATTGGAAAGGAGGAAGTGAAACTGTCATTATTCGCAGATGACATGATATTATACATAGAAAACCCTAAAGACTCCATCAAAAATCTACTAGACTTAATTAATGAATTTGGCAAAGTAGCAGGATACAAAATTAACGTCAAGAAATCGACGGCATTCTTATACACCAATGATGAACTCACAGAAAGAGAAACTAAAAAAACAATCCCATTTACCATCGCGGCAAAAAAAAAATAAGATACCTAGGAATAAACTTAACCAAAGAAGTAAAGGACCTATTTGCAGAAAACTACAGGACATTGAAAAAAGAAATAGAGGAAGATATAAAAAATGGAATCACATACCTTTTCATGGATTGGAAGAATTAACATCATTAAAATGTCCATACTATCCAAAGCAATCTATAGATTTAATGCAATCCCCATCAAAATACCAATGACATATTTCACCGAACTAGAACAAATGCTTCAGAAGTTCATATGGAACCAAAACAGACCTTGAATAGCTTCAGCAATATTGAAAAAGAAGGACAAAGTAGGCGGGATCACAATACCGGACATCAGGTTATACTACAAAGCTACTGTAATCAAAACAGCCTGGTACTGGCACAAGAACAGGCACATAGATCAATGGAATAGAACAGAGAACCCAGAAATTGACCCAAAACATTATGCTCAATTAATATTCGACAAAGGTGGCAAGAGCATACAATGGATTAAAGACAGCCTCTTTAATAAATGGTGTTGGGAAAATTGGACAGCTACATGCAAAAAAATGAAACTGGATCATCAGCTTACGCCATATACAAGAATAAACTCAAAATGGATAAAAGACTTAAATGTGACTCATGAATCCATAAAAATCCTAGAAGAAAATATAAGCAACAAAATTTCAGACATCATACTCAGCAAAATTTTCACTGATATATCACCTAAGGCAACAGAAACAAAGGAAAAAATGAACACATGGGACTACATCAAACTCAAAAGCTTCTGAACAGCTAAAGAAACAACCATCAAAGTGGAAAGGCAACCCACTATATGGGAGAGTATAATTGCCTATGATATATCAGATAAGGGACTAATTTCCAAAATATATAGAGTGCTCATACATCTCAACAAAAGGAAGACAAAGAACCCAATTAAAAAATGGGCCGAGGAACTAAATAGGCACCCCTCCAAACAGGACATACAAATGGCCAAGAGACATATGAAGAAATGTTCAACTTCACTAATCATCAGAGAGATGTAAATTAAAACAACAATGAGGTATCATCTCACACCTGTCAGAATAGCCGCCATCAACAAAGCATCAAGCAACAAGTGTTGGCGAGGGTGTGGAGAAAAGGGGACTCTAGTACACTGCTGGTGGGTGTGCAGACTGGTGCAGCCACTATGGAAAACACTATCGTGTTACCTCAACAAAATAAAAATTGAATGACCATTTGATCCAGTGATCCCACTCCTTGGAATATACCCTAGGAAGCCTGAAACACCAATCAGAAAGAATACATGTACCCCCATGTTCATAGCAGCGCTATTTACAATAGCTAAGATCTGGAAACAGCCCAAGTGTCCATCAGTAGACGAATGGATAAAAAAGCTGTGGTACATATACACAATGGAGTACTACGCAGCTATAAGAAAGAAAGATCTCTTATTCTTTGCGACTACATGGGAGGACCTGGAAACTATTATCCTAAGTGAAACAAGCCAAGCAGAGAAAGACAAATATCATATGATCTCACTTATTTCTGGAATATAATGAACATAACAGTCTGAGGAACAGGGTAGTCCCAGAGACATGGAAGTAGGGTACAGATTGACATTTGCCAGAAGAGGGGGTGGGAGTGGGGAGCGATGAACACAGAACTTGTACACATGTACGCATAACCAATGGACATGGACAACAAAACTGGGGACGGGGCAGGGAGGGAGTGGGAGGAGGGTGTCAACGGGGGAAAAAAGGAGAAACATCTGTAACAAAAGTAAATTAATAAAAAAAAATAAAATTAAATTAAAAAAAAACTTAAAAAAAACTCAATTACAACAGAAGGGTGTACAATCCATACTAGGGGTGCACCTCGAGGGCCCAGCTGGGGTGATGAGGGAGGCTGTGCCACTGGACCCTACAGGATGCCTACAACAATAGTCCACCCTATGAAGCCCAGTAGACATAGCAACTCTACCTAATACATAGAAACAAACACAGGGAAGCAGCTAAAATGAGGAGACAAAGAAACATGTTCCAAATGAAAGAACAGAATAAAATTCCAGGAAAGGAACTAAACAAAATGGAGATAAGCAATCAATCAGATGTTGAGTTCAAAACATTGGTTATAAGGATGCTCAAGAAACGTAGTGAGACCTTCAAGGAACTTAAGGAGAACTCCAAGGAACTTAGTGAGAACATCAACAACATAAAAAAAAAAAAAAAAAAAAAAAAAAAAAAAAAAAAAAAACACACAGTTAGAAATGAAGGATGCACTAACTGAAATAAAGAATAATTTACAGGGAATCAATAGTAGCGTCGGTGAAGCCAAGAAGCAAACCATCTAATTGGAATATGAGGAAGCATAAAACACCCAATCATAAAAGAAAAAAATAAAAAGAGTTTTTAGAAAATGAAGAGAGTGTAAGGAGCCTCTAGGACAATTCAAGCGTACAAACATTCACATCATGGGGGTGCCACAAGGAGAAGAGAGAGAACAAAAAATTGAAAACCTATTTGAAAAAATAATGACAGAAAACTTGGTGAAGAAAACAGACATACAAGTCCAGGAAGCACAGAGAGTCCCAAACAAGATGAACTAAAAGAGGTCCACACCAAGACACATCATCATCAAAATGCCAAAGGTTAAAGACAAAGAGAGACTCTTAAAAGCAGCAAGAGAAAAGCAGTTCGTTACCTACCAAGATGCTCCCATAAGACTGTCAGCTGATTTCTGAAGAGAAACTTTGCAGGCCACAAAGGAGTGGCAAGAGATATTCAAAGTGATGTAAAGCAATGACCTACAACCAAGATTACTCTATCCTGCAAAGCTAGCATTTAGAATCAATGGACATATAAAGTTTCCCAGACAAGAAAAAGCTAAAGGAGTTCATCACCACCAAACCAGTATTATATGAAATGCTGAAGGGTCTTCTTGAAGGCAAAGAACAAAAATATGAACAATAAAATGGCAATAAATACATATCTATCAGCAATTGAATCTACAAACAAAATGAGCAAGCAGAACGGAAAGAGACTCATAGATAGAGAGAACTTTTTATTGCTTGCCAAATGGGAGGAGGTTGGGGGGATGGGTGAAAAAGATGAAGGAATTAAGAAGTACAAATTGGTTGTTAGACTGATGAACTTCAAAGGGAAGGGGGGAGGGAGGGCAGGATGAGATAAACCAAAGAACATATATGCATATATGCACAACTAACGGACACAGACAATAGTGTGGGGAAGGCAGGAGGCGGGCAGGATTGGGGAGGAGGAAGTCAATGGGGGAAAAAAGAGGAGACATCTGTAATACATTCAATACTAAAGATAAGTTTTTTTAAAAAAAGAACATTTCACCCAAAAGATGCAGAATATAAATTATTCTCAAGTTCACACAAGACATTCTCAAAGGTAGACCACATGTTAGGACACAAAATAAGTCTCTACAAGTTCAAGAATATTGAAATCATATCAAGCATCTTCTTGGGTTACAATGGCATGAAACTAGAAATCACCTACAATAAAAACATTAAAAATGTTAAACACTTGGAGGCTAAATAGCTTGTTATTAAACAATGAATGTGTTACAAAGGAAGTCAAGGAAGAAATTTTAAAAATCTTTCTGGAAACAAATACAAATAAACACACAACAACCCAAAAATCTATGGGACAGAGCAAAAGCAGTTCTGAGAGCGAAGTTCATAGCATTATAGGCCTACCTGAAGAAACAAGAGAAATCTGTAATAAACTATCTATTCCTATAACAAAAAGAATTAGAAAGAGAACAACAAGAAAACAAAGTAGAAGGAAGGAAATAATAAAGATCAGAGTGAAAATTAATGACATAAAGAGTGAAAAACAATACAAAAAAAGATCAATGAAACCAAGACCTGGTTCTTTGAGAAGATAAAAAAGATTGATGTAATTTTAGCCAGACTCATCAAGAAACCAAGAAAGAGGACTCAAATAAAAAGGTGAAGTAACAATTTACAACACAGAGATAAAAAGGGTTGTAAGAAAATACTATAAACAACTATATGCTAACAAATTTGACAAACTGGGAGAAACTGACAAATTCCTACAAACATACAATCTTCTAAAACTCAATCAAGAAGAATCAGAAAACCTGAATAGACCAATAACAACTGATGAAATAGAAAAGTAACAAAACAACAACAACAAAAAGATACTTCCAGCAAACAAAATGTCTGCACCATATTGCTTCAGAGGGGAATTTTACCAAATATTCAAAGAGGAACTAACACCTATCTTCCTCAAACTATTCCAATAAAATCAAGAGGAAGGAATACTTCCAAGCTCTTTTTATGAGGCCAGCATTATCCTAATTCCAAAACCACATAAAGCAATTATAAAGAAAGAAAATTATAGGCCAATATCCCTGATGAACATAGATGCTAAAATCCTCAACAAAATATTAGCTAATGGGATCCAGCAATACAATAAAAAGATCATACACCATGACCAAGTGGGATTTCTTCTGTGGATGCAAAACTGGTACAGTATTCACAAATCAATAAATGTGATACATCACATTAACAAAATGTAGGATAAAAAATTATGATCATATTAATAGATGCAGAAAAAGCATTCAACAGAATCCACCACCTATTTGTGATAAAAACTCTCTGAAAAAATGGAAATAGAGGAATCATCCCAAAATAATAAAGGCCATATACAAGCAACCTACAACCAACATCATACTCAATGGGCAAAAACTAGAAGTGTTTCCCTTAAGAACAGAAATAAGACAGGGATGTAGTCTTTCACCACTGTTATTCAACATAGTACTGGAAGTCCTAGCCAAAGAGATCAGAAAAGAAAAAATAAATAAAAAGCATTCAAATACGAAAGGAGAAAGGGAAACTGTCATTATTTGCAGATGACATGATATTGAACATAGAAAGCCCTACACAATCCTCCAAAAGACTGCTAGAGTTGACAGATGAATTTAGACAAGTAGCAGGATACAAAATTAACCTCAAGAAATCAGTGGCATTTTTATATACCAATAATGATCTCTCTGAAAGAGAAACTAAAGAAACAATCCTTTTTAACAATGCAACAACCAAAAATAAATTACCTCAGAATAAATTTGATCAAGGACATAAAAACCTGTACTTGTAAAACTACAGGATGTTGAAAAAAGAGATAGAGGAAGATACAGCACGTGAAAGAACATACCGTGTTTGTGAATTGTAAGAATTAACATCATTAAAATGTCTATACTGCCCAAAGCAATCTGTAGACTCAAAGCAATACCTATTAAAATACCAACAGCACATTTCACAGATCTAGTACAGGGATACTCCAAAAGTATCCCTGTAAAAATACTCCAAAAGTTTTTATGTAACCAAAATAAATCCCAAATAGCCACAGCAATCTTAAAAAAAAAAAAAAAAAAAAAAAAAAAAAAAACAAGAACAAAGTTGGAAGAATCACCATACTGATATCAAGTTGTACTACAAAGCCACTGTAATCAAAACAGCCTGGTACTGGCACAAGAATAGATATATGCATCAGTGGAACAGAACAGAGAACCCAGGAACCGATCCAAATAATTGTACTCAATTAATATTTGACAAAGGAAACAAGAGCATACAATGGAATAAAGACAGTCCCTTCAATAAATGGTGTTGGGAAAATTGAAAGGTCATGCAAAAAAATGTCAGACCACCAACTTACACCATACACATGAATGAACTCAAAATGGATAAAATAATTAAATGTAAGTTGTGAAATCATAAAATCCTAGAAGAAAATGTAGGCAGCAAAATATCAGACATCTCAGGTAGCAGAATTTTCACTGCGACATCACCTAGGGCAAGAGAAACAAAGGCAAAAATAAACAAATGGGATTACATCAAACTAAAAATCTTCTGCACAGCAAAAGAAACCAGCATCAAAATGAAAAGGGAACCAACAGTGTGGGAGAACATATTACCAATGGTACATGAGATAAGAGGTTAATATCCAAAATATATAATGTAGTCATACAACTCAACAAAAGGAAGACAAACAATCCAATTAAAAATGGGCAGAGGACCTGAATAGATATTTCTCCAAAGAGGACACACAAATGGCCAAGAGACATAAAAAAATGCTCCAAGTCACTAATCATCAGAAAGATGGAACTTAAAATGACTATGAGATATCACCTCACAGCTGCCAGAATGGCTGCAATCCACAAATCATCAAACAACAAGTGCTGGCAAGGATGTGGAGAAAGCAGAACTCTAGTACACTGCTGGTGGAAATGCAGACTGGTGCACCACTATAAAAAACTATGGAGTTTCCTCAAAAAATTGAAAATGGAACTTCCATTTGACCCAGTGATCTCACTTCTAGAAATATATCCTAAGAATCCCAAAACACTAACCAGAAAAAATATTTGCACCCCTATGTTCATAGCAGCACTATTCACAATAGCTAAGATCTGGAAACAGCCCAAATGTCCATCAATAGATGAGTGGATAAAAAAGCTGTGGTACATTTACACAATGGAATACTATGCAGCTGTCAGAAAGAAAGATCTCTTACCCTTTGTTATAGCATGGCAGAAAATGGGGAGTATTATGATAAATGAAATAAACCAGTTAGAGAAAAACAAATATCACATGATTTCACTTATATGTGGAATCTAATGAACAAAATAAACTCATGAATAAAATAAGACCAGAGGCATGGAAACATGGAACAGGCTGATGAATCACAGAGGGAAGGGGGGGTGGGGGTGTTGGAAGAGATTAATGAAATAATTCATAAACACATATGCATTTCCCACATACACAGACAATAGGGTGTTGAAGGCCTAGGGTGGGGTGGGTACCAGGTTGAGGGCTGCAATTTGGAGGGGAAAAGGGGACATCAGTAATACTCTCAATAATAAAGTTGCAAATAAAAAGCAACCCAAGTGCCCATCAAAGACAACTGGATAAATAAGATGTGGTACATATGAAATATTACTTAGCCATAACAAAATGAAATCTTACCATTTGCAACACCATGGATGGACCTAGATGGTATTATGCTAAGTGTAATAAATTAGTAAGAGAAAGACATCTACCATATTATTTCTATTATATGTGGAACCTAATGAATAAAATAAAGGAACAAACAAAAGAGAAACACACTCATATTACAGAGAACAGACTGATGGTTTCCAGAGTGGATGCGGTTGAGGGACTAATTAAAATAGGTGAAAGGATTAAGGAGTACAAATTAGCAGTCACAAAATAGTTATCAGGATGTAAAGTACAACATAGAGAATATAATAAATAATATTGTAATCACTGTGTATGCTGCCAGGTGGGTACTGAAAATAACAGGGAGAACAATTTGTAAAGCATATGATTGTCTAATCACTATGCTGTATACCTGAATATGAAATTATATTAATATAACCTTTAATTGAAAAATAAAATTAAAAGAAAAACTTGAATGTCATAAAAAAATTTTTTTTAATTACAAAATCATGCCCGGCCGGTGTGGCTCAGTGGTTGAGCATCAACCCATGGACCAAGAGGTCGCCAGTTCGATTCCTGGTCAGGGCACATGCCCAGGTTGTGGGCCCAATCCCCAGTGGGGGACATGCACAAGGCGCCAATTGATGTTCTCTCTTATCAATGTTTCTATCTCTCTCTACCTCTCCCTTCCTCTCTCTCTAAAATCAATAGAGAAAAAAATATATATTTAAAAGTACACAACCATGCTCCTACAAGAAACCTATCCCTCCAAAATGGACAACTAAAATCCTAATACATTGCTAGTCTTGTAGGAGAGTATTGATATCAGTTTCAAAAGAGTTGTTATATCTGGGGTGCATGCTTTGGCCATTAATATAATTGAACCTATGTTATAGAAAAGTTGGTGTCATGGAGTTTGTTTGTCTTAGCTAAGGCTACTGTAACAAAATACCATAGAATTGGTAGCTTAAACAACATACATTTATTTCTCAGAGTTCTGGAGGCTGGAAGTCCAATATAAAAGTACTGGCAGCCCTGGCTGGTTTGGCTCAGCAATTGGAGCATCGGCCTGCAGACCAGAGAGTCCTGGGTTCGGTTCCCGCTAGGGGCATGTACCTCGGTTGTTGTTTGTCCCTGCCCCGGTTGGGGTTGTGTGGGTGGCAACCAGTCGATGTGTCTCTCTCACATCGATGTTTCTCTCTCTCTCTTCCCCCCTCTCTCCCTGCCGTTCTATCTGAAGATAAATGCAAAAATGTCCTCGGGTGAGGATAAAAAAAAAAGTGCTGGCAGATTTGGTTCTTAGAGAGAGTTCCCTTTCTAGCTTGCAGAAAGCCACCTACTCTTTGTGTACTTACATGGCAGAGAGGAATCTCTAGTGTCACTTTCTCTTTATTTTTTTAATCCTCACCCAAAGATATGTTTTTATTGATTTTTAGAGAGAGGGAGAGATTGTTCTGTTGCCTCCTGTATGTGCCCTGATGGGGAATCAAACCTGCAACCTTTTGTTGCACAGAACAACATTCCAACCAATTGAGCCACCCAACTAGGGTTCTTTCTCTTCTTATAAGGGTACTAATCCTATCATGGTGGCTTCATCTTTATGACCTCATCTAATCTTAACTACCTCTGAAAGGCCCCACCGCCTATTGCCATCACATTGGGGGTTAGGGCTTCAAGACACAAATTTTGAGAAGAAACGGACATTCAGTCCATAAGGGAGTTATATTTTATTTAGTCTTTATAGAGGATAGGAAAACTCATCCTCTACTGTCTTTCTAGAATTTAGAGCAGAAGACGAATTTATAGTTATTTTAATTCTAAGGACTTAGATTAGGCTAAAATTCTTTCTGAAAAACTTCCACACTATCTCACACAGATCATCTAATTCAAGGAAGATTTATATGTCTCCCTTCTTGATGCAATTATAACCAAGCAACCAAGCTCTCAAATTAAAATGCGTAAGAATACAGAATATAGTCCCGTAACTGAATACTTGAGTTAGATTGTCTTCATTGATATTGCATTACTGTGTAATAATGGGGCCAAACCATGTACATAAGTAACTACACAGAAAGTTCATCAGTCTGGCTTCTCTATGTAAATTCCAACCACAGAACAGGTAGTTGAGAAGACCATGGAAGTTATTCTTTGTTTGTTTGTTTGTTTGTGGGGTTTTTGTTATGTTCAGTTCTTTGTTTATGGTGAGATGCATTTTCATCTCTTAGAAATTAAAATTGGAAAGGAAAAACACCCCTGTTAGTGTGAATAATATCCTCCTCTATAAAGATCCTTTCCAAGGACCACAGCAGCTACACTCATCAATACTGTCCTGAACACAGAGTCATTCGAGGGATTCACAAAGTGAAAAGAGGGATACTAAAGATGTCATTATCAAATCATATTTACTGATAATCTTCTCCCGCAACTGAAGGCTTCACTTTTTTTTTTAATATTTTTAATTTTTTTTTATGAATTTATTTTTGTTACAGATGTTTCTCCTTTTTTCCCTGTTGACACCCTCCTCCCCATCCCCCCACCCTGTCCCGGAATTGTTGTCCATGTCCATCACTTATGCATACATGTGCATAAGTTCTGTGGTTTATCTCTTCCCTCCCCCCACCCCCTCTTCTGAGGGGTGTCAGTTTATACCCTACTTCCACATCTCTGGGTCTACCTTGTTCCTCAGACTATTATGTTCATTATATTCCACAAATAAGTAAGATCATGTGATATTTGTCTTTCTCTGCTTGGCTTGTTTCGCTTAGGATAATACTCTCGAGGTCCCTCCATGTCGTCTCAAAGGATAAGAGATCTTTCTTTCTTACAGCTGCATAGTACTTCATTGTGTATATGTACCACAGCTTTTATATCCATTCCTCCACTGATGGACACTTGGGCTGTTTCCAGATCTTAGCGATTGTAAATAGTGCTGCTATGAACATGGGGGTACATGTATTTTTTCTGATTGGTGTTTCAGGCTTCTTAGGGTATATTCCTAGAAGTGGGATCACTGGGTCAAATGGCAATTCAATTTTTAATTTTTTGAGGTAACACCACAGTGTTTTCCACAGTGGCTGCACCAGTCTGCATTCCCACCAGCAGTGTACTAGAGTCCCCGTTTCTCCACACCCTCGCCAACACTTGTTTGATGCTTTGTTGATGGCAGCTTTTCTGACAGGTGTGAGGTGATACCTCATTGTTGTTTTAATTTGCATTTCTCTGATGATTAGTGATGTTCAGCATTTCGTCATATGTCTCTTAGCCATTTGTATGTCCTGTTTGGAAAGGTGTCTATTTAGTTCCTCTGCCCATTTTTTAATTGGGTTCTTTCTCTTCCCTTTCGTTGAGTTGTATGAGCACTCTGTATATTTTGGAAATTAACCTCTTATCTTATGTATCATTGGCAATTATGCTCTCCCATATAGTGGGTTCCCTATCTGTTTTGATGGTTGTTTCTTTTGCTGTGCAGAAGCTTTTGAGTTTGATGTAGTCCCATGTGTTCATTTTTCCCTTTTTTCTGTTGCTTTAGGTGATGTATCAGTGAAGATTCTACTGTGTATGATGTCCGAAATTTTGTTGCCTACATTTTCTTCTAGGGCTTTTATGGATTCACGAGTCACATTTAAGTCTTTTATCCATTTTGAGTTTATTCTTGTGTATGGTGTAAGTTGATGTTCTAGTATCATTTTTTTGCATGTAGCTGTCCAATTTTCCCAACATCATTTATTAAAGAGGCTGTCTTTACTCCATTGTATGCTCTTGCCACCTTTGTCAAATATTAATTGAGCATAATGTCTTGGGTCAATTTCCGGATTCTGTGTTCTGTTCCACTGGTCTATATGCCTGTTGTTGTGCCAGTACCAGGCTGTTTTGATTACAGTAGCTTTGTAGTATAAGCTTATATCCGGCATTGTGATCCCACCTACTTTGTCCTTCTTTTTCAAGATTGCTGTGGCTATTCGGGGTCTTTTTTGGTTCCATATGAAGTTTTGAAATATTTGTTCTAGTTCTGTGAAATATGTCACTGGTATTTTGATGGGGATTGCATTGAATCTATAGATTGATTTGGGTAATATGGACATTTTAATGATGTTAATTCTTCCAATCCATGAACAAGGTATGTGCTTCCACTTTTTTATATCTTCCTCTATTTCTTTTTTCAATGTCCTGTAGTTTTCTGCAAATAGGTCCTTTACTTCTTTGGTTAAGTTTATTCCTAGGTATCTTAATTTTTTTGCCACAATGGTAAATGGAATTGTTTTTTTAGTTTCTCTTTCCGGAAGTTCATCATTGGTGTATAAGAATGCCGTTGATTTCTTGACGTTAATTTTGTATCCTGCTACTTTGCCAAATTCATTTATTAAGTCTAGTAGATTTTTGATGGAGTCTTTAGGGTTTTCTATATATAATATCATATCGTCTGCGAATAATGACAGTTTCACTTCCTCCTTTCCAATTTGGATTCCTTTTATTTTTTCTTCACGTCTGATTGCTGGGGCTAAGACTTCCTGTACTATGTTAAATAAGAGTGGTGAAAGTGGGCATCCTTGTCTTGTTCCTGTTCTTAAGGGAAATGTTTTTAGTTTTTGCCCATTGAGTATGATGTTGGCTGTAGGTCTTTCATATATGGCCTTTATTATATCAAGATATGATCCCTCTACTCCCAAATTGCTGAGCGTTTTTATCAGAAATGGGTGCTGGATTTTGTCAAATGCTTTTTCAGCGTCTATTGATATGATCATGTGGTTTTTATCTTTCATTTTGTTTATGTGGTGTATCACATTTATTGATTTGCGAATGTTGAACCAGCCTTGCATCCCTGGGATGAATCCCACTTAGTCATGGTGAATAATTTTTTTTGATGTATTGCTGGATCCGATTTGCTAGTATTTTGTTTAGGATTTTGGCATCTACGTTCATCAGGGATATTGGCCTGTAGTTTTCTTTCTTTGTAGTGTCTTTTTCTGGTTTTGGAATTAGGATTATGCTGGCCTTATAAAACGAGTTTGGAAGTCTTCCTTCTTCTTGAATTTTTTGAAATAGTTTGAGGAGAATGCGTGTTAGTTCTTCTTTGAATGTTCGGTAAAACTCCCCCGTGAAGCCATCTGGGCCTGGGCTTTTATTTGCTGGGAGAGTCTTGATTACATCTTCAATTTCCTTAGCTGTTATTGGTCTGTTCAAGTTTTCTATCTCTTCCCGGTCCAGTTTTGGGAGACTATGTGTTTCTAGAAATTTGTCCATTTCACTTAGATTGTCGAATTTGTTGCCATATAAATGTTCATAGTATTTGCTAATGATCCTTTGTATTTCTGTGGTGTCAGTTGTTACTTCTCCTTGTTTATTTCTGATTTTGTGTATTTGGGTTTTCTCTCTTTGTTTCTTGGTGAGTGTAGCTAAGGGTCCATCAATCTTGTTTATCTTTTCAAAAAACCAGCTCTTTGTTTCATTGATCCTTTGAATTGTTTTTCTGGTCTCTATGTCATTTATTTCTGCTCTGATCTTCACTATTTCCTTCCTTCTACTTGCTCTGGGTTTTTCCTTTTGTTTGGTTTCTAGTTCTTTAAGTTGTGAGTTTAGATAGTCTATTAGAAATTTTTGTTGTTTCTTGAGGTAGGCCTGTAGTGCTATGAACTTCCCTCTCAGAACAGCTTTCACTGCATCCCATAGATTTTGTGTTGTTGTGTGTTCATTTTCATTGGTTTCCAGGAAGTTTTTAATTTCTTCCTTGATCTCCTCGGTAACCCATTCATTGTTTAATAACATGCTATTTAGCCTCCATGTATTCAAATGTCTTTGCATGTTCTTGTTGCAACTGATTTCTAGTTTCATGTCATTGTGATCTGAGAAGATGCTTGATATGATTTCAATCTTCTTGAACTTGTAGAGACTTCGTTTGTGTCCTAACATGTGGTCTATCTTTGAGAATATCCCATGTGCACTTGAGAAGAATGTGAATTCTATAGTTTTGGGGTGTAATTCTCTGTAAATATCTATTAAATCCATTTGGTCTAGTGCTTCGTTTAGAGTCTCTGTTTCCTTGTTAATTTTTTGTCTAGAGGATCTATCCAGTGATGTCAGCGGGGTGTTGAAGTCCCCTGCTATGATTGTATTGCTGTCAATTTCTCCTTTGAAGTCCTCCAGAAGATTTTTAATATATTTTGGTGCTCCTATATTCGGTGCATATATGTTTACCAAGGTTATATCTTCCTGTTGGATAGATACTTTCAATATTATGTAGTGACCTTCTTTGTCTCCAGTTATGGCTTTCATTTTGAAATCTATTTTATCAGAGATGAGTATTGCTACCCCAGCTTTTTTTTCCTTTCCATTTGCTTGGAAGATTTTTTTCCATCCCTTCACTTTCAGCCTATGTGAGTCTTTTGTTGTGAGGTGGGTCTCTTGTAAACAACATATATATGGGTTATGCTTTCTTATCCAATCCGCTACTCTGTGTCTTTTTATCAGAGCATTCAGTCCATTTACATTTAAGGTGATTATTGATATGTACTTAATTATTGCCATTTTTGTTCAGTGTGGTTCTACTTTCCTTCCTATTTCTTCTACTAATTACAGCAGTCCTTTTAACATTTCTTGCAGTGCTGGTTTGGTGCTAATGTATTCCCTTAGCCTTTCTTTTTGTCTGAGAAGCTCTTTATTTGACCTTCTATTTTGAATGACAGCCTTGCTGGGTAGAGTAGTCTTGGATTCAGATCCTTGTTTTTCATGACTTTGATTACTTCATGCCATTCCCTTCTGCCCTGTAGTGTTTCTGTTGAGAAGTCAGCTGATAGCCTGATGGGGGTTCCTTTGTAGGTAACCTGTTGCTTTTCTCTTGCTGCCTTGAGGATTCTCTCTTTGTCTTTAATTTTTGGCATTTTAATTACTATGTGTGTTGGTGTGGGCCTGTTTGGTTTCTTCTTACTTGGGACTCTCTGTGCTTCTTGAACTTGAATACCTTCTTTCTTCACCAAATTAGGGAAGTTTTCTGTCATTATTTCTTCAAATATATTCTCTAACCCTTGCTCATTTTCTTCTTCTTCAAGGACTCCAATGATGCGAATATTATTACGTTTCCAATTGTCCCACAGTTCTCTTAAGCTGTCTTCCTGTTTTTTCATTGTTTTTTCCTTTTGGTTTTCTGATTGATTGATTTTTTCTACCCTGTCTCCTAATTCACTGATCCGGTCCTCAGCTTCCTCTACTCTGCTGTTTAGTCCTTCCAATGTGTTCTTCATTTCTGCTATGTCATTCTTCATTTCTTCTTGCTGCTTCTTCATTTCTTCTTGCTGCTTCTTCATTTCCACTTAGTTGGTTTTCAGTGTTTCTATGTCTTTGCTCATGGTGTGGATGTCTTTACTCAAGTGTTGATGTCCTTACACATGCTGTTGAGCTTCCTGATGATCATGGCTCTGAATTCTAGCTCTGTTAACTTGCTTAACTCCGTTTCATTTATCTCATCTTTGGTAGAGGTCTCTTGTTCTTTCATTTGAGATCTGTTTCTTTTTTTTCACCATTTTGGCTATCTCAGTGGTTTCTGGAGCCTTCCAAATTTTCCTGTGGATGTTGGTGTTCTGTTGTTTGTGGCTCCCTCTACTGGGTTTGGATGAGCGTGGGAGGACCCACTTTAAACACCACCGTGGAGTCTTACTTTCCAGGGTGTATTTGCAAGCCGAGCAGAGGTTAAGTTATCCTCTAGCTTTTTGCCTAGAGGCTATTAGTCGTGGTTGCTTGAAGAGCCTTGGGTTTTCAGTTGAGTGTAAACCTCCCTCAGGTGTTTAAGGTAGTGCAGATGCTAGTAGTTAATGAGCCTCAGTTTGCATTTCCATGGCCCACTAGGGTGTGGCTGGATCTCCGAGGGAGGGGCTGCCGCCTCTCCCCAGAGTCCTGGGATGGAGTAAGATGGCCAGGCCATAGTCCTGCCTGGCTGCAACTCAGCAAAAGCTCTGAGCGCCCTCCAAATCCTGAGTGTCCCCACACAGTCCGCCCTCCCTCTGCCGGAGCCCAGGTGAGTGGCTGTGGCTATTTTAGCGCTCTGTCCCGGGTCTGTGCTGTGGAGTCGGCTCGGGCTTTAACCCCGAGGGCAGGCACTGCTCACGGCTAAGGCCACTGCTGTCCGTGGGCTCCCAGCCCCCCTCTCGCGCCTCCACAATCCTACCAGGATCGAGTCAGTGTCCCTGGTTGTATGGTCCTCGCAAGCTGCTTTTCTGTTGCTTTTTCCCGATGATTTGTCTTTATTTTAGTTGTAATTCCAGTTTGGTCCTGGGAGATGGTCTGTGTAGCTTCCATTCACTCTGGCGCCATTTTTTCACACTAATACCTACTGGGACTCCCACCCTCCAGGCTCCAGCTTGCAGGAGGCAGCTTGAAAGGCACCAGAGTCATATGGGGAAGAACTGAGCTGTTTGGCATTGGAGCGAGGGCTGGGGAGGCAGCTTTCTCCTGGACAGACGTGCTATCAGAGGCTTTTGTTCCTTTGGTGAGCCCTTCCCTGGGCTGGCAGACGCTATCATATCTGGGACTCCAGCAACCTGGCTCACACTGTTTGTCCCACCCTGGTGATTCTGGCTTCACTTTTTTTTTTTAACACATTTCACCATGATGGTATTTTATTCTTCTGTAACAGAATATACATGACTCTCGCCCTGGCCTGTTTGGTTCAGCGGTTAGAGCGTCGGCCTGCGGTCCAGAGAGACCCGGGTTTGGTTCCCGCTAAGGGCATGTACTTCGGTTGCAGTTTTTCCCCGACCCTGATTGGTCGTGTGGGTGGCAGCCACTCGATGTGTCACTTTCACATCGATGTTTCTCTCTCTCTCTCTCTCTTCCTCTCTCTCCCACCCACTCTATCTGAACAAAAAATGAAAAAATGTCCCCGGGTGAGGATAAAAAAAAAAAAAATGACTCTCATTCATTTTTTTGTTTTGTTTTTTACATATAAGTTTTTTTGTTTGTTTGTTTTGTTTTTATTGTTGAAAGTATTACAGCCTGGCTGGTGTAGCTCAGTAGTTGAGCATTGACACATGCACCAAGAGGTCACCAGATTGATTAGTGGTCAGTACACATGCCCATGTTGTGTGTCAAAACCCCAGTGGGCGGCAAGCTAGAGGAGGCCAATTGATGTTCTCTCTCATTGATGTTTCTTTCTCTCTCCCTCTCCTTTCCTCTCTCCTAAAATCTATAAAGAAAAACATTTTTTAGAAGAAAAAAGAGTCTGGCCAGTGTGGCTCAATGGTTGAGCTTCAAACCATGCACCAAGAGGTCACCAGTTCAATTCCTGGTCAGGACACGTGCCCAGGTTGTGGGCCCGATCCCCAATGGAGGGCATGCAGGAGGCGGCCAATTGATGTTTTCTGTCATTGATGTTTCTATCTCTCTCTCAGTCTCACTTTCTCTCTCTCTAAAAAAATCAATAAAGGAAAAATATTTTAAAATAAGTAAATAAAGGAAAAGAAAAGAAAAAATAAAATATTACAGGTGTCCTCCTTTTTTCCCCATTGACCCTCTCCTTCCCAATCCCACCCCCCTCGGGCCTTCCCCAGCCTAGTGTCCATATTGATTGGTTGTGGATACATGCATATAAGTTCTTTAGTTTATCTCTTCCCTCCCTTCCCACCCCTCATCCCTCTGAGGTTTGCCAGTCTGTTCCCTATTTCCATGATTCTGGATCTCTTTTGGTTGACAGTTCATTTTATTCATTATATTCCACAAATAACTGAGATCATGTGGTACTTATCTTTCTCTGACTGGCTTATTTCGCTTAGCATAATACTATCCAGGTACCCCCAAGACATTTCTGTTACACATAAACTTTTGGAGTGTTTGTTCCAGATCTGTGAAATATGTCGTTGGTACTTTAATAGGGATTGCACTGAATCTGTAGATTGTTTTAGGTAGTATGGATATTTTAATGATGTTGATTTTTTCCAATCCATGAACATTGTATATGTTTCCACTTTTTTATATCTTCTTGTATTTCTTTTTTTCAATGTCCTGTAGTTTTCTGAGAACAGGTCTTTTACCTCCTTGGTTAAGATTATTACTGGGTACCTTAATTTTTTTGTTGCAATGGTAAATAGGGTTGTTTTTTTACTTTCTCTTTCTGTGTATTCATTATTTGTGTATAAAAATGCAAATGATTTCTGGATGTTGATTTTGTATCCTGCTACTTTGCTGAATTCATGTATTAAATCTAGTATATTTTTTATGGAGTCTTTAAGGTTTATGTACAATATATCAGAAAATAGTGACATTTTCATATCCAACTTTCCTATTTGGATCCCTTTTATTTTTTCTTCTTGCCTAATTGCTATGGTTAAGACTTCTAGTACTATGTTAAATAAGAGTGGTGAAAGTGGGCATCCCTGTCTTGTTCCTGTTCTTAAGGAAAATGCTTTCAATTTTTGTCCATTGAGTATAATGTTGGCTGTAGGTTTTTCATATATGGTCTTTATTATGTTGAGATATGATCCCTTTATTCCCACATATGATCCCTCTATTCCCACATGCTTAGCATTTTTATCAGAAACGGTTCCTGGATTTTGTCAAATGCTTTTTCAGCATCTATTGATATGATTATATGGCTTTTATCTTTCATTTTGTTTATGTCGTATATCACATTTATTGATTTCTGAATATTGTACCAGTCTTGTATTCCTGGGATGAATCTCACTTGGTCATGGTGAATAATTGTTTAATGTATTGCTGGATCCGATTTACTAATATTTTGTTCAGGCTTTTGGCATCTATGTTCATCAGGGATACTGGCCTATAGTTTTCTTTCTTTGTAGTGTCTTTATCTGGTTTTAGAATTAGAATTATGTTGGCTTCATAAAACGAGTTTGGAAGTCTTCCTTGTTCTTGAAATTTTTGGAATAGTGTAAGGAGAATGGGTGTTAGTTCTACTTTCAATGTTCAGTAAACTCCCCAGTGAAGACATCTGGGCCTGGACTTTTGTTTGCTGGGAGTTCCTTGATTATATCTCCAATTTCTTCACTTGTTATTGGTCTGTTCAAGTGTCCTGTCTCTCCCCAGTTCAGTTTTGGGAGACTGTCTGGTTTTAGAAATTTGTCCATTTCACCTAGATTGTCAAATTTGTTGGTGTATAATTGTTCATAGTATGTTTCGATGATCCTTTGCATTTCTGTGGTGTCAATTGTTACTTCTTCTCTTTTGTTTCTGATTTTGTCTATTAGGGTCCTCTCTCTTTGTTTCTTGGTGAGTCTGACTAAGGGTTCAACAATCTTGTTAATCTTTTCAAAGAATCACCTCTTTGTTTCATTGATCTTTTGAATTTTTTTTTTTTTTTTTTTAGTCTCTGTTGTTTATTTCTGCTCTGACCTTTACTATTTCTTTCCTTCTACTTGCTCTGGGTTTTTCTTTTTGTTTAGTTTCTAGTTCTTCAAGTTGTAAGGTTAGACAGTCAATTAGAAATCTTTTTTGTTTCTTCAGATAGGCCTGTAGTGCTATGCACTTCCCTCTCAGGACTGCTTTCACTGTGTCTCATAGATTTTGTGTTGTTGTGTGTTCATTTTAATGGTTTACTTGAAGTTTCTTAATTATTCCTTGATCTCCTTGGTAATCCATTCATTGTTTAATACCATGCTGTTTAGCCTCCATGCGTTTGAATGTTTTCAAGTGCTTTTATTGTAATTGATTTCTATTTTCATGCCATTGTGACCTGAGAAGATGTTTGATATGATTTCAATCCTTTTGAACTTGTAGAGACTTAGTTTATGTCCTAACATGTGGTCTATCTTAGAGAATGTCCCATATGCACTTGAGAAGAACGTGAATCCTGTAGTTTTGGGGTGTAATTCTCTGTAGATATCTACTAAATCCATTTGATCTAGGGCATCATTTAGAGTCTCTGTTTTTTTGTTAATTTTTTGTCTAGAAGATCTGTCCAGTGATGTCAGTGGGGTGTTAAAATTCCTTGCTATGATTGTATTGCTGTCCATTTCTCGTTGAAATCTTCCAGAATTTTTTGACATTTTTTGGTGCTCCTACATTGGGTACATATATGTTTACCAAGGCTATATCCTCCTGTTGGATAGATCATTTCAATATTATGTAGTGGCCTTCCTTGTCTCTAGTTATGGCCTTCTTTTTGAAGTCTATTTTATCGGATATGAGTATTGCTACCCCAGCTTTTTTTCCCTTTTCGTTTGCTTGGAAACTTTTTTCCATCTCTTCACTTTCAACCTGAGTCTTTTGCTGTGAGGTGGGCCTCTTGTAAGCAATATATATGTGAGTCATGCTTTCTTATCCATTCAGCTATTCTGTGTCTTTTGATTAGAGTGTTTAATCCATTTGTGTTTAATGTTATTATTGATATGTACTTATTTATTGCCATTTCTATTTATTCTGGTTATGTTTCTCTTCCTATTTTATATACTTATCACAGCAGTCTTTTTAACATTTTTTGGAGTGCTGTTTTGGTGCTAATATACTCCCTTAGCCTTTTTTTGTCTGGGAAGCTCTTTATTTCATCTTCTATTTTGAATGATAGACTTGCTGGATAGGGTAGTCTTGGGTTCAAATCCTTGTTTTTCATAACCTTGGATACTTCATGCCCTTCCCTTCTGGCCTGTAGTGTTCCTGTTGATAACTCCTCTGATAGCCTTATGGGGACTATTTTGTAGGTAACCTGTTGTTTATCTCTTGCTGTCTTTAGGATTCTCTATCTTTAATTTTTGGCATTTTAATTATTATGTGTCTTGGTGTAGATCTCTTTGGGTTCTGCTTACTTGGGTCTCTCTCTGCTTCTTGAACTTGTATGCCTTTTTCTTTCACCAACCTAGGTTTGTTTTCTGTCACTATTTCTTCAAATATATTCTCTAACTCTTGCTCATTTTCTTCTTCTTCTGGAATGCCTATGATGCGGATGTTGTTACAGTTCACATTGTCCCACCGTTCTCTTAAGCTTTTTTAAATTGTTTTTTTTTTCTTTTTCGTTCTCTGATTCGGTGATTTTTTTTCTACCATCTTCCAATTCACTGCTCTGATCCTTGGTTTCCTCTACTCTGCTGGTTATTCCTTCCAATGTGTTCTTTATTTCTGCTATGTCATTCTTCATTTCCACTTGGTGGTTTTTCATTTTTAGTTGGTTGATTTTCATTGTTTCTATATCTTTAGTCATGTTATTAAGGTGTTTAGTCATGCTGTTGAGTGTCTTCATAACCATTACTCTGAACTCTGCCTCTGATATCTTGCTTAATTCCATTTTATTTATCCCTTCTTCTGTAGAATTCTCTTGTTCTTTCATTTGGGATTTTTTTTTCTTTGTTTCATCATTTTGACTGTTTCAATGGGTTTTGGAGCCTGCCAAATTTTCCCTGTGGATGTTGGTGTTCCACTGATTGTGGCTCCCTCAATTGGTTTTGGATGACTATGGGAGGGCCCGTGTTAAACACCAATGTCAAGTCTTACTTTCCTGGGTAGATTTGCAGGCCAAGCAAAGATTCAGTTATTCTGTAGCTTTTGCTTGCAGGCTATTTGTATCAGTTACTTGATGAGCCTCAGGTTTTAGCCCTTAGCTGAATGAAAATTCCCTCAAGTGGACAAGGAAAGAGGATTTCCAGCAGGTGGGGTAATTGCTTTCCCCTGGTTTAAAGTTGCTTTGATAAGAAAGTGGTTTCTGTGGTGTGGATTGTTGGCTCAGCACAGGTGTCTAGGCCTCTGCCTTCACAGCTCAGTCCCCAGAGCCACAAGGTGGTATTAAATTCCCAAGGAGTGTGCAGTTGCTTTACTCTCAGGCTAAAACAGAGGGTTACTTGGCAGAGATGGCTACTGAAGCCATGGAGGAGGGGCTCAGCATAGGAACTCAGGCCTCAGCCTTCACAGCTTAGTCCTCAGAGCCAGGACCCCCAACACTGGGAGCCAGGTCCAAATTTCAAAAGGCATCTTCTATTTCCCCCTTTGCTTGCTGGTAGACTCTAGCTGTTATTGAGCCTCAATTTGCATTTCTCCAGCAGGGTGGTGTTAAATTCCTGAGGGAAGGGTTGTTGTTTCTCCCCAGGGCTCTGGGAAGGTGCTCTTTGAGTAAGATGGCTATTGTCCTATAAAGGAATGATTCAGCATAAAATTCCCGGTGTCCTCCTTCCCAGCTCTCTCCAGTGCCACAAACCCTCAACTCTCTCCACACAGTTACAATCCAGTCTGCCCTCCCTTTGCCAGAGCCCAAGGTGAGTGGCTGTAGCTGATTTAGTGCCTTGGGCCTTCAGGGAAGTGCCATTGTTCCCAGCACCTTGGCTCTTATGAATTCCTAAGCCAGGTGTTTTGTGGGAGCCTTTCCCTGCTCTGCCACTCTGTGTTATGGACCTGGCTTGGTGTTTTAACCCCTCACTTCTCAGAGGGAACTGCTCACAGATAAGCCAGCCCTCAGCTGCTGCCTGTGGGCACTCAGCTGGCCCTCTTGCACCTCCACAGCTCCTACCAGGCTCGATTTGGTGTCCTCTTTCCATCCCTGGTTATAAGGGTTCTCTTCAGTGGCTCTTCAGTTGGTTTTTCCTGATGACTTATCTTTATTTCAGTTGTAATTCCAGTTTGGTCCTGGGAGATGGTCTGTGTAGCTTCCATTCACTCTGCCAGCTTTTTTCAACTCCCTGTTAGAACCAGATGTAATATTTAAAATAGTTAACAGTCAGAATCCAATAGGCATTGAACAATCAGAAAAGATGCATACCTGAGCTAGTTAGTTAATGTCCCTTAATTCACTAGAACTGAACTCCTTAGTTGCTAGTTTTAGGAGGATGGGGTGTAGGTTGAAAAGGCTTGTCCTGCCCTTGCAAAACAGCTGGAACTGGAACTGGGAGTTACACTACAGTAATCTCCAATCACACAGCTAGTACATAACTGAGCTGAGAATGGAGACCAAGATTCCCAAAACTATGTTAATACTGGCCCCTCCTACGAAAAAAGGAAATCAAAGGCTAATGCTATACACCTGATGACTCACATTTCATGACTTAATTATGACACATGCTTATACAAGTTATAATTCTATAATAAGCTTCTGCATTGGAAAAGAGAAATTGCATTTCACCTGGAAATGTTTATCTGGAAGGACTATAAATTACTCCAGTAAAATTTTGGAATAATAAAAAATGATATAACCATTGTTTTGGATGCCAGGTCACTCTATATATATATTTTTTCATTTAAAGATAGAGGATTCAACCACTAAAAGACAAAGTTCGGCTTTCCACTAGCCTCTAGTAATTTTCACAAGAATGGTTAGGTGTGAACTTGATTGACAGGTGTAGTAACTAACATTCTTCTTACAAGTACTTCATGCTCATTTTTAAACCTTGGAAAATACACAAAAATATAAAGACTATGAAAGTCACCCACTACCCTACTGCCCAGGGATATAACCACAGTTAAACTTTTGATATATTTTCTTTCAATCTTTTTATTATGCATATACACACAAAAATTAAAATTACCTATATATATTTAAAAACTAAATATTATGAGCATTTTCTAATGGTCATTAATATTTCTGAGAAACAAAATTTAAAGTTTTCTTAACACTCTGACATATCGATGCAACATACTTCATTTAACCATCCTTCTATTTTTGGAGAACAGCAGGGCTTGGACAGGAAATCAATGGTTATGTAAATAACAAGACCTGAATTAACTACAGAAGATTAAGAACCCCAGGTTATTTCTTGGTCTCTGCAAGTTAGTAGAATCCAGGAAGGCTGGACAATCAAATACAGTATTTTTAGCCTCTAGAAGGATTCATCCATATTAATATATGTTTAGCCTTTTCTTGCTGATGTGTTGTGCTGAAAGATATCCCCAGAGAAAAATGTTTGAGGGGCTCCTTATCACAATAGTGAGACTCATTCTTATATGGGTAGATACCAGTACCAGAGAACACCACTAAGATAATTCAACTGGGCCAATAAGAACCCAGCTTTAGTCTAAGAAAAGTGAATCAAGGTTTCTATTACCAAATGTATAATATTTTAAAAATATTAAAACAAGTTGAAATTAGTCAATTATTGCATTTTTTAATCCTCTAAGTGATAGTCCAAATTTAATGAGGGGATTTATGGCTCCATAAAATATAAATTGTAATGTCTTATAGCTAGGCACATAAAGAGGTGCCCACTCTTCTCCAGATATATCATTTACAAAATTGTATTCTTGCTGGTATCTTTGACTTGAGGAGGATTGTGTGATGACACATAGTTCAGCTGGAACAGAGAACAGAGCAGGTCACTTAGGGATGGATCAGAGTTGAAGCACTCTAATGGAACAATGCTTTCAAAGGATGATGAAAAAAACAGCCAGCAGTACACCAAAGTATACTACTGTCATTGGGAAGTCACTGCCCAACCAGGGGTCACATTTCCCAGTCCCTCTTGCATCTTTTAGGGCCATATGACTAGTTCTGGCCAATGAAATAAAAGCAGAAGAGGAGAATTTACCACCTCTGAACCAGTGTCAAGTATTCCATCCTTGCACTTTCTTTCACTTCTGTAGTTACCATGGAAGCTCATACCAAACATCACAGCAACACAAGATGAAAGGAGGCTGCATTTTTGAGTCACATTTAGAGAAACTGCCCAAGACAACAGACTACCCAAGAACATCAACAATGGATTTTGTGTGACTGAGAAATAAATATTTATTATGTTAAACCCATTGACATTTGAAGGTTGTTTGTTAAATTACTCATCCTATCTCAACAGGGACTCACTAAAAAGGCCTCTGCTATCTGACAATCTGATTTGGCAAAGATGAAGCATGGGGGAAAAGATAAGTGTGGAGCACTTATTCAAGACATATATCATTGTTTCTCAATAAAAACTGGGGGGAGGGATGGAGAACAACATAAATGGTGGGAAAGACAGGGCAGAAAGAGAACAAAGAACCAAGTTTTATAGTCACAGGGAATCAAACTTGAAGTTCTAGAAAATCAAGGCAGTGGAGGGAAGTTTAAAATCAACTTTATTTTTTATATGACTGAGCTCTTGATTTGCTCCCTGGCCTACATGACAAATGAAACAAGTTACAAACATATTTCTATCAACAAGCAGTGTTTCTTTGGTATTCAAATCATTTCTGTTCCCCAAATAATCTCCCTTTTTGATTGATGACTCTTCGCTCTTGATTTTAGATCACATTCTAATTCATTGAGTTCTCTTGAGATTTTGGTTACTGGTTGAAGCAACAACAAAGGCATGAAAAATAGTTTCAGATTTCATTACACAGATTAAAAATGTTAATGAATTCTTTTTGATCCTGAGCAACATCACTCAGTTTCGCAGTCAGCTATAGATTTTTCAAAGCTCTAAAAACATTAACAGTGAAATGAAACTGATATCTTAAGTGGTAAATGCTGCTTGTATTACTGTCCAAGGATAAAAGAGTGTCAAATTGTTATACAGTGTTAGCCCTTGTTTCTGCAATCCCTCTCTGGGGGAATTGCTGATTTTCATTTCTATCTATCTGTCTATCTATCTATCTATCTATCTATCTATCTATCTATCTATCTATCATCTATCATCTATTTTAAACTAGCTAGTTAGCTCATTTTCAGCCCTAATAATGAATTGGGCAGGGAATATACTAACTGCTAAAACCAAACCTAACTAGAACTGAGAGTCTTACGGAAGACCCAGCCATACTAAAAGATGGGCTCTAGAATGTCTTACTGTTCTAGGACAAAATAGGTTTACAGCTGTTCATATCAAAAAATAATACAATAATTAATAAATAATAATACAAGAATAAACTCTGTTTCACATACTCACAACTGTAAACCTACTTTTACCCCATCCTGTATGATCCTGGGATGGCCAGTGTATACTATCTCCACTGGCCTCCCAATTCTTACAGTATGGGCATTACATCCTTAATAACCAGCCCAGAATCTGGCCCATAGTAAATACTTGACAAATGTACAATCAGTAGAAATAAGTTCTGTAATGCTCAGAGTCACAATTTTATTGGAATGCTTTCTGAATTGGCAATGTCTGTTTACATGAGCTTCTGCCTCAGTTTTTTATTAGGGCTGAATATCATCCTTGCAAACCAGCCGCAGCATCCCCAATACTACTCAGGACCCTCTTACAGGACTTTGGACCTTATTCTCAGTAGATTCATTTACTGTTTGAGGACCTTCTCCAAAAGAACCAAAAGTCACTCTCCACTTGATTTAAGAGAATCACCCACTCCAGCCAAATATACCCCTCCCACCCAGGTATATACATACAAACTGGGGTTTTTGAAAAGCCCCATATAAACTTTGGTCAAGGAAGAGTTCACCCCACTCCACTGGATACTGCATTTTCTATCGTTGGATAGACATGCCTTAAGAATACAACCTGTTACTCCTCTGCCTTGTCTCCTAACTGAAACCAGCCATGAGAGCCAGACAGGTGCCAGGTTCAGAATGCATACTGAAGCTCACAGGATACAGGCAAGAATGAGCATATACCCATTTTCCTTTCTCCATCTCCACCTCCAAAGCCTTCACTTAATTTTTATCTTAAACTGTCTGTTTGATTGCAAGTCATCTCAAATCCTTTTTTTTTTTTAAATAAAATATAAGGAAAAAATAAAATAACAGTCAATTATACACTGGCCTTGCTTGTTGTCTTAAAGGCCTATATAAGCTTTCCTTCATGGTGACACCTTGGTTATCTAAAAGCAGCTTAACTTGTGAAGTTGTGAATAACCATTAATCGATTGATGATTTGGACATGGGTATTTCTGGAGAATTGTCCTGATTATCCATCTCGCCCCAGCTAGCAACAGTCTCTTCAATAAATGATATTCAGAAAATTGGACAGGAACATCCAAAAAATGAAACTAGAGCACCTTTTTTACACCATACACAAGAATAAACTCAAAATGGATAAAATACTTAAATGTAACACTCAAAACCATAAAAATCATGGAAGAAAACATAGACAGTAAAAATTCAGACATTTCTCTTAGCAATGTGTTTGCAGATGTAAATCCTTTGGCAAGTGAAACAAAAGGAAAAAATAAACAAATGGGACTACATCAAACTAAAAAGCTTTTCCACAGCAAAAGAAACCATCCACAAATAGACAACCCACTGAATGGGAGAACATATTTGCCAATGATAACATCTGATAAGGGTTTAATTTCCCAAATATCTAAATAACTCATAATACTCAAAGCCAAGAAGGCAAACAAAAAAAGGGAACCCTAGTGCATTGTTGGTGGGAATGCAGACTGGGAAACAGTGTGAAGATTTCTCAAAAAAATAAAAATGGAACTGCCCTTTGACCCAGTGATCTCACTTCTGGGTATATATCCTAAGAATCCCAAAACAACAGTCAGAAAGAATATATGCACCCTAATATTCATAACAGCATTATTTACAATAGCCAAGATCTGGAAACAGCCCAAGTGCCTATTAGTAGATGAGTGGATAAAAAAGCTGTGGTACATTTACACAATGGAATACCATGCAGCTTTAAAAAAGAAGGATGGATCCACCTGGAGATTATTATGCTAAGTGAAATAAGCCATTTAGAGAAGACAAATACTATATGATCTTGCTTATATGTGGAATCTAATGAACAAAAACTGATGAACAAAATAGAAACAGAGGTATGGATATATGGAACAGACTGACAGCTGTCAGAGGGGAGGGGGTTTGGGGGATGGATGAAAGAAGGTGAAGGGATTAAGCAAAAACACACACACAGAGAGAGAGAGAGAGAGAGAGAGAGAGAGAGAGAGAGAGAGAGAGAGAGAACAGTGTGGTGATAGCCAGAGGAAAGGAGGATGGAGGGTATGTGGAGGTAAGTAAAGCAGGGGGAAATGAGGACTTAAGAAACTTTGCTTGCAGTGATGGGCACAAGATGCAGTGTGCAGATGATGTCTTGTTGAGTCATACACTTAAAACCTGTGAACCAATGTCACCCCAATAAATTCAATTAAAAATGTTAACTAAATAAATTCATAGCATTAACTTGGAACACCTCTTGACAATTGCAACATAAGCCAAATTATTAATGAGACAATTGCTGATATGCTCAGACTTCTGGGTAGTGATGCTAAGTTACCCCCTCACATGTACATTCACTAGGAAATAATCATAATTAATTTTTGTATAGCCTTGAACTATCATTAATGATAAATAATGATGACAATTATATTCAATGTTATTGACAATATGACTGATAATACTGTTAATAAATTAGATTCAAGGTCTTATCTAAAACAAATGTTCTAATGGGCAGAAAGAAGTACTGTCTCATTTGAATTCTAAGGGTATAAGTTGGATAACCTTAGAGGTGATAAGTCTCCAATTCAACAAACACTCAGGCCTCTGCTCTGAGTGAGAATGAGGATATCCTTGTACTTCCCACTTGCATTCATTAGCCAATGCTTCCAGCTTCCTGGAAAGAGACCCAGAGAGGTGGCACTGGAGGCACCCAATAAACTGGGAAAGATCCAGTTCAGGTCAATGTTATTAGAGGAGAAACCTTGCCAGAAATGCCAAGTCACCATTTTCCTCTGGTAATGACTATACTGCTACCTGTCTATGAGGTTTTTGACCCAGCAATTCCACTTCTGAGAATTTATCTGAAGAAACCCGAAACACTAATGTGAAAGAATATACGCACCCCTATGTTCATTGCAGCATTATTTACAATAGCCAAAATTTGGCATCACCCAAGTGTCCATCAGTAGATGAGTGAATAAAAAAGATTGGTATGTTTATGCAATGGAATACTACTTGGCCTTATAAAAGAAGGAAATCTTACCTTTTGTGACAGCATGGATGGAACTGGAGAGTATTATGCTAAATGAAATAAGCAAGTCAGAGAAAGATAAGTACCGCATGATTTCACTCATATGTAGAATCTAACAAACAAAATAAACTAACAAATTGGAGACAGACTCATGGATACAGAGAACAGACAGCTGTCTGAGGGGAGAGGGAGCAGAGCTAGTGAGAAGGGTGAAGGAAATAAGCAAAAAAACAAACAACCTCATAGACAAACTCTTCTCTATTTTGTTCCTTATTCTCCTCATGGTGATCCACTCCAAAGGGAAATCAAGGCAAAGAAGATGCAGTGTTGGGAATAAGGAAATGGAGGTCAAGTACAGCTGAGCCTTGACGTGGTTTTCCCTGGCTGGTGATGGGATATGTTAAGATGTGTAAGAGGGTCTACAGTCCAGTCTGGCCCCCTACAGTAGAGGAGCAGATGAAGGGATGGCAAAGATGAATGAGGTGAAATTATCTTGCCTGGCTCCAGAAGCATCTGGTGTGGCACAAGGCCCTGAGCATAATGTCATTATGGGAGAAGAGAGTCAGAAGTAGACCAAAAGAGATTTAACTCTGTGTAAATGAGAAGAAAGAGACAGGGATGGCACCCAGGGGTTAACTCCTCCCATTATGCTCCCAGAAATAGGTTGCCAGATTTAGAAAATAAACATATAGGACACCCAATTAAATTTGAATTTCATATAAACAATGACTGATTTTTAGCATAAGTATATCCCAAGTATGGAATGGGATATACTTATACTAAAAATTGCTGTTTATCTGAAATTCAAATTTATCTGGGCAACCCTACATAGAATTGTTTAATAATTTAAGTATTGGAGTCAGATAGAACTGGGTTTGAAAACAGTCCCACTGGGCAAGTCACTTAATTTTGTGTTTATTTGCCTCAGTTTCCTCAGCTGTAAATGGGGAATAATAATAGTGCTTATTGCACAGGGCTATTGTGAAGACAGTAATTATGCAGAGAATGTTAGTTTGTCATTATCTGGAAGCACATTAGGGGACAGAATAACTGGATCATAAAGGTGGCAGTAAACAGTTTGCTCTGCTCCGATTGTGACCCTTATAAAAATGAGCCCTGAAAGCATTATCTCTAACACACTCTTCCTCCACTGACTGCTGAAGGAACAACTTCCGCAGCATCTCAGACTGTCCAAGACAAATACAATATCTTCTCCAGAAGCTACAACTCCTCAAGACAACCTTTTGTGTGTTCATAGAACCACCCTTCTACCAGGCTCAAAAAGTCTATGATTCATCTCTGCCACTCCCTCTCCCCTGGCCCCACATCTAATATATTTGGTTGAATTAATTATTTTCTGGTTGCATATTAATTTCTTTTCAATACTGTAAGACTATAAAATTCTGACTTGGCATTATAACCATGATCTTCTTGGTACACTCACATGCTGCTTATCTGATGAATACTCCTTCCATAAGTAGGAGATATTTTTACTGATTTTGGTATAAATGCTATACCTGTGACTTCCTTCATATAAGAAAACAATAATGGGAACCCTGTCTATTTAGGTCACAGACCTTGGATCTGATCTAAAAGCCTAAGTTTTATTTCGTTGTTCCTCTTTCAGAAAAATCAATATATATATAACACAGACTTAAAACCTCTTCCATATTCTTAACTACATTAGGCATGTTTCTATGCAATCTGAATCCAATTGCTTTTGCAACTGTATCCTATGCCAACACAGAATACCCACCAGTCCATAGACATACCTTTCCTTTTCTACCTCCTTGCTTCTTTGATTTTTGCTACTCCTTCAAATTCACATTTTGAGACCAGCAACTTACACCATACACAAGAATAAACTCAAAGTGGATAAAAGACTTAAATGTGACTCGTGAATCCATAAATATCCTAGAAGAGAACGTAGGCAACAGAATTTTGGACATCATACGCAACAGAATCTTCACTGATACATCACCTAAGGCAACAGAAACAAAGGAAAAAAACAAAAACATGGGACTACATCACACCCAAAAGCTTCTGCACAGCAAAAGAAACAACCATCAAAACGGAAAGGGAACCCAATGCATGGGAGAGCATAATTGCCAATGATACATCAGATAAGGGATTAATCTCTAAAATATATACAGTGCTCATACAACTCAACAAAAGGAAGACAAAGAACCCAATTAAAAAATGGGCATAGGAACTAAATAGACACCTCTCCAAACAGGACATAAAAATGGCTGAGGGACATAAGAAGAAATGCTCTACACCATTAATCATCAGAGAGATGCAAATTAAAACAACAATGAGGTATCACCTCACACCTGTCGGAATGGCCGCCATCAACAAATCATCAAACAAGTGTTGGTGAGGGTACGGAGAAAGGGGACTCTAGTACACTGATGGTGGGAATGCAGACTGGTGCAGCCACTATGGAAAACACAATGGTGTTACTTCAAAAAATTAAAAATTGAATTGCCATTTGACCCAGTGATCCCACTTCTTGGAATATACCCTAAGAAGCCAGAAACACCAATCAGAAAGAATATATGTACCCCCATGTTCATCGCAGCACTATTTACAATAGCTAAGATCTGGAAACAGCCCAAGTGTCCATCAATAGATGAGTGGATTAAAAAAGCTGCGGTAAATATACACATTGGAGTACTATACGGCTGTAAGAAAGAAAGAACTCTTATCCATTGAGACGACATGGAGGGACCTGGAGAGTATTATTCTAAGCGAAAAAAGCCACGCAGAGAAAGAAAAATATCACATGATCCCACTTATTTGTGGAATATAATGAACATAACAGTCTGAAACAGGGTAGCCCCAGAGACGTGGAAGTAGGGTACAGACTGACAACCCTCAGAAGAGGGGGTGGGGGTGGAGGGAAAACATAAACCACAAAACTTATATGCATGTAAGCATAACTGAAGGAAATGGACAACAAAGCTTGGGGACGGGGTGGGGGGATGAGGAGAGGGTGTCAATGGGGAAAAAAGGAGAAATATCTGTAACAAAAATAAATTAATAAAACTAAGATATACTGGAAATGGCGGCGGAGTGAATGGAAGCTACACAGATGATCTCCCAGGACCAAATGGGAATTACAACTAAAATAAAGACAAATCATCGGGAAAAAGCAACAGAAAAGCAGCGAGAGAGAATGATACAACCAGGGACACTGAATGAGCCTGGTAGGATCTGCAGAGGCGCGTGAGGGGGGCGAGCTGGGAGCCCACAGACAGCAGCGGACTTAGCTGTGAGCAGCGGCCATACCTGGGAGCAGTGGCAGCGCGTGCCCTCGGGGTTAAGAGCCCCAGCGGCTCCACAGTGCAGAGGGCCGAGACAGAACACTAAATAGCTACAGACACTCACCTGGGGCTCCAGCAGAGGGAGGGCGGACTGGACAGGAACTCTGTGGGGACACCTGGGATTTGGAGGGCGCTCAGAGTTTGTGCTGAGCTGTGGCCACAAAGGATGGTGGTGGCCAGCCCCTCCTTCCAGGTTACAAAAAAGAGCAGCCAAGTTTACTCCTTTAGAGAGCTGTGGAAGCCCCTCCCTCGTAGATTCCAAGGTGAGGAAAAGAGGTAAAAAAATGCAAATTGAGGCTCATTATCACCCAGCATTGGCCCGACCCTCAGGAAATCCTCTCAAACTACAAACACCTTAGGGAGTTTCTCATTCAACTGAGATCCTAAGGCTTTTCAAGTAACTGAGGCTAATAGCCTCCAGGTAAAAAGCTAGAACATAACTGAACATTTCCTGAGCTTGCAAATCTACCCAGGAAAGTGAGACTTGACAGTGGTGTTGAAGGAGGGCCCTCCAGGCTAATCCAAACCCAGTAGAGGGAGCCACAAATAGCAGAACACCAATACCCACAGGGAAAATTTGGCAGGCTCCAAAACCCACTGAGATAGTAAAAATGGTGAAACAAAGAAACAGATCCCAAATGAAAGAAAAAGAGAACTCTACTGAAGATGAGATAAATGAAATGCAGTTAAGCAAATGATCAGAGGTAGAGTTCAGAGCCATGATCTTGAGGAAACTAAACAACATGAGTAAGGATAACGACACAATGAAAACCAACCAAGAGGAAATAAAGAATGACATAGCAGAAATAAAGAACACATTGGAAAGACTGAGCAGCAGAGTAGAGGAAGCGGAGGACCGGATCAGTGAATTAGAAGACAGAGTAGAAAAAATCAATCAATCAGAAAACCAAAAGGAAAAAACAATGAAAAAACAGAAAGATAGCTTAAGAGAACTGTGGGACAACTGGAAACATAAAAACATTCGCATTATAGGAGTCCCTGAAGAAGAAGAAAATGAGCAAGGGTTAGAAAATATATTTGAAGAAATAGTGACAGAAAACTTTCCTAACCTGGTGAAGAAAGAAGGCAATCAAGTTCAAGAAGCACAGAGAGCCCCAAGTAAGAAGAACCCAAACAGGCCCACACCAAGACACATCATAATTAAAATGCCAAAAATTAAAGACAAAGAGAGAATCCTAAAGGCAGCAAGAGAAAAGCAACAGGTTACTTACAAAGGAACCCCCATAAGGCTATCATCTGACTTCTCAACAAAAACACTACAGGCCAGAAGGGAATGGCATGAAGTAATCAAGGTAATGAAAAACAAGGATCTGAATCCAAGACTACTCTATCCAGCAAGGCTATCATTCAAAATAGAAGGTCAAATAAAGAGCTTCCCAGACAAAAAAAAACAAAAAAACAAAAAAACAAAAAAACAAAAAAACGCTAAGGGAATATATTAGCACCAAACCAGCACTGAAAGAAATGTTAAAAGGACTGCTGTAATTAGTAAAAGAAATAGGAAGAAAAATAGAACCACACTGAACAAAAATGGCAATAAATAAGTACGTATCAATAATCACCTCAAATGTAAATGTATTGAATGGTCTGATAAAAAGGCATGGAGTAGCTGACTGGATAAGAAAGCATGATTCACATATATGTTATTTACAAAGACACCCAACTCACAACAAAAGACTCACATACGTTGAAAGTAAAGGGATGGAAAAAAATCTTCCAAGCAAACAGAAAGGAAAAAAAAAAGATGGGGTAGCAATGCTCATATCTGATAAATTAGATTTCAAATTGAAGACCATAATTAGAGACAATGAAGGTCACTACATAATATTGAAAGGGTCTAACCAAAGGGAAGATATAACCTTGGTAAACATATATGCACCCAATATAGGAACACCAAAATATATTAAAAATCTTCTGGAGGACTTCAAAGGAGAAATCGACAGGAATACAATCATAGCAGGAGAATTCAACACCTCACTGACATCACTGGAGAGATCATCTAGACAAAAAATTAACAAGGAAACAGAAATTCTAAATGAAGCACTAGATCAAATGGATTTAATAGATATATACAGAGAATTACACCCCAAAACTGCAGAATTCACATTCTTCTCAAGTGCACATGGGACATTCTCAAAGATAGACCACAAGATAGGACACAAACTAAGTCTCTACAAGTTCAAGCACATTGAAATCATATAAAGCATCTTCTCAGACCAAAATGGCATGAAACTAGAAATCAATTGCAACAAGAACATGCAAAGACATTTGAATACATGGAGGCTAAATAGCATGTTATTGACCAATGAATCGGTTACCATGGAGATCAAGGAAGAAATTAAAAACTTTCTGGAAACTAATGAAGATGAACACACAACAACACAAAATCTATGGGATGCAGCAAAAGCAGTTCTGAGAGGGAAGTTCGTAGCACTACAGGCCCACCCCAAGAAACAAGAAAAATTTCTAATTGACTACCTAACCTCACAACTTAAAGAACTAGAAAGCAAACAAAAAGAAAACACTAGAGCAAGTAGAAGGAAGGAAATAGTAAAGATCAGAGCAGAAATAAATGACATGGAGACCAAAAAAACAATTCAAAGGATCAATGAAACAAAGAGCTGGATTTTTGAAAAGATAAACAAGATTGATGGACCCTTAGCTAGACTCACCAAGAAACAAAGAGAGATAACCCAAATACACAAAATCAGAAATGAAAGAGGAGAAGTAACAACTGACACCACAGAAATACAAAGGGTCGTTAACAAATACTATGAACATTTATATGGCAACAAATTCGACAATCTAAGTGAAATGGACACATTTCTAGAAACACATAGTCTCACAAAACTGAACTGGGAAGAGATAGAAACTTGAACAGGCCAATAACAACAAAGGAAATTGAAGATGTAATCAAGACCCTCCCAGCAAACAAAAGCCCAGGCCCTGATGGCTTCACAGGGGAGTTTTACCGAACATTCAAAGAAGAACTAACATCCATTCTCCTCAAACTATTCCAAAAAATTCAAGAAGAAGGAAGACCTCCAAACTCAATTTATGAGGCCAGCATAATTCTAATTCAAAAACCAGAAAAAGACACTACAAAGAAAGAAAACTACAGGCCAATATCCCTGATGAACATAGATGCCAAAATCCTAAACAAAATACTAGCAAATTGAATCCAGCAATATATCAAAAAAATTATTCACCATGACCAAGTGGGATTCATCCCAGGGATGCAAGGCTGGTCCAATATTCCCAAATCAATAAATGTGATACATCACATAAACAAAATGAAAGATAAAAACCATATGATCATATCAATAGATGCTGAAAAAGCATTTGACAAAATCCAGCACCCATTTCTGATAAAAACGCTCAGAAATTTGGGAATAGAGGGATCATACCTCAACATTATAAAGGCCATATATGAAAGACTTACAGCCAACATCATACTCAATGAACAAAAACTAAAGCATTTCCCTTAAGATCAGGAACAAGACAAGGATGCCCACTTTCACCACTCTTATTTAACATAGTACTGGAAGTCTTAGCCAAAGCAATCAGACATGATGAAAAAATAGAAGGGATCCAAATTGGAAAGGAGGAAGTGAAACTGTCATTATTCGCAGATGACATGATATTATACATAGAAAACCCTAAAGACTCCATCAAAAATCTACTAGACTTAATAAATGAATTTGGCAACGTAGCAGGATACAAAATTAACGTCAAGAAATCGATGGCATTCTTATACACCAATGATGAACTCACGGAAAGAGAAACTAAAGAAACAATCGCATTTACCATTGCAGCAAAAAAATTAAGATACCTAGAAATAAACTTAACCAAAGAAGTAAAGGACCTATTTGCAGAAAACTACAGGACATTGAAAAAAGAAATAGAGGAAGATATAAAAAAGTGGAAACACATACCTTGTTTATGGATTGAAAGAATTAACATCATTAAAACATCCATACTACCCAAAGCAATCTATAGATTTAACGCAATCCCCATCAAAACACCAACGACATATTTCATCGAACTAGAACAAATACTTCAGAAGTTCATATGGAACCAAAAAAGACCCCGAATAGCTACAGCAATCTTGAAAAAGAAGGACAAATTAGGCGGGATCACAATACCAGACATCAGGTTATACTACAAAGCTACTGTAATCAAAACAGTCTGGTACTGGCACAAGACCAGGCACATAGATCAATGGAATAGAACAGAGTACGCAGAAATTGACCCAAAATATTATGCTCAATTAATATTCGACAAAGGTGGCAAGAGCATACAATGGAGTAAAGACAGCCTCTTTAATAAATGGTGTTGGGAAAATTGGACCACTACATACAAAAAATGAAAATAGACCATCATCTTACACCATACACAAGAATAAGCTCAAAATGGATAAAAGACTTAAATGTGACTCATGAATCCATAAAAATCCTAGAAGAAAATGTAGGCAACAAAATTTCGGACATCATACGCAGCAGAATCTTCACTGACATATCACCTAAGGCAACAGAAACAAAGGAAAAAAATGAACACATGGGACTACATCAAACTCAAATGCTTCTGCACAGCAAAAGAAACAACCATCAAGGTGGAAAGGCAACCCACTGTATGGGAGAGCATAATTGCCAATGATATATCAGATAAGGGATTAATTTCCAAAATATATAGAGTGCTCATACAACTCAACAAAAGGAAGACAAAGAACACAATTAAAAAGTGGGCAGAGGAACTAAATAGACACCTCTCCAAAAAGAACATACAAATGGCTAAGAGACATATGAAGAAATGCTCAACATCATTAATCATCAGAGAGATGCAAGTTAAAACAACAATGTGGTATCACCTCACACCTGTCTGAATGGCCGCCATCAACAAATCATCAAACAACAAGTGTTGGCGAGGGTGTGGAGAAAAGGGGACTCTAGTACACTGCTGGTGGGAATGCAGACTGGTGCAGCCACTGTGGAAAACACTATGGTGTTACCTCAAAAAGTTAAAAATTGAATTGCCATTTGACCCAGTGATCCCACTTCTAGGAATATACCCTAAGAAGCCTGAAACACCAATCAGAAAAAATACATGTACCCCCATGTTCATAGCAGCACTATTTACAATAGCTAAGATCTGGAAACAGCCCAAGTGTCCATCAGTGGATGAATGGATAAAAAAAGCTGTGGTACATATACACAATGAAGTACTATGCAGCTGTAAGAAAGAAAGATCTCTTATCCTTTGAGATGACCTGGAGGGACCTCAAGAGTATTATCCTAAGCGAAACAAGCCAAGCAGAGAAAGGCAAATATCACATGATCTCACTTATTTGTGGAATATAATGAACCTAACAGTCTGAGGAACAGGGTAGACCCAGAGATGTGGAAGTAGGGTATAAACTGACACCCCTCAGAAGAAGGAGTGGGGGGGAGGGAAGAGATAAACCAAAGAACTTTTGCGCATGTATGCATAAGTGATGGACATGGACAACAAAGCTGGGGACAGGGTTGGGGGTTGGGGAGGAGGGTGTCAATGGGGAAAAAAGGAGAAACATCTGTAACAACAATAAATTAATAAAAATAAATAAATAAATTTAAAAAAATGGGCAGAGGAACTAAATAGACACCTCTCCAAACAGGACATACAAATGGCCAAGAGACATATGAAGAAATGCTCAACATCACTAATCATCAGAGAGATGCAAAATAAAACATCAATGAGGTATCACCTCACACCTGTCGGAATAGCGGCCATCAACAAAACATCAAACAACAAGTGTTGGCGAGGGTGTGGAGAAAAGGGGACTCTAGTACACTGCTGGTGGGAATGCAGACTGGTGCAGCCACTATGGAAAACACTATGGTGTTACCTCAAAAAATTAAAAATTGAATTACCATCTGACCAATGATCCCACTCCTAGGAATATACCCTAAGAAGCCTGAAACACCAAACGGAAAGAATATATGTACCCCCATGTACATGTCAGCGCTATTTAAAATAGCTAAGTTCTGGAACAAGCCCAAGTGTCCATCAGTAGACGAATGGATAAAAAATCCGTGGTACGTATACACAATGGAGTACTATGCAGCTGTAAGAAAGAAAGATCTCTTATCCTTTTCGATGACATGGGAGGACCTGGAAACTATTATCCTAAGTGAAACCAGCCAAGTAGAGAAAGACAAATATCATATGATCTCACTTATTTCTGGAATATAATAAACATAACAGTCTGAGGAACAGGGTAGTCCCAGATATGTGGAAGTAGTGTACAGACTGACAATTGCCAGAAGAGGGGGTGGGTGAGGGGAGCGATGAACCACAGAACTTGTACGCATGTTCTCATAACCAATGGACATGGACAACAAAACTGGGGACGGGGCAGTGAAGGAGAGGGAGGAGGGTGACAATGGTGGGGAAAGGAGAAACATCTGTAACAAAAATAAATTAATAAAATAATAAATAAAAAAATAAAAGTAATATAAACTGGAAAAATAAAACTGAAAAAATTTTTTAAAAATTTTTTAAAAAGAACAAATTCACATTTTGGAGCACTGCATCAGGTGATATAACATACCTTAGACCATCTCATTTATTGCAAATACCCAGTCTGTCAAGGGATTGGTGTCATCATTCCCATTTTGTACATGAGGAAACTGCGGCTGAGAAGTTTAGTGACTTAGTCAAAGACACATGCCACTGGGTTGCAGAGTTTGGATTTGAACTCAGATCTCCTCACTCAAATCCCATATTCTTCCCACTATACCACACAGCTTCCCTTGGATACAAAGTGCCTTCAACTGTACCCCATTCCAAATTTTCACCTGTGAAAATGCCTTTATTTTTAAGTCTGCTTCAAATACTATCTCCATAAAATCTTCACTAATAACCCCATCCAATAATGAGCTCTCCTTACACTGATTTCTTTAGCATATTTTCTGTCCATTCAGTCATTCAGTGAACCACTGAGCACCAACTGTGTGCTAGTTTCCACAGTGTGTGCTAAAGAAACAGCAGTGAATGACACAGAAGAGGCAATCTCTTCTCATGGGTCATATATTTTTATGGTTTATATCATAAAATCAAAAAATGATACTTTTAAATTTCATGGCATCTAAAATCCTTATTTTTACAGATGAGTAAACTCATGCACATGAAGTTCAGTGTCAGGCCTTCATAAGCAGAGTCCAGACTAGAAGGCTCCATCCACACTTCTCGTCAACACTGTGTCCATGAATTTTTTTCCCTAATAAATTGTCAGCAACTTGAGGGCAGGAATTGTGTCTGAATCATCTCTGTACATCCTTCAGCATTAGCACAGCCATTTCAAAAGTAAGTGGTATGTATGATAATGGTTGCAAATAGGACACATGGATTATCTACACCCTTCAATCCCAAAATGGATAAAATAGCTAGATATTTAACATTTATAAAACATGTTACAATTCAAAGTATTCCCCAGATTTCTCAGCAAAAGAATTTTCATAAACTATATATGTACACTGCAGAGCTAAGCTTGTGGAAAGTATTACATATTCAAAAAATAGAAAATGTTGCTTTATATAAAAATCTATAATTCTTCATTATTTCCCCCTTAATTCAATTCCCAGAATTACAAGTAGCATATTAATACCTAACTTATCTGAAGGCTACATACCTATTAACTTCAACCATGAAGTCACCTTATTATCCAGAATGAAATATTATCCTTGAATGAAAAAGGAAGAAAATTCCCCTGAGTAGCCAAAACAGATTTTACGAAGTATAGGCAATAGAGAAATATATTGCATTGAATCTTTAATGTTTGTTCATTCCACAGTGACTGTGTGCTCATTCTTTTCTTGTGCAATGAACTCACTCTGGGACTCTTTTTTGTTTTGTTTTGTTTTGTTTTGTTTTGTTTTGTTTTGTTTTGTTTTGTTTTGTTTTGTTTTGTTTTGTTGTTAATCTTCACCCAAGGAATTTTTTCCTTTATTTCTAGAGAGAGAATGGAAGGGAGGGTGTGAGGGGAAGAAAGAGAGAGAGAGAGATATCCATGTGAGAGACACATCAATGTACGTGCCCTTGACTGGGAATCGAACCCGTGACCCTTTGGTGCAAGGGCCAATGCTCTAACCATTTAGACACACCAACCAGGACTCTCTCTGGGATTCTTAATTCTTAGTTTGGGCACATTTCAGACATCTAATTTTGATTTCCTGTAAGCAATAAAAAGCAGCCAAAAGAAGGTGGAAAATATTATCCAGAAGCAGACTATTCATCCCATTCTTGTAGTTCACTATAATTCTGACAGCCGCAGGCATGCGTCATAAATATCAAAGAATGGACATAATGCAGTGTCAGTTTTTATTTTATTTTATTTTATTATTTTATTTTATTTATTTTATTTTATTGGTATGTGCCCCTAGCGGGAACCGAACCCGGGATTCTCTGGTCCACAGGCTGACGCTCCAACCACTGAGCCAAACTGGCCAGGGCTGCAGTGTCAGTTTATCAATTATGATACTTCATAACATTTGTGAAATGTGTTGCATATAAACTCTCTGTGCAAGGAAACTTAGGTTCCTTCTTAGCAGCAGCCAGGCTACAGTGGCTGAAGTCAGAAATTATTCATTTTTTATAATAATAATTTTTCTTTAATGTGCTCTGAAAATCTGTCATTTATTTGCTTATTTATTTTTTATTTTTTGGTGTGTCTGAATTTTTAATCACCATTGGGATTCTGAACACTGAGACATCCTTCTAGAGGTGAACATGGTTCCCTCACAAGGATTAGAAAAGCACATAAATCCCCCAGACGGGTTTGTCATTACAGAACTCTACAATGGTAATTCAGAATCCAGCAATCTTAGCTGATAAACTGGATGCCTCCCCCTAATTTAATCACAACACATTATTTTTTTTCTACTTTTTTAAAAATTGTTGAAAGTTACAGATGTCCCCCTTTGGGGGTGGGAACAAGAAGGAGACATTATTCATTTATCTTTTCCTATTTAAAAAGCAAAATAATAATCTTTATGTAAGTGAAGGCATTTTGTTACTGCGAGACTCAAATCCCCACTCGCTTTAAGTGTTTCAGCTTCTGAACAGTTTCTATGTGGATTATTTTTTCACCATTAGGGGGAGGTTAAAACAAGGAAGTTGTAAAAATATCTAAGTCTTCACTAGAGGGGCCGAGCCTTTTGGAATGTGACTTTAGCAGCAAGGTCTAATTTAGAAGGGTCAGGAACTAGTGTTTAACATTTACTGAAGCAACAAACTTAGGTAAAACAAGTGACAAAAGGAAACACACTTAGTAGGACTGGCACTTCCATAGTGGCTTCAAGACTAACTGAGAGAGATATAGTCACGGAGGTAGAAAATGGCGGTGGAGTGAATGGAAGCTACACAGATGATCTAACAGGACCAAACGGGAATTACAACTAAAATAAAGACAAATCGTCGGGGAAAAGCAACAGAAAAGCAGCGAGAGAGGACCATACAACCAGGGACACTGAATGAGCCTGGTAGGATCTGCAGAGGCACGTGAGGGTGGCGGGCTGGAAGCCCATGGACAGCAGCGGCCTTGGCTGTGAGCAGCGGCGGTGCCCTCCTTCGGGATTAAGAGCCCCAGCTGCTCCACAGCGCAGAGGGCTGGGACAGAGCACTAAATAGCCACAGCCACTCACCTGGGGCTCCGGCAGAGGGAGGGCGCACTGGACTGGAACTCTGTGGGGACACCTGGGATTTGGAGGGAGCTCAGAGTTTGTGCTGAGCTGTGGCCACAAAGGACGGTGGTGGCCAGCCCCTCCTTCCCAGTTACACAGAACAGCAGTCAAGTTTGCTCCTTCTCTGAGCTGTGGAAACCCCTCCCTCAGAGATTCCCAGGTGAGAAAAAGAGGCAAAGGAAAGCAAATTGAGGCTCATTAACAACCAGCATTGGCCCCAACCTTGGAAAATCCTCTTACACTGTAAACACCTGAGGGAGTTTCTCATTCAACTGAGATCCTAAGGCTTTTCAAGTAACTGAGGCTAATAGCCTCCAGGCAAAAAGCTAGAACATAAATAAAATTTTCCTGAGCTTGCAAATCTACCCAGGAAAGTGAGACTTGACAGTGGTGTTGAAGGAGGGCCCTCCAGGCTAATCCAAACCCAGTAGAGGGAGCCACAAATAGCAGAACACCAACATCCACAGGGAAAATTTGGCATGCTCCAAAACCCACTGAGATAGCAAAAATGGTGAAACAAAAAAACAGATCGCAAATGAAAGAACAAGGGAACTCTACCGAAGATGAGATAAATGAAATGCAGTTAAGCAAATTATCAGAGGTAGAGATAAGAGCCATGATCTTGAGGTAACTAAACAGCATGAGTAAGGACATCAACACCATGAAAACCAACCAAGTGGAAATAAAGAATGACACAGCAGAAATAAAGAACACATTGGAAGGACTGACCAGCAGAGCAGAGGAAGCGGAGGACCAGATCAGTGAATTAGAAGACAGAGTAGAAAAAAATCAATCAATCAGAAAACCAAAAGGAAACAAAAATTAAAAAAACAGGAAGATAGCTTAAGAGAACTGTGGGACAACTGGAAACGTAATAACATTCACATCATTGGAGTCCCCGAAGAAGAAGAAAATGAGCAAGGGTTAGAGAATATATTTGAAGAAATAGTGACAGAAAACTTTCCTAACCTGGTGAAGGAAGAAAGCATTCAAGTTCAAGAAGCACAGAGAGCCCCAAGTAAGAAGAACCCAAACAGGCCCACACCAAGACACATCATAATTAAAATGCCAAAAATTAAAGACAAAGAGAGAATCCTAAAGGCAGCAAGAGATAAGCAACAGGTTACCTAAAAAGGAAACCCCATTAGGCTATCATCTGACTTCTCAACAGAAACACTACAGGCCAGAAGGGAATGGCATGAAGTAATCAAGGTCATGAAAAACAAGGATCTGAATCCAAGACTATTCTATCCAGCAAGGCTATCATTCAAAATAGAAGGTCAAATAAAGAGCTTCCCAGACAAAAAAGGCTAAGGGAATATATTAGCACCAAACCAGCACTGCAAGAAACGTTTAAAGGACTGCTGTAATTAATAGAAGGAATAGAAAGAAAATTAGAACCACACTGTACAAAAATGGCAATAAATAAGTACATATCAATAATCACCTTAAATGTAAATGGACTGAAAGCTAGATAAAAAGACACAGAGTAGCTGACTGGTTAAGAAAGCATGATTCACATATATGTTGTATACAAGAGACCCACCTCAAAACAAAACACTCACATAAGTAGAAAGTAAAGGGATGGGAAAAAATCTTCCCAGCAAATGGAAAGAAAAAAAAAGCTGGGGTAGCAATACTCATATCTGATAAATTAGATTTCAAATTGAAGACCATAACTAGAGACAAAGAAGGCCACTACATAATATTGAAAGGGTCTATCCAAGAGGAAGATATAACCTTGGTAAACATATATGCACCCAATATAGTAACACCAAAATATATTAAAAGTTTTCTGGAGGACTTCAAAGGAGAAATCGAACAAAATACAATCATAGCAGGAGACTTCAACACCCCACTGACATCACTGGATAGATCATCTAGACAAAAAATTAACAAGGAAACAGAGACTCTAAATGAAGCACTAGATCAAATGGATTTAATAGATATATACAGAGGATTACACCCCAAAACTGCAGAATTCACATTCTTCTCAAGTGCACATGGGACATTCACAAAGATAGACCATATGTTAGGGCACAAACTAAGTCTCTACAAGTTCAAGAAGATTGAAATCATATCAAGCATCTTCTCAGACCACAGTGGCATGAAACTAGAAATCAATTGCAACACGAACATGCAAAAACATATGAACACATGGAGGCTAAATAGCATGTTACTGAACAATGAATGGGTTACCATGGAGATCAAGGAAGAATTGAAAAACTTCCTGGAAACCAATGAAAATGAACACACAACAACACAAAATCTGTGGGATACAGGGAAAGCAGTTTTGAGAGGGAAGTTCATAGCACTACAGGCCCACCTCAAGAAAAAAGAAAATTTTCTAATTGACTACCTAACCTCACAACTTAAAGAACTGGAAAGCAAGTAAAAAGAAAAGCCTAGAGCAAGTAGAAGGAAGGAAATAGTAAAGATCAGAGCAGAAATAAATGACATGGAGGCCAAGAAAACAATTCAAAGGATCAATAAAACAAAGAGCTGGTTTTTTGAAAAGATAAACAAGATTGATGGACCCTTAGCTGGACTCACCAAGAAACAAAGAGAGAGAACCCAAATACACAAAATCAGAAATGAAAGAGGAGAAGTAACAACTGACACCACAGAAATACAAAGGATCATTAGCAAATACTAGGAACATTTATATGGCAACAAATTCGACAATCTAAGCAAAATGGACACATTTCTAGAAACACATAGTCTCCCAAAACTGAATCGGGAAGAGATAGAAAACTTGAACAGGCCAATAACAACGAAGGAAATTGAAGATGTAATCAAGACCCTCCCAGCAAACAAAAGCCCAGGCCCTGACAGCTTCACGGGCGAGGTTTACTGAACATTCAAAGAAGAACTAACACCATTCTCCTCAAACTATTCCAAAAAATTCAAGAAGAAGGAAGACTTCCAAACTCGTTTTATGAGGCCAGCATAATTCTATTTCAAAAACCAGAATAAAACACTATAAAAAAAGAAAACTACAGGCGAATATCCCTGATGAACATAGATGCCAAAAATCCTGAACAAAATATTAGCAAATCGGATCCAGCAATACATCAAGAAAATTATTCACCATGACCAAGTGGGATTCATCCCAGGGATGCAAGGCTGGTACAATATTCGCAAATCAAAACATGTGATACATCACATAAACAAAATGAAAGATAAAAACCGTATGATCTTATCAGTAGATGCTGAAAAAGCATTTGACAAAATCCAGCACCCATTTCTGATGAAAACGCTCAGCAATTTGGGAATAGAGGGATCATATGTCAACATTATAAAGGCCATATATGAAAGACCTACAGCCAACATCATACTCAATGGACAAAAAATATAAGCATTTTCCTTAAGAACAGGAACAAGACAAGGAAGCCCACTTTCACCACTCTTATTTAACATAGTACTGGAAGTCTTAGCCACAGCAATCAGCCATGAAGAAAAAATAAAATGGATCCAAATAGGAAAGGAGGAAGTGAAACTGTCATTATTCGCAGATGACATCATATTATACGTAGAAAACCCTAAAGACTCCATCAAAAATCTACTAGACTTAATTAATGAATTTGGCAAAGAAGCAGGATACAAAATTAACGTCAAGAAATCGATGGCATTCTTATACAGCAATGATGAACTCACAGAAAGAGAAAGTAAAAAAACAATCGCATTTACCATCGTGGCAAAAAAATTAAGATACCTAGGAATAAACTTAACCAAAGAAGTAAAGGACCTATTTGCAGAAAACTACAGGACATTGAAAAAAGAAATAGAGGAAGATATAAAGAAGTGGAAGCACATACCTTGTTCATGGATTGGAAGAATTAACATCATTAAAATGTCCATACTACCCAAAGCAATGTATAGATTTAACGCAATCCCCATCAAAATACCAATGACATATTTCACAGAACTAGAACAAATACTTCAGAAGTTCATATGGAACCAAAAAAACCCCGAATAGCCACAGCAATTTTGAAAAAGAAGGACAAAGTAGGAGGGATCACAATACCGGACATCAGGTTATACTACAAAGCTACTGTAATCAAAACAGCCTGGTACTGGCACAAGAACAGGCACATAGATCAATGGAATAGAACAGAGAACCCAGAATTTGACCCAAAACATTATGGTCAATTAATATTCGACAAAGGTGGCAAGAGCATACAATGGAGTAAAGACAGCCTCTTCAATAAATGGTGTTGGGAAAATTGGACAGCTACATGCAAAAAAATGAAACTAGATCATCAGCTTACACCATACACAAGAATAAACTCAAAATGGATAAAAGACTTAAATGTGACTCTTGAATCCATATAAACCCTAGAGGAAAATGTAGGCAACAAAATTTCAGACGTCATACGCAGCAGAATTTTCACTGATATATCACCTAAGGCAACAGAAACAAAGGAAAAAATGAACACATGGGACTACATCAAACTCAAAAGCTTCTGCACAGCAAAAGAAACAACCATCAAAGTGAAAAGGCAACCCACTGTATGGGAGAACATAATCTCCTATGATGTATCAGATAAGGGATTAATTTCCAAAATATATAGAGTGCTCATACATCTCAACAAAAGGAAGACAAAGAACCCAATTAAAAAATGGGCAGAGGAACTAAATAGACACCTCTCCAAACAGGACATACAAACGGCCAAGAGACATATGAAGAAATGCTCAACTTCACTAATCATCAGAGAGATGCAAATTAAAACAACAATGATGTATCACCTCACACCTGTCAGAATAGCTGCCATCAACAAAGCATCAAACAACAAGTGTTGGCGAGGGTGTGGAGAAAAGGGGACTCTAGTACACTGCTGGTGGGAGTGCAGACTGGTGCAGCCACTATGGAAAACACTATGGTGCTACCTCAAAAAATTAAAAATTGAATTACCATTTGACCCAGTGATCCCACTCCTAGGAATATACCCTAAGAAGCCTGAAACACCAATCAGAAAGAATACATGTACCCCCATGTTCATAGCAGCGCTATTTACAATAGCTAAGATCTGGAAACAGCCCAAGTGTCCATCAGTAGATGAATGGATAAAAAAGCTGTGGTACATATACATAATGGAGTACTATGCAGCTGTAAGAAAGAACGATCTCTTATCCTTTGCGTCGACATGGCAGGACCTGGAAACTCTTATCCTAAGTGAAACAAGCCAAGGAGAGAAAGACAAATATCATATGATCTCACTTATTTCTGGAATATAATGAACATAACAGTGTGAGGAACAGGGTAGTCCCAGAGACGTGGAAGTGGGGTACTGACTGACATTTGCCAGAAGAGGGGGTGGGGGAGGGGAGCGATGAACACAGAACTTGTACGCATGTACTCATAACCAATGGACATGGACAACAAAAATGGGGACGGGGCAGGGAGGGAGGGGGAGGAGGGTGTCAATGGGGGAAAAAAGGAGACACATCTGTAACAAAAGTAAATTAATAAAATAAATAAATAAATAAACTAAAAAAAATAATAATAAATAACTGAGAGAAAAACTCAGCGATGTCTGCACCATTGCACACTGACAAGAAGTATTTTTTGCCATGAAATCACACTTGGCATGTTTACAGTGAGAAGACCTCTATAGGTCAACTCAGAGACAGCCTAGTGCTTACTCTTCATTGCAATGAAACTGATGAGGTAAAGGCATTTGTTGTTGTTTTGTTTTTTTGTTTTGTTTTTTTTATCCTCACCCGAGGACATTTTTCCATTTTTTGTTCGGATATAGTGGGAGGGAGAGAGAGGAAGAGAGAGAGAGAAACATCGATGTGAAAGGGACACATCGAGTGGCTGCCTCCCACACGACCAACCAGGGCCGGGGACAAATCGCAACCGAGGTATGTGCCCTTAGCAGGAACCGAACCTGCATCTCTCTGGACTGCAGGCTGACGCTCTAACCGCTGAGCCAAACTGTCCAGGGCTGTTGTTGTTTTTATGTGGAAATCATTATGGGTAAATCCAAGTCTTTGGCCAGTTTAGGGGTATGGGCAGAGGGCAGCCAACTCCCCACCACAGCTGCCACTGAGGTCCAGCAAAGATGGGCATGGGGACCTGAAGGAACATACCATACCACTTAGGATTCTCCAGGGAGGCTAAATAAGCAAAAAACTGTGAAGCTCACATTCATCTTAGCACAATATAGAAGAACCACCAGAAAAAAAAAAAAAATCACAACCCAGGGGAGAAGGAATTTGCTTTGAAAAATGCAAAATCTACCAAATCATTTGCATCTCATGAGACACAAGGACACGCATAGCAGATTCAAGGGAAGTCCAAATTCTAATATATATTTGGTATTACCTCAGAGAAGTCATGGCTCTCTTTGCCTTGGTTCCTCTATCTACAAATTAACAGATTATGGACTACAGAATCTCTAAAATAATCTCAGTCCCAATATCCTGGGCTCTATGATTCAACTGCCAGATCAAAAATATGTGAGTGGCATTATTTTCCCAAACTAAGGTTATCACATTTGTTTGTTTATTCATCATTTTAAATGATGGGTCAATTATTGTAATTATAATAGATCAGATCTCTTTTAGGAACTCTGCTTAAATTCTGGCTAGGTAACTATACTGAAGAACAGGAACACTTGTTACTTTGAGTTGGCTATACAATTCCTCTTTGGGAGAGAACTGTTTTTAGGACAAAGTCCATGTTTGGCTTTAAAGATGAGCCCCCTGGGCTGAGACTGAATAGTCTGGGATGAGGCTAGTCTAGCATCTAAACTGCTCTCCACAAAAAAAATGAAAGGAAATTGGTGTGCTTAGAAGAAAATGAGTTGCTGTGGGACAGAGAAGAGAGCAAGAGGTCATGCAGGTCAAAAGACTGCTAAATCACAAATATAAGGGAGGTCTGGAGAATATATCCTAGGTCTAGTGTTACAAATCAAATTTAACTAGATATCTTGTATTTTATTTTTATTTTTTTAATTTATTGGGGTGACATTGGTTAATAAATTATATAAATTTCAGGTATACAATTCTACAGTACATAATCTCTATATTGTATTGTGTGTTTAGAACCCCAAGTCAAGTCTTCCTTCATCACCATTTATCCCCCCTTTACCCTCTTCTATTTCCCCCACCCCATCCCCCTTCCCTCTACAATCACCATACTATTATCTGTGTTCATGAGTCTTTCTATTTTTCTTTGCTTAATTCCTGTACCGTTCTCACCCAGCCCCTAATCCTCTCCCCTCTGACAGTCTGTTCTCTGTATCTGATACCAGAGGGATGGGGGACCAGATCCCTCCAACACTCATGGGCAGGAGGTTCTTGGAGTCATGCTGAAATAAACATTTTCAGAAGTCCCCATGGGAGAATGAATGGTTTTTACTGACATGGAATTACATTTCTGGGGTTGTAAAGTCCCACGCCCCTCAGTCCAGTCCTGGAAAAGGGGCAGTTGTGGGTTGAACAAGGCTAGAAATAATGCCAAGAGTCCAGAGTGTCTGTTCCATGATGTAGCCAGGTCCAGATCAGGATCAGTCTAGATTCAGTCCATTAGTCTACTGTGGTGGGATCCCACATGGCTATGGGCCACATGGCGAATGCAGGGCATGGGAGCCCTGCAAGCCAGGAGTCCACCACAGGCAGCAAAGGAGTGTGTGTGTGTGTGTGTGTGTGTGTGTGTGTGTGTGTGTGTGTGTGAGAGAGAGAGAGAGAGAGAGAGAGAGAGAGAGAGAGAGAGAGAGAGGAGAGAGAGGCTTTCATGTGCTTGCAGTGGCCATGCTATTCTGGCCACTGACTCACTTCCAGGTGTGACAGATAAGTAGACACCTCCTACGTCCTGCAGACCTTACTTGGCATGTTTTTAAACTGTCTTTGTCCAGTTCTTTCCCCCATTGATCGGCAGAGAATAGACCTGGAATATTAAACTATAGCTTGCTGGCAAAGCTGTATAAATGACATGCCCATATTATCTGGTCTTCCCTTTATTCCTTTCCTGTCAAGTAATAACCAGATTATTGCAATGGTATCATTATCCCCTGAGAAAAAAATGGAACCTCTTTATAACAGTATAAAGGAGATGCCTTTCTGGTGTGTCACAGTGGTTGAGCATCGATCCATGCACCAAGAGGCTGCTGGTTTGATTCCCGGTCAGGGCACATGCCCAGGTTGTGGGCCCGATCCCCAGTAGGGGGCATGCAGGAGGCAGCCAGTTGATGTTCTGTCTCATCGATGTTTCTATCTCTCTCTCTCTCTCCCTTCCTCTCTCTCTAAAACCAATAAAGAAAAAAATTTAAATAGTATAAAGGAGAAATGGGAAAACGTCTCCATCTTCTGTAACTGCTTACTGCTGTCAAGTGGGCATAGACCTGCCTATTCCCCCTGTCTGACAGAGGAAGGGTGAAGCAAAAATGGAAAGTAATCTTCACATAGGGAAGAGGGATTCTGTAAAGTTCAAGTCAGTCTGGTATCCCTGGGACATGTTCAGGAGGATGACATGTTGGACAAACTGGTATTTTTGTTGTATTCTGAAAATGACAAACTTGATAAGAAGGTTAAAAGGTAAAACTCAAAAGTGAGGAGACTTAACAACTAAAGGCTTAGTGAGAGGCAAAACCCATGTGACAAAGGGGAAAGATTAACTTACAGTGTCCCCAATTAGGTTGAAGGTGTGTGGCTTTCCTGGAGGCAGGTGTGTCACACCTGTCTGAAGCCCTTTTGTCCACCATACTTAACCTACATTAAGCTAAGGGAGAAACTGGGACTTTTCTGTCTGACCTGTTTGGGCAGAAAAGGAAAATCAGTTTCTAGTGAAGCTGATAGACAGTCTATGTTTCATTGACTCAATCATAAGTTCAGACTGTTGAGTCTCATTTCAGAAGATGGTAATACAGATATTTTCTAAAGTCGGGCCTATATTGTGTGTACAATCAATCAGGTAAACAAAATATAGGCATATGTTTTATGAAAATAAAAGCAAATAAAATATAAAGGTTAATGCACATATCAAAATCATAAACCAGTTGAAAATGTTGTATTGGAACAGCAAGCCAGACAGAGGACTCCACAGCCAGAGGTTCAAATTAAGGAGTCTTCATTGCAAAGGCCAGCAACTGTGAGGGGGTATGTGCTCTCCAAATCTCCCAGCCTTGAGTGAGCTCAGGAATAAGCTTTTAAAGGCAAAAGGCATCCTTCTTGGACCCTGAAGAAGGAACTATCTTGCGCAAGCAGGTTGTTACAGAAGCTGAGAAAAGCACGGTTAAGCTATCTGGGGCAGACATCTAGAGTTATTTCCCGGAACTTGTATGAGGGGCCTAACTGAAACTCCTTGTAGTTTCTTTTCTCATGAACAATAGAACAAACAACCTTTAATTACACAGAGACAAGACAAAGTCACTTAGGTCAGGTCTGGTAGCTCACAAAGACTTTCAAATGTATGGCTTTTGCTGAAATGAAAGCATCCAGTGACAATTGACAGATTGTCTGCAGTTAGAACATCTCTGGTGATGTCATCACATGCTGAGGCATGTATGACATACACAGACACAGCCTTAAACAAAACGTTGAAGACAGTTAACTGCACTGAACTTCAATACCCAGAACTGGGCATTGTGGGGTCCATTGAAACACATTTTCTATCCCTAAGATTACCTTCCTGTTAAAGAGACTGTATTAAGTCTAGTTTTAATTTGGCTTGGTTATTTGCATAAATGCAACAAGAGTTAGTGATCGGTCAAATTGATTGCATAGGCTTTCCAAAAGTTACTTTGCTGGAATGTCATTCACCTATAAGAAATCTTTAGATTGAGTTCTAGTGCTCAAAAAGTTGAGCAGTCAGCCCCTCAGAGCAGAAACGCTAAAGCCATTATTGCCATTAGGCTGTGCCTGGAATACCTGCAGATTTTGGATCATGTCCTCAAGTCCTTGAGATCCCCAATGGTACTGAGGTTTCTTTTTGCCATCTTTCAGGAAAACAACCTTCATTCCATCCCTGGAAAGATTGCCAGGAACCATGTGACCAAGGAAGGTATCAAGCCTTTTTGCAAGTGGCTTCTGATAGGCTTTGATCAATCTTGAGAGTCAATCTCAATTCTTTAAGATTTTCTGGTGGCAACCAGGATCCAGGCATGTGTCTCTTAGACATGGCACTCATCAAAATACACTGATTTAGCAAACCACAGATGAATTGAATAAAATTGATTGGTTTAACTAGTTTAGGCTTAGATAAGATCTATTTTAACTCAGTGAGTTAGTAATCACAGATGAACTGAGTTAAATTGATTGGCTTAACTAGCTCAGGCTCAGATGAGATTACAAAGGCAGACAGTATTTTTTGACAACCCAGAATAACATTCCATGTCATTGACACTCTTGAATGGAAATTGCATTGCTGATTTCAAGGAGAAAAAAACTAAAGTTGAGGGAGGCATGATGCCTGTCAATGCTCCCGAGATTCCTGAGCCAACTAGAGGAACAGACATTTTCCAACAGTCCGGTGTTTCTTCCCATGCCTGAGAGAGGGACTCTTCCCAAAACAGTAATAATACAATTGTCCAGGTGTGAGGCCTTTAACTCCACATGGAAGATTCTGATGGCCTCTGACCTTACTGGAGGCTTTCACAGAAAAACTTTGGCCCTTTTAACTTGCCCCTAAAAGTTGGGCTGGTAACCTGTTATTGTTTCATATTTTTCCAACAGCCACAGTCCCTTAAGAGGTTAGGTAGCATAAGATAGCTTGTCTTAACAAAGGAATGAGCATCCCCTGCCAAATTTGACTGGATAAAATTTAATGCCCTAGGTCTTGAGTTTAAATTGTATTTTCTTTTTTTTTTAATTTTTTTTATTAATTTACTTTTGTGATAGATGTTTCTCCTTTTTCCCCCATTGACACCCTCCTCCCCCTCCGTCCCTGCCCTGTTGCCAGTTTTGCTGTCCATGTCAATTGGTTATGAGTACATGCGTAAAAGTTCTGTGGTTCATCGCTCCCCTCCCCCACCCCTTTCTGGCAATTGTCAGTCTGTACCCTACTTCCACGTCTCTGGGACTACCCTGTTCCTCGGACTGTTATGTTTATTATATTCCAGAAATAAGTGAGATCATATGATATTTATCTTTCTCTTCTTGGCTTCTTTCGCTTAGGATAATAGTTTCCAGGTCCTCCCATGTCATCTCAAAGGATAAGAGATCTTTCATTCTTACACCTGCATAGTACTCCATTGTGTATATGTACCACAGCTTTTTTATCCATTCGTCTACTGATGGACACTTGGGCTGTTTCCAGATCTTACTATTGTAAGTAGCACTGGTATGAACATGGGGATACATATATTCTTTCTGACTGGTGCTTCAGGCTTCTTAGGATATATTCCTAGGAGTGGGATCACTGGGTCAAATGGTAATTCAATTTTTAATTTTTTGAGGTAACACCATAGTGTTTTCCATAGTGGCTGCACCAGTCTGCATTCCCACCAGCAGTGTACTAGAGTCCCCTTTTCTCCACACCCTCACGAACACTTGTTGTTTCATGCTTTGTTGATGGCGGATATTCTGACAGGCGTGAGGTGATAGCTCACTGTTGTTTTAATTTGCATCTCTCTGATGATTAATGATGTTGAGCATTTCTTCATATGTCTCTTGGCCATTTGTATGTCCTGCTTGGAGAGGTGTCTATTTAGTTCCTCTGTCCATTTTTTAATTGGGTTCTTTGTCTTCCTTTTGTTGAGATGTATGAGCATTCTAAATATTTTGTAAATTAATCCCTTATCGATATATCATTGACAATTATGCTTTCCCATACAGTGGGTTGCCTTTCCACTTTGATGGTTGTTTCTTTTGCTGTTCAGAGGCTTTTGAGTTTGATGTAGTCCCATTTATTCATTTTTTCCTTTGTTTCTGTTGCCTTAGGTGATATATCAGTGAAAATTCTGCTGCGTATGATGTGTGAAATTTTGTTGCCTACATTTTCTTCTAGGATTTTTATGGATTCACGAGTCACATTTAAGTCTTTTATCCATTTTGAGTTTATTCTTGTGTATGGTGTAAGCTGGTGGTCTAGTTTCATTTTTTTGCATGTAGCTGTCCAATTTTCCAAACACCACTTATTAAAGAGGATATCTTTACTCCATTGTATGCTCTTGCCACCTTTGTTGAATATTAATTGAGCATAAAGTTTTGGGGCAATTTCTGGGTTCTCTGTTCTATTCCATTGGTCTATGTGCCTGTTCTTGCGCCAGTTCCAGCTGTTTTGATTACAGTAGCTTTGTAGTATAACCTGATGTCCGGGATTGTGATCCCGCCTACTTTGTCCTTCTTTTTCAAGATTGCTGTAGCTATTTGGGGTCTTTTTTGGTTCCATATAAACTTCTGAAGTACTTGTTCTAGTTCTGTGAAATATGTTGTTGGTATTTTGATGGGGATTGCGTTAAATCTATACATTGCTTTGAGTAGTATGGACATTTTAATGATGTTAATTCTTCCAATCCATGAACAAGGTATGTGCTTCCACTTTTTTATATCTTCCTCTATTTCTTTTTTCAATGTCCTGTAGTTTTCTGCAAATAGGTCCTTTACTTCTTTGGTTAAATGTATTCCTAGGTATCTTAATTTTTTTTGTGGCGATGGTAAATGGGATTGTTTTTTTAGTTTCTCTTTCTGTGAGTTCATCATTGGTGTAAAAGAATGCTGTCGGTTTCTTGACGTTAATTTTGTATCCTGCTACTTTGCCAAATTCATTAATTAAGTCTAGTAGATTTTTGATGGAGTCTTTAGGGTTTTCTATGTATAATATCATGTCTTCTATGAATAATGACAGTTTCACTTCCTCCTTTCCAATTTGGATCCCTTTTATTTTTTCTTCATGTCTGATTGCTGTGGCTAAGACTTCCAGTACTATGTTAAATAAGAGTGGTGAAAGTGGGCTTCCTTGTCTTGTTCCTGTTCTTAAGGGAAATGCTTTTAGTGTTTGTCCATTGAGTATGATGTTGGCAGTAGGTCTTTCATATATGGCCTTTATAATGTTGAGATAAGATCCCTCTATTCCCAAATTGCTGAGCGTTTTCATCAGAAATGGGTGCTGGATTTTGTCAAATGCTTTTTCAGCATCCATTGATATGATCACATGGTTTTTATCTTTCATTTTGTTTATGTGATACATCACATTTATTGATTTGCGTATTTTGTACCAGCCTTGCATCCCTGGGATGAATCCCACTTGGTCATGGTGAATAATTTTTTTGATATATTGCTGGATCCGATTTGCTAGTATTTTGTTCAGGATTTTGGTATCTATGTTCATCAGGGATATTGGCCTGCAGTTTTCTTTCTTTGTACTGTCTTTCTCTGGTTTTGGAATTAGAATTTTGCTGGCCTCATAAACCGAGTTTGGAAGTTTTCCTTCTTCTTGAATTTTTTGGAATAGTTTGAGGAGTGTGGGTGTTAGTTCTTCATTGAATGTTAGATAAAACTCCCCCATGAAGCCGACAGGGCCTGGGCTTTTGTTTGCTGGGAGGGTTGTGATTACATCTTCAATTTCCTTCGTTGTTATTGGCCTGTTCAAGTTTTCTATCTCTTCCTGGTTCAGTTTTGAGAGACTATGTGTTTCTAGAAATGTGTCCATTTTGCTTAGATTGTCGAATTTGTTGCCATAGAAATGTTCATAGTATTTGCTAACGATCCTTTGTATTTCTGTGGTGTCAGTTGTTACTTCTTCTCTTTCATTTCTGATTTTGTGTATTTGGGTTCTCTCTCTTTGTTTCTTGGTAAGTCTAGCTAAGGGTCCATCAATCTTGTTTATCTTTTCAAAAAACCAGCTCTTTGTTTTATTGATCCTTTGAATTGTTTTTTTGGTCTCCATGTCGTTTATTTCTGCTCTGATCTTTACTATTTCCTTCTTCTACTTGCTCTGGGGTTTTCTTTTTGTTTGCTTTCTAGTTCTTTAAGTTATGAAGTTAGAAAGTCTATTAGAAATTTTTCTTCTTTCTTGACGTGGGCCTGTAGTGTTATGAACTTCCCTGTCAGAACTGCTTTCGCTGCATCCCATAGATTTTATGCTGTTGTGTGTTCATTTTCATTGGTTTCCAGAAAGTTTTTAAATTCTTCCATGATCCCCATGGTAACCCATTCATTGTTCACTAACATGTTATTTAGCCTCCATGTGTTCAAATGTCTTTGCATGTTCTTGTTGCAATTGATTTCTAGTTTCATGCCATTGTGATCCGAAAAGATGCTTGATATGATTTCAATCTCCTTGAACTTGTAGAGACTTAGTTTGTGCCGTAACATAAGGTCTATCTTTGAAAATGTCCCATGTGCACTTGAGAAGAATGTGAATTTTGCAGTTTTGGGGTGTCATTCTCTGTATATATCTATTAAATCCATTTGATCTAGTGCTTCATTTAGAATTTCTGTTTCCTTGTTAATTTTTTGTCTAGAGGATCTATCCAGTGATGTCAGTGGGGTGTTGAAGTCTCCTGCTATGATTGTATTTTGTTCGATTTCTCCTTTGAAGTCCTCCAGAAGATTTTTAATATATTTTGGTGCTCCTATACTGAATGCATATATGTTTACCAAGGTTATATCTTCCTGTTGGATAGACCCTGTCAATATTATGTAGTGGCCTTCTTTGTCTTTACTTATGGTCTTCAATTTGAAATCTAATATAGCAGATATGAGTATTGCTACCCCAGCTTTTTTTTCCTTTCCGTTTGCTTGGAAGATTTTTTTTTTTATCCCTTTACTTTCAACCTATGTGAGTCTTTTGTTGTGAGGTGGGTCTCTTGTAGACAACATATATATGAATCATGTTTTCTTATCCAGTCAGCTACGCTGTGTGTTTTTATCAGAGCATTCAATCCATTTCATTTAAGGTGATTATTGGTATGTACTTATTTATTGCCATTTTTGTTCAGTGTGGTTCTATTTTTCTTCCTATTTCTTCTACTAATTACAGCAGTCCTTTTAACATTTCTTGCAGTGCTGGTTTGGTGCTAATATATTTCCTTAGCCTTTTTTTGTCTGGGAAGCTCTTTATTTGACCTTCTATTTTGAATGATAGCCTTGCTGGATAGAGTAGTCTTGGATTCAGATCCTCGTTTTTCATGACCTTGATTACTTCATGCCATTCCGTTCTGGCCTGTAGTGTTTCTGTTGAGAAGTCAGATGATAGCCTTATGGGGGTACCTTTGTAGGTAACCTGTTGCTTATCTCTTGCTGCCTTTAGGATTCTCTCTTTGTCTTTAATTTTTGGCATTTTAATTATGATGTGTCTTGGTGTGGGCCTGTTTGGGTTCTTCTTACTTGGGGCTCTTTATGCTTCTTGAACTTGAATGCTTTCTTCCTTCACCAGGTTAGGAAAGTTTTCTGTCACTATTTCTTCAAATATATTCTCTAACCCTTGCTCATTTTCTTCTTCTTCGGGGACTCTTATGATGTGAATATTATTACGTTTCCAGTTGCCCCACAGTTCTCTTAAGCTATCTTCCTGTTTTTTTAATTGTTTTTTTCCTTTTGGTTTTCTGATTGATTGATTTTTTTCTACTCTGTCTTCTAATTCACTGATATGGTCCTCCGCTTCTTCTACTCTGCTGGTCAGTCCTTCCAATGTGTTCTTTTTTTCTGCTATGTCATTCTTTATTTCCACTTGGTTGGTTTTCATGGTGTTGATGTCCTTACTCATGCTGTTTAGTTTCCTCAAGATCATGGCTCTAAATTCTACCTCTGATCATTTGCTTAATTGCATTTCATTTATTTTATCTTCAGTAGAGTTCTCTTGTTTTTTCATTTGGGATCTGTTTCTTTGTTTCAGCATTTTTGCTATCTCAGTGGGTTTTGGAGCCTGCCAAATTTTCCCTGTGGGTGTTGGTGTTCTGCTGTTTGTGGCTCCCTCTACTGGGTTTGGATGAGTGTGGAGGGCCCTCCTTAAACACCACTGTCAAGTCTCACTTTCCTGGGTAGATTTGCAAGCTCAGGAAAAGTTTAGTTATGTTCTAGCTTTTTGCCTGGTGGCTATTAGCCTCAGTTACTTGAAAAGCCTTAGGATCTCAGCTGAATGAGAAACTCCCTCAGGTGTTTACAGTGCAACAGGATTTCCCAAGGGTGGGGCCAATGCTGGTTGTTAATGAGCCTCAATTTGCATTTCTTTTCCTCACCTGGGACTCTCTGAGGGAGGGGCTGCCACAGCTCTGGGAAGGAGCAAAGTTGGCTGCTGTTCTGTGTAACTTGGAAGGAGCAGGCTGGCCACCACCGTCCTTTGTGGCCACGGCTCAGCACAAACTCTGAGTGCCCTCCAAATCCCAGGTGTCCCCACAGAGTTCCAGTCCAGGCTGCCTTCCCTCTGCCGGAGCCTCAGGTGAGTGGCTGTGGCTATTTAGTGCTCTGTCCCAGCCCTCTGTGCTGTGGATCACCTTGGGCTCCCTACCCTGAGGGCAGGCGCCACGGCTGCTCACAGCTAAGGCCGCTGCTGTCCGTGGGCTCCCAGCCCGCCACCCTCATGCCCCTCTGCAGATCCTACCAGGCTCATTCAGTGTCCCTGGTTGTATGGTCCTCTACCGCTGCTTTTCTGTTGCCTTTTCCTGACGATTTGTCTTTATTTTAGTTGTAACTCCCGTTTGGTCCTGGGAGGTCTTCTGTGTAGCTTCCATTCACTCCACCGCCTTTTTTTTCATTAAATTCTATTTTCAGTTAGTGTCCAAGATCAAGTAACAAAAACCCTTTATTTCTGAGCATTGTACATTTAAAGTCTTTCTATAATATTAACCATACCTATGGAAGCACAGTTTTACTTAATAAGCAGCAACAATTGTAACAGTATAAAAACAGCATAATTATATTTCCAAAAGGAAACATCATCACCAATAAACATTGGGTTAAAAGCAGGACAGCAGTTTGATCCTATGTGTGGTTATAATCTTTTGCCCCAATAAATAATACGGTGGCAGAAGTTGGAATTCCGCCCCTAAGAAAAAGCAACACCATGACAATTTCCACCCTTAACCAAAATGGCAAAGCCTAGTAACAACCTCTGGCTACACAGCCACACAGTGACCTGGGGTGGTGCCCTGGTTCAGCAGCACAGTAGAGAGAGGGAAGGCCATCTCAGCTGGTAAAACCAGTTTGTTAGGAAAGTTTAATTATAATTGAGTTTTTAAACAGCATCCCCCCTCCACCTCCTCCCCAGGATATAAACACATGGTCAGAGCAGGCTGTGTGGGAGAAGGGGAGATTTCCAAGCAGTGTTTTGGGGGAAATTTCTGTAGCCTCCGAACACACCATTCTAAGAAAGTTGAAAAGGCAAATTTATTTTGCACACCTCAGGGGATGGAGTTGATGGTGCCTGGACTGGGGAACTCCCAGAGGGCGGAGGCCAGGAGATAGAATTTTAAGTGATCTGGGCCCCAAGGCTAAGGCAACTAGATTTCATTTTATGTAAGCCCCTTGGTTAAGGTGACTAAAAGACTCCATTTTATCACCAATAGACGTTCCTCGATATTCTTCCAATAATAGGTTAATTACCCCTAGATTTAAAGGAATTTTGCCTAAGATTATAGTTGCCCCGTGAGTTGGAAGGCATTTGCAGTCTCCTGTATATAGGTATTTGCAAGTACTTGTGCTGTCAGTGAATAATGCTAATTTTGACTTCTGTAGTCTCTGTCACTCCTACTATTGTACTGGTCCCCTGAGGGGAGGGGGGCAAAAGGAGGAGGAGGTTTCTGTCTTTAAAATGGAACTAGCAAGAAGAATCGGGACTGTTGATGTGAGGGGAGACTATGCCCTCCGCAGCCCACCAGCGAAATAAAGTGCTCCTTTACAATTAGGCTGTGCGTCTCTGGTTATCTCGCTGTCAGGTTATAACATTTGGAGGCCCCAGAGAGATCCCTGGTGTTTTGCTACACCAAGGGCTAGATGCCTAGGATGGGCGGCCTCTCCTGATCCGGCCACCCGATCCCTATAGGTCTGAGGGGAAGGTGCCACCTGAGTTCCAGGTCCCCAAAAGTTCCTACTTGGGTTTCCGACAAGTGGCCGGGAGATGCCAAGATGTCCCCCAAAAGAATATTAAAAGAGACCTGTTAAAGCCTCCAGAGGTGAGTTCTGGGTGACCGGTCCATCTGGGTGAGAGTGAGAGGGCCAGATGCGGCACAGCCTCTCCTCTCCGGGATCCCCCTAAGACATTAGGTGGGGTTCAAATCTAGCAAATTCTGGTTCATATCTGGTCCACCACCTGGGGTGGAAGGGGAGACTGATCACCTCCCCAGCGGCATGGGGGTTCGAGTCCCACCAGAGTCGCCAGCCAGCGGCATAGGCGCCTCTCAGGATAGGGAATTTCAGGAAGGAAATTTCTGGTAGGAAGTTCAGACAGTGTGTGAGTGTGACTGTGTGAATGTAATTGTGTTTGAGTGACCATGCTCCACGACTTTGGTTACAGAGCCTGAGTGAGTCCTACCCTGTGGTTCTGTGGTGACCTCATACAACTATAAGGCGGTATCAGGTTCTTGGAGCACTCTGATGTTCCACCAGCGAACCTGATTTGAGTTGGGGGTTTATTCCAACCTGCCACATGCCAAGAGGCATCTGAAATCTCCGCGAGGGGAGTGGCCAGGGGACGAAGTGAAAGTTTCTGTCTTGTGTGTCTTCCTTTGTTTTTGTCCTCATCTGCCTCCCTATTGTGTCTCCCTCAACTTTGTTGCGGTTGGTCTGATCATGGATAGTGGCCCTGGTGCTCAGGTGGCCTCATTGGGTTGCATGTTGGGGCATTCTGGGAGAAGGATTTGAGGAGGGTTCTGATTGGGGCACGAATACTAGTAGTGGGCCCCAAACTGGGCCCCAGGGGAGGCCTGGGAAAAGGTAGGGAAGTGCCTGCAGGACAGAGATACAGCAAACAGCCTGGCCGGTGTGGCTCAGTGGTTGAATGTCCACCCATGCACCAGGGGGTCGCTAGTTTGGTTCCCAGTCAGGGCACATGCCCAGGTTATAGGCCGGGTCCCCACTGGGGGGCATGTAGGAGGCTAATAAGGTGTGGAAGCAAGGTGTAGTGAAAGACTTGAGGAAAGCCGAGAGGGGCTGTGAGTCCTTAAAGACTCCCCCACTGTCTTCCGCTACAGCTGTGCTTTGAAGGCCTGGAAAGAGCTCCCAACAAAAGGGTGTGTGTGTGGTGAGAGGGGGAGTGTCACCCCCCCTCACCCTCCAGGCCCCTGTTGGGGCGGCTTGCATGGAGGCTGATGTCATGCACGGGGCTGTGCCCTGGGGATGCCTGACCGTGTGGGTCACTGTGGTGTCTCCCACCACTGCGCAGGCAAGAGAGACTGAGGGCGCAAGTTTTGCGGCCGCCCACAGTCCCTTCGGGAGCTCCTTTGCCCTGCATGCGGCTCATGGAAATAAAAAAGGGAAAAATTTTCTGTTTTGTGGCTTGGTTTCTACAGGCAGTTAACAGAGTAATAATTGATTTAGGAGCCAGCCCCCACCCCCATCAAACAGTGGGGGAAATGTCTGTCACCCCTGCTCGGGTGTTCCAGCCAGGGTGGAGGCCAGGACTATGATCGGGATCTCTACGCGCTACCTCGCTACCTCGGGGAGTGTGGGGCTGGACCTCTGCCACACCAGAGGTGGGGCCCAGAGCTATTCCAGCAGGGGTCTGTGGGCCACTGCCTGGTGGAGCAGTGGGTTTGGTCTTGGGAAGGAATGGTCTCGCTGTGGGGGGGTTCCAGGTGTTGCCTGGAGTTATTGGTTCTGATTATTTGGGGAAAAGGAGGTTGTGGCCTGGACCACTAAGGCCATTGTGCAAGTTTTACCTGAAACTAGGATAGCACAAGTTGTAATTTTGCCGCATCAGGCGGCTAGGAAAGTGCTAAAGTGCTATCAAAGGAAACGTGGGGAAAGGCAGGGTTCCCCGGGGAGGGTGTCTGCCACCTGGAGTTTGGCACCAGCAAGTTTCCAACAGGCTTCTCTGAATTTTGGGGAGTTGAAAATAGGGATCCCAGGCGCATGCACAAAGTGCTCTTGGAGAGTTGAAAAACACTCTGCCCTGTGTTTCCGTTTCCTGCGTCCTTTTGTAATCCTGGAGTCAGAGGAAATTTTCCCATCCCTCTACCCACGGTGGGACGGACCCAAATACTGCCGTGGGAGGGCTTCCTTGGACACTTTTCACCGTGTTCTCCTGTTAGTTCTAAAGGCCCAATTGGTTAAAAAGCTCAAAAAGTATATAATAATAAAGATACCCCTGGGGAAAACAGGATAAAAGAATAGCGAAGGTGGTAGTATCAGCCTTAAGGGAAAGAGGGCCCATGGAAAACGGCACCCTAGGAAGGGTCAGGATGTCAGGCTTAGGTTCCAATTAGGGATAGAAAAGACAAGGGCAAAGTCAGGTGTAGAGGAACAGAGTAAAATCTTTAATTTGGAAAAATGATAGGGCTGGAGCTTCTTCCAACTGAGCCCTCAGGAGCCAAGAATAACAAGACAATAGGGGACAAACTAGGTTTAGTTTTCTGGTAGGTACTGGTACAGCAGACTCAGTCCTGACCAAGCCAATGGGCCCCTAAGCTACCCTTGGACTTCAAAGAGGACTATAGACTTTGGGAAAAATACTATGATCTTCTCCAGTGACTGTTCAATTACTGGCCACTGCCACTCCAGGCCATTGGCCATCGATCCTGCCAGCCTGCCTCCAGATGATGACACAGAGAAACCTCTACAGGACTGCCTGGAGGTAATTGACATAGTGCAGATGGCCCGCCCAGACCTCAAGGATGTCCCACTGCCATCATCAGCTGAGGTATTGTTCACGGACAGGAGCACCTATGTCCAGGAAGGAATCAGGTATGCTGGGGCAGCAGTAGTAACTCTGGACCGTGTCATTTGGTTTCAGTCATTAAGTAGGGGAACTTCAGCCAATGGCCTAAACTCATAGCCCTAATCCAGGCTCTCTGATGGGGCAAGGGAAAGTCAGTAACCATCTATACTGACAGTAAATACGCCTTTGCCACAGTGCACTTGCATAGCGCCATCTACAGGGTCCGAGGGTTATTAACCTCGGCCAGGAAGGACATCAAAAAGGGAATTCCAATGAGGCATTGGAAAATATGCTACACCAGAAAGCTTGGGAGTGGCCCTAAAACCAGTGGGGAATGACCAGATACACTAGGCCAGAAAATGACTTGGCTGAACAGAAGCAAGCCACCCAAGAACCAAACGGGTGATGGACACTGCCTGATGGGAGGTTGTTGGTCCCAGGGGCTCTAGGTCAGACTTTAGTCAACCAGCTGTACCAGACTACCCACTTAGGTTACACCAAGCTTACTGAACTCCTGAGAGGCAGGTAATGTCCAGTAAGGTCACAGGGAAAGGGAGAAGGCAGAGGAAAGCAGGAATGTATGGATCTGAGTAGGGAGGAGGAGAAGGAAAGCTGGGGGATGTGCAGACTGCAGATAGATTGAGCAAGCTCTCCGGTTAGTGTCAGCGGAAGAGCTAGGAAAGTTGCAGAGGGTCTATGCAAGTTAAAGAAGGATTGTGTAGAGGGAGAGCTTGCCCCTGGTAATGGAATAACAGTCTGGGATGTAGTAAAGGGAGTAACAAGTTTAGGCTACTCCTCACCCTTAGATCAGACAATGGCCCTGCCTTTATAGCAAAGAGATCATAGGATATCTCTAAGGGGTTAGGTATAAATTGGAAGCTCAATTGTGCTTACCGCCCACAGAGTTCCAGGCAGATAGAGCAAATGAACAGAACCTTGAAGGGAACCTTAACCAAATTTACTTTAGAAACCAGTGAAAACTGGATCACTCTGCTCCCCCTTGCCCTCTTACAGTTCTTGCAGGCCCTGCAGTCCACCCAGAAAGCTGTCCAGAAACATGTCTGCAACGCCCTGCCTGTGCCCACCTAGGACCCTGTGCACCCTTCCAGCCCAGGGACTCGATATGGGCAAAGAAGTTCACCACCCAGGGACTAACTCCAGCCTGGAAGGGACTATACACTGCATCTTGCCTGGACCAATGGCTGTCAAGGTCAACGGCATCCCGATCTGGCAGCACCATTCCCAGCTGAGGGGGAAAAAGCAAAACGGACTGTTCAGGCCCCTCCAGATAAGACTTTGTGTTTATCGGGACTTTGATTTTTCTGGTTATGACTGTACAGGGGAGTCCTTATAGACCTGGGCCCCAATGGAACTGGGAACTTAGAAATGGTCCTGCAGAACAGGAGAGGATTAAACCTCTTATTTCTTAAGGGAGGAGGATTATGTGTTGTACTGGGAGAAAAATGCTGTTTTTATGTGAATAATTCAGGGATTATTCAAGAAAGTTTATCACTAATTAGGAAAAATATCGAGGAACAAGAAAGAAAAAGGTGACAATCGGAAAATTGGTTTATATTATGTTTAATCCTAGCCTTTGGGCCATGTCTAATAAAGGGCCTCATAAAAACTAAGTTGAGTCAACGATTTGATTTGTCAGGAAAACCAGTGGGGAATGATCTGGGCCCCAAGGCTAAGGCAACTAGATTCCATTGTATGTAGGCCCCCTGGTTAAGGCGACTAAAAGACTCCATTTTAGCACCAATAGACGTTCCTCGATATTCTTCCAATAATAGGTTAATTACCCCTAGATGTAAAGGAATTTTGCCTAAGATTATAGTTGCCCCAGGAGTTGGGAGGCATTTGCAGTTTCCTGAGTATAGGTATTTGCAAGTACTTGTGCTGTCAGTGAATAATGCTAATTTTGACTTCTGTAGTCTCTGTCACTCCTACTATTGTACTGGTCCCCTGAGGGGAAGGGGGCAAAAGGAGGAGGAGGTTTCTGTCTTTAAAATGGAACTAGCAAGAAGAATCGGGACTGTTGATGTGAGGGGAGACTATGCCCTCCGCAGCCCACTGGTGAAATAAAGTGCTCCTTTACAATTAGGCTGTGCGTCTCTGGTTATCTCGCTGTCAGGTTATAACATTAGCCATCAAAAAGTCTAACCCAGCATCTACCCATGAGCTTCCTTTTACCACCTGGCACAATTTGCCCACAAAGTTCAAAAGGGGAGAAAAGGGAAGCAAAGAGTAGCCCTGGGGAGCCCTTGGGGCCACAATGAGCTGTGGGCAACTTTAAGTCCAGACTAGAGGCTACTGAAATTTTTCATGTTCCAGGAGTAAAATTCAAGCAGTAAGGAATGTTGGGTATCTATTTACATATTGCCTTGTGGTTGTTCCTAAACCAGCAGGGTGGGAACAAAAAGAAGAGAAAAATCACAGAGATGCAGGCCCAATGCAGAGAGGTGGGGAGAGTCTTGCAAACTGGGAGGAGAGTTTGGGTGCTAGGTGGAAAATCCATGGCAATATTGGGTTGCTGTTTCCTCCCAGGGTTCAAAGAAACTGGGAGCTGCCCCTACCCTCCCCAGGCCCCAGAGCTCAGCAGCAAGTGATCACTCCAAAGCTTCCAGATCTGCCAGGGAAAACACCCTTTGTAGTCTTTCCCTCCTGGCCCCACCATCAGATTCTGTGTGCCTGAGGCAAGTTTGAATCAGCTGCATAGGGCTAAGACAAAGAGATGGACCGACATCAGGGAGAGACATGCAAAACCCCAGTTTAGTGTTTGTCTCACTGGAATCCAGAGAATCCAGGCCAGGTTTTCATCCTTCCATTTGCAACAGTCCTAAGTCAGCTTTCATCTCCAGAAGGCTGCCTTCCACATGGTCCACAAGTACATTCTCCCACTTAAACTCCTGGCTGGCTCGCCAATCTGATATTGGAAGGATGGGGGGTGAGATCCCTCCAATACTCCTGGGCAGGAAGTTCTTGGGGTCATGCTGAAATAAGCAATTTCAGAAGTCCCCATGGGAGAATGAATTTTTTTATTGGCATGGAATTACGTTTCCGAGGTTGTAAAGTCCCATGTTCCTCAGTCCAGTCCTGGAAGAGGGGCAATTGTGGGCTTGGCAAGGCTAGAAATAAGGCCAGAGTCCATAATGTACATTCTATGATGTAGCCAGGTCCAGATCAGGGTCAGTCTAGAGTCAGCCCATTAGTCCATTGTGAGGGTCTATCCAAAAGGAAGATATAACCTTGGTAAACATATACACACCCAATATAGGAGCACCAAAATATATTAAACATCCTCTGGAGGACTTCAAAGGAGAAATCGACAGTAATACAATCGTAGCAGGGGACTTCAACACCCCACTGATATCACTGGATAGAACATCTGGACAAAACATTAACAAGGAAACAAAGATTCTAAATGAAGCACTAGATCAAATACAGAGAATTACATCCCAAAACTGAAGAATTCACATTCTTCTCAAGTGCATATGAGACATTATCAAAGATACACCACATGTTAGGGCACAAACTAAGACTCTACAATTTCAAGAAGATTTAAATGATATCAAGCATCTTCTCAGATCACAAAGGCATAAAACTAGAAATCAATTGCAAAAAGAACATGCAAAGACATTTGAATACATGGAGGCTAAATAGCATGTTATTGAACATTGAATGGGTTACCGAGGAGATGAAGGAAGAAATTACAAACTTCCTGGAAACCAATGAAAATGAACACACAACAACACAAAATCTATGGGATACAGCGAAAGCAGTTCTGAGAGGGAAGTTCATAGCACTACAGGCCTACCTCAAGAAACAACAAAAATTTCTAATTGCTTACCTAATCTCACAATTTAAAGAACTAGAAAGCAAACAAAAAGAAAACCCCAGAGCAAGTAGAAGGAAGGAAATAGTAAAGATCAGAGCAGAAATAAATGACATGGAGACCAAAAAAATAATTCAAAGGATCAATGTAACAAAGAGCTGTTTTTTTTGAAAAGATAAACATGATTAATGGACTCTTAGCTAGACTCACCAAGAAACAAAGAGAGAGAACCCAAATACACAAAATCAGAAATGAAAGAGGAGAAGTAACAACTGACACCACGGAAATACAAAGGATCATTAGCAAATACTATGAACATTTATATGGCAACAAATTCGACAATCTAAGTGAAATGGACAAATTTCTAGAAACACATCGTCTCCCAAAACTGGACCGGGAAGAGATAGAAAACTTGAACAGACCAATAACAGCTAAGGAAATTGAAGATGTAATCAAGACTCTCCCAGCAAACAAAAGCCCAAGCCTGGATGGCTTCACGGGGGAGTTTTACCGAACATTCAAAGAAGAACTAACACGCATTCTCCTCAAACTATTTCAAAAAATTCAAGAAGAAGGAAGACTTCCAAACTCGTTTTATGAGGCCAGCATCATTCTAATTCAAAAACTACAAAAAGACACTACAAAGAAAGAAAGCTACAGGCCAATATCCCTGATGAACATAGATGCCAAAATCCTGAACAAAATACTAGGAAATCGGATCCAGCAATACATCAAAAAAATTATTCACCATGATCAAGTGGGATTCATCCCAAGGATGAAAAGGTGGTACAATATTCACAAATCAATAAATGTGATACACCACATAAACAAAGTGAAAGATAAAAAACATATGATAATATCAATATATGCTGAAAAAGCATTTGACAAAATCCAGCACCCATTTCTGATAAAAATTCTCAGCAATTTGGGAATAGAGGGATCATATCTCAACATAATACAGGCCATATATGAAAAACCTACAGCCAACATCATACTCAGTGTGCAAGATCTAAAAGCATTTCCCTTAAGAACAGGAACAAGACAGGGATGTCCACTTTCGCCACTCTTATTTAACATAGTACTGGAAGTCTTAGGCACAGCAATCAGTCATGAAGAAAAAATAAAAGGGATCCAAATTGGAAAGGAGGAAGTGAAACTGTCATTATTCGCAGATTGCATGATATTATACATAGAGAACCCTAAAGACTCCATCAAAAATCTACTAGACTTAATTAATGAATTTGGCAAATAGCAGGATACAAAATTAACGTCAAGAAATCGACAGCATTCTTATACACCAATGATGAACTCACAGAAAGTGAAACTAAAAAAAACAATCCCATTTACCATCACAGCAAAAAAATTAAGATACCTAGGGATAAACTTAACCAAAGAAGTAAAGGACCTATTTGCAGAAAACTACAGGACATTGAAAAAAGAAATAGAGGAAGATATAAAAAAGTGGAAGCACATACCTTGTTCATGAATTGGAAGAATTAACATCATTAAAATGTCCATACTATCCAAAGCAATCTATAGCTTCAATGCAATCCCCATCAAAATACCAATGACATATTTCACAGTACTGGAACAAATACTTCAAAAGTTCATATGGAATGAAAAAAGACCTCGAATAGCCACAGCAATCTTGAATAAGAAGGACAAAGTAGGCGGGATCACAATACCGGATATCTGGTTATACTACAAAGCTACTGTAATCAAAACAGACTGGTACTGGCACAACAACAGGAACATAGATCAATGGAACAGGGCAGAGAAGCCAGAAATTAACCCAAAACATTATGCTCAATTAATATTCGACAAAGGTGGCAAGAGCATACAATGGAGTAAAGACAGCCTCTTTAATAAATGGTGTTGGGAAAATTGGACAGCTATATGCGAAAAAAAATGAAACTAGACCATCAACTTACACCATACACAAGAATAAACTCAAAATAGATAAAAGACTTAAATGTGACTCATGAATCCATAAAAATCCTAAAAAATTTTTTGGGGGGAAGATGGCGACAGGCAGGACCGGAACATGGGTGAGTGTGTGAGAGTGTGAGAGAGTGTGAGAGAGATTGTGAGTGAATGTGATGTGGAAGACCAACCTTGAGCAGTGCAGAGACACGGGATAGAAGGTTCCTGTGGTGTGTATGGAAAGCAGAAGGCTACATGGTAAGCAGCCAGTGACCTTTCCCCAGTGCAGCTGGGAGGCCCCACCATTTTGGAGGATCCAGGGTCTTCCCTGGGAGTAGGAAATGGGGAGTGGCTGGGGCCCAGCAACCTGATTCCACTAGAGTACCCTGCACCATCCGTCCATTGAACTCAGCTGTGTTGTCACTGTCAACATACAGTAGGTTCCTGCAGCACCAGCCGAAATCAGCCAAGAGCCAGAGCCCCACCCCCTACAGCAGCAGCGGCTTGCTCAGGTCTGCAGCAGCAGCGCCACAGCCCACAGGACCCAGGCCCATGGCAACGTGCACGCAACCTGGGACCCCAGCCCACAGCGGCTCACACCCAGCCCAGGACCCTGGTCCGTGGGGCACGCACCCAACCCAGGACCACAGCCCGTGGGGGCATGCACCCAGCCCAGGACCCTGGCCCATGGCGGTGCGCCGCCAGCCCGGGACCCAGGCCTGCAGCAGCACAACAGCCCACCCAGGCTCAAGGCAGCTTGCCCAGGCTCCCGGGGGCACTGGCACCAACTTGGGAGCCCAACACCTCCACCAACAACAACAGTGACTGGGCCGAGTAGAGCCCCACCCCCAATAGGCATTAGCAGCTCAGTCTGGCAGCTGAAAACATCCTCAGTGGCATCAGCAAAGACTGACCGAGAGTGGTGCCCCAGACCAAACAGCAGGGCTAGGGCAGCTGAGACCTGCCCCTGACAACTGCAGAAGTGGAGTTGGAGTGGAGCCCCTCCCCCCAGCAGCAGCAAAATCCCAGGTGCAGAGCATCCTCAGCCCCCAATAGCAGTAAAGGATTGGGACCTGAGAACACCCCTTGGCAGCAGCAGAAGCAGCAGCAGTAGCAGTGCAAACTGGAAACTGACACTCGCCCCCAGCAGCAACTGTTCAGGAGCTGAGCCCCACCAGGCAGCAGTGTCCCTCAGCAGTACACAAGCAAGACCCATGTACCCCAGCAGCATAGCAGAGGGACCCACGAACCACAGAAGTGCACCAGTGAAACCCACAAACCCCAGAAGCATGCCAATGAAACCAACGAACCCCTGCAGGACACCAGCTGGACTCACATGCCCCAGCAGCATACCAGAGGGACCTACGAACCCCAGAAGTGTGCCAGTGGAACCCATGCACCCCAACAGTGCACTAGTGGAACCCCACACACCCCAGCATCATACCAGAGGGTCCCCCACACCCCAGCAGAGCACCAGACGAACCAGCGTACCACCAGGCAGCAGCAGCACATATCGGCAGCTAAGACCCATCCCTAGCAGCATCAGCAGAAGCCGATCAAGAATGGTGCCCCAGTCCAAGCAGTAGCGAGTCTTGGGAAGCCGAGACCAGCACAACAGACCAATTCCAGCCGCCAGGTGTCAACCCTCCAGGACACATAGCAGACAAGAGGAGCCATACACCAAAACAGGCTGAGGGGCACAGCAGCCTTAATTGATACACACTGACCTGCCTACACATTCCAACTTCCCTCACCGGGCTTAGAACTACCAGATTGCTAAAATGGTGAGATAAAGAAACAACACCCAAGTGAACAACAGAGAGAAATCACCAGAAATGGAACTACAGGAACTAGAAGAAAGCAACTTGTCAGACAAAGAATTCAACGCAATGATTATAAGGGTGCTCAAACAATTTGCTGAGAACTACAATCAACATAATAAGAATTAGGAAGAGCTCACTGGGAACTACTTCAGCTTAAAAAAGGAGGTAGAAGCTATGCATAAAAAGGTAGAAGCTATACATAAAAATCAAGAGGAAATAAAGAATGACATAGCTGATATGAAAAATAACTTAGAAGGGTTCAATAGTAGATTAGAAGAAGCTGAAGACCGAATCAGTGACTTAGAAGACAAGGTAGAGAAAAACACCCAAATAGAGCAGCAAAGGGAAAAATAGTTTAAAAAGCAGGAGGAGAGTTTAAGGGAGCTGTGGGATAATACAAAACGTAACAACATTCCCATTATAGGTGTACCAGAAAAAGAAGAATCAGATAAAGGAATAGAGAACCTGGTTGAAGAAATAATGGCAGAAAACTTTCCTAAACTGGTGAAGGAAAAAGTCACACAAGTCCAGGAAACACTGAGAGTCCCTAACAAGATAAATCCCAGAAGTGACAGCTAGACCCATCATAATAAAAATGGAAAATATTAAAGACAAAGAATCTTAAAGGAAGCAAGAGAGAGACAGAAAGTTACCTACAGGGGAGCTCCCATTAGACTGACAACTGACTTCTCAATAGAAACACTGTAGGCCAGAAGGGAGTGGCATAAAGTGTACAAAGTAATGCAAGGCAAGCATCTGAATCCAAGACTACTCTATCGAGCAAGACTATCATTCAAACTTGAAGGAGAAATAAAGAGCTTCACGGATAAAAAAAAAAAAGCTAAAGGAATTAAAGACCACCAAACCATCATGCAAGAAATGTTGCAGGCACCATTGTAAGAAGAAGAAAAAGAAACAGAAAGAAAAAGGAACAGACATAAAATAAAACTGGCAACTAATAACTATTAATCAATAATAACCTTAAATGTAAATGGCTTAAATGCTCCAATCAAAAGAAATAGGGTAGCTGATTGGATAAGAAAGCATGACCCATATATATGCTGTCTACAAGAAACTCACCTCACAACAAAGACTCACACAGGATGAAAGTGAAGGAATGCAAAAAAAAATTTCCAAGCAAATGGAAATGAAAAAAGAGCTGGTGTAGCAATACTAATATCTGACAAGATAGACTTCAAAACGAGGGCCATAATAAGAGACAGAGAAGGTCACTACATAATAGTAAAAGGATCAATCCAACAAAAGGATATAACCCTGGTAAACATATATGCACCAAATATGGGAGCACCAAAATATATTAAAAATCTTCTGGAGAACTTCAAGGGAGAGATCAATAGCAATACAATCTTAGTGGGTGATTTTAACACCCCACTTACACCACTGGATAGATCTTCCAGACAAAAACTTAACAAGGACCTAGAGGCCTTACAAGACAAACTAGATCAGTGGGACTTCATTGATATTTACAGAACCTTTCACCCCAAAACTGCAGAATATATATTCTTCTCAAATGCACATGGGACATTCGCAAAGACAGACCACATGTTGGGAAACAAAGCAACTGTCTATAAATTCAAAAAGACTGAAATCATATCAAGCATCTTCTCAGATCACAATGGCATGAAACTAGAACTCAATTACAACAAAAACACACAAAAACATTCAAACATTTGGAGGCTAAATAGCATGTTATTAAACAACAAATGCGTTACCAATGAGATGAAGGAAGAAATTAAAAACGTCCTGGAAACCAATGAAAATGAACACACAACAACACAATATCTATGGGGTGCAGTGAAAGCAGTCCTGAGAGGGAAGTTCATAGCACTACAGGCCTACCTCAAGAAACAAGAAAAATCCCTAATTGACTCTCTAACCATACAACTTAAAGATCTAGAAAGAAAACAAAAGAAAAACCCAGAGCAAGTAGAAGGAAAGAAATAGTAAAGTTCAGAGCAGAAATAAACGACATAGAGACTAAAAAAAAAAAAAAAAAAAAGTTCAAAAGATCAATGAAACAAAAAGCTGGTTCTTTGAAAAGAAAAACAAGATTGATGGATCTTTAGCCAGACTCACCGAGAAACAAAAAGAGAGGACCCAAATAAACAAAATCAGAAACGAAAGAGGAGAATTAACAACTGACACCACAGAAATACAAAGAATCATCGAAACATACTATGAACAATTACACGCCAATAAATTGGACAATCTGGGCGAAATGGACACATTTCTAGAAACACAGAGTTTCCCAAAACTGAACCGGGAAGAGATACAAAACTTGAACAGCCCAATAACAGCAAAGGAAATTGGAGATGTAATTAAGAAACTCCCAGCAAACAAAAGCCCAGGCCCAGATGGCTTCACGGGGGAGTTTTACCGAATATTCAAAGATCTAATTACTCATTCTTCTCAAACTATTCCAGAAAATCCAAGAAGATGGAACACTTCCAAACTCATTTTATGAGGCCAGCATAATCCCAATTCCAAAACCGGATAAAGACACTACAAAGAATGAAAACTACAGGCCAATATCCCTGATGAATACAGATGCCAAAATCCTTAACAAAATATTAGCAAATCAGATCCAGCAACACATCAAAAAAATATCCACCATGACCAAGTGGGATTCATCCCAGGGATGCAAGGCTGGTACAATATTCGTAAACCAATAAATGAGATACACCACATAAACAAAATGAAAGATAAAAACCATATGATCATATCAATAGATGCTGAAAAAGCATTTGACAAAATCCAGCACCCATTTCTGATAAAAATGCTCAGCAATGTGGGAATAGAGGGATCATATTTCAACATTATAAAGGCTATATATGAAAAACCTACAGCCAACATCGTACTCAATGGACAAAAACTAAAAACATTTCCCTTAAGAACAGGAACAAGACAGGACAGGGATGTCCACTTTTGCCACTCTTATATAACATAATACTGGAAGTCTTAGCCACAGCAATCAGACATGAACAAGAAATAAAAGGGATCCAAATTGGAAAGGAGGAAGTGAAACTGTCATTATTTGCAGATGACATGATACTGTACATAGAAAACCCTAAAGACTCCATCAAAACTCTACTAGACTCAATAAATGAATTTGGCAAAGTAGCAGGATACAAAATTAATGTCAAGAAATCAATGGCACTCTTATACACCAATGATGAACTCACAGAAAGAGAAACTAAAAAAAAATCCCAATTATCATTGCGGCAAGAAAATTAAGATACCTAGGAATAAACTTAACCAAAGAAGTAAAGGATGTCTTCACAGAAAACTACAAGTCATTGAAAAAAGAAATAGAGGAAGATATTAAAAAGTGGAAGCATATACCTTGTTCATGGATTGGAAGAATTAATATCATTAAAATGTCGATACTACCCAAAGCTATATACAGATTCAATGCAATCCCCATCAAAATACCAAGGATATACTTCACAGAACTAGAACAAATACTCTAAAAGTTCATATGGAACCAAAAAAGGCCCGGAATAGCCACAGCAATCTTGAAAAACAAGAACAAAGTAAAAAGGATCACATTACCAGACATCAGGTTATACTACAAAGCCACTGTAATCATAACAGCCTGGTATTGGCACAAGAACAGGCATATAATCAATGGAACAGAATAGAGAACCCAGAAATTGACCCAAGACAATATGCTCAATTAATATTTGACAAAGGTGGCAAAAGCATACAATGGAGTAAAGACACCCTCTTTAATAAATGATGTTGGGCCCTGTCCAGTTTGGGTCAGCGGTTAGAGCATCGGCCTGCGGTCCAGAGAGACCTGGGTTCGGTTCCCACTAAGGGCATGTACTTCGGTTGCAGTTTGTCCCCGGCCCTGGTTGGTTGTGCAGGTGGCAGCCACTCGATGTGGCCCTTTCACATCGATGTTTCTCTCTCTCTCTCTTCCTCTCTCTCCCTCCCACTCTATCTGAACAAAAAATGAAAAAGTGTCCTCGGGTGAGGATAAAAATAAATAAATAAATAAATAAAAATAAAATAAATGATGTTGGGAATATTGGACAGCTACATGCAAAAAAATGAAGCTAGACCATCAACTTACACCATACACACGAATAAACACCAAATGGATAAAAGACTTAAATGTGACTCATGAATCCATAAAAATCCTGGAAGAAAATGTGGGCAACAAAATTTCAGACATCATACGCTGCATAATCTTCACTGATACATCACCTAAGGCAACAGAAACAAAGGGAAAAATGAACACATGGGACTAAATCAAACTCAAAAGTTTCTGCACAGCAAAAGAAACAAGGATCAAAGTGGAAAGAAAAACCACTATATGGGAGAGCATAATTGCCAATGATACATCACATAAGGGGTTAATTTCCAAAATATATAGAGTACTCGTACAACTCAACAAAAGGAAGACAAAGAACCCAATTAAAAAATGGGCAGAGGACCTAAATAGACACCTCTCCAAACAGGACATAGAAATGACCAAGAGACATGAAAAAAATGCTTTACGTCACTAATCATCAGAGAGATGCAAATTAAAACAACAATGAGGTATCATTTCACACCTGTCAGAATGGCCACCATCAGCAAATCATCAAACAAGTGCTGGCAAGGGTGTGGAGAAAAGGGGACCCTAGTACACTGCTGGTGGGAATGCAGATTGGTGCAGCCACTATGGAAAACACTATTGTGTTACCTCAAAAAATTAAAAATTGAATTGCCATTTGACCCATTGATCCCACTTCTAGGAATTTTCCCCAAGAAGCCTGAAACACCAGTCAGAAAGAATATATGTACCCCTATGTTCATAGCAGCACTATTTACAATAGCTAAGGTCTGGAAACATCCCTAGTGTCCATCAGTAGACGAGTGGATTTAAAAGCTGTGGTACATATACACAATGGAGTACTATGCAGCTGTAAGAAAGAAAGATCGCTTATCCTTTGAGACAACATGGAGGGACCTGCAAAGTATTATGCTAAGCAAAACAAGCCGAGTAGAGAAAGACAAATATCCCATGATCTCACTTATTTCTGGAATATAATGAACTAAACAAACTGATGAACAAAACAGACCCAGAATCATAGAAGTAGGGTATGGACGGACAATCCCTAGATGGGGGTGAGGGGTGGGAAGAGATAAACCACAGAACTTATATGCATGTATGCATGATCAATGGTCATAGATGGGGGGGGATGGGGAGGAGGGTGGCAATGGGGGAAAAAAAGAGGAGAATCATCTGTAACAAAAATAAATCAATTAAAAAATGAATGTATATGCATATATGCACAACCGATTCATACAGACAGCAGTGTGGTGAAGGTGAGGGGGAGTGGGGAGGGGGATGTCAATGGGAGTATAGGAGGTACTTCTGTAATAAAATATTAATTAATTAAAATAAATAAAAAAGAAAGAAAGAAGATTTCTAGGCCCTAGACCTGATTAATCTAAATATAATTCTGGGTCTGAGACCTGGAAATCCACCTTTTAATAGTCTTCCCAGTTTACTCTGAGTTAGCCATCCAGCACGAAGGAACTCCTCAAAGTCTACACTTCCTCACCTCCCATTTACTCATCAACATTCCGTAATGTGGCTTGTCCATCCCCTATCCCTTACCATAGGCCATGGAAGACTTCCAGGATTTCCTAATTGCAAAACCATTTAGTCTCTGTCCTACTGAAATTCTTTGTAGCATTGGCACTGATATCTGCCACTCCATTTTTTTGATATTCTCTCCTCCCTTGGTTTTCATGACAGGACACTACTGTTATTCTTGTTCCAATTCTACGATCAATACATTTTTGCTTTTTCTTATTTCCTTTCTTTTTTCATGCTCAGTAGAAGTGATCCTATTCCTTTAACTTTAGTCTTCTGCTCTCTCTCCATTATATACTCTCTTCCTCTATTAGTTTGCTAGAGCTGACATAACAAATTTCCACAAACTGGGTGGCTTAAACAACAGAAATTTGTCTCAGTTCTGGAGGTAAGAGACGAGGTCAAGGTGTCAGCAGGATTGGTTCCTTCTAAGGCCGTGAGGCAAGGAAGTGTGCAAGGCCTCTCTCCCTGGCTTGTAGGTGGCTGTCTTTTCCCCACATCTCTTTATATCATATTCCTTCTATGTGAAATGTAGCAGAACATGGTACCCAAAATATGCATCTTTGGCAGAAGGATTTTCTAGAGATTGCTATTTTTAAGAAACACCAGCCCTTGCTGGTTTGGGTCAGCGATAGAGCATCGGCCCACAGACCAATGAGTTGTGGGTTTGATTCCAGTCAAGGGCACGTACCTCTGTTGCAGTTCATCCCTGGCCCTGGTCGGGGTCGTGCGGGAGGCAACCAGTCGATGTGTCCCTCTCACATCGATGTTTCTCTCTCTCTCCCTTTCTCTCTCCCACTCTATCTGAATATAAATAGAAAAATATCCTCAGGTGAGGATTCACAAAAAAGAAGAAACACCAGACAGGGAAGAAGCTCTAAAAACCAAGGAGAAGCCTCTTTTGTAAGAGACATTTACATTTATGAGAGAAATATCCCTCTTGGTACCAGGAAGAGGAGGATGACTAAATCTCTAGAGCTTTGCCTGGTAACCTTCGATAATTGAGTCCCCTAGCCCCAACATCTTCTTTTGTCTTTACCTTTAGATGGTATTTAAGGGATGACTTTGGCCATTTCAGATATTAGTTCACTTTTCTGGGTATCTTCCTTATATACAGGAAGTATACAGGTTATTAAACGTCTCTTTGTTTTTCTTCTATTAATGTCTTTTATTACATGGGGGTCTCATTCGAGAACCTAGAAGGACAGAGGGGAAATTATTTTTCCTCCCCTACATATGCATGTCTGTTTCTATGTCAAGTTTCCCCTTTTTATAAGGACATAAGTCATATTGGAATAGGGCCCACTCTAATGACTGCATTTTAACTTGATTTTCCTCTGTAAAGACCCTATCTCCAAATAAGGTCACATTCTAAGGTTTTGGAAGTTTGGGCTTCAACCATGAATTTTGGAGAAAACAATACAACCCATGACACTCCCTCAGTGATTTAGTCTATTTAGTGGCTTGAACGATCACTTCGGTAAGTGTGATCCATCAGTCTTATCCTTGGCCTTGCTCCCAATCACTGATTTTAAAAAGTAGTATTGTAAACCCATGATTTCTAAGTTATACATTGAATAAGCAAAGTTATTCTCTATACAGTGGTAACCAAAACTCATTACACAAATAGCTGCAAGGTAAGGTGGTAAGTGTAGAGGTAGGGCGAGTATAGGTATTTATAGTAACCTATGACAATGGGACCTACACTATCCTTTTGGGTGTCTCCATTTAGATGTTCAATCAGCACCACAAACTCAACATGTTCAAAATCAAGCAAATCTTCTCTTTCAAATCAATAACTCCAGGTGACTTCTCTATTTCTGTGAGTGACTCTATTCAATTATTCACCCAAGCTTGCAAACTTGCTGTCATCTTTGTTTCTTCTCCCCTTATTCCCAACAGTCAATCAATCACCAAGTCAGAGCCAATTAGCTCTCCAATGTGTCTGTCAGTCCTGTCACCTCTACTCACTTCCCACTGCCACTAGAGTAGGTCAGACCCACATCATCTCTACCTAGACCAATGCAGTGGTCTAACTGCCTTCCACCCTTCCAAGATACTCTATACAGTACTATCCAACTAGCATTCTAATAGCTGCTGTAGCTAGCATTGGAGTCTACCCCAACATATCTTTCCAGCCTCATTTCTTGTCACTTTACTTTGTTTTCTCCTACTTTATTGGCACTATACCTTGAACATGACCTATGTTTTTCTATATCTCCTTATGCTTTTATTACTAAGATGAGACACTTCATATTTACTGAGCACATGGAATGTAATACCTATCTCTAGACCTAACTGAATCTAATATGAGTTTTTCATACTTAACAAATACAGCTCAGTAAATATTTGTAGAATTGAAATGTGTGGTGTTCTATGTTTCACAAAGGATATTATATCATTAAACATCAAATTAACCCTTCAACATAGGTACTGCATTTGGCAGGCATCTACTAATCCCACTCATACCCCAAAACACACAACTCTTCATAGTTGTCAGCACTTGGCTAACCTAAATGGACCAGGACATGGGGAAATACAACTATTCTAGAGCTTCAAGAGTATACCCCTTACCCAGTGAAGCATTTCAGGCCATGCAGAGGAAGGCATCAGTGTCAACCCCCTGCATCTTTTTCCCCTCTCTACTTGCTTCTTTATGCTTCTCTGGCTTCCAGCTAGTGTTGTTCTTCCAGTGTGGTGACCTGCTTAATCAGTCTTGTGGCTCTTGAATCTCCTGCTTTCCTTCCCAGATATAAATTTATTTCTTCTTCCAGACTAAGAATGTTCTGAGACACTTCCAAGATATCATTAGGCTAGCCCAAGAACCTTAAGACTAGGAAGAGCATAGTGCCATCCCTTTCCAGGAGGGATCGTACATCTAAGGAGCTGTTTTCAAATTTTATGTTCAAGTTTGACAGCAGTAACTGAAAACCTCCTCCTGTCTTGTTTTACCATGAGCAGTACAGCTTGCAAATGCCTGAGTGTACCACCTTCCATCAATTATTCCTGAAATCCTGGGTTCTGTTGTGGAGGTTGTCAGGACCAAAGTTTTGTAGCAAAATCTCCTCTGAAACCACCGTGCTTGTTGACTACAGAGGGACTGTGTGTTGATTTCCCCCATTGTTTGTGGTGTCCTTGTCACCTCCCAGCATAAAGCTCCTTGTTGGTACATTTTCTAGACTGAAAAGAGAAAGCATTATCTTCTTTCCACCATTCTCACCTGCTGAAAATTCTGTCATGCTTTTATGTTTCTGAGATGAGTGATAGACAGGTTTTGTCTAAAGGGCTTCAGGACACTAATCCAAATAAAGGGAAGATCTGGTATCAATGTGTTTGCTCTGCTTCTCTCTTCATAGTTCCTGAACAAAAACTACAGGATTATGAGGAAGATGTTTACACATTAATTCCATGAATATCTAAGGAGCACCAACTCAGTGCTAAGTGCAGGGAATCCAGAGGTTGCCTCCCTCAAGTAACTCACAGTACAGAAGGGAAGAGCCAAAACATAATTTCCTTGTTGTTTTTTTTTTATGATCTTTCAAAGCATGCATTTCTCACATTAGGGAGGCCCCTGTTCAACCTTTCTTATCAGCTTCTGCCTTTTTTTCATGCAAGAGAAAATAAGAATTTTATTAGGAACTTTTGCATGTATAGTCAGTGGGCAGAAGATAAAAGATATTCACGGCAGTGGTTTATTCTAGTCTCTCTCTTTTTTTTTTTTTGCAGAGATTATTCAGCCACAGACAATATTCTATCCACAGGAGGATTTGTTTCATTTTCTATTTCCCTTGTCTTGTGGAAACACTCTAACCAGGTAACATGAACTTGAAAAGGTTCCACCTTTAAAGACAGATCACTTCCACACATTGTGAGGAGAGCAGAGGTAAAGGTAAGGCCACACTGACAAAGAAATACAAGAGACCAGTCTTGGTACTTGGCCCATGCTGGAAAGTGGGGGTCAGAAAGGACTTCTTAAAGGTAATGCTCGAGCCAAATCTGAAGGATTGAGGGAGCAGGAGGGGAGTGAGTCAGGCTAAGAGGACCATGGTGAAAGAGGGCCTCATTCCAGGCAGAGCAGACAGTAAAAGCAATGGCATGATGGGAGCAACACAGCACCGAGGTTACTGGACTACCAGCAAGAGATGGGAGATGAGGCTAGCACAGTAGAATGAGTTAAGTCACCAATGAGCTAGCTTCACTTCTTTGAAATAGGAACAACAAAATGTCTGCAAATCATCTACCTCTGGCATTTGGGAAACCTCGTCAGTGACTGAAAATGATTTCTCCCCATGTTGCTATAAAGAATTTCCCTTTGTCCTCTAACTGTATAGTAATACATTGGATAGGGTTTGATTTCCAAAAAGTATAAAGTATTAATACAACTCATCAAAAGGAAGACAATCCAATTAAAAAGTGGGCAGAAGACCTGAATAGACACTTCTCCAAAGAGGACAATCAAATGGCCAAGAGACATATGAAAAAATGCTCAACATCACTAATCATCAGAGAGATGCAAATTAAAACAACTATGAGGTATTACCTCACATCTGCCAGAATGACTACCATCAGCAAATCGTCAAACAACAAGTGCTGGCAAGGATGTGGAGAAAAGGGGACTCTAGCACACTGCTGGTGGGAATGCAGACTGGTACAGCTGCAGGAAACAATATGGTGTTTCCTCAAAAAAATTAAAAATTGAACTGCCATTTGACCCAGTGATCCCACTTCTAGGAATATATCCTAAGAAGCCTGAAACACCAACCAGAAAGAATATATGTACCCCTATGTTCATAGCAGCACTATTTACAATAGCTAAGATCTGGAAATAGCCCAAGTGTCCATCAGTAAATGAGTGGATAAAAACTGTGGTACCTATGCAACTGCAAGGAAGAAAGGTCTCTTACCCTTTGTGACGACATGGAGAGACCTGGAGAGTATTGTGCTAAGCAAAATAAGCTAGTTAGAGAAAGACAAGTATCACATGATCTCATTTATATGTGGAATCTAGTAAACAAAATTAACTTGACAAGCAAAATAGATTCAGAGACATGGAAGTAGGGAACAGACTAACAAACCTCAGAGAGAGGGGAGTGGGGATCGGGAATAGATAAACCAAAGAACTTATATGCATATATGCATAACCAATGGACACAGACAGCAGTGCAGTGAAGGCAGGATGGGGGGGACGGGAGCAGGGAAGAGGGTGCCAATTGGGGAAAAAACGAGGGACATTTGTAATACTTTCAACATTAAAATAATAATAATAAAAATAATAATAATAATAATAATAAAAATATCCCAAGTATCCTGTGTGCCCATGTCATTTGGGAGCCTCTTTAAATCCCTGCAGATACGGCAGGTCCTCGAATACTGTCTTGTTATAAGGCTGTTGAGATGCTGTAGGAACCTAACTCTTGTTTATATCAATTAGTCTATGCCATAGACTCTATGGTAAAACTGGTTTTGTTATGTTGTTTCTCAGAAAGTCACAGAACCATCCTCAGACTCTCACTTCCAGAGTCCTACTATTTGTCATGGTATCTCAGCTGACCATTTAATGTCTAGATTCTTTCCAGCCAGATTATAGAGCTAACATTTAGTTTTTATTTATATTGTGCTTAGTGTATGACAAATATTTTACATGCATTATCTTATGTAATCCTTACAAACACCATATGAGGTACATACTAATTCTATTTCGTGGGTGTAGAGAAGATGAATAAATTACCCAAGAATTTGACCCCAGCTTGGCCTAACTCCAGAGCTCTAGTTTATTGTATCTCATCATACTGACTCTCCAATTTTAAAAAAGAGAGTGGCTAATAGGGTTAAAAAGTAAAGAGGGGTTGACCAGAGTGAGTAAGAAGGTGTCTTTCGATTTCATCATTAGGAAGTCATATTTGTGCTCATTGTACTAGTGACCTAGGACTGCCATAACAATATACCACAAACTGGGGGGCTTAAACAACAGAAATATATTGTCTCTCAGTTCTGGAGGCTAAAAGTCTGAGATCAATGTATCAGAATGGTTGGTTCCTTCTGAGGGCTGCGAGAAAAAATCTGTTCTATGTCCCTTTCCCAGCTTCTAGTAACCTCAGTCATTCATTGGCTTATAGATGGCTATCTTCTCTCTATGTCTCCTCACATTGTCTTCCCTCTGTGTATGTCAGTCTCTGTGTCCAAATTTCCCCTTTTTATAAGAACACCAGTTATATTGGCTTAGGGTCCACCTTAATTATGTCATTTTAACTTGATTATCACTATAAAGACTCTTTCTAAATTAGGTCACATTATGAGGTACTGGGGTTAGGACTTCAACATACCTATTTTGGAGATCACAATTCAACCCATAACACACACTGAATCAGCACTTTCAGCTCAGTAGTAACCACAGAATGTAGGAAAGGGATAAGGCCTGCGATGTAAGGTCACAGGATTTGGCTGGGAGCTAGAGAAAACTTGAGAATGTTTTCCAGGTGAAAGAAAGTCTCCAGGAAAAGGAGCGAACTTCAAGAACTATGGGGAAAGGATAACTGATGAAGCAGAGTCTAGCAGGGAATGGGAGAGAGTGTTGATCCTCAGAAAGTAGGTAGGATGCCACTTCTGAAACAAAGGAGGAGGGGAGAGAAGATTTAAATAGCTGATATTTATGTGCATTTTTGGAGACATCTGCATTACCTCAGCCCCAATCTTATCACAGATTCTCCAGGAGCCTGCCTCATATTTCTTCAATAATTTATAGTTTTATAACTTTATAACCATTTGATTTGCAGCTCTGTAATTCTCAGGTATTGCTTACCATTTGATAGAAAGTATCACAGGAGCTTATCTAGAAAAAAATGTTTGAATAATTGAGTGAAGAAATGAATGCATAAAAGTAAAGAGGAGACAATGTCACATGAAATAATCAGGTCTTATAGCACACTGCTTTGCATGGCTGAGGTTAAGAAGTGAGTCAAAGGCCTGGGGGCAAAGGCAGGGAGAAAGCACTGAGCAAGGGTGTCAACAAGGGACATGCCTGTGCCAAGACACATGATGGAAAACATCCCTCCATTCACAGTTGCTCATTCTCCAATAACAGGACACTCAGAGAAAACTGTGAAATCCGTCATCTTCATTTTCTCCTAAGGTGAGCAGCAGCTACATGTGAACCTGAAAACCTCATCATATAATGAACAGTTTGAATTAAAAAGAGGCTTATTGCCTAAAACTTCAGTATTTCAACCCAGTTGTTAAAATCTGAAGCTACTAGATAAGGGGCAATTCCTATAAATTGGTGCAAGTGGGCATTTTTGAAAATGGACATTTTGAACATGGTGACTGACCAGCCAGCAGAGTGCCAGTGATTCCAGCAGTGCTTCATGGAGTCAGCCCTGGTGTGCTGACCTGGGACTTGGTAAAGCATAACTCATGTCATCTTGTCATAGTCATTTCACCATGTTAAGAAAAGCTCATTAGGGAAAGTTGAAATGCTTTCTCCTGGATCTTTTAGCAAATCACAGCAAGGGTACAAAGTGTAACCGGCGAGGCCCCTGGGTAACCAGTTTGTCTCCCAGTCATGAACATTGACCCTGAGAATATAGCTCAGAAGGCAAGTATGATAGCATTACCAGTATTTCTCTTTCCCTTCCCAATTTATCTTGGACTCATACACACGTATATATTTATGGAGCACTAATTCTATACTCTTTATTCTCTCACTAATTTGTCAGTTCTCTTTTGAAATAAAAGGCTCTCAAAACCATCTCCGTGTGTGTGTGTGTGTGTGTGTGTGTGTGTGTGTGAGTGTGTGTGTGTATCATAACCAAAAGAATATTTTAGTTAAAGCAAAGAAGGAACTAAATTTGATAAGCTTACCGCCCCCCCCCAAAAAAAATGAAGGTTTCAGAAAACCTGACATGTTCAAACATGAAGCCCTTTCCCTTTAAAGTATGACTCAAAGAAAGTGAATTTTGAAAATATATATCAAATTACAAAATTTATTATGTAGTCCAACTGCTACACTGTCTGTTTATAATTCAAATATTTTCTTTTCAAAGTAGGGTTCACATGAACAGACAAACCACAGAAACAATGCCTGTGGAATAATGCAGTCAGATGATTTACTGCTTTGCTTTCTTTCTTCTCTTCTCTCTTCTCCTTTTGGGAGCTAAGGGTCAATTTGTTTTGTCTCTATGCACTCTGATTAACCATGGAAGAATGCAATTCAGAAAGTCCAACTGTTGCTCACTCATACCAGTCAAAGGGCTCTGTACTTAAATCTGCTCCAGGCCATCTTTCAGAAATGAGTCATTCTGACAAAAATTCTCAGATGGGAAAGGCACTGAAAATTAATTAGTACTATTCCTAAGTACCAGTGAGGATGCTGCAGTGCCACTGTGCTTTAGGAAAGCTCACTTGAATGTATGCTCAAAATCTGCACTAGCTCACTGATTTTCTAAATTGATTCTTACAAATGACAGATACTGGCAGACAAGTGCAGGGAAGGTAAAAGTCAAACAACAAAGAACCAACAGTTGGGCTGAACTTTCAATTCACAATACACATGGCCTGGACCTTCCACTTTAGAAGAGATTTGTACAGTAAGGATGGTTTTTCAAACAAACAGATATGGAATAAGCCTTCAAGCTGTCACTGGTGATGTGAAATTTAATGGTGACAGAGGGGATAAACAGTTTTGGGGTCCTCTTTTGTGTGACCTAATGTTGAATGCGAGAATAAATTATGTCAAATGTTCAAATGGTTGGTCTCTCTTGGCTCATCTCTATCCTACCACACCCTACCACACAAATTAAAAAAATTGGCAAAGTACTAAATTGACCTGTCATGTTGATGGAGTGCAGCAATGTCTTAATTATAATACGATGCATTCACTAGAAGAAAAAGTGGTTCTATTACACTATTTGTTTTGACACGTCTGTCACTGCTCAATATCTTTACCATCTTGTAACAAAATTATGAGGAAATTATGTCTTATCAAATTTTAATAATGAGTGAGGAGTCCCCTTAAGCACAGTCAACTCTGAAGCCCCTCCCCCAAACCAAGGGGAAGTACAGGTCTAACAGAGTGTTGGGGCTCCTGGAAACAAATTTTGTTCTGCATTTACTGTGTCAGTCATACATTTGGGGTCTCTCAGATCACCTAACTGGCATCTCTGTTTTAGTCACCTTTGCTACCTCTTCCACATCTCTCTGACTGTCAAGTATTAATTTGTTTTACTCCATAGTGCTTACTACCGACATACCGTACATTTTATTTATTGTTTAATTATGTCTCCCCTGACATTTGAATGTGCATTCTATGAGGTCAGAGATTTACTCTTGTCTTCTTCTCTGCTTTATCCATAGGATCTAGAGCAATACCTAGCACATAGTGGGTGTTCAATAAATATTTTATATATGTGTATTTATAACTGGTTACACATTGGCTTCATAATCAGGCATCACCAGTAGTAGTTGGCACAGTTCCTCATGTAACCTTGGAGATCAAGTTCTGTTTCAAGATCAAAGGCATTTCATCTCCACGTGTTTTTCTTTAATAAGCATAGTCATAGGAAACTATATGTATGGATGGCCAGAGGTCCCTGCCACCTCCTCCTGTTACCTGGAGTGGGACAGGGTCAAGGGAGACAGGGTTAATGCATGTGGCTGTTGGACTCCAAGGCCCGTCTCTTGCGTGCAGGGATGTAGCCGTTGAGATAGCCATTGGTCTTCCACTTGGACAGCCCTCTGTTCAGGATGTCCTGAATGTGCTGCACGATGAGGTTGAGGGCCACTAGATTGTCTACACCTCTAGGAATTATTACACCCGTGTATTTCCTTGTTGGCAAGCAAAAGTCCTCAAAGGCAGGTTTGACAAACGTAATGTACTGGGATAAAATCTGCTCCAGGTCCCTCCATCTTTCGCTGATGTCTCTTAATACTTTGCAGGAGGGCCAGTTGTCCCCACCCGTGTCCATAAAGAACTCTGTCTGGAACAGGTCTCACGCCTCCTGAGGGTAGAAGTCCAAAATGCCTTTGAAGAGAACCACATCCACGGGGTAGACAGTGACCGTCTCCTCCTTCCGGGAATGGGAGACAAAGTTGTATACTGGAATCTGCACGGCTTTCCCTTCGGTGATTTCTTTGAGAATTTTGAGGGTGAGTTCATTGTCAAAGGCAACCGGGTGATCAAAATTGAACTGGCCTTTCAGGGATTTGGCCTTTTGCACCAAAGTGAGGACTTGATAGAAGCTTTCCTGTCTCAGGAGGACTACCTGCTTTTGGCAGTAGTCCACCTCATTCTGCTCCAGGAGCTGCAAAATCTTCCCACAAACGGAGGACTAGCCACTGGTCATGCCCTTGCTAATGCCGATAAGGAATGACTGGAAGCCGTTGGGCTGATCAGCATCCCCCGTCCTGGCTCGCGCTGCCCTTCTTCCACCACCTGTGTATGCTCATGTAGACGCAAGTGCCCTCAATAAATATTTTTTGAATAATATGAAATTTCAAGGCAACTAGTCAACTCAGGAAAATAAGGTAAATATATTAAAGTAGCTAGACATTGAATAAAATGTTCACTCCAGCTAATTATTTGTGGAATACAAGTGTGTGTGTGTGTGTGTGTGTGTGTGTGTGTGTAGGGAGAGAGAGAAACAGAGACAGATACAAAGAGAAAGAGACAGAACCTACATCAGTTAGTAATGAAGCAATAGAGACAGAAATGGGGATGAGGTGGCTAGGCAGAGATGCTCCCAGCCCCTGGAGCTCACCAAAGCCAAGGCCAATTTTGTAGGCCTAATGGTTTATAAAAATAACTTGCAAAATTCTGATGAAGTATTATTGAGAATTCAATAAGCCATACAAAAAAGGCAGATTCATCCAACCCCAGGCTAATTTTTTTTTCATTTTGCTGCATAACATGGTTATAATCAGTTATAGCTGTAAACAGAATTATCAAGTCTGATTATTTTTTATCTGATTGTTCATCATCAACAGAAAAACATACTAGACTTAAAAGAAGGAAAATAATAGATGCTATAGGAAGAAAATGTGGTTTACTAACAAATTAATAATCATGTTTGCCCTTTCTACTGTAAAGCCTTGCCACTCACTCCTGTCATTTGAGTAGGAAAGCTATCTGTGCTATATTTTTTTTAAATCAGGCACTTCATCTTAACCTGCATTTTTTTTTAACCAGTTGATATTTTTCTTCCCAAGCATATTTTACTGTGACAGGATTTCTTTGATGACAGCTGAGTTCAAGGTAGGTTACTATACATACGTCTAATTAATATCTGAGAAAATAGGTCTTTTGATCCAGCAAGAATTCAAAATTTTACTTATTCAGTTTTTTTCCAGTAAAAAGGAAGTGTGAGGATTTAAGATGGCTGAACAAACAATAAATAAGCTGGTCTGAACATAAACTCAGCTTCTGGTATAGCAGAATGGGATAAAGGCAAGAACACTGGCAAGAAATTAAGAGTCTTGGTTTCCATATCTGTAGGACAACTCTCTTTCTGGCCTATCTCAAAGAGTTTCTGTAAGACCCAAATATGAAAATAAATGGGAGTGGGCTCTGTCAATTTTTTTTATCTTCACCCGAGGACATTTTTGCATTTTTTTTTCAGATAGAGCGGGAGGGAGAGAGGGAGGAAGAGAGAGAGAGAAACATCGATGTGAGAGAGACACATCGAGTGGCTGCCACCCACACTACCCAAACTGGGGCCGGGGACAAACCGCAACCGAGGTACATGCCCCTAGCGGGAACCGAACCCTGGACTCTCTGGTCCGCGGGCCGACGTTCCAACCGCTGAGCCAAACCAGCCAGGGCAGTTCTGTCAATTTTAAAATGCTGTCCACATATAGGCCAAAGTACTAAATGAACTGAAAGGATCTTGCTTCTACTTGATTCCCAAGATGGGAGAGAAAGTGGAATTGTTAAAATGCAGAAACTTTTGACTCCCAAAGAAAATGAAATGCTTTAAAAAGGAAAAGAACATTGTTGTCTTGAATCACTCAAAAATTCATTTTGTTTCATCTGCTATAATATATTATCTTTGGAGGCAATATGATGCTTCTCTTCTAAAAATGTCACAGCTTTGAGGATAATAATTTAAGAATTTCAAACAATCCAATGAATTTCTCTTAAAATATCCTTTCTGAAAAAAGACGAAGTATAAATCATTTATCCACAATTTGTGTCATAACAATCGATAACCAGAGTGGCTGGCTGACTTATAATTGGCTATATCCTACCAATATGGCTCTTGATTCTAGAATAAGGGGGGGGGTAGGCAGTCACTTTTTACAAGAATCAGAGATACATATTGAAAGCCAGCTACTTATATAGCACTACTTCCTTATATGTATATCAAAAACCTTATTACCTAACTTGGATAGAATGGTGTCCTCTCTGCTTCCTTTTATCCATGTAGTCATGTGATGCTGCACAATTGTATCTCATTTTCCCTGGGCTCCTTTCCTCATTTGCAGATTCTTACACAGAAAGGATGCCAAATGATTATCACAGCACCCTCCAGTTTAAATTCATAAAGAGATTAAGTATAACTTAACATGTTTCTGCAGCTGAAATATGAGTGTTTACTTCACAAATCATTCACTGATGCAACCTAAATCTCAACACCAAAAAATGAAAAAAAGTTAAATCCTCATGCTGTCAGTTACAAGTCTGAACTCCAGTAAACCTGTGTAAGTAGGTCAGTCAGCTCAACATTCCACCTCTATAGCTTTCTCTGATACTTCTCTTGCTCCCTTTATTCAAAAGCAGGCAAAATGACTGATAATAGGTGTACCCTACTATGATATACAGTTGACAGGAATCAAAAAGGAAAGAAAAGTACCATTTATTTTATCAAGTGCCTACGATATGACCAGTAATTTATAGACATTATTTTCACTTAATTATTCATTCATTAATTTATTCACAAATGACCTATAAATGTCAGACAACCCAAAATAAGCACAGCAGACAACATTCCTACCTTCATGTAAATTACAATCAAGTTTAAGAAAAAGACATTTAAAAATAATCATACACCTGCTGCTGTCAGGTAGAACATAATACATCACAACAAATAAATAATCCTGCTGTAATAACCAATTAAATATGGATACATCACAAAAATCATATTTTAAATGCCTTAGAAAGCTTCAATAACAATTAGGACTAGATGAACTACAATTTCAGAGAGTATACAACAATTCCAAGCCCTGTGCTTGGGTGGACCTGAAGATTATTATGCTAAGTGAAATAAACCAGTCAGAGAAAGACAAATACCATATGATCTCACTTATATGTGGAATGTAATGAACAAAATTAACTGACAAACAAAATAGAAACAGAGGCATGGATACATAAAATAAACTGACAGCTGTCAGAAGGGAAGGAGGAGGGGGGACTGGATAAAAGAATGTGAAGAGATTAGCTAAAGAATATATATATATATATTCTTTTTAGCATATGTATATAACTCAAGGACACAGACAACAGTGTGGTGATGGCCAGAGTGAAAACGGGGTGGGGCCAGGTGGAGGTGGGTAAAGGGGGGATAAATAGGGACAGAAAGAGACTATGTTTGAGGCAATGGGTGCAGATGACGTTTTGTTGAGTTGTACACTTGAAACCTGTATGGTTTTGTGAACCAATGTCACCCCAATAATTTTTTTTAAAAAAGAAAGAAAGAAAAGAGTCCTTGAGATAGAAGAAAAGGATCCCAAACAAAAACATAGAAATGCAGGAAGGAAAGAAAAACATGAGAATGAACTTATATCTGGATAAATATAAATAAATATTGACTTCACAGAGTAATAATACTGCCTTGTAGAATTTACATTAAATGACAATAATAACAATGACAAAAGGACAACAATATGAAACCAAAGCAAATAAGAAGGAAGGAAATAATAAATATCAGAGCAGAAATCAATGAAATTAACAGAAAAACAATAGATAAAATTAATGGAAAAAAGCTGGTTCTTCAGAAAAATTGCCAATATCAGAAATGAAGTAGAGTCTATTATTACAGATGCTGCAACCATAAAATATAATAAGGAAATACTACAAAAAACTTTATGTTCCTAAGTTCAACAGTTTGGAGGAAATAAACAAGTTCCTTGAAATCAACAAACCACCAAAACTAAATAAGATGAAGTAAATAATCTAAATAGCCCTACAACCATGAAAGAAATTGAATTAATAAAATTAACAAGTTCCCCAAAATAAATCTCCCCACCCACTTTATTTCACTCAAAAATTATACCAAACATATGAAGAATCAACTTTACATAAATTGTTCCAGAAAATAAAAGATGAGAGAGCATTTCCCAACTCATTTTAGGAGACCATTATTACCATATACCAAAACCAGACAAAGATAGTATAAAAAAGAAAGCTAGAGACCAACTATCATTTAAGAAATTACGTATAGACTTTTGAGTACACTAAAGGAATACAGTCATCAGCAAGAATCACATGGTAACAGGCTGTTTTGAAAACAATAGATTTGGGATTCCAAAATGGCGGCAGAGTGAATGGAAGCTACACAGACCATCTCCCAGGACCAAACTGGAATTACAACTAAAATAAAGACAAATCGTCAGGAAAAAGCAACAGAAAAGCAGCTTGCGAGGACCATACAACCAGGGACACTGACTCGATCCTGGTAGGATTGCGGAGGCACGAGAGGGGGGCTGGGAGCCCACGGACAGCAGCGGCCTTAGCCTTGAGCAGCGCTCCGCCCTTGGGGTTAAAGCCGGAGCCAGCTCCACAGCGCAGAGGGCCAGGACAGAGCGCTAAAATAGCCACAGCCACTCACCTGGGCTCCGGCAGAGGGAGGGCGGACTGGACTGGAACCGTGTGGGGACACCCGGGATTTGGAGGGTGCTCAGAGCTTTTGCTGAGTTGTGGCCACGCAGGACTGTGGCCTGGCCGGTTTACTCCATCCCAGGGCTCTGGGGAGAGGCGGCAGCCCCTCCCTCGGAGATCCAGCCACACCCTAGTGGGCCATTGAAATGCAAACTGAAGCTCATTAACTACTAGCATCTGCCCTACCCTCTGGAAATCCTCTCACCTTGAACACCAGAGGGAGGTTTTCACTCAACTGAAAACCCAAGGCTCTTCAAGCAACCATGACTAACAGCCTCTAGGCAAAAAGCTAGAGGATAACTTAACCTCTGCTGGGCTTGCAAATATATCCTGGAAAGTAAGACTCCACGGTGGTGTTTAAAGTGGGTCCTCCCACACTCATCCAAACCCAGTAGAGGGAGCCACAAACAACAGAACACCAACATCCACAGGAAAATTTGGCAGGCTCCAAAAACCACTGAGATAGCCAAAGTGGGGAAAAAAAGAAACAGATCCCAAATGGAAGAACAAGAGACCTCTACCGAAGATGAGATAAATGAAATGGAGTTAAGCAAGTTAACAGAGCTAGAATTCAGAGCCATGATCTTGAGGAAGCTCAACAGCATGTGTAAGGACATCAACACCTTGAGTAAAGACATCCACACCATGAGCAAAGACATAGAAACACTGAAAACCTACCAAGTGGAACTGAAGAAGCAGCAAGAAGAAATGAAGAAGCAGCAAGAAGAAATGAAGAATGACATAGCAGAAATGAAGAACACATTGGAAGGACTAAACAGCAGAGTAGAGGAAGCTGAGCACCGGATCAGTGAATTAGAAGACAGGGTAGAAAAAATCAACCAATCAGAAAACCAAAAGGAAAAAACAATGAAAAAACAGGAAGACAGCTTAAGAGAACTGTGGGACAACTGGAAACGTAATAATATTTGCATCATTGGAGTCCCTGAAGAAGAAGAAAATGAGCAAGGGTTACAGAATATATTTGAAGAAATAATGACAGAAAATTTCCCTAATTTGGTGAAGAAAGAAGGTATTCAAGTTCAAGAAGCACAGAGAGTCCCAAGTAAGAACAGCCCAAACAGGCCCACACCAACACACATAGTAATTAAAATGCCAAAAATTAAAGACAAAGAGAGAATCCTCAAGGCAGCAAGAGATAAGCAACAGGTTACCTACAAAGGAACCCCCATCAGGCTATCAGCTGACTTCTCAACAGAAACACTACAGGCCAGAAGGGAATGGCATGAAGTAATCAAGGTCATGAAAAACAAGGATCTGAATCCAAGACTACTCTACCCAGCAAGGCTGTCATTCAAAATAGAAGGTCAAATAAAGAGCTTCTCAGACAAAAAAAGGCTAAGGGAATACATTAGCACCAAACCAGCACTGCAAGAAATGTTAAAAGAACTGCTGTAATTAGTAGAAGAAATAGGAAGGAAAGTAGAACCACACTGAACAAAAATGGCAATAACTAAGTACATATCAATAATCACCTTAAATGTAAATGGACTGAATGCTCTGATAAAAAGACACAGAGTAGCGGATTGAATAAGAAAGCATAACCCATATATATGTTGTTTACAAGAGACCCACCTCACAACAAAAGACTCACATAGGCTGAAAGTGAAGGGATGGAAAAAAATCTTCCAAGCAAGTGGAAAGGAAAAAAAAGCTGGGGTAGCAATGCTCATATCTGATCAAATAGATTGCAAAACGAAAGCCATAACTAGAGACAAAGAAGGTCACTACATAATATTGAAAGGATCTATCCAACAGGAAGATATCACCTTGGTAAACATATATGCACTGAATATAGGAGCACCAAAATATATTAAAAATCTTCTGGAGGACTTCAAAGGAGAAATTGACAGCAATACAATCATAGCGGGGGACTTCAACACCCCGCTGACATCACTGGATAGATCCTCTAGACAAAAAATTAACAAGGAAACAGAGACTCTAAACGAAGCACTAGACCAAATGGATTTAATAGATATTTACAGAGAATTACACCCCAAAACTATAGAATTCACATTCTTCTCAAGTGCACATGGGATATTCTCAAAGATAGACCACATGTTAGGACACAAACGAAGTCTCTACAAGTTCAAGAAGATTGAAATCATATCAAGCATCTTCTCAGATCACAATGGCATGAAACTAGAAATCAATTGCAACAAGAACATGCAAAGACATTTGAATACATGGAGGCTAAATAGCATGTTATTAAACAATGAATGGGTTACTGAGGAGATCAAGGAAGAAATTAAAAACTTCCTGGAAACCAATGAAAATGAACACACAACAACACAAAATCTATAGGATGCAGTGAAAGCTGTTCTGAGAGGGAAGTTCATAGCACTACAGGCCTACCTCAAGAAACAACAAAAATTTCTAATAGACTATCGAACCTCACAACTTAAAGAACTAGAAACCAAACAAAAGGAAAAACCCAGAGCAAGTAGAAGGAAGGAAATAGTGAAGATCAGAGCAGAAATAAATGACATAGAGACCAGAGAAACAATTCAAAGGATCAATGAAACAAAGAGCTGGTTTTTTGAAAAGATAAACAAGATTGATGGACCCTTAGCTAGACTCACCAAGAAAGAAAGAGAGAAAACCCAAATACACAAAATCAGAAATGAAAGAGGAGAAGTAACAACTGACACCACAGAAATACAAAGGATCATTAGCAAATACTATGAACATTTATATGGCAACAAATTCGACAATCTAAGTGAAATGGACAAATTTCTAGAAACACATCGTCTCCCAAAACTGGCCCGGGAAGAGATAGAAAACTTGAACAGACTAATAACAGCTAAGGAAATTGAAGATGTAATCAAGACTCTCCCAGCAAACAAAAGCCCAAGCCCGGATGGCTTCACGGGGGAGTTTTACCGAACATTCAAAGAAGAACTAACACGCATTCTCCTCAAACTATTTCAAAAAATTCAAGAAGAAGGAAGACTTCCAAACTCGTTTTATGAGGCCAGCATAATCCTAATTCCAAAACCAGAAAAAGACACTACAAAGAAAGAAAACTACAGGCCAATATCCCTGATGAACATAGATGCCAAAATCCTAAACAAAATACTAGCAAATTGGATCCAGCAATACATCAAAAAATTATTCACCATGACCAAGTGGGATTCATCCCAGGGATGCAAGGCTGGTTCAACATTCGCAAATCAGTAAATGTGATACACCTCATAAACAAAATGAAAGATAAAAACCACATGATCATATCATTAGATGCTGAAAAAGCATTCCACAAAATCCAGCACCCATTTCTGATGAAAACGCTCAGCAATTTGGGAGTAGAGGGATCATATCTTGATATAATAAAGGCCATATATGAAAGACCTACAGCCAACATCATACTCAATGGGCAAAAACTAAAAATATTTCCCTTAAGAACAGGAACAAGACAGGGATGTCCACTTTCACCACTCTTATTTAATATAGTACTGGAAGTCTTAGCCCCAGCAATCAGACGTGAAGAAAAAATAAAAGGAATCCAAATTGGAAAGGAGGAAGTGAAACTGTCATTATTCGCAGACGATATGATATTATATATAGAAAACCCTAAAGACTCCATCAAAAATCTACTAGACTTAATAAATGAATTTGGCATAGTAGCAGGATATAAAATTAACGTCAAGAAATCAACGGCATTCTTATACACCAATGATGAACTCACAGAAAGAGAAACTAAAAAAACAATTCCATTTACCATCGTGGCAAAAAAATTAAGATACCTAGGAATAAACTTAACCAAAGAAGTAAAGGACCTATTTGCAGAAAACTACAGGACATTGAAAAAAGAAAAGGGGAAGATATAAAAAAGTGGAAGCACGTACTTTGTTCATGGATTGGAAGAATTAACATCATTGAAATGTCCATATTAACCAAAGCAATCTATAGATTCAAAGCAATCCCAATCAAAATACCAGTGACATATTTCACAGAACTAGAACAAATATTTCAAAAGTTCATATGGAACCAAAAAAGACCCCGAAGAGCCACAGCAATCTTGAAAAAGAAGGACAAAGTAGGTGGGATCACAATACCGGATATCAGCTTATACTACAAAGCTACTGTAATCAAAACAGCCTGGTACTGGCACAAGAACAGGCATATAGACCAGTGGAACAGAACAGAGAATCCGGAAATTGACCCAAGACATTATGCTCAATTAATATTTGACAAAGGTGGCAAGAGCATACAATGGAGTAAAAGACAGCCTCTTTAATAAATGGTGTTGGGAAAATTGGACAGCTACATGCAAAAAAATGAAACTAGACCATCAACTTACACCATACACAAGAATAAACTCAAAATGGATAAAAGACTTAAATGTGACTCGTGAATCCATAAAAATCCTAGAAGAAAATGGAGGCAACAAAATTTCGGACATCATACGCAGCAGAATCTTCACTGACACATCACCTAAGGCAACAGAAACAAAGGGAAAAATGAATACATGGGACTACATCAAACTCAAAAGCTTCTGCACAGCAAAAGAAACAATCATCAAAACAGATAGGGAACCCACTCTATGGGAGAGCATAATTGCCAATGATACATCAGATAAGGGGTTAATTTCCAAAATATACAGAGTGCTCATACAACTCAACAAAAGGAAGACAAAGAACCCAATTAAAAAATGGGCAGAGGAACTAAATAGACACCTCTCCAAAAAGGACATACAAATGGCTAAGAGACATATGAAGAAATGCTCAACATCACTAATCATCAGAGAGATGCAAATTGAAACAACGATGAGGTATCACCTCACACCTGTCAGAATGGCCGCCATCCACAAATCATCAAACAACAAGTGTTGGCGAGGGTGTGGAGAAAAGGGGACTCTAGTACACTGCTGGTGGGAATGCAGACTGGTGTAGCCACTGTGGAAAACACTATGGTGTTACCTCAAAAAATTAAAAATTGAATTGCCATTTGACCCAGTGATCCCACTTCTAGGAATATACCCTAAGAAGCCTGAAACACCAATCAGAAAAAATACATGTACCCCCATGTTCATAGCAGCACTATTTACAATAGCTAAGATCTGGAAACAGCCCAAGTGTCCATCAGTGGATGAATGGATAAAAAAGCTGTGGTACATATACACAATGGAGTACTATGCAGCTTTAAGAAGGAAAGATCTCTTATCCTTTGAGACGACATGGAGGGACCTCGAGAGTATTATCCTAAGCGAAACAAGCCAAGCAGAGAAAGACAATTATCACATGATCTCACTTATTTGTGGAATATAATGAACATAACAGTCTGAGGAACAGGGTAGACCCAGAGATGTGGAAGTAGGGTATAAACTGACACCCCTCTGAAGAGGGGGTTTGGTGGGAGGGAACAGTTAAACCACAGAACTTATGCGCATGTATGCATAAGTGATGGACATGGACAACAAAGCTGGGGACAGGGTGAGGGGATGGGGAGGAGGGTGTCAATGGGTAAAAAAGGAGAAACATCTGTAACAAAAATAAATTAATAAAAATAAATAAATAAATAAAAAATAAAGAAAATAAAAAAAAGAAAACAATAAAAAAAAAAGAAATTACGTACAAAAATCCTCAGCAAAATCATATTCAACTAAATTTAACAATGTATAAAAAAATATATATCATGACCAAGTGAGATTTTTCTAGATATGCAAAGCTGGTTCAAAATTCAATAATCAATTAATGTAATCCACATTATCAAAAAGCTAAAGAAAGAAAATCCTAGGATTATATAAATTCACACAGCAAAAGCAGGACACAATCCAGTACTCATCCATGTAAAAAAAAAAAAAAACTCAGCAACTCAGGAAAGGTGTATTACCATAACTCAATAAAGAACATCTACAAAAATCCTACAGCTGACATCATACTTATTATAGAAAGACTGAGTGTTTTCTGAATAAAGATTGGGATCACAGCAAGGATTTTGATCTCACCACTGTGATTCATCCTAGTACTGGAAATTCTAGAAACTAAAAGTATATATATAAAAGTATATATAAAGGCATATAAATTGTAAATGAAGAAATAAAACTGCACCTATTTGCAGATAACATGAAATTGTAGATTTCTTCACAGATAAATAACCTCAAGCAATCTACACAATGGAATAAAAACCTCCTAGAACTAATAAGTGATTTCATCGACATCACAAGATACAAAGTCAATGCACAAAAAATCAATTTCATTCCTATTTACTTATAATGAATATGCAAAACCAGAAATTAAGAATACAATAGTGTTTCAAATTATTCCAAAGAAAATAAAATACTTAGATATACAACTACCATAACATGTATAAGACCTGTATGCTGAAAATTACAAAATGCTGATGAAAGAAATAAAAAACATAAATAAATGAAGAGACATACATGTTCATAACATGGCAATGGATTGGAAAACTCAACATAGTGAAGATAACAATTCCTACAAATTTACATATAGGTTTAACACAATCTTTGACAAAATTAAGATTTATTTGTAGTTACAGATAAAATTATTTTAAAATTTATATGGAAAGTTATTGGCCCTAGAATATTTAAAGCAATCTTGCCACAGAATATTAAAGTGGGAGGAATAATTCTAACTGATAAAAAGCCTTACTATATAGCAATAATGAGCAAGACAGTGTGATATTGACAGAGGGATAAACACATACAGCAATGGAACAGAATAAAGAACCTAGAAAAATACTCAAACCAATACACTCAACTGATTTGTAAAGAATTGCACTAGAAATTCAACAGAGGAAGAACAGTCTTTTTAAAAAATGGTGCTGGAGGAATCAGACATCCATAAGCACAAAAATGAAGCTCAACCTAAACCTCATACCTTATATAAAAATTAACTCAAAATGGAGCATGTGGGCATAAATCTAAAACTATAAAACATTTTTAATTGGAAAAAGCTTTATGATTAATATTAGTGGAAGACTTCTAAATGTGACACTAAAGGTGTGATCATTTTTAAAACCTGATAAATTGGACTATATCAAAATTAGAAAATTTGCCTCTCTGAAAGACCCAGTTAAGAAGATGAAAAGACAAGCTGCGGTCTTGGTGAAAATATTTGCAAACCATATATCTGACAAAGGACTCATATTTGCAATATATAATATAAAGAACTCTGAAAATAAAAATAAAAAATATAAAACAACAAACAGTCTAATTGGAAAACAGTCAAAATATGTGAATAGACTTTCACTGAACAGGATATACAGATGGTTAATAAGTAAATTATAAGGTATTCAACATCATTAGCCATTAGGTAATTACAAATTAAAACAATGAATTATTGTTATACACCTATCAGAATGTCTAAAATAAAAAAATAGTGATGATACCAAATGCTTTTAATGGATGAGAAACTTGATCCTTCATCCATTGCTGGTGGAGATGTAAGGTGGCACAGCCATTTCAAAAAAACAGTTTGGCAATTTATTTAAAAACTAAACATTCAGGAATACTGAGCAGGAACATGGCAGTGGGCAGGACTGGAGTGAGGGTGAGTGTGTGAGAGTGTACACGAGTGTTAGAGAGAGTGTGAGTGGATATGAGTGTGGATGAGCAACCATGCAGCAGTGCAGAAAATTAGGGCAGATGGTTCTGGTGCTGTGGATGGGGGAGCAGCCAGCTACCACTATGCCCTATTTGGCAGGGTGCTTCTCCCTACTGGCGGCTGGAAGGACCTGCAATTTTGGAAGATCCCTGGTCTTCTCTGGGAGGAGGCAGTAGGGCGCAGTTAGGGCCCAGCAAACCTAGCCACCAGTGCATCTTGCACCTTTGGACCAGTGGCCCCCACTGCCCTAACATGGGCCAATGCACAGTAGCCTGTCAAGGCACCTGCTCCCTGCAGCAGCAGTAGCAGCAACAGCAGCAGCAGCAGCAGCAGCCAGCTTGGAACCCAAGCAACATCCCCAACAGCAGCAGCACTGGGGCTGGGGAACTGAGCCTCACCCCAAGCAGCAATAGAGGCTTAGGAGCCAAGACCTGCCCCCAGCAACAGCTGCATCAGCTGTTTGGGAGCAGAGCCCTACCCCCAGCAATAGCAGAGGCTCTAGAGCTGAGACCCATCCCCTGGCAGCAGCAGCAACAGCAGCAGCACCACAGATAGGAAGCCGAGCCCCAGCAGCAACAGCAGAGTATCGGGAACTGAGACCTTCCCTTGGCAGCGGCAGCAGCTGATCAGGAGCTGAGCCTGAGCCACAGCAGCAGCGAGGCTAGGGAGCTGAGACCTCTACCCCCCACCCCACCCCCCAATAACAGCAGCAGATCAGGAGCAAGCCTCACAACAAGTAGAAGCAGAGGCTGGGAGCCCAGCATCGACAAGCCCCCAGCAGCAGCAGAAGATCAGGAGCTGACCCATCTCCCAGTAGCAGCAGCAGCAGCAGCAACGCAGATGGGAGCTGAGCCCTGCCACACAGCAGCGGTACCTGGGGACTCACACACACCAGCAGTGCACCAGCCAGATCCACATACCCCAGCAGTTCCTATGATGACAAACACAAGCCACCAGCCCTCAATCCTTCCAGGCCCCCAGCAGAGGGCAGGCGCCAGTGGGAAGGCCACTCACTAGAACAGACTGGGAGGCATAGCAGTCTTATCTGATACACATAGACATGCCTATACATCCTAACATGCCTCACCTGGCCCAAACTACCAGACTGCTAAAATGGTGTGACAAATAAACCCCCAAATGAAAGAAAAGGAGGAATCACCAGAAAAGGAACTACATGAAAGGAAGGCAAGCAGTTTGTCAGATAAAGCATTTAAATCAACGGTTTTAAGGGTGCTCAAACAACTTAGCGAGAACTACAAGCAACTTAATGAGAACTACACGAGCACAAAAAAAGAGGTAGAAGCTATGAATAAAAATCAAGTGGAAATGAAGAGTGACATAGCTGACATAAAAAACTCTTTAGAAGGCTTAAACAGTGGATTAGAAGAAGCTGAAGACTGAATCAGTGAATTAGAAAATAAGGTAGAAAAAAACACCCAATTAGAGCAGGAAATGGTAAAAACAAAAAAACAAAAACAAAAACAAATTTAAAGCAGGAGGAGAATTTAAGGGAGTTTTGGGAAAACAAGAAAGATAACAACATTGGCATCATATGGATAAGAAGGAGAAGAATCGGAGAAAGAAACAGAGGACCTATCTGAAGAAATAATGACAGAAAACTTCCCTAACCTGGTGAAGGAAATAGTCACACAAGTCCAAGAAACACAGAGAGTAACAATCAAGATGAACCCCGAAAGACCCACATCTAGACACACCATTATTAAAATGACGAACATTAAAGACAAAGAAAGAATCTTAAAGGCAGCAAGAGAGAGTCAGAAAGTTACCCACAAGGGAGTTCCCATTAGACTGTCAGCTGACTTCTCAATAAAACACTGCAGGCCAGATGGGAGTGGCATGAAGTATACAAAGTAATGAAAGGCAAGGGTCTGAATCCAAGACTACTCTATCCAGCAAGGCTATCATTTAAAAATGAAGGTGCAATAAAGAGCTTCACAGACAAAAAAGGGCTAAAGGAATTTACTACCACCAAACCAACACTGGAAGAAATGCTAAAGGGACTGTTGTAAGAAGAAGAAACAGAAAGAAAAAGAGGAACACAGGCATAAAGAATAAAAATGGGAACCAATAAGTACCTATCAATAATAACCTTAAACATAAATGGTTTAAATACTCCAATCAAAAGACATAGCATAGCTGATTGGTTAGGAAAACATGACCCATATATATGCTGTCCAAAAGAGACCCACCTCAGAACAAAAGGCTCACACAGGATGAAAGTGAAAGGATGTGAAAAATTTTCCATGGAAATGAAAATGAAAAAGAAAAAGAAAAAGAAAGCTGGTGTAGCAATGCTAATATCTGATAAGATAGACTTCAAAATGGAGGCATAAAAGGAGACAAAGAAGGTCACTACATAATATTAAAATGATCAGGCCAACAGGAGGATATAACCTTGCTAAACATACATGCACCCAATATAGGAGCACCAAAATGTATTTAAAAACTTCTGCGAGGGAGAGATCGACAGCAATACCATCATAATAAGAGACTAACACCCCACTGACATCCCTGGATAGATATTCTAGACAAAAAATAAACAAGGAAAGAGAGACCCCAAATAATTCACTAGATCAGCTGAATTTTGTTGATATTTACAAAACATTTCACCCCAGAGATGCAGAGTGTACACTCTTCTCAAGGGCACATGGAATATTCTCAAAGACAGACCACATGTTAGGACACAAACTAATTCTCTACAAGTTCCAGAAGACTGAAATTATGTCAAATATCTTCTTGAATCAAACTGGCATGGAACTAGAAATAAATTGCAACAAAAACATTCAAACAGATGGAAGCCAAATACCATGTTATTAAACAATGAATAGGTTACCAATGAGAACAAGAAAGATATAGCAATGGAGTAAAGACAGTCTCCTCAATAAATGTGTTGGGAAAATTGGACAGGTACATGCAAAAAAATAAAACTAGACCACCAACTTACACCATGCACAAGAATAACTTCAAAATGGATAAAGACTTAAATTTAATTTATTAAACCATAAAAATTCTAGAAGAAAATGTAGGCACAAAAATCTCAGACATCCCACTCTCTGGGAGAACATATTTGCCAATGATACATCAGATAAGGGGTTAATATCCAAAATATATAGAGTACACACACAACTCAACAAAAGGAAGACAAACAATCCAATTAAAAAATGGGCAGATGACCTGAATGGACACTTCTCCAAACAAGACATACAAATGGTCAAGAGATAGATGAAAAAAATGTTCAACATCACTAATCATCAGAGAGATGCTAATTAAAATGACTATGAGATATCACCTCACACCTGTCAGAATGGTTGCCATCAACATATCCTCAAATAACAAGTGCTGGGGAGTATGTGGAGAAAAGGGTTCTCTAGTACACTGCTGGTGGGAATGCAGACTGGTGCAGCCACTATGGAAAACAATATGGTGCTTCCTCAAAAAATTAAAAATGGAACTTCCATTTGACCCAGTGATCCCACTTCTAAGAATATATCCTAAGAAGCCTGAAACAACCTATGTTCATAGCAGCACTATATACAATAGCTAAGTCCTGGAAACAGCCCAAATATCAATCGGTAGATGAGTGGATAAAAAAAGCTCTGGTATATATACACAATGGAATACTATGTAGCTTTAAGGAGGAAAGATCTCTTACCCTTTGAGATGACATGGAGGGACCTGGAGAGTATTATGCTAAGAAATAAACCAATCTGAGAAAGACCAATATCACATGATCTCACTTATTTGTATTATGTAATTAACAAAAGAAGCTGATGACAAAATAGATCCAGAAACATGGAAGTAGGGAACAGACTGACAAACCTCAGATCTAAGGAGGGTAGGAGGGTGGGAAGAGATAAACCAAAGAACTTAGATGCATAACCAATGGACACAGACAATAGTGTAGTGAATGTGGGTGTGGTGTGTGAGTGCGGAGGAGGGTGTCCAAGAGGGAAGAAGAGAGACGTCTATAATAAAAAAAAATTAATAGAGTATTTTAAAAACTAAATAAAAAATAATGTGAACATTAATAAATGTTATCTGATAACAAAACATTTTTTAAGTAAACATTCAACTACCATATGACCCAGAAATTGCATTCCTGAGCATTTATCCCTAAGAAATTGAAAATCACATCCACATAGAAACTTGTACATAAATGTTCATATCACATTACTGCAATAGAAAAAAACTGGCAATGCCCTGGTCAGTCTGGCTCAGTGGTCAGAGTGTCGGCCTGCAGACCGGAGAGTCCCAGTTCGGTTCCCGCTAAGGGCACATACCTCGGTTGCAGTTTGTCCCCGTACCTGGCTGGGGTCATGTGGGTGGCAACCAGTCAATGTGTCTCTCTCATATCGATGTTTCTCTCTCTCTCTTCCTCCCTCTCTCCCTCCTGCTCTATCTAAAGATAACTGCAAAAATGTCCTCGGGTGAGGATAAAAGAAAAAACTGGCAATGATCAAAACGTCCTTCTTGTTGCTGTCTAGTTAAATGGTGGTACATACACACCATGGAATACTACTCAGCAATCTAAATGAATTAACTGTTGAAACAAGTGGGAACCTAGATGGATCTCAAAGGCATTGGTGTAAATGAAAAAAAGTGAATCTCAGAAGGTCACATACTCTATGATTCCATTTTTACAATATTCTCATTATAGAGACTGAAAACTGATTAGTCGTGCCAGGAGTTAGGAATAATTAGAAGGCAGAAGTGGGGTGTGATTATAAAATAGTAGCACAAGGAAGCTCTTTGTGGTGAAAAAATTGTTCTGTATATTGATTTTAGTGGTAGTTACATCAATCTACATATGATAAAATCATTTAGTAGTATACACATACATTTTACCAATGCATGTTACTTGATTTTCATATTATGCTATATTTATATAAGATATATTCATTGGGAATAACTGGGTGAAAAGTATATGGGACCCCTCTGTACTGTTTTGGCCATTTCCTGAGACTCTATTTCACAACAAATTTTTGAAAGATAAGTTCCCAACATTTTCCTAATTTTAATAAAAATATTAACCACAGATCCAAGGACCTCATTGAACCCCAAGAATACCTTGGCACATTATAGTCAAATTTCTACAAAATATGTTAAGAAAACTTACTGCCTTTTCATCAGAAACAATACATGCCAAAAGGCAATAGGATGGCATCTTTAATGCTGAAAAAAAAGAAAAAGAAAAAGTCAACCTACAGGTGTTTATGCAGCCAAATTACTTTTTAAAAAGAAGGCAGCCCAGCTGGTGTGGCTCAGTGGATTAAGCTTCATCCCATGGACTGAGAGGTCCCGGTTGGATTCCAGGTCAGGGCACAGGCCCGGGTTGCAGGCTCGATCCCCAGTAGGGGGAGTGCAGGAGATAGACGATAGATGTTTCTCTCTCATATCAATGTTTCTGTCTCTCTCTCCCTTCTTCTCTCTTTAAAAATAAATAAAAAACATTTTAAATAAAATAAAATTAAAAAGAAGGTAAAATGGATACATTTTCAAATAAACAAAAGCTGAGAAAATTCATCATAAGAAGACCTACACTATCAAAATTATTAAAGAAAATTCTTCAAAGTGATGAAAAATGATAACATTGAAACTTCGATCTACACAAAGAAATGAAGATATCATAATGGCAAATATGTGGCTAAAGATAAAATATTTTTGTGATTTTGAAATTTCTTTGAAAAAATATAGACTACTTATATCAGAAGTAATAATAATGTAATATAAGGTTTATAACATTTCAAAACAAAATATATCACAACAACAGCATAAAGAACGGTAGGTAAATGTTGGTATAATGTTATGGGTTTTTTATATTATAGGTGAAGTGGCATAATATGTTAACTACTATATAATAGTCATTTATTTTTATATACATAATATATATTTGCATACACATACATTCACACATACATACATGTGTTCTGAGACAGGGTCATTATGATTCACCATATGGGTACATGACAAAACAAAATTTATAAACTCCTCATTGTAAGAAGGAACATAAAAGATCCACCAGGTTATTCAAGGTATGTAAGTACTGGGGGTGTTTTAAGGAAGGTGACCAAATGCCTTTGTACTTTCCATCTTTTTATCTTTAAACTATATGGTAGTAATGCTCCCTAGCAAGGATAAGTTGGATCCCACAGATGAATGTTACTGCCACAGCAACTGTAGCCATTATAACGGCCCTTATTTTAATGATGTGTCACTTCCTGCTTCAGCCTCAAATCACCCACAGGGGCAAAAATCCATGGAATGAGATGTGCATTTTAATGGTAGTTACTGCCTATTCCCTTCACTTAACCCAAGAAGCCATTGCAAATAGCCCAAAGACCCACTGAGGGAGATGGACGTTGTTTCCCAGAAGTAAATACAGCTCAGCTTGTACTTTGGAACAATTGATCAACCTTGTTACTTGCACAATCTACTAACAAAGGTTATGCAGTGCCTGAACATGATCATGGCAGAATCACCAGGCCTTGTCACCATCTGTCTTTTAGGATATCTACTCAGTGCTGAATGTACAGGTATGTTTCCTTTTAAAAGATACGTTGAGTATGCTTGTCTTTTAGATATAGAAATGTCTGGTGCTGTTTTCTTCACTAAATAATTACAGGATTTGACAGCAATGTTTAAGATTCTAGTAGACAGCATGTGTGTTGGCAAGTATGGTTCTCTGGTATCTGTGTCTCCCTAATTTTTTAAACTAAATAGATTTACAATGCGTATGGTACATTTTTTTAATGGACACTGTTGGACTTGTGATTTGACAATGTAATTCCTCTTAGAAAATAGTCATCTCTTTGGTTAAAAAATTAAAAGTGGGAAAATGCTTTAACAAGGAAATAGTAAAATATGGAGAAAAAATTAACTGTCGTTTGGTTACTTTTACTCACCACTTTGAAATCAAAATGGGAAACACTAAAGCCACAAAGAATGGTTTTATCTGCACAAAAGTTTGGTTTTAAGATATATGATGTATTTCAAATTTTTATAACTATGTAATAAAGCATGCCTTTAATTTTAAAAATCTATAAAATTATATACCTTCAATTTAAAGTTTTAGTTAAAACAGACAAACTTTTCATTTATAAGTTATTTATCACTAACATCTGTTCATGGATCAGGAAGAAATTATTGTATCCCTGATTTTAAACATCTCAGAGTTAATACATGGGTAAACTCAATATTAAAGTTCCTAGGGGAGCAAAGCCAGTCCAAGAATTGACATAAAGAGTAGAAACTGGTTAATGCAATTTGGCTCACTTGGTTTTTTCACAGCTTTAGTGACTTTATGCACTGTCTCCAAAGGAAAGCACACAAGAAAGAAATTACCTCATTTAGACAAACAGCATGTTCTCACAGGAAGCATTTATTACACTTACTTGTCAGCCTACTATAATCAAATCTAGTAGTTGACAGTGCCAGGATCAGGGGTGCCAACCCTAAGCATCCCCAAAAATCAGACTGGCCCCATGGTTCCTACTCCAGACATGATATCAGACTGAAATGCAGAAATAATGATATAAGAATGCAAAGGTTAAATCAAACTAGCAAAGTGCATAGAGTCCAGGAATAAAGAAATTTAGCTGAAAAACTCGTAAAGCAGGACATGAACTTAAGTCTTGACAAATATCTCCTCATTGTGAGTTCACCAGGACAAAGAATCCAAGCCCTTTCTTCAGGATAATTGGTGAGATGATGGAGGTTTTAAGAGGGCTACTGACCATTTGAAGACCTCAGATGTTGAAAAAAAAAAGGACAGATATGAACGGAAAAAAGAGGAATTGAAATTTCAGAGCTTGGGAAATAATGACTAAAAGAGAGAAACCTGAAAAGAGGTTAGATATAAGATCCTCAAACAATACTGAGGAGAAAGGCAGTGTGATTCTGGAGTCATTGGAGTCAAAGACAATAGGCTCTTTAGGAGAGTCAGAGGAATTTCCCTAAGGTGGGTAGTATTGATACAGCATTCTCTGTTGCTGCTAAATTGTTATTGACTTCTAAAAGCAGTTTTGATGAATGGTTTACTGAGCTGTTGCAATTTCATGGCTGCTGCCCTTATGTTTTATTACATCAATTTGGATTTTGAAATCAAAACTATTCTGTGACAACAATTCAGTTTTATAAAGTGCATGGACCCAAACTATCTTTCATTCAGAATGAGTGAATGAAACAAATGAATGAAGACAACTTCAATCTGTATACTTTACAAAACTTTAAAAAATTAATTACTATTATGGTGCCAGGTACTGTGGCAAGGTACTAGAGACATGGGGATAAATGAGACTCACCTCTTTGGCCTAAAGCACCATGAGGTCAGAAGAGAGAATTCAATATAATGTGCTAAAATGTGTACCAGGTGCTAAAGGGGCATGGAAAAAGAAATACATTAACTTGGGAAACACTTGACAAAGAGACAATATTTTGAGCTGGGTCATAAAAAAATGAGTAGATTCACTCTTCTTAAAAGTCTGATCTGGGGCATTGTCTGCAGAGAGGATCACTCATGTGCAAAGATCCAGATCCACAAAGAATGTGAGGGCTTTCAATAACAGTGTGTTCTGAATATTGAATATGACAAGTGAGGCAAGATAGTTAGGCAGGGTCAGATCATCCGATAATGAAAGCCCTAAAGTAAGCAGTTTGGACAATAGAAAGCAATGTGTAGTCATCAGAAGTACAAACAAACACCACTAATGGCTGATTTCAGATGCTCAACTGACAAATTTCTAATCAACTCTTTGAGGAAAGGGTGGCAAGAGTAAGAAAGACCAGTCTTGAGACTATTGCAATCATCCAGGGAAGGCATAAGGACCTGACCCTGGACATTAGCAGTATAGACAGAGGAGGGAAAGGAATTCAAGTAACATTAAGGAAGTAAAAATTATATGACTTAACCATCTGGGTATGGGAGGAAAACAGGTTTAGAGAAAGTATACAGAGTATGTCTTGGGCATATTGTGTGATTAGTGGACACAGCTTAGTGCCTAAGAGCATGGACTGTGCATGTGACTGCCAAAGTCGAAATCTTGTCTCTGACACTTTAGTATGTTACCTGGGGCAAATTACTTAACCCCTCTGAACCTCTGTTTTTCTCAGTCACAAAAATGAAATGACAGTACCTGTCTCATGGGATTGCTGTGAGGATGGAATGAAATAATGGATGCAAAGCACTGAGCATAGTGTCCAGCACATCAGAAGCATTAAATAAACCTCATCTCCCTTTCTTCACATTTCAATGTACAGTTAGGGAGCTGGAACGATGATCTGGAATTCAGAAGATATATCTGACTAGAGAGGAATATTTGGAATGCACTGTCAAATAATAGTAGTGACAATCATGTGTATGAGGATCCAGAGAAAGAGCATGGATATTGTGGCACCTAGTATAGTGCCTGGCAGTAGTGACTATTCAGAAAACCATGTTGAAAGAGTCAGGGCTGGATTATGGTGAGGCAAGCAGAGCAAGTAGGGCATGAGTTACTTGCACAAACTGAAAGAGAGTGTTGCCTTCCATTTTCAGCACAAAATACCTTGTTTACCTCACCCCAGTCCTGCCTTGACAAGGATGGATGGAGTGAAAATGGAAAAGGCTGAATCTGGAGCCTGGGAGAACTCTGAACATTTAGGTTGCAGGCAGAAGAAGGGGAATGAACTGATTCAAGTGGTAGATGAATAATGAGAGTTAGAGCAAAGAGGAGAACCAGAATAGAGTGATTTCATGGAAAGAGTGTCCCAAGAAGGGAGAGAGAAATCAGGAATGGTTCAGAGAAGTCAGGAAATACATAAACATAAAATTATACTTTAAGAGGTCATGACTGATCCTGACAACCATCATTTCATTATATGGATGGCAGTAAAGAAGGGAAAGAGCAAAAGGGAATTGAGGAAACTCTGAGACAGTGTAAGTTTTATAAGCTGATGAATTTAAGACCATCTATATGAGCAGAAACTAACTGGACAGCCAAATCACTGAGTCCTATCAAATTGAGATCCAGTTCCATTTTCCAGGAAGGACTGGAATAAGTGAGTTGATAGGGAAGAAGAGAGATTATGACATATACCAGCCTATATATATTATTTTCTCACTGATCCTGTCAAAAACATTGTGAGGCACATATTCTTTTTCTTATTGTTTTTCTTTTTTTTACTTACCTTTATTATTGAAAGTATTACAGATGTCTCTCCTTTTTACCCCCTTTGACATAAACCACCCTACTCCCCCTCCGCCTTCACCGCACTGTTGCCTGAGTCAACTGATTATGCCTATAAGCATATAAGTTCTTTGGTTTATCTCTTCCCACCTACCCACATCCTATCCCTCAGAAGTTTGTTTTTCTGTTCCCTGCTTCCATGTCTCTGGGTCTATTTTGTTTGTTAGCATATTTTGTTCATTATATTCCACACATAAGTGAGATCATGTGACACTTATCTTTCTCTCACTGGCTTATTTCACTTAGCATAATACTCTCCAGGTCCATCCATGTCATCTGAGTAAGAGATCTTTCTTTCCTTCAGCTGCATAGTATTCCATTGTGTATATGCACCACAGCTTTTTTATCCACTCATCTACGATGGACACTTGGGCTGCTTCCAGATCTTAGCAATTGTAAATAGTGCTGCTATGAACATAAGGGTACATATATTCTTTCTGATTGGTGTTTCAGGCTTCTTAGGTTATATTCCTAGAAGTGGGATCGCTGGGTCAAATGGCAGATCAAGTTTTAATTTTTTGAGGAAACTCCATTTTGTTTTGCATAGTGGCTGCACCAGTCTGCATTCCCACCAGCAGTGTACTAGAGTGTCCTTTTCTCCACACCCTCGCCAGCACTTGTTTGATGATTTTTTGATGGGAGCCATTCTGGCAGGTCTGAGGTAATACCTCATAGTTGTTTTAATTTGCATCTCTATGGTGATTAGTAGGCAAAAGAAACAAAGGAAAAATTAATAAGTGGGACTACATCAAACTAAAAAGCTTTTGTACATCAAAAAAAGAAAACAAGCATCAAAATGAAAAGGGAACACACTGTATGGGAGAACATAATTGCCAATGATACATCAAATAAGGGATTAATTTTCAAAATGTATAGAGTACTCATACAACTCAACACAAGGAAAACAAAGAATCCAATTAAAAATAGGCAGAGAGCCTGGCCAGTATGGCTCAGTGGTTGAGTGTCGACCCATGCACCAAGAGTTCGCTGGTTCAATTCCTGGTCAGGGCACATGCCCAGGTTGTGGGCCTGATCCCCAGTCAGGGCATGCAGGAGGCGGCCAATCAATGTTTTCTCTCTTCGATGTTTTTATCTCTCTCTCCCTCTCCCGTCTCTCTCTCTGAAATCACAAAAGGAAAAAAAAAAAAAGAAGAGAAAACTACCTTAAAATAAATAAATAAATAAAAATGGGCAGAGGACCTGAATAGAAACCTCTCCAAACAGGACATAGTAATGGTCTCTGTCCATTTTTTAATTAGATTGTTTGTCTTCTTTTTTTGAGCTGTTATGAGTACTTTATGCATTTTGGATATTAATCCCTTATCTGATGTATCATTGCCAAATTTGTTCTGCCCTACAGTGGGTTCCATTTTCATTTTGATGCTGATTGCTTTGGCCATGCAGAAGCTTTTTAGTTTGATGTAGTCCCATTTATTAATTTTTCTCCTTTTTTCTGTTGCCCTAGGCTATATATCAGTGAAAATTCTGCTATATGTGATATCTGAGATGTTGCTGCCTACATTTTCTTCTAAAATTTTTATGGCTTCACAAGTTACATTTAAGTCTTTTATCCATTTTGAGTTTATTCTAGTATATGGAGTAAGTTGGTGATATAGCTACATTTTTTTTGCATGTACCTGTACAATTTTCCCAACACCATCTATTGAAGAGACTGTTTTCAATTCATCGTATGCTCTTGCCTCCTTTGTTGAATATTAATTGACCATAATGTCTTAGGCCAATTTCTGAGTTCTCTGTTCTGTTCCATTAATCTATATGCCTGTTCTTGTGCTAGTACCAGGCTATTTTGATTACAAAGGCTTTGTAGTATAACCTGATATCCAGTATTGTGATCCCTCCTACTTTGTTCTTCTTTTTCAAGATTGCTATGTCTATTCAGGGTCTTTTCCAGATCCATAAAACTTTTGGAGTATTGGTCCTAGATGTGTGAAATATGCGATTGGTGTTTTAATAGGGATTGCATTCAATCTGTAGATTGCTGTGGGTAGTATGGACATTTTTTAAAAAAAAATTTTATTGATTTTAGAGAGAGAAGAAGGGAGAGGGAGAGAGAGATAGAAACATTGATGAGAGAGAACGTCAATTGGCTGCCTCCAGCATGTCCCTCACTGGAGATTGGGCCCACAACCTGGGCATGTGCCCTGACTAGGAATCGAACGGGCAACCTCTTGGTGCATGGGTCGACACTCAACCACTGAGCCACATCAGCCAGGCAAGTATGGACATTTTAATGATGTTGATTCTTCTCGTCTACGAACATGGTATACACTTCCACTTTTTTAGATCTTCCTCTATTTCTTATTTCAATATCCTGTAGTTTTTTGAGAACAGGTCTTTAACCTCCTTGCTTAAGTTAATTCTTAGGTATCTTAATTTTTTTGTTACAATGGTAAATAGGATTGTTATTTTAGTTTCTCTTTATTAGTGTTCACTTTCTATGTATAAAACTGCCATTGAGCCCGGCCAGCATGGGTCAGTGGTTGAGCATTGACCCACGCACCAAGAGGTCGCCGGTTCGATTTCCAGTCAGGGCACATGCCCAGGATGTGGGCCAAATCCCCAGTGGGGGTATGCAGGAGTTGGCCAATCGATGTTCTCTTTCATCGATGTTTCTCTCTCTCTCTCTCTCTCTCTCTCTCTCTCTCTCTCTCTCTCTCTCTCTCTCCCTCCCTCTCTCTCTCTTTCTCCCTTCCTCTCTCTCTAAAATCAATAAAGAAAAAAATTTTTTTTAAAATCTGCCATCGATTTCTGGATGTTAATTTTCTATCTTGCTACTAGGCCAAATTAATTTATTAAATCTAGTAGTTTTTTGGTGGAGTTCTTAGGGTTTTCTATGGACAATATCATGTCATCTTCAAATAATGACAGTTTCATTTCCTCCTTTCCAGTTGGACATCTTTCTTTTTTTCTTGTCTGATTGCTATGGCTAAGTCTTCTGGTAATATGTTGAATAAGAGTGGCAAAAGCAGAGATCCCTGTCTTGTTCTTTTTCTTAAGGGAAATGCTTTAAGTTTTTGCCCATTGAGTATGATGTTGGCTGTAGGTTTTTCATATATAGTCGTTATTATGTTGAAGTGTGATCCTTCAATTCCCATTTTGCTGAGAATTTTTATCAAAAATGGGTGCTGGATTTCGTCAAGTGGGTTTTCAACCTCTATTGATATGATCATGTGCTTTTTTCTTTCATTTTAAGTGGTGTATCACATTTATTGATTTGTGAATATTGTACCAGCCTTGCATCCCTGGGATAAATTCCACTTGGTCGTGGTGTATAATTTTTTTAATATATTGCTTGGTTCGATTTGCTAAGATTTTGTTGACGATTTTGGCATCTACATGTATCAGGATTATAGGCCTATAGTTTTCTTTCTTTGTAGTATCTTTATCTGGTTTGGATTTAGGATTATGCTGGCCTCATAAAAAGAGCTTGGAAGTCTTCCTTCCTCTTGAATTTTTTGGAATAGGTTTGGGAGAAGAGGTGTTAGTTCTTCTTTGAATGTTTGGTAAGACTCCCCTATGAAGCTGACTACACCAGGGCTTTTGTTTGCTAGGAGTTTGTTGATTACTGCTTCAATTTCCTTAGTTGTTATTGGTCTGTTCATGTTTTCTGACTTACTGGTAGTGCTTTCTAGGAATGTGTCCATTTCACCTAGGTGTTCCAATTTATTGGCATAGTACTTTCTTACAATACTTTGTATTTTTGTGGTGTCAGTTGTTACTTCACCTCTTTCATTTCTTATTTTATTTATTTGGGTCTTCTCTCTTTGTTTCTTGGTGAGGCTGGCTAAAGGTTGATCAATCTTGTTTATCTTTTCAAAGAACCAGCTCTTGTTTTCATTGCTCCTTTGTATTGTTTTTTAGACTGCATATCATTTATTTTCAATCTGACCTTTACTAGCTCCTTCCTTCTACTTATTCTGGATTTTTCTTTTTGTTCTCTTTCAAATTCTTTAAATTGTAGGATTAGATAGTTCATTAGAAATTTTTCTTGTTTCTTCACGTAGGCCTGTGAACTTCCCTCTCAGAACTACTTTCGCTGTGTTGTGTCCCATACATTTTGTGTTGTCATGTGTTCATTTTCATTAGTTTTCAAGAATTTTTAAATTTTTTCTTTTTTAATATATTTTTGCTACAGATGTTTCTCCTTTTTTCCCCATTGACCGCCTCCTCCCCATCCCCCCACACCGTCCCCAGCATTGTTGTCCATGTCCATCAGTTATACATACATGCGCATAAGTTCTGTGGTTTATCTCTTCCCTCCCCTCCCAACCCCTCTTCTGAGGGGTGTCAGTCTATACCCTACTTCCACATCTCTGGGTCTACCCTGTTCCTCAGACTGTTATGTTCATTATATTCCACAAATAAGTGAGATCATGTGATATTTGTCTTTCTCTGCTCGGCTTGTTTCGCTTAGGATAATACTCTCGAGGTCACTCCATGTTGTCTCAAAGGATAAAAGATCTTTCTTTCTTACAGCTGCATAGTACTCCATTGTGTATATATACCACAGCTTCTTTATCCATTCATCCACTGATGGACACTTGGGCTGTTTCCAGATCTTTGCAATTGTAAATAGTGCTGCTATGAACATGGGGGTACATGTATTCTTTCTGGTCGGTGTTTCAGGATTCTTAGGGTATATTCCTAGAAGTGGGATCACTGGGTCAAATGGCAATTCAATTTTTAATTTTTTGAGGTAACACCATAGTGTTTTCCACAGTGGCTGCACCAGTCTGCATTCCCACCAGCAGTGTACTAGAGTCCCCTTTTCTCCACACCCTCGCCAACTCTTGTTGTTTGATGATTGGTTGATGGCGGCCATTCTGACAGGTGTGAGGTGATACCCATTGTTGTTTTAATTTGCATCTCTCTGATGATTAGTGATGTTGAGCATTTCTTCATATGTCTCTTAGCCATTTGTATGTCCTTTTTGGAGAGATGTCTATTTAGTTTCTCTGCCCATTTTTTAACTGGGTTCTTTGTCTTCCTTTTGTTGAGTTGTATGAGCACTCTATATATTTTGGAGATTAACCCCTTATCTGATATATCATTGGCAATTATGCTCTCCCATAGAGTGGGTTCCTCATCTGTTTTGATGGTTGTTTCTTTTGCTGTGCAAAGGTTTTGAGTTTGATGTAGTCCCATGTGTTCATTTTTCCCTTTGTTTCTGTTGCCTTAGGTGATGTATCAGTGAAGATTCTGCTGCATATGATGTCCGAAATTTTGTTGCCTATATTTTCTTCTAGGATTTTATGGATTCACGAGTCACATTTAAGTCTTTTATCCATTTTGAGTTTATTCTTGTGTATAGTGTAAGTTGATGGTCTAGTTTCATTTTTTTGCATGTAGCTGTCCAATTTTCCCAACACCATTTATTAAAAAGGCTGTCTTTACTCCATTGTATGCTCTTGCCACCTTTGTCAAATATTAATTGAGCATAATGTCTTGGGTCAATTTCCGGATTCTCTGTTCTGTTCCACTGGTCTATATGCCTGTTGTTGTGCCAGTACCAGGCTGTTTTAATTACAGTAGCTTTGTAGTATAAGCTGATATCCGGTATTGTGATCCCACCTACTTTGTCCTTCTTTTTCAAGATTGCTGTGGCTATTCGGGGTCTTTTTTGGTTCCATATGAACTTTTGAAATATTTGTTCTAGTTCTGTGAAATATGTCACTGGTATTTTGATGGAGATTGCATTGGGTAATATGGACATTTTAATGATGTTAATTCTTCCAATCCATGAACAAGGTATGTGCTTCGAATTTTTTATATCTTCCTCTATTTCTTTTTTCAATGTCCTGTAGTTTTCTGCAAATAGGTCTTTTACTTCTTTGGTTAAGTTTATTCCTAGGTATCTTAATTTTTTTGCCACGATGGTAAATGGAATTGTTTTTTTAGTTTCTCTTTCTGTGAGTTCATCATTGGTGTATAAGAATGCCATCGATTTCTTGATGTTAATTTTGTACCTTGCTACTTTGCCAAATTCATTTATTAAGTCTAGTAGATTTTTGATGGAGTCTTTAGGGTTTTCTATATATAATATCATATCGTCTGCAAATAATGACAGTTTCACTTCCTCCTTTCCAATTTGGATTCCTTTTATTTTTTCTTCACGTCTGATTGCTGTGGCTTAGACTTCCAGTACTATGTTAAATAAGAGTGATGAAAGTGGGCATCCATGTCTTGTTCCTGTTCTTAAGGGAAATGTTTTTAGCTTTTACCCATTGAGTATGATGTTGGCTGTTGGTCTTTCATATATGGCCTTTATTATATCAAGATATGATCCCTCTATTCCCAAATTGCTGAGCGTTTTTATCAGAAATGGGTGCTGGATTTTGTCGAATGCTTTTTCAGCGTCTATTGATATGATCATGTGGTTTTTATCTTTCATTTTGTTTATGTGGTGTATCAGATTTATTGATTTGCGAATATTGAACCAGCCTTGCATCCCTGGGATGAATCCCACTTGGTCATGGTGAATAATTTTTTTGATGTATTGCTGGATCCGATTTGCTAGTATTTGGTTCAGGATTTTGGCATCTATGTTCATCAGGGATATTGGTCTGTAGTTTTCTTTCTTTGTAGTGTCTTTTTCTGGTTTTGGAATTAGGATTATGCTGGCCTCATAAAACGAGTTTGGAAGTCTTCCTTCTTCTTGAATTTTTAGAAATAGTTTGAGGAGAATGTGTGTTAGTTCTGCTTTGAATGTTCGGTAAAACTCCCCCGTGAAGCCATCCGGGCCTGGGCTTTTGTTTGCTGGGAGAGTCTTGATTACATCTTCAATTTCCTGAGCTGTTATTGGTCTGTTCAAGTTTTCTATCTCTTCCCGATCCAGTTTTGGGAGACTGTGTTTCTAGAAATTTGTCCATTTCACTTAGATTGTCGAATTTGTTGCCATATAAATGTTCATAGTATTTGCTATCGATCCTTTGTATTTCTGTGGTGTCAGTTGTTATTCTCCCCTTTCATTTCTGATTTTGTGTATTTGGGTTCTCTCTCTTTGTTTCTTGGTGAGTCTAGCTAAGGGTCCATCAATCTTGTTTATCTTTTCAAAAAAACCAGCTCTTAGTTTCATTGATCCTTTGAATTGTTTTTCTGGTCTCTATGTTATTTATTTCTGCTCTGATCTTTACTATTTCCTTCCTTCTACTTGCTCTAGGGTTTTCTTTTTGTTTACTTTCTAGTTTTTTAAGTTGTGAGGTTAGATAGTCTATTAGAAATTTTTCTTGTTTCTTGAGGTAGGCCTGGAGTGCTATGAACTTCCCTCTCAGAACAGCTTTCGCTCCATCCCATAGATTTTGTGTTGTGTGTTCATTTTCATTGATTTCCAGAAATTTTGTAATTTCTTCCTTCATCTCTTCGGTAACCCATTCAATGTTTAATAACATGCTATTTAGCCTCCATGTGTTCAAATGTCTTTGTATGTTCTTGTTGTAATTGATTTCTAGTTTCATGCAATTGTGATCTGAGAAGATGCTTGATAGGATTTCAGTCTTCTTGAACTTGTAGAGACTTAGTTTGTGTCCTAACATGTAGTTTATCTTTGAGAATGTCCCATGTGCACTTGAGAAGAACGTGAATTCTGTAGTTTTGGGGTGTAATTCTCTGTAAATATCTATTAAATCCATTTGATCTAGTGCTTCATTTAGAGTCTCTGTTTCCTTGTTAATTTTTTGTCTAGAGAATCTATCCAGTGATGTCAGCGGGGTGTTGAAGTCCCCTGCTATGTTTGTATTGCTGTTGATTTCTCCTGTGAAGTCCTCCAGAAGATTTTTAATGTATTTTGGTGCTCCTATATTGGCTGCATATATGTTTACCAAGGTTATATCTTCCTGTTGGGTAGATCCTTTCAATATTATGTAATGGCCTTCTTTGTTTCTAGTTATGCCCTTCATTTTGAAATCTATTTTATCAGATATGAGTATTGCTACCCCAGCTTTTTTTTTCTTTCTGTTTGCTTGGAAGATTTTTTCCATCCCTTCACATACAACCTATGTGAGTCTTTTGTTGTGAGGTGGGTCTCTTGTAAACAACATATATATGGGTCATGCTTTCTTATCTAATCCGCTACTCTGAGTCTTTTTATCAGAGCATTCAATCCATTTAAATTTAAGGTGATTATTGATATGTACTTAGTTATTGCCATTTTTGTTTAGTGTGGTTCTATTTTCCTTCCTATTTCTTCTAGTAATTACAGCAGTCCTTTTAACATTTCTTGTAGTTCTGGTTTGGTGCTAATATATTCCCTTAGCCTTTTTTTGTCTGGGAAGCTCTTTATTTGACCATCTGTTTTGAATTATAGCCTTTCTGGGTAGAGTGTCTTGGGTTCAGATCCTTGTTTTTCATGACCTTGATTACTTCATGGCATTCCCTTCTGGCCTGTAGTGTTTCTATTGAGAAGTCAGCTGACAGCCTTATGGGGGTTCCTTTGTAGGTAACCTGTTGCTTATCTCTTGCTGCCTTTAGGATTCTCTCTTTGCCTTTAATTTTTGGCATTTTAATTATTATGTGTTTTGGTGTGGGCCTGTTTGGATTCTTCTTACTTGAGACTCTCTGTGCTTCTTGAATTTGAATACCTTCTTTCTTCACCAAATTAGGGAAGTTTTCTCTCACTATTTCTTCAAACATATTCTCTAACCCTTGCTCATTTTCTTCTTCATCGGGGACTCTTATGATGTGAATATTATTACATGTCCAGTTGTCCCACAGTTCTCTTAAGCTGTGTTCCTGTTTTTTCATTGTTTTTTCCTTTTGGTTTTCTGATTGGTTGATTTTTTCTACCCTGTCTTCTAATTCACTGATCCGGTGCTCAGCTTCCTCTACTCTGCTGTTTAGACTTTCTAATGTGTTTTTCATTTCTGCTATGTCATTCTTCATTTCTTCATGGTGGTTCTTCATTTCCAATTGGTTTATTTTCAATGTTTCTGTGTTTTTGCTTATGGTGTTGATGTCCTTACTCATGCTGTTGAGCTTCCTCAAGTTCATGGCTCTGAACTCTAGTTCTGTTAACTTACTTAACTCCATTTTATTTATCTCATCTTCGGTAGAGGTCTCTTGTTCTTTCATTTGGAATCTGTTTCTTTGTTTCACCATTTTGGCTATCTCAGTGGGTTTTGGAGCCTGCCAAATTTTCCCTGTGGATGTTGGGTTCTGATGTTTGTGTCTCCCTCTACTGGGTTTGGATGAGCGTGGGAGGACACATGTTATACACCACTTTCGAGTCTTACTTTCCTGGGTAGATTTGCAAGTCCAGAAAAGGTTAAGGTATCCTCTAGCTTTTTGCCTAGAGGCTATTAGTCTAGAGACTATTAGTCGTGGTTATTTGAAGAGCCTTGGGTTCTCAGTTGAATGAAAACCTCCCTCAGGTATTTAGCTGAGAGGATTTCCCGAGGGTGAGGCTGATGCTGGTAGTTAATGAGCCTCAATTTGCATTTCAATGGCCCACCTGGGTGTGGCTGAATCTCTGAGGGAGGGGCCAAGTCCTCTCCCCAGAGCCCTGGGAAGGAGTAAGATGGCCACCGTCCTGTGTGGCCGAAACTCAGCAAAAGCTCTGAGTGCCCTCCAAATCCCGAGTGTCCCCACACAGTTCCAGTCCAGTCTGCCCTCCTTCTGCTGGAGCCCCAGGTGAGTGGCTGTGGCTATTTTAGAGCTCTGTCCTGGCCCTCTACGCTGTGGAGTCAGCTTGGGCTTTAACCCCGAGGGCGGTGTTCACAGCTAAGAGTGCTGCTGTCCGTGGGCTCCCTGCCCCCCTCTCCCGCCTCCACAATCCTACCAGGATCAATTCAGTGTCCCAGGTTGTATGGTCCTCGCAAGCTGCTTTTCTGTTGCTTTTTCCCGACGATTTGTCTTTATTTTAGTTGTAATTCCAGTTTGGTCCTGGGAGATGGTCTGTGTAGCTTCCATTCACTCTGCCGCCATTTTGGAATCCCTCTGTATACATGTTTTTATTGATTTTTTAGAGAGAGAGTAAGGGAGAGAGAGAGAGAGAAACATCAATGTGAGAGAGATATATTGATCAGCTGCCTCCTGCATGCCTCCTACTGGGGATTAAGCCCACAACCTGGGCATGTGTCCAGACTGGGAATCAAACTGGGACCTCACAGTTCATGGGACGACATTCAATCCACTGACCAACACCTGCCGGGCTGATTTCGATCTTCTTGAATTTGTAGAAACTTAATTTGTGTCCTAACATGTGGTCGCTCTTTGAGAATGTCCCATGTGCACTTGAGAAGAATGTATATTCTGCAGCTTTATGGTAAAATGGTCTTTAAATATCAGTTAAATACATGTGATGTAGTGTGTCACTTAAATTCTCTGTTCCCTTGTTTATTTTTTTGTCTAGAAGATCTATCCAGTTTTGTCAGTGGGGTGTTTAATTCCCTCACTATGATTTTATGGTTGTCGACCTCTCCCTTGAAGTCCACCAAACGTTTTAAAATATATTTGGTGCTCCTATATTGGGTGTATATATGTGTACTAGGGTTATATCTCCTTGTTAGATTGATCTTTTTAATGTTATGTAGTGGCCTTTTTTGTTTCTTATTGTGGCCTTATTTTAAAGTCTATTTTATCAGATATGAGTATTGCTTCCCCTGCTTTTTGTATTCATTTATTTCTATTTTCAAGAAAAATTTCTTTCCATCCCTTACTTTTATCCTGTGTGAGTCTTTTGTTCTGAGGTGGGTCTCTTGTAGACAACATAAACACGTGCCTTGTTTTCTTATCTGTTCTGGTACCCTATGTCTTTGATTGGAGCATTTAAGCCATTTATGTATAAGGTTATTATTGATAGGTACTTATTTTTTGCCATTTTTATTCTTTATGCCTGTGTTCCCCTCTCTCTCTCTCTCTCTCTCTCTCTCTCTCTCTCTCTCTCTTTTCCTCTTCTTCTCCTTCTCCTTCTCCTTAGCAGTTCTTTTAGCATTTCTTGCAGTGCTAGTTTGGTGGTAGAAACTCCTTGAGCCTCTTTTTCTTTTTTTTTCTGTCTCTGAATCTCTTTATTCCCCCTTCAATTTTGAATGTTAGTCTTCCTGGATAGAGTAGTCTTGGATTCAGTTCCTTGCTTTTAATTTCTTTGTATACTTCACACTACTCCCATCTGGCCTGTAGTGTTTCTATTGACAAATCAGCTGACAGTGGGAGCTCCCTTGTAAGTAACTTTCTGCCTCTCTCTTGCTGCCTGTAAAATTCTTTCTTTGTCTTCAACTTTTGCCATTTTAATTATGATGTGTCTAGATTTGTTTCTTTTGGGGTTCATGTTGATTGGGACTTTCTGTGTTTCCTGGACTTGTGTGACTTTTTCTTCACCATGTTAGGGAAGTTTTCTGTCATTATTTCTTCAAACAGATTCTCTATTTCTTTATCTTACTCTTCTCCTTCTGGTACCCCTATGATGCAAATGTTGTTATGTTTTGTATTATCCCAAAGGTCCCTTAAACTCTCCTCCTACTTTTTTTCTCCTTTAGCTCCTCTAATTAGGTGTTGTTTTCTACCTTGTATTGTAATTCACTGTTTCCGTCTTCAGCTTCTTCTAATCTACTATTATATCCTTCCAGGGTATTTTTTATTTTAGCATGTCATTCTTCATTTCCACTTGATTGCTATTCTTACCTTCTACCTCTTTCATGTTGATGTAATTTCCACTCAGTTCTTTATAATTCTCATCAAGTTGCTTGTAATTATCACTAAATTGTTTGAACACCCTTATAACCATTTTTTTGAATTCTTTATTTGATAACTTGCTTGCCTCCACATCATTTAGTTCCTTTTCTGGTGATTCCTCCTTTTCTTTCATTTGGGTGTTGTTTCTTTGTCTCACTGTTTTATAGGTCTCATGGTCTGGGGCAAGGTGGGGTGGGCCTGGTCACAGGAGCAGGTCACTGCATCTAGGGGCATCAGATTGCGTCATGTTATGTATGCTTGATCTTTTATCCAGGCTAGTTGTCTGAGCATGCTAGTGGCTCTCAGTGGTTCCAGCAGGGCCAGAGGCTCTTTGCTGCCAGGGGCCTGCTGTGACAGCAGCTCATGGCTGCAATGGGGCTGGCTGCTCTGTGCTGTTGGCAGGTCTCTTGGGTGAGGCAGGGCCTTTTGCTGCTGATGGGTCCCCCAGGTGAGGTGGGCCCCTCTGCTGCTGGTGGGAAAACAGGGACTGCAAGCCGCTCTGCTGCTGGTGGATCTCGTGTGGGTGACAGGGCCCTCTGCTGTTTGTGAGTCCACTGGGGCAATGGGGCACTCTGCTGCCAAGGGAGAGGCAGTCGGGCTGGAAGTATCTATTTGTGACCTAGGTCTCTGGGTCTGTGCAGTTCCTTGCAGCCTCCTCCCTAGAAAAATCTTATGGATCTCCAAAGCCCAGGCCCAGATGGGTTCAGAGGGGAGTTTTACCAAACATTCAAAGATGATCTAATACCCATTCTCCCCAAACTATTTCAAAAAGTCCAAGAAGACGGAACACTTTGAAACTCATTTTATGAGGCCAGCATAATCCTAATTCCAAAACCAGATAAAGACACTACAAAGAAAGAAAACTACAGGCCAATATCCCTGATTAACACAGATGTCAAAATCCTTAACAAAGTATTAGCAAATTGGATCCAGCAATACATCAAAAAAATTATTCATCATGGCCAAGTGGGTTTCATCCCAGGCATGCAAGGATGGTACAATATTCACAAATCAATAAATGTGATACACCACATAAACAAAATGAAAGATAAAAATCATATGATCATATCAATAGATGCTGAAAAAGCATTCGACAAAATCCAGCACCCATTTCTGAGAAAAACGCTCAGCAATGTGGGAATAGAGGGTCCATATCTCAACATAATAAAGGCTATATATGAAAAACCTACAGCCAACATCGTTCTCAATGGGCAAAAACTAAAAGCATTCCCCTTAAGAATTGGAACAAGACAGGGATGCCCACTTTCGCCACTCTTATTTAACATAGTACTGGAAGTCTTAGCCACAGCAATTAGACATGAAGAAAAAATAAAGGGGATCCAAATTGGAAAGGAGGAAGTGAAACTGTCATTATTTGCAGATGACATGATATTGTACATAGAAAACCCTAAAGACTCCATCAAAAATCTACTAGACTTAATTAATGAATTTGGCAAAGTAACAGGATACAAAATTAATGTCAAGAAATTGACAGCATTCTTATACGTCAATGATGAAATCACAGAAAAGGAAACTAAAAAAACAATCCCATTTACCATCGCAGCAAAATATTAAGATACCTAGGGATAAACTTAATCAAAGAAGTAAAGGACCTCTTCACAAAAAACTACAGGTCATTGAAAAAAGAAATAGAGGAAGATATAAAAAAGTGGAAACATATATCTTGTTAATGGATTGGAAGAATTAACATCATTAAAATGTCCTTACTACCCAAAGCAATCTATAGATTCAATGCAATCTCCATCAAAATACCAATGACATATTTCACAGAACTAGAACAAACACTCCAAAAGTTTATATGGAACCAAAAAAGACCCCGAATAGCTATAGCAATCTTGAAAAAGAACAAAGTAGGAAAGATCACATTACCAGATTTCAGGTTATACTACAAAGCCACCGTAATCAAAACAGCCTGGTACTGGTACGAGTACAGGCAGATAGATCAATGGAACAGAATAGAGACCCCAGAAATTGACCCAAGACAATATGCTCAATTCATACTTGACAAAGGTGGCAAGAGCATACAGTGGAGTTGAGACAGTCTCTTCAATAAATGGTGTTGGGAAAATTGGACAGCTACTTGCAAAAAAATGAAGCTAGACCACCAACTTATACCATACACGAGAATAAACTCAAAATGGATAAAAGACTTAAATGTGACTCTTGAATCCATAAAAATTCTAGAAGAAAATGCAGGCAAAAAAATTTCAGACATCATACGCAGCAGAATTTTCACTGATACAACACCTAAGGCAAGAGAAACAAAGGAAAAAATGAACACATGAGACTACATCAAACTAAAAAGCTTCTGCACAGCAAAAGAAACAACCATCAAAACAGAAAGGGATCTCACTATATGGGAGACCATAATCGCCAAGGATGCATCAGATAAGGGGTTAATTTCCAAAGTATATAGAGTGCTCATACAAGTCAACAAGAGAAAGACAAATAACCCAATTAAAAAATGGGCAGTGGACCTAAATAGACACCTCTCCAAACAGGACATACAAATGGCCAAGAGACATATGACAAAATGCTCAATGTCACTAATCATCAGAGAGATGCAAATTAAAACAACTATGAGGTATCACCTCACACCTGTCAGAATGGCCGCCATCAACAAACCATCAAACAACACGTGTTGGCCAGGGTGTGGAGAAAAGGGGACTCTAGTACACTGCTGGTGGGAATGCAGACTGGTGCAGCCACTATGGAAAACACTATGGTGTTACCTCAAAAAGTTAAAAATTGAACTTCCATTTGATCCAGTGATCCCACTTCTTGGAATATACCCTAAGGAACCTGCAACATCAACCAGAAAGAATATATATACCCCTATGTTCATAGCAGCACTATTTACAATAGCTAAGATCTGGAAAAAGCCCAAGTGTTCATCAGTAGACGAATGGATAAAAAAGCTGTGGTACATATACACAATGGAGTACTATGCAGCTGTAAGAAAGAAAGATCTCTTATCCTTTGAGACGACATGGAGGGACCTCGAGAGTATTATGCTAAGTGAAACAAGCCAAGCAGAGAAAGACAAATATCACATGATCTCACTTATTTGTGGAATATAATGAACATAACAGTCTGAGGAACAGGGTAGACCCAGAGACGTGGATGTAGGGTACAGACTGACAACCCTCAGAAGAAGGGATGGGGAAGAGGCAAGAGATAAACCACAACTTATATGCATGTACGCATAACTGATGGACATGGACAACAATGCTGGGGATCGGGCGGGGGGAATGGGGAGGAGGGTGTCAATAGGGGAAAAAAGAGAAACCTCTGTAAGAAAAACAAATTCACAAAAATACAACCTCTGAAATAAAAAAAAAAATAAAAAAAGAATCCTATGGATCTCCAAATGGTACACTCTCTGATCTGGTGTGGGGAGAAGTACCTGCCGGGATTGTGCTTCTGCTGCTGGCAGCTCCCTCCACCCAGGGCTTGTAAACAGTTTATCCTGGGTTCCCCCACTGACAGGCAGCTGTCCACCCACACTCATATCCATGCAGACTCTCTCACACATGCTCACCCACTCACACTCACCCTCATTCTAGTCCTGCCCACCACCATGTTGGACTCTCCACATATTCTTTTTTTTTTCTTTATTGATTTTTAGAGATGAAGGGAGAGGGAGAGAGATAGAAACATCGATGAGCGATTACATCGATTGGCCGCCTCATGCATATCCCACAGGGGATCTGGCCCACAACCTGGGCATGTGCCCTGACCAGGAATCAAACCAATGACCTCTTGATACATGAGTCAATGCTCAACCACTGAGCCACACCTTATTAAATTACCAGTATACCTATGTTACATTGAACCAAGTTAAGCTTCAAGGATTATGTGACTTGCCTAAGATCCCACAGCCAGCAAGTTGTAGATTGAAATCCAGGTGTGTCTGAACTGACTCCAAAACTCTGTTTTTCCGCTAGATCACACTGTCAATGGATGCTGACATAGATGTTATTGTAGATGTGCCCAGAGTCTAGCAAATGAATTGCCCAGCAGGGAAGAGGACCTGTTGGAGTCTGGGAAGCTTCAATATGTGATGGCATCCACTTGCAGCTTGGGAATTTCTCTTGGTGCTCAGCTGCTTCAGAAGGGAAGGAAGGCAGCAGATGGCTGCACTGATCTAGTGGTTCAGATTGGAGGGTATTGCAGCACTGAAGAAGGGGTGAATGGAATTGAGAAAGCTGGCAGGCGAAGAGAAGTCTAAGCTAACTTTAAGAAAAAGTTAAGCCCAAGAGTATTTGCTGAACAAAAGAAAAGCAAGGTTGTCAAGGGACTAGAAGGATCCATAAAGTAAACAGCTGCAATGAAAATAGGGGTATGTAGTTTAGTTTGTTTCTTTTCTTATCCTTTTTTTTTGGAGTTATTGAGGAAGCAATCCAAAAATGCTCTGGAAAGTTCATCTTATAAGAACCTGGTCCTGTTGAGATGGTATCAGATAGTCCCTTAAAGAAAGAAACAACCCCAGGCCACTTATTGGGTTCCTGTTATTAATTATAGATATGGATATAAATAATACATCTGTATCTATTTGTATATCTATATAGAGAGAGACGGAAAGAAAGAGATTGAGATTTAAGAGTGGGGAGGGAGGAGGAGAATTAAGTTAGAGAACTCAATCCTCTGGAGCTCAGGTGTGTCTCTATAGGCTAGGCAGTCATAGCTAAAATAAACCACATCCTGAATCCTAGTGAAAGACTTACATCACTGAATTCCTACAACACATGCCAACTGAAGGTGTTTTGAATCTAAAAATTAAAAAAAAAAATAATGCAGTGGTTTTTCTTTAAAAGTTAGTGACAGAAGCTGAGGTTGCATTTGCAGTAGGACCACAAATATGCTTCTATTCTTCCAAAAGAAATTTGTTGCAAAATGATTTGGGCAACTGCATCCTGAAAACACAGCCCAGCAAGGGTGATGGATCATCTTGAAAACATCTGCAATTAGCTATTTTCAAATGATGACAGTGTGAAGTTAACTGCTTATTTAAGAACTTTCTTTTTCATCCAAAGTAAATTCAAATACAATTGAAAATCTGACCTTTTATTACAGGGGCTCTTTTGACTAAAAGTATAATTTAATTTTAATTCCTAAATATCTATGTGTATACAGTACCATGAGAACAACATACATTTTGGCTCCATGCCCCAAAGATAAATTGGCTTTGGGATTACTTGGATTAAAACAAAACCTTCACTAAGATATGTATTTAATTTTCATGATGTTTTCTTTTTCCTAAAGATAAAGAATAGTTCTTTTAAATTTCAGTTTTTCTTGATCGTGAAAATGCCACCAAAATTCTGAATCGGCCAAAGAGATATAATTCAGGTAAATTGGAAGAGTTTGTTCAAGGGAACCTTGAGAGAGAATGTATAGAAGAAAAATGCAGTTTTGAAGAAGCACGAGAAGTTTTTGAAAACACTGAAAAAACTGTGAGTATTTCCACATAACATTCTTCAGATGCAATGAATAGTAAACGTAAAAAAAGAGAAACTTCTCTTTGTAATTTAAAAATATCTATACATATATGTATAAATGCTATAAAAGAGAAGGAACCAAATCCAAAACATTTTAAATGCCACCATTAACTTCTTCTTCTTTTCTTTATAGACTGAATTTTGGAAGCAATATGTTGGTAAGCAATTTATGTTATGCTCTAGCTTGTATATGAAACATTTGAGAATTATGTATTTTTTCTCTGTGTAAGTACATAATATATTAAACTCAGTCAAAAGAGCTCAGCTAAGTAATTTCTATTCTTTTATTCAAGATTGAATGGTGATATACTATAGGTTTATGCCAGCATGGGAGATATCAGTTGGCAGATAAGCTTACTCCTCCCTAGGGCTTCAAAATTAACATCAGTCCACCCCAGGAAGCTGGAAGGAAGAAACAGAGATGATTGCATCTTGGAACTGAATGAGAGTTTGCAATCCTCAGTTGAGAATAGAGAATGTTGACTTACTTAAATGTGTATTGCTTAAAGGTCCTCCTCCTTATGATAGCTTATAAGGCCCTCCACAATTGCCTTGTCCATCCCTTCCCATTGCCCCTCCCATTTCATGTCCTATTGCTCTTGCCTCACACACTGGACTTCAGCCAGCCTGGCCACCCTGATGCTACTTGTATACTCTAGGAAAGCTCCCACTTCAGTCTTTGATCTATTATAGTTGTTCCTTTAATGTGGAATACTCTTCTGCCAGATTTCTCTAAGCTTGCTACTTCACCTCCTTTGGGTCTTTGCCTAAATGTCATCATCTCAATGAAGCCTACCTTAATCATCCATTAATAGTTCAACCTGCCCACCATAACTCCTTCACTTTAGACACCATATCCTTCTCTATTATTTTTCATAGCACTTTTCACCATCTGAGGTATTCTATAATGTTCTTACTGATACTATTTATTATTTATTTTCCCCACCTCACTAGACAGCAACCTTCACGTTGGTAGGGGTATTCAATTGTTTTGTTTATTGATGTATTCCTACTAGCTCAAGCAATATCTAGTAAAGAAGCAGTGAGTTAATATTTTTTAAAGAAATTTACCAAAATGAGGAAAATGCAAAACTTTAATGACAACTAAATTTTAAAGTTAATTTAAAATCCAGCTGCAGGATTTTGTGGCAGTGTAAATGTTATAGGTAGACTTACTTGGGCAGCAAATTCACTGAGTTCCAACAATTTGAGATCCAGTTCTAGTTTCCAGTTTCTATTCTGGAGACATTGTTGGACTTGTTCATACTCTCATAAGTCATAATTCCTCAACTTTTGTTTTTAAATCATGGGGGAAGAAGAGGTTCCCTCCATTACATTGGCTTTATCTGCCTTTCCTTGTTCTTGGTAATGAACACTACTATGCCAATTCTCTACTGAGTAATTCCCTACAGTTAGTCCAAACAAGTCTTTTCATTCCCTATTTCTACTCTATTTAAAATTTCAAATCTTGTGATATATTTTTAAAGCACACCAATTCCTAAAGTTCCCCCCAAAAGATTCTTGGGTGCATTTAAACTCCCATTATCCCTTCATTGCCCACCCCCTTGACCTGACTTCCCACCCCCTAGCAGGGGTAGGTCAGTACCTCTTAAGACCCATATTTTGAAGTTGGGCTCCTGCCTTCTAGGTCACAGGCAGTGATGATTGTATCTCAGGTAAAGATACCTGGGAAACATTAAGGGCATGATTCTGTCACTACTGTTTTGTCTACCGAAAAAAATCACAAACAAGAACAATAAACAAAAATATAATAACTCCATGCCTCTTTTCATTTGCAACTGAGATTCCTAATTACCTCCAAATAGCCTATGCTATTTCTCACTGTGTGGGCTGCCACATACATCAGGGACACAGTCCTCTCACTCCTGCCCTACTCTGTACCATCAACTCACCACATAAAGAACCTGGGTGAAGAAGGAATACTGTTCAACCACATTAACCAGCATCTGTCAAGTACTTTGCAGTTTATAGAATGTCTATCACACTTAATTCTCATACCAACCGTGTGACCAAAGTATTATTAACCCCATTTTACAGAGGAGGAAACTGAGGCTTAGGGAGATTAAAAGACTTCCCAAAGATCACCCTGCTGGGGAGTCATGAAGCCCAGGAAAGAACCCAAGTTCTCTAAAGCCCAACACCTTGACTTCAATATTACCCCTCCCAGTCTTCACATTTAAATGCAGTTATTCATTAAATATCAACCTAATAGCCTTAAACAGGAACCTCTCACTTGGCAAGGTCTGGTCCCTTGTCTTTGACCCCTACTGTCTGTAGCTTTGCCTCAGCCCAAAGTACACACAGACAAGCACCCAAAAGAGGACTAAATGTAGGATTAAATGACACTCATTTTAAAGATATGTCTCAGCAAATGAGTTGCTGTGTAGCTGGCTACAAGCACAGACCCTTGCCGTGAAACACCCTAAATAATTCAGATCCATTGGTCTATAATATAAAGTGCAAATGTAGCTAGTTTTTTTAGACCAGTTCTGAATACCAATAATAATAATAAACCAGAGATAACATATTTTGTTTTTATAGAATTGGAACAAATTGAAGTATTTGTGCAAAAGCACACTGGATCAAGGGGCAGAGAGGACAAGGTCTAATTTTTATAGCAAGCAGAGTTTCCAGAAAGGGACTATTTCTAAGAAGGGAGATTATTCCTTGGTCAGTGGGACCTGGATACATGCTACTGCTCTCCCTAAAGCTGGTAGGGATCTACATGCTAGGTGACAAGGAGTTTTGCTCTATGACTGATAATTAGAAATTATTTGCCCCCTTTCTCTCATTCTTTCATTCTTATGTCATCTTCATCTTCTACTATTTTGTTTCTCATATATTGTCTTGCTGATTTAGCTCTCATTTTTTCTTCAGGACTATTTATCTTAGCTCAAAGTGCATACCAGTCTACCTCCTGGTCCTATTCATCCCTTTCTCCTGAAGCTTCCTTAGAAGTATGGATGGAGGAAGAGCTCTAAGAAACCAGATTTAAAGGTTTCCTTCTCATCCTGACCCTTCCTTCCTCTCTTGCCTATTTCTTCTTCCTGTTTTTTGTTTGTTTGTTTGCTTGTTTGTTTGTTTGTTTGTTTGTTTTTACCACTGGTGTCTTCAAAAGCTTTCAAGAACTCTATGAATATAGAAATTTTAGGAAAGGTAGAAAGGAAACATAGCCAATCTATACATAAAAAGGAACATTTTCAGATTATTTTATTTTTCAATTCTTTTTATTGAAAGTTATTTCTCACTTTACCTAAACCATTTGGGACCTAACTCATAGACAGAGTATCTTTAAGCAGTAACAGATGTTTCTGGAATCTTTTCTATTGTTTTGAACTATAACTGTATATTATACTTAAAAGTTAAATGTTAACACAAAGAACAGGATGCATTTGCTTCATGCCTAGGCCATCAGTTCTTTGAACTGAAGTACCATATGTTAACTGGCTCAGCTTGCACTGCAAGACCCTATGATAGAGCAGGCCTTGCATGACATATAGATAGTAATTGTTGAAGTGATGTGATTTGATTTGGAATTAACTCTGCCACAATTTTATAAGAAAGGACTGAAAATTCTTCTCACTATGTGCATCCCATAAACAACTGGCTTCCAGGTCAACAGTTCTTCTCTGACCCTAAAATCAAGCTCCCCTCCCCATGAGTCTGTGCAGGAAGGACTGGGTATTCTAAACAATTTATCTTCTAATTCAACATCTTAATCTATCTCAAAGATGGAGATCAGTGTGAATCCAATCCATGTTTAAATGGTGGCGTATGCAAAGATGACATTAATTCCTATGAATGTTGGTGTCAAGCTGGATTTGAAGGAAAAAACTGTGAATTAGGTAAGTAACTAGTTTTGAATTACTAATGGTTTAAAATTTTCCTTTTAAACCAGATGAAACTGGAAAATGCAATATTTATGTATCTTAATTTTCACTTAAAAACATACACATTTTATTGTGGTAAAGACCACACAGGATATACACCTTTAACAAATTTTGAAGTGTACAACACAGTATTGTTAACCACAGGCACTATGTTGTACAGAAGATGTCCAGAACTTATTTATCTTGCAAAACAGAAACTATACCCATTGAACAGCAACTCCTCATGTTCCCTTCCCCATTCTTTCCTTCTATGTGTTTGACTGTTTTAACCATCTCATATAATCATGAAGTATTTGTCCTTCTGTGACTGGCTTACTTCAGTTAGCATAATGTCCTCCAGGTTCATCCATGTTGTTACATATGACAGGATTTCCTTTTGAAAGGCTGAATAATCCACTGTATAAAACATACTTTCAAAGCTTGTAAACATTCATTTTATTTCCAGGATGAGTTTAAGAAACTATATTAAGAGTAATAATAATATTTGGTAGATAATAAGTAATGATGTTCCACTCACTTATTAATTCTCAATAAACCATATGTGGTCAGTACCATTATTATTATCATGATTCCATGAAGATGAGAAAACTACAGCTCAAAATCACAGAGGCAAGTAAATTGTTGAGCCAGGACTTGAAATTCAGTTTGTCTGACCAAAACCCATGCTTCTAACTACTGCCCACAAAATGCGAAGAAAACTGAATCCATCAACTGAACTCATGACTAAATTGCTATCACCATAGGCAGTGGAGGTCAAGTAACTACAGAATTGGGGAATGGCAAAGTCATATCTCTCATATAATAAGCACTTCTCCACACATATCAACCACGTTATATGTTAAATTTGTTGACAAAACTTTGAGCTCATACATTGATTACACTGAAAGAGTTACATAATAAATTTAGGTTCAGTGTGTGTCTTTTTCTCTCAGAGGCTAGAATATTTTTTTCTGAGATTTTGGCAATTGGAGCCATAAAACCCAAGTCTTTTAACTACTTGTTTGTTACCTCTGGATGCAAAATTATTGGTATTGTGATTGTGAAAAGTACACAGTGCTAATGACAGATTCTCTTTCTACTCTGAAACTTCAGAAGAATAGAGATGCAATCCTAGGGAGAGAATTTAACACCACAGGCTATATGAGAAGGGCATTATAGTTATCTACCTGACACACATGAAAAAGGCATAAAAACAAAATGAAATGCAGCAGCTGCACTTGTCCTATTGAGAAAGGAGGAAAAGTCACCTGTAATGTTCAGAAATCATTTCAGTATTAAAGAAAAATTCATTGATCATCTTCCTTTGAGGTCCAAAAGATTTGAAAAAGAATAGAAGATAAGCAAAAGAAAAAGTGGCAGAATACAAAACAGTTTAAAATATAGAAAAGAGTGAATGCAGGTGGATGAGCTGGGACACCTGGCCTGGATTCCTATTCCCTCAGATTTCCTAGTGAGGGGACAAACCAATCCCTGGGATGTGTTAATTTGTTCAACATCTCTGAGGGGTTACTTTTATCTGAAAGTTTATAATTTCAAATTCAGATTTACCTAGATAAATTTGATCCTGCTATTATGGAAATCTACAGAAATCTTTGGAGTAGTTAGTCATTTTCAGCTTAAATCATATAACTATTACAGCTCAGGGAATGAATAACTCAGAATCAGTTAAGCAAGCATAAAGGATACATTTATGCTTGTAGTAAAGTATAATTGAAAATAGTATTTAGCAATATATATCCCTAAATGTCTTTAGTTTATAAATAAAGACACCTGTAAAGGAAGAGAATAGTCCTGAGAAATGTAAATATGAGGACAAGAATTTCTTAAAAGGTTTTGCTATATATGTGAGACTATATATGTGAGACATAACAAAAGTGCAAAGTCTACAACTGGACCCATTTCAGTTTCCTCAGGTTCCCCACATTTTGGTTTGGTTGAACTGCCTCCACCACCAAACCTGGCCTCTGGGTTATATTGATCTCTCCCAGCCTATCTTATCAAGGTTTAGGAAAATCCTTCCAGCTCAGTTAGTTCAGAAACAAAGTGGAAATTCTCTCAAAAAGCTCTTTATCTCAGACACTAGAGGACAGCAAAAGTGAAAACATATAAATTCCCATTTAAGCTGTTGCTTCGCACTCAACTAAAGACTAATCTCAAAAGCCCCTAGATAGCACAGTTTATGGAGTACCTGGGCCCCAAGTTTCTTGCCTCATCCTGGCTTCGAAAGGGAAGGGAGATTTCCATTGTTTCGATATTTTTGTTTTTCTTTTCCCTTGTTCATGAGGTTCCTCTCCAGGGGAGAAAGGTACAAATATTCAGGACATGCTTTCTAGTTAGAAGAATAACAATTAATTGGCTATTGTATCCCTTTGGCTAGAATAAAGGTTACTGTATGTCCCCAGCTACACATCACACCTGTGTCCTTTTTAGATAGGTGAATGTCTGTAAGAACTTGGCCATTCCCATCCCTTCTAAGAGTATAAGAGGCATTTCTCCACAATAAGATAGGATGGAAAGAAAAAAAAATCACAACCACACAAACACTTTTTTTTTTTTCATTTTGCTAACACATTACAGACACTACTGTCTGATTTGCTATGAATTTCTGTGGAGTGAAAAAAAAAAGAAAATATCTTTAGTTTAGCTGAACAATAGCATGTTCTGGGGTAAACTTGTTAAACAGAACATCTTTTGTCCAAACTTTGGTTTTCACATCAGTGAATATATTAGGGTAGAAGGCAGTACAAAATAAAACAGAAAGGTAACTTTTGTTATAGACATGAGGGGAACAAGAAAGAGGAGTTTGTACCAACAGGGAGGGAAAAGAACATATGTTTTAGTCACTGAGACCAGCCTCAGAATAAGGAAGACTCCAAACCCAACAGTGACTGGCATCTAGGTGTTCAATAAATTATTGGTGAATGAGTCCCAGAGTAACTGTTCCTTAGATCCTAGACTATGGACCTTTCCACTGGATATCCTTGTGCTATTAAACTATTCCCAGAATTTTGAGTCCTTTATCTGAGGGCAAAAGACTGCTGATTGGACTGCAACGTTTCTCACTGCATGTACAAACCAAGCTGGAGAGCAACAACAACATACTGGGTCATGAAGAGCAAGGACAAATGAGGAAAATCATGGAGAGGTCTAGTTACTTAGTCAAGGGCACAGAATCAGAATTGGGAAAACCACACTGGGTTTACTCATTCCTGTTATGCATGCCCTTCCCCAAACCAGGCTGGACATACCATCTACCTCTGTTAACTTATCACAATCTCATATTGACAGAACATTTTACACAAATAGTATTTGATTTGGCTGAACACTTTAGAACTGTTTGTAGCAACAAAAAGTATATCTACTCCCATGTAGTCACCATGAGTAAGGAGAAAGTTCTTTAAAAAATAAATAAGCCCTGGCCGGTTTGGCTCAGCGGTTAGAGCGTCGGCCTGCAGTCCATAGAGACCCGGGTTCGGTTCCCGCTAGGGGCACGTACCTCGGTTGCAGTGTATCCCCGGCCCTGGTTGGTCGTGTGGGAGGCAGCCACTCGATGTGTCCCTTTCACGTCGATGTTTCTCTCTCTCTCTCTCTCTCTCTCTCTCTCTCTCTCTCTCTCTCTCTCTCTCTCTCTCTCTCCCTCCCACTCTATCTGAGCAAAATATGGGAAAATGTCCTCGGGTGAGGATTAAAAAAAATAATAATAAAAAATAAATAAATAAAAAGGACCAAGTGACACCTTTTTGGATCATGCACTTAATGGATTATTGGCAGCAAAGGTTAAAGCTCAGGCTGTTTTCTCTGTCTACTTGGCAACAATTGATTGGTAATTGGCCTCCCCTTATCTCCTGAAGTGTCAGTAAGGAACATGAGCTAATTGTTATCTTAGCCTATGTAAAATATAATTCAAAAATTTAGATTGTCACTCAAAACTCCACAATATACTCCAAAACCACATAGTCACTCTGTCAGCCTGGATTTCCCCAGAAAAAAAAAAAGTCTGTGACACAAGATTATTTATTAGGGAGCAATCCTAGGGAGCAAGAGTAAAGGACAGGGGAGACTTGCACTGAGGAAAGGAGAACCAATAAGATGAATCTTCTCTTCATCTACAACTGACTGCTCGATCTCTTGGAACTGTTTTCCAAGAAGCCATATGAACTGGCCTAAGGATAGTCCATCTAGGAGAGGGAGAGAGGTGAAAATATTTGTCCATAAACATCTGTCTCCCATTGTTCAAAAGTTCAGCTTATGGGTTGAACACATCTCCAGGTTGTATGTGCTAGGACACCCAGAAAGTTCATGTGGCGTCCCATGGCTCAGCATCAACAGGGAAGTGCCAAGGTAGGAAATGAGAGGCATGCAGTGCAAGTATGAGCCAAGGCCATTCAAGGCCACACCTACTTGAGGTCAGTGAAAGTTTATGCAGCATTGATCACCACAGTGCTGGGAGAAGACACAGGCAAAGCTGAGAGGAACTGAGGTGGTGTGTAATACAGTCACTCATTTTCAAACTTTTCACGTTCTAATTGCACTGACAAGTGAGCATTTCTATTGAAAGTTGTACTACTGTTGAGTATGTAGGTAAGGCAGAAGGTGTCTTATATTCATTGTGTGCTACTCTAAAGACAGAAATAGGCCCAGAGGCAGAGCCTATTTCTCTTAACTCAGCCATCTTAGCTAGCAAGCCCTGAAACATACTACTTCTTGTTACTGAGATGACATAGGAGAGACAAAGGGAAAGCAAGGTAACTAGAAATATGAAATAAGATGATAGTAATATAAATAAGCCAAACATATCAGGAACCACAATTAATGTGAAATGGTGTAAATGACAATTTTCAGTCTGAGGTTAAAAATCAATTTGGATATTGTTGACAAAAGAGATGCCTAAAATAAAATTACATCAGGAGGCTAAAATAAAGGGATATAGTATAATTTTTCAGGTAAATCCTAACTAAAAGAAAGGACAAAGCAATCTTAATATCAGACAAAATAGAATCCAAGACAAAAAGCATTATAAGAGACAAAGAAAGATATTTTATATTAATAAGGGATATTGTGTAGGAGAGTAAAGAAAATGTGAACCACTAAAATGCTTATCATTGTCAACACATAATGTCTTTGGCATTTAGCTACCCTGAAGTACCCTATTTCATTCTCTTGTGTTGGTACATACCCACCTCAGCAGCTTCAAGTTTCCTTTGATAAACTGGGTTATATTAAAACTATGGACTTCTACTCAGCAAAATACACTATGTAAGGTGAAAAGACAAGTCACAGAGTGGGAGGAGAAATATGCATCACATATATCCAATAACTGGAATTCTCATACACTGCTGGTGGGAATTTAAATGTGTACAATTCAAAACCATAAAAATCCTAGAAGAAAACATAGGCAGTAAAATCTCAGATATCTCTCACAGCAATATTTTTGCTGATATGTATCCAAGGGTAAGAAAAAGATAAACAAATGGGACTATATCAAGCTAAAATGCTTCAGCACAACAAAAGCAACCATCAACAAAATGAAAAGAGAACACACTATATGGGAGCACACATTCGAAAATGATATATCTGATAAGGGATTAATTTCCAAAATACATAAAGAACTTACACAACTCAACATCAGGAAGACAAAATTCCCATTACAAAATGGGCAAAGGAGCTGAATAGACACTTCTCCAAAGAGGACATACAGATGGCCAATAGACAAATGAAAAAGTGCTCAAGGTCACTAATCATCAGAGACATGCAAATTAAAACGACAATGAGGTATCACTTCACACTTGTCAGAATGGCTACCATCAATAAATCATCAAACAACAAGTGCTGGCGAGGGTGTGGAGAAAAGGGGACTCTAGCACACTGCTGGTGGGAATGCCGACTGGTGCAGCCACTATGGAAAACAGTATGGAGTTTCCTCAAAAAAAATTAAAAATGGAGCTGCCATTTGATCCAGTGATCCCACTCCTAGGACTACATACTAAAAATCCCAAAACACCAATCAGAAATAATAATGCACCCCTATGTTCATAGCAGTGCTATTTATAATTACTAAGGTCTGGAAACAGCCCAAGTGTCCATCAGTAGATGAGTGGATGAAAAAGCTGTAGTACATCTACACAATGGAATACTATGCAGCTGTAAAAAAGAAGGATCTATTTGCCTGGAGAGTATTATGCTAAGCAAAATAAGCCAGTAAGAGAAAGACAATAATCATATGTTCTCATACATAGAATCAAATGAATAAAATAAACTGACAAACAAAATAGATCCAGAGACATGAAAGTAGGGAACAGACTGATGAATCTCAGAAGGAAGGGGTGGGGGGCAGGAAGAGATTAACCTAAGAACTTATATGCATATATGCATAGCCCATAGACATAGGCAATAGTGTGGTGAAAGCCTGGTGGGGGCAGAAGCAGGGTGGAGGGGGTCAACAGGGAAAAAACGAGGGAACATCTGTGATGCTTTCAACAATAAAGATACATTTTTTTAAAATGGAATTGCCGGAGACTTCCGGTCAAGATGGCAGCGTAGGTAAACGCCGTATCGCGTCCTCCCACAACCACATCAAAGTTACAACTAACTACAGAACGACCATCATTCAAAACTGCCTGAAATCAAGCTGAAAGGAAGTCCTACAACTACGAAATTAAAGAAGAAGCTGCATTGAGACTGGTAGGAGGGGCGGAGGCGCAACGGGCTGGTCCCACACCCACGTGTGGCGGATAAAAATTAGGAGGATACCTCGGCTGGGAAGGTCCTCCCTGAGGACTCAGGGGTCCCCGTCCCACACCAGGAGCCCAGCTCAGGGTTCCAGTGCCAGGAAGAGAAGTCACCATAACTTCTGGCTGGAAAAACCAGCGGGAACTAAGGCTGAGGCGGCTGGAGCCCCCGGAAGCTCCTCTTAAAGGGCCTACGTAGGGACTTATTGGACTCCCACCCTCCAGGCTCCAGCGTGGGCGAGGCAGCTTGAAAGGCACCAGAGTCATATGGGGAAGAACTGAGCTGTTTGGCATTGGAGCGAGGGCTGGAGAGGCAGCTTTCTCCTGGACAGGCGTGCTATCAGAGGCTTTTGTTCCTTCGGTGAGCCCTCCCTGGGCCAGCAGACTCCGCCATATCTGGGACTCCAGCTACCTGGCTCACACTGTTTGCCTCGCCCTGGTGATTCCCTGAGGCCCCACCCCATGCAACTTCCAGGCCCACCCAAGCTGTTGCCAGTTGCTTTACCATAGGATTGGCCTGTCTGGGATCCTGCTTCGGCTTTTCCTAAATTCTTTCAAACAAGCAGCATCTGGTCTCAGCTAGCCCTATACCTCTCACTAAGTAATACATAGAAACAAACACAGGGAGGCAGCCAAAATGAGGAGACAAAGAAACAGGTCCCAAATGAAAGAACAGAACTAAACTCCAGGAAAAGAACTAAGTGAAATGGAGTTAAACAACCTAACAGATGCTGAGTTCAAAACACTGCTTATAAGGATGCTCAATGGACTTAGTGAGAACCTCAGTGAACTTAGAGAGGGCCTCAAGAGCATAAAAAAGGACCAGTCAGAAATGATGGATGCACAGTCAGAAATGAAGGAGGCACTAACTGAAATAAAGAATAGTTTACACAGATTCAATAATAGAGTAGGTAAATCCAAGAAGCAAAACATCGATTTGGAATATAAGGAAGCAAAAAACACCCAATCAGAACAGCAAAAAGAAAAAAGAATCCAAAAAAATGAGGATAGTGTAAGGAGCCTCTGGGACAACTTCAAGCGTGCCAACATTCGCATCTTGGGGGTGCCAGAAGGAGAAGAGAGAACAAGAAATCCAAAACCTATTTGAAACAATAATGGCAGAAAACTTCCCTAACTTGGTGAAGGAAACAGACATACAAGTCCAGGAAGCACAAATTGGTTGTTAGACTGACAAACCTCAAAACGAAGGGGGGTTGAAGGGTGGGAAGAAATAAACCAAAGAACTTATATGTAAAAAATAAATAAATAATAAAAATAAAAATGGAATTGCCTTTTGACCCAGGGATTCCACTTCTGGGAATATAGCCTAAGAATCCTGAAACATCAATCAGAAAGAATATATTCACCAATGTACATAGCAGTGTTATTTACAATAGTCAAGATCTGGAAACAGCCCAAGTGTCCATCAGCAGATGAGTGGATAAAAACCTGTGGTACAGCCCTGGCGGTTTGGCTTGGCGGTTAGAGCATTGGCTCGTGTGGACCAAAGAGTCACAGTCACAGGTTCAATTGTGGTGAAGGGCACGTACTTCGGTTGCAGTTTAGTCCCCGGCTCTGGTCGGGGTCGTGCAGGAGGCAACCAACTGATGTGTCTCTCTCACATCAATGTTTCTCTCTCTCAATCTCTCTCTCTCCCTCCCTCCCTCCCTCCCTTCCTCCCACTCTGTCTGACGATAAATGGAAAAATATCCTTGGGTGAGGAATTAAAAAAAAGCTGTGGTACATTTACACAATGGAATACTATGCAGCTGTTAGAAAGAAAGACCTCTTACCTTTTGAGACAACATAGAGGGACCTGCAGAGTATTATGCTAAGTGAAATAAGCCAGTCAGAGAAAGACAAATACCATATGCTCTCACTAATATGTGGAATCTAATGAACAAAATAAACTGATGAACAAAATGGAACCAGAAGCATGGTATTTGGAAAAGACTGGCAGGTGCCAGAGGGGAGAGTGGCGAGGGTGACTAGATCAAGAAGTTGAAGGGATTAGCTAAATAACATATATGCATATCCCATGGACAGGGACAACAGTGTGGTGAAGGCCAAGGGAGGGGGAGGCGAGAGTAGGTGGAGGTGGGCAAAGAGGGATGGGGAATGGGAGAAGTCTGCAATAATGTCAACATTAAAAAAATTTTTTAAATCTTTTGTTGAAAGTATTATAGATGTTTCCCCCTTCCCCCCCCATTGAACACCCCTCCTCCCCGCTCAACATTAAAAATGTTTGATAAAATAACTGTGTAAAATTATTTTAGAAAACTACTTGGCCATATCTACTAAACCTGAACATGATCCAATAATTGCACTCATAAGTATACACCTAGGAAATATGCATGCATATGTTACCAAAAGACATATACAAGAATGTTCATAACTGCATCATACAAAAACAAGAGCTCAAAACTGGAAACTCAACTCAAATATTCAACAACAGTAAAATGAGTGAATAAAGGTAGTCATATTTACACAGTGGAAAACTACACAGCATGTAAATGAAGTACTGCTACACAAAACAACAGGGATGAATCTCACAGTCAAAATATTAAATGAAAGAAAGAGTTCATACTGTGAGCTTCTATTTAAAGTTCATGAACAGGCAAAACTGATACATTTTTAGAAGTTGGGGTAATGGTAATTTTGTAAAGAAGGAAGAGTATAGTGACTGAAAGGAGGCATTAGGAGAGCTTCCAGGGTGTTGATAACATCCTACGTATTGTTCTGTTTAGTGTTTAAACAAGTGCATCCACTTTATGAAAAATCCATACTAAAGTTCTGAGTACTTTTCTGAATATGTGTTATATTTAATAAACATTTAAATTGTAGTCCATGATCTAGTGAAAGTAGAATATCCAAATCTTCCATTTTATGTCAAATCAAATATATTGCTGCCACCATTATATGCCTTATTTTATTTTAACTTTTTACTCTTAGCTCAAGGCTCCTGGGCTTCTCTCCATGAATGTCCCAGCTTATATATGACCTATACATGAGTCAGTAGTTTCATGTACTTTTTAGAAATGCATGTTAAATGATGCTATTACTGTTTATTTTGCTTTCTTTCAGATGCAACATGCAGCATTAAGAATGGCAGGTGCAAGCAGTTTTGTAAAAAGGGCACAGATAACAAGGTGATTTGTTCCTGTACTGCAGGATATCGACTTGCAGAAGACCAAAAGTCCTGTGAACCAGCAGGTCAAAATCTAAAAAAATTGTTTTAAATCTTGGCAGATACATTCTCCAAATCTATATTTGAACTGTTAGCATTTTAACTAGCCTACATAATTATCATCCCTACTTGTTTCTACTTCCTTTTGAAATCATAGAAAAGAGTAGTCACATGAATTGGAAAAATTAATTTTTCCAGTTGCATCATTTTAAATAGAAATTCTATAAATGTCCTTAGTCTGAATTATTTTCCATGTGTCCATTTTTTTCTTTGACTTTTATGTCATGAAGCAATTGGTTTGTGTGATTTCTGTATGTATATATGCAATTCATCCAGTCAAATTAATGTAATAATCCTATGCCATGAAAGACATGTAAAGCATTGACTGATAGAGTTGTATTACAAGGATGGTGAATTTTAACAGCATGATGCTGCCAAGGTGTGGCTGGTTTCCTCTGAGAACGTTATTTCCTATCCTTGAGTCTCAGGCTGAGTTTACAGCCTTGGCACCAGAATAGTTCTGACAACCATCTGTTTTAAGCTGTGCCAGGCTGCTCAGCACAGTCCATCTATTTAGCAATGGACAAAGCAGTGTTTCCCAGTCATGTTAACCATGCCAACATGTTGACAGCTGACTGGTTTATTCAGAACATCACCACTCCACATTCATATGGCTCTTCTCAGTAAATGAAAGCAGTAGAAACTTTGATTTTTTAAAATGTAGGTTCTGCCCAGCCGGTGTGGCTCAGTGGTTGAGCATCAACCCATGCACTAAGAGGTCACTGGTTTGATTCCTGGTCAGGGCACATGCCCAAGTTGTGGGCCAAATCCCCAGTGAGGGGTATGCAGGAGGCGGCCAATCGATGTTCTCTCTCATCGATGTTGCTATCTCTCTCTCCTTCTCCCTTCCTCTCGCTCTAAAAAAAATAAAATTAAAATGTAGGTTCTGCAGAATCAGTTATACTTGATAAATGAGGGGCCTTTTTGAAACAATATACAATTTATTTTGCATTTCCAGAGCCTGATATCTTATTAAATTGGTGCATTATATCATGTACCATTCCTCTGTAATTGGGTTCAATACCTATCTCAGCAGAGGAAATTAAAGAAAGGACCAGAAGCCAAGAGTATTCAGGCTGCAACATAAATAAAGAGTATTTAATGCTTCAAGGACCTGCCTGTCTGTCCTGCCCGGTTCTTCACATACACTGCTTCAAATCCAGCCTACTTGGAAGGAGAATATATATAACACTTATACAAGTGTGTAGAGAATATATATAACACTTATACAAGTGTGCAGTGAGGAGGACATGACAGATTTGAAATGATGTTCCAGTGTAAACAGATGGCATAGTAGCTAAATCCTTATAAATCCTTCTATATTATGAGAGAAAATAAAAGAATTAAGAATCACCTCCAAATATTGTGTTATATCTGAATATAACCTTATCATTAGCACAATAGCCTTATCGTTAGCACAATAAGTAGGCCAAGCCTAAAATAAGCATTTCTGCCTTTCAATAGTAATGGTCCTGTTCCTCTAACCATTGATTATTTATATTTATACATAAGTATTTTGAACAAATTTCCTGTTTTCCCAACCACATGCAGTCTTCATGATACTTTGCTGCAGCTGGTTGCTATAGAAATGTCTGTTATAAGGAATGTGGCTGGAAGGAATGTGAGAAATGAAAATGAAATATGAGGTGACTTTGCTTGACTACAAATTTCCATTGTGGTTGTCCCCAATGCATCAGTAGACAATTTCTTTTCTTTGGGAAATAAACCAACCCAAGGTAAAAAGGTGGCCAGTTTCCAGGTGGATATGACTATGATAATCACATTAATACTTTATTTGGTTAATACTTGACAGTCAGATAATTAAATCATAAGGACCCCCTACCCCCAAGAGAAAACTAAAATCCACCTTGGGATCTAGAAGGCATTCTAGTCTATAAAAGAAATCCTGTTAATAATAAGTAGCAGAAATCCCATTTATCTAATTCTAAAGTTAAAGTTACAAGGCACCAATAATCAGACTTTTTTTCAGGGACAGTACTTGGGAATAAGTCTTTTTAGGGAAAAAAAAGAAAACTACACAGAAAGTCATTAGACTTTATAAAAGTCTTACAGGATTGATTCTGGAACTCTTATCTTATTTCCATAAAGATGATGGATTCTTGAGCCAAATGTTCTTTTCATGAAGGGTTTGAAAACTTTACATGAAAATAATGCAATTAACCTTTTAGTTTGAAACTATATTCATTGATTAGATTAAAAAATATTGATGGGCCAGATTTTCAGAGGTGACAAGGATGGGCCTTATTTTCAACCTTTGTAATATATGTTCTGCTTGCCAATGAGAAATAGTCAAATACTATTATTTTTCTCATTTTTCTAGTGCCATTTCCATGTGGGAGAGTTTCTGTCTCACTCAATTCTCTGAAGCTCACCCGTGCTGAGACTTTTTTTTCCAATATGGACTCTGAAAATTCTACTGAAGATGAAACACTTTTGAATAATGTCACTCGAGTTGTTGGTGGAAAAAATGCCGAACCAGGTCAATTCCCTTGGCAGGTACTTTATATTGATGGTGTGTCAAAACTGGAGGGCAAGGGGCAGGCCAGGTGGGAGGCTGAGGCTTGGACTCTAGGTAGACCTATGTGGATATGGAAAGTGTTTAGGCAAGTTTCAGCACTATGCAATATGAGGAAGCCCCCATAGGTGGGAAGCTGGTGAAAGAGTTCAGAGATAGTTACTATACAAGGTCAAGGAGAGTTTGGCATCAAGGAAGTAGCATAGCAGGATTCCAGACAAGCAATAGGGAGGGCTGGAAGTGAGGTCACAGGTACTGTGGTTCAGGGTACTACTTTAGCTTCACTGGTAAGAATCAGAAAATCTCTAGGTCCAGAAAAACTTTATTATTTCTAAGAGATCTTAAAAAGGACTCAAGTAGGAAGCATTAAGACAAGAACAAGGCTATTGGAACCAGGTTATAAGACAGGGGCTTGGTCCAAGCCTGTGGTTCTCAAAGTGTGAGAGCATCAGAATCACCTGGGAACTCGTTAGGAATGCAAATTTTCATGCTACATTCTAGACCTACCAAATCAGAGTCTCTGGGGGTGGGGCCCAGCAATTTGTGTGCAACAAGCCCTTTGGGTAATTAGAATGCACACTATAATTTGAAATCCAATGGTCCAAAGGAAACAATCTTATTATAGAAACTAAGGTCCCAAACCCCAAATAGTGTATTCATTGTACCTAATCGCACATTCCTCCAGGTGTGAACTGCAGACAACCCACATGAGAATCACCTGTGCACATTTTTGAGGCGACAACCAATAGCTAAATTTGTAGCAAAATCTGAATTGTAACTGGCTATATCTAAAGCCTAAGTGATTCCACCTGAGAGAAGAAGTAGACCCAGAGACAAAGATGCAGGCTGGTCCTTATATAAAGTTGTGCTGTGCAATACGGTAACTATTAGCCACAGGTGGCTATTTAAATTTAACTACCATCAAATCAAATTTAAAATTCATTTCCTCAGTCACACCTGCCACATTTCAAGTGCACAATAGCCATACTGGACAGCGCAGATACAGAACATTTCCATCATCACAGAAAGTTCTATTGGACTGCGCTTATAATAGTTGAGTCTAACATAAAACTCCCTAGTGGCCACAATCATGTGATTTTGTGGTAATCTCAAGGGTGTTTCACTAAACTCCTCTACTGAGGTTTGAACATTTGCCATCAGAGACCAATAGCTTTAAAGACTGTTCGATCATCCAACAGGTAAGTTTCAAGCTAGGATCAGGTAAATGTCCCCAGGTTTAACACTACTGGAATTTTCTGGGACTAGCTATGTATCTATCCAGGATTTTTCAGATTACCTGCATTTTTCCAATATGATGGGTATAAGATACTGAACCTATCCCTGAAAGATAGGGAGGGATTTGGCACAAACATTCTGGAGAATAGTACTGAAAGGTTGTAGACCATCACATCCAAAACTTTACAAGATCTTATAGACAATAAAATACACTATATATTCCTTTATACCCTCTCTGTCCCCTACTTAAGGATCCTGCCAGTGCTGCTTCCTTCACTCACCTACATCTTTACTTTCGTTCTTGACTCTTGATAAGACTGACCTTTGACATTCATCGACCTTCATCGACCCCTCCTTGAACACTCCCTCTTGGGTCAGCCACTCTAATTATGCTTTATTTTATTTAACATCCATGCATCTAATTCTAATTTTACTATCTGTGTTCTTGTGTGTTTTCATTCATTCTGTATCCAACTTCCATGGGTAAGATGTTTAGAACAAAAAATTATACTTTATAATTATTATCTTCCTTGGGAGTGTGGGACATAAAGCAGTGCCTAGAGTGAAGGATCCAGTCACCCAGGGGTGTTTCATTAGCTAAGAAGATGACTTCCCTTTTTTTAAAAAAAAAAATGATTTTTAAAAATCCCAGAATGCATGCATTGTAGGTTTAGCATTGTTCCTTATCCTCCCAGAAATGAAATGGCATTAAATATATTTAAATGAGAGATAAAAATATAGGATTTTGTAGTCTCAATTGGGTCACATAATATCTGTTCTCTACGCATCCCCTTTAAGACAGGTGCTTGACAATGTTTTAACAAGGCAAGTGTTTCTAAATAGAAGTTTTACTCTAGCAAGCTATTTTTTTCTTTTAAGCAGAAAAAAACTATTAGATAGTGGTTACAGTTGTACTGTGAGGAAGAAGATATAAATGATACACATCATTTCAAATCCGTCATGTCCTCCTCACTGCACACTTGTCGTTAATGTACCTGTTGTCTGTTTCCTATCAAGCCAAGCTAAGATCATTTGCAATGTTCCAGATCACTTATCCACGCGTATGCACACATGTGGGCATGCACGTTCACTCCCTATTTTACCCATAGGAAGTAAGATTACTGACTGGAGACCCACAGTACTAGGTTTTAGTTTTTTCCCAAAGGTGAATAACTGAGCTACTTTCTAGGTAACTTGAGAATGACCCAGTCATATTTCCACATTGTTTCCATCCTCACCAGATAACTGTCCACAACCACCTTCACCCAGTTTCTCATAAAAGGTTACTTGTTTTTAAAAATATGAGACAAACTGAGTATACAAAAGTCACTTTTAGACAAAGAACAAACATAAATGAAACAAACTAGAATCTCTTATTTGTAGAAGAACCAGCTCCACCCCATCACCATTAATATGCAGGGTGAAAATACTTGATTTGATTGCAGGAAAGACTGCCGTGCACCTGCTGCAGCCCACAGCATCAAGAGAAAGCAAGCAACAGTTGGGGTTTCAAAGGCAAAAATATTCTATGGCAATGAAATAGAAAATACTGTTTAACAATGTTACCTAGGAAAGAGTGATTCAAAATGCTGATGCTTCACAAAATGGGGTGGGGGGATAAAGCAACCACTAAGGTGAAGAAATCTCACAAAGAACATAGGGAGTTGAATTTCATCTGGAGTAATGAACAGTTTAAACAAACTGGAAATGTTTTAGTCAGTTAAAGAAAAGGTTTAAGTGAGCTGTTTGCAAGAGCTAAAGTGTCACAGGGGTGGAGGGAAAGAAGATTATTTTGGATTTATGAGTGAAAGTTACAGGTAGGTAGGCAGGTTCTGGCCCTGGTTAGGAAAGCCCTTTCCAACCACAGGGTTGGCTACATGTGCAGGACAACTTTGGGAGGAACAGCTGGTTGACTTGAAGAGCTGTTCTGTCACTGAGGACAGCAGCTTCTGATAACCCCATGGGGAGAATGTCGAGGGCAATGGTTTACCTAGGGGGAGATTAGAGTAGACTAGGGGACATCTTTGAGACCCAAAGGAGCTATGTGCACCTTCCTCATGGCCTGTCTGTGGTTGTGTTCATTTCTTACCTCATTCTAGGGCTCACCTCTGAGCCTGGAGGCAAGGCCTCCTCGGCTGCTGTGGTTTCAATAGACACTTCCCAGAACCTCCATTGGTTCTGGCCTTCAAAGCCCCGCCTGGACCCCCAACTTCAAAGGTCTGGCTTGCCTAACCTCAAACTGGCATCACTATGACAGAAGGACCAAGAGAGAGGTGGAGGGAGGTGCAAGGCCAATTTCCTTCTTTTTCCCTCCAGATGCCCAGTGGTGGGCTCAGAGCCACTTTAGAGCTTGGGGTAAGGAGGTAGGGACTCTGCAGGGACACTTCAGGAGGGAAGAGAGGAAGCTAAAGTGTTATGTGCATTATATAGGAACAGAATGTCTATTTTCTTGAGTCAGTACATCCTTAGTCTCCTTAGCAGAGTAGGAACTTAAACAAGACTTGAATTTCATACAGCTGCATAGGGAAGCAATGAACTTTTGAACATGAGAGAAAAGGGGGAAATTGCAACACCTATTCTAAAAGACCACCTTCATCAACAGCTTAATAGTGAGAGATTTGAGGAAGTTAGGTGGTATTGAGGTTTTCCAAGTTTTTTTTTTTTTTTCAGAGCAGATTTTAACTTTTTAAAATTAATTAATTAATTTTTTATTACAGATGACCCTCCTTTTTACCCAATTGACACCCTTTTCCCCCCACCCCCCACCCTCACCACACTGTGTCCATTGGTTATGCATATATGCATACAAATTCTTTGGTTTATCTCTTCCTGCCCTCTCACCTCCCTTCCCTCTGAGGTTTATCAGTCTGTTCCCTACTTCCATGTCTCTGGGTCTATTTTGTTTATCAGCTTATTTTATTCATTAGATTCCACAAATAAGTGAGATCATGGGATACTTGTCTTTATCTGATTGGCTTATTTCCAAAGCTTTATTTGGTTTTGGTCCCACACCCTTGAACCTGTCAGCTGACAATTCTGAGCATGTAAACTGACCCCAAGGGTTCCTCCAACCTCTTCTGCCTTGGTTTAGGATATGTCCTGCCCTGTATGCCAAGTACCGGGTCTTCTATTTTCTGTTTTATCATGGGTGGAATAGAATGGAATCCAGGTCCTCAAGCTTTCCCTGTCCTTTATATTAGGTTGTATCATATACAATGATCAGTATTTAAACATTTTAACAGACAAAATATGGCTGTCTATTCTTTATTCTATTCTTGGCCTAAAGAATCTCAAAATGTTTTAGCATTTTCCTCAGCCTGGGCTTTCCTCAGCTTTGGCCTGAAGCTATTCTTAAAGGGACCTGAGCTCTTGAGCTGTATAGCAACCCACACAGACCCAATTATTTCCATTCTATTAGAACACACACTCAAGGCAGACAGCATGCAAAGTTACCACATGTATGAAATAGAACTTTTTCTTTTTTGGGGGTCGGGGGATTGTTAGGAAGATGTTATATCAAGATCCTAAGACTATAGAAACATCTTCACCTGGAAAAGTTAACCCTCTATTTTTCCTAGCTCAGGTGATAAAGTTCCAATTAGAAGAAATAAAAGATGACAAATGAAATCTCTCCTGGCCCCATAAAACTATTTTGCACAGAACATTTAGACTATTCTTCTCTAGGACGGTTTGACAAAATCTTTATTTCAATGACTAGCCTAGTTAACTAGTCACTAAAAACCAAAAGTGAGCATTGCCTCTGTGCTTAGGGCTGGATGAATTACACCTGTGGACATAACAAGCTATACATCATGCAGAAATGGTTTTGCTTTTTTATGAGAGAGAATGAGTATGCAAACATAGAAAAATACTACTGTAAAGCTGGAGGTGGCTAGGTAGGAAAAATAAAGTTTTACTAAAATCACAAGGAAAGGCCAGGTTCAAGTTAAAATGTTAGGAAGTGAACAACAGGGCAACAGCTGTTACTCTGGGTTGGCAATGTTGATAAAGAGCATCAGAACAGATATGTAAATATGTATTTTGTAGACACATGTGGATCTATTTGGTGTGTATCTGTGTGTGTCTGAAAGGGAGAAAATAGGCTCCTGTTAGGTCATGACAAACATGAAAATGTTTGACAGGTCAGAACTCAGATGACTTGCTCAGAACATATGCTTTCCCATTTTTCCCATCATTCTCCTAAGGGACAACTTACAAGAACTTGTCCTTGGCCAAGCAGACAGCTCATCCCCAAATAGATAATATCTAGATAGCTGTGATCTTGAAGTAGTCAAGCAAACAAATTGTAATATCTTTAAATGCAAATATATCTTAGGGCTTTTTCATGACAAATACGTTTGCTAAAATTTCTAATACTAATCAGGGATTGGCAGAAAGTGCTCTTTAGGCTTAAAAGACCATAGCCATATTTCTTAGTCATCCACCAGAACATAGTAGAAGCTCCAGCAGCAAGTCTTTGGATGGAGTCAGACTGGCTACATCACAGTCTCTGTGCGCAGGGGCTATGGATATCATTCAATCTGGCCTAACTAGCCCATTAAGCTGCAAGATGTCTAATTCACCTCTAATACAGAAGTGAATTCTTAACCCCAGTTACTTGTGAATTCTTAACTCTGGTTACTTGATCAGAGATATTCAGTTGTAACCATTAGGACCAATATAGAACAATATTGCTCTAATTTGCTTGGTAATGAAAATCACTTGGAGTCAGGGCCAGCCTCATGAGCTTGTGACCAGTGCACTTGCACAGGGCTGTGCATTCAGAAGGGTCCCACATTTGAAGTTCAGTGCTTTGCATTTGTGTTTTATAACTCGAATCCAATGAGACAAGGGACACACATGAGCTAGGGACTTGGAACCTCAAATCACTGCAGTCTCACTTCTCAGTACCCCAAGGGGATGGATTCTTGACCTCCCACTCCCCTGTCCCCTGGTGCCTTGGCCAGCCCTGCCTCTCCCTTCTCACACTTGCCCAGTGACCACTGCCACCCCAAACCATGGCACAGTGGCATGCTCCCCCTCCTTACCCCCATGAGTTACCACTGTCATCCTCTTCCTGCACAGTCACAGGGAAGGTTGAGGTTGGGTTCACACACCCTATGCCATCTTGGAAGGGGACAACTCGGGACCAAAAATGTGTCACAGAACATTTGGAGGGTGAATGGTGGCCCACCTCCATTCCAAGTATTGAGCACATCCTGGCACAGAAGTTGCAATCCCTTGGGAATCCCTCCTCTGCTATTGATTGCTGCAGTGGGCCAGTGGAAAGGAAAGATTAATTTACCCTTACTACTGCTTGGGCATAGGGCATCAGTCTGGTGGGAGGAGGGTATGCATACTTGCATGCTAAATTTCAGTACAGCCCCTGGGCACCAGTGATTATCTGCCCTCCCAGTAAATACCTCCCATGCCTAAGGGAGCATGGCATAAATAATAAATTAAAAACAACCTGATAGCCCAGCTGGTGTGGCTCATTGGAGTGAGCATCGTCCCATGGACTGAGAGGTCCCAGTTTGATTCCCAGTCAGGGTACATGCCTCAGTTTCGGACTTGATCCCCAGTAGGGGGCGTGCAGGAGGCAGCCGATCGATATTTCTCTCTCACATCGATATTTTTATCTCTCCCTTCCTCTCTCTCTAAAAAATCAATAAAAACATATTTAAAAATAAATAAAATAAAAACAACCTGATAGATTGCCAGAAACCACAGAAGGAAAAACTTTGTATTTTAGTGTCTTCAATGCCATTTTTTTTCTGGCTTTTGAACAGGGGGTCCCGCATGTTCATTTTGCACTGAGCCCCACAAATTATGTAGCCAGATCTGCCTAGAGAGCAAGCACTTTTAAAACATAAAGGTCACCAACCATTGGGAATTCTGAAATATAATTTTTCAAACTTAATTATGCATAAGTATATTCCAGAGATCTTCATTTTCTCTCGTCCCATCACCTAAATATTCTGATTAAGTCTGGGAGGACCTCCAAATCTGTATTTTACAAGCATCCTAGACGATTCTACTGCAATTGTTCCACCAACCACACTGGAGAAATACTGGATACTTAGAAGCATAGATTCTGAAGCCAGTCAGACTAGGGTTTGCATCCTAGTTTCACCACTAACCTTAGGGCAATTTAATGTGCATATCTAAAACTCAGCACATTATAAATGGAAATATTAATATCACTCCCCAATGTGTTGTATTAAATGTACATAAAATGCTTAGCACAATGATTAGTCCATGGTAAGTTATCAATAAATGTTCCCCCCAAATTAAGAAGATTGTTAAGTTTAGGTGGTAGGTACACTGGAGTTTATTATATTATGTGAGTCTTCCTATATTTTTGCAACTTTTCAAAAGCAACAGCTAGAGAGGGAAAGCTAGAGTATGGAAAAGGGGGTCAGAAGCTTTCAATGAGTGAGCTCCATAGGTTTCCAGTTGGGAGGCTGGTGCTTCGGTGTCTAGGATTTAGTAGGTATTCAGTAAATTGAATTCAGGACAAAAAGAATCTTCACTAGAACATGTGTCAAAGACCTTCTCCAATTCACACTGAAAGGAACTGACCATTCCCTTCCCCTGGTTTATGAATGGGCTTACGCCTGGGACTATGTGTACTTTATTTAGTAAAAGAGCATCTATTCACAAGAGCTAGTCAGCAGACCACAAAGTGTTTACCAAATGTTGAGTATGCTCTCTAGTGTTCACGTTCTCAGCTTTCTTCCTTAAGAGGTGGATCAAAGTCCTTGCTTATCATGGAAGTGAAATTCTCCAAGTTGATCTAGTCATTGAGGTGGTGAAAATATTTATTGTCCACTCTAACTATGCAATGAATGTGCAGATGAAAGACTGGAGTGGCCTCTTATCTTATAATGCCCAGGCTCAAAGCAGCTCCTAAACACCTTTGTCTACTGGCCCAAAATAAGGCATAGCTATATAGACCTTTTAGGACAAAAGCAGCTGGCACATCAACCAGGGGAAGTCGGATATGGATAGAGTACATGAGTCTTGCTGTTCCTCATTGCCTGGATGGCCATAAACATAGCCCTTATGGAGTCCATAGGTTTCATTTCATAATATTCCTAATTAGAAGGAGCTTGAAAAGATCTTAAAAAATCAATAGTTTTTCTCTTCAAATAACCTGCAGCAAAAAGATTTCCTCATGTAGAGACAGGAGACTCAACAATAACTACCGATCTCAAGGAGTCAAGTCAGTGCATTTCTCAATGTATAATTTGTGCCATCAGAGAATCTGACTCATCTGGAAATGGAATCTGAGGACCCCAGATCTCCAAAAGAGGCTATCCCCTCATATTTGCCTCATCCAGAGCTCCCCCTGGCTCTCACTGTACATTCTCTTCAAGGCAGTTACAGAAATGGCTTTTTTGATTGTGCTCCCGAAACATTAATTCATCTGCAATGCTGACACCTTCCAGAAACACTTCAGGTCTGCCAGCACATAGAAGTCAACTGTTGGCCACTCCTATAAACAGCACACATATTTATTTTGCTCTGAATCAAATATATTATGTAATAAGATTCATAATTTTGTTTCCACAGGTCCTTCTGAATGGTAAAATTGATGCATTCTGTGGAGGTTCCATCATTAATGAAAAATGGGTCGTAACTGCAGCCCACTGTATTGAACCTGGTATTAAAATTACCGTTATTGCAGGTAAATAAACAAAAAAGGATAGTAGTCTGCAGCACCACTAGATCTTCTGTAAGATTAGTATATCATATTTTACCAAGGTCTAATAAGATTATTATTAAATAAGTTGGGCTACTGATAGGGGGGTCATATTTTCAAAACTCAACTTGCTTCATCCTGCACACCTCCCAAAGTTCTTTTGGTTACATTTGTCAGCACTCAAGTTAGTGGAGAACAATTATTTATTACTGTCTCCATTTCCCTACCAGCCTGAGCCTTCCCAAAGGCTGTGTCATAACACTGATCTTTGTATCTCTAGTGCCTGGCACAACATGTACCAGGCCCTCAGCTAACATTTGAATGAATCACCAAATGAATGTATTATCTGTGTGCAAAAAGGGGTCAAAATACTTGAAATTGGGAAAGCCTAGAATAATTCATGACAAGTAGATTCATTATCACCTGTGAACAACGTAAGACTTGTAACAGCAAGGATGAACAGAACCATCTCTATGATGGGTCCTGAATCACTTTTTGGTCTGAAAAGTATGCATCAGCCCTCATTACATTTTACCCAAATCATACCAATGTAAGATTGAGATCTTTGATACTTGCCAGGTAATTCAGTGATGCCGAGTGACACTTTGAAAATCTGTTTCTTTGTGGGAAAGAATATTTGTGACTAAAGAAAATTTTGTTTTCAGTGGATGAAATGCTAGTTAAGTAATTGATGCTAGGTGGACACTTGGAAAATGTGTGTCTCTATGAGAAACACAGTGACTGACAAAGAAATCTGTTTTCAATAGGTGAACATAACACCGAGAAGGAGGAACAAACAGAGCAAAAGCGAAATGTGATTCGCGCTATTCCTCACCATAGCTACAATGCAACTATTAATAAGTACAGCCATGACATTGCCCTTCTGGAATTGGATACACCCTTAACGCTAAACAGCTATGTAACACCTATCTGCATTGCTGACAGGCAATACACAAACATCTTCCTCAAATTTGGGTCTGGCTATGTGAGTGGCTGGGGGAGAGTCTTCAACAGAGGGAGATCAGCTTCAATTCTTCAGTATCTTGAAGTTCCACTTGTTGACCGAGCCACATGCCTTCGCTCCACAAAGTTCACCATCTATAATAACATGTTCTGTGCTGGCTTCCATGAGGGAGCTAAAGATTCATGCCAAGGAGATAGTGGGGGACCCCACGTTACTGAAGTGGAAGGTGTCAGTTTCTTAACTGGAATTATTAGCTGGGGTGAAGAGTGTGCAGTAAAAGGAAAATATGGAATATATACCAAGGTATCCTGGTATGTCAACTGGATTAAGGAAAAAACAAAGCTCACTTAAAGAAAAATGTATTTCCAAGATTGACACATTTGGGATTGAAAATGAACAAGGTCTTTTACTAACTAATCACTTTACTCTATCATCAGTTTTGAATACATACATTAGGTGAATATTGCTTTTTCTCTCTATGGGAAAAAGTCTATCTGGAATTGATATTTTCTAAAATAAGTAGATCAGAAAATAAAATCACTTGAGAAATACTGTGGTAAGAGTTTGTGACCATGACAAAATTGTGAGGTTAACATCTTCATCCTGCTCATCAGGCATTGTATTTCTCCACTGAGGCAACTTCCTGATTCTCCCTCCTGAGCAGCATTCCATGTTCCAGCTCTTTCTTACCTCTCCCACCAAAACATCAACATGTATTAGACCTGTATCCAGGATATCTGGTCTAGTCCATCACAAGTCCAACACCACACTACTCATAAAGGAAGAACACAGGAGCAGCTGACAGGTTAAAACTCATCAGAAATACTACTTATTTTTCTGTATCCTTATATCTGCATCCTTTATCTTTTACAACTTCTAATCTCCAAATCCGTTTTTCTCTTTCTCTCTCCCTCTCTCCCCCTTTCCCTACACATAGAGAGGGGAAGGAGAGCATTACACTGTTTTACTGGTATGCACAATGATATATGTCTATCAAACCCAGACTTGCCTTCAGTTTAGTCTTGGACTTACTTATCTGAGAATACGGATGAAGTAAGGCCTAAAGAACTTGGGGGAAATTTTCCTCTGAGAGTCACATTATTAAAATACATACATGATGGAAGGAATGAGTTATCAGAATAGTTCCCTAAGTTTGTAATTGTGTTGTTATGGAGGTCCAACTAGAGATGGTTCTATGAATTAAACTAACATGTATATAAGAAAGCTAAAAAATAATGTTAACAGAAAAAGAACAGTCAGTTTGCAATATAGAACTAGTAGAGTCTGCAAGGAAAAACTCATCAGTGTGTCTCCAGTGCTAACCAGGGCTAAAGAAGAAGTTGCCCAGACCAGAGAACATGAGCATCATGTGCCCCTAACTAGTGTATCCCCACAGTGAAGAAGGGTGCACCAGGCTCACACACGAGTCATTCCAATGAGCCAACTAACTCCCCCTTTTCTGGTTTCAAGTCCACAAAGAAACATTTTTTATTATAATTAGGCCTTCTATATTGAATTTACAAGAGGGTTGTTGCCCAACCAACACATGTACTTCAATTGGTTAGATAGAATATTTTCTTTTATAAATTAATAAATTGGTGTTTTGGTTCATATTTCAGCTTTTTAATTTGGTTGATGTGAATCGGTCACCCTAGCCAGGCCACACTATTGCTGATTTCTTTCAAGTTATTCCAGTTAATACTTCAGTCTTTCAATCATAAATATCAATAAATGTATTTTTTAATTTCTCAAAAAGTGTTTCTTGTTGAATCATTCACAGAAAAGGATCCCAAACACTACATTCAGCAAAACAATCAGAAGAATGTGTTCAAAAGCAATACAACACATCAGAGATTTGATGCTCTGTTATCACTCAGCGTTTATATGAGGCAGTGTAGATCCACCTGGGACAGAACTGAGTTTAAAAAGCTGTGAATATGGTCTTCAATAAGTCAATCCACATTTTGGGCTTTGATTTCTCCATTTGTCTAATGAGGGAGCTTGACAGGATGCTCTCCAAAGGCCCTTGTTGATCTTGGTAGTCTGTGATTATATTCCTTTATTAAAAAATATACAAGCCCTGGCCGGTTTGGCTCAGTGGTTAGAGCGTTGGCCTGCGGTCCAGAGAGACCCGGGTTCAGTTCCCACTAGGGGCACATACCTCGGTTGCGGTTTGTCCCTGGCCCTGGTTGGGTCAGGGCCATGCGGGAGGTGGCCACTCGATGTGTCCCTTTCATGTCGATGTTTCTCTCTCTTCCTCTCTCTCCTTCTCACTCTGTCTGAACAAAAAGTGGAGGAATGTCCTCGGGTGAGGATAAAATATATATATAAAAAATATATATTCAAGGAGGGATCACTGTGTGCCAAACATCAATAGTGTTCATTAAATTTGAATCCACATTTATATGTTTTGTGAGTTAACTAAAATAATGTATGTAAATTACTTTGTCAGTGCCTGCTACATTACTACACAGTAGATGCTCAATAAATGCTAGCTGAATCTGAATCCATATTTATTCCAGAGTAGAAATGAGTCTTGTATTGAGTGTCATGAAAAAAGGTCATAATTAAATAATGAGTAGGATTGAGGTTTCATGAAAAAAAAATCAGTTCTGCTATTGTTGGCTAAAAGAGGGAAAGAGAGAGGAGACACTGTAATTGTCCAACTTGGGTTTAAGGAGGATACTAATTTATGCATGGAGACATGTTATTTCACATTTGAATGACTAAAGGTCTGCAGACCCAATGCTCTGCAATTGGTAAAAGTGAGCCACTCTGGCCTTGTTGCCATGGAGACCACCCCTTATAAAGGCAGCAGTGGGGGCATGGCCTTACACCTGCTGTGATTGGTCTTCCCTGTGGCAGAGGGAGGAGCTCCTGGGCCCATAAATTTTTAAGCCATTTTGCCATGGGCTTGTAAACGACTGAATTGATCATGAGCCACCTGTAGCACGTTGCTACATTAAACATGTGGGTCCTTTAAGCCCACCAAAGAGCCAGCAGCTTCAAAGCCAGGCTCTCGCTAGATTCTACCTAGGGTATTTGCAGTCACCATATAAGAATCAGTAGTGCTTTCAAAATCGCCATATCTACTTAACCGAAATTTACTGAAACATGCTGCTGTAACAATGGATGTGACAGATTAAAATAGAATTCTTGCTGAGTGAAGAAAAGTGTGTTAATGTAATGAAGTCATTTTAACTTGCTGTTTAAGTATAACTAGTTTGGGTCCTTTTTGAATATTATTTGCTTCGTGATGACAGGAACTAAGTATGGTCCCATTTTTTCTGCCAAGAGAAAAAGAATGGGTTTTCTCCCCTACTCTCCTGAACCATGACAGACCAGTTCACAAAAGTGCTTCATTATAATTTTGTAACAACTTCTGAATGCAATCTAGCAACATCCAATCCAAGTATGTCAGAGTTGCAAAGGCCCTTAGACACTGTCCAAACCACCCTGCCTCATTTAACAGATGAGGACACTGAGGCCAAGACCAGGCACAAAGTAACAGTGGCAGAGCCAAGACTAGAACTCAGGTCTCCCACTCCATACTATAAAAGCATAGTGCTTTCAGTTGGAGCACTGTCTATATTTTTAGAGCAGCAGGGGAATTGTGCATTGGTGGCAATCCTTTCGGCAAACCTGGGACTGAAAACTGCCTGAAATTCATACTAGTAATGCTGACAAACAGGTGATCAAATCAAGAAGACCAACAGATAGCCTGAAAAACAGAGTGGCAGTCAAATAACAGACTGGAGCTACAGTCCCTGACTCATAGTAGGCACTCAGTAAATACACATGGAATGAATCTGTGCTGCTAGTATCTGGCTTTTAACCCAGCTGTGAGCACTGGGCCTTTCAGATATGACATTTGACCTCTTGAGCAAGTTCATCAGTGTCATCTGGCACACAGTCATTCAAGCAACATTTCAACTCGCTTCATTGCAACTCTGCTGCATAAGACATATGTGGCACACTGAGACAGCAGGCTACTCCAGAAACTACTGCTTGGGGGTTGAAGGAAGGCTTCAAAGATCCACTGAAGCTGGGATTCTGACAATGAAGTACAGACGTGGGTGGCTGGGAACAGACTTCAGCGGTTGACAGGCCTGTCTGGGCAAAGCATTCAGGAATCGGGGCTCTTTTTGAATCTGAAGCTTATGCCATCTCGAAATATGATTAAAGGTACAAAAACAAGCATGTTCTGCAACTATGGAGGCTGCTGATGGAGTTACAGCAGGCAAAAGACTGTGGTACCCCTACCCTTTTCAACCATTCCAGTTACACAGATCACTCTACTCATTTTCTCTAATAGTATTTTCAAGGCAGACCTTTTTCATTCTGTCTTTGGGGCTATGGCTTGCCTTGAGTTTGCCCGAGTTCGTCTCAACCTCTACTATGGATAAAGGTATCAGAAGGGAAGAACAGCAGACAGACCCTTTCTTAGACAAATAGATAAAGAAGCAACAGCTTCTGGAATAGAACCAAAGTTTTTCCATACCATCACAGGACAATAGTATTTCAAACTCCTGGTCAGATCATTTTACTCTGGTAAGTGAGTTACCCTCTTGGCTGAGAGAAGAATGGAAATAGGAACAGAGATATATGAGATCCTAATCTATAAAAAGTTGCCAACATAGCAAATCTCCTGGATGCTGTCATTCTTAAACTTTTAGAAATCCTGTAGTATATAGCTTCTCCAGATCAATAACCATGAGGTGGCTTAAGGGCTGACTCATAAAGAAAAAGAGGTCTCATGATTTACACATTACATGCATGGTTTAGTAAATATCTATATATAAAAATCTATTTCCTTCTTGGAATATATTACAAACATAAGCTTGCATTTTCATGATATTAAAACCCAGCTCTAAAGGTAAAAAGTCAAATTAAGAATGCAACAAGTCTCTAAGATAAACTCAGTGCATGCTTGTTAATGAACCAATGTATAAATAAAATGAAAGAAAAATGCTATTATTGACCACATCAGTGCAAACCTAAGGTAGGAATGTGATAGTCATCCTTAACACATAAGGGAAAATGCCATAGAAGGGGAGGCAGATAAATATAGAAAGAGAGACCTCCTACATTAATTTCCTCCCAAGGATATAAAAAGGAATCATCACTAATTTCCAGGAAATGTAAAAAAAACATTAGTTTAGAAGGCTATAGTTATAGCCCTGGCCTTTTCCTCGCTTGCTAACATTTATTGCTTTTGTGTTTGTGTTCTCCAAAGCTGTATTAACCTCTTGTCTATGTTTGGTATCTTCGTTTTGGTAGGTATTTTGTTGTTATACCTTGTTTTTCTGAGTCAGCTCTTGGGTTTCATTTAGATTTTGAAATTTTATATCTGAATGAAACTGTTGTTCTTGGCCACAGGGATTTAATTTCTCTCAATACACCTCCCATATTTTTTACTGTCCATACTCTCTTCCACATGCTGTTTCTAAAGTTCTAGATGATCATGCGTAAGATCACAATCTCTGCTTCCTTAGTTTGGAAAATGTAAATTTGGATAACATATGTGCTAAAAGGATAGCTACACATTACCTAATGGTGGGTTATAATTCAGAAATTTTAGCGCACTCCAAAAAGGAATTTTACTGAACACTTACTATGGGTCTAGCACCATATCTGTTTCATAAGATAGAATCAGTAGTGTGCTGGAACTGGCTTATAGCAACTCCTAAATGCCAATTTCGCACATCTCTTTCCAACTTCCAGTTCAAAGACTTCATGTCAGTTTGAAATCTGCCATGGTAGACATATTTACACCATAGATATTGACAAATGCTACAAATACATATTTTTTAAAGAGACCTGGTTGTTCAACATTTAACAACATACCAATGGGCACAATCTAATTTTTTGACTAAAAATTCATCATTTTTAGTCTTGCTACTCAATTATTACTGAGTGCGCAATAAATACACTGTAAATGGAAATGTGAAGTTGTTTAAGGAAGCTAAATGTTCATGAGTAAAAATATTGAAAATCAGACCTTTAAAGTTGTTCTCAGATGGGAACAGGTCATTATTTTATGTTGTAAAATAAAACATAACATTTCTTAAGTGAAAATATTTCTCCTACACAACATTGTTAAGTCAATGAAGGTTTACTATGGTAGTTTTCTGCTGCTTTGTTAGTTCATAGTAATTTGTAATGTATTTATAAAGACTACAGAAAAGAGTTCTTAACTGTTATTTTCAGCCAGCATAAAGATTTTAAAAATTCCCACAGGCATGTATGGAAGGTACATTTGGCACAGGGTTTTAATACATTTCAATCATCAAGGGACAAGCTATTATATTTCACTTTTCCAGTACTGAATTAAAGTGAGCAGAATGTTTTAGTGTGAAATGTTTCAGACATATAAAAATGTACAGAGAATAATATCATGAACTCCCAAGTACCAACACTCATCCATTCCTTCTCTTCCTTCCACCTACCTTTAGAGGTAGCTACCATCCTTAATTTGGTGTTAATCACTATCCAACATATCCATATACTTTTACTCTAAATTTTCCATCATATATTTTGTTTTGCATATTATAAAACTGTACAAACGAGATCATATTGTATCTAGCCTGCAATTTGTTTCTTGTGAGATTCACTTATGTTGATATGGCTAGCTCTAGATCATTCATTTTAATTTCTACATAGTATTTGATTGTATGATATGTCATAATCTAGTTACCTATTCTAGTGTCCACGGTCATCATTGTTGTCTCCAAATGTTTTACCCTTGCAAATAATTCTGCTATAAACATTCTGGCCCATGTCTCCTTGAGCACCTGTGAGTGTTTCTCCAGGGTAGATACTTAAGAGTGGAATTGCTCAGCCATACAGTATTCACTTAGACTTTACTTGGTATTAGCAAATTACTCACAAAAGAATTGTGCCAATTTATGCTCCCTATAACAGGAGATTTCTTCTTGCTTCATAACTTTCTCAAAACCTGTTTTTTTGTTTTTTTTTTTAAGCTACTAATACTCATATTTAAAATGTCAGCTTTGCATTGAATTCAGCGATTTTAAAACTAGTTGTTAATGTACAGGTGCAGACTTCTGTCCTCCCTGGGGTCAGTAAAGAGATCATTTTAGCTTCTTTTTTTTTTTTTTAATTTATTATTTTTTATTAATTTATTTTTGTTACAGATGTTTCTCCTTTTTTCCCCATTGACACCCTCCTCCCCATCCCCCCACCCCATCCCCAGCTTTGTTGTCCATGTCCATCAGTTATGCATACATGCGTATAAGTTCTGTGGTTTATCTCTTCCCTCCCCCCCACCCCCTCTTCTGAGGGTTGTCAGTCTGTACCCTACTTTCACATCTCTGGGGCTACCCTGTTCCCCGTACTGTTATGTTTATTATATTCCACAAATGAGTGAGATCATGTGATATTTTTCTTTCTCTGCTTGGTTTGTTTCGCTTAGGATAATACTCTCGAGGTCCCTCCATGTCGTCTCAAAGGATAAGAGATCTTTCTTTCTTACAGCTGCATAGTACTCCATTGTGTATAGGTACCACAGCTTTTTTATCCATTCATCCACTGATGGGCACTTGGGCTGTTTCCAGATCTTAGCTATTGTGAATAGTGCTGCTATGAACATGGGAGTACATATATTCTTTCTGATTGGTGTTTCAGGTTTCTTAGGGTATATTCCTAGAAGTGGGATCACTGGGTCAAATGGCAGTTCAATTTTTAATTTTTTGAGGTAACACCATAGTGTTTTCCATAGTGGCTGCACCACAGTCTGCATTCCCACCAGCAGTGTACTAGAGTCCCCTTTTCTCCACACCCTCGCCAACACTTGTTGTTTGACGATTTGTTGATGGCGGCCATTCTGACAGGTGTGAGGTGATACCTCATTGTTGTTTTAATTTGCATCTCTCTGATGATTAGTGATGTTGAGCATTTCTTCATATGTCTCTTAGCCATTTGTATGTCCTGTTTGGAGAGGTGTCTATTTAGTTCCTCTGCCCATTTTTTAATTGGGTTCTTTGTCTTCCTTTTGTTGAGTTGTATGAGCACTCTATATATTTTGGAGATTAACCCCTTATCTGATGTATCATTGGCAATTATGGTCTCCCATACAGTGGGTTCTCTTTCCGTTTTGATGGTTGTTTCTTTTGCTGTGCAGAAGCTTTTGAGTTTGATGTAGTCCCATGTGTTCATTTTTTCCTTTATTTCTGTTGCCTTAGGTGATGTATCAGTGAAGATTCTGCTGCGTATGATGTCCGAAATTTTGTTGCCTACATTTTCTTCTAGGATTTTTATGGATTCACGAGCTTCTTAAATTAAATTCCAAAATGTTCACTATGATTTTTCCCTTTTTAGCATTTTCATCATGGTTGAAAAGTCAGAGTCCACTTAGTTACTAACATTTTATTTGTTCTCATTTTATTTCTCTCAAAACTTGCCATGTTAAAGAGAACATTCACTATCCAACTGAGATAAAAACTATTAACTAAGAAAATCCTCAGCACATCTACTTCTCATGCTTCAAATCTTTCTGACTTCCTCTCCTGCTCTATTATATTTTAATTTCTTCTTCAGCCTGGTTGTATTTAGTTGGTTATTTCTGTAGTAATTGAGTAAGTTAGTCTATCTCACAAATACTTAAACAAAATGTATCTTTTAATTGGTCTACATTTTATTTTGGTTTGAGTTTAAGGAAAGTTTTGTTTAGTGTAAGGAACACATCCTCACCAAGTCCAACTTCACTGGCCCTTCTCAATATATCTTTTTACTCCTACTTGTGAGTAAAATTTAATGTGCTAATTCGTACATGTGAAAATGAGGTCATCAACAAATATTATGTAGACCTTCATCAAGTGCAAGGTAAAACAAGACTTGAATATGTCATCAGCCTTAATACAGATAATATATTTTGAACTAAAATGAATTATGTTTTTTAAAATGTGCCTGTTGCTACTCTTATTAATTTCCTGTTGAACAATATAAAGGGTTTAGATTTTGTTTTTATTTTTTGTTTTTATTTTTTTTTATTTTATTTATTTTTTATTTTTTATTAATTTACTTTTGTTACAGATGATTCTCCTTTTTCCCCCCATTGACACACCCTCCCCCTCCCTCCCTGCCCCGTCCCCATTTTTGTTGTCCATGTCCATTGGTTATGAGTTCATGCGTACAAGTTCTGTGTTCATCGCTCCCCTCCCCCACCCCCTCTTCTGGCAGATGTCAGTCTGTACCCCACTTCCACGTCCCCGGGACTACCCTGCTCCTCCCCCTGTTATGTTCATTATATTCCAGAAATAAGTGAGATCATATGATGTTTGTCTTTCTCTGCTTGGCTTGTTTCACTTAGGATAATAGTTTCCAGGTCCTCCCATGTCGACGCAAAGGATAAGAGATCGTTCTTTCTTAAAGCTGCATAGTACTCCATTGTGTATATGTACCACAGCTTTTTTATCCATTCATCTACTGATGGACACTTGGGCTGTTTCCAGATCTTAGCTATTGTAAATAGCGCTGCTATGAACATGGGGGTACATGTATTCTTTCTGATTGGTGTTTCAGGCTTCTTAGGGTATATTCCTAGGAGTGGGATCACTGGGTCAAATGGCAATTCAATTTTTATTTTTTTGAGGTAACACCATAGTGTTTTCCATAGTGGCTGCACCAGTCTGCACTCCCACCAGCAGTGTACTAGAGTCCCCTTTTCTCCACATCCTCGCCAACACTTGTTGTTTGATGCTTTGTTGATGGCGGCTATTCTGACAGGTGTGAGGTGATACCTCATTGTTGTTTTAATTTGCATCTCTCTGATGATTAGTGAAGTTGAGCATTTCTTCATATGTCTCTTGGCCATTTGTATGTCCTGTTTGGAGAGGTGTCTATTTAGTTCCTCTGCCCATTTTTTAATTGGGTTCTTTGTCTTCCTTTTGTTGAGATGTATGAGCACTCTATATATTTTGGAAATTAGACCCTTATCTGATATATCATAGGCAATTATGCTCTCCCATATAGTGGGTTGCCTTTCCACTTTGATGGTTGTTTCTTTTGCTGTGCAGAAGCTTTTGAGTTTGATGTAGTCCCATGTGTTCATTTTTTCCTTTGTTTCTCTTGCCTTAGGTGATTTATCAGTGAAAATTTTGCTGCGTGTGATGTCTGAAATTTTGTTGCCCACATTTTCTTCTAGGATTTTTATGGATTCATGAGTCACATTTAAGTCTTTTATCCATTTTGAGTTTATTCTTGTGTATGGTGTAAGTTGATGATCTAGTTTCATTTTTTTGCATGTAGCTGTCCAATTTTCCCAACACCATTTATTGAAGAGGCTGTCTTTACTCCATTGTATGCTCTTACCACCTTTGTCAAATATTAATTGAGCATAATGTCTTGGGTCAATTTCCGGATTCTCTGTTCTGTTCCACTGGTCTATGTGCCTGTTCTTGTGCCAGTACCAGGCTGTTTTGATTACGGTAGCTTTGTAGTATAACCTGATGTCCGGTATTGTGATCCCTCCTACTTTGTCCTTCTTTTTCAAGATTGCTGTAGCTATTCGGGGTCTTTTTTGGTTCCATATGAACTTCTGAAGTATTTGTTCTAGTTCTGTGAAATATGTCGTTGGTATTTTGATGGGGATTGCATTAAATCTGTAGATTGCTTTGGGTAGTATGGACATTTTAATGATGTTAATTCTTCCAATCCATGAACAAGGTATGTGCTTCCACTTTTTTATATCTTCCTCTATTTCTTTTTTCAATGTCTTGTAGTTTTCTGCAAATAGGTCCTTTACTTCTTTGGTTAAGTTTATTCCTAGGTATCTTAATTTCTTTGCCGCGATGGTAAATGGGATTGTTTTTTTAGTTTCTCTTTCTGTGAGTTCATCATTAGTGTATAAGAATGCCGTCGATTTCTTGACGTTAATTTTGTATCCTGCTACTTTGCCAAATTCATTTATTAAGTCTAGTAGATTTTTGATGGAGTCTTTAGGGTTTTCTATGTATAATATCATGTCATCTGCGAATAATGACAGTTTCACTTCCTCCTTTCCAATTTGGATCCCTTTTATTTTTTCTTCACGTCTGATTGCTGTGGCTAAGACTTCCAGTACTATGTTGAATAAGAGTGGTGAAAGTGGGCATCCTTGTCTTGTTCCTGTTCTTAAGGGAAATGCTTTTAGTTTTTGTCCATTGAGTATGATGTTGGCTGTAGGTCTTTCATATATGGCCTTTATAATGTTGAGATATGATCCCTCTATTCCCAAATTGCTGAGCGTTTTTATCAGAAATGGGTGCTGGATTTTGTCAAATGCTTTTTCAGCATCTATTGATATGATCATATGGTTTTTATCTTTCATTTTGTTTATGTGATGTATTACATTTATTGATTTGCGTATATTGTACCATCCTTGCATCCCTGGGATGAATCCCACTTGGTCATGGTGAATAATTTTCTTGATGTATTGCTGAATCCGATTTGCTAGTATTTTGTTCAGGATTTTGGCATCTATGTTCATCAGGGATATTGGCCTGTAGTTTTCTTTCTTTGTAGTGTCTTTTTCTGGTTTTGGGATGAGAATTATGCTGGCCTCATAAAACGAGTTTGGAAGTCTTCCTTCTTCTTGAATTTTTTGGAATAGTTTGAGGAGAATGGGTGTTAGTTCTTCTTTGAATGTTCGGTAAAACTCCCCCGTGAAGCCGTCAGGGCCTGGGCTTTTGTTTGCTGGGAGAGTCTTGATTACATCTTCAATTTCCTTCATTGTTATTGGCCTGTTCAAGTTTTCTATCTCTTTCCGATTCAGTTTTGGGAGACTATGTGTTTCTAGAAATGTGTCCATTTCGCCTAGATTGTCGAATTTGTTGCCATACAAATGTTCATAGTATTTGCTAATGATCCTTTGTATTTCTGTGGTGTCAGTTGTTATTTCTCCTCTTTCATTTCTGATTTTGTGTATTTGGGTTCTCTCTCTTTGTTTCTTGGTGAGTCTAGCTAAGGGTCCATCAATCTTGTTTATCTTTTCAAAAAACCAGCTCTTTGTTTTATTGATCCTTTGAATTGCTTTTTTGGTCTCCATGTCGTTTATTTCTGCTCTGATCTTTACTATTTCCTTCCTTCTACTTGCTCTAGGGTTTTCTTTTTGTTTGCTTTCCAGTTCTTTAAGTTGTGAGGTTAGGTAGTCAATTAGAAATTTTTCTTCTTTCTTAAGGTGGGCCTGTAGTGCTATGAACTTCCCTCTCAGAACTGCTTTCGCAGTATCCCATAGGTTTTGCGTTGTTGTGTGTTCATTTTCATTGGTTTCCAGAAATTTTTTAAATTCTTCCTTGATCTCCATGGTAACCCATTCATTGTTCAGTAACATGCTATTTAGCCTCCATGTGTTCATATGTTTTTGCATGTTCTTGTTGCAATTGATTTCTAGTTTCATGCCATTGTGGTCTGAGAAGATGCTTGATATGATTTCAATCTTCTTGAACTTGTAGAGACTTAGTTTGTGCCCTAACATATGGTCTATCTTTGAGAATGTCCCATGTGCACTTGAGAAGAATGTGAATTCTGCAGTTTTGGGGTGTAATTCTCTGTATATATCTATTAAATCCATTTGATCTAGTGCTTCATTTAGAGTCTCTGTTTCCTTGTTGATTTTTTGTCTAGATGATCTATCCAGTGATGTCAGTGGGGTGTTGAAGTCTCCTGCTATGATTGTATTGTGGTCGATTTCTCCTTTGAAGTCCTCCAGAAGATTTTTAATATATTTTGGTGCTCCTATATTGGGTGCATATATGTTTACCAAGGTTATATCTTCCTGTTGGATAGACCCTTTCAATATTATGTAGTGGCCTTCTTTGTCTCTAGTTATGGTCTTCAATTTGAAATCTGATTTATCAGATATGAGTATTGCTACCCCAGCTTTTTTTTCCTTTCCGTTTGCTTGGAAGATTTTTTTCCATCCCTTTACTTTCAACCTATGTGAGTCTTTTGTTGTGAGGTGGGTCTCTTGTAAGCAACATATGTGTGAATCATGCTTTCTTATCCAGTCAGCTACTCTGTGTCTTTTTATTGGAGCATTCAGTCCATTTACATTTAAGGTGATTATTGATATGTACTTATTTATTGCCATTTTTGTACAGTGTGGTTCTAATTATCTTTCTATTTCTTCTCATAATTATAGCAGTCCTTTTAACATGTCTTGCAGTGCTGGTTTGGTGCTAATATATTCCCTTAGCCTTTTTTTGTCTGGGAAGCTCTTTATTTGACCTTCTATTTTGAATGATAGCCTTGCTGGATAGAGTAGTCTTGGATTCAGATCCTTGTTTTTCATGACCTTGATTACTTCATGCCATTCCCTTCTGGCCTGTAGTGTTTCTGTTGAGAAGTCAGATGATAGCCTAATGGGGTTTCCTTTGTAGGTAACCTGTTGCTTATCTCTTGCTGCCTTTAGGATTCTCTCTTTGTCTTTGATTTTTGGCATTTTAATTATTATGTGTCTTGGTGTGGGCCTGCTTGGGTTCTTCTTACTTGGGGCTCTCTGTGCTTCTTGAACTTGAATGCTTTCTTTCTTCACCAGATTAGGAAAGTTTTCTGTCACTATTTCTTCAAATATATTCTCTAACCCTTGGTCATTTTCTTCTTCTTCGGGGACTCCAATAATTCTAATGTTATTACGTTTCCAGTTGTCCCACAGTTCTCTTAAGCTATCTTCCTGTTTTTTCATTGTTTTTTCCTTTTGGTTTTCTGATTGATTGATTTTTTCTACTCTGTCTTCTAATTCACTGATCCGGTCCTCTGCTTCCTCTACTCTGCTGGTCAATCCTTCCAATGTGTTCTTTATTTCTGCTATGTCATTCTTCATTTCCACTTGGTTGGTTTTCAGTGTTTCTATATCTTTACTCATGGTGTTGATGTCCTTACTCATGCTGTTTAGTTTCCTCAAGATCATGGCTCGGAACTCTCCCTCTGATAATTTGCTTAGCTGCATTTCATTTATCTCATCTTCGGTGGAGTTCTCTTGTTCTTTCATTTGGGATCTGTTTCTTTGTTTCACCATTTTTGCTATCACAGTGGGTTTTGGAGCCTGCCAAATTTTCCCTGTGGGTGTTGGTGTTCTGCTACTTGTGGCTCCCTCTACTGGGTTTGGATGAGCGTGGAGGGCCCTCCTTCAACACCACTATCAAGTCTCACTTTCCTGGGTAGATATGCAAGCTCAGGAAAGGTTTAGTTATGCTCTAGCTTTTTGCCTGGAGGCTATTAGCCTCAGTTACTTGAAAAGCTTTAGGATCTCAGTTGAATGAGAACCTCCCTCAGATGTTTACAGTGTAGGAGGGTTTCTGAGGGTGGGGCCAATGCTGGTTGTTAATGAGCCTCAATTTGCAGTTCTTTACCCCTTTACCTCACCTGGGAATCTCCGAGGGAGGGGCTTCCACAGCTCCGGGAAGGAGCAAACTTGGCTGCAGGTCTGTGCAATCGGGAAGGAGGGGCTGACCACCACCGTCCTTTGTGGCCACAGCTCAGCACAAACTCTGAGCGCCCTCCAAATCCCAGGTGTCCCCTCAGAGTTCCAGTCCAGTCCGCCCTCCCTCTGTCGGAGCCCCAGGTGAGTGGCTGTGGCTATTTAGCGCTCTGTCCCGGCTCTCTGCGCTGTGGAGCAGATGGTGCTCTTATCCCCGAGGGCGGGCGCCGCCTCCGCCGCTACCAGCCGGGGCCGCCGCTTACGGGCGGGGCTTCGCTTACAGCCGGGGCAGCAGCTCCCAGTCGGGGCGCCGCTTCCAGCCAGGGCGCCGCTTCCCGCCGGGGCAGCCGCTTCCCGCCGGGGCAGCCGCTTCCAGCCGGGGCAGCCGCTTCCCGCCGGGGCGCCGCTTCCAGCCGGGGCAGCCGCTTCCCGCCGGGGCAGCCGCTTCCAGCCGGGGCGCCGCTTCCAGCCGGGGCAGCAGCTCCCAGCCGGGGCGCCGCTTCCCGCCGGGGCAGCAGCTCCCAGCCGGGGCGCCGCTTCCCGCCGGGGCAGCCGCTTCCCGCCGGGGCAGCCGCTTCCCGCCGGGGCGCCGCTTCCAGCCGGGGCGCCGCTTCCAGCCGGGGCAGCCGCTTCCAGCCGGGGCGCCGCTTCCAGCCGGGGCAGCCGCTTCCAGCCGGGGCAGCCGCTTCCAGCCGGGCCGCAGTTCACAGCCGAGGTCGCTGCTGTCCGTGGGCTCCCAGCCCGCCACCCTCACGCGCCTCCGCAGATCCTACCAGGTTCATTCAGTGTCCCTGGTTGTATGGTCCTCTCCCGCTGCTTTTCTGTTGCTTTTTCCCGATGTTTTGTCTTTATTTTAGTTGTAATTCCCGTTTGATCCTGGGAGATCGTCTGTGTAGCTTCCATTCACTCCACCGCCATTTTCCAGTCCCCCTAGATTTTGTTTTTAATACTGTTTTGTTCCTAAGCATTTTGCTGCCCTTGAGCAGGCCCAATAAATCTAATTTCAAACTGACCAGTCCAAATCAATGTAGGGAAGTGTACTAAATGTAACAAAAATGACTTGTTTTGGCAATTAAATGCTTGAGACTTGATTTATTAAGCACTCTAGTAGTCTACTGCTTCTATGGGAAGCAGATTCCTGTGGTCTAGTACATTAATAAGCATTATTATACTTAATAATAAGCATTTTTCTCAGAGAAAGTGTGAAATTAGATTGATTTCTAACTAAATACAAAACAAAATCATTGACCTAATTTCTCTTCAAGTGGAGCATTTCTTATACGCCCTTAGACTTTCAGAAATATACTCTGAAATTTTCTCTTTTCGTAACAGAATACTGTAGCCCAGATGTCAGGGTGGCTTTTATTACAACTATATAGTCTACATTGTGAGATTTATACATAATTTTGGAAAAATGTCAACAATAACATTTATTCCTCAGCCAACATAGGAATAAACACTTAAACACATTTGAATTTTCAAGGTGTTCTTTGGAGATGGATTAACTTATTGATTTAACTAGTTCACTGGCTGTGCTTCCTTCAAAGAGCTCAAAATAAATTTAAAGACAAAAGAAATAGCTGACCCTGTGATGTGATGCCCGTTAAGACATTTGAAACAATCTCAGTTGTTAAATAATGGAAAATTCATTCAAACTAACTTGGTAGATTTTGCCTCCTAACAAATATTAACACACAAGTTCTGGAACCCAAATAAGCTGTGGAAGAAACCATTAAGTCTGGCAAACTCAACTAAGAGTCCTTTGCAAGCAATGACTCAGAAAACAACTGCTGACATCTAAATACTTTTCAGGTTTCCGTGAGCTCCATTATATGGAAGCAGATTTTTTCAATGTGTGAAAATACCCGCTCATAAATATGGCTATCTAACCCCTGAAACCTCATTTATTGCTATCCTAGATTTGGGTGAAGAAACCTTTTGAGCAGGACATTTTACCCTAGTTCTAGTCAGACATTTCTGTCTATCACTATCTCTTTGCGTGTGTCTCTCTCTCAGAGATCATCTAGTTAGGCTGAAGGTAAACATTTAATTCACAATACTCATGGTGCCTTTAAAATATCACTAGTAAATTAGAGGGAAAGAGTTTTCAACATATAATTGATACTCTACTAAGCTGGATATTTTTAATGTGGAATTAATGCCAGTACATTTACATTGTAAATACATTTATAATATAATTAAAATTTGAAGACTTAAAGGGAAATTGCTGCTGTTATATAGTAACACATTTATAGCCCAATAAAATGAGTAAAGTGCAGTTACATATACAAATACATATACAAATATAGCATTAATTGTATAGTGATTAAAACATTAAAAGGTTATAACTGTACATTTTAATCTATATAATTAAGTATTTTCTTAAATGATTAAAATCCCTGGTTTAATACCATGAAATTAAAAGGTTTTGTGCAGAAGGGCATCACTATTCAAAAATTTTATCTCCTAATTCTGTCTTCTAACCACAGGATTAGCACACAAAGATTCATTGTGTTGTTATGCTTACAGAAGCATTAAGTGAATATCCAATATATGGGCATTTTCATGAGTAAGTTATGAAGCAATCATCATAAATTCCAGCAAGTATACATTAGATTTATAATTTGCAGTTACCTTTGAATAAAAAAAAGGTCAGCTGTTATAAAAATTGTTACATCAAATGATATGACAGGAGTAAACTATGATCTTCTTTATATGACACACAAATCTATTTGAAAGATAAAATATTTATGTATTATATAGTAGTTATTGAATTTATTGTTTATTGTAAAACATTTCATCAAAACACATGCACCTATTATACCAACTTGATAATAAAACACACAATCCATGATTCAAAAGGCAGCAATTTCAAACCATTGTCTTCAGTGGTCCTTGATATAAAATACTGTAAGCATAAATTCAACACTGCATGCAAGAACTGGCCCTGTGCTTTAAAACAAGTCATCACACTGTTTACACATGTAAAAGGAAGACATTTACACATGTATTATCAAAAAAAAAAAAAAAAAAAAAAAAAAAAAAAAAAAAAAAAAACCTAGGAGGAAACACAATATAACTAAAGAAAATCTTTACTAGAACAGATTTTCCAGAAAATTCAAAAGCAAGTAAAGACAATGGGAAGTAGAGCTTTGTTACAGGAACACCTCTTGTACATATCTAAATATTTAACTATTTAACTTAAAGATGTGACGTGTACCTAAATTGCAATGCATAAAATGTAAACTTCATCACACCATATAGGATTTTTAGCTTTGGATCTTTTTAAAACTATATATAAGCAATCTCTAAAAACCCCAAATACCAGTCAAAGTGCAAAAAAGGTCCTTCAGAATATATATCCCTTTGGTACATTATAGCCACATAGATAACAGAATTAAATAATAAAATAAACGATCAGTTAACACAGTGGTTGAAAGTCTCTGACTAACTCCCCTCTCTCTTTGGATTTTTGTTTTAATCCTGAAAAGTTACCAACAAAATTACAGGTAAAGGCTTTTACCTGTAAATGTTCAAAATAATTGATTTTCAATTTTTTAGATGGAATCTGAATACATGCCATGAAAAACCCTACTTGGAAACAAAGTAACACTGCACTTTTCACCTGCGGGGAATGGAAGGTGTGAATTTGCTTCTTGCAAGAATGAGACAAACTGAATGACAAAGTCCTTCTCAGTCTTGAGGAAATTCTGTGAATGTCATGGACAGCATAGGATTATCCTGACTCTTGTGCTGTTTATCTGATAAAATTTTAAGAAATATAATCTAGTTCACACCTCCAAAGGAAATCTTAGTTTTAAAAATCTATTTATTCTCCTTTAATTCAAGGGGAGCTTAGTTTCCTTGAGTTACTTACAGCAGCATCTACAAAATAATGAAGAATGATGTTAATATTCAAGTAACTTTTATGGCCAAAAATGTTGTCTGTGCTATGATTTCTAACACTAATAATAATGTACAAGATGGAATCAGTTAATTTGAGGGGAAATGTGATTAATTGAAACTACATAATTGGCTTTTGAAAGTATTCCAGCCTCGCCGGTGTGGCTTAGTGGATTGAGCGTTGTCCCATGGACTGAGAGGTCCTGGTTCAATTCCAGTGAGGGCACATGCCTGGGTTATTGGCTCGATCCCCATTAGGAGGTGTGCAGGAGGCAGCACTAAATGTTTCTCTTTCACATGGATGTTTCTATCTCTCTCTCCCTTCCTCTCTCTTTAAAAAAAGAAATCAATGAAAATATTAAAAAAAAAAAAAACAAGAAAGCATTCCAAATGTTAATATTTTAGATTTTATCTTAATCTAACAGACATAAATGTTTAACATTGTAAAGTGCTCGTTCAGTATGTACAATGTTTCTTTGTATTTGTTTGATATTCTTCTTTTCTGATTAGTGCTTTTTCTGCCCTGTATAAGAAATTGTTAACCACTCAGCCATGAAGATATTGTCCTGTGTTTGCTTTTAGAAGCTGTATTATTCTAGCTTTTATGTTTAGGTCTATGATCCAACTCAAATTAATTTTTTTTTTAATCCTCACCCGAGGACATTTTTTCATTTTTTGTTCAGATAGAGTGGGAAGGAGAGAGAGGAAGAGAGAGAGAGAGAAACATCGATGTGAAAGTGACACATCGAGTGGCTGCCACCCGCACGACCAACCAGGGCCAGGGACAAACTATAACCGAAGTACATGCCCTTAGCGGGAACCGAACCCGGGTCTCTCTGGACCGCAGGCCGACGCTCTAACCGCTGAGCCAAACCGGCCAGGGCTCAAATTAATTTTTGTGTATGGAGTGAGGTGGAGGGATGGAGGTTCGTTTCTCTTTCCATATGAATATCTAGTTGCTCCAGCACCATTTCATAAAACAACCTTCCCTTCCCCATTCAGTTGACTTGGCACCTTGACTGAAGGTTAATTGATTATGTATATGTGGGTCTATTTCTGAAATCTTTTTCTACACCACACTATATTTACTGTAGCCTTATAGAGTACTGAAATCAGGGTAAGTCCTCCACATTTTTGAGATTCTGTTCTAGATTCTTTGCCTTTCTGTGTATATTTTAGAGTAAACTTGTCTTTACTTCTTTTTTTTTTCCCCCCAAAAGGGTCAGCTGAGATTTTGATTGCATTAATTCTACAGGTCTATTTGGGGACAATGGACTTCTTAACAACTTTGAGATTTCCAATTCTTGAACATGGTATATATCTCTTCCTTTGTATCGCAGCAATGTATCGCAGCAATGACTCATGAAATATAGAAGCCTTAGATATTTGTGGTTAGATTTATTTCTATTTTATTTTATTATTTTATTTTTTAAATTTAAGTCTCTGGCAATTTATTTTTGACATTTGAATTTTGGATTGATCGTGGTTCTCAATGAAGGGAAGTGTTTTCTCTTATATTTGAAGAGTACAGTTTGCCCAAGCTAGAGTTACTGAGTTCAACTATAGCTAGGATTGAAACGGATAGGTTTTTCCAGATGAGAAAAGGAATGAGATTTGGCAAACTGGCAAACTAAAACATACCTGTAGGTTGAGATTGAACAAGGAATTTCTAAACTAAAAGATACATTTCCTTAAGTCTAAAATAAAAGTGTCTACAAATGTTGTTCTTGTAGCTGTCAAAACTACTCAAACAGGTCCTGATTCCCCCTTGTCCTAAGAATCACAGAAGTAAACATCTTGGTCGTCTTGTTTAGGGCTCATGCTTCCTCACCTGGTTGCAGTACTGGAGTTTCTTCCAAGTCTGACAATGTATCCTCCTCCAGTGTAAGTGGCAAATTCCCCTTGGATGGGATAGCCACCCAGTGTCTCCTGATTCTGATAATGCGAAATGCTGTTTGATTCAGTGTTGTTTGTCTTAGGGGGCCTCCAGTTAACCCCATAGTTCTCTGTATCCTCCAGATCTTGGTGAGATGGCTCCAGAATGTGAATCTGACGAAGCAGAACATTGCCCAAAAGAAAGAGCCCTGGCTGGTTTGGCTCAGTGGTTGGAGCGTGGGCCTGCAGACCAGAGAGTCCTGGGTTTGGTTCTTGCTAAGAGCATGTACCTCGGTTGCAGTTTGTCCCCGGCCCCAGTTGTGGTTGTGTGGGTGGCAGCCAGTCGATGTGTCTCTCTCACATCGATGTTTCTCTCTCTCCTCCTCCCTCTCTCCCTCCCGCTCTATCTGATGATTGCAAAAGTGTCCTCAGGTGAGGATAAAAAAAAAAAAAAAAAGAAAGGTGTTCCCATCGATAATAAATCCTCTGTAATCCCCGTACAGGTTAGGAAGGAGGGTGTGACTGGCCCAGGGGTAGAAAAGGTTAAGTTTGATCTCTGAGAAACGGTGAGGAAAGCTCTTCCAGAGAGTCTGGTGGAGGTAAAATCTACTGGAGTTCTGTGCAGAGTTCACTGTAGTCATCAGCAGGACAAGGAAGAGGATTTGTGCCAACATATCTCCTGTCAGCTTCAAGAGTTTCTTCTCTTTCGAGGTTCTTTCTGGGTGCTTAACTGGACTGTTCATAGCTGGGGCTACACAGACGGGTTTCCTCTTATCTCTTGAACCAGGCAATGATGAACATTTTGCTGAGAGTGCCAGGATCCTCTTGGTTTGCTGTTCCTTCTCTCTGTGAAGGCTAGGCACCCTGTTCAAGATCAGGGCCGATGGCAGCAAGAGGACGGCCACCTTTACTGGCTGGATGAGGAAGACATTCTGAAGCACTGATAAAATCATTGAAATAACCCAGCTGGTGGTTTGGTCTTTGCTCAGTTCCAGGCTATACAGTGCTGTGAAAAAGGCTGTGGCCAGGCTAGTGATACCCAGAAGGAGCCAGCAGAGATAAGCCAACCATCAGGAGAGACCAGTCGCGGTGGACTTCCTCCCTTCTTCTGGGCTCTTATTTCTATTTTATATTACCAGTGGAGATGGTGTTGTTTTTTGAAATTTCATTTTTTAATTCTTTGTTGCTAGGATATAGAATTACAATTTATTTTGTATAATGACTTTGTATACTATGGCCTTATAAAACTCATTTATTACTTCTAGTAGGGTCTTTTTGTGTATAGATTCCTAATGGTGTTGTACATACAGATGACCTGTTAAGCACAACAGTGTTACCGCTTCTTTTCTAATCTTTTTGTTTATCTCTTTATTTTGAGTTATGGCACTGGCCAGGATTTCCAGTATAAATGTTGAATAGAAATGGTGAGAGTGAATAGCCTTGACTTGTTCCCAAGGGAAAAGCTTTCAATATTTTACCATTAAGTATAATGTTAGCTGTGGTTTTTCGCAAGTATACATTATCAGATTGAGGATATTTATTTCTAGTTTGGTGAGAGTTTTATCATGAATGACTATATAGTTTTGTCAGGTACTTTTCTGCATCTATTAAAATGCTTATATAAATTTTTCCTTCATTATATTAATATGGTGAATTGCACTGAATTATACAAATATTTAAAGCTATACATTTCCTACCCTCCTTAGCTGCATCCACAAATTTTGATATGTTGCATTTTCATCGAACTTGAAATAATTATAATTTCTCTGTGTTTTTTGTTCTTTGTCCATGTGTTGTTTAGATTTATGTCATTTAATATCCAGATATTTAGGGATTATTGATTTCTACGATTCCAATCTTCTAAAATTTATTGAGCCTTATTTTATGACCTAGTTTATGATTTGTCTTAATTAATGTTTTATATATACTTAAAAATAATGGTGTGTTCTGCATTCATTGGGTTTTAAATAAATGTCACTTAGTTCAGGTTGTTGGTATATCAGTCTTCTGATTACTAATTATCTAAATAATTCTATAATTCAATAATTATCTAAAGAATTCAAGAACTAGTACAGAAAACTTTTGAAAGGTGACCCAGATTTGGAGTACAAAAAAATAAATAAATAAATAAATAAATAAATAAATAAATAAATAAATAAATAAATAAGTAGTGACTCTATTTGTGAAGTTCCCATGTGACCCAATATTTATATTGAGCCCTATCACCCTTAGATTTTATTTCATTGACATTTGGAACCAAATAACTTACTGCTGGTAAGAGATTCATCTAAACACAATGTACCATTACCTGGAATTTAAATACAACTCCAAAACTAGAAATTCAAAGGAAATGTGTACATATAATAATAGTAATCTTATTCACAAACAAGTCTGTTTTTTTTTTTTGTGTGTGCTGCCTTTGTATAGATAGTTTGGTATCACTCAGGGCAAAAATCTATAGAAATATTGGTTTGTATACAGAAATTTTATGTTCAAATGTTAGAGTTAATAGAAAGGAACATTAGGCTAGTTCTCATTGCTTCATATTACCTTCATTAAATCTTGGGCACAGACACAGAAAACTGTGTGTGTATGTGTGTGGGGGGGGGGGCGTGGTGGAGAGAGAGAGAGAGAGAAACCTACCATAAGAAAAGAACATGATCTGTGAACTGAGTAAAAACTCACTGGTAAAGCATTCTTGGATAGTAAAGCTGATACCTTATAAATATTTTATCAGTATTTAGTTCTGAAGGATCTCTTATAAGACACCACAGTATCTGAAACTCTTTCAAACCTATCAAACTTGTAGGGAAAAGTTTAACATGTTTATTAAATCCTAGTTAACATAGTAGGCTTGCAGCTTTCTTAATAAGTGCAAAGAGAGTCTTACTTTATGCCAATTGCATATTTGGTAAAGCTTTAAAATTTTAGCCTTTAAACACAATCTGTTCATACTATACCTGTAACTTTCACATTCCAAAACCTATAGTCACCGATTAAAATCTGCAAACTGTTCCCTGGAATCAGGCCTTCTTTTCTTCTGTTTAGATTTTTCACCAACCTAAATAATAAATGAATCAGTAGCCAACAATGGTTATGTAAGCTAATAAAAAATAAAGACACTGCACTGCAGCTTAAATTTTCACAAAGCTATTGCACGTATTCAAAGATCTTCATAAAACACTATTCTTGAGTCTTGAGTAACCTACAAAGGACTGAGGTACTAATAAAAATGGTTAATGTTTTAATGATACATCATAAATTTTCACACTTGTGTGTATACTCTCTTCCATCTTTAGAGTCAGAGTACATGGTTAATGTAGCGTTTCAGTTAAAGTTATTGACACAATGTACAAATAATTTCATATAAAATTTCCAAGATTTATGGAAGCTTTATTCAGTCTTCTTCCAAACCACATTGCTTCCTGCTTTGGGTTCTCTAAAATTTAACAGTATATTTGGCAGAGCCATCTTTCCAATTGGTGCTATATGAAGTCAACACACATAAGGATGGGATAAGGCTAAAAATCAATATTTGAACTGATAAAGGGAAGTGTGGCTATGTTGAAAAGGAGCAAAGCATGGTCCCAGCACATAGTACGCATTCATTAAAAGTGTGATGATTTAATTAATTAATTAAATTACCACATGTAATGAGATCTATAGCACTACAAAGCCAGATGTATCAGCTAACGTCTGAGACAAAGGTAAACCACAAAAGAACATGCAGAATCATAGCATTTCATTCTTTCAAAGCATTTTCACTCACCAAAGGTTTACATTCCTTTCAGTGAGCTATATAGGCATGGCTGAAACAATGAAAATGAAACACTGATAAGAAATGTGGTATTTCTTCTTCTTAAGACAAGTAAAGCAGAACATTTGATTAGATACTCATGTGCCTCAGACGGAGGTCATCACAGGCATGGAGAATGCACCTACCATTGATCCTCAACATCCTCATGGAGAAGCTGAATGACATCTCCATTTATAATCAGGAGATCTTCTGAGCTTCTTTTCCTGAAGTCTGCTAGGGCTTAGTATTTGCCTATAAGGTGACTGTAAGGTTGTTTTGAAAAATTACATTATAAACTTGATTGCAAAACTACTTGCACAACTGCATACTCTGTGACATAAACAATTCACACAGCACTTTAATGGTAAATGTAGTAGCTGCAGCAGCTTTGCAGGAACAAACAAACATGAAGCAGTTTGTGATGGTTTAAAGCAGAACTCATTTTTATTTGAAAAAAGAGAATTACACCATGAACTATACAGAAAATAACAGAGCACAACTAATTTAAGTTACATGAATCATAAGCATATATCTGGGGAAAAAAACATGAAAATAATTTTAAAATACTGTTATTTGCAAACTACTCTATGAAAAATTTATCTTGGCACATACAAAAGTCAATGGCCCTGAACAAAGATTTACTAATATCCTCAAAAGGATTTCTGGGCTTTTTACTATTTGGCAGAGGTAAAAATAATGGGCACAAAAGCTCTGGGTCCAATAAAAGCAGATTAATTGTTGAGCTTTACTTGGCCTTAATCTTTTGCAGCTATAGATATATTTTTTAAATTAAGTGTTTTTAATTGATTTTACAGAGAGAGGAGGGGAGAGGGAGAGAGAGAAACTTCAATGTGAGAGAGAAACATCGATTGGTTGCCTCCTGTATGCGCCCTGGCTGGGGACTGGAACCCACAACCTGGGTATATACCCTGACCAGGAATCAAACCAGCAACCCTTCAGTGCACTGGACAACACTCAACCAACTGAGCCACACTGGCCAGGGCTGCAGCTATATTTTTAACTTGATTCATTAATAAATTAAGTAATCCAAGGCACACTGATTGTATTTGGTTACAAAGTAGAAGAAGAAATAATAAATCTCATGCCCAAAAGTATCCAGGGATATTTCCAGCACAATATCTTACACATTGAATATATGATTTAATATGTAAGAGTACCATAATTAATGTTTTTAATGACAGAAAAATAATTATGTGATTGTTGATTCTTTGCACATCCAAAGGAATTAACCTAAAAACAATATCTGCATCACTTGGGCTGAATATCTTTTGAGCAGTACACTTATCAAATGGGCTGAGGAACAGGCAGGAAAGAGCTACTTGGCATTTAACATAGTAGCTTCATCAAAATAGGAGAGCCATCCCTGACACCAGCCTCTACAAGGGAATCAGCACCCATTATTTCTGACTTTTTTCATTTGACAAAGTGAGGTTAAAAGAGCAGCTCATTGCAACACATTTTGCTTTGGCGGGGGGGGGGGGGGCTCTTTTTTGTATGCATTTAATTGTTTTTTGTATATCTTTCTTAGTAGCATACCTCAAGGAATTATTTGGAGAAGAGAGGAAAACTAATAGGTTTTTCTACATTCCCATCCCCTATGATTAAAGCACTAATCGGTTCTGCAATTTGCTTTATTTTCTGACACTACAGTTGGGAAAATGCTTACTGAAGATTTTGTCAGTTCCTGACAATACCCTCATAGAGTATCTATAGCAATTGTTTAAACCCCAACTGGTTTTCCTTGACTTTTCAGTCACATCTAAACAACTACCATCCTCAGACAATATTAGTTAAGAAAATGGAAGTTATTTTTATTACTAGTCTAAACGAAATGTTCTCAAAGTTTAGGAGGCAGACCCTTTGGGGTTCCTGACACCCCTCCAAGGGTCTGCATGGTCAAACCTATATGAAGACATCATTTGCCTTTCACTCTTATCCTCTTACAAGTATACAGTGGAGTTTTCTAGTAACTAACTGATGTATGATAGCACAACAGCCTGAATGCAAAAGCAGATGAAAGAGACTTGCAAAAATATTTAAAATGCCACTCTTCTCACTAAATCTTGTGTTTTGACAAATGTAAATTTTTAATAAAAATATTTATATGAACTTACAATGGGTTTATTAATATTTTTAAATAATAAATAACATCATATTTCTCCATTTTAATGTATAATATGGTAAATAGCAATAGATGTAAACAAGGGCTCTTTGGGATTCCCAATAATTTTTAAGAATGTAAAGGGTTCCAGCATTAAAAATTTGAGCAATGCTGGTCTAGACAATTAACCCTAGACAAATCTCTTAGCAACACCAACCCTAAGTTTCCTTCTTTGTCTATTGGAGATAATGAAGCCTGCCCTTCATCTTAAAAATACTACAAATATTAAAAGGGGAATCATACTGTAAACTGTAAACTACCATACAACTGTTTATGGCCATTGTATTATTAGTAGAAAGAATATTCTGTTACTTTTTTAAAGAAAGCATTCAGGTCAATGCTCTGCAGCTTTGTGGTTATCCATGCCACTATTCCCTTACCTCAATATTAAAACTGCCAAATTTACTTTGTTGCTCTGAAGGGCACCAAGCAACAGTCCACTACAAAGCATCATTCCCACCCTCCAAGATGGTGACTTCAGAAAATTGGAGATATATCCTAAATAGTCCTAATATCCCTCTAATAATCCACTAGGATCCAGCAACATTGCAAACTACCCTAAAACACTTACTTTTACCCTAAAGTAACCTCCTTTTGTTTTATGGGGTGATTCCCTTGCTCGAATATGCTATTTGGTATCATTAGCACATTTTTGACAGCCCACTAAAATGTATTCTCCAGATGTTATTAAAGAGTTTTTTTTTTCCACTTCAACTGTAGTCATTTTATTTATTTTTGTTTTTTATTTTTTGTTAGAAATGTGTAACATTCATTTCCTATATTTTCCAATCTGGAAACTAAACTGATTTTTAAAGTATATTTGACCCTCCTTTGCTTTTTTATTTTATTTCACATGCCTCAATTGAAAACACAGTGATGAAGTTTAATTAAAGATAAAACTGGTCAATGTATTGAGACTTGGAATGATTGACTATTCAACTCATCAACTTGAGTAGAAACTCCATGTATAGCTCAAACAAGCTCTACTTACAGAAAGAAATGCTTACTGAATGTTTCAAATCTTTTGGCCATGGAATATACCTAATAACCTCAAGGATACTGACAAAAGAATGTCCCTATGTACTTCACCTATTTCATCAGTAAAATTCCTCAAGAGTTTCAATTTATTTATTTTAATATGTCATTACTAACCATTAGGGGTATTTCTTCTTCATTGTCAACATAGGAACAGTAGAAGTAGTTGTTTGACCATGTCTCAGGCCCTTCAGAGATTCCTGCAGTCCAAACTATAAGAAAAACATGGAGGGTGGCAGTTAATGGTGAGGGTCCACCACAAGGAGAGAAGTAAAACTTACTGCAATAATCAAGGCTACAGTGGTCCCAAAATATTCTCTCTATATAATAAAACCGCCAATTAGATTGCACTCTTTTAGAATAGTTGATATTTCAGATATATCACTTTTTACTTATTAGGATGATTTCAAGTTTGGGTTGGTGGGAGAGTGATTAAAAATAATAAATTAACAGGGGAAGATGGCTGAAGCCTAAGGAAGTTCTGTCTTCTTGCTCTTAGCACAGGACCAGATTTGAGGCTAAACTACAGAACATTCAACTTGAAAAAAACATCTGAAAACAGTTGATTGGAAATTCTGTGAGCAGGGAGTGTGGAGAAGGAACAGGAGAAGATGCAAAGTGGGTGAGACAATTTGCGCAGCTGCGCAGCGTGGCTGGGAAGACAGAAGGAAGGTGAGGCAGCACAGCTCCTGCCCCTGGAGCAGGGGGATTCAGCCCTAGACAGGGATCCCCAAATGAGAGCAACAGGGAAGGGAAGGGGAGCTTATGTAGATTCAGACAGTGGGAATTAGAGGTTATTCAGCTCACTGGGGGGACACAGACAGCACTATCCCAGGCTAAAACAAGTGCTTGGTTACAACACCAGCCTGGAAAGCTCACTCTGATTGTGATAGTAAGAAGGGGCCACAAAGCAAAACTGAGGATCTGAGGAGGAGTCTGAGAGGATCACCCAGCAGTGAATCTGAGGGGTGGATTATTTGTTGAAGGAACTTTGACAGGGGCTAGTCAGAGTGCCCGGGGAAAGAGGCACAATATTCCTGACCTCAAGGGAAGAGAAGGCATCCCTTTCCCCTCCTATGTAACAGTTCTGGGCTTGAAATCGGAACCCCAGTGGCTGGCGCTAGGGATTCGGATGTGTGGCCTCATGGGAGCCTGGGGAGAAGGCCCACCTAGCAAGAGCCAGTCATGCTGAAAGATTAGAGAGCCAAGTAAGGTGTTGTTTGTTTGTTTGTTTTAATCCTTACCCGAGGAATTTTTACATTTATCTTCAGACAGAATGGGGGGGGGAGAGAGATAAACATCAATGTGAGACAGACACATCAACTGGTTGCCACCCGCATGACCCCAACCGGGGATGGGGATGAACTGCAACTGAGGTACGTGCCCTTGTCTGAAATCGAACCTGGGACTCTTTGGTCTGCAGGCCGACACTCTAACCGGCCATGGCTTGTTGTTTTTTTTATAATCTTTTTTCTTTCTCCCCTGCTAAGGATGGAGACCAGGGGGTGTCAACAACCCAGTCAGAGCTGAGGCACTGGAAGGAGAGGAAGCGACTGCTTGCCCCTCCTATAATCTACAGACACCACCCCCAACACAAATCTGTTTAAACCATCCTGACCAGACCTGATACCTGCAGAGTCAGTGCCAGGGGGGAAGGGAAAGCAACTCAGAACAAGTACATTCAAAGGGAGAGCCGCAAAGTAGAGCCAGACTCTGAGCTAGGGAAGCCTCATCCACCAGACTACTTGGGGTCCCACCTTGCAGGGCTTCAGTTAGTTGGCCCAGGGCCACGCAGAGACAGCAGTTCACATTGGCCTACACCAGAGAACTGCCCAAGAGGGCAGGGACTCACACACCAAGGAGCCAGATCCAACAACATTGGAGCAAAATCCAGTGAACTACACAAATAGCAGATCCAAGGTGGTTTTTATTGTTTCGGTTGCTTTTGTTTGTGTGTGTGTGTGTGTGTGTTTAATTTTTATTTATTGATTGACTTTAGAGAGAGGAGAAGGGAGAGGGAGAGAGAGTTGGAAACATTGATGAGAGAGAACATCGATTGGCCGCCTCCTGCATGCCCCCCACTGGAGATTTGGCCCACAACTTGGGCATGTGCCCTGACCAGGAATCCAACCAGCGACCTCTTGGTGCATGGGTCGATGCTCAACCACTGAGCTACACCGGCGGGCTGTTTTTTTAATTTTTATTTTTAATTCAATTTTTTTCTTCTTTTCTTTTTATATTTTTTACTTTCCTATTATATATTTTATTTTATTTAGCATTATTACTTTCTAAAAGCATTATTTCATTCATTATTTTCTACATTTTATTTTTTATACTTACCCTATTTTTGGTCTCTGCCTTTTTTGCTTTCATATCCTTTCTTTTTCCCTCATCTAATTCTTTTGGTCTCGCACCTTCTAATATTCTTTGTGTGTATGTGTGTGTGTTTTTTGTTTGTTTCCTTCTCTTTTAAACTTTTTCTTGAGGTTGATGTTTTTATCATTGTTGTTGCTGATATTTATTTCAGGTTCTTTTTAGTATGGTCAGGTTTTGCCTTGCTTCCTTTACTTTCATATACATTTTTCCTCTCCTCTAATAATTTTGGTCTCAGACCTTCTAGTATTCTGTGTGTGTGTGTGTGTGTGTGTGTGTGTGTGTTTTGTTTGTATTTTAATCTTATTGTTGAGGCTATTGCTTTTATTATAGTTGCTGCTATTTTTTTCAGGTTCTTTTTGGTCTGGTCTTGCTTTGTGTTGTTCTGTCAGCACCTATATAACAGTTGGCACGAAAGGGTTGGGGTTGAGACTCACAGTCAACAACACTGAGGGCTGAGCCCCCATAAATGGATAACAGCCATCAAGACCCAAATTCAACAGGAGAGCCCACATAACACACACAAGGGTTATTCTTACAGCAACCAGCTCAAAAGATCAAGAAGATTACTACACTGGGGCCCACAACAAGACTGCCCAAAAAAGACTGGGAGGCAGAGCAGTCTTATCTGACACACACTGACCAGCCTATGCATCCCATTGCACCTCAGCTGGCCCCAAAACACAAGACTGATAAAATGGTGTGAACAAGAAACAAACCCCAAATGAAAAAATAGGAAGAATCACCAGAAGAAAACTTAAATGAAATGGAGGCAAGTAGTTTGCCACATAAAAAATTCAAAGTGCTGGTATTAAGGGTACTCAAACAACTTAGTGAAAATTAAAAGCAACTTAATGAAAATTATAAAGAACTAGAAGGAACTACATCACCATGAAAAAAGAGGTAGAAGCTATAAATAAAAATTAATAACATGGATAAAATGAAAAATGACATAGTTGAAATAAAAAATACCATAGAAGCATTCAATAGTAGAATGGAAGAAGTTGAAGACCAAATCAGCGAGTTAGAAGAAAAGGTAGAAGAGAAAAAAAAAATTAGAGCAGCAAATGGAAAAATAAAATAAAAAGCAGGAGGAGAGTTTAAGGAAGCTTTGGGAAGATATGAAACATAACAATATTTGCAATATAGAGATGCCAGAAGGAGAAGAATCAGAGAAAAAAATACAGAATCTGTTTGAAGAAATAATGACAGAAAACTTTGTAACCTTGTGAAGGAAAAAGTCACACAAGTACAGGAAACACAGAGAGTTCCAACCAAGAGGAACCCAAAAAGACCCACACCTAGACACATCATAATTAAAATGGCAAATATTAAAAAAAAAAAAAAAGAATCTTAAAGGCAGCAAGAGAGAGACAGAAAGTTACCTAGAAGGGATCTCCCATTAGACTGTCAGCTGATTTCTCATTAGAAACACAACAGGCCAGAAAAGAGTGGCATAAGGTATACAAAGGAGTTAAAAGGAAGGCACTGAATCCAAGACGACTGTATCCAGCAAGACTATCATTCAAAATTGAAGGGGAAATATAAAGCTTCGCAGACAAAAAAAGGCTAAAGGAGTAAACTACCACGAAACCAGCACTGCAAGAAATGCTAAAGGGACAGTAAGAAAAAGAAGAAAAAGGAGAGAGAGAGAGAGAGAGGAAGGACACAGGCATAAAATTTAAAAATGGCAACAAATAAGCACCTATTAATAATAAACTTAAATGTAAATGGTTTAAATACTCCAATCAAAAGACATAGGATAGCTGAATGGATAAGAAAATATGACCCATATATATGCTGTCTACAGGACACTGACCTCCGAACAAAAGACTCACAAAGGAGGAAAGTAAAGGGATGAAAAAAATTGTACATGCAAATGGAAACAAAAAAGAAGCTGGTGTAGCAATACTTGTATCTGATAAAATAGACTTCAAAATGAAGGCCTTAACAAGAGACAAAGAAAGTCACTACATAATATTAAAACTTCTGGAGGACTTCAAGGGAGAGATTGATATTAATCCAGTCATAGTAGGGGAATTTAACACCCCACTGAAATCACTGGATAGATCTTCCAGACAAAAAAAATTAACAAGGAAACAGAGACTTTAAACAACACTCTAGATTAGATAGATTTAATTGATATTTACAGAACATTTCACCCAAAAGCTGCAGAATATACATTCTTCTCAAGTGCACACAGTTCATTCTCAAAGATAGACTGCATGTTAGGACACAAACTAAGTCTTTACAAGTTCAAGATGATTGAAACCATATCAAACATCTTCTGTGATCACAATAGCATGAAACTAGAAATAAATTACAATAAAAACACTCAAAAACATTCAAACACAGAAGATTCCAAAATGGCGGCAGAGTGAATGGAAGCTACACAGACCATCTCCAAGGACCAAACTCGAATTACAACTAAAATAAAGACAAATTGTTGGGGAAAAAGCAATACAAAAGCAGCTGGAGAAGACCATATAACCAGCAACAGGAAAAAAAGGAAACTGAATCGAGCCTGGTAGGTCTGCAGAGGCATGAGAGGGCAGGCTGGGAGCCCATGGACAGCTGTTGTAGCTGTGAGCAGCTCCATTGGGGGTTAAAATCCCAAGCTGGATCCACAGTGCAGAGGGCCAGGACAGAGCACTAAATTCGCTACAGCCACTCATCTTGGGCTACTGCAGAGGGAGGGCAGACTGGACTGGAACTCTGTTGGGACACCCTGGATTTGGAGAGCACTCAGACTTTTGCTGAGTCATGGCCACACAGAACAGTGGCTAACTTGATCCTTCCCAGACCTCTGGGGAGAAGCAGCAGCCCCTCCCTTGGAGGTTTAAACCCACCCAGCTGGGCCAGAGAAATGCAAATTGAAGCTCATTAACAACCAGCACCTGCCCAACCTTCTGAAAATCCTCTTACTCTGACCACCTGAGGCAGTTTCCCATTCAGCTGAGGGCTAAAACCCAAGGCTCATCAAGTAACTGAGACTAATAGCCTCCAGGCAAAAAGCTAGAGCATAACTGAACCTTTCCTTGGCTTCCAAATCTACCCAAGAAAGTAAAACTTCACAGTGGTGTTCAACGTGGTCCTCCCAAAATTATCTAAACCCAGTAGAGGGAGCCACAAACAGCAAAACACCAACACCCACAGGAAAAATTTGGCAGGCTCCAAAACCCACTGAGATAGCCAAAATGGTGAAACAAAGAAACAAATCTGAAATGAAAGACCAAGAGAACTCTACCGAAGATGAGGTAAATGAAATGCAGTTAAGCAAGTTATCAGAGGCAAAGTTCAGAGCCATCTTCTTGAGGAAGCTCAACAGCATGAGTAAAGATATAGAAACACTAAAAATCAACAAAGTGCAAATGAAGAATGACATAGCAGAAAAAAGAACACATTGCAAGGAATAACCAGCAGAGTAGAGGAAGCTGAGGACCGGGTCAGTGAATTAGAAGACAGGGTAGAAAAAAATCAACCAATCAGAAAACAAAAAGAAAACACAACTAAAACACAGGAAGACAGCTTAACAGAACTGTGGGACAACTGGAAACATAACAACATTCGCATCATAGGTGTTCCCAAAGAAGAAGAAAATGAGCAAGGGTTAGAGAATATATTTCAAGAAATAGTGGCAGAAAACTTCCTTAACTTGGTAAAGGAAGAAGGCATTCAAGTTCAAGAAGCACAGAGAGCCCCAAATAAGAAGGACTCAAACAGGCCTACACCAAGACACATAGTAATTAAAATGCCAAAAATTAAAGACAAAGAGAGAATCCTAAATGCAGTAAGATATAAGCAACAGGTTACCTATAAAGGAACCCCCATAAGGCTATGAGCTGACTTCTCAACAGAAACACTATAGGCCAGAAGGAAATGGCATGAAGTAATCAAGGTCATAAAAAACAAGGATCGGAATCCAAGACTACTCTATCCAGCAAGGCTATCATTCAAAATAGAAGGTCAAATAAAGAGCTTCCCAGACAAAAAAAAAAAAAAAAGGCTAAGGGAATATGTTAGCAACAAACCAACACTGAAAGAAATGTTAAAAGGACTGATGTAATTAATAGAAATAGGAAGAAAAATATAACCACAATAAACCAAAATGGCGATAAATAAGTACATATTTATAATAACCTTAAATGTAAGTGGACTGCACGCCCCAATCAAAAGACAGAGTAGTTGATTGGATAAGAAAGTGTGACTCATATATATGTTGTTTACAAGAGACCCACCTCAAAACAAAAGACTCACATAGGTTGAAAGTGAAAGGATGGAAAAAAATCTTCCAAGCAAACGGAAAGGAAAAAAAGCTGGGGTAGCAATACTCATATCTGATAAAACGGATTTCAAAATGAAAACCATAACTACAGACAAAGAAGGCCACTACATAATATTGAACGGATCTATCCAAAAGGAAGATATAACCTTGGTAAACCTATATGCACCCAATATAGAAGCACCAAATATATTTAAAAAATCTTCTGGAGGACATCAAAGGAGAAATCGACAGCAATACAATCATAGCAAAGGACATCAACACCCCGCTGACATCACTGGATAGATCCTCTACACAAAAATTAACAAGGAAACAGAGACTGTAAATGAAGCACTAGACCAAATGGATTTAATAAATATCTACAAAGAATTACACCCCAAAACTGCAGAATTCACATTTTTCTCAAGGGCACATGGGATTTTCTCAAAGACAGACCACATGTTAGGACACAACCTAAGTCTCTACAAGTTCAAGAAGACTGAAATCATATGAAGCATCTTTTCAGATCACAGTGGCATGAAACTAGAAACCAATTGCAACAAGAACATGCAAAGACATTTGAACACATGGAGGCTAAATAGCATGTTATTAAACAATGAATGGGTTACCGAGGAGATCAAGGAAGAAATTAAAAACTTCCTGGAAACCAATGAAAATGAACACACAACAACACAAAATCAACAGGATGCAGTGAAAACAGTTCTGAGAGGGAAGTTCATAGAACTACAGGCCTACCTCAAGGAACAAGAAAAATGTTTAATTGACTATCTAACCTCACAACTTAAAGAACTAGAAAGAAAACAAAAAGATAAGCCAAGAGCAAGTAGAAGAAAGGAAATAGCAAAGATCAGAGCAGAAATAAACGACATAGAGACCCAAAAAACAATTCCAAGGATCAATGAAACAAAGAGCTGATTTTTCAAAAAGATAAATAAGATTGATGGACCCTTAGATAGACTCACCAAGAACCAAAGAGAACCCAAATACACAACATCAGAAAGGAAAGAGGAGAAGTAACAACTGACACCACAGAAATACAAAGGATCATTAACAAATACTATGAACAATTATATGGCAACAAATTGGACACTCTAAGCAAAATGGACAAATTTCTAGAAACTCATAGTCTCCCAAATCTGAACCGGGAAAAGATAGAAAACTTGAACAGACCAAAAACAACTAAGGAAATTGAAGATGTAATCAACACTCTCCCAGCATACAAAAGCCCAGGCCTGGGTGGCTTCACAGGGGAGTTTTACCAAACATTCAAAGAAGAACAAACACCCATTCTCCTCAAACTATTCCTAAAAATTCAAGAAGAAGGAAGACTCTCAAATTCATTTTATGAGGCCAGCATAATTCTAATTCCCAAACCAGAAAAAGACACTACAAAGAAAGAAGACTACAGGCCAAAATCCCTGATGAACATAGATGCCAAAATCCTGAACAAAATACTCGCAAATCAGATCCAGCAATACATTAAAAAAATTATTCACCATGACCAAGTGGGATTCATACCAGGGATGCAAGGTTGGTACAATATTCGCTAATCATTAAAAGTAATACACCACATAAACAAAATGAAACATAAAAACCACATGATCATATCAATAGACGCTGCAAAAGCATCCGACAAAATCCAGCACCCATTTCTGATAAAAACGCTCAGCAATGTGGGAATAGAGGGATCATATCTCGACATAATAAAGGCCATATATGAACAACCTACAGCCAACATCATACTCAATGGGCAAAAACTAAAAGCATTTGCCTTAAGAACAGGAACAAGACAGGGATGTCCACTTTCGCCACTCTTATTTAACGTAGTACTGGAAGTCTTAGCCACAGCAATCAGACGTGAAGAAAAAATAAAAGGGATCCAAATTGGAAAGGAGGAAGTGAAACTGTCATTATTCACAGATGACATCATATTATACATAGAAAACCCTAAAGACACCATCAAAACTCTACTAGATTTAATAAACGAATTCAGTAAGGTAGCAGGATACAAAATTAACATCAAGAAATCGATGGCATTCTTATACACCAATAATGAACTCACCGAAAGAGAAACTAAAAAAGCAATCCCATTTACCATTGCAGCAAAACAATTAAGATACCTAGGAATAAACTTAATGAAAGAAGTAAAGGACCTATTTGCAGAAAACTACAGGACATTGCAAAAAAATAGAGGGAGATATAAAAAAAAGTAGAAGCACATACCTTGCACATGGATTGGAAGAATTAACATCATTAAAATGTCCATATTACCCAAAGCAATCTATAGATTCAATGTAATCCCCATCAAAATACCAAAGACATATTTCACAGAAGTATAACAAATACTTCAAAAGTTTATATGGAACCCAAAAAGACCCCAATAGCCACAGCAATCTTGAAAGAGAAGGACAAAGTAGGTGAGATCACAATACTGGATATCAGGTTATACTACAAAGCTACTATAATCAAAACAGCCTGGTACTGGCAGAAGACCAGGCATATAGATCAATGGAATAGAACAGAGAACCCAGAAATTGACCCGAAACATTATGCTCAATTAATATTTGACAAAGGTGGCAAGAGCATACAATGGAGTAAAAACAGCCTCTTTAATAAATGGTGTTGGGAAAACTGGACAGCTACATGCAAAAAAATGAAACTAGACCATCAATTTACACCGTATATAAGAATAAACTCAAAATGGATAAAAGACTTAAATGTGACTCCTGAATCCTTAAAAATCCTAGAAGAAAATGTAGGCAGAAAAATCTCAGACATCATACATAGCAGAATTTTCACTGATACATTGCCTAGGGCAAGAGAAACAAAGGAAAAACTAATAAATGGTACTACATTAAACTAAAAAGCTTCTGCATGGCAAAAGAAACCATCATCAAAGGAAATGGGAACCCATTGTATGGGAGAACATATTTGCCAATGATACATCAGATAAGGTGTTAATATTCAAAATATATAGAGTACTCATACAACTCAACAAAAGGAAGACAAACAATCCAATTAAAAAATGGGCAGAGGACCTGAAGAGACACATCTCCAAACAGTACATACAAATGGCCAAGAGACATATGACAAAATGGTCAACATCACTAATCATCAGAGAGATGCAAATTAAAATGACTATGAGATACCACTTCACACCTGCCAGAATGGCTGCCATCAACAAATGTTCAAACAACAAATGCTGGCGAGGATGTGGAGAAAAGGGGACTCTAGTACACTGCTGGTGGGAATGCAGACTGGTGCAGCCACTATGCAAACCAATGTGGTGTTTCCTCAAAAAATTAAAAATTGAACTGCCATTTGACCCAGTGATCCCACTTCTAGGAATATACCATAAGAAGCCTGAAACACCAATCACAAAGAATATATGTACCCCTATGTTCATAGCAGCACTATTTACAATCACTAAGATCTGTAAACACCCCAAGTGTCCATCAATAGATGATGTGATAAAAAAGCTGTGGTACATATGCACAATGGAATACTATTCAGCTGTAAGAACAAAGATCTCTTACCCTTTGAGACGACATGGAGGGACCTGGAGAGTATTATGCTGAGCGAAATAAGCCAGTCTGAGAAAGACAAGTACTACACTATCTCACTTATTTGTGGAATATCATGAACAAAATCAGCTGTCAATCAAAATAGATCCAGAGTCATGGAAGCAGGGAACAAACTAACAAAACTCAGAAGGAAAGGGGGTGGGGGGCTTGGGAAGAGATAAGTCAAAGAACTTACATTCACATATGCATAACCAATGGACACAGACAATAGTTTGGAGGACGCAGGAGGGGTGGGAGCAGGGAAGAAGGTGTCAGTGGGGGAGAAAAGGGGGGATATCTGTAATACTTACAACAATAAAGATAAAAAATATATATCTCATGGCAATTTAGAAAAGTTTTTCTTTTATGAGGTAACAATCCCAACAGGACAAACTGAAAAACAAAATAGCCCTGGCCAGTATGGCTCAGTGCTTAGAATGTCAGCCTGAGCACCAAAGGGTCTCAGATTTGATTCCACGTCCCGGTTGGGGTGCATGTGGGAGGCGCCCAATTGATGTGTCTCTCTCACATCGATGTTTCTCTCTCTCTCCCACCATCTCCTTCTCTCCTTCCCTTCCACTCTTTCTACATATCAATAGAAGAAAATATTCTCAGGTGAGGATTAACAAAAATAAATAAAATAAATTGTTATCCAATTATTTTTAAAAACACAAAACATAAGAATCACTAAAGTTTAATAAAAATGTCATATTGTTAAGTATTTGTCATGTGCAGTCCATTAGGCTAGGTACTTTACATGTTCATGTAGCGTCCTAACAATACTTTATAATAATATTAAATATCAAAATAAGAAAACAAGACTTCTAGAGTACTTCCTATATTCCAGGTACTTTATTTCACATATTGTGCCTACATAACAAATATATTTAACCTTACAACAAACCAAGGAAGTAGATTATATCATTATCACCATTTTACAGATAAGAATACTAAGATACATAGATATTAAACAGGTTACCCAGAAGAAAGTGGCTGAGGCAGGACTGGAAGAAAACAGGTTAATTTTGTTTCCTTTATATAAAGATGATAGATAGGTAAAATTTCCAAATTAACAATGGGAGAAAAGAATCTGCAATGTCATGAATCTTACCTTTGGATGACCATGACACATACCTGTATTTGCTTCTGCCTGAACTGCTGCAATTGCCTCACGGACCCCAAGCACAGTGCTGGTATGCTCTGATTCAATTTCCTCAGCACCTATAAGAGCTCTCTGTTGCCTTCTGAAATAGTAAATACATAAAAATAAGTGAGCTTCTGTACAGTCTAAGAGTAATAAAAATAAAAACGGTATCTGTTCTACTGATATCATGGGTCAAGAACATACTCTGAGAATCCATTCAAACAAAGCTAACTCCTCCTCCTTTAAGTCTGTGAGGTAATAGTTCATAATATACAAAAGCTAAAATTCTAGGATCCAAGCTAGCAGAGTCTCTCTTTAGTATGCAAGGAAAAAAGTACTCCCTTCTTGACCCAAGGCAGGTATACTGTTTAATATCCCCATAGCATATTATACTGTATATTTGAAATTTCCTAAGAGGTATATCTTTTTGTGTGTGTGTTAATCCTCACCCGAGGATATTTTTTCCATTGAATTTTTTTTAGAGAGAGTGGAAGGGAGGGAGGGGGAGAGAGAGAGATAGACAGACAGACAGACGGAGAGAAACATCGATGTGAGAGAGACACATAGAATGGTTGCCTCCTGCACGTGTCTCGACCAAGGCCAGGGATCAAACTTGCAAACCAGGTACATGCCCTTGCCTGAGAATCAAACCCGTACCCATTGGTGTGCAGGTCGATATTCTATCCATGGAGCCACACCAGCCAGGGCAAGAGGTAGATCTTAAATGTTCTCAACACACACACACACACACACAAGGATAAATATGTAAGGCGATGGATGTGTTAATTAGCTTAACTATGGTGAATATTTCACAATGTATATGTAGTTTATATTCTCAAGTTGTATTCTTTAAATATATACAATTTTAACTGTCAAGTATAACTTAATAATGTTGGAAGAAATATAAACAACAAAACAACCCCTGTTACTCTATGAACTTTTAACATTAATGAATTAAATAAGATGTGTGTAAATGACAATGAAACTTTAATCTGATTAATACTGTTGAGTTGTATCAGCTAATATAAAGTCAATTATTACGTGAAATCTTAAAGATTTTACTTCTTTTTTGTTTGTTTGTTTTTATTTTTTTTTAATTTTTTATTAATTTTTGTTACAGATGTTTCTCTTTTTCCCCCCATTGTCACCCTTCCCCCCCTCCCTGCCCCGTCCCCAGTTTTGTTGTCCATGTCCATTGGTTATGAATACATGCGTACAAATTCTGTGGTTTATCGCTCCCCTCCCCCACCCCCTCTTCTGGCAATTGTCAGTCTGTACCCTACTTCCACATTAAAGATTTTACTTCTATAATATATGACAAAAGATTGAGTATTGTGAAATACCACATGATCTCATTTATTTGTGGAATATAATGAACAAAATAAGCTGAGGTACAAAATAGACCCAGAGACATGGAAGTGGGGTGCAGACTGACAAACCTCAGAAGAGGTGGATGTGGGGGGAGGGAAGAGATAAACCACAGAACTTTTACGCATGATGTGTAAACAAGGACATAGACAACAGTGCTGGGGTGGGGATTGGGAGGAAGGTGTCAGTGGGGGAAAAAAAGAGAAACATCTGTAACAAAACTAAATAAATTTTAAAAAAAGATTGAGTATTGTGAAGATAAAAACTTCCACTGTGACTTTTAAATGGTTCTCTTAAAGCCCCAGATGAATCAACACAATATGCACCTGATTTTAGCTACTTCAGAAAGCTGATGTGCAACAAAGAGAAAAAGTATATTTTTACTAAGTAATTCAATGATCCCTCTATCAGGCAGAGGATGTATGGTGAATTTCAGTGCTATGCTTTGGAATCAGTGTGGTGAATATTTCTGCATATCTGCAAATGTTCCATGGAAATTCTACCTTTTAGGATTCCTAAAGGCAGAATACAAGGACCACATCTCTAAATCGGGCTTATCAATGCTATCTTTTTGGATTGCTACCTTCCTCAAAGACTTTATGGTTGTGTCCAGGCAGAGTTCCCTCCAAGAATCCATACCTCATCTCTAACTACATAGAGAGACCAAGTCACCAGCAAGTGGTTTCCATCAAGGGACCACAAAGGTATGGGCCAGTAGAATCTGTCAGTCCTTTAACATTCTTTTAATTCTCTTTCTCCAATCAGATCAAAGGTGACCAAAAATATGTTGAAGAGAAATCCATGAGTGCAGCCACTGTTATGGTAAGCCTACCTGCCAACCCCCCAAACTCCCCAATATACTGAGAAAAAGCATTTGTAATCGTGTTTAGCCTAAATTATTGTATAATTTTTAACATCAAAGGAAACAATTGTATAACTGTTAAAGACTGAGTCTCCAAGTATAAGGATAGAACTGAGAAAATTATGTGCTAATGGAATTTGATGGGTTATCGCTTAAAGGGAAGGCAGTTTTTGTCTGAGATGCTTTAATTACATTTTGCATGTACATAGGAAAAACAGCAGATTGCAGGAGTGATGGTTCTTAAATATAATCACTTACTCATCGTTCTGTTGAGAAGAAAGCTGGTCCTGTTCAGTTAACTGATTATGCTGCTGTTGTTGTTTAACTGTGGAATAAAAGAAAGTTTATATAAGCATCATTCAGAAGACACACTTATTCCTTCTTTGAAGACCAATGACTTTCACATGTGTGCGCACACACACACCCATTCCCATTAGAGTTAACCTTCACAGACTTGAAATCACCAGAGGGGAAACCAGTCTGAATTTGGAATATTGAAAAGGACCGAATAATTTAATACTTCATTCAAGAAATTTGAGTGTATTACTAGAACCACCACTACCCTAGCATTACCAAGCACTGATTACTTGAGGTCCTAAACAGTTGTCTCATAGGAAGGACTCAGAATTAACACAGGCAGTTTGATATGTTATTTCACAACTGCTTCTCAAGCACTGGAGTTCATTTTCTAATGTAAAGTTCATTCTCCAAAATAGTTTACAAAACCTCATGAGTCTTGATCTCCTACTAATTGGTTTAACAAACCCTTTCATTGTAAATAGTATAAAGTAAATATCAGTCCCATTCTCTGTAAAAATTATCACAACATCTGAGTCAATGAACTATTACTGTACTTATTCTGAAAAAAAACACATGCTTAAATTTACCTGTCATAAGTTCTTGTTGCTTCAATAAAATACTTCTCATTTCTTTTAACCATATCATCTTCACATCTATATTTGAAGCCTAAAGATTTTAAAAAGGGTGAAGAAGATGTTTCCTTTTAAAAATAAAGATGCTTTATTATAAAACCAATGTAATTAAGTGTATCAAATATAAACCTATTCAAACTCTAACATTTTGATTCTTCAAACTTCTAAAAAGCAAATAAGTAGCCATTAAATTAGATGAAATAATAGTTAAAACTATTTTGAAGTTGCTCTTAAATAATAATGCTCACAGAAAATGTGAATTATAATCTCACTTATTTTTCTTTGTAGGAGGATTCTTTTAAAAATATAAATATTTTTACATTTAATTTTTGTAAAATAAAACAAGTTCTGTTACTGAAAAAGCAATCTATTGTAATCTTGATAACTGATGACAGCAGGCAAATTTCCTTAATTATTCTCCCAGTACTTACAAGTTTGTTAAAATTAACAACAAGTAATACCTCAATCAAACCAAGAAAACATATTTTTATGAACTGTAATCACCTAGTACAGAATTAAAACAAAGAAAAACACTGGGCACTTTAAGCAGATAACAGCACATTCACCTGTCATAAGCCATGATACAAATACTTAATGAAACGACAACATCCTCTTGAAATGTTCTCATTCCTTTCCCCTTCCCTCAAACAGGTTGGATATTACAGCATATCTGGCCAGAAATTTAACCATCATCTTTAGAAACAAGTCTGTATCATCACATTGCCGTGTCTTATAATCAGGTACTCTCCAAGTGCCAAGCACAAGAGGAACTCAGAACTGTTCTCAATTTGTAACTCTGGAAACTTGATGGGGACAGAGGATCACCTGCCAAGCTATAGTTGATAAATCTCCTAGTGAGGTTGTGAAAACTTAAAGCCCTAGAAAGCACCATAGGCATATCTAAAGTTAAAAATAAAACATGCTACTGAAAAAATGTTTAACTACATCACAAAAAACAATAACTAAATAATATTTAAGTAACCTACATGAAAGGAATGAGAAGTTTTGTAATGTAAACAATATTATTTCTAGAATAATTTTAAATGACCAACCTGGACAATATAAACTTCTTCCTTCTCAGCATACCAGATTTCAAACTTGCGGTTATCTCCTTTTACATATTCAGTGACTCTAACTTCATCCATCTATAATATAGGTCAAAATTTTCATGAGCATTTTATTTTGAATATGAAATTACATTAAACCTACCCCCATTACACTCTAAATGAAATTAAATTTCTCACTTGGACAAAATACACATTTTCCGTTCAAAGAATATGAAATGATATTTCAATCACAGACCTGAATATTTAAACACTTTCATTGAACTATGTATTTATAGTACAGATTACATGCTCCATTCCAGTGATTGAAACAAAAGTTATAAATCTGAATATCCAAGTAGTCCATCTAAGATTGAATTGTTATACATTAACTGTACACTCTGAAAACAAATTATTGTCAAAAAGAAGTAAAAGCAATCAACACGAGTGTAAAATGTCATCCAAAATTAATTTAAATAGTTCTTTTAAATAATTATTTGCAAGATTAATTAATCTTACAAATTATTACTTATTGCTATAGAAACCCTACAAATTATAAACATCTTATATATGGGGCATGGGAAAACCAGCCGAGTACACAAGGACCCCATCTATTTCCACCAATCTCTCACCTCTCTAGAAAACAAATAATCTGTCATTGGAGGATGAGGTCTTCTCGTAGCCAGTGGAACTTCCATATGCAATATCCCTTCCTTATCACAGGTTTTTCTTCACCCTATGGTTGTGCAAATCACAACCTCTTGCATTTCGTTCATTCTGTGCTGCTAATAGTGTGGTTAATTCCATTTTGAGCAATTTTATTCCCTTTTACCCATATTCTCATTTAGTGCCATTCTACCTTCGTTTTCCTTTCTTTTCTTTTAATTTTATTATTTTTTTATTAATTTATTTTTGTTACAAATGTTTCTCCTTTTTTCCTCATTGACACTCTCGTCCCCATCCCCCCAACCCTGTCCCCAGCTTTGATGTCCATGTCCATTGGTTATGCGTACATGCATAAAAGTTCTGTGGTTTATGTCTTCCTCCCTCCCCTCTTCTGAAGGTTGTCAGTCTATACCCTATTTCCATGTCTCTGGGTCTACCCTGTTACTCAGACTGTTATGTTCATTATATTCCACAAATAAGTGAGAAGATGTGATATTTGTCTTTCTCTGCTTGGCATGTTTCGCTTAGGATAATACTCTCCAGGTCCCTCCATGTCGTCTCAAAGGATAAGAGATCTTTCTTTCTTACAGCTGCATAGTACTCCATTGTGTATATGTACCAAAGCTTTTTTATCCAATCATCTAAAGATGGACACTTGGACTGTTTCCAGATCTTAGTATTGTAAATAGTGCTGCTATGAACATGGCGGTATATATATTATTTCTGATTGGTGTTTCAGGCTTCTTAAGGTATAGTCCTAGAAGTGGGATCACTGGGTCAAATGGCAATTCAATTTTTAATTTTTTGAGGTAACACCATAGTGTTTTCCACAGTGGCTGCACCAGTCTGCATTCCCACCAGCAGTGTACTAGAGTCCCCTTTTCTCCACACCCTCGACAACGCTTGTTGTTTGATGATTTGTTGATGGCAGCAATTCTGACAGGTGTGAGGTGATACCACATTATTCTACTTTGCATTTCTCTGATGATTAGTGATGTTGAGCATTTCTTCATATGTCTCTTAGCCATTTGCATGTCTTGTTTAGAGATGTGTTTATTTAGTTCCTCTGCCCATTTTCTAATTGGGTTCTTTGTCATCCTTTTGTTGAGTTGTATGAACACTCTATATATTTTGGAAATTAACCCCTTATCTGATGTATCATTGGTAATTATGCTCTCCCATACAGTTGGTTGCATTTCCATTTTGATGGTTGTGTTTTTTGCTGTGCAGAAGCTTTTGAGTTTGATGTAGTCCCATGCGTTCATTTTTTTCCTTTGTTTCTGTTTCCTTACATGATGTATCAGTGAAAATCCTGCTGCGTATGATGTCCGAAATTTTGTTGCCTACATTTTCTTCTAGGATTTTCATGGATTCACGAGTCACATTTAAGTCTTTTATCCATTTTGAGTTTATTCTTGTGTATGGTGAAAATTGATGGTCTAGTTTCATTTTTTTGTATGTAGCTGTCCAATTTTGCTAACACCATTTATTAAAGAGGCTGTCTTTACTCCACTGTATGTTCTTGCCACCTTTGTCAAATATTAATTGAGCATAATGTCTTGGGTCAATTTCCGGGTTCTCTGTTCTGTTCCACTGGTCTATATGCCTGTTGTTGTGCCAGTACCAGGTTGTTTTGATAACAGTAGCTTTGTAGTATAAGCTGATATCCGGTATTGTGATCCCACCTACTTTGTCCTTCCTTTTCAAGATTTCTGTGGCTATTCGGGGTCTTTTTTGGTTCCATATGAACTTTTGAAGTATTTGTTCTAATTCTGTGGAATATGTCGCTGGAATTTTGATAAGGATTGCATTGAATCTATAGATTGCTTTGGGTAATATGGACATTTTAATCATGTTAATTCTTCCAATCCATGAACACGGTATATTCTTCCACTTTTTTATATCTTCCGCTATTTCATTTTTCAATGTCCGGTAGTTTTCTGCAAATAGGTCCTTTACTTCTTTGGTAAGGGCTATTCCTAGGTATCTTAATCTTTTTGTCGCAATGGTAAATGGGATTGTTTTTTTAGTTTCTCTTACTGTGAGTTCATCACTGGTGTATAAGAATGCCGTCGATTTCTTGACGTTAATTTTGTATCCTGCTATTTTGCCAAATTCATTAATTAAGTCTAGTAGGTTTTTGATGGAGTCTTTAGGGTTTTCTATATATAATATCATGTCATCTGCGAATAATGACAGTTTCAGTTCTTCCTTTCCAGTTTGGAACCCTTTTATTTTTTCTTCATGTCTGATTGCTGTGCATAAGACTTCCAGTACTATGTTAAATAACAGTGGCGAAAGTGGGCATCCCTGTCTTGTTCCTGTTCTTAAGGCAAATGCTTTTAGTTTTTGCCCATTCAGTATGATGTGGGCTGTAGGTCTTTCATACAGGGCCTTTATTATGTCGAGATATGATGCCTCTATTCCCACATTGCAGAGCGTTTTTATCAGAAATGGGTGCTGGATTTTGTCAAATACTTTTCCAGCATCTATTGATATGATCATGTGGTTTTTATCTTTCATTTTTTTAATGTGGTGTATCACATTTATTGTTTTGTGAATATTGTACCAGCCTTGCATGCCTGGGATGAATCCCACTTGGTCATGGAGGATAATTTTTTTGATGTATTGCTGGATCCAATTTGCTAGTATATTTTTTAAGGATTTTGGCATCTATGTTCATCAGGGATATTGGCCTGTAGTTTTCTTTTTTTGCAGTGTCTTTTTCTGGTTTTGGAATTAGAATTATGCTGGCCTCATAAAATGATTTTGGAAGTCTTCCTTCTCCTTGAATTTTTTGAAATAGTTTGAGGAGACTGGGTGTTAGTTCTTTAAAAGTTCAGTAAAACTCCCCTGTGAAGCTGTCCAGGCCTGGGCCTTTGTTTGCTGGGAGAGTCTTGATTACATCTTCAGTTTCCTTAGTTGTTATTGGTCTGTTCAAGTTTTCTATCTCTTCCCGGTCTAGTTTTGGGAGACTATGTGTTTCTAGAAATTTGTCCATTTCGCTTAGATTATCGAATTTGTTGCCATATAATAGTTCATAGTATTTGTTAACGACCCTTTGTATTTCTGTGGTGTCAGTTGTTACTTCTCCTCTTTCATTTCTGATTTTGTGGGTTCTCTCTCTTTGTTTCTTGGTGAGTCTAGCTAAGGGTCCATCAATCTTGTTTATCTTTTCGAAAAACCAGCTCTTTGTTTCATTGATACTTTGAATTGTTTTTTTGGTTTCTATGTCATTTATTTCTGCTCTAATCTTTGCTATTTCCTTCCTTCTACTTGCTCTGGGGTTTTCTTTTTGTTTGCTTTCTAGTTCTTTAACTTGTGAGGTTAGATAGTCTATTAGAAATTTTTCTTGTTTCTTGAGGTAGGCCTGTAGTGCTATGAACTTCCCTCTCAGAACTGGTTTTCGATGCATCCCAAAGGTTTTGTGTTGCTGTGTGTTCATTTTCACTGGTTTCCAGGAAGTTTTTAATTTCTTCCTTGATCTCCTCGGTAACCCATTCGTTGTTTAATAACATGCTCTTTAGCCTCCATGTGTTCAAATGTCTTTGCATGTTCTTGTTGCAATTGATTTCTAGTTTCATGCCATTGTGATCTGAGAAGATGCTTGATATGATTTCAATCTTCTTGAACTTGTAGCGACTTAGTTTATGTCCTAACATGTTGTCTATCTTTGAGAATGTCCCATGTGCACTTGAGAAGAATGTGAATTCTGCAGTTTTGGGGTGTAATCCTCTGTATATATCTATTAAATCCATTTGATCTAGTGCTTTATTTAGAGTATCCGTTTCCTTATTAATTTTTTTTCTAGAGGATCTTTCCAGTGATGTCAGTGGGGTGTTGAAGTCCCCTGCTATGATTGTACTGCTGTCGATTTCTTCTTTGAAGTCTTCCAGAAGATTTTTAATATATTTGGTGCTCCTATATTGGGTGCATATATGTTTACCAAGGTTATATCTTCCTGTTGGATAGATCCTTTCAATATTATGTAGTGACCTTCTTTGTCTCGTTATGGCCTTCACTTTGAAATCTATTTTATCAGATATTAGTATTGCTACCTCAGCTTTTTTTTCCTTTCCGTTTCCTTGGAAGATTTGTTTCCATCCCTTCACTTTCAACCTATGTGAGTCTTTTGTTGTGAGGTGGGTCTCTTATAAACAACATATATATGAGTCATGCTTTCTTATCCAATCAGCTACTCTGTGTCTTTCTGTCGGAGCATTCAATCCATTTATATTTAAGGTGATTAATGATATGTACTTATTTATTGCGATTTTTGTTCAGTGTGGTTATATTTTTCTTCCTATTTCTTCTACTAAGTACAGTAGTCCTTTTAAGATTTCTTGCAGTGCTGGTTTCATACTAATGTATTCCCTTATCTTTTTTTTGTCTGGGAAGATCTTTATTTGACCTTCTATTTTGTCGTCACCTGAGGACATTTTTTTTTCATATTTTGTTCAGATAGAGTGGGAGGGAGGGAGAGGAAGAGAGAGAGAGAAACATCGACATGAAAGGGACACATTGAGTGGCCGCCACCCGCATGACCAACCAGGGCCGGGGACAAACTGCAACCGAGGTATATGCCCTTAGCGGGAACCGAACCCGGGTCTCTCTGGACCGCAGGCCGACGCTCTAACCGCTGAGCCAAACGGGCTAGGGCTGACCTTCTATTTTGAATGATAGCTTTGCTGGATAGAGTAGTCTTGGATTCAGATCCTTGTTTTTCATGATCATGATTACTTCATGCCATTCCCTTCTGGCCTATAGTGTTTCTGTTGAGAAGTCAGCTGATAGCCTTATGGAGGTTCCTTTGTAGGTAACTTGTTGCTTATGTCTTGCTGCCTTTAGGATTCTCTCTTTGTCTTTAATTTTTGGCATTTTAATTACTATGTGTCTTGGTGTGGGCCTCTTTGGGTTCTTCTTACTTGGGGCTCTCTGTGCTTCTTGAACTTGGATGCCTTCTTCCTTCACTAAATTAGGGAAGTTTTCTGTCACTATTTCTTCAAATATATTCTCTAACCCTTGCTCATTTTCTTCTTCTTTAAGTACTCCTATGATGTGAATATTATTACGTTTCCAGTTGTCCCACAGTTCTCTTAAGCTGTGTTCCTGTTTTTTCACTGTTTTTTTCCGTTTGGTTTTCTGATTGGTTGATTTTTTTCTACCCTGTGTTCTAATTCACTGACCCGGTCCTCAGCTTCCTCTACTCTGCTGTTTAGTCCTTCCAATGTGTTCTTTATTTCTGCTATGTTATTCTTCATTTCTTCTTAGTAGTTTTTTCATTTCCAGTTGGTTGATTTCCAGTGTTTTTATGTCTTTACTCATGGGTTTGATGTCCTTACTCTTGCTGTTGAACTTCCTCAAGATCATGGCTCTGAAATCTACTTCTGATAACTTGCTTAACTGCATTTCATTTATCTCATGTTCCGTAGAGGTCTCTTGTTCTTTTTTGGGGTTTGTTTGTTTCACCATTTTGGCTATCTCAGTGGGTTTTGGAGCCTGCCAAATTTTCCCTGTGGGTGTTGGTGTTCTGCTGTTTGTGGCTCCCTCTGCTGAGTTTGGATGAGCGTGGGAGGACCCACGTTAAACACCACTGTCCAGTCTTACTTTCTTGGGTAGATTTCCAAGCCCTGGATGGTTCAGTTATCCTCTAGCTTTTTGCCTGGAGGCTATTATTTGCAGTTCCTTGAAGAGCCTTAGATTCTCAGTTGAACGAAAAACTCCCTCAGGTGTCCAGCGTAAGAGGATTTCCCAAGGGTGGGGCAGATGCTGGTTGTTAATGAGCCTCAATTTGCATTTCAATGGCCCACCTGGGTGAGTTTGAATCTCCAAAGGACGGGCTGCTGCCTCTCCCCAGAGCCCAGGGAAGGAGTAAGATGGCCACAGTCCCATGTGGCCCCAACTCAGCAAAAGCTCTGAATGCCCTCCAAATCCTGAGTGTCCTCACACAATTTCAGTCCAGTCCGCCCTCACTCTGCTGGAGCCCAAGGTGAGTGGCTGTGGCTATTTTAGCACTCTGTCCCGGCCTTCTGCACTGTGGAGCGGGCTTGTGGTTTTTATCCCCAAGAGCACTGCTCACAGCTAAGACCGCTGCTGTCCATGGGCTCCCAGCCCCCCTCTCCTGCCTCCACAATCCTACCAGGATCAATTCAGTGCCCCTGGTTATATGGTCCTTGCAAGATGCTTTTCTGTTGCTTTTTCCAGACGATTTGTCTTTATTTTAGTTGTAATTCCAGTTTGGTTCTGGGAGATCATCTGTGTAGCTTCCATTCACTCTGCCGCCATTTTGGAATCTCTCTTTTCTTTCTGTTCCTGCCTAATTATCTAAATCAATATCTTACTTTCTGTCCCATTTATGAGCCTTGCAAATGACCCTATTTAGGGCTGATAAGCATTAAAAGTAGTGAGATCCCCATATCAAGGAAAAGAATAAGAATTATATTTAGAAATGAAATATGACATGTAAATGAAAGAGCCTGTGACATCTACCCTGAACATAGTCAGAAGTTACTTTCAGAATGTACAAAAATATCTTTATATTACTACTTGACCACTCTAACCTACTTTTGCTCAAACATCAGGATTTAAGATAAATAATAATTTTATATGCAATATCTATTTAAATCAATTTTGCCTCAATACATTATTTTTGTCTCAATAGCATGGTAAGATGGAAAGAACAAGGTCTTTGGAATCCAAGAGGCTGGAGTTGGAATTATATCTCTACCACTTACTAGCTATTTCTTGGTGCAAGTTGCTTAACCTTTCTGAACTCAAGATTACTCAACTATAAAATGGGAAGAATACCTATTCCATAGAGTTGATACAGGATTAAATAACAGTCATTAAATGCTTGTCATAAAATAAGGTTTATAAAATATGAGTTTGCTTTCTCAACTTTCCCTTATTTAAATTGCAGTTTTTGTTATTTCTCATTGCATACATCTAAGACATCACTACAGATTAAATGAGCTTTTTCAAGTTACCCTGAAAAACTAACCATTACATTTATCAGATATTTTCCTCAGTTCCAAATTAAAACTACATATGCACAGAACATTAGTATACATTTATCAAGAACAGACAAACTCAATAATATACATCAAATAAAATGGCTGTTACAGGGTAGAGTGGAGGTAAGTGTGGAGAATGGGAATTAAAAAAAAATGAAGGAAGGAATGAAAGAATGAATGAACAAGACCTGGCTTCCCAGCTTGGTGCAGTGATTGAGAGCATGAACTCTGGAGTCATTTGTCTAAGTCTGAAGCTGCACTGTACCACTTACTAGCTATGTGCTCTTGGGCAAATTGCTCACCTCTCTGAAACTTAGCTTTTGCATCCTCAAAATGGGAATGATGGGTTACTAATAGTTTCTACTTATATAAAAGTGCTATGTAGATTAAATGGGTTAACAATATTTACAGACATTCAGAACAGTTCCTAGCACATAGTAAGCATTGTGTGTGTTTGTTAAATTAAAAAAAAAAAAAGTAGATGATAGCCCTGGTCAGTGTGGCTCAGTTGGTTGACCATCACCCTGTGCACCAAAAGGTTACTGGTTCAATTCCCGGTCAGGGCATATACCCAGGTTACTGGTTCGATCCCGGGTCAGGGTGTATATGGGAGGCAATTGATTGATGTTTCTCTTTCACATCGATGTTTCTTTCTCTCTCAAAAAATCAATAAAAACATATTTAAAAAGTAGATGTTAATAAATACATGAACTAAAGTCTTGAAGAGCTCCAATCTCTCCATCTGACTAACCTTCGGGAACTTAGGGACCTTTCTTTGCATTGAAAGGGCCAACTTAAAATATAGTACACAATCATTAGAAGGTACATTGTCAGGCCATGGAATTGCAGCTTGATATGATTAAGTCAAGGCAACAGTCCACTAATAGTGAGAGATAACTTGCTCAGTTGTAGGGAGCATCTGCATTGATCCTTTCTACGAAGGGGAAGATTTTGAAACCAGGAACCCAAAGTGTTCCTAACACAATGAGTAGTAATGTTGGCAATTATTTAATTCTGGAATCTCATGATAGGTAAGGAAGAGGACATAAGCATAGTGAGGCTTAAGAAATAGCCTAACTTCCATTGTTCTCTGTCAGAGGAATCACCATTTTCCTAGTAATCCTGGTCTAAATCCTTGTAGGTATCACTGGCGAAACTCTTTTATTAGAAATACTAGGAATTTGGGGGGAACCAAAGAAAAATCACTCATTTTCCTTTCAAATGTCAGGTGTTTATTTCCTGTATCTAGTAAGTCAATAAGCCTATCTAGCTAATTTCCATTGAAATGTTTCTTACATCTATCCTATCTTCTGTTTCCATGGTAATCACTGTAGTTGGAATTCTCATGACTTCATTACCTCACAACAGTCCCTACTTACTCTAATGTACTCTAGAAATATTCTATTGTTGAGCCCATCATTGTGACAAATTAAAAGTAACGTGAAAAGTTAATACAGCCAGGCCAGTGTGGCTCAGTGAGTTGAGTGTCATCCCAGGCACCAAGAGGTCAGCAGTTGGATTCCCGGTCAGGACATATGCCCAGGTTTCGGGCTCGATCCCCAATAGGGGGTGTGCAGGAGGCAGCAGATAAATGCTTCTCTCTCATCGATGTTTCTATCTATCTCTCTCTCCCTTTCTCTCTATTGAAAAATCAATAAAAACATATTTTTTTTAAAAAATCAATACAAACCGGAAACACTACATTAGGTATTAACTAGGTCACCCCACAAGTAAAAAGTGAACCAAATGCATTTGTGGCAAGAATGCTTATGAGGATAAAGTACCTTCCCAAGAAATAGGTATACAGACAGCAAGAAATCAGAACTCTGTCCGAGATCAGCTGTAAATTCTTGGTTCTCAACTAATGTTTATTAAAGACATAAAAGACCCTTGGAGATTTGGGGGGGTTGGAGGTTAGTTGTTAATATCAAAGGAGCAACTGTCCATCTGCTATGAAAAAAAATTGAGATTTAAAAAAGTTGTGACACTGCTGTGGGTTCAGAAGTGAAGCAGGGAAAGTGGACAGCAAGAAGAAGTTAGAGACCTAATCCTGGTCAGGAACCTTGTTAGGAATAGCATGGAACTGGTGACCCTCTGGGAAGACTCAAAAGCAGGGCCTGCTTATTTAGTAGCCTTCTGAAACAAACACCTCATGTCTATCTTGGGACACATTGCCTGCTCTCTTTATGCAATATAATATTAACTATAGTCACCATGCTATACATTACATCCCCAGGACTTATTTTAAACTGCTGATAAAAATTTCATCAATTCTCAAATATATACAACTATGAAAGAACATGCTCATGAAAAATGACTAAAATGATAGTGGTTATGGAATCAAGGGTAATAATTTTATTTATTTTCCAAATTTTTCTATAGCAAATGCTATATTGCTTTTACAATTTGAAAGATAAAATTAATTAGGTGAAAAAAATCAAATTCGCCAATTACAAACTCATGCAAACTGGAAGTTCCTCTTGTCAAACTTCAGAACAAGCTGGGACAATCACTGGACTGCCTGTGACTTCCTCAAACATTATTGTTCTCATTTTCATACCAAACTAATATTAGAACAGAATGGTAGTTTGGGTTCTAAGGAGAGAAGAGAATAACTTCAAAGGATAGGACAAGACAGGTGTGGACACGATTCAGCTGTTGGTGGGTTTGAATACCAAGGAAGGGAGGTGCTAGGGAGTGGAGAAGGGATACAAAAAGGAAGGTGGGGATGTGCTAAGCACATATCCATTTTTAAGTTGCACCGAGGAAAAGGAAGAAATTCTTTCCTTTGTCTCTTTTGTTATAAAGTCTCCCTGCTATCAAAATCAAGAACTCCACTCGGTACTACTGGTAAGAGTACTCATGGGGGAGACTGGGTCACTTCTTATTATTTCGAACTATGCTCTAAGGAGCCCCCTTGGGGACTACCAAGGATTGGAGTGATAGAGGAAAAGGATGGAGGCAAAGCTCTGCTCTCCCTCACTCATTTCAGGCAGAAAAGTTCTGCTTTATCTGGCTTCTATATAAGACTTCTACTTAAGATTTCACAGGTGGGAGAAGGTGAAACAGGTGAAGGGGGTCAAAGGGGAAAAAAAACTTCCAGTTTAAAATAAATAAGTCCTGGGGATGTAATGTACAGCATGGTGACTATAGTTAATATTATATTACATATTTGAAAGTCACTTACAGAGTAGATCTTAACAATTCTCATCACAAGAAAACTAATTTTAACTATGTGTGGTGATGAATGTTAACTAGGCTTATTGTGGTGATCATATCACAATACATATAAATATAAAATCACTGTTGTACACGTGAAACTAATGTTATAGGTAAATTATACCTCAATTAAAACAAGATTTTGTTTTAAAAAGGGTCAGCCACTAAAGTAGAAAACCCACTCATTTGAACTGAAAAAGTACACAAACTTGAATATATGTGTGAAAGAATATTATATTACACAATTCAAATCGTCTTACTTTTAAAGAATGCTTAAAACTGTATGATGGGTATCTACCAGAGCCTTCTCCACTTTCAACACGCCTTTTACAAAAAACAATGGCTTTTTCATACAAGAAAAGGTGCCGTTGCATTGGTTTGAATCTAGCAAAATCCTTCATTTTTGTGGCACCTTTTTTGTGTCCAATCCAAACACTGAATGCACCCTGCGTTATCATCTTGCCCAGTTCATTTAAGTTTCCCTAGAATGAAAAATCAAAACTCATTAGCATAAGGCAGAGCTACATTGAGATTCCTGACATCAACATTACAGTGTTTAGCTTAAACTACTAAAACTGTGAAGAATAACTGACATAGTTTTTAAAATTTTATCATAACTTTTTACATTAAAACATGCCATGTATCAAATAGTTACAAAACTACTATGGAGTGTGATATCTAAGAAGTTTTCCTTTTCCTTGGCTTCATGCCTCCATTTGGAGGTAGTTTAGATAGGGTAACTCTCCCCATTGCTTCCTCAATCCTGATTGGCGAAAGACACCTTTCAGTCTAAGTTTCTTCACTGAGTGGAACTAATTAAAGATTTGATCTTTTTCTTCCATATCTATCCTGGACCAGGACAAGGAGAAATTTCGGGACAATGTGCTTCCTTAGAAGATCCAAACATTCCTTCAAGCAGGATCACACAAAGTCTGGACTTGGGGGTAGGCTATTGGGGACAAGTGTCATGTCACAAATCCATTTGGTTGGTGCTCTGAAGCCAATTCTTCACTTAGCATTATCAATAATAATGCTCACATTTGGAACTCCATTTGTCTGAGTCTTCTAATTTCTCAATTGGTTCCAGGAAAGGAAGAAAGGTATGTGAGCATGCTTACCCCATTTTAAAATTGCAACAATCATTAAAATCTACTTACAATATAGCCATTTATTGCAATCTGATGCATAGAGTCATTAACTGACTTCAGTAAATCTAGCATTGTGTCAAGTGCCTCCTTTAATTGCTCAGATCCTTCACAGTCTTTGCTATATTTTAATAGTTCCTGTAATTGGAAGTAAAGAATTAAACTTAATAGTAGGCACATATTAATAGCTGGATAAAATGGATAAAATGAATAAAATTTTGGCTAACATGCTTTCAAGGAGGAATTCAAGGATAATGTCACTTTTTTGAGTAGTTTCTTTCATATGTTATTTGTCACATTAATACGACATTTATTTATTTATTTATTTTATTTTTTTATCCTCACCCGAGGACATTTTTGCATTTATCTTCAGATAGAGCGGGAGGGAGAGAGGGAGGAAGAGAGAGCGAGAAACATCGACATGAGAGAGACACATTGACTGGCTGCCACCCATACGACCCCAACCTGGGCCGCGGACAAACTGCAACCGAGGTACGTGTCCTTAGTGGGAACTGAACCAGGGTCTCTCTGGTCCACGGGCCGACGCTCTAACTGCTGAGCCAAACCAGCCAGGGCAAATACTATATTTAATAACAATGTCAAAATTGGCAAAGAAATAGAATATTGCTTAAATGGTATAAAGCAAAGGACATTCAATGCTTTTGGTGCTGAAGAACAAAGCTTTTAGGACATACTAGAGATTAGTTTGTAAAGCAATTACATATTTTTGGTCCTCTACACACAACAATTTGTTTTATTTATTACACATATACAATAGACCATTGTGAAAATATATTTTAAAACACCATATGCTGGCCAGGCCGGTGTGGCTCAGTGGCTGAGTATGGACCCATGCACCAAGAGGTTGCCGGTTCGATTCCTGGTCAGGGCACATGCCCAGGTTGTAGGCCAAGTCTCCAGTGGGAGGCATGCAGGAGGTGGCCAATTGATGTTTTCTCTCATCCATATTTCTATCTCTCTCTCCCTCTCCCTTCCTTTCTCTCTAAAATCAATAATTTTTTTTAAAATAAATAAAACACAATATGCTGTATTTATACTTAACACAACATTTTCACATTACACAAGGAGTGTACCATCTTCACATTCAGTTGAGAAGACTCATATGAAATGCAGTTGCAAAATTCTTAAGAAATATTTACTTAGTTCTTCTTAACAACAGCAAAAGTTCTGCAGTAGATGTTATACATATGTCAATGTAACATGTATGGATAATTAAATAGCTAAAAAGACACCAGATATTCTCAGCTTTACATCTATACCTCCAGCACTTGCACAGCCAGTGAACCAAAAGAGCACACTTCATTGATCCTACTGCTAAATCTAGCCTTCCCAGTCATTGAGTCCACCTATTTCTAGGGCTTCCTAGTCAGCTAATTCCTTTAAATGGCTTTGACATATCTGACCCAAAGAAGTAAATAAATACTTAATGTACTTACCTTCAACAGTAACTGATATTTAGTGAGTCGTTGCACTGGTTTGAGTAAATAGGAATCCAGACCAAGTCTGTGTTTTAATTTTCTTTGACATTCCTGTCATTAAAATATAATTATCAATAAATTTAAATGAAGACAGATAACTGTGAAAATCCCAAGTGTTCATTGATTACACCCAATGATTGCTAGTTTCTTACATCACAAGGAAAATTTTCTAGAAAATCGCCGTGACATATGGTATGGCCATTAGAGGCAATATATCTGAAAAACTACCGTAAACATTATTTCAAGGATTTGAGAGGTAGAGAATTCCAAAATTTCAAAGACTAAAAGTTTTTATATATAAATTCACATAATATGGAACGTTTAAAAGACGAGAAAGCTGATAAGAACAGATACTACACTTGATCTTAGCCAAATAGACCCAGAGATATAGAAGTAGGGTTCAGACTGACAAACCTCAGAAGAGGGGGAGGGAAGAGATAAACCAAAGAACTGATGCATATAAGCATAACCAATGGACATAGACAACAATGCTGTGGGGGAGGGGCAGTATCAAGAGGAGGGTATCAGTGGGGGGAAAAGGAGAAACACCTGTAACAAAAGTAAATTAATTTTTAAAAATAAATAAGTAAAAATTAAAATAAATAAATAAATAAAAGGTGAGAAAACAATGAATGATCATAGATGAACATTATTAAAATGTTCTTCAAAATATCCAAGAAAATTAACAAAAGGCTCAGCTCCACAGGGCAAAGCCCAGAAAAGAAATAGGTTGTACTGAATATAAATCAGACTGAGTACAAGAAGAGGATATTTTTTTAAATATCACAAGAAAAATATAGCCCTCATCAACTGGTGCTATATTTCATTGATTATTGGCTCACTGCCATTATAAATATAAGAGTCATAATTTTGGGTCCTGGGAACATTGTAGGGTCCACAATAAGATCAAGATGGGGGCTGGATAAGATGAAATGTGTGTATAGGAAGTGCAGAATACAAAAGGAGTGGAAGAGGTTATATCTATGTAAGATCCAGGATTCCTCTCTGGATATGGATAAAACCCAATATATAATCTAACTAAACAATTATCAACTTACAGTTAAAGATGGTGGATAGATACACGCATTTAGCTCTCCTCACTCATGAAACCCACCTAAAGTCATGGAAAAGTTATTTTCACAAGGAAAAACCTAAACTTACAAAGATGGGAAGGGAAAAAACATTGACAAAATCTGGAAACTGGAGACCAAATTGACAAGTGGTAAACAGCTGACAGGGAAAAGCCAGGAAACCATTCAATTTATGTTATAGGACACTTTTTCCACCTCCACAATGAATTATAGACACCAAGTATCTTTTAAAGTGGGAGGTAAAGGCAGGATTAGAAAAAAGATGGTAGTTAAAAGGCTGTTTAAGAAGTAGATAGTAACAAGTGTTGATGAGGGTGTGGAGCAACAGCACCCTCATACACTGCTGAGAGGAATGTAAAATGGTGCAGCAACTTTGGAAAACAATCCAACAGTTCTTCCAAAAGTTAGAGTTACCATATCACCCAGCAATATTACACCCAGGTATATGGCCAAGAGAGATGAAAATATATTTCCACACAAAAACTTGTACACAAGAGGTGGAAACAACCCAAATATCCATCAACTGATGAATGAGTAAATACAATGGGCAGTATCCATAAAATAGGATATTATTTGGCCATAAAATAGAATAAAGTACTGATACATGCTACAATGTGGATGAGCCTGAAAGCATTATGCTGAGTGAACAAAGCCAAAAACAACAGACCACATATTTCATGACTCCATTTATATGAAATGTTCAGAATAGGCAAATCTATAGAAAGCAGCTTAGTGATTGCAGAGGGCTGTGGGAATTGGAGGAAAATGAGAAGTAACTGCTAAAAAGGTATGGGTATTTTTTGTGGACTGATGAAAATGTTCTTAAATTGATTGTGGTGATGGTTACACAATGTTGTGAATACAGTAAAACTATTGAACTGTACATTTTTAAAAGGTCAGTTTTATGGTATTTTAATTCCATCTCAAAAAAGCTGTTACCCCCCAAAAATTAAATGAGCATAAAAACCTAAAGAACAAAAATAAGCAGCAGCAACAATAAGAATCTCAGATAGCCATGCCACTAGGCATACCTGGGTGGCTGCCTCTCATTCCACATAGCAGAAGAATAGGTGTTTATTTGAAAAGAATAAAAACAGAAGGCCTTTGAACTAGGTAATAACAGGTCCAGTTGAGGGCAGAGTACCATACAAAAAGCAAAGAGGCCCTGGCCAGTATGGCTCAGTAGTAAGAGCATAGCCCGTGGACCAAAGAGTCCCAGGTTTGATTCCTGCCAAAGGCACGTACTAGGTTACGGTTTGTCCCTGGCCCCGGCTGGGGTTGTGCAGGTGGCAACCAATCAATGTGTCTCTCTCGCATAGATGTTTCTCTCTCACTCTCTCTTCCTCCCGCTCTATCTGAAGATTAATGTAAAAATGTCCTCAGGTGAGGATTAAAAAAAAAAAAAGGCAAAGAGACTACTTGAATATTAATGTACCAAATTAGAGACTCTCAGCCTCCCCCACACACACACCCCCACTTGGCTACCAGAACACTGGCAGCCAGATCCTTATTCACCAGGTAGCATACTGGGCAATCTGACCGGCCTGAGACAAAGGACCTAAAGATACAGGTATTGGGGATCCCCCTTAGGAAAAGGTTTATGCATGTTGTAGCATGTAATAATACTTCAATTGTCTTTATTACCAATTATTAATCCATTGTACAAACATAACTACATAATATTAACTCACTTGTCAGTTAATGAACTTTTGAGTACTGTTCACTTTTTAGATATTATAAATAATGCTGCTACGTACATTCAAGTACAAATTTTTATGTCAATTTTTATTATTTTTTTAAATGAAAGAAATCAGTCACACAAGACCACATATTGCGTGATTCCACTTATATAAGATACCTAGAATAGGCAAATTTATAGAAACAGAAGTAGATTAGTGGTACCTAGGATTTAGGGTGAATTGGGGAGGAAGAATAGGGGCAGGTAACTGCTAATGCATATTGGGATTCTTTTGGGGGAGACAAAAATATTCTCAAATTAGATAGTAGTGATGATTTTGCAACTGTGTGAATTTACAAAAAAATTACATTGTACATTGTACACTTTATTTTTTATTATTATTTTTGTTTTTAATCCTCACCCAAGGATATTTTTTCATTTATTTTTAGACAGAGTAGAAGGGAGGGAGAGAGAGAGTGTAAGAAAAAAAAAACATTGATGTGAGAAAGACACATCAATTGGTTGCCTCCTGCACAACCCCGACCAGGGCTGGGAATCGAACCCACAACCCAGGTATGTGCCCTTGTCCTGGAATCGAACCTGCAACCACAGGCTGACACTCTAATCACTGATCCAAACCAGCCAGGGCAAATTGTACACTTTAAATGAATAAATTGTATGCTTTATAAATGCTATCTCAATAAAGCTATTTAAATTTTTTTTTTTTATCCTCACTCGAGGACATTTTTTCATTTTTTGTTCAGATAGAGTGGGAGGGAGAGAGAGGAAGAGAGAGAGAGAGAGAAACATCGATGCAAAAGGGACACATTGAGTGGCTGCTACCCGCACGTCCAACCAGGGCCGGGGACAAACTGCAACCGAGGTACGTGCCCTTAGCGGAAACCGAACCCGGGTCTCTGGACCACAGGCCAACGCTCTAACCGCTGAGCCAAACCGGCCAGGGCGCTATTTAAAATTTTTTTAAAAGCCCGGCTGGTGTGGCTCAGTGGTTGAGCATCGACCCCATGTATCAAGCAGTCACTGGTTTAATTCCCAGTCAGGGCACATGCTCAGGTTGTGGGACAAATCCCCAGTGGTGGCCAATTGATGTTCTCTCTCATAGATGTTTCTGTCTCTCTCTCCTCCCTTCCTCTCTCTAAAAATCAATAAAGAAAAATAATTAAATTAAAAAAAAAAACCACACATAATGACAGAATCAAAGCCCCCAATAGAAGGACTAGAAGATAAATTCTAGAAAATAGAGCAAGAAGACAAAGAGACAAAAATAGCAAAGAAATGATAATTAGAGGACTGGTCAGGATATCCAACATCTATACAATAGAAATTGCAGAAAGAGAGAACTGAGAAAATTGTGTGGAGAGAATCAAAGAAACAATATCCACGTAGATTTGGATAAGAGGTTCTAAATTCAAAGGGATTACTACAAAACTAGCATAAGGGATGAAAATAGTGCTAACATCATGACATAGCACTGTAAAACAGAAACCTGAGAATAAATAAGTTCCCACAAGCTTTTAAAGAGAGAACAAAAATTAAGTCACATGCAAAGGAACAAAAATCACAATGGCATCAAATTTTGAAACAGCAACACTGGAGAATATTATGCTAAGCGGAATAAGACAGAAAGACAAATACCATAGGATCTAATTTATATGTGGAATCTAATTAACAAAATAAACTGATGCACAAAACAGAAACAGAGGCATGAATACATGGAATAGACAGACAGAGTCAAGGGGGAGGAGGCTTGAGGAGTGGATGAAAGAAGGTGAAGAGATTAAAGAGAAAAAACAACAACCATACACACATACACACAGACAACAGTGTGGTGTTAGCCAGAGGGAAAGGAGGATGGGAGTGGGTGGAGGTGGGAAAGGGTGGGTAATGGAGACTTTGCTTTGGGCGGTGAGCACATGATGCAGATGATGTTTTGTTGAGTTGCACACTTGAAACCTGTATGGTTTTTTGAACCAATGTCACCCCAATAAATTCAATATAAAACAATGGAGCATTTGCCTTTAAAATTCTGAGGAAAATTATTTCTATATAGAATGCTATACCCAACCAATCTAGCAATGAAGTGTTAGGGTATAACAAAGACATATGTAAATGTACAAGCTCTTAAAAATTGTACCTACCATGTACACTTCCTCAGTAAAACTACTGAAGGATGTGTTCCACCAATCAGGTGAGTAATACAAGAAAGACAAAGATATGGCACCTAGGAAAAAGGAGAGCCTATGCAAGAGGCAGGTGAACAGAATCCTCAAAATGATATTCACCAACATCCCAAGACGACTGCTGCATGACAGATCTAGTGAGTCTAGATGAGCAGTCTAGACTCCAAAAGAGATTTATTCAAGATGAAATTCAGTTTAAATGTACTGATAAACTATTTATGTAACTCTCACACTGAGAGTGTGGGGTAGAATAAGGATAAGTACCTAGAAAACTGAGTAAAAATGACAACTGCAAGAAAAACAAAAGGGAAGGAAAAACAACCATCTTATACCACATAATTGATGTAAGTATAGAACTCACATGGTCTTAATAAGTTAGCACTATATACCAATCTAGCCAAAATTATAATATAACTATATTAGATGATTTGGAGGAAAATGGGGGGGGTGGGGTGGAGTAGTGAATGAGAGCTAACTCTTCATCTTCCATGTTGGGAAGCAGCAACGTAAGCATGATATTGATAAGCATGATATGGAGATAAATACCAAAAGAAGTAGCTAAAAATGGTTGCTTCTGGGGAACAGCATAAATGTGGTTGTGTGCATGTGTATTTGTGTGCATGTCAGTGTGTTTTGGGGAGGGTAAAACAGTTCTTTAATCACTATATATATATATGTATATAGTGATTAAAGTACTTAAAGTACTTTAAGATTTTTTTCCTTTATTGATTTTAGAGAGAGAGGAAGGGAGAGATAGAGAGAGATAGAAACATCGATGAGAGAGAACATAGATTGGCCGCCTCCTGCATGCCCCCCACTGGGCATCAGGCCCACAACATGGGCATGGGTCCTGACCAAGAATCGAACCGGTGACCTCCTGGTGCATGGGTCGATGCTCATCCACTGAGCCACACTGGCTGGACTAAAGTACTCTAATTCACTTGAAGTAGAAAATGATTTTGTAAATAAGAAATATTCCAATATCTTTCAGAAAGAACATATCCAAACCTTAATAATTACTATACCTGGAAAAAGGCACATTCTGAATACTTCTTCCAAATTGCCTCTGATCTGGGCTTATTCTGACAATACTTTGCATACATCTGAAAATCAGCTTTCTGTAATAAAAGCAAGTTCAAACATATTACCAATCTGTGAACATGTACTTTTCTTATCAAGAAAGGCTGAGCAACAGTGAGTGTGGCTAAGCATTATAGGGAATGTGACCTAAAGGGCTGCTGGTCAGGAAAACTCTCTGTAGTCCAAGAACAGCATGCCCATCAGACCAGGTAGAGGGACACATAATTATCCAAATAATTTCATAGCTTCTACTTACTAAGTTTGAGAGTAGAGGGAGAAAAGCCTTCTCTGAATGAATTATAAAAGCAGACTCATATTTTCACAACTGTGAGCTAATAGGGTACCAAGAAATATGCTTTTTCTATGCTGTTAGTCACTCAGTTCCCTGGTGAGTGAACTTGTAGCTAACTTTCAAGGTCCTTGGTTTATCATCAGGACATCATCATTATGCCATAACCCACTAGACATCTGTCCATGCTATTCTCTTTCCCTGGAATGATCTTTATTTTATCCTTATCTAATGGGTTACTTCACTCTTTAACATTCATCTCATGAGTCATCTCTTCTATAAAGCCATCATTTATACCTCCAGTCTATGTAAGATACACCTCTTCTTGGCCCCTGTAGGATCCTTTGTATATCTCTAACATAGCACAACTCACACTGTACACAACGGGTTCTCTGTTTTTCTCCATGAATAGTCTTGGGCTTGGTACCCACGTAGCCTAGCAAAGTGCTTGGCACATAGTATGTTCTCAGTAAATGGCTGTTGAATGAATGAACATATCAAAAAGCATTTATTAAACTACTACTGGTTGTGAAGGACTCTGCTATCCTTATGAAGATACAAGGATATATAGGATATGGACCCTGCCTCAAAGAGTGAGAGTTACAAAGATATATAGGATATGGACCCCACCTCAAAGAGTTTTCCATGGAGTTGAAGAAAGAACTCATGAATATATGTAAAGATGCATAGTAAATGTAAAATCACCAGTGAGTAGCACAGCCATTAAAGAGAGACTGCTGTTACTTAGGGAAGAATTTGGTTATAGTTTAAACATGTTTAAAGTTAGGATATATTGAGAATGGTAATAACACAAACTTCTTTCTTAACTTTATTGTTTTCCCCATCCATAAACACTGTCTGAGATATCTAGTAGGAAACTGTCAATAATCATTTATATCCAATTGACTCTTAAATTAAGAGAGAATTGATATTTCAGGAAAAGGAAGAACTAGATAAGCAGAGAATATTCTGAGAGGAAACTCTAATAGAGGAGAGTATGATTACAAAATTTGGGAAGTCAGCTGTACTAAGTACACTCTTGGGACATGGAGAAATGAGCCTCCCTGAATGATCTCATAGAATATACAGAACAGATAGCTCTCTGTTTTGCAAAGTTCCTATGATAGATGCCCTGGGTCTGAAAGCTAGACTAAATTTGATTTTACTAAGACTTCACATATATTAGAGGGGAATACCAAGGCATCTCTTAGGCTAAAAATTAACCAAGTCAAGAATGGTTGTACTAAGATGATTACCAACTCTCACATCTTCATAGCTTGGATGGTCCTTGGACTCCTGGGATCACCCAGGGGTCAGTGGTCACAAGCTGAGCCACTGAAGCATTTGCTAGCACAGAACACAATGGCCATTAGTATGCTATCAATACCCTGTTGCACCAGTTTTTGTAACAAAACCTGGTTTAGCATTAAATACTTGCTGGAGTGATGTGTCTCCTTTAAAATCAGAAAGACATAGAAAACAAAACCTACCTTGTCTCTAAATCTGTTCTTATAAAATAAGCTGTTATTTTGGTGGTCCATATTTACATATTTTTAAATAATAATTGAACTAACCCTTTCCAGGAAACAAAGTCCCACTCTTTCTGGAGCATCAATGCAATTTTCCAGACTGTTCAGGAAAAGGCTATGAAAATTTCAGAGAAAAAAAATAATATATTTTTATGTGACATAAATTGGTCAATAATATTTTAAATAATATAATGAAAAAGAAAATTCAATCCAGTAATTACATACTTGTTATGGAATTCATATATTTCTGCCATATTTCCAAAGAGAACATCCTTTTTATTTCTCAGGAGAGGTGGCATAAGATCAAACATTTCTGGATTATCCATCTCCGCTCTATAGCCCTACTCAAAATAAATACATTCATTCATTTAAACAATATTCACATTAATACTTGATTGGGCCACCAAAGGTGTAGGTACAGCAAACTGTATAGGGGATCAGTGGGTGAAGCTGTTTGTAATTTTAACATTCAAATCTTCTAGTTCCCAATATTATCCACTATCATTATTATTATTATTTTAAAAGTAGGACAAGGACGTGAAGTGAAGGTTTTCCACTCAATAGGTAGAATAAAGTGATAGCTCTTTGGCCTTCAGGGTAGTTTATAGTGTAGGAAACAAAATAGAAATCAAGTATGAGAAATTACATTACAGGTCATTAATTTCTACTTAAGCTAGCAATAAGTGCTTAGGTTATTTCAGATCAAATTCATACTATGACATTTGTATGAAATGAATGTTTTTCTCCCATTTTTAGTTCTTTACATCACAATCTCTAAATAGTACCATGGGAATAAATACAACAATCTGCTGTATCCCTAAAAGAACAGATTCTCTCTTCTATAATAAATTCTAAATCCATAATTCTCACTCCTAAGGGAGAACCTGGATACACACATCTGACAAACACACAGCCTCAAACCATACAGAAATACCCACTGCTGCCATGTGACTATCAAGGAAACATACAGAAAGAGAAGACTGCCCTAATCACTTCCTAACAGATGTAGCAGGGAAGCATTCGGGAAAAAGATGGGAAAATACAGTTTGAGTCCCTTACCAACAAAACAGTAAATAGTTCGCGAACATAAACCTTCTCAGTCTGTATCAGCTCATTTAGGACATGGCTAAAGTGAAAAGACCACATTTATTAATTATTTTATTGCTTTAGAATTGTATAGCAATATTTCAGTTATTATCATTATAAATTGTCTAATATAAAAATTGTTAATGCATGGGAACCACCAATAGTTTTGGTTTTATTATAAAAATGTAAAATTAATTCTATGGTCTAGAATAAGTACCAACCACAAGATTCTAAAATATATTTAAAAGAAAAGGGAGTGGGGCTCAGGAGTTATTTTTAAATGAAAAAATAAATGTCTAACACACTAAGTTTAAGAATCAATTTACTAAACCCTCACAAACTCTATTTCCAAAAATCTGGGAAATACTTTTTGGGGGGCAGCACAGTTTCTGAGCTATAGTTCCCTCTCTACCTTTCTCTCTCTAAAAAAGAAATATTAGCACTTTAGTCATAATTTTTCCTTTTTCCTAGCAATATTCTGAACTTTTCTAAGACATTAAGTGTATTTATTATACTGGTTTTCCCAAGTATAAATCATACTTAAGTTTCTGTAGTAATTTTGATTGGTGTCTCTTTAGAATAAAATACATTTTCCTTTCAATGAAAATAAAATTCATTTCTTTATTCCCTACTATAATTAACTCTTTTAATTTAACTTCTAGGTTTAGCCTCTTTTTTCATTTTTATTAAGCATTAACCTTTAACAATCTTTAAAATATATATACACAGGGTGGGACAAAGGTAGGTTTACAGCTGTTTGTACGGAAAATAATATAATTAATAAATAAAAATACAAGAATAAACTCTGTTTTTTTGAATACTCACAACTGTCAACATAATTTTGCCCCACGTTGTATATGTCTACATACATCTTGCTCTAAAATACTGGCTACTTACAACTCTATGACATAAAATTTAAAAGGTGAATATATTTATCTCTGGAATATTAACATAATACTATAAAAGTGAATCAAACAATGATAATTAACATCTATAAAATAACATTGTATATATACATAATCCTTTGTAGTTTTTGGAACACTGTCCCATTCACTCTTGACCTCTTTTACAAACCAGGAGATTAAGATTATAAAAAAGTTCAGTTAATTTTCAAGTCACATAAACAGAGCATAGGTTGCCCAGGTCTAAACCCAAGACTTCTGACATTTCTAGTGTTCTTTTCATCACACCCCATATAACCCCATACTGTGTACTCAAAATCCCAAGCATGTTCGCCTTGGACACTGAATCAGTGACTCCTATTACTAGATGTGTATATGAGTGTCTGTTAATAAATTAAAAATACTTCTTTAAAACATCCAAGCTATTGTTACTGTCCAAACTGGAGGATTGATCAGATCTTCTCTTCTCCAGACAATCATGTACCACTTCAATCTGAAATGATGAAAATAAGTTAAATTAGCATCTAAGTAGGTATGGTTCTTCTTCAAGAAACTCTAGCTCAAAATAAGTTTTCTCTAGGTCCTAACTATGTAGATAAATTGAAAAATAACACTATGATTATTATTCTTTCAGACATAATTATGATACATACTAGTAAAAAAAATATTTGAGTTGCCTAAGAGGACAGATTTAAGATACTAATTAGAATTTACTTTATATATTAAGTAATGTTGCATTTATTTGGCACTTTGGGGAAATGAGGCTAATTCATAAAAAGTTTATTGTGCAAATAACCACAGTTTATTCTCTGAAGAACCAAAATGGTTTTTCAAACTTAATGATTTTTTAAAAGATTTTTTTTTTTTTTTTTAGAGAGGAAAGAAGGGAGAGGGAGAGAGAGAAAGAAACATCAATGTGAGAACTAGCAACCCTCCAGTGCATGGGACAATGCCCAAATAACTGAGCCACACCGGTCAGCATTCAACCTTAATGATTTTTAATGGAAACATTTCTAGGAAATATTACATGAACACTTGAATTATCTAACCAAGGATACAGAACATCATTGATCCTTTTCCTAATCATTCAGTGGCATCAATCATGAACATGGATGATATGATAAAATCTAATGATGCACTCCAGGGCTAGTAAGATGTGCAGAAATGTCTAGTGTTTCTTAAAATGTCCATAACCTATTCACCTGTCTCTGTTCTCTGTCACATGTCAGTTGTTGCTGCAAGTGACCTCCCTGATCCTAAATTGCTACCTTATTTGCAGACTCTATGGGACTTGTACTACCTTAACGAGTCAACTGCATGAGATTTATCACAAAATGAGGTTATTTGCTCTTCAGAAGCATCTGAAGTATATTCCAGGGATCCTGGCTGTATTGGACAGCTGAGATGGGCAAAGAGCCTATTTTCCACGTAACTGTAGCATTACTTTGTAACAACTAGAACCCGAAATCAAGTACAGGATCTATCAGCTAAGTAGCATTTCCACAGAACGTGAACTACTTATTACAAATACAGGTGGAAAGGAACAAACATTTATTGACTATTTTATATATATTGCACAGGCACACTCCTAAGTCCATAACATACATCATTATATCGAATCTTTACAGCAATTTACCATGCTATGGCATACTTATATCCCCATTTTACAGATGAGAAAAGTGACGCTCGGAGAGGTTTAGCAACAGGGTCAAGGTTCATACCTCGTAAGTGATGAAACAGAGTCAAGCCCATGGTCTGTCCCATTATCATACTCCCTCTTTAAGAGTGTGCTTTGATTTATGTCTGCTCAATGCACCAGCTGTTATCATTTTAATACTATAATTAAAATTGAAAATACTGCATACTCCACTTATTAGATAGATATGTATCATTTACTTCTAAAGCGTTTCTGAAATACAAGTTTGGAATGTTCTGAAACATAAACATATACTTTTAAATACACAAAGACTGTGCAAATTAACTTGAATTGGAAGAATGTATGCATTTTGGAACCAAGTTCACCAGCTATAAATATCACCAAAAGCCCAGCTGGTGTCGTTCCGTGGACAGAGAGATCACTGGTTCGATTCCCAGACAGGGCACATGCCCGGGTTGTGGGCTCGATCTCCAGTAGGGGGCGTGCAGGAGGCAGCTGATGGACGTTTCTCTCCCACATCAATGTTTCTCTCTCTCTCCCTCTCCCTTCCTCTCTCTCTTTAATATGTTTTTTTTTGTGTTTTTTTTTCATTCCTCACGCAAGGATACTTTTTTTTATTTATCAGGGAGGGAGGGAGGGAGGGAAGGAGAGAGAGAAAGAGAGACAGAGACATCGATGTAATAGAGCCACATTGACTGGTTGCCTCCTGCACGACCCTGACCAGGGCCGGGGATGAACCACAACCGAGGTACATGCCCTGGACCGGAATCGAACCCACAGCTCGTTGGTCCATGGGCCAACACTCTAACCGCTAAGCCAAACTGTCCAGGGCTCTCTTTAATATGTTTTTTAAAATCATATTTTAAAAAATGTCACTGACAAAATATACAGAGCTACAGCTTCCTATTTTTTACCTGGAGATATGTAAATGAATAAATACAAATAGTGGAATGTTAAGGTAGTCTTGAGTTAAAATTAGAACAGAAAGACATGTAAGACAATGGAATTTGGCATTCAACATGTTTCCTTCTTGAAACCAGAAGTTGTGGCTGTATAACATGATAACCAGGCATGGTATGTCAGTATAGAACATTCATTAGCCTGCTAAAAATTCTATAAAACCCTAGAACACTATCACATGCCACATATTATTCAAAGTACTTCACAAATATTATATTATTTTATCTTTACACTAACTCCATGATGAAGGAGTTCTATTATTATCCCCATTTTGTAGATAAGGAAACTGAATTGCAGAGAATTTACCTGAGGTTATACAGTCAGGAAGTGATGGAGCTGGGATTAAAAACCAGGCAGTCTAGCTCTACAATCTGCATCACTATGACAAACTGCCTCTTGGAGATATGTCATTGTCTTTATTTACCATCAAGAACACACAAAGAAAATGTAGGGTGTTGCAATTATGATGAGGCTACTCTCTGCAGATACCAGAATATCGTAGATAACTAAGAAGGAATTGTATGTTTATCAAGAAATGAATAGATGCATTTTTTCAGCCCAAAGTATCATCCATTAGAACCTGTCCTTTGTCCATGCTTCATATTTGCAGGACTGGAGTTACTTATGAAAGAAATCCACTTCTCTAAAAATGTGCAACACTTACTTACGTTTATGGAAGTGGGGTTGAGGGAAAGAGATGCTGGAACTTACATGAGATATTCTACAGAAATTATTCTGAATCCAGAGCCCTGGCCCCACTTGAGAAATTACTTATATATCTGGGGGTATTCCAGGACTGCAATTTGACACAAGGCAGCAGCAGCTTTTTCTTTTAGATTAAATAGGCTTTCAAATGTACAATAATGGTTGAGTAAATTTAAAATATGGTTTAAGCCCAGCCAGTGTGGCTCAGTGGTTGAGCATCGACCCATGCACCAAGAGGTCACCAGGTCAATTCCCAGTCAGGGCACATGCCCAGGTTGTGGGCCCAGTCCCCAGTGGGAGGCATGCAGGAGGCAGCCAGTCCATATTCTCTCTCATCGATGTTTCTTTGTGTGTGTGTGTGTGTGTATGACACTGGTTTGTAGCTATTTAGTTTTTTTCTTAATTTTTTAAAATTAATTTATTTTTGTTACAGATGTTTCTCCTTTTTCCCCCCTAGACACCCTCCTCCCGATCCCGCCTCCCACCCCACAGCATTGTTGTCTATGTCCATTGGTTACGCATACATGCATATATGTTCTTTGGTTTATCTCATCCTTCTCCCCCACCCTCCTCTTCTGAGGTTTGTCAGTCTGAACCATACTCCTTTCTATGTCTCTGGGCCTATTTTGTTCATAAGCTTATTTTGTTCATTATACTCCACAAATAAGTGAGATCATGTGGTATTTGTCTTTTTCTGATAGGCTTATTTCGCTTAGCATAATACTCTCCAGGTCCCTCCATGTCATCTCAAAGGATAAGAGACCTTTCTTTCTTACAGCTGCATAGTATTCCATTGTGTATATGTATCACACACAGCTATTTTAATTTTATCCACTCATCTATTGATGGACACTTGGGCTGTTTCCAGATTTTACCAATTGTAAATAGTGCTGCTGTGAACATAGGGGTACATATATTTTTTCTGATTGGTGTTTCAGGCTTCTTAGGATATATTCCTAGAAGTGGGATCACTGGGTCAAATGGCAGTTCAATTTTTAATTTTTTGAGGAAACATCATATTGTTTTGCATAGTGGCTGCACCAGTCTGCATTCCCATCAGCAGTGTACTAGAGTGCCCTTTTCTCCACACCCTCACCAGCACTTGTTGTTTGTCTTCGATGTTTCTATCTTTCCCCCTCTCCCTTCCTCTCTCTCTAAAAATCAGTAAAGAAAAAAACAATTTAAATGTGGTTTAAGCCCCCATCCCAATTCTACAACTACAGTAATAAAGCCAACTTTGAATTAATTAATGATAGTTACTTTTAAGTTGCTCTGATTTTGTTTCCAAGTCTTCTTCCCTGGGAGAAATGTGAAAGAATTATTTCAAACCAGAATGAAAATCAACACTTTTAATAAAAACACATGCATATTTATTAAATAGAGAGACAATAATATTATAAATATGTTTATGTCAGCATTTTTTAAGTCATACTATGCAAAAATTGAATGGTTAAATTTAGCTATATGATCTCAACTTCTTATTGAGTATAATTTTTCCATGTATTAACTCATTTTCTCTTTCATCAAACATTCACTTTATTGCCAAGCAAGGACGAAACTAGGTGCTAGTGCTCATAATTTATTTGCAGATTTAGTGTTCATTTTGATATATAAGCATTTAATCAGATTGCAGCTCACTGATTAACTGGGTCAAAAAGTCTTGAAAAAATCTAAATTTAATTAATAATTATAGCATTTATTTGTCACTTATGACATGCCAGCACTCTTCTAAGCCCTACATATGCATTTTCTTTTTTAATCCTCAAATCACCTTAAAAGATAAGTATTACTTCTATCCCTATTTTAAAGATAAGTAAGTAAGGTTAATATCTTGTCCAAAAAGTAGAGGTAGTTTTCAAATTTGAATAGTGTACTGTCAGAATCCATGTTTCCAACCACTATATGAAATAACATTTCTGAAGCATGTTAAAATGCTTAAAAGAAACAAAAAACTTCATCAAAATTCCAAACTTTAATCTTCCAGTTTAATCTTTCTCTTGTTTAAAAAAGAGTGAGCCCCTATATTGTTAAGCAATGAGTCCAGATGTTCCTACAAAGCCCAGGGCATGTTCCATTCAAAGACTAGGTCATTCAAGCTCCTAATTCTCAGGGCGGTTGAAAAGGCTGCCACCCATACAGGCTGTGTGGATCTCTCCTCTCCATGGAAGGAACATACTTTTTGTCTTTTCCTCCTTAGCAGGAGCCATTACAAGGCACACTCAGGGAAAGTTATGTCCTCTAAATTTTATACTTCACTTTCATTTATTTAAAAATGTATTGTATATATAATGTTTATATAGTCATACACACACACACACTAGACTTATTGGCAATTACCACATAAAATCAATTCCTCAATAAATACTGATGTCCAACATTTTAAAGACATCTGATATAGAGATATGAACTTATTTGTAGAGGTAATCTAGGGAGCTTCACTAATTAGCTGTACTAATTAATTCTTTGCAAACATATTAAGAGATGAAAAAGGAATATTTACAAAAGGAATGCATCATTTTCTGAAAAGCAAGGCAGATGTATTCATTCTTTTAACAATGTAAATATGTATATAAAATTATTGAGTGCCTATACTATATGTTAAGCTCCATATTTGGTGCTAGGGATACAAACATGAATTGCACACAGACCTTGCCCTTACAGAGCTTACAGTCTAACAAGAGAAACATGAAAGAGGAAATAACACTGAAGTTGAAAAGAAATGAAGGGGGCCTTGTTATCACATAGCTTGAATATCTAACTGAAGTGAGTACAGGGGAGGAGAGGCAGGAAGGAAAAGCTTACCTAAACGAAGTGGCCTAGACATAGGAAAATTGATGGAGGAGTAGGAGCTAGCAAAGGAAAAAGGGAGAAGAAAGGGAACAGTGTTCCTGAAAGAAAACAGTATGTGTGAAGTCCAAAGGCAAGATAACTAGGGGCATTTGAGAAGGAAAAATGGGGGAACAGGGAGACTGCTTTAGTTGTCAAGGCAATAGATGATATTAACTTGGATTAGGGAAGTGGCAGTGAGTGATAGCCGTGAGTGGGAATGGAAAGAAGTGGAGTTTTTTTTTTTTTTTTACTGATTAGAGGTGAGGCATAAGTGAAAAGGGGAAGCCAAGGGTCCAGGGAATCACAGTGCTATTCACTAAGATGAAGAACATAGGAAGAGCAGAAGGTTTGCGGGAGAGAAGCAATCAGTTTGAGAGAAGACTCAGTATGCTGAGTCTGAGTTGTCTATAGGAAATTTGAGGCGGCAAATTATAAATGCAGGTTTGAAGATCAGGAAAAATATCTAGGCTAGAGTTACAGATTTAGGAGCTCAAACCACATTTTACCACTTATGGACAATGTTCTTCCATAACTTCCCTCTGTATTAAATGTTAATTCAAAAAATATTTATTACATCCTGCTAGATGCCAGCAGGAACTGTGCTAGGTACATGATTTTATTTGATGCAAATTAATAAAAAATAAAAACAAAGAACAAAAAAAATGTTTGACTTATTTTATGAAAAATTAATACTTATGCTTTGATTTGACCAAAACATATATATCTGCCTTAGCAATTAAAAGCTTTGAAGAATTATTTAGAACAGATTGTTATAATCCCCATTACTCACAGAGCAATTAAGTAAAAATGAATGATGCTTGTAGTATAAGTAATGCTTTGATTTAATTTATAAACCATGATGGACGATGAATAAAATCATTTATCTAACCATGTCATTTATTCAGTAAGCTACCTTCTTCCTCATAAATACATTAGGCAGTCTTAAATTGCAACAAATCCAAGCTACTCCCAAAAAATGATTTTATTGTAGATGACACGAGTCCATAAAATGAAAGAAAGCTTGATTTATTTTAACATTGCCAACTGTTTTCCTTGTTTTCTTTTTATGAGTGATCATTTGATGAAAGAGCATAATACACTTTTATATAGTCATTTTCCAAGGCTAACTTTAATACTGAGATAATAATGGATGGTTGCTATGAAAAAGAGAGAAAGTCAACTATAGGCAGAATGCAAGAATGAATGCTGCTGGTTTTAGATGCCAAACTGGTTTTCATGTACACAAACTCAGAAAAATGTACTAATGAAAACTAATAAAGATGAGTAACTTTAAAAAAATATACATGCTTGAGAAAGAGTATCCAACTTCCACTGCAGAAAGAAAGTGTAATGCCATTAAATAAGACTATCAGAAAACAAAATGAAACAACACACACAAAAATGTACTTTTAGTGATTAAGGTGGTGAGTGGGATTTGAAGAACAGAACCCTGTTCTTCAACCCAAAGTATGCCATTGCCAGAACTCCTTTTGAGGAGCTGAGCTTTTAGAGACTATAAGAAAGAAGCCTTAGTCGGAAGGAAAGGATAGTCTAGTTTATTGAGTACTTCTTATATTCTATAATTTTTTTCATAAGAACCCTTTGAAGTCAGTAGGTGTTAATGTTCCTATTTTCCAAACAAGGAAACTGAGGCTAAAAGAGGTTAAGTGAACTGTCCAAGGTCACATAGCCAGTAAATGAAGGCAGAAATCTGAGGTCTTAGGAATATCAACCTGTCCTATTTTTATTCTCATAGTTATTGGTTATTTTGCCACCTATTGGCTATTTTTTTCTTTTTTCCCAGTACCATGGTAGTCAACATTATTCATTTATGGGATTGTTTATAGTTTTATTTGTAAGTATATTTTTATATTTAATAACTATTAATTATATAACTTTGATCATCTTAGCCTAGTTACCTGCTTTCCTCACCTCTTCTTAATCTGATCCATGCTGGGGCTGAGCTGAGTTTTTATACTCAGTATGCTTGGCTCAAGCTTTCTCTGAATTTCAAAGTAGTTCCCATACATTAATAAAGTATCTGATTCTCTCAGATCAGAGAGACCGAATTTAGTCCTACATTCACCCATTTAACTTACTTAAGGCCCCAAAGCCAAATCATTCTCCTCCCCAAGAGGGCCCAGAGGCAGCTCAAGGGAAATGGAGCAATAGAGTAACCTTATTTCCAAAGCAGTTTAACGACATAGTGAGGATAATTATTTTATCCCACAGAATATAAAAAGGAAAATGGATATTACATGGTTAAAATGAGTCAACAAAAATTAAAACCAGAAAATGGACTCTGTGACAGGCAATTACCAGCAAAATTGTTCTATTTACTTGCACCTATTTAGAAAAGGTAACCATTCTATTATCTAAGCCATTCACTTACCGAAGCTTATAAGAAGCAAGTTATAGTTTATTGAGGTAAGTAGTAAATATGCATGAGTACACACAGTCACACGTGTATACCAGTTTCAAATGCCTTCCTCCACTTGCTGAAGAAAAGTGTGAATATGGTGCTGGTATAAATGCTCACACTCATTGCAAGGCTGGAATATTCAGTAGAGATTTGCATCATCCTGTACTATATCACTACTCTTGCTTTGTGCAATATAATTAAACATGATCAAAGATGTTTAAATAAAATTTTAATTTATCAGGACTGAAGAATGAATTCAGTATTTACATCAAGAATAACAAAGTAAATAAGAGCAGGAAAAGAAGAGATAAAAAAAGATTCTTTACCAGGTTTAGGTGGAAAAAATGATGCTTTAGATCTGATCACTTTGTTGGAAGCAGGTACCACAAACTGGATTGGCCTTATATGTTCATCTTTCAGGTTCTTGAAACCAGCTTGTTGGTTCTCAAATATACTTCGAATGCTTTCAAGCTTGAGTTGCACAGTCTGCATTTGAATCTACAGGTTGCATAAGAATTTTATGAAATATTTTCTGAAATGGGGTCATTACAAACACTATTAGATTTCTCAGACCCAAACAGTCAAAAATTTAACATAGTTTAAAATATAACTAGAAGAAATTTACAAAAGTAATGGAAACAGATTAATGTATTATCTCTATATGGTTATAAAACCAAAAGATCTCAACCAAAACAAATAAGAGAAAAATTCATCAAGCAGTCATGAAATAGGTCACTGCATAAAGTGATTTACCCTTCATAGGCTGGAAAAGAAGGCATGTTTAGCATGAGAAAGCCACTAAGTTAAGCACTGTCACAGTAGTTTGTTATGTTTTAGCCTACAGGACATTATTTAGTTCTACGCATTGTAAAAGACTCCTCGGAGCCCCTCCTAGTTGATTTGAGGCAGTTAGCTAAGCTTGGTGGCTTCCAGAGAATGACTTGGTTATTGGCGCAGCCATGTTTCTGATTTTCTGGGGCATTCCCGAAGATCTGAAGCTAAGCACGGATTTAGATACTGCTCCAAACTTCAAGTCAATCAGACATTTTAGCAGCAAATAGCATCACAAATGTGCTTATCTACAATGTGAAGACAGTGCTTCATGACATCTCCAATGAGGTGGTACTGAACAGACCTATAGCTTTCCACTCTGCCAACAGCAACTTCCACCTGCTGCCCACCCCCCACCAAGAAGACCCAGATCCTTTCTTTAAACCTTCCTTTACAAATTGAGTAGAAGAAATATCTGTATCCACAGAGCATCTGTTGGTGGTCACTGAAGCACAAAGAAAAGATGTTTGGGTGGGGTGCTCTTGACATGGGCCCAATATTCTCCTATGACAGCTTTGGCCTTTCTCCATGGATGCACAAGAAAATGTATGCGAGAGCTCCTAGTATGTGAAAAGATTTTTAAAATAATGGAGTCAGAGCTCAAAAAGGAAATTACTCTTCATAAAATAGCAAGAATCAGCCTTTGGACTTTTTCATGCTTAACAGTGGCACTGATATCACCCCTAATCCTTAAGAGAACTATGTAATTGCAACTTGATATAAAGTTAGCTGTGAAGTAATAAAACTCTTATCAAAACTACTGTAATTATAGTTTTTAAAAATGTGTTTACTTAAAAAGAAGCCTCTTACCTTGAGTTCAGGAGATAAAATTACATCAAATTCATACTGTAGGGTTTTAGTATCATAATTTATAAAGGGCAGAGCCATTTCAAGAAAATGTTCGATATCTTGGAGGGCTTTCTGAGCATCTTCTTTAGACTGAAACTTATCTATTTCTTGATTAGCTAGAAGACATTCTCCTTCATCACAGTACTGACGAGCCTGGTGAGCACATCACACACATGCACACGCACACACACACACACACACACACACACACAACCATGAGTGAATGAAAAACAAATATGTTTGTCCCTTAAGACAGTGTTTATCAGTTTATCAGTCCTGGCTTCTGTCAGTCAGGATTATTTTCAGAGCTATTAAAAATAAAGATATCAAGGTTGGGCCTCCAGAAATTCTGATTCAGGAGCTCAGGGTCATAAGCCAAACATTTATATGTTTACAGAACTCTACAGGTATTTCTGATGCATGGCCAAGGCTGGAAAGTGCTACACTCATTTCATAACAAGGAAATCTTTCTGCAGCAGGAGCCTGGCCATTCTCTCAATACTAACATTTTAGCTGCATGCTATTCTCCCAAAATCAATAACTGAAATATGAAACCCCTAGCAAAATATAAAGTATAATATAAAAGCATAATAATTGTACAGGACAAGGATAAAAGTTCCCTTGCCAGAGAAGGAGATGTGCAGAAAAAAATATTCTTATTCAGATTTGATGCCTATAAGTCATACCCCTATTTTACATTCTACTGCCAGGACCAGATCTTCTCTTTACTGCGTACCCACGAATGGGGTTAGACCCTCAAGCCATGTAGGAATATTTTCTAGTCACTGTTTAATTTCTTATTGCTGTAACTATGAAATATGGAAGGAATTTCAGGCTTTAGCAAAATGTCCCCAGGGCTTTTAAAAGTGTTCTAACTGCAAACTATCACCAAAGTAGAGGATTCAGAGATGTACCCAAAATAGAAAGAAGCCATCACAGCCATGATCTCAATATTCAGAACAGAGGCCAAAATTCTTACAATACTAGACCTGCTATGAATTCTACAGAGTTACTATGGATTAAATAAGCATAGTCAAACTCAGACGTCTTGCAAATTTAATTCCAAAGCTATACCAGACCCTGACCCTATAACCTCTGAGAAGGACCCAAGAAAAATATTCTTCTTTTTCAGAAATGCATCATGTCCCATGACACTACCTGCAATAGGAGTTTATGCATTTTGAAGATCCTGCTGAGCTGTATCCGTTTGGCTTTGATCTCATTAACCAAAATATCAGAAAGATAACGTAGCTCATTGCACCTCTGGCAAATCAAATCAAGTGCGTAATGGTGATTTGCTGCAAGTCTGTGTCCATATAAAATCACAAACTGCGCCTTTGCTAACAGATCCTGATTTGAAGAAAGAAGTAAAACAATAACTGCATGATCTCTGTTCAAAGAGAGGGGGGAAAAATAATTAACAAGCAACCGGGTTGAGCAAGGAGATATTTTGCCAAAAATATGGTTTGATGTCATACTTCTATAGGCTGCAAAAAAGCTTATAGTTACAGTAATTAGCTATAGTAATTGATGTCATCAGAAACTCACACATTTCTGGTAACATAAGAGAAAATCAGCCAGCCTCCTAGAATAGGAATGAGATTTGCTTCTCGTAGGCTGTACAGATTTAGAACAGAACTGCATATATCAAATGAGGTACACACCAGCCAAAGAAAGCTAATGGATTTCATACATCTCAACCTTGGAAATCCCGTTAGAGTCATCATCTGCCTGACTCTTTACAGACCTGAAGTGAATCTGTCACAGGGTTTCCATGTCAAAAAGGATCTTAACAGCCTTGCCTCTACATCAACTGCTGACCCACCCCCAGTATAGTGACTGAAACGTAATAGAAGCTCCAGAAATGTTTGTGGAGGTAAAATAAAGAAACCTGAATCCCCAAATGAAGAAGTGACTAGCATATCTAGCTAGTGGGGAAACCAGGGTCAAAATAGGTAGCTATTTAATGTAATAGAGTTCTAGTGTTGCTAAATGAAAAAGTTTTACAATGTGAATACACTTAACACTACTTAACCGTATGCTTAAAAATGGTTAAGATATTAAATGTTGTTGTCTTTAACCACAATTAAAACTAAAAATTATTTTATTCTTTCTGATTGGTGTTTCAGACTTCTTAGGGTATATTCCTAGGAGTGGGATCACTGGGTCAAATGGTAATTCAATTTTTAATTTTTTGAGGTAACACCATAGTGTTTTCCACAGTGGCTGCACCAGCCTGCACTCCCACCAGCAGTGTACTAGAGTCCCTTTTTCTCCACACCCTCGCCAACACTTGTTATTTGATGCTTTGTTGATGGCAGCTTTTCTGACAGGTGTGAGGTGATACCTCATTGTTGTTTTAATTTGCATCTCTCTGATGATTAGTGAAGTTGAGCATTTCTTCATATGTCTCTTGGCCATTTGTATGTCCTGTTTGGAGAGGTGTCTGTTTAGTTCCTCTGCCCATTTTTTAATTGGGTTCTTTGTCTTCCTTTTGTTGAGATGTATGAGACTTGAGAAAATGGCGGTGGAGTGAATGGAAGCTACACAGACGATCTCCCAGGATCAAACGGGAATTACAACTAAAATAAAAACAAATCGTCGGAAAAAGCAACAGAAAAGCAGTGGGAGAGGACCACACAACCAGGGACACTGACTGAGCCTGGTAGGATCTGCGGAGACGCGTGAGGGTGGCGGCTAGGAGCCCACGGACAGCAGCGACCTTGGCTGTGAGCTCCGGCCCCGGCTGGGAGCTCTGCCCCCCGCTGTGGGCGTCGCCACCGGCTCTGAGCTGCGTCCTCGACTGGGAGCCGCGGCCCCGGCTGGGAGCCACACCCTCGGCGGGGAACTCGCGCCCGCGGCGGGGAACTGCGGCCCGGCTGGGAACCGCGCCTGCGGCGGGGAACTGCGGCCCGGCTGGGAACTCGCGCCCGCGGCGGGGAACTGCGGCCCGGCTGGGAACTCGCGCCCGCGGCGGGGAACTGCGGCCCGGCTGGGAACTCGCGCCCGCGGCGGGGAAGTGCGGCCCGGCTGGGAACCGCGCCCGCGGCGGGGAACTGCGGCCCGCGCTGGGAACTCGCGCCCGCGGCGGGGAACTGCGGCCCGGCTGGGAACACGCGCCCGCGGCGGGGAACTGCGGCCCGGCTGGGAACCGCGCCCGCGGCGGGAAACTGCGCCCCGGCTGGGAACCGTGCCCTAGGTGGGCAACTGCGGCCCCGGCTGGGAGCCGCACCCGCGGCGGGGAACTGCGGCCCGGCTGGGAAACGCGCCCGCGGCAGGAAACTGCGGCCCCAGCTGTGAGAGACACCCTCGGTGGGGAGCTACGGCCCCGGCTAGGAGCCGCGGCCCCGGTTGGGAGCGGCAGCCCCGGCTAGGAGCGACAGCCCCGGCTAGGAGCAGCGGCCCCAGCGCGGCAACCTTAGCCGGAGCGGCGGTGGCGGTGCCCGCCCTCGGGGTTAAGAGCCCCAGCTACTCCAAAGCGCAGAGAGCCGGGACAGACCGCTAAATAGCCACAGCCTCTCACCTGGGGCTCCGACAGAGGGAGGGCGGACTGGACTGGAACTCTGAGGGGACACCTGGGATTTGGAGGGCGCTCAGAGTTTGTGCTGAGCTGTGGCCACAAAGGACAGTGGTGGCCAGCCCCTCCTTCCCAACTGCACAGACCTGCAGCGAAGTTCACTCCTTCCTGGAGCTGTGGAAGCCCCTCCCTCAGAGATTCCCAGGTGAGGTAAAGAGGTAAAGAAATGCAAATTGAGGCTCATTAACAACCAGCATTGGCCCCACCCTCGGAAACCCTCTTACACTGCAAACATCTGAGGGAGGTCCTCATTCAACTGAGATCCTAAGGCTTTTCAAGTAACTGAGGCTAATAGCCTCCAGGCAAAAAGCCAGAGCATAACTAAACCTTTCCTGAGCTTGCATATCTACCCAGGAAAGTGAGACTTGATAGAGGTGTTGAAGGAGGGCCCTCCACGCTCATTCAAACCCAGTAGAGGGAGCCACAAATACCAGAACACCAACACCCACAGGGAAAATTTGGCAGGCCCCAAAACCCACTGGGATAGCAAAAATGGTGAAACAAAGAAACAGATCCCAAATGAAAGAACAAGAGAACTCCACCGAAGATGAGATAAATGAAGTGCAGCTAAGCAAATTATCAGAGGGAGAGTTCCGAGCCATGATCTTGAGGAAACTAAACAGCATGAGTAAGGACATCAACACCATGAGTAAAGATATAGAAACACTGAAAACCAACCAAGTGGAAATAAAGAATGACATAGCAGAAATAAAGAACACATTGGAAGGATTGACCAGCAGAGTAGAGGAAGCAGAGGACCGGATCAGTGAATTAGAAGACAGAGTAGAAAAAATCAATCAATCAGAAAACCAAAAGGAAAAAACAATGAAAAAACAGGAAGATAGCTTAAGAGAACTGTGGGACAACTGGAAACGTAATAACATTCGCATTATTGGAGTCCCTGAAGAAGAAGAAAATGAGAAAGGGTTAGAGAATATATTTGAAGAAATAGTGACAGAAAACTTTCCTAACCTGGTGAAGGAAGAAAGCATTCAAGTTCAAGAAGCACAGAGAGCCCCAAGTAAGAAGAATCCAAACAGGCCCACACCAAGACACATAATAATTAAAATACCAAAAATCAAAGACAAAGAGAGAATCCTAAAGGCAGCAAGAGATAAACAACAGGTTACCTACAAAGGAAACCCCATTAGGCTATCATCTGACTTCTCAACAGAAACACTACAGGCCAGAAGGGAATGGCATGAAGTAATCAAGGTCATGAAAAACAAGGATCTGAATCCAAGACTACTCTATCCAGCAAGATTATCATTCAAAATAGAAGGTCAAATAAAGAGCTTCCCAGACAAAAAAAGGCTAAGGGAATATATTAGCACCAAACCAGCACTGCAAGACATGTTAAAAGGACTGCTATAATTATTAGAAGAAATAGAAAGATAATTAGAACCACACTGTACAAAAATGGCAATAAATAAGTACATATCAATAATCACCTTAAATGTAAATGGACTGAATGCTCCAATAAAAAGACACAGAGTAGCTGACTGGATAAGAAAGCATGATTCACACATATGTTGCTTACAAGAGACCCACCTCACAACAAAAGACGCACATAGGTTGAAAGTAAAGGGATGGAAAAAAATCTTCCAAGCAAACAGAAAGGAAAAAAAAGCTGGGGTAGCAATACTCATATCTGATAAATTAGATTTCAAATTGAAGACCATAACTAGAGACAAAGAAGGCCACTACATAATATTGAAAGGGTCTATCCAACAGGAAGATATAACCTTGGTAAACATATATGCACCCAATATAGGAGCACCAAAATATATTAAAAATCTTCTGGAAGACTTCAAAGGAGAAATCGACCACAATACAATCATAGCAGGAGACTTCAACACCCCACTGACATCACTGGATAGATCATCTAGACAAAAAATCAACAAGGAAACAGAGACTCTAAATGAAGCACTAGATCAAATGGATTTAATAGATATATACAGAGAACTACACCCCAAAACTGCAGAATTCACATTCTTCTCAAATGCACATGGGACATTCTCAAAGATAGACCATATGTTAGGGCACAAACTAAGTCTCTACAAGTTCAAGAAGATTGAAATCATATCAAGCATCTTCTCAGACCACAATGGCATGAAACTAGAAATCAACTGCAACAAGAACATGCAAAAACATATGAACACATGGAGGCTAAATAGCATGTTACTGAACAATGAATGGGTTACCATGGAGATCAAGGAAGAATTTAAAAAATTTCTGGAAACCAATGAAAATGAACACACAACAACGCAAAACCTATGGGATACTGCGAAAGCAGTTCTGAGAGGGAAGTTCATAGCACTACAGGCCCACCTTAAGAAAGAAGAAAAATTTCTAATTGACTACCTAACCTCACAACTTAAAGAACTGGAAAGCAAACAAAAAGAAAACCCTAGAGCAAGTAGAAGGAAGGAAATAATAAAGATCAGAGCAGAAATAAATGACATGGAGACCAAAAAAGCAATTCAAAGGATCAATAAAACAAAAAGCTGGTTCTTTGAAAAGATAAACAAGATTGATGGACCCTTAGCTAGACTCACCAAGAAACAAAGAGAGAGAACCCAAATACACAAAATCAGAAATGAAAGAGGAGAAGTAACAACTGACACCACAGAAATACAAAGGATCGTTAGCAAATACTATGAACATTTGTATGGCAACAAATTCGACAATCTAAGCGAAATGGACACATTTCTAGAAACACATAGTCTCCCAAAACTGAATCGGAAAGAGATAGAAAACTTGAACAGGCCAATAACAACGAAGGAAATTGAAGATGTAATCAAGACTCTCCCAGCAAACAAAAGCCCAGGCCCTGACGGCTTCACGGGGGAGTTTTACCGAACATTCAAAGAAGAACTAACACCCATTCTCCTCAAACTATTCCAAAAAATTCAAGAAGAAGGAAGACTTCCAAACTCGTTTTATGAGGCCAGCATAATTCTCATCCCAAAACCAGAAAAAGACACTACAAAGAAAGAAAACTACAGGCCAATATCCCTGATGAACATAGATGCCAAAATCCTGAACAAAATACTAGCAAATCGGATCCAGCAATACATCAAGAAAATTATTCACCATGACCAAGTGGGATTCATCCCAGGGATGCAAGGCTGGTACAACATACGCAAATCAATAAATGTGATACATCACATAAACAAAATGAAAGATAAAAACCACATGATCATATCAATAGATGCTGAAAAAGCATTTGACAAAATCCAGCACCCATTTCTGTTAAAAACGCTCAGCAATTTAGGAATAGAGGGATCATATCTCAACATTATAAAGGCCATATATGAAAGACCTACAGCCAACATCATACTCAATGGACAAAAACTAAAAGCATTTCCCTTAAGAACAGGAACAAGACAAGGATGCCCACTTTCACCACTCTTATTTAACATAGTACTGGAAGTCTTAGCCACAGCAATCAGACGTGAAGAAAAAATAAAAGGGATCCAAATTGGAAAGGAGGAAGTGAAACTGTCATTATTCGCAGATGACATGATATTATACATAGAAAACCCTAAAGACTCCATCAAAAATCTACTAGCCTTAATAAATGAATTTGGCAAAGTAGCAGGATACAAAATTAACGTCAAGAAATCGACGGCATTCTTATACACCAATGATGAACTCACAGAAAGAGAAACTAAAAAAACAATCCCATTTACCATCGCGGCAAAGAAATTAAGATACCTAGGAATAAACTTAACCAAAGAAGTAAAGGACCTATTTACAGAAAACTACAGGACATTGAAAAAAGAAATAGAGGAAGATATAAAAAAGTGGAAGCACATACCTTGTTCATGGATTGGAAGAATTAACATCATTAAAATGTCCATACTACCCAAAGCAATCTACAGATTTAATGCAATCCCCATCAAAATACCAACGACATATTTCACAGAACTAGAACAAATACTTCAGAAGTTCATATGGAACCAAAAAAGACCCCGAATAGCTACAGCAATCTTGAAAAAGAAGGACAAAGTAGGAGGGATCACAATACCGGACATCAGGTTATACTACAAAGCTACTGTAATCAAAACAGCCTGGTACTGGCACAAGAACAGGCACATAGACCAGTGGAACAGATCAGAGAATCCGGAAATTGACCCAAGACAGTATGCTCAATTAATATTTGACAAAGGTGGTAAGAGCATACAATGGAGCAAAGACAGCCTCTTCAATAAATGGTGTTGGGAAAATTGGACAGCTACATGCAAAAAAATGAAACCAGATCATCAACTTACACCATACACAAGAATAAACTCAAAATGGATAAAAGACTTAAATGTGACTCATGACTCCATAAGAATCCTAGAAGAAAATGTAGGCAACAAAATTTCAGACATCATACGCAGCAAAATTTTCACTGATATATCACCTAAGGCAACAGAAATAAAGGAAAAAATAAACACATGGGACTACATCAAACTCAAAAGCTTCTGCACAGCAAAAGAAACAACCATCAAAGTGGAAAGGCAACCTACTGTATGGGAGAGCATAATTGCCTATGATATATCAGATAAGGGACTAATTTCCAAAATATATAGAGTGCTCATACATCTCAACAAAAGGAAGACAAAGAACCCAATTAAAAAATGGGCAGAGGAACTAAATAGACACCTCTCCAAACAGGACATACAAACGGCCAAGAGACATATGAAGAAATGCTCAACTTCACTAATCATCAGAGAGATGCAAATTAAAACAACAATGAGGTATCACCTCACACCTGTCAGAATAGCCGCCATTAACAAAGCATCAAACAACAAGTGTTGGCGAGGATGTGGAGAAAAGGGGACTCTAGTACACTGCTGGTGGGAGTGCAGACTGGTGCAGCCACTATGGAAAACACTATGGCGTTACCTCAAAAAATTAAAAATTGAATTACCATTTGACCCAGTGATCCCACTCCTAGGAATATACCCGAAGAAACCTGAAACACCAATCAGAAAGAATACATGTACCCCCATGTTCATAGCAGCGCTATTTACAATAGCGAAGATCTGGAAACAGCCCAAATGTCCATCAGTAGACGAATGGATAAAAAAGCTGTGGTACATATACACAATGGAGTACTATGCAGCGTTAAGAAAGGACGATCTCTTATCCTTTGCGTCGACATGGGAGGACCTGGAAACTATTATCCTAAGTGAAACAAGCCAAGCAGAGAAAGACAAACATCATATGATCTCACTTATTTCTGGAATATAATGAACATAACAGTGTGAGGAGCAGGGTAGTCCGGGGGACGTGGAAGTGGGGTACAGGCTGACATCTGCCAGAAGAGGGGGCGGGGGAGGGGAGAGATGAACACAGAACTTGTACGTATGTACTCATAACCAATGGACATGGACAACAAAACGGGGACGGGACAGGGAGGGAGGGGGAGGAGGGTGTCAATGGGGGAAAAAAGGAGAAACATCTGTAACAAAAGTAAATTAATAAAAAAAAAATAATAAAAAGGGAAAAAATTATTTTAAAAAAATAAAACAAAGTCCCCTAATTTGCAAGCCAGTTTGCCTTCTTTTTCTAGTATACCATAGGGATTTATAAATTGCCCCACAATCACAAAGATCTACAAACACAATTCCAGAACTGGTCACCACAACTGCTACCTCTTAATTTTTGTTTTTTGGTGCTTGTGGTTCACCCATAGATCTGTTTCTTTGCTAAGAATGCACCTTAAAATCCATGGCCTTGACCTCACATACAAAACAGAAGAGCAAAGCTAGAGTTTGTTAAGTAGTAAAGCCATGAGTCTAAGCTTTAAGTCCAGCAGCTGGCTCTTTTGAATACTTACAATATATCCATATATTTCAGGTACTGTGCTGAGTGTTTTATCTACAACACCTAAATGAATTCTTACAATCATTCCGCAAAGTAGGTCCTTTCATCCCCAATTTATAGATGAGGACATTGAGGCTTAGAAAATGTAATCAGTTTACCTAAGGTCACATAGCTAGTAAGACTAAGTAAATTTAACTGTATGAATGTATGTTTGGTTCAAATGCATATATCAAATGATGGATATTTAAGGAATTATGTTCTTGTATGTTTCCATCATTTCCAAGTACCAAATAGCATTTTTGATAGATATTTTTCTAGCTTCTTCTAAATGATTTATGATCTTATTCCCACTAACAGGCCTAGAACATTTCACACCATTATCTCAGAGGCCTCCTACATAAAATATTCAGTGTCATCAAAGGCCCACATTGAACAGAATGGAAAACAGAACAATATTATTGAACCAATTATATAGATTGTTGCTGAGAGATTAATCATAAGGTTCTACACTACTGAAAAGCATCAAAATGTAACTGTCATACTCCAGAAATATAATGAACATCTGAAATGTAATCTTACCTGAGAATTTTCATCTAAGTTTTCCAAATGTTTTATTTTTTGTTTTATTTGAGCTATATTCCCTGTGACATCTGCCAACTCTGCTTGTTGAATTAATAGAAGTTCAACTTCACGCACAAGCTAAAAATAGGAATAAAATTACTCTTTAAAGCATATAAATTATTAAACATTTCCCTTAATAATCAGGTTTTATAGGAAATACTATTAAATAAGAACACCAATATAAAAAAATTTGCATATATGGAAAATACCTTAGGTTAGTTTATTTATAGTAATTGGTATAATCTGTTAAAATTTAACCTTCTAGATATCAATGTGTACTGATTATTTATAAAATATCACTATGTACATATGAGAACATGTACATGTGGACATGTATTTAAGTATGTATATGTGTATATACCTGTGTGTGTGTGTGTGTATATATATATATATATATATATATATATATATATATTCCCTAGCTCTATGGTGAACAGTTCTAGAAACAACAACCCTTTAGTAGCAATGAGCACACTCAGCACCCAGATCTTTGTCTTTAATATCATTTCCCAGAAAAAGAAACCAGAGCTTCTCAGGAAAATGACTGATTCCAGGTCTGAGGCAGAATAGGAATAAGATGAGCTTGGACCATCTCTTTATGTTAGAAAGTAGTGATAAAAATAATGTTTGGACATATTACCAGGACACAGTAGCCAGTTTGAAACACCAAAATAGTTAAGAACAGTAATAAATTATAAACCATTGAAAATATAGGAGGCCATGAACCCCAAAAATAGATAAATAAATGGGGAGAAGGGAAAGCCCTTGCTTACAGTAGCTTGCCAAAGTGGACTAGTAAATGTAGAGGGGATACTAGAGATAAAAAGTCAGCATTTCACAACTATTATACTAAAGACTGGTTGAAGCAAAAATGATCAATTGATATTACACTTACAGTGATCTTTTGATGAGAAGCAAGATATTTGCATGGCCTTAAATTTTCTCCCCACACATTTCCTACTAGATTCAAGTGGAAAAAAGTAACTGTACAGTGGAGAAATTCAATAGCATTCTAACTGGGTGATCAAAATCCACATCAACAATGAGGGACAGGTAAATTTCATTTACTTCCAGATGTGATACCCTCAGAAGACACATCACATATATGGTATTCTAGATGGTCATACACAGATTAATCTAATCATGAGAAAATGTCAAACTCAAAAAGATGAATATATTATTTTAAAAAGAACTGTATTATACTGTTGTCTGTTTATGAGGTTTTTCTTTTTGCTTAATCCCTTCACCTTTTCCACCCAGCACCCCCAACACCCTTCCTTGTGACAGCTGTCAGTCTGTTCCATGTATCTATGCCTCTGTTTCTATTTTGTTCATCAGCTGATTTTGTTTATTAGATTCCACATATAAATCAAATCACACGATACAATATACAGATGATATATTATAGAATTGTATACCTGAAACCTGTATCATTTTATTACCACAATAAATTCAATTAAAAATAAAATAAAAAAAATAAAAAGGACTGTATTATTCAAAAATGTCAATGTCATAAAAGACAAGGAATGGCTATAGAAATGCTCTAGATTAAAGGTAACTAAGGAGACATGACAACTTAATGCAATACATGACCCTCTAGACTGGATTCTGTGCTGGACTGGGAGGAAATAATGTAAAGGATAGTATCACCCTGGCTGGTGTGGCTCAGTTGGTTGGAGCGCCATCCAGTCCACCAAAGGGTCACAGGCTCAATTCCCAGTCAGGGCACATACCCAGGTTGTGGGTTCGATCCCCAGTCAGGGCATGTATGGGAAGTAACCAGTCAATGTTTCTCTTTCAGATTGATGTTTCTTTCTATCTCTCTCCTTCTCTCTCTCTCTCTCTCTCTCTCTCTCTCTCTCTCTCTCTCTCTCTCTCTCTCTAAAAAAACATCAATTAAAAAAAAAAGGATAGTACCAAGTCAATTGACAAAATTGGAATACTGATGGTCGGTAATACAAAACTATTGCAGTATTGTTAAATGTACTGAATTTGATAACTGTACTATGATTATGCAACAGAATATTCCTATTCTGTATATTCAAAAATATCACAAGTTTGACAATATTCAAAATTTCATGTAAGTTTGAAATTGCCAAACAAGTTTTTAAGTTAACTTCCTAAATATACAGAGTCTATCTTCTATCTGATGTCACTATGAGATACAGATCGTGTCAGTGAGATTACAATCCATTACAAAAAACAACAATACTGCCAAGAGGTCCAAGTTGTGGGCTCGATCCCCAGTAGGGGGCATGCAGGAAGCAGCAGATCGATGTGTTTCTCTCACATTGATGTTTCCATCTCTCTCTCCCTCCCTCTCTCTAAAAAATCAATACAATATAAACAAACAAAAGAAAAAACAATAATACTGATTAGAGGTAACAATGACCTGAAGAAACAGAATATAACTGCAGGATAAAAATTTAGTATGGATGCAAATTAAGATATAAATAGAAGCATAATAGGTATGTTCAGGAAAAGTGTTGTTTTTTAATGTGTTCAGTTGGGGAGGAGGAAGAGACACAAATATCTGGAAGGACCAAGAGCAATTTGACTTATTCTTACTTTAAGGACGATTTCATGGAGAGCGTGATATTTTAAAATTTGTTTGAATCACAGGAGGGAAAGGGCTGGTAGTAACTGAGCCCTGTGTCCAGAATGCAGTGCCCCTCCCTAACCTAATCCTGCTAGAACAAATGAAATACCAAGTAAGTATGCCACTCATGGGTAGAAAAAAAGCTGGCCACATGGAAGAGAAAAAAAGAAATGAGTTTTCCTTGGATTCCCTAGTAACATATATGAAAGAGACTGTGAGGAGCTTGGACATGACTGCAAAGAAAGGAAAAAACTAAATCTAGTATGGTAACAGAGCTGAGAGATTGTTACAGAGCAAGCTGAAGATGAATACCAGAGGTCATGTATCTCAGCTAAAGGGCAGTATTCCAGTTACTGAACTTTCAGCAAGTGGTTATTTTGAAAGACGTGATCTTCTTCAAAAAAGTTTTTCTTATTTGAAAAATGAACTTTTGCTCAGTCATCCTCTTGAATTATCAGAAGAAAAGTTTCAGATCAACCAAGATAAAATGAATTTTTCCACACTGAGAAACATCCAGGGTCTGCTTGCTCCACTAAATTTCAAATGGAATTCAAGGCAGCGCAACAGGTTCAGTGTCTTCCATCTTTTCCAAGCTGAAGCCTTTCACTAATATTGTGAGAGGTGATGAGACTATTGGATTTGAAGATATTCTCAATGATTCATCACAAAGTGAAGTAATGGGAGAACCATACTTGATGGTGAAATATAAACTCGGTTTACTATAATGCAGTGTGCTGATCATGGAAATGGAGGGGCTACAACTTGTTTATAGTCATCTTTTTACTATGTGTCATTTTATGTATATAACATTAAAAGTACTCACACATGAGAATTGTTGCCTAAATAGCATCTGATCACTTTAAATTATTTGGATCTTTGTTTTATAACCCTGTGACAGTTGAAAGCACTAGAGATGATTTTAAAACTCCTGATTTATATGGAAACAATAGCTTTTTATGTCTTTAAAAAACCGTTGCTAATCAATATTATAAAACTCATAATGGGTTCCAATTTAACCTATTTTATATGTATTCCATAAATTGAATTTTGAATAACTATTATCAGTATTTGAGTCTGCAGTCTTCATAGTAAGCCTCTTTTAGAGTAAACATCTATAACTGACTTCAGTGGTAATACTTCAAATTAAGTACAAAATCAGATATTTATATTTTGCCTTGTTTGGGTAAAATTAGTAATGATAATAATAATATTTGCTTTAGTGCAGCTACTTTAGAAGTATAGCTATTCTTTGATTTTTTTCAGGTTGAAAAGTATAAGTTCAGAGTTTTTTATTTTAGTCTTGTCTTTAAAGTAAAAAATTAAATAAAGCAACCAGCAACTTAAAACAAACAACAACAAAAAACTAATTCTATGTCTCCTGACTATATATAATGTACTTTCCAGAAGGATCTAACTGAATATACTTTTAACCTTTTAAATAATGTATAACTAAACATTATTTAATTTAATCCATCAGGCTTTTCATAAGTATAAATTGCTGGATCAGAAAAAAAGATTTATTAGATCATGTTAAATATAGTCAGTAGAGGAATATAGTATTTTTAAAAATCAAGAAGGAAATTGATACTATTTCCTTGGGAAACTATCTCATAGTCTGAAAGCATTTTATATTTAAAATAAATTTAAATAACAAACGAAAGGGTAGATTGCAACTTTGTCCCTCTCATATATGTTAGCACATAACTGCTCTTTTGAAGGAACTGAGTAAGCCACAGAAGTAGAAGTCTTGGCATTTAGTAGCTGTTTTCTTCATTCAAGGCCAAGGTTCACTCACAATTGCCTCCTTTTTTTCCTCCATCTCTCTGTGGGCTTAAATGGTCATCTTGTGAGACTGTATTTCTAATGATCAAGGAATAAAAACCTCTGACATAATGAAAAGAATTGTTTAGCCCTGGCCAGTGTGGCTCAGTTGGTTGGAGCATCATCCTGTGCACTGAAGTGTCATGGGTTCGATCCCCAGTCAGGGCACATGCAGGAAGCAACCAATGAGTGTTCCTCTCTCCCTCCTTTCCTCTCTCTAAAATCAATTAAAAAAAAAAGTGTTTAACTGACCTCTTGAAAATCCTGTTCAAACTTCCATAGTTGCAGATACTGCTCCATTTTTAGTTGGTGTTTTTCCCAAAATTCATCAAAAGCAATTTCCATATCATGTACTTGAGTCAGCAATCTTAACAAAGAAAAGTCATAGAATTCCTTAAAAACAAAAGCTTGTTTTATAGGTATAGATAAATCTGATCTGGACATTATGAATTATAGGCAAAGTCACAGCCCATGACACTTGGTCCAAGTAGAGACCATCAGTGTCCACAGAACCTTGTCTGTAAGCAAACCAACTTCTGTGAGATAACTCAGCAATGAGTTCTCAGATATCTAGAGATCCAGGAATACTTTAACACTTAACAGATTGCAGCAAAAATGAGTAATTCTCTTTCAAAAATATAAAATAAGTAACTCTATGCCCAAAAGAAAGCACTCACTTATTAACAGTTTGCCAGTCACCACTTATTTGCTGATGATGTTCAAGTCTTGTACTGACAGCTTCTTCAGTGCCAGGCACTTTCAGATTTGTTAGCAGAAGTTTTCCTTCTTTGTTTACAGCTGTAATATCATTCTGTACAAAGTTACAATAGGATGTATCAAATACCTGCTAGTAGTCTAATTTGAATGACCTGAAGAGAAGGAAGCATATACCTACAGCATACAGAATAGAAACAGTAGTTCTAGAATGGCCTTTGCTTTCATAACTGAAAAGTCAAGGAATATTTCAGTACCACTGAATCCAAAAGTTGTGAGACTCTCCAAGAAAACTCTTTCCGTTGAGATGGATGTTGCAAACACAATTTCTATAAGATCTTTACAGGCAGAAGTACCCCATGCACTGTTTGTAACCTCCTTCTCTTACTGGTAGAAGTTCTGAATTATTCTAGTCTGTTAATATTTTTAATGTACTGCAATAAAGCAGTAGCAGCATAATAAAGAGTACCACACTAGAAATCATACAGTAACAAATAATATCTAATGTATATTCAGATATAGTTAGATACCTTTCCTACTAATCCTTAATTGTTACTCATCACTGCCTGCCATAAGTATTATGTACACATTTGGATTAATTAATTAATCATGAAGCATATGCTTCTATTCAGAAGGTCTTAACCTTGGAGAGTGGATTCTTCAAGCATGTAAGAGTGATCTATGACTTTCTTCAGGAGATCTAAAAATTTGGGTGTATATGTATTTTTCTGGGAACAAGTTCCATGACACCACCACCAATATGAAAAAGAAAAAAACACTGCAGCCTGGCCGGTGTGGCTCAGTGGTTGAGCGTCGACCCATGCACTAAGAGGTCGCCAGTTCGATTCCTGGTCAAGGCACATGCTCAGGTTGTGGGCCAAATCCCCAGTGGGGGGCATGCAGGAGGCAGCCAATCAATGTTCTCTCTCATCAATTTTTCTATTTCTCTCTCTTTAAAATCAATAAAGAAAAAAAACAACAAAAATATTAAGAGCTATTGCCAACTATGTGCCAAACACTGTGGTACATAAAACACATATTTTACTTCATTTCATCCTCACAACAACCCTACAAGGTATGCATGTATCATCATCATCAACCTCATTGTACATAGAAAAAAAAACTTAGAGAGGGTAAGCAAATTACCCAATCGCACAGCTTGTGAGAAACAGAGTTTTCTTTCCTAGAACAGAGTTTTGCTTTTTGATTATGATTCAAATCTTCACTTGTTCTCCTCTTAATTTAAAAATTGTCACCTCTACATAGAGCTTGTATCTGTCAGTGCCCCAGCAAGCCTATTATCATATGAAGAACATGAGTTCTACAGGAAAGCCTAATCCTTGTTCAGATCATTCATAACCTTTTTGGAAAAGTGACTCTAAAGTACGTGGTGATGGTCTGAATTGTGACTCAGAAGCCTTCACAACCCAACACTCCAGACAACTGGGTAGGAGAGCAAAATCAACTTCCTATTTATTCTAGAATACATCAAGAACTAGTACTCTGTGGAAAAGAAAGCTTGTAATCAGTTTATCAATGTTTGGCTTAGTCCAAATACTAGTATATGGCAGAGTTGGGACAAGAAATCAGGCTTCCTAACTGTTCATCAAGTTCTCCATTTTACATCCTACTTGTGGTAGATATTAAAAGAGAACACCTGTGTGCCTCTTGATACTCTAACTTTCCAAATGAGAAGACTTTTCCACAGGATAACTAATATGTGGTAACGAAAATGACTGTGGATTTCTTATTCTGGAGCATTTATAAACTATTCTATTTAAAAAAAACAAAAAACAAACAACTTCTCAAGAGAACGCATCATTTACAAAGGAGACACTTAAATTCAACATATCCATGACACTCTCCTCTTGTCAAGAATTCATTTTTATTCAAGTTTTTATTAGTGTGCTTTATAATATATAAATATAGCTTTTGTTTCCCTACCCAATAATCAGTGTAAAATAGACAAACTGAACACCTCTCTAGAAAAAGACCATGGATAACATGTGATTGTCCCCTCTAGCTGACATACCTTCAACAGGTGATACCTTTCAGTACAAATTACAAGAATTTCTTCTGTTGAAGAAATATCATCAGGTAATTCTGTCTCAGCCAGTTCGGTTCCAAAGGATTGTAACATTTGAGCCATTTCTTTCACTGTGAGGGCAAAATTTTCTATAGCCTGCAAAGGACCAGTAATTTTTAAATTCTGTAGAAACTCTGCCAGCATAACAAAACATGGGTCAGTAATTGCATTTACTTTTATTTAGGTATGACAGCAAACACATATACTATGAACTCTCCTCTGCTAAGGAAAGTTGGCATTGCCCTTGGCAATCAACTCTAACTTTGTATCTAAGCCTCCAAAAACTATAGTCAGGTAAAGAGTCTTCTTACATGACTTTTATCTACATTTCTATACTTACTTCTTGGACACCGATGAAAACTCTCATTTGGTTGCCTCCTGTACGTGACCTGACCAGGGATCAAACCCACAACCTAGATGCCATGTACTGAGTAATTTATTTTATGATCTTGAAAACCACAGTGTTTTCCTTATCCTAGTAAGCTCTGCAATTGTAAAATTGGCTTATATTAACTTTACTTCTGAAGAGAGATGAAAACATAAAAGCCACTTTATATTTATTCTAGTTTATGAAAAAGTATTAGCATTCCAAGCAAGGTGATGGAATGAGTGATGAAGGAAAATCCAGTCACAACAATTCATTTCAGGTTCTGTTGCCCTAAAATGTCAAGTAAGATTTTGCTGTTTACTTTGTTTCCAAAATCAATTACTCAGAGAAAGAAGGACAACATATAGAGACCATATAAATCCCCTTTTTACCGCACAGCTCAAGGTATCTGCTCTTTTACTTATATCTTTATGTTATTTAAGGCTAGCCACTCCTAATGTTCACAATATGTCTTCATATGAATGAATAGGACCATCGAATGAAGAATAAGCATGAGGGCCCTGGCCGGTGTGCTCGGTGGTTAGAGTATTGGCCCATGCACTGAAGGGTCTCAGGTTTGATTCCCGTTCAAGGGCACGTACCTGGGTTGCGGGTTCGATCCCCAGCCAGGTCAGGGCGCATGAGAGAGGCAACCAATCCATACGTCTCTCTCTTTCTCTCTCCTCCCTCCCTCCATTCCATTCTCTCTATGAATCAATGGAAAAAATATCCTTGGGTGAGGATTAACAACAAAAAAAGAATAAACATGAGGAAAATAGAATCCTGGTTTAATTAAATATAATTTCATTACTTCCTTCAGAAGGTTCCTGTATCTCTTGGATTTGGAGTAAAAGTTCTTATACCACAAACTCACCCCTGTGAGGTGCAGGGCCTTTGCCTATCTGCAAATTTCTAAAACAGAAGGAGTCTTTGCTACAAATCTAACTGCCTCAGGAGCACTACTATGATGGTAAGATTAACAATATGATTTGCATTTTTAAAAAATCTTTACCCAAGGATATGTTTAGAGAGAGGAAGGGAAGAACGGAGGGAGGGAGGGAGAGAGAGAGAGAGAGAGAGATCAATTGGTTGCCTCCTGTACGCAACCCGACCTGCAACCATTTTGGTGTATAGGACAACATTCCAAGCAACTGCATAACTGGCCAGGGCATGATTTACATATTTTGAGGGCCCGCCATATACCAGGCACCATGCTTAACATTTTACATTTGTTATCTCATTTAATCTACCCAATATCCCTATGAGTTAAAGTATTAGTATTCACATTTTACAACGGGGAACACTGAGACTTAGAGAGGTTATATAACTTGTGCAAGGTTACACAGCTAAAAATTATCAGTGCTAGGATTTGAATCCCAATCCTTTGTTCTTCAAATTACTACATGGCCACAGGAGGGGCTAGGCAGAGGAAGATCTCCTTATTCCCTAGGCCTCTCCTTCAATTGCCATTCTCAGTGACTCTTCATCATTTCTAGATATTTCCTATAGAAGTAAATCAAGATGTTGAATTATATATGCTTTTAAAAACTAGAAGCCCCAGAAATCTGTTTTTCCCAAAGAGGAAAAGAATTCTAGCACTAGATTTTAAAGCTAACATGAATTATAAGCTCTACAGTAAATGCAAAAGAAACATACATTTCTGAAGATGATCCATTCACTGTGGCAGTACTGCAAGGTGCCGCCTAACTCAGGGGTTAATTGCTTATCATCAATGTATGTCAGCAAATCACTAACTGAGCTCAGCATAACAACCTATATAAATAAGCAAGAAAGATACTGTTAACTACCCTTTGTGGCATCCTTCCATTTAACTGTGCAATGAATTTTAGCATCCATATAGCAGAAATGTATCTCTTATAAACAGTTCTAACAATTCTCTCCTGTACATCCCCACACACATGTATGCACTACCTTCTTTAGGTAATAACAATTTTCATTTACAAAACAGCTCTCTGTAAAGCAAAATTAATCTCCATAGAAACCCAAACGACTGGTTCTTCTTTATTTAAAATTTTGCATTATTAATGGTGAACCTTCTGTAAGAATGTTATGCCTACCACAAAGTAAAAGGGCTTTATGTAGTCAGTTACAATTTATCAGGAGAGACTGATCTTTGCAAAAGTATCAAAATTTATGAGCACTCTATTCCTAGTTCTAAAAATGTATAGAAATATTTTAATAAAACAAAAACATGATACTCTGAATTAGCTCAGGATGTAAGTTCATAGGAGTTCAAACACATAAAACACATACTCATTATTTTCTAAAATGCAATGTCTTGATTTTACACATGCATTCACATATAGAGGGTGAGGCAAAAGTAGGTTTACAGTTGCTTGTATGGAAAATAATACAATAATCAATAAATAATAATATAAAAATAAACTCTTTCGCTTAGTCACAATTATAAACCTACTTTTGCCCCACCCTATATGTATATAACAGCAGAAGGAGAAGACTTTTAGGCATTTTAAATGTGTATTATTGAAAGACAAATTCTATTTTTTTCTTTTAAATTCTTTGTAAGCACATATAAAACATCAACAGCATGGTGCAAGGTCTTCATGAGAATAAAAGGGACAAAACATTTTTTAAAATATACTCTTACTGGTAGTTTGAGCATGAAATCGTCCTGACTAAATCGAAATCCAATGTCTGTGAAAGTTCGTTGAAGAAAACTGGTTGGACGCAGAACCAATACCAGGTGTAAAGTCCCAGGGAAGGAAGCCTGTAAAAAGAAAGAATACAAGAAAGAAAGAAAAAATTGTCAAAACATGCACTCAACTGAGGACATATGATAAAATTGTAATGAAAGGAAACAAATCTTAATGTCATAAAAGTCACTAAAAAGACAGACTTTAAAAATGGATGTTGATAAAATCTAAAAACATGAAAATAAAAATAAAACCATTGTAAGGTCATAATGTCAGGTCTTTGCAATGCTCATGGCATGGAATTTTCTTACACTAAAGTAAATCCCAAGTTACGAATAATTTAATTCTTTTTTTTTTCTTACTTTCTTTATTTTTATTGTGGGTTTTTTTATTGCTGAAAATAATACAGATGTCCCCCTTTTTTTCCCATTGACCCACTCCCACTCCCCTCCTGCTTTGCCCAACGTAATGTCTGTGTCGATTGGTTGTGAATATATGCATATAAGTTCTTTGATGTATCTCTTCAAACTCCTCTCACCCCCCCCATCCCTCTGAGGTTTCTCAGTCTGTTCCCTACTTCCATGTCTCTGGATCTCTTTTGGTTGACAGTTTATTTTATTCATTATGTTCCACAAATAAGTGAGATCATGTGGTACTTGTCTTTCTCTGACTGGCTTATTTCACTTAGCATAATACTCTCCAGGTCCCTCCATGTGGTCTCAAAGGGTAAGAGATCTCCCTTTCTTACAGCTGCATAGTATTCCATTGTATAAATGCATGAGAGCTTTTTTATCTACTCATCTACTGATGCACACTTGAGCTGTTTCCAGATCTTAGCAACTGTAAATAGTGCTGCTATGAACATAAGGGTGCATATATTCTTTATGATTGGTGTTTCAGGCTTCTTAGGATATATTCCTAGAAGTGGGATCACTGGATCAAATGGCAGGTCCATTTTTAATTTTTTGAGGAAATATCATATTTTCCATAGTGGCTACAACAATCTGCATTCCCACCAGCACTGTACTAGAGTTCCCTTTTCTCCACATCCTTGCCAGCACTTGTTAAATAATTAAACTCTTAAGCTTCATTTTAAAGTTAGTTTTTGTACTCAAATTGTATTTATTCCATATAAAACAAAATTAGGAGGCAGATTCCTAGGGTAGCCCAAAAAGTCAAAGGGAGCTAAAATACTGTATATTTGTAGTAAACAATAAAAGAAAAGTATATTATGAACTCAATTTTTTTTTCATTCAAGCAACATCCACTGAATATCTTTTGTGTCCAGTTCATGTATTTAAGTAAATAATTATCAGGCACTAATTGCATTCAGTGTACACAAATTAATAAAATATAGTCTCTACCCTTATTGAAACAAAATGACAGTCTAATAGTGGAGCCCATTAATATTCATTAGCTCTATAGCATGATAAGTTGATAAGTGAAACAAGGGAATTAGAATAATATACAACAGGAAGTGGTAGCACTGAGCATCCCAGACCTAGGAATGTCAAGAACGGTTTTGAGGCATAAAGAGGAATTAATTGGGATAACAGAGTATTGTACTGGTGCACTAATGTTTCCCCAGCTTCTAGAATACTAGCACATAGTTGGTGGTAAGGAAATAATTGCTAAATGAAAGATTGCAAAAGACAGGGAGGGAACAATGCAAAATTAGTGAGGGATAGATTAGTATAGAACAATAATAATAAACCACCACATATCAAATGCTTACTCTATGCCAAGTATTTTTACCAACATTATCATAGCTCCTCTTCATAATAATTCTTTGAAGTAGTTAGGCTATTCTCTTTTACAAATAAAGAAATTGAGATTCAGAAAGTTTAAGTATAATTTGATCCAGCTGGTGAAGTCTTAATTTACACCTGAGTCTGTGCTTTAAATCACTATACTACCCCACTTCTTCAACAGGTTGCAATCAGGAGAGCTAGAGGAAAATGATGCTGGGAATGTAGCAATGGGAGATACTGCTAAAAGGATAGGCAGAAGTCAGTTCAGTAAAGGCCTTGGGTTTTCTCCTAGAAGCAAGGGGAGACTCTAAAAGGTTTTAAGTAGCAGAGCAACATGATAAGTTTGCATTTTAGGAGGATCACTCTGGATTTGGACAAGAGTGAAAGCAGGTAAGCCAGGAGGCTCCCAACTCTGCATTCCAAGTCTGCACTTCTTTCTCTCCTTCCTTGTAAATACATTTGCTGATGGACATCACCTGGATGTCTTGGTCGCACTTCCAACCAAACATGTCCAGGAATGGGAATCAGTATCTTATCGCCCTCCTTACAACCTACTTCTCCTGTGTTTCTTATGTTAGTTACTTAAGCCAGAAATCTGTAGACTGAGTTCCTAGTTTTTCCTTTCTGATCAGGCACATTCAGTCATCATGTCTTGCAGATTGTATCTCCCAAATTCTACACTCATCCCTGCTGTTATTGATTCAGCTCAGGAATATTTCATCCCTGACTTGGTTATTGTACAGGCCAACCTCAAGAAAGAAGAAAAATTTCTAATTGACTTTCTAACCCTACAACTTAAAGATTTAGAAAGTTTAAAAAAAGATAAACCCAGAGCAAGTAGAAGGATATAAATAATAAAGGTCAGAACAGAAATAAATGACATAGAAACTAAAAAAAAAAAAAAAAATTTAAAAGATCAATGAAACAAAGAGCTGGTTCTTAGAAAAGATAAACAAAGTTGATGGACCCTTAGCCAGACTCACCAAGAAACAAAAAGAGAAGACCGAAATAAACAAAATCAGAAATGAAAGAGAAGAAGTAACAACTGACACCACAGAAATAGAGAGGATCATTAAAAAATACCATGAACAATTATATGCCAACAAATTGGACAATCAAGGCGAAATGGACAAATTTCTAGAAACACAGTGTCTCCCAAAACTGAACTGGGAAGAGATAGAAAACTTGAACAGACCAGTAACAACTAAGAAAATTGAAGATGTAATCAAGAAACTCCCAGCAAACAAAAGCCCAGGCCCAGGTGACTTCACGGGGGAGTTTTACTGAACCTTCAAATAAGATCTAACACCGATTCTCCTCAAACTGTTCCAAAAAATCCAAGAAGAAGGGAGACTTCCAAACTCAATTTGTGGGGCCAGCATAATTCTAATTCCAAACCCAGATAAATACACTACAAAGAAAGAAAAATACAGGCCAATATCCCTGATGAACATAGATGCCAAAATCCCTAGCAAAATATTAGCAAATCGGATTCAGCAATATATCAAAAAAATTATTCACCATGACGAAGTGGGATTCATCCCAGGGATGCAAGGATGGTACAACATTCGTAAATCAATCAACGTAATACACCACATAAACAAAATGAAAGATAAAAACCATATGTTCATATCAATAGATGCTGAAAAAGCATTTGACAAAATTCAGCACCCATTTCTGATAACAAAGCTCAGCAATGTGGAAATAGGGGGATCATATATCGACATTATAAAGGCCATATATGAAAAACCTACAGCCCACATCATACCCAATGGGCAAAAACTAAAAGCATTTCCCTGAAGAACAAGAACAAGACACGTAGGCCCACTTTCGCCATTCTTATTTAACGTAGTACTCGAAATCTTAGCCACAGCAATTAGACAAGGAGGAAAAATAAAAGGGATCCAAATTGGAAAGGAGGAAGTGAAACTGTCATTATTTGCAGATGACATGATACTGTACATGGAAAACCCTAAAGACTCCATCAAAAATCTACTAGAGCTAATAAATGAGTTTGGCAATGTAGGAAGACACAAAATTAACATCAAGAAATCAACAGCATTATTATACACCAATAATAAACTCACAAAAACAGAAACTAAAAAAACAATCCCATTAACCATTGAAGCAAAAAAACTAAGACACCCAGGAATAAACTTAACCAAACAAGCAAAGGACCTGTTCTCAGAAAACTATAGGACATTAAAAAAAGAAATAGAAGAACATAAAAAAAGTGTCAGCATATACCTTGTTCATGCATTAGAAGAACTAACATCATTAAAATGTCCATACTACCCAAAGCAATCTATAGATTCAATGCAATCCTCATTGAAATACCAACAACATATTTCATGGGACTAGAGCAAATACTCCAAAGTTTATGGGAACTAAAAAAAGAACCCGAATAGCCAAAGCAATCTTGAAAAAGAAGAACAAAGTAGGAGGGATCACAATACTGGAAATCAGGTTATACTACAAAGGCATTGTAATCAAAACAGCCTGGTGCACAGGAACAGGCATATAGATCAATGGAACAGAACAGAGAACCCAGAAATTGGCACAAGACATTATGCTCAATTAATATTTAACAAAGGTGGCAAGAGCATACAGTGGAGTAAAGATAGCCTCCATTGTAGTGGTGCTGGGAAAATTGGACAGCTAATTGCAAAAAAATGAGGCTACACCACCAACTTACACCATACACAAGAATAAACTCAAAATGGATAAAAGACTTAAATATGACTCATGAATCTGTTAAAATCCTAGAAGTAAATGTAGGCAACAAAATATCAAACATCACATGCAGCAGAATTTTCACTGATACAATGCCTAAGGCAAGAGAAACAAAGGAAAAAAATGAATAAATGGGACTACATCAAACTAAAAAGCTCTACACAGCAAAAGAAACAACCATCAAAATGAAAAGGGAACCCACTATATGGGAGAGCATAATTGCCAACAATACATCAGATAAGGAGCTAATTTCCAAAATATATAGAGTACTCATACTGCTCAAGAAAAGGAAGACAAAGAACCCAATTTAAAAATGTGCAGAGGGAATTCCGGTCAAGATGGCGGCGTAGGTAGACGCAGTATCGCGTCCTCCCACAACCACATCAAAGTTACAACTAAACTACAGAACAACCATCATTCAAAACCACCGGAAATCAAGCTGAATGGAAGTCTGACAACTACGAAATTAAAGAAGAAGCCGCATCGAGACTGGTAGGAGGGCGGAGGCATGACGGGCTGGTCCCACACCCACGTGTGGCGGATAAAAATTAGGAGGGCACCTCAGCTGGGAAGGTCCTCCCTGAGGACTCAGGGGTCCCCATCCCACACCAGGCGCCCAGCTGAGGGCTCCAGTGCCAGGAAGAGAAGCCCCCAGAACTTCTGGCTGGAGAAACCAGTGGGAACTGAGGCTGAGGCGGCTGGAGCCCCCGGCAGCTCCTCTTAAAGGGCCCGCGCACGGACTTACTCAGACTTGCTCCCTCCGGGCTCCAGCGCGGGGGAGGCAGCCTGAGGGGCACCAGAATCATATGGGGAAGAACTGAGCTGTTAGGCATTGGCGCGAGGGCTGGAGAGGCAGCTTTCTCCTGGACCGACCTGGACAGACATGCTATCAGAGGCTTTTGTTCCTTTGGTGAGCCCTTCCCTGGGCCGGCAGACGCTGCCATTTCTAGGACTCCAGCAGCCTGGCTCACACTGTTGGCCCCGCCCTGGTGATTCCCTGAGGCCCCGCCCCACCCAACTTCCAGGCTCACCCAAGCTGTTGCCAGTTGCTTTACCATAGGATTGGCCTGTCTTGGATCCTGCTTCAGCTTTTCCTAAATTCTTTCAAACAAGCAGCATCTGGTCTCAGCTAGCCCCATACCTCTCGCTAAGTAATACATAGAAACAAACACAGGGAGGCAGCCAAAATGAAGAGACAAAGAAACAGGTCCCAAATGAAAGAACAGAACAAAACTCCAGGAAAAGAACTAAGTGAAATGGAGTTAAGCAACCTAACAGATGCAGAATTCAAAATACTGCTTATAAGGATGCTCAATGGACTTAGTGAGAACCTCAGTGAACTTAGTGAGGGCCTCAAGAGCATAAAAAGGGACCAGTCAGAAATGATGGATACACAGTTAGAAATGAAGGAGGCACTAACTGAAATAAAGAATAGCTTAGGACTTCTGGTCAAGATGGCGACCTAGGTGGACGCGGAACCGCGTCCTCCTACAACCACATCAAAGTTACAACTAAATCACAGAATAACTATCTCTTAAAGACCGCATGAAATCAAGCTGAATGGAAGCCCTGCAACTATGAAATTGAAGAAGCAGCAGAATGGAGACGGCATACTGCTCTCCAGGACCCTCCTTGTTGCCTGAAAGGAAACATGATCCTGCAGCCAGGGGCACCTGCGGAAGCTGAGAGACCCCCCCACCACGGAGGAACCCAGGAGCGAGGGAGCTGGGCGACCCCCCCCGCCACGGGGGAACCCAGGCAGAGCGTGGGTGCCAGGCGACCCGCCCACTGCGGGGGAGCCCAGCGGAGCGGGGGAGTCTGGAGACGCCCCCACCGCAGGGGAGCCAAGGCGGAGTGGGGGAGCTGGGAGACGCCCCCACCGCGGGGGAACCCAGGCGGAGCGGGGGTGCCAGGCGAACCCCCCCCCAGGTGAAGCGGGGGTGCCGGGCGAACCCCCCCACCGTGGGGGAACCCAGGTGGAGCAGGGGAGCCAGGAGACGCCCCCACCGCGGGGGAGCCCAGGCGGAGTGGGGGTGCCGGGTGAACCCCCCACCACGGGGGAACCCAGGTGGAGCAGGGGAGCCAGGAGACACCCCCACCGTGGGGGAACCCAGGCGGAACGGGGGTACCGGGAGACGCCCCCACCGCGGGGGAACCCAGGCGGAGCGGGGGTGCCGGGCAAACCCCCCACCGCGGGGGAGCCCAGGCGGGGCGGGGGAGCCAGGAGACGCCCCCACCGCGGGGGAGCCCAGGCGGGGCGGGGGAGCCGCGACCCCACCACCACAGGGGAACCCAGGTGGAGCGGGGGAGCCGCGACCCCGCCACCACGGGGGAACCCAGGCGGAGCGAGGGAGCCGGGCGACCCCCCCACCAACGAAAGTAGCCGGCAACACACAGGAGAACTGAGCAAACTGAACAACAAAATTGTCCCAGAGACATGGAGGGTGGAGTACGGGATGATGGGCCTCAGAGGAGGGGGGAGGCGGGGGAAAGAGATAAATCACAGAGCCTATGTGTATGGGTGCATAACCAATGGACATGGACAACAGGGATGGGGAGGAGGAGAAGGGGAGGGGGAGGAGGGTGTCAATGGGGGAAAAAAAAGGAAAAACATCTGTAACAAAAACAAATTAACAATAAAATAAATTATAAAAAAAAAAAAAATGTGCAGAGGACCTAAATAGACACCTCTCCAAACAGGACATACAAATGGCCAAGAGACATATGAAAAAATGCTCAATGTAACTAATCACCAGAGAGATGCAAATTAAAACAAATATGATGTATTACCTCACACTTGCCAAAATGGCTGCCATCAACAAATCATCAAACAACAAGCGCTGGCGAGGATGTGGAGAAAAGGGGACTCTAGTACACTGCTGGTGGGAATGCAGACTGGTGCAGCCATTATGGAAAACAATATGGTGTTTCCTCAAAAAAAATTAAAAACTGAACTGCCATTTGACCCAGTGATCCCACTTCTAGGAATATATCCTAAGAAGCCTGAAACACCAATCAGAAGGAATACATGTACCCTTATGTTCATAGCAGCACTATTTACAATTGCTAAGATCTGGAAATAGCCCAAGTGTCCATCAATAGATGAGTGGATAAAAAAGCTGTGGTACATATACACAATGGAATATTATGCAACTATAAGAAAGAAAGGTCTCTTATCCTTTGAGAGGACATGGAATGACCTGGAGAGTGTTATGCTAAGCGAAATAAGCCAATCAGAGAAAGAGAAATACCACATGATCTCACTTATTTGTAGAATATAATGAACAAAATAAGCTGATGAACAAAATAGACCCAGAGACATAGAAAGGAGTATGGTTCAGACTTCAGCAGGGGAGGGATGGGATAAACCAAAGAACTTATATGCATGTATGCGTATCCAATGGACATAGACAACAATGCTGGGGAGGAGTGGGTTCAGGAATGATAGGAGGGTGTCTAGGGGGGAAAGGGAGAAACATCTGTAACAAAAATAAATTAATAAAAATTGACCAAAAAACTCAACTTAAAAAAAAAAAGAAACAGTAGAGACAGAGAGATTCAATGATAATGTACATTCTAATGCTATTATGTACATAATGTATATTTTATGCTAAGCATGGTATGCACTTCCCACAATTATTGTAAGAATTAAAAGAAATAGTGAATATAAGGGTACTTTGTAAATTCTAAATCATTTAATAAGATAATTTACTTTGGATTCTTTAACCTAAGGAAAGTAGGTTTAGGTAGAAATATACTAGAATATGGATAAAGTATTTCTTAAGGAGAGACTCTGTCAAGGGATTTGTGGGAACTCTAGACCTATTTTTAGATTTAGAACACTGATTCTATTTCTAACCAATTCACTTTAAGAATTAAGCCTTTCCTTCTCCTTCACATGGGTAAATTACTTTTATTATTGTTATACTTACCTGCTTTGATCCAGCTTATTTTTTCACTTTTCAATGGAATTGAAAGCAACCTACTTTTGCAAACACTTAAAGCAAAATTTCTGGGGACCGGAAATGGCGGCGGAGTGAATGGAAGCTACACAGACGATCCACCAGGACCAAATGGGAATTACAACTAAAATAAAGACAAATCGTCGGGAAAAAAGCAGCAAGAGAGGATCATACAACCAGGGACACTGAATGAGCCTGGTAGGATCTGCAGAGGCACGTGAGGGTGGCGGGCTGGGAGCCCACGGACAGCAGCAGCATTAGCTGAGAGCAACTACGGTGCCTGCCCTCGGGGTTAAGAGCCCCAGCTGCTCCACATCGCAGAGGGCTGGGACAGAGTGCTAAATAGCCACAGCCACTCACCTGGGGTTCCGGCAGAGGGAGGGCGGACTGGACTGGAACTCTGGGGGGACACCTGGGATTTGAAGGGTGCTCAGAGTTTGTGCTGACCTGTGGCCACAAAGGATGGTGGTGGCCAGCCGCTCCTTCCCGGTTACACAAAACGGCAGCCAAATTTACTCCTTCCTGGAGCTGTGGCAGCCCCTCCCTCGGAGATTCCCAGGTGAGGAAAAGAGGTAAAGAAATGCAAATTGAGGCTCATTAACAACCAGCACCAGCCCCACCCTCCGGAAATCCTCTCACACTATAAACACCTGAGGGAGTTTCTCATTCAACTGAGATCCTAAGGCTTTTCAAGTAACTGAGGCTAATAGCCTCCAGGCAAAAAGCTAGAGCATAACTGAACCTTTCCTGAGCTTGCAAATCTACCAGGAAAGGGAGAGTTGACAGTGGTGTTTAAGAAGGGCCCTCCACGCTCATCCAAGCCAGTAGAGGGAGCCACAAATAGCAGAACACCAACACCCACAGGGAAAATTTGGCAGGCTCCAAAACCCACTGAGATAGCAAAAATGGTGAAACAAAGAAACAGATCTAAAATGAAAGAACAAGAGAACTTTACCGAAGATGAGACAAATGAACTGCCGTTAAGCAAATTATCAGAGGTAGAGTTCAGAGCCATGATCTTGAGGAAACTAAACAGCATGAGTAAGGATATCGAGACCATGAAAACCAACCAAGTGGAAATAAAGAATGACATAGCAGAAATAAAGAACACATTGGAAGGACTGACCAGCAGAGAAGAGGAAGCAGAGGACCGGATCAGTGAATTAGAAGACAGAGTAGAAAAAATCAATCAATCAGAAAACCAAAAGGAAAAAACAATGAAAAAACAGGAAGATAGCTTAAGAGAACTCTGGGACAACTGGAAACGTAATAACATTCGCATTATAGGAGTCCTCGAAGAAGAAGAAAATGAGCAAGGGTTAGAGAATATATTTGAAGTAATGTGACAGAAAACTTTCCTAACCTGGTGAAAGAAGAAGGCATTCAAGTTCAAGAAGCACAGAGAGCCCCAAGTAAGAAGAACCCAAACAGGCCCACACAATGACAAATAATAATTAAAATGCCAAAAATTAAAGACAAAGACAGAATCCTATAGGCAGCAAGAAATAAGCACGAGGTTACCTACAAAGGAAGCCCCAAAAGGCTATCAGCTGACTTCTCAACAGAAACACTACAGGCCAGAAGGGAATGGCATGAAGTAATCAAGGTCATGAAAAACAAAGATCTGAATCCAAAACTACTCTATCCAGCAAGGCTATCATTCAAAATAGAAGGTCAAATAAAGAGCTTTCCAGACAAAAAAAAAGTCTAAGGGAATATATTAGCACCAAACCAGCACTGCAAGAAATGTTAAAAGGACTGCTGTAATTAGTAGAAGAAATAGGAAGAAAAATATAACCACACTGAACAAAAATGGCAATAAATAAGTACATATCAATAATCACCTTAACTGTAAATGGATTGAATGCTCCGATAAAAAGGCACAGAGTAGCTGACTGGATAAGAAAGCATGATTCACATATATGTTGTTTACAAGAGACCCACTTCACAACAAAAGACTCACATAGGTTGAAAGTAAAGGGATGGAAAAAAATCTTCCAAGCAAACAGAAAGGAAAAAAAAGCTGGGGTAGCAATACTCATATCTGATCAATTAGATTTCAAATTGAAGACAATAACTAGAGACAAAGAAGGTCACTACATACTATTGAAAGGGTCTATCCAACAGGAAGATATAACCTTGGTAAACATATATGCACCCAATATAGGAGCAACAAAATATATTAAAAATCTTCTGGAGGACTTCAAAGGAGAAATCAACAGCAATACAATCATAGCAGGAGACTTCAACACCCCACTGACATCACTGGATAGATCATCTAGACAAAAAATTAACAAGGAAACAGAAATTCTAAATGAAGCACTAGACCAAATGGATTTAATATATATCTACAGAGAATTACACCCCAAAATTACAGAATTCACATTCTTCTCAAGTGCACATGGGACATTCTCAAAGATAGACCACATGATAGGACACAAACTGACTCTACAAGTTCAAGAAGATTGAAATCATATCAAGCACCTTCTCAGATCACAACGGCATGAAACTAGAAATCAATTGGAACAAGAACATGCAAAGACATTTGAACACATGGAGGCTGAATAGCATGTTATTGAGCAATGAATCGGTTACCATGGAGATCAAGGAAGAAATTAAAAACTTTCTGGAAACTAATGAAAATGAACACACAACAACACAAAATCTATGGGATGCAGCAAAAGCAGTTCTGAGAGGGAAATTCATAGCACTTCAGGCCCACCTCAAGAAACAAGAAAAATTTCTAATTGACTACCTAACCTCACAACTTAAAGAACTAGAAAGCAAACAAAAAGAAAACCCTAGAGCAAGTACAAGGAAGGAAATAGTAAAGATCAGAGCAGAAATAAACGACATGGAGACCAAAAAAACAATTCAAAGGATCAATGAAACAAAGACCTGGTTTTTTGAAAAGATAAACAAGATTGATGGACCCTTAGCTAGACTCACCAATAAACAAAGAGAGAGAACCCAAATACACAAAATCAGAAATGAAAGAGGAGAAGTAACAACTGACACCACAGAAATACAAAGGATCGTTAACAAATACTATGAACATTTATATGGCAACAAATTTGATAATCTAAGTGAAATGGACACATTTCTAGAAACACATAGTCTCCCAAAACTGAACTGGGAAGAGATAGAAAACTTGAACAGGCCAATAACAATGAAGGAAATTGAAGATGGTAATCAAGACCCTCCCAGCAAACAAAAGCCCAGGCCCTGACGGCTTCACGGGGGAGTTTTACCGAACATTCAAAGAAGAACTAACATCCATTTTCCTCAAACTATTCCAAAAAATTCAAGAAGAAGGAAAACTTCGAAACTCGTTTTATGAGGCCAGCATAATTCTAATTCCAAAACCAGAAAAAGACACTACAAAGAAAGAAAACTACAGGCCAATATCCCTGATGAACATAGATGTCAAAATCCTTAACAAAATACTAGCAAATCGGATCTAGCAATACATCAAAAAAATTATTCAGCATGACCAAGTGGGATTCATCCCAGGGATGCAAGGCTGGTACAATATTCGCAAATCAATAAATGTGATACATCACATAAACAAAATGAAAGATAAAAACCATATGATCATATCAATAGATGCTGAAAAAGCATTTGACAAAATCCAGCACCCATTTCTGATAAAAATGCTCAAAAATTTGGGAATAGAGGGATCATATCTCAACATTATAAAGGCCATATATGAAAGACCTACAGCCAACATCATACTCAATGGACAAAATCTAAAAGCATTTCCCTTAAGAACAGGAACAAGACAAGGATGCCCACTCTCACCACTCTTATTTAATATAGTACTGGAAGTCTTAGCCACAGCAATCAGACATGAAGAAAAAATAAAAGGGATCCAAATTGGAAAGGAGGAAGTGAAACTGTCATTATTTGCAAAGACATGATATTATACATAGAAAACCCTAAGGACTCCATGAAAAATCTACTAGACTTAATAAATGAATTTCGCAAAGTAGCAGGATACAAAATTAACGTCAAGAAATTGACAGCATTCTTATACACCAATGATGAACTCACAGAAAGAGAAACTAAAAAAACAATCCCATTTACCATCGCAGCAAAAAAATTAAGATACCTAGGAATAAACTTAACCAAAGAAGTAAAGGACCTATTTGCAGAAAACTACAAGACATTGAAAAACAAAATAGAGGAAGATATAAAAAAGTGGAAGCACATACCTTGTTCATGGATTGGAAGAATTAACATCATGAAGATGTCCATACTACCCAAAGCAATCTATAGATTTAACGCAATCCCCATCAAAATACCAACGACATATTTCATAGAACTAGAACAAATGCTTCAGAATTTCATATGGAACCAAAAAAGACCCTGAATAGCTACAGCAATCTTGAAAAAGAAGGACAAAGTAGGAGGGATCACAATACCAGACATCAGGTTATACTACAAAGCTACTGTAATCAAAACAGCCTGGTACTGGCACAAGAACAGGCACATAGATCAATGGAACAGAACAGAGAACCCAGAAATTGACCCAAAACATATGCTCAATTAATTTTCGACAAAGATGGCAAGAGCATACAATGGAGTAAAGACAGCCTCTTTAATAAATGGTGCTGGGAAAATTGGACAGCTACATGAAAAAAAATGAAACTAGACCACCATTTTATACCATACACAAGAATAAACTCAAAATGGATAAAAGACTTAAATGTGACTCATGAATCCATAAAAATCCTAGAAGAAAATGTAGGCAACAAAATTTCGGACATCATACGCAGCAGAATTTTCACTGATATATCACCTAAGGCAACAGAAACAAAGGAAAAAATGAATAAATGGGACTACATCAAACTCAAAAGCATCTGCACAGCAAAAGAAACAACCATCAAAGTGGAAAGGCAACCCACTGTATGGGAGAGCATAATTGCCAATGATATATCAGATAAGGAATTAATTTCCAAAATATATAGAGTGCTCATACATCTCAACAGAAGGAAGACAAAAAACCCAATTAAAAAATGGGCAGAGGAACTTAATAGACACCTCTCCAAACAGGCCATACAAATGGTCAAGAAGCATATGAAGAAATGCTCAACGTCACTAATCATCACAGAGATGCAAATTAAAACAATGAGGTATCACCTCAGACCTGTCAGAATAGCCGCCATCAACAAAGCATCAAACAAGTGTTGGCAAGGGTGTGGAGAAAAGGGGACTCTAGTACACTGCTGGTGTACTAACTTGTAGGCTGGTGGGATTGCAGACTGGTACAGCCACTATGGAAAACACTATGGTGTTACCTCAAAAAATTAAAAATTGAACTACCATTTGACCCAGTGATCCCACTCCTAGGAATATACCCTAAGAAGCCTGAAACACCAAACCGAAAGAATATATATACCCCCATGTTCATAGCAGCGCTATTTACAATAGCTAAGATCTGGAAACAGCCCAAGTGTCCATCAGTAGACGAATGGATAAAAAAGCCGTGGTACATATACACAATGGAGTACTATGCAGCTGTAAGAAAGAAAGATCTTTTATCCTTTGCGACGACATGGGAGGACCTGGAAACTATTATCCTAAGTGAAACCAGCCAAGCAGAGAAAGACAAATATCATATGATCTCACTTATTTCTGGAATATAATAAACATAACAGTCTGAGGAACAGGGTAGTCCCAGAGATGTGGAAGTTGGGTACAGACTGACAATTGCCAGAAGAGGGGCTGGGGGAGGTGAGCGATGTACCACAGAACTCATAACCAATGACATGGACAACATAACTGGGGACGGGGCAGGGAGGGAGGGGCCGGAGGGTGACAGTGGGGGTAAAACGAGAAACATCTGTAACAAAAATAAATTAATAAAAAATTTTTAAAAATAAATAAATAAATAAAGCAAAATTTCTTTTATTCTTCCATGGATTCTAGATTAATTTGGTCTCATCTTCTCTTTGACTTTTCTTAATGTCATATTCTCTGGTATTGAGTAGGAAATCTGTGTGTGCAAGATCCTAAGGATGACCAACTTAAAGCCTGAAATACTCACCCTCTTCCAAAATTGTGGCAGAGGATACTAAGGGAACAGAGAAGGCCATATGGCAACCCTCTGCCTGAGGTAAGGCCCTGGTCTCTATCCTGACATTCCTGGCTATTCCAATAGCCAGGTCTAGGGACAGCTGATCACACAGCAGGGAACAAAGTACACAGAAGAGAGAAGGAGAACCACTGTCCACAGAATCCACAGGGAAGAGTTTCAGCAGGGTTTGGAAATATTCAGCTGCTCTTAAGTCAGGGTTTAATGTTGGCTGTTTATTAAATCAGTTATTGTCACTATTTGATAAAATAATGTATCCCAAACATTGAAAGCTGTATAAAATGCTTCTAAAGATAATTCTACATCCTAATCAGATCATTCTTATTTCTGATTATTTTATTATACAGTCTTCTTCCTTAATTCCTTCAAAATGTTTACTGACTTGGTTATCATGAAAAGCCCATAAAAAGTTGTATTTTTAAAGAAAATGCACTATTAAGATTGAAAACTTCATGTATTGCCTGTATAACAACATTTACAATATTTTTCATTATAGGATAATTTTAGGATTTTTGCTGAGCTACCATTCAAATCTTCCTGAACACATGGATTCTGTTAACCCAATGGCTACTTCCAAATTTAATAGCCATTGGGAGTAATAAATAACTTGTAGGCAATAGCTGTAAAACTACTAAATAATTGGGTGGCACTCAAACAATTCTTTTGATTTGTCAGAGATTTTTGTTTTTTTGTTTGTTTGTTTTTGAAAACTAAATAATATTGTTCAGATCAGGTATACTGGTTCTATCCCTCATGCCCATTAAATACCATGTATGTATCAGATATATTTGATTTCTTAATCCCAGGTCCATTCACTTATCCCAAATTTAAATAGGTCCTTGCCATATTGTCTAATTATAGCAAATCCACAATCTCACATGAATGACTATTTTTCATAAATTCTCACTTGCTAGCAAAAAATATATATATATATATATATATATTTGGATATATTCAGGACCTGTCAAAAACTTTAGGGAAAGGAGATTGGCTAGCTGGCCATGGGTGGGAGTGTTGCTTTTTATTGGATTCTTATTGTAACAATTATGCTCATCATGAGCATTATTATGACATTGTGCTAAGTATTTTACACGTATTATGTTCTATTTTTATCCTTATTTCACAACTGGAGAAACTGGGTGTGGTAGGCAGAAAAATGATTCCTCAAAGATATCCACATCCTAATTCCTGGAACTTGTGAATATGTAACATTACAAGGGTAAAGGGACTTTGTAAATATGATTAAGTTAAGGATCTTGAGATAGGGAGATGCCCCTGGATTTTCAGGGCAGGCACAATGTAATCACAAGGACCCATATTAGACCAAGAGGGAGGCAAGAGAGTCTGAGAAGGAGATATGATGACAGAAACAGAGTTCAGACTGATGCAGGGCAATAAGCCAATGAATATGGGTGGCCTCTAGAAGCTGGAACATCAAGGAAACTGATTCTCCTCGAGAGGCTCCAGAAGGACCAAAGCCCTGCAGACACCTTTGTTTTAGCCCAGTAAGACGAATTTTCGTCTTCTGACTTCCAGAACATTAACAACAAAATTTGTTTAATACATTAACAGAATATATACAGTATGTGGTAATTTGATAAAGCAGCAATAAGAAATTAATACACTAAAGTTTTGTGAGGTTATTTTTCAAGAACTTTAGCTTGTAGGTGACAGAATTAAAACCCAGTTTCACTTAACTGCAGAGCCAAACTCTTAAGCAAGTTTTAATTGAAAAAATAAAGAGAATATATTTTTTTCATTTCAACTTTCCTTCGTCTGGAGAAACTCCTAATGGATGGTAAAAGGATCAACAGGAGGGATTTGGGGCAGCATAGCAAAGATGAACAATAATCAGGTTCAAGGTCAAGAGTCTAAACATGAAACCTAAAGCAAAGGTAACACTTTTTTTTTTTTCAGATAGAGTAGGAGGGAGAGAGAGGGGAAGAGAGAGAGAGAGAAACATCTATGTGAGAGAGACACATAGACTGGCTGCCACCCACACAACCCCAACCAGGGCCAGGGACAAACTGCAACCGAGTTACGAGTTACGTGCCCTTAGCGGGAACCGAACCTAGGACTCTCTGGTCCGTGGGCCAACGCTCTAACTGCTGAGCCAAACTGGTCAGAGCACAAAGGTAACAAATTTGAATGCCTACCATGTATTAGGAGAATAATGTTAATGCATGAAGTAGGCAGGGTTTAATTAAAACACAGCCTGAATGAGGTGGAAAATGGCAACTCACACTCTTCCTATGTGATGAGGAGGAATAAGAAATGTGGCAAACTGGAAAGCATTGTGGAAGAGGCACTCACTACTCAGTTCCAGATAAATATTATGTGGGAAGGTGGGCCCAGCTTTGCCAAATCTTTTGAATTCTCAAAAGAAGCCAGAAATCCAGATTTCTCTGTGGAACTTCAAGATTTTTAACAATGGGAAACAAACTGAAAGTTTGTTAGAATATTTTAACCAACACAAAATACTATACAGTCTAAACAAAACACATCTATGGACTACTGGTTGGCAAATTCTAAACTAAAGCTTCATATATCTGAACATGAGGTAATATCAAGACTATGTACACTTTTCTTTCTGTGATCACTGGCTATGAGAATCTGGAGGGAACAGAGAACTCTTGACAAATTTTAACCTGAAAGGCCATATGGATTCAAGATGTGTTTGCAGATAGGTATAGAGAGACAGTATTTTTCCTAAATATACAGATATCCACATAAGTAAAATTCTCAAGATAATCCAGTTAAGGCTAGTATTTAAGTGATCAATCAAATAGCATATCACATAACTTAAACAGTATCATATGCATGCTTAGATCTCACAGCAAATATATCTCAAGACCACTGAGTCTTCCCATTTTGGTTTGGAGAAACGACGTTCCTAAATTATTGGGTATGCTGCTTTAAGGCTCTCTAATCCATATTGTTATATAAACATGAAAAGGCAATTTTCTATTTTCTACAAAATCAAACCCTAGATTTTAAAACTCTAAATCATTTCGGACAACTTATCAAAAAAGCAGAGATGTGGGCAAGGGTCATTTTGTCATTTTTTTTTTCTTTAAAAAAAAAGGTAGCTTGAGAGCGGAAACAGTATTGCTTTTAGCTTATTGCAGGCATTGTTTTTTTAAGTTCCAACACGTGACTGCTTAAAGGCACTCAAGTAAAAATCGAATATGCTGCCCATCTTCATAAAGCTCAGAGCCATTTCTCCAATCACTGTGCATTGCCCCATCCCAGCCCTCTGCAGCATTTCTTACTGGTTCTTCAGGTTAATGGACACCAAATTATCTCTCGCTGACCTTTCCCTCCTTGAGGAGAGATTTACTCCCTTCTGCTCACATGTTCTCTCAGCTTACCCAGTTATATGGCCTTACAGCAGTAAGGACAACAATAACACCACCAAAAGGTGTAAACTTGATATGTCATTTCATTGCTAAAGTGTAGAAATTAACCGTGTATAATATATTTTGTGCAATACCTAAAAGAGGCAATTCATATACCCTATGCACTCTTTTCAGTCATTCTAGTTATTTCTTTAAAATTTTCTAAAACGGCTTATACAATATAAGAATTTAGTTGCTGTACTATAACAATAATTTGTTCTTATAGCTTTTATTTATTTTTTAATATGCAGGATAAAGAAATTCAGTAACAATCAGAGGGCAACCTTGACTGAAAGCCTATTACATATGTGCCAGGCTTGTTACATATATTACCCCATTTAACCTTCATAACATTGCAGTGAAGTAGGTATGATGGCCTTTTTATAAATGAACAAACTGAAGTACAGTGGTGCAATAACTTCCCAAGAATTATACCTAGGAAGCAGTGGTACTCAGGCCTTCCTGAATCCTAAGGGAAAGCTCTTTCCAAGACACATAATTTTCAGGACACATACTTAACAATGCATAGACTAAATACATCATACTTCCTGCCTAGCTTTTAGGAATAACTTGATGTTGACATCCTCAAAATGGAACAAATATTAACAGTTAAACAAATTGTTGGAAATAATTTCACATCATGGAGACTACTGAACTAAAACTATTATATCATAAACAACATAATGTTGAGTTGTTGGCACATGATTGACCTTGATAGGGTCCAAACTATCTCTTTAGAATAGGCTGGGGGAAATCTCATGACCTGATGCTATAGAGATGAGTTTCCAAGGCCATGACCTACTTAATTCCATACTTCTCCATACCCTACCCCAACCTAAAGAGTACAGAAAGTATGACTTACTCTACAGATCACCAAACAACTTGCCAGGTGATCTCAATGGCAGCACAGTCCTGGGAATACTCTTTCCTTGTGGGTTGCCTTTCTTGTCACATATCTGTTCTTATCTCTTCCGTCTCACGACCACAGTCATTGCAATTTCTACCAAGTAACCAATTTAATCCTTTGGACTTTAAATCCACTGTACCATCCCCTCAGGTACTATGATCATAGCCTCCAGAATCAGGACAACTCCAGAGATCCTCCAAGGTTAAACCACTGTGTCACCAGATCAGTTTCAGATTTTTTCACTGTGGTCAAGCACTATCCATGTAAGCAGAACAAATTTGTCTTCCACTAAAAATCTGGGCTTCGAACTCAATCTAATCAATTTCATTTCAAGATATCTGTTCCTCTGACCCTCTTAAAGTAATTAATTTAAGAGAAAAATGAAGGAGAAAAAAAAAGAAAGGTAACAGAAACATATGCTTTTGAATAAGGTCCAAACAAATGTCATCTCCTTTATGAGGCCTTCCCCACTAGCTAGAAGTTTTTTCATACTAGTTATTTATGAGCATCTCCCACTTTCTCTATGAGATTGAGAACTCTTTAAGCTCAGTAGCCATTCCATATTTACCTTTATAATCTATATTGGGTGTAGCACCATATTAAATATGTCTCTTCAATGAATACTTATGTGCTGTATTTATTTGTGTACATATTAGTGTATGTGTATATACAGGAAACTAAGTTTGGCACTGAGAAAACATCTATATACAAGGGAATTAGGAACTTTCTGAAAGCTTCAGTCAGTTACTTTTGATAACAAAAGTACTAATGTCAGTTGTACCCAGTATTGCAAAGCACCTACACAGGCACAACTTGTGTATCATAAATTGTCTATTAAAAGTCTGAAGCTATTATTCCCTTAATACAAAATCATGTGTAGAGCTGAAGATACAATTTTGTCAAAATAAAAAGAATATCACCCACAGATGGTCACTGTCATTCAACAACAATAAAATTCTTACTCATTTATTTCCTTAATCATACTTTTGATTTCAAATGTCTTTTTTTTCTGTCTGATTTTTACTTTCTTATTTTTTTTGTGTTGTCTCATTATTTTTATGAGCAAGTATTATATTTTAAAACATAACATCAATAATGTTATGTAAAGTTTTGAAAGAAAAAGAGTGGCATGTAAAACCCTATTGATGACCAGTTAGTTGTTAAATTACCTAGTTTTATTTCACATTTCCCCAAAATATATCTAAATATCACGTTAGAAATTTGCTGGGAATTTAATATACAAGTGAGCTAATGAAGGCAAAATTTTAGTTAGAAAAATGTTGGAAACATGTCTGCAAGGAGAGATTTCTAAATTCTAGCCTATAATGAAAAGAGAGTCACTCTTTTTTCCTTTAAAAAAAAGAAGTTGTCAACAGGCTAGAATTCTGTATCTTTAAGGTTTTAATTTGGAGAAGAATTAAAATCAGAAAGATTTAAAATAATTAGCCTTTAAAATGTTTTCACTTGTACAGTAACACCCAGGAAGGGCTTCCTTTCTAAATACTGATAAAGTCATCTCCAGATCTTATCATACTCTACTTGACCATGGTGAAAGAATGAATCCTTTTGTTAGATGTTATTTTAGCTAGTGATTTAAAGCTACTTTGCCAAATGATTCAAAATTGTTCATACAGTCACCCTGGTTGGTTTGGCTCAGCAGTTGACTGTCAGCCCGCAGACCAATGAGTCACGGGTTCAATTCCACCAAGGGCACATACCTTGGTTGCGGTTTGTCCCCGGCCCTGGTTAGGGTCATGCAGGAGGCAACCAGTCGATGTGTCCCTCTCACATTGATGTTTCCCTCTCTCTCCCCTCCTCCCATTCTACATGAAGGTAATTGAGAAAATATCCTCGGGTGAGGATTAAAAAAAAATTGTTCATAGTCTTAAACAACATGACTAATGGTGCTTCCTCATTAAAAGTTGGTTACATTTAGATTTTGAAATCATATTCTATGTTTCCCTAGGTCAACATCACAGTACTCACATTGATGCAATTTATGCAAATACAAGTCTCCATTCTCTCCATCTGTCCTTAAAAGCTCCATTCAGGAGTTTGTGCTATAACACCATGCTGCAGTATCCCTGCACTTGAACCTGGGAACAGGCTTTTCCAGGACTGCAGGCAGAGTCCTTACTGCTTTCCTTCTGAACCTCATCTTGCCTCTCAGGAGAGCTGCTTCTGCCATCTCACCTATACACAATACTCTTCTTTTCCAGTTGTAAATGCAACATTGATGAAATATGAGCTACTTCTTGGGTAGTATTGAAAGTGGCAGCCAAAAATCTCTATCAAACAAAGTAACCGAAGTTGTAGCCCCTTCCATTACCACCATAGCAGCACTGTAAGAAAACCACTATCCCTGATTAGTCAGGTGACAAATCCATCCCTGCTACTCATCGTAATTCAGTGTTGACACATTCCCCAATTACTATTACTTAGCCTGATCGAACCTCATGGATTACCTTGTGCTGAACTGCTCAAGATGATCAAGCATGTCCTAAGAGTGGAGGAAGGAAAAAAAAAAAAAGACTCCTCCTAGGGGCTTGATGGGACTGGCTTTTTCCTCTGCCAAGTTTGATTTTTCAGGTGGAATACTAAGAATCCTTTTTTTGTTAATTTATTTTTTTTTATTAATTTGTTTTGGTACAGTTGTTGCTCCTTTTTCCCCCACTGATACCCTCCTCACCATCCCTCCCGCCCCAGCATTGTTGTCCATATCCATCAGTTATGCATACATGCATGTAAGTTTTGTGGTTTATCTCTTCTCTCCCCCCACCTCCTCTTCTGAGGGTTGTCAGTCTGTACCCTAAATCCACGTCTCTGGGTCTACTCTGTTCCTCAGACAGTTATGTTCATTTTATTCCACAAATAAGTGAGATCATGTGACATTTGTCTTTCTCTGCTTGGCTTCTTTCGCTTAGGATGATACTCTCCAGGTCCCTCCATGTCGTCTCAAAGGATAAGAGATCTTTCTTTCTTACAGCTGCATAGTACTCCATTGTGTATATGTACTACAGCTTTTTTATCCATTCGTCTACTGATGGACACTTGGGCTGTTTCCAGATCTTAGCTATTGTAAATAGTGCTGCTATGAACAAAGGGGTACATATATTCTGTCTGGTTGATGTTTCAGGTTTCTTAGGGTATATTCCTAGAAGTGGGATCACTGGGTCAAATGGCAATTCAATTTTTAACCTATTGAGGTAACACCATAGTGTTTTCCACAGTGGCTGCAGCAGTCTGCATTCCCACCAGCAGTGTACTAGAGTCCCCTTTTCTCCACACCCTCGCCAACACTTGTTTGATGATTTGGTGATGGTGGCCATTCTGAAAGGTGTGAGGTGATACCTCATTGTTGTTTTAATTTGAATCTCTCTGATGATTAGTGACATTGAACATTTTTTCATATGTCTCTTGGCCATTTGTATGTCCTGTTTGGAGAGGTGTCTCTTTAGGTCCTCTGCCCATTTTTTAATTGGGTTCTTTGTCTTCCTTTTGTTGACTTGTATGAGCACTCTATATACTTTGGAAATTAACCCCGTATCTGATGCATCATTGGCAATAATGGTCGCCCATATAGTGAAATTGCTTTCCATTTTGATGGTTGTTATTTTTGCTGTGCAGAAGCTTTTGAGTTTGATGTAGTCCCATGTGTTCACTTTTTCCTTTGTTTCTCTTCCTTTGGTGTTGTGACAGTGAAAATTCTGCTGCATATGATGTCTGAAATTTTGTTGCCTGCATTTTCTTCTAGAATTTTTATGGATTCATGAGTCACATTTAAGTCTTTTATCCATTTTGAGTTTATTCTCGTGTACGGTGTAAGTTAGTGGTCTAGCTTCATTTTTTTTGCATGTAGCTGTCCAATTTTCTCAACAACATTTATTGAAGAGGCTGTCTTGACTCCACTGTATACTCTTGCCATCTTTGTCAAATATTAATTGAGCATATTGTCTTGGGTCAATTTCTGAGTTCTCTATTCTGTTCCATTCATCTATCTGCCTGTTCTTGCGCCAGTACCAGGCTGTTTTGATTACAGTGGCTTTGTAGTATAACCTGAAATCTGGTAAGGTGATCCTTCCTACTTTGTTCTTCTTTTTCAAAATTGTTGCAGCTATTTGGGGTCTTTTTTCATTCCATATAAACTTTTGAAGTTTTTGTTCTAGTTCTGTGAAATATGTCATTGGTATTTTGATGGGGATTGCACTGAATCTATAGATTGCTTTGGGTAGTAAGGACATTTTAATGATGTTAATTCTTCCAATCCATGAACAAAGTATGTGCTTCCACTTTTTTATATCTTCCTCTATTTCTTTTTTCAATGACCTGTAGTTTTCTGTGAAGAGGTCCTTTACTTCTTTTGTTAAGTTTATTCCTATGTATCTTAATTTTTTTGGCTGCGATGGTAAATGGGATTGTTTTTTTAGTTTCTCTTTCTGTGAGTTCATCATTGGTGTATAAGAATGTTGCCGATTTCTTGACATTAATTTGTATCCTGCTACTTTGCCAAATTCATTTATTAAGTATAGTAGATTTTTGATGGAGTCTTTAGGGTTTTCTATGTATAATATCATGTCATCTGCAAATAATGACAGTTTCACTTCCTCCTTTCCAATTTGGATCCCCTTTATTTTTTCTTCATGTCTAATTGCTGTGGCTAAGACTTCTAGTACTATGTTAAATAAGAGTGGTGAAAGTGGGCATCCTTGTCTTGTTCCCGTTCTTAAGGGGAATGCTTTTAGTTTTTGTCCATTGAGAATGATGTTGGCTATAGGTTTTTCATATATAGCCTTTATTATGTTGAAATATGGACCCTCTATTCCCACATTGCTGAGCGTTTTTCTCAGAAATGGGTGCTGGATTTTGTCGAATGCCTTTTCAGCATCTATTGATATGATCATATGGTTTTTATCTTTCATTTTGTTCATGTGGTATATCACATTTATTGATTTGTGAATATTGCACCATCCTTGCATGCCTGGGATGAAACCCACTTGGTCATGATGAATAATTTTTTTTATGTATTGCTGGATCTGATTTGATAATATTTTGTTAAGGATTTTGGCATCTGTGTTCATCAGGGATATCGGCCTGTAGTTTTCTTTCTTTGTAGTGTCTTTATCCCGTTTTGGAATTAGGATTATGCTGGCCTCATAAAATGAATTTAGAAGTGCTCCATCTTCTTGGATTTTTTGGAATAGTTTGAGGAAAATGGGTATTAAATCTTCTTTGAATGTTCAGTAAAACTCCCCTGTGAGGCCATCTGGGCCTGAGCTTTTGTTTGCTGGGAGTTTCTTAATTACATCTTCAATTTCCTTTGTTGTTATTGGTCTGTTCAAGTTTTCTGTCTCTTTCTGGTTCAATTTTGGGAGACTGTGTGTTTCTAGAAATTTGTCCATTTCTCCTAGGTTGTCCAATTTGTTGGCGTATAATTGTTCATAGTATGTTTTGATGATTCTTTGATTTTCTGTGATGTCAGTTGTTACTTCTCTTTCATTTCTGATTTTGCTTATTTGGTTCTTCTCTTTTTGTTTCTTGGTGAGTCTAGCTAAAAGTCCATCGATCTTGTTTATCTTTTCAAAGAACCAGCTTTTTGTTTCATTGATCTTTTGAATTGTTTTTTTTAGTCTCTGTGTCATTTATTTCTGCTCTGACTTTTACTATTTCCTTCCTCCTACTAGCTCTGGGTTTTTCTTTTTGTTTACTTTCTAGTTCTTTAAGTTGTAGGGTTAGAAAGTCAATTAGGAATTTTTCTGGTTTCTTGAGTTAGGTCTGTAGTGCTATGGACTTCCCTCTCAGGACTGCTTTCGCTGTGTCCCATAGATTTTGTGTTGTTGTGTGTTCATTTTCATTGGTTTCCAGCAAATTTTTAATTTCTTCCTTGATCTCGTTAGTAACCCATTCGTTGTTTAATAGCATGCTATGTAGCCTTCAAGTGTTTGAATGTTTTTGTGTGTTTTTACTGTAACTGAGTTCTAGTTTCATGCCACTCTGATCTGAGAAGATGCTTGATATGATTTCAATTTTCTTGAATTTGTAGAGACTTGCTTTGTGTCCTAACATGTGGTCTATCTTTAAGAATGACCCATGTGCACTTGAGAAGTATGTATATTCTGCAGCTTTGGGGTGAAATGTTCTGTAAATATCAATAAAGTTCAACTGATCTAGTTTGTCTTGTAAGGACTCTATGTCCTTGTTAATTTTTTGTCTAGAAGATCTATAGAGTGTTGTCTGTGGTGTGTTAAAGTCACCCACTATAATCGTGTTGCTATTGATCTCTCCCTTGAAGTACTCCAGAAGTTTTTTAATATATTTTGGTGCTTCCATGTTTGCTGCATATATGTTTACCAGGGTTATATCCTCTTGTTGGATTGATCCTTTTAATATTATGTAGTGACCTTCTCTGTCTTTTATTATGGCCCTTGTTTTGAAGTCTATCTTGTCTGATGTGAGTATTGCTACACCAGCTTTTTTTTCATTTCCATTTTCTTGGAAAATTTTTTTCCACCCCTTCACTTTCATCCTCTGTGAAGCTTTTGTTGTGAGGTGGGTCTCTTGTAGACAGCATATATATGGGTCGTGTTTTCTCATCCAGTCAGTTACCCTATGTCTTTTGATTGGAGCATTTAAGCCATTTACATTTAAGGTAATTATTGATAGATAGTTATTGGTTGCCATTTTAATTTTATGCCTGTGTTCCTCTCTCTCTCTGTTTCTTCTTCTTCTTACAACAGTCCATTCAGCATTTCTTGCAGTGCTGGTTTGGTGGTGGTAAATTCCCTTAGCTTTTTTTTAATCTGTGAAGTTCTTTATTTCTCCTTTAATTCTGAATGATAGCCTTTCTGGATAGAGTAGTCTTGGATTCAGACCCTTGCCTTGCATTACTCTGTACACTTCATGACACTCTCTTCTGGTCTGCATCATTTCTATTGAGAAATCAGCTGACAGTCTAATAGGAGCTCCTTTGTAGGTAACTTTCTGTCTTTCTCTTGCTTCCTTTAAGATTCTTACTTTGTCTTTAATGTTTGCCATTTTTATTATGATGTGTCTAGCTGTGGGTCTTCTGGGGTTCATCTTGCTTGGGACTCTCTGTGTTTCCTGGACTTCTGTGACTTTTTCCTTCACCAGTTTAGGAAAGTTTTCTGTCATTATTTCTTCAGACAGGTTCTCTATTCCTTTCTCTGATTCTTCTCCTTCCGGTATCCCTATAATGCAAATGTTGTTGTTTTGTATTTTCCCACAGCTCCCTTAAACTTTCCTCCTGCTTTTTAAATTTTTTTTTTCTTCCATTTGCTGCTCTATTTGGGTGTTTTTCTCTACCTTGTATTCTAAGTCACTGATTCAGTCTTCAGCTTCTTCTAATCTATTGAATCCTTCTAAGGTATTTTTCATAACAGCTATGTCATTCTTTATGTCCTCTTGATTTTTATGCATAGCTTCTACCTCTTTATGCATAGCTTCTACCTCATTTTTTAAGCTGAAGTAGTTCCCAGTGAGCTCTTCATAATTCTTATTAAGTTGCTTGTAGTTCTCACCAAATTGTTTGAGCACCCTTAAAATCATTGCCTTGAATTCTTTATCTGACAAGCTGCTGTCTTCCATTTCCTGTAGTTCCTTTTCTGGTGATTCCTCTTTTTCTTTCTTTTGGGTGTTGTTTCTTTGTCTCCCCATTTTAGCCATATGGTAGCTCTAGATGTGGTGAGGAATGTTTGGATGTGTAGGCAGCTCACTGTATGTCAAATAAGGCTATTGTGCCTCCCATACTTTTCTGTTGTGTGTCACCTCTTGCCTGTTGTGGATCCTGGAGGATTGACTTGTGGGGGCTGATTTTGGTGTGTCCTAACAGGTGCTGCTGCTGGATCATGTGGGCCCCTCTGGAGCTGTGTTCTCAGCTGGTCACTGGTGCCACCTGCAACTGTATAGCTCAGGCACTGTTGCAGCCGTGCTCCCTGCCAGTACCTTGGGCAGCTGTGTTGCACAGGTCTCACTGGAGCCCTGGCTCCCCGCCGATTTTGTGGGCAGCTGGAGCTCACTGTCCCTTTGGAGACCAGGACCCAGGCCTATCTTGTGGGCTGCTGGGTAGTGCAGACCAGCTGGATCACACAGTTCCTTTGGAGACCCAACTCCACGCCTGTCTTGTGAGCTGCTGGGTTGCGCAGGCCTCTCTGGTGCCCCAGCACCCAGCAGGTCCTGCAAGTGGTTGGATTGCACTGGTCCCTCTCGAGCCCAGGCTTTCCACACCTCTTGTGGGTGGCTGGGTCACATAGGTCTCTGTGGAGCCCCAGGTTCCGCTGCTGGTGGCTGGGGAGCCTGCTGCCCCGTGGGGTTAAGCTCCTGCTCAGCCTTTGCTGTAGTTTTTGGGGATGGTTCTCTGCTGCTGGTCTGTGCTTCTGTTGCCTGGGGCTGGATGTCTGCTCCCCAGCCTCTGTTGCTGGGGGTATATCTGGACTCTGATCAGGCTGCTACTGTGGGGGATAGTGCTGGGCTCCAGCTGTTTGCAGCTTCCGCAACCAGCACCTTGGCAGCTCCACTACTGTGCACTGGTCTGTGTTGACACAGGGTGTTCACTGGTCCGATGGTGCCAGGTGCACTGGTGGGCTCAGGTTGCTGGGCCCTATCTGCTCCCACTGCTTTCTCCCAGGGAAGACCTGGGATCTTCCATAATTGTGGGACCTCCCCACGGAGCAGGGAAAAGTGCCCTGAAGGGCTGCTTACTGTGGTAGCCAGCTGCTCCTGTCCACAGCACAGGAACCTTCTGCTCTGCGTCTCTGCACTGCAGGAGTTTGGTTGTCAACCTTCATGTCCACTCACACTCTCTCACACACTAGCTCACTCTCTCACTCACTCACCCTCCCTCCGGCCATGCCGTCTGCCATCTTCCAGTCTTGATCAACTCTTTAGTCCTAAGAATATTTGTGAAGGTATTATTAACTGATACCTTCATCCTTGTAATTAAAAATTCAATTCTGTTTTTTTAATTAAATTATATTATGTGTTTAAGCCTTGTAAAAGCTTACAGCTTTCAAATTTTTTCCTGATGATAATCTAGAAAGAACATAACATGCAAATTTTCAAAAATGGATAGGATTCTTCCCCAAATTAACATTTCCCCCAAATATGTAACTAAAAACAATCGGATCTCCTGTCATGAATTATGAAGTACAGCCTAACTGCATAGTTTATTTTGGAATCTACAAATTAAGGTCTTGAAATTGAATTGTAAAATTATTTCATAGACATTCATTTAAAATAATACACCAGACAGTTACACTATCTATACAATGGCAATTTTCACCAGAAATCCTTTCTGAATGCCAACTTTTGCTCTTGAAGTTAGCTTGTATTCAATATTTCCCTTTATTGCAAACAGAGGCGAATGGCTATTAATGGTTGAGATACAATGAATGTGCTCTTGAGTATAGGTATAGAAAGTACCACAAGCAGAAACAATTAAAATGTCAAACACACACACACATACACACACACACACACACACACACACACACTTAAGCCCCTGGCCTGTTTGACTCAGTGGTTAGAGCATCAGCCAACAGACAGAAGGGTCTCACGTTTTTTCGCTGGTCAAGGGCATGTACCTGAGTTGCAGGTTCAATACCTGGCCCTGGTCATTCAGAAGGCAACCAATTGATGTGTCTCTCTTACATTGATGTTTCTCTCTCTCTCTCTCCTTCCTTTCCTTCCACTCTATAGAAAAAATCAATGGAAGAATATCCTCAGGTGAGGATTAACAACAACAAAAAATACACTTAAATAATCTATAGTCAGTTACATGTTACCATCACCTGTACCTCCAACTCCTTCCCAGTGCTATCAATTTGGCAGTTATGAGACTAAAGGTACCCTGAGTGCCTAGCTCTTTTCTGAACATGGCTTATTCTTCCCCAGTAAGAGAGCATTCCTAGAAAAACAGAAAGTCGAGCATTACCTGTCAAAAAACAAGTCAGTATTCCTCTTTAAGCCCAAATCAATAGGATCACAACAGAATCTTATACTTCTCTTTTAGAAAAAAACAAGACCTCTATGCCAAGCAACCTATTTGATTAATAAAAATAGCTTTAACTTCATTTAGCCCCATTGATAGGGCTCAACAGTATAAGGAAGGCAGATTTACATTCTCCAAAGGAATTTTACCTTTGTCTAAAAACCTCTGAATTTGTCTATCCATAATTCATTTGGAAAATGATAGCAGCAGGTGGAAAGAGCATCAACTGAAATTCATGAAAATTCAATTTTTGCTCTGGCTCTTTTTAATACTTAGCTATTTGAGCTCACATAACCTTTCCAAAGTGTGTACATCAATGTAATTCTCTCATCTATAAGACAATTATAATGACACCTGCCTGGAGTACTTAATCAGGAAATAAAGAGAATCAACATTACTTTTAAAAATGTGATTGTTTTGGAAAGGCAAAAAATATTATACAAAGTCAAGGCTTTCTAATTTTATTTTAGTAACTTGTGTGAATCAACTCTTCTCTCCATTGCTTATAATTAAACACCTCTGTTAAAGAAATAAACAGAAAAACAATTTGCTGACTTGTCTAAGATGAGGAGTAATTCATACTGGGTATAAAAAGAATAAATAATCTCATTCATTTCACCATGTGAGTTCCAGTACACATTTGACCCTTAAACAATGCATGATTAGGGGCCCAAGCACCCCCATAGTTGAAAATCTGCATATAACTTTTGACTACCCAAAACTTTACTAATAGCTTAATGTTGACTGGAAGTATTACCAATAATACAAGCAGTAGGTAACACATATTTGCATATTATATCTATTATATACTATATTCTTACAATAAAGTAAGCTAGAGAATAGAATCTGTTATTAATAAAATCATAAGGAAGACAAGATATGTTTGCATTATTTATTGAAAAAAATCCATGTGTAAGTGAACCCATGTAGTTCAAAGCCATGTTGTTTAAATATCAACTTGTTTTTACACTTGTTAGCAGCTTAATACAGTAAAAAGAACCTAGGCTCAGAAGTCCAACAACCTAGATTTTTGTCTTGCTTTCACAAATAAATCAACTTTCTCTGTTGGTTATGACCTCCTGTGTCAGTTAGGAAACAAACTAAGAATTTCAGATGGTTTCTGATGTTGGACTCTCAAAGAGAAAAATATATTGATTCCCAGTTACCCTGGTCTGATAAAGTTGACAACATGGTACTTCCATAGACAGCCCTAATCTTGCCAGCTCCCTCCTCTCCCTCCTTTTTTATGAAACAGAAGTGTCAGACAATGCTACTATATCCAGGTGAGCCTAATAATGTGAAAGATCAACTTCCCTGTGGAAAGGATTGCATCTCATAATGTTTCCTTTAGGAAAACCGTTTTATCTGGATCTTAGGAAGCTGGGGACTAGATTCCAATGAGGTAGTTGTGTCACATTACAGGCAACTCATTCCCTACTCTATTCCAGGGTTGGGGAGGGGAGGGAGTCTGGAAAGGTACACTTGTTTAAAAAGTGCTTATTTCTGGATAGTTTGATTATTGACTACTGTTTTAAACTTTCTTCTTTATACTTTCCCATATTACAATGAATATACAACATAGCTATTTCTATTTTTTAAAATTCCCATAAAAACTTGCCTTGCTCTGAAAGGCATAGTGAACCATGAGTCTCTTCTCACTCATAACTGGAACCATTACTCATTCTTTCCCATTTGGTTTTATTTTAGGTGGAGTTGTTTAGCTCAATCTCCTGTACCAATTCCTCTTCCTACTTTCCCACCTCCCCACCCCATCTATTTGATTTTCTCCATCAATATTGGTTTGTCTCCATCAGTATCAAAATAATCTATACCCCCACAAACAGAAAGTATAATATAAAACAAAAATAAGAAGTTACTAAAAAATGCATTGGTACTTACAGATATTTTTTGGAGAGAGATTTTGAGAGAAGACCATGTATCCAATCTTCGATCAAGAATAATGGTAAACCGGGAATCAGATCCATTTTGCCTGAAAAATAAGAGAAAATAATACATATTTATTAGTATTAATCCAAATTTGCTAGATAAATTCTTACTTCTGATTATTTCATTTACATTTGATGTCTTGACTAAAGACAGATTTGGATTTGGAAGCTTTCAAAAAGTGCTACCTTGGAAAACCAAATTTATTCCATATTCCATTACTCACTATTTTAAATTTCTCTTTCAGCATTTATGTCAATTTTTTAAACAGGCAATTACAGTGTGATGCAGATAGGTCACTAAAACTGATTTGGAATATTGCAATCTTGGGTATGGGTAAACTTTATAGACAGCAGTCTTTCATGACATCACATTTAACTTTCCATGGCAATCTTATCATAAGCCAATGATCATCCATTCATTCAGAAAAATACTATTAAATATTTTTTTATCTGTTGTCTACCATTTTAGGGAAGGCAGGTTGTCAAATGATCTTTAATTAAAATATTTTCCTATGTAGTTCTTAACTAGCCGGGTATTCCAGTACACCATTATCCATGTCACCTATGATGTGATGAGGGTGGTAGCCATCAACATTGTAGCCCACAGACTGGACAGTTCTCCTGAAGCTCTTTAATGATTCCAGAAAGTTCTCTAGCTAAAGATCAGTGCCGCATCTGTCAGGCAATGTTGATAATCTCATCAAAAGTGATATTTCCACTGTCCTTTATGTTTTTTTTTTTTTTCCTTCTTTCTGTCTCTTGGTGGGTCTATGAGAACTTTGATGATCAGGGCAGAGGCAGAAGGTACTACCTCAATCTGGGCGTGCCTATTCTGAATGATCAATTTCACTGTAATTCTCAGAACCTTCCAATCACCAGTTGCTTTGGGAATGTCATCACTAGATTTTTTTTGGAGACAGACCCAGGGGGCCAATCTTGGGGGTCAGGCAATACATAGTACCAAATTCCCCAGTGGAACACATAAGTTATATGACTTCGATCTCATTGAGGTAGAACTTTGGCAGCATGGTGGAGGTGGCAGGTGTTAGATGAACCCAGATTCAAGAGGACTAAAAGAAAGATGCACCTAATTCTCCCCGAGCCCAAAAAAAAGCTATATTTTTTATTTGCCCTAAAAAGACCACTTTCAAGCATCAAGGGGTGCTGTGTAGATTTATATTTCTAAGATTTGATACTTGTTCATGAGACTTCTCACAATTTTACCATCCTAGATTTGTGTCCCCTTAGTCTTCTGGGTTAGTAACTAGAAAATGTTTCCTTTAACAAATTTGTCTTTGACCTAAATAAAATCTTTAAGAAAGCTTTTGAAAGATTCCCTGCTAAGATGTTAAAGTCTGAAATATTCTCCAATATCAATATTCTCCAATATCCTCCTAATATATTCCAATAACACTTTTGAGTCTATTTAGCATTCAGTCTTTTTATTTTACCCTTGGAAGAAATGAAGAATAGCTGCCCCCCACTCTTGGCTAGTAAGATTTCCTTTTACACAAAGTAAAGGCTTTATATATGATCATCATTTTCAACTTATGTTCTTCATGGGGACAAATAGTTCTAGATCCACAATTTTGTATTCAGAGATCCCCAGTACAATTTTTATAGCAATTTAGGTAGCTGACAGCTTCCCTTTCTATATCTTATCTACTCTGAAGGTGAGCTTTATGATCATTTACAATAATAATAATAGTCGCACTTAAAAGCCACTTTCCTGTTATTACATTCATATGGGTATCCAACATAAAACAAATAGAAAAAATAATGTTAGGAAAAACTATACCTCGCAATAGATGTCAAATACGTCAGTACTTTTGCTATCACTTCTTCTGGTATACACCTGAAATTACAATTTTCTGGAAACGTAATGATCCAAGCACTGTCCTTTCCCCGGCCACCTAAAATAATATTTAAAATCAAGCAAATTAATAATTTTTGTGAGAACAATGCAAGAAAGAGTATGTTTAAATTTGAGAGGAGCAGTCAGGAGATAGTTTTCGGCCAATATAAACTTTATAAGAATGATGGCTCTACATAAACCAAAATGACAAGATGTTTCTAAGTTTTAAAATGCAGAGAGAGATAGAAAGAACAAAATGAGTGAATACAGTTAGAAGAAAATGAGTGTGCAGTCAGAAGTAGGGTTGATACCTCAAACTGTACAACCAAAGATATTGGGGAATAACTGTTTCTTTACCAATGATATGAGCCTAAATTCAACACGGATAATTGGCAGTTTGACATCCAGTAGAAACTTTCATATAATCAACAACTTAGAGCTATGATGAGGCTGAAAGAATACAGAATACAACTGTAGGAAATAAGTGATATTCTAATGGACTTAGGGAAGACACAACATAAGTAGTAATAGCAACAATGGTATAGAAATCCTACCAATGCAAAGAAAGACTGACCATAAATTATCTGTTGGTTAAAATTCAATGTGCATCCAACTGCATGGCAATCTCTGCATGACGAACATTGAAAATGAAAGCCACCTATGTGCAGAAATGAGCCTTACACATGTTTAAAGTGCCACTTTAAACCCAGCCTAACACATGGGCACAGAATAGTTGCTCAATAAATATTTACTGCTAAATAGAAGTTGAAGACTATTTTATTAATTTATTTTTGTTACAGATGTTTCTCCTTTTCCCCCCATTGTCACCCTCCTCCCCCTCCCTCCCTGCCCCGTCCCCAGTTTTGTTGTCCATGTCCATTGGTTATGAGTACATGCATACAAGTTCTGTGGTTCATCGCTCCCCTCCCCCACCCCCTCTTCTGGCAATTGTCAGTCTGTACCCTACTTCCGCATCTCTAGGACTACCCTGTTCCTCAGACTGTTATGTTTATTATATTCCAGAAATAAGTGAGATCATATGATATTTGTGAAGACTATTTTAGGAGGAAAGTTGTAGGATGGCCTGAGATTTGGCTTATTAATACAAAATTTTAAAGATGTTTAGTTGTAATTCTTGTTTGGTTTAATTTAAGTGGACAAAGATATCAGGATATAAAACATTCAATGTACAATAAAAACATGACAAAGGCAAAGGAAATAGAGTGGAATGATAAATAATCCAAAATAAAGCAAAAATGGAGGGGAAAAAACAAAAAACTAACAGGACAAATAGTAAACAAACAGTAACATGGTATATTTAAACACAGCTTTATGAATGATCACATTAAATGCACATGCTCTCCACACCCCAATTAAAAGTTGGCAATTATCAAATAGGATAAAAATTGAAAATGCAACTATATTCAGTACTACCTAAAGGAAACACAGTTTATATATCAAGTGTATCAAAAGCAAATGGATAGAGATTCCAAAATGGTGGTGGAGTGAATGGAAGCTACAAAGACAATCTCCCAGGATCTAACTGGAATTACAACTAAAATAAAGACAAATTGTCAGGGGGGAAACAAAAAAGGAAAGAAGCTAGAGATGACCCATATAACCAGGGACGGAAAGACGACACAAAATCAAGCCTGGTAGGAACGGCAGAGGGGAGAGAAGGTGGGCTGGGAGCCCATGGACAACAGCAGTTTTAGCTGTGAGAAGCTCTCTCGGGTTAAAATCCCAACCCTGCTCCACAGTGCAGAGGGCCGGGACAGAGCACTAAATTAGCTTAAGCCACGCATCTTGGGCTCCAGCAGAGGGAGGGCAGACTGGACTGGAATTGTGTGGAAAGATTCGGGAGCTTGGAAAGCTGGGAGGGCACAGGGAGCTTTGTGAAGAATCACCCCCTCATAGGACAGTAGCCATCTTACTCAAAGAGCCCCTTCCCAGAACCACAAGGAGAAGCAACAGCATGTCCCTCAGAAATTTACCACCACCCAGCCAGGTCGAAGAAATACAAATTGAGGATCATTAACATTGAGTCTGATAGCAAGCAAGGGCTCCACCTACTGGAAATTTTCTTACACATGAGGGATTTTTCATTTAGCCAGGGGTTACAAATCCAGGCTCATCAAGTAACTGAGACTAATAGCCTCCAGACAAAAAGCTAGAGGGTAACCGAACCTTTCTTTGGCTTGCAAATCTACCCAGCAAAGTAAAAGTTGACAGTGGTGTTTAACGTGGGACCTCCCACACACACCCAAACCCAGTAGAAGGAGCCACAACCAGTGAAACACAAAAACCCACAGGGAAAATTTGGAAGGCTACAGAACACACTGAGACAGCCAAAATGGTGAAACAAAGAAACAAATTACAAATGAAAGAACAAGAGACCTCTATCAAAGAAGAGGTAAATGAAATGCAGTTAAGCAAGTTATCAGAGATAGAGTTCAGAGTGATCATAATGAGGAAGCTCAGGAGCATCAGTAAAGATATAGAAACAATGAAAACCAACCAATTGGAAATGAAAAACCACCAAACAGAAATGAAGAATGACATAGCAGAAATAAAGAACATATTGGATGGATTAACCAGCAGAGTAGAAGAAGCTGAGGATTGAATCACTGAATTAGAAGACAAAAGGGTAGAAAAAAATCACCCAATCAGAGAACCAAAAAAAATTATAAAACAAGATGACAGCTTAAGAGAACTGTGGGACAACATGAAACTTAAAAACATCCACATGATAATAGTTTCATAAGAAATAGAAAATTAACACGGGTTAGAGAATATACATGAAGAAATAGTGACAGAAAACTTCTCTAACTTGGGGAAGGAAAAAGGTATACGAGTTCAAACAGCACAGAGAACTCCAAGTAAGAAGAACCCAAACAGGCCCACACCAAGACACATCATAATTAAAATGCCAAAAATTAAAGACAAAGAGACAATCCTAAAGGCAGCAAGAGATAAGCAACAGGTTACCTACAAAGGAACCCCCATAGGGCTATCAGCTGACTTCTCACCAGAAACTCTTCAGGCCAGAAGAAAACAGCATGAAGTGATCAAGACAATGAAAAACAAGGATCGGAACCCAAAATGACTCTATCCAGCAAGGCTATCATTTAAATAAGAAGGTGAAATAAAGAGCTTCGCAGACAAAAAAAGGCTAAGGGAATATATTAGCATCAAACCAGCACTACAATAACTGTTAAAAAAACTGCTGTAATTAGTAGAAGATATAGGAAGAAAAATATAACCAAAATAAACAAAAACAGCAATAAATATGTACATATCAATAATAACCTTAAGTGTAAATGGATTAAACACTGCAATCAAAAGACATAGAGTAGCTGATAGGATAAGAAAGCATGACTCATATATACGTTCTTTACAAGAGCTCACCTCACAACAAAAGACTCACAAGTTGAAAGTGAAAGGATGGAAAAAAATCTTCCAAGCAAACGGAAAGGAAAAAAAAGCTGGTGTAGCAATACTCATATCCAATAAAATAGACTTCAAAATGAAGGCCATAACTAGAGACAACGACAGCCACTACAACATATTGAAAGGATCTATCCAACAGGAAGACATAACATTGGTAAACATATATGCACCCAATATAGGAGCACCAAAATATATTATAAAACTGCTGGAGGACTTCAAAGGAGAAATCGACAGCAATACAATTATGGCAGGGGACGTCAACATCTCACTGACATCACTGGATTGATCCTCTAGACAAAAAAAATGAGCAACATACAGACTCTAAATGATGTACTAGATCAAATGGATTTAATAGATATCTACAGAGAATTACACCACAAAACTTCAGATTTCACATTCTTTTCAAGAGCACAAGGGACATTCTCAAAGACAGATCACATGTTAGGACACAAACTAAGTCTCTACAACTTAAAGAATATTGAAATCATATCAACCATCTTTTCGGATCACAATGGCCAAAAAACTGGAAATTAATAACAACAAAAACATGTAAAAACATTCAAACACATGGAGGCTAAATAGCATGTCATTAAACAATGAATGGGTTACAAAGGAGATCAAGGAAAAAATTAAAAACTTCCTAGAAACCAATGAAAATGAACACACAACAACACAAAATATAGAGGATGCAGCTAAAGCAGTCCTGAGATGGACGTTCATAGCACTACAGGCCTACCTCAAGAAATAAGAAAATTTTCTATTTGACTATCTAACCTCACAACTTAAAGAACTAAAAAGCAAACGAACAAACAAACAAAAAACGCAGAGCAAGGAGAAGAATAGAAACAGCAAAGATCAGAGCAGAAATAAATGAGAGATAAACTAAAAAAAAAAAGAATTCAAAAAATTCAATGATACAAAGAGCTGGTTCTTTGAAAAGATAAAAAAGATTGATGGACACTTAGCCAGACTCAACAAGAAACAAAAAGAGAGAACCCAAATAAACAATATCAGAAACAAAAGAGGAGAAGTAACAACTGACATCACAGAAATACAAAGGATTATTTAAAAATATTATGAAGAATTATACATCAAAAATTGGACAATCTAGGTGAAATGGACAAATTTCTAGAAACACATGGTTTCCCAAAACTGAACCGGAAAGACATAGAAAACTTGAATATATCAATAACAACTAAGGAAATTGAAGATGTAATCAAGACTCTCCCAGCAAACAAGCCCAGGCCGGGATGGCTTCAAAGGAGAGTTTTACTGAACATTCAAAGAACTAACACCCATTCTCCTCAAACTATTCCAAAAAATTCAAGAAGAAAGCCTTCCAAACTAGTTTTATGAGGCCACCATAATTATAATTCCAAAACCAGATAAAGACAATACAAAGAAAGAATACTACAGGCCAATATCCCTGATGAACACAAATGTCCAAATCCTGAACAAAATATAAGCAAATCGGATTCAGCAATACATCAAACTAATTATTCACAATGACAAAGTGGGATTCATCCCAAGGATGCGAGGCTGGCACAACATTCACAAATCAATAAATATGATACACCACATAAATGAAAAGAAAGATAAAAAACATATGATCATATCAATAGACGCTGAAAAAGCATTTGACAAAATCCAGCACCTATTTCTGATAAAAACGATCAGCAATGTGGGAATAGAAGGATCATATCTCGACATAATAAAAGCCATATATGAAAAACCTACAGCCCACATCATACTCAATGGGCAAAAACTAAAAGCATTTTCCTTAAGAACAGGAACAAGACAGGGATGCCCACTTTTGCCACTCTTATTTAACATAATACTGGAAGTTTTAGCCACAGCAATCAGACATGAAGAAAAAATAAAAGGGATCCAAACTGGAAAAGAGGAAGGAAAACTGTCATTATTTACAGATGACAATGATATTGTACATAGAAAATCCTAAAGACACCATTAAAAATCTACTAGATTTAATAAACGAATTTGGCAAAGTAGCCAGATATAAAATTAACATCAAGAAATCGATGGCATTCTTATACATCAATAATGAATTCACAAAAAGAGAAACTAAAAAAAAAATCCCATTTGCCATTGCTGCAAAAATATTAAGATACCTAGGAATAAACTTAACCAAAGAAGTGAAGGACCTACTTGTAGAAAACTAAAGGACATTGAAAAACGAAATAGAGGAAGATATAAAAAAGTGTAAGCATATACCTTGTTCATGGATTAGAAGAATTAACATCATTAAAATGTCCATACTACCCAAAGCAATCTCTAGAGTCAATGTAATCCCCATTAAAATACCAACAATATATTTCACAGGACTAGAACAAACACTTGAAAAGTTTATATGGAACCAAAAGAGAACCCGAATAGCCACAGCAATCTTGAAAAAGAAGAACAAAGTAGGAAGGATCACAATACTGGATATCAGGTTATACTACAAAGCCATTGTAATAAAAAAAAATAATAAAAAAAATTTAAAAAAGGCCTGGTACTGGCACAAGAACAGGCATATAGATCAATGGAACAGAACAAAGAACCCAGAAATCTACACAAGAGATTATGCTCAACTAATGTTTGATAAAGGTGGCAAGAGCATAGAGTGGAGTAAAGACAGCCTCTTTAATAAATGATGATGGGAAAATTGGAGAGATAATTGCAAAAAAAAATGAGTCTAGAACACCAAATTACACCATACATAAGAATAAACTCAAAATGAATAAAGACTTAAATGTGACTCGTGAATCGATTAAAATCCTAGAAGAAAACGTAGGCAACAAAATTTCCGACATCACATACTGCAGAATTTTCACTGATAAAATGCCTAAGGCAAGAGAAACATAGGAAAAAATGAATACATGGGACTACATCAAATTAAAAAGCTTCTGTGCAGCAAAAGAAACAACCATCAAAATGGAAAGGGAACCCACTACATGAGAGAGCATAATTGTCAAAGATACATCAGGTACATGGCTAATTTTCAAAACATATAGAGTACTCATACAGCTCAAGAAAAGGAAAACAAAGAACCCAATTAAAAAATGTGCAGATGACCTAAATAGACACCTCTCCAAACAGGACATACAAATGGCCAAGAGACATATGAAAAAATGCTCAACGTCATTAATCATGGGAGAGATGCAAATTAAAATGACTATGAGGTATCACCTCACACCTGCTGGCAAAGGTGTGGAGAAAAGGGGACTCTAATACACTGCTGGTGGGAATGCAGACTGGTGCAGCCATTATGGAAAACAATATGGTGTTTCCTCAAAAAATTAAAAATTGAACTGTCATTTGACCCAGTGATCCCACTTTTAGGAATATATCCTAAGAAGCCTGAAACCCCAATCAGAAGGAATGCATGTACCCCAATGTTCATAGTAGCACTATTTACAATTGGAAAGATCTGGAAACAGCCCAGGTGTCCATCAGTAGATGAGTGGATATAAAAGCTGTGGTTCATATACACAATGGAACACTATGCAGCTATAAGAAAGAAAGATCTCTTATCCTTTGAGACAACATGTAGGGACCTGGAGAGTATTATACTAAGAGAAATAAGCCAATCAGAGAAAGACAAATACCACATGATCTCACTTATTTGTGGAATATAATGAACAAAATAAGCTGATGAACAAAATAGACCCAGAGACATAGAAAGGAGTATGGTTCACACTGACAAACCTCAGAGGGGAGGGGCGGGGGGAAGGGATGAGATAAACCAAAGAACTTATATGCATGTATGCATAACCAATGGACATAGAAAATAATGCTTCAGGCATGCAGGATTGGGAGAAGGGTGTCTAGGGGGGGAAAAGGAGAAACATCTGTAACTAATATAAATAAATTAATTTATATATATATTTGAAAGCAAATGGATAGATGAAAAAGATGGAGGCATGCAGGACCAGAGTGAAGTTGAGTGTGTGAAAGTGTGAGTGAGTGTTTGAGAGAGTGTGAGTGGATATGAGCTTGGATGCTCAACCACCCAGCAGTGCGGTACCTTAGGGCAGAGGGATTCAGTGCTCTGGAAAGGGGAGCAACTGGCTACCAATGTCCACTGCTTGGCAGGGGTTTCTCCCTGCTCAAGGCTGGAAGGCCCCACCATTTTGGAAGATTTGCTGGGTCCACTCTGGTAGGAGTCAGCAGGGAGTGGCTAGGGCCCAGAAACACAAGGCCACCAGTGCATCTTGCACCATTAGACCAGTGACCCCTGATGTGCCAACATGAGTCAGTGCACAGTAGCTGTTCTGTCAAGGTACCTGCTCTCAGCACCTGCAGTGTGGCTTGGAAGCTGAGCACTGCCCCCAGCAGCAGTAGCAGCCAGCTCAGGAGCCAAACACCATCCCTGCCAGCAGCATCAGTTGCTAGCTTGGAAGTAGAGCCCCACCCCCAAAGCAACAAGGCCCAGGAGACAAGAACTGTGCCTAGCAACACTAGCAGGCAGCTTGGGAGCCGAGCACCATCCCTGACAGCAGCAGTGGCTGGCTGGGGATTGGATCCCCTCTCCTAACAGCAGCTGAGGCTCAGGAGCCCAGATACACCCCTCAGACACACCCCCAGCAGCAACAGAGACTTGGGAGTTGAGACCCAATTCCTGGCAGCATCCGCAGTAGCTGATCAGGAGAAGAGCCCCAGGCCCAGCAGCAGCAAAGCTGGGGGAGTGGAGACCAGCCCCTGACAACAGCAACAGCAGATTGGGATGGAACCCAGCCCTCAGCAGCAGCAGATTCTGGGGAGCTGAGCATCCTCCGCTCCCAAAAGCAGCAGAGGATTGGAAGCTAAGACCCACCCCCAGCAGCCAGCTGTGGTACCTAAGGACCTGTGTAATTGAACAGTGTGTCAACTACTCCCATGCACCCCAGCATTGACTACCATGACAGACCAACAAAAGCCGCCAGCCATCAATCCTCCCCAACCCACAGCAGATAAGAGGCACCATGCACCAGAACAGACTGGGAGGCATACCAGTCTTATCTGATACACACCAACCTGCCTACACGTCCCAACATGCTACACCAGGCCTGGAAATACCACACTGCTAAAATGGTGAGAAAAAGAAACAATTCCTAAATGAAAGAAAAGGAGGAATCACCAGAAAAGAAACTATATGAAATGAAAGCAAGAAATTTGTCAGATAAGGAATTCACAGCAATGGTTTAAAGGATACTCAAACAACTAAGTGAGAACTACTAGCAATTTAATGAGAATTATAAACAGCTCAGTGGGAACTACAGCAGCATAAAAAAAAAAAGAGGTAGAAGCTATGAATAAAAATCAAGTAGAAATAAAGACTGACATAGCTGACATAAAAAATACCTTGGTCTGGAAACAACCCAAGTGTCCATAGTAGATGAGTGGATAAAAAAGCTGTGGTATATTTACACATGGAATATTATTCAGCTGTAAGAAAGAAAGATCTCTTACCCTTTGAGATGACATGGAGGGACCTGGAGAATGTTATGGTCAGTGAAATAAGCCAGTCAGAGAATATAAGTACCACATGATCTCACTTATTTATGGAACATCATGAACAAAATTAGCTGTCAATCAAGATAGAACCAGAGTCATAGAAGTAGGGAACAGACTGACAGACCTCAGAGGAACAGTGGTGGAAGAGGTGGGAAGAGGTAAATCAAATAACTTAGATGCATATATACACAACCAATAAACACAGACATTAGGTTGGGGAAAGAAGGAGAGAGGTGAGAAGGGGGAGGAGGGGGGCAATGGGGGAAAAAAGGGTGACATCTCTAATACTTTCACCAATATAAATAACTGAATTAATTAATTAATTAATTAATTAATTAATTAATTAAATTTAATTTAATACCTTGGAAGAATTCAATAGAAGATTAGAAGAAACTGAGCAAATTAGAAGAAAATGAGCAAGTTAGAAGACAAGGTCGAAAAAAAACACCCAAATAGAAGAGCAAATGGAAAAAAAAAATTAAAAAGCAGGAGGAGAGTTTAAGGGAGCTTTGGGACAATACAAAACGTAACAAAATTTGCATCATAGGGGTAACAGAAGGAGAAGATTTAGAGAAAGGAATAGAGAGCCTGCTTGAAGAAATTATGACAGAAAATGTCTCTAGTTTGGTCAAGGAAAAAGTCATGCAAGTGCTGAAAACACAGAGAGTCCCAATCAAGATGAACTTAAAAAGACCCACAGCTAGACACATCATAATTAAAATGGCAAATGTTAAAGAGAAAGAATCTTAAAGGCAGCAAAAGAGACAGAAAGTTGCCTACAGAGAAGCTCCCATTAGCTGTCAGCTGATTTCTTAATACAAACACTGCAGGCCAGAAAGTAATGGTATAAAGCATACAAAGTAATGAAAAGCAAGGGTCTAAATCCAAGATTACTCTATCCAAAAAGACTATCATCCAAAATTGAAGATAAAATAAAGAGCTTCAGAGACAAAAAAAAAAAAAAAGGCTTAAGAAATTTACTATCACCAAACCAACACTGCAAGAAATGCAAAAGGGGTGGAGAAAAAATGGCGCTGACTGAATGGAAACTATACAGATAATCTCCCAGAAGCAAATGGGAATTACAACTAAAATAAAGAAAAATCATCAGAAAAAAAGCAACAGAAAAGCAGCGGAAAGGACCATATAACCAGGGACACTGTAGGATCTGCAGAGGCGCAAGAGGGTGTTGGGCTGGGAGCCCAGGTACAGCAGCGGCCTTAGCTATGAGCAATGCCCTCAGGTTTAAAATCCCAAGCCTGCTCCACAGCGCAGAGAGCCAGGACAGAGCACTAGATTGGCTACAGACACTCACACTGGGCTCTGGCAGAGACAGGGCAGACTGGACTGGAACTGTGTGGGGACACTCGGGATTTTGAGGGTGCTCAGAGCTTTGGCTAAGTTGCAGCCACTCAGGACGGTGGCCATCATACTCCTTCCCAGGATTCTGGGAAGAGGTGGCAGCCCCTCCCTCGGAGATACAGCCACACCCAGTTGGGCCATTGAAATGCAAATTGAGGCTTATTAACAACCAGCATCTGCCCCATCCTCGGGAAATTCTCTCACACTGAACATCTGAGGGAGGTTTTCATTCAACTGAGAATCCAAGCCTTTTCAAGTAACTGGGACTAATAGCCTCTAGGCAAAAAGCTAGAGGATAACTTAACTTTTTCCGGGCTTGCAAATCTACCCAGGAAAGTAAGACTAGACAGTGGAGTTTAATGTGGGTCCTCCCATGCTCATCAAAACCCAGTAGAGGGAGCCACAAACAGCAGAACACCAACATCCACAGAAAAAATTTGGCAGGCTCCAAAACCCACTGATATAGCAAAAATGGTGAAACAAAGAAACAGATCCCAAATGAAAGAACAAGAGACCTCTACCGAAGATAAGATAAATGCAATGGAGTTAAGCAAGTTGACAGAGCTAGAATTCAGAGCCATGATCTTGAGGAAGCTCAACAGCATGAGTAAGGACATCAACACCATGAGCAAAGACATAGAAACATTCAAAATCAACCAATTGGAAATGAAGAAGCACCAAGAAGAAATGAAGAATGACATAGCAGAAATAAAGAACACATTGGAACAAATAACCAGCAGAGTAGAGGAAGCTGAGGACCGGATCAGTGAATTAGAAGACAGGGTAGAAAAAAATCAACCAATCAGAAAACCAAAAGGAAAAAAACAATGAAAAAACAGGAAGATAGCTTAAGAGAACTGTGGGACAACTGGAAATGTAATATTCCCATCATAGAAGTCCCTGAAGAAGAAGAAAATGAGCAAGGGTTAGAGAATATATTTGAAGAAATAGTGACAGAAAATTCCCTAATTTGGTGAAGAAAGAAGGCATTCAAGTTTAAGAAGCACAGAGAGTCCCAAGTAAGAACAACCCAAACAGGCCCACAAGACAAATAGTAATTAAAATGCCAAAAATTAAAGACAAAGAGAGAATCCTAAAGGCAGCAAGAGATAAGAAACAGTTTACCTACAAAGGAACCCCCATAAGGCTATGAGCTGACTTCTCAACAGAAAAACTACAGGCAGAAGGGAATGGCATGAAGTAATCAAGGTCATGAAAAACAAGGATCTGAATCCAAGACTATTCTACCCAGCAAGGCTATCATTCAAAATACAAGGTCAAATGGAGAGCTTCCCAGACAAAAAAAAAAAAAAAAAAGGCTAAGAGAATACATTAGCACCAAAGCAGCACTGCAAGAAATGTTAAAAGGACTGCTATAATTAGTAGAAGAAATAGGAAGGAAAATAGAAACACACTAAACAAAAATGTTAATAAATAAGTACATATCAATAATCACCTTAAATGTAAATAGATTGAATGCTCCGATAAAAAGACAGAGTAGCTGACTGTATAAGAAAGCATGATTCACATATATGTTGTTTACAAGAGACCCACCTCACAACAAAAGACTCACATAGGTTGAAAGTGAAGGGATGGAAAAAAGTCTTCCAAGCAAATAGAAAGGAAAAAAAAAGCTGGGGTAGCAACACTCATATCTGATAAAATAGATTTCAAAATGAAGGCCATTTTGAAACTAGAGACAAAGGAGGTCACTACATAATATTGAAAGTATCTATCCAACAGGATGATATAACCTTGGTAAACATATATGCACCCAATATAGGAGCACCAAAATATATTAAAAATCTTCAGGAGCACTTCAAAGGAGAAATCAACAGCAATACAATCATAGCAGGGGACTTCAACACCCCGCTGACATCACTGGATAGACCCTCTAGACAAAAAATTAACAAGGAAACAGAGACTCTAAATGAAGCACTAGACCAAATGGATTTAATAGATATATACAGAGATTTATACCCCAAAACTACAGAATTCACATTCTTCAAAAGCGCACATGGGACATTCTTAAAGATAGACCACATGTTAGGGCACAAACTAAGTCTCTACAAGTTCAAGAAGATTGAAATCATATCAAGCATCTTTTCGGATCACAATGGCATGAAACTAGAAATCAATTGCAACAAGAACATGCAAACACATTTGAACACATGGAGGCTAAATAGCATGTTATTAAACAATGAATGGATTACCAAGGAGATCAAGGAAGAAATTAAAAACTTCCTGGAAACTAATGAAAATGAACACACAACAACACAAAATCTATGGGATGCAGCAAAAGTAGTTCTCAGAGGGAGGTTCGTAGCACTACAGGCCTACCTCAAGAAACAAGAACAATTTCTAACAGACTATCAAACCACACAACTTAAAGAACTAGAAAGCAAACAAAAAGAAAACCCCAGAGCAAGTAGACGGAAGGAAATAGTAAAGATAATAGTAGAAATAAATGACATAGAGACCAGAAAAACAGTTCAAAGGATCAATGAAACAAAGACCTGGTTTTTTGAAAAGATAAACAAGATTGATGGACCCTTAGCTAGACTCACCAAGAAACAAAGAGAGAGAACCCAAATACACAACATCAGAAAGGAAAGAGGAGAAGTAACAACTGACACCACAGATGTACAAAGGATCATTAACAAATACCATGAACATTTATATGGCAAGAAATTTGACAATCTAAGCGAAATGGACACATTTCTAGAAACACATACTCTCCCAAAACTGAACTGGGAAGAGATAGAAAACTTGAACAGGCCAATAACAATGAAGGAAATTGAAGATGTAATCAAGACCCTCCCAGCAAACAAAAGCCCAGGCCCTGACGGCTTCCTGGGGCGGGGGGGGGGGGGGGGGTTTACCGAACATTCAAAGAAGAACTAACACCCACTCTCCTCAAACTATTCCAAAAAATTCTAGAAGAAGGAAGACTTCCAAACTCGTTTTATGGACCCAGCATAATGCTAAATCCAAAACCAGAAAAAGACACTACAAGGAAAGAAAACTACAGGCCAATATCCCTGATGAACATAGATGCCAAAATCCTAAACAAAATACTAGCAAATCGGATCCAGCAATACATCAAAAAAATTATTCACCATGACCAAGTGGGATTCATTCCAGGGATGCAAGGCTGGTACAATATTCACAAACAAATAAATGTGATACACCACATAAACGAAATGAAAGATAAAAACCATATGATCATATTAATAGATGCTGAAAAAGCATTTGACAAAATCCAGCACCCATTTCTGATAAAAACGCTCAGCAATTTGGGAATAGAGGGATCCGATCTCAACATTATAAAGGTCATATATGAAAGACTTACAGCCAACATCATACTCAATGGACAAAAACTAAAAGCATTTCCCTTAAGAACAGGAACAAGACAAGGATGCCCACTTTCACCACTCTTATTTAACATAGTACTGGAAGTCTTAGCCACAGCAATCAGACATGAAGAAAAAATAAAAGGGATCCAAATTGGAAAGGAGGAAGTGAAACTGTCATTATTCGCAGATGACATGATATTATACATAGAAAACCCTAAAGACTCCATCAAAAATCTACTAGACTTAATGAATGAATTTGGCAAAGTAGCAGGATACAAAATTAACGTCAAGAAATCGACGGCATTCTTGAACACCAATGATGAACTCACAAAAAGTGAAATTAAAAAAACAATCCCATTTCCATCACGGCAAAGAAATTAAGATACCTAGGAATAAACTTAACCAAAGAAGTAAAGGACCTATTTGCAGAAAACTACAGGACACTGAAAAAAGAAATAGAGGAAGATATAAAAATGTGGAAGCACATACCTTGTTCATGGATTGGAAGAATTAACATCATTAAAATATCCATACTACCCAAAGCAATCAATAGATTTAACACAATCCCCATCAAAATACCAACGACATATTTCACAGAACTAGAACAAATGCTTCAGAAGTTCATATGGAACCAAAAAAGACCCCGAATAACTACAGCAATCTTGAAAAAGAAGGACAAAGTAGGCAGGATCACAATACCGGATATCAGGTTATACTACAAAGCTACTGTAATCAAAACAGCCTGGGACTGGCACAAGAATAGGCACATAGATCAATGGAATAGAACAGAGAACCCAGAAATTGACCCAAAACATTATGCTCAATTAATATTCGACAAAGGCGGCAAGAGCATACAATGGAGTAAAGACAGCCTCTTTAATAAATGGTGCTGGGAAAATTGGACAGCTACATGCAAAAAAATGAAACTAGACCATCATCTTACACCATACACAAGAATAAACTCAAAATGGATAATAGACTTAAATGTGACTCATGAATCCATAAAAATCCTAGAAGAAAATGTAGGCAACAAAATTTCAGACATCATACACAGCAGAATTTTCACTGATATATCACCTAAGGCAACAGAAACAAAGGAAAAAATGAACACATGGGACTACATCAAACTCAAAGCTTCTGAACAGCAAAAGAAACAACCATCAAAGTGGAAAGGCAACCCACTGTATGAGAGAGCATAACTGCCAATGATATATCAGATAAGGGATTAATTTCCAATACATAAAATGCTCATACAACTCAACAAAAAAGAAGACAAAGAACCCAATTAAAAAATGGGCAGAGGAACTAAACAGACACCTCTCCAAACAGGACATACAGATGGCCAAGAGACATATGAAGAAATGCTCAACATCACTAATCATCAGAGAGATGCAAATTAAAACAACAATGAGGTATCACCTCACACCTGTCAGAATTGCCGCCATCAACAAAGCATCAAACAACAAGTGTTGGCGAGCGTGTGGAGAAAAGGGGACTCTAGTATACTGCTGGTGGGAATGCAGACTAGTGCAGCCACTATGAAAAACACTATGGTGTTACCTCAAAACATTAAAAATTGAATTATCATTTGACCCAGTGATCCCACTCCTAGGAATATACCCTAAGAAGCCTGAAACACCAATCAGAAAGAATATATGTACCCCCATGTTCACAGCAGTGCTATTTACAATAGCTCATATCTGGAAACAGCCCAAGTGTCCATCAGTAGACAAATGGATAACAAAGCCGCGGTACATATACACAATGGAGTACTATGCAGCTGTAAGAAGGAAAGATCTCTTATCCTTTGAGATGACATGGGGGGACCAGGAAACTATTATCCTAAGTGAAACAAGCCAAGCAGAGAAAGACAAATATCATATGATCTCACTTATTTCTGGAATATAATGAACATAACAGTCTGAGGAACAGGGTAGTCCCAGAGGCGTGGAAGTAGGGTACAGACTGACAATTGCCAGAAGAGGGGGTGGGGGAGGGGAGCGATGACCCACAGAACTTGTATCCATGTACTCATAACCAATGGACATGGACAACAAAACTGGGGACGGGGCAGGGAGGGAGGGGGAAGAGTGTGTCAGTGGGGGAAAAGGAATAACATCTATTACAAAAATAAATTAATAAAAAAAATAAATAAAATAAAAAAAATAATATACCTAGATATTAAGAAGACCATCTCATAATCAAATAGCAATAAATACATCAACAAGACATAACAATTCTAAATGTTTATATACCTAATTACAGGGCTTCAACATACATGAAACAAAAACTGATAGAGCCCGGCCGGTGTGGCTCAGTGGTTGAGCATCAACCTATGCACCAAGAGGTCGCAGGTTTGATTCCCGGTAGGGCACATGCCCGGGTTGCGGGCCAAATCCCCAATGTGGGGCATGCAGGAGGCAGCCAGTGGATGTTCTCTCTCCTTGATGTTTCTATCTTTCTCTCTCCCTCTCCCTTCTTCTCTCTCTTAAAGCAATAAAGAAAAAAAAATTAATTAAAAAAAAAAAACAACTGATATAGCTCCAAGGAGAAATAGACAAATCTACAATTTTAGTCAGAAATTTCACATCCTCTCTCTTAGCAATTGATAGAACAAGTAGACAGGAAATTTACAAGAACACAGTACACCTGAACAATAGTCTCAACTAATATGACCTAAGTGACTTTTATACAACACTCCACCCAACAAAAGCAGAATACAGTCTTCTCCAGTGCACTTGGAAAAAGATCAAATTCATTCTTCACCTTAATCTTTCCCAAATTAAACTTGAGAAAGTGTTCCCATTCCCAAATTATCTTTTGAATTAAAATAGTCTAAAGTATTATATCAAATGATGATAAATCTTCACTACATAATAGACTTAAAGAACAGGATCTTTAAGAAAGATAATCATGAAGGGGACTTCCGCTCATGATGGCGGTGTAGGTAAACACAGTACTCGCCTCCTCGTGCAACCACATCAAAATTATAACTAAACCACAGAACAACCATCATTCAGAACTGCCTGAAATTGAACTGAATGGAAGTCCTACAAGTACGAAGTTAAAGAAGAAGCCACAATGAGACTGGTAGGAGGGGCAGAGGCGCAGACGGTCTGGTCCCACATCCACGTGTGGCGGATGGATACCTCAACTGTGAAAGTCCTCCCTGAGGAGTGAGGGGTCCCTGTCCACACCAAGCCCCCCAGCTCAGGGTTCCAGTGCCAGGAAGAGAAGTCTCCATAACTTCAGGCTGTAAAAACCAGTGGGAACTGAGGCTGATGGAGGCTGAGGCTGCTAGAGTCAGAGGCAGTTCCTCTTAAAGAGCCTGCACATGGACCTACTGGGACTCACTCCCTCCAGGCTCCAGCATGGGGGAGGCAGCTGGAAAGACACCAGAGACACACGAGAAACAACTTAGTTGTTTGGCATTGGGGCAAGAGCTGGAGAGGCAGCTTTCTCCTGCACAGACGTGCTGTTGGAGGCCTTTGTTCTTTGGTGAGCCCTTCCCCCATGGGGCAGATAGATGGGTGCAATATCTGGGACTCCAGCAACCTGGCTCACAGTGTTTGCTCCCCCTGATGATTCCCCAAGGCCCTGCCCCACTCAACTTTTGGACCCACCCAAGCTTTTTCCAGTAGTATTACCATAGGATTGGCCTGCCTTGGCTCCTGCTTCAGATTTTCCTAAATCCTCTCAAACAAGCAGCATCTGGCCTCAGCAAGCCCCATACCTCTCACTAAGTGGCCCCAGGCCTGGCACTGGAAGCAGCCAGCCTTGGTTCACACCTTGGCTTTGCCTGGGCACCTCCAAGCCCAGAACAAGAAGCACCCATCTTCAAATCATTTTGTAGCTTATGCCTGGTGGGCTCATGTAGAACATAAGTAGTGGCTGACCTTGGCCTGCATTCACTGCCTGGGAGAACCCAGAGCCAGCACACCCAGTGGACAGCTTCAGACCTCATCGAAGCAACACCATCCAATCACCTCCACAAGCAGCACAGTCAAGGAGTGGACTCAGTAGGTACCAGAGCCTTGCTGAAGTAATTATTGCTCTGTGTGGTGAGTCTCTGCACAGCTGATCCTCTAAGGTAGTCAGAGGTCAGTGCTCAGTGGGCACAGCCAGGCCTTCCAGCTAATCAGCCTGAGTAAATCCCTCCCATTGACATGCCAACAGCAATCAAGATTCAATTACAACAGAAGAGTATAGAGTCCACATGAGGGGTGCACCTCGATGGCCCAGCTGGGAGGCTGTGTGACCAGGGAGGCTGTGCCACCACATCCTACAGGACACCTACTATAATAGGCTACCCTACCAAGCCTAAGAGATGTAGCAGCTCTACCTAATACATAGAAACAAACACAAGGAGGCAGCCAAAATGAGGAGACAAAGAAGCATGTCCCAAATGAAAGAACAGAACAAAACTCCAGGAAAATAACTAAATGAAATGGAGATAAACAATCTAACTGATGCAGAGTTCAAAACACTGGTTATAAGGATGCTCAGGGAACTCAGTGAGGACCTCAAGAGCATAAAAAAGGAGCAGTCAGAAATAAAGGATGCACCAACTGAAATAAAGAATACTTTACAGGGAATCAATAATAGTATAGGTGAAGCCGAGAAGCAAACCATCAATTTGGAATATAAGGAAGCAAAAAACACCCAATCAGAACAGCAAAAAGAAAAGAGAATCCAAAAAAAATGAGGATAGTGTAAGGAGCCTCTGGGAGAACTTCAAGTGTACCAACATTTGCATTATGGGGGTGCCAGAAGGAGAAAAGAGAGAGCAAGAAATTAAAAACCACCCTGGCCGGTTTGGCTCAGCGGTTAGAGCGCTGGCCTGCGGTCCAGAGAGACCTGGGTTCGGTTCCCGCTGAGGGCATGTACTTCGGTTGCAGTTTGTCCCCGGCCCTGGTTGGTCATGCGGGTGGCAGCCACTCGATGTGTCACTTTCACGTCGATGTTTCTCTCTCTCTCTCTCTCTTCCTCTCTCTCCCTCCCACTCTATCTGAACGAAAAATGAAAAAAAATGTCCTCGGGTGAGGATAAAAAAAAAAAAAAAGAAATTAAAAACCTATTTGAAAAAATAATGACAGAAAACTTCCCCAATTTGGTGAAGGAAACAGACATACAAATCCAGGAAGCACAGAGTCCCAAACAAGATGAACCCAAAGAGGCCCACACCAAGATACATCATAATCAAAATGCAAAAGGTTAAAGGCAAAGAGAGAATCTCAACAGCAGCAAGAGAAAAGCAGTTAGTTACCTGCAAGGGAGCTCCCATAAGACTGTGAGCTGATTTCTCAAAAGAAACTTTGCAGGCCAGAAGGGAGTGGCAAGAAATATCCCAAGTGATGAAAAGCAAGGACCTACATCCAAGATTACTTTATCCTGCAATGCTATCATTTAGAATCGATGGCCATATAAAGAGTTTCCCAGACAAGAAAAAGCTAAAGGAGTTCATCACCACCAAACTAGTATTATATGAAATGTTATATGAAATGTTGAAGGGTCTTCTTGAAAAAGAAGATAAAAAATATGAACAATAAAATGGCAATAAATACATATCTATCAGCAACTGAATCTACAAACAAAATGAACAAGCAGAACAGAAACAGACTCATAGATACAAACAAAATGAACAAGCAGAACAGAAACAGACTCATAGAGAAGTTTTTGTTGCTTGCCAGCATGGGAGAGGGGTTGGGAGGATGGGGGAAAAAGGTAAAGAGATTAAGAAGTACAAATTGGTTGTTAGACTGTTGAAACTCAAAGGGAAGGGGAGATAGGGGTGGGAAGAGTTAAACCAAAGAACGTATGTGCATATATGCATAACAAATGGACCCAGGGAGGAGGGGGTCAATGGGAGATAAAGGGGGGACATCTGTAACACTTTCAACAATAACCAAAAGTTTAGAAAAAAAAAGAAAGATAATCATGGAAAAGTATGGCATCCAAATAAGTGTCTTAAAAGAACTCAAAGGGGGAAGGTACAACTTTGAACTAAGAGATTTAGTGGATCATTAAACAAAGAGCCTCTACAGGTAGGATACAGTATAGAACTAGTAATATACATAATATATAACATTGTAATGTAATATATATCTTATATACAATATAGCACACATTTCCCATATAAGCTGGTAAACACTATAGTTAAAGACAAAACCAACTAGCACTTAGGCAAACTACACCCACCAAAGAAAAGAATGCAAGGTTCTTATAAGGGTAAGCTATCATCAACTAATCTATAAACTGTTATTGCACCTACAAATGCTGTACTAGGTAGTGAATTTGTAAAAAAAAAAAAAACAAAAGAGATGTTTTAATTTTAAATTGAGAGATTTTAATTATTTTCCCCCATTGGGAACCCTTTCCACAAAAGAAAACATATGCAGGAACATTTTTAAAACAACTCTAAATAGCAGATAAGGAAGGAATTGTGGAGAGCGGTCTGGGTGGGAGAATGAGCCTTGAGAGCGGTTCTATTAGGAACACAGTTTGAAAAACATTGATGAGCTTCAGTAAAATCCCCCAAACTCAACAGTGACAGTAGGTCACACATGTATACTACTTATAATATAAAACATAAAAACACATCAAGTCACCACTAATTCACAATTACCACTAATTATAATCATTAAAGAAGAGGCTACACTGAAGTGCCCAATTAAGATCATCTATAAAGTAAATGCTTGTGCCCAGCCAGCGTAGCTCAGTGGATTGAGCATTGTCGCATGGACTGAGAGGTCCCAGTTAGATTCCAGGTCAGGGCACATGCCCATTTGCAGGCTCGATCCCCAGTAGGGGGTGTGCAGGAGACAGCCAATCGATGCTTTCATTTCTCTCTCCCTCTCTCTCTAAAAAAAAAAAAAAAAAAAAAAAAAAAAAAAAAAACAAATCAGTAAGAACATATTTTTAAAAATAAAGTAAATGCTTGTTTAGTAAACTGAGCATTTAGGTATCATTATAGGAGGAAAAAGTAAAACTACTTAAAAGAAATAAGATTATTTCCTATGGCCCGGCTGGTGTGGCTCAGTGGTTGAGCGTTGACCCATGCACCAAGAGGTCGCTGGTTCAATTCCTGGTCAGGGCACATGACCAGGCTGTGGGCCCGATCCCCAGTGGGGGGCAAGCAGGAGGCAGACAATCAATGTTCTCTCTCATCGATGTTTCTATCTCTCTCTCCTTCTCCCTTCCTCTCTCTCTAAAATCAATAAAGAAAAAAAACTTTAAAAAAATATCATTTCCTGTATTCTCAACACCTAAAGAAGCATTCATTTTCATGCAAACAATGCATATAACTCATAAATTTTTATCTGTTTAATATAATATGTAATGTTTAATGGTATATTTCAAATTACTCTAATACCTGAAAGCAATTAGCTTGTCTTTAAGCAAAACTTTCCCTAGATATCTTAGATATCTGACCAAGTAAAAAAGAAAAGAGGTGGTTTACCATAACTATATCTCTAAAAATATGTAATGCTGCTGAGCAGCATTATTCACAGTAGCCAAAAGGCAGAAACAATCCAAGCATCCATCAACAGGAGAATGAACAAATGTAGTATATACATAATATGGAATAGTATTCAGCCTTAAAAAGGAAAGAAGTCCTGACATGCTACAGTATGGATGGACCTTGAGGACATTATGCTAAGTCAAATAAGCCAGTCACAGAAGGATAAATCCTGTATGATTCCACCTATATGAGGTACCTGGTGTAGTCAAATGCATAGAGACAGAAAGTAGAATGAAGGTTGACAGGGGCTGGGAAAGGAGGAATGTACAGTATTTTTTTAATGAATACAGTTTCAATTTTGCAAAATGAAGAGTTCTGGAGACTGATGGTGATGATGGTAATGCCACTGAAGTAAGTGTACACTTAAAGATGGTAAAGATGGTAAATTCTGTTATGTGTATTTTATCACAATTTTTAAAAATTATATACAAATGCATATACATATACAAATACAGATATATATTTTAGAAAAGTAAACTTCTTTTATTATGTGTAAATAAAATCCTTTAAAAAAAACTTAGTAGGTGTTGCTTGATTAGATGAATGATTAACAGAATTTCTAATGAGCATTTAAGTAATCAGAATATGGTGGAGGAGGAAAATCTCAAAAAAGCTGCCTCAGTTGCCACCCTCTCATCCAGTCAACACCCACCTAGGAGATGTATTCTACTTTCACCTATCATGGATTTAAAGACTTGTCTGAAAGTCAAATATACAAGGGTGGTAAGATTAGTTTTAATCACCTATCTAAACATATTGAAAAACCTCCAATTATTCTCTAAATGTCCATTTTCTAGCAACTGTGTACACAATGAACAAATGTTTATTAAAATAGTGTTTTTTTCTCTCTCTCTAAATATATATATATATATATATATATATATATATATATACACACACACACATACAGATAGATAGATATAGATATATATCTACTAATAAGGACCAAACTAACTTTCTAACTTTGCTAATTGATTCATATATTTATCTCATCTAAATATAAGTAAAAGTCTGCTTACCAGACAAAAAGGCGATGTCTTGCATTAAGAAATGACTGATATCCTTTACACGGAGACGCAGCTCAGAATCTATGACAAATAAGAAAGAGAAATGACATACATGTCAAAGTACAGCTAGAACCATACACGTGATTGTATACTGTGCTTAAAAGAACTCCAGGGGTCCCACAGATCTGTGTCCACAAACACGCTGCAGGTCTTCTCTTCTTTACTCTTCAGCTACATGGCATGTAAATCTCACTGTTGAAAACATCACTGGGTAACTGGAACCAGTGTCCTAGTTCTCAGAATCTATGCCCAGGACAGGAACTACTCTCACTTGTCAGAAAACCAGGGGCAAAAGTCCAAACTCCAGGACATCTGGAAATATATTTAAAGGGTATATAGCCATGTGGAGACACTAGCAGATTGTCTTCTACTTCTGATAATGCCTTTCATTCTGCAAAGCTTTATTAGAGATTACAAAGCACTTCTTGGATCTCTTATCTTATTGAATCCTTAAAATAACCCCAAGGAAGGTATTATTATCCTGTCATATAAGTCAGGAAAAGAGTTGGAGCGTAAGTACAGTGTAGTGGTTAAGCATGTGGCTTTCGAGTCAGATAGACCTGAATTAAAATCACAATTTGTTGCATTTACTGGCTGTACAAAAATGCAAGATACTTAACCTCTCTGAGCCTCAGTTTCCTTACTTGTAAACTGGGCATAATAGTATCTACCTCAAAGGGTGTTGTGCCAACTAAATGCAAAATATCTGGCATAATGATAGGTATTTTATAAACAGTAGCATATTAACTCACCTTTGATCATTATAGGTGGAACAACATCCATGCACTCATTGTTCTATATGTTTTAGTTGTCCCTGATCTTAAGTGCTGATTTTTAATGTTTAAATTTAGTGAACTCTACAGGGGCCAAAAATCAAAGTCCACTACCTGCCTCTGATGCATGAGCAAGGATAACTTTTTAAAAGAAAACAGATCATCAAACTAGGCTATTTTAGATTGTTGGTTTTAATGCCTGTGGTTCCACATCTCTTATAGAAGCCATATTTTCCACTTGTCTCTGATACAAAAGGCCTTCAAAGAACTAGACTCTGGTGGTGTCAGGCAGATGACACATTACCCATCTTAGTGCTCCTCAAATCATACAATATGGATATGATTTATCAGGGTCAACCCTGCTCAAGGGCATGACAGAAACAAGTTCTCGATGGGTCCACAGTAGACACTGGAATAGGGTATCTGTTACAGAATGACCCACCCCTCATCCTCTCCCAAATTAAACGGAGAAATTAACAAATTTATTTTAATAAGATCTATGCCATTAAAAATCTTCGATTTGTCAGGACATAAAAATCAATTCCTAAAAATGTCTTGTAATTTTTTTAAAAAAATAAGGCTCCTGGTATGTCCCAGGCCAAGGCATGCACTTTCACATTTTTGTGTATTTTTGTCCAGACTGCCCAATGCAGTTATTTCTTTCACTGCTATATGTTTCCTCAGATAAAGGAATGTGTTTCTGACAGCCACAAATATGTGTCACACAATGACATTTTTAGGCATGGAGACATGGAGGAAGGGTGAAAATGGGGATTATGCAAAGAGGACTAGAAATCTATCCTTTAAGGCCTGTACAAGTGGTAATGCCTCAAATGTGTTCTGCTATTTAAATAAGATCATTAGGCATTAAAATATTACTACATAATAAAACTCAAATCCTTCTCTGCTTTGACCAGAAGAAGACAAATTGATGAATTTTATGTCAGATAGCAGATGTAGAAGTACTAATATCTGCAACTTCTTTTCTCCCATACCATTCAGGCTCTTGCATAGCTACAGAAACTATGTCCACTTACTCTACATTTTCTTAATCCACTTATGTAAAAAGAGAGGTATCGGGGCATAAAATAAAAGGCTAAGGGCTGGGAGTGGGAGGACCTGGGCTTAGAGCTATAAAATGTCTCCCACAACTTTGCCAACAAGATAACATTTCCATATCAATGAAAAAGAACAAAATAATAATTAAGAGAGAAGATGGTATTACTTTAAGAAATTACAGTCATAGGTTGGAAATAGACTGAAGAGAGAGGAGACAACACAGGAAAGGAAACAGAAGATACAGGGTTATGACTGAGCAGCTACAAAAAAGAAATGGAGTGCTGACTTTGGAGAAAGTTGACACTGAATTCCACCCAGCTTTGTATCTGACTCTCTTGAATATCTCCACAGATTTCCTACTGAAATACAAAAGTGAGAACAAATATGATTTATAATGTTCCTCTTGCTGACCCTTTAGACTCTTTTACTCCAGAGCATAAGAAATAAAAAACCTGGATCACCAACGCTGGATAAATTCCACACTACAGCATATTCCTTGTTGGCTATATTCACATTTGATAGGAGGCTTGTCAAGCTCTCCCAGGTGGAAAGCTCAATTACTCACAAATGAAAGGCATGCATTCTCTTTACTTATGACTAGTTACTAAACACCAAAAGGGCTAGTTGGGAAGCCAAAAAGAAGAGGCACTAACTCAACAGGTAATCTGACAAACATCCTTGAAAACACCCAGTTGCAGCAGCTTTTCATTTAAGAGCCTTGCGGAAGAACCATATGCTTATAAAATCAAACACAATCAGGCACAAACTGGAAACAAAAGACAAGAACAGTGCTTGCCAATTCATTCATTCCATACATTCGATCAGGAAGTAAAACAGACAAGCTTTTGTTGTGAAGTCATCACTAATATTTCTTGTAGAATATAAAAGGTGGTTGTGCAAATGAGGATACACGCTCCAATTTCAAATACAAAGAATTTTTAAAATCGTAAAAGGTGTGAAAATAAATATTTAGGATGGTTCACAGAGGAGGAAGGTATAGCCATTCAATTTTGTTTGTGTCACTTGCAGAGATGGAGAACATCTGTTACCTTGATTAGGGTACCCTTTATAGTTTTTAAATATTTATTTTACATTCATTAACTTTTTAAAATAAACATTTATTGAGCACCTACTATATGCCAGGAACTGTTCTAAGTTTTGAACAGATGTTCTGGATAAAAGCAAAGGTTCACAATGAAATAACTTTTGTGAAATATTTGGGGTTAGACACCCTGAAATACTCCCCAGCAAATACACATACAAGCATTGCAACTCCTTGCATATGAGGTATGTATGCAGTGTTTCCCAAAACTATTTGATCAGGTACTCCTTTATTTGATTGTCTGGTTGGTTGATTGGTTGATTGTTTCATTGGTTGGCTGGTTGGTTTCTAAAGAGAGGGGCGGGGACAGGACGGAATGGGAGGTGAAGGGGGCCTGGGAGGTGAAGGGGAGGTGAAGGAGGGAGGGAAAGGGGAGAGGAGGGGGAGGAAGAGGGAGGGAAGGGGAGAGAAGCGGGGGAGGGAGGGAAGACAGAAACAGGGAACTACAGAGACTCCAAGTGAAGAAGCACTTTATTCTAGAAGATGTAGATGAAATGACAGCCATGATAGATAGAGAAGCTCTTCCTTATCATTAACAGAGTTCATCTGAACTAAGGCTGAGCAGCTCTGTGGCAAGGAAACTAAAGAAGACAATCAAGCATGTAGTTGGGCTGGAATAAATTATCTTTTATGTCCTACTTCTCAAAGAGTTTATGCCTCCATGATTTTCACATGTATTACCATTCCAAGAAATTTCAATTCTACAGAGTTTATTAAAGAATCCTATAGGGAAAATGATAGTTTAGAAAGTTAAGTAAATTAGCATCTATAAGCACTCTCATTTTATAGACAGCATTTTTACTCCAGAGTCTGGTGTATAACAGCAATAATTCCAACACTTGAGCTTTATTTCACAGTAACACACTCTCTTGTGTGCATGTATCCCTTCTCTGGAGTTTCTGTTCATATACAAAAGAATACGAATCCTGAACCATGCTACACACACTTGCCATTTTGTCCAGGCACTACAGAGCCCTGGCAAATAAACTGCATAAAAGAGCAAATATGTCTATTCTTAAGTTTTCCTTAAAATAAGAGACCAAGATGGAACACAAATTAAAATAGAAAGGAAAATAAAGGAAACGTCAACCAGAAAGATACAGTCTCTTTCATGGCAATCAACCTACTGCCACTACCAATATGAAAACAGAGGGGAAAGCATAGTAAACGATTAACTATAGATGTCATTTGCAGAGCTATGTCTTATAAATAAACTGCCAAGCACTGCATAAAGTATTCTGTATGCATCTTTTCTGGTTTTAACAATAATCCTTCAACGTGGATATTAAAACCATCCTCTTACAGATGAACAAACAGTCTCCCATTAACGTACTTATTCATTCAAGAAATTCACATTGAAAAATTGCCAGGCACCAGACACTGCTTAAACCCAAGGTAGAATCCAGTAGAAGATTTTTAGAGGACGCTTTTATGGTGTCATCTATTTGGTTCCCTAACCTCAGACAGACAATCTACAATCTGCACTCAGAAGAATACACTCAATTATCTCTAATGCAACTTAATAATTAGATATGACTCCGTAACCTTGCATTTTTTTCCAGCAAGAGGTTCATCCCAAACCATATCAAGAATGGTCATCAACAATCTTTTGCAAGAAACACCATTATTTTTGGAGCCTGAAATTAACTTTTAGCAATCATCTCTTTGAAGATTCCCTATTGCTGATATGCAGGACTCAGATGAAATTAGGTTTTGTTTTGAGGCCTAAATCCTGTTGCAAGGCTGATGGGATTCTATGACTGTAATTTTTCCCTTTCAAAATGAACATCAGATACACTAGCCCATCTGTAAACAGTAATGATTTAGCACACGCAACAAATTTAAGTGCTGTTTTAACACTTTATGCTTTAAAAGGTGGAACAAATAAAAGGGTAATTGTGAAACCATCACAAAATGAATTCCCATTAAACTACAGCAGAACAAACTATGCAATACTTTGTTCTGCAATAAAGGTACACTATGAAAGACTTGCATAATTCTGTACTAACAAAAGAAAATCAAGATTCTTGTTAAATCCTCCCTTTATTAACAACCTGCCAGACCTCCTTCCAATCCATTGTAATTCAATTCAGCAAACATCCACTGGGTTTCTATTTGCTCTTCTCTGCTAGGTGCTGTGGCCTATTGGAATATGAATACTTTCTCACTTTAAAAAGCTTAAAAACTTAACATAAGCTATGACATAAACAAATGGCCATAATATAGACTATAGTATGTGCTATATCAGAAATACACAATATAGGGTATAGGGAGGGCAGAAATTATTGCATCAAAACTGAGAGAGTGGCCCTGGCTGGTTTGGCTCAGCAGTACAGCATCAGCAGGGGATCAATGAATCAGGTTTCATTCCGGTCAAGGGCAGGTACCTTGGTTGCAGTTCATCCCCAGCCCTGGTCAGGGTCCTGTGGGAGGCAACCAGTAGATGTGTCCCTCTTAGGTCCATGTTTCTCTCTCTCTCCCTTTCTTTTCCTCTCTCTCTCTCCTACTCTATCTGAAGATAAATAGAAAAATACCCTCGAGTGAGGATTAAAAAAAAAAAAAACCTGAGAGAGAAAAAGAAAGATTTCATAGATGATGTGATATTTGAGCTGGGCCTTGAACATTTATTAGGATTCAAATATATGGACAGGGGAATAGAGGAGGACTTTCCAGGTGAAAGATACAAGGCACCAACACAGGAATAGGTAAAATAGGGGACTATATATGGCCTGATATGGTTTGAGTTTAGAGCATGGGTAAGTCAAGCTAAAGCTAGAAAGCAAGACTAGAAGCTAAAAGTGGAGAACATTTGCAGGGCTTCAGAGGACAGCAGGCTTCTGGAATGCCTTTGATCCAGGATCACTTAGCACAAAGGTACTTTCCAAGCAAGAAACTCCTACAACAGAAAAGCTGGGACATAGAAACTGGTGGATTCAACTATTAATTAGCTACCAATTTTTGGTGTAGCTTCAGGCAATTCACTGAAGGTTCCCCATGGCTCCAGTTGTTTATAAGCACCTATACAACACCAAGCATGTGGAAAGGGAAAGGGAATGCCCCTCTTTTGTCTTATAAACTTCAAATAAAACTTGGCTTGAGTACTATTTAAGATTTTGCTTTGTATCTGTTTGTTGTAATAAATATGAGTTATGAGTGTGAATATATGCTGTCCTGTGAGTCCACTTAGTAAGTCATCAAACCTGGAGTAGTCTTGAGGATCCCCAAAGCACAGTCACTTCCCCAAAGAAAAAAGTAAAACTATCTGTATTTACAAATGACATGATCTTGTATATGTAAAATACTAAGGAATTCATACACAGGGACACACAATACAATAAAATCTATCAGCACAAACAAATTCAGCAAGAGTATAATACATTAGGTCAATATAAAAAAAATTGTATTTCTATTGTGAAAAGTGTAAGTGCAAAATTTATACTCTGAAACTACAAAACATTATTGAAAAAAATTAAAGATGATCTAAGTAAATGGAAAGCCATCCAACACTCAAGGATTCAACTTAATATTATTATGGTGGCAAGATTCCCTTATTGGTATACAGATTCTAAGCAACCCCTATTATAATCTTAGCTCGCTTTTTCCCCCCAGAAATTGACAAGTTGATCCTAAAATTCATATGGAAATACATGGGAGGCAAATGAACAAAAACAATCTTGAAAAACATGAACAAAGTTGGAGAACTCATACTTTCCAATTTCAAAACTTACTACACAAAGCTACAATAATAAACAAGATAATGTAGTACTGGCATAATGATAGACATAAAGATCAATGAAATAGAATTGAGAGCCCCCAAATTAGCCCATATATCTAAAGTCAATTGATTTTTTTTAAAAGGACAAGACAATTCAATGAGGAAAGAGTAGCCTTTTCAACAAATGGTAATGGGACAACAGGCTATCCACATTCAAAAGAATAAAGTTGAACCCCCACTTCACACCATATACAAAAATTAACTCACAATGGATCAAACATTGAAATATAAGAGGTAAAACAACGTTCTTAAAATAAAATACAAGAAAAAAAATCTGTGACTTTGCATTAAGAAAATCTTCATATATATGACATCAAAAGCAAAGCAACAGTAGAAAAAAGAGATAAATTTAGCTTTGTCAAAATGTAACCTTTTGTGTTTCAAAGGACACTAACAAGAAAGTAAAAGATAAACCACAGAAAGGGAAAATATATTTGTGAATTATCTGCTAAGGAATATGTATCTGGAACACATTATTAATCAATAATAAAAAAGGCAAATGACAATTAAAATGGGCAAAGGATTTGAATAGACACATCTCCAAAGAAGATATAAAAATGGCCAATAAGCACATGCAAGGATGCTCAACATCATTTAGTCATTATGAAATGCACATTAAGACAACAATGAGATACACATTTCACACCTATGGAGATGGCTATAATAAACAAGATGGATAATAACAGGCGTTAGCAAGTATGTGGACAAATTAGAAACTCATACACTGTTCATGCGAATGTAAGACGGTTCTACCCCTGAGCAAAACAGCTGTGCAATTCCTCAAAAAGTTAAACAGAGTTACCATATGACCCAGCAATTCTACTTCTAGGTATGCACCCAAAAGAAATGAAAGCATACGTTTACACATGTACAGGGATGTTAATAGCATTATTCATAATAACCAAAAGGTGGAAACAACACAAATGCCCATTAACTGAAGGATGGATTAACAAAATGTAGTATATCTATACAATGAAATACTTTTTGGCAATAAAAAGTAACAAAGGATTTGATACATGCAACAACATGAATGGATCTTGAAAATATATTGCTAAGTGTACGAAGTAACAAATTATATGATTTCCTTTAAATGAAATATCCAGAATAGAAATATATAGAGACATAAAGTAGATTAGTGGTTGGTTAGGGATAGGAGAATGGGGGGCATTGGGGAGATGACAGCTAAAAGGCACAGGGTTTCTTTCAGGAATGATAAAATACCCTAAAACGGATTGCAGTGATGGTTACACAACTCTGCAAATATACTAATAAAAACACTGAATTTTACACTTTAAATGGATAGATTGTATGGTATGTGAACTGTATCTCAATAAAGCTGTTACAATAAACAAATAAAGAAAAGTGGTATTTGTAACAAAAAAGTTCATTTGCGCATAGGATGTACTTTCTGTACTTCTCCTTCCAAAGGAATTTAATAATGAAAAATAAATAGAAGGGAGCTCAACTTTTAAAATATATGCTAAAGAAAAAAATATGAAGGTTGTGCATAAAGATAATCCACAATGACATCACAGAAGCAATAAGTTAACATGGTTGTTATATTTGGGTGTTATCTTGAGTGATTTATACACATAAAATTCTAATTTTTTTCACATAAATAAATATTTCTCAGAAGTAATATAGCATAGTAGTTTATAGTGCATTCTCCAGAGACAGATTGCCTGGATTCCAATTCCAGTTCTACCACCTGCAAGTTGTATGGCATTAGAAAAGCTCTTCTAAAAAAAATATATTTTTATTGATTTCATAGAGAGGAAGGGAGAGGGAGAGATAGAAACGTCAATGAGAGAGAAATATCTATTGGCTGCGGCCCCTCACTGGGATTGAGCCCACAACATGGGCATGTGCACTGACCAGGGAATCGAACCGGCAACCTCCTGGTGCATGGGTCAACGCTCAGCCACTGAGCCACACCAGCCAGTATGGAAAAGTTTTTTAAAACTCTCTGTGTCTCGCCCTGGCCGGTTTGGCTCAGCGGTTAGAGTGTCGGCCTGCGGTCCAGAGAGACCCGGGTTCGGTTCCAGCTAAGGGCATGTACCTCGGTTGCAGTTGGTCCCCGGCCCTGGTTGGTCGTGTGGGTGGCAACCACTCGATGTGTACCTTTCATGTTGATGTTTCTCTCTCTCTCTCTCCCTCCCACTCTATCTGAACAAAAAATGAAAAAATGTCCTCGGGTTAGGATAAAAAATAAATAAAAAAAAACTCCCTGTGCCTCAGTTTCCTCTGCTAGTAAAATGGGGGAAATAATAATACCTATTTCATGTGGTTACTGTAATGTTAAAGTTGTTAATACATGCAAAGACTTGGAACAGTGCCTAGTTTATAGTTAATGCTCAATAAGTGTTGGCCATTTTAATAGAAAAAATAATAACATCAAAATTTAAAAGGTTTAGTGTACAAGTAAGTATTCAGGCAGTGGCAGACAATGAGTGGGTTATCATTATGTTTCTGCAAAGATTTTTATTCTTGCCTTATCTTGTCACAACTGCTTCAAGAGGAAAAGGGAGGTAGGTGAAGGTAGAAGAGGGTAAAGGAGGATTAAATGGGGGCCAGAATAGCATTCCCATCTTTCATTTCATCTTCAAATAGGAGAATAAGACTATGGTTCCTTACCCATATCTCAGGTCTTATATACAAGGAAAACTCATAAATGATATCACATTTGAATATGAAAATTGAACTTTCAAGTTTGAAAAACATGGAGGAGCTTAAAAATCCTTCCGGCTACAAAACGCAAAAACATGGTGGGAAAAATAAAATTAAAGCCTTTCTAATGCATGGCTGAGCTGGCAGGAAAGACAAGGAAATTCTCGGAGGTCAAAACCACTACTAGGGCAAATGTCCTGAGAAGTAAAACAACTAAGAACAGTAGTTGCCCCCGGACATCTGCCACTTCCCAGGTGACTTACAATTTGATTTTAATGGTCATGCACTGGTGAAGATTCAAAGCCTACAGCATTAGGAATCACATCAGAGAAAACACAGGAGAATATCTGTATAGCCTGTGGGTAGGATAGAATTTTTTAATCAGGATACAAGAAGCACAAACATTAAAGGAAAAGACTGATAATTTAGGCAACATTAAATTTAAATTTTTCTTTCATCAAAAGATATAAAAAATGAGACAAGCCACAAATTGTATACAGATATTTGCAACACATATAAGTGACAAACAAATGCTATCTAGGATGTATAAAAGATTCTAAGTTAATTTTTAAAAAATACACAAATCATCAAGTAGAAAAATGGAAATAACACAAATAGGCATTTCACAGAAGAAACAGGAGTGGCCAATAAATATCTGAAGAGATCTCCACTGCATTTGAAATATGTGAAATACAAATTTCAAGGACAGTAAGATAATCTTTTATACCTACTAGTTAAGCATCAATTTTTAAAAAATCAACATTAACAAGTACCTATATGTTCAACAACATAATCTTTATAGATATGTTTTGGTTTTGGCCTTGGCTCTTATCACAGATTTCTTTTTTTTAAAAGCATCCATTTTGAAAGAACACCTTAAAAATTGTTTTAGTAGCCACAGCTGGGTGGATCACTTGGTTGGAGCATCATCTCATACACCAAAAAGGTTTCGAGTTCGATACCCAGTCAAGGCACATACCTGGGTTGTGGGTTCGATCCCCGGTCAGGCTGCCTATGGTAGGCAACCAATCAATGTTTCTCACATCAATGTCTCTCTCTCTCTCTCTCTCTCTCTCTCTCTCTCTCTCTCTCAATCAATCAATCAATAAACATATCCTCAGGTGAGGATTAAAAAACTTTTAGCAATAACTCAAAGAATATATATCAGGTAGAGTTTAACCCTAATAGAGCTGAAGAGTAAATACAGTGACTTTACACAGTCTAAAATGGGGGGAAAATCAGTTAGATGTGGCAACAAAAATCACAGGAACTCTGAGGTGCCATTAAAGACTTGTATAATGTCAAACCAAACATTTGGAAGTGTTGCCTGAGTACCTACTAGGAATTCAGCATCATTTTACCACTCTTTGACACAACACATAACAATGAATGGGTTCCAACTCAGGGAAGTGTATTCACGAATCTCACTGTCCTCAGTTGCTCAACCATTAAATTGTTCTTTGAAGGAAGGAACTGTGGATGATTTTACCCCCAGGTAGCCTCAAATGTAATTCTAGGGGAAGAGAGGGAATGAAAGGAAGGAAAGAGAGGATGGAAAGAGAGAACAGGAATACAAAACATGAACTCATGGTTCAACACAACTTTGTGTCTTTGTCATTTATCAGCCACTCTACTCATCCATGCATTCTTTTCTTTCAATAAATCTCTGTTAGACTCCCATCTTATGCCAGGGCCATGCCGTGATGACACTGGCTGGGATCTCATGAAGTTCTTCATTTAGGAACAGGAAGCAATTACAGTCCAGAGGGCTAAGTGTTACAATAGTGTTGAGCCAGGATGCAGTGAGCACACAGAGAAAGGACATCTAGCACTAAACAGATAAAAACAGATGATTTATAAAACAATGAAAGGGCAAAAAAAAACAAAAACAGTTTTATGGCCTAGCCTATGCTGAATATCTACTGGAACTAAATTTCAGCACAAGATCCAGGTCATGACTCAATGTTATACTAAGGAACTGGGACTCTTACCTGCTTCCAAGGACAGGAGTGATCGGAAGGGAGCCCCCTCATCTTTTCATGGAGTAGACACATATTTGTGCATGCTGCAAGACACGGGGAATGCTTCATTTCTGTAACGCTTGCAAACACTGATGTTTATGTGTTTATGTGCATGCATACAGTGCACAAATGTGGAAATATTAAGTATTGCAATTAAAAGGGCTAGTTTTTAAAGTTCACTCTTCCATCTTTAAAACCACATGTTAAATCAATATGCAATTACAAAGAGAGTCACACTGATAAGAAAAGGAAAAACATGCAGCGTGGACCCTTTTCTTACTCTTCTCCAATGCTAAATCTCTTTTTAGTGACTTGATCACGTGTCTTTTAAAATTGAAAGTCCATAAAATTTGACAAAATCTTTGCAAAATGCCGGAACTATGTAAACAGGCTTTTAAGATGTATCGGCATCTACTGGAAATAGATGTGGCTCTATTGGTTGATCGTCTTCCTATGCACCCAGAGATCGCCTGTTGATTCCTGGTCAGGGCACATGCCCAGGTTTGTGGCTGGATCCCCAGTGAGGGGCGTGCAGGAGGCAGCCAATCCATGTTTCTCTCTCTTCCTTTCCCTTCCTTTCTCTCTCTCTCTCTCTCTCTCTCTCTCTCTCTCTCTCTCTCTAAAAATCAATAAAAACGTATTTTTAAAAAAGAATGTACCATTCTCTTTTTTTTTTACCATACAATTCTTGTTTTTTTTATTTTTTTTCCTTTATTGATTTTAGAGAGAGAAGAAGTGAGAGGGAGAGAGCGATAGAAACATCGATGAGAGAGAACATCGATTGGCTGCCTCCTGCATGCCCGCACTGGGGATCGGGCCCACAACCTGGGCATGTGTCCTGACCAGAAATTGAACCGGTGACCTCTTGGTGCATTGGTCGACGCGCAACCGCTGAGCCACACCGGCCGGACGAATGTACCATTCTCAAATACACCAGCTTCTTCATCGGTTTTATTTCAACTATAAGCCCACTAAAGACAAAACTGGGCAAATACTTTCTTTGTGCTGAAAAGATACAATAGCCTCTTTGTGCTTTATGAAAGGAACATTTTAAATAATATAACAAAATTATTTTATTGTATATAATTTGTTTCCTGTACTCTTGTGTGTATCAACATTTCATAATAGAATCATTTTTAAATTAATGCATTCAAATGTAAGCCATAGATCAACATATGGGGTATGATCCCAGTTTGGTATAATACCTAGATATATGTGGGTTCTTTATTGTTGTTCTCACCAGTTAGAAATAAGCTCCCTGAAGGCAAGGATTTTTGTTTGCTTTGCTCACTGAAATATCCCAACAGTGTCCAGCACATAGGAGGTGATCAGTCAATGTTTGTGGAATTGAATTGCAATACCTAGATCCACAGAAAGTTCCTATGGCCACAAACCCAAACTGTTACCAGTGCTTTCCTGCAGACAGTAGGACACAGTTAAGCACAGAGATGCCCAGCAGGTGTGGCTCAGTGGTTGAGCATCGACCCATGCACCAAAGGTCGCCGGTTAGATTCCTGGTAAGGGCACATGCCCAGGTTGTGGGCCCAATCCCCAGTGTGGGGCATGCGGGAGGTGGCCAATTGATGTTCTCTCTCATCGATGTTTCTATCTCTCTCTCCCTCTCCCTTCTTCTCTCTCTAAAATCAATTTTTTATAAAAGCACAGAGGTGACTTTCACTTATTAGTTTATGGGCATGTGTACTGTTTAGATGTTTTACAAAGATCATATATAAATAAGAAAATGGGAAAATAAAAAAAAAAAACCTTACCAAAAGCAAAAACAAATTTAAAACCCATGCAAAATACAAGTACATAAGGCAGTAGGCAAGAAGGAAACAAAGAGAGAAACCAAGAACAATGAGAAAGGGAAAAGGCCAAAAAGTACATGATAAAAATGAGGTGCAGCAAATGGAAAATTACAGGGAAGTGATCTCCATCCAAGAGCTTAGTGTCCCAGGTTGCTGGGCCTCCCCTGTGTCTTCCTGTAGGTGTTTAATTAAGAGCAAGCCATAAAAAGCTTTTCCTTCCTCCCCCCTTCAGATTAAAAACCACCCAATGGAGGCAGCAGGTTTTTCTTATACAGCAGCGGGAGAGCTGCCATTGTCTCAGGAACTTGCCTAACAATTACAGCCCAATGAATTCATTTGTCAGAAACCCAATACACGTAAGTAAATTTTGAGAGGGACTAACTCATTCTATAAAGAGAACTGTATATGTGGTGATTTACTGTATGTAAAAATAGTGATAAAAAATGTTTTTCATGCTTAAAGCATCAGCAAGTCCACCGCAGATCCAAGCTTATCTGTTTAGCACCGGAATCTCTTTTCTTAAAAGATATCTCCTGCCATAGGGAGGGGGATTACACACTTGATTGACAAATGGTCTTGTCCAACCTGGACAGGTCTTTGCAGATTCCTGATCAATGTGGTATCAAAACACATGCCTCTCATTTTCCTTATGTTATTCCACCATAGTCCCACACAGACTTGCATGCCAAATGCTGAATCACAAAAATTAAGGCAATTGAGTTAGTGATTATACTTTGTGTTGTCTTCATTTGTGCTTTTGTTTTTCCTTGGGAGAACTCCTGTGGATATTTACTTTTTTGCCTCTTAAACTTTTAGGAGGGTCTCTAGAATAATTTTATAATATGAATAAATTAATATATTGTAATCCTTCTAAACTCATGAAAAACTTTATATGAATAACCATCCAATATGAGCATTGATGGGCCACAATGCATTACAGTAAATAATTTCCAAACACCTTTAACGTGAATACCCCATATATAGGAAAACCTTAATTTGTACAACTATACAAATGAGGTTCAGGCATTCCCTAAATTGAGCTATAGATTCAATGCAGTAGCTAGCAGAATCCTACCTAGCGTTTTATGCAGAAAATGACAAGATACTCTTAAAATTAATATGGAAATACAAGAGTCCCAAAATAGCCAAAATAAAATTTAGTACACAGCAACAGTTATCAAGACAGAGTGATACCGGTATAGTAATAGACTTATAGATAGACCAGGGGAATGAAACTGAGAGTCCAGAAATAAATCCTTGCATCTGTGGTCAATTTATTTTAAGCCATGTACAAAGACATTTCAGTGGAGAAGAATATTCTTTTCAACAAATGGTTCTGGGAACACCTGGATATATGCACATGCAAGAAAATGAAGTGGACCCTAACTCACAACATACACAAAAATCAATTCAAAATGGATCAAAGACCTAAATGTAAGAGCTAAAACTATAAAACTATAAAACTCAAACACATAGGTTTGAAAACATGGATGGACCTAGACGATATTATACTAAGTGAAATAAATCAGACAAAGAAAAATGCTATATGATATGATCTCACTTATACATGGAATCTAAAACAAACAAAAACAAGTTCACAGAAAAAGAGAAGAGATTATTGGTTAGGAGGATGTTGGGTGAAAGGGGTCAAAAGGTACAAACTCCCAGTTATAAAATAAATGTCATGGGGATGTAACGTACAGCATGGTCACTAAAGTTAGCAGTACCATATTTCATACTTGGAAGTTGCTAAGATAGTAAATTAGATCTTAAAATTACTCGTCACAAGAAAAAAAAATTAACTATTTGAGGTGATGGATGTTAGCTAGATTTATTGTGGTGATCATTTTTCAATATATAAAATATCAAATCATTATATTATATACCTGAAACTAATAAGGTTCTATGTCAAGTATACCACAATTTAAAAAATAATTAAGCCCTGGATGGTGTGGCTCAGTTGGTTGGAGCATCACCCTGTACAGCCAAATGTGGTGGGTTCGATTTCAGGTCAGGGCACATAACCAGGTTTCGGGTTTGATCCCTGGGAAGCAGGCGGTCGATTGATGTTTCTTTCTCACATCGATGTTCTCCCTATCTCTCCCTTTCTCCTTTCCTCTCTGCAAAAATCAATAAAATATTTTTAAAACAATAATTGTAAACAAGGACTCAAACAAAATAAAAGAAATAGGTAAAAGCAACCCACACAATGGGAGAAAATATTTGTAAATCAAATACCTGATAAAGATCTTGAATCCAAACTATATAAAGAACTCTTAAAATTAAACAGCAAAAAGATTAAGTCTACTTTAAAATGGGTAAAGAATTTGCAGAGACATTTGCCTAAAAAAAGATATACAAATAGCCAATAAGCACATGAAAAGATACAAGATATTACTAGTCATTCAGGAAATGTAAACCAAAACCACAATGAGAAACCACTTCACACTCACTAGGAAGGCAGGAATCAAAAAGTCAGAAATTAACAAATCCTGAGAAAGAAGTGGGGAAATTGGAACCCTCATAAAATGATGATGGGAATATAAAATGATACAGCTGCTTTGGAAAATAGTCTGGGAGTTCCTACAAACATTAAACATACAGTTTCTCTATACCCTAACAATTCCACTTCCAGATATATATATAGCAGGGTGATGCTCCAACCAACTGAGCCACACCATCCAGGGCTTAATTATTTTTTAAATTGTGGTATACTTGACATAGAACCTTATTAGTTTCAGGTATATAATATAATGATTTTATATATATATATATATATATATATATATATATATATATATATTCAAGAGAAATAAAAACGTGTCCACAAAAACTTGTATAAGAATGTTCATAGCAACATTACTCATAATAGCAACTCAAATGTCCATCAGCTGAAGAAGATTGGATCATTTAAATGTGGTCTACATGAATACAATGCAGTAATATTCAGCCATATAAAAGAATGAAGTACTGACAAGTGCCACAAAATGGATGAAACTTGAAAACATTATGCTAAGTTGAAAGAAGCCAGTTTCAAGAGATCACATATTATCTGATTTTATTTATCTGAATATCTAGAAGAGGCACTTCTATAGAGAAAGGAAATATATTATTGGCTGCCAGGGTCTGGTGGGAAGGGCTGCTGGGAGGAAAGGGGGAGTGATACTAATGGGTAAAGCTAATGGGTATAGGGGTTTCTTTTGGGAGTGAAGGGAATATTCTAAACTGTGGTAATGAATGCACAAGTCTGTGATTACACTAAAAACCATTAAAATGCATACCTTGAATTAGTTAATTGTATGATATGTGAATTATATCTCAATAAACTGTTTTAAAAAACTAGAATGGGATCCCTTTTCTCCCGCTTGCCCTCTTGTTAACAAAACCCTTTTCTGCTCCTCCTTGCTAGGAGTGGCTCTCCTTCCCTTTTCTGATTAATGCAAAAAATTATCTGAAAACAGAGAAGACAAAATCTCCATAAAGTTACTGGCTCATAATTTTCCAGAGACAGAATACACATACGTACGCTTTAATTGCTGCTAAATTATCTACTTTCCCAGTATCTGCAGAATTAACAGCTGACTTACTTTCTTCATGGCAGATGTGACAGTATCATTAATAAATATTTGAAAGTCAGAGAGAAGATAATCTACCTTAAGAGTAAATTTCAATATATTAAAATCTCACTATATTTGCTAATTCAACTATTTTATAAGTCCCAAACTTTACTGTGAGTGTAAAATGGTCTTTCTTTCTAATTTGCAATCAAGCTTTGGCTTTCCATTAAAATATATATATTTTAAGAAAACTATACCATGTACTGAAAATGACAGGAGGTAACTGAATCAAGGTCTTCTCAACTGGAAAGCCAACAATGGCTACTTAATATTTCTATTACAGAAAAAGAAGGATCATTTAACAGTGAAGTTAAAGTTTTTCTCTTTGAAGAGTTTTAAACATAGAGCTCTTCTTTAGCCCCAGGCAAAGATTATATTGGGTCCAGACTATGAGCAAAGGAAAAAGTCAAAGTGATGTGTGAGCACATTTGACAGCATGAACATTTGGACAACAAATCAGAGAAAATAATTTTTTTTGGAGCACTGCTTTCCTTCCTCCCCAAATAAATGTTGCTTTGGGGAAGAGTCATAGGTCATCTACAAGTCTTCATTGGTGGAACACAAATCACTGTCTCTTGTGACTGATCTCTATCTATACTCACTCATCCAGTCTTTAAATACTGCCTATAAGGAGGATGACTCTGGAATGTACATCCCCAGCCCTGATCCCTTCCTTGAACACCACATTCCTATATCCAATTGCCTACTCAACAGCTCCACAGGGATAGCTAATAGGCACCTCAACGTTAACAGGTTCCATACTAAACTTCTGATACTCACCGATTTCCCCCACAAACCTGCTCCCCTTGCAAGCATCTCCATCTCCATTAATGACAATTCCTGCCATTTACTTGCTCAAGCCAAAACTCTTAAGAGTCATCCTTAACTCTTCTCTTTCTCTCATACCACATGGACAAACCAAACCATTAGCAAATCCTTTTTTCTCTACCTCCAGAATACATCCAGAATCTGCCCTTGCCAGTTTGGCTCAACGGTTAGAGTGTCAGCCTATGGACCGAAGGGTTGTGGGTTCGATTTCCAGTCAAGGGCATGTACCTGGGTTGCAGGTTCCATCCCTGGCTCTAGCCAGGGTCCTGTGGGAGATCTCCAGAATCTGACTACGTCTTAACACCTTTATTATTACCTCAGGTTCAAGCCACCACATTAATCCTAATAGCCACTTAACTGGTTTCCCTGCTTCCACCTTTGTCCCACCTTTAGCCTATTCTCCACACAGCACACAGCATCCAAAGAGGCATTAAGTCACTCTTCTCAAAACCTTCCTATAGCTCCTCATCTAACTCAGGATAAAAGGCAAAGTCCTTACCAAGCCCTGTACAATCCAGATTCCTTACCTCTCTAGCTTCATCACAGGCATGCACACATGCATACATATGCACACACTTGCACACACCTGAATGCACTCATTGCTTCAGTCACATTGATCCCTTTCTTGTTCCTTGAACTTGTCAGTACTCTCATCTCAGGGCCTTTACATCAACTGTCCCCTCTGCCTGGAAAACTCTCTCCCTCAGATACCCCTGATGACTTCCTCACCTCCTTTAAGTATTTTCTCAATGTCACACCTTCCCAGAACTGAAAGTAAGGAGAAATCAGTCAGACACAGCTGTTATACATATAAAATGAAGACGGAGCTCTGGCCGGAGTGGCTCAATGGACAGAGTGTCAGCCCACACAAGGAAGGGTCGCAGGTTCGATTCTCTGTCAAGGGTATGTGCCTGGGTTGCAGGTTCAATCCCTGGCCCAGGGTGTGGCACATGCGGGAGGCAACCAATCTATGTGTCTATCACATCAATGTTTCTTTCTTGCTCTCTTTCTCTCCCTCGCTTCCACTCTCTCTAAAAAGAAAAGAAAATGAGTAGAAAAATTATCCTCGAGTGAGGATTAAAAAATAAAATAAGGAGAGAGTTTGTGTAAAAAATAAATGTGAGGAAGTTCTGAGTCTCTTACCAGGAGCTAACTGCCTCTGGGTCAAGACCTTGTCAGCAATAGAAAGGGATATTCACCTTGACAGCAATCCTATAAGAGGCATCTCCCCTGGGGCAGATGAGATGCAATTTTTTTAATAGCGCCCTCAGAGGTTGCTTACCTGAGAAGATACTATACAGAGACATTAGCTTTCAATCCTTGGGGCAACTTCTAAGGCTGATGTGCCTCCTAGTGTCAAGCACCTACAGGCATGCTCCAGACATGCAATGAATAAAATGTATCTTAATTTTCTGATAGATTTTGAAGACACTTATTTGTGTCACAAGAAAGTAAAATATTATGGCCTGGTCAGTTTGGCTCAGCAGTTAGAGCATTGGCCCTCAGACCAAAGTGTCTCAGGTTCGATTTCCAGTCAAGGGCATGTACCTGGGTTGCAGGTTACATCCCCAGCCTGGTCAGGGTCATGCGGGTGGCAACCAATCAGTATGTCTGTCTCTGTCTCACTTCGATGTTTCTCTCTCTCTCTCTCTCTCTCTCTCTCTCTCTCTCTCTCTCTCTCTCTCCCTCCCTCCCTCCCTCCCTCCATCCATCCCTTCCACTCTATCTAAAAATCAATGGAAAAATATCCTTGGGGTGAGGATTAACAAAACAAAACAAAAAAAGAAAAGAAAATATTATAATTTCACAATTGGAATACCTCAATTTACAAGAGAACATACATTTTACTGATAACTTATTAAACAGCATCAACCTTCTATAGCACAGCTAAGAACTAGAAAAAAAGAAATAAAAAGCTTTAATGCAATCAGAATAGATATCACAGAGTCCATATACTAAAGTTGATATACATGAGTAGTAGACTATCACAGCCTTACTCATAGTCTATTTACTCTTATTTTGCAGACAATTCTAACAAATTTGGTTATCTCATTTCCTAGCTCATAACAGCACATCAGAAGGAGCAACAAAGGGGGAAGCATAGAGGATTAGGTGGTACCTGTTGGTTGGTAGAAACTGTTAAAATAACAACAGCTAGAAATGACAGCTAACAGAGAGGGGATATATGGAAAGATTTGAGAAAAAGGCATTACAAATTAAGAGGCAAAATAATCTGTGTCCAATATAATGTAAGGACACACAGCCTTACAAAATTTAGGAGACCTTCAGGCAACGCTATATACAGCATGTTAAAGCAACTAATGCTAATGCTATTGAAAGGATATCTTTGAGCCATTAAGAAAGGATGTGATTATTTCCAGGTTCAGGAGTCAAGAAGACAAATAATCTTTTTTTTTTTTTGGCTTGTTGCATGCTATTTTTTTTTTATTAATTTATTTTTGTTACAGATGTTTCTCCTTTTTCCCCCCATTGACACCCTCCTCCCCATACCCCCCCACCCCATTCCCAGCTTTGTTGTCTATGTCCATCAGTTATGCATACATGCATATAAGTTCTGTGGTTTATCCCTTCCCTCCCCCCCCCCAAGGATTGTCAGTCTGTACCCTACTTCTATGACTCTGGGTCTATTTTGTTCATCAGTTTGTTTAGTTCATTATATTCCAAAAATAAGTCAGATCATGTGATATTTGTTTTTCTCTACTTGGTTTGTTTCGCTTAGGATAATACTTTCCAGGTCTCTCCATGTCTTCTCAAAGGATAAGAGCTCTTTCTTTCTTACAGCTGCATAGTACTCCATTGAGTATATGTACCACAGCTTTTTTATCCATTCATCCACTGATGGACACTTGGGCTGTTTCCAGATCTTAGCTATTGTAAATAGTGCTGCTATGAACATAAGGGTACATATATTCTTTCTGATTGGTGTTTCAGGCTTCTTAGGGTATATTCCTAGAAGTGGGATCACTGGGTCAAATGGCAGTTCAATTTTTAACTTTTTGAGGTAACACCATAGTGTTTTCCATAGTGGCTACACCAGTCTGCATTCCCACCAGCAGTGTACTAGAGTCCCCTTTTCTCCACACCCTCACAAACACTTGTTATTTGATGATTTGTTGATGGCAGCCATTCTGACAGGTGTGAAGTGATACCTCATTGTTGTTTTAATTTGCATCTCTCCTATGATAAGTGACATTGAGCATTTTTTATGTCTCTTGGCCATTTGTATGTCCTATTTGGAGAGGTGTCTCTTTAGGTCCTCTGCCCATTTTTTAATTGGGTTGTCTTCCTTTTGTTGAGTTGTATGAGCACTCTATATATTTTGGAAATTAACCCCTTATCTGATGTATCATTGGCAATTATGCTCTCCCATATAGTGGGTTCCCTTTCTATTTTGATGATTGTTTCTTTTGCTGTGCAGAAGCTTTTTAGTTTGATGTAGTCCCATGTGTTCAATTTTTCCCTTGTTTCTCTTGCCTTAGGTGATGTATCAGTGAAAATTCCGCTGCGTATGATGTCAGAAATTTTGTTGCCGGCATTTTCTTCTAGGATTTTTATGGAATCACGAGTCACATTTAAGTTTTCTATCCATTTTGAGTTTATTCTTGTGTATGGTGTAAGTTGGTGGTTTAGCTTCATTTTCTTTGTATGTAGCTGTCCAGTTTTCCCAACACCATTTTTTTTCTTCCCTCCCCCCCCACCCCCTCTTCTGAGGGTTGTTAGTCTGTACCCTACTTTCACATCTCTGGGTCTACCCTGTTCCCGAGACTGTTATGTTTATTATATTCCACAAATGAGTGAGATCATGTGATATTTGTCTTTCTCTGCTTGGCTTGTTTCGCTTAGGATAATACTCTCCAGGTCCCTCCATGTCATCTCAAAGGATAAGAGATATTTCTTTCTTACAGCTGCATAGTACTCCATTGTGTATATGTACCACAGCTTTTTTATCCATTCATCCACTGATGGGCACTTGGGCTGTTTCCAGATCTTAGCTATTGTAAATAGTGCTGCTATGAACATGGGAGTACATGTATTCTTTCTGATTGGTGTTTCAGGTTTCTTAGGGTATATTCCTAGAAGTGGGATCACTGGGTCTAATGGCAATTCAATTTTTAATTTTTTGAGGTAACACCATAGCCAACACCATTTATTGAAGAGACTGTCTTGACTCCACTGTATGCTCTTGCCACTTTTGTCAAATATTAACTGAGCATATTGTCTTGGGTCAATTTCTGGGTTCCCTGTTCTGTTCCATTGATCTATGTGCCTGTTCTTGTGCCAGTACCAGGCTGTTTTGATTACAGTGGCTTTGTAGTATAACCTGATGTCTGGTAATGTGATCCCTCCTTCTTTGTTCTTCTTTAAGAAGACAAATAATCTTATTGAAACGCATTAAACTCAGAATGACTAGAGATTGTGGGGAGAGAGGAATCAAGCACTACAAATGCTGAAGCTCAGTTACCCATAAAATCAGTTATGTGGAATTACTCAGAGTACATTGTTGCAGGTAAATGACCCATCATTGTTGAAATATATTTTATACCATACTGCAATGTACATGAATAATGAACCCATCTTGTATTAAACTGACAAAATAAAATCTGCAGTGAACAGGTTTTCACAACTACTTATCCGAAGTTATATCTTAGATCAGTATAGTTTGAATTTGTTTGTCCTGCAAGGAATGCAAAACATTTCTTTCTTTTTTCCTTTTTTCCCCATTATCAGGTAAGGAGAGTGTGAGGGGGGAAACTCTATTATTTAAGGGCAAGTTCAAAAATCAATTTTATAGTAAATGTGGGCTAATTCTTTGCTAGACTTTCTGAGTTACCAAAATAACCCATATAAGTAGATTTAAAGAAAGTACTTCACTTCGGTGCCAGGCGTTGTAATTGGATGCCACAGATGAGAAGAAGAAATAATATTAACTTTTTTTCCAGCTCCAGACCTATTGGTCAGCTCTCTCTCTGAATGTTCCACAGAAACCACATACCCAAAATTGAATCCAAAATGTATTCTTCCATTTCCTGCTTTAATGATATCTCTCCCCACCCCGTCACCCTAATCAGAAACCTGGAATTAACCTAGTCTCCTTCCCTGTTCCTCAAACCTCACACCTAGTCACCAAGTCAAATCAGTTTTAAGCTCTCAATTCCTCAAGCTTCTCCCCTTTACCCCATTCCCAGAACTGACTTAGTCCATGCTTTCATCCACTCTTGCTCTGCTTTCTACAACTTCTTTCTAACTGGCCACTTTATTTTGGGTCCTGTTCCTCTCTGCTGCATACTCCACACACTGTGTCTTCCACACAACAACCTGAGTGATATTTATAAAAGCAAGAAGCCCCACGTTGCATTGCCATTGTTGACCACCATGCACATTGTGTACTGTACAACTCTAGCAAGGGCCAGTCTGTGTGAATGGAGCCCCTAGGGTTTTGCAGTGCACAACCTGTACAACCATATGTAGCAGCCTTGCTCTATTTCCCCACTTTCAACACACCAATGACTCCCCATTACCCTACAAATAAAGTAAAGCCCTTTAATATGTTTTACAAAGCTCTGCCATGATCCAGCCCCTGCCTACCTCTCCAAATTTATCTCTCCACTCATTAAAAAAAAGTTTCTGAAACCTACTATGCTGTGGCCTTTCTGCTTGTTTTTATGCATCTTATTTTCTTTGCCTAGAATAACCCTTGCTCTACCTATCCCACCACACTCCATTCCCATCCCCAGTCCACCAGGAAATTTGTACATATCCTTGAAGATTCAATTCATGCATCACCCTTTCCCCCGAAGTCTTCCCTTAAATCCTTAAGTAGAGTCAACCTTTCCCTCTTCTGGCTGTCCCATAGCAGATCATGCAGAGCAAGTGTAATTAGCTTATCACACTGTGGCATGTTTCTGGTAGTCTATAAATGGTCACTGTTGAAATGATCTTTCAGAAAGTTCTGTACCACAATGAAAAGCTTTGTAAACATATTTTAAATATATGAATATTTTTTAAAATACATGAAAACCTTTTCACATGTAAGACTATCATGTTCTAACAGCACAGGTACAAACCACTTCCAAGACACTCTGTTAGTCCATACGGAGATAGGTGGCACTGCTAAAAATGCTGAAAGGCAGAAAACTACTGCAAGCCTGTATGAAAACACAGCACAGAAAATGGTGTCATTTAGGTACTGTGATGCATCATAATGCCCAGGAAAAGGGGGCCTGGCAGCCCTGAATAAACATGGATATTTGGAACATGCATTGTGACTACCGCATTTTCAGAAAACTACCTTTAAGTTTTTGTTTGTTTGTTTGTTTTTTCGGATGCCAAACTTCCCATTGCCAAGACTTAGCACCTGCTAAACCAAATTACAGTGTGAGCAGAGGAAGACATCTCTATCCATTGTAGTATGCGCAGACTGGTCTGAAAAGCCCTGGCTGAACTTAAAAGTCCCAGAGCTGCACCCTGTTCTCGGGTTGCTACTGCGTCCCAGTCTGCAGGGTCCCGAAGGAACTGAGGCCCTTGGAGCCCAGAGCCTGCAGCACCAACCCCAAAGCTTGGCACCTTGGCTGAGTAAACGTAGGTGTATCACGGATGGCAAGTGACCAAGCTCACGTTACACCGCTCACAAACCTGAGGCAAACCGCGACAGCGACAGCGGCAGAAAAGCTTTTGTAGGTTTGTTGGGGGAGGAGGTGTTTATTTGTTTATCCTGTCAGACAAATGAAAACGTCTGCCTTTGTAGCGAGGACGCCATGAGGCAGGAAGCTCATGGACCAAGCGGGAAAGATGAACTAGCCGGGTTGTCCGCGGCACAGCTTCTCTCCAACCTCTCCTCCAACTGCAGTGCTGTCTAAGAATCCCAGTGCCTTTTTGGACTAGGTTCCCCAGCACAAATTATTCAAGCCCCACCCCCTCGCTTTTCCAGCATTCGGGTAAATACAAGGGAAGTGCACCCTCGGAAGGCTGGCTTCTGGTCGGCCCGAGGCGCAGTTAGTCTGAAGATACCCTCTATCCCCACCTCTCTGGAGACACACAGAAGCGAGTGAGGTGTGGAGAGGGGACCTGAACCAGCCACGGCGGAGACATCCTCACCCTGCTGCCCACATTTTCTCACGGTGCGCCTGCCGGTCCCAGAGGGGAGAGAGGCGCACCCGCACCGCGGCGGGGGCCGGAGGAACAACGGGAGCTGGGAGCGCCACCGCAGTGGGGACGGGTGTGCGTGCGCAGGAGATGAGGGAAGACAAAGTGTGCACCAGCTGAGCGGGCTGGGGAGGGAGAGGGAGAGGAGAGGAGCACGCCAGCCAGCTAGTCAGGAGCCGGGGCCGCCGGGTGGCGCGCGCACCAGGGTACCTACCTGCGACGAAGACCGTTTGCAGGAGACAGAGGTAGCTCTTGCCGTAGTTCTCCGCAAGCTTCACGCGCTGCAGAGCCATGGCCATGTCCACCTGCAGAGTGATCGTCTGGGAAGTAGGCACCAACACGCAGCTGTCCTGGTTCAGGGACAGGCCCGGGGTCCTGCCGCCCAGCTCAGGGGTCTGTGGCGCCGAGGCCTGAGGAACGTGCTGAGCTGCCTGAGAGGATGAGCCCAGGTGGGGCCCGGAGCGCTCCGTTGCCATTTGCACGTGGGAATCCGGGCTGGGACCGCCACCCCAGTCGTCCGCCGCCGAACTCCGCACCACGTCGGTCCCTGCGTGTCCACGCACCACCGGAGGGGTCCTGCCGCCGGACCTGCTCGGCCCCGCTGTGGCCAGCCCGCCCGCCTGAGCCCGCTAATGGGGCTAGGGGCGCTGGAGGTTGCAGAGTGCTGAGCGCCTGGAGCCCGGGAACTTGCTCAGAGTGTGGGGCCCCGTTGGAGTGGTTCTGGCCACCGCCACCGGGAAAGCAACTTCTCCCGGGTGTGCACACACGCCCCCGCTTAGCTTCCAAGAGGATGGGAGGAAGCGGGGGATGAGGAGGAGGGGCTCAAGTAGCCAAAAGGGAGAACCCCTGCAGAGTCGCCCATTGTCAGGGACGGAAGGCTGGGCTACTGGAGCACACGTGGTGGGAGGAGCCGGCCGTCCTCGCACTCCCATGGCAACTCTTGCAAGTCTTGGTGGTTCCTTAGCATCCCGGCTCGCACTGGCCAGAGCAAAGATTCGCTGCTCCGGGGAGTTGCTCAGTGGAGGCACAGGCACGTGGCCCTGCCAGGACTGCTGTCCCTGGCAGCACCAAGAGGAGACTAGCCCTGGACAGCCTAAAAGGGTCTGTACTGAGGCCAGAATATGCCCTCCCCACCCCCAACGGACGCGCGCGCGCGCGCGCGCACACACACACACACACACACACACACACACACACTCATTCTTAACTCTTGGGGATTTTAAGTCCCTTACCCTCCAGATCCCTGATTCTTAAACTCTGGGATCCTAGGAAGCCCCTGTATAGATACCTGGGCTGCCATCCCTCAGAGGCTTGGGAATCTTCACTCGTCTTAGAGAGGGCACAAGAAAACAGGAAGGCAAGGGGACGCGACTCCTTAGAGAAGCTGAGTGGGAAAGAAAAGGGAGCTAGAGCTCTTTCCTTTCTCCAAGCCTCCAGGGATGGGACAAAGGAAAGATGGGGCTCTGCAGGCCTGGAAGTAAAGGAGTTAGCAGGGCCTTCGGAACCATGCCCAGGAAGCTGCAGTGGGCTGGGAAGTGGCCAGGGGGTGTCAGCATAAAAACTAACACAAGTCTGAAACAGATTCAGTGCCACAGGGATTCTCCAGGTTCTGCTCCAATGCTAGAAGTCTTCACGGGAATTACAAGTGCCACTTATTTATTTAATCCTACCCTTTTCAAAATGGTCTGTCAGGAGAGTGGTCTGATGTTATATAGGCCAATCATTCCAAGTGAATCTTTTAAATACTCTATGGGAAGTCACTGATTTATACCTGAGAAGAATGGGTCCACATAAAATACAAAAGGCAAAAGTGAGTAGGGGAGGATCACACACACACACACACACACACACACACACACACACACACCTTTTTCTCTAGCCAGTTTAAGCTCTGTCTGAATGTGTCAAGTCAACAGGCAGAATGTTTGCCAGCCTCTCTCTTGACTATGTGCAGAGGGAAGACTAGCAACTGCTTATAATTGTCCTCTCTGTTGTGGACAAGATGACATTAAAAATTCCACCAATGCTACAGTCGTTGTTCTTTTACAACAATTTAAGTTAAAAATAAATAAGAATAGTAGTCTATAAAAGTACTAGATGACTATATAGGAGGGTATTTTTATAACATTGGGATGGAAAAGGCTTTACTTAGCATAATAAGAAAAATATGCAATTGATCCACATATGGAAAGACAACCTGCTATATTGTCAAGTGAAAAAAGTAAGATGCAAAACCATATTTATAGTTTGATAACACTTTTTAAATCCTATACATATGTATATGAACAGAAAATGGCTGGGAAGGATACAAACCAATAACAGTGGTGGTATCTGGAAACTGAAATTGGCAATTAAGACAATTCAATGAAGAAAGAATATTTTTTTCAACAAATGATGCAGGGACAACTGAATATCTATATGCAAAATAATTCAGTTGGACCTGTACCTTACGTCATGTACAAAAATTATTCAAAATAGATCAATGATCAAAATGTAAGAGTTAAAATTACAAAACTACTAGGAGAAAACAAAGGTATAAATATTCATAACCTTGAACTGGACAGTGGTTTCTTATACCATACCAAAAGCACAGGCAACAAAAGAAAACTGGATAAAGTAGACGTCATTAAAAAAAAAAAAAAAGTAACCTGTGAAAAAACTATCAGAAAAATGAAAAGATAACTCCGAGTGGGAGAAAATGTTTGGAAATAATACATCTGACAAGAGTCTAGTGTTTAAAATATATATAAAAAAACTCTTACAACTCTAAGATAAAAAGTCAAATAAAGTAACTTAAAAATGGGCAAAGGATTTAAATAAACATTTCTCCAAAGAAAATGTAGAAATGGTGGGTAAGTACATGAAAAGATGCTGAACATCATTAGCCATCAGGTAAATGCAAGTCAAAATCACAATGCAAGAACACTTCACATCCACTAGAATGGTTATAATAAAAGACAGACAATAACAAGTGTTGATAAGAATGTAAAGAAAATGGAAACTTCATTATTTATGGGAGTGTAAAATATTGCAGTCACTGTGGTAAACAGTCTGGCAGTTTCTCAAAAAGTTAAATATAGCATTATCATATAACCCCAGCAATTCCACTCCCAGGTGTCCACCAAAGAGGGATAAAAATGTTTCCACACATTTGTATACAAATGTTCATAGCAGCATTATTCATAATTGCCAGAATGTCGAAACAACTTAAATGCCTATGAAGAGATAACTGAATAAACAAAATGTTTATCCATACAGTAAAATATTATTTGGCTTTAAAAGGAATGAAATTCTGATACATGCTACAACATGGTTGAACCTTGAAAACAATATACCACAAAAGACCACTCATTTTGTTATTCTATTTATATGAAATGTCCAGAATAGGTAAAGTAAAGATAGAAAGGAGAATAGTGGTTGCTGGGGAATGGGGAAGATGGAGCGATCGGGGATAACAGCTAGAGTTCTTTGTTTTAGAGTAATGAAATATTCTAAAATTAATTATGCTGATAGATGGTCAATTTTGTGAATATACTAAAAACCATTAAATTGAACAGTTTAAATGGGTAAAATTCATTGTATTTTAATTTTATTACAATAAGTATGTTTAAAATATCCTTAATATGTAAAAAGTATTCATAAATTAATATGAAAATGGTCAAAAGATAGGAACAGATAACTCTCAGGAGAAAACAATAACAAACCATATACATCCGCAGGCAGACACTCTAACGGCTGAGCCAAACGGGCCAGGGTGGCAAAGACTTTTTAAATATTCCACATTAGTTAATGCTGTGAGCCATGTGCTTTCATGCACTGCAGGAGTGTAAGTTGGTACAACCTTTCTGGAAAGCAATTTGGCAATTAGTATTGAGAACCTTAAAATGTACATAATCTTTGACTCAGCAAAGCCCCTTCAAGGAATTTCCCCTACAGAAATAATCAGAGATTTTGGCAAAGATTTATATACAAGGATGTTCCTTATAGCATTATTTATTATAGTCCCAAATAGGAAGCAACCTGCATGTCAAACAGTAGCAAGATTAATAAATTATGATATAGTACACCTATAAAATGGATTCTTATGCAGTTATTAAAAATGATATTTTCTTGTGGTGTTGGAACTGTTCTGTATCTTGATTGTTTCAATGTCAGTATGTTAAAGGCTGTTAGACAGACATTAGCAGAGCAAGGATGATGGGTCAGGTACAGAAACTCACCAGGGCAGAAAGCCCCTGATGCCTAGCAAGGTGCAAAACTGGGAAAACAAGAACCTCACCCCGGGGATAACCTATCCTCCCCTAGCATACAACTGGTCATGTGGTTTGGACTCCCTGACTTTTCATATCACTGGTCATGTGGATTAGACTCCCTGACCTTTTTCTTCCTAAAGATAATATCTAGACCTCAGTTGTATTTCAGCTCCAGGCCAAGAAAAACAATAAAACCAGACAAGTGACACCATGGCTGCCTCAGGACCAGCTGCATTGAGTAAAGACCCCCCTGTCCTAGCTCCAACCAATCAGTGGACACCATGACCTTGAAAGAGCACACCTGGAAAACTAATGAATATTCTATTGAGACCCTCCCCTGAGAGCTCCCCTAAGATTCCCACCTGCAAGAGAAAAATAAATATGCTTAGGATGAGGGACCCAGTGCACTCTCCCCCAGGGCAGCACGCCAGCACCATTCCCTTACCCCTTCTTCCCTAAGGGACCCCAGGAGACTTGCAACCAGGGGAACAATGGGCAGCAGCAGCTCACCCATGGCTAACCCCCTGAACCTGTATCCAAGGCTCCCTTTTCTCTGACTTCCCAGTGAGCCAGAGCAGCCCAGCCTAGGCTCTCCTGTTGCTCCTTCAATGCCCTTCCTTGTTTCACTGTTCTAAGTGTGTTTTTGCTGCAGCCAATTAATTCTTTCTTACTTTGCTATGCTTTGTCTCTTGATTGAAATCTTTCCTTCAAGAAGACAAGAACCGAGGTCTCCTCATCTCACCTGTAACAAATATACTGGTTATGATATTATACTATAGTTTTGCAAAATTTTGTCTTTGGGGGAAACTGGGTAAGAGTATATGAGATCTCTATGTATTAGTTCTTACAACTGCTTATAAATCTATAATTATCTTAAAATAAAAAGTCTAATTTTAAATTATATTCTTAAAAATTTTTATGAACATGGGAAACCATTCATGATCTTTCATTGATTGGATTATCTGGATTCAGTATAATCTCAACTACATGCCATCTATAAGCATTGAGAAAAGGTTGGAAAAAACATTGAGTAGATGATAGATAGATAGATAGATAGATAGATAGATAGATAGATAGATAGATGATAGATAGATAGATGATAGATAGATAGATAGATAGATAGATAGATAGATAGATAGATATAGATAGATGATAGATAGATAGATAGATAGATAGATAGATAGATAGATAGATAGATAGATAGATGATAGATAGATGAGAGAGAGAGAGAGAGGGAGAAATTGGTAAGAGAGGCTGTGCTTACAGTAGCTGCTTCCATGTCATCCACAGGATGGTTAGTTATGTAGTCATTAAAAAAGATTACCTGCCCTGACTGGGTGGCTCAGTTGGTTGGAGCACTGTCCTGTACACCAAAAGATTTGGGGTTTGATTCCTGATCAGGGCGTATAACTAGGTTTCAGGTTGGATCTCCAGTCAGTGCACCTACAGGAGGCAATTGATTGATGTTTCTCTGTCACCTCTCTCTCTCTCTCTCTCTCTCTCTCTCTCTCTCTCTCTCTCTCTCTTCTCCTCTCTCTCCCTTCCTCCCTCTCTCTAAAATCTGTAAAAACATATCCTCAGGTGAGGATTAAAAAAAAAAAAAGATTATCAGTTCTGTGAGGCTTTGCCATATTCCCTGAGCCAGACAGACATCTTCTCTCCTATCCCTTTGTCCTATCTCCTTCCTACTGATTCTCATCATGTATTGTAATTGCTTGCAGGTTGATGATTTAGATAGGTTCTGAGGTCCTCGAGGATAGAAGTGTCTTATTAAGTGCTGTCTTCCAGGGCTTGGCATATAGTAGGCACTCAACGTGTGGGTTAATCGAATGAGTGAATAAAGTGATAGTGGATGAACAACAGTCTTAATTGTACTGTGGCTACTTATTTGCAAGAACACTAAATAATGTTAGGGTTTCTCAGGGCTTAAGAAGAAAATGCATAGCAATGACTCAATCTTCCCCAGTTTCCATAGCACATTCAAATCCATTGACACTGTGTTGTTCTATAGTGCAGTCTTTAGGGCCCTTGCCACAGGCCTTAAAATGTAAACTAACATCTTTGGAAATAAGGTGCTTTAGGATTTCATTAATGTCCTTGGATGAAGTCTAAGGATAAACTAGCCTTATAACAATTGCTTTTTTTCTAGTAACAGTGATATAATAAGGTTTCACCCCATTTGCCTGAATCCACAAATCTCATCTCTCCAAGGTAGAACAGAGGGAATTTGAGTAATAGGGGATATTATTTTGTTATAGTAAATTAGGCATAGGTCTTGAGAAACTACAGTCTCTGAAAGTGGAAGGTGACAATAAAGTTAAAGGTATCCTGATTTCCTCCTTATAACCCTTAATTTTGAAAGGTTCTACAGAATTCAGGAAGTCTAGTGACATGTAAAAGAATTAACAAAAACTCATTTGTAGAATAGGAATAATAGCAACCTCACAATGTCTATAGATTAAATATGATCATATTATAGAAAGAGCTATATCAATTTTCACATTGTGGTAACTTTTTTGCCATGTATGTAGGGGATATCTGTTGTTTTTGCCTGCCCAGAATCTATATATTTCAATATTACTATGGAGAATCTTCCTTGTCCCACTGTAATCTATGTGGTTCACACAAGATTGCCAGTAACCCAACCCCCAACCCCACCTGTACCCCTGATCAATCCAGTGTGGGAAGGTGACCCAGGCCTAGTAAATTAGTGTATTACAGGGGTTTGCCACTGTTATAGGTTTAAACCAATGAGACATCATCCCAGGGCTTTCTGGAACCAGTGAAAGAAAGAATAACACTTCATTAGGATTGTTAATTATAGGGGTGAGGTGAACCTGGGCTGCAAATAGAGCCTGCCTAAGAATGAAACCAATGCAAAAAAAAAAACAATTATTTGAACATCTGGATCTAGCCATGCCCAAAGAAAACTCTACTGACTGGATTTTTCAGTTACATAGATCAATAAAGTATTTTTCTATGCTTAAACCAGTTTGCAGCTGAGTTTCTATCATTTACAATAAAAAAATCCCAACTAATGCATCATTAATTAATGATACACATAATGTCATTTAACTGAGAACTGGCATCATGAAACCTTCTAGATGCATATATAAACCCAGAAAACCATGTTAAATACTGGAGAGCCTCTTTGACACCCTGGGCTCAGTAAGATCAAATTGGTTAATGAACTAATTAATGTGACTCCAGGCTCTGACATTGACTTAAAGTTTACCCTCTCGCAGGAAATTGCACAGAAATATTATTTCATTTGTTAGCATTTTTTAAAAGTTCCATTTGTTGTAATTTTAACAGCCAAAACTTTGCTTTCCAAGGAAAACACTGTTTCAGAGACACATATTTTAATTTCTGTTGTTTAAAAAAATTTTTTTTTCTTTATTGACTTTAGAGCTAGAGGAAGGGAGATGGAGAGAGAGATAGAAACATCGATCAGCCGCCTCCCGCATGGCCCCCACTGGGGATTTGGCCCACAACCTGGGGATGTGCCCTGACTGGGAATCAAACCAGCGACCTCTTGGGGCATAGGTCAATGCTCAACCACTGATCCACACTGGTCAGGCTAATTTCTGTTGTTTGTTAAAGTAAGTGACTGCTTCATACTTTCTCTCTCTTCTAAAGACCAAATGCTTTTCTTTTATTTTTCACCTTTTAAGTAAAACTGACAAACCAAATACTTTTTAAATGCTTTAAGAATATTTCCAATGCAATTATATTTGTAACAAAGCAAACAACTGCTCTAGTAAATGTTGCCAGTCATTTTATAAAATGCTTTGGATAATTTTTCAGACTATGAAAATATATTGGAAATGGAAATGTTAACGACTTGGGACAAAATTTGAGTCAAAAATAGAAATTTGGAGTCATTACTTTCCAGCTCTTCAATTGTTTCTAGAACTGCCTCTTTCCACATTACCCATGATGAATTTAGGACTAAACAATGAAATGGAAATATATTGTTTACCGATGAATTTCTATAACACCCAATCAAATATTTATTTAGGTGAATTGGAACTGAAGACTGGCATCTGAAAAGATGAACAAGTTAAAACAGCTTGCTTTAAGAAAACCGCTTTCACCAGAGTGGTTATAGAGCTCACATGAGGATAAAAAAAAGTACAGGTAATAGACCCAAGCTGAGTCCATAATTATACATAATACCTGGTATTTCTCAAAAAATATATATTCTTTGGTAACAGTGACCAATAAAAAACATGATGTGTGCTATTTACTTTGTATAAGGCCAAATTTAAAGATCCAAGTTTTTATAAGTTTGGCAGGTAACCATCTTAATTTGATATAAGCCAGTTGCTGTTGTTACTACTAATAATAAAAGTAATGTGTACTATCTTTATTTTCACACTTCATCTTCATCCACACTTGCAATTACTTTTTCCTTTTTCATCTCAATTGATCCTCCAAACAAGCCTTCAAGGAAGGCCCACTTTATTTACCCTCACTTTTCAGGTGAGGAAATTTAGATTAAGACAGACTGACAGAGTTGCCCAAGCTCATGCTGTTAGTCTGTAGCATAACTAGAACTACTCTAAGTCTGTTGACTAATCTCAGCATTTTTGAAAAACAATCACACAGATGAATTGTGATTTTCAAGTCTGCAACTTGAAAATATTACTCCAACCCGAAATTCTATATTTCTCAGGCTTCTTGCTTCCTCTCTCCCTCTCTCTCTCTCTCTCTCTCTCTCTCTCTCTCTCTCTCTCTCTCTTTCTCTCTCTCTCTCTCTCTGTTTCTCTCTTAGAGATAATCAGTTTAAAAATGTTTTTTTGCAATTGCTGTTGACATTCAATATTGTATTAGTTTCAGGTGTAGAGGATAGTGGTTAGACATTTATATAACTTACAAAGTGATCCCTCTAATAAACTTCCTCTCTTTAAAAGAGGGATCTTAGCCCTGACCAGTGTGGTTCACTTGGTTGGATCATAGTCCCATGCACCAAAAGGTGATGGGCTCAATCTCAGATCAGGATGTAGTTAGGGCGAGTATGGGAGGCAACTGATGGATGAATCTCTCTCACATCGATGTTTCTCTCTCTCTCTCTCCCTCCTTTCCCCTCTCTCAAAAAGAAAAAAAGAAAGAAAGAAAGAAAAAGAGGAATCTTAGTGTTTATAAAGTGCAGTTTCCCAGAATTTCACCTATTAGTAATTGCAATATCAGCATTAAGGATTCTAGTATTATAGTATACCATGCTTTATCTTTTGGTAACAGCTTTATTGAGATATAACCCACAGAGATGTGCAACCATTACAAAAATCTAATTTTAGAACATTTTGTCACTCAAAAAAAAATATCCATACCCTTTAATAGTCGCCTCCCCAAGTGCTCCATCCCCACCAGCCCTGGGCAACTACTAATCAAATTTCGGTCTCTATGGATTTTTCTACTCTTGACATGTTTATGTAAGTGGAATTATGCAATATGTGGCCTTTTGTGCCTGACTTCTTTCATTTAGCATAATGTTTTCAAGGTTTTTCCATGTTGTCATTTATTTTTATGGCTGAATAATATTTAATTTGTATATGTCACATTTTGTTTACCCATCCATTATTTGATGGATACTATGCTCTTTTTAATATATAAATATTGAAACTGATATTTTTGAGCTAATTATTTTCTCCTTAGAACATTGTTATTTAAAAATCTAATCTTGAGATGTGAGTACTGCACTAAAATTTCAAACCAGAGGCACACTCATTTTGAAAGTGTTCTGAGGACCTCCCTCCTCTGTGTAAAGCCCTTCCAAGGTCTCTTACTATTGTTGAAATGACTGATTCTGGGTTACTTGTGAGGTTGAACTTTTTTTTTTCTGTTTCATAGTTATCTAGCTGTTCTCTTGGAGTATGTTTTCAGAGGTCTCTGATGGAATAAGCTTAGGATGGGGTGTGGATATTAAAATAAAAGGGCTGGGAAAGAAGAAAGTTATGATAGGGAGATGATGAGAGGAGAAGGATAGGGACCAGGGATGTTCTTAGGACCAATTCCCAGAGCTTCCCCTTGAACTTGACCACCTCCTTTTCTTCTGATTTAGGTTCTCTGTGTTCCCTCCCCCTTTCCATCCAGGCCAGATTTCTTTCTTAGGGTCTTATCCCTCCTCCTCTATGGTAATTTATTCTACCTGTGACCTTCTTTTTCAATCATCCTATCTGGAGGCACTCGAGCAAGAAGGACAGAACAGCCTCATCTGAGCCTCTTCTGGGAGAAACATGTTATAGGGAAGAAGATGATAACCATATTTCAATTGTTAATAAAATACTGATATTTTGGTGTTACTAGGAATACACTTGCAGCTGAAGGAGAATTCCACCACCACTACAAAGCCATGGAGCCAGATGCCAGGGACATCAATTAAAATCTGGCCAGGTAGCTCAGTTGGTTAGAGCATCATCCCAATACACTAAGATTGCAGGTTCCATTCAAGGTCTTGGTTTTGATTCCTGGTCAAGACACATACAAGAAGCAACCAATGAATGCATTAATATGTGGAACAACAAATTTATGTCTCTCTCTCTCTCTCTCTCAGCTGGATCTTAGCCACCAGTTTTGTCTCAGTTTCTAGCTGTTTCTATTGCAGAGCTCTCTGGACAACTGTGGTTCTTAGAATGCAAAGAAAAGTCCTTCCCCCACATTCTTCCCAATGTTTAACCAAGGCTATTCCATGCAAAAATTAGCCTGAGTGATTGATGGAATCCTTTATTTATTTATTTATTTATTTATTTATTTATTTATTTATTCTAAGAGGCCACACAGCTTTTGTTTTTTAATTTATAAATCCACAAAGATGAATAGAAAAGGGCCTCTGGAAGAAGAGATTTCAACACAAATTGGAAAGTCAAAGTAAATATAAGGGGGGTATTGGGGGGTGGAGGAATTGAGCAAAAAATTTTTTCAAAGAGAGACACTGGCTGGTTTGGCTCAGCAGTTAGAGTGTCGGCCTATGGACCGAAGGGTCGTGGGTTCGATTCCCAGTCAAGGGCAGGTACCTGGGTTGCTGGTATGAGTCGTACAGGAGGCAACCAATCAATGCACCTCTCTCACATTGATGTCTCTTTCTCCCTCACTCCCTTCCACTCTATCTAAAAAACAATGGAAAAATATACTCAGGAGAGGATTAGCAAAAAAAAAAAAAAAAAGAAAGAAAAGGGAGAAAGAGAAGAAGTCATGGACATGGACAACAGTGTGGTGATTGTGGGTGGGCAGGGGTTGGGTTGAGGTGGAAGAGGGTATAGGGGGGATAAATGGTAATGGAAAAAAATAAAATAAAGAAAAATGTAAATAAAGGCATGATTATTAAATGTGAGAGAACCACAGATTGGGTGGGGTAGGTGTGGGACTCACAGAAACAAATATGGACCACAGGGAGTTCGTTTGCCTGGTAGAACCCTGGAAAGCCTTGGGATTCAGAGATACCAGGTTCTGTGAAGGGTGAGAGTGAGACTTGGACTGAAAAACACAGAGACTCTTTAAAAGATTGTAGGAAAATTTCTTACTCTCTCCCCAGCTACATCTCTTACACCTTCCAATCCATTCACACACAGCACTCCTCACTCTTGCAAGAGAGCAGAGACTTCTCTGGAGAACTTGGAGGGCCTTCAAAAAATTCCAAATTCTACTATTTAGGGGTCTTCCATCACATGATTCTACTCCTTATCTTTTTACCCTAAAGCAAAGGCTTTCAGTTTGTCAGCCCTGCCTACAAACTCCCCAATCAGCTTTTCTGGACTTTATTTTCTAAATGTTTTTATTGATTTTTTAGAGAGAGAGGAAGGGACAGAGAGATGGAAACATCTGTGCATGGGTCAATGCTCAACCACTGAGCCACACTGGGCTGGGCTTTATTTTTAAATATGAGCAGGCCTGCAAGGATCACTAAATGTTTGAAGTAAATGACTCTAATAGTCACTTTTATATGTCAATTTGGTTAGGCTACAGTTATCCAGTCAAACGCTAATCTAGGTGTTGCTATGGGGTATCTTGTAGAAGTTATTAACTTCTACAATCAGTTGACTTTAAGCAAATTGTCCTTGAAAACTAGGATGGCCTTATCCAATGGATTGAAAATATTAAATAGCAAAACAGAGGTATGCCTGAGAAAGAAATAAAAATGCCTCAGGCCTGTAAGTTAGCACCTGCCTGAGGTTTCACCTTGCAGACCTACAGTGTTGATTTCAGATTCACCTAGACAGCCCCCGTGATTGCCACTGCTTAAGCCAATTCCTTGAAATCTCTCTCTCTCTCTCTCTCTCTCTCTCTCTCTCTCTCTCTCTCTCTCTCTCTCTTTATCTACAGAAAGGCAGATATATATGCATGTGTGTGTATATACACATACACCCTATTGGTCGTGTTCCTCTGGTAAAGATTGACATAAGTCGCCAAATGCAAAGAGAGGCCAAGATAAACAGTGAAAATGATATGCCCCAACCCCTACCTTACCAAGTTCATCTGCTATCACTCTGCTTCTTGGTGCTTACTGTCCAGTCACACTAGCCTTCTTGCTGTTCCTGGGACACAGCATACTTGTGCTGTTTTCAGAGCCCAGGACCCCTGAGGCTGCCTCCCACTGCAATGATTTGCCTGGCCTTCAGAGACACCTTCCCAGACCACTTCATTAAAAAAAAAAAAAGACACCTTTCTACTCCCATATGCTTCATCTATAGCATTGATTTTTTTTTCATTCATAGCAAAAATAACTTCCTAAAATTATATATTTGCACATTTATTATCCTATTATCTATCTCCACTAGCGTGCCAGTTCCAGGAGAGAGACCTTTTGTGTCTTGTTCACTGTTGTATCACCATCACCTAAAACAGTGCCTCATCCTTTATTTGAAGAGTTGATATATAGATGGATGGCTAAGTGAAAAAAAACCCATGAAAGTAATAGACATAATTCGAGAAACAGAGAACTTTAAAAACAATGCAGAAAATGTAGGCAATAAAATTTCAGACATCATACGCAGCAGAATTTTCACTGATATATCACCTAACGCAACAGAAACAAAGGAAAAAATGAACACATGGGACTACATCAAACTCAAAAGCTCTGCACAGCAAAATAAATAACCATCAAAGTAGAAAGGGAAACCACTATATGAGAGAGCATAACTGTCAATGATACATCAGATAAGGAGTTAATTTCCAAAATATATAGAGTGCTCATACATCTCAACAAAAGGAAGACAAAGAACCCAATTAAAAAATGGGCAAAGGAACTAAATAGACACCTCTCCAAACAGGACATACAAATGGCCAAGAGACATATGAAGAAATGCTCAACATCACTAATCATCAGAGAGATGCAAATTAAAACAACAATGAGGTACCACCTCACACTTGTCAGAATAGCCGCCATCAACAAAGCATCAAACAACAAGTGTTGGCGAGGGTGTGGAGAAAAGGGGACTCTAGTACACTGCTGGTGGGAATGCAGACTGGTGCAGCCACTATGGAAAACACTATGGTGTTACCTCAGAAAATTAAAAATTGAATTACCATTTGATCCAGTGATTCCACTCCTAGGAATATACCCTAATAAGCCTGAAACACCAATCAGAAAGAATATATGTACCCCCATGTTCATAGCAGCGCTGTTTACAATAGCTAAGATCTGGAAACAGCCCAAGTGTCCATCAGTAGACGAATTTATGGATAAAAAAGCTGTGGTACATATACACAATGGAGTACTATGCAGCTGTAAGAAAGAGAGATCTCTTATCCTTTGAGATGACATGGGAGGACCTGGAAACTATTATCCTAAGCGAAACAAGCCAAGCAGAGAAAGACAAATATCATATGATCTCACTTATTTCTGGAATATAATGAACATAACAGTCTGAGGAACAGGATAGTCCCAGAGACGTGGAAGTAGGGTACAGACGGACAATTGCCAGAAGAGGGGGTGGGGGAGTGGAGCGATGACACAGAACTTGTACGCATGTACTCATAACCAACGGACATGGACAACAAAACTGGGGACGGGGCAGGGAGGGAGGGGAAGGAGGGTGTCAATGGGGGAAAAAGGAGAAACATCTGTAACAAAAGTAAATTAATAAAAAAAAAAATAAAAATAAATAAATAAATAAAATCAATGCTAATTGTTTATACACTGAAAGATTCAAGTTATTATTATAATCCATAAACAATAATAGGATAGTATGAAAAGGGAATAATCAGAGAACAAGAAAGAGATCTCTTATAACTGAAAAATGATTGGCAATAATTTTTTTAAAAGTCATAGAATGGCCAATTTTAAGCTATTAACTCCATGTCACTGAATGCTAAATTGGGAAGAGAGGTGCAGAATTGCTCTCACAGGTTGGTTTGAGCTGTTGTGTTAGAAGCAGTGATGTATCATTCAGACCCTGCTTCAGAAATGAAGGATTCATTCTCCCATCTGTTGAAAATGCTGCTAGATAAAAGTCTTCACCTGTCAGTCCTCTGCAAGGATTGTCTCAGCTGAAAAGACCTACCTAACCTAAGGTCACTGCCCCTGCCAAGGGCAACCCATATCCAATGACTAAACGACATTAGGTATCAAGGTCCATCTCCTTTGCCCCAGATAGTGCCCACTCTGACAAATTGTACCATCCTCAGAACTTTCTCTTGGGTTGGATGAGGCTTCTATTGAGGATTCTTTACAGTTTGACTTCTTCCTTTGCCCAAACAATCTTCCTTATCTTCCTTATTCTTGCACAAGGATTAATCTCGGTAACATGCTTTCATAAACCTCCTATTTTCTTTTTGAAGTCATGAATTGAAGTCATTATATGATAGTGAGGAGGAGGAGGAGGAGGAGGAGGAGGAGGAGGAGGAGGAGGAGGAGAAGAGGAAGGAGGAATGAGTATAGGAACTTTGAGGAAAGAAGAGAGAGGTGAAATAGTCATTTTAGAGCTGAAAACTGGGTTTATAGGAAAGTATAGTGAGATTGCCTGATGGTGTTGAGTAAGAGAAAAGAGATATAGAGAATCAATTCTGGAGGCGCAATATCCTACAGGAGCCCAAGAAAGAAAGAACAACAACAAAAATATTGTAACTTTCTATAATGATGGATGGTAACTAGACTTGTGGTGATCATTTACAATGTATACAAATATCAAATCATTATGTTGTACACTTGAAACTAATACAATGTTATATGTCAATTATACTTCAGTGAGAAAAGAAAGAACAAGGAAGATGGGGAGGAGCATTTCAAAGAAATAATAGAATAGAAAAAAATTTTTTTCTAGAACTGAGTAACATGAGCATTTGTATTAAAAGGGCCCATCAAATGCAAAACGAGATGATTTTTTTTAAGTACACTGAAACATACCCTTATGAATTTTTAAGGACACCAGAGATATGAAAATCACCTTAATATTTTCGGGTGGGGGGGAATTCCTTACAAAGGAATAAGAATCAAATGGCATCGAAATTCTCAGTAGCAATACTAGATTCTAGAGACTAATGGAAAAATACATTCAAAATTATGAGGAAAATATTTTCAACTTAGAATTCCTTACCGAGCCCAAATCTCAAACACATATTAAGGTAGACTAAAGACATTTTGAGACATGCAAACAATATTTTAAAAGCTTATCACACATAAACCTTTCTTAGGGAGTTACTAGAGAATGCATGCCCCCCAAAATGAAGAAGTAAATCAAGAAAGAGGAAGACAAGAATCTAGGAAATAGTGATCCAATCCAGAAGCACAGAAAAAGGAAATTCTAGAAAGAGAGATGTGCAGCAAGCCTGGACCACAACCAGCTCCAATGGGAAAAGCTCAGAGACCTCTGAGGGAAAGCTATTCCCAGCTGTTTCTAACCAAATTTAGTAAATGTTCCCAGGGCCTTTGGTCCATTCAAATGGGCTTTAAAAACTCTGCATATCATATAATGAAGAATTGGAGTCCAACCCTTCATTCTCAGATGAACTACAGACTGCTTACATAAATGTGCCCACTCCTTTTTCAGAAATATTCTACCTACACAAGTTAATACTGTAGGACAATAATAAAATGTAAAGTTTTGCCCCACAAGCCACTGAAAAATAAAAGTGAGAAATTTCACCGTATTATTTTGGAAGATAGTCCTCAAGACATATTTTTCTTTGCTCTCCAAGTCTATGCTTCACAGCCACCCTCTGGGGACCAAAGTGGTTTCCAGGCTTTTTGGTGCTTAAAAAAATGTGCTTAAAATGAACTGGACACAAATAGTGGAAAGGTCTTTTCCCCACTAAAAATGAATTATTTGGTGTCCAAATTTACAAGCCAATCTTATGTAAGTTCAGGCAACATAAAGAAGTGTCTCAGAAATTGAGTACCTTGGATTCCATAGTGACTCCACCAAGGTACAGCTATCCCATGAAGCCCAGCCACAAAAAAAAAACAAAAAAAAAAAAACAGATGACCAGATCTGTTCCACAAGGAATATCAGCTTTACTACTGGTGAAGTCCTAATTCAGAATTAGGAAATACCTGCCTTCCTTCCCTTGAAGTCCCTAATTATTTTAGAAGACACCTGCAGAACAAAGAACTGGCAGAGAAATCTGAAGCAGGTTATCATAGTGTGTATGTATAAATACACCCTTATAAGAACTGTACTACATATGCAAATCATTGGTCCTAGATCTGTGGGATTCTAAGGAAAAGGAGACCACAGCAAGAAATGGAAATGACTGGCTATGGTGGATGCTATTTTATATAGAAATATTCCAGGACTGACCCACTTGTGCCTAAATTCATATTTTATATTAGTCTAAGGCAAAGAAATGCCCACCACAAATATTTTTCCTTAAGATAGTTGCTGCTCATTCTCTGTTTCCTCAGTCAAAAGGAAACACAGTACATCACAGCCTGTCTCTCCGCCTGCTGGGAGAGCACTCATTCTTGTTCTTAACTTCAAATTAAACATGAAGATTTGGAAACATGTTTCAAAATGAACCTGCTATCAGCAACTACAAACTTAGAGAAGCCTTGACTTGAAGTAGAACACAGAAAACATTTTGATACACCATACACTGTATCATAGTAGAGGAAGAAGATCTACAATTGTTTTCTTTACAAGGACAACACTGGGGAAATAGAGCTCCCACTAAAAAGGGCTAATTACTAGATTCAAAGTAAAATATTTTTGCTCAAAATGTACAAGAGGCTGGAGCAGAAGATCTTTAATGTATCTCCCAACCTTAAGATAAGCATACATATACATATATATCTGTGCAGTATGTGTATCTCTAAAGGCTTATTAAAATACTGTCACCCTTACTGAGTTTTTTATACTTAATTTTTTTTCTTCAGCTAAGACAGCAGAAGAGATCATTTACTGTACACATCACATTTAGCCACAACTGAGAACAGAACAAGTATAGAATGTCACAGGTCCATGGAAAAGGGCCAAAAGGAACTGTTTTTGTATGAGCAAGGTGGGTCTCAAATGGTGGTCACGGCGATCAGATGGTGATTTATGTTCTAGATCCATTGAGAAGTTGTAGACAGCAGGCATGCAGTCTAACAACTTGTACCAGTGTCCTGGCCTCTGGCTTCCCTTATTTCTGCTCCTGTGGCTTCACAGGTGCACAGGCCAGTGGTTCACCTGGACCTTCTTCCTTTGTGCTTCAGCCTGCACATTTGCTTCTTTTTCCACTTAGCTCTCATAGCACTAAGTTTTCTAAGAAGATGGCACTTAGGCCGAGAGCTTTACACTTTTCTATCTAATCTACATATTTCAAAATGGAAATATATTTAGCTTATAACAAGAAAATATAAATTCTATTTAAAAATAGACAACAGCCCTGGCCCCAGGTGGCTCAGTTGGTTGGGGCATCATTATGTGCACCAAAAAAGGTTGCAGATTCAATTCCTGGTGGGGGTGAGTACAAGAGGCAACCAATCAATGTTTCCTTGATGTTTCTCTGTTTCTCTCTCTCTCTCTCTCAAATCAATAAAAAAAAAAAAAAAAAAACACATATCCTCAGGTAGGAATTTCAACAATTTAAAATAAATGGCAACAAAATTAGGCTCAAGTAATCCTTTTTTTTCCCATTGAATTTTTAGATAGAGTGGAAGGGAGGGAAGGGGAGAGAGAGACATCGATGTGAGAGAGACACATCGATTGGTTTCCTCCCACTCAACCCTGACAAGGGCTGGGGATCAAACCTGCAACCGAGGTACATGCCCTTGACCAGGAATCAAACCTGATACCCTTCGGTCCATGGGCCAACACTAACTGATGAGTCAAACCGGCCAGGGTTCAAATGATCCTTTTAAAGCTTAAGTCAAATCATGTCACTCTGTTCATAATGCTACAAACTTTCACCGAAACCAGAGTAAAAGTCAACGTCCTTACCTTGTCCTACAATGTTCTACATGCGCTCATTCCTCTCTACCTCTTTAATTTCAACTCCTACCACTCTCCCTCCATTTTAGCCACATGTCACATAAACTCTCATCTTGTGGCCTGTACATTTGGTGTTTCCACTGCTGCGATTTCCCTTCATCCATATATCCAAAGGTTTCCCTCTCTTGCTTGTTTCAATTCTCTGCTCAAATGTCACCTTCTCAGAGAACTTCTATCACTACCATATCTAAAACATAACCCTCTGTCATTATCTGAACATGTGCATTAATTACATACTTAACTTCCTTTGTAAACTTAAAAATATGTCATACATGATAGTAATTCGATACAGAGAAAAATACTTGCAAATACATGACAAAATATACTTTTTCCTAATAAATAAAGAGCTCTTACAAGTAAGGAAAGAAAAAAAGATGAGCAACCTAAAAAAACAATGGACAAAGGAAATATAATTGACAAGAGAAGAAATACAAACACCTACCTATTTAAAATAAGCAAATCAAAGTAAATACTACCAAAGAGTAAGACACTATTTTCCTCTAAACCAGTGGTTGACAAACTTTGTCTGTAAAGATCTAGGTAGTAGACATTTCCATTTGGTGGGCTACAATACAGTCTCACACACATTCTTTTTTTTTTTTTTTCAATTTATCTTTATTGTTGAAAGTATTACAGATTTCCACCCTTGTTCCTCCATTCACCACCTTCATCCTGCTCCTGCATGCACCCCCCCACACACCTCTCAGGCCTTCATCGCACTATTGTCTGTATCCATGGGTTATGCATATATGCATATAAGTACTTTGGTTAATCTCTTCCCAGCCCCCTGCCCCTGCTTTCTTTAGGTTTGTCATTCTGTTCTACGCTTCTATGTCTCTGGATCTGTTTTGTTCCCATTTATTTTGTTCATTACATTCCACATATAAGTAAATCATGTGATACTTGTCTTTCTCTGACTGGCTTATTTCACTTAGCATAACACTCTCTAGTTCCCTCCATGCTGTCTCAAAGTGTAAGAGATCTTTCCTTTTTTACAGCTGTGTAGTATTCCATTGTGTAAATGTAACACAGCTTTTTTATCCACTCATCTACTTATGGGCATTTGGGCAGATCTTAGCTATTTTAAATAGCACTGCTATGAACACAGGAGTATATATATTATTTCTGATTGATGTTTCAGGATTCTCAGGATATATTTCTAAAAGTGGGATCACTGGGTCAAATGGCAATTCCATTTTTAACTTTTTGAGGAAACGCCATACTGTTTTCCACAGTGGCTGCACCAGTCTGCATTCCCACCAGCAGTATATTAGGGTTTTCTTTTCTCCACATGCTCACCAGCAGTTGATTTTTGATTTGTGGATGGTACCCATTCTGACAGGTGTGAAGTGATATCTCTTAGTCGTTTTATTTTGCATCTTTCTGATGATTAGTGACATTGAACATTTTTCATGTTTTTTGGCCATCTGTATGCTCTCTTTAGGTCCTTTGCCCATTTTAATTGGATTATTTGTCTTTCTATTAAGTTGCATGAGTTCTTTATATATTTTGCAAATTAACCCCATATCAGATGTATCACTGGCAAATATGTTCTCCCACACAGTGGGAAACCTTTTCGTTCTTTTAATGGTTTCTTTTGCTGTACAGAAGCTTTTTAGTTTGATGTAATCCCATTTTTTCTCCTTTGTTTTTTTGCCCTAGGTGATATATCAGTGAAAATTCAGCTACGTGAGATGTCAGAGATTTTCATGCCTATGGTTTCTTTTAGGATGTTTATGATTTCATGACTTACATTTAAGTCTTTTATCTATTTTGAGTTTATTCTTGTGTATGGTATAAGTTGGTGGTCTAGTTTCATTTTTTTTGCATATACCAGTCCAATTTTCCCTGTACAATTTATTGAAGAGACTATCTTTACTCCATTGTATGCTCTTGCCCCCTTTGTCAAATATTAATTGAGTGTAATGGCTTGGGTGAATTTCTGGGTTCTCTGTTCTGTTCCACTGGTCTATAAGCCTGTTTTTGTGCCAGGGCCAGGCTGTTTTGATTACAATGGCTGTGTAGTATAACCTGATATCCGGTATTGTGATCCCTCCTACTTTGTCCTTCTTTCTCAAGATTGCTGTCACACATTCTTCATTGTCTTTCCATTTTTTAGAAACAACACTTGAAGAGCAAAGATGCTGACTACACTAACTGGATTTGGCCCATGTGTCATAGTTTGGTAGTTTGTAAGCCCCTGATCTATTGGGAATGATAAAAGGTAGATAATACTTAATGGTGAGGGTAAACAAGCTCACTGTTTTAGAGTGTATAGATTGATACAGCATTTCTGAGGGACACTTGTCAATGTACCAGAATTTTAAGTGTGCACATCCTTTGCATCAGGAGTCCTCCATTTTTTATTTTATACCAAAAGCTAATCCGATAAGTGTGCAATTTTTTTTTTTTTTTTGCTCCAGGGTGCATTGCCATATCACTAACAATGGCAGGTAGGAGGAGGAAGAGGAGAAACTTAAATAGACATCAACTAAGGGATGGTTAAATAATAAATGTACGTGAAATTAATATCTGAATTTAACATGGAAAGGTTTTCATGGCTTTTCTGTTACAAATATATAAAATAGGGTGCATAATATGGTTCAATTTATATAAAATTATGCATATATATGTGAGTGTTATATACATGCTATCTGTATATATGTGCATTGAAAGATATTTTGAAGAATACATTTAGCTGGGGGGTTGGGATATTAAGTAAGTTACTTCCTCATTTATATTATTAGGTATTTCTTTTTGAGTAGGTATCATTATTATAATTTTAAAAACTCTTACTAAATTAGGAAAATATTTGGTGAACTAAAATGGATTTTGTATGAAATGCAATGTTTTAAAATCATCTTTCCAAAAGTATTCTTATAATACAACAATGGCAGCTATTTTTCACCATTTGAACAAATATTTTTTATGTGTTTTGTTAGCTTTTTGGTTTGTATCTTGTGCTAAAAGTACTAAGTTACTCATTAAGTTGTCATCTTATTAATATTGTTTTTAGAAATCTATTGTCGTGCATTTGAATTTCTATCACCACTTTTTTCAAACTCTGTGAACATTCACTGGCATCATCATAGTATCATCATACTCTCAACAGAGGGCACAGAAAATGGAACTACAAGAAAATTACCACACTGGCTACTGCATAGAAGATACAGAGTGGAAAGTTGGGGAGAAAGTAGATAGTGAAAGGCATTTGAGAAAGCATCCTCTCTGAAAATGCCCTCACAACCAGCATTATCATGTCAGTCACATCACATCACTATCTGCAAGTTGCAGCCAAGCTGTCCTCAGTTACTCCACATTTGAAAATAAAACTGTAAATGAACAGAAATATCACAGTCTTCATGTTCTGCATAGCACGTCATTTGCACTATGCCTCAGATCAACAATGACTATTTCAGTATTCAAATAAAAAGGGTTCACTAACAAAATTACAACAGGACTTCAGATTAAAGCTCTTAGAAACGGGAGTATTGAACAGGCCCTGGCCAAGTACAGTCATCCCTCGCCACTTCATGCTTCAACTTTCGCGGCTTCACTCTATCACGGTTTTTTCAAATATATTCATTAAAAAGTTGATCAAGACAGTGAAAATGATACAGCACACGCTCAGTTGTCTGCGTCAATTATACACCCCTGTATTACAATTACAATTAAAATTACTGTATGTATGGACTGTAGGCCTATGTATTCAAGCACCCCAGGAATCCTTCAATGCCAGGTGCAACCTCTAGAGTCTGGAATGGATTAACCGTGATAAATGAGGGACAACTGTAGCTCAGTTTGGAGAGTGTTGTTCTGATACCCCAAGGTTATGAGTTTCATCCCTGGTCAGGGAACATAGAATCCAGAACCTGTCTATGATAAAAACTCTCAGCAAGGTGGTAATAGAGGGATCATATCTCAAAATAATAAAGGCCATGTATGAAAAACCTACAGCCAACATCATACTCAAAGGGCAAAAACTAAATATGTTACCCTTAAGACCGGGGAGAAGACAGGGATGTCTGCTTTCACCACTCCTAGCCACAGAGATCACACAAGAACAAAAATAAATTAAAGGCATCCAAATTGGAAAGGAGGAAATAAAATGGTCATTATTTGCAGATGACATGATATTGCACACAGGAAACCCTAAAGATTCCACCAAAAAAACTACTAGATCTAATAAATGAATTTGGCAAAGTAGTAGGATACAAAATTAATATCCAGAAATTGGTGGCATTTTTATACACCAATAACAAACTCTCAGAAAAAGAAACTAAGAAAACTATCCCATTTACTATTGCAACAAAAGAAAAAAAAGGTACCTAGGAATAAATATAAACAAGCAGGTAAAAGACCTGTACTAAGAAAACTATAGGACATTGAAGAAAGAGAGGAAGATGCAAACAAGTGGAAGCATATACCATGTTCATGGATTAGAAGAATCAACATCATTAAAATGTCACAATCTACAGATTCAAGGCAATTCCTATTAAAATATCAATGGCATATTCCACAGATCTAGAAGAAGTATTCTAAAAATTTATATGGAACCATAAAGATCCTAAACAGCCTTAGAAATCTTGAGAAAGAAGAACAAAGTTGGAGAGATCACAATACTGGTTATCAAACTACTCTACAAAGCAACTCTAATCAAAACAGGCTTGTAGTGGTACAAGAACAGGCATACAGATAAATGGAACAGAACAGAGAACTGAGAAATCAACCCCTGCCTTTATGGTCAATTAATATTTGACAAAGGAGGAAAGAACATACTATGGAGTAAAAAATAGTCTCTTTAATAAATGGTGTTTACAAAACTGGACAGGTACATACAAAAGCTAGACAACCAACTTACACCATACACAAGAATAAACTCAAAATGGATAAAAGACTTAAATGTAACCTGGGAAATGATAAAAATCCTACAAGAAAACATAGGCACGAAAATCTCATACATTTTTTAGAGTAATATTATTGCTGATATGTCTCTAAAGGCAAGAGAAACAAAAGAAAAAATAAACAAATGGGATTACATCATACTCAAAAGCTTATGCACAGCAAAAGAAACCATCAACAAAACAAGAAGGAAAGTACAGTATGGGAGAGCACATTCATCAATGATTCATCTCATAAGGGGTCAATCTCCATAATATATAAAGAATTTATACAACTCAACACCAGGAAGACAAACAATCCAATTAAAAAATGGGCAAAGGACCTGAATAGACACTTCCCAAAGAGGACATACAGATGGCCAATAGACATATGAAAAAATAGTCATGGTCATTTGTCATCAGGGAGATGCAAATTAAAATGACAATGACAGTATTAAAAAATGGTGGCGGAGTGAATGGAAGCTACACAGACCATCTCCGAGGACCAAACTGGAATTACAACTAAAATAAAGAAAAATCATTGGGGAAAAGCAACAGAAAAGCAGCTGGAGTGGATCCATATAAGCAGGGACAGGAAAACAGGACAGTGAATCAAGCCTAGTAGGTCTGTGGAGGCATGAGAGGGTGGGCTGGGAGCCCACGAATGTCAGCTGTTTTAGCTGTGAGCAGCTCTCTCCAGGTTAAAATCCAAAGCCAGCTTCACAGAGCAGAGGGCTGGGACAGAACAATAAATTAGCTACAGCCACTAACCGTGGACTCTGGCAGAGGGAGGGCAGACTGGACTGGGAACTGTGTGGGGAGACTTGAGATTTGGAGGGCTCTGAGAGTTTTGCTGAGTTGAAACCTCACAGGACAGTGGCCATCTTGCTCAGGGAACCCCTTCCTGGAGCCCTTGGAAGAAGCAGCAGCCCATCCCTCAGAAATTTAAATATCCACTCAGCTGGGAGAGAAAACTGCAAATTGAGGCTCATTAACAACCAGCATCTGCCCCACAATCTGGAAATCTTCTTACCCTAAACACGTGAGAGATTTTTTTTTTATTCAGTTGAGGGCTACAACCCAAGGCTCATCAAGTAACTGAGACTAATAGCCTCCAGGCAAAAAGCTAGAGGATCACTGAACCTTTCCTGGGCTTGCAAATCTACCCAGGAAAGTAAGACTTGACAGTGGTGTTGAACGTGGGTCCCCCACACTCATCGAAACCCAGTAGAGGGAGCCACAAACCGCAGAACACGAACACACTCAGAGAAATTTGAGCAGGCTCCAAAACCCACTGAGATAGCCAAAATGGTGAAACAAAGAAACAAATCCCAAATGAAAGAACAAGAGAACTCTACTGAAGATGAGATCAAAGAAATGCAGTTAAGCAAGTTATCAGAGGAAGAGTTCAGCGTCATGATCTTGAGGAAGATCAATAGCCTGAGTAAGGAGCTCAACACCAGGAGTACAGATATAGAAACATTGAAAACCAACCAAGTGGAAATGAAGAATGACATAGCAGAAATAAAAAGCAGAAATAAAAAACACATTGGGCCCTGGCCGGTTTGGCTCAGCAGTTACAGCATCGGCCTGTGGACCAGAGAGTCCCGGGTTCCCTTCATGCTAAGGGCATGTACCTTGGTTGCAGTTTGTCCCAGGCCCTGGTTGGGGTCGTGTGGGTGGCAACTAATCGATGTGTCTCTCTCACATCGATGTTTCTCTCTCTCTCTCTCTCTTCCTCCCTTTCTCCCTTCTGCTCTATCTGAAGATAAAAGCAAAAAAAAAAAAAAAAAAAAAAAAAAAAAAAAACACATTGGAAGGAATAACCAACAGAGTAGAGGAAGATGAGGACTGAATCAGTGAATTAGAAGACAGAGTAGAAAAAATTAATCAGAGAACCAAAATGAAAAAACAATTAAAAAACAGGAAGACAACTTAAGAGAACTGTGGGACAACTGAAAACATAACAACATTTGCATCATAGGAGTTCCAGAAGAAGAAGAAACTGAGCAAGGGTTAGAGAATAAATTTGAAGAAATAGTGACAGAAAACTTCCCCAACTTGGTGAAGGAAGAAGGCATTCAAGTTCAAGAAGCACAGAGAGCCTCAAGTAAAAAACGACCAAACAGGCCCATATCAAGACACATAATAATTAAAATGCCAAAAATTAAAAGCAAAGAGAGAATCCTAAAGGCAGCAAGAGAAAAGCAACAGGTTACCTACAAAGGAACCCCAATAAGGATATCAGCTGACTTCTCAACACAAACAGTAGAGGCCAGAAGGGAATGGCATGAAGTAATCAAGGTAACGAGAAACAAGGGTCTGAATCCAGGACTACTCTATACAGTAAGGCTATCACTCAAATTAGAAGGTGAAATAAAGAGCTTTCTAGATGGGGAAAAAAAAAAAAAAAGGCTAAGGGAATATATTAGCACCAAACCAGCACTGCAAGAAATGTTAAAAGGACTGCTGTAATTAGCAGAAGAAATAGGAAGAAAAATATAACCATACTAAACAAAAAAGGCAATAAATAAGTACATATTAATAATAGATTTAAATATAAATGGACTGAATGCTCTGATCAAAAGACACAGAATAGCTGATTGGATAAGAAAGCATGACTCATATGTGGTTTACAAGAGACCCACCTCACAACAAAAGACTCACATAGGCTGAAAGTGAAGGGATGGAAAAAAATCTTCCAAGCAAATGGAAAGGAAATAAAAACTGGGGCAGCAACACTCATATCTGATCAAATAGATTTCAAAATGAAGGCCATAACTAGAGACAAAGAAGGTCACTACATAATATTGAAAGGATCTACCAACAGAAGATATAACCTTGGTAAACATATATGCACCCAATATAGGAGCACCAAAATATTTTCAAAATCTTCTGGAGGACTTCAAAGGAGAAATTGACAGCAATACAATCATAGCAGGAGACTTCAACACCCCACTGACATCACTGGATAGATTTCTTAGACAAAAAATTAACAAGGAAACAGAGACTCTAAATTCTGCACGAGATCAAATGGATTTAATATATATCTACAGAGAATTACACCCCAAAACTGCAGAATTCACATTCTTCTAAAGTGCACATGGGACATTCTCAAAGATAGACCACGTGTTAGGACACAAACTAAGTCTCTACAAGTTCAAGAAGATTGAAGCCATAAAAGCATCTTCTCAGATCACAATGGCATGAAACTAGAAATCAAGTACAACAAAAACTTGCAAAGACATTTGAACACATCGAGGCTAAACAGCATGTTATTAAACAATGTTTGGGTTACCAAAGAGATCAAGGAAGAAATAAAAAACTTCCTGGAATCCCATAAAAATAAACACATAACAACACAAAATCTATGAAAGGCAGTGAAAGCAGTCATAAGAGGGAAGTTCACAGCACTACAGGCCTACCCCAAGAAACAAGAAAAAAATTTCTAATTGACTATCTAACCTCAAAACTTAAAGAACTAGAAAGCAAAAAAAAAAAAAAAAAAAAAAAAAGAAAGATAGAAAGATAGAAAGAAAAAAGAAGAAAGAAAGAAAGAAAGAAAGAAGAAAGAAAGAAAGAAAGAAAGAAAGAAAGAAAGAAAGAAAGAAAGAAAGAAAGAAAGAAAGAAAGAAAACCCCAGAGCAAGAAGAAGAAAAGAAATAGTAAAGATCAGAGCGGAAATAAATGACATAGAGACCAAAAAAACAATTCAAAAGATCAATAAAACAAAGAGCTGGTTCTTTGAAAAGATAAACTAGATTGATGGACCCTCAGCTAGATTCACCAAGAAACAAAGGCAGAGAACCCAAATACACAAAATCAGAAATGAAAGAGAACTAACCACTGACACCACCGAAATACAAAGGCTCAATAACAAATACCATGTACAATTATATGGTAACAATTTAGACAATCTAAGCAAAATGGACACATTTCTAGAAACACATAGTCTCCCAAAACTGAACCGGGAAGAGATAGAAAACTTGAACAGACCAATAACAACTAAAGAAATGGAAGATGTAATCAAGACTCTCCCAGCAAACAAAAGCCCAGGCCTGGAAGACTTCATGGGGCAATTTTACCGAACATTCAAGGAGAACTAACACCCATTCTCCTCAAACTATTCTCAAATATTCAAGAAGAAGGAAGACTTCCAAGCTCGTTTTATGAGGCCAGCATAATTCAATTCTAAAACCAGAAAAAGACACTACAAAGAAAGAAAACTACAGGCCAATATCCCTGATGAACATAGAGGCCAAAATCCTTAACAAAATATTAGCAAATCAGATCCAGCAATACATTAAAAAATTATTCACCATGACCAAGTGGGATTCATCCCAGGGATGCAAGGCTGGTACAATATTCGCAAATCAATAAATGTGATACACCACATAAACAAAATGAAAGATAAAAACCATATGATCATATCAATAGATGCTGAAAAAGCATTCAATAAAATCCAGCACCCATTTCTGATAAAAAATGCTCAGCAACGTGGGAATAGAGGGATCATATCTCAACATTATAAAGGCCATATATGAAAAACCTACAGTCAACATCATACTCAATGGGCAAAAACTAAAAGCATTCCCCTTAAGAAACAACATTCACATTATAGGGATATCAGAAGGAGAAGAATCAGAGAAAGGAATAGAGAACCTGTTTGAAGAAATAATGACAGAAAACTTCCCTAAACTGGTGAAGGAAAAAGTCACACAAGTCCAAAAAACACAGAGAATCTCAAGCAAGATGAATCCCAGAAGACCCACAGCTAGACAAATCATAATAAAAATGGCAAACATTAAAGACAAAGAAAGAATTTTAAAGGAAGCAAGAGAGAGACAGAAAGTTACCCACAAGGGAACTCCCATTAGACTGTGAGCTGACATCTCAATAGAAACGCTGCAGGCCAGAAGGGAGTGGCATGAAGTATACAAAGAAATGCATGGCAAGGGTCTGAATCTAAGACTACTCTATCCAGCAAGGCTCTCATTCAAAATTGAAGGAGAAATAAAGAGCTTCATGGATAAAAAAAAAAAAAAAGCTAAAGGAATTTACCACCACCAAACCAGCACTGCAAGAAATGTTGAAGGGACTGTTGGAAGAAGAAGAAACACAGAGAAAGAGAGAGACAGAGAGAGAGACAGAGAGACAGAGAGAGAGAGAGGAACACAGGCATAAAATTAAAATGGCAACTAATAACAATCTATCAATAATTACCTTAAATGTAAATGGCTTAAATGCTCCAATCAAGAGACATAGGGTAGCTGATTGGATAAGAAAACACGACTCACACATGCTGTCTACAAGAGACCCATCTCACAAAACACTCACACAGGATAAAACTGAAGGGGTGGAAAAAATTTTTCCAAGCAAATGGAAATGGAAAAAAAGCTGGTGTAGCAATACTCATATCTGACAAAAGAGAATTCAAAACAAGGGCCAAAATAAGAGACAGAGAAGGTCCCTACATAATATTAAAAGGATCAATCAAACAAGAGGATATAACCCTGGTAAACATATGCCCACCAAATAGGGAAGCACCAAAATATATTTAAAAACTTCTGGAGGACTTCAAGGGAGAAATCAATAGCAACACGATCATAGTAGGTGACTTTAACACACCACTGACAACACGCGATAGATCTAGACAAAAAATTAACAATGACATAGAGTCCTTACAAGACGAACTAGATCAATTGGACTTCATTGATATTTACAGAATATTTCACCCCAAAGCTGCAGAATATACATTCTTCTCAAGTGCACATGGGTCATTCTCAAAGATAGATCACATGTTAGGACACAGAGAAAGTTTCAACAAATTCAAGAAGATTGAAATCATGTCAAGCATCTTCTCAGATCACAGTGGCATGAAACTAGAACTCAATTACAATAAAAACACACAAAAACATTCAAACACTTGGAGGCTAAATAGCATGTTATTAAACTACAAATGGGTTACTAACGAGAAGAAGGAAGAAATTAAAAACTTCCTGAAAACCAATGAAAATGAACACACAACAACACAAAATCTATGGGACACAAAAAAAGCAGTCCTGACAGGGAAGTTCATAGCACTACAGGCCTACCTCAGGAAACAAGAAAAATTCCTAATTGACTTTCTAACCCTACAACTTAAAGAACTACAAAATAAACAAACAAACAAAAATCCCAGAGCTAGTAGGAGGAAAGAAATAGTAAAGGTCAGAGCAGAAATAAATGACATAGAGAATAAAAAAAAAATGCAAAAGATCAATGAAACAAAAAGCTGGTTGTTTTAAAAGATAAACAAGATTGATGGACCTTTCGCCAGACTCACCAAGAAACAAAAACAAAATCAGAAATGAAAGAGGAGAAGTAACAACTGGCAGCACAGAAATACAAAGGATCATCGAAACATATCACGAACAATTATATGCCAACAAATTGGACAATGTAGGAGATATAGACAAATTTCTAGAAACACACAGCCTCCCAAAACTGAACCAGGAGGAGATAGAAAACTTGAACAGACCAATAACAACAAAGGAAATTGAAGATGTAATTAAGAAACTCCCAGGAAACAAAAGCCCAGGCCCAGATGGCTTCACGGGGGAGTTTTACCGAACATTCAAAGAAAATCTAATACCAATTCTTCTCAAACTATTCCAAAAAACCCAAGAAGACAGAACACTTCCAAACTCATTTTATGAGGTCAGCATAATCCTAAATCCAAAACCAGATAAAGACCCTACTAAGAAAGAAACATTCGACAAAATCCAGCACCCATTTCTGATAAAAACGCTCAGCAATGTGGGAATAGAGGGATCATATCTCAACATTATAAAGGCCATATATGAAAAATCTACAGCCAACATCATACTCAATGGGCAAAACTAAGAGCATTCCCCTTAAGAACAGGAACAAGACAGGGATGCCCACTTTCGACACTCTTAGTTAACATAGTACTGGAAGTGTTAGCCACAATAATTAGACATGAAGAAAAAATAAAAGGGATCCAAATTGGAAAGGAGGAAGTGAAACTGTCATTATTTGCAGATGATATGATATTGTACATAGAAAACCCTAAAGACTCCATCAAAAATCGACTAGATTTAATAAATGAATTTGGCAAAGTAGCAGGATACAAAATTAATATCAAGAAATGACGGCATTCTTATACACCAATGAACTCACAGAAAGAGAAACTAAAAAAACAATCCCATTTACCATCGCAGCAAAAAAATTAAGATACATAGAAATAAACTTAACCAAAGAAGTAAAGGAACTCTTCACAGAAAACTACAGATCATTGAAAAAAGAAACAGAGCAAGATATAAAAAAGTGGAAGCATATATCTTGTTCATGGATTGGAAGAATTAACATCATTAAAATGTCCATAGTAGCCCGGCGGGTGTGGCTCAGTGGTTGAGCATCGACCCATGCACCAAGAGGTTGCCAGTTCGATTCCCAGTCAGGGCACATGCCCAGGTTGTGGGCCCGATCCCCAGTGTGGGGCATGCAGGAGGTGACCAATCGATGTTCTCTCTCATTGATGTTTCTATCTCTCTCTCGCTCACCCTTCCTCTCTCTCTAAAATCAATAAAGAAAAAAAAATTTTAAATGTCCATACTACCCAATGAAATCTATAGATTCAATGCAATCCCCATCAAAATACCAACAACATATTCTACAGAACTAAAACAAATACTCCAAAAGTTTATATGGAACCAAAAGAGACCCCGAATAGCCACAGTAATCTTGAAAAAGAAGAACAAAGTAGGAGGGATCACATTATCAGATACACATTACAGCCACTGTAATCAAAACAGCCTGGTACTAGCACAAGAACAGGCACATAGATCAATGGAACAGAACAGAGAACCCAGAAATTGACCCACGACAATATGCTCAATTAATATTTGACAAAGGTGGCAAAAGCATACAGTTGAATCAAGACAGTCTCTTCAATAAACGGTGCTGGGAAAATTGGACAGCTACTTGCAAAAAAATGAAGCTAGACCACCAACTTACACCATACATGAGAATAAACTCAAAATGGATAAAAGACTAAAATGTAACTCATGAATCTATAAAAATTCTAGAAGAAAATGCAGGCAGCAAAATTTCAGACATCATACGCAGCAGAATTTTCACTGATACATCACCTAAGGCAAGAGAAACAAAGGACAAAATGAACACATGGGACTACATCAAACTCAAAAGCTTGTGCACAGCTAAAGAAACAACCATCAAAATGGAAATGGAAGCCACTGTATGGGAGAACATAATTGCCAATGATACATCAGATAAGGGATTAATTTCCAAAATATATATAGTGCTCCTACAACTCAACAAAAGGAAGACAAAAAACCCAATTAAAAAAATTGCAGAGGACCTAAATAGTCACCTCTCCAAAAAGGACATACAAATGGCCAAGAGACAGATGAAGAAATCCTCAATGTCACTAATCATCAAAGCGATGCAAATTAAAACAACTATGAGGTATCATATCACACCTACCAGAATGACTGCCATCAACAAATCATCAAACATCAAGTGCTGGCGAGGGTGTGGAGAAAAGGAGAACTCTTGCACACTGCTGGTGGGAATGCAGACTGGTGCAATCCCTATGGAAAACAGTATGGTGTTTCCTCAAAAATTTAAAAATTGATCTGCCATTTGACCCAGTGATCCCACTTCTAGGAATATATCCTAAGAAGCCTGAAACACCAATCAGAAAGAATATATGTACCCCTATGTTCATAGCAGCACTATTTACAATTGGAAAGATCTGGAAACAGCCCAAGTGTCCATCAGTAAATAAGTAGATAAAAAAGTTGGGGTACATATGTGGAATTCTATGCAGCTGTAAGAAAAAAAAAGATCTCTTATCCTTTGCGATGAAATGGAGGGACCTGGAGAGTATTATGCTAAGTGAAATAAGCCAATCAGAGAAAGACAAATATCACATGATCTCACTTATTTGTGGAATATAATGAACAATGTGTGCTGATGAACAAAATAGACCCAGAGATGTGGAAAAGATTATGGTTCAGATTGACAAACCTCAGAGGAGTGGGGCGGGGTGGATGGATGAGATGAACCAAAGAACTTTCATGCATGTTTGCATAACCAATGGACATAGACAATAATGCTCGTGGGGGCGGAGAATGGGATAGGGAGGAGGGTGTCTAGGGGGGAAAAAGGAGAAACATATGTAACTAAATTAAATTAATGAAAATTGAAAAAAAAATGACAAAGAGGTATCACCTCACACCTGTCAGAAATGGCAACTATCAAAGCATCAACAAACAAGTATTGGTGAGGATGTGGGGTAAGGGAACCCTAGTACACTGCTGGTGGGGATGCAGATTGGTGCAGCCACTGTGAAAATAATATGGAGTTTCCTCAAAAAAGTAAAAATGAGACCGCCTTTTGCCCCAGTGATCCCACCTCTGGGTATATATCCTAAGAATCCCAAAACACCAATCAGAAAGAATATATGCACCCCTATGTTCATAGCAGCATTATTTACAATAGTCAAGACCTGGAAATAGGCAAGTGGCCATAAGTTCATTAGCGGATAAAAAAGCTGTAGTACATTTACACAATGGAATACTATGTGGCTGTAAAAAAGTAAGATCTTTTACCCTTTGAGACAGCTTGAAGGGACCTGAAGAGTATTATGCTCAGTGAAATAAGCCAGACGAGATAGACAATTACCATATTATCTCCCTCATATGTGGAATCTAATGAACAAAATAAACAGGAATAAAATAGAACCAGAGGCATAGATACATGGAACAATCTGACAGATCTCAGAGGGGAGGGTTGTGGGAGGACTGGATAAAGGACCGTGAAGGACTTATCTAAAGATAAGCATAGGCCATAGACACAGACAATAGTGTGGGGTAGGCCAAGGGGGCAGTGGGGACTGGGCAAAGGCGGGGGGGGGGGGGAGATGGGTGACATCTGTAATAGTGTCAATAACAAAAATTTTAAATTAAAAAAAACAACTAAAGAATGCATAAATAAGTGGAACAATAAATTGATGTTTCTCTCTCCCTCTCCCCCCTTCATTTCTCTCTCAAAAATCAAATAGAAATGGGAGTATTACACTGTTGAAATTTAGTTTAATCTTTGAGAATGATTTATTTTTGAGTGTTTTTTATTACACATGCTCACTGTAGAAGATTTGTAATGTATAGAAAAGCATAAATGGACAGAAAAGCAGCCTGGCTGGTATGGCTCAGTGGACTGAGCATCATTCCATGGACTGAGAGGTCCTGGTTTAATTCCTGGTCAGGGCACATCCTCAGGTTGCAGGCTTGATCCCCAGTGGGGGGCGTGCAGGAGGCAGCCAATTGATGTTTCTCTCTCACAAAGATGTTTCCATTTTTTTCTCTAATAAAAATAAATAAAACCATATTAAAAAAAAACAGAAAAGCAAAACCCTGCCTTAATGGCCACCATGGATAATATTATTGCATTTTCCCCCCAGACATTTTGAGATCATGCTGTTTATAACTTTGAATATTTTCTTTTACTAGACATTAAAGTGTAGTCATTTCCCACGGGCTATATCTTTTTAATCAGTGTGAAGAAAAACACAGCAAAGCTTCAAATAACAAACCAGTGATGAAATAAGTTTAACAGATTATATTTGCACAATGTGTGACTTCATACCACTATAATTAAAATCTAGGGTGCTACACAAAATTGCATTTTAAATACAACAAGGATAATAATTTCAAAAAAGCACTAAAACCTAAACATTGAATTATACAGTACTTTCAATCAAATGGTCAGAAAATTTCTTATAATCAAAAGGGTCTTTAGGAGGAAAGTATTAAATATGCCACCAGTGAACACAGTGTTAATCACACCCTTTGATGACACTTCAGTGATTGACAAGAAAGTTAAAGTTGTTTCAAATTTTATATATAGACCAAAATTTTGTAATTAATTTATTTTTCTTACAGATGTTTCTCCTTTTTCCCCCATTGACACCCTCCTCCCTGCTCCTGCCCACTCCCCCTTCACATTATTGTTGTCTATGTCCATTGCATATATCATATGTTCTTTGGTTTACCTTTTCCCCACCCCCCACCCCCTGCCTCCTCTGAGGTTTGTCAGTCTGATCCCTTCTTTTATGTCTCTGGATCTTTTTTGTTATCAGTTTATTTTGTTCACTATATTCCACAAATAAGTAAGATCATGTGATATTTGTCTTTCTCTCAATGGCTTATTTTGCTTAGCATAATACTCTCTAGGTCCCTCCATGTCCTCTCAAAGGATAAAAGATCTTTCCTTCTTTCTTACAGCTGCAGAGTGTTCCATTGTGTAAATGTACCACAGCTTTTTTATCCACTCATCTACTGATGAACACTTGGGCTGTTTCCAGATCTTAGCAATTGGAAATAGTGCTGCTCTGAACATAGATGTGCATATATCCTTTCTCATGATTGTTTTAGGCTTCTTAAGATATATTCTTAGAAATGGAATCACTGGGTCAAATGGCAGTTCAATTTTTAATTTCTTGAGGAAACACCATATTGTTTTCCATAGTGGCTGCACCAGTCTGCATTCCCATCAGCAGTGTACTAGAGTCCCCTTTTCTACACAAACTCGCCAGCACTTGTTTGATCATTTGTTGATGGCAGTCATACTGGCTGGTGTAAGCTGATACCTCATAATCATTTTAATTTGCATCTCTCTGATAATTAGTGACATTGAGCATTTTTTCATATGTCTCTTGGCCATTTGTATCTCCTGTTTGGAGAGGTGTCTATTTAGGGCCTGTGCCCATTTTCAAGTAGGATTCTGTGTCTTCCTTTTGTTGAGTTGTATGAGCACTCTATATATTTTGGAAATGAGCTCCTTATCTCATGTATCATTGGCCATTATGTTCTCTCATACAGTGGGTTCCCTTTCCATTTTAATGCTTGTTCCTTTTGCTGTGCAGAAGCTTTTTAGTTCGATGTAGTCCCATTTATTATTTTTTTTCTTGTTTCTCTTGCCCTAGGCATTGTGTCAGTGAAAATTCTGCTGCATGTGATGTCTAAGATTTTGCTGACCACATTTACTTCTAGGGTTTTTATGAATTCACTAGTCACATTTAAGTCATTTATCCATTTTGAATTTATCCTTGTGTATGGTGTAAGTTGGAGGTCTAGTTTCTTTTTTTTTTGCATGTAGCTGTCCAATTTTCCCAACACAATTTATTAAAGAGACTGTCTTTACCCCATTGTATGTTCTTGCTACCTTTGTCAAATATTAATTGAGCATAATGTCTTGGGTCAATTTCTGGGTTCTCTGTTCTGTTCCATTGATCCATATGCTTGTTCTTGTGCCAGTACCCAGCTGTTTTGATTACAATGGCTTTGTAGTATAACCTGATATCCAGTATTGTGATCCCTCCTACTTTGTTCTTCTTTTTCAAGATTGCTGTGGCTATTCAGGGTCTTTTTTGGTTCCATATAAACTTTTGAAGTATTTGTTCTAGTTCTGTGAAATATGTTGTTGGTATTTTAGTGGGGATTGCATTGAATCTGTAGATTGCTTTGGGTAGTATGGACATTTTAATTATGTTCTTCCAACCCATGAACAAGGTATATGCTTCCACTTTTATATATCTTCGTCTATTTCTTCTTTCAATGTCCTGCACTTTTCTGGGAACAGGTCCTTTATTTCTTTGGTTAATTCCTAGGTGTCTTATTTTTTTTGTCGCAATGCAATGGTAAATGGGTTGTTTTTTTAGTTTCTCTTTCTGTGTCTTCATTATTGGTATATAAAAATGCCAACAAGTTCTGGATGTTCATTTTGTATCCTGCTACTTTGCTGAATTCATTTATTAAATCTAGTAGATTTCTAATGGAGTCTTTAGGGTTTTCTATGTACCATGTCATGTCATCTGCAGATAACGACAGTTTCACTTCTTCCTTTCCAATTTGAATCCCTTTTATAGTTTCTTCTTGTTTGACTCCTATGGCTAAGACTTTCATTACTATGTTAAATAAGAGTGGTGAAAGTGGACTTCCCTGCTTGTTACTGTTCTTCAGGACAATTATTTCAGTTTTTGCCCATTGAATATGAAGTTGACTGTAGGTTTGTTATACATGGCCTTTATTATGTTGAGATATGATCCTTCTATTCCCACTCTTCTGAATTTTTATCAAAAAAGGGTGCTGGATTTTGTCAAATGCTTTTTTGGCATCTATTGATATGATCATATGATTTTTATCTTTCATTTTGTTTATGTGGTGTATCACATTTATCTATTTACAAATATTGTACCAGCCTTGCATCTCTGGAATAAATCCCACTCAGTCGTGGTGTATAATTTTTTAAATATATTGCTGGATTAAATTTGCTAAGATTTTGTTGAGGATTTTGGCATCTATTTTCATCAGGGATATTGGTCTGTAATTTTCTTTCTTTGTAGTGTCTTCATTTGGTTTTGATTTTAGGATTATGCTGGCCTCATAAAGAGAGCTTGGAAGTCTTTCTTCCTCTTGAATCTTTTGGAATAGTTTAAGGAGAATAGCTGAGAGTTCTTCTTTGAATGTTTGGTAAAGTCCCCTGTGGAGTCCTCCAGACCAGGGCTTCTATTTGCTGGGAGTTTCTTGATTACTCCTTATATTTACTTAATTGTGATTGGTCTGTTTAGGTCTTCTTACTCTTCCATGTTGAGTTTCAGAGGAATGTATGATTTTAAGAATTTGTCCATTTCACCTAGGTTGGCGAATTTGTTGGCATATAATTATTCACAGTATTTTCTTACAATCCTTTGTATTTCTGTGGTGTCCATTGTTACTTCATCTCTTTCGTTTCTCATTTTATGAATTTGGGTCCTGTCTCTGCTTCTTGGTGATTCTGGCTAAAAGTTGATCAATCTTGTTTATCTTTTCAAAGAAGAAGCTCTTGGTTTCATTGAGCTTTTGTATTGTTTATTGAGTCTCTATGTCATTTATTTCTGCTCTGATCTTTATTATTTACTTCCTTCTACTAACTCTGGGTTTTTGTTTTTGTTCTCTTTCTAAATCTTAAAGTTGTTGGGTTACTTTATTATAAATTTTTCTTCTTGAGGTAGGCCTGTATTGCTATTAACTTCCCTCTCAGGACTACTTGGCTGTGTCCCAAAGATTTTGTGTTGTTGTGTGTTAATATTCACTAGTTTCCAGGAAGTTTTTCATTTCTTTCTTGATCTCCTTGGTAACCCATTCATTGTTTAATAACATGCTATTTAACCTCCATGTGTTTGAATGTTTTTATTGTAATTGCTTTCCAGTTTCATGCCATTGTGATCTGACAAGATGCTTGATATGATTTCAATCTTCTTGAATTTGTAGAGACCTAGTTTGTGTACTGACATGTGGTCTATCTTTGAGAATGTCCTGTGTGCACTTGAAAAGAATGTATATAATGCAGCTTTGGGGTGAAATGTTCTGTAAATATCAGTGGAGTTCAACAGATTTAGTTGGTCATTTAGGGACTCTGTTTCCTTGTTAATTTTTCATCCAGAAGATCTATCCGGTGGTCTCAGTGGGTGATAAGTCACCCACTATGATTCTATTGCTATTGATCTCTCCCTTGAAGTCCTTCAGCAGTTTTTAAATATATTTTGGTGCTCCCATATTTGGTGCGTATATGTTTACCAGGGTTATATCCTCTTGTTGGATTGATCCCTCTAATATTACGTAGTGACCTTCTTTGTTTCTTATAATGGCCCCTGTTTGGAAGTCAATCTTATCAGGTAAGAGTTTTGGTTTGTTTTTTTCATTTGCCCGGAAATTTTTTTTCCATCCCTTCACTTCCACCCTGTGTGAGTCCTTTGTTGTGAGGTGGGTCTCTTGTAGCATTTCTTGCATTGCTGGTTTGCTGGGAGTAAATTCCTTTAGCTTTCTTTTTTTTTCCTCTCTCTTTTTTTTTATTAATTTATTTTTGTTACAGATGTTTCTCCTTTTTTCCCCAATGACACCCGCCTCCCCATCCCCCCACGCCACCCCCAGCCCTGTTGTCCATGTCCATAAGCTATGCATACATGCGCATAAGTTCTGTGGTTTATCTCCTCCCTCCCCCCCAACCCCCTCTTCTGAGGGGTGTCAGTCTATACCCTACTTCCACATCTCTGGGTCTACCCTGTTCCTCAGATTGCTATGTTCATCATATTCCACAAATAAGTGAGATGATGTGATATTTGTCTTTCTCTGCTTGGCTTGTTTTGCTTAGGATAATACTCTCAAGGTCCCTCCATGTCGTCTCAAAGGATAAGAGATCTTTCTTTCTTACAGCCGCATAGTACTCCATTCTGTATACGTACCACAGCTTTTTTATCCATTCATCCACTGATGGACACTTGGGCTGTTTCCAGATCTTAGCTATTATAAATAGTGCTGCTATGAACATGGGGGTACATGTATTCTTTCTGGTTGGTGTTTCAGGCTTCTTAGGGTATATTCCTAGAAGTGGGATCACTGGGTCAAAAGGCAATTGAATTTTTAATTTTTTGAGGTAACACCATAGTGTTTTCCACAGTGGCTGCACCAGTCTGCATTCCCACCATCAGTGTACTAAAGTCCCCTTTCTCTACACCCTCGCCAACACTTGTTGTTTGTTGATTTGTTGATGGTGGCCATTCTGACAGGTGTGAGGTGATACTTCATTGTTGTTTTAATTTGCATCTCTCTGATGATTAGTGACATTGAGCATTTCTTCATATGTCTCAGCCATTTGTATGTTCTTTTTGGAGAGATGTCTATTTAGGTCCTCTGTCCATTTTTTAATTGGGTTCTTTGTCTTCCTTTTGTTGAGTTGTATGAGCACTCTATATATTTTGGAGATTAACCCCTTATCTGATGTATCATTGGCAATTATGCTCTCCCATACAGTGGGTTCCCTATCTGTTTTGATGGTTGTTTCTTTTGCTGTTCAGAAGCTTTGAGTGATGTAGTCCCATGTGTTCATTTTTCCCTTTGTTTCTGTTGCCTTAGGTGATGTATCAGTGAAGATTCTGCTGCGTGTGATGTCCGAAATTTTGTTGCCTATATTATCTTCTAGGATTTTTATGGATTCATGAGTCACATTTAAGTCTTTTATCCATTTTGAGTTTATTCTTGTGCATGGTGTAAGTTGATGGTCTACTTTCATTTTTGTGCATGTAGCTGTCCAATTTTCCCAACACCATTTATTAAAGAGGCTGTCTTTACTCCATTGTATGCTCTTGCCATCTTTGTCAAATATTAATTGAGCATAATGTCTTGGGTCAATTTCTGGATTCTCTGTTCTGTTCCACTGGTCTATATGCCTGTTCTTGTGCCAGTACCAGGCTGTTTTGATTACAGTAGCTTTGTAGTATAACCTGATATCCGGCATTGTGATCCCACCTACTTTGTCCTTCTTTTTCAAGATTGTTGTGGCTATTCGGGGTCTTTTTTTGGTTCCATATGAACTTTTGAAATATTTGTTCTAGTTCTGTGAAATATGTCATTGGTATTTTGATGGGGATTGCACTGAATCTATAGATTGCTTTGGGTAATATGGACATTTTAATGACGTTAATTCTTCCAATCCATGAACAAGGTATGTGCTTCCAATTTTTTATATCTTCCTCTATTTCTTTTTTCAATATCCTGTAGTTTTCTGCAAATAGGTCCTTTACTTCTTTTGTTCAGTTTATTCCTAGGTATCTTAATTTTTTTGCCGCGATGGCAAATGGAATTGTTTTTTTAGTTTCTCTTTCTGTGAGTTCATCATTGGTGTATAAGAATGCCGTTGATTTCTTGAAGTTAATTTTGTATCCTGCTACTTTGCCAAATTCATTTATTAAGTCTAGTAGATTTTTGATGGAGTCTTTAGGGTTTTCTGTATATAATATCATGTCATCTGAAAATAATGACAGTTTCACTTCCTCCTTTCCAATTTGGATTCCTTTTATTTTTTTCTTCACATCTGATTGCTATGGCTAAGACTTCCAGTACTATGTTAAATAAGAGTGGCAAAAGTGGGCATCCCTGTCTTATTCCAGTTCTTAAGGGAAATGTTTTTAGTTTTTGCCCATTGAGTATGATGTTAGTTGTAGGTCTTTCATATATGGCCTTTATTATACCAAGATATGATCCCTCTATTCCCAATTTGTTGAGCGTTTTTATCAGAAATGGGTGCTGGATTTTGTCGAATGCTTTTTCAGCGTCTATTGATATGATCATGTGGTTTTTATCTTTCATTTTGTTTATGTGGTGTATCACATTTATTGATTTGCGAATATTGAACCAGCCTTGCATCCCTGGGATGAATCCCACTTGGTCATGGTGAATAATTTTTTTTTGATGTATTGCTGGATCCGATTTGCTAGTATTTTGTTTAATATTTTGGCATCTACGTTCATCAGGGATATTGGCCTGAAGTTTTCTTTCTTTGTAATGTCTTTTTCTGGTTTTGGAATTAGGATTATGCTGGCCTCATAAAACGACTTTGGAAGTCTTCCTTCTTCTTGAATTTTTTGAAATAGTTTGAGGAGAATGGGTGTTAGTTCTTCTTTGAATGTTCGGTAAAACTCCCCCATGAAGCCATCTGGGCCTGGGCTTTTGTTTGCTGGGAGAGTCTTGATTACATCTTCAATTTCCTTAGCTGTTATTGGTCTGTTCAAGTTTTCTATCTCTTCCTGGTCCAGTTTTGGGATACTATGTGTTTCTAGAAATTGGTCCATTTCACTTAGATTGTCGATTTTGTTGCCATATAAATGTTCATAGTATTTGCTAACGATCCTTTGTATTTCTGTGGTGTCAGTTGTTACTTCTCCTCTTTCATTTCTGATTTTGTGTATTTGGGTTCTCGCTCCTTGTTTCTTGGTGAGTCTAGCTAAGGGTCCATCAATCTTGTTTATCTTTTCAAAAAAACAGCTCTTTGTTTCATTGATCCTTTGAATTGTTTTTCTGTTCTCTATGTCATTTATTTCTGCTCTGATCTTTACTATTTCCTTCCTTCTACTTACTCTGGGGTTTTCTTTTTGTTTGCTTTCTAGTTCTTTAAGTTGTGAGGTTAGATAGTCCATTAGAAATTTTTCTTGTTTCTTGAGGTAGGCCTGTAGTGCTATGAACTTCCCTCTCAGAACTGCTTTCGCTGCATCCCATAGATTTTGTGTTGTTGTGTGTTCATGTTCATTGGTTTCCAGGAAGTTTTTAATTTCTTCCTTGATATCCTCGGTAACCCATTCATTGTTTAATAACATGCTATTTAGCCTCCATGTATTCAAATGTCTTTGCATGTTCTTGTTGCAACTGATTTCTAGTTTCATGCCATTGTGATCTGAGAAGATGCTTGATATGATTTCAATCTTTTTGAATTTGTAGAGACTTTGTTTGTGTCCTAACATGTGGTCCATCTTTGAGAATGTCCCATGTGCACTTGAGAAGAATGTGAATTCTGTAGTTTTGGGGTGTAATTCTCTGTAAATATCTATTAAATCCATTTGGTCTAGTGCTTCATTTAGAATCTCTGTTTCCTTGGTAATTTTTGGTCTAGAGGATCTATCCAGTGATGTCAGTGGGGTTTTGAAGTCCCCTGCTATGATTGTATTGCTGTCAATTTCTCCTTTGAAGTCCTCCAGAAGATTTTTAATATATTTTGGTGTTCCTATATTGGGTGCATATATGTTTACCAAGGTTATATCTTCCTGTTGGATAGATCCTTTCAATATTATATAGTGACCTTCTTTGTCTCTAGTTATGGCTTTCATTTTGAAATCTATTTTATCCGATATGAGTATTGCTACCCCAGCTTTTTTTTTCCTTTCCATTTGCTTGGAAGATTTTTTCCATCCCTTCACTTTCAGCCTATGTGAGTCTTTTGTTGTGAGGTGGGTCTCTTGTAAACAACATATATATGGGTCATGCTTTTTTGTCCAATCCGCTACTCTGTGTCTTTTATTGGAGCATTCAATCCATTTACATTTAACGTGATTATTGATATGTACTTATTTATTGCCATTTTTGTTTAGTGTGGTTCTACTTTCCTTCCTATTTCTTCTACTAATTACAGCAGTCCTTTTAACATTTCTTGCAGTGCTGGTTTGGTGCTAATGTATTCCGTTAGCCTTTTTTTTGTCTGAGAAGCTCTTTATTTGACCTTCTATTTTGAATGACAGCTTTGCTGGGTAGAGTAGTCTTGGATTCAGATCCTTGTTTTTCATGACCTTGATTACTTCATGCCATTCCCTTCTGGCCTGTAGTGTTTCTGTGGAGAAGTCAGATGATAGCTTTATGGGGGTTCCTTTGTAGGTAACCTGTTGCTTATCTCTTGCTGCCTTTAGGATTCTCTCTTTGTCTTTAATGTTTGGCATTTTAATTACTATGTGTTTTGGTGTGGGCCTGTTTCGGTTCTTCCTACTTGCGACTCTCTGTGCTTCTTGAACTTGAATGCCTTCTTTCTTCACCAAATTAGGGAAGGTCTCTGTCAGTATTTCTTCAAATATATTCTCTAACCCTTGTTCATTTTCTTCTTCTTCAGGGACTCCAATGATGCGAATATTATTACATTTCCAGTTGTCCCACAGTTCTCTTAAGCTGTCTTCTTGTTTTTTCATTGTTTTTTCCTTTTGGTTTTCTGATTGGTTGATATTTTCTACCCTGTCTTCTAATTCACTGATCCGGTCCTCAGCTTCCTCTACTCTGCTGTTTAGTCCTTCCAATGTGTTCTTCATTTTTGCTATGTCATTCTTCATTTCTTCTTGCTTCTTCTTCATTTCCACTTGGTTGGTTTTCAGTATTTCTATGTCTTTGCTCATGGTGTTGATGTCTTTACTCAAGGTGTTGATGTCCTTACTCATGCTGTTGAGCTTCCTGATGATCATGGCTCTGAATTCTAGCTCTGTTAACTTGCTTAACTCTGTTTCATTTATCTCATCTTCGGTAGAGGTCTCTTGTTCTTTCATTTGGGATCTGTTTCTTCGTTTCACCATTTTGGCTATCTCAGTGGTTTTTGGAGGCTGCCAAATTTTCCTGTGGATGTTGGTGTTCTGTTGTTTGTGGCTCCCTCTACTGGGTTTGGATGAGCGTGGGAGGACCCACGTTAAACACCACCATGTAGTCTTACTTTCCAGGGTATATTTGGAAGCCCAGCAAAGGTTAAGTTATCCTCTAGCTTTTTGCCTAGAGGCTATTAGTTGTGGTTGCTTGAAGAGCCTTGAGTTTTCAGTTGAATGAAAACCTCCCTCAGGTGTTCAGCCTGAGAGGATTTCCAGAGGGTAGGGCAGATGCTAGTAGTTAATAAGCCTCAGTTTGCATTTCAATGGCTCACTAGGGTGTGGCTGTGTCTCCGAGGGAGGGGCTGCCACCTCTCCCAGAACCCTGGAATGGAGTAAGATGGCCAGGCCACAGTCCTGCGTGGCCACAACTCAGCCAAAGCTCTGAGCGCCCTCCAAATCCCGAGTGTCCCCACACAGTTCCAGTCCAGTCCACCCTCCCTCTGCCGGAGCCCAGGTGAGTGGCTGTGGCTATTTTAGCTCTCTGTCTGGCCCTCTGCGCTGTGGAGCTGGCTGGGGACTTTAACCCCGAGGGTGGAGCACTGCTCACGGCTAAGGACACTGCTCTCTGTGGGCTCCCAGCCCATCTCTCGTGCCTCCGCAATCCTATCAGGATCGATTCAGTGTCCCTGGTTGTATGGTCCTCGCGAGCTGCTTTTCTGTTGCTTTTTCCTGACGATTTGTCTTTATTTTAGTTGTAATCCCAGTTTGGTCCTGGGAGATGGTCTGTGTAGCTTCCATTTACTCCACTGCCATTTTGGAATCCTCTCCTTTAGCGTTCTTTCTTTCTTTTTTTTTTTTTTTTTGTCTGTGAAGGTCTTTATTTCACCTTGAATTTTGAATAATAGCCTTGCTGGATAGAGTAGTCTTGAATTCAGATTCTTCCTTTCATTAATTTGTACACTTTATGCCACTCCCTTCTGGCCTGCAGTGTTTCTATTGAGAAATGAGCGGAATGTCTAATGGGAGCTCCCTTGTAGGTAACTTTCTCTTTCTCTCTTGCTTCCTTTAAGATTCTTTGTCTTTAATGTTTGCCATTTTAATTATGATGTGTCTAGCTGTGGGTCTTTTTGGGTTCATCTTGCTTGGGACTCTCTGTGTTTCCTGGAGTTGTGTGAATTTTTTGTTCACCAAATTCGGGAAATTTTCTGTCATTATTTCTTCAAGCAGGTTCTCTATTCCTTTCTCTGATTCTTCTCCTTCTGGTACCCCTATAATGAAAATTTTGTTATGTTTTGTACTGTCCCAAAGCTCCCTTAGACTTACCTCCTGCTTTTTATTTTTTTCCCATTTCCTGCTCTATTTGGGTGTTTTTTTCCTACCTTGTCTTCTAATTCGCTGATTTGGTCTTCAGCTTCTTCTAATCTACTATTGAATCCTTCCAATGTATTTGTTGTCAACTATGTCATTCTTTATTTTCACTTCATTTTTATTCATAGTTTCTACATCTTTTTTATGCTGATGTAGTTCCCAATGAGCTCTTTATAATTCTCATTAAGTTGCTTGTAGTTCTCACAAAGTTGTTTGAGCACCCTTAAAACCATTGCTTTGAATTCTTTATCTGACATACTGCTTGTATTCCTTTCATGAAGTTCCTTTTCTGGCAATTCCTCCTTTTCTTTCATTTGGGGGTTGTTTCTTTGTCTCACCATTTTAGCAGTCTGGTAGTTCCCAGGCCAGGTGAGGCATGTTGAAATGGTAGGCAGGTTGGTGTGTATCAGGTAAGACTGTGATGCCTCCCAGACTGTTCTGGTGTGTGGCACCTCTTGTCTGCTGTGGGTCCTAGAAGACTGACAACTCGCTTCTGGTATTGGTCTGTTGTGGTAGGTGCTGCTCAGGTGTGTGGGTCCAGCTGGTGTGCTGATGCAGTGTGTGTGTCCTCGGGTACCACTGCTCCCTGGTGGGGCTCAGTTCCTGAATAGCCACTGCTGATCCTGCTGGGGGCGAGTGTCAGTTACTGGTTTGCACCGCTACTGTTGCTGCTATAAGGGAATGCTCTCAGCTCCCAATTCTCTGTTGCTGTTGGGGGCTCAGGATGTTCAGCTCCCAGTACATTGCTGCTGCTAGGGTAGGGTCTCCACTCCCAATTCGCTGTTGCAGTTGTGAGGGGCATGTCTCAGCTGCCTGAGCCTTGCTGCTGCTTGGGCTGGGGCACTGCTCCTGATCAGCCTCTGCGGATGCTGCTGGGATGGGTCTCAGCTCCTGATCTATGCTGCTGCTCCTGCTGCCTGGTAGTGGGTGACCACTCCTGAGCCTTAGCGTCTGTTGGGGGTGGGACTCCACCCCTGAACCAGTCACTGCTGCTGTCTGGGAAAGTGCTGGGCTCCTAAGCTGGCGCTACTGCTGTTGGATGTGGTGCTCAGCTCCAATCAGGCTGCTGCTTTTGGGGGTGTTGCTTGGCTCCCAACCTGGCACTACTGCTGTGAGAGATGGTGTTCAGCTCCCAAGCTGACTACTGCGGTGGGGGATGGTGCTCAGCTCTCTGCCCATTGCTGCTTCTGCAAACAGGTACCTTGACAGCTCCGCTACTGTGAACTGGTCACGTTTGAACATTGGGGGCCACTGGTACAATGGCGCAAGGTGCACTGTTGGCCTCAGGTGGCTGGGCCCTAGCCATTCCCTGCTGCCTTCTCCCAGAGAAGACCAGTGGATCTTCCAAAATGGTCGGGCTTTCCAGCCCTGTGCAGGGAGAAGCACCCTGACAAGCTGCACACAGTGGTAGCCAGCTGCTCCCCTGTCCACAGCACTGGAACCCTATGCCCTATGTTTCTGCACTGATGCGCAGTTGCTTGTCCACACTCACATCCACTCACACTCTTACACTCACTCACACCCTCACACCCTCACGCTCACTCCGGTCCTGCCTGTCGCCATCTTTCTCTATATACAGACTGATTTTCAAGGCATGGAAAGAAAAGATAAAAATTTGTGATCCCTATCTATTTCTACAAGTATTCAATAGAACAGATAATTTAAATGTCAGGAAAAGGCCTTTCAAAAGCTTTCACAAATATTGATAAATGGCATAAATAATCTTCACCTAATATTTTTGTAATTTAAGATGTATTCTTACTTTATTAAAAAAAAAAAATTACTCTGGCCTGGCCAGTGTGGCTTAGTGGATTGAGCATCATCCAGTGCACCAGGAGGTCACTGGCTCAATTCCCGGTTGGGGCACATACCGGGGTTGCAGGCTTGATCCCCAGTAGGGGACATGCCTGAGGCAGCCGACCGGTGTTTCTCTCTCACCCATGTTTCTATCTCTCTCCTTTCCTCTCTCTGAAATCAATAAAAACATTAAAAAATATCCGGAAGTCTTCACATCAATTTCACCTGTAAAACAATAGTACACTATTCAATTAAAATTCAAAGCGAATTTATATTTCTATTTCAATAGTACATGTTCATCTTTAAAGGTTATAATTTGTTTTAAATAGCACAGCCATCTGTCCTGTGTGGCTCATATGAGTTTTATTAGAGAAGTCTAAGTGGAATTTCTCCCTCAAATTCGCATCCTGCTGATCTATACTGAAAGCATGAGACTTGACTCTGACACCTCTATCTTACAAGGGTATTATATTCTTGAGTTCACTATTTTTCAGTAGTATAAATCATTAATGTCTGCCACATTGTACATTACATTCAGCTATCATCTCCCATATATTTATAAAGTAGTTACTACTTCTAGAACCTTATTAATGATTGTTGACCTGTTATTGCAATGAGTATATATTTAGGTTTGCTCTGTACATACTTTGTTATAGTGTTTGTATAATAAATTGCACTCAAACAAAGTTATTTATTTTGTTTAACACCTTAAATCTTAGAAGGCAAGCCTATCAAATTTGCACACATAACAGAGTTTGGAGGTAGCATTACCAGAGATTATAGAATAAGATTTAAAAGATCTCAGCAAGTTGGGATAGTAGGCTAAAAACCAGTGTAGCAAGGACTCCAGTTTAGGCATAAAATTGTGCTATTCTCATGACTCATCCACATGGTAGCACATCTAGATCTCTAAGATGACTTTGCAGTAGGTCTAGATCTAGAGAAAGGGACTGAGGAGTCTCATAGGAAGGAAGTCACTTTAGTGGTATGTCAAGGCACAGGGACAATAATTAGACTAGTTATTAGGAGAAGAAAGACTGAATGCAGGTTGGTTTATTTGTTCATTCATTCAACAAATATTGAGCTCATACAACTTTCTATACACTGAGGGATATGTAGAGAGCAAAAAAACAGGGGTCCTGCCCCTCAGATAGCTTACATGTATGTGTAGATGGGGGAAAAAAACATAAACCAATAAAGTAGTATGATGTTATTATTTGATCAAACTTAAATAGGACCTACTTTGTGCTAAGTACCTTTCTAAGTACTTTACATGTAGTTCACCCACACAACAACCATATATTGTAGGCACTGTTCTCATCTTCAGTCTATAGATGAGGAGCTGTGGTACACAGTGACTTGCTCAAGGTCACCCCACTAGACACTTGCAGAGTCCACACACTTAACTCTTATACTGTGCTGCCTTGGGATGATGATGGTGTTGGGATAGGGTGGCAGAAGTGACTCTTACAACTTTCTCTCAGGTGATCTAGTGCCACCAATTATTCACCATTTGCTCATTCAATAAATATTTACTAGGGGTCCTGTTGTGTGGCTGGCACTGCATTGGGCTATTAGGACACAGTGATGAACAAGACTTATTTAGCCACTGCCTTCAATGGAGCCTAAAGACCAGCAGGGAAGGAAAATATAGAACAAACAACATGAAAAGGGAAGTACAGAGAGTGATGGGAAAAGATACCCTGGGCCCCCTAGCCCAGATCAGGGAGCAGATATCTCCATCACTCAAACTGTCCTGTGGCTCAGGCCTCACAGGTGATCAGACACACAGACTCTCCTCCAATTAGGGAAAAACAACACTCTATGACATCTGTGTGAGATGTAGGAAGCACAAGGAAAATTATTTAGGGATCACAGATGAGGTAGAGGGGCAGCTTCTCCCCATGACACCTACATCTAGGGGGACAGCATCAATCACATGGTGGGAGGTAGTACTAGTGTTAGACCTTCACAGAAACTTTGTGGATGTGGACACCTCACCATAGGGGGTCAGAGGAGTAGAGATAAATGCCATATGGAGAGAGCTCTTATGACAGCTTGCAGGAGAGAGAACTTTGATGGATAGCGGTCCCACAGTAGCAGGTAAATGCAAAATCAGCAAAACACTGTATCCTTATTATTGTGATGCAATTTTTAAACAAGATGATGTGGCCTAGGAAGATCAACAATAAATAAAATGTGACTAAATTTAAAAGTCCTGTATTCATGTTCCAAAAAAAATTGTACAATCATAGAATGGGAGGCTGTAGTGAATTGAACATTGGCTTTAAACAGATATGTCCACTTTCTGATCTCTGGAAACTGTGAATGTAACTTTATTTGGTAACAGGGTCTTTCCAGATATAGTTAAATTAAGGGTCTCAAGATGAGGTCATCCCAGATTGTCTCTGTGGGCTCTAAATTCAATGACAAGCATTCTTATAAAAAAGACACAAAGGAAAGACAGAGGGAGAAGAGAAGGAGGTGATGTGAAGATGGAAGCAGAGACTGAAGTGATGCAGCCACAAATCAAGGAAGTCTTCTTATAGACACTTTGGAGTAAGTGTGTTTCTGTTGACACCTGAATTTCAGACTTCTAGCCTCCAAAACTATGAAAGGATAAATTTCTGTTGTTGACAGCCATGAAGTCTGTAGTAATTTTTTTACAGCAGCCCTAAGAAATTAACATAGGGACACATGGGTTGGCAACAGTATATATGAAAATATTTGGGCCAACATCATAATGTGGCTGATAAAGAAAGCAAATGTGGTTCTCAGCCACAGCAACATAAACAGAATAGATCAAGGAAAGTAATTGTTCTACCATGTAGCTGCAACATTGCACTCTGTTCTTAGTGCAACATTTTGGAAGGGGCATTGATGAATGTGAGCCTAGTTAGAGACAAGTGACCAGGATAGGGATGGTTCTGGAAAGCTTGTCATAAAAAGGATGAGCTGACAGTACTGGAGATGGGTATGGTGGAAAATGGGTGGATGAACATGAGAGCAATCCTGAAATATGTGAAAGGCTGTCTTATCAAAGAGGGTATCATCTTGTTTTGTGTTGTTCCAGGAGGAAATCTTGGGTCTAGCAAGTGGAAAAAAAAATGGAAAAGTTGTATAACAATTGCCAATTATAGGAACTCAAAACATTGGAAATATTTGAAAAGGGAAAATATTTTGCTTCCTATTTCCAGAGACATAGCATGTGGTTCTGCCTTTGCAGTTAATTGGTTGTGTGACTCTGGATATGTAATTTGCCCTTCTTTGGATCTCAGTTTCCTTCTATGTAAAATTAAGGGGTTGAATTGGTTGCTTTCCCAAAGTTACTTTGCTTTTGTTTACTTCCCATTCTATGGTTTAATAAAATGTTAAGATGTTTTACAATTTCTTAGTACCCAGTATGTGCTAAGGCTAGCATCTGTACTAAGTGCTTCAACATGCATGATCTCATATAATCCTCTCCGCACTGCCTGGTAGGTATCTCATTTTACAGATTAGATCACTGGAAGATTGTGACTTGCCTAAGGTCATAAAACATGCAGCTGAGCTAAAAGAATGCAGCATTATGTACAATAGCCAAGATATGGAAGCAACCCAAGTGCTCATCAATAGAAGAGTGGATAAAAAAAACTGTGGTACATTTACACAATGGAATACTACTTGGCCATAAAAAAGAATGAAATCTTACCATTTGCGATGGCATAGATGGACCTAGAGGGTATTTTGTTAAGTGAAATAAGTCAAAGACAAATATATGATTTCAGTTATATGTAGAACTAAAGAACAAAATCAACAAACAAATAAAACTGAAACAGGTTCAAAGACATAGAGAGCAGATTGGTGGTTTCCAGAGGGAGAGGGGTTGGGGGACTGGGTGAAAGATGTAAAGTAATTAAGAAGTACAAATAGGTAGTTACAGAATAGTCATGGGGTTGTAAAATACAGCATAGGGAACACAGTCAATTACATTGTGATAATTATATATAGTGCCAGGTAGGTACTAGACTTATCATAGGGATCACTTTGTAAGTTACATAAATGTCTAACCACTATGCTATACACCTGAAACCAATATAAAATAGTATTGAATGTAAACTGTAAAAATATTTTAATTAAAAACAAAAATTCCTCAGGGTTTGTTGACTCGGAGCCTTTCCCTCATTATTTCATACAGTATCTGATCTTCCTCTCTGAAGAGATGGGTAAGCTAGAGGGTCAATAACTCCCTTGGGAAACTGGGACAGCCTGGGTTGTTGGGCTGTGGAGCATGGAGGTGAAAGTAAAAAAGAGTAGCAATGTCTTGTGGAATTTCCACCAAAGGGGAAGATAAATGGGAAGGCAGGTTGAAGCTCCTTAGAATTCTATGCATGAGAGGCTCAGCACAGGCAGCACGTAGGATCAGCCTGAAGGATACTTGAACCAAGAAGTACTCAGCCAACTGCAGGGTTTTTATGTGATTCCTGAGGCTTTGGGGTGAGAATGAGTGGGCACCATCCCTGAGAACTACAGTCCAAAATCAGCACGCATGGAATTCTGACACATTTATTCATCTGAATTTTTAGTCAGTTACATGTTATAATTTACAAAGAAATCCACGGGAGAAGTTAACAGGAAGGAAGCAGACAAATGCTATAAATGTAGCAAGAAGTAATAATAACTGACAATGAGAGCACAGGAGGTGCCAGGACAACTGCAGAAAGAAATCTGGTATGCACGTAAAGCCAAGCAGTGTGGAAGCACCCAAACGTGGCTATTACTGTACTTCTTTGTCTGGCACTGTACTGGACATCCATAATGATGACCCAGTGTCATCAAGAGAAGATGAGGTGGTATTCTGTGCCTTCTGCATATAATGGCAGAAAAAAAGTGCAGCACAATATAAGAAGACTTCGATTCAAAAATAACCTGAGAGATGATGCAGGTTGGCCAGGAGGTTGAAGGCATCCTCCACCTCGGTGGAATAATTCTGACAAATTTGGGAGCTCATGGTTGTTCACCAATAAGGAGTTAAGGTGGATTGCTTCCAAACATTCCATGTCTCATCTGACAGCAACATCATTAATGAGCCAGAGAGGATTCCAAAATGGCGGCAAAGTGAATGGAAGCTACGCAGACCATCTTCCAGGACCAAACTGGAATTACAACTAAAATAAAGACAAACCGTCAGGAAAAAACAACAGAAAAGCAGCTGGAGAGGACCCATATAATCACGGTCAGAAAGAGGACACTAAATCGAACCTGGTAGGAACTGTGGATGTGTGAGAGGGTGGGCTGGGAGCCCATGGACAGCAGCTGTTTTAGCTGTGAGCAGCTCCCTTGGGGTTAACATACCAAGCTGGCTCCATAGCAGAGAGGGCAGAGACAGAGCAATAAATTAGCTACAGCTACTCACATTGGGCTTCAGGAGAGGGAGGACTGGACTGGAACTGTGTGGAGAATCAGGAGATTGGAAAGCTGGGAGGGCAATGGAGGTTTTTGCTGAATCACTCCCTCACAGGACAGTAGCCATCTTGCTCAAAGAGCCCCTGCCCAGAGCCCAGGGGAGAAGCAACAGCCACTCTTTCAGGAATTTAACACCACCTGGCCAGGATGGAGAAATGCAAATTGAGGCTCATTAATAGCCAGCAAGCATGTGCTCCACCCACTGGAAATCCTCTTACCCTGAATACCTGAGGGCTTTTTCCATTCAGTTGAGAGCTACAACCCAAGGCTCATCAAGTAACTGAGACTAATAACCTCCAGGCAAAAAGCTAGAGGATAACTGAACCTTTCCTGGGCTTGCAAATCTTCCCAGGAAAGTAACACTTGACAGTGGTGTTTAACGTAGGTCCTCCCACACTCATCCAGACCCAGTAGAGAGAGCCACAACCAGCAGAACACCAACACCCACAGGGAAAATTTGGCAAGCTCCAAAACCGACTGAGATAGCCAAAATGGTGAGACAAAGAAACACATTCAAAATGAAAGTAAAAGACAATTCGACAGAAGATGAAACAAATGAAAGGGAATTGAGCAAGATATCAGAGGGAGAGTTCAGAGTAATAATCATGACGAAGATCAACAGCATGAGTAAAGATATAGAAGCACTGAAAACCAAAAAATTGGAAATGAAGAATGACATAGCAGAAATAAAGAACACATTGGAAGGAATAACCAACAGAGTAGAGGAGGCCAAGGATTGGATCAGTGAATTAGAAGTCAGGATAGAAAAAAATCACCCAATCAGAGAACCAAAAAGAAAAAAAAATTAAAAAACAGAAAGACAGCCTAGGATAACTGTGGGACAATATACTAAACAAAGTACTAGCAAATCAGATCCAGCAATACATCAAAGAAATTATTCACCATGACCAAGTGGGATTCATCCCAGGATGCAAGGCTGGTTCAATATTCGCTAATCAATAAATGTGATACACCACATAAACAAAATGAAAGATAAAAACCGCATGATCATATCAATAGACGCTGAAAAAGCATTCGACAAAATCCAGCACCCATTTCTGATAAAAACGCTCAGCAATTTGGGAATAGAGGGATCATATCTTGATATAATAAAGTCCATATATGAAAGACCTACAGCCAACATCCTACTCAATGGGCAAAAACTAAAAACATTTCCCTTAAGAACAGGAACAAGACAGGGATGTCCACTTTCACCACTCTTATTTAACATAGTACTGGAAGTCTTAGCCATTGCGAACAGACAAGAAGGAAAAATAAAAGGGGATCCAAATTGGAAAGGAGGAAGTAAAACTGTCATTATTTGCAGATGACATCACATTATACACAGAAAACCCTAAAGATTCCATCAAAAACCTACTAGAGCTAATAAATGAATTTGGCAAAGTAGCAAGATGCAAAATTAACATTAAGAAATCGACAACATTCTTATACACCAACAATGAACTCACAGAAAAAGAAACTAAAAAAATAATCCCATTTACCATTGCAGCAAAAAAAATAAGATACCTAGGAATAAACTTTAAAATTTTTTTTCTTTATTGATTTTTAGAGAGGAAGGGAGAGGAAGAGAGAGATAGAAACATCAAGGACAGAGAACATTGATTGGCCGCCTCCTGCATGCCCCCACCCCACTGGGGATCGGGCTCACATCCTGGACATGTGTCCTGACCAGGAATCGAATTGGTGACCTCAACCGCCATGGGTCGATGCTCAGCTGAGCCACACCAGCTGTGCCTAGGAATAGCCTTAAACAAAGAAGTAAAGGACCTGTTCTCAGAAAACTATAGGACATTGAAAAAGAAATAGAGAAAGATATAAAAAAGTGGAAGCACATACCTTGTTCATGGATTGGAAGAATTAACATCATTAAAATGTCCATACTACCCAAAGCAATCTATAGATTCAGTGCAATCCCCATTAAAATACCAACAACATATTCCACAGAACTAGAACAAATACTTCAAAAGTTTATATGAAACCAAAAAAGACCCTGAATAGACACAGTAATCTTGAAAAAGAAGGACAAAGTAGGAGGGATCACAATACCAGATATCAGGTTATACTACAAAGCCATTGTAATCAAAACAGCCTGGTACTGGCACAAGAACAGGCATATAGATAAATGGAACAGAGCAGAGAACCCGGAAATTGACCCAAAACATTATGGTCAATTAATATTCGACAAAGGTGGCAAGAGCATACAATGGAGTAAAGACAGTCTCTTTAATAAATGGTGTTGGGAAAATTGGACAGCTACATGCAAAAAAATGAAACTAGACCATCAACTTACACCATATACAAGAATAAACTCAAAATTGATAAAGACTTAAATGTGATGTGTGAATCCATAAAAATCCTAGAAGAAAATGTAGGCAACAAAATTTCAGACACCATACGCATCAGAATTTTCACTGATAGAATGCGTAAGGTAAGAGAAACAGGGAAAAAAATGAATAAATGGGACTACATCAAACTAAAAAGCTTCTGTACAGCAAAAGAAACAACCATCAAAATGGAAATGGAACCCACTATATGGGAGAGCATAATTGCCAACGATACATCAGATAAGGGATTAATTTCCAAAGTATATAGGGTACTCATAAATCTCAACAAAAGGTAGACAAAGAACCCAATTAAAAAATGGGCAGAGGACCTGAATAGACACCTCTGCAAACAGGATATACAAATGGCCAAGAGACATATGAAGAAATGCTCAATGTCACTAATCATCAGAGAGATGCAAATTAAAACTATGAGGTATCACCTCACACCTGCCAGAATGGCGGTCATCAACAAATCATCAAACAACAAGTGCTGGCGGGGGTGTGGAGAAAAGGGGACACTAGTGCACTGCTGGTGGGAATGCACACTGGTACAGCCACTATAGAAAACAATATAGTGTTTCCTCAAAAAATTAAAAATTGAACTGCCATTTGACCCAGTGATTCCACTTCTAAGAATATATCCTAAGAAGCCTGAAACACCAATCAGAAAGAATATATGTACCCCTGTGTTTATAGCAGCACTATTTACAATTCCTAAGATCTGGAAACAGCCCAAGTGTCCATCAATAGATGAGTGCATAAAAAAGCTCTGGTACATATACACAATGGAACACTATGAAGCTGTGAGAAAGATCTCGTATCCTTTGAGATGACATGGAAGGACCTGGAGAGTATTATGCTAAGCGAAATAAGCCAGTCAGAGAAGGACAAGTACCACATGATCTCACTTTTTTTGTGGAATATAATGAACAAAAAAAGCTGATGAACAAAACAGACCCAGAGACATAGAAAGGAGTATGGTTCAGATTGACAAAACTCAGAGGAGGGGTGGGGGTGGGGGTGGGGAGATGAGTGAGATAAACCAAAGAACTTATATGCATGTTTGCATAACCAATGGACATAGACAACAAGGAGGGTGTCTGCGGGGAAAAAGGAGAAATATCTGTAACAAAACTAAATTAATAAAAAACAAAAATGATCTGAGAAAAAGTTTTGATGCCTAAATGAATAAGTTATCTAGAAAGTCCAATGAGATATACACTGACAGTGCAAGATGAAAGACATCATGCTTTTAAGGAAATTTAGCAAATGTGGGGGGAGGTATGCTCAATAAATATATTAAAAATCAAATTCAATTTCTGAGCCTGCTTGCCCCCATCCTGCCAGGCTGCCTACATAAACAAATGAGTGAATGAACGAAAGAAAATTGTTGTTTCTAGGTTTCCCTTTTCCTCTGGTTTAGGTTATACTATTTCCAAGGCTGGCTAGGATCTTGTCTGCCTTGATACACCTCATGTTATCTCCACTCCTTTTATTTCCCTGGGGGTGCTGCTCAGTAGAAGAGCATAGGTCCTGCTTGCTCTTTTCAAAGATCCCTTTCTCATTTTTTCTCCAGCAGCTTGGGGAATCTGTAATTATGTAATTCCAAGACGCTCTATGCCCATGACTCACCTTTTCCTTCTCCTTTGCAAACTTACATTCTTCTTAGTGATCCTCCTTTGAAACACAAAAGCTATGCAGGCAATTTTTTGCTTTTCTGATGCTATATACTTCTTAAGGTAATGAATGAGCTTGGGGCTGGCTATGTGAATATGAAGGTAAAAGGAGAAAATGTGAGTAACACTCCCCCTCATATATTGCAATTATCTCTCCCCTGTGAATTCAAAGGCAGTTGAGAAAAAGGTTCAGGCAGCAATCAGACAGACATAAAATGTATTCATTAATTTAACATGTATTTGTTAAATGCCATCTATGGCCGGAGCATGGCGATAGGTCATAAAAATGCAGCAGGGTCTAAAGCAGACAAAATAGCCATCTATTATTCACAAAGTTGCATTTTAACTTCTCAGACGGGATAATCATACAAAGAACTTCCCAAAGTTATTTGCCCAGGGAACCCACTTTTTGAAGAAAATCTAACATTTCCTAGAACTATGGTTCCCCCTTTTTAAAAAACAGATGTCCCTCCTTTCCCCCCCACCTTCACCCACTGTACTGTTGTCTGGGTCTATTGGTTATGCATATATGCATATAAGTTCTTTGATTTATCTCTTCCCGTCCTCTTGCCCTCCCATACCCCATTCCCTCTGAGTAGACTAGTGGATAAAAAATCTGTGGTACATATACACTCTGGTTTCTTCATACAACCCAGTTTAGGGAATGCTGAATAACAATCATCTCAATAATATTTTGATAGAGTGGGGTAGAATCATTTGAGATGAAGTGCTGGCATATCTCCATGTTCTTGCTTTAAGTGAAGTACATACTTTAGATCCAGAAGTAGAGGTAGGTGACTAACCTGATACCTCATAATTTAATTGAAGAGGCTTGCTTGTATTCTCACTCAGATGGCAGGAGGTGAAGTAGGCTAAAACTTGCCTGGGACACCTGAATAAGTAGTACTTGAGGGAAACCCAGTTTAGGGGCAAAAGGGAAAACCTGGACCTGGGGCATTCTGAGGCAATCCACCTCAGCACTAAGTGTTGACATGAGTCCTGTTTATGGTTTGATTTGGAGCAGGACTGACTGCATCCTGATGGGCCCACAGGAAAATGACTGCAATAAGATTTGTTTTATTAATCTCTAGAATCCAGTAGGACATGCTTTAGAAGCTCCAGACAAAATGCAGTGTGGTGTAGTGGGAAACGCGTGGCTCAGACCTGGGTTCAGGCCTGCATCATTGTATGTAAGAATCTGAAGTTTAATGATCTCTACATAGGGCTGTTGTGAAGATTAAATAAGGTATGTAAAAGCATTCCAGAAAGTGCTATAAAGATATTAGCTAAAAACTTATATTTCTTTTACAGTCAGTTCAACTTAATGTTCTATCCCATTGTTTTTATACTTCATTGTGTTCTAACTTTTCAAATTATAATTTTAAAATAATTTCAGACTTTAGCTGCAAAAATAGTAGGAAAACTCTCATATACTTTCCCCTCAGATTCCCCAAAATATAACATATATAATCACAGTACAATTTCAAAACTCAGGATATTCACATTAATATAATGCATATAATGTGCATACCATAGTCAAACTTTACCAATAATCTTACTAATGTCCAACTTCTGGTTCAGCATCCAACTGAGGATCGTACACTGTACTTAGTTACATTGTCCATTTCCTTTATGTGGGCATTCCTTAGTCTTTTCATAACTTTGATAATTTTCAAGACTACAAGCCAGTTATAGCGTAGACTATCCCTCAAGTTGGGTCTGTCTGATGCTCTCATGGTTAATGTTAATGTTTTGCATTAATATTGTGGTGCTTTATGTTTATTCATGCCATCAGGGGTGGTATGATGGAAATTATGTCCCGGTTAAGTGCATAGACTTTAATCAAAATATCTGGGTTCAAAATCTGACCACACTAAACTGTGTAACCTTGGTTTGTGACTCAGCTTCCCTATCTGTCAAATGAATACATGTTAATACCAATTCCATAGGGTTGTTAGAATTATTATTAAAGGAGTGAATATATGTAAAGTCATTACAACAGTGCTTGGCTGTACGTGTTAATGAGTTGGGATTTTAGTGACTTTACTAGTAGGAAATATGCCCTTGCAAATTGATGAAGAGACCAAAGCAGCAGCAGACATTTTAGCCATAAGCATCCTTTGGCCCTCCCCACCCAAAGATCCAGGGTCAAAGACCTGCTGCTGGCAGGAACTCTGGCCCACCAACAGGTGTACTGTTCCTTTAGGCCAGAAGCCTGCATCGAGCACTAGCTCCTAAGGCCCATGAGATGAGAACTTGCTTGATCCACACAGCAGTATTTCTTCAGCATAATAGGTCACATACTAGGAACTAAGCACATGTTTCCTTGTCCATCAGTTGCTGGGAGAAAATGTGCCAAATTAAAAAAAAAATGTTGTGAAATAATTAAGCCCCCTTTTCCCCTGAACACTATTTCCAGAACTCAGCCCTTCAAGCTTCATTAGTATGCACCCAGCACTTCAGCCATAGACACATTCACTGAATAACCATAGTGATAACCTCAGCCCCTAACCTTTGCATATGCTTCTTGTTGAAGGGGCCAAACCACTCAAGACCCTCACAATACTTTATTGGCCAATCCTGAGCAGACTCAGCAGTGAGGCAGCTCCCCAAAGGCGGGATGGGGGAAGTGGGGGGCTGAATAGACGAATTCTAAGAAGGTAGAAAGAATCTAATAAAATTTGGTAAATGACAACTAGTCATTTAGAAAAAAACAAAACAAAAACACCTTAATATGAAAAGAATGATGTTTTCATCTGAATAGCAAATGACACTTTACAAAGCAATTTTGATCCTTTACCTCATTTGACCCCCTCTTACTCCCAAGATACCACTTTGCAGGTAAGAAAGAGGACTGAGAGGGAAGTGGCAAAGCTGATACTTTAACTCAGGTCTCATCTCAAAATGCAGTACATTTCCCACTTAACAAAAAAAGGCCAAAAGAGACTGAAGTGTAAAAATGTAATGCATCAAACTACAGTGAAGAAACTAGGAAACCAGGGTTTTTCAAAAGAGACTTTCACAATGCCTTAGATGCAGGCCAAGTATGTCAGAGACAGCAAGAAGGGAGGTAGAAAAGTGGGGGAGAGGGAAAAAAGGAGAGAGGTGTACATACATACTTTAGATCAAGTTTCAAGCTACTGTAAAATCCCTGCATCTTTGTCTACTTAAGAATCAAATGATTTCAATGGGATGGAGACAACAGATCATACATCACACCACCTTCAGTGCAAGCACACTGCCAAGCACACAGTTGACTCAATATGTATTTGCTGATTTGGCTGGACTTTTATCTATGCAGTAACAAGATATAGTCTTATTCAATACTCCCACCAATATCATAACTTCCATAAATTAGATACTGCCCTGAAATGCCAATTAAATGCATATAGAAATGGTCAATCTTTTGTGACTTGTACAGGCAAAGAGGAAATTAGAAACTTTTTTCCCATCACCAAACTGTTTCCATATTGTTTTTATGTCTGAGATGTTTCCAGAAAAGAGGCTAAAATATCAATCATATCATACCAGTTTATTGATTAGATCAAACATTTCTATAATGAAAAAGGCAAGTTGCATTCATAAAAGAGGGCATTCACACTCATTATAGAAAAGCAACAACAAAGATGTAAAAAATTGCTTAAGTGAAAAAATGTCATATTGCAGTCTCATTTTGCAAGCCAAAAAATGATTTTGTCAACATCTGCATAAAATCTGCACATTTATAAACTGTATGTTATTAAAATTTTTCATCACTAAATTATTATGAACTTCGCAGATTTATGCTTACATTTATACTGTTGCTGGTGTAAATGTGGTAGGTATGGAATTTATTTTTTCAGTTCAGTAGGTAACATCCTCAAACAATAGATAACAGTTGTGAAATTACAAGGACATTTTGATTGTTCAAAATTATTAAAATGATTCTAGAGTTACACTTTCTCATCTGTCACAAAATAAGGTGGTTAGATTATAGTGTTGGGCATACTGGATGGCTTACTTCAAGTTATTCCATCTGGTTTAACCTCACACTAGCCAATTTTTAGCTCATTAATAAAATGTTTTTTAAAAAGGAAAGTCAGGTTCCTCTCAAGGATTTAAACCATGATATTACACATCATTGCCATCATGAATTTGAACTGCAGTGTAATGTGTAGCTGAGACATGACTCGAAATCCTCCTTACTCATCTTTCTTCCTGGCTGCAGGAATTTTATATGCTACCAGTTGTATTTCCACTACCATGGATATTCTGATTATGTCAAATCTGCAATGGTTCTGCATTAAACAAGCATCTTTATCCATTGTGGCTCTCTCATTTGTATTCACAGTCCCTATAGTTCTACATAAAACAATAACAATACAGCAACAACTATAAAAACAAGAACAGCCCTAGACGATATGGCTCAGTTGGTTGGGTGTCGTACTGTGCACCTAAAGGTTGCTAGTTTGATTCCTTGTTAGGGAACATACCCGGGTTGTGGGCTCACTCTCTGGTAGGGGGTGTGCAGGAGGCAGCCGATTGATGTCTCCTCTCACATCAATGTTTCTCTCTCTCCCCCTTCCTTCTCTCTCTAAAAAAAAAATCAGCCCGATCAGTGTGGCTCAGTGGTTGAACCTCGACCCATGCACCAAGAGGTCGTCAGTTCGATTCCCAGTCAGGGCACATGCCCAGGTTGTGGGCCAAATCTGGGGGGCATGCAGGAGGCAGTAAATCAATGTTCTCTCTCATTGATGCTTCTATCTCTCCCTCCCTCTCCCTCTAAAATCAATAAAGAAAAAAATTTTAAATAAAATATATATTTTTAAAAGTACTTCTTTAAAAACCAGTAACAACAAAACATCACAAACTTTCCTGGGTTTGAATTTTTAGCTCTTTGGAATAGGCAAAGAAGATATACACTTTGTTTTCAGCAGACTGTCTTAAATACAGGCTACCAGAACACAGCATACTTAGCTAACAAAATACTCAAAAACAATACTGAGAGATGAAAACAAATGAAATAATGAAAACGGGTCAGTAATGATGGAATGGTTCTGATAAGTGAAATTATATCCTTCTAGAATTTAAGAAAACTACACCTAAACATTAACACAAAATATATGTGGAAGAATCAAATGTGCCATATGGACCATAAAATACATTGGTATAGACTGAATTCAAAACTTTTCTAAAAAGGTACAATATAAACACTAATAATAGCATAGGCATGCCAGAAAGACAACCAAAAATAGAAGCTGGTATGAAAACACTTTCTAAAAGACCATTTCAATCTAGTAGTCTAATCTAGTCATTTATATCCCCCCAAAATATGTTTAATTTTACCATGTAATAAAGACACTTCACATTTATTTTTATGTTTTAAGTGAACTCATTAGCAGGCTAAAACTTCCTTCTAGTCCAGTAAGTTGAGGACTTTACCAAGGTGAATCTCATGGTTTAGAGTTAGACCATAACCCAGCAAGTTTGCTAAGAGAGACAGCATTTATGTTCAGAGTTATGGCTCTGCAGGCTGAAACACCATCTTGGGATGGATCCTTCCCTCCCACACTGGCAAGTAAAAAAAAAAAGTGGTCTATATATGAATAAATGTAGCCTCTTTCAAATAAAAACCGTTAAGTTTGAAAGAAGCTATTCTTACTTCCTCTCTACACAAAGTTATAAAAGACTGATGTTCAAAATGCCCTTTATGTTTATGTAACTATGGTTTGGCCTACCTTACCTTAGATCCGAGTAAAATATGGGAACCATCTTGTTACATCTTAACTATTTTGAGGGGCTACTAAGTGATTGGAAATGTTTTATTTTCAAATCTAGTAGCCACACACCCATTGAGTGGGGTTTATTGAGAAGAACAAAAATATAACTAAATAAATGTTTTTGATTCTCACAAAAACACCCAGGACTAACGTTATTTCCACATAAATGTTCAAGGTATTTTTTTGGCAAGGATATTCTATCAAGACAAAATTAGCATATGGGTGAACAGAAAGGATTAACTATTCTATCTGATGCATTGATATCATTTAGTCTTCTTGTATTTTCAAGTATTCCTTTCATATGTTGAAAATATAAGGTTATCATTCAGCAGGAACAAGAAATGTAATCTAAACAGCTGATTTCTTCCACCAGGTAAATAAAGAAATATTAGCAAAATCTATTCATTCCCATTGCATGACTTCTATTTTATACTATTCTATTTAAATCCATTCACAAAATTCATGGGTTAACAGAGCACCCATTTGGTAATTATATTATTTTACCTAAAGCCAGAAATTCTAAATATTCTTACTTTCAACTTTCATATAATTTGTAACTTAGAGCTTTGGCCATAACAGCTACTTACAATAACTGTAAATGCTTACGATAGTCATTTGGTATTTTAATGGACATTTATTCTGAACCCTAGACATAAGAGAGTGGTTTGGTTTGTTGCATATCGAATATCCTGAGATGATAACTTTTTGTACTTGTTTCTTCATGCTTTCTTTTTTTTAGCTGTAACCATTGTCAATATGCTTGAAGGACAATAACATAGGCAGTTCAAGATTCGGATTCTGAAAAATTTAAAATATACAAAGTTAAAAGTTTTATTTTAATGATAATAATGTAAAACCATCTGTATAGCATTTTCAAAAATAAATCAAGTAGTAAATTTTGTTATGAGAGTAAAGCCAAGTTTCATTCACATGCAGGGAAAAAGAGTGACACAATAACCAGTTTTTAATCATTTCATCATTTGTCAGCTGAATAAGATTCAGACTTGCTTTTTGCTTTTGGATTGCTCCAGGGTTCTCCTAACAGTTGTTACCACTAGGAATATCCACTATAGCAGAGGCTTACATCACACCAAGATCCCTTCCTCTAGACTATAAGCTCCTCGAAAACAGGGACATTTTATTTATCTATCTCCAGCACCTAGCACAGTGCCTGGCACATAGCAGATGCTCAGGACATGCTGAATGAATTAATCAATTACTGGTTTTGGAATGTGTACATTTTGACAGACAATGTCTGAAGACATACTCAGTTTTGAAAGACTGCTGTGAAAGTATTTTTCCTTTATTGAAAGAAACAAGTTAGCCTTCTGTAATATTGAAGTTAATTTTCTTTTTGGTAGATCATCTATTTAAGGGTTAACTAAGTTGCTTTTCTTATTCACTGTATTTTTAGGAAAGAAGACAGATATTTCCCTAAAAATTTTGTTCTCTAAATATTATCAAATGCTATGATCGGGATGGGGCATGATACGCCAACGGATCACTGAGTGTAAATCAGTTATGTTGAAAAGTAGAAGACCTATGTCAAGAGAGGGAGCCTAACTTTTATTCTCTGCTCTAAAATCCAATCTTTTTAAACCTGAGTAGTGGAAGGCTTTAAAGGGGTGTGCTATTTTCTTCCCATTTTGGTGCACCTTCCTTGCCATGGTTGGACTAGAAGTCCTCTAGAGTACCTTCCATTCCTTTTTATGTTCCATATTCTCATATTAGTCTTTCAGATAGCAGGGTTATGGTGACTAAAGAAAATAAGATTGCCATTCACATTGAGAATTTGTAAAATGTGTCGCCTTATGAATCAAGGGACAAACTCAGTGGAGCTAAACTAATTGCCAAATATTTTCCTTGGAGGAGAAATAATGCCACATAAATACAAATTGCTGGAGAAATAACACATTAAAATAAAACAATTGTTTAAGAAAACCACAACTTCCTCAGTTCTATATTAGGCATTGTAGGAGTTAAAGCCCTGGAGAGGCCAAAAGCAATAGCAGTGTCTGCTACCCAGCCTAGTCCCCCAAACCACAGACCAAGCTGAAGAAAGCAATCCAGGGGGATACAAAATTAACTGGAAACAGTATAGTGAAAATGCACCACACAGCTTAGGACAAGGCTATCTGGGACAAAAGGGTCAAAGACTTTGAAGGCTACTGGGAAGCAGATTCATCACTGAGGGAAAATATAAGCAAGTCAGTTGCTCAAAATGGGGTTGTTGGGGGGAAATGCTGACAGAGGCAAAATTAGTCGGCCTCCAAAATAACATGGCAGATGCACACTGTGACGAACTGTAGGAGACAGAAGAACCAACGGAATCAATCCATTAGCTCAATATTTCTTCTTTGCTGGAGTGTGGGGAAGTTGACAGCTAATAAAAGAATGGGCCTATGAGGTGGACTCACAATTGTTAACTTCAAAATGAACTGACTTGCAATTTCTTTCATGATCATTAATTTTTATGTGTGCATGGAAGATAGCCCTGCCCTAAGCTGTAGAAAGTTGTTTCCAAGCTGACAAGCTTGTAAACCTCAGTCATCATGAATTACTCTAAATTTCCATTATTGGATAAAAGACCTATAAAAGTCTAGAGTAGTAGAGGCCCTTGCAGTAAGAAACAGAATACACATGGAGGAGTCACTCCAAGTTCAAGGATTCCTCCCATAGCATATCAATTCCTCCCAAATACTTTCTGGGCAAATGAAAAAATGTTATTAAATGAATTTACTCATTTTTATAAAAACGAATTATGAAACAGTTTATATAATTAGGCTAGCACCCCCCTGAATGGCTAGGAAAGATTTTACCTCTGAAAGCTGAAACATTTAGCTTGAATATAATTAGAAATTAAAAGTGATTAGAGTAGACTGGCTGATTAATATATTTTTGGGGATCAGACATTTACAAGGACATTTAAACCTGCAAACACACAGACACAGCACATGGAGATAGAAACACACTGACTTATTTTCACATAATTCCCAAAAGAACATGCAAAGCTAAACTGATTTGATATTATACAGATGCAATTTTGGAATATTTATTTTCAATTTTCCAAATGATATTTTAAAACTCAAAATTGTATTTCTTGATTATTATTGAGCATTTTCATATGATGAGACTGCCATGATTACTCACCCCTTACAAATGAAATATACTATATTACCCTTCAGCTCTGGAAAATGTCTAAAATTTTATTGGGGACAGTTAGCAAATTTAAAATACGTATTTCCACATATTCCAAGTAATGCATCTTTATATTTTTGCAAAGAACAGTATAAAGTTCACCACACCAACAGCAGAAAAATCTTAGAGAGTGATATTTTCATTTTTTTCTTTATAATGCTGTTAATCTTTTTCTTTAAAGCCAGCCCGCTTAACACTAGGTACCTGTTACAATATATTAGATTCGTCTGAGAATGTTCGTAAAAGAAGAGGTCTGACTGAAGGTCTGGTGGATAATGAGTCAGATGCCTTTTTACAGCTCAGATTTCTCTGTAATAGTGAGGTAAAGATACTTAAAGGATTTGAAGATTGGTTAACCTACCTGGTGATAAAAATGTAGAAGAAAAAAAATCACTTTCTATAGACTGCTCTTCTGGCCAAAAGTACACATGACTACAGTATAGCAAATGCATAACATTTAAATGAATACACTTAAAGACCTAAGAAAGTCTCCAACTTGAATTGAATTGTTTTCATGGTAGAAGTATACAAACATTAATAGTATGTGCCAAACTTGGGTTTTTGAAATGACACCGGTAGATTATCTGGTAGATGAGTCATTATGCTTTGATTAGTAAACCATACCATCCTTTTGGTGAATACCTCTGAGAGTTGTGGCGTGCTGTCAGTGTATCGAACAAAGAGAAATTGTGCAAAACATTCTTGTCTTGGTGAACAGATTGGCTCTAACACGCCGTGGCTTCTACTGCATACTGGAAATCAATGGGACCAGAGACTAAGTTTTTGAAAGTAATTCCTCTCCAGTGTGACAATTTGAGAAGATGAACAAATGATTAAAGGAAAATGACAAAATATTCTTAAGTATCAATAAAAGATATAAAAAAGAGTCATGAGAAGTAATTTTTCACAGAGAACCAGAAAATGGTGTCAAACAAATGAGAATGCAAGCAAGTTGGTACATTAAGAAAGGAAATCACCTTGTTCACTCCAAGAGAAATTGTGATTGCTGGGAGTTTGAGAAAGCATGAAGACAGTAGATGTTCCTGAGGAAGGGAGGCGTTTCATTACCTTGTTCACAATTGCACAAAAGGTGGAAAATTGCAGTAGAAATAAGAGAAATGCAGAAACAAAACAAAAAAAGTAAATATTCTCTGAAATGTAAGACATTTAAAAAGAAACCTTGAGAATTTAAAGTTGAAATGACATGTTAGTATTGAAGATGTTACTTTCTCAAGTAAGAGTTAGAGTTAGGAATAGTCTATTATATGTGCAAACTACTGTTTCTCTGTATATCAATTTAAAATTATTTTGTTAATGGGAAAATTGACTATTTTGAATAAAATAATTTTAAAATATGTTTCTCAATGAAATAAGGCTTATCTCTAATCATTAGTTCACTAAGCTACATTGTTCAAAATCCACTGGTCAGACAGCTATGTCCAGGTCCATCAGCAATCTACCTTGAAATGACTTTATCTCTCCTATTCAACTGCACAGATACAATATGAAGGGACTAACTGCCCTTGAGCAGCTGCAGGTTAAAAACCTAATCAACACTAACACAGTGGGAAAACATTTGGTGAAACCACACTTTAGTCCCATCTACCTCTGGGCCAGTGGTTAACTACCTTTATTCTAACATAATTTGATGATGGGTTTCCTCCTTTTTCCTACAGAGACCTCTTCAAAAGGGTAGGTTAAAGAGCTATAATTTTTCCCTTTAAAACACCTAGAAAAAGTAAGCATTGATATAGTTTAATCAGAAAACCTAAAAGATTATGTTTTTCCTTCTTTTTCTGTGCCTGAAGTTATAAGCTAATTAGAGACTTGGTTTTAGCATTGCCCAAGCAAAACAGAAGATGAGTGGTCAACTATGGGGACAAGTTTAACAAACGTGCTCATTATCCATATCATCTACTTAGTTACTAATGGAAATAGACTTAAAAAAAGAAACTAAAGTAACATATGTATCCAGCAGAGTCTAATAAACAAACTTTTAAAGGTAAATACTTTGATTTATTCATGTTTTTTTTTCACATTACTACATTTTTCCTATTCATATTGTACCTTAAATAAAGTTGGTGACATGTTGGTAACATGCAAATTACAAATGGATAAAGCTAGAGAAATATTTAGTTTATTAAAAATGCTTTGAAAATTTGCTTTGTCTTCTATTTTGTGGGCAAAAACTGTACAAGATTAGCATGATACCAAGTCCCTCACCTTCATGTTTAATATATAAGCCTATCTATTTAATACTATAACGACAAGCATATTTTGGTGCACTCAAAACCTTGTATCCAACCACTGAAGATAAAATTATTTCTATGAAGCATAAATTTTATAAGTTTAGAGATTATAAAGAAAAAAAGGAGATACGAAAGCACAGAAGGCAGTAGAGAGCATGGAGAGTATCTAAAGAAATCCAAAATTGATATAGCTAGCAATTGGTAGGGGAGAGAGGTGAGAAGCATGGGAGATAATGAGCTAAAACAGTATGAAATTTCCATATTCCTTTGTAGTCATCTAGAGCTTTGACACCAGCTCAGTTAGCAGTATGTCAAAGAGGCCAATGCACAAAGGTCCATTGCAACAGCCATGGCATTAGGATTCAACTTTATTTTTGTCTAATACAGTTTGGTGTTAATTTTCCTCAGAATCAATGGTTGTACGTAACTATCAGCATTTCAATAGTAATCATGATTTTCACTATTGTTACTATAAGGATAAATTACATTTTCCAAAATTTTCAAAGTGCTTTCTCTGGGAATTTTGCTCAGATAGCTGACATCTGTCCTTTTCCTGTGTTCCACTTTGAAAGAGCTCCCTTCATAATGGAGTATTTCTTCTTGTTTGGACAGATATCCCATGCTAGGCATCACCACGTTGCTGGGTCCTTTCCCATTGGATTATAGTGTTCCCATGTCTAATAGTCAAAGCCAAACCTCCCTTTTGATTGTGGTGGTTTACATGGGAAAACTTATATAAAAATATGTGGAAAACTCCTCTACTGGAAATGGGAAGTAGTATTTACTACATGGCCAGAAAGTGTAGATGTATTTCACTGAGAGACAGCCTAATAATTGTGTTCAGAGGGGAACACATTTTTTTGAAATACCAAAAATCCTAAACTTTAAATTTCCTTTGAAGTGTTATTCTGCAGCTCAACTGTTCAGTGTTCAATGGTAGTTTCATCATATACTGTCAGCAGTACGGCAGTGCAGCTTTGTCAATTTATAAGCTACAGAAAAGCCCTATGATCCTTAATGATGGAATTTTAGTTAAAAAATAAGCAAATTGCTGAAAATAAAGATGAGGAATATAGAGCTTAACTACACCCTTGAATTAAACGACTGAGGGAACATATTTCTGAAGATAGTAGAATTCCTTTTTATCCTCACCTTTTTAAAAATAATTTACTTTTATTTTTCAATTACAGTTGGCATCCAATATTATATTAGTTTCAAGTATACAACCCAGTGATTAGACATTTATATAACTTAGGAAGTGATCACCCTGATAAATCTATTACCTATCTGGCCCCATACATAGTTATTAGAATATTATTGACTATATTCCTTATGCTGTACTTTACATCCCATGAGTATTCTGTAACTACCAATTTGTACTTCTTAATCCCTTCACCTTTTTGAAGATAGCAGAATTCCTTATAAATGTTACCGCCATGACAGAACTTGGCTGTGGTGGAAGCTGCCATACCAAGCCTTTTTACTGGAGGCTTCAGGAGGTAATGACTTACACTGAAATACCTCAGTTGTCTTAAAACAAGCCATATCAGCCCTGGCCGGTTTAGCTAAGCGGTTAGAGCATCAGCCCTCGGACCAATGAGTTGCAGGTTCAATTCCAGTCAAGGGCATGTACCTCGGGTGCAGTTTGTCCCCAGCCCTGGTTGGGTCGTGCGGGAGGCAACCAATCGGTGTGTCTCTCTCACATCGATGTTTCTCGCTCTCCCTCCATCCCACTCTATATGACGATAAACAGAAAAATATCCTCGGGTGAGGATTGAAAAAACAAAAACAAAAAACAAGCCGTATTATTGAGTCTATTATTATAATTTATATCACATGAATCCCCTTTATAATTTAACTAGAGTGAGGCTCCTTATGAGCTGGGGCCTCATCTGATTCATCCTTGAATTACCAACACCTAGCACAGTAGCTAACTTATAGTGGACCCTCAGGGAATGTGTACTGAATTGAATGGTAGTCACCAGAAGGCTGCTTCTGTAATTGTTACTTGTAAATGTGTTAGCTTCTTTCTTAAAGGCCATGGAGACATTTTCACTACCCACTTCTAAATTCCATTCTCAAAGAGGCTGCCAAGACCAACATGAGGATAGCCCTGGGTGTCTACCTGCCATAAGCAGTTCTGGCAGCGTGTAGAAAATATCCAGCATGATTACTGGTTGATAGTCAGGAGATCTTTTATTTCTAGGTAGGAACACATCCCTTGTCCCATTAGGGAACGTGTCAGGTATGAGGCCAAACTAGCATAAAATAATATTTTTTCCCTCTTTAAAATGAGGCCAATGCCACCCTGGCTGGTTTGGCTCAGTGGTTAGAGCGTCGGCCCACGGATCAAAGAGTCGTGGGTTTGATTCCGGCCAAGGGCATGTGCCTTGGTTGCGGTTCGTCCCTAGCCCTCATCGGGGTTGTACGGGAGGCAGCCAATCCATGTGTCTCTCTCACATCAATGTTTCTCTCTCTCTCTCTCCCCTCCCCTTCCACTCTATCTAAAGATAAATGGAACAAATATCCTCAGGTGAGGATTTAAAATAAATAAATAAATAAATAAATAAAATGAGGCCGATGCCTTAGCAAGGGATATTGAACAAAGTAGGAAGTCATCCAGGATGTCAGACTGTTGGTCTTTAAGATATTCTTTCTCCTTTATCTTAGAAGTGGCCTCTGCCTCTTTGACACAGCCAAATAGGGCCTTATGTAAACAAGTGACTTATCAGAATAGTCATAGCTGCCACATTTTAGTTGGCCTTGATGCATTCATATGTACTACTTTGCTCTTGCATTTTCTCACAAGGAAAAAAAAAAAGTGGCAGCACTGTTGAGTGCCCACAATGTTCTGTCTCATCTGCAACTCTCAAAATCAGAGTTTGAAAAACCATTTAGCCTTTCAGATATTGGATATAAAGAGAGATGTTCATCATTAGGTGGTTCAACATGTACATTAGCTCAATGAGGGTAAGAATAAATGAATGAATGAAGGTGATTATGAGAATTATCCTTGTTGTTCTAGCACATCAGCATGACAAGCTACAGCACAGACACTAGAATTCTTCCACCCATGGCAAATAAATTTCATGCTGAACCCCTGGCAACATTCTGTGCTTGCTATGTAGAGGGCTGTAGTCCCAGAACTGCATGCTTTCAATAGAAGTTAAGAATGTTCTAGTCTTTATCTGTGACTGCTTTGTAGCATCTCTCCATTTAACAGCCACTTAATTTATAGAAAAGTCATGCCTGGCCGGTGTGGCTCAATGATTGAGCATTGCCCCATGGACTGAGAGGTCCTGGTTCGATTCCCAGTCAGGGCACGTGCCCAGGTTTCAGGCTCGATCCCCAGTAGGGGGGAAGGGGTAGACAGCAAATCGATGTATCTCTCTCACATCGATGTTTCTATCTCTCTCCCTAAAAAATCAATAAAAACATATTTAAAAAAAAAAAGTCACCTTCAGCCAGTATCTAATATTTTTTGTCTGTAAGTAGTTTCTATCACCTAAGAATCTAATTTTTTTTTTAAAAGAAAGGGCCTAAAGGAAGAGGATAATATATTTGAAGGTTTTGATTTCTGAAGATTTTATCATCTTTAGAGCATGAAGCTGGGTGTGAGCCATTATTTAGTACAAGCTCCATTACCCCACACATAAGAAAAACATTTAGGAGCACCCCAAAGTGTACTTCCAAATAAGGAGAATGGAAAATCACCTCAGAGATTCTTCCCAGACAAATTCTCTATTATAACAAGATACCAAACCATTTCTTACTGTGACACTTTTTATTTGGCTTTATGCAAATTGCCATTTGAGCCATTCTGGGAGGAAGCTGTTATATCAATCTGTTCATCTGATATTAAGATAATAATAAGAAAAGTAAATGTCACTCTCCCATCCTAAGACTAAACATCAGGCTACAGGAAGTTAGTCAGGGGTCCACTAGAATGATTAAAGAGTAGACTAAGGCAGTATTAGCTAGTTTAACATTCTTGTATCCAGTTCTACTCATAAGGGGTGCAGAAGCAGGGAATTAAAGCCAGTTCTGACCCCTTAACTGTATACTGACTGGCCTTGTATACCAAGAATCAATGTGGCTTATGCCACTGATAGTGTATTGCTTTTGACTGGGGTCAATACTGACCTGTATCAATCATGTTCCTCTTTTACATATCTAATCACTGAAAATAGTCCCACTATAATTATTTTAGTTCTCCATGTCTGCATGATGACAACCACTGGATTCTATCAATTCAATAGGCAAAAAAAATCCAGACAAACCACTATTGTGGCTAAAGTGGTTGGCAAATTTAATCAAATAGGTTAGGAGATATAGCTTAGACTATTACATGAAAATGTTGCCTTGGAGGGGCTACAAGATCTAATTGTTGTCAATACGATAGAAACTGGGTTTTGTTTGGCAAAATGAGATAGAATGACGTATTAATTAACATGTTGGTCAAAATTTGCCAAAAGTGCCCCCCAGCAGCCTAATCTACCCCTTTTACTTTAAAGGCTTTTATAGAAATGTTCAAAGATATCAGACAATGCAGGGCCAAAGCAATTAGGCTGACAGAGGGTAATAATTTCTCATTTCTACAAAAAAAAATTACAATTTAATCAGCAACAATAAAAACACACTTATAAGGCAATCTTGAATATTTAAAAGTGTGTTCAGGAGGGTAAGGATGTAGAAACCACATCCAGGGAATTTTCTTTGGTTTAATTATACTGCTGGACAGACAGGGCTAGACACAACTCAGAGATTAAGCAGCACTATAATTAAAGGAAGGGAAAAGTTTTGAAAAAAGGCAAATGGGGACTATCAACTGAAAATAAAAATCTGCGAACAACACACAGGGAAATTTCTAAGGTTAAAGCTGGAACGTTGGTGTGGAAATTCCTGGTGTAAAAATTCTAGGCCAAAGAAAAAAATCATTTTTTCCATTTAAAATTCCATATGGAGCATATGTGATACTCCATATGGATTGCTAAAGGTCACATAGAACACTATTAAGGAATCTACTTACCATCTCTATTGGATAATAAAGTTTTTACTATACTTTTTATGCAGAAGAGGAAATTAAGTAATGAACCTGTAAGGAGGGGTTTAACATGCTGTAACTAATGCAATTCTCTAAATAAGGTTTTTAGTTCACAGTTGATGTTGAAGTCCCTTCCAAAAATCAGGTTGTAATATAAACTTAGTTCTTACCCTGGCACTTGTTCTTCTTACATTCTTTAATATTATCAGGAGAATCTCAGGGAAAAGGCTGATAAATATTAGAAGAACTATGGCCAACCATGTGGATACAGAAGACAGCATTTGAGCAAATACAAAATACATTCTCTGTTGTTTAAGAAAAGGCCTAGAGTGGAAAGAAAATGCATAATGGAAAAACAAATCAGTTCCTGTCATATGAAAGAGAACTATAATTGAAACTGCCTTTTGTATTTAAAAAGAATTTTCCTTATTCACATTAATAAAAATAATTTTCTTTAGAATGTTCCAAAAGTAGTAAACAGATTTCATTTATCAAATGTTTGAAAAGAACTGATCATCAAAAAGAAGAAAAAGATAATAAAATGCACTTGACTTTAAAACAACCAAGCAATCAACTTTAAACCTGCTAACTGGAAAACATTTATTTACATTAGAAAATACTGGAGCTCCAAAGATATGGAAGAAAAATGATAGGTAATTTTTATGCTAAATAGCATTTTATTTCCTCGGCTGTTTTATTAATATGAGAGTGGATTTGTGCTCTATATTCAAAATTTAAAAGACGTTTTTATAACCCCCTCAAATCCCTATGTAAATACAAAAAGAACTGTAGAGCTTATCACTCTCAAATGGGAAGACTCTACCCATTCACATCCACAAATATATATTGAGTACTAGTGTATGTCAAATAGGTTGACAGACAGCAGAATATTGCTAAAAGGACATTAAGCCTTGGAGTCCAGAAATCCAGGAAGACCCCTCATTCTGCTGTTGGATTTCATTCCAAGTCATTCATTGAACTGATAGGTGGCTATTGAGAAGCACAACCAGATTTTCTTCTACTGCCTGAGCTGAACCACAGAGCGGCTAATCAAGGTTGGAATTCACACCAGACTATCCTCAGATTAGGAACCCTACCCAGATAAATGGTTGGTCCCATTTATTAGATCATACACAGTGCTCACTGAAGATAAACTGTGTTCTCATTTAAAAAACGACATTTGTGCACTCATATGTAACATGATAAAATCAAGCTTGTGGCTCTACATATATAAGGACCAGACTGAGGAATAAAAAGTGACCAGAACAGTGAGGTGGAGAAACTTAAAAGGTTTGGGTTAAACAGGCTTTCTAGGGTCACTACAACACAGAAAAATACTTCTTCAGAGCTCTACCCCAACTCTGGTTTTGAAATGTACACTGACTAATTTTCTAGACAGTTAACTGAGCCATAAGGTTCCAGAAGACAACTGATAGCTAGTCACAGGGTATTCCTTTGCATAGTACCTACAATACTCTGTGATTAATATCTCTAGATTTTTCTTTTTTACGATGATGGCATCTATTGAGCTTTGCAGGGGAGCAGTAAAATAGAGAAGATATTATTACTAGATTGGGTTTGGGACTCAGAAATCATCATTCTCACTACTCACTCCCAAAGAGGACTATGTTACAATGCCTCAAAGTAGAACATATCCAGACATATCAGCTGCAACCAGCATTCAGTTGAGGTTTCTAGTCACAATTTGCTGGTTGCTTTATAGTATAAATTTTATATTCAGACAGTTCTACTTAAGGACAACACTACAGGCAACAAATAAAAGATTAATATTTCATATTTAGTAAGTATCTCCAGTGAATTGAAACAGGTATGATGATAGCTTAATCACTTAAAGGATTTATTTAAATCAATAAGGAATAGTTTATGGTAAGAGTTAGAAAGTAGTTTTCGAGACATTTTATTCTTATGGAAATTTTGCATAATTAGTTCAGATGCTGATTATACAGATTCATAGAATTATGGCACTGTGGCAGAACTACAATTGTATATTACATTTGATTAAACAACTTTGATTCATATGCATATTAAAGAAAACAGACTTCCTTCAGCTTCACTGCTTCAATAATTACCTATATATGAGCCAAATATATGCTATAATCACACTTTTCAGAACAGTACTTCCTTAAGTGATTAGGTTTCTCATATTTTTATTTCTTAAGGCTTTTATTTTGAAAAGGTTTTCAAAACAGTAAGAGTTTCTTCTAATTAAGTCTCAAGGAATATAAACACGGTCCTCACATCTCTGTGAATGTTTTGTATGTATGATTTTGCTCAAACCAGTGAAAATATGTACTCCTGGAATCTTTATGGCTTACTCTGCTGCTGGTATCCTCATCAGAGGAAGCCATTGATTAACGAAAGCAACTGTAATATTAAAAAAAAATACAGTTAGCCCTCGAACACGGATAAATATACAGTTGGCCCTCCATATCTGCAGTTTCACATACACGAATTCAACCAACTGCAGATGGAAAACATTATTTTTGATCTGTGGTTGGAAATCCATGGATGTGGAGGACTGACTGCTATGCACTGTTTTGTGCCATTTTATATAAGGGATTTGAGCATCTGTGAATTTTGGTATCCCGCAGGTGTTCTGAAATAAGTCCCTAGTGCATACCAAGGGATGACTGTAATTTTAAGTTTTCTTGCAAGTCAAAAGATTGTACATGGATTTTTAATTCTGTGTGTGTGTGGGGGGGGGGTGTCCCTAACTTTCGTGTTGTGGGTAAGGAAAGGAGATGAAAATCTAACTTATTTTCATTTTTTATAACTCTCCCAATCACAGCTAAGTGTCCCTCAGTGGACTCGAATCTCTTGAAAGCAGGGGTACAGTCTATGTCTTGTATCCCATAGAGTACCTCGCACAAAATGGATCCTGAATATACATGTATTAAACCAAAATGAACTGAATAAACTTTAAGGCCAAGCTTTAGTCTCTGTTTTTACCCTCCCAAACAATGAGATGGTGATTTTAAGATATAACTCTCTAAGTATTAAGTGGTATATATTCTATACCTTCAGTACACCTGTAGTAACATGAATGACAGCTATAAATCATAAAGAGAGAATAGGGCCCAAAGAGATAATAATGTATCTATCAGTCATTATATTGTATAGCATCTTTACAGGATGAGTATGTCCACTAGAAATCAGATGAGAGGTCATGCTAGAAATTACAGTTTCACTTCATAGAGAGATGTTTACACACTTTCAAGTTGAAAGATTTGCCTAGGGGATACCAGAAAGGAGCTCTTTTAAGTAATTTGTGAAGTCTATACACTTGTATTCGAAATCTCCCTGAAATTAGCAGTGTTATTGGCTAGAAGTAAATTCCAGTCCATTAATATTGAAGACATATCATCTTATATAATGAAAACTTTAAAAGTATAATGTTTGCATATACAATGTATATATACATACACTTATTTTCTTATTTACATATTTCACTTATATAGCTACTTACCAAATAATTCCTCCCCAGAAGAATGAGAAAAATACATAAAAGGCTAAAGAACCCCAAATCACAAAGTGATTTATCCATGTCCAGAAACGAGTATCCAAGGCAAGCTGAAAAGATACAACACAAGAGATTTCATAATGAGTACGGATTGTACCAGGCAATAATACAGTATAGTATCTGATAACTTGTATACAATATGGTATGTACGGGAGGATCTAACTTGGGCCAGGCTTCCAGGAGAGAATGAAACTAAAATGAGAACAGAGTCCAGGCCTTTCAAAGAGATAGGGTATGAAAGTGTTGAACTATTTCCTAAGTCCTTTAGATTCTAGAGTACAGGTATAGAGATGTGGTCAAGCAAGTAGCTAGTAGGTATGGGGCTACAGATGTCTCCCTAGTGAAGAAAGGGCAAAGAATGAGGTAATGATAACATCTAGGAGTTTGGAGCCCCAAAGCCTCAGGTATTGGTGGCCAGGGAGATGACGGCAAAAGGAGAAGGCCTAGATAGGAAGGGTAAACAAACCACAGAGAGTCTTGATAGCTCAAACACAACAGATAGGGGTTACTAAATACAAAGGAAACTAGCTCTATATACCTGCATCATGTAGCAATGGATCATGGGACTGACTATGTAGTGTGCCTTTCAAATGCAAAACCCTTATCTATTCAATTAAATTAATAACATTTTCAGTTGTCTTAGAAAATCCCTTGTGGAACCGGGATTTTCAAATGCAATCTAAAAACAAGAAAGTATAGTCTGCTTCGCTTGCTTATAATTTCTGGGTCACATGAATTAATATCCAGGACATTGAATTTTTGAAGAGGAGGTGGTATCTCAGTTTTGATACTTGCTGTGACACCATGGTCCTCAGCTCGCTGTTACAGTTTCTCACTCATAAACAGGATGTTGATAACATTGTTAATGTAGTCCAGTCTTGAATTCTCACCCTCTGGGCTACTAGGGAAACTGTCACAATAATATCCATCCAAAGAAGAGGGAGTGGATGTCTTTTAAGGGACTTGTGAAAGATGTTGCAGTAAGGCCAACTTTAACTATGAAGGGCACTTGGAAATTCTGGGGCCATACACAAGGCCAGGAGAAAAAAGGGTGGGGGCTTCCATTTCAAATTATGACTCTATAAATCATAGTAATAAATAACAACTAGCATTTATTGTACTGAGAACATTCTAGTATGTGCCAGACTGCATTCTAAGTGCTTTATATGTACCATTAATTGAATTCTCAAAAAAAAAAAATCCTATGAGAGTAAGTGCTACTTTTATCTCCATTTTATAGAAGAGATGAAATGGAGGTACTGAGAAACCAAGTCACTTGCCTGAGGTAACACCCTGTTATTAAGTAGCTAAATTGAGATGAATTGTAACATTTTTTGGTAATCCTAAAATATCACTGAAATAGCAGATGCAAACATAAATTAGTTCTTTTTGGTATAAGAAATTAACCAGGAATAAAATTTAAGAGGGGAAATTATTAGCACTCTATTGTCAATTATACTTCTGAATTCTAGTTCTGACTACTGGGCATACTGGAATTCATTTAAAAGCACTCATTCTTGGATCCTATGTGAGGTGTTTATTACTGGAACAATCAAAAGAATTTGATTATTCTTTCAACTATAAGAGAGTCCCAACTCATGAGCCTCAAGGGTAGCATTCATCAAGGCTTCAGAGCCATCACTACATGGCTGCCAATGATTTTGCCAAAACCAGCCTTCTTGTGTGTTACCTGCTATATATTTTTTATGCATTTGATTACTAATATAGGTAAATTTCAGTGATGAATACATTATATAACATTTCAGCACTACTAAGCTCTTTTACATACATATCTTGCTGAACTGTGTTAAGTACTGAAATTCACTTAAGGCCTGGTGTACTTAAACAAATATATAACTTATAAAAACTATACAACTACTGCCCGGCTGGTGTGGCTCACTGGTTGAGCATTGACCCATGCACCAAGAGGTCTCCGGTTTGATTCCCAGTCAGGGCACATGCCCAGGTTGTGGGCCCAATCCCCAGTGGGGGGCATGCAGGAGGCAGCCAATCGATGTTCTCTTTCATCGATGTTTCTCTCTCTCTCTCCTTCTCCCTTCCTCTCTCTCTAAAATCAATAAAGAAAAAATATTAAAAAAAAAACAAACTATACAAGTACTTAACATGATAACACACACATACACACAGTCTGATTATATACCATTTTTAACATCTGAAAATAGCTGAAAAGAAGGAACAGATTTCCAACATAAGTGTGGTGTAAGAATTTTAAAAAAATAAAACCAAATAAAGGTGATAGACAATATACAGTAAAACATGAATCACAAATAGTATATAAATGCCTATATCTCTAATATCATACATATTTTAGTAAGTATTCAAACTTAAATGATAACCCATAATAAAAATAAAGATTAAAAGACAAAAAATAAATATTAGTATAAGACCAGAAAGTATTACAAAAATGCTGTTAGACATATTTGAATAAATAAAAATCTAACCTTCAGAGTTACAGTGAATACTAAGACTGTAAAAACAATGGTTCCAAAAGTCCAGTTTCCATACACCTGAAAAAAAAAAAAAAAGAATAACTACATGTACCAAGAATACACAAGCCTGCTTAAAAAATAAAAGCCAAGTATAATCTTGTGTATAACTGCAAAAAAAATTTTGTATGAATTTTTTGGGGAATATCAGGTCAAAAGATCAGGCCAAAATGCTGGATTTAATTGTGACTATATTTTCTTGGTCAGGTACACCACACTTGTGGTTGGTAGCATTTATTTCCATTATTCCATACAGTATGAAACAGGGAAAATACAGGTATGATAAAGGCAGAAAAAACTCTATTACACTAACAATAATGTTCATCAAAACAAGTCATTGCATGACTCATGTCTCTAAAGAGATTGATATGGGCTTTCCCTATAATATAAAACGAAAGCTCTGAAATAAAAACTAATTTGCAGACAAATAAGACTCTCATTTTTAAAACAGAGTCCAATTTTTGGCTGTAAATATTAGAGCTGTCAGCATGTGCACATCAAAGAAAAGCAGATATCATGTATAAATCCAAATGATGGCAATGAATGGCACATATGCTTACCAAATGCTGTCAAGATCTGAATGCATAACATTAAAACAGAAAATGAAATGTAAAAAGTTTTTAAAAATAAAAACAAAAAATTAAGGTTAATAGAAGCAAAAAAAGAATTCATAAATGGGCTTTATGTTTAACTGATGATAGCAGTTATTACACTTACTGTAATTTTAGCAAACATTTAGATGGTGAAATATACAGTAAAATCTAATTAATCTGGACATCATGAACAGAACACGGGTGATGAATTGGACACAGGCTGTGCCGAGGCTCCCCATGCACCATCTGAAGAATTTGCTGAGCAAATGAACCATGTCAGTAGGACTGCAGGAGAGTATCCACCTACTTTGCAGCAAATTTTTTTGAAAAGCAAGAGTCAGCTCTATATAAATTGTGTCAAATAAAAATAAAATGAAAAGTGAAAGTTACAGAATCAGTCATAAAGCTAAAGACTTGAAAAATCATAAAATCTAATTCCTTCTTCTTACTGACGGACAAAATTAACTTGGAAAGCTGAAGTGACTTGCCTAAGACATAGAGAGATTAAGTAGAGCACACTTCTTGGCAAGTGCTACATACTCTGAATTACTAGATCTGTATTTCCTCAAAAGGTACTCAGTGATTAATAATTTTAATGGATTCATACTAAACTGACTTCTGCCAGTCCAAATTAGAGAGGTTTTGACTGTAGTACCTAATTTAAAGTATTATTCAATACCACTGAGCCTATAATTCCCTAATAGATATTGACTATCTAGGTTCTAGACATAGGCATTGTACTCAGTAAATTCTTTTTGAACCTTAGCTTTGTTTCACATTATGAATATAAAGAATGAATGGCCACAAAAGAGGAAAACCAGGAATAGCAAACATAGTGAAAGCAGCATGCAAGCTGGTTAGTTTGATTTTCCACTGTGTGGCTGCAGGAAGACCATTCTCTCATACAGCACAGTCAGGGCAAAATCATACCAATGCAGGGGCTAACATATGCTTGCTGGGAATGCACTGGCAGGACCAGTGCAGCCTTTCTGGAAAACACTATGCTACCATGTGGAAGGGAAGGAGGAAGAGAAGGGAATTCCAAAGATATGACAGTTACCCCCTTGAACTCCAAGCATGGAAGGCCACTATGAATAAGAACTGAGTGGGGCCAGACTTTGCTTTTAAAACAGGAAAAGCCTTGCTCACATCAAAGTGTAGTGGTTCAAAGTCTGAAGTCCCAAGAACTTTGTTCTTCTAGTAAAAATAACAGCCAAGTTAAGTTAAGCTTCCAAAAGGTTTGCACATAAGCTCTATAGTTAGCCATGCACATTGGAAGTGATTTTATACTTCAACACTTCTAATGTTCAAAATAAGTTGTGAGAACTATATACTGTACCTTTAAAAAACTGCAAAATGATTACAGCTACAATATGTGTATGATAGATCCAGTGACTATGGAAAAAAGATAAGTCATGCTTATAATAGCAAAAGAGTAATGCAATTTTTTTTTACCTTTGCAGTTTCTTCTAGGGATAAAGTCTGAAAAAGAAAATAAGTCCCAAAGAAGAATACTATCCCTTCAAATGCAGCCAGAAACGTCCAATATAAGAAGGGGCCCCACTGTAGCATGGCATTGCCAGAAATTTTCCTATTGAGAAATGGGAAAAATACAGGTTAATGAATTTCTGAAGTATGTTTATTTAAACATATGGTGAACTGTCAAAAGTGCACATGGGTTTTGACCCTGTTATAATGAAAGGAGCTACACCCGAAGAGCTGAAAGGCTTTTGGTAAAAGATCAGACTGAACCACAGATTTATTTTTGTGCAAACATCTCCTGACTGAGGTATCGGAGTAAACTGTGCAAACACTTACATGTTAAAATTCTGGCCACCTGACAACAATAATATAATCAATATTAATTGGCTCGTATTTATTGAATACTTATTATATGTCAGAAAATTAGGTTGAGTTATACATAGACAATTTTTATCCACATAAAAACCACATGTGATAAGTATTGTTATCACTTCTATCTATAAATAATGAGTCTCAAAAAGGTGTATCATAATGCTTCCCAAACTTTGATGCACATTGGAATCACCTGGGGATCTTTGAAAACACTGATGCCTGGCTCCCAACCTCGTTCTGATTTAATTGGCTAAAGGCTAACCTGGGCATCAGGATATTTTTAAAGCTACCCAGGTGATTCTACCATGCAGTAACGTTTGGGAACCACTAGTGTAGCAGCACACCAGAGTTCACTCATTTAGTAAGGGACAGAGCTAATATACAGTCCTAGATTTACTTAAATCAAATGCTCTCAACCGAGATACCTCCACTTTCCAACTAAAATTGTTAAAATATTTCTTTTAATCAAGATTGCTTCCTGGGAGTTTAACCTTTTTCGGTCTTGGGATGCCCCCTCTGTACTTTTTCAGTTGAGTCAAATAACATTTTTGAAGCTGTACAGTCTTGCTTTGCTAAATGGAAGATAGCAAATCAAACGTTCACAATCTGTCAAAAATAGCACAATCTTCTCAGTACAAGTCAGAATATTAAACAAGGATATCAAATATAATGGAGTAGAGCTGCAGAAAGATAGATTTGTGCATAGAATTTCTTTGGACTTATTACTCTTTCAAATTACTGTTAGTATTTATCAAAAGGTATCTAATCACTCAAGAATAACACACCGGTCATCAATACCACCAAGAATGTCACTGTGCTGATGGAATACAAAACACCTTTGTAATGCAAATACAACTGATCCTCATTCAGCTGGTATTGAATACTGTGGGGTTTCCTGAAAACATGGCAAATATACAACTTTTACTTACTAAGACTTCTAGATACACGCAGGTTCTGAAATTCAGGGGATGCATAAAGCAATGCACTGTTGTTGGACTTAGCAAAACTGCAGGAGGAAAGAGGTAGCTGCTTCCCAGAAACAAGCTCTCCCCACAGCCAATAAGTCAGATTGCCAAGGCAACTGGGAGCCAGAGGCACCTTCCTAAAGATCCTTGCAAGAACTGTCCAGCAACTGCCAGTCAATAAGGCTTCTGAGAGTCACTGTCATGGGCTGAGGCAGAAAGTGGTTCCTGTGTTTCTAGACCTTCTCTGGAGTTACATTACATAATGTGGGAAGATGGCAGGGGTGTCATGGTATGTTGGGATATATGTGAGGCCTTCTGGCTGCACTCAGATAAATGACAAATTGGAAACAGAATATGGCAGTCAACATGCAGGAGAACATGAGAGACAATATAGACCTGGGGAGCCATTGACCAGTAGCACATGCTTGAGCACCTCCATATGATGGGAGGCAACTGGTGTACCAGGACCCTTTTTTGCTTTTAAAGCTGTAGAAGAAACAAACCGTGTCTCTTCCCTCTATAAAGGAACTAGTTTACTTTCAATGTTTCTCTTAAAAAAAAAAAAATATCCAATTATGTTTTTCTTGTTTCATGTCAAAAATGTGTGGGAAATGGCTAAGTCACTAGGTCCCTGAAGATGAAATCTATAATATACTACACACAATTGCAGGGAGAGCCACATATGAAGACTAGGGTTTCATATTTACAAAAGAATATTTGGAGTAATGGAACAATCTACAGTGACAGGCCGAGAGCAGTGTCTCATCAGAGCATGCAAGAAGGAAAACTGAATTTTGGGCTGGGCAACAGGTATGCCATGGCTTTCATTTCTACATTGGATGTGGCATATATACTATACCCTCTATGCAAAATTGTTTAGTTGTTCATTACCTACACCTGCTGTTCAGTAAGTAAAACTTCACGGAAACCCTTACAATAATTTGTGCTCAACAGTTTTCTTCAGGTTTTCAACATTCTTAATGTATGACAGTGCTCAGCACAGCCCTGAAATTAAGTGGAGGAGGGTGTTAGAATAAGATCAATAGCTACCATCTACTGAAAACTTACTATGTGCCAGGCACTGTTTTAAGTTCTTTTTTTTCTTATTATTTTTTATCTATATGGTTGCGGGTGTTACAGATGTCCCCCCACTTCTATCCCCAATCGCCCCCTTCCACCCAGCTCCTGCCCCACCCCAGTCCTTCACCATCCTATTGTCAGTGTCATGGGCACATATATGCATATAAGTTCTCTGGTTAATCTCTTCCCACCCCCCTCCCCTCTGAGATTCATCAGTCTATTTTAAATTCTTTTATACATAGTCACTTGTTTAATGCTCATAAAACCACTGCGGATTAGGTGTTATTGTTGCCCAGACTTTACTAAAGATGAAATTGAGGCACGTTTCAGTTAAGTAACCTGTGAAAAGTCACACAGTTAGTGAGTGGTAAAGCCAGGACTGGAACTCAGGCAATTAACTGGACCTCTTGCTGGGATTGAATGAGAGGGATTATGGTCACTGCTGCCCAAACCCCACCTCAACCAGAGCAATGGCACTATTGGCTTCACTTTTGTGTTGTCGTAAGACAGAATACACTGTTGGCTCAGTGTTTGAAAACCACCAGCCTGCTGGGAAGAGCACAGTGCTGATCATCAGGAGGACTGAATTCTGATCTTAGTTTGGCCTTTAGTTATACCCTGCGTTCTTAGGCAAGTCTTTTCTGGGTCCTGGTTCCTCATTTTAAAAATGAGAGCATGGGAGATGATGCTCTGTAACATTTCTACCAAAGTTTCTGTGATTCCCCTCTAGATCTAACTATCCCTTTGCAGCAAATATGGGGTAAAGAAAAACATGTTAATCAATGCAATCAGCAAACTCTAGATCAGGGGAAACTCGACAAGATAAATGATCCTGTTTCCTTAACAAATAAATTGTCAGGTTAACCTACAGATTAAAAGAAAATCAAGAGCCTTGGCTGGTTTGGCTTAGTGGTTAGAATGTCGGCCCCATGGACCAAAGGGTTGTGGATTCAATTCCCTGGTCCTGGTTGGGGTCCTGTGGGAGGCAACAAATCAATGTGTCTTTCTCACATTGATGTCTTTCTGTCTCTCTCTCTCTCTCTCTCTCTCGCTCCCTTCCTCCTTCCCTCCCTCTCTTCCTCCCTCCTTCCCTCCACATCTAATGGAAAAATATCCTTGGGTGAGCATTAACAAAAAAGAGAGAGAGAGAGAGACTCAAGAAGCCTATTAACCAACTGCAATATATGAACCTTATATCCTGAGTCAAATAAGCATGCTATTCAAAGAAATGAATCAGTTGGAGAAATCTGAACATTGACTGAATATTTGATACTATGGACTTGTAAAATTTTAAGGTATGATAGGGAACTATTATTTTTTTAAGTCCTTATCTTTAAAAGATACATACTGAAATAATTATTTTATACAACGTTTGATATTTGCTTCAAAATAAGTCTGTGATGTGATGGAGCAGAGAGGGTTATTAATGAAAGAGAATTGGCCCTTAATTGATAACTGGTGAAGCTGTGTGGTAATGACAGGGAAGTTCACCATAATAGTATTTTTGCTACTTCGGTGCATGTTCGAAAATTTCCATAATAAATACAATACCTTTAAAATGATGATGATATATTTTATAAGTCTGGTTAAGTCTAACAATTACTAAATGTGAGTTTTATGAGTCATACTGGTTAAACAAATCCCTTAATTTGTACACCTTCACTCCATACAAATAAACCACCCAAGTCTCTATACTGCTCTTGACATTCACTATTTAGCAATGCTTATAATCTGATATAAATTAACATCTTTATTTATTCTTAGCTTTAGGTTTAACTTATAAAAATCCAATTAAATCATAGGTTAAGCAACTGGGACTAGTTGCCCAGTCAGTCCCCCATCCATACAGAAATGCGTGCATTTCCAACGGACGCAAAATGAATATAATGGCTTGATGAATTTATTATTTTCTTCAACAAATCAGTTTTAGAATGGGGCTAACAAAGGGAGAGAGACTATGATTCAGGGGCAGTTTACAAGAGAAAGCTTAACATAATATCATCAGTTTAATCTATTATATGTAGAAATCAATATTCAAAACTATAAAAATTTGTGTTAGGCTATTTTTTTTTTTGGTAGTTAAAATATTGTGTCTTCCTCTAAGACTTCGAAATTCTATGACAATATAGGTTCAAGTTTTAGGAATTAATGATTTTGAACTAAATGGTTCAGACACATTCAAGTACAGGATCTACACCTAGGAAATATAGCATTTTCCTGTTGAATGAAACAGAACCATGTGATCAAATCAGGTGGGTAGTCTGTGTCCTTCCCTCCTTCATATGAAGTGAAACCCAAAACTTTGTAAGTCTGAGGAAACGTTAACTGTAATGTTCAACTTACATATACAAGTGGGGATCTGAGGTCAGGGTGTCAATGTTGATGTGCTGTTCCAGTAGACTGTAGGCCAGGATGGGCAAGGATGTGAAGCAGATATTGTACATTGTAAGGTAAGCAGCATCATACAGTGGCTGAAATGACAAACAGAAGAGAAAGAAAAGTCCTATAACAATGATCTTCAAGAGGATATTTATGTGTTAAAAAAAATCCACAAGCTAAAACAAGGCAGTTTGTTCAAATTTTGTAATACCAAAGGAAGTTTTAATTAAATATCTTTTTATTTTGAAATTACAGTTGACAATATTATATTAGTTTCAGATGTGCAATCCTGTGATTAGGCATTTATATAACTTATGAAGTCATCACTCTGATAATTCAAAGTACCCATCTGGCACCATACATAGTTATTACAATATTATTGACTATATTCCTTATGCTGTAATTTACACCCCCATTACTATTCTGTAACCACCAATTTGTACTTCTTAATCCCTTCACCTTTTTCACCCATACTCCCCCAAGTCTGACCCCACCCCCCCACCAAATCTGGCAACCATCATAATGTTCTCTGTATCTATGAGTTTGTTTCTCTTCTCCATGTTTGTTTATTTTGTTTTTTAGATTTCAAATACACATCTGGCATTGTCTTTCTCTGTTTTATTTCACTCAGCTCAATATCCTCCCAGTGGTTCTCAACCTTCCTAATGCCGTGATCCTTTAATACAGATCCTCATGTTGTGGTGACCCCCAACCATAAAATTATTTTCGTTGCTACTTCATAACTGTAATTTTGCTACTGTTATGTCTTAGGCGACCCCTGTGAAAGGGTCGTTCGACCCCCAAAGGGGTCGCGACCCACAGGTTGAGAACCGCTGCTCTAGACCCATCCATGTTATTGCAGATGGCAAGATTTCATTCTTTGTTATGGCTGAATTATATTCCATTGTATACATGCACTTAGTTATCCATTCATCTACTGATGGACACTTAGGTTCTTTCCATATCTTGGATATTGTAAATAATGCTACAATGAACATATGGATGTATATGTCTTTTTGATTTAGTGTTTTGGGTTTCTTCAGATTAACACCCAGAAGTGAAGCTGTTGGGTCCTTCTTTGTCTCTTGTTATAGCCTTTGTTTTAAAGTCTATTTTATCTGGTATAAGTATTGCTATCCCAGCTTTTTGTTTGTTTGTTTCCTTTTTCATGAAATAGCTGCAGCTTGAGAAAGAGCAAAGTGGCTTCTGACATCACGGAGCTGGCCTGGCACTCACAGCTAGGCATGGGTGGTCTGTCAAACATGCACATTTTCACAGAAATGCAACATCAAACAAGGCCATTCTGTGACTATGATGGATTAAAACAAAAACAAGACCACTCCACAATCACATATGAACACAGACAGAGCATGAATATTGTTCAAATCATAAATAATGACCAACAAACCCATTCTGGTTAATATGAGTAACTGCTGCTTCTTGACCAATGATAGTGTTAACCTCTTTCTAGTCTTTATTCCTCCTGAATAAGGTTTACTGAAATGCCCAGTCATAAAATTACCTCTGCTTACTAACAGCACACAATCTAGAGCAAGGCCCCACTTCTTAAATCCCTCTCCAAATTACCTAACTCAACCCAAATCTTATAAGACTTTTCTAACACTCTCTTCCTGAGAGGCCTCACTGTTCCTCATGGTGTATATTCTTTCTCATTGCATCGAGCAATAAACCAAATTTGATTAACCACAAGTGTGTTCCTGGTGGTGTTTGGCTAGAGGGCTTTGACAACCTTAAGCTCTTAGAACAGAATTTCACATACAAAAAGCATTCAATAAATATTGAATGAATGATTGAGTAGAGATTGGAAGCTATAACACATTTGTAAAAGACTGATTTGATATTGTAAATTTTCCTTTATGGAAAAAAAAATAAGGTATTCTCTGAACCTCATTTTAATGAATATACTTATTGAGTTCAGTATTTTTCTACACAGTGTTAGATATCATACAACCATTACCTGTGGCCTGAATGAATAATATTCCATATTCATCTGTATTTTCACACATATAAATGTTATTTGATTAATAAAATGCATTTAAATATGACATAAATGAACACAATTATGCATTTTCAAACAATGGTTAGTAAAGATACACTTACTATCATAATGGGAGTTGCCTCAAAAAGGTTGAGAACAACTTGAATAGAGCATTAGTTCATTTATTACTTGAGTTCAAAAACATTTACTGAGTGCTTACTAAGTGACAAGTACTGGGGACAAAGAAAATTCATGCCCTGTCTGCTTAGGCACCCAAATTGCAGAAGCAGAGCAGGGTGGTGAATGTACAAAGAGCTGGGGAAGCCCAGAGGAAGGGACAAATCTGACCTACAGTAGATACAAAGCAAGATAATATGCATGCAAAATTCTCAATGAAGTTAAAACTATGGCTTTACATAGAACATGGAGATACTTCCCATATACAAAGATTTAAACTTAGCAAAAATATTCTACTGAATTCTTAAGGGGGAGGACTAGTCTGTTGACATAAAGCACTACATTTTCATTGGAAACTACCCATTTTCGCTAATGAGGAAATTGAAAAGAATAACTCAGATTGATTGGTATTTAATTTAGTCTTGAATTTCACTCAAAAGAAAGAAGCATCAGTCTACTTTTGTTTCACTATGATACTTTGAGGTTACATGAAAGAGAATTGTAATTCTTAGATGCATAATTATAGAAGGTAGAATTCTGTCCTCAAAACAAACAACAGCTTTACTTGATAATACTATTTGTTAAGCCCGTTATAAATGTTCTATTTTCATGAAGAAAAGCAACCAGTACTAGTCTATTTTTGCTAAAGAAAGACCTTCTTTTTGCTTAAAGAATCAGAATCCTGGTCCCACTTCTATTTCTTCATAGCTCAACTCTCCAAATTTTAGAGTTGTAGAGAACACCTGATGTGGACCTAAGTTGAAAAAGGCTCCAAAGATATTTGCAATAAAGGTTGCTACATTCAACAGAACTAGGCCAAATTCAAAACTAAAGATATTGTACATCAGGTCACCACCTCAGAAAGCTTCCTTTTACTTGATACATTTTATCTCTAAGACATTTGTACAGCTCCTTCCCTCATCTCCTTCATATCTTTGCCCAAATGTCACCTCATCAGAGAGAACTTTTCAAATCATCTTCTCTAAAATAGTGGCCTTCTTCCCCAGTCACCCTCTATCCATTTGTTATGCTTTTTTTCACCTCCTTCAGATCATTTATCAGCAACCAACAATATATTTATCTGTTGTGTGTCTTTCCCCCAGCACTATACTGCAAGCTCCATGGGAGTAAGATTTTTGATCATTGTTGTATCTCCAGCACTTAGCCTGGCACACAGTAGGCACTCAAGATATATTTGTTAAATGAATGAACATGTCAGTTAAGAAACTAAGGAAGCCCAACATCAATTCCTATGGAAACCTAAGCAGTTAAGGTAACCTAGGCAGATCCCAGACAGCCCAGGGTCTGAATCTCAGCTGGCTTTATTAGAAGTAAGTCCTTCCTTTCTTCATATAATTTGTGTTTGGTAAACATGTTTTAAAAAGATAACAAAGTAACAGACTCCTTTCAAAATAAAAACAATGTTTTAACAAGCTTAAGCCAATTTCCCTTTAGCATTTTACTACAAAATTTGAAATGTCTTTTTAATACTTGCATTCATCTAAATGAAGAATCAGAAACATTTTGATCAACAGTAATCTGAATGTTCAAGAAAAGCAGACTTACCAGAATCCATAAAACTCTTTAGCTAATACTATAAGTTTAAAATACAAGAAGGCTGATGGCACTTTCTACAGCTAGATGATTAATTCATAAAGCAATCTGCTTAATTGGCACCATGTGGCTGATGACATGACACTTAATGCAAGTAAGAGACAGCATACAAATGGTAAAGAGGCAAGTTCAAGAGAAAGAGAGCAGTCACTTTCCATGGAGAAGAATAAATTCACTTAGAAATACTGCCAAGAAATTAAAAACAAGAAACAAAAAAACACCTCCTACCACGAGGAATTAAGCATACCTTGAAATTTAGACACTCAATCTGTAATACCTGTGGTGACATTACTAATAGCTCAGCTTGGCAAAATCACTAGACTGCTCACAGATTAATGCAAAATCCATCTCAGTTGTTAAAACAAACTGACAAATGTGCCTGCTTGTCCTGCCTTTTAAATATCAAGTTAACATATAGCATATTCTTTATGTAATAAATGTTCAAAAAACAATAGAAGACAAAAAAATGTAGAGTTGATCAAGTAATCCAAGGTTTTATCCAGGAATCACAGCTTTGCGGCCAGCTTAAAACTCAATGTTTTTCTAGAAAATCAATCTGAGAAACTGCAAAGGTGTGAGATTCTATTTTATGAAATATTAAATTATAACATTTTAGGATTATTAGAAAACAATACATACGCTGATACAAAGAAAAAATCAGAATACTCTTTTAAAGGTTATCTCAATTCTAATTAGATATACTAAATAAATTTCAAAAACGAAGTAATAATAAGAACACAGCTAAAGCAAAAACATAAACATTTGCTGTTGTCAAAATGCAACCAAGAAGGTCAACTGTTGAATAAAAAAAAACAAAACCTCTTTTTACTTTGGACACACATCTCTAATATCTATAATCCAACACATAAAAAGGAAAATTATTAATAGCAAGTATAAACTATATTATAAAAAATAACTAAGGAAACAAACCTGTTGTGAGAATCCGCAGAAGAACTGGTACAAAAATTGTGGCAAAATGAAACAAAGGTTCTGGGAGAAAAATGGAGAAAAGGGTTAATGTTTTCACTTAATCAAATTTCTAAACTAAAACAGGAAACTACTCCAAATGGACTACAGTCAGTCCTAAGCCCTTCTAACATCAGAAGGCAATGAGTCTCTATTCTAGAGTTGTAAGTGAATAACAAAAACAAATGACTAATTCATATTAATATCAACTTTTGCCCTACCAAGGCAGAAGAGATCTCACTTTATGAGAACTTCTTGCTATTCTTCTTCTGGTGAAGAAATGAGATCACATAATACAAGTACCTAAAGGTACTACACCTTAAATGCCAAATAGATTCGCAAAATTATTATAGAGTGATATAAAGCTGTAAATGTATACAAGGGAGGGCAAAACTAGGTTTACAGTTGCTCATATGCTTGCTTGGCTAGTGTAGCTCAGTGGACTGAGCATCATCCCATGGACTGAGAGACTTCCCAGTTTGATTCCTGGCCAGGGCACATGCCCGGGTTGTGGGGTTGAACCCCAGTAGGGGACATGCAAGAGGCAGCTGATAGAGGTTTCTTGCTCACATGGATGTTTCTATCCCTCTCTCCCTTCCTCTCCCTCTAAAAAAATCAATAAAAACATATTAAAAAAAAAAACACATGCAGGTTATGACTATTACAACAGCTTTATCATTAACAGTGTTTCAGTACTCACAACTGTAAACCTACTTTTGCCCATCCCATATTTTAAATCAATTAATGCCAATAAAGAGTCAGGAAATAATTATAGTGTATGTTGCTTTACTGCCTTTATCACTGCCTCACCAAACAATCAACATACTAATAGTGATCATTTACTAGAAGCAAAGATGGCACCGTGGGTGATACAGAAAACCAAACCAAAACAAAACTTCTTATTCCTAAGGGACTTATAATTTAATTGGGAGAATACTAAAATCAGATTTTAAAAATTCAAGCAGAGAATTCATAAGGCACTAAAAGTTACTCGGTGTGGCTCTAAATACTGAAATTAATATCTTCAGGCCAAACGACCAGAATCAATACTTTCAAATGAATGCTATGGGTCAAGGCATGCTGTGACCTTGAGTGCTGCTTATTCACCTTTTCAAACTGTCTCTGGATTTCTCTTTGGGAAGTACATTCAAGAGCCCTTTTTTTTCTTCACTAATTTATTTTTGTTACAGATGTTTCCCCCTTTTTCCCCATTGACACCCTCCTCCCCCTCCCCCTGTCCCCAGCTTTGTTGTCCATGTCCATCAGTTATGCGTACATGCATATACGTTCTGTGGTTTACCTTTTTCCTACCCCACAACCCCTCTTCCGAGGGTTGTCAGTCTGTATCCTACTTCCACATCTCTGGATCTACCCTGTTCCTCAGACTGTTATGTTCATTATATTCCACAAATAAGCGAGATCATGTGATATTTGTCTTTCTCTGCTTGGCTTGTTTTGCTTAGGATAATACTCTCCAGGTCCCTCCATGTCGTCTCAAAGGATAAGAGATCTTTCTTTCTTACACCTGCATAGTACTCCATTGTGTATATATACCACAGCTTTTTTATCCATTCGTCTACTGATGGACACTTGGGCTGTTCCCAGATTTTAGCTATTGTAAATAGTGCTGCTATGAACATGGGGGTACATATATTTTTTCTGATTGGTGTTTCAGGCTTCTTAGGGTATATTCCTAGAAGTGGGATCACTGGGTCAAATGGCAATTCAATTTTTATTTTTTTGAGGTAACACCATAGTGTTTTCCATTGTGGATGCACCAGTTTGCATTCCCACCAGCAGTGTACTAGAGTCCCCTTTTCTCCACACCTACACCAGCACTTGTTGTTTGATGATTTGTTGATGGCAACCATTCTGACAGGTGTGAGAGATACCTCATTGTTGTTTTAATTTGCATCTCTCTGATGATTAGTGACGTTGAGCGTTTTCTCATATATCTCTTGGCCATTTGTATGTCCTGTTTGGAGGACGTGTATTTAGGTCCTCTGCCTATTTTTTAATTGGGTTTTTTGTCTTCCTTTTGTTGAGTTGTATGAGTACTCTATATACTTTGGAAATTAACCCCTTATCTGATGAATCATTGGCAATTATGCTCTCCCATACAGTGGGTTCCCTTTCTGTTTTGATGGTTGTTTCTTTTGCTGTACAGAAGATTTTTAGTTTGATGTAGTCCCATGTGTTCATTTTTTCCTTTGTTTCTCTTGCCTTAGGTGATGATTCAGTGAAGATTCTGCTGCGTATGATGTCCAGAATTTTGCCTACATTTTCTTCTAGGATTTTTATGGATTCATGAGTCACATTTAAGTCTTTTATCCATTTTGAGTTTATTCTTGTGTATGGTGTAAGTTGATGGTCTACTTTCATTTTTTTGCATGTAGCTGTCCAATTTTCCCAACACCATTTATTAAAGAGGCTGTCTTTACTCCATTGTATGCTCTTACCACCTTTGTCAAATATTAATTGAGCATAATGTCTTGGGTCAATTTCCAGATTCTCTGTTCTGTTCCACTGGTCTATATGCCTGATCTTGTGCCAGTACTAGGCTGTTTTGATTACAGTAGCTTTGTAGTATAACCTAATATCCGGTATTGTGATTCCATCTACTTGGTCCTTCTCTTTCAAGATTGCTGTGGCTATTCGGGGCATTTTTTGGTTCCATATGAACTTTTGAAGTACTTGTTTTACTTCTGTGAAATATGTTGTTGGTATTTTGATGGGGATTGCACTGAATCTATAGTTTGCTTTGGGTAATATGGACATTTGAATGATGTAAATTCTTCTAATCCATGAACAAGGTATGTGCTTCCACTTTTTTATATCTTCCTCTATTTCTTTTTTCAATGTTCTGTAGTTTTCTGCAAATAGGTCTTTTACTTGTAACTTTGGTTAAGTATATTCCTAGGTATCTTAATTTTTTTTTGCCGCGATGGTAAATGGGATTGTTTTGTTAGTTTCTCTTTCTGTGAGTTCATCATTGGTGTATAAGAATGCCGTCAATCTCTTGACGTTAATTTTGTATCCTGCTACATTGCCAAATTCATTAATTAAGTCTAGTAGAGTTTTGATGGAGTCTTTAGGGTTTTCTATGTATAGTATCATGTCATCTACGAATAATGACAGTTTCACTTCCTCCTTTCCAATTTGGATCGCTTTTATTTTTTCTTCATGTCTGATTGCTGGGGTTAAGACTTCCAGTACTATGTTAAATAAGAGTGGTGAAAATGGGCATCCCTGTCTTGTTCCCGTTCTTAAGGGAAATGTTTTTAGTTTTTGCCCATTGAGTATGATGTTGGCTGTAAGTTTTTCATATATGGCCTTTATTATGTTGAGATATGATCCTTCTATTCCCATGTTGCTGAGCGTTTTTATCAGAAATGGGTGCTGGATTTTGTCGAATGCTTTTTCATCATCTATTGATATGATCATGTGGTTTTTATCTTTCATTTTGTTTATGTGGTGTATCACATTTATTGATTTGTGAATATCGAACCAGCCTTGCATCCCTGGTATGAATCCCACTTGGTCATGGTGAATAATTTTTTAATGTGTTGCTGGATCTGATTTGCTAGTATTTTGTTCAGGATTTTGGCATCTATGTTTATCAGGGATATTGGCCTGTAGTTTTCTTTCTTTGTAGTGTCTTTTTCTGGTTTTGGAATTAGAATTATGCTGGCCTCATAAAATGAGTTTGGAAGTCTTCCTTATTCTTGAATTTTCTGAAATAGTTTGAGGTGTTAGTTCTTCTTTGAATGTTCAGTAAAACTCCCCCATGAAGCTGTCCAGGCCTGGGCTTTTGTTTGCTGGGAGACTCTTAATTACATCCTCAATTTCCTTAGTTGCTATTGGTCTGTTTAAGTTTTCTCTATCTTCCCAGTCCAGTTTTGGGAGACTATGTGTTTCTAGAAATTTGTCCATTTCGCTTAGATTTTCGAATTTGTTGCCATATAACTGTTCATAATATTTGTTAACGATCATTTGTATTTCTGTGGTGTCAGTTGTTACTTCTCCTCTTTCATTTATGATTTTGTGTATTTGGGTTCTCTCTCTTTGTTTCTTGGTGAGTCTAGCTAAGGGTCCATCAATCTTGTTTATCTTTTCAAAAAACCAGCTGTTTCACTGATTCTTTGAATTGTTTTTTTGGTCTCTATGTCATTTACTTCTGCTCTGATCTTTACTATTTCCTTCTTTCTCCTTGCTCTGGTGTTCTCTTTTGTTTGCTTTCTAGTTTTCTAAGTTGTGAGGTTAGATTGTCTATTAGAAATTGTTCTTGTTTCTTGAGGTAGGCCTGTAGTGCTATGAGCTTCCCTCTCAGAACTGTTTTCGCTGCATCCCATAGATTTTGTGTTGTTGTATGTTCATTTTCATTGGTTTCCAGGAAGTTTTTAATCTCTTCCTTGAGCTCCTTGGTAACCCATTCATTGTTTAATAACATGCTATTTAGCCTCCATGTGTTCAAATGTCTTTGCATGTTCTTGTTGCAACTGATTTCTAGTTTCATGGCATTGTGATCTGAGCAGATACTTGAGATGATTACAATCTTCTTGAACATGTAACAACTTAGTTTGTGTCCTAACATGTGGTCTGTCTTTGAGAACGTCATATGTGCACTTGAGAAGAATGTGAATTCTGCAGTTTTGGGGTATAATTCTCTGTAGATATCTATTAAATCCATTTGGTCTAGTGTGTTATTTAGAGTCTCTGTATCCTTGTGGATTTTCTGTCTAGAGGATCTATCCAGTGATGTTAGCAGGGTGTTGAATTCCCCTGTTATGAATATATTGCTGTCGATTTCTCCTTTGAAGTCCTCCAGAAGATTTTTAATATATTTTGGTGCTCCTATATTGGGTGCATATATGTTTACCAAGGTTATATCTTCCTGTTTGATAGATCCTTTCAATATTATATAGTGACCTTCTTCATTTCTAGTTATGGCCTTCAATTTGAAATCTATGTTATCAGATATGAGTATTGCTACCCCAGCTTCTTTTTCCTTTCTGTTTGCTTGGATGATGTTTTTCCATTCCTTCACTTTCAACCTATGTGAGTCCTTTGTTGTGAGGTGGGTCTCTTGTAAACAACATATACATGGGTCAAGCTTTCTTATTCAATCAGCTACTCTCTTTTTATGGGAACATTCAATCCATTTACATTTAAGGTGATTATTGATATGTACTTATTTATTGCATTTTTGTTCAGTGTGGTTCTATTTTCCTTCCTGTTTCTTCTACTAATTACAGCAGTTCTTTTAACATCTTGCAGTGCTGGTTTGGTGCTAATGTATTCTTTAGCCTTTTTTTTGTCTGGGAAGCTCTTTATTTGACCTTGTATTTTGAATGATAGCCTTTCTGGGTAGAGTAGTCTTGGATTCAGATCCTTGTTTTTCATGACCTTGATTACTTCATGCCATTCCCTTCCGGCCTGTAGTGTTTCTGTTGAGAAGTCAGCTGACAGCCTTATGGTGGTTCCTTTATAGGTAACTTGTTGCTTAGCTCTTGCTGCCTTTAGGATTCTCTCTTTGTCTTTAATTTTTGGCATTTTAACTACTATGTGTCTTGGTGTGTGCCTGTTTGGGTTCTTCTTACTTGGGGCTCTCTGTGCTTCTTGAACTTGAATGCCTTCTTCCTTCACCAAATTAGAGACATTTTCTGTCACTATTTTTTCAAATATATTCTCTAACCCTTGCTCATTTTCTTCTTCTTCGGGGACTCCTATGATGCGAATATTATTACGTTTCCAGTTGTCCCACAGTTCTCTTAAGCTGTCTTCCTGATTTTTAATTTTTTTTTTTTCATTTTGATTTTCTGATTGGTTGATTTTTTTCTACCCTGTCTTCTAATTCACTGATCCGGACCTCAGCTTCCTCTACTCTGCTGTTTAGTCCTTCCAATGTGTTCTTCATTTCAGCTATGTCATTCTTCATTTCTTCTTGGTGCTTCTTGATTTCCAATTGGTTGATTTTGAATGTTTCTATGTCTTTACTCATGGTGATGTCCTTACTCATGCTGTTGAGCTCTCTCAAGATCATGGCTCTGAATTCTAGCTCTGTAATTTGCTTAAGTCCATTTCATTTGTCTTCTTTTCGGCAGAGGTCTCTTGTTCTTTCATTTGGGATTTGTTTCTTTGTTTCACAATTTTGGCTATCTCAGTGGGTTTTGGAGCCTGCCAAATTTTCCCTGTGGATGTTGGTGTTCTGCTGTTTGTGGCTCCCTCTACTGGGTTTGGATGAGTGTGGGAGGACCCACGTTAAACACCACTGTCGTCTTACTGTCCTGACTAGATTTGCAACTCAGGAATGGTTCAGTTATCTTCTAGCTTTCTGTCTAGAGGCTATCAGTCATGGTTACTTGAAGAGCCTTGGGTTCTCAGTTGAATGAAAACTTCCCTCAGGTATTCAGGATCAGAGGATTTCCCGAGGGTGGGGCAGATGCTGGTTGTTAATGAGCCTCAATTTACATTTCTATGGCCCACCTGGGTGGGGTTGAATCTCTGAAGGAGGGGCTGCCGCCTATCCTCAGAGCCCTGGGAAGGAGTAAGATGGCTACCATCCTGTGTGGCAGCAACTCAGCAAAAGCTCTGAGTGCACTCCAAATCCCGAGTGTCCTCACACAGTTCCAGTCCAGTCCTCCCTCCCTCTGCCGGAGCCCAAGGTGAGTGCCTGTGGCTATTTCAGTGCTGTGTCCCGGCCCTCTGCGCTGTGGAGAGGGCTTGGGAATTTAACCCCGAGGGCGCTGCACACAGCTAAGATTGCTGCTGTCCATGGGCCCCAGCCCCTTTCTCACCTCTGCAATCCTACCAGGATTGATTCAGTGTCCCTGGTTATATGGTCCTCGCAAGGTGCTTTTTGGTTGCTGTTTCCCGATGATTTGTCTTTATTTTAATTGTAATTCCAGTTTGGTTCTGGGAGATGGTCTGTGTAGCTTCCATTCACTCTGCCAACATTTTGGCATCTCCCAAGAGCCCATTTTTGAGCCATGTCAAAAAGCTAGTCTCCTTCCTTCTGTCACACAATCTCACTTAGGTAATTTAATAGGCTGGGAGACTAGAGGCTGTTTTTAAAAATCTAGCCCCACTGGTTTGGCTTAGTGGACTGAGCATCGCTCCATGTATTGAGAGGTCCCAGTTTGATTTCCGGTCAGGCACATGCCCCAGTTGTGGGCTAGATCCCTAGTGGGGGGCGTGTAGGAGGCACCTGATCGATGTTTCTCTCTCACATCGATGTTTCTCTCTCTCCCTTAAAAATCAATAAAAAACATATTTAAAAATAAATAAATAATATAAAAATCCAATACATCCTCAAAGGATGAACATCTGCCATGGCTAAGGATATTTAGGTGAATATAATAAAGGCTCTGGAGGGCATTCTTAAAGAAAAGTGCTACACATGTTTTGAATAACTCCTACAGCATTACAGTAAGTGCCATTGCTCCAAAGAGTTCATCACCTGGAAGGGCAACACTCAACTGTATGTATCAATTCTAATACAATGTAAAATTTTGTAGGTAGCATTTCTAAAGTCATACTTTTTCTTTTTTATTGAATTTATTTTTTTTATATTTTATTTTTTTTAAAGAGAGAAGGAAGAGAGAGAGATAGAAACATTGATGTGAGAGAGCTACATTGATTGGCTGCCTTCTGCACACCCCCTACTGGGGATCGAGCCCACAACCTGGGGCATGTGCCCTGACTGGGAATTGAACCAGGACCTCTCAGTCCATGGGAAGATGCTCAATCCACTGAGCCACTCCGGCTGGGTTTTTATTGAATTTATTGATGTGACATTGGTTAATACAATTCTATCGGTTTCAGGTGTACAATTCTATAATACATCAAATGTATACTGTATTGTGTGTTCAACAACCCAAGTCAAGTCTCCTTCCATCACCATTTATCCCCCCTATACCCTCTAAATACTGATGTCTGAGGAGGCAGTGTTTGGAGGGGATTATGGGAGTGCTTTGTGGGAAGGGGGGGTCTGACTCTCCCACTAGGATGTAATTTCCATGAGAACAGGGACTTTGTTTTATTCCACTATGAATTCTGGGGGCCTAAAACAGTGCTTGCCACATGGTAACACATTCAAACATTTGTTGATTGAATAAACAGAGAAGTTAGCATTTGAACTAGGTGCTAAAGATGAATAGGATATGTTGATAGCAGGAAACAAGGTAAGGCCTTACGTATTTTAAACAGATAAGGTAAGACAGGGTGAGACTGTGGGGTGCCTTAAAAGCCAGACTAATTCTTAGACAATGGAGAGTCAAGTTTCTGGAGTACAGTTGGTAAGTGAGATTTTTCAAACATTAACCTGGCTGAATTATGCAAAGTAGACTGCATGCAGAAACAGAAAGCAAGATCTGTCACTGAAGTACTCCAGGGATGAGGCAATATTAAACTGTAGATGTAGGAAGTCTTCTTAGGTCAGCCAAAGGGGGCCAAAAGTATTACAAATTGTCTTGGGATGAAAGGCAGTACTAATATAGGAATATTTCTAAGTCAGTAACTAAGAGATAATAAGCATAGAGATCCTATGAAGACAGAGGGCACCACCTACATAAATAATCCCCACAATTGGGAACCTTCAATTACAGACCACTGGCTAAACATTAGCCATTTTAACGCTTGTTTTGTTTTCCTTAATAGAGTATTCCTTCCATCTGGTGGCAGTTGAATGAATTGCAGGCCAAAATCAGGCAAACCAAGCCGCTGGAATTAGGGATTAGACTGGTAGGCAGATCTCTATGGCAAATCTTCATGCGCTCTCCTAGAGGGAGGTAAGAGAGAATAACAACCCCTCTCCACGCTCCACGTGGGGCTGTTAAGTTACTGAGTCCAAGGCTCCATAGACCCTAATTATTATGTACAGAGTCATAGAATTAGCGTAAATAAAGCTACTGTGGAAATCTTGTTCTGTCACCTCCTATCTTGCTCCAAAGGCAAGTTATGTAAGTTCTCTGAGGCCTACTTTCCACATATTTTATTTTTTACATTTTTTTTCTTTATTGATTTTAGAGAGCGATGAAGGGAGAGGAAGAGAGAGATGGAAACATTGATGAGAGAGAACATCTATTGGCTGCCTCCTGCATGCCCCCCACTGAGGATTTGGCCCACAACCTAGGCATGTGCCCTGACAAGGAATTGAACTGGCGATCTCTTGGTGCATGGGCTGATGCTCAACCACTGAGCCACACCGGCCAGGCTCCACATATTTTAAATGGAAATAATACAAATTGCCTTGTAGGAGATTTGTGAAGATTAAATAAGAAAATAAAGTGTTTTTGTCAACCAGCAAAGTACAGTACACATACTGGGTTAATAATTATCATTATTAATCATCATCGATGTTTGACCTGGATAGCAGCTGATATTGGTTGACAGGGTCTTAGCAAATCTGTAAACCTGAGGTCATGGTTATATATATATATATATTTTTTTTGTTGTTGTTGTTGTTGTTGTTGTTGTTGTTGTTGAAAATATGAAGTTAATAAGACCTGGGCTTGATCACAGAAAAACAGTTTCTAAGCTTTCCCTCCTATGAAGTATAGGGTATCAAACATCCTAACCACTTGAATCATTTAGAACTGGTACATTAACCTGATAATACATCTATAAACCGGGATCTAATTAAGATCTTTGGTAAATGTCTATTATAGACATAAAAATGAGTATGCAGGCTCAGTTTAACATGTACTCTGATTGGTGCTAAAAGAAAATCAAGGTGTTGTTGGGGAAACTACTTTATGTTGTTGGGGAAACCCCCAATGTCCAATCATGGGGGGGGTTGGGATTTTGCACAATTATTATTTTAGATGAATATTTAACTGGGTGGAAAAAATGCTCACAATATATTAAATACAAATGGCAAAGTGTTAAACAGTATGTTTTGGGGCTGACTGCTAATAGGATTGTGGTTTCTTATTGGAGTGATGGAAATGTTCTGGAATTAAATAGTGGTGATGGTTGCACAGCATAGGGAATATACTAAAAGCCACTGTATTATATACTACAGTGAATTTTGTTATCTGAATTATATCTCAAAACAAAAATGAAAAAGCCCAGTATATACAGTGTATGAAAACAATGTGTACATACACTAATTTGTATAGACAAAAGTACAGGTCACATAACAATGTTATCATTGGTTCTTTCTATTGGTATGCATTTACAGATGACTTCAAAAATTTCATTTTAGAAAAGAAGTTATGTGTAAGTAAAAGAGATATTTGAGAAATGTCCCTTGTACATTTTTCCTTTCATTTAGAGTATTAACTCACTAAGCAACATCCTCAGAGAACCTCAACTTGAGGAGAACCATGCAAGTTTGACATAATCAAAAATTAATCAGAATCAGTCAAGATTAGAGAAGAAGGACCCAATTGAAATGCAAACAAAAATTTAACCTAAATATATTACAAATAAATAACATAACCACACTGAAATGGTAGAAAAGGAGGGAAAACAAACTTTGGAAATAGTATTTTGACTATACACTCCAAGGCCAAAGACAAAAATAAGAGCACACAAATACATAACTCAAGTTAGTCAGTTTGTTTCTCCCAGGAGTATGAGTTAGCAATTCTGAAACTATTTTAAGTGTATTCTGGGATTGAGTAAATAAATAAACATATTGAGGACAATGTTTACTTATTTGAGACAATGAGAACCAGGTTTCTCATCACTGGAGAAAGGAGTTACAGATAAGGAAAAGGGAAAAGTTAGAATAAACCTTGTGGTGTTGGCGGGAATCAAAGGTATCAGTATAAACTGAGTTCAGATACTGAGTTCACACTGATACTTTGGATTTTGACTCCAAAACCTACATATAGTTCCTAGCTGGGTCCACTGAGAAGGCCTAGAATCTTCACCTCAGCAGTAATGAGTACAACTCGCACCCAGATCTTGATTTCTAAATAACACTTGCAAATAAAAGAAACTAGTATTCCTTGAAGAAATGTCCAAATCTAGGATAGGAGCAGGAAAAATACAAGATGAGCTTAGAACATCATGTGGTACTCGAAAATAAAGAAATCTTCAAAAAGGTTGGGGATGGGGACAGGAGGGAATAGGGAATTGCTACTCAATGGATGTAAAGTTTTAATTGTGCAAGATGAGGAAGTTATAGAGATCTGCTGTACAATGTGGTGCCTATAGTTAACAATACTGTACTGTACACTCCAAAATCTGTTAAATGGGTAGAGCTCAGGTTAAGTATTCTTATCACAATAAAATAAAAACTTAAAAATCATGAGGAGGACTTCCGGTCAAGATGGCGGTGTAGGTAAACATGGTACTCGCCTCCTCCCACAACCACATCAACATTACAACCAAACTACAGAACAACCATCATTCAGAACCTCCTGAAACCGAGCTGAATGGAAGTCCTACAACTACGAAATTAAAGAAGAAGCCACACCAAAACTGGTAAGAGGGGCAGAAGCACGGACAGGCTGGTCTCACACCCATGTGTGGCGATAAAAACCAGGAGGGATACCTCAGCTGTGAAACTCCTCCCTGAGGAGTGAGGGATCCCTATCCCACACCAGGCCCCCCAGCTCAGGGTTCCAGTGCCAGGAAGATATGTCCCCATAACTTCTGGCTTTAAAAACCAGTGGGAATTGAGGCTGAGGGAAGCTGAGGCTGCTGGAGCCCCAGGCAATTCCTCTTAAAGGGCCCTGGCATGGACTTAATCAGACTCGCACCCTCCAGGTTCCAGCGTGCAGGACATAGTTTGAAAGGCACCAGAGACATATGGGGAAGAACTGAGATTTTTGGCATTGGGGCGAGAGCTGGAGGGGCAGCTTTCTCCTGGACAGACTTGCTGTTAGAGGCCATGTTTCTTTGGTGAGCCCTTCCCTGGGGCAGCAGATGGCTGGCAGCCACATCTGGGACTCCAGCAACCTGGCTCACACTGTTTGCCCTGCCCTGGTGATTCCCTGAGGCCCTTCGCCACACAACATTTGGGCCCACCCAAGCTGTTTCCAATGGCTTCATCATATGATTGGCCTGCCTTGGATTCTGTTTCAAATTTTCCTAAATTCTCACAAAATAGCAGCATCTGGCCTCAGTGAGTTCCATACCTCTCACTAAGTGGCTCCAGGCCCAGCACTAGGAGCAGCCAACCTTAGTTCACAACTTGGCTTTGCCTGGGCACTTCCAAGACCAGCGCAAGAAGCAGCCATCTGCAGATCGCTTTGTAGCTTATTTTGGGTGGCCCTAGGTAGAACACAGGCAGGGGCTGACCTTGCCCCAGAGCCAGCTCACCCAGTGGACAGCTTCGGATTACATCTAAAACCACCACCCAACTACCTCCACAAATGATACACTCAATGAGTGGACTCAGTGGGTACCAGAGCCCTGCTGAAGTAAGTCTTGCTCTGTGTGGTGGGCCCTGCACAGCTGGTCCTCCAAAGTAGTCAGAGGTCAGTGGTTAGTGGGCACAGCCAGTCCTTGCAGCTAATCAGCCTGAGTAAATACCTCCCACTGATGTGCCAACAGCAATGAAGACTCAATTACAACAGAAGGGTGTACAGTCCATACTAGGGGTGCACCTCAAGGGCACAGCTGGGGTGATGAGGGAGGCTGTGCCACTGTACCCTATAGGACATCTACTATAATAGGCCACCGTAGGAAGCCTAGAAGACATAGAAACTCTGCCTAATACATAGAAACAAACATAAGGAGGCAACCAAAATGAGAAGAGAAAGAAATATATCGCAAATGAAAGAAAAGAACAAAACTCCAGGAAAAGAACTAAACAAATGGAGATAAGCAATCTAACAGATGCAGAGTTCAAAACACTGGTTATAAGGACGCTCAGTGAACTTAGTGAGTGCCTCAAGAGCATAAAAATGGACCAGTCAGAAATGAAGGAGGCACTAACTGAAATAAAGAATAGTTTACACAGATTCAATAGTAGAGTAGGTATAGCCAAGAAGCAAACCATCAATTTGGAATATAAGGAAGCAAAAAACACCCAATCAGAACAGCAAAAAGAAAAAAGAATCCAAAGAAATGAGGATAGTGTAAGGAGCCTCTGGGACAACTTCAAGCATGCCAACATTCGCATCTTGGGGGTGCCAGAAGGAGAAGAGAGAGAACAAGAAATTGAAAACCTATGTGAAAATATAATGACAGAAAACTTCCCTAACTTGGTGAAGGAAACAGACATACAAGTTCAGGAAGCACAGAGTCCCAAACAAGATGAGCCCCAAAAAGGCCCACACCAAGACAAATCATCATCAAAATGCAAAGGTTAAAGATAATGAGAGAATCTTAAAAGCAGCAAGAGAAAAGCAGTTAGTTACCTACAAGGGAGCTCCTATAAGACTGTCAGCTGATTTCTCAAAAGAAACTTTGCAGGCCAGAAAGGAGTGGCAAGAGATATTCAAGGTGATGAGAAGCAACAACCTACAACCAAGATTACTCTATCCTTCAAAGCTATCATTTAGAATAGAAGGATATATAAGGAGTGTCCCAGACAAGAAAAAGCTAAAGAAGTTCATCACCACCAAACCAGTATTATATGAAATGTTGAAGGGTCTTCTTGAAGAAAAAGAAGATAAAAAATATGAATAATAAAATGGCAATAAATACATGTCTATCAACAATTGAATCTACAAACAAAATGAGCAAGAACAGAAACAGACCCATAGATACAGACAACTTTTTGTTGGTTGCCAGATGGGAGGGGGGTTGGAGGAATGGGTGAAAAAGGTGAAGGGATTGCCCGGCTGGTGTGGCTCAGTGGTTGAGCATCAACCCATGCACCAAGAGGTCACTGGTTCAATTCCTGGTCAGGGTGCATGCCCAGATTGTGGGCCCAATTCCCAGTGGGGGGCATGCAGGAGATCGCCAATCGATGTTCTCTCTCATCAATGTTGTCTCTCATCTATCTCTCTCTCCATCTCCCTTCCTCTCTCTCTAAAAATCAATAAAGAAAAAAAAATTTTTAAGGTGAAGGGATTAAGAGGTACAAATTGGTTGTTAGACTGACAAACCTTAAAGGGAAAGGGGAGGAGGGGCAGGAAGAGATAAACCAAAGAACTTATATGCATATATGCATAACCAATAGACACAGACAATAGTGTGGGGAAGGCAGGAGGGGGCAGGAGCAGGGAGGAGGGGGGTCAATAAAAGAAAAAGGTGCGACATCTGTAATACATTCAACAATAAAGATAAGTTTAAAAATAAATAAATAAATAAGTAAAAACAAATAGTTTTAAACAATAAAAAAACAAAACAAAACTGCTGCAGAAAGTCACGCCACGTGATAACAAAACCAATTACCAAGTGTGATGGGTATGATCATGTGCTAATCATTTGCGGAACATTGTTTATGAGTGGCGACTCTTGGATTTAAATATGTAGACTATAGTTGTAGATATATAATATTTATGTCAGTGAAATTACTACAGTGTTTCTTCTAAGATATGGCCTAATTGCTAAAATCTGTTAAAATAACAGTGAATTAATAACAAAAAATAACCTTTTATTTTAATTATAATCAAATCTTGGTAAAAAGCATTGTAAAATTAACAAGGTGTTAACTTTCACATATTACGTATGGACCGGAAATTTTGTCCTTTAAATCCAAAGTCCATTAAATAGAGGTCTGCAAAATAAAAGGTTTACTGTACTTTGAATGGGTATATTTTATTGTATTTAAACTATATTTCAAGAAAGTTGAATTAAAATTTCACCACAAATCTCTTGCATTAAAAGGAATTTCTACTTTCTGATTCCAATAATAGATTTCTATTTTGCTTATTACAAATTTCAGTATGAAGACAGCAAAAAAACATGAAAAAAGGAGGAAAAACACTATAATTAAACTGAACCCATGTTGGATTAAGTAGTCATAAGTTAAATTGCAAATATTTGTTCACATACCTTATAGAAGAAATACTGTACAAGGTGTGCTATTCTCACATAATATAGATGTCCATGAGCCAATAGCAGTTTCTTTAAATGTTTAAACTTTGGAAGAGAATAATCGCTATTCCTAGATGCTTGGCGACCTTCTTTGCCTTTAATACCTAAAAAAAAAAAAAAAAAAAAAGAAAATCTCTATAGGGTGAGTATTTTATAGAATAAACAAGCCCTGGATTTGTTATTTTCAACTTGCTTACATGTTCTAGTTCAATTGTATAGGCTAGCTTAGTTTTTATTTAACCAAAAAGCACTTTCTTGCCCTGACCGGTTTGGCTCGGCGGTTAGAGAGTTGGCCCTCGGACCAAAGAGTCGTGGGTTTGGTCCCCGTCCCCGGTCAGGGTTGTGCAGGAGGCAACCAGTCAATGTGTCCCTCTCACATAGATGTTTCTCTCTCTCTCTCTCTCTCTCTCTCTCTCTCTCTCTCTCTCTCCCTCTCTCCCTCCCTCCCTCCCACTCTATTTGAAGATAAATGGAGGGAAGTATCCTCGGGTGAGGGTTAAAAAAAAAAGTACTTTCTTTAACAATGACAATGAGAATTACCAATAAACAGTAAAATCAAGTTTAATTGGTAATTACCTATTTATAACACACTATACAACAATTAAATAGAATAATTATTTTACTCATTATAAGGCAAAAATTACCTTGAGAAAAAATTAAACCTGGAAGTTATTTTAAAGCCACTTAGTGCTTAATTGTGCATGGCACTAGACTGGGTACAATATTAAAGCAAACCAGAGACCTGGGGTTGGTGTTCTAGGAGCTGAAAACTGAAAAGTTACAATGAGATGGTGAAATTCTTTCAATGAATAAAACTCTCAGTAGTAGCCTATGTGTTTATGAGCTTAAGCAGCTTTAGACCATTTCTACAATGGATAACCAATGAATAGAAAGAACTGAGAGTTTCACACAATATAAGGTTACTTCCAAATGAAAATAATTTGGGAATCCAAACTGCAGTATAATAATTCCCAAGATATAACTTCCATTACTTCTCCCCCTTAAAAAAATAAAATAAAATAAAATAAAACTTGCTGGGATGTTAGGATTGCTTTTTACCAGCAGCCCGACTGGGGGAAAATGGTACAGGTTATAGAGAAGCTGTTGTTATATGCCAATAAATAAATTGAACACTACAGCCCAAACCACCCATAAATAACACCATAGGGAAAACCAGTCAAGCATTTATCATTTCTTAGTACCAAACAATTAAGAATCTCAAAAGATATAGTGCAGCAACATAAGAAGGCAATCTGGCCAGGAGAGAAAAATCAATAAAATTTCATGCATGCTGTCAAAGTGAGATCAATTGTGCTGCTAGTAGATTTGGGAAATTCACTTTACTTGGCTCATATAAAAAGATCTTCAACTTTGTATTGCTACATTCCCCCCAACAGGAATAGGACTTGGGGATGGACATGTTGCATGATCAAATGACGACCTCCATTCAATTAAAAATTATGATTCCCAAGTTCAAATTCAGATGAACAACCAAAACAATCTCTTTAGAATATAAACCAAAACAATCTCTCTAGAATATAAGACCACTCTACCTAAAAGCAATACTGATACCTTACAGCTGCCATCTCATTAGATGTTTCTTACCTATTCCCACATGGGATTCCAAGATCATACTAACATCATTGGCACCATCACCTATCGACAGTGTTATTGGGCTGCCTTTTAAATTCTTCACCATTCTGACAATCTAAACATTAAATACAAAAGAGGTATAGAAAAGGTTAAAGCTGAAAGTGAGATTGTACTACATTAGGGATAAATGCCTCATTCACACTTGTACATGGAGGCTGCAAACTGAAAGGGTGTTTGTGCGTATATGTACAATCGTAGAATTTTCAGAGGCAGAACACAGCTTTTTAAAAGGTAATACCAAGAAGACTTGACTTGGGGCGGTAAACACACAATACATTATACAGATGATGCATTACAGAATTTTATACCTGAATACTATATAATTTTATTAACCAATGTCACCTCAATAAATTCAATGAAAAAGAAATAAAATGTAATACCAGTGTCCACTTGTTTCTGGTTTTGTGACTATATGAACTGTTAAAATCCCTGCCTCTTACCTATATTAGAGGGCAACATGTTTTCCTCTTTTGTCATTGCTTCATGTGTCCTTTTGGATCAGGTGCTGAATGTGTGACAGTGAAGACCAGAAAGCTGATCTGGGGTACCATGCATAGGGCTACCAGAACAAAAGTGGGAAGTGAAAGAACAATGTTTGGGAAACCTGTCCCTCTCTCCTCCATGCTGACACTCCCACTCCCCCTTGGTGCACCCCAACCCTTATCCCCAGGGACTTATCTAATGTTAAATTCTTGCATTCATCTAGATGCCAACCAAATTTCTCCCACTGCCCAATATGATTTCATCTCTCCTATAGGTAGCTACATTTTAAAAGGCGCAAGATTTTTACAATGTGAAGAGAAACCAGAGTATGGGTAGCTGCATTTTGAAAGGGGACATCTTAAAGGCAGCGAGATTTGCAGAAACTATCAGAGGTATGTGTAAATAGCCTGTCACTATTCCTTGAGTGTCTCTTCAAGGTGTCAGTGAAACAGTGTAGCTCAATGCTGTGTTCATGGTAGGTACTCAATAAAATAAATCTTCTGGACACAGACAATAGAGTGGGGAAGGCAAAAGAGGGGTGGGAGCAGGGAGGAGGGGGATCAATGGGGGGAAATGGGGAGACATCTATAATAATTTCAACAATAAAGATTAAATAAATAAACACTTATATTGCCATGAAAATAAATAAATAAATAAATAAATAAATAAATAAATAAATAAATAAATAAATAAATAAATAAAATAAATCTTCTGGTGGACTTACTTGTAGGAAATGTATTGGGTAAGCAGCTGTCCTCCCATCCTATGTTTTAGATAATTACTGCTTTATGTGTCAACCCTCAAAACCCCTTGGAGTCTAGTAACTTTTAAAGCTTATAAAATCCAGTAGTTAAATAATGCTTTGCAAAAATTCTGTGCTCACAATTGCTTTCAACAGTTAACATACATAAAATATATTTTAAACACAACTAAAGTAATTCAAAATAATTTCTGTAAAGCTAAATCAACTCACAGTGTTTTCTTTAAACAAAATTGTCAGGTTTTATTTAGTATTAAATAGCATACCCCAAAACCCACATCCAATTCAATTTAACACAAAAATTATGTTACTGTGGAATGCCAGCTTTCCTTCCAATCCTTTCCTCTCATCTGGGTTCATTTATAAAACTTTATAAGAATGTCACAAATTATGAGTCAAAGACAAAATTAAAGAACCTAAATTAGCCCTGGCCGGTTTGGCTCAGCGGTTAGAGCGTCGGCCTGCGGTCCGGAGAGACCCGAGTTCGGTTCCCGCTGGGGGCGTGTGCTTTGGTTGCAGTTTGTCCCCGGCCCTGGTTGGTCGTGCGGGTGGCAGCCACTCGATGTGTCCCTTTCACGTCGATGTTTCTCTCTCTCTCTCTTCCTCTCTCTGCCTCCCACTCTATCTGGACAAAAAATGAAAAAATGTCCTCAGGTGAGGATTAAAAAAAAAACAAAAAAAAAAAACCTAAATTAATTTTTTTTTATAGGCTACAGTACTCATTAAACTAATTGTACTTGTTATACTATGTGCAGTAACAACTTGCACCTCAAGGAAGAAAAACTGCAGCCAGGAAAGGCAATGAAATTATCAAAGGTGACAGCTTCTACATGAAAATATAGATTAAAAACAATAAAGCTTGTCCTTGTGGAAAGAAAAGGATATATGGTCATGGACTACAAAATAAGAAAAGATTTATAGATAAACATGAAGTTTTTTTTTCATTGAGCCCCAGGTTATCTGGATTAAGAATTTCTCTTCAACCTCTAGGATAGCTTGATGAAAGAAATCAATTTACCAAAAGCTATTTATTGATCAAATATAACTTCAGATAACTCAATGTGCAAAGCAAAGTACAAATTCCAAAAATGATACAAGGCTTGGTCACCTTAAAAAGCATATGATTAAGTAGTAGAGATAGGGAATGAATACAAGAATATTAGTAATCAGATTAACAATACAAGATAACACTATGCAGTAACCTGTGCAAGGGAATATATAACATTGTCATCTAAGTCATCCACATAACAAGGCCTATGACCTCAGAGAAAGAAGAGGATACTAGCCCTGGCCGGTCTGGCTCAGCGGTTAGAGCGTCGGCCTGCGGTCCAGAGACGCCCGGGTTCGGTTCCCGCTAAGGGCATGTACCTCGGTTGTGGTTTGTCCCCGGCCCTGGTTGGGTCGTGCGGGAGGCAGCCACTCGATGTCACTTTCACGTCGATATTTCTCTCTCTTTCTCTTCCTTTCTCTCCCTCCCACTCTATCTGAACAAAAAATGAAAAAGTGTCCTCGGGTGAGGATAAAAAAAAAAAAAAAAAAAAAAGAAAATTATCTACATGACCATGACAGATGAGTAGATGATAACCCAGAAGTGACTATATTGAGAGAAATAAAACAGAGTGAGAACTGCACCACAGGGGGCTCCATATTCTGGGTGGGAGAATAAGCATGGGGTAAGAAATTCAGACATCAGCCTGGGCAATGCAATAGTCAAAACCCAGGTGAGGAACTTGAGCAACAATGATTATAGGGGGGAAAAAGGGATATTGCCTCTTACTAAAGGGACAGATTTCTATGAATCCTGTTCTGGCAGGATATGCCTCCCCAGCTGGGACTAACCAGGGCTCTGAAGGTTGAATAAAAAACAAGAGCACCTGACTGGTGAGGACGGAGAGTGAGAAGAAAGTAGACAGCGACAATGCACTAAATTAGGATGGGCTGTGTGTGTATGTGTGTGCATGCGTGTGAGTGCGTGTGTGAGGCAGGAGGCAGGCTGTATGTAAAGGAGAAGCCAAAGACAAATCATCCCCTGCATTTAGAGTAAACAGTTGAAAAATTGAAGCAAGACTAACACATATGAAAGAATATTCTACAGTGCATACAGCAGTGAAAAGTTTACAACTGAGACTCTAAAGTTCCTTGAGTACAAGGAAGCAAGGTGAAGCACATCGATGTGGGCTGGAGGAGCTGAAAAGGATAGCGTATGGGAAGTAGCTTTGAGCTGGGTTTTATCATGAGTATAATTTTTGTTAGGCCAAGAGGAATTCCAAGAGAATTACAGATGAGGAGATGATACAAGAAAAACTTGGAAGCTGGCAAGTGCATAGCATGTTGGACACACAAAGGGGAAACAATTCACACTGGATATGAGAGTTGTGATGGACACAAAGTGTGTAGGCACACATTAAGAGCCAACAGGGTGAGCCCTGAGTCCCACATTGAGTCATCTGCCCTTCATCCTAAGAGACTAGGTAACTACTGAAAGTGACTGAGCAAGTATATATGAGAAGTAGTGTTTTAACAAGATTAATTTGTGAGCATGGGGAAAGTGATTAAAGGGAGAGCTGTGGAAGCAAGGAGACCAAATCAAATAATCTCTGTGTAGTCAAAGGGCTTGAAGTAGGCTGGAGGTAAAAGGTTTAAAAAGATGGCACCAAAATGAGAGCTATGACAAAGGGTAGAATCAACAGGACATGGTGCCTATATATGGAGTAAAAGAGAAGAGCAGGGTCAGAGGTAGTTTGGAGACTTAGAAAGCAAAAGAAAAATGGCACTGGTAACAGGAATAATAAAGACATAAAACAAACTGGCCTGAAGGAAAAAATTGTAAGATCTGTTTTGAACGCTAGAATTTAACGTGACAGTGGGGAATCCATATGGAGCTGTTGAGCAGGCAGTCAGAAATATAAGACTTAACGAAAAGGAAAAGTCAAGACCAGAGAAAACTGATAATTAGGAGAACATAGATAAAACAAAATTAAAAGACACTGGACTGTCAAGTAGGGGGGAAAAAAGTCAGAACTGTGTACCATCATGGAAACCAAGGGAGGAGTTTTAAGGAGGCTGTAATTGATAATGTCAACTGCAGTGAAGAACTGAGGAGGAAAATGGAAGACAGCACGATGGATTTGGCCAGGAGGTCATTGTTCTCCTCTAGGTGATCCAACAGAGTAAGATGAGAAGAAAGAATGCATGGGACTAGGGTAGGCAGCAGGCAGCAAACATTCATTAGAGAAGTCTGGAAAGTGAGGAACAGGACAGCCAGCTTGAGGGAACAACAAGGCTAGTTTAATTCAAACTGAAGAGAAGACTCCTGACTTTGACCACAAAGAGGATGAAGCCAGGGAAGATATAATAAGGTAATAATAGCTCTTTGAAGAAGAAACATGTTAAAATAAAAGTGAACATTTGCACAGGTGTATATAGAAGTCCCCGGAATGGAACATTAACTAATATCCAGTTACCTGTGCTTTCTGTAATGGTGCCATCCGGCAGCAGAGCACTGCAGTACACTTCATACAAATCTGTATGAAAATGCTTTTGTAATTGTTAGAACCAGAGTCCTGACCAGAATTTAATATGAGTGACAACGTGGAGCCATCAATGATTAATCCATATTCCTGTTGTTCTGTCCATGCTCTGAAAAAGAAAAAGAATGCTGTGTTTAAATCTATTATACAATTCCATTTAGGAACCTTATTTCTTTTAAACTACAAGGAGGAGGATCGTACGTAAGAGTCATCATCAATTTGATTCCTGAACCTATAAATTCTAAAGAAGCAACTGTCTCTAATAAGGGTATATTAGAGACTTTTAATCACATGTTTAAGACTCAAGCTGCTTATATAGATGACTTTAAGCTCTAAAAGGTGTAAAAACAATGGACATTTAGTGGTCAGGCTCTCTATAAGAAACTGAAGGTGAATTTTGGAAATTATAGATTAGTCAAACTCTGCCAGAAAGACAAACTATTAGTCAACCTAGGAACTACTTAACAATGCAAGGAAAAGACAAAATGGCTTTGGGGTATACAGTCACAGAAGACCTTTTCCTAATAGTTTTGCCTGAATGACATAAACTATTAGTAGACCTGGATTCTCAAATATGGTGGAGTACCTAAAATATATGGTGTTCATTAAAGAATACCATACAATGATATGCGTTCCTTAAATAATTATCATTTTAAACCTGATTAGTGGTTCTCAGACACAGCTTTCCCATTAGAATCATCTGAGCAGCTTTAAAAAATTGCCCATGCCTGAGGACTATCCCCAGACAAATTAAATCAGAGTATCTTGGGCAGGGCTCAGTTATTTATATATATATATATATATATATATATATATATATATATATATATGCATACACACACACATGCGCGCTTTAAAAAGTTGTATAGATGATTCTCATGCATAGCCAAGAAAGAAAAATGTAACCAGTTCCAAGTATTTAAGAAAAACATATGAATGAGGGGGCTGGCTGGTGTGGCTCAGCAGTTGAGCCTCGACCCATGCACCAATAGGTTGCCAGTTCAATTCCCGGTCAGGGCACGTGCCCAGGTTGTGGGCCCAATCCTCAGTGGGGGACATGCAGGAGGCGGCCAATCGATATTCTCTCTCATCGATGTTTCTATCTCTCTCCCTCTCTCTTCCTCAAAGTATTCATTTTAGAGAGAGAGGGAGAGAGAAGAAGGGAGAGGGAGAGAGAGGAAGGGAGAGGGAGAGAGATAGAAACATCAATGAGAGAAACATTGATTAGCCACCTCCTGTATGCCCCCCAATGGGGATCAGGCCCACAACCTGGGCACGTGCCCTGACCAGGAATCGAACTGGCGACCTATTGGTGCATGGGTCGATGCTCAACTGCTGAGCCACACCGGTTGGGCAAGAAAAATTATTTTTTAAAAAGAAAAACATGAGGGGAAAACTTACAACTGAGAAAATTCTACCAATCAACAGGTATTTTTTTTTTTTTACAATGAAGAATAAAACAGTGATTAGTCAATGTTAGCTCAGGAAATCTTGGGTGCCATTTGAGAACCAATGCAGTAAAAGTATTAGAGCTTGATCTCACGATTATATATTCATTTGTGTAACCTGATGCTTCCCAAAGTTTAATGTTTAAAAGAATCTTGCTAAAATTTCTGGAAACCTTGTAGATTCTGATTCAATAAATTTGGGGGTATATCGTAAGATTTTATATTTCTAACAAGCTTCTGGTGATAATGGAGCTGCTGTTCAATGGACCAAACTTTAAGTAGCAAGAGCCTGATATGCCTCATCTATCCTTTATTCCACATTTCTTTGGTGTATAGTGCTAACACCATAATATTTTGTACTTATCCATATTTTGGTTCATAATTTTATGACTTTTTTTTTCACTAATTAAAGAGATATCACTCATGTGTTCTCCTTTTTTGCTCCCCTATCCACAGAGCTGACTTGTGAAAACAGTGGCTCAATAATCAATCAAGCAATATTTGTAAACACCAACTATAACTAGGTCATATAAAAGAATGAAAAGAATTAATTAACTAATCTTTCTTTGGAGAACAGAAAATCTCCTTGGGGTGACAAAAACATATATGATAGACTATACAACCAAAGAAGATATTAAATAGTCACTATCCAGTGATTGGGGCAATAAATACACAGGAAGAACAGTGGGTTCTTTGTGAGGTGTGATATCTAAAATGGAACTTGAAAGAAAGGGCAGAAAGTTGTACAGAGAGAGAATGTATGCTGTGGTGCACTAGGAAAGAAAGTTGAAAATGTCACTTGAGGCCATTGGTCCAAACTGATTCTGTGGGTAATGGAGAACCACTACAGGTTTCTGAGCAGGGATGTGATATAGGCAGTATTTTATATTTAAGGGCCTCTTGTCTGGCAGAGGGGCTTAAGAGATTTGAGGCATAGGTTACTAAAAAAATCTGATGTGGAGCACTAGCGGTGAAAATGAGAACATGAACAAGGTTTGTTGGCTGATCTGAAGTGGAAGGGGCAAAAAGCACAAGCTGGCAGAGGTGATTCTAGGTCTGACACCTACATAACCTGGGGAAAGACTGCATCCATACAACTCTAAACAGATGAGCCAGAAAGATGGAATGCTCTGAGCTGAAAAGTTTTCCATAAGCCCTGGCTTTTATAAAAGTGCCCCAGAGCTGCTGAATGGTGCTATGGACTGAACTGGGTCCCCCACCAAGTCTTATGTTGAAGCCCTAACCTCCAATGTGATGGTATTTGCAGATGGAGCCTTTGGGAGATACTTAGGTTTAAATAAAGTCATGAGGGTGGGGCTTTTATGATAGGATCAGTGTCCTTATAAGAGGAAGAGACACCAGAGCTTCTTTTCCTCTGTGCAATGTAAGGACACAGTAAGAAGGCAAGCTTCCGCAAGCCAGAAAGAGGGACCACACCAGATGTAACAAATTAGTTTCCACTGTATAAGTCACCCAGTCTATGGTATTTTGTTATGGTAGCCCAAACAGACTAAGACAAACAGGCAAGTAAAATTCATGTAATTTGGACTGCCTTTATAAGTACAATTTGCCTAAAGGAAGGAAACATTAATCAAAGGCAATTAATAAAAATCTGTTTATTTTCATTGATGTCCAAATACCAGAACAATAGCTGTTTTAGAATTGGCCATAGCCTCATGAATGTGGGCTATTACTTTTTAAAGTTTGTTTAAACACTAGAGATGAGGATAGTTGTTAAAGATATAGCATGGGCTCTGGAATTGGATAGACTTGTTCCACCCCTTATTAGCTGTGTGATTTTGAATAATTCACTTCATCTCTCTAAGCCTTAGTTTCCCTATCTGTAAAATGAAGAAAATAAGATTGCCTTACTGGGTTGTAGTGAAGATTAAAAGAGGATAATTATATAAAGTGTTTAATATTGTTCCTAGAACAAAGATCATGCTCAAGAAATGAAAAACAGTATTATCTATGGGTCTTTGAATTTAGTGCAAGCACATCCTGTGGCATTCTTGAAGAGGAAATCAATTTGCTTCTGGCCAAGGTAAATTCCAGTAATTGGTTTAGACAAGGCTAAGCCTTAGTCAATGATAACTATAGAAAATATGTCATTGAATTATTATGTATCAGTGGCTTTCCTTGAGATCCTTAGGTTCCACAAGTTCTTCCTAAGCAGCTACTTGAAAGCAAAGTTAAGTGTCCATGTTAACAAGAATTTGGTTCCCTTTGGAATTCTGGGGCATGAAAATCCATAGAGAAAATGGCTCCAGGGTCTCAAAATATATGGAAATTATTATAGAGACCAGTTTTATTACATTCAATTTAAGAAACTGTGAAAAGAAGTATTTGTTCTTAACATGGACCAGGCCAGAATATCAATGCTAAATACCCAGGCCCTAGACACTGAGAAACTGAAATAGTTTTCTAAACCTTGACAAGTGCAGGGTTTTCTTTTCTTTATTTTTATTTTTTGTTAATCCTCACCTGAGGATATTTTTCCATTTAAAAATTATATATACAATTATATATATTAATATATATATAATATAATTATATATATTATATTATATTTATTATATATAATATAATTATATATATATATATATATATATATACACACACACACACACACACACACACATTTTTTTTTTTTTTGGATAGAGTGGAAGGGAGGGAGGGGGAGAGAGAAACATCGATGTGAGAGAGACATATCAATTGGTTGCCTCCGGCATGACCCTAACCGGGGCTGGGGATTGAATCTGGGTCAACACAGGTACGTGCCCTTGACCGGGAATCAAATCCATGACCATTCAGTCCATGGGCCAAGATTTTCTTTTAAACTAAAAGAAAGGTGGAAAATGCCAAATAATTTCAATTGGGCCATTAGCCACATCCTCAGGGAAGGTTTTAATTTACAAGGATAAAATACCTGCAAACAAAGAATAATAAAAAATAGAGCCTTCTCAATAAGCAGCTGTGATTTACATCTGTACCAATGTCTAAATATAAGAAACTGATGCACTTTCTTACTTTTTAAGGCTTCTAGTACTTTTAGGAAATTCATGCAGCAACTTCTTACGGTATTCTATCAATAATTCATGTAATCGATCTTCTTTCCTTTCACTTTCTTTGATGGTTTTTGTGGTAAGTTCCAAGAGCTCGGTGCTGGTTTGGAAAAGGCGGCAGGCATAACAGGTGGATCTGGCTGTCTCCATCTTATCCCCAGTAAGCACCCAGACTTTCAGACCTGCTGCATGCAGAGCTTCAATGGTCTCAGCTGCTTGATCTTGTAGCCTGGGAACACAAAAGAAACTTCGTTATCCTAAAAAATTCCCAGCAGAGATTCTTTAAGAAGGCTTGTTAAAGAGAGTATTTTCACAATTCACAATTTCTGGAGTCTTGACAGGCTTTCACAGTTGGTTTTCTTATGTATATTCTACTCTGAGAGTGTTCTCTCTGGCACAGTTTTACTTATTAAAGGGAATTTCAAACAATGAAGTTTGGAAGAATTCATGACATCTCTTGATATAACTGGTACCCTATAGCCGAACTGAAAATCATCATTCTTAGCTAAAATGTTCAGAAATTCACCAGGCATTCTTATTCATCGTCACTTTAGCATATTGCATTATGTTTTATATGTCACCACACAAATACTTAACATGGTTCAAAACAGAAAGGGCCAAAGATATTCTAATGAGATACTAAGGAAAGCTAGTGAACCCCACCCCATCCCTAAGGAGCTTTAAAAACAGGAAAGTCAACCATCCTGAAAGAGAATTTAAGCATAATCCTGAAAGGCAGGGATAAAAGGAGAATGATACTTTCTTGGAGTTCTTTTGGTAAGAGAATAAAAATTAAGTTAAACTAAATGAATTTAATTAGAATTTTAGTACCTTCCAATGTGGCTGAATATATGTTTGTAACTTTTTGTTTGGTTAAGTCTCACAATTGGCACTTATAATTAAAAAAACAAACAAACAAACAAAAAAACTCCTACAATATTGAGTCTAAACTTTTCAGGAAGATCAATGCTGGAGCCCTACAATTATGTCTGTCAGAGCTCAGACTATAAAGTTAAAGCAACTCATTTTAAAGTATGCAAAAACAAGCTCTAGTCTGTTAAACCATGTTAAAATGAACTCTCATGCTATTTATTCCACCTTGAATTTCCTTTCTGCTCATCTCTGTCAAAATTGTACCCATTCTACCAGGCATCAGCTCAGCTCAAATGATTCTTCCAGCACAAAGCTCCCTACACCTAATAAGACTATTCCATAAATATCTGCATAAATAAATGATGGTTTCAAAAGACCTTAGAGATGACAGATTCATTCTAACTCACAAATATTTAACTTAAAAATCATTCCCATGAATAGTTCAAAATCTGGTGTGTAGACAAAGCAAAATCAAAGATGTTAAAACTTGAGACTGAATTATCAATCTGAACAGATACCACCCCAAATGACTGGTCATTAAAATAACAAGAACATCATTTTCTAGTTACTTGTCTTCCACTGCTGTAGCTCCAATTAAATTCATGTTTGTCTCAATATCATCAAAAACTTTTTCCATTTTTTCTTCTCTGTCTTGTAAGACCATTTTCACCTCTATGAGCTGTCTGTCAATTCTTTCATAATCATCTGGAGCAATTTCTTTGAAGGCTACACAAAGTGTCCGATACCCATCCTAGAAGCAAAGTAAGAGATCTCTAGTTATCCAAATAATAATAGAAAAAGAACCACACTCTCCTTAAATACTCTTGCTTTCCCATATAAAAGAGAAATAAAAGAACAAATTACAACTAAAAAGGTAACATTCAATTGTGTTCAAACTAACAAAATAATTATTTCTGGAGGTAAAAAAAATTTAAAAAAAGCAGAACTCGAAAAGTCCTTAAGCCTCCAAATTCTGAAGAAAAACTGTCCCTAGAATAATGCTTTATAATAAAATAAGGAAAACACTATTACTAAAGCCCCAAATCTAAAAATAGACCATAAAAGAGTGGAAAATGGCGACGGAGTGAATGGAAGCTACACAGACCATCTCCCAGGACCAAACAGGAATTATAACTAAAATAAAGACAAATCATTGGGGAAAACCAACTGAAGAGCATCTGGAGAGAACCCATACAACCAGGGACAGAAATAGGATGCCAAATCAAGCCTGGTAGGAACTGCAGAGGCATATGCGCATGGGCTGGAAGTCCATGGACAACAGCAGAGAGCTGTATTAGCTGAGTGCACTTACCGCTGAGAAAGTGGGGGTTTTAAAAAGCACCATATCAACTACAGCCACTCATCTTGGGCTCCAGCAGAGGGAGGGCAGACTGGACTGCAACTGTGTGGAGAGAGTCCAGGGCTCCTGGCTCAGGAGAGAGCTGGACTGGGTGTTTTGCACTTAATCACTCCCTCACAGGACAGTAGCCATCTTACTCAAAGAGCCTCCTCCCAGAGCCCAGGGGAGAAGCAACGGCCCCTCCCACAGGAATTAACATCGCCAGGCCAGGCCAGAGAAATGCAAATTCAGGCTCACTAACATCAAGTCTGATAGCAAGCAAGTGTCCCATACACTGGAAATCCTCTTAAACCTGAGAGATTTTTCATTCAGCTGAGGGCTACAAATCCAGGCTCATCAAGTAACTGAGATTAATAGCCTCCAGACAAAAAGCTAGAGGATAACTGAACCTTTCCTTGGCTTGCAAATCTACTCAGGAAAGTAAGACTTGACAGAGCCACAACCAGCGGAACACCAACACCCACAAGGAAAATTTGGCATGCTCCAAAATCCACTGAGACAGCCAAAATGGTGAAACAGAAACAAATCCCAAATGAAAGAACAAGATAATTCTGCAGAAGAAATAAATGACAGAATTAAGCAAGATATCAGAGGGAGAGTTCTGAATAATAATCATGAGGAAGCTCAATAGCATGAGTAAAGATATAGAAACATTAAAAACCAACCAATTGGAAATGAAGAATGACATAGCAGAAATAAAGAACACATTGGAAGGAATAACTAGCAGAGTAGAGGAAGCCGAGAAGTGGATCAGTGAATTAGAAGACAGGGTAGAAAAAATCATCCAATCAGAAAACCAAAAAGAAAAACAATTAAAGAACAGAAAGACAGCCTAAGAGAACTATGGGACAACATGAAATGTAACAACATCCACATCATAGGAGTTCTGGAAGAAGAAGAAAATGGGCCAGGGTTAGAGAATGTATCTGAAGAAATAGTGACAGAAAACTTCCTTAGCTTGCTTAAGGAAAAAGGCATACAAGTTCAAGAAGCACAGAGAGCCCCAAGTAAGAAGAACCCAAACAGGCACACACCAAGACACATAGTAGTTAAAATGCCAAAAATTAAAGACAAAGAGAGAATCTTAAAGGCAACAAGAGATAAGCAACAGGTTACTTACAAAGGAACCACCATAAGTCTATCAGCCAACTTCTCAACAGAAACACTACAGGCCAGAAGGGAATGGCATGAAGTATCAAGGTAATGAAAAACAAGGATCTGAATCCAAGACTACTCTATCCAGCAAGGCTATCATTCAAAATAGAAGGTCAAATAAAGACCTTCCTAGACAAAAAAAAAAAAAAAAAAAAAAAAAGGCTAAGGGAATATATTAGTGCCAAACCAGCACTCCAAGAAATGTTAAAAGGAGTGCTGTAATAAGCAGAAGAAATAGAAAGAGTCACATAACCAGAATAAACAAAAATGGCAATTAATAAGTACATATCAATAATAACTTAAATGTAAACGGATTAAATGTTCCAATCAAAAGACACAGAGTAGCTGAATGGATGAAGAAAGCATGACTCGTATATATGCTGTTTACAAGAGACCCACTTCACAATAAAAGACTCACATAGGTTGAAAGTCAAGGGATGGGAAAAAATTTTCCAAGCAAACGAAAAGGAAAAAAAAGCTGGGGTAGCAATACTCATATCTGATAAAATAGACTTCAAAATGAAGACCATAACTAGAGACAAAGAAGGTCACTAGATAATATTAAAAGGATCTATCCAACAGGAGGACATAACCTTGGTAAACATATATGCACCCAACATAGGAGCACCAAAATACATTAAAACAGTTCTGGAGGATTTCAAAGGAGAAATCGACAGCAATACAATCATAGTAGGGGACTTCAACACCCTTCTGACATCACTGGATAGATCCTCTAGACAAAAAATTAACAAGGAAACAGAGACTCTAAATGATGCACTAGATCAAATGGATTTAATAGATACCTACAGAGAATTACACCCCAAAACTGCAGAATTCACATTCTTCTCAAGTGCACATGGGATATTCTTAAAGATAGACCACATGTTAGGACACAAACTAAGTCTCTACAAGTTCAAGAAGATTGAAATCATATCAAACATCTTCTCAGATCACAATGGCATGATATTAGAAATCAATTACAGCAAAACCATTCAAACACATGGAGACTAAATAGCATGTTATTAAACAAGGAATGGGTTACCAAGGAGATCAAGGAAGAAATTAAAAACTTCCTGGAAACCAATGAAAATGAACACACAACACCAAAAATCTATGATCTCACTTATTTGGGGAATATAATGAACAAAATAAGCTGATGAAGAAAATAGACCCAGAGACATAGTAGTACGGTACACACTGACAAACCTCAGAAGAGGGGGGCAGTGGGGATGCAAGAGATAAACCAAAGAACTTATATGCATATATATGTAACCAATGGACATAGACAACATTGCGGGGGGTGGAAGGGCAGGATTGGGAGGAGGGTCAATGGGGGGAAAAGGAGAAATATCTGTAACAAAAATCAATTAATAAAAACAAAAATAGACCATAAAATTAGCTAAAATTCACTTCAACAGATATTTAAATAGCAATCCCATAAACATAGTCATCTCCAGCATTTCTCTATTTCTTGGGGGTATGGGTATAGACTCACCATTGCATTTCGTTCCACATGGGCTTTAGTTGATTCAATGTCATGATTTTGCACCCTGGGGAAAACTGCTGAATCAGCTCCTTTACAAAAGAGAAGTATGTCTCCTAAAATAAAGAACCAAAGTATTTGACTTAGAATTTTAAGACTTGGACTTGGACTTTAGTAGCAGATAACTATTAGGGTGGACACTGCCACCCAGTTGTTATGTATACTGAGCCTGTCTTGCAATGCTCACCCAAAAGGAATGAGACACCTTGACCTTTACACGGTCAGGACAACATTTACCACCTCTTAAGACCCATACAGACACAAGTAATAACTCAGAGTTTACAAATTCACCTTTTTAAAAATATACTTCCTTCTAGTGAATTATGCAAGACTGTGCTTGCGTCAAGAAGTACAACTGAATTATCTTTGAAAATGCTGTCAACCATGGTATAAAGAGCATGTGTGGCACCTACAGATGTCAAGAACCAAACTCAACCTCAAACGAAATAAAATCATTTTGAATAAACTACACAAATTAGCTTTTGAACAGTGGCTTGATGGTTTTTACCAGAAACTTGAGAATAGCTTTGTAGAAAATAGTTGTGAATAGTTTGTACTTGGTAGCACAAGTACAGCTTTATCAGTTCATGCACCCAGGAACGTAGTAACAGTTGAGCATTAAGAAAGGCACTTCAGCCCTACCAGTGTGGCTCAGTCGATTGAGCATCATCCCATGGACTGAGAGGTCGTGGTTCGATTCCCAGTCAGGGCACATGCCCAGATTGTGGGCTCAATTCCCAGTAGGGGGCGTGCAGGAGGCAGCCAATTGATGTTTCTCTCTCACACCAATGTTTCTATCTCTCTCTCCCTTCCTCTCTCTCTAAAAAAATATCAGTAAAAAATATCAATATATTTTTTAAAAAGGTACTTCATCCTTATAAGGCAAAATGCTGAGTCCAACAACTTAAAAAACAGCAATAGTGTTGCTCTGAGGTTAAGGCCCTTGAAAGACCACTTCCCTAGATATCTCACCATTTGCAGTAGAATGCATATGTGCATGGGCACAGGTAAAAACAGCAAGTATTTCAAATGTTAAGTTTTTTTTTTTCTCTCACACATCCAATCTATGTAAAAGTCACAAGGCAAATTATACATTCACGTAATTCAATCATTTTTATGACTTTGTAATCACACTAAAATGTATGAATAAAGTAGGATACATTCCCTCAAGAGTCTGTCAGTATCTTCCCATTCTCACATTCAGGAATTTGCAACAGATTTAACACTAAAAAGTAAATTACTAGGAAATTAATCAAGGATAGATTGTAAAAGCCACCTGGAGACAGACACATATACACAGATACAGAGGCTTCTGAAAACCCACAAATGTAATAGGATTTCTCCCCATGAGTCTTGCTGAATTCAAACAGAAGGCATCTGAATCACCATGGGTCTTCCCAAAGATACAGGGGAACCCTGGAATGATGGTACTGGTCCCCTTGCAAGCAGAGGGCAAGCTTCTTTACTCTAAGAGGCCAGAGTGCTGAAGTAGTATTACAATTCTCTTTCACATTAGGTCGGCCATTAGTTATCTCTGGCTCACTGTCTTCCAGAGAGTATAAAGCAGTGGGGAATGAGGAAGGTCAAGGAGGGATAACCAGCAACTCTCTACACTCAAGGATTTACGGCTAGTAATTGCAAACCCCACAACTGTACTGGGCTGCTGCATGTAGACATTATCGGTGATTGGTCAGTACCCAGAACAAAAAAGTCACTGTTTTAGTTCTTGTTTGCACAACCAGAACCGAGTAGAGTTCAGTTTCCAAGAAAATGCATACACTGTCATACCAGGGGACCTGTCACTGACAATTTGGCAAGCTGAACATATGTGCTTAGTACCTATATAAATACATTAAAGTCTATACAGTCGGCCCTCGTTTATCGTGGTCAATCAGTTCCAGACCCTACCGCGATAAATGAATTTCCGCGAAGTAGGATTCTTTATTTATATACAGTCGTCCCTCGCCACTTCACCACTTCGAGCTTTGACTTTCGGGGCTTCACTCTATCACAGATTTTTCAAATATAGTAAAGCATTGGAAAAAACTGCGATAGCGTGAAGCCACGAAAGTCGAAGAGCGAAGTGGCGAGGGACGACTGCACAAAAGCTACTGCTTTACATGATGTTAGGTAATTATATACCACTACATTTAATGTTTTCTGTCTTGAAATTGTTGATTAACATATAAATCCAAAATGGAAAAAGAGAAAAAGTCAATTTTTTAAAATCCATACCTGCTTGAGTCTTCACAATGACACTCATACGACGGCGGACAGAATCAAAGTTTAAGGTGTGAAGAAGTTCGTACCTTTATGAGAAGAAAAATGAGAAAAATAAAATACCTAGACCACACTAGGAAAAATAAACACAAGAGAAAAATCTTTAGATATTTGAACATCTTAAATGAACAGAGCTCTCCTCTTTGGGTAAGGGGTGCTAGTTATGTGTACAATTGGTGATTTCCATTGTGGTTTTTAAATTTCTCTGCACTTAGATCATGTAGTCAGAGGACACTTGTTGGTAAGGGGTATCTGTACCCTCTCATTATATTACTTAAAATGGTAAGGAGAGAGTGACTACATAGGAATGGGGGACAAAGAGATGTCCCACCAAGCCATATTTCAAGGGGTCTAGAAATAGTCTCACCCTGCCCATTATTTTAATTATCTATGGAATGTCTACTATGTGTCAGGCACAGTGCTCGGTGCTGGAAAATAGACAGGAACCTGCCTGAGTCCTCCCTCAAAGAGCTCCCCATATGATAAGGTAATCAGAGGGTAAAGTAAGAGATGGCTACCTTCCAGTCTGCCAAATACTGTAATAAAGGAACTTATAGGGGAGATGTGCGGGGTGCAGAATGGAGACATCCGAAGGAAGGCTTCCTGGAAACAGTTTTACCTGAGCTGTGTTCTCTAGAAGTGATATGATGAAGAAAGGGTAGCATGGCATTCTGAGTAGGGAAGAGCATATACAAAGGCACAGGGGCATGATAACATATGGACCATGGTGGGGATATAAAGTAGTTCACTAAGGCTTGACATCTAGTTGATAGGGGAATAGTAAGGGTGGTAAGCAGGGGCTGGGAAATGAAAACACTGTGGGCCAGATTTGGGATTTTTATCCTAAGAGCAATACGAATGCATTGAAGTGTTTAAACAGTGGAATGATATGATCAGATTTCTGTGTGGATGGCTGCTATATTAATCACATGAAAGGATGAAGAAGGGTAAAAATAAAAGTTAATTATTTTAAAAATGTGAGAATATATTTTCTTGAAAATAAACAACTTGGATATAAGCATTTGACCTAAAATATTTATCACAAATCTTGTTTTTGATGGGAATGAGGGGGTCATTGTTTGGGGATATGTGTGTGTAAAATATCAATATGTAGCATTTCATTTGGTGTTGGCCAAGATGGGGGCACTGTTGTAAACTGGTTAGAATCTGGACTGATGATGACTCTGGGCTCTTGGCAGTCAGGCGAAAGAGCCTTCCTCTGGCTTCTGAGCACTTCTCCCCAAAGACACACATTGCCCAACCACATCTACATGTATTACAGGTTTGTTAGGTGGGTTTCATGAGATTCTGGGGTTAGAATGTAAGTTAGATAATTAAATTTCAAGTTAAAATAAAGGAATTCAAATTAATCACAGAGCCTAATTCAAATCTGCTATTAAGCCAAAGTGGCTTTGTTTGTTGGGGTCTCTGTAGAAGAAGACACTGATGCATTAGAGTACTTTCCCCGAGGCTCAACCCTGAGCATCTAGAACAAGACAAAGCTTCTAACACCAAAGTGGCCATGACTGGCTGGGCTTGAAATCCAAGAGTTATTGGTTGGGTTCTGGACAGAAGGTTTCATGCATGTTCACGAATTTTTCTTGCAGCATGTGCTGGAGACCTAAAATTGTATTTTAATTTCAGAAAGGAAGTCCAGGCCGATTCTCATTCAGGCTACTGGATCCATATGTGAACCAAAGTGGAATCATTTCCACACCAAATCTCAGTTTCTGTCATTCTATGAAAAATGCCTTTCTCCTCCTCCAACTACATTTACATAAAATTCTGAATGAGGAGAGCAGAGTCCTATACTTAGATGCAATCAGTTTCCTCTGCTGCCCTTACTAGAGTCAATTAAGGTTGACTGTGGGGTTAAGATGTGACAAAAAAATACACAGTGCTACTTACTCTTCTATTTCTTTTCTTTGGTTCTCTACTCTCATATGGCCATTCTGAATTCCTAAAAAAGTGAATCCATACCTGTCAAAAACAATAAGAAAGACATTTGTATATTTCTAAAGAATAATTTTCTTTGCACTGGGGTTACTTGTATTATTTTATGGTTTTCTTCTCTTTCATACAATCTCAATTTATAACTGTATTTGCCTTTACTGGATGATCGCAACACACAACAAATCAATGCCCAGTCACAAACTGTAACCAAAAAAAAGAGTTAATTTGTAATTCCAATTAACACACTGGGTGACCTTTTAGCCACTTAATCATCTTGGGCCTCATGGGTAAAATGGGACTGTCATTACAAAATTACGTCAAAATTGCTAGGAGCACTTCAGAAATAACATGTGTTGTAGTGGCCATTGTTATGATTTGCAAAATATAACATGAACATTTAGACTTCTGGCTGGTATGAATAAACAGTAATGCAAGTTACATCTATGCATTACTATTTTCTTTTTGCTCTTAATTGGTTAGTATTTGGGAATTTTTCATAAACTTTCAGATAAAGGAGCCTGACTTTTATTAAAGAATAAGTATATTTACAAGATAAGGTTATTGAAGCTGTGATTTCACTTCCTCAGGACAAGTACAGGAAGTGCTTCATTTTTTTTTCACTTTTCAAAAATGATAATGTATTTCTCTACAACTTATCTCAGTGTTTTAAAACAGCTTTATTGAGGTATAACTGATACACAAAGAACTGCACATATTTAATGCGTGCAATTTGATGAGTTTGGACACATGCAAACACCCGTGATACCACCACCACAATCAAGGTAAGAGATATACCTGACATCTCTCAGTTTCCTTGTGTCCTTTTGTTTTTTTGTTGTTTGTGGTAAGAATATTTAATGTGAGATCTACCCTCTTAACAAATTTTGAAGTGCTAAAATACTGTATTGTTAACTATAGGTATGGCACTGTAGAGCAAATCTCTAGAACTTACTCATCTAGAATAATGTTAAGTGCTTACTTTTTAGCTCCTTTCACCAAAGCTATTTCATCTGGTGAAGAGGACACATAGGTTACTTCAGCTAATTCTGTAGCTCCATCAACAGCATCATTTGTTTTAATTTCTACAGTATGGCATAAACACAAGGCACGCAGAAAGAGCTCTTCTCGATTCTGTTAAACAGGAGCAAAAAAAATAACTATATTATTTTCACTTTGATCACTTGGTAACTAGTCCATGAACAAAGAAAGAAATTAATGTGAGAGAAAGTTATAACTTCCAGCAAGTTGAGTTAGCAGAAATGTATAAATTCTTAATACTCAAATGAGCTATATATCTTCCTAGTACCTAACAGCACTCCTGGTTCTCAGCTAACATACCGTAGGGGCTGTGTTAACTTATTCAGGTTAGTGTAGCGCCACCTAATACTAAAGCAGTGACTTCTTCATGGCCTAAAAGAGTTCATTCAGTATCTAATTTACAATCTGGCAACACCTCAGGCTCAGGGAGACTCTGGTTCATTTAATGCCTAGACACTCCTGGGACTTGAATGATTTGAATAGATATCATTCTTGGAGAGCAGCTCATATTTTAAAGACAAGGCACAAAACATTATGATCACACAGAAAGGAAAGTGAAAGTTTTACCCAAATGCAATTTCTTATAATTCTCTCTACTTGTTTGAAATTCCAGAGGTGTTAATAAAACAAGAAAGGTGAAATGAGAGAAGAAATAAATGGTTATTCAAAAGTCTGTTACAGGCTAAAATGTTTCATTTCTACTCTGTAGGATTAACACATGCATACATAGATTGATTTTTCAAGATAAAATGGTAATGCAGAAAAATGCAACCTTATCTGCTTTATCAAAATATGTTAAGGGTCCATCAGTTTGAGGGAGTCCATCAGTTTCCTGAGTTACACCTTTATACTTGTGCCCATCTATGCAGCATTCAATGAATTCCATACTGTTTTCAGTAAGTGTTCCAGTTTTATCTGTAAATACATAGTCCACCTAAAAACAAGGACACAAACATACATTTTAAATTTGTTCAGTGTGATTAAGTTTTAGTTCGGTGTAAGGCAGAGCAGCAATTTTCGCATCCATAGAAAATACCTTTTCTAAGCCGTCTTGTCAAAGTCAGATAACTACAGAAGCAATATTGTCAAATAAATGAGAAAGTTTTTTTTTAAATCCTCACCTGAGGATATTTTTTCATTTATCATCAGATAGAGTGGGAGAGAGGGAGTGAAAGAGAGAGGGAGAGAGAGAAACATCAATGTGAGAGAGAGACAAATCGATTGGTTGCCTCCCGCACCACCCGACCAGGCCCGGGGACAAACTGCAACCAAGGTACGTGCCCTGGACTGGAATCGAACCCGTGACTCATTGGTCCTCAGGCCGAGGCTCTAAGCACTGAGCCAAACTGTCCAGGGCAACGAAAGAGTATTTTTAAAGACACAAACCAGTATCACGTGTCTAAGGTAGACTTATTCAAATAGAGAAGATTAATAGGAAGGAAGAACGTGGCTATTTTATCAAAGTAAGAACCCTGCAATTTAACACCTACCCATTTTGATGTAAAGTTACATGAGAAAATCAATTTTCCAAGCGGGAAACAAGATCATACTGACCACTTATTTTATGTGCATATGTGTGTGTGCATGCACACCCCCCTCACACACAAATATATATACATATATTTGATAGGAACCTAAACTAACTGGGATATAATAAAACTTTTCCTTAAAAAGTAAAATATTCTATAAATATACTGGATTGAAGTAAAATGCATTGTTTCTTATAATGTGCATAAGAATTACAGAATATAGATATGACAGGGGAAATAATAGTTAACAAGTTACTTAACTGAGAGAAACAGTAAATCAATAATGATCAAAAACATAATTGAAATGTCTTTCCATGTACTACATATATTTTCAGATATGCCTCAAAAAAGTTTCCAAACTTACCCTGGCTGGAGTGGCTCAGTGGTTAAAGTGTTGGCCCACACACCAAAGGGTCATGGGTTTGACTTCCAATCAAGGGCATGTACCTGGGTTACAGTTCAATCCCCAGCCCCAGGTGGGGCACATGCAGGAGGCAACCAACCAATTGATGTGTCTTTCACATCAATGTTTCTCTCTCTATCCCCTTCCCGCCCTCCCACTCTCTCTAAAAGTTTCCAAACTAAAAAAAAGCAGGGTTTTATGAAAGGGTAAAGTATAATATAAGCATACTTTCAAAAATAATGGAAAAAATAAGCTAGGAAGTAAATTTTCCATGTAAAATAAGCCATTTTGAGCATTTCCATTTTATCTCAGTTTGTATCTCTTCTATTTATAACATCTGGGTTTTGGAAACCCACAATTTTATCTCCTTTTGGCAATTTATGCTTAAATAGTTAAAATTATGGGCTTACAGGAACAAGAATAAGCATGAGATTAAGGTTTCTATTATGTAAGGGAGAAAGAAATGAACTCCAGCAATAGTTGCTTTCTAATTATTTTTCAAAGCTTTCACAATAGCAGCACTGGTACAAATATAGCATTCCAATCTTCCTTTTTTCCCTCTTTACCAGCCAAATTTTAATTTTCTTTTTAAATTAATCCACGTGGTATTATTCCTGTGTTGTTAGATTTTTTCCTAGCTAAATGCAAGTTTTGGGGGCTTTTTTGTTCCCTGATAAAAATGATTACCCTTCATTTTCCCCTAAAGGTTGACCTGGGTTATAGCACCCACTGTACTAGGGTGAACATTAATTAACCCATTAAAATGTATTTTATGAGTGTCAAAGGTGGTAGTTTTAAAAATATAAAGTGCAAATGTTTGCTGATATATAATAGGTTGTGCAGTATGGCTCTGCATACAATTAATCTCACAGATATACACAAACTATACATTAATATAGCAATTATCAAACTGTAGTGTGCATCACATTTACTTGGAGGGCTTGTTAAAACTCAGATCAATGGGCTCTATCCCCAAAGTTTCTAATTCAATAGCTCTGGGGCAGGGTCTGTTCATGTGAATTTCTAATAATTTATCAGGTGATAATAATGCTGCTGGTTCCTGGATCCTATTTTGAGAATCACTGTTCTAATATACACTCTATACTCAGGAAAGGGGGAGGAGAGGATTGGCTGTTATTAAAAAGTATATATTCTTATATTTAAGGGAGATAGAGAACTAGAGTGAGAGCCTGCTGCTTGTCTCTGACTCTCAACAGAATCTTCCTCTTTAGTGGTGGGTTTGAACCAGCTAAAAAGTCCCCTCTCTATCAATAGGCTCAAACCCATCATTTTATGGATAGAAAGCCTAAAGTGAGATAGGTGTTCCAAGGTAGAAAGAACCCTGAACTAAAGGCTGAACACACAAAATTGCTTATTTCATAGTTCAAAACTGGTCAACTATGTTTATATCATTCAACTTAATGGAACACCTGGAATAGAGTCTTGGCTCCAGCACTTACTAAATTCGTGACCTTTGGCAAAATCTATTCCTCTCTCTGAACTTTAAATATTAACCTTAAATAACTAAACCTGCTGCACAAGGCTGTAAATAATACAAAATAAAGCTCAACAGTAAACTGTTTATAAACTATGATGTGTTATAAAGAGGTTGATTGACATCACTATTGACTTGAGCAAAATTACACAGTACTGGACTCTTTCCATCATTCCACATTCCCTAATTTTTCTGAATTATTATGATGACATTGCTAAAGTTAGGTGTGATATGTGTATTTCCCCAACTAAATGGTGAAAAACTTGAGGGTTTCTTGTTTACTTTATAATAGTAACCTCAGTACCAAGAATATATCCTACATAAATTGAAGTTCAATACATACCAAATTGTAGTAATCAGAGTATATACTCAGACACAATATTAAGTATAGCTACAAGACTGGGAGGGGATATAAAGAAGGAGGCTATCATCACAGTTTTTTTTCTTCAAGATAGTTTTAAAAAATTTGGTTGTCTAAAATACTGATGCCTGATTGTAAAAGATCCCATCCTTGTCCAACTGAACTGAATAAGCAGTCTACTTCTTTTTGTTTCTCAAGTCAAACACTGTCCTAAACATTTCTTCCTAGTTTTTTAAAAAATACCAATGTAGGTCATTTTAAAAGAGGTTAAACAGGTGTTGACAATGATGTTGATGAGTAGTATATGACACTGCTTTCAGCAACATAAAAAGCCCTATATATCTTAAATTATGACTTATCAAAGAGGAAACTGGTTATATTTCATTTTGTGTGTACTGTTCCATTGAAAGCTAAATGATCTAAGAAACTATTTCATGACATCTTTGAATTTTCATTCAGGTAGTTTCTACATATATAACCTGATAATAATGGCAAGTTGTTTTTTCACTGTATATATTGAAGTAGTGGTCTGGCTATATTAACTAAATGACAATTATACCGAGAAAAGAAGGGCCCAGCCGGTGTGGCTCAGTGGTTGAGCATCAACCCATGCACTAAGTGGTCGCCGGTCTGATTCCCAGTCAGGGCACATGCCCAGGTTGTGGGCCCCATCCCATGTAGGAGGCAGCCAATCAATGTTTTCTCTCATCGATGTTTCTATCTCTCTCCCCCTCTCCCTTCCTCTCTCTCTAAAATCAATAAAAAAAATAAGAAGGTTTTGGCTGGAGAAAGAAGTGGTGGTGGATGGAATGAAGACCATAGTTTCTTTTCACTGATCAAATTTACCAGATCATTTCCCAAAGCTCCTCTTTATCTTCTGCATTGTGAATACAGTCTAAATGATAGGGACTGCATTCCCATAAGTAACATGGAATCTGCTAAGGTGGAGATCCTAAAGAGATAAAAATCTCATCTAGTGAAACCTGGCCTAGATATCCTGCCTAGCTCTGGTAAGCATTAGGTATCACATGTGGAAAGCTGGGTCTTTTATTTGCAGTCTAGCTAGCTAAGTTGATCTTTGGGTAGGTTAATCTACACAGCCAGGCACTGGATCTACTCAACTAAATCAGCTGCCAGGGAAAAGTTCACCAGAGGTGGCTTTTGTAACTTAATTTTTGTTTTTCATGCAAAAATGCTGCAAATGTATGCCTATTATAGGGACTAGAGTAGTTCTACTCATATATCTCTGATCCTGGATGAAAACTTCCAGTTTAAAAAAGGCTAAGGTCAGAAAACTTCCAGTCAAGATGGCGGTGTAGGTAAACGCAGTATCGCCTCCTCCCACAACCACATCAAAATTATAACTAAACTACAACACAACCATCATTCAGAACCTCCTGAAATCGAGCTGAATGGAAGTCCTACAACTACGAAATTAAAGAAGCAGCCACATATAGACTGGTAGGAGGGGCGGAGGCGCGGATGGGCTGGTCCCACACCCACGTGTGGCGGACAAAATTCAGGAGAATACCTCTGCTGGGAAGGTCCTCCCTGAGGATTGAGGGGTCCCCGTCCCACACCAGGCACCCAGCTCAGGATTCCAGTGCCAGGAAGAGAAGTCCCCAAAACTTCTAGCTAGAAAAACCAGCAGGAACTGAGGCTGAGGTAGGATGAGGCTGCTGGACCCCCAAGCAGCTCCTCTTAAAGGGCCCACACACGAACTTACTAGGACTTGCTTCCTCTGAGCTTGGAGGGGAGGCAGCTTGAGGAGCGCCAGAGACATATAAGGAAGAACTGAGCTGTTTGGCCTTGGGACGAGGGCTGGAGAGGAGGCTTTCTCCTGGACAGATGTGCTGGTGGAGGCTGATGTTCCTTTGGCGAGCCCTTCCTTGGGGCGGCAGACGGCCGCCATATCTGGGACTCCAGCAACCTGGCTCACACTGTTTGCCCCACATTGATGATATCCTGAGGCCCTGCCCCACCCAACCTTCAGGCCCACACAATCTGTTTCCAAAGGCTACCCCAGGATTGGCCTGTCTTGGATCTTGCTTCAGATTTTCCTAAAATCTCTCAAACAAGCTGCATCTGGTCTCAGCGAGCCCCATACCTCTCGTTAAGTGGCCCCAGGCCTGGCACTGGAAGCAGTCAGCGTTGGTTCACAACTTGGCTTTTCCTGGGCACCTCCAAGCCCAGCACAAGAAGCAGCCATCAGCAGATCACTTTGTAGCTTATGCCTGTTGGCCCCAGGCAGAACACAGGCAGTGGCTGACCTTGCCCCAGAGCCAGCACACCCAGTGGACAGCTTCAGACCACATCAAAACACAACCACCCAACCACCTCCACAACTGAGACACTCAATGAACGGACTTAGTGGGTACCAGAACCCTGATAAAGTAAGTCTTGCTCTGTGTGGTGGGCCCCTACACAGCTGATCCTCCAAGGGAGTCAGAGGCCAGTAGTCAGTGGGCACAGCCAGTTCTTGCAGCTGATCAGCCTAAGTAAATCCCTCCCATTGACATGCCAACAGCAATCAAGACTCAATTACAACAGAAGAGTGCACTGTCCACACTAGGGGTGTACCTCGAGGGCCCAGCTGGGGTGATCAGGGAGGCTGTGCCACTGGATCTTACAGAACACCTACAACAACAGGCCACCCTACGAAGCCTAGGAGACATAGCAACTCCACCTAATACATAGAAACAATCACAGGGAAGCAGCCAAAATGAGGAGACAAAGAAACATGTCCCAAATGAAAGAGAAGGACAAAACTCCAGGAAAAGAATTGAACAAAATGGAGATAAGCAATCAATCAGATGTAGAGTTCAAAACACTGGTTATAAGGTTGCTCAAGATACTTGGTGAGACATTCAAGGAACTTAAGGAGACCTCTAAGGAACTTAGTGAGAACAAACATCAACAACATAAAAAAGGACCAGTCAGAAATGAAGGATGCACTAACTGAAATAAAGAATAATTTACAAGGAATCAATAGTAGAGTAGGTAAAGCCAAGAAGCAAACCATCTAATTGGAATATGAGGAAGCAAAAAACACCCAATCAGAACAGCAAAAAGAAAAAAGAATCCAAAAAAATGAGGATAGTGTAAGGAGCCTCTGGGACAACTTCAAGCGTCCCAACATTCACATCATAGGGATGCCAGAAGGAGAAGAGAGAGAACAAGAAATTGAAAACCTATTTGAAACAATAATGACAGAAAACTTCCCTAACTTGGTGAAGGAAACAGACACACAAGTCCAGGAAGCACAGAGAGTTCCAAACAAGATGAACTCAAAGAGGTCCACACCAAGACACATCATCATCAAAATGCCAAAGGTTAAAGACAAAGAGAGAATCTTTAAAGCAGCAAGAGAAAAGCAGTTTGTTACCTACAAAGGATCTCCCATAAGACTGTCAGCTGATTTCTCAAAAGACACTTTGCAGGCCAGAAAGGAGTGGCAAAAGATAATCAAGGTGATGAAAAGCAATGACCTACAACCAAGATTACCCTGTAAAGCTATCATTTAGAGTTGATGGACATATCAAGAGTTTCCCAGAAAAGAAAAAGCTAAAGGCGTTCATCACCACCAAACCAGTATTACATGAAATGTTGAAGGGTCTTCTTGAAGGAGAAGAACAAAAATATAAACAATAAAATGGCAATTAATACGTATCTATCAACCATTGAATCTACAAACAAAATGAGCAAGCAGAACAGAAACAGACTCATAGATACAGAGAACTTAGTGTTGCTTGCCAGATGGGCAGGGGCTGGGGGGATGGGTGAAAAAGATGAAGGAATTAAGAAGTACAAATTGGTTGTTGACTGATGAACCTCAAAGGGAAGGGGGGAGGGAGGGCGGGATGAGATAAACCAAAGAACTTCTATTCATATATGCATAACCAATGGACACCGACAATAGTGTGGGGAAGGCAGGAGTGGGGCAGGATTGGGGAGGAGGTGGTCAATGGGGAAAAAAAGAGGGGAAATCTGTAATATAGTCAATAATAAAGATGAGTTAGAAAAATAAAAAAAATTAAAAAGCTAAGGTCAGCTGTCACAGCTGAAGTCACTTACAAAAGAATCTTATGGGAATATTATCTAAGGGAAAAGCATTCCTTTCTTTTTTTTTTAAATATGTTTTTTAATTTATTTTTTATTGATTTTCTTAGAGAGAGAGGAAGGGAGAGAGTAATACAGACATCGATGTGAGAGAGAAATTGATTGGTTGCCTCCTGCATGTCCCCTACTCTGGATCGAGCCTGCAACCGGGGCATGTGCCCTGACTGGGAATCTAACTGGGACCTCTCAGTCCATGGGATGACGCTCAATCCATTAAGCCACACTGGCCGGGCTCATTCATTCACTTCTTGTTGTATCCTTAGTGACTCAGTATTACTGTGGGATGCAGATTCCACGGTTTGGGATCCTGAAGTCCTGAAGTCAGGTTTCAACAAAATTATATCTGGAGAGTTCTTTCACCCTTGTGACTGTAGTTGTTAATAGGGTACTTTGGTTTAGGTAAAAGCTGTGTAAACAACAGAAATAGAGAGCAGAGGTGGAGGGAGAACAAATTCAGGAAGAGAGTTTTGAGGTATAGATGCAAACTGGCACAATTTAAAACAAGTTTGAGGCCCTGTTCCAGCCACCCAGTTCCATTAACTGAATTAACTGAAATGACAGAAATGACATTTCCACATCCCTGACATTCTAAATATCATGCGAATTAAATGCAGCCAAAATTTTGCCTCAGCTTGTGAAGATCATTACATGATATAGTAAATCCAGACAAAGGGAACAACTCTCTCAATACTGATAAGAAAAGCACCTAGGAAGTCATCACTTGAAGAATTATAGCTACATTGCATTGCACTGGAAAACAAATGCACCTGGGTTGGAAACAAGGTCACAACCTGGACTACATTGATATATGAAGCAAAAAGCATTTTGAGGAGTGCATATCTTCACATTTTCCTTCATTTAAATTTTTGAACTGAAATAAGCAACTGCTTTCTAGATATATTCTATCTGACCAGAAATGTACTAAGAAAATGTCAATTGGACAACTCTGGTCAATCTAGTTTATGGAACAAACTGTATTTATAAAATAGCTTTATTTACTACCTCACATTCTATCCCCAAATGGTTATAGTTGGTGATGATCACTACATGTCTCCTGTTCCAAAGCAATAACCAATAGTCTAACAACATCACTAAGTTTTAAAGAGAATTTCTGTAACATTCAAATTTAGTACATATTGGGATATATCTCAAAAATGCCAGCAAAATAACTGATGTTATAGCTATGAAAACATCATGTCTGTATAAATTTTTTTTCTTTGAATCACACTCCCAAACATGATATTGGTCACATACATTGATAACCTAGACTACAAGAAAAAATATTTTAACTATGTTAATTTATTTTAAGTAAAAATAAATTCTAACCTGACCAAGTTCTTCATTAAGGTCTGATGTGTTAACCAGGGCTCCTTCATTAATTTCTTCATCATAAAAGTCCTTATCCCATGAAATGAAGAAGGAGCCCAAGAATTTCTGCATTTCTACTGTGACATACATGGAGACAGGAATGATAAAGTTGAACAGAACCATAAATGATAGGAAGTCGGTGAACACTTTTAAAACCTAAAACAAAACAAAATAAAAATAGTTCACGCTAATTAGATACACAGTTCCATTAAATACGTGTAATATAAAGAACTAGTGAACTTTCTATCTTTTTATTTCAATCTGAAAGCACTGTTCTTGCTACAATGAAAACACTGCCCAAAGACACTATATCACTGGTCAAAAATATTATCACAGTATGTAAAAACACCCTCAATTTTGTCATTATTCTTCAGTGAATATACCATTTAACTCCATACTTTTTCACTTCCTTAAGTTGTCTGCTCCCCTCAACCCAAGATAAGAATGTAGGAGCAAAGTTTATATGTAGGCATTCATTATGCTCCTTGCATGATATATCACAATCTCATATTATATTAAAATGCCAACTTCTTGCCCCAGTTGTTTAAAACTCTTAAGAGCCCTGGCCGGTTTGGCTCAGCGGTTAGAGCATCGGCCTGCAGTCCGGAGAGACCCGGGTTCGGCTCCCGCTAAGGGCATGTACCTCGGTTGCAGTTTGTTCCCGGCCCTGGTTGGTCGTGCGGGTGGCAGCCACTCGATGTGTCCCTTTCACGTCAATGTTTCTCTCTCTCTCTCTTCCTCTCTCTCCCACCCACTCTATCTGAACAACAACAACAACAAAAAATAAAACTCTTAAGAGCTAAAAACAAGCATAGAAGTCTAAATTAAAACAAACAAAATTCTAACACTCCTTAACTGTTTAATGGTTTAGGGTTACCATACAACCAGGAGAGAACTCAGAAACCAACTAAAGCCATCATTAATCTCAGCAGCATTTCAATAAAAGGTGGTGTGGTAACAAAGTGCTAGAGTTAAAATTTTATAGCATAAAACAAATTACCTTTAAAGTATCCCGCTCTTTCTGGGTCTTTTGGTTATACCAAGGTTCATCATTATATGGGGTACTTTGCCAAACATACTTTAGAATAGTGCATACTGCAGCTTTGGTCAGTAAGATAAATAAATACACAACCAAGAAGAGATTAATAGACCTGAAAAATAAGATGTTATGGACTGAAAAACTATCTAATTACTTAAGATATCAGCTAGGTATAAATTAAACTATTCAGTTTCCTAACTCTTCTCCTGCTATGATGTGTAACAACAGCACAAGCCTCTATGTATGCACAAACCTCGGTTATCACCCCCAAAGCATTATTCTCAAGTGGTAAAATGGAAAAGCCAGTCCTGACCTGTTTGATGGTCACCAATGCTCCCCAAAGTGCAATGGCTGACTACCTTAACACACTATAAAGCAGGGGTGGGGAACCTTTTTTCTGCCAAGGGCCATTTGGATATTTATAACATCATTCGCAAGCCACACAAAATTATCAACTTAAGAATTAGCCTACCGCCCTGGCCGCTTTGAATCAGTGGTTAGAGCATCGGCCAGCGGACCAGAGAGGCTCGGGTTCAGTTCCCACTAAGGGCACATACCTCGGTTGCAGTTTGTCCCCGGCCCCGATTGGGGTTGTGTGGGTGGCAGCCAGTCAATGTGTCTCTCTCACATCGATGTTTCTCTCTCTCTTCCTCTCTCCCTCCCGCTCTGTCTGAAGATGAATGCAAAAATGTCCTCGGGTGAGGATAAAAAAAAAAAAAATTAGCCTACCATATTTGGTCAGAAATTTAATTAACTCACTGTGATGAGTTAATTAACTTAATGTGATGGCTGGAACTGCTTCTCTTTGGCGAGTGTGTGATGTTACCTGGTATTGATTTCACGGGCCTTATATGGCGTATGGGCCAGATGTTCCCCATCCCTGCTATAAAGTGACAGGACAGACACACACACACACACATACACACCAATACCTACTCAATCCTTTGAGTAGATTGTCTCTGTTTCCCTGAATCCTAAAGATTTGGAGTAGAGGGTAGGAAAGCAAATGTGCTATCCTCAAGCTTAATGCAGATTATTTTAGTCTGAAAGCAGAGCTATGAAGAGGGTGCCACTAATGTACTGGATATCCATGCCACTGATAGCTAGGTCCATGTCAGTGGCAACTGGCTTGAAGATCTACCAGGTACCACTTCAACATTTGCCTGGAAACTATTATTTATGTTGTAGAACCCCCTTACATATAGCAACTTTAGGACCACAAACCATTATGCAGAAGCAAATGGAATAAATTTATATTTCAACTAAACTCTGCTTTTAAATAGCTGCGTGAGCTTAGGTAAGTCACTTATCTCTGAGATGATTTTTTCATCTGTAAAGTGAATAGGCTAACAGGAATTACTCCACAGAGCTGCTTAGAGGATTAAACCAAATCAGAAATACAAATCATTGAGCACAGTTTCTGGAACATAAAAAGTATTCAAAAATGGTAGTCGCCGTTATAATTGATGTTTTTTCATTATGGTTCTTACTGGAATTACTGAGAACTACTTCAGCTCTATAAGAACTAAAGAAATTGTGGTGCATACTAACTTTTCAACAGCAGAACGTTTCTGTAATTTCCCTTGGTAGTTCAAAGCCATTTTGGTTTCCATCCCAGTGTAAACAGCAACTCCTAAGGAATAACAGAATAAAATGAAAACTAAGTTACAACCAACTCCCCACCCACCTGGATCTATCGATTTTTTTTCCATCCTATAAAAGTAGGAATTTTAAACCCTCTTCTATTCACCAGTTGATATATCATTTATAGTATAATTTTAATTCTATATAATCTATCATATTTCAAGTTAGTTTGCCACTTATAAATTCCCAAGACCTAAAAATAGGCTTAGATTAAATGGCAGTTATCTGCTATGTTCACTTTTTAATATACACTATTTATCCACAGCCTTTATAAAGCATATTTCTGACAAATATATCTTAAAATTGTTCACCATATATCTTCTTGGTATTTTTTAGTGTAGCTCCTTTCAACAAGAGATTTTCAGGTCCCAAAGACCTAAATGAAAAATGAACACAGTTTATCCAAACAGCCCAATAAATAGAACCATCAACTTTGGGGACACATTCTGCCCACACATCTATGTTCAGAATAAATCTATCTACTTATAGCACATGCTTACCCTTCCCTCTGAAGTTACTTGAGGGTACACCACAGATAAAAGCACAGTACAAGAGTAGCACGCAACACACAGAGGTAAAGAGATGCACAGAGAGATAAAAGGATTGTGAGCCATAGAGACAAGAAAACAAGAACAGAATAAAGCAGCAGACAGCAAGACACAGAAAGAGAAGGTGACAGATTAAAGACTGGGAAAGCAAACATCAAAGTGGGAAAGACACACTGGCATATTTATAGAGAGAAGAGTACAGTCGTCCCTCACCACTTCGCGCTTCGACTTTCGCGGCTTCACTCTATCGCGGTTTTTCAAATATGGTATAGTATACTAAATAAAGAATTCTACTTCACGGAAATTCATTTATCGCAGTAGAGTCTAGAACTGATTAACCGCGATAAACGAGGGCCAACTGTAAATCCGCCTTTGGGAGCTCTGGACAACTGGGTGTTTCTTTTACTTCCTTTTGAGTATGGTATAAAGGCCAAGTGGAAAAGTTGAGGTACTAAATTATAGAAGAGGGAAAAAAAATCCCTTTTTATATAAATTGCTTCATTATAAAGGATTAGCCTTTCATTTTACTTAAGTCCAGGTAATTTTCCCAGCATTTTATCCACTGCTTATACCCTCAATGACTCTCCCTTAAACCACTATTCTCCAGGTATACTTCCAATATTGTCAGCCACTGAACAACCTAGGACAATAAATACAGTGTCTAGAAGAGATTTGGGATTACCAAAGAATCTAGAGCTCTGCAATTCTGGAAACCTTCAGCATCATTTCCAATACCACTCCCCTCCCAGGACACACATAGAGACCCTACCACACAAGAGCCCCTACCAATTACAAGGTTGGTTACTTAGGACCCATTGGTGGGATACTGGCTAGTTATTCCAGATTTATATACCTTCACACCTCTATAAAAAAAGTGTTTGGCTATTTTAATGGGCTTAAAATAGAAATATTCCCCCTCAAAGGACAGATTAAAGGAATAGCAAACTAACCTTGCAACAGCCTCAAGACTATTACTACAGATACTAATTCTCCCAACAAACCTGCAAAAAGAACATAACAGCAAATGAGTTTTCAATATATAGGTAAAATCTATATACCACAAATATGAAAATGGATCAAAATACAAATAATGCAAAAGAGATAAGACTTTGAACTATGAATGCCTATTATATTTCTGAAAAAATAAGAAATAACAGTAACATTTTAATCTAACTCTTAAAATAATATTATTATAAGAATGTAAACACATATTCTAAATTGATTTTCAAGATCTTGGCATTGTGCATGCACATAACATCTCTCTTGTTTATACTTTATATACATAATTGGCTTCTATTATAGATTCATGTGAAGAAAGGTTTCTGGTGCTAACACAACTTTCAAAACCATTATTTAGTTCAGTAGTTCTTTCACTTGAGCATGCATAAGAATCACTGGAGGGCTAATTAAACTACAGACTTCTGGACCCCATCCCCAAGCTTATGATTCAGGTGAGAATTGCATTTCCAACTAGTGCTCAGGTTCCAACTAGTGCTCAGGTGATGCTGATGCTGCTACCATGGCATTAGTTTTAGACAGTGAAGACTTGATTACCATCTTGGAAATTTCCAAACTGTCTTGCAGGTGATCTCATTACTGAGCTTGATCCAATCACTTAATATAGCTAGGCACATGGTATTCTGCATTTCTGAAAAAATGGGGTAAAAAGGCCTAACCCCCTCCTTAACAAGAGTGTTGTGGATATTTTATAATGTGCATTATATTTTTTTCTGAAAAAAATAGAGCTTATTACTGTATTCCAAAATATGAATATCTGCTAATTCATTCATCATTTATCAATTGTGCAAGTATTGTGCTAGGTGCTAGAGATACACTAATAAGTAAGAAAGACATTACTTACCCTAAGACAGACAAATTACCAGGCAATTACAATATAAGTGATTACCACTAGGGTACTGAAAGTACAAAGTATTCTGAAGTCACATATCAAGGGCACTCAATCTAGTCTAGAGAATTAGGAATAACCTTCCCTGACCTAAAATTCTCCTTCATATTTAAGGTAACTGAAAAATTTAGGAGTTGCTCTATAAATATGCAAGCATGTATATTATCCTCTAACTCAGGCAGGATCAGTCAAACCCTTTTCTGTGATTCCATGAGCCTGTTATTCACCTCTATTATCTCACTGTACTGTATGCCTAGCTTTACTGTTTTATCTCCTTTGCGAACTGTGAGCTAAGGCAGGGAATAGCTGTTTTGATTTGTAGTCCTAATTCTTATTATCAAGGTGGATACAGAAGAAGGGAAAGAGGGAAAAAGGAATGGTGAGAAGGAGGGAGGGGCACTGTTCTTGTAGTAGGATGACGATGACTACTGGGAGTTGGTTTAAGCCATATTCAACCATGTGACTTATTATGACCAACAACATTCATTAAGAAGATGGCTGGAATAGGTAATGGATGACATCAGTAATGGTGTAAAATGAAATTAATTGACCCACTTGGGGATAAAACCTGATACTCTACCTTCATTGACACTATGCTATAATCAGCCAAACTGACCAGTCTTAAAAATCAAATTCCAAATTTCTGACAATCCACAATGACTGTAAATCAGCAAATCTACTTCAGAAAGCCTAAGTATAGTAAAACAGAGGACATTACACCATTATACTACTTCCTCCATTTGTCAGTTTACTGTGGACAAAAAAAATGGCCTATTTGCAATATGCAGTTCTTCATGATCATCACATAAAAAGATAGAATGCCCACTAAGTGCATGGCTCAATGTCCTCTTCTCTCTTTGATGTTGGAAGACATATAGAGTGGTTTATTTTTGTTTTAGTTAACTCTGGTTAATGAATGAGTTTGGTAGATCAGCCTTACGGGATAACATCATCTTAAAATTTGATGGACGTGTCATGTTTACAAATAACAAAAATAAAAGAAAAATCACAAGTAAGATGCCCAAAGCCATATAAGTGAACAAGGCTGATATGATTCATTTCCCTGCCAGAAGGAAGGAACAGCTCATAAAAACACAGATGAAAGGAGGCTGGTAAGTGGTGGGTATTTCTTCACAATACTGGTGGCAAAGATAGGTAGAGCCAACAGACAGCAGTAAAATGAAACCAGGTGATGTTTACTTGTAGAGGTCAGGTTGAGGCTGTTCACATTCAATCGCTGCTCGGAGGGTATCAATGGATTCAGCTGTACATAGTGCAATGGTATCACGTACTGCATAATGTGTCTAGACGAAAGCAGAAGAAAAGGCAAAAACAAAAAATATTTCTTTTCATAATCAAACACCCACCTGATTCCAGAACCACAGTATGTTTTAGTTAAGAGGCTTTGGCAGAATAATACAAACATTGATGCACATTTACCACTAAATAAAATTCTTATAATATATTATAATTACAAAGCTATTCCTACAGCAAGGGAATTCCAAAGATAATGAGAAAACTAAAAGGTTTTTCTTGATATTGACAGTAGAGATGATTCCATGTTCAGCATGCATATAATTAATTGAAAATCCCATAAAAAATTAATGCATTTACTTTTACCGAGACCTACAATTTTGCTCACCATAGTGTATAGTGATATAAATATACACATATGAATTGAACATAGCCCTTTTGCTCGTAAGACTGCTAACATCTTGCCAACAGAAAGAAAAAATCATTAATAGTTCCATTACACAAATAGCATAATTAATGATCTTGAGAATGCTCAAACTGGCTACATTTCATATGAGGAGCAGGGAGATGATGTGTCTTGCTTTATTCAGATAGAATATTCTACTAGTGTATATTAGGTACCTGATTTACCCAGAACTAAAGGCAGGCTCCAGTGAACCCATTTATAAATCATCAAAGAAAGGCAGACACAGACTCAAAGACTGTACCACTTATACAGAAGGGAAAGCTTTTGCACGGCCTTCGGGGAATATTATGGAACTTCCTGGGGTATACTAAAAACTATCTCCTAACTTTGAAAACCTATGTACTTTTAGCTGGCTTGATCAGATCAACTTAAAAACTTTTCCCGTATTAGGGAATCTTTAGGTAGATTTCTTGATTTTTACCTCGACATTCCCTCAAATATAAATTTATTTTTGAACAGTTTAAATGGGATTACTTTATCACTATACCCTGAAGCACAAAATATAGTCATCTAAGGCATTTAAGTTCCTTTTTCACATACTGAGTCCTGGTCCTCAACTCCAGATGGAATAAATAAGCAGAGTAAAGCCCTCAAGGATACACACAGAGGTGAGCACATTAGTATCCTTCCTTAAAGGCAGCATGCCCTATGGACCTCTGGACAATGGCCAAGAACTGTCTCTGTCAGACAGTACCAGGGAAGTAATTTATTCTCCAGTTTGAGCAAATTTACTTTAGCAGATTTATAATTTTTCCTAGTTGCAATGAAGTAAATATTTGTCAAACTACACCATAAGGTATTGTTTAAAAAGCAATAAAACTACTCCAGATTAGATTTTCTATATGCCAGGAATAAACATTTTTAAAGAAATTATTCATCACTTTAAAAATAAAAACAGATCAAACTATAAGGTGAGAGTACTTGAAATTATTTTTATATTTAATATAGTTTCAGCCTATGTTTACCTTCATTTTTAAAAGCCTAAATAAAATACTGAGTGGGTTATGTCAATATGAAATGCAAACAGTGACATAAAAAATGTGTTGGCTTTTACTTGGGACATGGATTTTCCTCAGCCAACATCACTCTTTTCCCCAAAGTTGAGAATTTGCTTAGAAGTTCTAAGATAATCACATAAAAGCTGACTTCAAATAAAAAACTTACACAAATAAGATTAAATAAGATAAAAGATTAGGGGGCAGTGGGAAGAAGTATTTAATGATGAACTATCCTGAGCTTAAAATGTTTAAGCAAGGTTTAGTCTTCATTACCTTGCAATTGGATTCCCCATCAAGACTGGCTGTAGTAACATAACAAGTTCCATCACTAGTGCAGGATGACAAAAGAATCAGATCACAGGGAAAGGTTTCATCTGCCTGTACTTCTACTACATCACCAACCTTGAATGGAAAAAAAATATATATATAAATATTCTTAATTCCAAACAAATCATTCATTATATTGCAAATTAAAGTCAAAACAGTAGCAAGAATCCCGAAACACCAATCAGAAAGAATATATGCACCTCTATTTTCACAGCAGTGTACAGCTAAAATCTGGAAACAGTCCAACTACCTATCAGTAGATGAGTGGATAAAAAGGCAGTGGTACATTTACACAATGGAATACTATGCAGCTGTAAAAAAGAAGGAAATCTTACCTTTTATGACAGCATGGATGGACCTGGAGACCATTATGCTAAGTAAACCAGTCAGAGAAAGGCAAATATCACATTATCCCACTTATATGTGGAATCTAATGAACAAGTTAAACTGATGAACAAAATAGGTCCAGAGGCATGGATGCATGGAACAGACTGACAGATCTCAGAGGGGTGGGGGTTGGGGGTTTTAGAAGAGGTTAACCAAATAACTTATATGCATATATACATAGCCCATGGATGCAGGCAACAGTGCAGTAAGGGCCTGTGGTGGCACGGGGACTTCGTGGAAAGGGGCAAAGTGGGGAGAATGGGGGACATCTGTAATACTGTCAACAATAAAAATAGACTTAAAAACTAAAAAGAAAAAAAAAAAGAGTAGCAAGATATCTCTCCTGTTCTGGGGCTTAGAGAGTGTCTCAGCATCCTACTCCACGTGATGAAAGAATATTACGGAACATTCAGAATCCTCTTTAAGATCCTAAGGACTTGTGATGCTTTCAGATTACCTTAGTATTGAACTTTAATCTCTAGTGAATGACTTCAGCACCCAGAGACCCGTTTGCTCTCTGATATTTCTGGCACTGATGTTTGATAAGACAATGATTATTATCAATTCATAAATGAATCAAGAAAAACTACATCTCAACTTGAGAACTTCATGAACACTCGGCAACTATACTCCCACTCTGTATCATGTATATTTTAATATGTTTTGCTTTCAACGTGATAACGGTTTATTATTGTTGGGTGCCAATTCCTTCTTCAGTGCACAGAAAACCTCAGTTAACTACAGGCGCTAATTTTCCTATAACATTTGAGAAAAATTCAAATATGTCATTTCCCAACAATTCATCTGCTATTACAATAATCAATTAATACAGCAATGAGAAACGATTTCCTAAGTTCAAATACCCCAAGCTCAAGTTGAGGAAAAACATGAGAGAAGAAATCATGAACCATTTCTATTGCAGATAATTTAATAATATAGGGAATAAGTCATAATGATTCAAAGGTAGGACTTTTTAACATCACTTTATGTCCCAGCTTTGCCACTTAACTATATGCCCTTGGGTAAGTGCCCTAAATGATTGAAACTACCTCGTAGGACTGATTTGAGCATAAAATGAGGTAGTATTTTGCAAACTCCTGGTATATAGTCACCATCTGATAGGTATTAATTATAATTATTACTAATACCCTGCAACTATTTTACTCCCAATTTTTTTTTTTTTTGGAAAGATGTAGGAAATCATTCAGTCCAGCACTTCCCAACATTTTTCACACCATGGCACATACAGAAAACACTTTTGTACAGCACCCTCAAAAGACGATCCACTTTACGAGATAGTCGATATCTGGCACACCAACCTAGATACATTGGTTGTGAACACTGAACTAAAAAAAACACACCTGCCTCCTACTTGATACACAATTTGGCAGATAAAGATGAGGATTTTAAGACCTATTGGGGAACAATTTTATTTTCTTTGCCAATCTTCATCAGTCGCCAAGAGCAACAGCATCAATAATTGAACTAATTTGTAAATAGCACTTTATTTTGTTGGCTCTATCCTTGTTCAAGTACATAAATTTATGTTGCTTACATCAAACCACAACTGATGTTTAAATACACAAAAGAAAAATAAATGAAAACCCAAAGAATGTTAGAAGGAAACAGTCAAAGGATAGAAGGTGATTCTCAGGCACTGAAAAATAAAAACCACAAACAGAATTTCTTCTACAACGTTTAGGATTTGCTTAGATATTAACTATCAATGTCCCTGTATCTGGAGTGCAAGTTGAGTCCTGGTGAGATGCATATGGGCCAGATCTCAAAGGTCATAGCAGGACAGGCTCAGAGGTTTAGGCCTCACCCTGAAGGCAAAGGGGAACTAGGAAAGGACATTTAAAGAAAGAGAACAACATGGTCCAGTTAGACAATTAACTCTAGGGTTCTGGTTCCATTTAGCAAGTTAAAAACCAGAAGAGAGCAGCACTATTCCTCAATATAAATATTAGAAAATCTACAAAATCATACTTTTTTTAGTTCATCAGAGAGCTGAGGTTGCAAGGCAACCAAGTGAACTGAATTTCAAAGTTTGAAAAGTCCCTCTGAGGAGAGACAACTGTTTCACAATTAATTGACAAAGCACAAGATGAAGAGATGGCTACCATAAATGTACATAAAAAGAAAACAACTAGATTTTAAACCAATTCTAAGAGGCTTGGTAGGAGCTAACATGACGTTAGAATCTCTGCAAACCTGATAGAAAAGAAACAATAACTACTCATTAGTTCTTCTCTACAGGCATCCACTGGGTGCTCATGAGAAAGCAAGAGGGCAGGAGACCTAAAGGAGTCTTCCTCACCAGTACAAGCACACAGGCTGTGATCGACTGTATGCTAGAACAGTGGATCCTTTTCTCATTTGAGGCAAAAGCCATCTGTGTCTAGGTGAAAGGCAAGAAACCCTCCCTGGCATAGTATCAGGGAAATGTCACTACTGCTACAGGTACAGGTAGAAGCAAAAGCCATCTGCTGCTAGGGATGGGACAGAAAACTCAACTCATACTGAGAACTTAGCATTGATAAAAGGCAAAGTTCAGCTGCTATGGGAGGTGGGGTGGGAATACTGAGAAAGTTCCACCCTGGGGTAAAGGTACATAAGGACTGCCTAATATTGAGAGTAGAGCATGAGATCCAAGAAACCACTATGTTCCAAACAGGAGCCTTGCAATGAATAAAAACAAGAAATAGCAATCTACTACTGAGGGAGGAGAAACGGCAGAGAGAGAAGCACCCATTGTGTCTCAGGGATGTAGGACCTGCAGATAGTAGAAGAGGAACACTGAGGAAAACCCTTTGGGGCCCCCAGGCTCCACACAAAGCATAAGGCAATGTCAATTCAGCACTCCAAGAACTTGAAGTCCAGTGGTGTACTGAAATATAAATAGCTACAAACAAAAACTAAAGCCAGTCCAACCCCTGACTAGATTGATGCAACTCCCAACACTACTGGGACAACACAAGAGGCCTCCCCAGTTCATAATATAAATACTGTCTACCTAGGTCTTTAGCATTTTTAATATGCAATGACCAAAATTCTATTTTAAAAAATGAAGACACACAAAACACAAGACAAAAATGATCTATCATTAAGAGATAAAGGAATCAACAGGACCAGCCCCAGAAATGCTCAGATTTTGAAATTATGAAACAAGGATGTAAAAATAGCTATGATTAAGATTTTAAGTACTTAGTGGAAAAGATAGACAAAATACATTTATTTACAGTTGAAGAATTTGGACAGAGATGGAAACTACAAAAACAAACAAACAAATAAAAACAAAACAAACAGCCAAACGGGGAAGTTAGAAATGAAAAACATGGTATCACAGATAAAGATGTCCTTTAATGGGCTTATCAGAAGACTGGATGTAACAAAAGAAATAATCAGTAAATTCTAAAGAAACTCGCCCAGTGTTTCTAATGCCAAAACCCATACTCTTTCCCTTACAAATAGCCGTGATTTTTTACATTTGAATTCTACAAATTCTGTTTCTATTCTCTCTTCTCCTATTGATTCCACCTAGTCTCATAGCATCATATGCTATCTACATGCTGACAAAAATCCAAACTTCTATTTTCATCTAAAACATCTCTGAGCTCTAGTCTTGACAATTCCACCCAGATGTCTAATAGCTATCGTAATATCAACATGGCCAAAACCGAATTCCTAATTTCCCTTCACTTCCATCTGTCCCTAAACCTGCTCTTCTCCATCTTATTTAATAGCACCAGCATTTTGTTTCATAGCATTATTTAAGTCATCCAGTTGCTCAGGCCAAAACCAAGAAAGCTATCTTTATTGTTTTTCTGCTCTGTCTCACTCCCTACATCCAATATATCACTAAATCTCAATGTCCATTAGTTGTAGACAAGTTTCTTAACATCCCTGAGCCTCAGTTTCATCACTGATAATACAAAAAAGGCACATCCTACCTCATAGGACTGTTGAGAATTAGGATTAAATGAGTTAATATAATATAAAAGAGAGTGCCTGGCACATTTACATAATATAAATGTTAACTACTATTTTATTATCATTATTTCTTCTATTATCACCCTAATATAAACTCTTACCATGTTTCACAGTAGCCATCTAACTGGTCTCCCTGATTCAACTTTTGTCACTCTCCAGAGTTGTCTTTTTTTTTTTTTTTTTTTTAAATCAAGTCACTCCCTGGCTTGGAAACTCTTGAAAGAATTATCATTGCACTGAGGATATGGACCAAGTCACTCTCCTGCTCAACAATTAAATATTTGGACACATTTGGTTTATACGCATCTCTTTACACATACAAATACTCCAGAAAACCCTCAGTCAAATAATCAAACAGGATCTCACACAACAGCATCAACTTATTTAATTAAGATTATAGCTGAATGAGGTAAGCCTTAAAGCAATAAAGACTAGTGAAGAGAAGGTGGGATATGGAGGTATTTCTAAGGGAATGGGGGTGATAGCAAAGTCAGAAAGAGAAAATGGGAAATAGGAATCAAATTGGGAGACTTTTACTTGCTTTGCAATTTTACTACATGTCCTGTGAACAACAGATTTACTGCTATGAATAATTTAGGATGCCTTGGTTCTTATGCTGAACAGCAATGCTGAGATTCTACAACTAGTTTGGAAAATTCAGATCCTAACTACTCTAGTTCATCACAGGGTCTTCCCTTCTGGGATGCAGAGAATGGAGGAAAAAAAAATAGAAAAAGAAAGACATTCTTAGCCAAACTCAGGTAACCCTCTCATGTTGTAGCTTTCTTCCCATCATTACTGTAAGATGCAAGACAATTTACCTACCACTGGGGATATGGAGAACTTATATCCATAAATTCCAGGTATTTAATAAACAATTCAGCAGTGATAACACTTGATAAAAGTACAGGAAGTGTAATTTTTATTAATTTTCCCCCAATTTTTGTTATTTTTATGAATTTATATGACAGTCCTAAACCATTCTGGAATGGTTCTTTCTTTTTTTTTTTTTTATCCTCACCCAAGGACATTTTTACATTTATCTTCAGATAGAGCGGGAGGGAGAGAGGGGGGAAGAGAGAGAGAAACATTGATTAGAGAGACACATCGAATGGTTGCCACCCACATGACCCCAACAGGGGCTGGGGACACTGCAACCGAAGTACATGCCCTTAGCAGGAACAGAACCCGGGACTCTCTGGTCCGCGGGCCGATGCTTTGACCACTGAATCAAACCAGCCAGGGCTGGAATGGTTCTTTCATGTGCCTGCTGCACTTTCTGTTCCACCCATCTTCTTCCCTTGTTCCAGGGGATTTGAATTATATTAGCTTTCATATTTTAATCCACATTCACATAGAAATTATTTTTAAGTAATATCTTGCAAGATCAACAAAGTGGACAAACCGTAAGCCAGACTAAGAAAAAAAAAAGAGAAGACATTACAGCTGATGACATGAAATAAAAAGCATAAAAGACTACAAATAATTATACTCCAGTAGGATAACCTAGAAGAACTGGATAAATCCCTCTAACATACAACTCACCAAAACGGAATTATAAAGAAATAAAATATCTGAAAACTGCTGAGGAGATGAAAGCAGGAATCAAAACCTCCCAAAAGAGAAAAGGCCAAGTCCAGATGATTTCATTGGCAAATTCTACCAAACATTTAAAGAATAAAATACGAATCCTTCTAAAACTCTTCTAAAGGATGAAATAGGGTATACTTCCACTTATTCTATGATACCTTAATACCTTTACCAAAAAAAGGCAATAAAAGAAAATCCAACTACAGATCAATATCCTCAATAAATATTGAAGCAAAAATTTTAAACAAAATATTACTAAACCAAATTCAACATCACATTAAAATGATCATATGCCATGACCAAATGGGACTTATCCTTGGGATTCAAGGATATATATATATATATATATATATATATATATATATATATATATATTTTTTTTTTTTTCAATGTAATGCAATACGTAAACAATGGAGAAAACCTACAGGATCACCTCAATTGATGTAGAAAAAGCGTTCAACACCCTTTTCATGATAAAAAAACAGTCAATAACCTAAGAAGAGAAAAAAATGTCCTCAACATCATAAAAGACATATTATGAAAAGCCCACAGCTAACATTATACTCAATGGGGAAAGACTTTTTCTCAAAGTTTTTCCTCTAAGATCAGGAACAGAGCTAGGATGTCTACTCTCAGCACTAAGATTCAACACTTTACTGGAAGTTCTAGCAAGAGCAATTAGACAAGAAAAACAAATAAAATGCATACAAGTTGGAAAAGAAGTAAAAGTATCCAGTTTTGCAGATGATTTGATATTATAGGAAAAAAAAACCCTAAGGATTCCACAAAAAATTTTAGAATTAGTAAACAAATTCAGCAAAGTGTCGAGTGCCAAATTGACACTCAAATATCAGTTGCATTTTTACACACTAACAATGACAAATCCCAAAAGAAAATTAAGAAAACCCATTTACAATAGCATCAAAAGGGATGAAATACTTAGGAATAAATTTAACCAAAGTAGTTAAAGACTTGTACATTGAAAGCTACAAAACACTGCTAAAAGAAGTCAAATATAGTACAAATAGATGGAAAGATACTTCATGCCCATGGACTGAAAAACCTGGTATCATTAAAATGTCTATAATATCCAAAGCAATCTGCAGATTCAGTGGAATTCCTATCAAACTGCCTACGAGATTTTTTTGCAGAAATAGAAAAAAAATCCTAAAATTCATATGAAATCTCAAGGGACTTGAGTCCCTGAAGAACAAAAACTAATTTGGAAAAAAAAATAAAGAACCTAAAATGCTTCACACTCCCAGATTGCAAAACATAATATGAAGAACAGTAATTAAGACTGCAGTACTGGCATACAGACATAATATAGATCAATGAATAGAAACCTGAACAAACCCTTGCATGTATGGTCAAATGATTTTCAACAAGGGTACCAAGACTATGCAATAGGCAAAGGAAAGTCTCTCTTCAACAAATTTTGCTGGAAAAACTGGATATCTCCATGGGAAAAAAAAAGAAGTTGGACTCTTACCTTACACCATATATAAAAATCTCAAAATAAATTAAACAATTAAATGTAAGTCTGGCTGGTGTGGCTCTGTGGTTGAACATCAACCTATGCACCCAGAAGTCACGGGTTTGATTCCCAGTCACAGGGCACATGCCTAGATTTCAGGCTCAATCCCCAATAGGGGCTGTGCAGGACGCAGCCGATTGATGTTTCTCTCTCTCTCTCTCTCCCTCTGCCTTCCTTTCTCTCTTTAAAAAAAAAATCAATAAAAACATATATATATATATATATATATATATATATATATATATATATATATGTATATGTGTGTATGTGTGAGATATATGTATATACACACATACACACAAAGAACTAAATGTAAGACCTAAACCTATTAGACTCCTAGCAGAACGTGAGGGAAAAGCTTCAGGACATTGGATTTGGCAATGATTTCTTGGATAGAACATCAAAAGCACACGAAAACATCAATATTAGTAATGCAAATACATCAAACTTAAAAACTTCTTACCAAAGGACACTATCAACAAAGTAAAAAGACAACATATGGAATGGGAGAAAATATTTGATAAGGGGTTAATAGCCAGAATATATACGAATCTTCCACAACTTAACAACAAATAACTTGATTAAAAAATGGGCAAAGGACTTGAATAGAAATTTCTCCAAAGAAGTCATACAGATGGCCAATAAACACATGAAAAGATGCTCAACATCACTAATCATTAGGGAAATGCAAATCAAAACCAAAATGACATATCATCTCACATCCATCAGGATGGTCATTATCAAAAGAAAGGAAAATAACAGTTTTTGGAGAGGATGTGGGAGAAGTTGAAACCCTGTGCACTCTAGGTACAAATGTAAAATGGTACATCTGTTACGTAAAATTGTATGGAGGTTTCTCAAAAACTGAAAAATAGAATTACCATATGATCCAGAAATTCTATTTCTGGGTATATATCTAACATAATTCAAAGCAGGCTCTTCTGCTAAAAAATATTTTTATTTATTTTTTAATTTTCAATTACAGTTTACTTTCAATATTATTTTGTACTGGTTTCAGGTGTATAGAATAGTGATTAGACAATCATATACTTTACAAAGTGTTCCCCCCGATATTTCCAGTACCAACCTGGTACCATACAGTTTCACAATATAATTTACTATATTCCCTATGCTGTACTTCACACATCCCTGGGACTATTTTGTACCTATCAATTTGTACTTCTTAATCCCATCACCTCTTTTACCTAGTCCCCCTAATCGCTCTCCCCTCTGGTATCCACCAGTCTGCTTTCTATGTTTGAGTCTGTTTCAATATTGTTTATTCATTTAGTTAGTTCTTTAGGTTCTACACGTAAGGGAAATCATATAGTATTTGTCTTTCTCTGACTGACTTATTTCACTATGCATAATACTTTCTAGGTCCATCCATGCTGTTGCAAATAGGAAGATTTTGTTCTTTTTATGGCTCAGTAATATTCCATTGTATATATGTACCACCACTTTTGTTGTAGTTAATCCTCACCTGAGGATATTTTCCATTGACTTTTTAGAGAGAGTGGAAAGAAGGGAGTGAGGTGGAGGAGAAGAGACATAAAAAGAGAGAGAAAGAGAGAGAGAGAGAGAGAAACATCGATGTGACAGACACATTGATTGGCTGCCTCCTGCATGTGCCCCGACCAGGGCAGGGGATTGGACCTGCAACCCAGGTCCATGCCCTTGACCAGGAATCTAACCCATGATGCTTCCATATGCAGGTTGATGCTCTAACCACAGAGCCACACCAGCCAGGTCTGTACCACCACGTTTTTATCTACTTGACTATTAATGGGTACTTTGGTTGCTTCCATATCTTGGTTATTGTAAATAATGCTGCAATGAACATAGGGCTCTGTGTATTCTTTCAAATTAGTGTTTTGGGTTTCTTTGGATATATACCTGGTAGTGGAATTGCTGGATCACAAAGCAGTTCCATTTTTAATTTTTTGAAATGACTCCATACTATTTTCGACAGTGACTGCACCAACCTGCATTCCTACCAACAGCACACGAGGATTCTCTTTTCTCCACATCCTCGCCAACACTTGTTTATTTATTGATGATGGCCATTTTAACAGGTATGAGGTGGTATCTCATTGTGTACAACGTTTTTATCCACTTGTCTTTTGATGGGCACTTGGGTTGCTTCCATATCTTGTCAAAACAGGATCTTAAAGAGTTATTTGTACATGTGTGTTCATCACAGAATTATTCACATAGCCAAGAAGTGGAAGCAACCCAAATATCCAACTACAGATGAACTGATAAAGAAACTGTGCTCACCCAGCCGGTGTGGCTCAGGGCTTGAGCATCGTCCCATGGACTGAGAGGTCCCGGTTAGATTCCTGGTCAGGGTACATGCCCAGGTTGCAGGCTGGATCTCCAGTAGGGGGCGTACAGGAGGCAACCAATCGATGTCTCTCTCACTTTGATGTTTCTATCTCTCTCTCCCTTCTTCTCTCTAGAAAGAAAAGAAAAGAAAAGAAAAGAAAAGAAAAGAAAAGAAAAGAAAAGAAAAGAAAGAAAAAGAGAAACTGTGCTATATGCATACAATCAAATATTATGTAGCCTTAAAAAAAAGAAAATCCTGTCATGCTGCCACGTGGATGAAGCTTGAAGACATTATGCTAAGTGAAATAAGCCAGTTACAAAAGGGCAAATACTGTATGATCCCACTTACAGGAAGTATCTCTCTAAAGTAGTCAGTCATAGAAACAGAAAATAGAAAGGTGTTTACCAAGGGCTGGAGGCAGGGGCAATTAGTGTTTAGTGGGTACAGAGTTTCAGTGTTATGGGATTAAAACGTTTTAGAGATTTGTTGCACAACAATGTGAATGCACTTAACACTACTGAACTGTACACTTAAAATGGTTAAGATGGTAAATTTAATGTGTTCATAGTAATAACAAAAGTAAAAAAATTAAAAATAATAACTTGAGACTAGGATAAAATATTTGCAAAAAACACATCTGATAAAGGACTGCTATCCAAAATATACAAAAATTGTTAACCCTCAACAATAAGAAAATGAACAATCTGATTTAAAAAATGGGCAAAACACCTAGTCACCTCACCAAAGAAAATATTAAGATGACAAGTAAGTATATGAAAAGATGTTCAACACCATGTTATTATATAATTGCAAATTAAAACAAAAATGAGATTCCACTACACACCTATTAGAATTGTTAAAATCCACAAGACTGACAAACCTGGATGTTTATAATAGTTTTATTCACAACTGCCAAAACTTGGAAGCAAGTAAGATGTCCTTCAGTAAGTGAATGGATAAACCAGTACACATGGATAATGCAGTATTATTCAACACTAAAGAAAAATGAGTTCTCAAGTTATGAAAAGACATAAATGAAACTTAAATGTGCATTACTAAGTGAAAGAAGCCAATATGAAAAGGCTACATACTGTATGATTCTAACTATATGAGATTATGGAAAAGGCAAAACTATGGAGACAGTAAAAAGATTAGTGGTAGTCCTGGATTGAAGGAAGGGAGGGAGGGATGTATAGGCAGAGCACAGAGGATAATCAGGGCATTGTAACAATTTGGTATGATAATATAATGGTAGATACATGTCATTTATACATTTATTCAGGTACATAGAATGTACAACACCAAGAGTGAACCCTAATGTAAACTGTAAACTTTGGATGATAATGATGTGTCAATGTAGGTTCATTATTTGTAACAAATGTATCAATCTGGTGGGGATTATTGGTAATAATGGAGGTTTTACCATATGGGGACATGGGGTATGCATGAACTCTGTACTTTCTGTTCAGTTTTGCTGTGAAACTAAGACCGCTCTAAAAAGTAAAGTTTATTATTAATTAAAATAAAATCTGTTGACAACAAAAGTATTATTTGATGTACAGTCGGCCCTCGTTTATCGCAGTGAATCAGTTCCAGACTCTACCACGATAAATGAATTTCCGTGAAGTAGGATTCTGTATTTATATACAGTCGTATACGACTGTAGACAAGTCTAAAATCTTGCTGACAGGAATCTTATGAAGTAATAATAAACAATGATTACTCTGAAAAAATTAAAATGTCTGAGATATTAAAAATAATAACTTTGGAACACTTTCACATTACTGGTAGAATATAAAATGGTAACAATTGTTGTGGAAAACAGTTTGTATTTCATTAAAAATTTAAATATAGAATTACTGTATCACCTAGAAATTCTACTCCTAGATATATACCCAAAAGAACTGAAAACAGGTGTTCAAACAAAAACTTATATATGAATTTTTCATACTAGCAATATTCACAGTAGTCAAAAGATGGAAAAAAAACTAATTTCCATTAACTGATGAATGGATAAACAAACCATGGTATAGCCATAAAATGAAATGTTATTCAGCTGTAAAAACTAATGAAGTATTGATGCATACTACAACAAGAATGAACCTCGGGAACATTACATTAAGTGAGAAGACAGACACAAAAGGCTACACAGTGTATGATTCCTTTTATATGAAATATCTAGAATAGTTAAATCCATAGAGACAGAAAGAAGATTAGTGGTTTCCAGGGACTGAGGGAGGGAGCAATGCGGCATGACTGCTTAATGGCTAATGAGGGTTTCCTTTTGGGGTGATGAAAATGTTCTGGAACTAGAGTGCTGATGGTTGCACAACATTGTGAATATACTAAATGCCACTGAATTAATTGTCCATTTAAAAAAGGTGTTTCCCTGGCTATTGTGGCTCAGTTGAAGTGCTGTCCTGTGCACTGAAGGGTCTCAGGTTCAATTCCTGATCAGGGCACATATCTATGTTATGGGTTCCGTTCCGGGTTGGGGTGTGTGTGGGAGGCAACCAGTCGATGTTTCTCTCTTGCATTGATGTTTCTTTCTCCCCCCCTCCTCTCTCTCTAAAATCAATGAAAACATGTCCTTGGGTAAGGATTAAAAAAAAAAGGTGATTTTTTTTATCAAAATAAAGAAGACTGAACTACAAAAATTAATACCTTGATTTTCTCACTCTCTTTCCTAACACGCTTTGCATTTTCAATAATGTAAACATTTCTCTTGTTGACTTCATTGTCAGCTCTGTGTCTCAGCCAATCCTCATATCCCTAGAAGAATTTAAAAAAAAAAAAACATGATATAATCAAGCGCATGTAAAGTTATTGATTTGCATAACCCCCTCCATGAGTTACCAGCAGATATTTATACTTACACTATTAATTCCAATTCATAATGCTAAAGCGACAACACTGTACATTTTTATAGAAAAATTAAGATATGCTTTCAAAATATCCCTTGGTAAATAGCTTTATTGTATTAAAAGGTTCCTCCATTCTACATTTAAGTATTAATAAAAACACAGGCATTAGAGCCTTAATATTCTTCAACTGTGAAGGACTATGATCTATTCTTCTAATTCTACTCTTATTCAATTTAATGTTAATTTTTTCTACTTTTGAATTTGAAAAAAAAAATTTCTGGGTATTATTTTCTTACAGATTTAACCACTTAAATATATTCTTCTGTGGTAGACTATTGGAGTGATCATCTCTGAGGAAACTGAATTACTCCCAGGGATAGAATAGAAAAGGCAAGGTAGGATTATTTTGGCAGAGAATCCATGAGTAGTTTGCGGGGGTCAACAGTTAAAACTTCTACACTGACTTGGTGATAAAAAATATATATAAATTGGTGTTCATTTTGTAGAATTAAAAGTAATCAGGGAAAGGTCTAATGCAGTGGTTCTCAACCTGTGGGTTGCGACCCCTTTTGGGGTCCAACGACCTTTCACAGGGGTCGCCTAAGACATAACAGTAGCAAAATTACAGTTATGAAGTAGCAACGAAAATAATTTTATGGTTGGGGGTCACCACAACATGAAGAACTGTATTAAAGGGTCGCAGCATTAGGAAGGTTGAGAACCACTGGTCTAATGGCTTATTTCTCTTTGGGCTTTTTATCTGGAGTGTGCTTAAGGCAAAATAAACAAGGAAGGAGGATGTTCAATTGTTTGAGCACAACTTTCTCTCCTTTTTTACATCACTTTCCTTTTTTCTTTATAATTATGTCTGTACCTTTTCAAATATAACTGTTTGAAAAATCCCTTGATTGCTTCCCGTCTTTTTTTCTCAGTTGCTATATTATTTCCTATTCTGTCTCCCTTTATGACAATGTTAGGATATCACTTCAGTGAGGAAAGAAAGGCCCTAACGTGAACTAGTACTGGGAATAAAATGAATCAATAAGAACTTTTGAAACCATACAGTGTATTTTGGGAAGCAGCAATTCGTTAAAGAAAATAATCCTAACAGCCTAAGGGAAAGAACATTTCAAAAGTCTTGATTTAGCAACCAAGAACTTGATAAAATATTCTTGCAGTTCCTGTTAGGCAAGATAGAAGACCAGATAACCTCAAGAGGAAAAGTAACCTTGTTCTCAATACTGTTAAGCAGACCTTTATTTTAGAAACTCTTTGAGACACTGTTAAAAGCACTTCGATAAGTACTGTCTAAAAGTATGTTTGTAATTAGCCCAGTCTTGTGGCTAATTACATGATAAAAATTGTTAACCTACCCCTTTTCCTCCAGTTTATGTTTCCATTTTCAATTACATCAGGAATTTTCCAAAGGTGCTGATACCGTTACAATAATCTGGTTATTATTTAACAGGAAAGGAATGAAGGGGAGACTAAACAATACAGGCATGCCATTTATACAGCTTTGCCAGAAAACTGAAGTTAACACTCCAGGTCTGTTCCCCGAAGATTGATGGGGAAAGGGACTAGACAAAGGCAGTTTAGACACATACCCAGCAAGGACTGAGTGACATGGGAAGGTGCTTACCTGTCTCCCACACCTGGGAGTAAGTCAGTGGTCAGAATAGGCGTGGCCACTGCAATTCCTGCAAAACCTGAATATTTAATCTCCTGAACAAAGGACGGTTCTCTCTCTTTCTCTCTTAGCCCCCTCCCTTGCTGTCTGCACCAGACTCCTGCTTGTGGGGCTCCCACACCCTGAATTCCTCCACGTGGCTTACAGCCATGTGGGACCCATACAATGGACTGATGGACTAAATCTAGCCTGATGCTCTGCCAGACCCAGCTCCACCAAGGACAGGAAACTCTGGACACTGGCCCTACTTCCATTTTTGCTAAACCTACTGCCCTCTTTCCAGGACTGGGTTAAAGGGCATGGGACTTTACAACCCAAGGAATATAACTCCATGCAAATAAACATTATTCATTCTCCCATGCGAGTCTTAGAAAATTCATTTTCTAAAGATATTACAAGAGCCACCCCATTCTCACTAGCAATGGAGAAATCTGGTCCAATGATTTCTCTTATAACAGTACTATCATATAAAATGCTCAAAATACTTCAAAGACATTATAACCATGCAAGAAAGTTCATTTCTTTAATATAACATTTTCTCCTTTCCTTCCTTTTGATTTAAACTGGTCTTGTCCAGCACCCTGATCCACCTGCCTCCTCCTCCCTTGCATGTCCACTACCTTAATCATTAAGCCCTTAGGACAATGAGATTCAAATAATCTTAGGAACAAAGCCGGGTCTGTTGACCCCAGAGACAGAGTTTCAGTCAAATTAGAGATAACATCTAGGCCTTAGTTGTGTTTCAGTTCCAGGCCCAGAAAAGCATCAAAAATCCCCTACCCTAGTGCTGACCAATCAGTAGAGACCACGACCCTGACCACAACCCTAACTCCCTTAGTCACCATGATTAATGATTTTTTCCTGTACAAACCCATTCCTTAGAAGCCATTGGGGAGCCAGGTCTTGGAGCATTAGCTCATCTGTGACTTCAGGTGTAGGCCACTATCTAAAAATAAACTCTTACTTGCTTTGCTGCAAACTCCTGTTCATGTCTTATTGGGCTCTGATGCACTCAGGCAAATGGACTCCTTTAGCTCAGTAACAACATCAGAGAAACACTGTATCTACCCTGGAATGATCACCTCCAGATTTTTTTCATGTGATGGAAATATATTTAAGATATTGTTTTGAGAAGTTTCTGTTACGAGGAAGTGAATAACTTTTCTGATACATATAAGTTCTCAGTTCAAATATTCTTTTTTGTTTCTTTCATAGCATTTCTTAACATTTTTTTAGTTATTCCTTTGTGGCTTTGTTGTTATTGCGTGTCTTTCCTACTAGAATGTCAACTCTATGACTAGAGAGACTATGTCTGTTTCGTATACCTATTGAAAACCAATAGGAACACTAACTCCCTAGTCACCATAATTAATTATTTTACCTCTATACAATCCATCCTCTGGAAGCCATCAGGGAGCCAGGTTTTTGAGCATTAGCTCACCAGCGATTCCAGGCAGGCTACTTCTTAAAAATAAATCCTTACTTTTTTTGCTGCAAGCTCCTGTTCGTGTCTTACTGGCTTTTGATGCACCCAGGCAAATGGACCCCTTTAACCCCTTTAGTCTGGTAACAACATCAGCAATACAAATCGTGGCAGTTGTCAGCTTTGACAAGAAGCATTAAAAGTCTCCTCTACCCAGCACCCCCTTTAGCACCATCAGGAAAGACAACAAAATTAAAGTATTCATGCTCTTGAGTTTGCTGCTATAGGCAAAAAAAAAAAAAAAAAAAAAAAAAGCCCACTAGAATGGAAATTTTTAAGATAGACATACCACAATGAAAAAATTAATGCACATTAAAATTTTACCTTCATTTCCCGACATGAGTTATATCCCCACACAAAAATAGTGAGGAGGAAAGGAGCATGGATACTTTATAATCATTTTAATAGGTTTTCAATAGGAACCAAATACAAGTTAAATCCAGAGATACTGTCCACTTTACATAAATATGATAAATAACCTTTGATAATGAAATTCAAACCAGACAGGAATAAAATACAGACATAATTGTAAATAGGAAATGTACCTGCTTGATGGCTGTAACAGTTATAACAAAGAAAAGTGGAAGTCCACTAGTAACTGGGCTAGTTGGTGTATCTACTGTGACCTAGGTAAAGAAATTAAATTGAAAGCAAAATGAAAATGAGCCAATAACTTACATGCAGCACATACATGTTGCAAAAATTTCAGACAGAATGTAGACAAAACATATTTCAGTAACAGGGTGAATGTTAACATTCATTAAAACAAAAGCAATCCACACAGCAGTTAGTTTAGTTTTCATCCCAGCTTGAATTAACCCCTTTACTAAAATACACCCATTCATTTACCATCTATTTGTTGAGCACCATTCTGTCAGCCCCTGCATTATTATTGGCCAGGCTCTAGAAATGCTGCTTTAAACAGATGAGGAAAAGTTCCTGACCTAATAATATACCTGGCAGCTTACAGGGAAAACCAGCCATTAAACAAATGATACGTTGAGATCTGAAGAGTAAACAGAAGTTAAGTAGATAAAGGTGGGGGGCTTTCCAGGAACAGTAAACAGTGTATGCAACACCCTATGGTAGGAGGGAGCGTGGCACAGGCAAGGATATAAAGGAAGCCATTAACAAAAGCCTATGGTGTAAGACAGGGCTGGAGAGGGAGATGGGCCAGAACAAGCAGGGTCCTTGACACTAGAATTCATTCTTTATCCCACAAACAGTGGGAAATAATTGAAGCTTTTAAGCAGGGAGAGATCACATAAAGAGAACTACATTTTGAAAAGATTCTCACTGCACTGTGGAAAATAGAATGGAAGGAAACAAGAGTGGAGGCAGGGAGTCCATTTAGGAGGCTATTGCTTTAATCTGGATAAAAGATGATGGCTTGGATGAGGGGAGTAGCAGCAGACATGGAAAGATGTTCCAGAGCTTTTGGGAGGCAAAAATGGCAGGATTGGTAAGGAATTTCTTATAAGGGGTGATCAAAGATGTCTTCCAAGTATCTGGTTAACATGGCTGGTGGATGTTGTCATCATTCACTGAAATAGGAAAGAGTGAAAGAGAACTAGATTTGAGGGTCAGAGGACTATCTACCCTCACAATGCATTGACTGTCATCTCTAACCCCCACCCAGACCTGCCCCTGCCACACATGCTGCACTGCAGACACAGGCTTTTATATGGCTCTGTGCCCTCATGCAAAGACTGAGATATCAGTCTCTAATCCTTCAAGGCTCACTTCAGATATCACCTACTCTTTGAAGCCTTTTCAAGCTCCTCTTTGGTAGAAAAAAAAAATCACAACCTCCACTGTATCCCCGTAACATTTTGCTCATGCTACTTTTATGACTTTTACTACATTAAATTAAGTGAATGCATGACTGTTTTTGGCTATAACAAATTCCTTAAGGATAGGAAAGCTATATCTTGATCTTCATTGCATCTGCTAAAATTTTTGTTGTCTGGACTGTTGAATGGCACATAAGAGGTGCTTGCTATATGTTCACTAAATCAAAGTGAAATGCCCTGTACACCAAGTGGAATGACTCTTGTGGACATAATCCTCTATGCAGTTTATGTTATGCTGTTCTATAAGTTATCTTATCATGGGTGTAGGGGAGCCCCTTTTAAAATGGCCCATCATTCAAAATTAAAATTGGTTCTTTCCCATATAACAACCCAGACTGGTTTTAAGTAGCAGGGCTAAACTAAATTACAGTACTATTTAAAGATCAAAAAGGTACTTGAGCAATTTCATTGTGATGTTTCTGCTTCATTTGAAAAATTGAAATGAGAAAAAAAGCACCTTTAATGTAGTAAAATTTTCAGGGGTTGATGTTGGCAAGGGAAAGATTTTAATAGCTTATAGACTTAGAAATGGAAGATGCGCCCTGGTCGGTTTGGCTCAGCGGTTGGAGCGTCGGCCCATGGACCACAGAGTCCTGGGTTTAGTTCTCGCTGAGGGTGCGTACCTCGGTTGCGGTTTATCCCCGGCCCCAGTTCGGGTCGGGTGGGTGGCGACCAGTCGATGTGTCTCTCTCACATCGATGTTTCTCTCTCTCTCTTCCTCCCTCTAAAAAAAAAAAAAAAAAGGAAGATGCAATTTAAAATGTCTAAATACTAGGCTTTAGCCCTTAAAGTAAATGAATAAAGAGCAAAACTGATCATCAGGAAGGTAAGTGATAGATTTTCAATTAAGATAAAACTAGTGCTTAATAAAGTAAACTATTAACCTAAACTATTTTCAATTTTGATATATACCATTGCATTTATGATTTTGAATACATGTCCTTTTAGCATGAACAAAGATATAAAATCCATGAAAAGTTTTTTTAAAATAACAGTCACAACAAGTTTTCTAGTAAAAGTGCTACTTTAGAAATATATAAAATAATAAAACCTTAAAATGTATTATTAGTACTTTAAAAAGTATTATCATAATAAGCCCTGAAGCATCGTTTTAATCACAGGGCATTTTAAGATTAGAAATGGATTGAAAATTTGTTTGAGTAATTAAGTTTCTAAAAGCGGAGAGGCTGTTTATGGAGCTCTTACCTGTACAAGGAAAATTATAAGAAAATAAAAATTTGCTATTCTTCTAAACTGTTCAAACAGATTCTTTGGGAGGAAATTCCAAAGTGTATACTGTAAAGAAGAAAGGAAAAAAATATTTTCAGAAAACAAACTCAAAAAGAAAATCTTAGTAACAATGATTCACATGGGTCCAGATTATTACAACACTTTGAAAACATGTTAAAACCCCAAACTCACACATATGAATATGCATATACTTAGAGGTATGGTAAATAAACTTTTTAGTAATAAAATTTTCACTTTTGACCATTATAATTGGGTCATCTAGTCCCATACCTCTGCCTTCTCTGACCTGATTTAAATTAGGTTTCTTGTTTTGTTCTCTCATATCATCCTACACTTCCTTGATAACACTTGTTGCAGTGAATAATTATACAGTTGTCCTTCGTTTATCATGGTTAAGCCGTTCCAGACTCTAGCGGTTGCACCTGGCATTGAAGGATTTGCGGGGGTGCTCGAATACATAGGCCTACAGTCCATACGTACAGTAATTTTAATCTTAATTGTAATAAAGGGGTGTATAATTGACTCAGACAACCAAGCACGCGCTGTATCATTTTCACTGTCTCCATCAACTTTTTAATGAATATATTTGAAAAAACCGCAATAGAGTGAAGCCGCGGAAGTCGAAGCGCAAAGTGGCGAGGGACGACTGTATATGTGTGCATTTTTAATTAAAATTTTTCCCTCAATACAGAATGAGACAAAGTCAACAATAAATTAGTTGGATAAATGAATGAACAAATTAATTCCTCTAGCTCAGCTAACCTCTGGAGTCTTGATCACAATCACAGATATAACTGTCCCTATCAGTATCTCCCCCCTCCACGACAGCTGAGGTATACACATAACCCTGGATCATAAAGGGCTTTCACTTTAATCAACAACATACCACCCTGGGCTTTTGTAACTGGCAATAGGTCAAGGTTTTAATGCTAAATTGTATATGGGCAGGAGGAGAGACCTCTTGGGCCAGTTATCAAATAACATAGACTTTCTTGCTGATACCTTTAAGCTAAGGCCTGGGTCACTTAAAAATCACCAGAACAAGTTGGATTTTCTAGATGTTTTAATAAAAAAGAGCAGAAACCAATATGAAAGAAATGTTTTTTAAGCTAAAGATCTAAATTTATATTAGAACAGTCTCCATACAAATTATCTCCATAATGTGAGAAAATGTCCATTAAATTAAGTAAGGTAAATGAAAAGCCAAAGTCACAGAACATGACATGGTATGTGGAAATTTACCACTAACCCCACTTTAAAGGACTTATGAGCTCAAAATTCCACAAGGTAATACCAAGAAAATTAAGATAAATGAAGGGAAACATATTCAGTGATGCAGCTGCATTATAACTAACAGACAACCTACAAGGTTTTCCCCCCAAGTTTCAGAATTGCATCAAGGAAGCCCATCCAAAATGAAATGCAGAATTGTGTGTGCATGGATATCAATTGGGAGAAGAAAGTCCACACTTTCATCAAATTCTCAAGGCAGCTTGCAACCAAAAATAAAAGGGATCAAAACCATTGATCCAGTCACTTTGAAATTGATGTAGTCCAGATCAACACCTAACTGTCCCAACAATAGGCTAACAGCTGAACTTCTGGCTTGTTGACCTTCTAATCCGTAACTAAATGGTTTTTAATTAAACAAACACATATTAGGAACTGGTAGAGTCCTCTGACACGTCTTAGCACATAAAAGGAAACATTTATGTTGTTTCTAGGGCCCCACTGTCCCTTTACCACTTTTCTACCTTCCTAAAGAACATGTTCCTTGAGGAACTCGGGTTATTCCCTTTACAGGAAAATTACTGTTATATGACCTTTTCTTTCCTATTTCAGGTCCTGAGCTATTCTGAGCTAAAACAACATAGATATTCCTAGAGGGTATTATGCTAAGTGAAGTAAGTCATACAGAGAAAAACAAATACCATGACTTCAGTTATATGTGCAATCTAAAAAACAAAATAAACTAACAAACAAAACAGAAACAAACTCATAGAAATATAATGTTTAATGGTTGCCATACTGCAAGGGTGTTGGGGGGATAGGGGAAAAGGTAAAAAGGAGGGACATCTGTAATAATTTCAACAATAAAGATAAATTTTAAAAAAGAAGTATAAATTGGTAGTTACAAAATAGTCACAGGGATGTAAAGTACAGCATAGGAGATATAGTCAATAATATTGTAATAACTATGTATGGCGTTAGGTAGATACTGGAAATATCAGGGTATACAGCCACTATGCTGTATACCTGAAACTAATACAAAATAATAATGAATTAAACTATAATTGAAAAAAAATTATGTACAGCATAGGGAATATAATCAATATAATATTATAATAACTATGTATGGTGTCAGTTGGGTACTAGATTTATTGGGGTGATCACTTAGTAAGTTATATGAATGTCTAATCACTATGCTGTACACCTGAAACTAATATAATATTGTATACCAACTGTAAATGAAAAAATAAAAATATTAAAAATAAAAATAAGTAAACTCAAAATTCCAAACAAACAAAGGTCAGAGAGCATATCATAAGTCCCCTTACCACAGGTGCCTAACAAGAAATCTTGATTAAAATTTGTGTGTTGGCCATTTACTCCTTTGCTCCAACATATAGCATACATTATTTCAATGTAGACCAAAAAAAGCCTATGTTTTTAGAGTTATCTGACTAAAATTTAAATTGAATTAAAGCCATCTACACCAAGTTATTCAAATTGACTTGTTTACCTAAACAGTAGTCTCAGACTTAATTGCTACAAACTAATGACAATGTTAATTCACAGGAAGAAAATGTTTATAGTCTTTGTTTCATGAACAATGAGAATGGAGATTACCAGGGGCCATAAGTAAATTGTTGCTCAAAGAAGTAAGTGGATCTTTTATACTACCTTAACATGCAATATAATTAAAAAGCAACACAGGCATTTACAACATGTTTAGAAATGGGTTCTACAAAAATGCCACCTTCCCAAGTAGATACAATGCATTTCATAACAATTTGTAGCAAATTATATAATTGGTACACAAATGTGGCCTTGAAGGATGCAGTTAGGTGTAAGGGGGTATTAAGATGGCAGCAGAACCAAACTGGAATTAAAACTAAATTGGGGAATATTCACCCTGAATTACCAGCTGAAGACTGGTCGAAGAGGAGACCTTTAAAAAAGGAAGGGCAGAAACCACCTCAAGACTGGTAGGAAAGGTGAGGTTGCAAGAGGAACTGGCCCAGCTCCCTGGAGAGGCAGGCCAAGGATAAGGAGGGTTCCCTGAAGAGGAGAGAGGCCTGGACCCCAGGCAGGGCACCCCAGCTGGGACAGCCAGAGCTGTCAACATCCACCCACACAGCAACCAGCCACTTGGCTTCTACCCATCAGGGAAATGAGGCTCCTGGAGACAAAGCCACTTTTTTTTAAAGGGACGGGTCACAGGATTTTCATTCCCAACCACTAAACATAGGTTTCAGGGGAGGTAGGGAGATGTGGGCTGGAGTTGCCTGAGGAGAGACATGGGTGGAAGGAGTTGGGAAAGATAGGGGGATGGTGGCTGCTGGGATACTTGTGCTGGGTCATCCGACCCCATATCTCAGCAGCCAGTTTTCCTGAGTGGCACAGCCCCTCCCAACAGCAGAAGCCTATGGAAAGGCAAATACCCAGCTCCCCAGGATACAGCTAGCCCCACATTAAGGAATACCACTTGCCCCACCCTCTGGTATCCAGCACACCCCACCCTGCATCTCAACCCCTGTGGAGGAGGCGGCAGTCTCAGGGTGTTCAGTGACTGCCTTTGGAGGGGGCCATACCCTCCACATTACTGGGAACCTGTCTGGTGCTTCCTTCTCACAGGAGAGCTGATAGAAACTCCTGGCTTCCAGCAGACCCCACTGCCCTGCCTAAGAGGGGCTACACTCTACCGAGGTCAGGGAAACATTCCGGGACAGACTCAATCGAGTGATTCTTGGATGGGGGACAAAGCCCCCATCTTTCATGAAGTCTGAAGATTTGCTGACCCACCTCAGGGCCCAGTGCTGTGAAAAAGCTGGCCTACAAGCTCAGCTTGGCCCCTCCAGTGGGGAGCAAAGCCCAGTAGAGGTAGCCACAAGCTATGGATCTCTTGAAGCTTCAAAAAGGGTGCTGAGAGACAAATGTGGACAGCTTCTGATATGTGCTAGCACAAAAGTATCTCCCGGGAGGACTGAAACTGGCATACCAAAACAGTAGCTTCAGATAACGTAAGAGCAAGATTCAAAGGGAAATCCTAGCAGGTACTAAAATCTGCTGAAATGAACTTCCCCCATTATTCTCTTTCTTTTTTATTGCTTTGGTATTATTATTATTTTTTCCTCACTTTTCTCTATTGTTCCTTTCACATCTCTTAGTTGCCTCTTTCCTTTTCATAATCTTTTCTTTCACTTTATATTTGATTCTCTTGTTTCTATATTTTCATAATTTTTTTTCTTCTTTTATTTTTTACGGTATTCCTTTGCCTATTCCTTATTCTTTTCTTTCCTTCTTTCTTTCCAGGATCTTTTTTTCTTCTTGTTTTCTCGTCTAGTATTATTATTTTTATTTTAATATTATTATTGTTTTCTCATTTTCTTCAGTTTTTCTTGTTCTCCTTCCTCTTTCCTAATACTCTTTTCTTTTGAGGTTGTGTTTGCGGTTGTACTTGGGTTCTTTTGTAGGTTTTTGTTTTGTTTTGTCTTGTCAACACCTGTACAACAGCTCACACGATGTGGTTGCGGTTAAGCTTCACAGGTAGCCAGGCTGAGGGATCGAGGAGATCTCACCCACAAATGGGAAAACAACAATCAAGACACAACTACAACAAGAAAGCCCAAATAACACACAAAAGGGACACTCATAGAGCATCCAGATCTGGGGTTCAAGGAGACTGCACTACTGGTCCAACAGAACATTTACTCCAAAAGGCCACCTGATGAAAACTGGGAGTCAGAGCATGTTTATATAATACATAGAAAAAACACAAAGGGACAATTAAAATGGGAAGACATAGAAACAACCACAAAGGAAGGAGAGGAGGTATCTCCAGAAAAAGAGCAAATGAGATGAGGTAAGCAATGTATCAGACATAGAGTTCAGAGTAATGGTTCGAAGGATGCTCAAGGAACTTGGTAAGAAACACAAGAAACTTAATGGGAATTACAAGGACATTAGTGGAAAGTACAACAGCAAGTAAAATGATATAGAAACCATGAATAAGAACCAGTTGAAAATAAAAATACTATATCTGACATCAAGAATATACTGCAAATAATTAAAAGCAGGCATGTTGAAGCAGAGGTTCAAATCAATGATTTGGAAGACAACATAGGAAAAAAAATTAGAGCAGCAAAAAACAAACAAACAAACAAACAAACAAAAAAACAAAGAGAATGAGGAGAGTTTAAGGGAACTTTGGGACAAAATGAAATGGAACAACATTCGCATAATAGGGGTACCAGAAGCAGAAGAAAATCAGCAACGGATAATCTTTTTTCTGTCATTATTTCTTCAAAATCTTTTTTGAAATAATGACAGAAATCTTCCGTAACCTGGTAGAAGGAAAACCACACAAGTTCAGGAAGCAAAGAGAGTCCCAATAAAGATGAACAAAAAGACACCCACACCAAGACATCATAAGACAAAGAGAGAATCTTAAGGGCAGCAAGAGAGAGACAGTCAGTTACCTATAAGGGATAGCCCATAGGCTGTCAGCTGATTTCACAACAGACACACTACAGGTCAGAAGGAATGGCATGAAGTATTCAAAGTAATGAAAAACAAGGATCTGAAATCAAGACTACTCTATCCAGTAGGCTACCATTAAAATGGAAGGTTAAATAAAGAGCTTCCCAGACCAAAAGAAAAATAGGCTACAGGAATATATTACCACCAAACCAGCATTAAAAGGAATGCTAAATGGAGTGCTGTAAGAAGAAGAACTACAGAGAGAGGAGAACATGGGTATAAAGAATAAAAGTGGCAACAAACAAGTACTTATCAATGATAACTTTAAATGTAAATGGTTTAAATGCAGCAGTCAAAAGACACATGGATAGGAAAGATGGCAGTGGGCAGGACCAGAGCAAGGGTGAGTATGTGAGAGTGTGAGTGAGTTTGAGTGTATGTGAGTGTGGACAAACAACCTTGAGCAGTGCAGAAATGTGGGACAAAGGGTTCCTGTGCTCTGGACAGGGAGCAGCTGGCTACCACGATAAGCAGTTTGTCAGGGTGCTTCTCCCTGAGTATCTGGAAGGCCCCGCAATTTTAGAAGATCCCTAGTCTTCTCTGGGAGGAGGCAATGGGGAGCAGCTACAGCCAAGCAACCTGAGTTCACCAGTGCGCCTTGCACCATCGGACCAGTGGACCCTGCTGTGTCAACGTGGATGAGCACACAGTAGCGATGCTGTCAAGGTGCCTGCTGCAGTAGCAGCAACCAGCTGGGAGCTGAGCACCATCCCCCACAACAGCAGCCTGATCACAGCTGAGCACAACCCCCAGCAGAAGTAGCACCAGCTTGGGAGCCCAGCACCTCCCAAACAGCAGCAGTGACTGGGTGGGAGTAGAGCCCCACCCCCAACAGCAGCTGAGGCTCGGGAGCCTAGACACACCTCCAGTAGCAGAGGCTCAGGAGAGGACATCCATCCCCAGGAAGTAGCAATACAGATCGGCAGATGAGACCCATCCCCAGCAGCATCAGCAGAGGCTGATCAGGAGCAGTGCCCCAGCCAAAGCAGCAGCAAGGCTCCAGCAGCCAAGATCCGCCCCTGACAACTGCAGCAGTGGATTTGGAGTGCAGCCTCTCCCCCAGCAGCAGCAAAATCCTGGGAGCTGAGCATCCTAAGCCCCCAATAGCAGCAGAAGATTGGGAGCTGAGAGCACCCCCTGGCAACAGCAGCAGCAATAGCAGCACAAACCAGGAGCTGACATTCGCCCCCAGCAGCATCAGCAGCAGTTGATCAGGACCTGAGCCCCACCAGGCAACAGCGCACCCCATCAGTCTCCAGTGGGACCCATGCACCCCATAAACACACCAGAGGGACCCATGCACCCCAGCAAGTCACCAGCAGGACCCACGCATCCCAGGATTGCACTGGCAGAAGCCACACGCAAGAGCAGCGCACCAGCTGGACCCAAAGGCCCCAGAAGTGCACGGGCTGGACCCATACACCGCAACAGGACAACGGCTAAACCCATGCGCACCAGTAGTGCATTGGCTGGACCCACGCACCCCAGCAGCAACTACCACGACAGACCAATACCAGCCACCAGTTGTCTATCCTTCAGGACACACAGCAGGCAAGACATGCCACACACCAAATCAGTATTGGAGGCACAGCAGCCTTATTTGATACACACCAACCTGCCTTCACATCCCAACATCCCTCACCGGGTCTAGACTACCAGACTACTAAAATGGTGAGACAAAGAAACAACACTCAAATGAAAGAAAAGGAGGAATCGCCAGAAAAGGAACTACATGAAATGGAAAAAAGCAATTTGCCTGATAAAAGAATTCAAAGCAATGATTTTAAGGGTGATCAAAAAACTTAGTGAGAATGACAGGCAACTTAATGAGAATTAGAAAGAGCTCAGTGGGAACTATGTCATCTTAAAAAAAAACAGGTAGAAGCTATAAAAAAACCAAGAGGAAATAAAGAATGATGTAGCTGATATGAAAAATACCGTAGAAGGATTCAATAGTAGATAAGAAGTTGAAGACAAAATCAGCGAGTAAGAGCAGGTAGAAAAAAACATCCAAATGGAGAAGCAAATGGAAAAAAAAAATGAAAAATCAGGAAGACAGTTTAAGGGAGCTTTGGGACAATACAAAACATAACAACATTCGCATTATAGGGGTACCAGAAGGAGAAGAATCAGAGAAAGGAATACAGAACCTGTTTGAAGAAATAATGACAGAAAATTTCCCTAAACTGGTGAAGGAAAAAGTCACTCAAGTCCAGGAAACACACAGAATCCCAAGCAAGATGAATCCCAGAAGACCCACAGCTAGACACATCATAATAAAAATGGCAAACATTAAAGACAAAGAAAGAATCTTAAAGGAAGCAAGAGACAGACAGAAAGTTACCTACAAGGGAGTTCCCATTAGACTGTCAGCTGATTTCTCAATAGAAACGCTGCAGGCCAGAAGGGAGTGGCATGAAGTGTACAAAGTACTACAAGGCAAGGGTCTGAATCCAAGACTACTCTATCCAGCAAGGCTATCATTCAAAACTGAAGGAGAAATAAAGAGCTTCACGGATAAAAAAAAAAGCTAAAGGAATTTACCACCACCAAACCAGAACAGCAAGAAATGCGAAAGGGACTGTTGTAAGAAGAAGAAGAAATATATATAGAGAGAGGAACACAGGCATAAAATAAAAAATGGCAACTAATAAGTATCTATCAATAATAACCTTAAATGTAAATGGCTTAAATGCTCCAATCAAAAGACATAGGGCAGCTAATGGGATAAGAAAACACAACCCATATATATGCTGTCTACAAGAGACCCACCTCACAAAAAAAGACACACAGGATGAAAGTCAAGGGATGGAAAAAAATTATCAAGGCAAATGGAAATGAAAAAAAAAAAGAGCTGGTGTAGCAATACTCGTATCTCATAAGATAGACTTCCAAACAAGGCCATAATAAGAGACAAAGAAGGTCACTACATAATATTAAAAGGATCAATCCAACAAGAGGATATAACCCAAGTAAACATATATGCACCAAATGCAGGAGCAACAAAATATATTTAAAAACTTCTGGAGGACTTCAAGGGAGAGATCAATAGCAATACAATCATAGTAGGTGACGGTAACACCCACTGAAACCACTAGATAGATATTCTAGACAAAAAATTAACAAGGACATAGAGTCCTTAACAGACGAACTAGAGCAGTTGGAATTAATTAATATTTACAGGACATTTCACCCCAAAGTTGCAGAATATATATTATTCTCAAGTGCACACGGGACCTTCTTGAAGATAAACCACTAGTAAGGACACAGAGTAAGTCTCTACAAATTCAAGAAGATTGAAATCATATCAAGCAACTTCTCAGATCATTATGGCATGAAATTAGAAATCAATTACAGCAAAAACATTCAAACACATGGAGGCTAAATAGCATGTTATTAAAGAACCAATGGGTTACCAAGGAGATCAAGGAAGAAATTTAAAACTTCCTGAAAACCAATGAAAATGAACACACAACAACACAAAATCTATGGGACACAGCGAAAGCAGTCTTGAGAGGGAAGGTCATAGCACTACAGGCCTACCTCAAGAAACAAGAAAATTTCCTAATTGACTATCTAACCCTACAACTTAAAAAACTAAAAAGCAAACAAAAAGAAAAACCCATAGCAGTAGAAGGAAAGAAATAGTAAAGGTCAGAGCAGAAATAATGTAATCAGGAAACTCTCCTGGACGGCTTCACGAGGAAGTTTTACCAAACATTCAAAGAAGATGTAACACCCATTGTCCTCAAATCATTCCAAAAAATCCTAAAAGATGGAAAACTTCCAAACTCATTGTTTGAGGCCAGCATAATTCTAATTCCAAAACCTGATAAAGACACCAAAAAGAAAGATACACTACATAAACAAAATGAAAGATAAAAACCATATGATTATATCAATAGATGCTGAAAAAGCATTCGACAAAATCCAGCACCCATTTCTGATAAAAATGTTCAGCACTGTGGGAATAGAGGGATCATACCTTGACATAATAAAGGCCATATATGAAAAGCCTAGAGCCAACATCATACTCAACGGGCAAAAACTAAAAGCATTTCCCTGAAGAACAGAAACAAGACAGGGATGCCCACTTTCACCACTCTTATTTAACATAGTTCTGGTACTCTTAGCCACAGCAATTAGACATGAAGAAAAAATAAAAGGGATCCAAATTGGAAAGGAGGAAGTGAAACTGTCATTATTTGCAGAAGACATGATATTGTACATAGAAAACCCTAAAGACTCCATCAAAACTCTACTATATCTAATAAATGAATTTGGCAAAGTAGCAGGATACAAAATTAATGTCAAGAAATTGACGGCATTCTTATACATCAACAATGAACTCACAGAAAGAGAAACTAAAAAAAAAAAAAAGAATCCCATTTACCATTGCAACAAAAAAATTAAGATACCAAGGAATAAATTTAACCAAGGAAGTAAAGGACCTATTCGCAGAAAACTACAGATCTTTGAAAAAAGAAATAGAGGAAGGTATAAAAAGTGGAGGCACATACCTTGTTCATGGATTGGAAGAATTAACATCATTAAAATGTCCATATTACCCAAAGCAATCTATAGATTCAATGCAATCACCATTAAAATACCAACGATATATTTCATGGGACTAGAATAAATACTCCAAAAGTTTATATGGAACAAACAAGACCCCAATAGCCACAGCAATCTTGGAAAAAAAAAAAAAAAACAAAGTAGGAGGGATCACAATTCCGGATATCAGGTTATACTACAAAGCCATTGTAATCAAAACAGCCTAGTACTGGCACAAGAACAGGCATATAGAGCAATGGAAGAGAACAGAGAACCCAGAGATTGACCCAAGTCATTATGCTCAATTAAATTTTGACAAAGGTGGCAAGAGCATACAATGGAGTAAAGACATCTTCTTCAATAAATGGTGTTGGCAAAATTGAACAGCTACATGCAAAAAAATTAAGCTAGACCACCAACATACACCATACACAAGAATAAACTGAAAATAGATAAAAGACTTAAGTGTGATGCGTGAATCCATAAAAATTCTAGAAGAAAATGTAAGCATTAAAATTTCAGACACCACACGCAGCAAAATTTTCACTGATACAATGCCTAAGGCAAGAGAAACAAAGGAAAAAATGAACACATGGGACTACATCAAACTAAAAAGCTTCTGCACAGCAAAAGAAACAACCATCAAAATGGAAAGGGAACCCATTACATGGGAGAGCATAACAGCCATTGATAAGGGGATAATTTCCAAAATGTATAGAGTACTCATACAACTCAACAAAAGGAAGACAAAGAACCCAATGAAAAAATGGGCAGAGAACCTAAATAGACACCTCTCCAAACAGCACATACAAATGGCCAAGAGACATATGAAAAAATGCTCAATACTACTAATCTTCAGAGAGATGCAAATTAAATCGACTATGAGGTATCATCTCACACCTGCCAGAATAGCTGCCATCAACAAATCATCAAAAAGCAAATGCTGGCAAGAGTGTGGAGAAAAGGGGACTCTACTACACTGCTGTTAGGAATGCAGACTGGTACACCCACTATAGAAAATGTGGTGTTACCTCAAAAAAATTAAAAATTGACCTGCCATTTGACCGAGTGATTCCACTTCTAGGAATATCCTCTAAGAAGCCTGAAACACTAATCAGAAAGAATATATGTACCCCTATGTTCATAACAGCATGATTTATAATTGCTAAGATCTGGAAAAAGCCCAAGTGTCCATCAATAGATGAGTGGATAAAACAGCTGTGGTACATATACACAATGGAATACTACGTAGCTATAAGAAAGAAAGATCTCTTATCCTTTGAGACAACATAGGAGGGCATGGAGAGTATTATCCTAAGTGAAACGAGCCAATCAGAGAAAGACAAATATCACATAATCTTACTTATTTGTGGAATATAATGAACAAAACAAGCTGATGAACAAAACAGACCCAGAGACATAGAAGTAGAGTACAGACTGACAAACCTCAGAAGAGGGGCATCTGAGGGTGTTGGAGAGAAGAGATAAATCACAGAACTTATATGCATATATGTGTAACCATGGACATAGATAACAATGCTGGGGTGGGAGTGGGACTGGGAGGAGGGTGTCAATGGGGGAAAAAGGAGAAACATCTGTAATAAAAATGAAAAATAAAAAAGACACATGGATAAGAAAACATGATCCATATACATGCTATCTACAGGAGACCCATCTCAGAACAAAACACTCATACAGGATGAAAGTGAAGGGATAAAAAAAAAAAAAAAATCCATGCAAATGGAAACAAAATCAAAACGAGGGTAGCAATACTTATATCTGACAAAATAGCCTTCAAAACAAAGGCCATAATAATAGACAAAGAAGGTCACTCACTACATAATACTAAGGAATGGATTCAACAAAAGGATATAGCTGTGGTAAATATACATGCACCTACATATACTAAATATACGAGCACCTACATATACTAAAAAACTCATGTAGGACTTTAAGGGAGAGATTAACAGCAATACAATACAGTCATAGTAGCGTACATTAACACCCCACTGACATCACTAGATAGATCTTCCAGAGAAAAAGTCAACAAGGAAACAGAGAATTTAAATGATACACTAGATGAGATAGATTTAATTGATATTTACAGAACATTTGATCCCATGGCTGAAGAATATACATTTTTCTCAAGAGCACATGGAACATTCGCAAAGATGGATCACACGTTAGTACACAAAATAAGCCTGTACAAGTTCAAGACTGAAATTATATCAAGCACCTTCTCAGATCACAATGGCATGAAACAGAAATCAACTACAATAAAAAAACTCAAAAACATTCAAACACCTGGAGGCTAAATAGTATGTAATTAAACAATGAATGGGTTACCAATAAGATCAAGGAAGAAATAAAAAACATCCTAAACATCCTGGAAACAAATGCAAATGAACACACAACAACCAAAATCTATGGGACACAGTGAAAGCAGTCCTGAGAGGGAAGTTCACAGCATTACAGGTCTAACTAAATAAACAAGAGAGAATTCTAATAAACTATCTAACCCTACAACTAAAAGAATTAGAGAGAGAACAACAAGAAAAACCCAGAGAAATTAGAAAAAAATAATAAAGATCAGAACAGAAATAAATGATATCAAGACTAAAAAGACACTATAAAAGATCAATGAAACCAAGAGCTGGTTCTTTGAAAAGGTAAACAAGATTGCTGACCCTTTAGGCAGACTCCTCAAAAAAAAAAAAAAGAGCGAAGACACAAATAAATAAAATCAGAAATGAAAGAGGCAAAACAACTGACATTACAGAAACAGAAAGGATTGTAAAAAAAATACTATGAACATCTATATGCCAACAAACTGGACAACCTGCGTAAAATGTACAAATTCCTGGAAATGTAAAACCTTCTAAAACTCAATCAGGAACAGTCAGAAAGCCTGAATAGGATGATAACAACTAATGAAATTGGAAAAGTAACAAAAAAAAAATCCCAGCCACCCTGGCCAGTGTGGGTCAGTGGATAGAGTATCAGCTTCGATTCCCAGTCAAGGGCACGTACCTGGGTTGCAGGTTCAATTCCTGGCCCTAGTTGGGGCATGTGAGGGAGACAACCAATTGATGTCTCTCCCTCACATCAATGTTTTCCTCTCTCTAAAAATCAATGAAAATAATATACTTGGGTGAGGATTTTTTTAAAAAACCTCCCAGCAAACAAAAGCCTCGGACCATATAGATTCACAGGCGAGTTTTACTAAACATTTAAAAAGAACTAACACTTACCCTCCTGAAACTATTCCAAAAAATTCAAGAGGATGGATGACATTCAAGCTCTTTTTACGAGGCCAGCATTATCCTAAATCCAAAATGAAATAAAGACACTAAAAAGAAAGAAAAGTACAGGCCAATAACCCTGATGAACATAAATGCTAAAATTGTCAACAAAGTATTAGCACATAGGATCCATCAATAGTAAAAAGATCATACAACATGACCAAGTGGAATTTATTCCAGAGATGCTAGACTGCTACAATATTCACAATCAGTAAATGTGATATATCACATAAACAAATGGAAAGATAAAAATCTCATGATTATATCAATAGATGCAGAAAAAGCATTCAACAAAATCCAAAACCCATTTTTTATAAAAACCCCAGCAAAATGGGAATAGAGGGATCATTCCTTAACATAATAAAGATCATATACGAAAAACCTATAGCCAACATCATACTCAATGGGCAAAAACGAAAACTGTTTTACCTTAAGAACAGGATCAAGACAGGGATGACCACTTAGACCTGTCTTATTTTACATAGTACTACAAGTCCTAGCCACAGTGATCAGAAAAGAAGAAAAAATAAAAGGCATCCAGTTAGAAAGAAGGAGGTAAAAATGTCTTTATAAGCAGATGACATAACACTGTATGTAGAAAAACCTAAAGACTCCACCAAAACACTACTAGATTTAATAAATGAATTTGGCAAAGTGGCAGGATATAAAATTAACATCCAGAAATAAATGGCATTTTTATACACCAATAATGAACTCTGAGAAAGAGAAACTAAAAAAACCATAATCACATTTACCATTGCAAATGAAAAGATACCTAGGAATAAACTTATCCAAGGAAATAAAAGATCTGTGCTCCGAAAACTAGAGGGCACTGAAAAAAGAAACAGAGGAAGATAGAAACAAGTGGAAGCATATACCGTATACAAGGATTGGAAGGATTAACATTATTAAAATGTCCACACTACCCAAAGCAGTCTCCAGATTCAATGCATGGGCACACACTTGTTGGTGTGGCTCAGTTAGTTAAGTGTTGTCCCATGAACTAAGAGGTCGCCAGTATGATTTGGGATCAGAATACATGCCGGGGCCCTGGCCAGTTTGGCTCAGCGGTTAGAGTGTCAGTCTACGGACCAGAGAGTCCCAGGTTCGGTTCCCACTAAGGGCACATACCTTGGTTCAGTTTGTCCCTGGCCCCGGTCGGGGTCGTGTGGGTGACGACCAGTCGATGTGTCTCTCTCACATTGATGTTTCTCTCTCTCTCTCTTCCCCCCTCTCTCCCTCCCGCTGTATCTGAAGATAAATGCAAAAAAAATATTCTCGGGTGAGGATAAAAAAAAAGAACACATGCCTGGGTTGCAGGCTCGATTCCAAATAGGGGCCATGCAGGAGGCAGCCGATAGATCTAAAACAAATATTCCAAAAATTTATATGGAACCAAAAGGGACCACAAATAGCTGCAGCAATCTTGAGAAAGGAAAACTAAGTTGGAGGGCCCTGGCAGGTTTGGCTCAGAGGTTAGAGTCATCATGCCAACAGAAGGGTTGCAGGTTCCATCCCAGCCCGGTCAGGGTCGTGCAGAAGGCAACCAACTGATCTCTCTCTCTCTCTCTCTCTCTCTCTCTCTCTCTCTCTCTCTCTGTCTTCCTCCCTCCCTCCCTTCCATTCTATCTAAAAATCAGTGGGAAAACATCCTTGGGTAAGGATTAACAAAAAAAAAAAAAGCAAAGGTGGAGGGATCACAATAACACATATTAAACTATACCACAAAGCCATTATAATGAAAACAGCCTGGTGCTGTCACAAGAACAGGCATATAGAGCAATAAAAAAGAACAGAGAACCCAGAAATCAACCAGACATTATGATCAATTAATATTTGACAAAGGAGGCAAGAGCATACGAGGGAGTAAAGACAGACTCTTCAATAAATGGTGCTGGGAAAATTGGACAGGTATATGCAAAAAGATGAAACTAGGCCAACCACCTTACACTATACACATGAATAAACTCAAAATGGATAAAGGAATTAAATGTACGACACAAAACCATTAAAATTCTAGAAGAAAACATAGGCAGTAAAATCTCAGAAATCTCTGGTAGCAATATATTTCCCAATATATCACGTAGGGCAAAGGAAGCAAAAGAAAAAATAAACAACTACATCAAACTAAAAAACTTCTGCACAGCAAAAGAAACAACCCCCATCAAAACGAAAAGAGAATCCACTGTATGGAAGAATATATTCACCAATGATACATCTGATAAGGGGTTCATTTCCAAAATATATAAATTCATACATCTCAAAAAACGGAAGACAAACAATCCAATTAAAAAATGAGCTAAGGATCTGAATAGAGACTTCTCCAAAGAAGACACACAGATGGACAAGAGACATACGAAAAAAAATGCTCAACGTCACTAATCATCAGAGAGATTGAAATTAAAACTACAATGAGGTATCATCTCATACCGCCAGAATGGATACCATCAATAAATCAACAAACAACAAGTGCTGGTGAGGATGTGGGGAAAAGGGAACCCTAGTACACTGCTGGTGGGAATGCAGACTGGAGCAGCCACTGTGGAAAACAGTATAGAGTTTTCTCAAAAAATTAAAAATGAAATTGCCATTTGACCCAGTTATCCCACATCTGGGAATATATCCTAAGGAGCCTGAAACACCAATCTGAAAGTACATATGCACCACTATGTTCAAAGCAGCATTATTTACAATAGCCAAGATCTGGAAACAGCCCAAGTGTCCATCAACAGATGAGTGGATAAAAAAGCTGTGGTACATTTACACAATGGAATACTATGCAGGTGTAACAAAGAAAGATCTCTTACCCTTTGAGACAGCATGTATGGACCTGGAGATTATTATGCTAAATGAAATAAACCAATCAGTGAAAGACAAATGCCATATGATCTCCCTAATATGTGGAATCTAATGAACAAAATAAATGGATGAATAAAACAGAACCAGAAGCATGGATACATGGACGAGATTGACATATGTCAGAAGGGAGGATTGTGGGGGGGGGGGGAGGAATCCTGGATAAAGGAAGGTAAAGGGATTAGCTAAAGAACATATATGCATAACCCATGGACACAGACAATAGTGTGGGGAAGGCCAAGTTGGGGGACTGGATAGAGGTGAAAAAAGAGGGGAAAATGGAGGACACCTGCAATAATATCAACAATAAAAATCAATTTTAAAAAGATGCAATCATGTGAAAAATTGTGGGTCAGCCCCACAAATATTTACCGGTTAATTTGAAACCAAAATCTCATAAACTTTCCTAATTCAAAGAAGGGATGTTGACACTGTGAATTGAATCACAGTGTGAGAGTCTATTATTTCAATTTAAGCAAAGGGAGGGTTTAAAACATTACTTGTTTATACCTAAAAATAAAAAAGTTTCTGATTTAGCATTTACAATGCTGATAGTATAGCTAAATCTCCAAATAACTTGTTCCATTGTGTCAGTATATCACGAGAGAAAGGGGAACAGTTAAAAATGAAATAATAACTATTTAAAGTACCTACTAAAGTTAACAGTCAATTGTGAATGAGCTATCAGACGGAGCACTGACTTTTTTAAGTACTAGGATTTGGATTGATGGAACAAAATAACTATAAGATTAGTTGTAAATAAGCTCCCAGTTGTAAATAAACAGAGCTCTACCTTGAGTAATTATTCAGTTTATTAAATTACTGTATCCATTCCATTATCAACTCTCTTTGTTGTAGGCATTAAATACAATTTTGAACATCATAGCAGTCTATTTTCATTTCCATTAACAATGTCAAGTAGAACTTTTATTTTTTTAAGTATCACACTTTCCTCCATAAATTCAGAAGTGCAAAAGGAGGTAACCAGGACATTATTGCATTAGGATTTAGCTACTTTAGCTAAAAAAGGACCTTCAGGGAATTCAATAAGACTCGGACAAACCGATGGTCACTAATCATCAGAGAAATGCAAATTAAAACCACAATAACATATCACCTCACACCTGTCACAATGGATATCATCAATAAGTCAACAAACAACAAGTGTTGGTGATGATGTGGAACCCTCGTGCAGTGTTGGTGGGAATGCAGACTGGTGCAGCCACTGTGGAAAGCAGTATGGTGTTACCTCAAAAAGTTAAAAATGGAACTGCCTTATGACCCAGTGATTCCACTACTGGGAACATATCCAAAGAAACCCAAAACACTAATTTGAAAGAATATATGCACCCTGTGTTCATTGTAGTGTCATTTACAATAGCCAACATTTGCAAGCAGTCCAAGTGTCCACCAGCAGATGAGTGGATAAAAAAAAGCTGTGGTATATTTACACAATGGAATACTACTCAGCTGTAAAAAAAGAATGAAATTTTACCTTTTGCAACAGCATGGATGGACCTGGATAGTATTAAGCTAAGTGAAATAAGACAGACAGAAAGAGACAAGCACCGTATGATTTTACTTACATGTGGAATCTAATGAACAAAATAAACTAACAAAGTAGACAGACTCATGGATACAGAGAACAGATTGACAGCTCTCAGAGGGGAGGGAGTTGGAGGCTAGGTGATAAAGGTGAAGGGATTTAACAAAGAATAAAATGGAAAGACTCATGGACACAGACAACATTATGGTGGCTGCCAGAAGGAAGGAAGGTGTGGGGAGGTAGAATAAGGTAAAGCGGGGATAAATGGTGATGGAAGGAGACTTGACTTGGCGTGGTAAACACACAATACAATGTACAGATGATGTACTGTAGAATTGCATACCTGAAATCTGTATAATCTTATTAATCAATGTAACCCCAATAAATTCAATTTAAAAAAGTCTCAGACAAAAAGACGTCTAATAAATTCTACAGGCAATTCTGATTTTTAAACTGAGGGTAAACACTAGTGTAATTTTAGGCTTGAAACTTAAATCTAAGATGTTCTTTTTACATAAGAGTACTAAGCTTAATCTTGGGTATACCTTCAAAGAGTTAGGTGGAGTTCATTGATTCTTATCCCACTGAAGGGCCTTCAAGATTAGGTTTAAGATTTTTAAAGGTAAACAATGTGGAACAGAGAAATAGGATACAACCTAAAGATCCTAGCAGGAGCAATAAATTCTTCTTTTGCTAGAGGAGGTGATTTCTGAGCTTTGTACCAACTACAAAATTCTGGTGATTTCCAAAGGTCTCTGCAGAGTATACTAAATGAGGAAGGCTGGAGAGGACATTTTCTAAAGAAAATGTTTGTTTTCCCAAAAGAAGAGAAGAACATTAATTTTATAAATAAAATTTTAAGTAGGTCAAAGTTTTATCTTCAGTGTTACATTAATAAAACTTATTCCCAGTGTTACAATGACATTACTGATGGCATTTGTAAACAAACTAAAAGCACCCAATTAAGAGAAAATTATTTTTATTACTAAAGGGTTGAGAAAGAAAATCAACAATTGCTACAAAGATGGAAGGCAGCTAACGTATTCTATAAATTGTACATTTCTTCATTAAAAGTTTCTGGTATAGCCCGGCTAGTGTGGGTCATTGGACTGAGCATCGTCCCATGGACTGAGAGGTCCCTAGTTCAATTCCCAGTCAGGGCATATGCCTGGGTTGCAGGCTTGATTCCCAGTAGGGGGTGTGCAGGAGGTAGCCGATCGATGTTTTTCTCTGACATTAACATTTCTCTCTCTCTCTCCCTTCCTCTCTTTCTAAAAAATCAATTAAAAATTACTTTAAAAAAATTTTCTGGTAATAAATACAAATAGCAAAACCAAATGCGAGGAAGAAAAAGTCAAATTATGAAACTGTTGTTCTCTCCAGAATGGATCCAAAGGCCTCTTTTTCAGAGAAATAACTCCATACATTCAAAACACATGAGACTGAGGAAATCAATAGTACTATTCAGGACTATAATAATAATAATTACAGAAATATAAGCAACAACAGCAGCTACCATTTATGGAGTTAGTACTACAAGCCAAACACAGTGATTAAATACTTTCTGTGGATTACTTTATTTCATCCTTGACATAATCCTATGAGATAAGTACTATTAATGTCCTCATTTTAAAGATAAGAAAATTGAGACACAGAGAGGTTAAATGGCTTATTTTAATTTTAAACCCATTTCTGTCTACAAGGATGCAGTTCTTTGCCATTATACACTATATACTATCCTCTTATAATTATTCATTGTATTAAGATTTTATTCTTTTTTCTGGTTAGTATACTGTCATTTCCTTATTTTCTGCTCTAGAGCTTTTATGAAAAAGATCAGTTAATATGCAGTCAACTAGAAAAAGTATAAACATAATACTTATAGAGAAAAAAGATCTGTTAGGCTGTCCATGTTCAAGTCTTTATTCTGGTTGCTAAAATATATACATAGATATATGAGCAAATCTGCTTAGACATAATCTTCGTTTGCCCTGTAAGCTCCTAAATATTTAAAAAATATATATATCCTATTGCATTATTTTACCTGCTAGCAAAGCTATAGCTAGATAAAATATGAAAAACATTATATTAAATACAAAAAGAGTTAAGAATTAAGGTGAGTTTTAAAAGTTCTTTTGAAATACGAAAATGCAAAGTATTATTATATTGCAACAAAATGATTATTACTACTTCAATGAAAAGTCACTTTAACATCTTCCACATAAAACACTATGAAAAAAATAATTCCCTAGAAAATATTTTATATTTCACTGATGCAAAAGGAGAGATAAAACTGAGAAAGGAACCCAAACACCACAATGATATGAAAAGGGCTTTATCACTAACTCTGCTTGATGACCATATCTCCAGCTCAGTTTCTCTGGGTTTGCTTTCTCCATTTGTAAAGTCAGTGAGTTGAACAAGATGACCTATTAGAATCTTTCAGTTCTACAAGTCTAAGATTCTGAGCCAAAGGACTATTATTGATTGTTTTCTTGGATACTACACGGCAAGTCATACTTTTCAGTGAAAGGACTATTCACTATCTTGGGTGCACGTATGGAAATTACTGGCTAAAGATATATTTTCTTCCATAAGGTTAAAAATTAACAAGAAAGACATTTTATACAAATATACTTAGAGTATTCTATAGGCCAATGATCATAAGACAACACAGTTTTCACTCATTTTGTCCATATTTTATATGTTAACTTCCTAGCTAAGCATAATGTGTAATATATCACTAACCAATGATAAATCACATGTACGCTTGAAAACTAAAATTTTTAAAGAAGGGCATAATTTTGTGTTTCAGGTCCAAGGTGTTTGTAAACATGCAGTGAAACAATTGTCACCAACATTTTAGATATGCCTTGTCTGGTTGCATGAGGAAGTGAGGAAAATTATCTGAATCTGGGCCATGGTATTAAGAGATGTCAGTGGGCCAACCATCTAGCATCTAGCACCTAACCTAGTCAGCCAAAGGTAAAGATGACTATGAGTACTAGGAACTATAAAGAGTGCTTTCACATATCAAATATCAGCTCTATTTCACTGATGAGAACATTCAGACTTAGAGATTAATTTAACCAAAGTCACACAGCTAGCAAATGGTCAGGCCAGGGTTTAAACTCAGGTCTTCAGACTTCCAGGCCACTGCTCTTAGCACTACACTATGCTGAAGTAAGATGATTATTCCAATGGTGACAAAGCTACAGTGATCAAACTCTTAACTGTTTAAGCACTGTACTGAGCAGGGGAAGCTAGATGTCATTCTAGGATAGCACCCTCCAAAAGAATGTAAATTATTTACAAACTACTCCATACAATTAAGGGCAATTCAGGAAGCTTTGGGCAAGTAAATAATTCCTACTTTTAGCACACTTTAAGGCTTAAAGTAATATGTATAATCAACAGGCACTGTGAAACATAATGGAAGGCAAGTGAGTGATGTTTCAGCTGTAACAAGACAAAGTGATGCTTTAAAAAAAAAAGCCTTTTGGTGAAATAATTATCAGAGTTGATGTATGACTGGTATAAGCACACATCAATGTATGCATATATAAATGTACCAGATTCCTCAGAATCATAAATAAAAAATAAGTGCATTATCTGTCTCACTACATGAATATATATTGAGTTAAAAAAACTTACCTTAGATGAGACTATTCTATTATCACAAAATCTTTGTGCAATGTAATCTTCTGCTGCTGAAATTGGATGCTGGCCAACAAATACTGTGCGTGTACCAATTCGCTTCTCTTCTCCAGCACACTGACCAAGAGAAAGAGGGATAAAGTTGGTTTTTCATTACATTTCTCCATGCTTCTATAGAGCTCAAAATTCTTGTCTAAGCATGTTTGACTACAATCTAGACTAGAGAAAAAGAAATAGGAATAGAAAGAGGAGAAAACCTTGTTGGGAATGTCAAACTCCAGTAAGCTTTAGTTGCTGATTTAGTAAAAGTGTTGCTTGAGCCAACTGTTCTGAGGCCAACAATGCAATTCTAAAATGTTTAAATTAAATAAAGTATCCTAGAGAAACAATAATTTTTATTGCCAGTCATTTTTCTTTCATCCACAGAATCTTAATCATCACCATCATAGTAACACACTAACTTAGGAAAGGTCAGACTGAACTATTTCATTTTTGGGGAAATACTTAACTTTTATACAACTATTAATGATAACCTTGTCATTGCCCTTACCAGACAGCAGAAAACAGAATGCAAATTACTTCTCAACACAAAATAATTACTTGTAAAAAGATAGAAAAACTAATAGAATGATCAACTATTTCTACGAAGAAAATTGGTAAAATCTTTGGCTTTATAGGAAAGACATTCCTTTGTGTTCTCTCGGGGTCTATTGTCAAAAAGTCTCATTTCACAAATTATATCTCTAATGTTCCTTTTACATTTTTAAAAAGCATATCTGCTGAATCTATAATTTCCAAGTTGAGTTCCATTTTACCTCACTCTTGTATTTCACTGAGGCTTCACTCTGTTTTCTTCTCTTAAATCAGGTAATACATTTTCTTATATAAATTTAGGACAGCCTACTTTGATGGTACTATATTATCATGTTTGAGACAACCATATATTTAATTCAAAGGAAGTATGACAGAAACCAATATCCACTTATATATTTCCATTACTTTTTAAAAAGATAATCCCTCAACCTAAATGTTTTAAAAGTATATAGCCACACCTTTTGTCACCGGGTCTTCACGTCGCAGAGACAGCGGTGATGATGAGGCAGAAGCACTACCTTGAGGCTGCGACGGGGAAACTGCAAGATAGTTGCCCGGGCCAGGCCCGCTATCTCCTCTGGGCCTACAGTTCGTCACACGATGCTAAAAGCATTTTTGAAGGAACATGTCCATACTGTTTCCAGTTGCTGGTTCTGGATAATTCTCGAGTGCGCCTCAAACCCAAGCCCAAACTGACACCCAGAATACAGAAACTTCTTAATCGAGAAGCAAGAAATTATACACTAAGTTTTAAAGAAACAAAAATTGTGGAGAAGTATAAAGACTCCAAAAGTGTATTGTTGATTACTTGTAAAACATGCAACAAAACAGTTAAACATCATGGTAAAAGTAGAAACTTCCTATCAGCATTGAAGAGCAGTCCTGCCACTCCTACGAGTAAACTCAGCCGGAAGACACCAGAACGAAAGACTCTAAGTTCTGCAAACCTAAATCATAGTATGTCTGGTTCCAAAGGCAAGAGCCCAGCATTGATTTTCAGAACACCTACATCTGGACAATCAACACCCACTTGCTCCTCAAAAAATGTGAACAAAACAAAGAAACACTTCTCTCAACTAAAAATGTTGCTTAGTCAGAGTGAATCCAAAAAGAATTCAAAGGTGGACTTCAGAAATTTCTTATCTTCTTTGTAAAGGATGGATGATGAAAATAAGAAATGTTTAATGCAATTTCTGAAACTAAAGTAAGAAAAACAGCTTTTAAAAACATTTATTTACCCTTTAAACATGAAAACTAGGGTTCAAAATCAAGCTTTCCTTGGAATTCTTCAGTGTTCATGGAGAAAATACCTTATTAGAATGGATAACTAAAACCTGCCTACCTCCCAGGGTACTTCTGAGGATCAAAAATATATGAAAGATCCTTGTAAGTAGTAAAGATATATACGGACATTGAGTGGTTATATTATTTTCTCCTGCCTTAATTAGTAGCTTTCATTACTTGTCATTTTATTTCATAAGGGACTTGATACTTCTAGGAGAGAGTCTGCTCCTTTCTAGTTGTCTATAATGCTAATTTGGAAAAAGAAACAAGTATGTGTGTCCTTGTTTTCCCACAATCATCTGCATAATTGTATCAGAGTAAAATTTGAACATTATTCCTATTTTGCATGCAAAAGTAAATACTAATTCAGTCAGATACCAAATTTTTCATTTTTACAACTTTCTGTTGTTCCTTTGGTAATAATTTCACTGTAAGTGGCCTTTCATTTGCTCTAATGAAGTCTAAAATTTATTATTATTTCTAGGTTTAAAATTTATACTAGACCATAACATAGTAATACTTTAGCTGTTTTACATTTTCTCTGGAGCACAGATGTAATTTTTTTAAATGATTGGCTAGAATTGTATTCAACCTGTTTTTTAAAAAAACTCTTTAAATAAATAATTTAGATACTTTAAAAAAAAAAAAAGTATATAGCCACAAAGACTTTCCTTCCTTTCAATGATCTATTCAAACGTCAAAGATGTAACTCTCTACTCGAAAATAATTATTTTAATCAAACTACTTGCAGCTTGCAAAATTCTACAAATATGTATGTTTAGATTTATTCTAGTCTGAATTTTTGCCCCTTATATAGATAGTATAGGGAACATAATACTTTAGTTCGAAAAAATAAAAATCACCCACAAAATATAGATAAGACCTCTTGTCTCACCACTTTTTATTTAAGCTTATTAAATAATTATTTAGTGGGCTATTTCCTTCAAAATCTGTAGGGGATAAATTGAAGTAGGAGAGATTGAGGCCATATATAAAAGGTAACTTCTGGAAATCTAACTTGGCATGGGGTTAAGAGAGGTTGTGGGAATCTCTATCCATGGCAAGCTGGAAAAACTCAGTAAGTATCAGTGCTCAATAGCTTAGCTATTTACCCATCTGCCCAAAGACGGGGCATTAGAACAATTGATTGTACATTTCCTTCACATGCCAAGAGTCAGTGATTATAACAGGTACATTTTCAAACAGTTCCTGGAAACCAGTAAAGAATACGTTTACCAGAATGGTAGCTATATATATTTTGCTTCAGGAACTGACTTTGTTTGCAACTGTAATATATAGGGTCTGACACAGCTTACTGATAAGAGCACTACATTTTCTATAATAACCATTTTGCAAAATGTAAACTAAAATTGAATACACCTTCTAAAAGTATAGTTTATTCTGGTTCACACTTATCCTCACCTTCTGTTGCAAGTTACCGTCTCACTGTAGTCTCTACAACACTTGCACTTTATATAATGTACCAATTCGAATTACAGAAATTGTCAAGTCCATAACACACTGCAATTTACAACCTTTAGTTTAATATTCATAAGGTTGTTTAGTTTTTCACACAAGCAAGAAATGACAGAGTAAATTAAAAAGAGCTACCTTTTATGCCCGTTCTCAGATCATTTTGCAAATGGAAAGGGGGAAAGAGTAAAAGGAAAAGAAATAGAGGGTCGATGAGTATTTTCTGCAGGATGTTTCATACACTACCAATATAAATGGTTCCCCTCACTTAACAATGATCACTGATTAACTTAAAACAAAAATGAACCAGTACTTCCTCAATTCTGAATTGTCCTCAACTTTCTTCTCTGGCAGGTCACAGCATTCCAGAGAACAAAAAGAAGGAGCAAGCATTACACAATTTTTCAGGCACATGATATTTTTATGAATGCCCTACATCAGAACAACAATTTACAGTTTCCCTAAGTGCTTTCCCTATACATTATCTCTGGAATCTCTTTCAGAAAGGCCTGACTGCTATATCTCCATTTAATTGGAGAATATGTATTTAAATGGATGTGTAGGTAGAGCAGATAGATCCTGGCAATGATCATTATTAAATGATGAAATAGGAGCCTGAGAGCTGCAGTATGTCCACTCCATAGGATTTTCCATAAAGGGAAAAGTTTCTTCACCACAGCAGGATTGGGGTTGGAGCTTCCTGAGAACTGGGGGTGAGGGGGGGGGTGAAAGAGATAACTTTTCCATGCCTGTTTTCATTCTAAAATCTGATGAACCTGCAATTTCTGGTGGAATCTGCTGTGTTTAATGTTGTTTGGTCTGCACATAAATGGCAATGCTGAACTCGTGTAAATTCACTGTACTTTTCCACTTACTGCCAATGTAGTGTTAGAACAGTGGTTTTAGGTCCTGTGATTCTGAATAATGTAGGTGCCTTAGCCAAGGCAGAGAAACTCCAAGTAGGAATCATAAAATCATTTCCCATCTGGATGGCATACAATGTAATCTGGAGTGGGAGTGTATGATTCCTACCACCTTATAATGCATTTTAACCAATAAAGAACAATATTTGCATTGTGGTTTTGAACACCCATGGGTTTTTCTGTATGCATTATGGATGGGTAAGGTCATGTGCTGAAGAAATATAGTTATATAATCCTTTTCTGTCAATCATCCCTGGATGCAAATGAAAGTCTCCACCCAGAAAATCCCTCATTTAAACCATATAATCCAGGGAGTTCGGGCAACTGTCTCACTCAACTGGCCTGCTTCTCGGAGTGTATTTTCAATAACTCCCACTTTGCTTTATTTTCATTTTCGTAGGCCTTAAAAGCTTTTCTATGTCAACAAGAAGGACTGAGGTCCCAGCCGGTAACCCCAATTGGTAACATCTTTGGTGCCGTGACTCAAACTGCACAGACTATAAGTCCTCTGGCCACGAGACCAGAGAAAGTGCTGCTTTACTTTTCCTTCTTTTCCAGGACTGAGAGGGTGAGGCAGTAATTCTAGTTAAAAGAGGATGACTGCCTACAAGTGGAAAACTAAGGTAACTATGAGCGCCTGGTGAAGAACTGGTGCTGAAGATACGAGACACATTTTCCCTCTGGTCTGCGCAAGCAGACACTCTCAGGTGACTGAAGGTCAGTGTGGAGGTGTTAGAGGGTCTTCCTTTCAATTTGCAAGGGCCTCCTCATAGGGACTCCAGAATACAACTGTAATTAAACTTTGACCCATCTGCGGGGTGCATATAAGGTTTGGTCACCCAGCACTCCGGGTCCTCATGGCTGTTGTAGACAGCTGATGAGAGAAACCAAGACGCGAAAGAGGAGTGAGGATGACCAGCTGTTATCACGGCCTCTGGGAGTCTCCTCCACAATCAGCACACTCTGACCCACCACACTGATCCCCAAGAATTCCATTCACAGTCACAACTCCCCGGCGCCCACATTTTCGGCGTGTAATCCTAGCATCCATGCGTTATTAGGACTTAATACGTCTCACCTGCTCAACTAGACTGACTGCTTGACCTACACTCTCGCTTGCCTCTTTGCAACTATTGTATCCAGGGACATTGCTGTATTTGTTGCTGGATTCAAAACTGAACAGGAACTCAATTAGACAGGAATCACTTTCTAGGACAGAAAATAGAACCTCCTCTCCTTACCTGTGTCCTACAACACTGTAGGAAACATCACTGGCCTAACATTTTAAATTGGCACCAGATAACCTGTTTCTGGAGATGGTTTATGCCCCACTCTTTGCAGGAAAGAATAAAGGATCTAATACTAAAGCTCTCCATCCAGCTTTTTAGAGCCTCCCAGTGGAGCCCACTAAAGAGCATCCCCTCCATCCAGCAAATACAGGTTACCTGGGAAACAGGAACCTTTTATTCCACCCTTACTAGACTACTAATTCCTGACTTTCTAACCTGAAAACCCTTTTCCCAATATATGGAACAAGTTGATAGAAGGAGTAAGAAATCTCTAATTTGTAACTATAGAACATATTTTGGATTACCCCAGGGTTCTTATTACCTACTTTACTACTCAGCCCTAGAAGCCTCCCACATCTATTTAGGCATTTACATTGTATGGAACCCCAAAGGGTCTGGGCAGATAACATTCATGGGCCAACTCTAAAATGGGAAATCTATCTGTCCAGCCAGACCTATTGGGTAAATCTTTTTGTCCACTGCCTACAAAATCTCTTAGGGTTTAATGGGGTCAAGTCTCTACAGCACTTGGCAGGAAGTACCGTGATAGAATTTCTACAGTACCATGAGTTTTGGCAGGCACAGTATTCCCACAATCTCGACAATGTAAAAACTCTCAGAGTAGGCGTCTATCCTGTCAGAGTGGATCCTAGAGGGCTTCAGCAGAAATGGCATAGACATTGTTAGAGGAATAGGAGACACACAGACCATAAGATATCATGCAGAAGTCCAAGGTACAAGATAACTAGGAGGTAAAGGACACCCTAAAAATACCTCAAACCATTAGTCTTTCTACTTACTGGCTACTACCTTATTTACATTAAGAACCTTTGAGCAAAACTCTTCTCTATCTATAAAACCCCTTTACTCTGTTGTCTCCTCTGGACACACTGGCTCTGACTATTTTCCTTTTCTGCTCCTTTGCCCTGGTTGAGCAGACTTGCCTACTCCCAGATTCCTAAGCATATCCCACCCTAAGCAAAGATCCTCCAGGTCTTTGGAGACACCCAACACCTGGTAAGATTTTACTTCCCCTCCTCTGAGATTATGGTGAGAGCAGGTGGTATCCTTCGTTTCTCATCATCAGATGCTAGCCCTTGAGCCCTGGGACGCCAGGCTCCGGAATTTTGACCCTGGGATGCTGGGCTCTCTAATTCCTAACCTGAGACCATGGTGAAATCACATGGTACCCTCTGTCTCTCATCCACACTAAATGGCTGAGACTTGTAAGACACTAGCCCTCCAGTGCTGGGATGCCAGTCTCTGGAATTAACTCCAGGACACTGGGCTCTCTAATTCCTAACCATTTCTTCCTTCCAGATGGGGAATCAACAATCTACACCAGACAGAAGTCCCCTGGCCTGAATCTTGGCTAACTGGGCACAATTCGACCCCCAGACCTTACAAAAGAAAAGACTAATTTTCTTTTGTAATTCGGTATGGCCACAATATAAGGTCCCTGATGGGGAGTCATGGTCTCAAAATGGGAGTATTAATCACAATACCACCCCTCAATAGGATCTTTTCTGCAAGTAATAGGACAAATGATCAGAAATCCCTTATGTCCAACATTTTTCCTATTATGAGAACAGGAGGATCTCCTCCAGAAATGTAAATTGATTACCCTGGCAGTATTACAGCCAAACAAAGACCCTGCCGTGCAACCCTGCGCTAAGGGCCCACAAAATTCTCCCAGCCACACCCCCATTTAGGTTGCCTAAACCTTCTCTCTATCCAGCCCTGCCTCCATGTGGGGGGTAGGGGGCGGGGCGGGGAATGCCCCCACCATCAAAGCCAGAAAAGCCAAGACAGTCCCTACCTATGTCTGCCAGGGTCTGCCCCTGGTGGAGGCACCAGGAGAATGCAGTCCCTCTGCTTGTCCATAAACCCTTCTCACTTGTAGAATTAAAACAAATTGCCCCGCCAGTGTGGCTCAGTGGTTGAACATCGACCCATGCACCAAGAGATCCGCAGTTCGATTCCTGGTCAGGGCACATGCCCAACCTGGGCCATATCCCCAGTGGGGGGCATGCAGGAGGCGGCCAATCGATGTTCTCTCTCATTAATGTTTCTATCTCCCTCTCCCTCTAAAATCAATAAAGAAAAAAAAAATAAGGCAGATCTCAGGAGTTACTCTGAAAACCCCAACGCCCATGTTACAGCGTTATGCCCATGTTATCTTTAGCCTATGAATTAATGTAGAAGGGCATAATGATAACCCTGGGCCAAACTTTGTGAGATACTAAAAAAGACAGGGTCATCAGGGAGGCCAGAAAATTTGCCAGCAGCCATCACCTGACTGATCCCATGTACCCTATAGGGGAAACTGCTGTACCCTCTGCAGTCCCTGGATGGGATCACATCGACACCAATCACACATGGTAAAGGAATCACTTTCTGTTGTTTATTAAGGCCAGTCTTAACAACGGACAACAGAAAGTCGTCAGTTACTCTAAGGTCTCCACAATCAGCCAGGGACCAGAGGAAAGAAAATCCTACAGCCTTCATGGAAAGGCTGCCAGAAGCCCTCACAAAACATACAAATCTAGATTTAAGTTCATATGAGGGCCAGGTTCATCTTAAAGGACAGGTTACTTACCCAATGTGCCCCAGACATTAGGTGCAAGCTCAAAAAGGTCATTCGGGAGCCTGGGACAACTCTGGACAAAATGCTAACTACAGCCACCTCAGTTTTTTATAACCATGGCCAGGAGACAGAGGCCAAAGTTCAGCAGAAAGAAGAAGGAAGGAAGCTAGGAATGTCCCAATATTAGTGGCTCTTTACAGCCAAACCCCATGCAAAGGTACCCTACTCCCAAAGACGAAAGATGCTACCAAGCGCATAAGTAATCTGCCTCTGGCCATTGGGCTAAGGAATGACCTAACTGGGAAAAGCCTCCCAAGATGGCCTGCTACATATGCAAACAAACCGGTCATTGGGTCACCCTCTGTTTCTTGAGCTAAAGGTCAGGAACAGCCTCCCACCGGCAACTGGTCATCCAGAACCAAAGAAGCCCTCTTTAATCGGCCCCAACACAAGAAATCTCCATCACTGGACTGGACCCGAGGATACAAATAGATGTGGAAAGTGGAACCATTGTCTTCCTTTGGGATACTGGGGCCACCTACTCTATCCTGACTGCCTTCTCCAGATCCTTCTCCTCTTGATCCTGTACCATACTGGGGGTCTCAGATAAGCCAGTTTCTAAATCCTTTACTCCCCCATTGTGCTGCCTATTGGACAGATATTCCTTTACCCAGAGATTCCTGGTTATACCTGAATGTTCCAACCCCCTGTTAGGCTGAGATATTTTACACAAGTTAAGGACGAAAATTGTTTTGAGAGGAATGTCTATGGCTCTAACTCCCCTCCAACTACTCCTACAGTCAAAAGACCCAGAAAATCTCATCATTACTGAACTCTGGGAACACCTTACTGATTCTGAAATCTGGAACCAGGGCATCCCAGGGCAAACTAAGTTTTCTATTCCACTTCTAATTAACCTAAAAAATCCCACTCATTTTACAAATAGAAAACAATACCCAATAAAACCAGAGGCAAACTTAGGACTACAACCTATCATTTCAAAATTTCTACAACATGGGTTATTAGTTCCTATTAATTCTCCCTATTATATTCCCATCCTATGAATCAAGAAAAAGGATGGATCATATTGCTTGATCCAGGACCTAACAATTATAAATGTGATTGTAATTCCTCTACATCCAATAGTACCCAGCCCTTACATCCTACTTGGAACCATTCCTCCCGAGAGCCATTGGTTTTCTACCCTGGATTTAAAAGACTCTTTTGCATCCTCTAGACCCTGCATCTCAATTTCTTTTTACTTTATACTTTTTCTTTTTTTTTGAGATTCACTGTCAGGAAAAAATACTCTGGAAAGAAAGCTAAATGTGTGGGTGAACAACCTTTTGCTTATGGGTTCAATCCCCTGTCAGGTTACATATAGGAACGAACCAATGAATGCATAAATGAGTGGAACAACAAATCTCTCTCTCTCCCTTCCTTTCTCTCTCAAATCAGTAATAATAATAATAATAATAGTATTCCTTAGATTCCAAAATGGTGGTGGAGTGAATGGAAGCTACACAGACCATCTCCCAGGACCAAACTGGAATTACAACTAAAAGAAAGACAAATCATCGGAAAAAAAAGCAACGAAAAAGCAGCTTGCGAGGACCATAAAACCAGGGACACTGAATCGATCCTGGTAGGATTGCGGAGGTGCGAGAGGGGGGCTGGGAGCCCACAGACAGCAGCGGTCTTAGCTATGAGCACTGCCCTTGGGGTTAAAGTCCCAGGCCGGGGCAGAGCGCTAAAATAGCCACAGCCACTCACATTGGGCTCCAGCAGAGGGAGAGTGGACTGGACTGGAACTGTGTGGGGACACTTGGGATTTGGAGGGCGCTCAGAGCTTTTGCTGAGTTGCGGCCTTGCAGGACGGCGGCCATCTTACTCCTTCCCAGAGCTCTGGGGAGAGGTGGCAGCCCCTCCCTCAGAGATTCAGCCACAACCAGTTGGGCCATTGAAATGCAAATTGAGGCTCATTAGCCACCAGCATCTGCCCCACCCTCCGGAAATCCTCTCACGCTGAACACCTAAGGGAGGTTTTCATTCAAATGAGAACTTAAGGCTCTTCAAGTAACCCAGACTAATAGCCTCTAGGCAAAAAGCTAGAGGATAACTGAACCTTTTTTGGGCTTGCAAATCTACCCAGGAAAGTAAGACTCGACAGTGGTGTATAACATGGGTCCTCCCACGCTCATCCAAACCCAGTACAAGGAGCCACAAACAGCAGAACACCAACATCCACAGGGAAAATTTGGCAGGCTCCAAAAACCACTGAGATAGCCAAAATGGTGAAACAAAGAAACAGATGCCAAATGAAAGAACAAGAGACCTCCACCGAAGATGAGATAAATGAAATGGAGTTAAGCAAGTTAACAGAAGAATTCAGAGCCATGATCTTGAGGAAGATCAACAGAATGTGTAAGGATATCAACACCATGAGCAAAGACATATAAATACTGAAAATAAACCAATTGGAAATGAAGAATGACAAAGCAGTAATGAAGAACACATTGGAAGGACTAAACAGCAGAGTAGCAGAAGCTGAGAACCGGATCAGTGAATTAGAAGACAGGGTAGAAAAAAATCAACCAATCAGAAAACCAAAAGGAAAAAACAATGAAAAAACAGGAAGACAGCTTAAGAGAACTGTGGGATAACTGGAAACGTAATAATATTCACATAATAGGAGTCCCCGAAGAAGAAAAAAATGAGAAAGGGTTAGAGAATATATTTGAAGAAATAGTGACAGAAAATTTCCCTAATTTGGTAAAGGAAGAAGGTATTCAAGTTCAAGAAGCACAGAGAGTCCCAAGTAAGAAGAACCCAAACAGGCCCACACCAAGACACATAGTAATTAAAATGCCAAAAATTAAAGACAAAGACAGAATCCTAAAGGCAGCAAGAGCTAAGCAACAGGTTACCTACAATGGAACCCCCATAAGGCAATCAGCTGACTTCTCAACAGAAATACTACAGGCCAGAAGGGAATGGCATGAAATAATCAAGGTCATGAAAAACAAGGATCTGAACCCAAGACTACTCTACTCAGCTAGGCTATCATTCAAAATACAAGGTCAAATAAAGAGCTTCCCAGACAATAAAGGCTAAGGGAATACATTAGCACCAAACCAGCACTGCAAGAAATGTTAAAAGGACTGCTGTAATTAGTAGAATAGAAAGGAAAATAGAACCACACTAAACAAAAATGACAATAAATAAGTGCATATTAATAGTCACCTTAAATGTAAATGGACTGAACGCCCCGATCAAAAGACACAGAGAAGCGGATTGGATAAGAAAGCATGACCCATATATATCTTGTTTACAAGAGACCTACCTCACAACAAAAGACTCACATAGGTTGAAAGTGAAGGGGTGGAAAAAAATCTTCCAAGCAAACAGAAAGGAAAAAAAAGCTGGGGTAGCAATACTCATATCTGATAAAATAGATTTCAAAATGAAGGCCATAACTAGAGACAAAGAAGGCCACTACATAATATTGAAAGGATCTATCCAACAGGAAGATATAACCTTGGTAAACATATATGCACCCAATATAGGAGCACCAAAATACATTAAAAATCTTCTGGAGGAATTCAAAGGAGAAATCGACAGCAATACAATCATAGCAGGGGACTTCAACACCCCGCTGACATCACTGGATAGATCCTCTAGACAAAAAATTAACAAGGAAACAGACTCTAAATGAAGCACTAGACCAAATGGATTTAATAGATATTTACAGAGAATTACACCCCAAAACTGCAGAATTCACATTCTTCTCAAGTGCACATGGGACATTCTCAAAGGTAGACCACATGATAGGGCACAAACGAAGTCTCTACAAGTTCAAGAAAATTGAAATCATATCAAGCATCTTCTCAGATCACAATGGCATGAAACTAGAAATCAATTGCAACAAGAACGTGCAAAGACATCTGAATACATGGAGGCTAAATAGCATGTTATTAAAAAATGAATGGGTTACTGAGGAGATCAAGGAAGAAATTAAAAACTTCCTGGAAACCAATGAAAATGAACACACAACAACACAAAATCTATGGGATGCAGAGAAAACAGTTCTGAGAGGGAAGTTCATAGCACTACAGGCCTACCTCAAGAAACAAGAAAAATTTCTAATAAACTTTGTAACCTCACAACTTGAAGAACTAGAAAGCAAACAAAAGGAAAACCCCAGAGCAAGTAGAAGGAAGGAAACAGTAAAGATCAGAGCAGAAATAAATGACATAGAGACCAGAAAAACAATTCAAAGGATCAATGACACAAAGAGCTGTTTTTTTAAAAATATAAACAAGATTGATGGACCCTTAGATAGACTCACCCAGAAACAGAGAGAGAGAACACAAATACACAAAATCAGAAATGAAAGAGAAGTAACAACTGACACCACAGAAATACAAAGGATCGTTAACAAATACTATGAACATTTATATGGCAACAAATTCGACAATCTAAGTGAAATGGACAAATTTCTAGAAACACACAGTCTCCCAAAAGTGGACCGGGAAGAGATAGAAAACTTGAACAGGCCAATAACAACGAAGGAAATTGAAGATGTAATCAAGACTCTCCCAGCAAACAAAAGTCCAGGCCCGGACGGTTTCACGGGGGAGTTTTACCGAACATTCAAAGAAGAACTAACACCCATTCTTCTCAAACTATTTCTAAAAATTCAAGAAGAAGGAAGACTTCCAAACTCGTTTGATGAGGCCAGCATAATTCTAAATCCAAAACCAGAAAAAGATACTACAAAGAAAGAAAACTACAGGCCAATATCCCTGATGAACATAGATGCCAAAATCCTAAACAAAATACTAGCAAAGTGGATCCAGCAAAACATCAAAAAAATTATTCACCATGACTAAGTGGGATTCATCCCAGGGATGCAAGGCTGATTCAATATTCGCAAATCAATAAATGTGATACACCACATAAACAAAATAAAAGATAAAAACCACATGATCATATCAATAGACGCTGAAAAAGCATTTGACAAAATTCAGCACCCATTTCTGATAAAAACGCTCAGCAATTTGGGAATAGAGGGATCATATCTCAACATTATAAAGGCCATATATGAAAGACCTACAGCCAACATCATACTCATTGGGCAAAAACTAAAAACATTTCCCTAAAGAATAGGAACAAGACAAGGATACCCACTTTTGCCACTCTTATTTAACATAGTACTGGAAGTCTTAGCCACAGCAATCAGACGTGAAGAAAAAATAAAAGGAATCCAAATTGGAAAGGAAGAAGTGAAACTGTCATTATTCGCAGATGACATGTAATTATACATAGAAAACCCTAAAGACTCCATGAAAAATCTACTAGATCTAATAAATGAATTTGGCAAAGCAGCAGGATACAAAATTAACGTCAAGAAATCAATGGCATTCTTATACACCAATGATGAACTCACAGAAAGAGAAACTAAAAAAACAATTCTATTTACCATCGCGGCAAAAAAATTAAGATACCTAGGAATAAACTTAACCAAAGAAGTAAAGGATCTATTTGCAGAAAACTACAGGACATTGAAAAAAGAAATAGAGGAAGATATAAAAAAGTGGAAGCACATACCTTGTTCATGGATTGGAAGAATTAACATCATTAAAATGTCCATATTACCCAAAGCAATCTATAGATTCAATGCAATCCCCATCAAAATACCAGTGACATATTTCACAGAACTAGAACAAATACTCCAAAAGTTCATATGGAACCAAAAAAGACCCCAAATAGCCAGAGCAATCTTGAAAAAGAAGGACAAAGTAGGTGGGATCACAATACCGGATATCAGATTATACTACAAAGCTGCTATAATAAAAACAGCCTGGTACTGGCACAAGAACAGGCATATAGACCAGTGGAACAGAACAGAGAATCCAGAAATTGACCCAAGACATTATGCTCAATTAATATTTGACAAAGGTGGCAAGAGCATACAGTGGAGCAAAGACAGCCTCTTTAATAAATGGTGCTGGGAAAATTGGACAGCTACATGAAAAACAATGAAATTAGACCATCAACTTACACCATACACAAGAATAAACTCAAAATGGGTAAAAGACTTAAATGTGACTCGTGAATCCATAAAAATCCTAGAAGAAAATGTAGGCAACAAAATTTCGGACATCATACGCAGCAGAATCTTCACTGATACATCACCTAAGGCAACGGAAACAAAGGAAAAAATGAACACATGGGACTATATCAAACTCAAAAGCTTCTGCACAGCAAAAGAAACAACCATCAAAACGGAAAGGGAACCCACTGTATGGGTTCTCCCCCATTGACACCCTCCCCCCAATCCCCCCCACCCCATCCCGAGCACCGTTGTCCATGTCCACTGGTCATGCAAACATGCATATAAGTTCTATGGTTTATCTCCTCCTCCCCCAACCCCCCTCCTCTGAGGCCCATCAGTCTGTACCCCACCTCTATGTCTCTGGGTCAATTCTGTTCATCAGTTTGTTTAGTTCATTATATTCCAGAAATAAGTGAGATCATGATATCTGTCTTTCTCTCCTTGGCTTATTTCGCTTAGCATAATACTTTCCAGGTCCCTCCATGTTATCTCAAAGGGTAAGAGATATTTCTTTCTTTCTTACAGCTGCATAGTATTCCATTGTGTACATGTACCACAGCTTTTTTATCCACTCATCTACTGATGGACACTTGGGTTGTTTCCAGATCTTAGCTATTGTAAATAGTGCTGCTATGAACATAGGGGTACATATATTCTTTCTGGTTGGTGTTTCAGGTTTCTTAGAGTATATTCCTAGAAGTGGGATCACTGGGTCAAATGGCAGTTCAATTTTTAACTTTTTTAGGTAACACCATAGTGTTTTCCACAGTGGCTACACCAGTCTGCATTCCCACCAGCAGTGTACTAGAGTCCCCTTTTCTCCACACCCTCGCCAACACTTGTTGTTTGATGATTTGTTGATGGCGGCCATTCTGACAGGTGTGAAGTGATACCTCATAGTTGTTTTAATTTGCATCTCTCTGATGATTAGTGACATTTAGCATTTTTCATATGTCTCTTGGCCATTTGTATGTCCTGTTTGGAGAGGTGTCTATTTAGGTCCTCTGCCCATTTTTTAATTGGGTTCTTTGTCTTCCTTTTGTTGGGTTGTATGAGCACTCTATATATTTTGGAAATTAACCCCTTATCTGATGCATCATTGGCGATTATGGTCTCCCATATAGTGGGATCCTTTTCCATTTTGATGGTTGTTTCTTTTGCTGTGCAGAAGCTTTTTAGTATGATGTAGTCCCATGTGTTCACTTTTTTCCTTTGTTTCTCTTGCTTTAGGTGTTGTATCAGTGAAAATTCTGCTGCGTATGATGTCTGAAATTTTGTTGCCTGCATTTTCTTCTAGAATTTTTATGGATTTGCGAATTACATTTAAGTCTTTTATTCACTTTGAGTTTATTCTCCTGTATGGTGTAAGCTGGTTGTCTCGCTTCATTTTTTTTGCAAGTAGCTGTCCAATTTTCCCAACACCATTTATTGAAGAGACTGTCTTGACTCCACTGTATGCTCTTGCCACCTTTGTCAAATATTAATTGAGCATATTGTCTTGGGTTAATTTCTGGGTTCTCTATTCTGTTCCACTGATCTATCTGCCTGTTCTTGTGCCAGTACCAGGCTGTTTTGATTACAGTGGCTTTGTAGTATAACCTGAAATCTGGTAATGTGATCCCTCCTATTTTGTTCTTCTTTGGGGCAGGGTATTTTTCATAACATTATTTCTCTGCAAGCAGAGCAGAGAGAAATACCACTGAACTAAGGAAAGGCCCACCAAAAACAAAAACTCTGTTAAATCTGTCAAAGGACATTTATACACTATAACATTATTCCTGTATTTTTGGAAGTGAAATAAATTGCATTAAAAATAACATCTTAATGACTAATAGATTTTATTTGTATACATATTTGACAAAACAATTAGTAATAAAGCTTATACAAACGGTTTACTAATAAATCAGTAAACAATAGCATGTAGTCAGCACCACTATTTCTTGGATCATAGCTTCTAGTCTTAAAGAATACTACTGGAGAGCAGGTAAGAGGGTATGGAATTTAAAACCTGAAACACAGCCCTAGCTGGGTAGCTCAGTTGGATAGAGTGTTGTCCCAATACACCAAGGTTGTGGGTTTGATCCTAGGTTAGGGTACAGATAAAAATCAACCAATGAATACATATTATACGTGGAACAACAGATCTCTTTTCTTTTCTTTTCTTTTTTCTTTTCTTTTCCTTCCTTCCTTCCTTCCTTCCTTCCTTCCTTCCTTCTTTCTTTCCTTCTCTCTCTCTCTCTCTCTCTCTCTCTCTCTCTCTCTCTCTCTCTCTCTCTCTCCCCCCCCCCCACCCCTCTCCAAAAATCAATAAATAAAAAATTTAAAAAAACACTGATACATGCCCTGGCCTGTTTGGCTCAGCAGTTAGAGTGTCGGCCTGCAGACCAAAGAGTCACAAGTTTGATTCTGGTCAAGGGCACATACCTCAGTTGCGGTTCAGTCCCTGGCCCTGCCCTGGTCAGGGTCATGTGGGAAGCAACCAGTCGATGGGTCTCTCTCACACTAATGTTTCTCTCTTTCTCTCTCTCTTCCTCTCTTCCTCTCTCCTCTCTCCTCTCTCCTCTCCTCTCCTCTCTTCTCTCCTCCCTCCCTCCCTATCTGAAGATAAATGGAAAAATATCCTCAGGTGAGGATTAAAAAAATAAAATAAAAACCACTGAAACACAAAATCTGGATACCCCACTCCAATTAGAAAACAAGACCAGTGTTTTTCCTCATTAGTTTTCACCCGCACCCCTAAATGTTTATAAATATGAAATGCCAGTTCATGACATGTCTAAACCCTGTAAGATCAAATAGTATAGTTGTTTCTATTTGATTACAGCAAATACCTCCTCCTATGAAAGAATTTCCAAAAGGGTTAAGGTGTGGTAGGGAAGAAGGACTGCAGGTTGAAATGGCTGTCCGTACAATGGGGTGGAAAAAAAAGCTATTTGTTCAAATAAAACTCGAAATGAGAAGATTAAAATTCAACATTCAAGAGCTGCACAGCTGTAAGGAAAAACTTTCCTTTCATCATATTAAAAAACATGTGAGTGTACTGAGATTTGCTATTCCTGTACTGAGATTACAATGGAACTTTTGTAGAAAACAACTCAAACACATAACAAGTGATATATTTCAATCACAAAATTGCAACTTATCAAAAATGTTAGCCTCCCTGATAATAGACAGGGCACAAAAAAATGAGGTTTTAATAATATTTTACACACACACCATCTTGCTCTGGAGTTGACAAATAATGGAAACTAGCAGATTTTTTTTTAAGTGATTTTCCTAGAGAAAATCTTTCTTCCTAGTTTCCCTAGCTAACTAGGTTCCTGGGACTGGGAAATCTCGGGTTATAACTAAAAAATTTGAGCTCAGGCTCTCTAGGCCCCCAAATGTCTTGCCTAGCCCTGGGTACATGGGCAGGTTTGAAATTCCATACCCTCTACCTTTCCCCTGCCAACCTGCCAGCCAATAACTCTCTCTGCTTCTTTCACTCACCTTTTGCCAAGGAGGAAGGTTATCAGTCAGCAAGCAGGGCAGACTGGAATAAGTCCCAATCACTTAGCTCCTTTTTTCTGGACTCTACCTCTCGTTGACTAGGGTTGCACCCCAGTTCCTAAACTACAGTTCCTGACAATTTCAATGGATTGACGGAAAGACCACAAGTAGGCCTTCAGTGAAGGAAGTATATAAATACATTTACAGCCCACTGCTAAGTAAACACAAAAATAGAAAGGAAAAATAAGGGTTGCTGAAATGCAGAGGCTGACTAGAACCAGACAGAGTAAGTCTAGAAAGATTTCCAGATTAATGTGTGTAATTTTGGCCTCTTCAAATCCAGATTATGATCAAAATCATTTTAAACTCTATTGTATATTTCACATGTGCCATTCTCCAAGACTAGAATTTGGATAAAATGACAAGAGAATTTTATTTTCAGTCATATACTGTGCTTGGTTTCAGGACTTCTCTAATACAGCCTGACCTTTCCTAGCCACTCGAACTGCATTTTCTACCAGTAGTCCCCAGCAAGAGGGCTCTGCTCTCACCAAAGTGGTCTCCCTCCTCAAGTATCTCAAATTTATTCTGAACTGCTACTCTCCTGAACTGGAATTACCTGCATTAGTCTCCCTAATAGTAAATTGAAAGTTCAACTATGCCAAATTCAGCAACCTAATTAAGAGACCCTGTAACATATGGAGGGGTGTAGATACATACAACTGGCAAACCTTAACAGATTGATTTCCCTCTCAAGGTGATTAGCCAGTGATCCTTGGAGCTCTGTGTCTTATTTTCTTTATATATACTTGGGACTTGCTTCCTCAGTAAGGATAAGCAACACCTATGTGTATGTTATAAGCAGATGACGAATTCTGTAGGTGCATAGAGAGAAGGATGGATGGACGCAGTGACAAAAGAGTACAGGGAAACAGATATGGCTCTCTCATTTGACTAATCCAGCCTAGCCCCAAAATCAGAGTATCATTTAGAGCCATTTGAGATCACCAAGAATCATCGAGCTATAACCTGAGGTGAAAACATAGTTTGATCAAGGCCAGAGTTTCGATGTTTAATTATCTCAAAAATATCTTCTAATGACAGTATTTTTTTTTTCTTTAATGATTTTAGAGAGAGAGGAAGGAAGAGAGAGAAAGAGATAGAAACATCGATGAGAAAGAACATAGACTGGCTGCCTCCTGCATGCCCCCCACTGGGGATTTGGCCCACAACCTGGGCATGTGCTCTGACCGCGAACTGGCGACCTCTTGGTGCATGGGTCAATGCTCAATCACTGAGCCACACTGGCTGGGTTAATGACGGTATTTTTAATGCTAAAAAGCCAGAGGCATTCTGACATTTGCTAGTCTAATGACCTTTTCTCAGAGAACCTGGCAATTATCAGGTTGCTTCAAAGTGGCCATAAAAGAGATGGTAAGGAAGAGGAGCACACTGGCTGAGCGTGTACGTTCTGGAGCCAGATGTCTGGGTTCAAATCCTGGTATGCTACTTACTATCTAAGTGACCATGGACAAATTCCTAACCACATCATATCTCAGTTTCCCAATCAGTAAAAAATGAGGATGATGTTGATGATAAGGCAATTGTGAGACAGTGCCTTCATACAGTAAATACTCAAACAATATTAGTCACTGTTTTATATAGACAGCACAGGGAAATAGTAAATCCCTTTGCTGCCTCTAATCAGTTGCTTCTACCAAAGATAAACCATTCTATATAAAAAAATATAATACTAACAAATCATTGAAATACATCTACAGGGTTATTACACTTGAAATGCAGTGGCATAAATGAAATCAACATGAACATATTTGTAACTAGAATAAAAATAGACAATCTTTGTGAAATGGAAGCAGAGAGAAAGGAAGTATGCTTACAAAATCAAAATGATCATAAGTATTTCTTTAAATGAACTGTGTCACACCGACCAGATGATACTTCTTACTTAGCATATGAACATAAGACAGAATAGTATACACTGCGACTTTACTCAGGACTTCAGTGGAACTAGAAGACCTATATTTCACTCAAAATGTTTGCAAAAAAGAAACCAAAGCCAACTGCAAAAGGCTTAGAGTTGGAATCCAGTCAGTATCAGAGTGGAGGACTCTGAGTAAGGAACTAAGTTGGAAGCAGAAATAAACAGCATGTGTAATCAAATGTACACAACTATGAACTAGCATATGGCTCCACAATACCTGCAATGCAGGAAAGGCTGGGTGCTGGAAGTGAGATGAAAGCACATACACAAGTAGACAGTATAAGGAAACCTGCCATCCTGCCCTGGTAGCACCTTTACTAAAGGGAAGAAGGTGGTCAGAGCAGCGAGTGCCTTTAGACAAAGAGAGGGCCACAGGTTTAGACTGGAAACAGCTGGCCTCAGACATTCACCTTCTTTTACCATTTATTCTGAATCAAATCAAATAATATGTGCATAGGGGGTTGAGTATTTGTGAGATTCCCATAAACCAAGGCTGAGCCCCCCTTTTTTAATTGAAACAAATGTTTAAAGAGCACTGAAACAATGCTGGGGGGGGGGCATTGGGAGGAGGGTGTCAATGGGGGAAAAAGGAGAAACATCTGTAACAAAAATAAATTAATAAAATAAATAAATAAAGGCACAGTGATAAGCATCATTCCTATGTTAAACTGAAGAAGCTTACTTCACCAGAAAGCCCACTCTGAGTCTCAGTTCTCCCATTCATAAAATGTGGCTCCTAGCTGGTAGCCCAGCATCGTCTTGCTGTTCACTAAGCAGCAGTGGCCCAATGGTGTGATTTTAATGACCAGGAGACAACATGGGACAGAACGAAAACAGGAACCCTTTCTAGAGCTTTTGTTTTTAAAAGATTTGGAAAAACCACCATAAATGCTTCTGCTTTTTCATTAACATGTTTCTTATTAATAAATGTTTAAAATATTTTAAATATCAGGCGAGATCAGGGATTTGTAAAAGTGTGAGTATAAAGGGTGGAGCAATGGGAGTAGTCTGGATATAGTTCACATATTCAGGTGATTAGAGAAAGTGAAGAGACCTTAATGGGCCTAACACTACAAACTACATTAGACTTTTTTTTTTTTTTTATCCTCACCCGAGGACATTTTTTCATTTTTTGTTCAGATAGAGTGGGAGGGAGAGAGAGGAAGAGAGAGAGAGAGAAACATCGATGTGAAAGGGACACATCGAGTGGCTGCCACACGCACGACCAACCAGGGCCGGGGACAAACTGCAACCGAGGCACATGCCCTTAGCGGGAACCGAACCCGGGTCTCTCTGGACCGCAGGCTGACACTCCAACCGCTGAGCCAAACCGGCCAGGGCCTACAATAGACTTTTTAAACACTGGAGTACTCAGGTAAGTTTATATATAAAATATTCTAAAAGATGACATTTTAATATTGCAGTCATCTTTCAAAAAATACTGCCTTTATCCATAATTCCCTCTATTTAAGGCCCAAGGTAGGCCTTTCCAAATAACTGTTCCTGGCAAGGGAACACTAATTCTCTGCTTTTCTAAGTTTTCATCATTACAACTAAAATCTTTAAACATCTTTGGTATCCCTTTTCAAACACGCATATGTTTGCCAAATAACCTGTTCCATTCATTTTTTATATGTCTGAATGGATTTGAATGGGGAATAATTAAGTTTAAGAAAATTCCCACAGCAAGAGAAAAGTTGAAGGCCAATATAGAGGTTGCTCAGACTACTGTTTAAGAATCTCTATCATATCAATCTCACTATGAATCTTCTGATTTTAATGTGATCCTCCAAAAATAAGGATGTCTTATACATTTATATTTAAAGATTTATAGCAAAAGGCCATACATCACTTGACCTTAAGAAATAGCACCTCTTGCACGAACCCAAATCACCTCTAGCCGTTAACTGGTATATAATATAACAAATAAGAGAAAGATTTGCTAAGGGGTTTCAATATTGCTATTGTTCAGTTGTTTCCAACCTAGTGAACGCTGGATTTCCTGCTTAAATAACTCCCAACCCCCACCTCAAAGAATTCCTAAACAGCTAAATTGTAAGATTTTTGTGGTGCTGAGTGACTATAAATCTTAGTAATAATCACCTCTGGACTTGGTTTAGTCTATCTGATAATCAGGATCAAAGAACTAATATCAAAACTGGCTTTGTAAACGTTTAAACAAGATTGGGTTGAGCAATTGTCTGTGGCATTATGTAATCCACCGTGTAACTCCCAAGGTTTATTTTGCTCTCATTCTTTCTTCTTTTCCTTATAAATACATAAGTAGATAGACCACCAGTCTCTTCTCTGTATCTACGAGTCTGTTTCTGTAAAACCTCTAGTCTCTTGATCCCACCTTCAGTTTCTCAAAGTCCTTACTTTCACTTTGCCTATTAAGTCTGAACACCATGTTCAATAATGGAACTCACCAGGCCCCATCAATTCCTTGCCAACCTACTTTTCTGCCATAATTGACATACAAAGTCCTAAATCCAGGACCAATCTCAGAAACTGCTTTCTCCATTCCTCCATGAAGGAAGCTGAGAACAGTTTTGGTATAATAACCACACTAATGTGAAGAATTATGTTATTACAAATTCCTCAGTGCCACTCCACAAACCTCTCTTGTCCTTGTCCATATCATTCTCCATTTACTCTAAGTACCGATTTCAAAGCTTCATGACTCTCCTCAAGTCCCTATCCACACTTTTTTCTATATGGGTGACTTTGCTCCTACATCCCTTATAAAACCAGGGTCATTTTGTGGACATTTCTTCACACTTTCCTAGTGTGTGCACATCAACTGTTTTTCTCCAGTTTCAGAAGAGGAAATCTCCTATTCCGCTGATAAAGTGCCTCCACATATGTTCTTAATCTCCATCTTCCCATCTTTTTGCACCAAAAATTATCCCATCTACCCTATACTGTCAACCACTTCATCTTTATTCTCTACTCCCAATGGTTCCTTAGCTTAAATATGTTTAAATCCTCATTTTGCTAAACACACACACACACACACACACACACACACACACACACACACTTCTGTTGAAAAAGTACCCTCTTCCAGCCTTGTCTGTCTCCTTCCATACATAGGCCCCGTTTATAAAGTAAAGCTCCTTTAAGGCAGGAATTTGGGGGAAGTTTTTTTCTGTTTTTGTTTTTTTTTAATGGAAAATGATTTATTCAGCAGGAGACCCTTGCATTTGTTCACTTATTTTTTTTTTGTTTTTTAAATGTCATTCATAATTCTATTTTAATTAACTAATTAATTTATTTTTTATTGTGGAAAGTATTACAGATGTCCCCCCTTTTTTCCCTATTGACCCCCTCCTCCCCACTCCCATTTCCCTCCTGCTTTCACCAAACTAATGTCTGTGTCCACCGGTTGTGCAAATATGCATATAAGTTCTTTGGTTTATTTCTTCCCACCCCTTTCACTCCCCATCCCTCTGAGGTCTGTCAGTCTGTTCCCTACTTCCATGACTTTTTTTTTTTTAATTCACTGGAATAACACTATCCTAGAGCAGGGCCTGGCACATTGTAGGAGCTCAATAAATAATTGTTTAATAAATGAATAGCCTCCTCAAAAGAATACACTCACTATATCTTCTCCCTCACCTCCTCCTCACTCTCTCAGCTCTCTCCCTGTAACATGGTTACTGCCCCTACATTCCCACAGCTCTAACTTGCCAAACTGAATGCACAGTTTCCTACTTAACTTCTGTTGGGTACTAACACTATTAACCATCTTCTCCTTCTTGGAAGACTGTTTTCTCCTTTGTTTCCATGATATCCCACCTCCTCTTACCACTCTGGACACTCATTTTGAGTCTCTGCCAATGTGCTCGTGGTTGCCACCATACTAAATTACTATATGTTAGTATTTCCCTAGATTCAGCCCTCAGATCTCTGTCTTTCACCATGCTGTATGCTCTCCCTAGAAAACATAATCCATATGCATGGTTTTAATTAGTATCTATATGCTGATGACACCAAAAAGAGTATAACTCTAGCAGCGTACTTGCCTTCTGAGCTCTACAAACAACAGAAAAATAATGACAACCATTGAAATTTGAGGACTTACATTCCAAAGCACAATTCTAAGCTCTTTACGTTTATACTTGGTTAGTCTCCACAACCAGCCCATTAGGAAGGTACTATTATTATCACCATGTACAGATAAGAAAGCCACAAAGTACAAAAAGAAAAACAACTTTCTCAAGGCCATACAAGTGGTAGAGCTGGTAAACATGAGAACCTTATTAAAATAACAGCTTTCTTGATATAGAATTCACATACTATAGAATTCACTTGATAACAATGCAATAGTTTTTAGTATGTTCAGTGTGATACAATCATCACCACAATCTAACTTGAGAACATTTTCATCTTCCCAAAAAGAAGCCCAGTACCTATTAGCAGTCACTGGTATAGTTACTTTTTAACTTTGATTTTAGAAACTGAAACTTTAAGATAATTACATTCTAAAAAAGAAATAAATACAATGTGGTAAGCCAGTTGACAAAACAATTTTGTTTTGTTGTTGTTGTTGTTAGCTTTTACAATACAAAAGATTATTTTTAAGTGTTTAAAATGGGAATTTGCTACCAGGATTGGATTCACCCATAAGGTACAACACATTCAAACAAAAAAGAGCTAAATATTCCTACAACTAGACAAATACTGCAGCCTTTATGTAGTACCAGAAGGCAGATACACTCAATCCTCACATGAACAGTAAAAAGGAGAATATCTTTAGCAGACTGAATAAAGAATGACATCTTCTTACATACACAATACATGTGTCTAGTTACATGATATAAAGCCAGTACAGTATGTAAATGGCAATTATCAATAGCATATATGGCACAAATGAAAAGAAACTGCTTAACAGAAGAAATGTAAAAGGCTTTTCAAAAACAGAATTTCATTAGACTTTTAATGACTCTCATTAGAGAAAGTATTCTCTTGCTGCTCCAGGTGGAGAGCCGCAGCAAAACTGCACCGTTGGTGCCAGTTTTTCCTTGCCCAGTGACTGCAAAGCATTAATGAGTTATTTCCCATCTAATTTACTGTTTAAGGACTTAGGATAGACCAAAAAAGAAAAAAAGAAGTAAAATAGATATGTAGGATGTAAGTGATACGAGAAAAGAACAACCACTAAAGAAAAGCATCAGTATTCAATTTTATAAAAATAAATTCTCTCAAGTGTCTTGATTCTGGCTCCTCCCTCTCAGATATACTGCACCTAATTTGAGGTTCAAAATGTGTTACTTCAAATTAAGTCAGATTCAGATCCCACAGCTCCTAATAATCTTGAAACCATCATTGGTTTAAAAAGGCAGCTCTTTATTTCCATCTTGAGAAAGGTGAACTCATTCTCTGATTCCTTATTCAAGTCAACAATCATTTATCGAGCTTCTACTATGCCCTAGATTCTATGTTGGGTACTGAGGACCAGAAAGAAAGAAGATAATATTCCTTTCCCTTGCAGTTAAGTAGGTGAGGAGATGTACATCTAAATGAGGCAGAAATATGACACTGATAAATAGTACAGCCTGGATGTAACAAGAATGTTCTGGTTTTTAGACCAAGTATACCAAAATTTTGGTCTAGGAAACATGGTAAGTCCAGCTACAAAAAATACATGGAGAAAGATTAATTAAAAGGAAATGGAGAGGGTAAAGGACAAATTAGGGAAACATGAAGGTATTCCTTCACTCACTAATTCATTAATTAAGTACCTACTATATGCCAGGCTCAAAAGATATAAAGAAGGTCTCAGTTTACTGAGTACAATAAACAAACACTGATACTGCATGTTGAGAAGTGGAGATAATAATAATGGTTAACATCTATTGAAGATTTACCATGTGCCAGGTATTGCTCAAAGGATTTCATATGTATTAACTCATTTATTCTTTATAACAACTCTATGACATAGGTAGCTATTAGTTTCCCCATTTTATGGATGAGAAAACTGAAGCACAAAGAGATTATTTGACTTATTCTAGGTCAGGTGACTAAGAAGGAACAGAGCCAAGGTTTGTATATCAACAGACTCTCAAGCCTGCATCTTTAACCCAAATATTACACTGTCTTAAGCAAATGCATAAATCAAGATTATATAATCCTGTTGAATAAGCCCCACAGCAGAGCTATGAAGTAGTTTTTATCACCCCAATTTAGAAAGGAGGAAATTGAGGGACAGAGAGGATAACTAAATCATTCAAAGTCTTTTAGTTACACAGCAGAGTCAAAATACAAAACAAAATCAGCTATAAATCTCTTTATGTATTAGAAATGTCAGCTCTAACCACGCTGAAAAAGTAAAACACTATGTATACAGTGCAGCCATATCATACAGAAAACACACTAGTTTTTAAAATGCCTTAGGCACATGGTACCTTGGGGAGTAACTGCTGCAGCATCTGTGTCTGCATTAAACAGTTACCACAGAAACTGATAATTCCTGAGGACCAGCAATACACACAGCACTTTGATTTGTTTTGATAAGTACAGAAACCCTCGGAGAAGAAGACAAACAGGACATAGGATTGACATGACAGTTGTGTTAGTAATATAGCTGGAGCTACTGTTATTACACTGTGTGTTACACTGCGACTTGTTCAGGGAGAAGTTTGTTACTTGTGGACTTTAATTTCAACATGATTTTTTCTATTAATTCTACAATTTAGGAGAATACATGTTTTCTCATTCCCGAGAAGCATATAAAATAGTACTCATCTGGGCCACATAGCAACCCCTATGGTATGCACTTACTAAGAAGCTTTATTCAAATGTAAATGACTGATAACACATACAAATACTGCTTCAGAGTTAGAAGAGAAGCTAGAACAATTTTATTAATGGAAAATGCAAAATTTCCCAAAAAGGTTGACAACATAAGAAAAAAAATTCCCTAAAATATTTTCAAAGAAAAAGTATTAGTAAAAAAAACTAAGAATAACTGAAACATGTAATGTTAGATTCTCTATACATCTACAATAATTTTGTAGTTTATATTACATAAAGTAAATTATAGTGTATGTGTGATATAAATATTAAAGTATAGTTTTAAAGCTATTAATTTTTAATTCATTTGTTGAATATATTTTCCAGTATATTTTTTGGCCTTTACTTCTTACAAATGGAGCTACAAATCTCTCAACTTTAAGAAATCCAAAGTTGCTTTTACTTAGTGCCAATTTTTGAAAAGTAGCAAAAACTTGCTAACTATTGGCATTCAAGATGAACAATGGTCTGATTTCTTATCCAAGTGTGTGGTAGATACAGAGAGTGGAGGTCAAAAAGACCTCGGTTTAAAACCATGGTCCTGCCACTTACTAGCAAGGTATGTCATATTTGCCAAGTTACTTAACCATTCTGTGCCTCAGTTTCCATATCTGTAAATTGGAGCCATACTACATTCTTAAAAAGACTAAACAAAACAACATGCATAGAGTGCCTGACCCATAGCTGGCACTCAGTAAGTGTTGATTTTATCACCACCACCAGTGTCCTCATTTTCTGAAAAAAACCTGTAAGGAACATATATTAAATTCTGCTTTTGCCAGATGGAGCTTAGTATACATACAATTCCACTTTCCAAAATGCCAAGATGGGTAGTTTTCTGTCTTTTTTGTATCAGCTTCTGGGGGAAAAATAAGATTTGCCAATCCTGACTAGATGTCAGTCTTTATAAACCTGGAACTATTACTTTCCTGGCTACAAAAAATGGGAGGCTCTGAAGCTGATGAAATAAAGCAACCTGAGTTAAAAAGGTCTCAATTTGTAATAACTCCATTATGACCCTCAGTTACTGCACGAACTCACCCTGGCAGATTCTTTTTTATAAACATAAGGGCCTTGAGAAACCCAAAGAAAACTATAAAGATAAAGGGTTAATGATGGCCTTGGGAAACTCAGAGGAATCATGATAAAAAAGAGATTAATGGTTGCCCTCACCTCTAACAGCTGCTCTCATCCCCTTCTATCAGTTCCCCCCCTTAACAGTGCCAAAAGTGGCACCAAGAATGTAGTTTTTTCTCTGTAATTTGTGTCTATATAAGCGAGCAACAAAGAAGGCTCGGGGCTGTCGATTTGGGGAGAGCCCCCCTTCAGCCCACGGGTATAATAAAGTGCTCCTTCATAATTCAGCTGTGCATCTCTGGTTATCTCACTGACACCTTACAACATTTGGAGGCCCCAGCGAGATCCCTAGTGCTTTATGACACCAAGGGATAGATGCCTAGGATGAACGGCCCCTACCGGTCCGGCCACCGGATACCTGTAGTTCTTTAGGAGAGGGTACCCCGAGACGTTCCAGGGCCCCGGAGATCCTATTTAGGTTTCCGATGAGTGGCCGGGAGATGCCAAGACGTCCCCAAAAGATTTAAGGAGACCTGGTAAAAAGCCTCCGGAGGTAGGTTCTGGGTGACCGGTCTTTCTGGGTGAGAGTGAGAGGGCCAGACGCGGCATACCTCTCCTCTCCAGGATCCTCCTAAGACGTTAGGTGGGGTTCATTCTGTTCCCATTGGATAAGGAATTTTCCTTGGCCCGCCACTAGGGCTGAAGGGGAGTCTGATCACCTCCCAGGAACTTCTGGTGTGTGAATGTGACTATTTAAATGTAATTGTGTGTGAGTGACCGTGCTCCACTACACTTGTTATGGAGCCTGTATAAGTCCTTACCTGTGGTCTCGTGACGAACTCATAAAGCTAAGGGCAGTATCAGATTCTTGGGGACATTCTGGTCTCCACCTGCAAACCTGATCCAGGCCGGGCGGTTATACCGACCTGCCGATGCCAAGAGGCATCTAAATCTCCATGAGGGAAATGGCCAGGTGGACGAAGTAAAAAGTTTCTGTCTTGTGTGTCTTTCCTTGTTTTTGTCCTCGTCTGCCTCCCTACTGTATCTCCTTCAACTTTGTTACAGCTAGTCTAATCATGGATAGCAGCCCTAGTGCCCAGAAGACCTCATTGGATTGCATAGTAAACATTCTTAGAGAAGGATTTGAGGAAGGTTCTGATTAGGGCACAAAAATATCTAAAGGAAAATTAAGGACCTTCTGTGAATTAAATTGACCCACATTCGGGGTGGGCGAGCCTGACACAGGATCCTTTAACCCTGAGTTAGTGCAGGCAGTTTGGAATCAGGTCACAGGGGAGCCAGGACACCCGGGCCATTCCCCTATATTGATCAACAGCTTGATTTAATGAGACATCCACCCTCATAGTTAAAGAGCCATGTCTTCCAGACAAGGGCACAAATACTAGTAGTGGGCCCCAAACTGGGCCCCAAGAGAAACCTGGGAAAAGGTAGGGAAGTGCCTGTGAGGCAGAGATAGAGTGAAAGGCCTGAACAAGGTTCCGGATTCCGGTACAAACATTTACTCTTTGGTCCCTAATTAGAGATTACCTTGATCCAGTGCAGGAGGCTAATAAGGTAGGGAAACAGGGTGTAGTGAAAGACTTGACAAAAAGCCGAGAAAGGCTATGAGTCCTTAAAGACTCCCCCACTGCCTTCCCTACAGCTGTGATTAATATTTGTGCTTTGAAGGCCTGGAAAGAGCTCCCAGCAAAAGGGGAAAATTCGCTAGATCTTACATCCATCAGACAAGGAACTGCGGGGAGAGGGAGGATCCAGCTCCACAGACAGAGCCTACTGGGCATAGCTAATTACCCAAGGCCACTGGGAATAGAGCTCAGTTTGAATAGAAAGAAATTTAAAGGTATTTTAGATACAAGAGCAGATGTTTCTATGGCTGATTTACAAGGAATAGTACAAGTTTCTAGGCCCCAACAAAGTGCACAGTTTATCAAATAGAAAGATTCTGAGGGCAACACTAGGGTTTTTTTTTTTAATCCTATATTTTAGATCATTTGCCTGTTAATGTATAGGGATGGGACCCTGTTCTTCCACCCCGCTCAGAGGAGGCAAATCTCCCCCTCGAGTCCAGGCCCCAACACACAAACGGCTGCAGCTGCGGCAGATGCACCAAGAAGGGGGAGTGGCTGGACAGGGGATGTCCCCCGCTAGTGGGCAGCTGGGTGTGTCCTGCATGGCTTAGCGTGCCCCGCCGCATATTGGGACGGGGGTCTGGTACAGAGAGCTCCTCAACCTAGGAAACAGGTGTGGCAGGCAGGCGCACAGGCACTCACCTAGAGGCCGCAGAAGCTGCAGCATTCCCTGGGGAGGGCGGTCCAGCCACGAAAGGGGCGTGTTCCTTCGGTGCCAGCCCAGGCTGCTCATCCACAGCCCCGGGTTTAGAGACAGCAAGTTTCCAACAGGCTTCTCTGAACTTTGGGGAATTGAAAATAGGGATCCTGGGCGCGGGCGCAAAGTGCTCTTACAGAGAGTTGAAAAACACTCTGCCCCATGGAAACATGCGCGCTAGAATGACGCTTCCCTTTCCTGCATCCTTTTGAAAACCTGGGGTCAGAGGAAATTTTCCCATCCCTCCGCCCACAGTGGGACCTAAATACTGCCGAGGGGGAGGGCTTCCTTGGACATTTTTCACCGTGTTCTCCTGTTAGGCCTAAAGGCCCAATTGGTTGAAATAGCTCAAAAGAGATATAATAATAGGAACACCCCTAGGGAAAAACAAGATAATAGAATAGCAAAGGTAATAATAACAGCCTTAAGGTAAACAGGACCCACAGAAAAGGATCACCCTAGGAAGGGAAACATAAGGAACGGTCAGGACAGCAGGTCTAGGTCCTGATTAGGGATAGAAAAGAGAAGGGCAAAGTCAGGTGTAGAGGAACAAAGTAAAAAGCCGTCCTTAACTTAGGAAAATGACAGGGCTAGGGCTCCTTCCAACTGAGCCCTCCGGAGCCAAGAATAATACAAGACAATAGGGGACAAACTAGTTAGTTTCCTGGTAGATACTGGTGCAGCAGACTCAGTCCTGATCCAGCCAATGGGGCCCTAACTTACCCCTGGACTTCAAAGAGGACTACAGACCTTGGGAAAAATACTGTGACTCATTCATTTCTGGTCCTGCCAGAGTGCCCATACCCCCTACTCGGACGTGATCTCCTCCAGAGATCATTCAATTGCTGGCCACTGCCACTCCAGGCCAGCCCCTGCATCAAGTTCCATAAGACATTGGTCATCAATCCTGCCAGCCGGCCTCCAGACGATGACCTGGAAAAACCTCTGCAGGACTGCCTGGAGGTAATCGACATAGAGCAGACAGCCCGCCCAGACCTCAGGGATGTCTCACTGCCATCATCAGATGAGGTATTGTTCACGGACGGGAGCAGCTATGTCCAGGAAGAAATCAGCTATGCCGGGGCAGCAATAGTAACTCTGGACTGTGTCATCTGGTCACAGTCATTAAGTAGGGGAACTTCAGCCCAATGGACTGAACTCATAGCCCTAATCCAGGCTCTCTGGTGGGGCAAGGGAGATCTGCTGCAGATCAGAAAGTTTAGGAAGCAGCCCTAAAACCAGTGGGGCCTGTCCAGATACACTAGGTCAGAAAATGACTTAGCCAAACAGAAACAAGCCATAAAAGAAATCAATGGATAGTGGACACTGCCTGATGGGAGGTTGTTAGTCCCAGAGGCTCTAGGTCGGACTTTAGTCAACCAGCTGCACCAGACTACCCACTTAGGTTACACCAAGCTTACTGCACTCCTGAGAGGCAGGCAATGTCCAGTAAGGTCACAGGGAAAGGGAGAAGGCGGAGGGAAGCAAGAATGTGTAGGTCTAAGTAGTGAGGAGGAGAAGAAAAGCTGGGGGATGTGCAGACAGTAGATAGATTGAGCAAGCTCTCAGGTTCATGTCAGGGGAGAGACTAGAAAAGTCGCAGAGGGTCTGTCAGCAAGTTGAAGAAGGATTGTAGAGTGAGAAGAAATAAAAAGAGGATTATACAGAGGAAATAAAAAGATAAGAAAGGATAAAAGAAAGGGACATACATATTACAGGAAGACAGGACATTGGAGGAATACTCAAGAAGGGAAGAAAACAGGACACTGAGAGAGGGAGAGCTTGCCCCTAATAATGGAATAACAGTCTAGGATGTAATAAAGGGAGTAACAAATTTAGGCTACTCCTGACCCTTAGATCAGACAACGACCCTGCCTTTATAGCAAAGATATCACAGGATATCTCTCAGGGGTTAAATATAAATTAGAAGCTCCATTGTGCTTACCGCCCACAGAGTTCCGGGCAGGTAGAACGCATGAACAAGACCTTAAAGGAAACCTTAACCAAATTTACTTTAGAAACCGGTAAAAACTGGACCACTCTGCTACCCCTCGCCCTCTTACAGTTCTTGCAGGCCCTGTAGTCCGCCCAGAAGGCCGTCCATAAACACATCTACGATGCCCTGCCTGTGCCCACCTCGGACCCTGTGCACCCTTTCCAGCCCGGGGACTCGGTGTGGATAAAGAAATTCACCACCCAGGGACTAACTCCGGCCTGGAAGGGACCATACACTGTCATCCTGCCTGCACCAACGGCTGTCAAGGTCAACAGCATCCCGGTCTGGCTGCACCATTCCTGGCTGAAGGCAGAAAAAGCAGAATAGACGGTCCAGGCCTCTCCAGATCCCTTAAAAATGAGACTCTTGCGTTTATCGGGACTCTAATTTTTCTGGTTATAACTGTTCAGGGGAATCTTTATAGATCTGGGAACACAGAAATAGGATATTAGGGGAGATCTTAAGAAATGTCACCACAAAGGGGATAGAAAAACCTATTTTCAGTCTCGACCTATGTGACCTCTTGAGAGGCACCATAGGCACAGATAGTACTACTAAAGATTGATGTCATATAGAAGGGCTCCTACCCTGGGGTTATGGGACATCTATGGGGGAATGGGGACAACAAGGGATAAGAATCTATATATGCCCAGGGAGCAGTACAGTCACCACAAGTTGCTTGAATGCAAATGAATACTTTTGCCCATCTTGGGGTTGTGAAACTATATATACTACTAAGGGCTACCTGAGAAGCAGAGACCCTCACACAGATTTTAGAAGGTTATCCAAGCCCAAGGATTTCCCTATAGGAAAATCTAACCCCATTCAGATTAATGCCATTTGTCAGCCAGACCTTTATTAGGCCACCGGAAGGACATAGGGGCTGACTGCTAGTTATGCCTAAATTTGGGGCCACCTTATTATATAGGGCTAGGTCTCTCCAAGCCAATTCCCAGACCCCAAATGCTGACAACTGTACATGGGACCAGTCCAAGTTAACTTTGGGGGATATCCAAGGGAAAGAGACTTGCATACTGCCACCTAAGTATAACCTCCAGCAATACAAAACAGGCGAGGTTTAGATCTCCTTTTCCTCAAGCAGGGAAGACTGTGTAGCACTTGGCGAAACCTGCTGTTTCTATGCCAGTAATTCGGGAATAATACAGGGACAGAGTTAGTATCCTTAATGAGAAAAAAAAAAAGGTCAATGGTTTGACTTATACATAAAACCAGTGGGGATGTAATAACTCCATTCTGACCCTCAGTTACTGCACGTACACACCCTGGCAGATTCTTTTTTGTAACCATAAGGGCCTTGAGAAACCCAAAGAAAATTATAAAGATAAGGGGTTAATGATGGCCTTGGGAAACTCAGAAGAACCATGATAAAAAAGAGATTAATGGTTGCCCTCACCTCTAACAGCTGCTCTCATCCCCTTCTATCAGTTCCCCCCCTTAACAGTGCCAAAAGCAGCACCAAGAATATAGTTTTTTTTCTCTGTAGTTTGTGTCTATATAAGCAAGCAACAAAGGCGGCTCAGGGCTGTTGATTTGGGGAGAGCCCCCCTTCAGTCCGCCGGTGTAATAAAGTGCTCCTTTACAATCTGGCTGTGCATCTCTAGTTATCTCGCTGACACCTTACAACAAATTGAGACAGATCCACTAGCCCAATCCCCCAACCTGTAATCCTATAATAGCATCAATATTCCTCAAAAACTGAAGGGGCTTCTACAGAAGCTCAGACAGTGAGTGGGCTTAATGCTCTAATAAAGGTCAAAGTTCAAAGTTCCCATTATTGTCTAAAATGGTTACAGTTTTCTTCAGGTATTCACATATCTAATTTAATGTTTTTTAATTTGTTTTTTATTGACTTTAGAGAGAAAGGAAGGGAGAGGGAGAGAGAGATAGAAACATCGATGACAGAGAACATGAATTGGCCGCCTCCTGCATGCCCCCCACTGGGGATTTGGCCCACAACCTAGGCATGTGCCCTGACTGGGAACTGAACCAGCGACCTCTTGGTGTATGGGTCAATGCTCAATCACTGAGCCACACTGGCCAGGCCATATATCTAATTTAAACACGAACCGCTATAGTAATTGTTAAAAATCCCAAACACTAATATAAAGAAAAAAAAGTTTGGTTTTTTTTGTTTTTTTCTTTTTTTTTTTTTTAATTATAAACTACAACCGAAGTACATGCCCTTAGCGGGAACCGAACCCGGGTCTCTCTGGACCGCAGGCCGACGCTCTAACCGCTGAGCCAAACCGGCCAGGGCAGAAAAAAAACTTTTGAATAATATATTTAAATTCCATTCAAACATTTATTTCACAAAGAATTTTTTCATATTTTTAAAACATGCAATACCAGACTAGCCTCTGGAAATGCAGAAACAAACATGTAGAGTCTCTAAGGCAATGTCCTAAAAGAGGAATAACAATAATGAATATTTATTGAACATTTACTATATACCAGGTAGTCTTGCAATATGTTATATAGGCCTACTTATTAAATCTTCACAAACAATGTACAGTAAATATGACTATTAGCCTCATTTTACAGAAGAGGAGACTCATACACAGAGAAATTATGTAACTTGTTCATGGTCACAAATATAAAAATAAAATCATGTGTTGTATATGAAATCAGGCATTCTGGCTCCAGACAGTACACTCCTAACATATACAGTTAGTTGACCCTTAACAACATGGGTTTGAACTACACGAGTCCACTTATACACAGATTGTTTTCAAAAAATACTATAAATGTAATTTCTCTATTTTCTTAATAACATTTTTTCTTTAGTTTATTGTAAGAATACAGTACATAATACATATAACATACAAAACATGTGTTTATCAATTGTATATTATGGGTAAGGCTTCCAGTCAATAGTAAGCTCTTAGTTAAATTTTGAGTGAGTCAAAAGTTGTATGTGAATTTTCAAATGTGAGGAGAGTTGGTGTCCCTAACCCCTTGATTGTTCAAGAGTTAACTGTACTCTCTGAGGCAAATGAAGCAAAGATTTTTCAATCATTCAACAAATATTCACTTAATGCCTACCATGTGACTGGTACTGGTTTAGGCAGTGAGAATGTGACAGTTAAAAAAAGACAAAATTCCCTTTTCTCATGGAGCTTATATTCTAGTGGGAGAAGACAGAAAATTTAAAAAGTAAGTAAAATACATATTGTGGTAAACAGTAATACATGATAAGGAGAACAACATCAAGGAAGAAGAATAAGTATTGGGGAAGGTTGCAATTTTAGGTAAGATTTCAAAGGAAGGTCTCTCTGAGAAGGAGATTTCATGACTAAAGGAAGGACACACACCTTGTTCACACACAGACACAGAGAAATAGATAAGGATTTCCGCTGTAGCATATAAAAGCTCACAATTTAATAGAGAACACTGACACTCAAATAAATCATGACAACCCAGTGTGGTGAATGTAACAGCAGAAGAGCTACAGGCAAGTGTGGGCAAGGAGGATGTCTAACTCAAACCCAGTTAGGGATTAGCACAGCCTTCCTAAATGTGATGCCTGAAGCAAGTCTTACAAAGATGAAAAGGGGTTAGCTAGGCTAAGAAGTAAAGGGGAATATCCAGCAGAGGAGCCAGCATGTGCACAGGCCCAAGGCAGATGACACTGAGTGATTAAATGATCTACAAGTTCTCCTATTGATGAATAAAAATATATAAGAGAACAAAGATGTCAAGGAAGATATTAACCAAAGAATATATATGCATGTAGCCATAGCCCATGGTCACAAACAACACTGTGATGAAGGCCTGGGGTAGGGCAGGAGCTGGCTGTAGGGGGGCAAAGGAGGGGAAATGGAGGACATTTGTATTACTGTCAACAATAAATTTTTTTGAAAAAGATGTCAAGAGGCAAGGCAGGAGAAGGGACCAATCACACACACTTGTACATGATCGCATTCACCTTGGCATTCAGCTGAACCACAGCTGCTCAACTCACATGAGGATGGTAAAGAGTAGATGGAGTTGTTTGAGGAAAAAAGTGATAGAACTTGGAGGTCTATCACTTGGATGATGGTAAATGGGAACATCATCCACTCAGGAAATACAGAAGGTCCAGATTTGTGAGTGAAGGTGATTTTGAGCTGTTTTAGACACAGTGCTGCTCCTGAGGGACCTGTAGGAAAGCCAAGTGGACTTCTTTAGTAGTCAGCCTCAAATATAATTCTGTAGCTCAGAGGAGAGAACTGGCTGGAGAAGAAAGAGATTTGTTCTTCACATAAATTTCGCAACTGAGGGCATGACATTGGAGATCACCCCACCAAAAGAGTCCAGGACAGACATTTAAGAAATAACAATATTTTAAGGGCTCTCTTTGGTTTTATAATGCTGGACAATATATAAACCCATATGTTTAAAGCTGTAATTCAATAGTTTATAATATGTTCAGAGTTGGGCAACCATAGCCATGATTCAGTTTCAGACCCTTATATCCCCTAAATGAAACCCCATAACTATTAGCAGTCACTCCGCATTTCCCCCATTTCCTCCCTTCCCTCTAATGCCTGATAATCACTAATTTACTTTCTATTTATTCTGAGCTCTTAAATCAATAGAATAATACACTATGCGATCTTTTCTGTCTCACTTCTATCACCTAGCATAATGTTTTCAAGGTTCATCCACATTTTAGGATGTATCAGTACTTCATTCCTTTGTATGGTCATACAAAATATTCCATTGAATGTATATTCCATTTTATGTTTATGTATGAATTCATCAGTTGGTGGACATCTGAGTTGTTTTCACCTTCTGGCTATTTTGAACAATACTGCTATAAACATTTGTGTACAAGTTTTTTGTGCAAACCTATGTTTTCATTTATCTTGGGCATATAACTAGGAGTGGAATTGCTGGGTAATAAGATAATTCCATGATTAACTTTTTGAGGAACCAGCAAACTGTTTTACACAATGGTTGCACCATCTTACATTCCCAATAACAAAGTATGAGGGTTCCACTTTATCTACATCCTCCCCAACACTCTTATTTCCCCTTCTAAATAAATAGTCAATCCAAATGGGTATAAAGTGGAATCTCACTATAGTTTTGATTGGCATTTCCTGAACAACTAATTGTGTTGAGAACCATTTCTTGTGCTTATTGGCCAGTTGTACATCTTTGGAGAAATGTCTATTAAAATCCTTTGCCCGCTTTTCAATTGGGTAGTCATTTTATTGTTGAATATACACTGTTTTCCAGTCTTCACTCTGATGCTACCTATGGGACTTTGGACAAGTCTCTAAACTTTCTCTAATCAGTTACCTCATCTATAAACTGGGAACACTAATAGTACCTATCCCATTGTGTTGCGAGGATTAAATGAAATAATGATGGTGATCTTTAAATGGTAACTATTATTGTTTAAAATATTTAGACACATTTTAGATACAGGGGTGGGCAAAAGTAGGTTTACAGTTAATACAATAATACATTAATAAATAATAATACAAGAATAAACTATGTTCTGCGTATTCACAACTGTAAACCTACTTTTGCCCCACCCTATATATGTGCAAGTGTGTATGATGCTGGTTTCCATTCTTATTGTTCCAAAAGTTCCGTTTACACTGGCTTTATTTTAAAATTATGAACTATGAAGTAGAACTATCAAAGTGGAAAACATTTTTTTTTCTTTTCTTTCTAAGGAGATAGAAACATCAATGTAAAAAGGAACCATCGATCAGTTGCCTCCTGCACGCCCCCTATGGGGATCAAGCCCAAAACCCGGGCATGTGCCCTGACCAGGAATTAAACCTGCAACCTCCCAGTGCATGGGTTGATGTTCAACCACTGAGCCACACCGGCTGGGCAAATTTTTATTTTATTTTTAATTTTTAATCTTCACCCAAGGATACTTTTCCATTGATTTTTTTTTTGGTAGAGTGGGAAGGAGGGAGGAAGGGAGGGAGAGAGAGAAAGAGAAACATCGAAGTGAGAGAGACACATTAATTGGCTGCCTCCTGCATGACCCCGACCAGGCCGGGGATCGAAAATGCAACCAAAGCATGTGCCCTTGACCAGGAATCAAACCCACGACTCTTTGGTCCGAGGGCCGACGATCTAACAGCTGAGCCAAACTGGCCAGGGTGGAAAACTTTTGATAATATCACTACTCTAGTTTTTAAATACAGCTGTGTGATTCTACAAATAAGAGTAATACAATGTAGAAGGATATCTGTTAACACCATTTTTTTTTATTGTTGAAAGTATTACAGATGTCCCCCTTTCTTCCCCATTGACTCCATCCTTCACGCTCCCACTCCCCTCCTGCCATCCCCAGCCTAGTGTCTATGTCGATTGGTTGTGCATATATGCATATAAGTTCTTTGGTTTATCTCTTCCAACTCCTCCCAACCCCATCCCTCTAAGGTTTGTCAGTCTGTTCCCTAAGCCATGGATCTGGATGTGTTTTGGTCGACATCGTATTCTGTTCAACATGTTCCACAAATGAGATCATGTGCTACTTGTTTTTCTTTGACTGGCTTAATAAGCTTAGCATAATACTCTCCAGGTCCCTCCATGTTGTCTCAAAGGGTAAGAGATCTCTATTTCTTACAGCTGCATAGTATTCCATTGTGTAAATATGTCACAGCTTTTTTATCCACTCATCTACTGATGGGCATTTGTGCTGTTTCCAAATCTTAGCTACAACCAGCCCTCGTTTATCGCGGTTAATCAGTTCCAGACTCCGCAAAGTAGGATTCTTTCTTTATACGGTTGTCCCTCGACACGTCGCGCTTCGCCTTTCGCAGCTTCACTCTATCACAGTTTTTTCAAATAGAGTGAAGCCCCGAAAGGCGAAGCGTGACGTGGCGAGAGACGACTGTATTGTAAATAGTGCTGCTATGAACATTGGAGTGCATATATTCTTCCTGACTGGTGTTTCAGGCTTCTTAGGATATATTCCTAGACGTGGGATCACTGGGTCAAATGGCAATTCAATTTTTAATGTTTTGAGGAAACACCATATTGTTTTCCACAGCGGCTGCACCAGATGGCATTCCCACCAGCAGTGTGCTAGAGTCCCCTCTTCTCCACATCCTCATCAGCATTTGTTGTTTGAGGATTTGTTGATGGCCGCCATTCTGGCAGGTGTGAAGTGATATCTCATAGTCATTTTAATTTGCATTTCTCTGATGATTACAGATGTTGAGCATTTTTTCATGTCTCCTGACCATTTGTATGTCCTGTTCAGAGAAGTGTCTATTCAGGTCCTCTGTCCATTTTAAATTAGATTTTTTGTCTTCCTTTTGTTGAGTTGTATGGGTACTCTATATATTTTGGATATTAACCCCTTATCCGATGTATTGTTGGCAAATATGTTCTTCCATATAGTAGGTTTCTCTTCCATTTTGATGCTTCTGTCTTCTGCTGTGCAGAAACATTTTTAGTTTGATGTAGTCCATTTATTAAATTATTCCTTTGTTTCTCTTGACCTAGGTGATGTATCAGTGAAAATTCCACTACATATGATATCTGAGATTTTTCTACCGATATTTTCTTCTAGGATTGTTATGGTTTCAGGGGCTACATTTAAGTATTTTATACATTTTGAGTTTATTCTTCTGTATGGTGTAATTTGGTGGTCTACTTTTATTTATTTATTTATTTTTGCATATAGCTGTCCAATTTTCCCAGCACCATTTATTGAAGACAGTCTTTTCTCCATTGTATGTTCTTGCCTCCTTTGTCAAATATTAATTGTGCATACTGTCTTGGTTTGATATCTAGGTTCTCTGCTCTGTCCCATTGATCTATATGTCTGTTCTTGTCCCAGTAACAGGCTGTTTTGATTACAATGGCTTTGTAGTATAACTTGATATCTGGTATTGTAATACCTCCCACTTTGTTATTCTTTTTCAAAATTGCTGTGGCTGTTCAGGGTCTTTCATGGTTCCATATAAACTTTTAGAGTATTTTTTCTAGATCTGTGAATTATGCCACTGGTACTTTAATAGGGGTTGCATTGAATTTGTAGATTGTTGGGGTAGTATGTACATTTTAATGATGTTGATTTTTACTATTCATGAACATGGTATACGTTTCCACATTTTTATATCTACCTATGTTTCTTTTTTCAATGTCCTATAGTGTTCTGAGAGCAGGTCTTTTACCTCCTTGGGTAAGTTCATTCATAGGTATTTTATTTTGTTGTTGTTGTTGCAATGCTGAATGGGATTTTTTTTGTGTGTTTTTTTTTAACTTTCCCTTTCAGAGTGTTCATTATTGGTGTATAATAAAGACATCGATTTCTTGTTAATTTTATATCCTGCCCCTTTGCCAAATTCATTAATTAAATCTAGTAGATTTTTGATGGAGTCTCAGGGTATTCTATGTACAATATCATGGCATCTGCGAATAATGACAGTTTCACTTCCTTCTTTCTGATTTGGATCCCTTTTATTTTTTCTTCTTGTCGAATTGGTGTGGCTAAGACTTCTAGTACTATGTTAAATAAGAATGGCAAAAGTGGGCATCCCTGTCTGGTTCCTGTTCTTAAGGGAAATGTTTTTAGTTTTTGCCCAGTAAGTATGATGTTGGCTGTAGGTTTTTCATATATAGCCTCTATTATGTTGAGATATGATCCCTCTATTCCCACATTGCTGAGCGTTTTAATCAGAAAGATGTGCTGGATTATGTTGAACACTTTTTCAGCATCTACTGATATGATCATACGGTTTTTATCTTTCATTTTGTTTCTGTGGTGTATCATATTTATTGACATGCGAATACTGTACCGGCCTTGCATCCCTGGGATGAATCCCACTTGGTCACGGTGAATATTTTTTAATGTATTGCTGGATCCGATTTGCTAATATTTTGTTAAAGATTTTGGCATCTATGTTCATCAGGGATGTTGTCCTGTAGTTTTCTTTTATTGTAGTGTCTTTATCTGGTTTTGGATTAGGATTATGCTGGCTTCATAAAATGAGTTTGAAAGTCTTCCTTCTTCTTGAATTGTTTGGAATAATTTGAGAATGGTTGTCAGTTCTTTGAATATTTGGTAAAACTCCCCCATGAAGCCATCTGAGCCTGGCTTTTGTTTGGTGGGAGTTCATTGATTACATCTTCAGTTTACTTAGTTGTTATTGTTTTGTTCAAGTTTTCTGTTCAAGTTTTCTGTTCAAGTTTTCTGTCTCATCCCAGTTCAGATTTGGGAGATTGTGTGATTTTAGAAATTTGTCCATTATGCCTAGATTGTCCAATTTATTAGCGTATAATTGTTCATAGTATTTTTTAACAATCCTTTGTATTTCTGTGGTGTCAGTTGTTATTTTTCCTCTTTCATTTCTGATTTTATTTATTTGGGTGCTCTGTTTCTTGGTGAGTCTGTCTAAGGGTTCATCAATCTTGTTTATCTTTTCAGAGAACAAGCTTTTTGTTTCAATGATCTTTAGAATTGTTATTTTAGTCTCTATGTCATTTATTTCTACTCTGACCTTTACTTTTTTTTTTTTTTTGGTTCTCTGATTGGGTGATTTTTTTCTACCCTGTCTTCTAATTCACTGATCCGATTCTCAGCTTTCTCTAATCTGCTGGTTATTCCTTCCAATGTGTTGTTTATTTCTGCTTTGTCACTCTTCATTTCCGCTTGGTGGTTTTTCATTTCCAATTAGTTGATTTTCATTTTTTCTATATCTTTACTCATGCTGTTGAGCTTCCTCATAATCATTACTCTGAACTCTACCTCTGATAACTTGGCTTAATTCCATTTCATTTATCCCTTCTTCTGTAGAATTCTCTTGTTCTTTCATTTGGGATTTTTTTCTTTGTTTCATCACTTTGGTTGTCTCAGTGGGTTTTGGAGCCTGCCAAATTTTCCCTGTGGCAGTTGGTGTTCTGCTGATTGTGGCTCCCTCTACTTGGGTTGGGATGAGTGTGGGAGGGCCAATGTTAAACACTAATGTCTAATCTTACTTTCCTGGGTGGATTCACAGGCCAAGTAAAGATTTAGTTTTCCTACAGCTTTTGCCTGCAAGTTATTAGTCTCAGTACTTAATAAGAAGCCTCAGGCTGTAGCCCTCAAGTGAATGAAAAATCCCTCATGTGGGCAGGGTAAGAGGATTTCCAGCAGTGGGGCAATTGCTCTCACCTGGGTTAAAGTTGCTTTGATAAGAAAGTGGTTTCTGCCCTGGCCAGTTTGGCTCAGTGGTTAGAGCGTCGGCCTGCTGTCCAGAGAGACTCGGGTTCGGTTCCCGCTAGGGGCGCGTGCTTCGGTTGCAGTTTGTCCCCGGCCCTGACCTAACCAGGGCCGTGCCGGAGGCAGCCACTCGATGTGTCCCTTTCACGTCAATGTTTCTCTCTCTCTTCCTCTCTCTCCCTCCCACTCTATCTGAACAAAAAATGGAAAAATGTCCTCAGGTGAGGATTTAAAAAAAAAAAAAAGAAAGTGGTTTCTGAAGTGTGGATTAAGGACTCAGCACAGGGGTACAGGCTTCTTCCTTCATAGCTCAGTCCCCAGAGACACAGGGTGGTGTTAAATTCCTGAGGGAGGGGAAGTTGCTTCTTCCTCAGGCTAAAACCACTCTCATGGGGACACTTGACAGAGATGGCTACTGAAGCCAAGGGGGCGGAGCTCAGCATAGGAACTCAGGCCTCAGCTTTCACAGCTCAGTTCTCAGAGCCAGGATCCCCAACACTGAGAGCTGGTTCCAAATTTCAAATCTCTCAGAAGCCTTTTTCTTTTCTTTTCTCCTGCTTGCTTGCTGGTAGTCTGTAGCTGATAATCAGCCTCAGTGGTGTTTAATTCCCAAGGTAGGGGCCATTGCTTCTCCCCAGGGCTCTGGGAAGGAGCTCTTTGAGTAATATGGCTACTGTCCTATGAGGGAGTGATTCAGCATAAAATTCTTGATGGTCTCCTTCCCAGCTCTCTCACCAGTGCCAAGAACCCCCGACTCTCTTCACACAGTTCCAGTCCAGTGTGCCCTCCCTCTGCCAGATTCCAAGGTGAGTGGCTGTAGCTTATTTAGTGCATTTGCCCTTCAGGGAAGTGCCAGTGTATCCAGTGCCTCTTCCTGCCAGACAAAACCTCTGCTCTGGTGTTTTTCTCAGCCAGGTGTTATGTGGGCGCCTTTCTCTGTTCTGCCTCTCTGTGCTGGGGAGCCGGCTTGGGGTTTTAACCCCTGACTTCTCTGAGGAACTGCTCATAGCTACGACAGCTCTCAGCCTCAGCTGCTGCCTGTGGGCACCCAGCCAGCCCTCTCATGCCTCCACAGCTCCTACTAGGCTCAATTTGGGGGTCCTCTTTACGTCCCTGGTTATAAGGATTTTCTCCAGCTGCTTTTCAGTTGTTTTTGCCCGACAACTTGTCTTTATTTTAGTTGTAATTCTAGTTTTGTCCTGGGAGATGGTCTGTGTAGCTTCCATTCACTCTGCCACCATTTTAGATCTCCCACCACCACTGTTTACAACAGTAAAACAATTAACTAAATAATTCAGATGTCCATCAGGAGGGGACTGTTTAACAATGGACTATTATGCAACTGTTAAAACATGATAGCTCAATATGTACCCATATGAAATCATCTCTGACATATATTTAGTGAAAAAGCAAATGGAAACATATTATGCATTCTGATTCTAACTATATATATATTTATATTTTTAATCCTCACCCGAGAATATTTTTATTGATTTTCAAGTGAGAGGAAGGGAGAGAGTGAGAAACATCAATGTAAGAAATATCAACTCGTTGCCTCCCTTACACACTCCAACTGGGGATCAAACCCACAACCTAGGTATTCATGTGCCCTGACTGGGAATTGAACCCACACCTTTTTGTCTATGGGACGATGCTCCAACCAACTGAACCACCTGGCCAGTGTGGTTTATATAAATAAAGTGTGTGTGTGTGTGTGTGTGTGTGTGTGTGTGTGTATTTTCACACAGACATAAAAACAATCTGAACATGCAGACAAGAAATATAACAGTAGTTACCTCTGGAGAATGGGGCTACAAATGAAGCATTAGTATCAACCTTTTTATACTTTCTGCAGTTAAAAAAAATTAACCACATATAATACTTTTCAATTAAAAAAAATACAGATTATTGTCAATAAAATTTTTCTCAATCATATCTATCTTAAGTTACATAAAATGCCAGTTAAAGAGAAACAAACCCTAAATTAAAAGAAATCACTCCTATTGATTTTAGGATTAGATAAAAACTGATCTAAACTTTAAGTTATTACCAAGTACAATTCAGTCCCTGTTTGGTTGATACAACTTGAGTATTTTAAGACAACCCAAGAAATTAAAACACAGGAGTGCTATCTTTAAGTAGCTAAAAACTGATTTTAACCACAATAACTTTCAGAACAACAGCATTTGAAATAGTCTACATCAGATTCACCAAGATACCAGGTAAAAGTCCAACCTTATAACAGTTCCTATGAGCTACCAAATATGTTTTTTTCCCCTGTGAGTTTCCTATGGCTCTATTGTACTGTCATCTAATCTGCTCTAGAATAACTGTAAAAGAAATTTCAATTTTGGGGATTTTCCCAGAAAGACAAGAAAAAGGGAATGGGTGAGGGAATTGTATTTTCAAATGCTTGAAATGAAAGTATTATACCTGTATAACCACACAATTCAGTTTTCTAAGTATTAGTAACCTGTGGGCAATTCACTTAAAAAACTTAAGGGGAGGAAAAAGTGAAGAGAGGCTTCAGTGAAAAAGTGGGGCTTTGGCTTTCATAATCAGCACTTTTAGCATACAATGCTTTGCTTTGTACAAAGCATCCCAAAATATACAATCTCAGTATTTAGAGTTACTGAGTATAATAGATTTATAGTCTGATGCAGCAATTTGCATGAATTCATGCGACCGAAAATGTGCTTATTTTCCAAAGAAACTGCCCTCCCTAAAGGAAACACCCAACTATAACGCTTATTTTTCTTTTCAGTGAAGCTTTCTTATCTGCAAGTTATGGGATATAAAGCTAGTTTGTTTTATAGGGTGGTGTGGACCTCAAGTGCTTTAAGAGATACAATCTCTCATTCTTAAAGGCAATCTAAATTCTACTTAAAATGTCTCTGACTTTATGTTTCAACACTGAATATATAATTGTAAATCCTGGCTTGATTTGTAATATTTTTATCTAAAAATATCAATAGCCAACTGGTGACTATGGATATTAATGGTATACTCTTAACATAAATGTTGATTGACTCTATCACAGAGACAAAGTACAATAGTGGTTGATAGGGATTAGGGAAAGGAGAGAATGGCAAATTATTATTTAATGGGTACAGAGTTTCGGTTTTGCTAGATGAAAAGAGTTCTGGAAATGGATGGTGGCGATGGTTCATAACAGTATGGATACACTTAATGCTACAGAACCATACACTTAAAAGTAAAGATGGTAAACTTTTATTTGTATTTTAGCATAATTAAAAATAACTTTAAAAAATACTAAATTGGCTTGTTTCTGAAACATTTTAAGTTGATTGGCTCCAAAGACTGTGCAGTAGCAGGTTAGAGTGCCCCCAAGGAGTCTTGAACCAAGGATAACTATGATTCCAATTTCCTGCATCTGAGATCCATTAAGAACAGAAATGGGAGTGCAGACTAGAGTAGCTTACCTGGATAAACTTCCTTCTCTGCTCCTAACTAATTTTTTTATTTGGACAAGTCATTTAAACTCTCTGACCCTCAGTTCCCTTATCTGTAAAACACAGAAAATAAACATTACCTATCTTCACCAGGTTTTTCTGAGGATTTACTCAGAGTATACCTGTTAGAGTACACATCATACTCAATAACCCTTAGCTTGTACTAGCAACCACGTGAATATACAAAACTGATTTTCCCAAACTAAACAGAGATGCATTTGTTCTCATTTTGGCAAAGGTGTAAGAGGACACGTGGATGTGTGTAGCTGTATGCCCAGACTCAATGCTGATACCAGGTATTGTCCCAATGACTAACCAATTATGGGGATATTTGGAACCTAAGTGGAATCCAGGCTTTCTCAAAGGATGCTTCTGAGAAGGTCTGCAAGAGAATCCCCACGGAACTTGTTCAAAATGCAGAGCTCTCTGCCCCAAGCCATATTCAATCTTCTGGAGGTGAGGAGGCTTGGGAATAACATCCACACTGGCTGTGAGCAGATAAAATAAGGGGAATTTAAGGGCAAGGAAGGAGAGGAAAGGAAACTGAAAGAGATCTGGCTCTACAGAAAGGCTTGCTGATTTCTCTTGCTTTACCTTTACTAGCAGCTGGTGCATGGATCTTGACATCTATTTCCATGACTAGTCAAATGCCTTGTCTAATTTAATTTTTCTTCCCTCTCCTACCACTCTCCTCCTCCCAATCTCATTCCTTGATGGAAAAGCATACAAGACAAAATTTAGGACTCAATACTCTTGCCATCATACCACTTTTATTACCAATTCATTTACTTCCATTGTGGAAAATTAAGATGAAACAAATGTCATAGTCTCAGAATAAAATAGCACAAATGCAGGCATTGTAATATCTATTTCTAGGATCTTCTTGGTTTCTCATCTGACTACTTAAGTCTTGGTATTGCTCTCCTCATGCTCTTTAGCCAATAAAAGAAAAGCACCTTTGAACACACGTCCTCAGGGTAAGCAAGAGACCAACCTGGGATTTTTTTGAGAACAGTAACAAGAAACTTAGAGCATTATTAACCTGGACAGCACCCAGGCTTTTGGGGAGGTGTGGAATTTTCTCAAGACACAGGACGACACATTTGAAAATGAAAAAGGAAAAGTCACAAGTTGTCTCTGAAATGTTTTTGTGTTTTGTTTTATTTTAAGAAGTGCTTTAGTTCATTTTTCCTGTCAAGTTGAACAGCAGCCTTATACATTTATTTTTTTATTTTTCAGAGACAAAGGAAGGGAGAGATAGAAACATCGATGTGAGAGATAAACATCAATGTGAGAGAGACATCAATCGGCTGCCTCCTGCATGGCCCCTACGGGGGATCGAGCCCGCAACCCAGGCATGTGCCCAGACCAGGAATCAAACGGGGGCCTCTCAGTCCATGGGACAATGCTCTGTCCACTGAGCCACACCAGCCAGACATGCCTTATACATTTTACCTAACAAGAAAGCACATTACTTAATCTGCAGTATCAGGAACTGACAAAAGAGTCAAACTTTTGGCCATCAGCCACTAAATCTGTCTATAGTTTAGAATATAAAAGAAAATATGGTATTCTGGGAAAAGAAAAAACAGCCACAAAACACAGCCTTAAAGCATGCCCTCCCTCCGACAAAAAAAAAAATAATAATAAAAAAAAAATTTAACTAGAAAAGTTATGGATGAAGTATCAATTGAAAGAAAATGCCACAGGCACTTTTCTAACAGCTCCATTGCTGCTGTCTCAGACCCAATTCCTCAAAAGTCCCTGGTCTAGGTTTCTGTAAGACCCATGGTCTGTATGTGGGACCAACTATTGGGGAATTCCTGTACTAGTGTTCTTCCATTTAATTGCTTCTTTAATTGTTTATATTTGGATTTCCTTTTAGCATCTCAAAGGAAAGTTAAGAAATAGCAATTAACATTAATGACTAATAAAATTTTAAAAGACACAACTTATCACTTTGCCAGGCACAAGGCAAACAACTCTTAAGGCAGCAGCCATAAGCTTAATAATACATGTGGCTGAAAAGAGATATTCTAATACAAGAGCAATCTCTTTATTGTGGCTCACTAAGAGCCATTAACCACAAGAAATGCACACCTAATGCCAATAGAACTAGACAGATCCCTGAACAGAAGCAGTTTTGGGAAGGTAGAAAGAACTTGAACTGATTAGAGCCTAGTGAGACAATGGGTAACATGCTTCCAACAAATGAACCACGCTCCACAGATGTTTTGCAAAAATCCACTGTTTGCAACTGAGAACATATTAACTTTCTTAATAAGCAATAACACAGAATGGTAAAGAGAGCATAAGTTTTACATTTCTAGTCAGACTGTGTGAGTTTGAACCCTAGCTCTGCTCCTTTTAGGCTTTATGACATTACCTTGTTTAACTTCTTTTAAGCTTCAGTAAAATGAAAATATAGTGAGGAGTCAGTAAATAATACACAGACAGGGCATAACACAGTGTTTGGCACTCAATAACTAATAGTAAATTAAATACTGAAAATGTTAGTTATTGACAGAAAATAAAATCAACTTAAAAAAACTTTGTGTAAAATAGGAAGGAATACTTATGGAAAAGCAAGCTTGACCATACTGTTAGAGTAGGAAGATAGAAAGATATGAGCTGGGAAAAGCAATTGGGGCTTGGAGAGAATATGTATAAGATGTGACAAACCAAAAGTACACAATAGAGGCAAGAGATCCCTATGTGAGGAGAGAAGATTCAGAGCCCCTCCAAGATGTTGTCTAACTGGTGAAGGAGCCTTATAGTTTAAAGATATATTTTTTTGAGACATGAGGGAGGGGATAATTTGCTCCTTGCCTAGGGGCGTTACAGCTTAGGGGTATAAATCCTCTAAACTCCCAAATACTGGGGCACTTGGTTCGGTCTTGGCAGCTGAGTTGTCCGCTCAGGTTCTAACTGAGTGTATGTCTTTCCTACAAATAAATTCTCACCTGCTTTTGCTGCTATTTCTGGTCTCTTGTTTGAATTCATTCCTACAAGCAAGACAAGAACTGGGGCCACATAGTACTGTCTCTGGCCAGAGAACCACTTGAACACTGCTGACAATATGAAGTATATGATTTCTGTATCAATTCTGAAGAACATTTTAAAAAGACATTTACAGATCAATTACAGAAAATCATTCATTCAACATTTACTGAGCACCTACTATGCATTAAGCAATCTGTTAGGTACCAGAAACAATGATAAATGCTAATAAAAGAACATATGTAAAATGCTATACAGTCGTCCCTCGCCACTTCGCGCTTCAACTTTTGCGGCTTCACTCTATTCTCGTTTTTTTTCAAATATATTCATTAAAAAGTTGATCAAGACAGTGAAAATGATACAGCGCGTGCTCGGTTGTCTGAGTCAATTATACACCCCTGTATTACAATTAAAATTAAAATTACTGCACGTAAGGACTGTAGGCCTATGTATTCGAGCACCCCAGGAATCCTTCAACGCCAGGTGCAACCACTAGAGTCTGGAACGGATTAACTGCGATAAATGAGGGATGACTGTAGTTGTACGCGATTTGATCTTTATCACTTTTCCTGGCAGCAGTAAAATTCCATTGCCATGAACTCTGTTTCCTCTCAGGAAAGAAATCTCTCAGGAAATACTCAAAACATTTTTTCTCAACAAAGTTCTCAAATATGAATCATTTTCAACTGCCAGGAAGACTTCTCCCACTGTTTTGCATCACAGTACTTTCCCTAAACTGACAGTTTTGGGGCAAAACATACTTATCTGAAAAAAAAAAAAAAAAGAAAGAAAAAGAAAAAGACAGAGTACATTCTTCATTCTTCCTCCTCTCTGGCTTTGCTAAAGCAGTTCATTCAGCCTCAACTATCTTCTCCCTTCTATCTGCTTGTCCATGTCCTACCAACTCATTCATTCATTCAACAAATATTTCCTGAGCACCTACTAGTTTTTCAGTCCTGTAATAGGTGGTAGGGGTTCGAGTAAGTGTATTAGAAATTAACGAGGCAGGAATTAGGGAATGATCACTGTAGGTAGTGGGACCATCATGTGGACAAGCTGGTAATTTCCTTCAAGGAAAAGTTTCCCAGAAGAGGATACATTTAAAGCTGGCCTTTTAAGGACAAGTAGGAGCAGTTAAACGAAGAGAAAAGGCATTTATGAAGGCTTAGAAGAAGGCCAACCACAAGGAGGACAAAATGAGCTGCTGCCTCAGAAATTCTTCCTAATTTTTGTACTGAAGCCACACTGCCAATGGACTGTACCTACCTGATCAATGCCTGAGTACAGCAGGAATAGGACTCCACTGACTGCTGTCTTTGGACTCCCTAATAAAGGCTTTTCAAAACCTTCCTTCAACTGCACGACAGCCTAGAAAGCTTCTGCCTAAGCTACTACTCTCTCTCTCCTCTTCACTAGGGGTCAGACTTGCATCATGGACTAATAGTACACCTAACCTTCTGATCTCCCTCCCCATTGTCTCTCACACAAGCAGTTTCCCTTAATAAAATCCTTGCCAATTTAATCCCAAATTTGTTTCTCAGAGGACCCAGACTAACACAGAATTCTAGACAGAGATCTAGCATAAGCAAACACCCAGAGGCATGAAAAATCATGAAGTGCTCTGAGCATCCCAAGGAGTGGTATATGCCTGGAGCTTTCTTTGGAGATGTGGGTAAAGAGGGAGGGGGAGCTGGGCCAAATCAGAGAAGTTTTATATGTCTGATTAAGAATCTTAGATTTAGTCCCCTAAGAAATAGAGTACCACCAGAAAGTTTTAAGCAGGGAAAGGGCATGTGTTTCCAAACACTGTTCTGCTTGCAGAATGGAGCATGGACTGAAGAAAGTAGAATATGGAAGCATCTCTATATATGCTTCCATCTTCTCTGCTAGCTTGTGAGGTCCTAAAGAGTAGCATCATATTTTTTGTTTGTTTAGTTTTAATCTTTATGTACCTATAATGCTTAGTATAGTCTTTAACATAAAGTAGCTACTCAAGAGGCCCTACCATATCTACCAGGCTGGCCTCAACTCACTGCCCAACATTTTAATTAAAACCACCCAAGAGGGTGGGGTAGCAAGACGGTGGTCCCCACTGTTGCTGGTACAGTGAGAGTAGCAGCAGGAACCTTATGGCCCCAAAATGTTTGGGCGCCTTTAACCTATCGAAACTGTGCCAGGAATGCCTGTCTTAGTTCTGCACTGTCCACATGACATCTTTGTCATATTCAGACTTCAGTTGTTTCCTCTGAACCCAGACTTATTACATCTGTCAGAAACCTGACATGGGGGCATAATGCAATAATCCTCAACAGAGTAGCCCCCTTGCTCTCAGATGTCCTTAAGCCACCAGTCAGAACTATAACATACTTCAGTGCACAAAATAGCAAGAGAAAGACTGTGAAAGCTGTCATCTATAGGTTTCTTTGACTTCATTCTGGCCTTTGGCTAAGAAGGAAGGCTGGTTATAAGAAAATGATTATGGAAGAAGATGGCTACAAGAAAAAAGACACCCGAGGGAATTTGTGTTCTGCAATAAAACCCAGAGTAAACTCTTAGATAAAATGACGTCTTTCTGGAAAAGGTAAAACTGGTATGTTGACGATCCTTATCATGATCGAACACACCTGAAAGTATAAATCAGAAGTTTTATGATTTCTCAGTTATTGAATATGTATCTTTGTGTATATGATATCTTTGCAAAAATGAATATAAAACCATGTAAACTGTACCAACTGATATGGAAACATATAGTACCAACATTAAACTTATCAGATTTTAAAATTTAGAACAAAACAAACAAACAAACAAAAAGCCACCCAAAAGTTTAAGGACCAGCCTTTGAACATCTCTGCTTGTACACTGGAACTGTCTGTCTAGCCAATCTAGAACAGTTAAGTTCCAGCTACGAAGGGTAGAAGTTATTCCCAAAACTTTACCTCCCACCAATCAGTTATTTCATGAACTCACTTTAAAGTTGGGCATCTAATCACAATTGTTGTTCCTAACTGCGGGGACAAAAGTGGTCATTATACATTTAGTTTTTGAATGTGTAAGGAGGTCAATAAAGTTTAAAGAGCCAGACTGGGCTCAAGGCCCATAAGTCTTACGAATTGAGCACTAGACAAAAATCAGAATTGGGTTCTGGATATTGGTGCAATATATGATGGTGATCTTTGGAAAAGCGTATCCCTAAGTTCTATTTTTTCCATCATATAATAGAAATAAAACCTACTCTAATTTATTAAATGAGAAGATGTGGTCAATGTGCTCTGAAAACAGTAAAATATACAATACTGTATTGTCACTTAAAATTTTGTTAAGAAGGTAGATCTCAAGTTAAGAGTTCTTAACATACACACACACACACACACACACACACACACAAGCATAGGGGCAGGAGGAGACTTTAGGAGGTGATGGATATGTATATTACCCTGACTGTGGTGATGATTTCAAGGGTGCATGTATACATATGTTCAAACTCATCAAACTGTATACATTAAATATGTACAGTATTTTGAAAAACAATACCTTAATAAAGTTGTTTAAAAAAAGACTAGTGACACCCTCCTCAAGGGGGAAATAGGAGGGACATCTGTAATAAAAAAAATTAATAAATTATTAAAAAAAAAAAAAAAAAAGACTAGTGCCCGACCAGTGTGGCTTAGTGGATTGAGCGTCGTCCCATGGACTGAGAGGTCCAGGTTCAATTCCTGGTCAGGACACCTGACCGGGTTGTGGGCTTGATCCCTAGTAGGGGCCATGCAGGAGGCAGCTGATTGATGCAGCTGATTGATGTTTCTCTCTCACATCAATGTTTCTATCTCTCTCTCCTTTCCTTTCTACCTAAAAAAATCAATGAAAACATATTTTTTAAAAAGGCTAGTGACTGCCAGTTCTGATTTGCAACATCAAAAGATGATGTGATATCCAAAAATTATCAAAATACAATTGATGTCCCTATAGTTTCATCTATCAAACAGCAAATTTAGTTGAGAGGGTGCTGCTATAAAATCAAATAATAATGAGAACCAATTCCTAGAAGTCTATGCATTGCTGGGCTGTAGCTAACAGCCTTCCTGAGGTTCTGGGCACTGAAAGGTCATTTGATGATGGCCTGATGCCCTTTCTCAGACTCAGCTTTTTTTCTCATTGCTATCCCCATAACTTGACTGATGAAACACAGAAGCTCATGGGCCCTACCTGTGATAACCAAAATAACTTTATTGAAAAAGGCAATCATGCCCGGCCTGTGTGGCTCAGTGGTTGAGCGTCGACCCATGCATCAAGAGGTCACTGGTTCAATTCCCAGTCAGGGCACATGCCCAGTTGTGGGCCCGATCCCCAGTGGAGGGCATACAGAAAGCAGCCAATTGATGTTCTCTCTCATCAATGTTTCTATCTCTCTCTCCCTCTCCTTTCCTCTCTCTCTAAAAATCAATAAAGAAAAAAAATTTTAAAAAAAGAAAAAGAAAAAGGCAATCATTACCTCCAAACAGCCTGAAGTGTCAGTTAGAGAAGAGAGTCATAATGACTCAGGAACTGTCAGATCAGATCAGCATGACCTAAGGGAATAAAGCTACCTATCAATGGTTGGTTGCCCATGTAAAATGAAAATGGCATCTGCAGTTCTCTGGGCTAAGACGACCCCTTCCAGACCCCCACCCTCACCCCCACAAACTCACTACTAAAACCCAAACAATTTGGTAATACTTTTTAAATCTTCCAAATTTGCAAAGTGATTTAGTAAATTGGTGTTGTTTTGACTTAGGAAGATGGGTAAAAAGTAGATAAAACTAAGTCCATTTTTATAAAACATAACTTGTTCTAGGCTATTTTGGCAAAAGAACTAAACAAACTTCAGAAATCACTCTAAGTCATATCTGACATTTTCCAAACCCAAATTAATCATTTCCAGTTATAACGTACATTTAATGGTAGGAAACTAATAATAGACACCACTATATTGAGCACATTTTAGGTATAAGGCACCTTACATATATTATCTGTATTCCTCATAACAACCCATGTTAATATTCCACATTTCAAATTTTTAAAAAATGAATCTCAGTGAAACAAATGTGTCACAAATCAAGTAAATGGCAGAGGTGAGATCCAAACCTAGATATCTAAAAGCCCAGATTTTCAGATGGCAACGAAAGTTGATAGAGCATCTCTCCCTTTCCTAATCTCAATCAATCTCTTTCCCACCCTCCCAGTACCTGTCCCTGCCACTCTCCCTCCTTCCCATACACATATATGCAAACATTTCCAGAGAAAGGCAATACAGTGTAGCAGGTTGATCTTGGGGTTTAATAAATGAACCTGCACTTAAGTTCTGACCCTGCCATTAACTAGATGCAAAACTTTAGTGGTACAAATTACTTGGTGGACCTAAATTTATCATTATATTTGATTAATTTAAATGAGCATACACTGTCTAGTACATAGACACTTGCTGTGATTGTTGCCTTTCACCTCGCTCTCTTTTGATAGCCTGAAGAAGGAATGAAGATGAAGCAAAAGCACTCTACCTGTATTGTATGATAAGCAAGGTCAGCACTTTCCTTAACAAGGATAGAAGTGGTTTTTGTGACCTATAAAACACATACGGCTAAGGAACTGTTAAAAACTTTGTGGCACCTAACCATAAAATGTAATAGAATAATATATAATGGTCACATGAAATTTAGCTAGGAATGCAAGGTCAGTTCAACATTCATAACTCAAACAATGCCATTCACAATATCAACAGCCTAAGGAAGAAATTACATATGATTATTTACAAAGTTACAGAAAGTGTGACATTCATTCAACAGCCATTTATGATTTTTTAAAAGTACTCAGTTAATTAGAACTAGAAGGGAACTTCCTCAACCTAATGAAGAACACCTATGAAAAAAAACATATACCTAACTCATACTTAATGATGAAAGATTGAATGATTTTTTGCTCTATGATCTGGAACAAGATAAGGAATCCACACTTACCATTTCTATACCTCATACCACGTGGAAGGTCTAGCTAATGCAGTAAAGCACAGAAAAGAAATAAAGATAGATAAAATTGGAGAGGAGAAATAAAACTGTCTTTTTTTCCCCATAGAAAACATAATTATCTAAGCAGAAAGTCCAAAAAGAATCTACAAAAAAACTACCAGATCTAATAAGTGACTTCAGCAAGGTTGGAAAATAGAAGATCACTACACAAAAATAAATTATAGTTTTATATAAAGCAATGAATAACTGGGGACTGAAATTTTTATAAGCACCATTTACAATAGCACCAATAAATATGCAATACTCAGGGATCAATCTAACAAAGTATTGTAAGATTCATATGTTGAAAATTATTTTAAAAAAACACTGATGAGAGAAACCAAAGAAGACATAATTGAAGAGAAACTGTTTTCATGGATCAAAGCACTCAACATCATCCATACTGCAATTCTCTACAAAATTAATCTATAGATTCAATTCAACCCCAAATAAAAACCAAGCAGGTTTCTCTTTTAGAAATTTGCAAGGTGATTCTAAAAGTTATATGGAAAAACAAATAACCTAGGATAAGTAAAACAATTTATAAAAAGAAAAAGTTGGAGAATTCAAACCAACTGATTTCAAGGCTTACTATAAAGCAATACTATTCAAGACAGTGTGATATTGGCAAAAGGATCAAAACATAGGTCAATGGAAAAGAACAGAACAGAAATTGATCCACACAAATATATGATTAATTGATTTTTGACAAAGATGCGAAGTTAATTAAATAAACAAAGGATAGCCTTTTAGTGTTTCAACAAATGGAAAAAAAGAACATACCTACATTAAAAAAAAAAAAAAAAAATGAACCTCAACCCAAAATTCACTCTATATATATACGACTTGGAATGGACACTCTATATATACATAACTTGAAATAGGTCATAGACTGAAATGTAAACCAAACTCTAAAGTTATAAACTTCTAGAACAAAAATAGAAGTAAATCTTCATGATTTTAGGTCTGGTAATTATTTCTTATGTAGTGCAGAAGAAGCACGAACCATAAAGAAAAAAATGATAAGCTGAATTTCATCAAAATGTAAAACTTTTGCTATTTGAAAAACAATAAGAAAATAAGACACAGACTGAGTAAAATATTTACAAAACGTATGTGACAAAGGGCTGGTAACCAGAATACATAAAAACCCTCTAAACTGTGTGTGTATGTATGTACGTGTACACACACACACACACACACACACACACACAAACACACTTGCTCAAAATCATTAATCATTAGAAAAAATGCAGAAACCGCCTACTAGAATGATTAAAATTTGAAAAGACAGACAAAAACAATCTTAGCAATGATTTTGGAGCAAATGGAGCCGTATATATTGCTGATAGGAATTAAAAACAGTATAGTCACTTTGAAAAACAGTTTGATAATTTCTTATAAAATTAAACACACACACATAAAACCAAGCCATCCCATTCCTTGGTATTTACCTAAAAGAAATAAATATGTATGTCCACACAAATACCTGAACACAAATGTTTATAGCAACTTTATTCATAATCACTAAAAACCTTAAATTCTCCAAATGTCCACCGACTGTTGAATAGATAAACAAAGTGTGGTACATTCATATAGTGGAATTTTACTCAGAAATAAAAGGCAGCAAACTTTGAATAAATGCAACGACATGTTTGACTCACAAAAGCATTATGCCAAATGAAATAAGCCAGGTTCAAAGGGCTACACGTTTTGATCCCATTTATATGATGTTCTGGAAATGACAAAACTATACAGACAGAAATCAGACCAGTGGTTGCAAGGGGTTGGCAGTATAGGGGAGACTGATCACAGAACATGAGGGAACATTTTGCAAGACAAAAAAGTATATTATCTTGATTTCAGTAGTAGCTACAAACTATATAGTTTTGTCAAAATTCATAGATTTGTGCACACCTAAAAAGGGTGATTTTTACTGTATGTAAATTATATCTCAATAAACCTGAAACAAAAACAAAAATGCTTATCAATTCAGAAATGTCCAACTACTTTAGGCAGATATCTACAACTAATCAGAACTAAACATGCTGAATTTTGATTAAAGGACAGAAAGTCATGATTAAAGGACAGGAAGACAGGGAGGACAAAGTTAATGAGTTTTGTGTGTCTTTCACTGCTCATTATTAAAACTGTGTTTAAAAGGCCTCTAGTAAGAAAGTGATAAATATGTAATATAAGACCAAAATTCCACATTTGCTATTTATTTGAAACAAATTAACCTAAAATGATAAATGGCCACTAACTGTCCTTACCAAATGCTTGAATTTGTAGATGACTCATTCAAAGGACTGCCTAATAAGACAGGAACCTGTTCAAGTACTAATTCTCCTTAAATTACAAGTGTTCTGATTTATAAGAGCAGGTAAGAAGCATTTTCATTCTGTGCAATTTCTTTATCTTGGTTAGAATTTTGAAGAGACACAGTAGAAGCTTATTTTGGCAGTTGAGGCTGCAGGGTGGGAGAAGTAAAAGAGTTGTCCAAAACCCCCCTGAAGGGCCTTTCTCCTTGTTTGGCAAGCTGTTCAGTGGTACTGGCAGGCAGGTGTCTAGTAGTGGATAAGCTGGTATGCATGGTCCTGGGGTTGCAAGGAGCTATGGTCAAAACAGTGGTAGGTGTCATTTAAATAGCATTTTCAGCCTAAAGGATGACCTAAACTGAAACAGACTACAGAAAACTTGCATTCATTCTTTCATTCAACAAATATTTATTGACTGCCCATTCTGGGCCAGGCTCTGTGTTGAGGCTGAAGACACAGAGATACCTACCTGGTCTAAAGTAGCTTACAATCATCTGGTTGGCAGGGTTGGGGGTTTATAAGGTCCAATAACAGAAAACAGGCTGGAGTGCACCTTAATGGAAGAGGAAAGCTACAGCTGTGATTTATTCCTCCTTGTATGCCATTTTCAATTAAATCTCGGCAGCCCAGAGTTCACCCAGGAAGACAAGACAGGCAGGCATTCCAGGTAGAAAGAGAAGCATATGCAATAGAAGCATAAGCACAACATAGCCAGGAAACTACACGAAGTTCTACAGCACTAACAATTGATGGAAAATAGCATATAATGAGACTGAAGAGGTAGGCATGAACCAGAAAGGTTGAGGGCTTTGTAAGTTGTGCCAAGTAATTAGATGTCAGTTTGTGGGGTAGACAATGGAAAGATACTAACAGGAGAGTAACAAACCAAGATATGCATTTTGAAAGATGATTCTAAGGGCAAGTCAAGGATAGACAGGGGCATGAAGGAGATGGGGAGTTTCCTCTCTCTCTCTTTTGAGTAGTTGAAAAGCTGATGGGAGTACCAGAAAGGTGGTGTTCATTGTAGAGTCCATCCATAAACCAACCCTGAGTCATGCAGAAGAAATGACCTATTTTTCTGCCCACTGCATGTCTCTAGCTAGCAATCATGATTATTTCTCTCCCCACCCCCCCCCACCAAAGTAGCAGCTCCATAAGGATAGGAATGGTCTTACACACACACACACACACACACACACACTTTCATGTATAGCCTAGTGCCTTGCTAATAGTAGTAACTGTGTTGACTGAGTGAATGAATAAATTAATTAATTGATAGTTTGGGCCCAAGAAACCAATTGAGAGCTGTTGCAAAATGTGATTGATGGGTTATTTGAAAAGTTGGTAAGCTACCCATCACATGGGAAGTTGAACTGAATACCTCTGGAAGTCTTTTCCAATGTGAAGATTTTATAATTCTAAGCCACTTCCCTGAGAAAGTAACAAAAGACTGAAAATGAGATATGTGAGATTTGTTCTAAAGAACGACAAAAAAAAATTGGTCTAATAAAAATGTTAACAGGTGAGTTTATAATATCAGGAAATAATGAACTAAGTCAGCTAAAAGCTAACAGTACATTTTTTATAAAGGCCCCTGAGGAAAGAAACCACTGATTATCATAATTAAGCCAAGGCAATCAATGTAGTAGATTAGGCCCTGTAGTCTACACAGACCCTTATATACTGGAGGCAGGGAATGTCAGGTGCTTGGAGGTGGGCCCAGAAACAAGGTCTAGAAGGAATTACAAGTAGGTAAAAATGCATAATTGGAAAAGGCAGAGGTCTAGGCAGGTGAGCAGTGAGCATGAGGATACTCAGAATGGAGAAAGCAGATAGAACACAATAGCAAAGAAATCTGATAAAAAGCAATAGTCAGTGAACATCAATAACATCAACAACGGACAGCAAAGTCCCAACCACAGGCATGCGTCTTAGCAGAATTCAAGTTCCTAAGAGGCCTGGCTAAAAGCAAGCATATTCTTACCCTTGAAAGAACTAGGGCACCAACCACTGTAAGCAGACAAGGACCTCACAAGGGCAAACAGAACAGGGCCCAGTTTCTGGCATCGAAATACAAAGCTGTTTCTTTTTTGTTGTTGTTGTTACACACATTTCTACTTTTTCCTCCATTGACACCCTCCTCCTCATCCTGTCTCTCAGTATTTCTTTTTAATAAACGCTCCCACAGTTTTTAATGATGTGATTTGGATCATAACTGTATTCTTTGCTGCTCAGCGTGAGACAACTTCCATTAAGGATAGAACATGCCAGAAATCCTTTAACATCGGTCTTCAGAGCTCCAGTCCTGCTTATGACAAGCGCTGTACCCTATAATGAAGTGCCCCTTAGCCTTTCCTTTTTTTTTTTCTGCAATTTTTGTTAATTTATTTTTGTTAATTTATTTTTGTTACAGATGTTTCTCCTTTTTCCCCCATAGACACCCTCCTCCTCATCCCGCCGCCCCCCCCAGCATTGTTGTCTATGTCCATTGGTTATGCATACATGCATATAGGTTCTTTGGTTTATCTCATCTATTCCCCCACCCCCCTCCTCTGAGGTTTGTCAGTCTGAACAGTACTCCCTTCTATGTCTCTGGGTCTATTTTGTTCATCAGCTTATTTTGTTCATTATATTCCACAAATAAGTGAGATCATGTGGTATTTGTCTTTCTCTGATTGGCTTATTTCACTTAGCATAATGCTCTCCAGGTCCCTCCATGTCGTCTCAAAGGATAAGAGATCTCTCTCTTACAGCTGCATAGTGTTCCATTGTGTATATGTACTACAGATTTTTTTCCCACTCATCTATTGATGGACACTTGGGCTGTTTCCAGATCTTAGCAATTGTAAATAGTGCTGCTATGAACATAGGGGTACATATATTCTTTCTGATTGGTGTTTCAGGCTTCTTAAGATATATTCCTAGAAGTGGGATCAGGATACAAAATTAACATCAAGAAACTGATGGCATTCTTAGACACCAATAATGAACTCACAGAAAGAGAAACTAAAAAAAAACAATCCCATTTACCACTGCAGCAAAAAAATTAAGATACCTAGGAATAACCTTAACCAAAGAAGTAAAGGACCTATTTGCAAAAAACTACAGGACATTGAAAAAAAAAAATAGACGAAGATATAAAAAAGTGGAAACACATACCTTGTACATGGATTGGAAGAATTAACATCATTGAAATCCATACTACCCAAAGCAATCTATAGATTCAATTCAATACCCATTAAAATACCAATGACATATTTCACAGAACTAGAACAAATACTTCAAAAGTTTATATGGAACCAAAAAAGATCCCGAATAGCCACAGCAATCTTGAAAAACAAGGACAAAGCAGGACGGATCACAATACCATATATCAGGTTATACTACAAACTCACTGTAACCAAAACAGCCTGGTACTGGCATAAGGACAGGCATATAGAGCAATGGAACAGAACAGAGAACCCAGAAATTGACCCAAGATATTATGCTCAATTAATATTTGACAAAAGTGGCAAGAGCATACAATGGAGTAAAGACAGCCACTTAATAAATAGTGTTGGGAAAATTGGACAGCTACATGCAAAAAAATGAAACTAGACCACCAACTTATACCATACACAAGAATAAACTCAAAATGTATAAAAAGACTTAAATGTGACTCGTGAATCCATACAAATCCTAGAAGAAAATGTAGGCAACAAAATTTCAGACATCACACGCAGCAGAATTTTCACTGATAACGATGCCTAAGGCAAGAGAAACAAAGGAAAAAATTAATACATGGGACTACATCAAACTAAAAATCTTCTGCACTGCAAAAGAAACAACCATCAAAATGGAAAGGGAACCCACTATGTGGGAGAGCATAACTGCCAACAATACATCAGATAAGGGGTCAATTTCCAAAATATATAGAGTATTCATACAACTCAACAAAAATAAGACAAAGAACCCAATTAAAAAATGGGCAGAGGAACTAAATAGACACCTCTCCAAAAAGGACATACAAATGGCCAAGAGACATATGAAAAAAATGCTCAACATCAGTAATCATCAGAGAGATGCAAATTAAAACAACTATGAGGTATCACCTCACACCTGCCAGAATGGCTGCCATCAACAAATCATCAAACAACAAGTGCTGGTGAGGGTGTGGAGAAAAGGAGACTCTAGTACACTGCTGGTGGGAATGCAGACTGGTGCAGCCACTGTGGAAAACAATATGGTGTTTTCCTCAAAAAATTAAAAATGTATGTGCCATTTTTTTTCTTAAGAATCGTTATTGATTTTTAGAAAGAGAGGAAAGGAGAGGGAGAGAGGGAAACATTGATGTGAGACGGGAAAATAGCCCAGCTGCCTCTTGCACGCCTCCTACTGGAGTTCGAGCACACAACCCGGGCATGTGTCCTGACCAGGAATCAAACTGGCAACCTTTTGACTCATTGTCTACCTGCCTAAAACCTCTGCCTATTGCTGCCCAACCACAACTGAGCCACACTGGCTAGGGCAAGGCCATTCTTAATCACAAGGAACTACACAAAAGTAGCTTTACAAAAACCTAAGCACACAAAGTCAGAATTAGACTAGCAGACATGCTGACCTGCTGAGCTAGTTGCCTGAGGTTCCTGAAATTCTCTCCAACTCAGGACTTGTTAAGGCCCAAAGCCTAATTCAGGGCTGACCCATCCCAACTCTGTCCAATAGATTGCTGTGAAGACATGAAAGCCAGCAGGCCCTCAGTCAGCATGAGGCAGGCCATATGTAGAAAAGAGCTGCTCAAAGAATATCAATGAAAGAGAGAGACAGTCTGTCACATGGAAGGACCAGGGAAGAGGAATATGGAATTCAGTATATAGACACTTCTTGTCTGTTCACTTTCTCCATCCACCACCATTTTCCTAATCCAGGATACATAGAAGCGCTATGGACCGTAGCTATTATCCAGAAATCTATTCATTTTTATATTTGTGGCTTTATCTAGAAAAAATAATAATTTGGCATCAGTTCCTTGATCAAGACTCATGCCTACAACTATATTTAAAACACGTCGTGGGAAGATCAGATTCCCATTATATTTTTTCTTAACGTAACATACCATGATCATAATGTGTAATTGGGAGGACAGCCCATTTTGCTATTCTTCTGTCCCATTCTGAACAACAGATTTAGAAGGTCTTGAGGGCTTTAAGCAATGCTCTGACTTATCCACTCTCACTGTATAGATGAAAATCTGTGGACCATTGAGGAAAGTTTCATTTAAAAAAATTACACAACAAACTTGTGACAAAGCCAGCAACGAAACCCAGATGCCTCTGTTCCTTCCATGTTTGCAGGGTCATCAAATCTTGTGGATAATCCTGTCATGAGGAAGCAAAATTCAGTTAAATGCATTCACTCCTAATTTTTAACCCTTCCCATTTTAGCTCACACATAACCCAACAGAAAATCTCTTTCCATCTGCACAGATATTCCTTGATACATGACAGAATGGAAATCCACTAAAAGTTACACTATTTAGATGATCAAACTCTGAAGCAAGAGAAAGCCTCAAGCAACATCATCTTATTATATCTTGCTGCTGCGGATAACTAATCAAATTCATCCTAGAGGCTCATCTGCTCCGTGACACATTCATTCCTTGATATTGAAACCCCCTAACAAATTTCAACACAAGATGTGCTGATGACTTCTTTGCTAGTACTTTCTGATCTTCATCTGTTACTGTGACTAGCATTTGAAAGAATGTAAATAAGCAGGAGGTTGCTTGATCCATAATATCTATATAATCCTTTGTATTTATATAATAGATGGGAGGATAGAAAGGGTCTTGCTTTAGGGAAATACTTTTCACTCTTACTTCTAAATATAAAGTAAGTGAAAAGAGAGGGTGAGGCAGTCTAACTTGTAAATCATGAATAACTGAGCTGCAATAACATTTGAAAAATGTGATTTAAATTATTTAACAATAGTCATCTGTAATTAAATAGTTAATTGTTTAAATTTTATGGGCCTTTCCTTCTGGAACAATCTTTCTGAGAAATGCTTTAAGTTTTGTTGGGCACCGAGGACATGAATTAAGGATGGTGTGGATAAAGAGTGAGTGGGACTGCTGGAGACAAATGGCACCATGGCGCTGACCCTTGTCATCAGTCTTGAAGTAAGCACTATCACTTGCTTTAATTCTTACTCTTTCATCCTTTGCTACCTTTGAATGTGGTGATTTCTAGGAATAAACCTTTATGATACATGCTGTATATTATTTGGTTTAAATAAGTCTTGAGTTTATGTGAAGTAAAGCAATATTCTTTTTCAAAGCTCTCAATTCTTAAAATATCAGAACCTGCATAAAGCACATGCAGAGTTGTTATTATCCCTTCAGATCAATAGCTCAGTCACTGCTATGAGATATTAAGAAAGGAGTTAGGAAGACAAGCAAATCTTTAGAGCTGCATCTATTCTGACAAAAGAAGCATAGCAGAGAGGCACAAACATGCTAAAAACCATTTTGGCAAGTGAGTTCTTGCCAAGCAAAAAACTCTTGGGCCATTCTATCTACCCAAATGTTTTCATAGAGATTTTACCTAGCAGGCAATTAAATTCTAGGAGCAGCTACAAGCACACAGAGGCTTGGAGGTTGAAAAATAAGAGTGGATGTGAGCAACAGCTAGAGATAGGAGTATTTACAAAAATATACTAAGAGTTCCCTAACTGCTCCAGAACAAATATTCGCTAAAATATTAATTTTAATTTTAAATCCCTTCAGCTGAATAAACTTCACAATTTATTTTTTCAATATGTTTTTATTGATTTTTTAGAGAGAGATGAAGGGAGAGAGAGATAGAAACATCGATGTGAGAGAGAAACATCGATCAGTTGCCTCCTGCATGCCCTCAATACTGCAACCTGGGCATGTGCCCTGACCAGGAATCGAACTGGGACCTCTTAGTCCATGGGATGACGCTCAATCCACTGAGCCATACTGGCTGGGCTAAACTTCACAATTTAAATAAACATTTAAACATGTCAACTTCATATACCTGTCTCCTAATTATAATAAAACTTAAAAGGAAATATAAAAAAATAATGAAGAAGGCTCCACTCAGCATGAAAGATGTTATATGGAATTTCATATTTAAAAAACAATCTCTTGGGCTATACTTAGTGACTTGTTTCCAAAGAGCACAGTATGGAAAGGAGGAAAAACAGTAATTTTACAGTGGAGGAATCTGGTAAACACTAGTATAGACAGGTGATTAAGGTCAACACCAACAGTGGTCATATTGATAATATGTATTCTTGATATGGTGTGATAAAAATGGCACTTCACCTCTCCAGTCTTCCTCACAAAACTCAATAGCCTCAGTCTAAATAATCATGAGAGAAGTCGACAAATCCCAGTTGAAGGACATTCTACAAAATACCTGACTTGTATCTCTCAAAGCTGTCAACATCATCCAAAGAAAGTCTGAGAAACTGTCACAGCCAAGAGAAGTCTAAGAAGATATAACTAAATGTGATAAGGTAGTTGAATAGGATCCTGAAAGAGGAAAATTAATTAATGCAAAACTGAGGAAATCAGAATAAAATATGGACTTTAGTTAATCATATTGTATCAATATTGGTTCACTGATTCTGACAAATGTACTTTACTAGTACAAGATGTTAATAATATGGGAAACTGTGTGTGTGTGTGTGGGGGGGGTAGTATATGAAAACCCTCTGTGCTATCTTTGTACATTTTTGTAGGAAAGGCCTGGGGTGGGGTGGAGATTGGGTGGAGGGGGACAAAAAGGGGGAAAATGGAGGACATCTGTAATACTGTCAACAATAAATAAATAAATAAATAAATAAATAAATAAATAAATAAATAAAAAATACTCTAAAATAAAAACGGTTTTAAAACATTTAAAATTTCTTTCTTGGGCCCTGGCCAGTGTGACTCAATTGGTTGGGCATCATTCTGTGCACTGAAAGGTTGTTGGTTCAATTCCTGGTTGGGGCACATGCCCAGGTTGCAGCCTCAATCCCCACCAGGAGGCAGCTGATCTATGTTTCACTCTCACATGTATGTTTTGTTTTGTTTTTCCTCTCTCTCTCCCTCCCTCCCTCCCTTCCTCCTCTCTCTCTAAAAAAAAAAATCAATAAAAATATTTTTAAAATTTTTGTTTCTTGGATATCTCCCTTCTTCATTCAAAGCTTGTGCTTCTAACCAAGTATCAGAAAGGGAATCAATAAGGCTTGACCTTTTTCCCCCTCTGTGAGGGGGAAAAAAACCTGCGAATTATTTCCTATGGATTATCTAATAGTCACCAGGAGGGAATGGTTTTGTCAAAATAGTGTCTTTCAGTCAAACATGGAGCAAATTTAAAATCAATGGCAAAATCGGGGATAAGTGACCTTTAACAATGCAGTCAATCCACCAGGAAAAACAGATTGATGGTGTAGCACAGCCCTAGAATCTAAACATAGTGAAGAATATGTGCAACTAAACCTTGATAATGCTTCAAAATGCTTTAGATAGAAGTCTAGAAACTACAACAACCTAAGCTTTAGCAAAATATGGTTTTGACCCTGTATAAAAAACATTTACATTTTTTAAAAACAAAGTGCTGCAACACTGGAATTACGGGTATTATCAGTTTTACAATCATTTCCTGGATTTGGATGGTAGTAGATAAAAGTTAGATTTAAAGGGGTAAAGGTTAAAAAGTACTATGTAATTTTTAAAGTCCAGGTTTGGGTTGACTAATCAAGTAGACCTTGTTTACATTTCAGTTGAAATCTGAAGACATCAAATGATAAAACGGGGGTGGGGTGAAGGACTGAAAAGTATTTTATTACCAACTGTTGGTCAGAAACAAAGTACTTGATTTTGAAAGGTTTAAACTGAGTCAACACTCAGTCAATATATATTTTTTAATCCTCACCCGAGGATATTTTTCTATTTATCTGCAGATAGAGTGGGAGGGAGATAGAGGGAGAGAAAGGGAGAGAGAAACATTGACGTGAGAGGGACACATCAACTGGTTACCTCCTGCACGACCCCGACCAGGGCCAGGGACAACCGAAACCGAGATACATGCCCTTGGCGGGAATCAAACCCATGACTCATTGGTCCGCGGGTCAACGCTCTACCTCTGAGCCAAACCAGCCAGGGCTCAGTCAATATTTTTATAGAACACTGGTTCTCAAACATTATTATGCATCAGCAATACCTGGAGTGTTTGTTACGAAACAGACTGCCAGGCCCCATCCCCAGAGTTGCTGATGCAGCAGGTCTGTATCAGAGGCCTGAAAAATGCATTTTTAATAGCTCCCAGGTATTACAGATACTTGTCTTTGATATTGTCTTTTCTAAACATTCCAAAAACATTAGAAAACCTACCAAACCCAAATTTACATGATTTGGGAATTTCCTGCTCTTTTTCTTTAGCAACAAACATATATATTTTTTATAATGTGCTGACTTTCTGAATACATTTAAAAGGATAAACAGTCCCTTTAATGCAGAGGAAAACAACAGACATTGCTCTAGCATAGAGTCAAAGCCAAGGGAACTATAAAGCACACTTGGGTGTTCACTGTGCAATAGCAACAAATATTTTTGCACATTTATTCCAATGCCCAGGAACATACCAGATACACCAGCTTTGAATATAGAGAACAGTGAATGAGTAAAAGCATACATGCCCTTAGAGCTTGTTCTAGAAGGGAAGGCAGCTAATAACTAGTTACAAATTAATTCATTATTAATTACAATTGCTGAAAGACCTAAGTAAGAAAAGTACAAGGTGCTATGAGACCCTGTGAAACTGGGTGGTCTGACCTCAGCAGGGTTCAAGAGAAGGCTTCCTTAAGGAAGTGATGCTTGAGCTTAGTTCTGAAGGAGGAATAGTCCTCTCCTTGGGGAGAGGACTCCATATAGTAGGAGCAGAGTATGCAGTAGCATAATGGTGCCTTTCCACTATCTAAATACTTTCAGATAAGGTCTAAGATTCAAGCATGTTAAAACCAACTCTGTGCTATGGTAGATCTCATAACAACTCAGAAGGGCATTTCTTGCTCACAGACTTCATTCAGGGCTTTATTCACATGGCACCTTTTCAGGGAGACCTTCCTTTATCACCCTATGAAAGACTGTAACCTCCTCCACCACCTGATACTTCCTATCTTCCTTCCCTGCTTTATTTTCCTGTTATCACTCACCACTAGCATACAAGATATTACAATTATTTATTTTGTTTATTGTTTGTCTCCCTGTCTAGTTGTTGTCCACCCAAACCTGTTCTTCCTTTCTTCCTGAGCACCTGGCTTTTCAGTTAGAAACTACATACCTCTGTTTCCCTTGTGGCTAGGGAGGACCATGTGACTAATATTTCTCCAGAGGTACGTGTGTAATACTGATGTGTGAAAATTTCTGGTCACTTCCTAAAGAAGCCTACCCTGGAACCCTCTCTCTTTCTAGCTGCCTGGAACTTGAAAACCAAATGCTGAGGAAGGCAGAACTGCCCCACTAGCCTGGGATCCTGAATGACCTCATGGAAAAAGGGCTGGCTCCTTGCCATGGACTAGTACATGGCACAGAAACAAACATCTACCTTTTACTGGTCACTGTATTTTGGAACTCTTTGGTACACTTTATAACAACATCCTCCCATATTAAAATGTGAGGTCCATGGGGACAGAGATTTTTCTGTTTTGCTCACCAGTGCATCCATAGCAAGTAGAATAGTGCCTGACATGTGGTAGGATACTCAAATATTTGTGAGTTGATTAAATGGGCAACTTAATTATCACCACCCTTCCACATCTCCAAATCACTCTCATGGCTTCAAGTTCATAGCAAGAGACATAAATTGCTCTCAGGACAGTGCCCCAAAATTCTACACCTGTTTCACTGCCATCTTCCCTCCCCTTCCTCCAATGAATGTGCCCTTCAGCCACATTACCCTCCTTTCAGTTTCTCAGTGTGCTTGGCTCTTGTCCAACTCAGGGCCTTTGAACAATTTGGTTCCAAAATCTACTCCCAACCCCCTTTGCAGAAGTAGTCCCTCATTCCTTCATTTATCTGCTTAAATGTCATTTCCTCAGATAGAACTTGTTGGCCACCGTATCAAAAACAAACCCTATTTCTATTATCTCTGTTTCTATTTACTTCATTTATAACTTATGAAAATGAGTAATTATAATGTTTTTGCTTATTTTTAATTGTAAATTAGATTACAAGTTCTACAGGACACAAACCACTCCTGTTTTTATTTACCACTCAGTCCCCACTGCTTAGCATAGTGCTTGGCCTGTCATAAGAAGTCAATAAAGCAGTGAATAGATAAACTGCACTAAAGATGCTGAGTGTTTTTATATATTTTGAGGTAGACATGAGTTAAAGCACATGTAGCTCTCCATAAATGCAGTCTTCAAATGTCCTTGACTACCAACCTGAGGATAATGTAAGTTTCTATTTATGGAGCTATAAACCAATGTACGCTCTGTCATGCCTTTAATTGTTTTCTTAGGATGATCATTCCTCCTTTCCACTACTAGTTTTTAGTTGCTAATGAACAGGTGGAATTTGAATGATTCCTATTGGTGTGATGAACCAAAAGCAGCTTCTACTAGGATGTCTCAAATGCAGGTTCATATGGGTATATACAATTCTGAATAAATGATTATATTTTGTGGGCATGCCAACTGGCCTCCCATGACCTCAGACCCAATGACCAAAGTTCCTCTTATCTCTCAGGTCAAGATTTCAGTTCATCAATTTGCTTCTGGATTATGTAATCGGAGATGGCCCTCTGAAACTGTGTGGGCACCAGCTGAACTAGGCACTCTGGAACACTGAGGGTACTCAGTGAAACAGACCTTTAAAAACACTGTTTTTAGAAACTGTTGTTTCCTTCTGTATCTTGTGCATATACAAACCTATACATAAAACTGCATAGAACTAAACACATACACACAGACACAAATGAGTACAAGTATAACAGGAGAAATATGAATAAGATCAGTGAATGTTATCAATATCAATACCCTGGCTGTGACATGATACTAGAGTTTTGCAAGATGTTATCATTGGGAGAAACTGGGTAAAGGGTTCATGGGATCTCTATTATTTCTTACAACTGCATGCATATCTATAATTGTCTCAATCTAAATTTCAATTTTAAAATTCTGCTTCAACATAGAAACTCTGTGTTGCAGGATTCAACTGGTTACTTTTCTAAAAACAAAACAAAACAAAGAAACAGGAAGGAAGATGATGGGGAAATGAGAGAAAGAGAAGTAAAGTAAGAGTGAATCTGAAACTTCATAATGGAGGACATTACTAAAAGAACACTGCAATCTCTGAAAACATTACACACATATCTTTGGTATACTTTCAGGTCACAATGTCAAAGAGTAAAACATTGTTAGAGAACTCCTAGTTAACCCCCTGCATTTTACAGATCTGAAAATGAGGCTCAAAAAATAATTTGCCAAACTTCAAAACTTTTAGGAAAAAGATAAAGGAGACTAGCTTTCCAAATTTGTCACAGGGAAGGATTGCTTAAACAAGACACATAAAAGCACAAAAAGACCCCCAAAATTAACTACATTAAAATTAAGAACTTATTTATCAAAAGATACCAAAAAAGTAAAAGGAGGACTTCTTATGACAAGCCAAGCATTATATTTGACAGACTAAGTCAAATATAACCAATAAAGGATTAATATAATGAATATGAAAAGGACTCATAATTATAAGTCAGTGTGAGAAAGATAAACAAACCAATAGAAAATAACAAGACACAAACAAGTATTTCAGAAGGGGAAACATAAGTCGTCCCAAAACATGCAAAGGAGCTTAACTTCATTAATAATCACAGAATTGGCAAAAAGTAAGAAGTCAAGACAATATCAAGTGTTGAAAAAATATGAAGCAATGGGAACTCATACATTGCTAGTATAAGTGTATATTGGTAAAACCACTCTGGAGAACAATTTCACCTCTTCTTGTAAAGTTGTACATTTCAATATCTATCACTACATGTGTGTGTCTTCCTGAGTGTATATGCCTGAGTGTAAATGTTTGTATGTGCATAAATGTACACACACACACACACACACACACACACACACACACACACGGGGGGGGGGGGGGGCTGTTTTATAAATACACACCAAAAGACACATTTTCTGATCATAACAGAAAAAAAAAACCTGCAAACAACCTAAAGGTCTATCAACAGAATAATGGGTAAAAGTGAAATATTATTTAGCAGTGACAATGAATAAATTATAGCTACATAAACCTTATCAAGAATCTTAGGAATATATTATTGAATAAGAAAAAACAATATACTATTTCTAAAGCTCAAAATAAGAAAACTAATATATTAGCTAGGTTTGCATACATGTATTAAAATTATTTTTTAAACTAGTAGAATGACTCACAGAAATAAGATTAATGATTACAGGGTAGGGGGAGATAGAGGGATGAGATAAGGAAGTAGGGCATAGGTAGATAGAACTATATTGGTAATGGTTTAATTCTCAAATTAGGTGGTAGGTGCAAGGGTGTTCACTTCATTATTAATGCATACATTCTACACATATATTTCTATATGTAGTGAATGTTATATTTTAAAAAGAAAGTGATTTGACCTGGCCAGTTTGGTTCAGTGGTTAGAGCGTCGGCCCGTGGACCAAAGAGTTGCAGGTTCAATTCTGGTAGATTCAGTTGCAGTTGGGTCCCCAGCCCTGGTCAGGGTCGTGTGGGAGGCAGCCAGTCAATGTGTCTCTCACATCAATGTTTCTCTCTTCCTCTCTCTCTCTCCAGTCGATGTGTCTCTCTCACATCAATGTTTCTTTCTCTCTCTCTCTCTTTCTCTCCCCCTCCCTCCCTCCCACTCTATCTGAAGATAAATGGAAAAAAAATACCCTCAGGTGAGGATATAAATAAATAAATAAATAAATAAATAAATAAATAAATAAATAAAAGGAAAGTGATTTTCCTAAGGCTATGCTTCTGATTAGTAGAGGCACCATAACAGAGAAGTTTCCATTTCCACACCTCAAAAAACTTTCCCAGTGCTAGGTATATGTTAGGAACTAAAGAGACATTTTTTGATGGAACAAGAATTTCATGACTACTTAAATTATTAATTCCAAATATGGATTCTATAAATCCATTAATATGTTTTCTGATTTGATTTCATTTTGATTGCAATGCCTCCGTTAGTATTTTTGATAAGTAATATGTCTAAATTTGCACAAGAATATTTTAATAGCATTGCTTTACATTTCTAAACAGCGATATATATTCCACTGATACTTTTCATCAATGTCTAGGGTCTAACCTAAAGTAACAAAAAATTATGACATTTAAAAAAAATTCTCACCTGATGCACTGGCCGGTTTGGCTCAGGGGTTAGAGCGTTGGCCCACAGACCAATAAGTCGCAGGTTCAATTCTGGTCAAGGGCACGGACCTCGGCTGCAATTTGCCCCCAGCCCTGGTTGGGGTCACGTGGGAGGCAACCACTCGACGTGTCCCTTTTACATCGATGTTTCTCTCTCTATCTCCCTCCCACTCTCTGAACAAAAATGGAAAAATGTCCTCGGGTGAGGGGTGAAAAAAAATTCTCACCTACGGATATGTTTATTGACCTTCAGAGAGAGAGGAACAGGGTGTGTGTGTGTGTGGGGGGGGGGGACGGGACATCAATGTGAGAGAGAAACATCCGACCGGAAATCAAACCTGTCCCGGAACCCGCAAGGTAAGTTATGCTTTGACCAGGAATTGAACCCACACCCTTTTAGGTATACAGGACGATGCTCTAACCAACTGGGCCACCCAGCCGGGGAGACCTTTTATTTTTCCCATGCCATTTATCCCCCATATACTCTCTTCCACCTCCAACCCTTCCCCATCTACAGTCTGCAATCACCACACTGTTGTCCATGTCAATGCGTTCTTTCTCTCTTTTTTTCATTTTTGCTTAAAATAGATTTATTTTAAGAAAATAGAATTCCATTTCATGAAACTACTCATTTGCTATGTCCATTATCCTTTGGTTGAATCATTGTCTATAATAAAATATAGTAAGCACTCAATTCTGCTCCACAATACTATTGGTTCTCAAATATACACATATGAATTATCTACCTACTGCCTCCTACTGTCTCCTAGTAGCTGTCACTCAGTCAAAGAGCTGCTTCTCTGTCTGCCATTGTTCAGCGAACTGTGTTCATGAGCAGAGATAAAGAAGTGTCTTTGAAAAATAATGTAAGGTGGCCACTGGCAAAGACAGTGGTGCTGCTCCCCAGGAAGGCTGCCCATCATATTGTAGCATGACCAAAATATGCTCTCCACCATTAGAGTTGTTAGCTGAGAAGTTAATATAACCAGAGTTGAGTTTAACTCTAGAGCATAGTACTAACAAAGGTATGGGGTCTACATTTGATCCCCCATCATTCAGGTCAGTGTAAAACCAAAAAGCACAGCACTATTAAAAGCCCATTGCCCAGCCAGTGTGGCTCAGTGGTTGAGCATCGACCCATGCACCAGGAGGTCGCCAGTTTGATTCCCAGTCAGGACACATGCCCAGGTTGTGGGCCCAATCCCCAGTGAGGGGCATGCAGGAGACGGCCATGCGATGTTCTCTCTCATCGATGTTTCTACCTTTCTCTCCCTCTCCCTTCCTCTCTCTCTAAAATCAATAAAGAAAAAAAAATTTTTTAAGCCCATAAATAGCATGAACAACACTTACTAAAGCTTATCACTGTTCCCAAAGTATAGACAATTCAGTTCACAATCATTACTATTAAAGAGGAAACTGGCCCTGGCCGGTTTGGCTCAGCAGTTAGAACATCGGCCCACAGACCAGAGAGTCCCGGGTTCGGTTCCCGCTAAGGGCACGTACCTCGGTTGCAGTTTGTCCCCAGCCCTGGTTGGGGTCGTGTGGGTGGCAACCAGTCGATGTCTCTCTCACATCAATGTTTCTCTCTCTCTCTTCCTCCCTCTCTCCCTCCCACTCTACCTGGAAAAAAAAAAGAGGAAACTGAAGTTTTAGGCAGAGTACAGTCCAATAACCAATCAATAGATGGAGACTGAAAGGGTTAGTAATATTTTAAAAGGTAAAGGTAAAAGTTTGCAAAAGGCAGAAACTGGAAATTGTGTTGCTTGCATGACCTTGGCTCAGCCTTTTGTTGAGTATGGATAAGGTTTACCTGGATTGTCCTGCAGGACAATGGATAACCCAACAGATGCCTGAAGAGATACCAGACCAGCCCTACTTGAAGGTGGACAATGGGCCAGATAAAGTACATCAGCAGAACTGCCGGAAGCTAAAAGGAGGGTATATAACCGACACCCCAACCCTAATTTGAGGCTGAACCCTTCTCAGTTCAGCCAGCCTGCACCCAGGCATATGCAATAAAGCCATTTGGCTCTACATTGGCCTTGCGTTGTGGATGTGATCTCCCACCAGCTCAGACCATTTAGAGACTTGAAGAGTAACAGCGTTTACAAAATTCAATAGAAAATAGTAAAAAAAAAAAAAAAAATTCCACTGCTATACTGTGAAGCCTAAACATAGAGTACAAAATTGTAAAGCTGGAAAAAAATTAAGTATAGATGACCTAGGAGTCCTCATGATTCTGAAGACGAAACTGAAGACATAGAATACAGAGCTAAACTTGAATTCTATATTTCTGAACTCCCATTCACAGAATAATCTTAGAAAAGCCACTTGCCCTCTCTCTGTCTGTTTCCTCAGCTGTAAAATGAAGAGACTGTACAATTAAATGGTCTCTAAGATCCCTTACCAGTTCTAGTACTTGCTGAGCCTTACAGACCATGCAGCAGTCCAAGCCTTTCACTCTGTAGATGGGAAGGCTAGCAAACTAGTTATTTATGGTAAGGTCTTCTACTCCTGGTCTATAGATTTGCTCACTCATCTTCACATGATCCTAGGGCATAAGTACAATGGTTAGTTTTATATGTCATCTTGACTGGGCCACACAATACCCAGCTATTTGGTCAAACATTATTCTGGGTGTGTCCATGAGGGTATTTCTGGATGAGATTAACATTTGAATCCCTAGACAGGGCAATCAGAGCATGCAGATTGCCCTCCATAATGTGAGTAACCTCATCCAATCAGTGGAAGGCCAAAGAGAACAAAATGACTGACCCTACTAAGTAAAAGTGAACTCCTCCTGCTTCTGAACTGCAACATCAGTTTAACCTGCCTTCATGCTTAAAGTAAAACATTGGTTCCTCCTGGGTATAGAGCCTGCTATCCCTCAAATGGGAACTTACACCATCAGCTCTCCCGTTTCTCAGGACATCCTTACCACTCTGACTAGAACTACACCACTGGCTCTCCTGAGTCTCTATTTTGCTGACTGCAGGTCTTGGGACTTGACAGCCTCCATAATCGTGTGAGCCAATTCCTTACCATAAGTGTCTTTACAAATATATTTGAAGAAATTAATTTATATATTTATATGTACATATACATAATATTAAGTACATGAAATATATAGGTATTAACATATACACACATAACACATATATAAACACACATACCTTATTGGTTCTGTTTCTCTAGAGAAAACTGACTAATATAATAAGACAATGTGTATAATGAACTAATGCTTGTAGAGCACTTATAATAGTGTCAGGAACTTACCACTCTGTTGTTAGCTGTTATAATGGTAAGAAAGGAAAGACAATTTACAACTAAAATAATTACATAAACCTGCAATATATCAATGAAGCCGTGGATCAGTAATTCAAGGTATTTATTGAAATAATTAGTTCTGCACACAGACAGCCTAACAGAACATAAATGCCTGCAATGAAGGTAAGCCTTTTATAAAAAGATAAAAAAGAAATCCCATTTCAAACTTTGATCCACATAAAAAAGATAATTTCCATCCTCATGTATTAATGGCTTAAAAGAGACACCACTATCATTTCTGAATATCTGGTAACTAGCAAAACTACAATAAACTCACAAAAATAATAATATTAAAAGTACTAAAAATAATAAATAAATAAAGTACTTACACCACAATATAACTGTTTTTTTTAATTTCAAAATAAAGTATTTGTAAAATATGCACATAAAAAGTTATCCAAAGACAATAAAAAATTCTTAAATCAGTAAATACTTCATGTTATTTATAGTGAAGTGAGAAATTGTAAAGGAGCAAATTCTCAAGAAAGTCAATGATGTAAATGAATATGTGCACAACAATGCTGATGCCCATAAACATAAAAAGTTACTTATAACTACCTCAGAGAATATTAAATATCTAAAAACATAATGCAGAGATATGATGTGTATATTACAAAACACAGCATGTGAGTCTAGAGTAAACGGCTTCATTTCTAAAGAATAAGCAAAGATCATTTTATTCACTGAACACAACAGTGATGTCTAAAGACAGACAATTTGGTCTCTCATTCAAGTTCTACAACTCTATGATTATAAATGATAAGTAAGATTAGAAATACAGATAGAAAAGATGGTGGCGTAGGTAAATACAGTACTCACCTCCTACCACAACCACATCAAAATTACAACTAAACTACAGAACCATCATTCAAAACCACCTGAAATCATCCTGAATGGAAGTACTACAACTACAAAATTAAAGAAGCCACATGGAGACTGGTAGTAGGGGCAAAGGCAGAGACAGGCTGGTCCCACACCCACCTGTGGCAGATAAAAATCAGAAGGGATACCTCGGCTGTGAAAGTCCTCCCTGAGGAGTGAGGGGTCCCTATCCCACACCAGGCCCCCAGCTCAAGGTTCCAGTGCCAGGAAGAGAAGTCCCTAAAACTTCTGGCTGTAAAATCCAGCGGGAACTGAGGCTTCTCGAGTCCCAGGCAGTACTTCTAAAAGGGCTCACGCAGGGACTTACTCAGATTCGCATCCTCTAGGCTCCAGCATGGGGGAAGCAGCTTGAAAGACACCAGAGACAAACAGGGAAGAACTGAGTGGTTTGGCTTTGGGGCGAGAGCTATAGGGCAGATTTCTCCCAGACAGACATGCCCTAGGAGATCATTTTTCCTTTGGTGAGCCCTTCCCCCACCGGGCCCACAGACTGCTGCCATATCTGGGACTCCAGAAACCTGGCTCACACTGTTTGTTCCACTCTGGTGATTCCCTGAGGCCCTGCTCCACCCAACTTTCAGGCTCACCCAAGCTGTTTCCAGTGGCTTTACCATACAATGGCCTATCTTGGATCCTGTTTCAGATTTTCCTAAATTCTCTCAAAAAAGCAGCATTTGGCTTCAGTAAGTCCCATACCTCTAAGTGGCCCCTGGCCCTGCACTAGGAGCAGCCAGCTTTGGTTCACAACTTGGCTTTGCCTGGCCACCTCCAAGACTAGTACAAGAAGCAGCCACCTGCAGATCACTTTATAGCTTATGTCTGGTGGCTCTGGGTAGAACACAGGCAGTGGCTGACCTTGCCCCAGAGCCAGCACACCCAGTGGACAGCTTTAGGCCACCTCCACAAGCAACACACTCAAGGAGTGGACTCAGTGGGTACCAGAACCCTGCTAAAGTAAGTATTACTCTGTGTGGTGGACCCCTGCACAGCTGATGCTCCAAAGCAGTCAGAGGTCGGTGGTCAATGAGCACAGCCAATCAGTGCAGCTGATCAGCCTGAGTAAATCCCTCCCACTGATGTGCCAACAGCAATCAACACTCAATTACAACAGAAGGGTATACAGTCCACACAAGGGGTGCACCTCAAGGGCACAGCTGGGGTGATCAGGAAGGCTGTGCCCCTGGACGCTACAAGACACCTACTACAATGGGCCGGCCACCTTAGGAAGCCTAGAAGATATAGCCACTCTACCTAATACACAGAAACAAACACAGGGAGGCAGCCAAAATGAGGAGACAAAGAAACAGGTCCCAAATGAAAGAACAGAACAAAACACCAGGAAAAGAACTAAACAAAATGGAGATAAGTGATCTAACAGATGCAGAGTTCAAAACACTGGTTACAAGGATGCTCCATGAACTTAGTGAGGTCCTCAAGAGCATAAAAAGGACCAGTCAGAAATTAAGGAAACACAGTCAGATATGAAGAATGCACTAACTGAAATAAAGAATAATTTACAGGGAATCAATAGTAGAGTAGGTGAAGCCAAGAAGCAAACCACTGATGTGCAATATAAGGAAGCAAAAAACACCCAATCAGAACAGCAAAAGAAAAAAGAATCCAAAAAAATGAAGATAGTGTAAGGAGCCTCTGGGACAACTTCAAGCGTCCCAACATTCACATTGTAGGGATGCCAGAAGGAGAAGAGAGAGAGCAAGAAATTGAAAACCTGTTTGAAAAAATAATGACAGAGATTATGGAGGTAGATGGCGGCGGTCAGGAATGGAGGGAGGGTGAGTGTGTGAGAGAGTGTGAGTGGATGTGAAGGTGGACGACCAAACTCGTGCAGTGCAGAGACACGGAGCAGAAGGTTCCTGTGCTGTGGACGGGGAGCAGCCGGCTACCACAGTAAGCAGCTCTTCAGGACGCTTCTCCCTGCGCCTCAGGGAGGTCCCACCATTTTGGAAGATCCCAGGTCTTCCCTGGGAGGAGGCAGTGGGAGCGGATAGGGCCCAGCAACCTGAGCCCACCAGTGCACCTGGCACCCTCGGACCAGTGGACACCCTGTGTCAACACAGACCAGTGCACATTAGTGGAGCTGCCAAAGTGCCGATTGCGTAAGCCGCAAATGGCCGGGAGCCCAGCACCATCCCCCGCAGTAGCACCCTGATCAGAGTCGAGATATACTCCCAACGACAGAGTCTGGGGAGCAGACGTCCATCCCCAGGCAACAGAAGCACAGATCAGCAGCTGAGCCCCATCCCCAAAAACTACAGCAAAGGCTGAGGAAGAGCTGAGCCCCACTGGGCAGCAGCACTCCCCAGCCTCCAGCAATGGGACGTGGGGCTCCACAGAGGCCTGTGCGATACAGCTGCACACGGGACGGGCTGGGGGCTGGGGCACCAGAGACGCCTGTGCGACACAGCGGCCCACAAGATAGGTGTGGAGCCTGGTCTCAAAAGAGACTGTGCGATCCAGCTACCCACAAGATAGGAGTGCAGTCGGGTCTCCAAAGGCACTGTGCTATCCAGCTCCCCACGGGATCAGCGGGAAGTGGGGGCTCCAATGGGGCCTCTACAACCCAGCTGCCCACAAGATCAGCGGGGAGCCAGGGATCCAGTGAGGCCTGTGCAACACAGCTGCCCATGGTACTGCAGTGTGCGCAGCTCCAACAGGGCCTGAGCTATACAGCTACAGGTGGCAACAGCTCCAGAGGGGCCCACGTGATCCAGCAGCAGCACCTACCAGGACACACCAATACCAGCCCCCAGTAGTCATTCCTCCAGGATCTACAGCAGGAAAGAGGCGACACGCAACAAAACAGTCTGGGAGGCACAGTAGTCTTATATGATATACAGTGAACTGCCTACACATCCAAACATCCCTCACCGGGTCTAGAGCTACCAGATGGCTAAAATGGGGAGACAAAGAAATAACACCCAAAGGAAAGAAAAAGAGGAATCACCAGAAAAGGAACTACAGGAAATGGAAGACAGCAACTTGTCAGATAAAGAATTCAAAGCAATATTTTAAGAGTGCTCAAAGAATTTGGGAAGAACTACAAGCAACTTAATAAGAATTATGAAGAGCTCACTGGGAACTACTTCAACTTAAAAAAAGAGGTAGAAACTATGCATAAAAATCAAGAGGAAATAAAGAATGACATAGCTGTTATGAAAAATACCTTAGAGGGGTTCAATAGTAGATTAGAAGAAGCTGAAGACCGAATCAGTGACTTAGAAGACAAGGTAGAGAAAAACACCCAAATAGAGCAACAAAAGGAAAAAAAAAAGTTTAAAAAGCAGGAGAAAAGTTTAAGGGAGCTGTGGGACAATACAAAACGTAACAACATTCCCATTATAGGGATACCGGAAAGAGAAGAATCAGAGAAAGGAATAGAGAACCTGTTTGAAGAAATAATGACAGAAAACTTCCCTAAACTGGTGAAGGAAAAAGTCACACAAGTCCAGGAAATACAGAGAGTCCCAAGCAAGATGAATCCCAGGAGGTCCACAGCTAAACACATCATAATAAAAATGGCAAACATTAAAGACAAAGAAAGAATTTTAAAGGAAGAGAAACAGAGAAAGTTACCTACAAGGGAGCTCCCATTAAACTGTCAGATGATTTCTCAACAGAAACGATGCAGGCCAGAAGGGAGTGGTATCAAGTGTACAAAGTAATGCAAGGCAAGGGTCTGAATCCAAGACTACTCTATCCAGCAAGGCTATCATTCAAAACTGAAGGTGAAATAAAGAGCTTCACAGACAAAAAAAAAAGCTAAAGGAATTTACCACCATCAAACCAGCACTGCAAGAAATGCTAAAGGGACTGCTGTAAGAAGAAACAGAGAGGAACACAGGCATAAAATTAAAATGACAACTAATAACTATCTATCAATAATTACCTTAAATGTAAATGGCTTAAATGCTCCAATCAAAAGACATAGGCTAGCTGATTGGATAAGAAAACACGACCCATATATATGCTATCTACAAGAGACCCACCTCACAACAAGATTCACACAGCATGAAAGTGAAGAGATACAAAAAAATGTTCCAAGCAAATGGAAATGGAAAAAAAGCTAGTGTAGCAATATTCATATCTGACAAGATAGACTTCAAAACAAGGGCCATAATAAGAGACAGAGAAGGTCACTACATAATATTAAAAGGATCAATCCAACAAGAGGATATAACCCTGGTAAACATATACACACCAAATACAGGAGCACCAAAATATATTCAAAAACTACTGGAGGACTTCAAGGGAGACATCAATAGTAACACGATTCATAGTGGGTGACTTTAACACGCCACTGACACTACTGGATAGATCTTCTAGATAAAAAATTAACAAGGACATAGAGCTCTTACAAGACGAACTAGATTAGTTGAACTTCATTGATATTTACAGAACATTTCACCCCAAAGCTGCAGAATATACATTCTTCTCAAGTGCACATGGGTCATTCTCGAAGGTAGACCATGCTAGGACACACAGCAAGTATCTACAAATTCAAGAAAATTGAAATCATATCAAGCATCTTCTCAGATCACAGTAGCATGAAACTAGAACTCAATTACAATAAAAACACACAAAAACATTCAAACACATGGAGGCTAAATAGCATGTTATGAAACAACGAATGGGTTACTAATGAGATCAAGGAAGAAATTAAAAACTTCATGAAAACCAAAGAAAACAAACACACAACAACACAAAATCTATGGGACAGAGCGAAAGCAGTCCTGAGAGGGAAGTTCATAGCACTACAAGCCTACCTCAAGAAACAAGAAAAATTCCTAATTGACTTTCTAACCCTACAACTTAAAGAACTACAAAGTAAACAAAAAGAAAAACCCAGAGCTAGTAGGAGGAAGGAAATAGTAAAGGTCAGAGCAGAAATAAATGACATAGAGACTAAGAAAACAATTGAAAAGATCTATGAAACAAAAAGCTGGTTCTTTGAAAAGATAAACAAGATCGATGGACCTTTAGCCAGACTCACCAAGAAACAAAAAGAAAGAAACCAAATAAACAAAATCAGAAATGAAAGAGAAGTAACAACTGACACCACAGAAATACAAAGGATCATCGAAACATACTATGAACAATTATATGCCAACAAATTGGACAGTCTAGGAGACATGGACAAATTTCTAGAAACACACAGCCTCCCAAAACTGAAACAGGAAGCGATAGAAAACTTGAACAGACCAATAACAACAAAGGAAATTGAAGATGTAATTAAGAAACTCCCAGCAAACAAAAGCCCAGGCCAAGATTGCTTCACAGGGGAGTTTTACAGAACATTCAAAGAAGATCTAATACCCATTCTCCTCAAACTATTCCAAAAATTCTAAGTAGAACACTTCCAAACTCATTTTATGAGGCCAGCATAATCCTAATTCCAAAATCGGATAAAGACATTACAAAGAAAGAAAACTACAGGCCAATATCCCTGATGAACATAGAGGCCAAAATCCTTAACAAAATATTACCAAATCGGATCCAGCAATACAACAAAAAAATTATTCATCATGACCAAATGGGATTCATCCCAGGCATGCAAGGATGGTACAATATTCGCAAATCAATAAATGTGATACACCACATAAACAAAATGAAAGATAAAAAGCATATGATCATATCAATAGATGCTGAAAAAGCAGTCGACAAAATCTAGCACCCATTTCTGATAAAAACGCTCAGCAATGTGGGAATAGAAGGATCATATCTCAACATAATAAAGGCCATATATTAAAAACTTACAGCCAACATCATACTCAATGGGCCAAAAAAAAGCATTCCCCTTAAGAACGGGAACAAGACAGGGATGCCCACTTTCGACACTCTTATTTAACATAGTCCTGGAAGTCTTAGCCACAGCAATTAGACATGAAAAAAAATAAAAATAAAGGGGAACCAAATTGAAAAGGAGGAAGTGAAACTGTCATTATTTGCACATGACATGATATTGTACATAGAAAACCCTAAAGACTCCATCAAAAATCTACCAGACTTAATAAATGAATTTGGCAAAGTAGCAGGATACAAAATTAACATCAAGAAATCGCTGGCATTCTTATACACCAATGATGAACTCACAGAAAGAGAAACTAAAAAAATCAATCCCATTTACCATCGCAGCAAAAAAATTAAGATACCTAGGGATAAACTTAACCAAAGAAGGACCTCTTCACAGAAAACTACAGGTCATTGAAAAAAGAAATAGAGGAAGATATAAAAACGTGGAAGCATATACCTTGTTAATGGATTGGAAGAATTAACATCATTAAAATGTCCATACTACCCAAAACTATCTATAGATTCAATGCAATCCCCATCAAAATACTACCTACATATTTCACAGAACTAGAACAAAATCTCCAAAAGTTTATATGGAACCAAAAAAGACCACAAATAGCCACAGCAATCTTGAAAAAGAAGAACAAAGTAGGAGGGATCACATTACCAGATATCAGGGTATACTACAAAGCCACTGTAATCAAAACAGCCTGGTACTGGCACAAGAACAGGCACATAGATCAACGGAACAGAATAGAGAACCCAGAAATTGACCCAAGACAATATGCTCAATTAATATTTGACAAAGGTGGCAAGAGCATACAGTGGAGTCAAGACAGCCTTTTCAATAAATGATGCTGGGAAAATTGGACAGCTACTCACAAAAATATGAAGCTAGACCACCAACTTACACCATACAGGAGAATAAACTCAAAATGGATAAAAGACTTAAATGTAACTCGTGAATCTATAAAAATTCTAGAAGAAAATGCAGGCAACAAAATTTCAGACACCATACGGAGCAGAATTTTCAGTGATACTACACCTAAGGCAAGAGAAACAAAGGAAAAAATGAACACATGGGACTACATCAAACTTAAAAGCTTCTGCACAGCAAAAGAAACAACCATCAAAACGGAAAGGGATCCCACTATACGGGAGACCATAATTGCCAATGATGCATCAGATAAGGGGTTAATTTCCAAAATATATAGAGTGCTCACACAACTCAACAAAAGGAAGACAAAGAACCCAATTTAAAAATGGGTAGAGGGCACTGGCCAGTTTGGCTCAGCAGCTGGAGCATCAGCCTGTGGACCAGAGAGTCCTGGGTTCGGTTCCCACTAGGGGCACGTACCAAAAAAAAAAAAAAAAAAAAAAAAAAAGGGCAGAGGGCCTAAATAGACACGTCTCCAAACAGGACATACAAATGGCCAAGAAACATATGAAGAAATGCTCAATGTCACTAATCATCAGGGAGATGCAAATTAAAACAACTATGAGGTATCACCTCACACCTGTCAGAATGGCCGCCATCAACAAATTATCAAACAAGTGTCGGCGAGGGTGTGGAGAAAAGGGGACACTGCTGGTGGGAATGCAGACTGGTGCAGCCACTGTGGAAAACACTATGGTGTTACCTCAAAAAGTTAAAAATTTAACTGCCATTTGACCCAGTGGTCCCACTTCTAGGAATATACCCTAAGAAATCAGAAACACCAATCAGAAAGAATATATGTACCCCTATGTTCATAGCAGCACTATTTACAATAGCTAAGATCTGGAAACAACCCAAGTGTCCATCAGTAGTTGAGTGGATAAAAAAGCTGTGGTACATGTACACAATGTAATACTATGCAGTTTTAAGAATGAAAGATCTCTTATCCTTTGAGATGGCATGGAAGGACCTGGAGAGTATTATGCTAAGCGAAACAAGCCAAGCAGAGAAAGACAAATATCACATGATCTCACTTATTTGTGGAATATAATGAACTAAACAAACTGATGAACAAAACTGACCTAGAGACATAGAGGTGGGGTACAGACTGATAAGCCTCAGAGGAGAGGGGTGGGGGGGAGGAAATAAACCACAGAACTTATATGCATGTATGCATGACCAATGGACATGGTCAACAGGGCTGGGGATGGGGCAGGGGGGATGGAGAAGAGGGTGTCAATGGGGGAAAAAGGAGAAACATCTGTAACAAAAACAAATTAATAAAAATAATAATAATAATAATAATAATAATAATAACAGAAAACTTCCCTACTTGGTGAAGGAAACAGACAAACAAGTTCAGGAAGCACCGAGAATCCTAAACAAGATGAACCCAAAGAGGCCCACACCAAGACACATCATCATCAAAATGCAAAAAGTTAAAGACAAGGAGAGAATCTTAAAAGCAGCAAGAGAAAAGTGGTTAGTTACCAACAAGGGAGATCCCATAAAACTGTCAGCTGATTTCTCAAAAGAAACTTTGCAGGACAGAAGGGAGTGGCAAGAAATATTCAAAGTTATGAAAAGTAAGAACCTACAACCAAGATTACTCTATCGTGCAAAGCTATCATTTAGAATCGATGGATATATAAAGAGTTTCCCAGACAAGAAAAAGCTAAAGGAGCTTATCACCACCAAAGCAGTATTATATGAAATGTTGATGGGTCTTCTTGAAGAAAAAGAAGATTCAAAATATGAACAATGAAACGGCAATAAGTACATATCTAACAACAATTGAATCTACAAACAAAATGAACAAGCAGAACAAAAACAGACTCATAGATACAGAGAACTTTTTGTTGGTTGCCGGATAAGAGGGGGGTTGAGGGAATGGGTGAAAAAGGTGAAGCAATTAGGAAGTACAAATTGGTTGCTAGACTGGCAAACCTCAAAGGGAAGGAGGGATGGGGTGGGAAGAGATAAACCAAAGTACTTATATGCATATATGCATAACCAATGGACACAAACAACAGTGTGGGGAAGGCAGAAGGGGGGTGGCAGCGTGAAGGAGGGGGTCAATCGGGGAAAAAGGAGAGACATCTGCAATACATTCAACAATAAAGATAAGTTTAAAAAAAGAAATACAGATAGAAATCATATTTCGTTCATTAAGCAAATATTTATTGAGCATATACATGTCAGGCACTGATGCATTAGCAACAGCAATAAGCAAAAATTGTCACTTCTTATCTTCGTGGAACTTACTATGTAGGAGCTTAATACTTAATAAATTAGTAAACAATTTTATTATATAAAGAATGCAAAGGAAAGGTTCATAGTGCTATGAAAACCTGGGAACCTGACACTGTATGAGGGAAGGGTAAGGGACAGCTTCCTTGGGAAAGTGATGTGTAAGCTGAGCTCTGAGAGATGAATAAGAGTTCAGACAACTGATTACAATAGAGAAGTTTACCAGACAAGGGAAATGATATATACAAAGGTCCTGTGGCAGATGGAACACAAAAAGTGAGGAAGACTTTTGCAAAAATAGAAAAATTCATCCTAAAATCCATATAGAATCTCTAGGTACCCTGAATAGCCAAAATAATCCTGAAAAAGAACAAAGTTGAGCTTCACACTTTCTGAATTATTAACATATTACAAAGCTACAGTAATGAAAATAATGTAGTACTAGCATAAAGACAGACATATAGGTCAATGGAACAGAATAGAGTCCCAAAATAAACTCTCACATACATGGTCAAATAAACTTCGACAAGGGTGCCAAGACCACTCATCGGGGAAAACAGTCTTTTCAACATGTGGGAAGACTGAATACTCACATGCAAAAGAATGAAGTTGGACCCTTACCTTACACTATACTTGAAAATCAATTCAAGATGGACTAAAGACCAAAATATAAGACCTAAAATGATTAAAAAAAAAACAAAAAAAAAAAACACTAGAAGAAAACAGAGGGAGAAAGCTTCATGACCTTGGATTTGGCAATGATTTCTGAAAGTGCGCACTTACTATGTAAGCAGGAAAACTAAATAACTAGTCATTTAATATTATATAAAGTAGTGTCATGAAATATTACCCCCCAATGCTCAGTCCATCCCAGTTCCTGCCTTATTTTTCCTGCATCAAATCAAAATATTGAACACAATCATTGGAGTCACAAATTCAGAAAAGAGCATTTGTAGGAAGATTCCTTTAGCTACTACTTTGGAGACAGAAAGCCACCTGATGTCCATTTTTAGTGCTCCTTTTTTTTAAAGTGTACATTTCACCAAAGCAAACAGAAGGCATTGAAGATCAAAGTTTCGTTCTTTTTGCTGCATTTAGAGTTCAAACCTATGCACTCTAGATCAACTGTTTCCCCTGCTATAAGTGCCATAGCAATAACTACCCAATTGCTTAGGTGTGTCCAACTGTGTAATGAGGTTGTCCCTTCCTTCTAATCCCATGAACTTCAGTCCTCTGGGTTCCCTATCACCCAGTTTGCGTGTTATCTCCTCTGTAAATCCCTCCCCCAGCCACTGGGGCCAGAGGGAGATTGCGTGCTTTCTTCTTAATGTATGCTGCACTTACTGTGTGTGCCTTCAACAGGATAGCAGTGATGACCCTTTTGAGAAGGCTGATCCTGTGTGTTCTCCTTTGTCTCTAATATCGTGCAAGCTACTAGAGAGCAGGGCTATGCCTTACATACCTCTATAGCACCAAGTAGCATATGAATGTTCAAAGGAAGCTTGTGATTCATATGAATGTTTTCAGAAAAGAAGCCAAAGTAAATTGTGCACTATACTATAAATCTCTTAATCCATATTACTGCAAACTGCATTGTGTGTGAAGCTTAAAGAACACCCCCAGGGTTTAGACAACAGGTGTAATTTAGATAATCTGCTCTACCCAGCTATTACTTATTTGTGACAGTTCCCTCCTGGCTTCTGCTCACCTGTTGATCTGTAGAATTACTGCATTTTCCAGTATGATTTTCTAATTTATTCCTTACCCAAATCATAAAAGAAATTTAATTTCCCTTTTTGATAACAGTAAAAAAGGCTGACACTTAAAAATAACCCGAGTGATATCCCTGGGGTTTTCCATTACTATAAAACTCAAAAAACAATCCTGGAATAAAACACTATTTATGAATATTGCTATAAAATTCATTTATTAGTTCACAGATTTTTTTCCTTTTGGCAGTTTTTCCTATACAGTCATCCTTGACTAAATACTCTTCAGTATGCCTTCTCTTTGGACTTGTGTTTCACAAAAGGATTTTAAAATCAGCTGCCTATGAGCTAACAGTTAGCCATGTATAGAAAAAGATGAAGTAACGATGCAATGAGTGTTGAAACTATGGGTAAATGCATGGCACAAGGAGTGCTGGGGGCAGCAGCAAAAGTCCAAAAGTCAGAAAAAAAATGAAAATTCATGAACCTGGTGATGCTCCAGAGAGGAAACCAGCAAGTGTTGACGCTAAACTGGCAGAAACATCAATACTTCCTGGCTCCCCCACTGGGTGCATCAATTTACCACCGGCAGGCTGCTCTTCTGCTGCAAGTGACAAACATAAATGTGTTGAATATCCTAAAAAGGAATGACCCATAACCCAGAAGCATGGCTGTGTGCAGCAATGAAAAGAAGGCAGTGATTGCTGAAATTCTTAATCTCAGCTCTGCTGATTAGCTCAATGACCATGGGCAAGTAATTTCCCCTCAATGAATACCAGACCAGTGTTTCATAAGATTAGTGTGTGTAGGACAGAGTTAACATAACAGGACTGACAGCTATTCTTCTTCTTTTTTTTTTTTAATCCTCACCCAAGGATATTTTTCTATTTATCTTCAGATAGAGTGGGAGGGAGGGAGAGAGAAGAAGAGAGAGAGAAACATCCACATAAGAGGGACACACTGACAGGCTGCCTCCCACAGGACCTCGGCCAGGGCCAGAGACGAATCGCAAGGGAGGTACATGCCCTTGACTGGAATCAAACCCACTTCTCATTGGTCCATGGGCTTTTGCTCTAACTGCTAAGCCAAACCGGCCAAGACAGAGACAGCTATTCTTAAGAAGGCCTGCTTACAAGGTTGGTACCCAATTGGTACCTGAGGACTTGGATTTTGGAAAGGTTCCCAACACCCTAACTGATAAGAGTAGCTCACTGTGCATAAACTGTTTGTGCAAACAATATGAGTTATGCTAAATACCTGTTATCCTTATTAATGTCTGGAATTTTGACACATACCAGGCATTGGGTGTCTATGTAACCAGCTCCCAATAAAAACCCTGGGCACTGAGGCTCTGATTAGCTTCCTTGGTAGACAGAATGTCACACAAAGTGTCACAACTCACAACTCATTATGGGAGAAATTAAACACAAACTGTATGACTTCAGTGGGACAGGACTGTTGGAAGCTGTGCTTGGTTTGCTCTCAATTTGGCCCAATGTGCCTTTTCCCTTTGCTGATTTTGCTTTCTATCCTTTTGCTGTAATAAATCCTAGCTATGAGTGCAACTATATGCTGAGTCCTGTGAATGCTGCCAGTAAACCATCTAACCTGAGAATGGTTTGCGGGACTTCTGACACATTTGGTAGTGTTGAACAGTCTACCAAACATCTTTCCAACAACCTTGTGAAGCAGGTATTATTATGTTCATTCTACAGGTAAAGAAAGTAAAGTTCAGAGAGGTGTACAGTATACATAGAAAATAAATACTGCAGTGTTTAATATATTTGGGCATTCTCAAATTTTAGTGAACCACAGAACCATCTGGAATGCTTGATAAAAATGCAGTTTCTGCCCTGGCTGGTTTGGCTCAGTGGTTAGAGCGTCGGCCCACGGACCAGAGAGTCCCGGGTTCAGTTGCCGCTAAGGGCACGTACCTCGGCTGCAGTTTGTCCCCGGCCCCGGTTGGGGTCGTGTGGATGGCAACCACTAGATGTGTCTCTCTCATGTTGATGTTTCTCTCTCTCTCTCCACCCTTCTCTCCCTCCCGCTCTATCTGAAGATAAGTGCAAAAAAAAAAAAAATGTCCCCGGGTGAGGATTAAAAAAAAAAGAAAATGCAGTTTCCTGGGACCTAACACATGAAATTGGGATTCAGTAGGCACGAGGCCCCGGAACCTGTATTTATGATAAACATCCCAAATGATTCTTATGCAAGGAGTCCAAGAACCACATTTTGAGACACACTTTGATGTATATGAACTACAATGCCCAGTTTCCCAAGCTGGGTAATAAATAATAGAACTAGGATTTGCATTCACCCTTTTTAACAAGGTTGAGGCTCTTTTCACAACAAAACTGCTTCCAAGTATCTCAATATCATCAGTTCCTCTGGTTTTCTGCCTTCTTCCTACTGGTATCTACCCAGCTGATGGCAATTGGGTGCAAAGAAAGGAACTTAAATTCCCAGCACCAAATACTAAATGGTATCCTGAATCCAAATAATGCACACTTACCAAGGAAAATCAAAAGATGCACTCTTGGAGAGTTAACATGGCAGTTTTGGTTTTCAAAAAAGATTTGATGTGCTGGTGGCAACAGAAAATACTAGCTTATGCACAGATTTAATAAAAATAATATGGATTAACTTACAATTTTAGAAGTTGAAGACAGTAGGTTAATTATAGTTTTCTATGAATGACCAAGAAAGGGGACGATGCTCAAAATTATTTAGTACCAGGGATGGACGGACATCCCCACCACTAGAAGTCAGGTCTGGGAACTGCGGTATTTGCTGGGGAGGGACATAATACTAAAGGTAAAGGTAACAATCCAACAAGCGAATATAATCCTAGTAAACATATATGCATCCAATATAGGAGCACCTAAATATATAAAAAAGCTCTTGGAGGACTTTAAGGGAAAGATCGACAGCAATACAGTCATAGCAGGGAACTATGTCACTGGATAGATCCTCCAGACAACAAACCAACAAGGAAACAGCAACCTTAAATGACACACTAGAACAGATGGATTTAATTAACATTTACAGAACATTTCATCCCAAAGCTGAAGAATATACATTCTTCTCAAGTGCACATGGGACATTATCAAGGACTTACCACATGTTAGGACATAAACTAAGTCTCCACAAGTTCAATAAGATTGAAATATATCAAGCATCTTCACAGATTACAATGGCATGAAACTAGAAATCAACTACAATAAAAAACTGAAGCCCAGCAGGTGTGGCTCACTGAACTGAGCATCGACCCATGGACTGAGAGGTCCTGGTTTGATTCCCGTCAGAGCACATGCCCGGGTTGTGGGCTCGATCGCCAGTGGGGGCATACAGGAGGCAGTCAATAGATGTTGCTCTCTCATATTGATGTTTCTATCTCTCTCTCCCTTCCTTTCTCTATAAAAAAAATCAATAAAAACATTAAAAATATTTTAAAAACTCAAAAACATCCCAACACATGGAAACTAAATAGCATGTTATTAAACAAATGAGATCAAGGAAGATCAAGGAAGACCAATGAGATCAAGGAAGAAATAAAAAACTTTCTGAAACAAATGAAAATGAACACACAACAACCCAATCTATGAGACATGGCAAAAGCAGTCCCAAGAGGGAAGTTCATAGCATCACAGGCCAACCTCAAAAGAACAAGAAAAAACTAAAAAAAAAAAAATCTAACCCTACAACTAAAAGACTAGAAAGAGAACAACAAGAAAAGCCCAGAGTAACTAGAAGGAAGGAAATAATAAACATCAGAGAGGAAATAAGGGACACAGGAACTAAAAATAAATAAATAAAAAATAAAAAAGATATATGAAACCAAGAGCTGGTTCTCTGAAAAAATAAACAAGATTGATGAACCTTTAGCGAGACTCATCAAGAAACAAAGAGAGAGGACTGAATTAAATAACATCAGAAATGAAAGAGGCAAAGTAACAGACACCACAGAAAAACAAAGGATTATAAAAAAAAATACTATGAACAATTACATCCCAATAAATTGGAGAACCTTGGCAAAATGGACAAATTCCTAGAAACATACAATCTTCCAAAACTCAATGAGGAAGAATCAGAAAAGCTGAATAGGCTGATAACAACTAATGAAATTGAAGCAATAATAAAAATAATAATAATAACTCCCAGCAAACAAAAGTCCTGGGCTGGATATCTTCACAGGGGAGTTTTACCAAACACTCAAGAAGAACTAACACCTGTCCTCCTGAAACTATTTCAAAAAATTCAAGAGGAAGGAAGACTTATAAGCTCTTTTTACGAAGCCAGCATTATCCTAATTCCAAAGTCTGATAAAGACACTACAAAGAAAGAAAATTATAGGCCAACATCCTTGAACATAGATGCTAAAATTCTTAACATAATATTAGCAAACTGGATCCAGCAATACATTAAATAGTTCATACACCATGACCAAGTGTGATTTATTCCAGTGAAGCAAGGCTGTTACAATATTAGCAAATCAATAAATGTGATACATCACATAAACAAAGTGAAGGATAAAAATCACATGATCAGCCCAGGCCAGTGTGGCTCATTTGATGGAGCATCTTCTCATCCACTAAAACATCACTGGTTTGAATTCCAGGCAGGTCACATGCCCAGGTTGCAGGTTTGGTCCCCTGTTGGGGTACGTACAAGAGGCAACTGACTGATGTTTCTCACATCGATGTTTCTTTCTCTATATCTTTCTTCTCTCTCTAAAATCAATAAAAACATATTTATTAAAAATCATGTGATCATATCAAATGTAGAAAAAGCACTGACAAAATCCAGCACCCATTTTTCATTAAAAACTCTCAGCAAAGTGGGAATTGAAAGGTCATACCACAACATAATAAAGACCATATATGACAAACCTACAATCAACATCATACTCAATGGGCAAAGCTAAAAGTGTTTCTTCTAAGACAGGGATGTCCACTTTCACCACTCTTATTCAATATAGTAATGGAAGTCTAAGCCAGAGTGATCAAACAAGAACAAAAAATAAAAGGTATCCAAATTGAAAAGGAGGAAGTGAAACTGTCATTATCTGCAGATGACATGATATTGTACATAGCAAACCCTAAATACTCCCCCCAAAAAACACTAGATTTAATAAATAAATTCGGCAAAATAGCAGGATAAAAAATCAATATCCAGAAATCTATGGAATTTTTTAGTTGTTCATTCTAACCTGAGGATATTTTTCTATTAATTTTTAGAGAGAGTGGAAGGGAAGGAGGGAGAGAGAGAAACATCAATGCGAGAGAGACACATCAATCAGTTGCTTCCTCCATGACCCCAACTGGGGCCGGAGATCAAACCTACAACCCAGGTACGTGTCCCTGACTGGGAATCGAACCCTTTGGTCTGTGGGTTTGATGCTCTAACTGCTGGGCCAAACTGGCCAGGGCTCAATTGTATTTTTATACACCAATAATATACTCCCTGAAAGTGAATCTAAAAAAAAAAAAGTCCCCTTACCATTGAAACAACAACAACCAAAAAATAAGATACCTGGATATAAACTTAACCAAGTAAGTAAAAGACTTATACTCAAAAAACCATAGGACATTGAAAAAAGAAATAGAGGAAGATGCAAATAAGAGGAAGCATATACCATGCTCATGTATTGGAAGAACTGACATCATTAACATGTCCATACTACCCAAAGCAATCTACAGATTCAATGCAATGCCGATTAAAATACCAATGTTATATTTCACAGACCTAAAACAAACATTCCAAAAATTTATATGAAACCAAAAGGACCCCAAACAGCCGCAGCAATCTTGAGAAAAAAGAACAAAGTTGGAGGGATCACAATACCAGATATCAATCTATACTATTAAGTCATTGTAATCAACACAGCCCGGGACTGGGACAAGACCAGGCATATAGATCAATAAATGGAACAGAACAAAGACTCAACACCATTACGGTCAATTAATATTTGACAAACGATGCAAGAGCATATAATGCAGTAAAAACAGTCTCTTCAATAAATGGTGTTTGGGAAACTGGACAGGTACATACAAAAAAATGAAAGTTAGACCACCAACTTACACCATTCACAAGAAAAAACTCAAAATGGATGAAAGACTTAAATGTAAGTCAAGAAACCATAAACATCCTAGAAGAAAACATAGGCAGTATAATCTCAGACAGCTCACCTAGCAGTATTTTCACCAATACATCCCCTAGGGTGAGAGAAAGAAGGGGAAAAATAAACAAATGGAACTACATTATACTAAAAATCTTCTGCACAGCAAAAGAAACTATCATCATAATGAAAAGGGAAGCCAATGTATGGGAGAACATATTTGTCAATGATATATCTGATAAGGGGCTAATTTCCAAAATATATAAAGAACTAATACAACTCAACAAAAGGAAGACAACGCAATTAAAAAATGGGCACAGGGGAAAATGGCAGTGGAGTGAATGGAAGCTACACAGATGATCTCCCAGGACCAAACGGGAATTACAACTAAAATAAAGACAAATCGTCGGGAAAAAGCAAGAGAAAAGCAGCGGGAGAGGACCATACAAATCAGGGACACTGAATGAGCCTGGTAGGATCTGCGGAGGCACATGAGGGTGGCAGGCTGGGAGCCCAGGGACAGCAGCGGCCTTGGCTGTGAGGAGCCGCCTCAGCTGGAAGCAGGGGCAGCGCACGCCCTCGGGGTTAAGAGCCCCAGCTGCTCCTCAGTGCAGAGGGCCAGGACAGAGAGCTAAATAGCTACAGCCACTCACCTGAGGTTCTGGCAGAGGGAGGGCGGTCTGGACTGGAACTCTGTGGGGAGACCTGGGATTTGGAGGGTGCTCAGAGTTTGTGCTGAGCTGTGGCCACAAAGGACGGTGGTGGCCAGCCCCTCCTTCCCAGTTACACAGAACAGCAGCCAAGTTTGCTCCTTCCCAGAGCTGTGGAAACCCCTCCCTGTGAGATTCCCAGGTGAGGAAAAGAGGAAAAGAAATGCAAATTGAGACTCATTACCAAACAGCATTGGCCCCACCCTCGGGAAATCCTCTTACACTGTAAACATCTGAGGGAGGTTCTCATTCAACTGAGATCCTAAGGCTTTTCAAGTAACTGAGGCTAACAGCCTCCAGGCAAATGCTAGAACATAACTAAACCTTTCCTGAGCTTGCAAATCTACCCAGGAAAGTGAGACTTGACAGTAGTGTTGAAGGAGGGCCCTACAGGCTCATCCAAACCCAGTAGAGGGAGCCACAAATAGCAGAACACCAACACTCACAGGGAAAATTTGGCAGTCTCCAAAACCCACTGAGATAGCAAAAATGGTGAAACAAAGAAACAGATCCCAAATGAAAGAACAAGAGAACTGTACCGAAGATGAGATAAATGAAATGCAGTTAAGCAAATTATCAGAGGTAGAGTTCCGAGCCATGATCTTGAGGAAACTAAACAGCATGAGTAAGGACATCAACACCATGAGTAAAGATATAGAAACACTGAAAACCAACCAAGTGGAAATGAAGAATGACATAGCAGAAATAAAGAACACATTGGAAGGATTGACCAGCAGAGCAGAGGAAGCAGAGGACCGGATCAGTGAATTAGAAGACAGAGTAGAAAAAAAATCAAACAATCGGAAAACCAAAAGGAAAAAACAATGAAAAAACAGGAAGATAGCTTAAGAGAACTGTGGGACAACTGGAAACGTAATAACATTCGCATTATTGGAGTCCCCGAAGAAGAAGAAAATGAGCAAGGGTTAGAGAAGATATTTGAAGAAATAGTGACAGAAAACTTTCCTAACCTGGTGAAGGAAGAAAGCATTCAAGTTCAAGAAGCACAGAGAGCCCCAAGTAAGAAGAACCCAAACAGGCCCACACCAAGACACATAATAATTAAAATGCCAAAAATTAAAGACAAAGAGAGAATCCTAAAGGCAGCAAGAGATAAGCAATAGGTTACCTACAAAGGAAACCCCATTAGGCTATCATCTGACTTCTCAACAGAAACACTACAGGCCAGAAGGGAATGGCATGAAGTAATCAAGGTCATGAAAAACAAGGATCTGAATCCAAGACTACTCTATCCAGCAAGGCTATCATTCAAAATAGAAGGTCAAATAAAGAGCTTCCCAGACAAAAAAAGGCTAAAGGAATATATTAGCACCAAACCACACTGCAAGACATGTTAAAAGGACTGCAATAATTATTAGAAGAAATAGAAAGATAATTAGAACCACACTGTACAAAAATGGCAATAAATAAGTACATATCAATAATCACCTTAAATGTAAATGGACTGAATGCTCCCATAAAAAGACACAGAGTAGCTGACTGGATAAGAAAGCATGATTCACAAATATGTTGTTGACAAGAGACCCACCTCACAACAAAAGATTCACATAAGTTGAAAGTAAAGGGATGGAAAAAAATCTTCCAAGCAAACGGAAAGGACAAAAAAGCTGGGGTAGCAATACTCATATCTGATAAATTAGATTTCAAATTGAGGACCATAACTAGAGACAAAGAAGGCCACTACATAATATTGAAAGGGTCTATCCAACAGGAAGATATAACCTTGGTAAACATATATGCACCCAATATAGGAGCACCAAAATATATTAAAAATCTTCTGGAGGACTTCAAAGGAGAAATTGACCGCAATACAATCATAGCAGGAGACTTCAACACCCCACTGACATCACTGGATAGATCATCTAGACAAAAAATTAACAAGGAAACAGAGACTCTAAATGAAGCACTAGATCAAATGGATTTAATAGATATATACAGAGAATTACACCACAAAACTGCAGAATTCACATTCTTCTCAAGTGCACATGGGACATTCTCAAACATAGACCATATGTTAGGGCACAAACTAAGTCTCTACAAGTTCAAGAAGATTGAAATCATATCAAGCATCTTCTCAGACCACAATGGCATGAAATTAGAAATCAATTGCAACAAGAACATGCAAAAACATATGAACACATGGAGGATAAATAGCACGTTACTGAACAATGAATGGGTTACCATGGAGATCAAGGAAGAATTTAAAAAATTTCTGGAAACCAATGAAAATGAACACACAACAACGCAAAATCTATGGGATACTGCGAAAGCAGTTCAGAGAGGGAAGTTCATAGCACTACAGGCCTACCTTAAGAAAGAAGAAAAATTTCTAATTGACTACCTAACCTCACAACTTAAAGAACTGGAAAGCAAACAAAAAGAAAACCCTAGAGCAAGTAGAAGGAAGGAAATAGTAAAGATCAGAGCAGAAATAAACGACATGGAGACCAAAAAAACAATTCAAAGGATCAATAAAACAAAGAGCTGGTTTTTTGAAAAGATAAACAAGATTGATGGACCCTTAGCTAGGCTCACCAAGAAACAAAGAGAGAGAACCCAAATACACAAAATCAGAAATGAAAGGGGAGAAGTAGCAACTGACACCACAGAAATACAAAGGATCGATAGCAAATACTATGAACATTTATATGGCAACAAATTCGACAATCTAAGTGAAATGGACAAATTTCTAGAAACACAGTCTCCCAAAACTGGACCGGGAAGAGATAGAAAACTTGAACAGACCAATAACAGCAAAGGAAATTGAAGATGTAATCAAGACTCTCCCAGCAAACAAAAGCCCAGGCCCTGACGGCTTCACGGGCGAGTTTTACCGAACATTCAAAGAAGAACTAACACCCATTCTCCTCAAACTATTGCAAAAAATTCAAGAAGAAGGAAGACTTCCAAACTCGTTTGATGAGGCCAGCATAATTCTAATCCCAAAACCAGAAAAAGACACTACAAAGAAAGAAAACTACAGGCCAATATCCCTGATGAACATAGATGCCAAAATCCTTAACAAAATACTAGCAAATCGGAGCCAGCAATATATCAAAAAAATTATTCACCATGACCAAGTGGGATTCATCCCAGGGATGCAAGGCTGGTACAATATACGCAAATCAATAAATGTGATACATCACATAAACAAAATGAAAGATAAAAACCATATGATCATATCAATAGATGCTGAAAAAGCATTTGACAAAATCCAGCACCCATTTCTGATAAAAACGCTCAGCAATTTGGGAATAGAGTGATCATATCTGAACATTATAAAGGCCATATATGAAAGACCTACAGCCAACATCATACTCAATGGACAAAAATTAAAGCATTTCCCTTAAGAACAGGAACAAGACAAGGATGCCCACTTTCACCACTCTTATTTAACATAGTACTGGAAGTCTTAGCCACAGCAATCAGACGTGAAGAAAAAATAAAAGGGATCCAAATTGAAAAGGAGGAAGTGAAACTGTCATCATTCGCAGATGACATGATATTATACATAGAAAACCCTAAAGACTCCATCAAAAATCTACTAGACTTAATAAATGAATTTGGCAAAGTAGCAGGATACAAAATTAACACCAAGAAATCGACGGCATTCTTATACACCAACGATGAACTCACAGAAAGAGAAACTAAAAAAACAATCCCATTTACCATCGCGGCAAAAAAATTAAGATACCTAGGAATAAACTTAACCAAAGAAGTAAAGGACCTATTTGCAGAAAACTACAAGACATTGAAAAAAGAAATAGAGGAAGATATAAAAAAGTGGAAGCACATACCTTGTTCATGGATTGGAAGAATTAACATCATTAAAATGTCCATACTACCCAAAGCAATCTACAGATTTAATACAATCCCCATCAAAATACCAACGACATATTTCACAGAACTAGAACAAATACTTCAGAAGTTCATATGGAACCAAAAAAGACCCCGAATAGCTACAGCAATCTTGAAAAAGAAGGACAAAGTAGGAGGGATCACAATACCGGACATCAGGTTATACTACAAAGCTACTGTAATCAAAACAGCCTGGTACTGGCACAAGAACAGGCACATAGATCAATGGAATAGAACAGAGAACCCAGAAATTGCCCCAAAACATTATGCTCAATTAATATTCGACAAAGGTTGTTGGGAGCAGTGTCACTGAAACAGCAACCACCACGGTTTGACACAGTCCCGGGTGAGCTCCATGGTTTGACATTGTCCCTGGAGAAGTGGATTCTCTGCGTGGCAGGAATCACGAAGAACAGTGACTGAAGATATAAAGTAAATGGGAAAATAAAAATGCAGGATGGCAACTGAAGGAGACTAATCTTTGCTTTCTCTATCTGTTAGCTGTCTGTTAGAAATTATTATAGAAGTAACATATAGATGACTAATGATGTAAATGGTAGAAAAGATTACAGGAAGAAAAGCAAGAAAATAAGATTTAGGACAGAAATGTGGAAGCTTAAAAGGATCTTAGATAGGAGGAAAGGTCAGGAGTTTTAAGAGGATGTCTGGATGAAGGGTGGAGATAGTTAGTAATTAACATGTAATATACATAAGAGTTGGGTAAACAACCAAAAGAATGTCTGTACTTTTTTGCCTAAAAGGTTTGGGGGAAACAATGTAAGGTGTGGATTGATATACATAATAAAAGGCTCTGCTAATCTGAGGCAGGAGGAGAAGCATTAAGACTAAGCAGAAGTAAGATCAAGGATTTTCTGTCTCCCACATTGCGTGCTCTCGCTCTCTCTCTCTCTCTCTCTCTCTCTCTCTCTCTCTCTCGCCGACTCCGTCCACACCTTTGGGAACCCCTGGACCTGCCGAGGCTGGACCCCGGCAAAAGGTGGCAAGAGCATACAATGGAGTAAAGACAGCCTCTTCAATAAATGGTGTTGGGAAAACTGGACAACTACATGCAAAAAAATGAAACTAGACCATCAGCTTACACCATACACAAGAATAAACTCAAAATGGATAAAAGACTTAAATGTGACTCATGAATCCATAGAAATCCTAGAAGAAAATGTAGGCAGCAAAATTTCAGACATCATACGCAGCAAAATTTTCACTGATATATCACCTAAGGCAACAGAAACAAAGGAAAAAATGAACACATGGGATTACATCAAACTCAAAAGCTTCTGCACAGCAAAAGAAACAACCATCAAAGTGGAAAGGCAACCCACTGTATGGGAGAGCATAATTGCCTATGATATATCAGATAAGGGACTAATTTCCAAAATATATAGAGTGCTCATACATCTCAACAAAAGACAAAGAACCCAATTAAAAAATGGGCAGAGGAACTAAATAGACACCTCTCCAAACAGGACATACAAACGGCCAAGAGACATATGAAGAAATGCTCAACTTCACTAAGCATCAGAGAGATGCAAATTAAAACAACAATGAGGTATCACCTCACACCTATCAGAATAGCCGCCATCAACAAAGCATCAAACAACAAGTGTTGGCGAGGGTGTGGAGAAAAGGGGACTCTAGTACACTGCTGGTGGGAGTGCAGACTGGTGCAGCCACTATGGAAAACACTATGGTGTTACCTCTAAAAAATTCAAAATTAAATTACCATTTGACCCAGTGATCCCACTCCTAGGAATATACCCTAAGAAGCCTGAAACACCAATCAGAAAGAATACATGTACCCCCATGTTCATAGCAGCACTATTTACAATAGCTAAGATCTGGAAACAGCCCAAGTGTCCATCAGTAGACGAATGGATAAAAAAGCTGTGGTACATATACACAATGGAGTACTATGCAGCTGTAAGAAAGAACGATCTCTTATCCTTTGCGTCGACATGGGAGGACCTGGAAACTATTATCCTAAGTGAAACAAGCCAAGCAGAGAAAGACAAATATCATATGATCTCACTTATTTCTGGAATATAATGAACATAACAGTGTGAGGAACAGGGTAGTCCCAGGGACGTGGAAGTGGGGTACAGACTGACATTTGCCAGAAGAGGGGGTGGGGGAGGGGAGCGATGAACACAGAACTTGTACGCATGTACTCATAACCAATGGACATGGACAACAAAAATGGGGACGGGGCAGGGAGGGAGGGGGAGGAGGGTGTCAATGGGGGGAAAAAGGAGAAACATCTGTAACAAAAGTAAATTAATAATAATTAAAAAAAAAGAGCTGATTGTGGTAGCAGCTTTGAAAGTAGATATTCATTTTATTGCTGAATAGTATTTCATTTCACGAATATACCACATTTTGTTTATCTATTCACTGTGTGTGGATTTTCTGCATATATTTAAAATATTAAAATTTTTCTTCTTTAAAAAAAAAAAAAAAAACTACAATGAGGTATCACTTCACATCTGCCAGAATGGCTACCATCATTAAATCAACAAAAAAGTGCTGGCAGGGATGTGGAGAAAAGAGTACTCTAGTACACTGTGGTGGGAATACATACAGACTGGTGCAGCCACTGTGGAAAACAGTATGGAGTTTCCTCAAAAAATTAAAAATGGAACTGCCATTGACCCAGTGATCCCACTTCTCAGAATATATCTTAAGAATCCCGAAACAACAATGAAAAGGATATATGCATCTCTATGTCCATAGCAGCATTATTTACAGTAGCTAAGATCTGGAAATAGCCCAAGTGCCCATCAGTAGATGAGTGGATAAAAAAAGCCATGTTACATTTACACGATGGAATGCTACGCAGCTGTAAAAAAGAAGGATCTCTTAAGCTTTGCAACAGCATGGATGGACCTGGAGATCATTATACTAAGTGAAATAAGCCAATCAGAGAAATACAAATATCACATGATCTCACTTATATGCGGACTCTAATGAAGAAAATAAACTGACAAACAAAGTAGGTCCAGAGGCACAGATACATGGAACAGACTGACAGATCTCAGAGGGGCTAGGGGTGGGTGCGACAGGAAGGAATTAACCAAAGAACTTACATGTATATAGGTATAGCACATGGACACAGGCAATTGTGTGGTGAAGGCCTGGTGTAGACCAGGGGCTGGGTGGAAGAGGAGCTGGGTGGAGTAGGACTAAGGGCGGAGGGAATGAAGGACTTCTGTAATACTGTAAACAATAACAAATAAAAATAAATAAATTAATTAAATAAAATAATAAGAGCTTACCATAATAGTACCCTAATCTAATTTAGTGAACACCCTTCAATAATACTCAACTTTTTTGGACTTCCGGTCAAGATGGCAGTGTAGGTCAATGCAGTAATCGCCTCCTCCCACAACCACATCAACATTACAACTAAACTACAGAACAACCATCATTCAGAAGCACCTGACATCGAGCTGAATGGAAGTCCCACAGCTACGAAATTATAAAAGTAGCCACATCGAGACTGGCAGGAGGGACACAGGCGCGGACGGGCTGGTCAACACACCCACGTGTAGGGGATAAAAATCAGGAGGGATACCTTGGCTGTGAAAGTCCTTCCTGAGGAGTGAGGAGTCCCTGTCCAAACCAGACAGGCAGCTCAGGGTACCAGTGCCAGGAAGAGAAGTCCCTAATTTCTGGCTGTAAAAATCAGCTGGAACTGAGGCTGATGGAAGCTGAGGCTACTGGAGCCTTAGGCAGCTCCTCTTAAAGGGCCAGTGCAAGGATTTACTCGGACCCACTCCCCGCAGGCTCCAGCATGGGGGAGTCATCTTGATAGGCACCAGAACCTTGGGCGGTTTTGCTCAGAGGATAGAACGTGAGCCTGCGGACCAAAGAGTTGCAGGTTCGATTCCGGTCAAGGGCATGTACCTTGGTTGCAGTTCGGTCCCGCGGCCCTGGTCAGGGTCATGTGGGAGGCAACCAGTTGATGTGTCTCTCGCATGTGGATGTTTCTTCCTCTCTCTCCCTCCCACTATTTCTGAAGATAAATGAAAAAATATCCCTGGGTGAGGATTAATTTAAAAAAAAAGAAAGAAAGAAAGAAAGAAAGGCCCCAGAGACACAGAGAAGAAATGAGTTGTTTGGCATTTGGGCAAGAGCTGGAGTGGCAGCTTTCTCCTGGAGAGACCTGATGGTGGAAAGCTTTGTTCTTTGGTGAGCCCTTCCCCCATGTGGCTGGTACATGGGTGCCATATCTGGGACTCCAGCAAGCTGGCTCACAGTTTGCCCCACCCTGGTGATTTCTTGAGGCCCTGGCCCATCCAACTTTCAGGCCCACCCAAGCTGTTTCCAGTGGCTTTACCATAGGATTGGCCTGTCTTGGATCCTGCTTCAGATTTTCCTAAATTCTCTCAAGCAAACAGTATCTGGCCTCAGTGAGCCCCATACCTCTAGCTAACTTGCTCCAGGCCCGGCACTAGAAGCAGCCAGCCCTGGTTCACAGCTTGGCTATGCCTGGACACCTCCAAGCCCAGCACAAGAAGCAGCCATCGGCAGATCACTTTGTAGCTCATGTCTGGTGGCTCTGGGTAGAGCACAGGCAGTGGCTGAGCTTGCCCCAGAGCCAGCACACCCAGTGGAAAGCTTCAGACCATGTCGAAGCACCATCACCCATCCACCTCCACAAGTGACACACTCAATGAGTGGACTCAGTGGGTACCAGAGCCCTGCTGAAGTAAGTCTTGCTCAGTGTGGTGGGCCCCTGCACAGCTGATCCTCCAAGGCAGTCAGAGGTCAGTGGGCATAGCCAGTCCGTGCAGCTGATCAGCCTGAGTAAATCCCTCCCATTGCCATGCCAACAGCAATCAATACTCAATTACAACAGAAGGGGGTACAGTCCACACTAGGGCTGCACCTCGAGGGCCCAGCTGGGATGACCAGGGTGCCACCGGACCCTACAGGACAACTACAATAATAGGCCACCTTACGAAGCCTAGGAGACATAGCAACTCTACATAATACATAGAAACAAAGACAAGGAAGCAGCCAAAATGAGGAGACAAAGAAACATGTCCCCAATGAAAGAACAGAACAAAATTCCAGGAAAAAAACACACACAAAGAAAATGAAGATAAGCAATCCATCAGATGCAGAGTTCAAAACACTGGTTATAAGGATGCTCAAGGAACTTAGTGAGACCTTCACGGAACTTAAGGAGAACTCCAAGAAACTTAGTGAGAACATCAACATAAAAACGGAGCAGTCAGAAATAAAGGATGCACTAACTGAAATAAAGAATAATTTACAGAGAATCAATAGTAGAGTAGATGAAGCCAAGAAGCAAACCATTGATTTGTAATATAAGGAAGCAAAAAAAACACCCAATCAGAACAGCAAAAAGAAAAAAGAATCCAAAAATATGAAAATAGTGTAAGGAGCCTGTGGGACAACTTCAAGTTGTGCCAACATTCGCATCATGGGGGTGCCAGAAGGCGAAGAGAGAGCAAGAATTTGAAAACCTATTTGAAAAAATAATGACAGAAAACTTCCCTAACTTAGTGAAGGAAACAGACATACAAGTCCAGGAAGTACAGAGTCCCAAACAAGATGAACCCAAAGAGGTCCATACCAAGACACATCATCATCAAAATGCAAAAGTTTCAAGACAAAGAATCTTAAAAGCAGCAAGAGAAAAGCAGTTAGTTACCTACAAAGGAGCCCCCATAAGACTGTCAGCTGATTTCTCAAAAGAAACTTTGCAGGCCAGAAAGGAGTGGCAAGATATTCAAGGTGATGAAAAGCAACAATCTACAACCAAGATTACTCTATCCTGCAAAGCTATCATTTAGAATAGAAGGATATATAAGGAGTGTCCCAGACAAGAAACAGCTAAAGGAGTTCATCACCACCAAACCAGTATTATATGAAATGTTGAAGGGTCTTCTTGAAGGAGAAGAAGAACAAAAATATAAACAATAAAATGGCAATAAATACATATTTATCAACAATTAATCTTACAAAAAATGAGCAAGCAGAACAGAAACAGACTCATAGATACAGAGAACTTTTTGTTGGTTGCCAGATGGGAGGGGGTTGGAGGGATGGGTGAAAAAGGTGAAGCAATGAAATACAAATTGGTTGTTAGACTGATGAACCTCAAAGGGAAGGGGGGAGATGGGGCGGGAATAGATAAACCAAATAACTTATATGCATATATGCATAACCAATGGACACAGATAATAGTGTGGGAAAGGCCGGAGGGGGGCCTGGAGCGGGGAGGAGGGGGTCAATGGGGGGATAAAGTGGGGACATCTGTAATACATTCAACAAAAAAGATAAGTTTAAAAAGAAAGCCCTGGCCGGTTTGGCTCAGCGGTTAGAGCATCGGCCTGCGGTCCAGAGAGACCCGGGTTCGGTTCCCGCTAAGGGCATGTGCCTCGGTTGCAGTTTGTCCCCGGCCCTGGTTGGTCGTGCGGGTGGCAGCCACTCGATGTGTCCCTTTCACGTCGATGTTTCTCTCTCTCTCTCTCTCTCTCTTCCTCTCTCTCCCTCCCACCTGAACAAAAAATGAAAAAATGTGAGGTGAGGATAAAACATAAATAAATAAATAAAAAGAAAAAAATACTCAACTTTTTTATTACTTTTAAAGTGGACATAAAAGTATTATTTTTTCTCATTTAGAGTAAGTATAGTATAGTACTTTTTCCAGAAAAAGTAAGTTATTTTCAGTGCTGTGCACTTAATAGTAGCCCCATCTGAAATGCATAAACTTCTTGGTAGCTGCTCATTCAACTGATCATGTTTCACCTTTATTACTGACTCAGACTGTGTTGTCAATTCAGTTTGAAACAATTCGACAAGTATTTATTTAGCATCTACGGCTTACTTGATGCTATCCTAGCTGCAAGATCATTATCAAGAAAACTTCTCTCATTTTCCAACACCTAGGTGAAGAGGAAGAGAGTAGGAAAATACAGCCACCATAATACTTTAAGAAAACATGTAACAGAAGAGCCTAAAAAAACAAATAATACCTGCTTAAATAGGGTAGGCCCCAGCAATCTTCCCATATTCTATTAGATAATATGATGCAAAAAAAAATCGATGACATATCTGGATATCCGTGGTCCAACATTATCTGTAAACCACAGATAATCAAGAAGTCAGCCAAACCAACAATCCATCCATACACTGCAGTAATTGAGCGGCTGTCTTCCAATGTGCTGGCACAGGGCATCCCATGCCCTTATCTGCAGTGCTGAGCACTCATTCATCATTAAACTGCAGTAGGGTTAACAGATGCTGCAGTCGTGTTAATGTTTGTTTTATAATCACCCCTGATCTACCCTTACACCAGCCAAGAAGGTAAGTGTTAAGTGAATGGAAATGAACTTAAAAACTACTTCACGTATAGAAGCCCAGGTCCTCCCTCCTCCAAACTAGAAAATTAGCCCCAAATCTCAAGGATTCCGGAATCAAAAGATTAATCCATATTAAGTACTATAGATGTACAGTAAACTCCATTACCTCGATGAAAATAAAGAAATTTTATGTTGGGTCCCATGCTTTCACCCTCTCTGGGAGAACCATGTTAGGCAAGCAGTCAGCCTTGATGAGTTTTTTCCATCACTAACAAACCAGCACTTGAAATCACTCATGGACTAGTTCTTTGCATATCATCCAGACACAGGGTAGGGGTTAGTAATAGTTTTCCCAGGGGCCACTGACGATCCTTTACCTCCCAGAACTCATAGCCCAGCTGATGGTCAACTGGCCGCCTAGGTAAGAAAATGAGCTCAGTTGGACAGTTGTATAGATATGAAAATGGCCAACTTCATTTCATCTGCCTGAATTTCACCTCTGCTAAAAATTCATTAAGAGCACTGAAAACTACCTGATTAGTAGCCACTCAATATTATGCACTGAAAGGATGAATTATGAGCAGTAATCATAAACAATAGGAGCAAACAGTAAACCCTTATAGAAGGTATTTAGAAGAGATTCAGAGTTTTATGTTGCTTAATCAGTAAAAGGCAGATCGGGGGGGGGGGAGACAAAAAACTTGTTTTCAGGTTATTTAATATACAAACAGTTCAATAATAAATAAATATTTATTTCAAGTAAGTCATTCCTAAATAAGTTTCCCACCTTACATAGGATTTAGGTTGCAATAACTGAATAAGACAAAAGGGGAGAAATCTTGTTTACATTCTCATTAAACCTTTAAACCCATGTGAAAATGCTACTGCAATCACTAGGAATTTTATGAAAAGTAAAAGACAGGATAACATAAAAGTCCCTTAACCTGAAGTCTCAACTAGTCTAGACCTTCGATTAAACAGGCCTTTAAAGGAAATAAACTGTATAAACAAAGCTACTATTATTTATTTTAATTAATAAATTTATGGAGAATGGAGATGTTGACTGGGTACAGGCAGTGCTTTTATTATACTCAGAGGCATCTAACTCATTTCTTTAAATTTGTTTTTATTTATTTATTTTAGAGAGTGAAGTAGGGAGAGCGAGAGATAGAAACATCAATGTGAGAAAGAAACATGGATTGGTTGCCTCCTACATGCCCCCTACTGGGGATCGAGCCTGCAACCCAGGCCTGTGCCTTGACCAGGAATCGAATCAGGACCTCTCCGTCCATGGGAAGATGCTCAATCCACTGAGCCACATCAGCTGGGCGAGGCATCTAAGACACCTCTTACATGCCTAAATCCTAAATCCTACACCAAATCCACCAGTGTCTACCTCAAAACTGTAAAAAGGGATGTTACAATTCATCAGAAAGGGAAGAAAACAATTATTAATGGCAAAGACATCAAAGCCAAGACTTTAGAAATAACAGATAATCACTATTTATTTTTTTTAGAACATATCTTTGTTATTCAAATACCATTCTATACTATATCATTCAAATACTCATGGTCCAAGAACATTCAAATAATAAACCAAAAGGAACAGATGTTCAAGATTGGTTTTCAGACATGCCCTGGCTGGTTTGGCTCAGCGGTTAGAGCGTTGGCCTGCGGTACAGAGAGACCTGGGTTCGGTTCCCGCTAAGGGCATGTACCTTGGTTGCAGTTTGTCCCCGGCCCTGGTTGGTCGTGCAGGTGGCAGCCACTCGATGTGTCCCTTTCACGTCGATGTTTCTCTCTCTCTCTCTCTCTTCCTCTCTCTCCCTCCCATTCTATCTGAACAAAAAATGAATAAATGTCCTCAGGTGAGGATAAAAATAAATAAATGAAAAAGAAGGACAAAGTAGGCGAGATCACAATACCGGACATCAGGTTATACTACAAAGCTACTGTAATCAAAACAGCCTGGTACTGGCACAAGAACAGGCACATAGATCAATGGAATAGAACAGAGAACCCAGAACATCATTGCCCCAAAACATTATGCTCAATTAATATTCAACAAAGGTGGCAAGAGCATACAATGGAGTAAAGACAGCCTCTTTAATAAATGGTGCTGGGAAAACTGGACAGCTACATGCAAAAAAAATGAAACTAGACCATCAGCTTACACCATACACAAGAATAAACTCAAAATGGATAAAAGACTTAAATGTGACTCATGAATCCATAAAAATCCTAGAAGAAAATGTAGGTAACAAAATTTCAGACATCATACACAGCAGAATTTTCACTGATATATCACCTAAGGCAACAGAAACACAGGAAAAAATGAACACATGGGACTACATCAAACTCAAAAGCTTCTGCACAGCAAAAGGAACAGCCAGCAAAGTGGAAAGGCAACCACTGTATGGGAGAGCATAACTGCCAATGATATATCAGATAAGGGATTAATTTCCAAAATATATAGAGTGCTCATACATCTCAACAAAAGGAAGACAAAGAACCCAATTAAAAAATGGGCAGAGGAACTAAATAGACACCTCTCCAAACAGGACATACAAATGGTGAAGAGACATATGAAGAAATGCTCAACATCACTAATCATTAGAGAGATGCAAATTAAAACAACAATGAGGTATCACCTCACACCTGTCAGAATAGCCGCCATCAACAAAGCATCAAACAAGTGTTGGCGAGGGTGTGGAGAAAAGGGGACTCTAGTACACTGCTGGTGGGAATGCAGACTGGTGCAGCCACTATGGAAAACACTATGGTGTTACCTCAGAAAATTAAAAATTGAATTACCATTTGATCCAGTGATCCCACTCCTAGGAATATACCCTAAGAAGCCTGAAACACCAATCAGAAAGAATATACGTACCCCCCTGTTCATAGCAGCGCTATTTATAATAGCTAAGATCTGGAAACAGCCTAAGTGTCCATCAGTAGACGAATTTATGGATAAAGAAGCTGTGGTACATATACACAATGGAGTACTATGCAGCTGTAAGAAAGAAAGATCTCTTATCCTTTGAGACGACATGGGAGGACCTGGAAACTATTATCCTAAGTGAAACAAGCCAAGCAGAGAAAGACAAATATCATATGATCTCACTTATTTCTGGAATATAATGAACATAACAGTCTGAGGAACAGGGTAGTCCCAGAGACATGGAAGTAGGGTACAGACTGACAATTGCAGAAGAGGGGGTGGGGGAGGGGAGCGATGAACACAGAACTTGTACGCATGTACTCATAACCAATGGACATGGACAACAAAACTGGGGACGGGGCAGGGAGGGAGGGGGAGGAGGGTGTCAATGGGGGAAAAAGGAGAAACATCTGTAACAAAAGTAAATTAATAAAAAAAAAAAAGAAAAGAGAAATGGGTCCTCTATGATAATCCAAAATGCAAAAGGCAGTGGCTCTCTCTGAAGGAATCGCCAGGAGGTACAGCTAAGCCAGGTTTACACCCCAAAAAGGCACTTTTGTGTGTTTGGTGGTGTATTCGCGGGGTCGTTCATTTTGAAGTGCTGAAACCTGGACAAACTGAATGCAGACTTTTACTGTGAACAACTGGATCGAGTAAATCAATCTTTAATTGAAAAGTGCCCAGCGATTGTCACCAGAAAAGGTGTTATTCTGCAACACGATAATGCAAGACCGCACTGCGCAAGACGAACCCTGGAAGAAATTAATGAATTGGGGTGGGAGGTATTGCCTCACCCACCATACTCGCCCAATATTGCGCCATCGGATTTCCATTTACTCCAATCGCTACAACATTTTCTAAGTGGCAAAAAATTTGAAAATTTGGATGATGTCCAAAATGCCATCTCCAGATATTTTGCTCAAAAACCAATTGATTTTTATTGATCCGGCATTGAAAATTTTCACACTAGATGGCAAAAGGTTGTTGATAATGAGGGTGATTATATCATTGATTAAAAATAAAAACTTGTTAAAAATTTATCTTTTTGAATTTAATGTAACAAAACGACATTACTTTCCGGTCCCCCTAATATGAGTGTGTGTGAGGGGGGATGGTCCTGGTTACAGACAAACTAGGCCATGGTTCTAGGATAGAAAGTCTCTGAATCACTACTTCTTTTAGCTTGAAATTGTAGCTCCTTGTGGAAATAAATGGCCTTTTTAAAATGATTTAGCAAACACTACTAAACCACAGATGACACTAATCTGGATATTTACTTCCTATGTCAAATTTAAAATAGAAAGCCCTGTCTTAACACGTAGTATCTAGTTTTCAGTGACCAACAACTACAAACATCACCATAATTCATTTCACATTCAAAGTCAATTTCAGACTTGATATACAAAAAAAAACCCTTAATTTTTGTAAGAATTCACAGCCCCATCTCTGAAATATAAAAGCAATCATAAGACAGCACACAACTTGGATTACACTGCTGTGTAAATCTCAAAGTCCAATCTAACTCTTTAATGGTAGCTTTATAGTGATGTAAATGGGACTACCCCTCAAATAATCTCTACCAGGCAAAAGAGGACATGTGGCTTCCCGATTTAAAGGAGATAAAATTTGGTCCCACAAAATTTTGAAGTCATTCTTTAGCAACAAGTATTCGATAGCATGTTTCACATTCAATCCAATGGTTTGCAGATTAATTCCTTGTTCTAGGCTTCAGATACAACTCATAAGAATCTTCTAGTTTACTGCACTGGTAGAAATTCTGAGAGTCACCATAGCCGTGATTGTGTAGGAAACTGTGAGCAGTCAGGTATTCATTCCAGCTGAAACAATGAGGTCAAAGCTCATTTTAGTGTGAGCTTAAGTGATTCTTTACAGAAAGACCTCAGTTGGGGATCCAAAGTACTAGCCTCAAACCTGCAGGATGGCATCTCAAGAACTGCTGCAAATTCTACTGCATGTCCTGGCTTCTTGGGCCAACACAGCTTAATTACTGCTCTGATACAATGCAGATCACTCTTAGCAAAAGAAAAGCAAAGGGGGCTTTTAGACCAATACTTCAGTTGTTTGGTTTCAAATGTTCAAATCCTCAAAAAAAGTGAGGATGTCAACATCTTAATTGTAAGATAATGAATTTTATTACGAACCTGAGGCCAGTTGCTTTCCACTATAGGAGTGCCATGTGAAAAGATTATCCTTTTCCCAAATATTACAGTTAGCTTTTTGTCATCTTTCCCTTTTAGTCACCCCCAAACAACACACCAAGATCACAAAAATCTATGTAAAATAGAACTATGAAGTAGAATATCATTTTACCTTCTCAGGCTACACGTGAGAAACCAATTTTAGTCATTTGCTTTATAGCAAAGCATCAAATACAAGCCAGTTCCTATGAATTTCAAGATCCTTGATATGTACAACCTATACTGCTCTGTGCCACAGATAACCTGCTTCAATTTCATAAGACATGTTTATGGGTGAGGTAAACATTCAGAAAAACATTAACGCAGCACTTTTGTGATACTGATATCCTAAAAGGGGATGTACAAGTCTTTCTTTTAACCATGGTACATTTGTGAAAGTTTCAAATGCAGAAAAAATAAGAGCAAAATCATCCGACCATAAAAAAAATGTCAGCTATGCTCTTTGATCAGGAATAAACACATTAAATGAACCAAATCGACAAGTTCTCAAACCTGTATTGTGAAGGGGTTATTGGGAGTGCACGGCACTCAACCATTTTTTCTAGGACAGAAAAATCTAAACTTAAAGACAAACCCTTCTTTCACATCATCGGCAGACATGAAATCCTATTCCCGCCACCTCATCTTGCAATTAAGGAAGTTACTATAAAACAGCAGCATGGAAGTCAAGGTCCCTGCTTTGCTCCATTCTTAACGTATCCTCTAGGAGTAAAACAGGTTACTCAAAGGTCAGTAGGCAGAATTCGCTTTTCTCAATGCCCAACTCCCTGTTCTGGGGACTTGGAAGAGGGTAAATGAGGGCGGAGGAGTCCAATAGTAGCTTGCCTTCTCTCAAGGGTTCAATGCCTGGGGCGTCGAGTGCTCCGCGAGGCTTTAGACGCCGCGCTCCGCAGCGGCTGTGCACCTCCAGGGGTCTCCACATCCACCCAGTCCACACTGACAATTACCCTAGCTTCTATCAGCCCGTAAAGGTGAGCTTTTTAGGCTGGGTTTCCAAAGTCGGCCAAGCCTCCGATCGTCAGCCACCCACCCGCCTGGCGGGCCGAGCCCAGGGAAAGACTGAGTCCTGCCCTTGCCTCAGGCCCCCTCAGGCCCCAAGTCTTCTTTTGGGCCACGAAGACAGGTTTACGTTTACCTCCATGTGCTCGCAGCAGAGGAAACAAAAGAAAACCACCTCCCTGATAATAAAACGCCATCTTCGACTAACTGGCAAACCGAGGGGCTCCTGGGTCGGTCCCCCACCATCCCGCCCGAGGCGCCCCCCACCCCGTCTCAAGCGGAGTTTGTAACGGCCCCGGGAATCCCTGCTTAAATCGTCCGGGAGGGCGGGGGTGGGGGGAGCCTGCCTCCCCACCCTGGCCGCCAGGGCAGCATATTTCAGTGAGAATTAAAAGGACGTGATAGAGTCTCTCACAGATGTACTTATCTCCTCAGAAAACTGTTCTGAGGGACCCAGCGGAAGGGCTGACGAGACAGCGAACCGGCCCGCGCGGGGCCGCAGCACGTGTACTTACAAAGCGATTAAAGCTCCGGCGGAACATCACGTCCAAGGCTGGGGGCGTCAAGCTGGGCTCTGCCGGGCTGTCTAGGAAGGTGCGGTCCACAGAACACACTGCCACTGCCGCCACTGCCGCCACTGCCACTGCCGCCGCCGCCGCCAACGCCAACGCCACCGCCGGCTCTGCGCGCTCCCCGGTGCCCCGCCGCGCGCGCCCTCGCCCCCCCCACCCGCACCCTCGCCCCCACCCACACCCTCGCCCCCACCCACCTCACTCACGGCCCGCCCCCGCCCGCCCCCCCTGGGGGCAGTGGCCGGGTCGTTCCCCTTTATCTGGCCCCAGCACAGCCGCCCCTTCGCTCCCGCAGCAGTCCGGGTTGAAAGCGAACCTGATGCGCGGGGGAGGGAAAGCGGAGCCCTAGGCTCCTCCTGCGGGGAGGGAACGCCCCTATCTCTCTGCCAACGCCGGGCTCAGCCTCCCGCGGTCTGCACTCTTCCTCGAAGCAGTACCACCGCCCGCCCTCTCCGCTGGCCAGCTCGCGTGCTTCCGCCCCACTCGGGGCACGGGGGACTCTCTGAGGTACCCCGCGCTTCACATTGCCTCAGCCTGGCACTACTCCACTGGCTCAGTCGGGAGTCAGAGCCTCCCCTGCACCGGCCCTAACTACTCCGGCCCCGCTTCACTCACAGCCCCTCCTCCGTCCGTGCCGCCCCGCGCATTTGTCCCGCACCGGGATTGGGAGCCACAGTGCCAACCACCCGCCCACCAGGCAGCAAGGCTCTGAGTGACTATTAGCAGGTCACTGTGGAGACCCCAGAGTGGGTGGGGTGGAAGAACTAGTTATCCCGTGGATCTCCCCGACTACCCTCGCCTAGCTCCGCTCCCACCTACGCGGTTGTCCCTCCTCTGGTTCTTTCTTTCGTCCGGCCTCCCACCTAAGCCTTCTTACTTCCACTTTCTAAATGAGGTTGTATAGTCAAGCTTTGTGTCGTTACTGCGAAGCGGGGCGGCATTTCCCTGCCACCCACCCCCACCTCAAACCCCGCCCCCTCGCCTCCCTCCATCCCCTTCGCCGCCGTCGCCCCGCCTCCGCACTTCTTCCAAAGCAACTTGGGAGTTGTAGTCCAACTGTGCCCCTATTCCGCCTCTCACTGCGGGCCGGGAGCTCCCCCACTCGCCTGTGCAGGGTTTGCCCAGAGAGTTGAAGGAGGAAGCGGCTGAGACTGGGCCTAACCGTGGTTCTCAGCACCGACCGGGATGTGGGGGTCAGGAGCACTCGATAGATTCCCCGCTATGGGCAATGTGAGAAGGATAAATGAAGCGAAGCTCCTAATGCTGTGAGCTGTCCCTAGGGCGCGAAAATTGTGAAACCTCCTGCACCCTCTGCTCCTACTTTAGAACTGGAATTTGCGAAACTTTAAAAATAAGATATGAAAACTGAGTCTAGAATTGCCCGGAGACTGGGCATCCCAACCCCCACCTCTTTACGATTTGCCCAAGGCTGTTGAAGAACTTTCCGATCCCTCTGTAAAAGTAAAGAACTAAGAACCTTCTGCTGCACCATATGCTCCTGCCAGTCTAGAGTTGGGGACGGGGTCCAGCTACACCATGGGCCTCCCCTCAAGTCATGAAGGGCCTTTACTGCTGCCCACAGGCTCTTCCTTTTCCCTACTCAGGGCTTCACACTCACTTCAACAAACCTTTATTGAACATTTTCTTTGTACTATGCACTGTGCTAGGGGCTGGACGCAGAGACTTCTTGGAAAACCTCCCCAATAGGCTGGTCACAGTATAGTCTGGGGATACTTGCTGGAGTAGAGATTTGGAAAATGGGGGAGAGCGATATTGCATCTGAAAAGGGGGTCTGGGAGGTTTTTCTGAAAACGCTGAAGCTTAAACTGGACCTTGAAACGTGGGCTTTACAGGAACTGACCGAAAGAGCCCAGTGGGCAAAGTACAGGGTGGAGGGAGGGGTCCTTGAGAAAGTACAGGATGAGCTAAGAAAAAGAACACTCCGCCCTGGCAGACACCCAGGATGTGTGGCCTGTGTGGGCTGTGTGGGCTGTGTGGGCATGGGTGGCCGGAATGAATTAAACCCCAAAAGAATCTTCAGAAACACCCTATGAAGTTTGAACTTGATTCTTTGAGTGAGGAGCCAATCCTAAAAGAAGTGCAAATACATGAGACTTAAGGTATGTTCCCAAACTCATAATCGCCAAGAAGTAAAACCCTATGTTTCTAATTCTTTCCCTATTGTGATTCCTTAAGTTTGCTCACATTTGGGGATAGCTAATGATTTTTTAGGTTTGTATTAAATGTATATTAATCAGATATGATATTTTATTTTTTTTCAAAATTGATCTAAACTTTTGCTATCTACTCTTTCAAAGATTTATTTTCAAATGGAGTTTATTTTCTGGCTTTACTTTTATTGAACACAGAAATTAATATAATTTAACTCACTAATTATTTGTTGAATATTTGTGTAGCAGGCCCTATTCTAGATACTGAAATTTTGGGGTGGAAGAGGTTATTGTCATTTGTTCTAGGCATAAGTTTAGAATCTTTACCAATAAAATGTATCTTTATCAATAAAATAGGTAATAAATGAATTTAGACATTTGGATATGCAAGTGCCTACTAGTAAATAATAAGTAATACTTTTTCATATACAATTTTGTTAAACAAATGGAAAAATGTACTTTGCTTATGAATTCAAACAGATCAACTAAAAAATTACAGAACTGAGAATTGTTTGTCACACACCATTGTGTATTATCTCATATGCCATTATCATGTTGCCTAGCTTAAAAGCAAAGCATTTAGCATACCTCAAGATATAGCAGTAATGTCTACCATATTTTCATTTGTTGCTATAATTCCAATATCTCTATGTTCTCCTCATTTATTTCATCACAACACCTATACTCATGGGTTTAGACTAATTTGCTTGACTATAAAAATGCAATTGCACACAACTCAGTCTTTGCTCAGCAAAACATGAAACTTATGCAAGGTAATTTTTTTCCATATCCAAACTCAACCTGAAGTTAGAGTTATTCTCACACACATCCTTTAGAATTGCTTTCCTTTGAACTTTTTTATGACAACAAGAAATTATTTTTGATATTTTCAATGCCTCTACACAGTTTCTAAAGAAAACCCAGGTGTTGCAGAAAGCTATTGTCAATAACTATGAAAAGCAAACCATCAGTCTGCATTTTCATTTGGCCAACTCCATAAATAGAACTGTAAAAACTAACTTCCTCACCTAAACTGTCAGAAGCCTTGGTATATATAACACCAACTTTTGTGGTCTAGCAGCTGACTGCAGCTGAAGCCCCAGTGTCCTGCGGGCAGGAATTGTAAGGAAGCAGTCTTCTGTCCTTTTCACATATTGACTAGATATAATGCTACTGTACAATAAAGGGAAGGGAACGTGTTCTTCCTTGCCTATTTTAATTCTGCTGCTCCATTTCTGTGCATGCCCCTCACAAGCCCTTCTTCTCTATTGACCCACATGTTCCTTCCCTTCTACCTCAACCCCTCAGAAATCTCACCATGGCAAATGGACAAAATAACCTCTAGGGCACAGGATACAGTCCACAACTGCAAAGGAGGAGAGCACACTGCTTCTGGGTTTGGTCAGTTGGTCAGCAATTCATGGATCCAGCAGGAAGGGAATGGTAAGGAGTCACTTCCGCCATCTAATACTAAAAAAAAGAAAAGAAAAAACTGAAGCTCGTATATCAGCATCTAAATCAGTGCCATCAGCAAGTTGAAGAAATTCAACTGTCTGCTGAGCTTTTAATCATACCTCATAAGACTATCTTTTGCCCATTTGACATTTTTTTTCTCCCTTCCAAGACTAGCCTTAATGTTTATTTATTTATTTTTTTTGGTTTGTGCCCCTAGCGGGAACCGAACCCGGGACTGTCTGGTCCGCAGGCTGAGCTCCAACCGCTGAGCCAAACCGGCCAGGGCCCTTAATGTTTATTTAAGACCAGTTTTACATATATCTTCCTATTGGCCCTCTCAATTCATTTTGTCGTTGTTGTTGTTGATCCTTACCAGAGAATATTTCCCCCATTGATTTTTAGAGAAAGTGGAAGGGAGTGAAGGAGCAGGAGAGAGAAAGAGAGAGAGAGAAACATCGATATGAGAGAGACACATTGATTGGTTGCCTCCTGCACTTGCCCCAACCAGGGCAGGGATTGAACCTGCAACCCAGGTACAGTGCCCTTGACTGGGAATCAGACCTGTGGCCCTTCAGTGTGTGAGCCAATGCTCTAACCACTGACCCACACCAGCCGGGGCTCCAATTCATTTTTTCACACTGCAACCAAAGAAATCTTTGGAAGACAAATCAGATTAAATCACTCCCCTGTTTATGACTTTTCAGTAGCTTCTCATTGCTGTTAGGATAAGTCCCCAATTTTTTTTATTTTAAAGAATCCATTTTATTTTATTTATTTATTTTGTTGCAATACCTTCGTGATTCTTATTTATTTATTTTTATTTTTATTTTTTTATTAATTTGTTTTTGTTAGAGATGTTTCTCCTTTTTCCCCCATTGACACCCTCCTCCCCATCCCCCCCACCCCATCCCCAGCATTGTTGTCCATGTCCATCAGTTATGCGTACATGCATATAAGTTCTGTGGTTGATCTCTTCCCTCCGCCCCCCTACTCCTTTACTGAGGGTTGTCAGTCTGTACTCTACATCCACGTCTCTGAGTCTACCCTGTTCCTCAGACTGTTATGTTCATTATATTCCACAAATAAGTGAGATCATATGATATTTGTCTTTCTCTGCTTGGCTTGTTTCGCTTAGCAACTTTCCAGGTTCCTCCATGTCGTCTCAAAGGACAAGAGAGCTTTCTTTCTTACAGCTGCATAGTACTCCATTGTGTATATGTACCATAGCTTTTTATCCATTCGTCTACTGATGGACACTTGGGCTGTTTCCAGATCTTAGCTATTGTAAATAGTGCTGCTATGAACATAGGGGTACATATATTCTTTCTGGTTGGTGTTTCAGGTTTCTTAGGGTATATTCCTAGAAGTGGGATCACTGGGTCAAATGGCAGTTCAATTTTTAACTTTTTGAGATAACACCATAGTGTTTTCCACAGTAGCTGCACCAGTCTGCATTCCCACCAGCAGTGTACTAGAGTCCCCTTTACATTCTTTTTTTTTGTTGTTATGTGTAAACTTTTATTAAGGGATTTTTTTTTTATTAATTTACTTTTGTTACAGATGATTCTCCTTTTTTCCCCCATTGACACCCCCCTCCCCCTCCCTCCCTGCCCCGTCCCCATTTTTGTTGTCCATGTCCATTGGTTATGAGTACATGCGTACAAGTTCTGTGTTCATCGCTCCCCTCCCCCATCCCCTCTTCTGGCAGAAGTCAGTCTGTACCCCACTTCCACGTCCCCGGGACTACCCTGCTCCTCACACTATTATGTTCATTATATTCCAGAAATAAGTGAGATCATATGATGTTTATCTTTCTCTGCTTGGCTTGTTTCACTTAGGATAATAGTTTCCAGGTCCTCCCATGTCGACGCAAAGGATAAGAGATCGTTGTTTCTTAAAACTGCATAGTACTCCATTGTGTATATGTACCACAGCTTTTTTATCCATTCGTCCACTGATGGACACTTGGGCTGTTTCCAGATCTTAGCTATTGTAAATAGCGCTGCTATGAACATGGGGGTACATGTATTCTTTCTGATTGATGTTTCAGGCTTCTTAGGGTATATTCCTAGGAGTGGGATCACTGGGTCAAATGGTAATTCAATTTTTAATTTTTTGAGGTAGCAGCATAGTGTTTTCCATAGTGGCTGCACCAGTCTGCACACCCACCAGCAGTGTACTAGAGTCCCCTTTTCTCCACACCCTCGCCAACACTTGTTGTTTGATGCTTTGTTGATGGCGGCTATTCTGACAGGTGTGAGGTGATACCTCATTGTTGTTTTAATTTGCATCTCTCTGATGATTAGTGAAGTTGAGCATTTCTTCATATGTCTCTTGGCCTTTTGTATGTCCTTTTTGGAGAGGTGTCTATTTAGTTCCTCTGCCCATTTTTTAATTGAGTTCTTTGTCTTCCTTTTGTTGAGATGTATGAGCACTCTATATATTTTGGAAATTAGTCCCTTATCTGATATATCATAGGCAATTATGCTCTCCCATACAGTGGGTTGCCTTTCCACTTTGATGGTTTTTTCTTTTACTGTGCAGAAGCTTTTGAGTTTGATGTAGTCCCATGTGTTCATTTTTTCCTTTGTTTCTGTTGCCTTAGGTGATATATCAGTGAAAATTTTGCTGCGTATGATGTCTGAAATTTTGTTGCCTACATTTTCTTCTAGGATTTTTATGGATTCATGAGTCACATTTAAGTCTTTTATCCATTTTGACTTTATTCTTGTGTATGGTGTAAGTTGATGATCTAGTTTCATTTTTTTGCATGTAGCTGTCCAATTTTCCCAACACCATTTATTGAAGAGGCTGTCTTTACTCCATTGTATGCTCTTACCACCTTTGTCAAATATTAATTGAGCACAATGTCTTGGGTCAATTTCCGGACTCTCTGTTCTGTTCCACTGGTCTATGTGCCTGTTCTTGTGCCAGTACCAGGCTGTTTTGATTACGGTAGCTTTGTAGTATAACCTGATGTCCGGTATTGTGATCCCTCCTACTTTGTCCTTCTTTTTCAAGATTGCTGTAGCTATTCGGGGTCTTTGTTTGGTTCCATATGAACTTCTGAAGTATTTGTTCTAGTTCTGTGAAATATGTCGTTGGTATTTTGATGGGGATTGCATTAATTCTGTAGATTGCTTTGGGTAGTACGGACATTTTAATGATGTTAATTCTTCCAATCCATGAACAAGGTATGTGCTTCCACTTTTTTATATCTTCCTCTATTTCTTTTTTCAATGTCTTGTAGTTTTCTGCAAATAGGTCCTTTACTTCTTTGGTTAAGTTTATTCCTAGGTATCTTAATTTCTTTGCCGCGATGGGAAATGTGATTGTTTTTTTAGTTTCTCTTTCTGTGAGTTCATCGTTGGTGTATAAGAATTCCGTCGATTTCTTCACGTTAATTTTGTATCCTGCTACTTTGCCAAATTCATTTATTAAGTCTAGTAGATTTTTGATGGAGTCTTTAGGGTTTTCTATGTATAATATCATGTCATCTGCGAATAATGACAGTTTCACTTCCTCCTTTCCAATTTGGATCCCTTTTATTTTTTCTTCACGTCTGATTGCTGTGGCTAAGACTTCCAGTACTATGTTAAATAAGAGTGGTGAAAGTGGGCATCCATGTCTTGTTCCTGTTCTTAAGGGAAATGCTTTTAGTTTTTGTTCATTGAGTATGATGTTGGCTGTAGGTCTTTCATATATGGCCTTTATAATGTTGAGATATGATCCCTCTATTCCCAAATTGCTGAGCGTTTTTATCAGAAATGGGTGCTGGATTTTGTCAAATGCTTTTTCAGCATCTATTGATATGATCATATGGTTTTTATCTTTCATTTTGTTTATGTGATGTATCACATTTATTGATTTGCGTATATTGTACCAGCCTTGCATCCCTGGGATGAATCCCACTTGGTCATGGTGAATAATTTTCTTGATGTATTGCTGGATCCGATTTGCTAGTATTTTGTTAAGGATTTTGGCTTCTATGTTCATCAAGGATATTGGCCTGTAGTTTTCTTTCTTTGTAGTGTCTTTTTCTGGTTTTGGGATTAGAATTATGCTGGCCTCATCAAACAAGTTTGGAAGTCTTCCTTCTTCTTGAATTTTTTGGAATAGTTTGAGGAGAATGGGTGTTAGTTCTTCTTTGAATGTTCGGTAAAACTCCCCCGTGAAGCCGTCAGGGCCTGGGCTTTTGTTTGCTGGGAGAGTCTGGATTACATCTTCAATTTCCTTCGTTGTTATTGGCCTGTTCAAGTTTTCTATCTCTTTCCGATTCAGTTTTGGGAGACTATGTGTTTCTAGAAATTTGTCCATTTCGCTTAGATTGTCGAATTTGTTGCCATACAAATGTTCATAGTATTTGCTAACGATCCTTTGTATTTCTGTGGTGTCAGTTGTTACTTCTCCTCTTTCATTTCCGATTTTGTGTATTTGGGTTCTCTCTCTTTGTTTCTTGGTGAGTCTAGCTAAGGGTCCATCAATCTTGTTTATCTTTTCAAAAAACCAGCTCTTTGTTTTATTGATCCTTTGAATTGTTTTTTTGGTCTCCATGTCGTTTATTTCTGCTCTGATCTTTACTATTTCCTTCCTTCTACTTGCTCTAGGGTTTTCTTTTTGTTTGCTTTCCAGTTCTTTAAGTTGTGAGGTTAGGTGGTCAATTAGAAATTTTTCTTCTTTCTTAAGGTGGGCCTGTAGTGCTATGAACTTCCCTCTCAGAACTGCTTTCGCAGTATCCCATAAGTTTTGCGTTGTTGTTTGTTCATTTTCATTGGTTTCCAGAAATTTTTTAAATTCTTCCTTGATCTCCATGGTAACCCATTCATTGTTCAGTAACATGCTATTTAGCCTCCATGTGTTCATATGTTTTTGCATGTTCTTGTTGCAATTGATTTCTAGTTTCATGCCATTGTGGTCTGAGAAGATGCTTGATATGATTTCAATCTTCTTGAACTTGTAGAGACTTAGTTTGTGCCCTAACATATGATCTATGTTTGAGAATGTCCCATGTGCTCTTGAGAAGAATGTGAATTCTGCAGTTTTGGGGTGTAATTCTCTGTATATATCTATTAAATCCATTTGATCTAGTGCTTCATTTAGAGTCTCTGTTTCCTTGTTGATTTTTTGTCTAGATGATCTATCCAGTGATGTCAGTGGGGTGTTGAAGTCTCCTGCTATGATTGTATTGTGGTCGATTTCTCCTTTGAAGTCCTCCAGAAGATTTTTAATATATTTTGTTGCGCCTATATTGGGTGCATATATGTTTACCAAGGTTATATCTTCCTGTTGGATAGACCCTTTCAATATTATGTAGTGGCCTTCTTTGTCTCTAGTTATGGTCTTCAATTTGAAATCTAATTTATCAGATATGAGTATTGCTACCCCAGCTTTTTTTTCCTTTCCGTTTGCTTGGAAGATTTTTTTCCATCCCTTTACTTTCAACCTATGTGAGTCTTTTGTTGTGAGGTGGGTCTCTTGGAAGCAACATATGTGTGAATCATGCTTTCTTATCCAGTCAGCTACTCTGTGTCTTTTTATTGGAGCATTCAGTCCATTTACATTTAAGGTGATTATTGATATGTACTTATTTATTGCCATTTTTGTACAGTGTGGTTCTAATTATCTTTCTATTTCTTCTAATAATTATAGCAGTCCTTTTAACATGTCTTGCAGTGCTGATTTGGTGCTAATGTATTCCCTTAGCCTTTTTTTGTCTGGGAAGCTCTCTATTTGACCTTCTATTTTGAATGATAGCCTTGCTGGATAGAGCAGTCTTGGATTCAGATCCTTGTTTTTCATGACCTTGATTACTTCATGCCATTCCCTTCTGGCCTGTAGTGTTTCTGTTGAGAAGTCAGATGATAGCCTAATGGGGTTTCTTTGTAGGTAACCTGTTGCTTATCTCTTGCTGCCTTTAGGATTCTCTCTTTGTCTTTGATTTTTGGCATTTTAATTATTATGTGTCTTGGTGTGGGCCTGTTTGGGTTCTTCTTACTTGGGGCTCTCTGTGCTTCTTGAACTTGAATGCTTTCTTCCTTCACCAGGTTAGGAAAGTTTTCTGTCACTATTTCTTCAAATATATTCTCTAACCCTTTCTCATTTTCTTCTTCTTCGGGGTCTCCAATAATGCGAATGTTATTACGTTTCCAGTTGTCCCACAGTTCTCTTAAGCTATCTTCCTGTTTTTTCATTGTTTTTTCCTTTTGGTTTTCTGATTGATTGATTTTTTTCTACTCTGTCTTCTAATTCACTGATCCGGTCCTCTGCTTCCTCTACTCTGCTGGTCAATCCTTCCAATGTATTCTTTATTTCTGCTATGTCATTCTTCCTTTCCACTTGGTTGGTTTTCAGTGTTTCTATATCTTTACTCATGGTGTTGATGTCCTTACTCATGCTGTTTAGTTTCCTCAAGATCATGGCTCGGAACTCTACCTCTGATAATTTGCTTAGCTGCATTTCATTTATCTCATCTTCGGTGGAGTTCTCTTGTTCTTTCATTTGGGATCTGTTTCTTTGTTTCACCATTTTTACTATCACAGTGGGTTTTGGAGCCTGCCAAATTTTCCCTGTGGGTGTTGGTGTTCTGCTATTTGTGGCTCCCTCTACTGGGTTTGGGTGAGCCTGGAGGGCCCTCCTTCAACACCACTATCAAGTCTCACTTTCCTGGGTAGATATGAAAGCTCAGGAAAGGTTTAGTTATGATCTAGCTTTTTGCCTGGAGGCTATTAGCCTCAGTTACTTGAAAAGCCTTAGGATCTCAGTTGAATGAGAACCTCCCTCAGATGTTTACAGTGTAAGAGGATTTCCGAGGGTGGGGCCAATGCTGGTTGTTAATGAGCCTCAATTTGCCTTTCTTTACCTCTTTACCTCACCTGGGAATCTCCGAGGGAGGGGCTTCCACAGCTCCGGGAAGGAGCAAACTTGGCTGCAGGTCTGTGCAATCGGGAAGGAGGGGTTGGCCACCACCGTCCTTTGTGGCCACAGCTCAGCACAAACTCTGAGCGTCCTCCAAATCCCAGGTGTCCCCTCAGAGTTCCAGTCCAGTCCGCCCTCCGTCTGCTGGAGCCCCAGGTGAGTGGCTGTGGCTATTTAGCGCTCTGTCCCGGCTCTCTGCGCTGTGGAGCAGCTGGGGCTCTTAACCCCGAGGGCGGGCGCCTCCGCTGCCCCTCCCAGCTGAGGCTGCAGCTCCCAGCCGAGGGCGCAGCTCCCAGCCGAGGCCGCCGCTCACAGCCGGGGCCGCTGCTCCTAGCCGAGGGCGCAGCTCCCAGCCAAGGCCGCCGCTCACAGCCGGGGCCGCTGCTCCTAGCCGAGGGCGCAGCTCCCAGCCGAGGCCGCCGCTCACAGCCGGGGCCGCCGCTCACCGCCGAGGTCGCTGCTGTCCGTGGGCTCCCAGCCCTCCACCCTCATGTGCTTCCGCAGATCCTACCAGGCTCATTCAGTGTCCCTGGTTGTATGGTCCTCTCCCGCTGCTTTTCTGTTGCTTTTTCCCGATGATTTGTCTTTATTTTAATTGTTATTCCCGTTTGATCCTGGGATATCGTCTTTGTAGCTTCCATTCACTCCACTGCCATTTTCCCCACCCCTAGAGTCCCCTTTTCTCCACAACCTCTCCAACACTTGTTGTTTGATGATTTGTTGGTGGCGGCTGGAAGATATAAAAGTGGAAACATATACCTTGTTCATGGATTGGAAGAATTAACATATTAAAATGTCCTTACTACCCAAAGCAATCTATAGATTCAATGCAATCCCCATCAAAATACCAACGACATATTTCACAGAACTAGAACAAACACTCCAAAAGTTTATATGGACCCAAAAAAGACCCCGAATAGCTACAGCAATCTTGAAAAAGAAGAACAAAGTAGGAGGAATCACATTACCAGATTTCAGGTTATACTACAAAGCCACTGTAATCAAAACAGCCTGGTACTGGCACAAGAACAGACAGATAGATCAACGGAACAGAATAGAGAACCCAGAAATTGACCCAAGACAATATGCTCAATTAATATTTGACAAAGGTGGCAAGAGCATACAGTGGAGTCAAGACAGTCTCTTCAATAAATGGTATTGGGAAAACTGGACAGCTACTTGCAAAAAATGAAGCTAGACCACCAACTTACACCATACACGAGAATAAACTCCAAATGGGTAAAAGACTTAAATGTGACTTGTGAATCCATAAAAATTCTAGACGAAAATGCAGGCAACAAAATTTCAGACGTCATACGCAGCAGAATTTTCACTGATACAACACCTAAGACAAGAGAAACAAAGGAAAAAATGAACACATGGGACTACATCAAACTAAAAAGCTTCTGCACAGCAAAAGAAACAACCATCAAAACGGAAAGGGATCCCACTATATGGGAGATCATAATCGCCAATGATGCATCAGATAAGAAGTTAATTTCCAAAGTATATAGAGTGCTCATACAAGTCAACAAAAGGAAGACAGAGAACCCAATTAAAAAATGGGCAGAGGACCTAAATAGGCACTTCTCCAAACAGGACATCCAAATTTTGCTTTATCATCATCTACATGGCCCTGAAATCTCTGACTCCTGCCTTCCTCTTTAGCCTCTGAGGGCCTATTCTCCCCTTCACTAACCAAACTCTACCCCACTGGACACCTTTCTTCCCTTGAGTACCCAAAGATCCTTCTTCCCTGACAGCTTTTGCACATGCAACCATCTCTGTTGGAAAGCTTTCACATGGCCTTTACCATTCCTCTTTCAGATCTTAGCTTAAATGTCACTTTGTCAGATGAGATAAGAGCTCCCTGTTATAGTGCTCTAAATAGCTCATATTAATGACATTGAGAATACTGACAAATGAGATTAGTAATCATGGAGAACAGCCGAAGTCCAAGGGGATTGTGGATGATCTAATATTGTTTTGCTTTTCAAAAAGGGAAAGTTAATGTATTCTAGTAATCATGATATCAAAGGCATACAAAGTTCTAGAACCAACTATTAAAAGGATGGGGTAGCCCGGCCGGTGTGGCTCAGTGGCTGAGCATTGACCCATGCACTAAGAGGTCACTGGTTCGATTCCCAGTCAGGGCACATGCCCAGGTTGTGGGCCCGATCCCCAGTGCGGGGCATGCAGGAGGCGGCCAATCGATGTTCTCTCTCATCAATGTTTCTATCTCTCGCTCCCTCTCCCTTCTCTCTCTGAAATCAATAAAGAAAAAAGTAAATAAATAAAAGGACGGGGTATTTTATTACAGTGGAAGGGAAGAGGCAATCACTAGGAACCACAATGAATTCACTAAGATAAGTTTTGCCTTCAAGATTCTGAGAAAATTATTTCTAATTCAGAATTCTACATTCTCCCAAACTATATTGAGAGGATAAACAGATGAGAGGTTATGGCATAAGAAGACTAAATATTTATCTTCCATAATAACAAGTCATTAAGTGAAAACATATCAGTAATATTATTGAGAAATACTAGAAGAAACCGCTAAAATAATGGAAAGTACTTGCCTCTAGGAGCACAAATTGAGAATGGAAAAGAATGTGATAAGGGACTTCTATTTTTTTCTCTTTTATAAGTCATAACTAACTTTTAAACTATGTACATGTATTATTTTCATAAAAATAAAAATTAGTTTGAAAATACAAATAGCATTTGTACACACAGACAGGAATTTGGAGAGCATTCTAACCAAGAGAAATGGCAAAAATGTGGAGGTAAAATTATTTGTTTGTGGACCTGCCTACAGGCATAATGGGTCCATGTTAAGGATTAATAAATGATATAAAATTTAAACCTCCCTTCTCAAGAAGACATTGGAATATGCACTGCATCATATGAGAGAATAAACTAAGAAAGAGGAAGATATGAGACCAGAAAACAGGTAATGAACATAAAAGAGAGGTGAAGGGAATTTCCCAGATGATAATGAAAGAAAAGTTCAAGATAAATAGCTGTGTGGCATGCCTAGAGAGCAACCAGACCCAAAGAAAGTAGGAAGATGGAGGGACACAGGAGGGATGTATCTAAAGAAAAAAATTAACTGATAGATAACCTGATGTGTTTGACCATGTGGAGAATAGTAATTCAGAAAGGTTTTACAACTATATAAGAAATTAATGAAGAATTTAGTGATTGATATATGTAAAAGGCAGCAAACTAACAAAAAAACAAGGCAGTTTTTAACTCCAGGAAAAACTGAAAGTTGCTCAAGAAAGTAAGTGAAGCATGATAAAATGCTACTTGGCTCCAAAGTAAAAGATAATTACATAGCCATAACAGTGAAAACACTGCCTTACTGATATAACAAATTAAAACTCTCTTGTAGGACGAAGGGAAAGCATGTTGGAGAGTTTGGTGTTATAAGAAGTCTAAATATCTATCTTCTATGATAAGAAAGTAATAAGTGCTATCTAAAAATTGAAGGATCAAGAAACATCAGTATAAGTACATTATATAGAATTGGGGAAGTAAATACTAGAAGAAACAGCTAAAATTATTGAAAGTGGTTGCTTTAGTAGTACAAAAATGTGGAGATATGTAGGGTTCTGCCCTTTTTCTTTATGTCCTATTAATTGATTTAACTTTTTAACTATGAATATGCATTATTTTCAAAAATAAAATTATCCCGGCAAGTGTGGCTCAGTCGTTGAGCATCGACCCATGCACCAAGAGGTCGCAGGTTCAATTCCCAGTCAGGGCACATACCCAGGTTTCTGACTTGATCCCCATGGGGGAAGGGGCAGGAGGGTGCTGATCGATGTTGATGTTTCTCTCTCATCGATGTTTCTCTTTCTCCCTCTCCCTTCTTCTCTCTCTAAAATTAAATTTAAAAAATCTATGGGGAGCATTTGAGATCTTCCTTCCTGGCAATGTCGTCACTTTGGCTCAAACTCATAAAAATTCTCTACAAATTTGGATGTTTCTTACATTAACAATTACTTGGCATTACTGGCAGAATTTTGAAGAAGCCCAATCAGGACCACCCTGTGGATCTGGAATGGACCCACTGCTAGGTACCAGCATGGGCCCACTGTGTCCCACTGGCTTCCCACTTCGAATCGGGGGAACTTGGAAAGGACATAAAGTAAAGACACTCTCCAACCTCGGAAGGGAGGGACCTTAACAGGCACCTAACCATGAAGGGACACCTACCCTTGCTTCCACCTACAAGGCACATCAAACATTCCTCTAGGATGAGAAGCCACTGACATCAGAGCTAGACAGCTGTCCCAAGATATTGACAAGGCCTGAATACCTATGGATTGATGTTGAACTCAGAAACCATTTTGTTTAATTGACTTTACCTATCTGCTAACAATATTAGCCATAATAATAGTTATACTTGTTCTTTGGGTTGTTCTATAGTCCAACTGTTTATGATTACTGAACATGTATAAAATAACTGTTAATACTCTTTATGGCTTACGTAAATGTTATATTAAATGCAAAATACAGAAAAATTAAAAAAATAAAAATTAATAAAAAGAGTAAATACCATTTTCCCAGCTTTATTGAGATGTAATTGACATATAATGTGTAAGTAAGTAGCATTTTGAATGGGCAGAAAGGAGGAGAGCATTCTAGCCAATTGAAACAGCAAAGATATAAAGTAGCAAATAGACTTCCCCAGGAGAGTGTGAGTTCACACTGGGGAGTAGTGAAACATCATTTGAATATCTGTCATTTATTGAACCCTTGCTATGTGCCAGCCACTGTGCTAAGCGCTTTACATGCATTATCTCATTCTCACTAACCTCATAAGCTTCCACTGTTATCCTTGTGTTATAGATTAAGAAATGGAGAAGTTAGGGAACTTACTCAGAGTCACAGCTAGAAAATAACAAAAGAGTCAAACAGGTCCACCTGACTTGAAATCCATGCACTTAACCAGTACATTTGAAGTCAAAATTGACAAGATTTGATCACTGATTTAATTTATGAGACAAAGGAGAGAAAGAAATTCAAAATGACTCTAAGGAATTAAGGTTGGTGAATGGTGCTTATTAGTTTATTCATTTCAACAAATGTTTTTTGAATATCGACTACATCCAAGAAATGTGATGGAGCCATAGTAATGTATTTGAAATATATGATCCCTGCTCTCATAGAGCTTACCATCAGTCATGCATAAGAAAATTATTCAGGGAGAATATCAGTGGAGAAAATTGTGAGTTCAATTTTTACTATGTTGAAGTAACAGTATGCTCAAATTAAAATATCCAGTATGCATGGTATTGGAGCTTGGTATAAGATGCTCTAAACCTCAAAAATCTATTCCTCATCAAGGGAAATCAGAACTTAGAAAATCTATTTTATTTAGTGCTTCAGAAATCCTGCATGAGCTTTAAGAGTGTAGTTGTACTGGAAGCCAAATTGCAGGAGTTTATAGGTGTAAAACCATTCATTTGCAAAGCTTAATGGTGGAAGAAGGAAAAAAGTACACTAGCTAGGAGGGCCACCAGGATTAAGCAACTTTCTTTTTCACACTAAAGGAGACCTATATGTGTTTAAAAGCAGACAAGTAAGGATTTTGTAGAAAGAAGAAGCTAAAGATTTTATTTATTTTTTATTCTCACCTGAGGATTTTTATTGATTTTAGAGAGAAAAGAAGGAAGAGAGAGAGAAACATCGATGTGAGAAACATTGACTGGTTGCTTCCCACACATGCCCCAACCAGGAATTGAACCCACAACCTTTTTGGTATACATGATGATGCTCCAAACAACTGAGCCACCCAGCCAGGGTGAAAAGCTAAAGATTTTAGAAAGAGAAGATAACTGTGGAAGTTTGGTATAAAATGAAGTAAGAGGGGATGGACTGCAAAAATGAGGCTCAGGTTTGAGAGGGGACGAGGGAACCTTTTTCCTCTAAGACAGGAAAGAAAGCTGAGAGGGGAGAGAGGTAATCAAACGGTGTTAGAGAAAGAAGATGCGCAGGAGTGAACAGTCTCTATCTTTGGAGCAGAGCTTAATATTTGTGAGAAAGGTCAATTGGGGAAGAGGATGGAGCTTTGTAAGGAACCAAATAATTGAATTTGAAGTTCAGATCTAAAAATGAACAAATTTTGGGGGGTATTAAATATCCTTATATCCACTACTTTATACTGTTTAAAATAACTGCAGATTGTACCATCATCCAGTCTTCCTGATCAATTAATTAATATTTTATCTCACCCAGGCCAACATTTAGATACGAAGGCTCAGGCAGGATGCCATCAAAATCCATTAAAAATGGCTCTCTCCCCAGCAGTGATAGTGATGCAAACTCCCCTTAACTATCAAATTTAATCTTGAATTAATTAATATCTCTGTTGGTATCTGTTTTATTTTTAAGTCATATAGTTCTTAGTGTCTTGCTTTCTAGTATTTTTAATTCCATTTGGTATTATTCAGCAAGTATTTAGTCTGCCTTGCTTGAAAAGTATTTGCAATTTTGGTTTCACTTATATCTCGTCACAAGGTATAACTAGAATACACAAATATGCACACAACAGAACAAACACAAAATCTTATTGAGGACAAAAACCATGCCTTATTTATCTTTATCCCTTTTTCCCAGGGAAGAGTGTGACACGCTGATGAGGTTCAAGAAATGTTTACAAAGGAATGAATGATTTTCCATGTGCTGTTATAGAGAGAGCCCTAAACTGAGATCTAGGAAATGTTTATTCTGACTGAAATCTAGAGTTCCCCTTGGACCAATCACATACATTCTCTGAACTTTATTTTCCCCATGGGAAATTGAAGGGATTGGATAATTTATTAATTACTTCTGAATTGTTATGCCATTTTTAAGCAGATAAAAATTTAGGTTTCCAATTAGCCATATTTATATTGCTGTTAGAAACATATTCTAAGTCCCTGGCCAACCCAATTGTCACTGCCTATGAATCAGAGTAGATCTGTACCTCAGGTCATCTCTTCTCAGCATGATTGACAATCAGATATGCTACTCAAAGTTCTGTCCTCTGGGAAGATTTCCCTTCCCCAGTGTGTTTTCAGAGCACCCTGTGGTAATATTGTAGTGTTGCAGTACCCACTTTCAGAAGATGCCATCTTAACTATGAAAACTTATGTGTAAATTTGGCTCCTATATTTCTTTTTTATCTTAAGACATTTGGTCATTGGTAACTTACCATGAGACCACAGGTATGTGTTGATGGAGTGGCAGCAGTATGACAGGAGGAGTGCCATAGGTGTCTGGGCCACCTGCTCATTAACTTATGCCTTCAGAGCCTGATTATGCTTCATCCCACATATACACCTTCCACAACATGATAGAATACTTCTGGGTACCACAGACTCTATGGCTAGGCAGATTAGCTAAAACTGGTTGTGATGGGAAGCCTGTGTCTTTATCCTCACTTGACCAGGCATTCAGGCTCCACCAGAAATCATCAGCCAATCAGGAGAGTCTTCTCAAATGGAGAGCTCCCAGAAAAATAGGGAAACAATTGAGGTGAGCAAGATGGACATCCCAACAGGTATCTCCTAGACCTTCTCAAGCTCCCATTCCCCCTACTTTTAACACTGCCTTTTTCTAGACCCTGCCCCAAGAGCCCAGGGCTCTTCTGTAATCCACCCTCCTTGTGAATAGATGAATAAGATCTTATAAACCTCTTCAGTCTAAGAATTGGGGAACTTTTAAAAATGTTTAGATGTTTATAAAGAACCACAGGGAATGAGCAATGCTGAGCCACAGTAACGAGTTCATGGTAATGGAATTTAATATCAATAAGTAAACTATTTGTATGTGTGGGGGGGAGGTTCACTCACCTACTACCTCTCAAATCACCTTGTAACTGGCAACTACTTTGCTTGATATCTTCTGCTTTATAGTTGTTGGGAGGGCCAAGATTACTCTCTGTTTCAGTCTGTCTACCTTTAAATATTCAATACCTCTTCTTTACCCCACCCTCCCTACACCACACCACCATACCTGTGGTTTATGAAAATCATCCTAATCAATCCTGGGTTGAAAAGAGAATGCCCAATAATAATAAAAACAAAAACAAAACTAAACCCATCAAATAAATTAAGTACTTACATTGTACATTTCATTAACATTCAGGGTAAAATTACTTCCTCCTCTTTGTATATACAGACTTAAAGGTAGCCCGGAATCACCCAGGCAACAAGATGGAATATGGACTTCCAAGAAACAATGGTCTTGTCATTCTTCACAGGAAGTTAATTAGCTCATCTCCCCTAGAACACTGCTAAGACTATAATTGGCAATGTCTCAACTCCTGCTCAGCTATAAGTCATAATTAATAATTAAGCTATTTCTCTGGTAGTTCTCATTCTGTAACTACTGGGCAATCTCCTGTTTAATGACTGTTTTACTTTACCATGGGGCAGGCTTTCCACAGATGTTTTAGCCAGATCTGATCACTAAGAGTCTCCAGCAGACACACTCCCCTCCTAATCCCAATGCTGTTATACAAATGAACTTAGGTTAAAGGAACAGAAAAGTTATGAAAGGGTGAACAAGAGTTTATAGAACAAGTATATGTATATTTGACAGACAACAGTTTTCTTTCTTTCTAAGCATTCACTAGATCATTTCCTTCCTTATTTCCTTTGGGCTGCCATCCTGTCATTTCTCAGTCTACCAGATATTAGGTGTTCCCTAAAGCATAAGTCTCTTGATAATTGCCCTGATTCACTCTACTTTATAAACGATGCTTCCTAGATGGTGTATGTATTTGTAATATATAAAGAGTTCCTGATATCAGCAATTTGTATTTAATAGAGAGATTTGAGACTACTTTACTTTTTAACATTCTGTAAAGTGCCATATTAATATTAGTTGTTATTAATTATTATTATTTAGTTGAAAAAGTCAGTATCTTCTTTGGTTAAAAGCACAGCTGCCTCCAGAATATATGGTAATTTCCCTAATCAGCTATTATTCTTGGCTCAGATCATAAACAATATTTATGATCGTAAAAGTACAAAGAATTTATTTATAGCCTTGACATATTTTTTCATGAACTATTAAGTGTCAACATAGTCCAAATGAAGCCTGCCAGGAAAATAATTGATTCATATTCATTTTTATTGGTGACCTTCCATAGGAAGAAATTCAGAGTTGCATAAATATAAAGAACAGGTAGAAACAGGCAAAAGTTCGGCAAACTGCTGTTATTATAGTTGATAAAATTATATACTTTTAATTTTTTTCTGTATACCCCCTGTTTCTATAATGTAGTTCTACAATGACCTTTGTCAACTTTCAGAGGAAGACATGCTTATTTCAATTTCTTCCTCAACTGCAGGGATGGGGAAAATATGGTACATATGTTTCCACTCTCACATTTCATAGAAAACAGTGCTAGTCAATCTTGGAACTCTTTTCATGAATTTGGAAGTAATCCAATGATATTTTGCAATGTAGCCCTCTACAAAGTTATGTGAATAAATCAGAGTAGCCACCTGAGATGAGAGCATTTGTCATTCTTGTTCTAACCTTAAGAGATCATACCATGTCTTGGTCAAGGATCAGTGGTGGCAAAGAGTAGAAACTCAGTCAAGCTATGTTAAGAAAGGAAAATTTATTATAAGAATGCAATGAACAATATTACAGATGTCTGGGCTATTAAGTACAGCCAGGCCACAGAGTTATTGAAACTAGAATTGGCAAGCTAGAGTGAAAAAAGGTCAGGGGGACACACTCTAGAGTTAGTGCCAGGTTTGATGCCAGTTAATTGCTAGAACATGTTGGGGACACACTGAATGAGCCATAGCAAAGGCAACATGCACCCCAAGAAGTGAGAGTGGCACCACCATGCTCTTTCCTAGGGAAATACATCAGCATCTCAGCATCAAGCCACCAGAGCTCTGACCTGTGTCTCAATGTATGAGAGATCCTGTTAGTCAACATCCTCACCATCATTTGCTGTCCTCAGGGTTCCAAATATTGGCCATTCTAATAGAGTTTGCAAAACCTCTTGCTGCAACTAACAATGTGAAGGAGCTGGCTCATATCAGCTTGCAAGCATGGATGATTAAATTATTGGACACAGAGAGAAATTGGCAGTCTGCAATACAGAGGAAGAATAATCAGGAATGTACCATGCTGGCATTGTGATCCTGGACTTCCAGCTTCCAGAACTCACCTGTAAAACAGTTTCGTACAATGTTGTCAGGGTTGAGCCTCACAGTCAGCCAGCCTGAGGGGAGATACCCCCAATGAATGGGACCACAACAATCAAGAACCAATTACAATAGGAGAGCCCCCCCTCTAAAAAAACACACAAGATACATTCCTAGAGCATCCAGCTCAGGAGATCAAAGAGATTGCACCACTGATTCCCACAGGATACTTACTGCAAAAGGACACTGCATGAAGACTGTGAGTAATAGAAGTTCTATTTAATACATATAAACAAACACAAAGAGACAGCTAAAATGGGGAGACAAAGAAACAACCCAAATGAAAGAAAAGCCAGAAGCTCCAGAAAAAGAGCTAAATGAAATGGAGGCAAGCAATTTATCAGATACACAGTTCAGAGTAATGGTTATAAGAATGCTCAAAGAACACAGTGAGAACTACAAGAAACATAATGGGAACGACAAGGAACTTAGTGGGAAATACATCAGCATGAAAAAGGACATAGAAACAATAAATAAGAACCAGTTGGAGTTAAAGAATACCATAGCTGACATCAAGAATACAATGGAAGGAATTAAAAGTAGGCTGGATGAAGTAGAGGATCAAATCAGCGATTTGGAAGACAAGGTAGACAAACACCCAATTAGTGCAACAAAAAGAAAAAATAATATTTTAAAAATGAGACTACTTTAAGGGAACTTTGGGACAATATGAAACATAACAATATCCTCATCATAGGGGTACCAGAAGTAGAAGACAGTCAATTAGGGATAGAAAACCTGTTTTAAGAAATAATGATGAAAAACTCCCCTAACCTGGTGAAGGAAAAAGTCACACGAGTTTAGGAAGCAAAGAGAGTCCCAATCAAGAAGAACCCAAAGAAACCCATGCCAAGATACATTGTAATTCAAATGATAAATGCTAAAGACACCGGGATAATCTTAAAAGCAGTAAGAGAGAAACAGTTAGTTACCTACAAGGGAGTACCCATAAGGTTGTCAGAAGATTTTTCAACAGAAACACTTCAGGCTAGAAGGGATTGGCATGAAGTATTCAAAGTAATGAAAAGCAAGGACCTGACATCAGGACTACTATATGCAGCAAGGCTGTCATTTAAAATTGAAGGTGAGCCCTGGCTGGTTTGGCTCAGCGGTTAGAGAGTCGGCCTGCGGTCCAGAGAGACCTGGGTTCAGTTCCCGGTAAGGGCATGTACTTCGGTTGCAGTTTGTCCCCGGCCCTGGTTGGTCATGCGGGTGGCAGCCACTCGATGTGTCCCTTTCACGTCGATGTTTCTCTCTCTCTCTCTTCCTCTCTCTCCCTCCCACTCTATCTGAACAAAAAATGAAAAAATGTCCTCGGGTGAGGATAAAAAAATAAAAATAAAAATAAATAAATAAATAAAATTGAAGGTGAAATAAAGAGCTACCCAGACCAAAAAACAAACAAACAAACAAACAAACAAAAAGGTTAAAGGAATTCATTACGACCACACCAGCACTTCAAAAAATGATAAAGGGACTGCTTTAAGAAGAAGAAATATACAGAGAAAGGAACATAGATATAAAGGAAAAATGGCAATAAATAATTACCTATCAATAATAACCTTAAATGTAAATGGATTAAAAGCTCCAATCGAAAGACATAGGATAGCTGAATGGATAATAAAGCATGACCCATATATATGCTTCCTAGAAGAGATCCATTTCAGAACAAATGATTCACACAGACTGAAAGTGAAGGGATGAAAAAATATTCCATGCAAATGGAAGTGAAAACAAAGTTGGGGTGTCAATAGTCATATTTGACAAAATAGACTTCAAAACAAAAGCCATGACAAGAGACAAAGAAAGTCATTATATAATACTAAAAGGATCAATCCAATAAGAGGACATCACTCTTTGAAACATATATGCACCCAATACAGGATCACTTAAATAAATAAAAAAACCAACAACAAAAAACTCTTGATGGACACTAAGGGAGAGATTGGTAACAATGCAGTCATAGTAAGGTACTTTAACACCCCACTGACATCACTGGATACATCTTCCAGAAAAAAATCAACAAGGAAACAGCAACCTTAAATAACACATTAGATTAGATGGATATAAATGATATTTACAGAACATTTCATCCCAAAGCAGCAGAATATACATTCTTCTCACATGCACATGGAACATTCTCAAAGACAGAACACATGTTAGAATGCAAAATAAGTCTTAACAAATACAAAAAGTTTGACAGCATACCAAGCGTCTTCTCAGATCACAATGGCAGGAAACTAGAAATCAACTACAATTTAAAAACCTCAAGAACACTCAAACACATGGAAGCTAAATAGCATGCTATTAAACAATGAATGGGTTACCAATGAGATCAAGAAGAAATAAAACACTTTTTGGAAACAAATGAAAATGAACACACAACAACTCAAAATCTATGGGACACAACAAAACAGTCCTGAGAGGGAAGTTCATAGCATTGCAGGCTGACCTCAAGAAACAAGAAAAAGCTCTAATAAATTATCTAACACTACAACTAAAAGAATTAGAAGAGAACAGCAAGAAAAGCCCAGAGGGAGTAAAAGGAAGGAAATAATAAAGATCAGAGTGGAAATAAATGACATAGAGACTTAAAAAACACTGCAGCCCTGCCCTGGACAGTTTTGCTCAGTGACTAGAGTGCCGGCCTGTGGACCAATGAGTCACGGGTTCGATTTCAGTCAAGGGCATGTACCTCAGTTGTGGTTCGTCCCCGGCCCTGGTCAGAGTAGTATGGGGGGCGACCAGTAGATGTGTCTCTTTCACATCAATGTTTCTCTCTCTCTCCCTCTCTCTCGCTTGCTCTCTCCCTCCCTTCCACTCTATCTGAAGATAAATGGAAAAATATCCTCAGGTGAGGATTAAAAAACAAAACAACAACAACAAAAACGCTACAGCCCTGGCTGGTTTGGCTCAGCGGTTGCAGCATCAGCCTGTGGACTGAAGGGTCACAGGTTTGATTCCTGGTCAAGGGCACATAGCTTGGCTGCAGGTTCAATTTTCGGCCCCAGTCGGGGTCATGCAGGAGACAACCACTCGATGTGTCTCTCACACATCGATGGTTCTCTCTCTCTCTCTCTCTCTCTCTCTCTCTCTCTCTCTCTCTCTCCCCCTCCCTCCCTCCCTTCCACTCTCTCTTAAAAAAACAAAACAAAAACAAAAACAAAAAAACAAAAAACAAAACAAAAAAAAACAAAAAAACCTCTACAAAAGATCAATGAAACAATGAGCTGGTTCTTTGAAAAAAAATAAACAAGATAGATTAACCTTTATCCAGACTCATTAAGAAACAAAGAGAAGGGACACAAAACAATAAAATCAGAAATGAAAGAGATGGTATAAAAACTGACACCACAGAAATAGAAAATACTATGAAAAACTATATACCAACAAACTGGACAACCTGGGTGAAATGGACAAATTCTTAGAAACGTACACCTTCCAAAACTCAATAAGGAAGAATCAGAAAACTTGAATAGACTGATAACAATGAGTGAAATAGAAGCAATAAAAATTGAAAAATACTTTCAGCAAACAAAATCTTGGATTGGATGGCTTCACAGGTGAATTTAACAATTATTCAAAGAAGAAGTAACACTAATCCTTCTCAAACTATACCAAAAAAATAAAAAGGAAGGCAGACTCTTAAGCTTATTTTATGAGGCCAGCATTATCCTATTTCCAAAACCAGATAAAGACACTACAGAGAAAGAAAATTGTACGCCAATATCCCTGATGAACATAGATGCTAAAATCCTCAACAAAATATTAGGAAATTGGATACAATAATACATTAAATAGATGAGCACTGGCCGGTGTGGCTCAGTTGGTTGAGGGTTGTCCCATACACTAAAAGGTTGCCAGTTATATACCTAGTCAGGGCACATGCCCAGGTTTCAGGTTTGGTCACTGGTCAGGGTGCATGTGGGAGGCAACCAATCGATGTTGCGCTCTCTCTCTCTCTCTCTCTCTCTCTCCTTCCCTCCCCCTTCTACTCTCTCTAAAATCAATAAAAACATATATATGTATATTTTTTAACTTATCTTTATTGTTGAATGTATTACAGATGTTCCTCATTTTTCCCCCATTGCCCCCCTCCTCCCCATTCCCGCCGCCCTCCTGCCTTTCCCCACACTGTTGTCTGTGTCCATTGGTTATGCATATATACATATAAGTTCTTTGGTTTATTTCTTCTCACCCCCCAACCCCCCTTCCCTTTGAGGTTTGTCAGTCTAACAACCAATTTGTACTTCTTTTTTTTTTAATTTATTTATTTTATTATTAATTTGTTTTTGTTACAGATGTTTTTCCTTTTTTCCCCCCATTGACACCCTCCTCCCCCTCCCCTTCTCCTCGTCCCCATCCCTGTTGTCCATGTCCATTGGTTATACACCCATGCACATAGGCTCTGTGATTCATCTCTTTCCCCCGCCTCCCCCCCTCCTCTGAGGCCCGTCATCCCGTACTCCACCTCCATGTCTCTGGGTCAATTTCGTTGTTCAGTTTGCTCAGTTCTCCTGTGTGTTGCCAGCTTCCTCCGTTGGTATGGGGGTCGCTCAGCTCCCTCGCTCTGCCTGGGTTCCTCCATTGGTGTGGGGGTTGCTCAGCTCCCTCGCTCTGCCTGGGTTCCTCCGTGGTGGGGGGGGGTCGCTCAGCTCCCTCGCTCCGCCTGGGTTCCTCCGTGGTGGGGGGGTCACTCAGCTCCCTCGCTCCTGGGTTCCTCCGTGGTGGGGGGGTCGCTCAGCTCCCTCGCTCCTGGGTTCCTCCGTGGTGTGGGGGTCGCCCAGCTCCCTCGCTCGCCTGGGTTCCTCCGTGGTGGGGGGGTTCGCCCGGCTCCCTCGCTCCGCCTGGGTTCCTCCGTGGTGGGGGGGGGGTCGCTCGGCTCCCTTGCTCCGCCTGGGTTCCTCCGTGGTGGGGGGGGCGACGCTCAGCTTCTGCAGGGGCCCCTGGCTGCAGGATCTCGTTTCCTTTGAGGCAACGTGGAGGGTCCTGGAGGACAGTATGCCGTCTCCATTCTGTTGCTTCTTTAATTTCGTAGTTGCAGGGCTTCCATTCAGCTTGATTTCATGTGGTCTTTAAGTGATAGTTATTCTGTGATTTAGTTGTAACTTTGATGTGGTTGTGGGAGGACGCGATTCCGCGTCCACCTACGCCGCCATCTTGACCAGAAGTCTTCTTTATTCCAATTTGTACTTCTTAATCCCTTCACCTTTTTCACCCATCCCCACAGCCCCCACCCATCTGGTAACCAACAAAATTCTCTGTATCTATGAGAATGTTTCTGTTCTGCTTGTTCGTTTTGTTTGTAGATTCAATTGTTGATAGATATGTATTTATTGCCATTTTGTTTGTTCATATTTTTTTATCTTTTTCTTCAAGAAGACCCTTCAACATTTCTTTTTTTTTTTTTTTTATCCTCACCCGAGGACATTTTTTCATTTTTTGTTCAGATAGAGTGGGAGGGAGAGAGAGGAAGAGAGAGAGAGAGAAACATCGATGTGAAAGTGACACATCGATTGGCTGCCACCCGCACGACCAACCAGGGCCGGGGACAAACTGCAACTGAAGTACATGCCCTTAGCAGGAACCAAACCCGGGTCTCTCCGGACCGCAGGCCGACGTTCTAACCGCTGAGCCAAACCGGCCAGGGCAGCATTTCATATAATAATGGTTTGGTGGTGATGAACTCCTTTAGCTTTTCCTTGTCTGGGAAACTCTTTATATGGCCATCGATTCTAAATGACAGCTTTGCAGGATAGAGTAATCTTGGTTGAAGGTTCTTGCTTTTCATCACTCTGAATATTTCTTACCACTCCCTTCTGGCCTGCAAAGTTTCTTTTGAGAAATCAGCTGACAGACTTATGGGGGATCCTTTGTAGGTAACTAACTGCTTTTCTCGCTGCTTTTAAGATTCTCTCTTTGTCATAAATCTTTTGCATTTTGATGATGATGTGTCTTGGTGTGGGCCTCTTGGGGTTCATCTTGTTTGAGACTCTCTGTGCTTCCTGGACTTGTATGTCTGTTTCCTTCACCAAGTTAGGGAAATTTTCTGCCATTATTGTTTCAAACAGGTTTTCGATTTCTTGTTCTCCCTCTTCTCCTTCTGGCACCCCCAAGATGCGAATGTTGGCATGCTTGAAGTTGTCCCAGAGGCTCCTTACACTATCCTCATTTTTTTAATTCTTTTTTCTTTTTGCTGTTCTGATTGGGTGTTTTTTGCTTCCTTATATTCCAAATCAACGGTTTGCTTCTTGGCTTTACCTACTCTACTATTGAATCTGTGTAAACTAATCTTTATTTCAGTTAGTGCCTCCTTCATTTCTAACTGTGCATCCTTCATTTCTGACTGGTCCTTTTTTATGCTCTTGAGGCCCTCTCTAAGTTCACTGAGGTTCTCACTAAGTCCATTGAGCATCCTTATAAGCAGTGTTTTGAACTCTGCATCTGTTAGGTTGCTTAACTCCATTTCACTTAGTTCTTTTCCTGGAGTTTTGTTCTGTTCTTTCATTTGGGACCTGTTTCTTTGTCTCCTCATTTTGGCTGCCTCCCTGTGTTTGTTTCTATGTATTACTTAGTGAGAGGTATGGGGCTGGCTGAGACCAGATGCTGCTTGTTTGAAAGACTTTAGGAAAAGCTGAAGCAGGATCCAAGACAGGCCAATCCTATGGTAAAGCAACTGGCAACAGCTTGGGTGGGCCTGAAAGTTGGATGGGGCGAGGCCTCAGGGAATCACCAGGGCAGGGCAAACAGTGTGAGCCAGGTTGCTGGAGTCCCAGATATGGTGGCGTCTGCCAGCCCAGGGAAGGGCTCACGGAAGGAACAAAGGCCTCTGATAGCAAGTCTGCCCAGGAGAAAGCTGCCTCTCCATCCCTCGCTCCAATGCCAAACAGCTCAGTTCTTCCCCATATGACTCTGGTGCCTTTCAAGCTGCCTCCTGCATGCCGGAGCCTGGAGGGTGCGAGTCCGAGTAAGTCCGTACATGGGCCCTTTAAGAGGAGCTGCCGGGGGCTCCAGCTGCCTCAGCCTCAGTTCCCACTGGTTTTTCCAGCCAGAAGTTATGGTGACTTCTCTTCCTGGCACTGGAACCCTGAGCTGGGCTCCTGGTGTGGGACGGGGACCCCTCAGTCCTCAGGGAGGACCTTCCCAGCCGAGTTATCCTCCTAATTTTTATCCGGCACACGCGGGTGTGGGACCAGCCCGTCGCGCCTCTGCCCCTCCTACCAGTCTCGATGTGGCTTCTTCTTTAATTTCATAGTTGTAGGACTTCCATTCAGCTTCATTTCAGGCAGTTTTGAATGATGGTTGTTCTGCAGTTTAGTTGTAACTTTGATGTGGTTGTGGGAGGACGCAATACCGCGTTTACCTACGCTGCCATCTTGACCAGAAGTTTAAAAACATATATATTTTTAAATCTTCACTTGACGATATTTTTCCGTTTATCATCAGATAGAGTGGGAGAGAGAGAGAAACATCAATGTGAGAGAGACACATCGACTGGTTGCCTCCCACATGACCCGAACAAGGCCGAGATGAACAGCAACCAAGGTTCGTGCCCTTGACTGGAATTGAATCCGTGACTCATTGGTCCATGGGCCAACGCTCTAACCACTGAGCCAAACAGGCCAGGGCTGAAAACATATTTTTAAAAAATCATATGCCATTATCAAGTGAGATTTATTTCCGGGATGCCTGGCTGGTACAATATCCACAAATCAATAAATGGATATGTCACATAAATAAAATTAAAGGTAAAAATCATACAATCCTTTCAATAGATCCAGAAAAAGCATTTGATAAAATCCAGCATCCATTTATGATATAAACTCTCAGCAAGATGAGAATAGAGGCATCATACCTCAACATAATAAAGGACATATATAAAAAACCAACAGCCTAGCCCTGCTGGTGTGGCTCGGTGGATTGAGCATCGTCCCATGGACTGAGCAGTCCTGGTTTGATTCCTAGTCAAGGTGCATGTCTGGGTTGCAGGTCCGGTCCCCAGTGGGGCAGCATACAGGAAGCAGCCAATCGATGGTTCTCTCTCACATCAATGTTTGTATCTCTCTACTTTCATCTCTCTAAAAAAATTAATAAAAACATATTTTTAAAAGACCTACAGCCTATATTATACTTAATGGGCAAAAAATAAAAGCATTTACCTAAAGAGCAGATAAAAGTTAGGGATGTCTACTTTCACCACTCTTATTCGACATAGGGCAGGAAGTCCTAGACACAGCAATCAGACAAGAAGAAGAAATAAAAGGCATCCAAATTGGAAAGGAGAAAGTAAAATTGTCATTATTCGCAGATGACATGATACTGTACATTGAAAAACCTAAAGACTCCACCAAAAAATCCCCTACTATATATAATAAATGAATTCAGCAAAGTATCAGGACACGAAATTAATATCCAAAAATTGTTGGCATTTTTATACACCAATAACAAACTCAGAAAGAGAAACTAAGAAAACCAACTTATTTACTATTGCAACAAAAAAATAAGGTACCTAAAAATAAACGTAATCAAGGAAGTAAAAGACCTGTACTTGAAATATTATAGGACAGTGAAGAAAGTAATAGAGGAAGATGCAAATAAATGGAAGTATATACCATGTTCATGCAGTGGAAGAATTAACATAATTAAAATGTCCATTCTACCCAAAGCAATCTATAGATTCAAGACAATTCCTATTAAAATACCAAAGGTATTTTTCACAGATCTAGAACAAATATTCCAAAAATTTATATGGAACCCAAAAAGACCCCAAATAGCATTAGCAAACTTGAGAAAGAGAAACAAAGTTGGAAGGATCACAATGCCGGATGTCAAATTACACTACAAAGCCACTGTAATCAAAACAGCCCAGTACTGGCACAAGCACAGTCATATAAATCAATGGAACAGAACAGAGAGCTCAGAAATCAACCCACACCTTTATGGTCAATTAATATTTGACAAAGGAGGCAAGAACATACAGTGGAGTAAAAAATCTCTTCAATAAATGGTGTTGGGAAAATTGGACAGGTATATGCAAAAAAATAAAATTAGACCACCAACTTATGCCATACACAAGAATAAACTAAAAATGGATAAAAGACTTAAATGTAAGTCACGAAAGGATAAAAATCCTAGAAGAAAACAGAGGCAGCAAAATCCAGACATCTCTCGCAGCAATATTTTTGCCAATATGGCTCCAAGGGCAAGGGAAACACAGGAAAAAAATAAACAAATGGGACTATATCAAACCTAAAAGCTTCTGCACAGCAAAAGAAACCAACAACAAAATGCAAAGGGAACACACTGTGTGGGAGAACATATTCGCCAATGATTCATCTGATTAAAAGTTTATCTCCAAAATATGTAAAGAACTTATACAACTCAACACCAGGAAGTCAAACAATCCAATTAAAAAATGGACAAAAGACCTGAATAGACACTTCTCCAAAGAAGACATACATATGGACAAGAGACATGAAGAAGTGCTTAAGTTCACTAATCATCAGAGATATGCAAATTAAAACTATAATGAGGTATCACCTCACACCTTTCAGAATGGCTAATATCAATAAACCAACAAATATCTAGTGATGGCAATGATGTGGAGAAAAGTGAACCCTTGGGCATAGTTGGGAATGCAGACTGGTGCAGCCACTGTGGAAAACAGTATGGAGTTTCCTCAAAGAATTTAAAATGGAATTGCCTTTTGACCCAGTGATCTCACTTCTGGGTATATATCCTTAGATTCCATAAACACCAATCAGAAAGAATATATGCACCCCCATGTTCATAGTGGTATTTACAATAGGCAAGATCTGGAAACAGCCCAAGTGCCCATCAGTAGGTGAGTGGATAAAAAAGCTGTAATATATTTACACAATGGAATATTACATGGATCTAAAAAAGAAGGAGCCCTGGCCGGTTTGGCTCAGCGGTTAGAGGGTCGGCCTGCGGTCCAGAGAGGCCTGGGTTCGGTTCCCGCTAAGGGCATGTACCTCGGTTGCAGTTTGTCCCCGGCCCTGGTTGGTCGTGCGGGTGGCAGCCACTCGATGTGTCCCTTTCACGTCGATGTTTCTCTCTCTCTCTTCCTCTCTCTCCCTCCCACTCTATCTGAACAAAAATGGAAAAATGTCCTCGGGTGAGGATTAAAAAAAAAAAAAAACAAAATAAAAAAGAAGGAATTCTTACCCTTTGTAAACAGCATGGATGGACCTGGAGCATATAATTCTAAGCAAAATAAGCCAGTCAGAGAAAGACAAATACCATATGATCTCACTAATATGTGGAATCTAATGAACAAAACAAACTGATTAACAAAATAGAACCAGAGGCATAGATACGTGGAACAAACTGACAAATGTCAGAAGGGTGGGAGGTGGTGGGGACTGAATAAAAGAAGGTGAAGGGATTAGCTAAAGAACATGTATGCATAACCCATGGACACAGACAATAGTGTGAGGAAGACCAAGGGAGGGGATGGGGGCTGAGTGGAGGCGGGCAAAGAGAAGGAAATTGGGGACAGCTGCAATAATGTCAACAATAAAAATTTAAATAAAAAAAGTAACTAGAATTGGCAAATTGGCTGATCTTTCTCTCACTGACCACGTAGTGTCTCTCTTCTACATTGTCTTTCTCTTTCTTTTGACTGTCATTTTCTACTTTCTAACTAACATGCCTTCCCAGCTGCGCTCTACATGTTATTAAATTCAAGCATCCACATAATTCTTTCACTAGAATCTCTATGTCTCTTATTGAAAATTCTCAAGAAACCAAATCTGATACCAACAAATTTATGGGCTCCTAGGAGGTAAGTTGTATACTTTTGGTTCAGCCAGAGTTAGGGGAGTGGAATCACATTGTTTGAAGGATTGATCCTCACAGAGATATGAACATGCCAGGTTAAACCTCAAGAAGTTGTATCATGGTGAGCAAAGTGACTATCTTTTATTCTCTATTTGTTCTCCCTGAGTAAGTTGCCGGATAAAATACAGGAGACCCAATTAATTTTGAATTTCAGATAAAGTATGAATATTCTTGGCATATGCATACTAAAAAAGAACAGAAAAATTTGGGGGGACATTGTCTGATTAATGTTTATTCTTTGTGCATTACTTAGTAGACTGTGACAAGTACCATGTCACAATTTCAAAAAAAAAAAAAAAAAAAAAGCTTTCCTTGGAAGAGTTTTTTTCAAACGAAGGAGTTGAAGTGGTGTTGACTGGGGCTTGTGGCTCTTGGATAAGATTAGTTTAGTGTTTTGGGGAACACTCATTCCTCTTCAATAACCAAGGCAAAACCAAAGTACTGAATACAAAGGATTGAATTATTCATATGACTGGCCAAGACCCAATAACCAAACATCAAGTGCTTTTAAGAGGTAGAATGTGTATACAGTTTAGACTTTCAACCGAAGAAAAGAGCCTCCAAATTTCCATGTGAATTGTAATCTGGGACCAACCTGTGTATTGCTCTGTGTGTGTGTGTGTGTGGAGAGAGAGAGAGAGAGAGAGAGAGAGAGAGAGAGAGAGAGAGTTTTTAAAATAGATTTCAGTCCTCTTACCCTACTAGCAAAATGAATGAGGACCCCAGGGCTGTCTCACATACCACAGATTGTACAGAGAGCATGACAAACACAAATCAACCTTCAAGGCAGTGACCTTACCTACTAGTGACATGTAACCTAATGCATGTTATACTCTGTACAATCAGATTAGTCACTCTTTTTTCAGTGGAGAGGAGTCAGTGTAAGGGATGGGGTATGAAAGGATACTTCCTCCCTAGCACTCTCCTCTTATTTTTCTATTATTTGATATTAACTATTATTAAGACAGTAGCAAAATTCACCAAGTGTATTATTTTTCTAAGATTGTCATAACAAAGTACCATAATCTGGGTGGCTGAAACAAGAGAAATTTATCTCATAGTTCTGAAGAAATCTGAGATCAAAGAGTTAATAGGACCATGCCCATGCCCACCTCCCTACCAGCCCCCTCTGAAGGTGCTAAGGAGGGATCTTTTCCAGGCCTTTCTACTGGCTTCTGGTAGTTCCTTGGCTTGCGACAGCATAACTCCAGTCTTCATATGGCATTCTCTTTGTTTGCTTGTCTGGATCCAACTTTCCCCTTTTTATAACACCAGTAATTTGGGATTAGGGGCCTATTCTACTATGATATGAACTCATCTTAACTAATTTCATCTGCAATGACCCTATTTCCAAATACAGTCACATTCTGAGGTACTGGGGTTAGGACTTCAACACATGAATTTGGGAGGGGGCACAATTCAACCCATAACACCAAGGTATTCCATTGCTCTTAAACCACGTATTCCTTGCAGCATCTCCTGGATTTGTTTCTCTTCTTATTTAAGTACTCCTTACAAAATTGTTTCAGTGTGAATATTTGTGTGGCAGACCTTGTATACTTGAATAAAACTTGATCCATATTACCTGTGGTACAACAGAGATGTAAAACAAAATGTGAGCTTTAGAAAAAGAAACTAAACAATAGGAGCTGGTGTATATATGTATATATATAACCCATGGGATGTCATGGTCACAAAAGAAAAAGTTTTCCATCTAGTTCAGCATCCATTACCTCATTAATGAATAACAGAGCTGTTCTTTGGAAGACTGACTACAATGTAAAAGTGGTTTAAAGCTCTAGAGCACTATAAATCTCTGTTTTAGACCTTTATAATTTAGTACATGGTAACAGTAATAACAAATGAAAGAAGCATGTAGTCCCATGTATTCATTTTTTCCTTTGTTTCTGTTGCCTTAGGTGATATATCAGTGAAAATTCTGCTGCATATGATGTCTGAAATTTTGTTGCCTACATTTTCTTCTAGGATTTTTATGGATTCATAAGTCACATTTAAGTCTTTTATTCATTTTGAGTTTATTCTTGTGTATGGTGTAAGCTGATGGTCTAGTTTCATTTTTTTTGCATGTAGCTGTCCAATTTTCCCAACACCATTTATTAAAGAGGCTGTCTTTACTCCATTGTATGCTCTTGCCACCTTTGTCGAATATTAATTGAGCATAATGTTTTGGGTCAATTTCTGGGTTCTCTGTTCTATTCCATTGATCTATGTGCCTGTTCTTGTGCCAGTACCAGGCTGTTTTGATTACAGTAGCTTTGTAGTATAACCTGATGTCCAGTATTGTGATCCTGCCTACTTTGTCCTTCTTTTTCAAGGTTGCTGTAGCTATTCAAGGTCTTTTTTGGTTCCATATGAACTTCTGAAGCATTTGTTCTAGTTCTATGAAATATGTTGGTATTTTGATGGGGATTGTGTTAAATCTATAGATTGCTTTGGGTAGTATGGACATTTTAATGATGTTAATTCTTCCAATCCATGAACAAGGTATGTGCTTCCACTTTTTTATATCTTCCTCTATTTCTTTTTTCAATGTCCTGTAGTTTTCTGCAAATAGGTCCTTTACTTCTTTGGTTAAGTTTATTCCTAGGTATCTTATTTTTTTTTGCCGCAATGGTAAATGGGATTGTTTTTTTAGTTTCTCTTTCTGTGAGTTCATCGTTGGTGTATAAGAATGCCGTCGATTTCATGACATTAATTTTGTATCCTGCTACTTTGCCAAATTCATTTATTAAGTCTAGTAGATTTTTGATGGAGTCTTTAGGGTTTTCTATGTATAATATCACGTCATCTGTGAATAATGACAGTTTCACTTCCTCCTTTCCAATTTGGATCCCTTTTATTTTTTCTTCATGTCTGATTGCTGTGGCTAAGACTTTCAGTACTATGTTAAATAAGAGTGGTGAAAGTGGGCTTCTGCACAGCAAAAGAAACAACCATCAAAGTGGAAAGGCAACCCACTGTATGGGAGAGAATATTTGCCAATGATATATCAGATAAGGGATTAATTTCCAAAATATATAGAGTGCTCATACAACTCAACAAAAGGAAGACAAAGAACCCAATTAAAAAATGGGCAGAGGAACTAAATAGACACCTCTCCAAACAGGACATACAAATGGCCAAGAGACACATGAAGAAATGCTCAACATCACTAATCATCAGAGAGATGCAAATTAAAACAACAATGAGGTATCACCTCACACCTGTCAGAATAGCCGCCATCAACAAAGCATCAAACAAGTGTTGGCGAGGGTGTGGAGGAAAGGGGACTCTAGTACACTGCTGGTGGGAATGCAGACTGGTGCAGCCACTATGGAAAACACTATGGTGCTACCTCAAAAAATTAAAAATTGAATTACCATTTGACCCAGTGATCCCACTCCTAGGAATATACCCTAAGAAGCCTGAACACCAAACAGAAAGAATATATGTACCCCCATGTTCATAGCAGCGCTATTTACAATAGCTAAGATCTGGAAACAGCCCAAGTGTCCATCAGTAGATGAATGGATAAAAAAGCTGTGGTACATATACACAATGGAGTACTATGCAGCTGTAAGAAAGAACGATCTCTTATCCTTTGCGATGACATGGGAGGACCTGGAAACTATTATCCTAAGTGAAACAAGCCAAGCAGAGAAAGACAAACATCATATGATCTCACTTATTTCTGGAGTATAATAAACATAACAGTCTGAGGAACAGGGTAGTTCCAGAGACGTGGAAGTAGGGTACAGACTGACAATTGCCAGAAGAGGGGGTGGGTGAGGGGAGCGATGAACCACAGAACTTGTACGCATGTACTCATAACCAATGGACATAGACAACAAAACTGGGGACGGGGCAGGGAGGGAGGGGGAGGAGGGTGACAATGGGGGAAAAAGGAGAAACATCAGTAACAAAAATAAATTAATAAAAAAAAAAGAAAGATAGAAGCATGAATTAGAGTAGTATAGTAGTCCAGACTGGTTTGCTGACAATCCACTGGTCTAGCATTGGGCATATGAGTCCTGAAATAGCTTACCTTCCATCACTTTAATCTTTTAAGTGACTATGTAGTATGTTCTTATTGTTTCCTACAGTAGCCTCAGGAGATCAGCAGAGAAAGCTTTAGTTTTGACAATTTCACTAATTGTCACTGCTGTTCCTTCAACCAACGTAAGGTTTATAAATGGGACTTGTTTACACAATAATGATATATTTATTTTTTAAACAAATATCACTTTATAATTTGAGTACCTTTATTGCTAATAATGCATAATATCTTCTGTTAGGCCTGTTTTAAAATTTTATTTAACTTTGCTGTGAATGCCTTTATATTTATTTAGATGAATATGTGGAAATTAAAGGTAAGAAGCTCACTCACAATATTGTGTTCCAATCTGTAGCCATGCAGTTTGACATTGATTTTCTTATTTTTCAAAATGGCAGAGTGAGTCTATATATAATAGATACAGTCCACTCTCAACATTTCCAAGACTAATTATCCCAGCCATTCATTACCATAGCCCTTTCTTTCTTCTTTTCCTCTTTGCAATTACCTGCATTTTGGTCATTTCAATATGATATGAAAAAATAGTCTATTTTGCTAGGAAAATAGGTCACTAAGGGAAGAGATTGATGATAGAGGATATATACAAATTTTTTATTATCAGCAAATTTCTACTATTAGAAAAAATGGCTATATTGCTTCTATATTTTATTTTTTAAAGTAAAACATATATGATGAATTTATGATAATTTATTTCTTCATCTACTTCAGTAGTCTTTTCAATGTGTTATTTTGATTAGGGCATATAAAGGGATAATTCTAAACAAGTAAATCTATCTGAAAGTTCTTCGATCAATGTAAGCTGTCATTAGTCCTTGTTTATTTCAAAGATGACCCTTTCTATGCATTATATAAATAATTACAAAACTAATTAATCATGCTTAACCCTTGTTTTCTAAGGTTGCAGCAGCATCGTAATAATTGAGGGTTGTATATGGGTTACAATTAAGGAGATATTTGGATGAAGCACCCACAGAGCTATTTTTCTACTTCTATTTCCCTTCCTTTCCTGCTTCTAGTTCTTAGGGATTGCACATGGTGAGGTAGGGACCGTAGGATTTTGGGGACTAGTAAAGCTGAAGACTTTTAATAAGTCCCTCCTTGTCACCACAATAAACATCTCACATCTGGTGTGTCACTTCTTTGTGGCCACTTAAAGATCTGCGTTCCCGGGCACTATGCCACACTCAACTTGCCTCTCCAACCCTAGTGAAAAATGCTGTTCTTGCTGAACAAACATTCCTTCAGTTCTTCACAGCTCCCTCTCCCCACAGGAGGGTAGAAGAGAGTATCTCTAAGCATCCTTACAGCTCTATGCTTATATAATTTAATGTAGAAAATACAGGAGTGGGCAAAAGGTTTACAGTTGTTCATATGGAAAAATACAAATAAACAAATATATAATAATACAAGAATAAACTGTGTTTCATATACCCACAACTGTAAACCTACTTTTGTTAATCCTTGTATATGTGAGAAATGTTTGAAATCTGACTTTTTAGCACTTTTTAAAACTGATTGGTTTTTTAAAAAGTGATCAATTTTTAGAGCTGTACTGAATAAAGTGAAATAAATATAATTCATTTCAGCCCTGGCCAGTGTGGCTCAGTTGGTGTGGTGTCATGAGCGGTCGCTGGTTCGATTCCTAGTCAGAGCACATGCCCTGGGTTGCAGGCTCGATCCCCAGTAGGGGGCATGTAAGAGGCAGACAATCTGATGTTTCTCTTTCTCCCTCTACCTTCTTCTCTCTCTAAAATCAATAAAACCACTAAAAAAAGAAATTTCATATATATATAATTCATTTCAGTGCCATAGCCAGGAGTATGGCATACATTTTGGAGATGAGTGTAAGGAAGGTGGATTCTGCAAAAACAGTGGGAATGGTCTGAGAAGAAAGTATCATGCTTGAAATTGGCTTCACAGTTCCGTCTGGAGAATTGAAATGTAAGGAAGCTGTGTGCTGACTCAGCATATGGCTCTGACTTTTGCTGAACAGAGGGAAAGAAACAGAGAGTGAGAGAAAGAAGGAAGTGTAGTAAGTTACCATGAGAGATGAGACAATGCTGCAACAAGACTAGGAAATAGAAATTCAGGACTCTCACTTAAATCAGGACATTACCAAGAATTACTAGAGACGATCTATTAGAGTGATAGGACTTAATTATTTTAATTATTAGCCTGGGCAAATTTTGACTGGCAATTTTTTTTTTTTTTTGCTAAAATTCTTTTCTGACTCGTGGCACATAATTTTATTATATATTGTATACTGGTTTTATGTGTGAAGACCCTATTAATACACTTAGAATTTTGCATATTGAATGAGCTTCAAATATTCTGTAGACTCCTACTCTATAATTAACTGTGGTGTAAAAAGGAATATACATGGTCATGCAGATAACTTGTTCTTAAGATGTCCTTATCATTAGTTGTCACTGGCAGTTAGTCATTTTATTAGACATTAATATTCACAGCATTTAAAATATTACAAGTCTCTAGCTTCAAAATGAGAAAGAGAATAGAGCATGACTATTTGGCTCTGCCTACCAAGACATTAGTTGAATTTAATCTGAACACCACACAATTTTGACTTTTGGTATTTTCCAGGCTACTGACAGCTCAGATTAATTTCAAAATCATCCTACAGTAAGAAGCCACATTAGCCAATCAAATTATAATTTTGATTTTAAAAAACTTAGTCTTAGATGCTGTCAAATGCTGATCAACTTCATCTGAACAAAGCAACCATAAAACAAATTAGCAGAGGGATGAGAAAATTTGAATACTATCTGGATAATTGATATTAAGGAATTACTGTTAATTTTTAGGTGAGATAATGGTATTGTGTCTATGTATTTTTAAAAGCCATTGTGTTTTAGATATAAATGGGAAGGGGAATGAATAGGTGTATAAATGAAATAAGATCAGCCATGTAAAGATAATTGCTGAGTCTGAGCAACGCTTACTTATATGGGTGTTCTGCTTGCTCTACTTTTGTATATCTTTGGACTTTTTTCAGAACAAACAGTTTAAAAATTAGATCAGAACTTTTGCTTCTTTTTGTAAAACTTAAAAATACCAGGCTTTTCTAACCTCAAATAATTCTAACCTTTTACACTTTGTCTTTTAAAAAAGGGTAATACCAGCAGGAAATCAAATCTGTAATCTCCCACAATGCTATTTATATGCATATACATACCATCGTTTAAAACTTTTATACATAAGCAGCTACTACGTGACATCTGTGAATTTCATGTTGACCTTATGGGTACAGACTCCACCAGCGGAACCACCAGTAGAGGCAGATCTGAATGAACATAAGACATCTTTATATGCCCCCAGAAGTCTGGGAGAATGCCCCAGACTGATTAAAAGTCAAGTAGGGATTTTGTTTACACAGATGGATTGGGTGATCTGTGAACAGTGAGGCTGTTAGTGAGAAGGCAGTACAGCATAATGAAAATTGGAGCATAAGCTAATCATAGATTCATATCTCAATTCAACCAATTATATGATGTGATCTTACTATATGTTAGAGATCCTCAGTTAACTTATACAATCCCCCATATAATGGGGGACTGTTGGGGATTAAATAAAATATGTGATGGGTGAGAAAGTGTTAACATAGCAGGTCTGATTGTTTAGTCCTTGTATGTCTTCAAGGGAACCTGGAACCATGATTGAGCACTTGCCAACCTCTGGGAATGTGGCATACTAACTTGTCAGGATTGCTTTGCACAAGCATCAGAATTGATGATGTACATCTGATTTCATTATTGGGGTTCTGAGTTTCAGTTGCCATGGCTGGTCATGTAGCATGATATACCTATGTGACCACTTCTCAATAAAAGCCTCAGACCCAGAGACTCAAATAGACCTTCCAGGGCAGAGACATTCTGCACATACCCTTCTAGTTTGTTGCTAGAGAGAAAGAATGTCATGGGTGACCCCAGATGGGAAAGTACTCAAAAGCATCTGCCTGAGCTCTGTAGATTCCTCATGATTCATACATATTTTCCTGTTGCTCTTGATCTGTCTATTTTTGCTCTAATAAACCTTAGCCATGAGTATAACCTGCTATTGAGTCTTGTAAGTCCTTTCTGTGAATCAGAAAACTTGATTGCAGCCTTCAGATCCACAAACATAAAATTACTAGTATAATGCCTGACAAATAGTACACATCCAATACAAGTTAACTACTTGCATTTAACTTATGCCTGCTAGCTGTTATAGGGGACTAACTTTACTGTACTAGAATATAGGCTGGGATTATAGAATTTTGCCTGTTTTTCTCAACTATGCCCTTGGAAGAAGACAAGAATAACATCTTTTCAGTGGGGAAGTTAGAGGATATAACTCCAAGATTCTCCCCTGTCCATCCACCCCTGCCCACTCAGAGTGAGGAGGTACCATGTAGGGAAAATGGGTAGACATCAGACCTCTAATTGGGACCTTTTGAGAATGCACAGCAGGAAAAACTCTTTTACCATTTTGAAGGGTAACAAAAATAATTAAAAGTCTTGTTGAGAGTTATAGACTGGAACATTTAGACTGGTATCATGGAGCCTCAGGTGTGTGCACTGGAAGCTGAAGCCTCATTTTAGATAGCAGTCACAGGAGGCAGTGGTGTTACATATAGCTATCAGGAGTTTCCCTAACTCAACCAGAACCAAGCACACAGAGCCATTTTTGCCAAGCACTGAGCACTATAGAAAGACAATCTTAAACTGTGAGGACGGTGCCCTGGCCGGTTTGGCTCAGAGGTTAGAGCGTCGGCCCGCGGACGAGAGAGTCCCGGGTTCGGTTCCCGCTAAGGGCACGTACCTCGTTTGCAGTTTGTCCCCGGCCCGGTTGGGGTCGTGTGGGTGGCAACCACTTGATGTGTCTCTCTCTCATCGATGTTCCTCTCTCTCTCTTCCTCCCTCTCTCCCTCCCGCTCTATCTGAAGATAGATGCAAAAATGTCCTCGGGTGAGCATAAAACAAAACAAAACTGTGAGGACTGTATATAAACATTAAAAAATAAACTTAGTTGAGTTGGAACTTTGAGGGCAAATCCAAGGGAAGGAGGAGTCCAGGGTACCTATTTTGCAATTTCTTTCTAGATTTGTGTATGTGTGTATGTTTGTGGTTCCCATCCAAGTGACAAGATCTAAATAAGATACATCAAGAGTCTTCTGCCTCTAAAATGCAATAATAATTACAATGAAGTCATTTGTTATGCCAGGCATTTAATTAATATTTTTCAAATAAATTGCCTCCCAGATGGACAGGACTAATCTCAATAGTGATGGCGAGGTGGATTTCCCCTTTTTATAGTATATCTTTAAGAATGGCGAGCATAAAATAGTTGGTATAAATTTGCTTCTTCACAGGTGTTTTTTTAATTAAGCCCTTAATAACTTGGGGTGCTATTAAGAATGACTTCATCAAGGTTTATGTTGCAAAAAATGGTTATTTCCCTCTCATTCTCATCATCACTGTCATATGTCATCATATCACTGTCACTCACATTGCCATAGAATGCATTGTCTCTAGAATCTACCTTATGAAAGGACTTAGAAAAAGGCTTCACTTCAGGTGGAAAAGATGGGTTTTGAGCTTTTGTATTCTTGACCTCAGAAATACCATTGACCAAAGACTCAGAAGTAGTTCTGCAAACAAGGCAATTTTCTTTATAGTATGGACAAGAGTTGACTAATGGAGACATAGATAACATATCTGCCCTACCAGTACTAACTGATCTTTTTAGATTACGATATCCGGGGGACTTGGTAAATTGCTGTAAACTGGATGAATTTGGTAGCAAGATTTTATTTTGTGGACAGGTTGGATAAGGTGGTTCAGCTGGCCCAAGTGGGTATTGTAGACTGGCTGGTGAAGGTGGCCTTACTGCCCTATTTGGATTGAATGAACAATCTTGACTGCCTAGCTTATGGTCATAAGATAGTTTATGTGACTTATCTAGACTGTGTTTTCTATAAGACTTTCCCAGGTGAAATGACCTGGATACTCTTTTTGAGCTTGATGGATTGATGAACTTTTCTGTACTAGTTGGTATAGAGGACTTTTCTGAACTCAAGGACCTGATTACGTTTTCTGAACTGGATGATATGGATGACTTTTCTGGACTTGAAGACTCAGATAACTTGTCTATACCAGATAGCATGGGTTGTTTTTCTGAAATGCATAGATTGGCTGTCTTGTATTTACTGAATGATATTTTGGATGACCTGGATGACTTAGCAGCTACACATTTCTTGACCCTGAAAATATAGAAAATTTGTAGTATGACAATGACAACAAAAGAGCATTATTGCTATCACCAGAAAACATAGGTTATTGTCAGTTTAGACTTTTGGTAATTTTTTTTCTCTAGTAGGAAAATTAAACACTGTAAGAATTGGGGTGTGGTGAAAGTCATGACTCAGGTTACAGATAAGAACTTGTTGAATTCATGCTGTTTCTTTTTTCAGAGTATTTTACTGTTTCAACCACATTAGATAACTATATAGTCTACATATGGAATAATACAAAATTGTTTTAAATCTACTATTGAGAAAGAATTTCATTTATTCCAGAAATTAAACTTTTTATAAAAAAGTCACAAGTTGATACAGAACTGATATACAAATGTCATAGCTTGTGACAATAAAAAATAAACTCTTTAGACGAAAGTCTTGGTTTCCTGTTATATTTATCTATTCATGCATATTTATATTCACAACATTCCTCTAAAACTAAAGGAAGAAAGCATTCGTATACTCTAGTCATCAATTCTTGGATTGGGAAATATTTAGGGAATCACTATATTAGGGCCAGCCTGATCCTCCTATATGAAAGGCAAGGATTGAGATAATGAGAACAGTGAATAATTTTTCATGTCAGTATATCTTAAAATGGTAGATTATCCAAAATGTTTCATTGTCTTTGGAATGCAGGCCCAATTCCCCCTCTCTCTCCTTTTTCATTCTCCCTGTCTTTTTCAGATAGTCATGCCCTATTTTCCTAGACTCAATTTATAATGAAATTAATAGCCTGGAGCTCAGCTGAATCCTGAAGAGGAGGTAGCTTTGACTAAAGTTGATAATGTACTTGAGAATATTTAAGAACTGATATCATTTAAGTGTAAGTATCCACCCACAAGATGTTGGTAGCTCTTTAGAAGTCTAAAATTAACATTAAGTAACCACCACAACAATGAAACCTCCACTATATGTACACACACACACACACACACACACACACACACCTTGCATTCTTAATTCAAGGTGTAAAACTTACGTTTTTGCTTTGGGAACATCTTTGTTCAAACAATTATAATGGAGGCAACAAAAAGAGGTACAGATAAAAGCTGTGCTCATAATACCAACTACTATAATGAATAGACGTCTTCTGTAATTGTCCATTTTGGCCTGCATTGATTCAAAGTGCTTAGCTCCTGTCAAAGAAATCATATCACCAGAAAATGTTAGGTAACCAAATTTTCTTCCATTTTGATAGTGGTTTGTCACTATAGATCAAAATCAAATCTCTTCATCAATGATTTTTTAAAGCATAAATGTTCCACTGTCATTTCTTCCCTATATCATATCCCCAGCCACAGTTTAGAAGCCAAATCTGGGAGACATCTCTGGCTAATCAGTATAATTACCTGGGTTACTCCTGCATCATGGCTTTATCACCCCATTGCTTAAGGTTTTGAGTGTGTGTACATGCCTTGCATGTGTGAATGCACTTGAGTGTTAATGTGTGTGTTTCTATGGTGGGAAAGAGGATGGCACAAATAAAACCCTTGTTGAAATCTACTATATGTTAGATACCATGCCAGATTAATTCACATAGTATTATCTAGTTTTGTTGGTGGAGTGAGTGGAGAAGGGGAGTGAAGGGAGACAATATGTCTGTATTCTTTATGCTTCTATTTTGCTTGGATATTTCACACAGAATAAAAACTCTCGAATGTTGTCCTAGAAATTCTTTTAAAAAATATGTTTTTAATGATTTCAGAGAGAGAGATAGAAACATCTATTGGCTGCCTCCTGTATACCCCCTACTGGGGATTAAGCCCACAAACGAGGCAGGTGCTCTGACTGGGAATCGAACCAACAACCTCCTGGTGCATAGGGTGTCACTCAACCAACTGAGCCATACTGGCCGGCTGTCCTAGGAATTCTTAAAGACCTACTAATGCTAACATTCTAGAAACAGCAGATTTCTTAAACACAGCTAGCTTGTCCAATTAGGTGCTTGAATGCATAATATAATCATAATTTCTAGGTTTTAAGGTTAGGTTCATACCTGTAGGAGACGATCCATCACTTTGGTTTGTATTTAAACAACTATCTGTCCAAATGGACAAAAGTAGGACATAAATAAAAAAGTTCATGTCCAGGGCTTTGTTCAAATGTTTCTTCTACCAAGGAAACTACTGTATTTAATATGGTTCAGCCTGTTCTAGGGGTTTATGACATCATTATCATTTTGTGTCATGGTCTGACAACATAATCTCACCATGGGGAAGCATGAGCTTCTTTGTAGGTCAAGTTAAGTGCATTTAATTTTATTCTAAGAAAAATAGGGTACCAGTAAAGAGTTTGTGGCTAGAGAGTGACATAATAAGATGTGCATTTTAGAAAAATCACTCTGGCTGTTGTATAAGGAAGAGATTTAAGGGGCACAAGTGGAAGAAAGTAGCTTGTTACACTGGTCCAGATGATAGAAGATGCTAGTTTGAAGCAGATTGGTGATGGTAAGGATGGAGAAAAGTCAACAAATTTGAGAAATATTTTGATAATGGGTAGAACTAGATGAGGAGTAGGCTATGGGGCATGAGGGGAAGAGAGGTAGCAATTCACTCATTCATTCAACAAAAAAAGTATTGAGTGTCTATTATGTGACAGGAAGCTTTGCACTAGGAACTGAGCATTAAAATACACATAGTTTCTGCCTTCCAGGAGTTTGAAATCTAGTGCGAGAGACAGACATGTAAATCAATAATCACCAAGGAATGTGGGTGTGTAATATCATGCAGGCAGTGATGTCACAGGGAACAGTGCCACAGGAGCACACAAAAGGAGTATGTATTCAGAGTTGAGGCTCCTGTAGGAGATGACCCTTGAACTGGGGTGGGATTTCTATTTCTATTTTTTTTTAAATTCTCTATATTATTGAAAGTATTACAGATGTCCTTCCATTTTCCCTCCATTGATATTGTCCTCACTGCTCTTGCCCTACTGCCTTCATTGCACTAGTGTCTATGTCCCTTGGTTATGCATATATGCATATAAGTTCTTTGGTTTATCTCTACCCCGTCACACACCCCTTCCTTCTAAGGTTTGTCAGGCTGTACCCTACTTCCATGTCTCTGGATCTATTTTCTTTGTCATCTTAAAATGTTCATTATATTCCACAAATACATGAGATCATGTGGTGCTTGTCTTTCTCTCACTGGCTTATTTCACTCAGCATAACACTCTCCAGGTCCCTCCATGTTGTGTCAAAGGGTAAGACATTTTTCATTCTTAGAGCTCCATAGACTTCCATTGTGTAAATGTACCACAGCTTTTTATCCACCCATCTACTAAAGGACAATTAGGCTGTTTCCAGATCTTAGCTATTGTAAATAGCGCTGCTACGAACATAGGAGTGCATAAATTCTTTGTGATCGGTGTTTCAAGCTTCTTAGGATATATCCTAGAAGTGAGATCACTGGGTCAAATGGCAGTTCCATTTTTATTTTTTGAGGAAATACCATATTGTTATCCATAGTGGTTGCACCAGTCTGCATTCCCACCAGCAGTGTACTATAGTCCCCTTTTCTCCACATCTTTGCCAGCACTAGTTGTTAGATGATTTGTTGATGGTAGCCATTTTAGTATGTATGGGGTGATAATTCATAGATGTTTTAATTAGCATCTCTCATCATCAGATCAGTGATGTTGACCATTTTTTAATCTGTCTCTTGGTCATTTGTATGTCCTCTTTGGAGAAGTGTCTATTCAGGTCCTCTGCCCATTTATTTTTATTATTTATTTTAATTTAATTTTATTATTTAATTTAATTTAATTTTTTAAGTCCTCACCCGAGGATATTTTTCTGCTTATCTTTGACAGAGTGTGGGGGATGAAGGGAGGGGAAAAAAAGAGGGAGAGAGGGAGAGAGAGAAAGACAGAGGAACATCTATGTGAGAGAGATACATTGATTGGTTGCCTCCCGCATGACCCCAACCATGGTCGGGGACTGAACCGCAACTGAGGTATGTGCCCTTGACCGGAAACGAACCCATGACCCTTTGGTCCATGGGCCGACGCTCCAACCACTGAGCCAAACTGACCAGGGCCCTCTGTCCATTTTTAACTGGATTGTTTGTTTTCCATTTGTTCTTATTAATTAATTAATTAATTTTATTAATTTATTTTTGTTACAGATGTTTCTACTTTTTTCCCCATTGACATCCTACTCCCCATCCACCCCACCCCATCCCCAGCTTTGTTGTCCATGTCCATCAGTTATGTGTACATGCATATATGTTCTGTGGTTGATGTCTTCCCTCCCCTCCCAACCTCTCTTCTGAGGGTTGTCAGTCTGTACCCTAGTTCCATATTTCTGGATCTACCATGTTCCTCTGACTATGTTCATTATATTCCACAAATAACTGAGATCATGTGATATTTGTCTTTCTCTGCTTGGCTTGTTTCGCTTAGCATAATACTCTCCAGGTGCCTCCATGTCGCCTCAAAGGACAAGAGATCTTTCTTTCTTACAGCTGCATAGTACTCCATTGTGTATATGTACCACAGCTTTTTTATCCATTCGTCTACTGATGGACACTTGGGCTGTTTCCAGATCTTAGCTATTGTAAATAGCGCTGCTATGAACATGGGGGTACATATATTCTTTCTGACTGGTGTTTCAGGATTCTTAAGGGTATATTCCTAGAAGTGGGATCACTGGGTCAAATGTCAATTCAATTTTTAATTTTTTGAGGTAGCAGCATAGTGTTTTCCATAGTGGCTGCACCAGTCTGCATTCCCACCAGCAGTGTACTAGAGTCCCCTTTTCTCCACACCTTCACCAACACTTGTTGTTTGATGATTTGTTGATGGCAGCCATTCTGACAGGTGTGAGGTGATACCTCATTGTTGTTTTAACTTGCATATCTCTGATGATTAGTGATGTTGAGCATTTCTTCATATGTCTCTTAGCCATTTGTATGTCCTGTTTGGAGAGGTGTCTATTTAGTTCCTCTGCCCATTTTTTAATTGGGTTCTTTGTCTTCCTTTTGTTGAGGTGTATGAGCACTCTATATATTTTGGAGATGCACCCCTTATCTGATGTATCATTGTCAATTATGATCTCCCATACAGTGGGTTCCCTATCCGTTTGGATGGTTGTTTCTTTTGCTGTGCAGAAGCTTTTGAGTTTGATGTAGTCCCATGTGTTCATTTTTTCCTTTGTTTCTGTTGCCTTACGTGATGTATCAGGGAAAATTCTGCTGCATATGATGTCCGAAATTTTGTTGCCTACATTTTCTTCTAGGATTTTTATGGATTCACGAGTTACATTTAAGTCTTTTATCCATTTTGAGTTTATTCTTGTGTATGGTGTAAGTTGATAGTCTAGTTTCATTTATTTGCATGTAGCTGTCCAATTTTCCTAACACCATTTATTAAAGAGGGTGTCTTTACTCCATGGTATGCTCTTGCCACCTTTGTCAAATATTAATTGAGCATAATGTCTTGGGTCAATTTCTGGATTCTCTGTTCTGTTCCACTGGTCTATATGCCTGTTCTTGTGCCAGTACCAGGCTGTTTTGATTACAGTAGCTTTATAGTATAACCTGATATCCAGTATTGTGATCCCACCTAGTTTGTTCTTCTTTTTCAAGATTGCTGTGGCTATTCAGGGTCTTTTTTTTGGTTCCATATGAACATTTGAAGTATTTGTTCTACTTCTGTGAAATATGTTGTTGGTATTTTGATGGGGATTGCATTGAATCTATATATCGCTTTGGGTAATATGGACATTTCAATGATGTTAATTCTTCCAATTCATGAACAAGGTATGTGCTTCCACTTTTTAAAATCTTCCTCTATTTATTTTTTCAATGTCCTATAATTTTCTGCAAATAGGTCCTTGACTTCTTTGGTTAAGTTTATTCTTAGGTATCTTAATTTTTTCACCACCATGGTAAATGGGATTTTTTTGTTGTTTCTCTTTCTGTGAGTTCATCATTGTTGTATAAGAATGCTGTCAATTTCTTGACGTTAATTTTGTATCCTGCTACGTTGCCAAATTCATTTATTAAGTCTAGTAGATTTTTGATGGAGTCTTTAGCGTTTTCTATGTATAATATCATGTCATCTGCAAATAATGATAGTTTCACTTCCTCCTTTCCAGTTTGGATCCCTTTTATTTTTTCTTCATGTCTGATTGCTGTGGCTAAGACTTACAGTACTATGTTAAATAAGAGTGGTGAGAGTGGGCATCCTTGTCTTGTTCCTGTTCTTAAGGGAAATGCTTTTAGTTTTTGTCCATTGAGTATGATGTTGGCTGTAGGTCTTTCATATATGGCCTTTATAATGTTGAGATATGATCCCTCTATTCCCAAATTGCTGAGCGTTTTTATCAGAAATGGGTGCTGGATTTTGTCGAATGCTTTTTCAGCATCTATTGATATGATCATATGGTTTTTATCTTTCATTTTGTTTATGTGGTGTATCACATTTATTGATTTTTGAATATTGTACCAGCCTTGCATCCCTGGGATGAATCCCACTTGGTCATGGTGAATAAATTTTTTGATGTATTGCTGGATGTGATTTGCTAGTATTTTGTTTAGGATTTTGGCATCTATGTTCATCAGGGATATTGGCCTGTAGTTTTCTTTCTTTGTAGTGTCTTTTTCTGGTTTTGGAATTAGAATTATGCTGGCCTCATAAAACAAGTTTGGAAGTCTTCCTTCTTCTTGAATTTTTTGAAATAGCTTGAGGATAATGGGTGTTATTTTTTCTTTGAAGGTTCGGTAAAACTCCCCTGTGAAGGTGTCCGGGCCTGGGCTTTTGTTTGCTGGGAGAGTCTTGATTACATCCTCAATTTCCTTAGATGTTATTGGTCTGTTCAAGTTTTTTGTCTCTTCTCGTTCCAGTTTTGGGAGACTATGTGTTTCTACAAATTTGCCCATTTCGCTTAGATTGTTGAATTTGTTGCCATATAACTGTTCATAGTATTTGTTAACTATCCTTTGTACTTCTGTGGTGTCAGTTGTTACTTCTCCCCTTTCATTTCTGATTTTATGTATTTGGGTTCTCTCTCTTTGTTTCTTGGTGAGTCTAGCTAAGGGTCCATCAATCTGGTTTATCTTTTCAAAAAACCAGCTCTTTGTTTCATTGATCCTTTGAGTTGTTTTTTTTGGTCTTTATGTCATTTATTTCTGCTCTGATCTTTACTATTTCCTTCCTTCTACTTGCTCTGTGTTTTTTTTTTGTTGTTGTTTGTTTGTTTGTTTGCTTTGTCTTTCTTTAAGTTGTGAGGTTAGATAGTCAATTAGAAATGTTTCTTGTTTCTTGAGTTAGGCCTGTAGTGCTATGAACTTCCCTCTCAGAACTGCTCTCACTGCTTCCCATCGATTTTGTGTTGTGTGTTCATTTTCATTGGTTTTCAGGAAGTTTTTAGTTTCTTCCTTAATCTTCTTGATAACCCATTCATTGTTTAATAACATGCTATTCAGCCTCCATGTGTTCAAATGTCTTTGCATTTTCTTGTTACAATTGATTTTTAGTTTCATACCATTGTGATCTGAGAAGATGCTTGATATGATTTCAATCTTCTTGAACTTGTAGAGACTTACTTTGTGTTGTAACATGTGGTCTATCTTTGAAAATGTCCCATGTGCACTTGAGAAGAATGTGAATTCTGCAGTTTGGGGTGTAATTCTCTTTAGATATCTGTTAAATCCTTTCGATCTAGTGCATCATTTAGAGTCTGTGTTTCCTTGTTAATTTTTTGTCTGGAGGATCTATCCAGTGATGTCAGCGGGGTGTTGAAGTCTCCTGCTATGATTGTATTGCTGTCAATTTCTCCTTTGAAGTCTGTCAGAAGATTTTAAATATATTTTGTTGCTCCTATATTGGGTGCATATATGTTTACCAAGGTTATATCTTCCTGTTGGATAGATCCTCTCAATATTATGTAGTGGCCTTCTTTGTCTCTAGTTAATGCCTTCATTTTGAAATCTATTTTATCAGATATGAGTATTGCTGCCCCAATTGTCATTTCCTTTCCGTTTGCTTGGAAGATTTTTTTCCATCCCTTCACTTTCAACCTTTGTGAATCTTTTGTTGTGAGGTGGGTCTCTTTTAAACAACATATATATGAGTCATGCTTTCTTCTCCAATCAGCTACTCTGTGTCTTTTGATTGGGGCATTCAATCCATTTACATTTAAGGTGATTATTGGTATGTATTATTTATTGTCATTTTTATTTATTGTGGTTATATTTTTCTTTCTATTTGTTCTATTAATTACAGCCGTCCTTTTACCATTTCTTGTAGTGCTGGTTTGGTGCTAATGAATTCCCTTAGCCTTTTTTTTTTTCTCGTCTGGGAAGCTCTTTATTTGACCTTCTAATTTGAATGATAGCCTTGCTGGATAGGGTAGTCTTGGATTCAGATCCTTGTTTTTCATGACCTTGATTACTTCATGGCATTCTCTTCTGGCCTGTAGTGTTTCTGTTGAGATGTCAGTTGATAGCCTTATGGAGATTCCTTTGTAGGTAACCTGTTGCTTATCTCTTGCTGCCTTTAGGATACTCTCTTTGTCTTTAATTTTTGGTATTTTAATGATTATGTATCTTGATGTGAGCCAGTTTCAGTTCTTCTTACTTGGGGCTCTCTGTGCTTCTTAAACTTGAATGCCATCTTCCTTCACCAAATTAGGGAAGTTTTCTGTGACTATTTCTTCAAATATATTCTCTAACCCTTGCTGATTTTCTTTTTCTTTTGGAAATCCTATGATGTGAATGTTGTTATGTTTCCAGTTGTCTCACAGTTCTATTAAGTTGCTTTACTGTTCTTTCCTTTTGGTTTATTGATTGAATGATTTTTTCTACCTTGTCTTCTGATTCACTGATCCGGTCCTCAGCTTCCTCTACTCTGCTTGTTATTTCTTCCAATGTGTTCTTTATTTCTGCTATGTCATTCTTCATTTCCACTTGGTTGGTTTTCAATGTTTTTATATCTGTACTCATGGTGTTAAGCTCCTTAGTCATGCTGTTGAGCTTTCTCAAGATCATGGCTCTGAACTCTACCTCTGATAACTGGCTTAACTGCATTTCATTGATCTCATCTTCAGTAGAGTTCTCTTGTTCTTTCATTTGGGATTTGTTTCTTTGTTTCACCATTTTTGCTATCTAATTGGGTTTTGGAGCCTGCCCGATTTTCCCTGTGGGTGTTGGTGTTCTTCTGTTTGTGGCTTCCTCCACTGGGTTTGGATGAGAATGGGAGAACCCATGTTAAACGCCACTGTCAAGTCTTACTTTCCTGGGTAGATTTGTAAGCCCAGGAAAGGTTCATTTATCTCATAGGTTTTTGCCTGGAGTCTATTAGTCTCAGTTACTTGATGATCCTTGGGTTGTAGCCTTCAAATGAAAGAAAAACTCCCTCAGGTGTTCAGCATTAAAGGATTTCTAAAGAGAGGGGCAGATGCTGGTTGTTAATGAGCCTCAATTTGCATTTCTCTGGCCCAGGTGGGTGGGGTTAAATATCCGTGGGTGGAGCTGCTGCTTCTCCCCAGAGCTCTGGGAAGGGGTTCCCCAAGCAAGATGGCCACCGTCCTGAGTCACCGTGACTCAGCAAAAACTCTGAGTGCCCTCTAAATCCTGAGTTTCTCCACACAGTTCCAGGCCAGTCCACCCTCCCTCTGTTGGTGCACAAGGTGAGTAGCTGTAGCTAATTTAGTGCTCTGTCCCAGCCCTCTGCACTGTGGAGCCAGCTTGTGATTTTAACCCCGAGGGAGCTGCTCACAGCCAAAACAACTGCTGTCTGTGGGCTCCCAGCTCACCCTCTTGGGCCTCCGCAGACCTACCAGGTTTGATTCAGTGTTTTTTTTTTCCTGTCCCTGGTTATATGGGTCCTCTCCAGCTGCCTTTGTGTTGCTTTTTCCTGATGATTTGTTTTTATTTTAGTTGTAATTCCAGTTTGGTCTTGGGAGATGGTCTGTGTAGCTTCCATTCACTCTGCTGCCATTTTGGAATCCAGGAAGTTTTTTATTTTTAATTTCTCTTTCTGAGTGCTTATTATTGGTGTATAAAAATGCCATTGACTTATAAATGTTAATTTTGTAACCTGCTACTTTGCCAAATTTACTTATTAACTAGTAGTTTTTTGGTGGAGTCTTTAGGATTTTCTATGTTTAATATAATGTTTTCTGTGAATAATGATAGTTTCAATTACTCCTTTCCAAGTTGCATGCCTTTTATTTTTTCTTGTTGTCTGAATGCTGTGGTTAAGAATTCCAGTACTATGTTGAATAAGAATGGTGAAAGCAAACATTCCTGTCTTGTTCCTGTTCTTAAGAGAAAGGCCTTTAATTTTTGCCCATTGAGTATGATGTTGGCTGTTGGTTTTTCATATATGGCCTTTAATCTGCTGAGATGTAACCTTTCTGTTCCCACGTTGCTGAGAATGTTTATCAGAAATGGGTGCTGGATTTTGTCAAATGGATTTTCAGCATCTGTTGATATGATCATATGATTTTTATCTTTCATTTTGTTTATGTAGTGTATCACATTTATTGATTTGCAAATATTGTACCAGCCTTGCATCCCAGGGATAGATCCATTTGGTCATGGTGAAAAAAAAATGTTGATATACTGCTGTATCTGATTTGCTAATATTTTTTTGAGTATTTTGGCATCTATGTTCATCAAGGATATAGACCTGTAATTTTCTTTCTTTGTAGTGTCTTTATCTGGTTTTGGAATTAGAATTATGCTGGCCTCATAAAAAGAACATGAAAGTCTTTCTTTCTCTTGAATTTTTTGAATCATTTGAGGAGAGTATGTGTTAGTTCTTCTTTGAATGTTTGGTAAAACTGCCCTGTGAAACGCTCCAGACCAGGGCTTTTGTTTTCTGGGAGTTTATTGATGACTTTCAATTTCCTTGGTTGTTATTAGACTGTTCAGGTTTTCTGACTCTTCCCAGTTGAGTTTTAGAACCTTATATGATTCTAGGAATTTGTCCATTTCACTTAGGTTGTAAAATTTGTTGGCATGTTATTTTCTTACAATCCTTTGTATTTCTGTGGTATTAGTTGTTATATCTCTTCTTTTGTTTCTGCATTTCTGATTTTGTTTATTTGGGTCCTCTCTTTTTGTTTTTTGGTGGGTCTGGTTAAAGGTTGATCAATCTTATTTATCTTTTCAAGGAACCAGCTCTTGGTTTCATTGATCGTTTGTATTGATTTTTTTGGTCTCTGTGTCATTTATTTCCACTCTGATCTTTATTATTTCCTTCTTTCTACTAACTATATATATATATATTTTGTTGTTGTTCTCTTTCTAATTCTTTAAGTAGTAAAGTTAGATAGTTTATTAAAATTTTTTCTTGTTTCTTGAAGTAGCCCTGCAATGCTATGAACTTCCCTCTCAAGACTGCTTTTACTGTGCCCCATATGTTTTGTGTTGTATGTTCATTTTCACCTGTTTCCAGCAAGTTATTGATTTCTTCTTTGATTTCCTTGATAACCCATTCATTATTTAATAACATGCTATTTAGGCTCCATGTGTTTGAATGATTTTGAGTGTTTTTATTGTAATTAATTTCTAGTTTCATGCCATTGTGATCTGAGAAGATGCTTGATATGATTTCAATGTTTTTGAACTTGTAAAAACTTAATTTGTGTCCTAACATGTGGTCTTTCTTTGAGAATGTCCTGTTTTCACTTGAGAAGAAAGTATGTTCTGAAGCTTTGTGGTTGAATGTTCTGTAAATATCAATTAAATACATCTGATCTAGTGTGTCATTTAGAGTTACTCTTTCCTTGTTGATTTTTTTGTCTAGAAGATCTATCCAGTGATGTTAGTAGGGTATTAAAGTCTCCTACTATGATTGTATTGGTGTCAATCTTTCTCTTAACATCCTCCAGCAGTTTTAAAATATATTTTAGTGCTCTTATATTGAGTGCATATATGTTTACCAGGGTTGTATCCTCTTGTTGTATCAATCCTTTTAATATTATGTAGTGTTATTCTTTGTCTCTTGTAATGGGCCTTCATTTTGAAGTCTATTTTTTATCAAATATGAATTTTGCCCATCTGGTGTGGCTCACTGGTTGATCATTGACCCATGCACCAAGAGGTCACCAGTTCGATTCCTGGTCAGGGCACATGCCCAGGGTGTGGGCCAAATCCCCAGTGGGGGGCATGCAGGAGGCAGCCAATCAATGTTCTCTCCCATCAATATTTCTATCTCTCTCTCCCTCTCCCTTCCTTTCTCTCTAAAATCAATAAAGAAAAAAATATTTTAAAAAATGAGTATTGCTACCCCAGCTTTTTTGTTCCTTTCCACCAACATGGAAAATATTTTTCTATCCCTTCAGTTTCATCCTGTATGAGTCTTTTGTTCTGAAGTGGGTCTGTTGTAGACAGTATATATATGGGTCATGTTTTCTTATCCATTCTGCTACCCTATGTCTTTTTATTCATAGTGTCTACCTCTTTTTTCATGCTGATGTAGTTCCCACTGAGTTCTTTATAGTTTTCATTAAGTTGCTTGTAATTCTTACTAAGTTGTTTGAGCACCCTTCTTACCCTTACTGTGAATTCTTTATCTGAGAAACTACTTTCCTCCGTTTCATTTATTTCCTTTTCTGATGATTCTTCCTTTTCTTTCATATGGAGGTTGTTTCTTTGTCTCAGCATTTATGCGGTCTCGTATTTCGGGGCACACTGGGTCACATTGGCGGGTTGGTGTGTTCAGGAGCGACGGGTAGTGCTGGGGCTGGATCTCGGATCCAGTCTGGTCATTTTGAGGTGCTGGTGACTCTCAGCAGTGGATGCAGTGACAGGGCAGGTGGCTCCTGGCTGCTGCAATATCCATGGGGTCAGCTGGTGCTAGGCACACTCATGGCCATGGGGCACTGGGCCCTAGATGTTCCCTGCTGCCTACTCTTAAGTAGGACCCAGGGGATCTTCCAAAATTTCAGGGCCTTCCAGCCTCCAATGGCAAGACCAGTGCACAACGGTAGCTGTCTGCTCCCCTGTCCACAGCACCGGAGCCATCTATCCTAATTTTCCACACTGCTGTGTGGATGCTCATCCACACTAACATCCACTCACACTCTCTTGCACTTACTCAACCTCTCACAAACTCACCCTTCCTCCAGTCTTGCCTGCTGCCATCTTGATCTTGAGGTGGGGTTTTTAATTCATTGTTTAATGAGAGTAGGAATTTTCTGAACCCCAAAAGGAAGGAAAGAACATTGCATTGCAGATAGATAAAATAAATATTTATAAAACATGTTTGAAGAAACTTCATTTCCATATGGCCATAATAAATAAGGTTGGCAGGGGATAGCTGGAAATAAAGCTGGAGTGGATAAGCAGAGTAACCCTTATAAAGGATTGTGTGATAAAGGCCTTTTTAAAAGCTTTTTGTCCTCATCTCTAAAATGAATAAAAAAGAGATGAAAGAACATTGGAATAGGACAAAATTAAATTGTTTTTGGAAAATAAAACTCAATTTTACACTGCAACTGTAAGTAATATTGCTCCCCAAATACTTTTAACACTATAAAAATCAGAAAATGTTATTTTTGCACAATGTTATATATCAATTATATGTCAATAAAGCTAGGGGAAAAACCCTAAAACAGGAAAATGTTTTTTTACTCCTTTTTGAATAAAATCTTAATTTGAGTATGCTTATAAAGTGAAATAATGTATCTGTCAACTCTTTTTGAAATCAGTGTTGTTGTTTTTGTAAATGATGGAAAATATCTTTAAACAAATATTTCAGAAATAGCTTTAAAATTAATTTGAATATTAACTTCAGATTCACAATGGATTCAGGAACACTACTCTTTCGCTTTAACATAGAAGTATATGATTTTATTTGTAGGTTCACATGAATGGCATGTTAGAATTCATTTCACTCAAATTCTGGGGTAGAATTTTGATTAAAATTATACATAATGTACTTTAAAATCCCATTTCTTACTTCAGACGTTGTTATTGTTTTTATTGTTGCCAGACTAGGCTGAGGTCCAATGAAGCACTTATCTCTGGCACAAAATTTAAGTGGTGCCCAAACACTTAAATAATATTTTAATGTAATATTTAAATATAAAAATTAATGCAGAAAAATCCATGATGTAAATAATACCAAACATTTTAAATAAAGATAGACTCTGACCCTGCACTTACACTTGCCCCATAATCCCGAGTTTGCATCTTCAGCCTGCTGGCCCATCCTTATCCTTGTCCACTTTATTTATTTTATTTATTTATTTTTTATTTTTATTTATTTATTTATTTATTTTATTAATTTACTTATGTTACAGATGATTCTCCTTTTTTCCCCCATTGACACCACCCTCCACCACCCTCCCTGTCCCGTCCCCGTTTTGTTGTCCATGTCCATTGGTTATGAGTACATGCGTACAAGTTCTGTGTTCATTGCTCCCCTCCCCCGCCCCCTCTTCTGGCAGATGTCAGCCTGTACCCAACTTCCACGTCCCCGGGACTACCCTGCTCCTCACACTGTTATGTTCATTATACTCCAGAAATAAGTGAGATCATATGATGTTTGTCTTTCTCTGCTTGGCTTGTTTCACTTAGGATAATAGTTTCCAGGTCCTCCCATGTCGACGCAAAGGATAAGAGATCGTTCTTTCTTAAAGCTGCATAGTACTCCATTGTGTATATGTACCACAGCTTTTTTATCCATTCGTCTACTGATGGACATTTGGGCTGTTTCCAGATCTTAGCTATTGTAAATAGCGCTGCTACGAACATGGGGGTACATGTATTCTTTCTGATTGGTGTTTCAGGCTTCTTAGGGTATATTCCTAGGAGTGGGATCACTGGGTCAAATGGTAATTCAATTTTTAATTTTTTGAGGTAACACCATAGTGTTTTCCATAGTGGCTGCACCAGTCTGCACTCCCACCAGCAGTGTACTAGAGTCCCCTTTTCTCCACACCCTCGCCAACACTTGTTGTTTGATGCTTTGTTGATGGCGGCTATTCTGACAGGTGTGAGGTGATACCTCATTGTTGTTTTAATTTGCATCTCTCTGATGATTAGTGAAGTTGAGCATTTCTTCATATGTCTCTTGGCCGTTTGTATGTCCTGTTTGGAGAGGTATCTATTTAGTTCCTCTGCCCATTTTTTAATTGGGTTCTTTGTCTTCCTTTTGTTGAGATGTATGAGCACTCTATATATTTTGGAAATTAGTCCCTTATCTGATATATCATAGGCAATTATGCTCTCCCATACAGTAGGTTGCCTTTCCACTTTGATGGTTGTTTCTTTTGCTGTGCAGAAGCTTTTGAGTTTGATGTAGTCCCATGTGTTCATTTTTTCCTTTGTTTCTGTTGCCTTAGGTGATATATCAGTGAAAATTTTGCTGCGTATGATGTCTGAAATTTTGTTGCCTACATTTTCTTCTAGGATTCTTATGGAGTCATGAGTCACATTTAAGTCTTTTATCCATTTTGAGTTTATTCTTGTGTATGGTGTAAGTTGATGATCTAGTTTCATTTTTTTGCATGTAGCTGTCCAATTTTCCCAACACCATTTATTGAAGAGGCTGTCTTTGCTCCATTGTATGCTCTTACCACCTTTGTCAAATATTAATTGAGCATAATGTCTTGGGTCAATTTCCGGATTCTCTGTTCTGTTCCACTGGTCTATGTGCCTGTTCTTGTGCCAGTACCAGGCTGTTTTGATTACAGTAGCTTTGTAGTATAACCTGATGTCCGGTATTGTGATCCCACCTACTTTGTCCTTCTTTTTCAAGATTGCTGTAGCTATTCGGGGTCTTTTTTGGTTCCATATGAACTTCTGAAGTATTTGTTCTAGTTCTGTGAAATATGTCGTTGGTATTTTGATGGGGATTGCATTAAATCTGTAGATTGCTTTGGGTAGTATGGACATTTTAATGATGTTAATTCTTCCAATCCATGAACAAGGTATGTGCTTCCACTTTTTTATATCTTCCTCTATTTCTTTTTTCAATGTCTTGTAGTTTTCTGCAAATAGGTCCTTTACTTCTTTGGTTAAGTTTATTCCTAGGTATCTTAATTTCTTTGCCGTGATGGTAAATGGGATTGTTTTTTTAGTTTCTCTTTCTGTGAGTTCATCATTGGTGTATAAGAATGCCGTCAATTTCTTGACGTTAATTTTGTATCCTGCTACTTTGCCAAATTCATTTATTAAGTCTAGTAGATTTTTGATGGAGTCTTTAGGGTTTTCTATGTATAATATCATGTCATCTGCGAATAATGACAGTTTCACTTCCTCCTTTCCAATTTGGATCCCTTTTATTTTTTCTTCACGTCTGATTGCTGTGGCTAAGACTTCCAGTACTATGTTAAATAAGAGTGGTGAAAGTGGGCATCCCTGTCTTGTTCCTGTTCTTAAGGGAAATGCTTTTAGTTTTTGTCCATTGAGTATGATGTTGGCTGTAGGTCTTTCATATATGGCCTTTATAATGTTGAGATAAGATCCCTCTATTCCCAAATTGCTGAGCGTTTTTATCAGAAATGGGTGCTGGATTTTGTCAAATGCTTTTTCAGCATCTATTGATATGATCATGTGGTTTTTATCTTTCATTTTGTTTATGTGATGTATCACATTTATTGATTTGCGTATGTTGTACCAGCCTTGCATCCCTGGGATGAATCCCACTTGGTCATGGTGAATAATTTTCTTGATGTATTGCTGGATGTGATTTGCTAGTATTTTGTTCAGGATTTTGGCATCTATGTTCATCAGGGATATTGGCCTGTAGTTTTCTTTCTTTGTAGTGTCTTTTTCTGGTTTTGGGATGAGAATTATGCTGGCCTCATAAAACGAGTTTGGAAGTCTTCCTTCTTCTTGAATTTTTTGGAATAGTTTGAGGAGAATGGGTGTTAGTTCTTCTTTGAATGTTCGGTAAAACTCCCCCGTGAAGCCGTCAGGGCCTGGGCTTTTGTTTGCTGGGAGAGTCTTGATTACATCTTCAATTTCCTTCGTTGTTATTGGCCTGTTCAAGTTTTCTATCTCTTTCCGATTCAGTTTTGGGAGACTATGTGTTTCTAGAAATGTGTCCATTTCGCTTAGATTGTCGAATTTGTTGCCATACAAATGTTCATAGTATTTGCTAACGATCCTTTGTATTTCTGTGGTGTCAGTTGTTACTTCTCCTCTTTCATTTCTGATTTTGTGTATTTGGGTTCTCTCTCTTTGTTTCTTGGTGAGTCTAGCTAAGGGTCCATCAATCTTGTTTATCTTTTCAAAAAACCAGCTCTTTGTTTTATTGATCCTTTGAATTGTTTTTTTGGTCTCCATGTCATTTATTTCTGCTCTGATCTTTATTATTTCCTTCCTTCTACTTGCTCTAGGGTTTTCTTTTTGTTTGCTTTCCAGTTCTTTAAGTTGTGAGGTTAGGTAGTCAATTAGAAATTTTTCTTCTTTCTTAAGGTGGGCCTGTAGTGCTATGAACTTCCCTCTCAGAAATGCTTTTGCAGTATCCCATAGGTTTTGCGTTGTTGTGTGTTCATTTTCATTGGTTTCCAGAAATTTTTAAAATTCTTCCTTGATCTCCATAGTAACCCATTCATTGTTCAGTAACATGCTATTTAGCCTCCATGTGTTCATATGTTTTTGCATGTTCTTGTTGGAATTGATTTCTAGTTTCATGCCATTGTGGTCTGAGAAGATGCTTGATATGATTTCAATCTTCTTGAACTTGTAGAGACTTAGTTTGTGCCCTAACATATGGTCTATCTTTGAGAATGTCCCATGTGCATTTGAGAAGAATGTGAATTCTGCAGTTTTGGGGTGTAGTTCTCTGTATATATCTATTAAATCCATTTGATCTAGTGCTTCATTTAGAGTCTCTGTTTCCTTGTTGATTTTTTGTCTAGATGATCTATCCAGTGATGTCAGTGGGGTGTTGAAGTCTCCTGCTATGATTGTATTGTGGTCGATTTCTCCTTTGAAGTCCTCCAGAAGATTTTTAATATATTTTGGTGTTCCTATATTGGGTGCATATATGTTTACCAAGGTTATATCTTCCTGTTGGATAGACCCTTTCAATATTATGTAGTGGCCTTCTTTGTCTCTAGTTATGGTCTTCAATTTGAAATCTAATTTATCAGATATGAGTATTGCTACCCCAGCTTTTTTTTCCTTTCTGTTTGCTTGGAAGATTTTTTTCCATCCCTTTACTTTCAACCTATGTGAGTCTTTTGTTGTGAGGTGGGTCTCTTGTAAGCAACATATGTGTGAATCATGCTTTCTTATCCAGTCAGCTACTCTGTGTCTTTTTATCGGAGCATTCAGTCCATTTACATTTAAGGTGATTATTGATATGTACTTATTTATTGCCATTTTTGTACAGTGTGGTTCTAATTATCTTTCTATTTCTTCTAATAATTATAGCAGTCCTTTTAACATGTCTTGCAGTGCTGGTTTGGTGCTAATGTATTCCCTTAGCCTTTTTTTGTCTGGGAAGCTCTTTATTTGACCTTCTATTTTGAATGATAGCCTTGCTGGATAGAGTAGTCTTGTATTCAGATCCTTGTTTTTCATGACCTTGATTACTTCATGCCATTCCCTTCTGGCCTGTAGTGTTTCTGTTGAGAAGTCAGATGATAGCCTAATGGGGTTTCCTTTGTAGGTAACTTGTTGCTTATCTCTTGCTGCCTTTAGGATTCTCTCTTTGTCTTTGATTTTTGGCATTTTAATTATTATGTGTCTTGGTGTGGGCCTGTTTGGGTTCTTCTTACTTGGGGCTCTCTGAGCTTCTTGAACTTGAATGCTTTCTTCCTTCACCAAGTTAGGAAAGTTTTCTGTCACTATTTCTTCAAATATATTCTCTAACCCTTTCTCATTTTCTTCTTCTTCAGGGACTCCAATAATGCGAATTTTATTACGTTTCCAGTCGTCCCACAGTTCTCTTAAGCTATCTTCCTGTTTTTTCATTGTTTTTTCCTTTTGGTTTTCTGATTGATTGATTTTTTCTACTCTGTCTTCTAATTCACTGATCCGGTCCTCTGCTTCCTCTACTCTGCTGGTCAATCCTTCCAATGTGTTCTTTATTTCTGCTATGTCATTCTTTATTTCCACTTGGTTGGTTTTCAGTGTTTCTATATCTTTACTCATGGTGTTGATGTCCTTACTCATGCTGTTTAGTTTCCTCAAGATCATGGCTCGGAACTCTCCCTCTGATAATTTGCTTAGCTGCACTTCATTTATCTCATCTTCGGTGGAGTTCTCTTGTTCATTCATTTGGGATCTGTTTCTTTGTTTCACCATTTTTGCTATCCCAGTGGGTTTTGGAGCCTGCCAAATTTTCCCTGTGGGTGTTGGTGTTCTGCTATTTGTGGCTCCCTCTACTGGGTTTGGATGAGCGTGGAGGGCCCTCCTTCAACACCACTATCAAGTCTCACTTTCCTGGGTAGATATGGAAGCTCAGGAAAGGTTTAGTTATGCTCTAGCTTTTTGCCTGGAGGCTATTAGCCTCAGTTACTTGAAAAGCCTTAGGATCTCAGTTGAATGAGGACCTCCTTCAGATGTTTACAGTGTAAGAGGGTTTCCGAGGGTGGGGCCAATGCTGGTTGTTAATGAGCCTCAATTTGCATTTCTTTACCTCTTTACCTCACCTGGGAATCTCTGAGGGAGGGGCTTCCACAGCTCCGGGAAGGAGCAAACTTCTCTGCAGGTCTGTGCAATCGGGAAGGAGGGGCTGGCCACCACTGTCCTTTGTGGCCACAGCTCAGCACAAACTCTGAGCTCCCTCCAAATCCCAGGTGTCCCCTCAGAGTTCCAGTCCAGTCCGCCCTCCCTCTGTTGGAGCCCCAGGTGAGAGGCTGTGGCTATTTTGCGGTCTGTCCCGGCTCTCTGCGCTGTGGAGTAGCTGGGGCTCTTAACCCCGAGGGCGGGCACCGCCACCGCCGCTCCCAGCTAAGGTCGCCGCGCTGGGGCCGCTGCTCCTAGCCGGGGCTGCCGCTCCTAGCTGGGGCTGCCACTCCCAACCGGGGCCGCGGCTCCTAGCCGGGGCCATAGCTCCCCACCGAGGGCGTCTCTCACAGCTGGGGCTGCAGCTCCCCACCGAGGGCGCAGCTCCCAACCGGGGGCGACGCTCCCGGCCGAGGGCGCTGCTCACAGCCAGGGGCGACGCTCCCAGATGAGGGTGCAGCTCCCAGCCGGGGCCGCAGTTCCCCATCAAGGGCGCGGCGGGGCCGCAGTTCCCCACCGAGGGCGCGGCTCCCAGCGGGGGCCGCAGTTCCCCACCGAGGGCGCGGCTCCCAGCTGGGGCCGCAGTTCCCCACCGAGGGCGCGGCGGGGCCGCAGTTCCCCACCGAGGGCGTGGCTCCCAGCGGGGGCCGCAGTTCCCCACCGATGGCGTGGCTCCCAGCCGGGGCCGCAGTTCCCCACCGAGGGCGCGGCGGGGCCGCAGTTCCCCACCGAGGGCGCGGCTCCCAGCCGGGGCCGCAGTTCCCCGCGGAGGGCCCGGCTCCCAGCCGGGCCGCAGCTCCCAGCCGAGGGCGCAGCTCAGAGCCGGTGGCGACGCCCACAGCCAAGGGCGCAGCTCCCAGCCGAGGGCGCAGCTCCCAGCCGGGGCGGAGCTCACAGCCGAGGTCGCTGCTGTCCGTGGGCTCCTAGCCTGCCACCCTCACGCGTCTCCGCAGATCCTACCAGGCTCAGTCAGTGTCCCTGGTTGTGTGGTCCTCTCCCACTGCTTTTCTGTTGCTTTTTCCCGATGATTTGTCTTTATTTTAGTTGTAATTCCCGTTTGATCCTGGGAGATCGTCTGTGTAGCTTCCATTCACTCCACCGCCATTTTTCCCGATTCTATTTATTTATTTTTTAACTGAGCCAGTGAATGGCGCCTTTATTCTGAGGTGGAACAGCAAATGACTCCCTTGTAACTGCTCCACACTCTATTTAAGGAGAGGAAGGGGAAGGAAACATGTAGCCACCCCTCCTCTTCCTCTCCTCCCTCCCAGGGCTCATTGTCATCCCTATCTAAAGTTCCCCATCTCTCTTCAAAGCTCGTCCACTTTAAAAAGCAGAAGAATAACACCTAAGGATTCATCTCATGCTTCAGAACAAGGCCATGTTGTCCCCAAGACCCCTAGAAATCTCTCTAGGTCATCTGCCCCAGAACTCTGCTCCTGAGACGCTCTTTAATGATTCCCCCTTTTTATCTGATTGTCTTGCTTCCAAAGTTTGGCCAGCACCATTGCAATGGAATCAGAAGTAGCCAAGCTTGTCCTAGCGCCCACATGGAAAGTTAGAATCCTTGGCGTTTTTCCAGGTGAGACTGAGGAGCCTCTCTCGGGTTTCCTCTGCATGAGTTTCTACTGCCCTCTTCTGGGCCTCAATCGCCAGTGCAATTCCACGGCAGGTTTTAATTTTTTTTAACCAATAGATTTTTTTTTTAATTGAAAAAATATTATATGCGCCTTATAAAAATTTCAAATCATACAGAGGTATGTAAGCTTTATTTTATGCCTTGAGTTCTTATGACCCCTTGAAAACTGCTCTAAATATTTCTTCTCCATGCCTGCCGTGATGCCTTAGATCTTCATCTTTATTTTTAATTTCATTTTAAAATTGCAGAAGATAGCCTGGCCGGTGTGGCTCAGTGGTTGAGCACTGACCCATGCACCAAGAGGTCGCTGGTTCGATTCCCGGTCAGGGTACATGCCCAGGTTGTGGGCCCGATCCCCAGTGGGGGGCATGCAGGAGACAGCCAATCTATGTTCTCTCTCATTGATGTTTCTGTTTCTCTCTCCCTCTCCCTTCCTCTCTCTCTGAAAATCAATAAAGGAAAAAAATTTTAAAAAATTGCACAAGATATATATTAGTCTATTCTCATTATGCAAAATCAAAAATAAAGAAATATACACAATAAAAGTTATAGAGTCCTTTGCTTCACTATACCACTCATTTCCCATTCTAGACATGACTCAAAAGTTTCATGTGCATCTCTCAGATATTTTTCTACACATTTGCCTACATTTCATATATATGATTCACACACTAAATATAAATGGGATCATTCTGTAAGTATTTTAGCAGTGTTTTAAAAAATTACACAACTATGTGTGCACCTAGGTTCATAGCATCATTATTTACAATATCCAAATGGTGAAAACAATCCAAATGTTCATAGAAAGATTAATAGACAAACAAAATGTGGTATAGCCATACAATAAAATATTATTCACCCTTAAAAAGGCATTAAATTCTGAGACATGCTCCAACATGGGTGAACCTTGAAGACATTGTGCTGAGAAATAAGCCAGTCACAAAAGGCCAAATACTATATGATTCTACTTCTCTGAACTACCTAGAGTTGTCAAATTCATAGAGACAGAAAGTGGAATGGTGGGTACCAGGGAATGGGCAGAGGTGAGAATGCAAAGTTATTGTTTAAAGGGTACAGAGTGTCAATTTGTGATGATAGAAAAGTTCTATAGATGGATGATGGTGATAATTGCACAAAAATGTGAATTTATTTAATGCCACTAAATTGTATACTCAAAAAGAGTTAAAATGGTACATTTTATTATGTATATTTTATCACAATAAAAATAGAACAAATAGAATAAAACAACACCACTAATACCTAAATAATTTCCTTTTGAAAGAGGCAAAGCCTGGATAAAGAGAAACTAAAAAAAACGCCAAAAGTAAACATTTACGGTGACTGACACCATTGACTACTTTCTCTCCTCAGTTCCATTCTGTTCTCCCAAGGTAATGGATTTAAAACAGTCCAGTGTACATTCTTTGAGTTTCTTTTCTGCGCATCTACATACATTACAGAGCATAGATCTGGAGCTAGACTGGGTCAAAAGCCTGATCTACCATTTACCAACTTGATGATCCTTGGTCAAGTTAATATTTCTGTACTTTATTTAAGTTTCTCATCTGTAAAAGGGGAACAATAATAGAAGCTTCTGAATGGGGGCTACAGTGAGGATTAAATTAAATAATGCATGTCACGGAACCTAGTACATAATAAGTGGTCAAGAAATGTTAGCTATTACTATTGGGTGTAGTGTCTGTCTTTACAGAGTCAGCAAAGAAGGCCAGCAGATATTAAATACCTGTAACATTAAAAACTGAAACTAGGGATTGGAAGGAATTTGAGGATGGGGAGCAGAAAGGGCAGCAGAAGAGCCCAAGAAAAGAAAGTGATCAGCTGTCAATCAAATCTAGTATCCACCTTTATAGAAGAAGTAGAGGAGATAAAAAGAAACATAGATAGATACATAGTAATAAAGGAGACTTAATATACTACTCACAGTACAAATCATAGAAGACATAAACAACAAAATCAGCAGAGTTGATCATACGTATAACTTTGTTCTTTTTTCTTTTTTTCTCATGAGCATGATAACTTGTTCTGTATGCTTGGAACAGAAAACCTATTGTTTTGGAAAACCACTTCTCCCTACTTCAACCTGGTCCTGAGAAGGGCTAGCAATCATAGACGCCCTTCCTCTTGGCCACAATGGTGGGCATGTGGCTCAGGCTAGACTAGTAATAGTTTCTTATCTGTAGCCATAGTGATTGGTTTATAGTCAGCCATATGACTCAGGGCAGACCAACCACAGGTCTTCACCACGTTTTTTCAAACAATTTGGGTCAAGTAGTTTCTTTACCACCACTGGTGGTAACCCTGGCAAGGATGTGAATTCAGAGTTGCCATGGCTCCTGTTGGCAGAAGTAAGCTAATTTGAAAGAATAAAACAAACATAAATAGAAATATAAAGAGGAAAGATGGAGAGTGTTTTATCAAGGAGAGTCACAATTACAGTTGTTCTTGAGGCCATCTGCATTCGTGCCTTTTTGGTGGTTTGATTATATGTATCCATATACTTCCTCTCTGGATTTACTGATTGGAGTTGGGCTTATGTCATTTGCAACCACAAAAGTTCTAACTAATATGTGTTGGTGATGTATGTGTATAAATAGTAGGATAATACCACAGGGGTCCTTGAGACATTCATTCAGATAAGTGGGTCAAAGGCAGGCCCAACATGTTTGGTTTCATTCAGATAAGTGGGTCAAAGGCAGGCCCAACATGTTTGGTTTCATTCAGATAAGTGGGTCAAAGGCAGGCCCAACAGCAGCCCCAGCCACACCTCTGTGGCTCAGGACATGCTGCTGAGGTAGAATGAGTCTGAGGCTAACATTGTCTGGAATTTCATCCACGTTGCTGTGTGTACTTGCAGCTTTTTTTAAGCTGATGTATAGGGCTCTATTATATGAATGTACTGGAATGTACTCTTCCATCCTCCTGTCCACTTAGCTTGTTTCAGCTTTTCTCTATTACATCCAATGCTGCTATGAATGTCCATGTACCTGACATTTAGTGCATATGTATAAGGGTTTCTCTAGGGAGTGTACCTGGGAGAGAATGGCTGCATAAAAGGGAATACAAATGTTCAGCTTTTACATGATATTCTAATATTCTTCCCATGTGGTTGTATCAATTTATATTTCCACTAGAGTATATGAGAGTCTCCATTGGTTCAAATTCTTGCAATCATTTGAGTATGAGAGAATTTTAATTTTGGCCAAATTAATGAGTGCAAAATGGTATGTTACTGTGGTTTCTAGGAGTTTTGCAAATTTTTATGTTTTCAAATTTAGTAGCAGTAAGCTGGATTACTGGATGGGCAAAGGGACAGCATTTGAGCAGAGGGAAACACTTGGGAAAGTGTCTTTGTCCATTTACGCTGCTATAACAAAATATCACAGACAGGATGGCTTATAAACAAAAAATTTTATTTCTTTTTTTAAACAATGTTTTTATATCAATGGAAGGGAAATAATAAGTTTATGCATTTTTTCACTTTTATAAAACTTATAGTTTTTTTATAATTTAAAATTTTCAATTATAGTTTATATTCAATATTATTTTGTATTAGTTTCAGGTATACAGAATTGTGGTTAGACAATCATATACTTTACAAAGTGTTCCCCCTGATATTTCCAGTACCCACCTGGCACCATACATAGTCATTACAATATTATTGACTATATATCACATGCTGTACTTCACATCCCTGTGAATATTCGGTAACTACCAATCTGTACTTCTTTTTTTTTTTTAAAGAGCTCTTTTTTTTAAAAAAAATATTTTTTCTTTATTGATTTTAGAGAGAGAGGAAGGGAGAAACATTGATAAGAGAGAACATCAATTAGCTGCCTCCTGCATGCCCCCCACTGAAGATCGAACCCACAACCTGGGCATGTGCCCTGACTGGGAATCAAACCGGTGATCTCTTGGTGCATGGGTCGAAGCTCAACCAGTGAGCCACACGGGCAGGGCCCAGTCTGTACTTCTTAATCCCTTCACCTTCTCTACCCATTCCCCTCCCCTCCCCTGGCAAACATCAGTTTTCTGTATCTGTTCTCTGTATCTCTGAGTCTGTTCTCTGTATCTATGAATCTGGTTCTGTTTTGTTTGCTTCTTTATATTGTTCTGTAGATTCCACATATAAGTGAAGCCATTTAGTATTTGTCTTTCTCTGACTGACTTATTTTTCTGATCATAATAACTTCTAGGTCCATAAATGCTGTCACAAATGGTAAGATTTTGTTCTTTTTTATGGCTGAGTAACATTTTATTGTGTACATGTACCACCGCATTTTTATTCACTCATCTGCTGATGGTCACTTGGGTTGCTACCATAGCTTGGCTATTGGAAATAACACTGCAATGAACATAAGGGTGCATATATTCTTTAGAATTAGTGTTTAATTTCTTCAGATATTTATCCAGAAGAGGAATCGCTGAGTCATAGGGCAGTTCCATTTTTAATTTTTTGAGGAACCACCATAATGTTTTCTATAGTGACTGTACCAATCTGCATTCCCACCAAAAGTGCATGAGGTAGGGTTCCCTTTTCTCCACATCCTCACCAACACTTGTTTGTTGATTTATTGATGATAGCCATCTTGACAGGTGTGAGGTGATATCTCACTGTGGTTTTAATTTGCATTTCTCTGATGATTTGTGACATCGAACATCTTTCCATATGTACACTGGCCATCTTTGGGGAAGTGGCTATTCAGACCCTTTGCCCATTTCTTAATTGAATTGTTTGATTTTTGGTGTTGAGTTGCATAAGTTCTTTATAAATTTTGGATATTAACTCCTTATCACATACATTGTTGGTGAACATCTTCTCCCACTCAGTGGGTTGGCTTTTCATTTTGTTGATGGTTTCTTTTTTTTTTTTTTTTTTCCCTATATATGTATTTAATTTTTTTTATTCTTCTTCTTCTTTTTTTTTTTTTTTACAAAACAATATTTATTAATTTATTTTTGTTACAGAGGTTTCTCCTTTTTTCCCCATTGACACCCTCCTCCCCATCCCCCCACCCTGTCCCCAGCTTTGTTGTCCATGTCCAGCACTTATGCATACATGTGCATAAGTTCTGTGGTTTATCTCTTCCCTCCCCCCTCCCCCCTCTCCTGAGGGGTGTCAGTTTATACCCTACTTCCACGTCTCTGGGTCTACCCTGTTCCTCAGACTGCTATGTTCATTATATTCCATAAATAAGTGAGATCATGTGATATTTGTCTTTCTCTGCTTGGCTTGTTTCGCTTAGGATAATACTCTGGAGGTCCCTCCACGTCGTCTCAAAGGATAAGAGATCTTTCTTTCTTACAGCTGCATAGTACTCCATTGTGTATATGTACCACGGCTTTTTTATCCATTCATCCACTGATGGACACTTGGGCTGTTTCCAGATCTTAGCTATTGTAAATAGTGCTGCTATGAACATGGGGGTACATGTATTTTTTCTGATTGGTGTTTCAGGCTTCTTAGGGTATATTCCTAGAAGTGGGATCACTGGGTCAAATGGCAATTCAATTTTTAATTTTTTGAGGTAACACCATAGTGTTTTCCACAGTGGCTGCACCAGTCTGCATTCCCACCAACAGTGTACTAGAGTCCCCTTTTCTCCACACCCTCGCCAACACTTGTTGTTTGATGATTTGTTGATGGCGGCCATTCTGACAGGTGTGAGGTGATACCTCATTGTTGTTTTAACTTGCATCTCTATGATGATTAATGATGTTGAGCATTTCTTCATATGTCTCTTAGCCATTTGTATGTCCTTTTTGGAGAGGTGTCTATTTAGTTCCTCTGCCCATTTTTTAATTGGGTTCTTTGTCTTCCTTTTGTTGAGTTGTATGAGCACTCTGTATATTTTGGAAATTAACCCCTTATCTGATGTGTCATTGGCAATTATGCTCTCCCATGGAGTGGGTTCCCTATCTGTTTTGATGGTTGTTTCTTTTGCTGTGCAGAAGCTTTTGAGTTTGATGTAGTCCCATGTGTTCATTTTTCCCTTTGTTTCTGTTGCCTTAGGTGATGTATCAGTGAAGATTCTACTGCGTATGATGTCCGAAATTTTGTTGCCTACATTTTCTTCTAGGATTTTTATGGATTCACGAGTCATATTTAAGTCTTTTATCCATTTTGAGTTTATTCTTGTGTATGGTGTAAGTTGATGGTCTAGTTTCATTTTTTTGCATGTAGCAGTCCAATTTTCCCAACACCATTTATTAAAGAGGCTATCTTTACTCCATTGTATGCTCTTGCCACCTTTGTCAAATATTAATTGAGCATAATGTCTTGGGTCAATTTCCGGATTCTCTGTTCTGTTCCACTGGTCTATATGCCTGTTCTTGTGCCAGTACCAGGCTGTTTTGATTACAGTGGCTTTGTAGTATAAGCTGATATCCAGTATTGTGATCCCACCTAGTTTGTCCTTCTTTTTCAAGATTGCTGTGGCTATTCGGGGTCTTTTTTGGTTCCATATGAACTTTTGAAATATTTGTTCTAGTTCTGTGAAATATGTCACTGGGATTTTGATGGGGATTGCATTGAATCTATAGATTGCTTTGGGTAATATGGACATTTTAATGATGTTAATTCTTCCAATCCATGAACAAGGTGGTATGTGTTTCCACTTTTTTATATCTTCCTCTATTTGTTTTTTCAATTTCCTGTAGTTTTCTGCAAATAGGTCCTTTACTTCTTTGGTTAGGTTTATTCCTAGGTATCTTAATTTTTTTGCCGCGATGGTAAATGGTATTGTTTTTTTAGTTTCTCTTTCCGTGAGTTCGTCATTGGTGTATAAGAATGCCATTGATTTCTTGACGTTAATTTTGTATCCTGCTACTTTGCCAAATTCATTTATTAAGTCTAGTAGATTTTTGATGGAGTCTTTAGGGTTTTCTATATATAATATCATATCGTCTGCGAATAATGACAGTTTCACTTCTTCCTTTCTAATTTGGATTCCTTTTATTTTTTCTTCACGTCTGATTGCTGTGGCTAAGACTTCCAGTACTATGTTAAATAAGAGTGGCGAAAGTGGGCATCCCTGTCTTGTTCCTGTTCTTAAGAGAAATGTTTTTAGTTTTTGCCTATTGAGTATGATGTTGGCTGTAGGTCTTTCATATATGGCCTTTATTATATCAAGATATGATCCCTCTACTCCCAAATTGCTGAGCGTTTTTATCAGAAATGGGTGCTGGATTTTGTCGAATGCTTTTTCAGCATCTATTGATATGATCATGTGGTTTTTATCTTTCATTTTGTTTATGTGGTGTATCACATTTATTGATTTGCGAATGTTGAACCAGCCTTGCATCCCTGGGATGAATCCCACTTGGTCATGGTGAATAATTTTTTTGATGTATTGCTGGATCCGATTTGCTAGTATTTTGTTTAGGATTTTGGCATCTACATTCATCAGGGATATTGGCCTGTAGTTTTTTTCTTTGTAGTGTGTTTTTCTGGTTTTGGTATTAGGATTATGCTGGCCTCATAAAACGAGTTTGGAAGTCTTCCTTCTTCTTGAATTTTTTGAAATAGTTTGTGGAGAATGGGTGTTAGTTCTTCTTTGAATGTTCGGTAAAACTCCCCCATGAAGCCATCTGGGCCTGGGATTTTGTTTGCTGGGAGAGTCTTGATTACATCTTCAATTTCCTCAGCTGTTATTGGTCTGTTCAAGTTTTCTATCTCTTCCCGGTCCAGTTTTGGGAGATTATGTGTTTCTAGAAATTTGTCCATTTCACTTAGATTGTCGAATTTGTTGCCATATAAATGTTCATAGTATTTGCTAATGATCCTTTGTATTTCTGTGGTGTCAGTTGTTACTTCTCCTCTTTCATTTCTGATTTTGTGTATTTGGGTTCTCTCTCTTTGTTTCTTGGTGAGTCTAGCTAAGGGTCCATCAATCTTGTTTATCTTTTCAAAAAACCAGCTCTTTGTTTCATTGATCCTTTGAATTGTTTCTCTGGTCTCTATGTCGTTTATTTCTGCTCTGATCTTTACTATTTCCTTCCTTCTATTTGCTCTGGGGTTTTCTTTTTGTTTGCTTTCTAGTTCTTTAAGTTGTGAGGTTAGATAGTCTATTAGAAATTTTTGTTGTTTCTTGAGGTAGGCCTGTAGTGCTATGAACTTCCCTCTCAGAACTGCTTTCGCTGCATCCCATAGTTTTTCTGTTGTTGTGTGTTCATTTTCGTTGGTTTCCAGGAAGTTTTTAATTTCTTCCTTGATCTCCTCGGTAACCCATTCATTGTTTAATAACATGCTATTTAGCCTCCATGTATTCAAATGTCGTTGCATGTTCTTTTTCCAATTGATTTCTAGTTTCATGCCATTGTGATCTGAGAAGATGTTTGATATGATTTCAATCTTCTTGAACTTGTAGAGACTTCGTTTTTGTCCTAACATGTGGTCTATCTTTGAGAATGTCCCATGTGCACTTGAGAAGAATGTGAATTCTATAGTTTTGGGGTGTAATTCTCTGTAAATATCTATTAAATCCATTTGGTCTAGTGCTTCGTTTAGAGTCTCTGTGTCCTTGTTAATTTTTTGTCTAGAGGATCTATCCAGTGATGTCAGCGGGGTGTTGAAGTCCCCTGTTATGATTGTATTGCTGTCAATTTCTCCTTTGAAGTCCTCCAGCAGATTTTTAATATATTTTGGTGCTCCTATATTCGGTGCGTATATGTTTACCAAGGTTATATCTTCCTGTTGGATAGATCCTTTCAATATTATATAGTGACCTTCTTTGTCTCTAGTAATGGCTTTCATTTTGAAATCTATTTTATCAGATATGAGTATTGCTACCTTAGCTTTTTTTTCCTTTCCATTTGCTTGGAAGATTTTTTTCCATCCCTTCACTTTCAGCCTATGTGAGTCTTTTGTTGTGAGGTGGGTCTCTTGTAAACAGCATATATATGGGTTATGCTTTCTTATCCAATCCGCTACTCTGTGTCTTTTTATCGGAGCATTCAATCCATTTACATTTAAGGTGATTATTGATATGTACTTATTTATTGCCATTTTTGTTCAGTGTGGTTCTACTTTTTTTCCTATTTCTTCTACTAATTACAGCAGTCCTTTTAACATTTCTTGCAGTGCTGGTTTGGTGCTAATGTATTCCCTTAGCCTTTTTTTGTCTGAGAAGCTCTTTATTTGACCTTCTATTTTGAATGATAGCCTTGCTGGGTAGAGTAGTCTTGGATTCAGATTCTTGTTTTTCATGACCTTGATTACTTCATGCCATTCCCTTCTGGCCTGTAGTGTTTCTGTTGAGAAGTCAGCTGATAGCCTGATGGGGGTTCCTTTGTAGGTAACCTGTTGCTTTTCTCTTGCTGCCTTGAGGATTCTCTCTTTGTTTTTAATTTTTGGCATTTTAATTACTATGTGTCTTGGTGTGGGCCTGTTTGGATTCTTCTTACTTGGGACTCTCTGTGCTTCTTGAACTTGAATACCTTCTTTCTTCACCAAATTAGGGATGTTTTCTGTCATTATTTCTTCAAATATATTCTCTAACCCTTGCTCATTTTCTTCTTCTTCAGGGACTCCAATGATGCAAATATTATTACGTTTCCAGTTGTCCCACAATTCTCTTAAGCTGTCTTCCTGTTTTTTCATTGTTTTTTCCTTTTGGTTTTCTGATTGGTTGATTTTTTTCTACCCTGTCTTCTAATTCACTGATCCGGTCCTCATCTTCCTCTACTCTGCTGTTTAGTCCTTCCAATGTGTTCTTCATTTCTGCTATGTCATTCTTCATTTCTTCTTGCTGCTTCTTCATTTCTTCTTGCTGCTTCTTCATTTCCACTTGGTTGGTTTTCAGTGTTTCTATGTCTTTGCTCATGGTGTGGATGTCTTTACTCAAGGTGTTGATGTCCTTACTCATGCTGTTCAGCTTCCTCAAGATCATGGCTCTGAATTCTAGCTCTGTTAACTTGCTTAGTTCCGTTTCATTTATCTCATCTTCGGTAGAGGTCTCTTGTTCTTTCATTTGGGCTCTGTTTCTTTGTTTCCCCATTTTGGCTATCTCAGTGGTTTTTGGAGCCTGCCAAATTTTCCTGTGGATGTTGGTGTTCTGTTGTTTGTGGCTCCCTCTACTGGGTATGGATGAGCGTGGGAGGACCCTCGTTAAACAGCACCCTGGAGTCTTACTTTCCAGGGTATATTTGCAAGCCCAGCAAAGGTTAAGTTATCCTCTAGCTTTTTGCCTAGAGGCTATTAGTTGTGGTTGCCTGAAGAGCCTTGGATTTTCAGTTGAATGAAAACCTCCCTCAGGTGTTCAGTGTGAGAGGATTTCCAGGGGGTAGGGCAGATGCTAGTAGTTAATGAGCCTCAGTTTGCATTTCAATGGCCCTCTAGGGTGTGAATGGATCTCCGAGGGAGGGGCTGCCGCCTCTCCCCAGAGCCCTGGGATGGAGTAAGACGACCAGGCCACAGTCCTGGGTGGCCGCAACTCAGCAAAAACTCTGAGCGCCCTCCCAAATCCCAGGTGTCCCCACACAGTTCCAGTCCAGTCCGCCCTCCCTCTGCCGGAGCCCAGGTGAGTGGCTGCGGCTATTTTAGTTCTCAGTCCAGGCTCTGCGCGGTGGAGCTGGCGCGGGCTTCAGCGCTCTCTGCCCCGTCTCCGCGCGGTGGAGCTGGCGCGGGCTTCAGCGCTCTCTGCCCCGTCTCCGCGCGGTGGAGCTGGCGCGGACTTCAGCGCTCTCTGCCCTGTCTCTGCGCGGTGGAGTGTTGATGGTTTCTTTTGGTGTGAAAAAAAATTTTGTTTGATATAGTCCCATTTGTTTATTTTTTCTTTTGTTTCCCTTGCCTGAGGAAATATATAAGAAAAGCGATTACTAAGAGAAATGTTTGAGATTTTACTGCCTAAGTTTTCTTCTAGGAGATTTATGGTTCTAAGTCTTACATTTAAGTTTTTAATCCATTTTGAGTTTATTCTTGCATATGATGTAAGCCGGTTGTCTAGTTATATTTTCTGCATGTATCTGTCCAATTTTCCCAACAGTATTTATTGACTAGACTGTCTTCACCCCATTGCTTGTTCTCACCACCTTTCACAAATATTAATTGTCCATATAGATGTGGGCTTATTTCTGAGTTCTCTATTCTGTTCCATTGATCTATAAGTTTGTTTTTATGACAGTGCCATGCTGTTTTGATTACTATGGCCTTGTAGTATAGTTTGATATCATGTAGCATGATTCCTTCAACTTTGTTCTGCTCTTGCAAGATGGCTGTGTCTATTCGGGGATCTTTTGTCATTTTAAGAGTATTTGTTCCAGTTCTGCGAAATAGGCCATTGGTATTTTGATAAGACTTGCATTGAATCTATAGATTACTTTGGGTGGTATGGACATTTTAACAATGCTAATTCTTCCTATCCACAAGCATGGTATATGTTTCTATTTCTTTTCTTTAAAAAAAATTTTATCATTGTTGTTGAAAGAATTACAGATGTCTCCATTTTTTCCTTGTGATCCCCCTCTCATCTTTATTAATTCTTTCCTTCTACATACTCTGGGCTTTTCTTGTTGTTTTCTTTCTAATTCTTTTTTAAATTTTAATTTAAATGTTTTCTTTTCAAATTAATCTTTGTTGTTAAATGTATTAGAGATGTCCTCCCTTTTTCCCCGCTTGACAACCTCCTCCTCACACCTACCCCCCTCCTGCCTTCCCCACACTATTGTCTGTGTCCATTGGTTATGGATATATACATATAAGTTCTTTGGTTTATCTATTCCTGCCCCATCTCCCCCTCTTCCCTTTGAGGTTCATCAGTCTAACAACCAATTTGTATTTAATTCCTTTACCTTTTTCACCCATCCCCCCAAACCCTTCCCATCTGGCAACCAACAAATGTTCTCTGTATCTATGAGTCTGTTTCTGTTCTGCTTGGGTTCATTTTGTTTGTAGATTCAATTGTTGATAGACATGCATTTATTGCCATTTTATTGTTCATTTTTTTGTTCTTCATTTTCAAGAAGACCCTTCAACATTTCATATAATACTGGTTTGGTGGTGAAGAACTCCTTTAGTTTTTTCTTGTCTGGGAAACTCTTTATATGTCCATCTATTCTAAATGATAGCTTTGCAGGATAGAGTATTCTTGGTTGTAGGTTGTTGTTTTTCATTACTTTAAATATTTTTTTGCCACTCCCTTTTGGCCTGCAAAGTTTCTTTTGAGAAATCTGCTGGCAGTCTTATGGGAGCACCCTTGTAGGTAACTAACTGCTTTTCCCTTGCTGCCTTTAAGATTCTCTCTTTGAGGGGGACGGGGAAGGGCAGGGGAGAGATAAACCAGAGAACTTATATGCACGTATGCACAACCATGGACATAGACAACAATGCTGGGGGGGGATGGGATTGGGAGGAGGGTGTCAATGGGGGAAAAAAGAGAAACATCTGTAACAACAACAACAAAAAAATAATAAAAAGATTCTCTTTGGCCCTGGCTGGTTTGGCTCAGAAGTTAGAGCATTGGCCCAAGGACCAAAGAGTCATGGGTTCGATTCTGGTCAAGGGCACGTACCTCGGTTGCACTGCATCCCTGGTCTTGGTCAGGGTCATGCAAAAGGCAACCAATCGATGTCTCTCTCTCACATCAATGTTTCTCTCTCTGTCCCTCTCTCTCTCTCTCACCCTCCCTCCAATAGAAAAATATCCTTGAGTGGGGATTATAAAAAAAAAAAGATTCTCTCTTTGTCTTTATTGTTTTGCATTTTGATTATGATGTGTCTTGGTGTGGGCCTCTTTGGATTCATCTTGTTTGGGACTCTCTGTGCTCCCTGGACTTTTATGTCTCTCATCTTCACCAAGTTAGGGAATTTTTTTGTCATTATTTTTTCAAATAGTTTTCCAATTTCTTGGTCTATCTTTTCTCCTTCTGGCACCCCCCATGATGTGAATGTTGGTACACTTGAAGTTGTCCCAAAGGCTCCTTCCACTATCTTCATTTTTAAATTCTTTTTTCTTTTTGCTGTTCTGATTGGGTGTATTTTGCTTCCTTATACTCCAAATTGATGATTTGCTTATTGGCTTTACCTACTCTACTATTGATTCCCTGTAAATTATTTTTTATTTCAGTTATTGCATCCTTTATTTCTGACTGGTCCTTTTTAATGCTCTTGAGGTCCTCACTAAGTTCCTTGATGTTCTTACGAAGTTCCTTGAAATTCTCACTAAGTTCATTGAGCATCCTTATAACCAGTGTTTTGAATTCTGCATCTGTTAGATTGCTTATCTCCATTTTGTTTAGTTCTTTTTCTAAAATTTTGTTCTGTTCTTTCATTTGGGACAGGTTACTTTGTCTCCTTATTTTGGTTGCATCCCTGTGTTTGTATCTATGTATGTGGTAGAGTCGCTATGTCTCCTAGGTGTTGTAGGGTGGCCTATTGTTGTAGGTGTCCTATAGAGTCCAGTGGTACAGCCTCCCTGATCATCCCAGCTGGGCCCACGAGGTGCACCCCTTGTGTGGACTTTACACCCTTCTGTTGTAATTGAGTCTTGATTACTGTTAGCATATCAATGGGAGGGATTTACTCAGGCTGATCAGCTGCAAGGACTGGCTGTGCCCACTGACCACTGACCTCTGACTACCTTGGAGGACCAGCTGTGCAGGAGCGCACCACACAGAGCAAGACTTATTTCAGCAGGGTTCTGGTACTCACTGAGTCCACTGATTGAGTGTATCAGTTGTGGAGGTGATTGGATGATAGTGCTTTGACATGGTCTGAAGCTGTCCACTGGGTGTGCTGGCTCTGGGGCAAGGTCAGCCACTGCCTGTGTTCTACCCGGGGCCAGCAAGCATAAGCTACAAAGCTATCTGCAGATGGCTGTTTCTTGTGCTAGGCTTTGAGGTATCTAGGCAAAGTCAAGCTGTGAACCAAGGCTGGCTGCTTCTAGTGCCAGGCCTGGGGCCACTTAGTGGGAGGTATGGGGCTTGCTGAGGCCAGATGCTGCTCATTTGAGAGAATTTAGGAAAATCTGAAGCAGGGTCCATGACAGGCCAATCCTATGGTAAAGCCCCTGGGAACAGCTTGGGTGGACCCAGAAGTTGGGTGGGGCAAGGACTCAGGGAATCACCAGGGCAGAGAAAACAGTGTGAGCCTGGGTGCTTGAGTCCTAGATGTAATGCCTGTCTGCCTGCTCCATGGGGGATGGGCTCACCAAAGGAACAGAGGCCTCCACCAGCATGTCTGTCTGGGAGAAAGCTGCCCCTCCAGCTCTCGCCCTGATGCCAAAAAACTCAGTTCTTCCCCATATGTCTCTGGTGCCTTTTAAGCTGGCTTCCCCATGCTTGAGCCTAGAGGGAGCAAGACCAAGTAAGTCCATGCCCGGGTCCTTTAAGAGCAACTGCCAGGGAATCCAGCAGCCTCAGTGTCAGTTCCTGCTGATTTTTACAGCCAAACATTATGGGACTTCTCTTCCTGGCACTGGAGCCCTGAGCTGGGGGGTCCTGGGACCCCTTGCTCCTCAGGGAGGTCCTTCACAGCCAAAGTATCCCTCCTGATTTTTATCCACCACGCGTGGGTGTGGGACCAGGCTGTCTCCGCCTGCACTCCTCCTACCAGTCTCGATATGTCTTCTTTAATTTCATAGTTGTAGGACTTCCATTCAGCTCAGTTTTAGGCAGTTCTGAATGATGGTTGTTCTGTAGTTTAGTTGTAATTTTGATGTCTCTCTTTCTAATTCTTTAATTTGTAGGATTAAATAGTTTATTAGAAATTTTTCTTGTTTCTTGAGGTAGTTTCAAACTTCCCTCTCAGGACTGTTTTTGCTGTGTCCCATAGATTTTTGGGTTGTTGTGTGTTCATTTTCATTTGTTTCCAGGAAGTTTTTTATTTCTTCCTTGATCTCATTGGTAATCCATTCATTGTTTAAATAACATGCTATTTAACCTCTATATGGTTGAGTGTTTTTGGATGTTTTTATTGTAGTTAATTTTTAGTTTTATGCCTTTGTGATCCAAGAAGATGCTTGATATGATTTCAATCTTCTTAAACTTGTAGAAACTTTGTCTATGTCTAAAATGTGGTCTATCTTTCAGAATGTCCCATGTGTACTTGAGAAGAATGTGTATTCAGCAGCTTTGTGGTAAAATGTCCTGTAAATGTCAGTTAAATCCATCTTATCGGGTGTGTTGTTTAGGGTCACTGTTTCATTGTTGATTTTTTGTTTAGAACATCTATCCAGTTATGTCAGTGGGGTGTTAAAGTCCTCTACTATGATTGTATTGCTGTCGATCTCTCCCTTAAAGTCCTTCAGAAGTTTTTTTTTTTTTTTTTTTTTTTAATATTTGGGACCTCCTATATTGGGTGCAAATATGTTTACCAGGCTTATATCCTCTTGATGTATTGACTCCTTTAGTATTATGTAGTGACCTTCCTTGTCTCTTATTATGGCCTTCATTTTGAAATCTATTTTGTGAGATATGAATAGTGCTACCCTAGCTTTTTTCATTTTTATTTACATGGAAAATTTTTTTCCATTCCTGCATTTTCATCCTTTATGAGTCTTTTGTTCTGAGGTGGGTCTCCTGTGGACAACATATATACAGGTCATATTTTCTGTCCATTCAGCTACCCCATATCTTTTTACTGGAACATTTAAGCCATTTATATTTAGGGTTATTTTTGAAAGGTACTTATTTGTTACCCTTTTAATTCTTTATGCCTATGTTTTTCTTCATATATATTTCTTCTTCTTACAGTACTCTCTTTAACATTTCTTGTAATGTTGGTTTATTGGTAATATATTCCTTTAGCCTTTTTTGTGTGTGTCTGGGAAGCTCTTTATTTCACCTTCTATTTGAATGATAGCCTTGCTAGATATAGTAGTCTTGGTTTCCAATCCTTGCATTTCATTACATTGGATACTTCATGCCATTCCTTTCTGGTCTGTAGTGTTACTGATGAGAAATCAGCTACAGCTTTATGGGAGTTCCTTTATACATAACAAATTGCTTTTCTTTTGTTGTCTTTAAGATTCTCTCTTTGTCTTTAATTTTTGGCATTTTAATTATGATGGTTCTTGGTGTGGGTCTCTTTGGGTTCTTTTTGCTTGGGACTCTTTGTGCTTCCTGAACTTGTGTGAATTTTTCTTAACCAGGTTAGAAAAGTTTTCTGCTGTTATTTCTTCAATCAGGATCTCTACCCCTTGCTCACCTTTTTCTCTTTCTGGTACTCCTATGATGTGGATGTTTTTACATTTCATGTTTTCCCAAAGCTCCCTTAAACTATTCACCTGTTTTTCAATTGTTTTTTATTTTTGGTTCTCTGATTGAGTGGTTTTCCCCTACACTGTCTTCTAATTTACTAATTTTATCCTCGGCTTTCTGTAATCTGCTGTTTATTCCTTCAAGGGTATTCTTTATTTCTGCTACGTCATTCTTTATTTCTGACTGGTTGTTTTTCATAATTTCTATGTCTCTTTTCATGCTGTGGAGTATCCTTATAATTATTACTCTGAACTGTATATCTGATAAAATGCTTATCTCTATTTCATTTAGCTCTTCTTCTGGAGAATTCTCTTGTTCTTTTGTTTGGGGCTTGTTTCTTTGTCTCCCCACTTTGGCTACCATGAGTTTATTTATTAGGCAGATCTGCTATGTCTCCCAGTCCTAGTGGGCTGGCCTTCTGTAGTGGGTGTCTTGTGGGACCCAGTGGTGTAGTGTGCTTCTGAGATAGGTGCTCTAGTAATATCTTTTGTGTGAGTTATATGGGCCCTCCTATTGTAGTTGGCTCCTGATTTCTGTTGTCCCTTTTGTGAGTGGGCTTGGTCCTTGGGCTGGCTGCCTATGAGGCTGAACCCCAAACACATCATGGCAGCTGTTTTACAGGTGCTGACAGAACAAGACAAGAAAAAACAGGACCATACTGAAAACAACACACATACACATACACACAATAAAATCTAATACCAAGAACCCAAACACACTTCCCCCCCATGAGAAAGCATGAGAAAAGAGAAGAGGGAGAAAGGTTAATAAAAAGGAATACTATAATGCAAGAGACATAGAGAATTAGAGCAGTAAGAATGAAACAAAGGAAGAGAATGTGAAAGAAAAGAAAATGGATAAAAGAATGAAAAAAATAAGAATAGATGAGAAGAAGAGAAATATATATGTGAAATAACAATAGCTAAAAAATTGATAATACTGAGAAAAATAATATATGGAATAAGAAAAGAAAAACAGAAGAGAAAATAAAAGTTTGAAAAAGCAAAGAGAAGGGAAAATATGGAGAGATGAAATGACATTAGTAAGGGATATGAGCAAAAAAAGAGAAGCAGAAACAGTGAAATCTAAAAAATGTAAAGAGAACATTATATACAAAATACTATTCAAGAAATGAAAAGAGCCCAGCTGGTGTGGCTCAGTGGTTGAGCATCGACCCATGCACCAAGAGGTTGCTGGTTTGATTCCTGGTCAGGACACATGCCCAGGTTATGGGCCAAATCCTCAGTATGGGGCATGCAGGAGGCGGCGAATTGATGTTCTCTCTCATCAATGTTTCTATCTCTCTCTCCCTCTCCCTTCCTCTCTCTCTAAAATCAATAAAGAAAAAAAAAGAAGAAGAGAAAGAAAAACAAGTGGTGTTTTGCTCCACAGATTTCAGTGCCTACTATGTTCACCCTTTGGATCTGCTTTTTGTGGCACTCGCTGGATTTTGCTCAGATGTTTTCCAAAACTGGCCCCTTGTTGTGCCAATCACAGGCTTTCCAGTAGGTTCTCTGGTGCAATCAATGTCAGTCACTATCCCTGCCTGACTTTCCACCACCAGTCTGGCACTTTACAGTTCAGAGAGACAAGTAGTCTGTTGGGCAGGTCCTCTGAAGCCCAGAGACTGGATCTACCTTGGGACATGGCCCTTGAATGTCCCTGCTTTGAAATGCTTTCCCTTCCCCCATGGATCTTTGCTTTATGGGGGTATTTGGGACCTGAATGGGGTGGTTTAAGCAGACTCATGTTGAGAATAGTGCTTGTAATATGTAGGAGTGAGAGCAGTCACTTCCTCTTTTCCCCAGAGATAAGCTGGCTGGCTGTACTTACGGTGAAGCTTGGATCTGCTTCCCGTTAACGCCATCAAAAGGCCCAGTGCACATCCTCTGTCTCTGGGACAGAAACACATCTGGTCTGAAACCCACACTGCTACAACACCTCAGTTGTGCCTGGCTCCCTGATGCTGCACTGCTACCTCTCAGAATAGGAGGGGCTTCTGTCCAGGCCCCAATTGGCCAAATGTTTTTGTCCCCTGCACTGTGTGACAAAGCCAAAGGGGCATAGATTTCCAGCCCTACTTGATTTCCCTTGGCTGGGATCACAGCAGAATGGGGCAGACCAGCAGATTCACAGGTTGGGGGCAGGGCACTTTCAATGTGCTTGAGGTGGAGGTGGAGTGGGGAAGTCTGATCTCTTTTTACTGTTTTCTAAACATACATACCAGCTCCTATCCGGCTCTCTGCCCAGTGTCCTGCCAGGGGCTGGAGGCTCTCTCAGAGTCACTGCTGGGTGTGCTGGTCAGCTCCCTCTGCTGTGGAGCTCCGCCATGTGCAGCTTTGTCACTTGGCCCCTCTCCCATCCCCAGATCAGAGTGATTGACTGTGGTTGCCTAAGATGCTGAGGTTTGAGTTTCCAGTGTGGACCCAATCTCCAATGCTTTCCACTGCCCAGTATTACATAAGTACCCCTTTCTCTGTTTTTCTGAATTGGAGATCCCTGGCGGGGTTCTTCCACCACAATATCTCTCCAGCTTCCCAGCTGTGCACCTTCTCATGTTGGCTCACCCTCTCTGAGTCTCCTCCTGTCTTTTTGCTGTGTTCCCTGATCACAGTATTGCAGAACAGCTTTAGTTCAACTGGTTTTTCACACTGGTTGCCCTATAGTTTAGCCAAAAATCCTTCTGGTGTTGGGAGCAAGCAGTCAGAGGTTCCACCTCTACTGCTGCCATGATGAATCTCATCTGTTTCTATTTCTTTGTATCTTCTTCAATAACTTCCTTCAGTTTCCTATAATTTTCTGAGCACAGGTCTTCTACCAACCTGGTTAAATTTATTTCTAGGTACTTTATTTTTTTAATGCAATTGTAAATATGATTGTTTTCTTAGTTTCCTTTTGTGATAGTTCATTATTGGTGAATAAATGGAACCAATTTCTAGCTATTTATTTGGTATCCTGGCACTTTACTGAATTTATTTATCAGTTCTAGTAGTTTTTTGGTGGAACTTTTAAGATTCTCTATATACAGTATCGTCATCTACAAATAATGACAGTTTTACTTTACTTCTCCCTTTCCAATTTGGATGCCTTTCTTTTCTTCTTGTCTGATTGCTGTGGCTAGGACTTTCAGTACTATGTTGAATAAGAGTGGTGCAAGTCAGCCTGGCCAGTGTGGCTCAGTTGGTTGAGCCTCATCCCATGCAGCAAGGGCTCTCTGGTTCAATTCCTGATCAGAGTACATGCCCAGGTTGTAAACTTGATACCCAGTAGACAGTGGGCAGGAGGCAGCTGATCAATATTTTTCTCTCACATTGATGTTTCTCTCTCTTCCTCTCTCTTTTTCTTTTTCTAAATTCAATAAACACACACACACGTGTGTGTGTGTGTGTGTATATATATATATATATATATATATATATATATATATATATATATATGTTTTTTTATTTTTTTTAAAGAGTGGTGCAAATGGACATCCTTGTGTTGTTGCTGATTTTCAGGGAGATGCTTTTATTTTTCCCCATTGAGTATGATGTTAGCTGTGGGTTTGTCATATATGGCCTTTATTATGTTGAGGTATGTTCCCTCTATTTTCACTTTGTTGAGAGCTTTTATCATAAATCATTCCTAGATTTTGTCAAAACTTTTTCTGCATCTATTGATATGATCATATGATTTTTATCCTTCATTTTTTTAATGTGGTATATCACGTTAATTGATTTGTGGATGTTGTTCCAAACTTGCTTCCCAGGAATAAGTCCCACTTTATCAAGATGTATGATTTTTTAATTGTATTCCTGAATTTAGTTGGCTAAAATTGTGTTGATGACTTTTCTATTATGTTCATCAAGGTCATTGGCCAATGATTTTCTTTCCTTGTAATGTCTTCATCTGGTTTTGGAATTAAGCTAATCCTGACCTTATGAAATGAGCTTGGGAATGTTCAATCCTCTTGAATTTTTTGAAGAGTTTGAGAACAATAGGTGCTGGTTTTTCTTTGAATGTTTGCTAAAAGTCACCTGCAAAGATATCTGGTCCAGGTCTTTGTTGAGAGTTTTAAGATTATGCTTCAATTTCATTAGTGGTAATTGGTCTGTTCAGATTTTCTGTTTCTTCTTGATTCAGTTCTGTTTCTTCTGGATTCAGTTCTGTTTCTTCTTGATTCATTTCTAGGAATTTCTTCATTTTTTCCAGATTGTCCAAATTGTTGTAATATAGATTTAATTTTAAAAACAATTTTAAATTAATTTATTTTTGTTACAGATATTTCTCCTTTTCCCCCGCAGACACCCTCTTCTCTATCCCGTCCCCACCAAGCATTGTTGTCTATGTCCATTGGTTGTGCATCCATGCATGTAAGTTCTTTGGTTTATCTCCTCCTTCCCGCTAGCATCACTCCTCTGAGGTTTGTCAGTATGAACCATACTCCTTTCTATGTCTCCAGGTCTGTTTTGTTAATCAGCTTTTTCTGTTCATTATATTCCACAAATAAGTGAGATAATGTGGTATTTTTCATTCTCTGATTGGCCTATTTTGCTTAGCATAATACCCTCCAGGTCCCTCCATGTTGTCTCAAAGGAAGCGAGATCTTTCTTTCTTAAAGCTGCATAATGTTCCATTGTGTATATGTAACATAGCTTTTTATCCACTCATCTATTGATGGACACTTGGACTGTTTCCAGATCTTAGTGACTGTAAATAGTGCTGCTATGAATATCAGGGTACATATATTCTTTGAGATTGGTATCAGGCTTCTTAGAATATATTCCTAGAAGTGGGATGACTAGGTCAAATGGCAATTTCATTTCTAAATTTTTAAGGAAACACCATATTGTTTTCCACAGTGGCTGCAACAGTCTGCATTCCCACCAGCAATGTACTAGAGTCCCCTTTTTTCCACACCCTTGCCAGACGTTGATGTTTAATGATTTATTGATGGCAGCCATTCTGGCAGGTGTGAGGTGATACCTCATGGTTGTTTTAATTTGCATCTCTCCGATTATTAGTGATGAGCATTTTTCACATGTCTCTTGGCATTTTAATGTCCTTTTTGGAGAGGTGTCTATTTAGCTCCTCTCCAAATTTTTAAAATTAGGTTCTTTGTCTTCCTTTTGTTGAGCTACATGAGTACTCTATATATTTTGGAAATTAACCGCTTATCTGATGCATCGTTGGCAATTATATTCTCCCATATAGTGAGTTCCCTTTCCATTTTTTTTCGTTTTGTTTTATTAATTTATTTTTGTTACAGATGTTTCTACTTTTTTCCCCTTTGACACCCTCCTACCCATCCTTCCCACCCCGTCCCCAGCTTTGTTGTCCATGTACATCAGTTATGCAAAAATGCGTATAAGTTCTGTGGTTTATTTCTTACCTCCTCCCCCACCCCCTCTTCTGAGGGTTGTCAGTCTGTACCCTACTTACACATCTCTGGGTCTACCCTGTTCCTCAGAATGTTATGTTCATTATATTCCACAAATAAGTGAGATCATGTGATATTTGTCTTTCTCTGCTTGGCTTGTTTCATTTAGGATAATATTCTCCAGGTCCCTCCACGTTGTCTCAAGGGATTTATTCTAGTTCTTTCTCTCTTACTGCTGCATAGTATACTCCAATGTGTATATGTGCCACAGCTTTTTTATTCATTCATCCACTGATGGACACTTGTGCTGTTTCCAGATCTTAGCTATTGTAAATGGTGCTGCTATGAACACGGGGGTACATATATTCTTTCTGATTGGTGTTTCAGGCTTCTTAGGGTATATTCCTAGACGTGGGATCACTGGGTCTAATGGCAATTCAATTTTTAATTTTCTGATGTAACATCATAGTGTTTTCATAGTGGCTGCACCAGTCTGCATTCCCACGAGCAGTATACTAAAATCACCATTTCTCCACACCCTCGCCAACACTTGTTGTTTGATGGTTTGTTGATGGTGACCATTCTGAAAGGTGTGAGGTGATACCTCATTGTTGTTTTAAATTGCATCTCTCTGATGATTAGTGATGTTGAGCATTTCTTCATATGTCTCTTGACCACTTGTATGTCCTTTTTGGAGAGGTGTCTACTTAGTTCCTCTGCTCATTTTTAAATTGAGTTCTTTGTCTTCCTTTTGCTGACTTGTATGAACACTCTATATTTTAAAGATTAACCCCTTATCTGATGTATCATTGGCAATTATGCTCTCCCATACAGTGGGTTCCATTTCTGTTTTGATGGTTGTTTCTTTTGCTGTGCAGAAGCTTTTGAGTTCGATGTAGTTCCATGTGTTCATTTTTTCCTTTGTTTCTGTTGCTTTAGGTGATGTATCAGTGAAGATTCTGCTGTGTATAATGTCCGAAATTTTGTTGCCTACATTTTCTTCTAGGATTTTTATGGATTCACAAGTTACATTTAAGTCTTTTATCCATTTTGAGTTTTTTCTTGTGTATGGTGTAAGTTGATGGTCTAGTTTCATTTTTGTGTATGTAGCTGTCCAATTTTCCCAACACCATTTATTAAAGAGGCTCTCTTTACTCCATTGTATGCTCTTATCACCTCTGTCAAATATTAATTGAGCATAATGGCTTGGGTCAATTTCCGGATTCTCTGTTCTGTTCCACTGGTCTATATGCCTGTTCTTGTACCAGTACCAGGCTGTTTTGATTACAGTAGCTTTTCAGTATAACCTGATATCCGGTATTGTGATCCCACCTACTTTGTCCTTCTTTTTCAAGATTGCTGTGGCTATTCGGGGTCTTTTTTGGTTCCATATAAACTTTTGAAGTATTTGTTCTAGTTCTGAGAAATATGTTGTTGATATTTTGATGGGGACTGCATTGAATCTATAGCTTGCTTTAGGTAGTATGGACATTTCAATGATGTTAATAATTCCAATCCATGAACAAGGTATGTGCTTCCACTTTTTAAAATCTTCCTCTATTTCTTTTTTCAATGTCCTGTAGTTTTCTGCAAGTAGGTCCTTTACTTCTTTGGTTAAGTTTATTTCTAGGTATCTTAATTTTTTTTGCTGCAATGGTAAAGGGGATTGTATTTTTAGTTTCTCTTTCTGTGAGTTCATTATTGGTGTGTAAGAATGCTGTCGATTTCTTGACGTTAATTTTGTATCCTGATGCTTTGACAAATTCATTTACTAAGTCTAGTAGATTTTTGATGGAGGTTTTAGGGCTTTCTATGTATTATATCATGTCATCTGCGAATAATGACAGTATCACTTCCTACTTTCCAATTTGGATCCCTTTTATTTTTTCTTCACGTCTGATGGCTATGGCTAAGATTTCTATACTATGTTAAATAAGAGTAGTGAAAGTGGGCATCCCTGTCTTGTTCCTGTTCTTAAGGGAAATGTTTTAGTTTTTGCCCATTGAGTATGATGTTGGCTGTAGGTCTTTCATATATGGCCTTTATTATGTCGAGATATGATCCCTCTATACGCACATTGCTGAGCGTTTTTATCATAAATGGGTGCCGGATTTTGTCGAATGCTTTTTCAGCATCTATTGATATGATCATGTGGTTTTTATCTTTCATTTTGTTTATATGGTGTATCACATTTATTGATTTGTGAATATTGTACCAGCCTTACATCCCTGGTATGAATCCCACTTGGTCTGCTGAATAATTTTTTTGATGTATTGCTGGATTTGCTAGTATTTTGTTCAGGATTTTGGCGTCTGTGTTTATCAGTGATATTGGCCTGTAGTTTTCTTTTTTGGTAGTTTCTTTTTCTGGTTTTGGAATTAGAATTATGCTGGCCTCATTAAACGAGTTTGGAAGTCTTCCTTCTTCTTGAATTTTTTGAAATAGTTTGAGGAGAATGGGTGTTGGTTCTTTGATTGTTCGGTAAAACTCCCCCATGAAGCTGTCTGGACCTGGGCTTTTGTTTGGTGGGACAGTCTTGATTACATCCTCAATTTCCTTAGTTTTTATTGATCTGTTCAAGTTTTCTATCTCTTCCCGGTCCAGTTTTAGGAGACTATGTGTTTCTATATATTTGTCCATTTTGCTTAGATTGTCGAATTTGTTGCCATATAAATGTTCATCATATTTGTTAACGATCCTTTGTATTTCTGTGGTGTCAATTGTTACTTCTCCTCTTTCATTTCTGATTTTGTGTATTTCGATTCTCTCTTTTTGTTTCTTGGTGAGTCTAGCTAAGGGTCCATCAATTTTGTTTATCTTTTCAAAAACCCATTTCTTTTTTTCATTGATCCTTTGAATTGTTTTTTTGTTCTCTATGTCGTTTATTTCTGCTCTGATTTTTACTATTTCCTTCCTTCTACTTGCTCTGGGGTTTTCTTTTTGTTTGCTTTCCAGTTTTCTAAGTTGTGAGGTTAGATAGTCTATTTGAAATTTTTCTTGTTCCTTGAGGTAGGCTTGTAGTGCTATGAACTTTCCTCTCAGAACTGCTTTCGCTGCACCCCATAGATTTTGTGTTGTTGTGTGTTCATTTTCATTGTTTTTCCAGGAAGTTTATAATTTCTTCCTTGATCTCCTCAGTAACCCATTCATTGTTTAATAACATGCTATTTAGCCTCCATGTGTTCAAGTGTCTTTGCATGTTCTTGTTGCAATTGATTTTTGGTTTCATGCCATCGTGATCTGAGAAGATGCTTGTTATGATTTCAATCTTCTTGAACTTGTAAAGACTTAGTTTGTGTCCTAACATGTGGTCTATCTTTGAGAATGTCCCATGTGCACTTGAGAAGAAAGTGAATTCTGTAGAATTGGGGTGTAATTCTCTGTAGATATCTATTAAATCCTTTTGGTCTAGTGCTTCCTTTAGAACCTCTGTTTCCTTGTTAATTTTTTGCCTAGAGGATCTATCCAGTGATGTCAGCGGTGTGTTGATGTCCCCTGCTTTGATTGTATTGCTGTCGATTTTTCCTTTCAGGTCCTCCAGAAGAATTTTATTTTTGTGCTCCTATATCGGGTGCTTATATGTTTACCGAGGTTATATCTTCCTGTTGGGTAGATCCTTTCAATATTATGTAGTGGCCTTCTTTGTCTCTAGTTATGGCCTTCATTTTGAAATCTATTTGATCAGATATGAGTATTGCTACCCCAGCTTTTTTTTCCTTTCCATTTTCTTGGAAGATTTTTTTCCATCCCTTTACTTACAACCTATGTGAGTCTTTTGTTGTGAGGTGGGTCTCTTGTAAACAACATATATATGGGTCATGCTTTCTTATCCAATCTGCTACTCTGTGTCTTTTTATCGGAGTGTTCAATCCATTTATATTTAAGGTGATTATTGATATGTACTTATTTATTGCCATTTTTGTTTAGTGTGGTTCTATTTTTTTTTCTATTTCTCCTACTAATCACAGCAATCCTTTCAACGTTTATTGCAGTGCTGGTTTGGTGCTATTGTATTCCCTTAGCGTTTTTTTTTTTTTTTTGTTTTTTTTTGTTTTTTTTTGTCTGGGAAGCTCTTTATTTCACCTTTTATCTTGAGTGATAGTTTTGGTGTGTAGAGTAGTCTTGGGTTCCGATCCTTGTTTTTCATGGCCTTGATTACTTCATGCCATTCCCTTCTGGCCTGTAGTGTTTTTACTGAGAAATCTGTTGATAGCCTTATGGGGGTTGCTTTGTGGGTAACCTGTTTCTTAGCTCTTGCTGCCTTTAGGATTCTCTCTTTGTCTTTAATTTTTGGCATTTTAGTTACTATGTGTCTTGGTTTGTGCCTGTTTGGGTTCCTCTTACTTGGGACTCTCTGTGCTTTTTGAACTTGAATACCTTCTTCCTTCACCAAATTAGGGAAATTTTCTGTCAGTATTTCTTCAAATATATTCTCTTAACCCTTGCTCATTTTCTTCTTCTGGGGCTCATAATTCGTATATTGTTATGTTTCCAGTTGTCCCACAGTTCTCTTAAGCTGTCTTCCTGTTTTTTCATTGTTTTTTCCTTTTGGTTTTCTGAATGGTTGATTTTTTCCACCCTGTCTTCTAATTCACTGATCAGGTCCTCAGCTTCTTCTACTCTGCTGTTTAGTCCTTCCAATGTGTTTTTCATTTCTGCTATGTCATTCTTCATTTCCAATGGGTTGATTTTTAATATTCCTATGTCTTTGCTCATGGTGTTGATGTCCTTACTCATGCTGTTGAGCTTCCTCAAGATCATGACTCTGAATTCTAGCTCTGTTAACTTGCTTAAGTCCATTTCATTTATCTCGTCTTTGGTGGAGGTCTCTTGTTCTTTCATTTGGCATCTGTTTCTTTGTTTCACCATTTTGGCTATCTCAGTGGGTTTTGGAGCTTGCCAAATTTTCCCTCTGGATGTTGGTGTTCTGTTGTTTGTGGCTCCCTCTACATGGTTTCGATGAACGTGGGAGGACCCAGGTTATACACCACTGTTGAGTCTTAATTTCCTGGGTATATTTGCAAGCCCAGAAAAGTTTAAGTTATCCTCTAGTTTTTTGCCTACTGCCTATTATTCGTGGTTACTTGAAAAGCCTTGGGTTCTCAGTTGAATGAAAAGCTTTCTCAGGTGTTTAGTGTGAGAGGATTTCCCGAGGTTGGGGCAGATGCTGGTTGTTAATGAGCCTCAATTTGCATTTCAGTGGCCCACATGAGTGTGGGTGAATCTCCGAGGGAGGGGCTGCCACCTCTCCCCAGAGCCCTGGGAAGGAGTAAGATGGTCACCGTCCTATGTGGCCGCAACTCAGCAAAATCTCTGAGTGCCCTCCAAATCCCGAGTGTCTCCACAGAGTTCCAGTCCAATCCACCCTCCCTCTGCCGAAGTCCAGGTGAGTGGCTGTGGCTATTTTAGCACTCTGTCCCAGCCCTCTTCACTGTGAAGCCGGTTTGGGCTTTAATCCTGAGGGCAGTGCTCACAGCTAAGACTGCTGCTGTCTGTGGGCTCCCAGCCTGCCTCTCGCACCTCCACAATCCAGGATCGATTCAGTGTCCTTGGTTGTATGGTCCTTGCAAGCTGCTTTTCTGTTGCTTTTTCCTGATGATTGTCTTTATTTTAGTTGTATTTCCAGTTTGGTTCTGGGAGACGGTATGTGTTGCTTCCATTCACTCCACTGCCATTTTGGAATCAGTCCTAGCTTTATTTTATTTTATTTTTTGCATATAGCTGTCCAATTTTTGAATACCATTTATTCATGAGGCTGTCTTTACTCCATTGTATGCTCTTCGCATCTCTGTCAAATATTAATTGAGCATAATGTCTTGGGTCAATTTCTGGATTTTCTGTTCTGTTCCATTGATCGATATGCCTGTTCTTATGCCAGTACCAGGTTGTATTGATTACAATGGCTTTGTAGTATAATTTGATATCTTTTATTGTGATCCCTCCTACTTTGTTCTTCTTTTTCAAGATTGCTGTGGCTATTCACGGTCTTTTTTGGTTTCACATGAACTTTCGAAGTATTTGTTCTATTTTTGTGAAATATGTTGTTGATATTTTAGTGGGGATTGCATTGAATCTATATATTGCTTTGGGCAGTATGGACATTTTAATGATGTTAATTCTTCCAATCCATGAACAAGGTATATGCTTCCACTTTTTTATTTCTTACTCTATTTCTTTTTTGAATGTCCTGTAGTTTTCTGCAAATAATTCCTTTACTTCTTTGGTTAAGTTTATTTGTAGGTATCTTAATTTTTTTTGCCTCAATGGTAAATGGAATTGTTTTTTAGTTACTTTTTCTATGAGTTCATTGTTGATGTATAAAAATTCCATCAATTTCTTGAAGTTAATTTTGTATCCTGCTACTTTGCCTAATTCGTTTATTAAATCTAGTAGATTTTTGATGGAGTCTTTAGGTTTTTCTATATGCAGTATCATGTCACCTCTGAATAATTACAGTGTCACTTCCTCTTTTCCAATTTGAATCCCTTTTATTTTTTTCATGTTGTCTAATTGCTGTGGTTAAAGCTTCCAATACTATGTTAAATAAGAGTAGCAAAAATGGGCATCCCTGTCTTGTTCCTTTTCTTAAGGGAAATGCTTGTAGTTTTTGCCCATTGAGTATGATGTTGGCTGTAGCTTTTTTCATATATGGCCTTTATTACATCAAGATATGATCCCTCTATTCTTACATTGCTGAGCGTTTTTTATCATGAATGGGTGCTTGATTTTGTTGAATGCTTTTTCATCATCTATTGATATGATATTATGGTTTTTAATCTTTCATTTTGTTTATGTGATGTACCGCATTTATTAACTTGTGAATATTGTACCAGCCTTGCATCCCTAGGATCAATCCCATTTTATCATGATGAATAATTTTTTTAATGTATTGCTTAATCCAATTTGCTAATATTTTTTTAAAGGATTTTGGCATCTATGTTCATCAGGGTTATTGGACTGTAGTTTTTTTTCTTTGTGGTGTCTTTTTTCTTGTTTCAGAATTAGAATTATTCTGGCCTCAAAGAACAAGGTTGGACGTCTTCCTTCTTCTTGAATTTCTTAGAATAGTTTGAGAAGAATGGGTGTTAGTTCTTTTAATGTTTGTTAAAACTCCCCCATGTAGCCTTCCGGGCCTGGGCTTTTGTTTGCGGGGAGTTTTTTCATTACATCTTCAATTTCCTTAGTTGTTATTGGTCTGTTCAAGTTTTCTATCTCTTCCGGTTCAATTTTGGGAGGCTGTGTGTTTCTAGAAATTTGTCCATGTCTCCTAGATTGTCCAATTTGTTGGAGTATAGTTGTTCACAGTGTTTTTTTGTTGTTTTTTTTATTCTCACCCGAGGACATTTTCTCATTTTTTGTTCAGATAGTGTGGGCAGGAAAGAGAGGAAGAGAGAGAGAGAGAGAGAGAGAGAAACATCAACGTGAAAGGGACACATCGAGTGGCTGCCCCCAACATGATCCAACCAGGGCCAGGTACAAACTGCAACCGAGGTATGTGCCCTCGGCGGGAACCAAACCCGGGTCTCTCTGGACTGCAGGCCGACGCTCCAACCCCTGAGCCAAACTGGCCAGGGCCACAGTGTTTGTTAATGATCCTTTGTATTTCTGTTGTGTCAATTGTTACTTCTCTTTTGTTTCTGATTCTGTATACTTGGGTTCTCTCTCTTTGTTTCTTGGTTAATCTAGCTAAGTGTCCATCAATCTTCTTATCGTTTCAAAGAACCAGTTCTTTGTTTCACTGATCTTTTAAATTGTTTTATTGGTCTCTATGTTGTTTATTCCTGCTCTGATCTTAGCTGTTTTTTTCCTTCTCCTTGCTCTGGGGTTTTCTTTTTACTCGCTTTCTAATTCTTTAAGTTGTGAGGTTAGATAGTCATTTAGAAATTTTTCTTGTTTCTTGAGGTAATCTTGAAGTGCTATGAACTTTCATCTCAGAACTGCTTTTGCTGCATCCCATAGATTTTGTGCTGTTGTGTGTTCATTTTCATTTTTTTCCAGGAAGTTTTTAATTTCTTCCTTGATCTCCTTAGTAACATTTTCATTGTTTAATAACATGCTATTTAGCCTCCATGTATTCAAATGTCGTTGCATGTTCTTGTTGCAATTGATTTCTAATTTCATGTCATTGTGATCTGAGAAGATGCTTGATATGATTTCAATCTTCTTGAACTTGTAGAGACTTAGTTTGTGCCCTAACATATGGTCTATCTTTGAGAATGTCCCATGTGCACTTGAGAAGAAAGTGAATTCTGTAGAATTGGGGTGTAATTCTCTGTAGATATCTATTAAATCCATTTAGAATTTCTGTTTCCTTGTTAATTTTTTTTCTAGATGGTCTATCCAGTGATGTCTGTGGGGTGTTGAAGTTTCCTGCTATGATTGTATTGTGGTCTATTTCTCCTTTGACGTCCTCCAGAAGATTTTTAATATATTTTGGTGCTCCTATATTGGGTGCATATATGTTTACCAAGGCTATATCTTCCTGTTGGAGAGACCCTTTCAGTATTATGTAGTGCCCTTCTTTGTCTCTAGTTATGGTCTTCAATTTGAAATCTAATTTATCAGATATGAGTATTGCTACCCCAGCTTTTTTTTCCTTTCCGTTTGCTTGGAAAATTTTTTTTCATCCCTTCACTTTCAACCTATGTGAGTCTTTTGTTGTGAGGTGGGTGTCTTGTAGACAACATATATGTGAATCATGCTTTCTTATCCAGTCAGCTACTCTGTGTCTTTTTATTGTAGCATTGAATCCATTTACATTTAAGGTGATTATTGATATGTACTTATTTATTGTCATTTTTGTTCAGTGTGGTTATATTTTTCTTCCTATTTCTTTTACTAACTACAGCACTCCTTTTCACATTTCTTGCAGTGCTGCTTTGGTGCTAACATATTCCCTTAGCCTTTTTTTTGTCTGGGAAGCTCTTTATTTGACCTTCTATTTTGAATGATAGCCTTGCTGGATAGAGTAGTCTTGGATTCAGATCCTTGTTTTTCATGACCTTGATTACTTCATGCCATTCTTTTCTGGCCTGTAGTGTTTCTGTTGAGAAGTCATCTGATAGCCTTATGGGGGTTCCTTTGTAGGTAACCTGTTGCTTATTTCTTGCTGCCTTTAGGATTCTCTCTTTGTCTTTAATTTTTGGCATTTTAATTATTATGTGTCTTGGTGTGGGCCTGTTTGGGTTCTTCTTAATTGGGGCTCTCTGTGCTTCTTGAACTTGAATGCCTTCTTTCTTCTCCCAATTAGGGAAATTTTCTGTCACTATTTCTTCAAATATGTTCTCTGACCCTTGCTCATTTTCTTCTTCTTCGGGGACTCCTATGATGCGAATGTTATTACGTTTCCAGTTGTCGCACAGTTCTGTTACGTTATCTTCCTGTGTTTTAATTGTTTTTTTTTTTCCTTTTGGTTTTCTGATTGATTGATTTTTTCTACTCTGTCTTCTAATTCACTGATCCGGTCCTCCTCTTCCTCTACTCTGCTGGACAGTCCTTCCAATGTGTTCTTTATTTCTGGAAACTTGGTTGGTTTTCATGGTGTCAATGTCCTTACTCATGCTGTTCAGTTTCCTCAAGATCATGGTTCTGAATTCTACCTCTGATAACTTACTTTACTGCATTTATTTATCTCATCTTCAGTAGAGTTCTCTTGTTCTTTCATTTGGGATCTGTTTCTTTGTTTCACCATTTTTACTTTCTCAGTGGGTTTTGGAACCTGCCAAATTTTCCCTGTGGGTGTTGGTGTGCTATTTGTGGCTCCCTCTACTGGGTTTGGATGAGCATGGAGGGCCCTCCTTAAATACCACTGTCAAGTCTCACTTTCCTGGGTAGATTTTCAAGCTCAGGAAAGGATCATTTATACTCTAGCTTTTTGCCCTGAGGCTATTAGCCTCAATTACTTGAAAAGCCTTAGGATCTCAGTTGAATGAGAAACTCCCTCAGGTGTTTATAGTGTAAGAGGATTTCCTGAATGTGAGGCAGATGCTGGTTGTTAATGAGCCTCAATTTGCATTTCTTTGCCTCTTTACCTCACCTGGGAATCTTTGAGGGAGGGGCTGCCACAGCTCCGGGAAGAAGCAAACTTGGCTGCGTTTCTGTGTAACCAGGAAGGAGCTGGCTGGCCACCACCGTCCTTTGTGGCCACGGCTCAGCACAAACTCTGAGCACTCTCCAAATCCCAGGTGTTTCCACAGAGTTCCAGTCCAGTCCGTCCTCCCTCTGCCGGAGTCCCAGGTGAGTCCCAGGCTGTGGCTATTTAGCATTCTGTCCTGGCCCTCTGCACTGTGGAGCAGATGGAGCTCTTAACCCCGAGGGTGGGCGCCACCGCTGTTTACAGCTCAGGGCGCTGCTGTCCATGGGCTCCCAGCCCACCACCCTCATGCGCCTCCGCAGATCCTACCAGGCTCATTCAGTGTCCCTGGCTGTATGGTACTCTCCCGCTGCTTTTCTGTTGCTTTTTCCCAACAATTTGTCTTTATTTTAGTTGTAATTCCCGTTTGGTCCTGGGAGATTTTCTGTGTAGCTTCCATTCACTCCACCGCCATTTTCTCCCTACCCTGTCTTCTAATTCACTAATTTGGTTCTCAGCTTCTTTCAACTTACTATTGATTCCTTCCAGGGTATTCTTTATTTCAGTTATGTCATTCTTCATTTTCATTTGATTCTTATTTTTGGTTTCTACCCTTTTTTCATGCTGTTGAAGTTCCCTTTGAGTTCCTTGTAATTCCCACTAAGTTTCTTGAGCATCTTTTCAACCATTACTTTGAACTCTATGTCTGATAGTTTGCTTTTCTCCATTTCATTTAGTTCTTTTACTGGAGATTCTTTGTTTTATTTCATTTGGGCCTTGTTTCTTTTTCCTCCCCATTTTAGCTGTCCTTTTGTGTTTGCCTCTTTGTATTAAATAGAACTGTTATGTCTGCCTGTTTTTGTGGGATGGCCTTATGTAGGAAGTGTCTTAAGGGTCCCAGTGGTACAGTCTCTTTGATCTCCTGTGCTCGATGTTTTAGGATTTTCCTTTGTGTGTATTGTTTGGGCACTTTTGCTGTAATTGGGACTTGATTGTTGATGTCTTGTTCATGGGTGGGATCTCCCTTCTGACTTGCTGACTGTGAGGCTCAATCCCAAACTCATCATGCCAGGTATTATACAGGTCCTGACAGAACAAAGCAAGACAGCAGAGGACTGAACTGAAAACACTACTAAAAGAAAATTAAGCAAAAACATAACAACAAGAAAAGGGAGCAAAGTGAAGAAAAATATAAAGAATACTAAAAGACATGAGAACAAAGAATTAGAAGGGATATAAAAATAAAAGAAGAAAAAGGAAGAAGAAAAAAGAGTATGAAAGCAAAGGAGTAGGCTACAGAACTAGAATAAGATTAAAAAAAGGAAAGCAGAAAACAAATTAAATAATAATTTAAAAGTAATAATAATGGATGTATTAAAATGTAATTAAGAAAAGTAAAAGAGTTAAAGAATAAAGAAGAGAAAAATAAAGTAAGAAAAATTAATAGTAACAATAAAAAGTAAAGAGAAAGAGACAAAATGTGAATAGAATAAAAGTAAATAGAGAAATGAAGAATACACAAAAAAGGAGGAAGAACCAAGAGGTTATAAAGAAAACAACAGTAACAAAAAACAAAACAAAAAACAAAATTACACACACACACACACAAACACGTTTGGATCTGCTGTTTGTGGAGCTCGCTGGATTTAACTTTAATGTTGTTGAATATAGTCCCTTGGTATGTGTAACCTGGGCCTCCTGGGTGCTTCTCTAGTGCAGGCCAATGTGACTCACTGTCCCTTCCTATCACTGGGTAAGCTGACTGAGGTCTGATAGGTTGGAGCACCAAGACGTTTGGTGGGTGGGGCCTCCTTATCCCGGGGGCTAGGTCTTTCTCTGGTCTTTCACCTTGAGTGTCCCTGTTCTGAGCTGTTCTCCCTTCCCTCATGGAGCTGGTCTTTGCTGGAGTATTCTGGTCTTGGCCAGGATTTTTTTAAAAATCAGACTTGTGTTGGGGGGTAGAGCCAGTAACTTGTAGGAGGGGGGTGGGCACTTTCCTTCCAATGCCTCAGCTATGCCTGGCTTACTGGCACCTCTTCATTGCCACGTGCAGGGACAGAAATTTCCAGCCCCAAGCTCTTTTCCCTTTCCTCAGTTCACTGTAAGGCATGTCAAAAGCAAATGTTCTGCAGCTCAGGGCAAAATTCCCATGCTGGATAATGGCTGGGTGTTAGTGCTACTCCATTCTGGAATTTCAGCCCCAGGCTTCTGTCTCTTCATCCACTTCACATCTCCACAGCCAGCACCATCTGGTCCACCTCTCTCTGTCCCAGGCACTATCGTCTCACCCACAGAACTGTAGCCTCTTCAGTCTACTCTTGTCCTCAGTTCCAGCAGCTCATGGGCTGGAAAGGCTACAGCCCCCTCCCCAGCCTTCAGTGCAATTCCTGCCCCCACCCTCTGGTGGTGGGGCCATGCAGCTTGGCTCTAGGTTGGCAGAGCAGCCCCGTGCCAGCAGTGAGGATGGCAGTGGCAGGTAAGTCCACAGCAAGGCCATGGCAGGAGTGTAGGGTGGATCACATTTGTGGAGGATGCAAGTGCCCAAGCCAGGATGCTGACATGTCCAGTTGGCAGGGAGGCTGAGCAGAGAAACACAGCCACTCCCCACAGTCTCCTTTCAAGGTAGACCTTTTATTTTTTATTTATTTATTTTTTTTCCCTAACATATTTAAAAATTTTATAAAAACTTATCTTTATTGTTGAATGTATTACAGATATCCCCCCGTTTCCCCCATTGACCCCCCTCCTCCCCAATCCTGCCCTCCTCCTGCCTTCCCCACATTATTTTTTGTGTCCATTGGTTATACATATATGCATAGAAGTTCTTTGGTTTATCTCTTCTCGATCTCCCTCCTCCCTTCATTTTGAGGTTCATCAGTCTAACAACCAATGTGTACTTCTTAATTCCTTCACCTTTTTTACACATACCCCCAGCCCCCTCTCATTTGGCAAGCAACAAAAATATCTCTGTATCTATGAGTCAGTTTCTCTTCTGCTTGCTCATTTTGTTTGTAGATTCAATTGTTGATAGACATGTATTTATTGCCATTTTATTATTCATATTTTTGTTCTTCTCCTTTAAGAAGACCCTTCAACATTTCATATAATACTGGTTTGGTGGTGATGAACTCCTTTAGCTTGTTCTTGTCTGGGAAACTCTTTATATGTCCATTGATTCTAAATAATAGCTTTGCAGAATAGAATAATGTTGATTGTAGGTCATTGCTTTTCATCACTTTGAATATCTCTTGACACTCCTTTCTGGCCTGCAAAGTTTCTTTTGAGAAATTGGCTGACAGTCTTATGAGAGATCCTTTGTAGGTAACAAATTGTTTTTCTTTTGGTGCTTTTAAGATTCTCTCTTTGTCTTTAACCTTTGGCATTTTGATGATATTTCTTGGTATGGACCTCTTTGGGTTTATCTTGTTTGAGACTGTCTGTGCTTCCTGGACTTGTATGTCTGTTTCCTTCACCAAATTAGGGAAGTTTTTTGTCATTATTTTTTAAAGTAGGTTTTCAAATTCTTGCTCTCTTCCCCTTCTGGCACTCCCATGATGTGAATGTTGGTATGCTTGAAGTTGTCCTAAAGGCTCCTTACACTGTCCTCATTGTTTTGGATTCTTTTTTCTTTTTGCTGTCTCATTGGGTGTTTTTTGTTTCTGTATATTCCAATTTGATGGTTTGCTTCTTTGTCTTCATCTACTCTACTATTGATTCCCTGTAAATTATGTTTTATTTCAGTTAGTGCATCCTTAATTTCTTACTGGTCCTTTTTTATGTTGTTGATGTTCTCACTAAGTTCCTTGGAGTTATCCTTAAGTTATTTGAAGGTCTCACTATGTTCCTTGAAGGTCTCACTAAGTTCCTTGAGCATCCTTATAACCAGTGTCTTGAACTCTGCATCTAATTGATTGCTTATCTCCGTTTTGTTTAGTTCTTTTCTTGGAATTTTGTTCTGTTGTTTCCCTTGGGACATGTTTCTTTGTCTCCTCATTTTGGCTGCTTCCCTGTGGTTTTTTTCTAGGTATTAGTATAGTTTCTATGTCTCCTAGACTTTGTAGGGTGGCCTATTGTTGTAGGTGTCCTGTAGGGTCCAGTGGCACAGCCTCCCTAATCACCACAGCTGGGCCCTCAAGGTGCATCCCTTGTGTGGACTGTACACCCTTCTGTTGTAATTGAGCCTATATTGCTGTTGGCACATCAGTGGGAAGGATTTACTTAGGCTGATCAGCTGCAAGGACTGGCTGTGTCCACTGACCACTGGCCTCTGACTCCCTTGGAGAATCAGCAGTTTAGGGACCCAATACACAGTGCAAGATTTACTTCAGCAGGACTCTGGTACCTACTGAGTCCACTCATGGAGTGTGTCACTTGTGGAGGTGGTTGGTGGTGGTGCTTCGATGTGGTCTGAGACTGTCCACTGGGTGTGCTGGCTCTGGGGCAAGATCAACCTCTGCCTGTGTTCTACCTGGGAAACCAGGCATAACCTACAGAATTATCTGCCAATGACTACTTTTGTGCTAGGCTTGGAGGTGGCCAGGCAAAGCCAAGTTGTGAACCAGGGCTGGCTGCTTCTAGAGCCAGGCCTGGGGTCACTTAACAAGAGGTATGGGGATCGCTGAGACCAGATGCTGCTTGTTTGAGAGGTTTTAGGAAAATTTGAAGCAGGATCAAAAACAGGCCAATCCTATGGTAAAGCCACTGGAAACAGCTTGGATGGGCCCAAAGGTTGGGTGGGGCAGGGCCTCAGGGAATCACCAGGGCAAGGCAAACAGTTTGAGCCACTTTGCTGGAGTCCCAGATATGGCTTCTGTCTGTTGCCCCAGGGAAGGGCTCACCAAAGGAATAACGGCCTCCCACAGCAAGTCTCTCTTGGAGAAAGCTGCCCCTCCAGCTCTCGCCCCAATGCAGAACAATTCAGTTCTTCCCCGTATGTCTCTGGTGACTGTCAGGCTGCCTCCCCTCCATGCTGGAGCTCAGAGGGAGCAAGTCTGAGTATGTCCAAGTAAGTTTGCTCCTCAGGGAGGACCTTCACAGCCAATGTATTCCCCTGATTTTATTCACCACATGTGGGTGTGGGACCAGCCTGTCCATACCTCCTCCCTTCCTACAAGTCTCAATGTGGCTTCTTATTTAATTTTGTAGGTGTAGGGCTTCCATTCAGCTCGATGTCAGGTGGTTCTGAATGATGGTTGTGTTGTAGTTTAGTTGCAATTTTGATGTGGTTGTGGGAGGAGGCGATATTGCTTTTACCTACGCTGCCATCTTGACTAGAATTTCCTCAAGGTGGACCTTTTAAATCCTCCAAGATAGCATGGTCTCCAAACCAGAGCTTCGAGAAAGTGTAAGCAGAGTGGCTGTGGCAGCCGCCACAGCTCATCCACCAGGAAAGCCCAAACTGCCTGCCCCCAAGTTCCCACATGATTGGACTGACCCTCACACACACTCACACGCCCACGCACACTCACACACTCACCCCTCACCCTCTCACTCCCTCACTCCAGTCCTGCCCCCCACCATGTTGAAAAGCTGGGCCTCTTTTTCACCTCTTTCTTTCTTTGTCTTTTTATTGACCTTAGTATAGAGAGTGAGGCAAAGGTAGGTTTACCTTTGTGAGTATGTGAAACACAGAGTTTTTTCTTGTATTATTTATTAAGTATTGCATTATTTTTCATAAGAACAACTGTAAGCCTACTTTTGGCCCAACCTGTATTTAAAGAATATAGGTCAGTCATTTGAACATTGTCTCTAAACTTGTATTTTTCTGCTATTTTCAAATGGTCAGATCAATAGAAATAACAAAAGTGGGACTGTGTCCTTCTCAGTTTGTCATATCAGGAGGTACATGATGTCAGTTTTGTCAATATTGTTGCTGTCAGCTTTGATCACTTGGTTTAGGTGAGTCATGGTCTGAATGTTTGTGTCCACCCTCTTCCCAAATTCATATGATGAAATCCTGACCTCTGAAGTGATGGTATTAGTAAGTTTGGGGGCCTTTGGGAGATGATTCGATCATAAAGGTGGAGCCCCCATGATTGGGCTTAATGCTCTTATAAAAAAAGACCCCAGAGAGCTCCCTTGCCCCTTCTGTCATGTGAGCTTACAGTGAGAAGAAGGCCATGTATGAGGAAGCAGATGCTCACCAGATACCAAATCTGCCAGAGCCATGATCTTAGACTTCCCAGCCTCCAGAATTGTGAGAAATAAATATTTATTGTTTATAAGCTACCCAGTCTATGGTATTTTGTTATAGCAGCCCAAAGTCCCCACACAATTGGACTGACCCTCACACACACTCACACACCCACGCATGTTCACACACTCGCCCTCTTACTCCCTCACTCTGGTTCTGCCTGCCGCCATGTTGAAAAGACAGGTACTAGCCACCAGATTCTTCTGCTATAAAGTTAATATTTTTCCTTTGTAATTGATCAGTAATTGTGGGTAACTACTTTGATATTTACATAAATGCTTTTTCCTTTATAACACTTTCACTCATGAGTTCTACCATCCACTGATAAATTTCTAACTCTATCATTCCTTCTAGACTTATTAGTTTGCATTTTACTCTAAGGAAGAACCTTTCTTTCTCACCCAATAATTAACTACATTATTAGTTAATATTGGTATGGACTCATGGATTCTTATTTTATTTAGTGCACTATATTGTATTACTATCATTATTTATTGTGATGAACTAATTATTTTACATTTTGCCATTAGGAACCCACTGGCTTCTGTGTTCTTCTGAGATGGCCCCATGATTCTCTGACACTTCTTTACTTTCTGGCACCACAAGATGCTAAGGGGAAAAAGATGTTGTTTTTCTGAACAAATCTTGTATATCTAGTTGTCTTTTAAACAATGTGTATATATATTTCTTTAATAAAAATAAAACTAATTTAAAAGAGATATTCCCCTCCAAAGCAGTTCATCAATTGCAGTAGTTTTCTGAACCTCATGTTGTCATGGAGGCCATAGACCAGGCCCTGGTATCTGTGAAAGCTCATTGCCTTTGTTGGGAGGGGGGTCATAGATTACTAAAAAGTAGTCACTGCTTCCATAGCACTTAGTGTTTCTGAAATAAATTTATAAAAGATGTTCAGAAAAAGTAAAAAAAAAAGGATGGCGGTGGGCAGGACTGGAGGAAGGGTGAGTGCATGAGAGATTGAGCTAGTGTGAGAGAGAGAGTGAGTGGATGTGAAAGTGGATGGCCAAACTCGTGCAGTGCAGAGACGTGGAGCAGAAGGTTTCTGTGCTGTGGACGGGGAGCAGCTAGCTGCCATGGTAAGCGACTATGCAGGGCACTTCTCCCTGCACCGCAAGGAGGTCCCACAATTTTGGAAGATCCTGAGTCATCCCTGGGAGGAGGCAGTGGGAGCAGCTAGGGTCAAGCAACCTGAGTCCACCAGTGCAACTTGCACCATTGGACCAGTGGACACCCTGTGTCAACACAGACCAGTGCATAGAAGCAGAGATGTCAAGATTCCTGCTGTGGAAACGGCAAATGGCCGAGAGCTCAGCACCATCCCCCACAGTAGCAGCCCAATCAGAGTCGAGATATACCCCCAGCAACAGAGGCTCAGGAGCAGACATCCATCCCCAGGCGACAGAAGCACAAATCAGCAGTTGAGACCCATCACCAAAAACTACAGCAAAGGCTGAGTAGGAGCTGAGCCTCACTGGGCAGCAGTGTTCCCCAGCTGCCAGCTGCAGGACCCGGGTCTCCACAGGGGCCTGTGCAACCCAGCTGCCCACAAGAGTGGTGGGGAGCTGGGGCTCAAGAGGGACCTGTGTGACCCAGCGGCCCACAAGAGTAGTGGGGAGCCAGGGCTCCAGAAGGACCTGTGCAACCCAGCTGCCCACAAGATAGGCATGGAACCGGGTATCCACAGGAGACTATGTGATCCAGCTCCCCACGGGATCAGCGGGAAATGGGGGCACCAACGGGGGCTGTAAAACACAGATGCCCACAAGATCGGTGGGGAGCTGGGCCTCCAGAGGGGCCTGTGTAACCAAGCTGCCAATAGTGCGGGCAGAGAGTGCAGCTCCAGAAGGGCCTGAGCTATACAGCTAGAGGTGGCACCAGTGACCAGCAGGAAACAACTTCAGAGGAGTCCACGCAATCCAGCAGCAGCACCTACCAGGGCAAACCAATACCAGCCCCCAGTAGTCAGTCCTCCAGGATCCACAGCAGGCAAGAGGTGACACACAACAGAACAGTCTGGGAGGCACAGCAGCCTTATTTTATATACAGTGAGCTGCCTACACATGCAAACATCCCTCAGTGGGTCTAGAGGTACCAGACGGCTAAAATGGGGAGACAAAGAAACAACACCAAAAGGAAAGAAAAAGAGGAATCACCAGAAAAGGAACTACAGGAAATGGAAGACAGCACCTTCTCAGATAAAGAATTCAAAGCAATGATTTTAAGGGTACTCAAACAATTTGGTGAGAACTACAAGCAACTTAATAAGAACTATGAAGAGCTCACGGGGAACTACTTCAGCTTAAGAAAAGAGGTAGAAGCTATCCATAAAAATCAAGAGGAAATAAAGAATGACATAGCTGTTATGAAAAATACCTTAGAAGGGTTCAATAGCAGATTAGAAGAAGCTGAAAACCGAATCAGTGACTTAGAAGACAAGGTAGACAAAAACACCCAAATAGAGCAGCAAATGGAAAAAAAGTTTAAAAAGCAGGAGGAGAGTTTAAGGGAGCTGTGGGACAATACAAAACATAACATTCGCATTATAGGGGTACCAGAAGGAGAAGAATCAGAGAAAAGAATAGAGAACCTGTTTGAAGAAATAATGACAGAAAACTTCCCTAACCTGGTGAAGGAAAAAGTCACACAAGTCCAGGAAACACAGAGAGTCCCAAGCAAGATGAACCCCAGAAGACCCATAGCTATACACATCATAATAAAAATGGCAAACATTAAAGACAAGAAAGCATCTTAAAGGAAGCAAGAGAGAGACAGAAAGTTACCTACAAGGGAGCTCCCATTAGACTGTCAGCTGATTTCTCAATAGAAACGCTGCAGGCCAGACGGGAGTGGCATGAAGTATACGAAGTAATGCAAGGCAAGGGTCTGAATCCAAGACTACTCTATCTAGCAAGGCTATCATTCAAAATTGAAGGAGAAATAAAGAGTTTCACAGATAAGAAAAAGCTAAAGGAATTAACCACCACCAAACCAGCACTGCAAGAAATGCTGAAGGGACTGTTGTAAGAAGAAGAAGAGACAGAGAGAGAGAGAGAGAAAGAGGAACACAGGAATAAAATTAAAATGGCAACTAATAACTGTCTATCAATAATAACCTTAAATGTAAATGGCTTAAATGCTCCAATCAAAAGACATAGTGTAGATGATTGGATAAGAAAATATGACCCATATATATGCTGTCTACAAGAGACCGACCTCACAACAAAAGACTCAAACAGGATGAAAGTGAAGGGGTGGAAAAAAATTTTCCAAGCAAATGGAAATGAAAAAAAAAAATCTGGTGTAGCAATACTCATATCGGACAAGATAGACTTCAAAAGGAGGGCCATAATAAGAGACAGAGAAGGTCACTACATAATATTAAAAGGATCAATCCAAGAGGATATAACCCTGGTAAACATATGTGCACCAAATAGGGAAGCACCAAAATATATTAAAAAAAAACTTGTGGAGGACTTCAAGGGGGAAATCAATAGCAATATGATCATAATGGGCGACTTTAACATGCCACTGACACCATTAGATAGATAGTCTAGAAAAAAAATTAACAAGGACATAGAGTCCTTACAACTGAATTAGATCAGTTGGATTTCATTGATATTTACAGAACATTTCACCCCAAAGCTGCAGAATATACATTCTTCTCAAGTGCACATGGGACATTTTCAAAGACAGACCACATGTTACAACACAAAGTAAGTCTCTCCAAATTCAAGAAGATTGAAATCATATCAAGCATCTTCTCAGATCACAGTGGCATGAAACTAGAACTCAATTACAATAGAAACAAACAAAAACATTCAAACACTTGGAGACTAAATAGCATGTTATTAAACAATGAATGGGTTAATAAAGAGATCAAGGAAGAAATTAAAAACTTCCTGGAAACCAATGAAAATGAACACACAACAACACAATATCTATGGGACACAGCGAAAGCAGTCCTGAAGGGGAGTTCATAGCACTACAGGCCTACCTCAATAATCAAGAAAAACTTCTAATTGAATTTCTAACCCTGCAACTTAAAGAACTAGAAAGTAAACAAAAAGAAAAACCCAGAACTAGTAGGAGAAAGGAAATAGTAAAGGTCAGAGCAGAAATAAATGACATAGATATTAAAAAAAACAATTCAAAAGATCAATGAAACAAAAAGTTGGTTCTTTGAAAAGATAAACAAGATTGATAGACCTTTAGCAAGACTCACCAAGAAACAAAAAGAAAGGAACCAAATAAAAAAAAATTAGCAAATCGGATCCAGCAATACATCAAAAAAAATTATTCATAATGACCAAGTGGCATTCATCCCAGGGATGCAAGGCTGGTACAATATTCGCAAATCAATAAATCTGATACATCACATAAACAAAATGATCATGTCAACAGATACTGAAAAGGCATTTGACAAAACGCTCTAATAAAAACACTCAGCAATGTGGGAATAGAGGGATCATATCTCAACATAATACGGGCCATATATGCAAAACCTACAGCCAACATCATACTCAATGGGCAAAAACTAAAAGCATTCCCCTTAAGAACAGGAAAAAGACAGGGATGCCACTTTCGCCACTCTTATTTAACATAGTACTGGAAGATTTAGCCACAAAAATTAGACATGAAGAAAAAATAAAAGGTATCCAAATTGGAAAGGAGGAAGTGAAACTGTCATTAGTTGCAGATGACATGATATTATACATAGAAAACCCTAAAGACTCCAACAAAAATCTACTAGACTTAATAAATGAATTTGGCAAAGTAGCAGGATACAAAATTAACGTCAAGAAATCGATGGCATTCTTATATACCAATGATGAACTCACAGAAAGAGGAACTAAAAAAGCAATCCCGTTTATCCTCACAGCAAAAAAAAAAAATTGAGATACCTAGGAATTAACTTAACCAAAGAAATAAAGGACCTCTTCACAAAAAACTACAGGTCATTGAAAAAAGAAATAGAGGAGAATATGTAAAAGTGGAAGCATATACCATGTTCATGGATTAGAAGAATTAACATCATTAAAATGTCCATACTACCCAAAGCAAACTATAGATTTAATGCAATCCCCATCAAAATACCAACGACATATTTCACAGAACTAGAACAAACTCTCCAAAAGTTTATATGGAACCAAAAAGGCCCCGAATAGCCACAGCAATCTTGAAAAAGAAGAACAAAGGAGGAGGGATCACATTACCAGATATCAGGCTATACTACAAAGCCACTGTAATCAAAATAGCCTGATACTGGCACAAGAACAGGCAGATAGATCAATGGAACAGAACAGAGAACCTAGAAATTGACCCAAGACAATATGCTCAATTAATATTTGAGAAAGGTGGCAAGAGCATAAAGTGGAGTCAAGACAGTCGCTTCAATAAATGGTTTTGGGATAATTGGACAACTACTTGCAAAAAAAAATGAAGCTAGATCACCAACTTACACCATACACAAGAATAAACTCAAAATGGATAAAAGACTTAAATGTAACTCGTTAATCCATAAAAATCCTAGAAGTAAATGTAAGCAACAAAATTTCAGACATCACACACAGCAGAATTTTCACTGATACAACACCCAAGGCAAGAGAAACAAAGGAAAAAATGAACAAACGGGGCTACATCCAACCTAAAAGCTTCTGCACAGCTAAAGAAATAACCATCAAAATGAAAAGGGAACCCACTATATGAGAGAACATAATTGCCAATGATACATCAGATAAGGGGTTAATTTCCAAAATATATAGAGTGCTCATACAACTCAACAAAAGGAAGACAAAAAACCCAATTAAAAAATGAGCAGAGGACCTAAATAGACACCTCTGCAAACCGGACGTAGAAATGGCCAAGAGACATATGAAAAAATGCTCAACATCACTAATCATCAGAGAGATGCAAATTAAAACAACAATGAGGTATTACTTTACACCTGTCAGAATGGCCGCCATCAACAACTCATCGAACAACAATTGCTGCCGAGGATGTGGAGAAATGGGGACTCTAGTACACTGCTCGTGGGAATGCAGACTGGTGCAACCACTACAGAAAACACTATGGTATTACCTCAAAAAGTTCAAAATTGAAATGCCATTTGACCCAGTGATCCCACTTCTAGAAATATACCCTAAGAAGCCTGAAACACCAGTCAGATAGAATATATGTACCCTTATGTTCATAGCAGCACTATTTACAATAGCTAAGATCTGGAAACAGCCCAAGTGTCCATCAGTAGATGAGTGGATAAAAAAGCTGCGGTACGTGTACACAACAGAGTACTATGCAGCTTTAAGAAAGAAAGACCTCTTATCTTTTGAGATGAAATGGAGGGACCTGGAGAGTATTATGCTAAGAGAAACAAGCCAAGCAGAGAAAGACAAATATCACATGATCTCACTTATTTGTGGAATATAATGAACTAAACAAACTGATGAACCAAATTGACCCAGAGACATAGAGGTAGGGTACAGACTGACAAACTTCAGAAGAGGAGGTGTTGGGGAAGAAGAGATAAACCACAGAACTTATATGCATGTATGCATAACCAATGGACATAGAGAATAAAGCTGGGGATGAGGCAAAGGGCATGGGGAGGAGGGTGTCAATGGTGGAAAAAGGAGAAACATCTGTAACAAAAACAAATTAATAAAAAATATTTTAAAAAAGATGTTCAACATCATTAGTAATGGGAAAAATGCAAATTAAACAATAGTGTGTTGGAGTAGGAGAGAGACGAACATAGTAGTTAAAATCATGGGTATTGAAACTAGACTGTCCCTATTCAAATACATGCTCTGTTCCTTGCTAGCTGTGTCACCTGAGGTAAGTCACTTAACTTCTCTTTGCTTCAGTTTCCTCATCTATAGAAAAGTGTATCACAATATTTGCTTCCTCTCTGTTTTGAGGATACAAGTTAATACATGTAAAGTTTTCAGAACAGAGCTAGTGCTTTGCAGAGCAATTTGGTGAAATCCAGTAAATTTCAAATTTCTTATGTCCTATGACTCAGTAATTCTGGATATTGAAATTCTACTAGAGAGGTGCAATTTCTGAGTACTCTTTAGTGAAACTCTCATAAATGGGCACAAGGAAACATGTATGAGGGCATTTTCTTCAATCCTCTTTGTAATGGCAAAATATAAGATAAAATGAAAAAGTAGAAGCAACCTAATTCCTCAGTTGGGGAATGTGTAAATAAGATGTGATTTAGTCATACAGTAGAATGCTATATAGTTGTTAAAATGAATGAACTAAAGCAACTACTGGGATGACATCAATCAACACATTGTTGCATGGGAAAATGAAGTATACAAGGTTAAACATGCATCATGCAAATTAAATTGCTTAAAGAATATATAAAACAATATATTATTTATATTTGTATGTATGAAAAGTACAAAAATATCCACAAAAAATGATGCATGGCAACACAGTAGTTACTCAAGGAGAGATATGAGTGGAGAATGATAGGCCACAGAAGTTTTTGCTGTATTTCGAATACATTTCTTAGAGAGAGTCAAAGCAAATAAGGCAAAACAGTAACATCCAGTTAATTGGGTAGTGTGATTATAGGTGGGTATTTTGCCATTTTCTTTATTTTTCTATGTGTCTGAAATATAATTAATTTGTAAATGTAATGTCTATAAAATGTGGTTTCCAAATTGCAACACATTATACCAATGTTAGGCTATTATCCTTATTAATATTAATACTACCAGTATTCAGGCAATATAGGGATATGCAGTGAAAAGATAATGCTTATGCTGGGTAACAGCCAAGGTGTAAAGCAGGTAGATAGTTCCAATGTTCTAATTTCCAGTTAGGTGTTTGTTTAGTCACACATAAATAATGAATGGCAACAAACAAAAATAAAATGGTCCCAACCTGGAAATTTTCACCTAAACTGGAAGTAACAATGGAGAAAATTGGAGAAGACCAAGCAAACACCAATACAATTTCCCATCCTTAAAGTCTGGCTCAGCTATATGCTCCTCTGTGAACCCTTCTGTGACCACCCTCCACCCCAGTTAGAACCTGCTTTCCTGTGCTCCTGCATTTAATCACATGCTGTGTTCTCATTAGCTTTTTTGTGAGGTTGTCCCCCTGCTGGATTGTGAGACTGAGAGCAAAGAATATCTCTATTTCACCTCTTGTATTCCCTGCTAAGAATAACCTTCCTTGCCCCTACTTCAAGCCTGAGGTAACTTTGTCCAGGAAGACTTTTCTGACTCACTTAATTTGGGTTAATCCTCTTCCTCTGTGTTCTCATATTACCCTATTCCAGCTTCTACCACAGTGTGCATCACACTGTATTATTATCCTATGTTCATGTTTCTCTCCATAGAGAGGCTAAGCTACTTGAAGTCAGGAACTGTGTCTCCAAGTGTCCAGCAAAGGGACTGGTCCATAGAAGGATCTCAGTAATGGTATATCGTATCCTATTTAGCTAAATCAAGAAAAAATACCAATTGTGGAATTAAATGTCTTAATTTAGATATATTTTGAGATTCCAAAATGGCGGTGGAGTGAATGGAAGCTTCACAGACCATCTCCCAGAATCAAACTGGAATTACAACTAAAATAAAGACAAATCATCAGGAAAAAGCAACAGAAAAGCAGCTTGCGAAGACCATACAACCAGGGACACTGAATTGATCCTGGTAGGATTGCGGAGGGGTGAGAGGGGGGCTGGGAGCCCACAGACAGCAGCAGCCTTAGCCGTGAGCAGCGCTCCACCCTCGGGGTTAAAGACCCAAGCCGGCTCCACAGCTCAAGGGAACAGGACAGAGCATTAAAATAGCCACAGCCACTCACCTGGGCTCCGGCAGAAGGAGGGCAAACTGGACTGGAACTGTGTGGGGACACTCGGGTTTTGGAGGGCACTCAGAGCTTATGCTGAGTTGTGGCCACGCAGGACTGTCTGCCTGGTCTTCTTACTCCATTCCAGGGCTCTGGGGAGAGGTGGCAGCCCCTCCCTCGGAGATCCAGCCACACTCTGGTGGGCCATTGAAATGCAAATTGAGGATCATTAACTACCAGCATCTGCCCTATCCTTGGGAAATCCTCTCACACTGAACACCTGAGGGAGGTTTTCATTCAACTGAAAACCCAAGGCTCTTCAAGCAACCACCACTAATAGCCTCTAGGCAAAAAGCTAGAGGATAACTTAACCTTTCCTGGGCTTGCAAATATACCCTGGAAAGTAAGACTCCACAGTGGTGTTTAACGTGGGTTCTTCCACGCTCATCCAAACCCAGTAGAGGGAGCCACAAACAGCAGAACACCAACATCCACAGGAAAATTTGGCAGGCTCCAAAAACCACTGAGATAGCCAAAATGGTGAAACAAAGAAACAGAGCCCAAATGAAAGAACAAGAGACCTCTACCGAAGATGAGATAAATGAAATAGAGTTAAGCAAGTTAACAGAGCTACAATTCAGAGCCATGATCTTGAGGAAGCTCAACAGCGTGAGTAAGGACACCAACACCTTGACTAAAGACATCAACAACATGAGCAAAGACATAGAAACACTGAAAACCAACTAAATGGAAATTAAGAAGCAGCAAGAAGAAATGAAGAATGACATAGCAGAAATGAAGAACACATTGGAAGGACTAAACAGCAGAGAAGAGGAAGCTGAGGACCGGATCAGTGAATTAGAAGACAGAGTAGAAATAATCTATCAATCAGAAAACGAAAAGGAAAAAACAATGAAAAACAGGAAGACAGCTTAAGAGAACTGTGGGACAACTGGAAAAGTAATAATATTTGCCTCATTGGAGTCCCTGAAGAAGAAGAAAATGAGAAAGGGTTAGAGAATATATTTGAAGAAATAATGACAGAAAACTTCCCTAATTTGGTGAAGAAAGAAGGCATTCAAGTTCAAGAAGCACAGAGAGTCCCAAGTAAGAAGAACCCAAACAGGCCCATACCAAGACACATAGTAATTAAAATGCCAAATATTAAAGACAAAGACAGAATCTTAAAGGCAGCAAGAGATAAGCAACAGGTTACCTACAAAGGAACCCCCATAAGGCTATCAGCTAACTTCTCAACAGAAACACTACAGGCCAGAAGGGAATGGCATGAAGTAATCAAGGTCATGAAAAACAAGGATATGAATCCAAGACTACTCTACCCAGCAAGGCTATCATTCAAAATAGAAAGTCAAATAAAGAGCTTCTCAGACATAAAAAGGCTAAGGGAATACATTAGCACCAAACAGCACTGCAAGAAATGTTAAAAGATCTGCCGTAATTAGTAGAAGAAATAGGAAGGAAAATAGAACCACACTAAACGAAAATGGCAATAAATAAGTACATATCAATAACCACTTTAAATGTAAATGGATTGAATGCTCTGATAAAAAGACACAGAGTAGCGGATTGGCTAAGAAAGCATGACCCATATATATGTTGTTTACAAGAGACCCACCTCACAACAAAAGACTCACATAGTCTGAAAGTGAAGGGATGGTAAAAAATCTTTCAAGCAAATGGAAAAGAAAACAAGCTAGGGTAGCAATACTCATATCTGATAAAATAAATTTCAAAATGAAAGCCATAACTAGAGACAAAGAAGGTCACTACATAACATTGAAAGGATCTATCCAACAGGAAGACATAACCTTAGTGAACATATATGCACCCAATATAGGAGCACCAAAGTATATTAAAAATATTCTGGAGAATTTCAAAGGAGAAATCGAGAGCAATACAATCATAGCAGGGGACTTCAACACCCCGCTGACATCACTGGATAGACCCCTAGACAAAAAATTGACAAGGAAATAGAGACTCTAAATGAAGCACTAGACCAAAGGGATTTAATAGATATTTACAGAGAATTACACCCCAAAACTACAGAATTCACATTCTTCTCAAGTGCACATGGGACATTCTCAAAGATAGACCACATGATAGGACACAAATTAAGTCTCTACAAGTTCACGAAAGATTAAAATCATATCAAGCATCTTCTCGGATCACAATGGCATGAAACTAGTAATCAATTGCAACAAGAACATGCAAAGATATTTGAACACTTGGAGGCTAAATAGCATGTTATTAAACAATGAATGGGTTACTGAGGAGATCAAGGAAGAAATTAAAAAATTCCTGGAAACTAATGAAAATGAACACACAACAACACAAAATCTATGGGATGCAGTGAAAGCAGTTCTCAGAGGGATGTTCATAGGACTAAAGGCCTACGTCAAGAAACAAGAAAAATTTCTAATAGACTATCTAACCTCACAACTAAAAGAACTAGAAATCAAACAAAAAGAAAACCCCAGAGCAAGTAGAAGAAAGGAAATAGTAAAGATCAGAGCAGAAATAAACGACATGGAGACCAGAAAAACAATTCAAAGGATCAATGAAAAAAGAGCTGGTTTTTTGAAAAGATAAACAAGATTGATGGACTCATAGCTAGACTCACCAAGAAACAAAGAGAGAGAACCCAAATACACAAAATCAGAAATGAAGGAGGAAAAGTAACAATTGACACCACAGAAATACAAAGGATAGTTATCAACTACTATGAACATTTATATGGTAACAAATTCGACAATCTAAGTGAAATGGACAAATTTCTAGAAACACATGGTCTCCAAAAACTTGACTGGGAAGAGATATAAAACTTGAACAGACCAATAACAAATAAGGAAATTGAAGATGTAATAAAGACTCTCCCAGCAAACAAAAGCCCAGGCCCGGAGGGCTTCACAAGGGAGTTTTACCGAACATTCAAAGAAGAACTAACACCCATTCTCCTCAAACTATTCCAAAATTTCAAGAAGAAGGAAGACTTCCAAACTCGTTTTATGAAGCCAGCATAATTCTAATTCCAAAACCAGAAAAAGACACCACAAAGAAAGAAAACTACAGGCCAATATCCCTGATGAACATAGATGCCAAAATCCTAAACAAAATACTAGCAAATCACATCCAGCAATACATCAAAAAAATTATTCACCATGACCAAGTGGGATTCATCCCAGGGATTCAAGGCTGGTTCAATATTTGCAAATCAATAAATGTGATACACCACATAAACAAAATGAAAGATAAAAACTACATGACCATATCAATAGACACTGAAAAAGCATTCGACAAAATCCAGCACTCATTTCTGATAAAAAAGCTCAGCAATTTGGGAATAGAGGGATCATATCTTGATATAATAAAGGCCATATATGAAAGACCTACAGCCAACATCATACTCAATGGGCAAAAAGTAAAGACATTTCCCTTAAGAACAGGAAAAAGACAGGGATGCCCACTTCACCACTCTTATTTAACATAGTACTGGAAGTCTTAGCCACAGCAATCAGACGTGAAGAAAAAATAAAAGGAATCCAAATTGGGACGGAGGTAGTGAAACTGTCATTATTCGCAGATGACATGATGTTATACATAGAAAACTCTAAAAACTCCATCAAAAATCTACTAGACTTAATATATGAATTTTGCAAAGTAGCAAGATACAAAATTAACATCAAGAATTCAATGGCGGAAATTCCAGATGGCGGCGGAGTAAACGGAAGCTACACAGATGGTCTCCCAGGACCAAATGGGAATTACAACTAAAATAAAGACAAATCATAGGGAAAAAGCAACAGTAAAGCAGCGAGAGAGGATCACACAACCAGGGACATGAATGAGCCTGGTAGGATCTACGGAGGCGAGTGAGGGTGGCAGGCTTGGAGCAGTGGCGGCGCCCGCCCTCGGGGTTAAGAGCCCCAGCTGCTCCATAGCGCAGAGGGCTGGGACAGAGCACTAAATAGCCACAGACACTCACCTGGGGCTCCGGCAGGGAGGGCAGACAGGACTGGAACTCTGTGGGGACACCTGGGATTGGATGGCGCTCAGAGTTTGTGCTGAGCTGTGGCCACAAAGGACGGTGGTGGCCAGCCCCTCCTTCCTGGTTATACAGAACAGCTGCCAAGTTTACTCCTTCCCAGAGCTGTGGCAGCCCCTCACTTGGAGATTCCCAGGTGAGGTAAAGAGGTAAAGAAATGCAAATTGAGGCTCATTAACAAACAGCATTGGCCCCACCCTCGGGAAATCCTCTTACACTGTAAACATCTGAGGGAGTTTCTCATTCAACTGAGATCCTAAGGCTTTTCAAGTAACTGAGGCTAATAGCCTCCAGGCAAAAAGCTAGAGCATAACTGAACATTTCCTGAGCTTGCAAATCTACGCAGGAAAGTGAGACTTGACAGTGGTATTTAAGGAGGGCCCTCCATGCTCATCCAAACCCAGTAGAGGGAGCCACAAATAGCAGAATACCAACACCCACAGGGAAAATTTGGCAGGCTCCAAAACCCACTGAGATAGCAAAAATGGTGAAACAAAGACACAGATCCCCAATGAAAGAACAAGAGAACTCTACGGAAGATGAGATAAATGAAATGCAGTTAAGCAAATTATCAGAGGCAGAGTTCCGAGCCATGATCTTGAGGAAACTAAACAGCAGGAGTAAGGATATCGACACCATGAAAACCAAGCAAGTGGAAATAAGTAATGACATAGCAGAAATAAAGAACACATTGGAAGGACTGACCAGCAGAGTAGAGGAAGAGGAGGACCGGATCAATGAATTAGAAGACAGAGTAGAAAAAATCTATCAATCAGAAAACCAAAAGGAAAAAACAATTAAAAAACAGGAAGATAGCTTAAGAGAACTGTGGGAAACTGGAAAAGTAATAACATTCGCATCATTGGAGTCCCTGAAGAAGAAGAAAATGAGCAAGGGTTAGAGAATATATTTGAAGAAATAGTGACAGAAAACTTTCCTAACCTGGTGAAGGAAGAAGGCATTCAAGTTCAAGAAGCACAGAGAGCCCCAAGTAAGAAAAACCCAAACAGGGCCACACCAAGACACATAATAATTAAAATGCCAAAAATTAAAGACAAAGAGAGAATCCTAAAGGCAGCAAGAAATAAGCAACAGGTTACCTACAAAGGAACCCCCATAAGGCTATCATCTGACTTCTCAACAGAAACACTACAGGCCAGAAGGGAATGGCATGAAGTAATCAAGGTCATGAAAAACAAGGATCTGAATCCAAGACTACTCTATCCAGCAAGGCTATCATTCAAAATAGAAGGTCAAATAAAGAGCTTCTCAGACAAAAAAAGGCTAAGGGAATATATTAGCCCCAAAGCAGCACTGCAAGAAATGTGAAAAGGAGTGCTGTAGTTAGTAAAAGAAATAGGAAGAAAAATATAACCACACTGAACAAAATGGCAATAAATAAGTACATATCAATAATCACCTTAAATGTAAATGGATTGAATGCTCCAATAAAAAGGCACAGAGTAGCTGACTGGATAAGAAAGCATGATTCATATATATGTTGTTTACAAGAGAGTCACCTCACAACAAAAGAATCACATAAGTTGAAAGTAAAGGGATGGAAAAAAATCTTCCAAGCAAAGAGAAAGTAAAAAAAAGCTGGGGTAGCAATACTCATATCTGATCAATTAGATTTCAAATTGAAGACCATAACTAGAGACAAAGCAGGTCACTACATAATATTGAAAGGGTCTATCCAACAGGAAGATATAACCTTGGTAAACATATATGCACCCAATATAGGAGAACCAAAATATATTAAAAATCTTTTGGAGGACTTCAAAGGAGAAATCGACAGCAATACAATCATAGCAGGAGACTTAAACACCCCACTGACATCACTGGATAGATCATCTAGACAAAAAATTAACAAGGAAACAGAAATTCTAAATGAAGCACTAGACCAAATGGATTTAATAGATATATACAGATAATTACACCCCAAAACTGCAGAATTCACATTCTTCTCAAGTGCACATGGAACATTCTCAAAGATCGACCACATGATAGGACACAAACTAAGTCTCTATAAGTTCAAGAAGATTGAAATCATATCAAGCATTTTCTCAGATCACAATGGCATGAAACTAGAAATCAATTGCAACAAGAACATGCAAAGATATTTGAAGACATGGAGGCTAAATAGCATGTTATTTAACAATGAATTGGTTACCATGGAGATCAAGGAAGAAATTAAAAACTTTCTGGAAACTAATGAAAATGAACACACAACACCACAAAATCTATGGGATGCAGCCAAAGCAGTTCTGAGAGGGAAGTTCATAGCACTACAGGCCCACCTCAAGAAAGAAGAAAAATTTCTAATTGAGTACCTAACCTCACAACTTAAAGAACTAGAAAGCAAACAAAAAGAAAAGCCTAGAGCAAGTAGAAGGAAGGAAATAGTAAAGATCAGAGCAGAAATAAACGACATGGAGACCAAAAAAACAATTCAAAGGATCAATGAAACAAAGAGCTGGTTTTTTGAAAAGATATACATGATTGATGGACCCTTAGCTAGACTCACCAAGAAACAAAGAGAGAGAACCCAAATACACAAAATCATAAATGAAAGAGGAGAAGTAACAACTGACACCACAGAAACACAAAGGATCATTAAGAAATACTATGAACATTTATATAACAAAGATTCAACAATCTAAGTGAAATGGACACATTTCTAGAAACACATATCCTTCCAAAACTGAACCGGGAAGAGACAGAATACTTGAACAGGCCAATAACAACGAAGGAAATTGAAGATGTAATCAAGACCCTCCCAGCAAATAAAAGCCCAGGCCCTGACAGCTTCACGGGGGAGTTTTACTGAACATTCAAAAAAGAACTAAAAGCCATTCTCCTCAAACTATTCCAAAAAATTCAAGAAGAAGGAAGACTTCGAAACTCGTTTTATGAGGCCAGCATAATCCTAATTCCAAAACCGGATAAAGACACTGCAAAGAAAGAAAACTACAGGCCAATATCCCTGATGAACATAGATGCCAAAATCATAAACAAAATACTAGCAAATCACATCCAGCAATACATCAAAAAAATTATTCACCATGACCAAGTGGGATTCATCCAAGGGATGCAAGGCTGGTACAATATTCGCAAATCAATAAATGTGATACACCACATAAACAAAATGAAAGATAAAAAGTACATGATCATATCAGTATATGCTGAAAAATCATTTGACAAAGTCCAGCACCCATTTCTGATAAAAACACTCAGCAATGTGGGAATAGAGGGATCATATCTCCACATTATAAAGACCATATATGAAAGACCTACAGCCAACATCATACTTAATGGACAAAAACCAAAAGCATTTCCCTTAAGAACAGGAACAAGACAAGGATGCCCACTCTCACCACTCTTATTTAACATAGTACTGGAAGTCTTACACACAGCAATGAGACATGAAGAAAAAATAAAAGGGATCCAAATTGGAAAGGAGGAAGTGAAACTGTCATTATTCGCAGATGACATGATATTACACATAGAAAACCCTAAAGACTCCATCAAAAATCTACTAATTAAAAAATGAATTTGGCAACATAGCAGGATACAAAATTAACGTCAAGAAATCGATGACATTCTTATACACCAATGATGAACTCACAGAAAGAGAAACTAAAATAGCAATCCCATTTACCGTCGCAGCAAAAAAAATTAAGATACCTAGGAATAAACTTAACCAAAGAAGTGTTACCTCTAAAAAATTCAAAATTAAATTACCATTTGACCCAGTGATCCCACTCCTAGGAATATACCCTAAGAAGCCTGAAACACCAATCAGAAAGAATACATGTACCCCCATGTTCATAGCAGCACTATTTACAATAGCTAAGATCTGGAAACAGCCCAAGTGTCCATCAGTAGACGAATGGATAAAAAAGCTGTGGTACATATACACAATGGAGTGCTATGTAGCTGTAAGAAAGAAAGATCTCTTATCCTTTGCGACTACATGGGAGGACCTGGAAACTATTATCCTAAGTGAAACCAGCCAAGCAGAGAAAGACAAATATCATATGATTTCACTTTTTTGTGGAATATAATAAACATAACAGTCTGAGGAACAGGGTAGTCCCAGAGATGTGGAAGTAGGGTACAGACTGACAATTGCCGGAAGAGGGGGTGGGGGAGGGGAGCGATGAACCACAGAACTTGTACGCATGTACTCATAACCAATGGACATGGACAACAAAACTTGGGATGGGGCAGGGAGGGAGGGGGGAAGGGTGACAATGCGGGAAAAAGGAGAAACATCTGTAACAAAACTAAATTAATAAAAAATTTAAAAAAAGAAATCAATGGCATTCTTATACACCAATGATGAACTCACAGAAAGAGAAACTAAAAAAAATTCCCATTTACCAGAAAGAGAAACTAAAAAAAATTCTGCATAAAAATTAAGATACATAGGAATAAATTTAACCAAAGAAGTGAAGGACCTACTTCCAGAAAACTGCAGGACATTGAAAAAAGAAATAGAGGAAAATATAAAAAAGTGGAAGCACATACCTTGTTCATGCATTGGAAGAATTAACATCATTAAAATGTCCATATTACTCAAGCAATCTATAGATTCAATGCAATCCCCATCAAAATACCAGTGACGTATTTCACAGAACTAGAACAAATACTTCAAAAGTTCATATGGCATCAAAAAAGACCCCAAATAGCCACTGCAATCTTGAAAAAGAAGGACAAAGTAGGTGGGATCACAATACCGGATATCAGGTTATACTACAAAACTACTGTAATCAAAACAGCCTGCTACTGGCACAAGAACAGGCATATAGACCAGTGGAACAGAACAGAGAATTTAGAAATTGATCCAAGACATTGTGCTCAATTAATATTTGACAAAGTTGGCAAGAGCATACAATGGAATAAAGGCAGCCTCTTTAATAAATGGTGTTGGGAAAATTGGACAGCTACATGCAAAAAAATGATACTAGACCACCAAATTACACCATACACAAGAATAAACTTAAAATAGATAAAAGACTTAAATGTGACTCATGAATCCATAAAAATCCTAGAAGAAAATGTAGGCAACAAAATTTTGGACATCATACGCAGCAGAATCTTCATTGATACATCACTTAAGGCAACAGAAAGAAAGTAAAAAATGAACACATGGGACTACATCAAACTGAAAAGCTTCTGCACAGCAAAAGAAACAACCATCAAAACAGAAAGGGAACCTACTGTATGGGAGAGCATAATTGCCAATGATACATCAGATAAGCGGTTAATCTCCAAAATATATAGAGTGCTCATACAACTCAGCAAAAGAAAAAGAACCCAATTAAAAAATGGGCAAAGGAACTAAATAAACACCTCTCCAAACAGGACATACAAATGGCCAAGAGACATATGAAGAAATGCTCAACATCACTAATCATCAGTGAGATGCAAATTAAAACAACAATGAGGTATCACCTCACACCTGTCAGAATAGCCACCATCAACAAAGCATCAAACAACCAGTGTTGTTGAGGGTGTGGAGAGAAGGGGACTCTAGTACATTCCTGGTGGGAATGCAGACTGGTGCAGCCACTGTGGAAAACACTATGGTGTTACCTCAAAAAATTAAAAATTGAATTACCATTTGACCCACTGATCCAACTCCTAAGAATATACCCTAGGAAGCCTGAAACACCAAACAGAAAGAATATATGTACCCCCATGTTCATAGCAGCACTATTTACAATAGCTAAGATCTGGAAACAGCCCAAGTGTCCATCAGGAGACGAATGGATAAAAAATCTGTGGTACATATACACAATGGAGTACTGTGCAGATGTAAGAAAGAAAGATCTCTTATCCTTTGCGACGACATGGAAGGACCTCGAAACTGTTATCCTATGTGAAACCAGCCAAGCAGAGAAAGACAAATATCATATGATCTCACTTATTTCTGGAATATAATAAACATACCAGTCTGAGGAACAGGGTAGTCCCAGAGATGTGGAAGTAGGGTACAGACTGACAATTGTCAGAAGAGGGGGTGGGGGAGGGGAGCGATGAACCCCAGAACTTGTACGCATATACTCATAACCAATGGACATGGACAACAAAACTGGGGACGGGGCAGGGAGGGAGGGGGATGAGGGTGACAATGGGGGAACAAGGAGAAACATCTGTTACAAAAATAAATTAATAATGTAAAAATAAATAAATAAATAAATAAATAATAAATAAATTAAAAAAATGTTTTAATTTATACATGTGTAACAGATATTGTGGATGGATTGGAACTGAAATATAGCTGGTGTGTGTAGTTCATCTCTGGTTATCATTATTAATCTGGTTCTGAGTATAAGAACACCTTAATAAAACACTGTAACCTAACTCAGGGTTTATATAGAAGTGACACTTTAGAAAATTATCATAATTAGCAGGGAAGATTAACAATTTTGTGATGGTCTTTTGTTTACGTTCATTTTCCTCAAGACCTATCTGATTACCCGTTTAGAATTAATGTGAAGAATACACTATCTATTTAAACTAAATATCTATTCTGCTAGCTTTAGAATAATACTCATTGCCCAGCCAGTGTGGCTCAGTGGATTGACCATCTTCCCATGGACTGAGAGGTCCTGGTTCGATTCCTGGTCAGGGCATGTTCCCAGGTTGCGTGCTCAATCCCCTGTGTGGGATGCAGGTGGCATCTGATCGATGTTTCTCTCTCACATCGATGTTTCTTTCTCTCTCTCCCTTCCTCTCTCTTTAAAAAATCAATAAAGACATATTAAAAAATAAAAATAAAAAACATTTAAAAAACGCATAATACTTATTAAGCACTCACTAAGTTCAAAGCATGATAGATATATAAATATTCACATTTTATCCATCCCAAAGTATCTCCCAAATACTGTTATTACTTCATGTTAAAGATGAAGAAACTGAGACTCACAAGGTCATTGGGTACTTAAATCTGGGCAAGCTGATTACAGAATCAATGTTTTGAAACATCTCTGCTATGTTTAATTTTCTTTTTAAGATACTGTGTTTGACAGATTCTTAAGATGGCCTCCAGTAGGTGGTCCCCCCCCCCACCCCCCGAGTGTGGGTTGCCTTAAGTGGCTTACTTCTAACTAAATAGAATATGACATAGGTCATGAGATATCATTTATGTGATTAGGTTACAAGAAATTGTAACCTCTGTCCTTCTGGCTGACTCCCTCCCTAGCTGGCTTTGATGAAACAAGTTGTCATGCTGAGGAGGCCCATGTAGCAAGGAGTTTAGGGCGGCCTCTGGCCAATTGCTAGCTAGAAATTGAGGCCCTCAGTCCCTCAGACCACAAAGAAATGAATCTTGCTAAGACCCATGTGATTTTGGAAGCAAATCCTTCCCCGGCCAACATTCAGAAGAGAACCAAACTCAGGTTTACATCTTCATTGTAGCCTTGTGCATAACTATGAAGCAGAGGAGCTGGTTAAGCAGTGTCCATATTCATAACCTACTGAAATAGTGAGATAATATATAGGTGTTTTAAGCTGGGAAATTGTGGCAATTTGTTATACAATGATAGATGATTAATATATCCATTAAAGATACTGTTAAAACTAAGCTATATAATGAATATTGCAAATATTTACATGAACTTAACAATATATCATGCACTGTTCTAAGTGCTTTACATGTATTAGTTCAATTAATTGTCTCAACTATGCTATGAGGTAGTACTGTTATTACCTCCATTTTCTAGATGAGAAAACAGGTATACAGGTGTTCAGTAACTTGGCTACACATGTAGAAAATGGCAGAACTTGGATGTTCATTCAGGTATTCTGACTCTGAGAATCACACATCTTATTCACAACCACTCTGCTAAACTGATTTGAATGTCGTACTTTCTGAAAAAGTGCATAAGAGAACTTGGCCACTAAACCTTAATTAGAAATTTTATAAGTGAACATTTACTTTCAAAGCATAATGTTGTAAAATGGCCAAACCTAAAAACAAATATTGTAAGGAAATCTATTTTTATGTGTCACAGCTCTAACAAGTAAGGTCTCTCCAAAAGTGACCATGGAAAATGAAGGATTGAGATCTAAATGGATGAATCTTTGAACAAGCTCTTGGATATTTTATCTCATCTAATCTAGCTGAACACTCTCAATTAGAACAACAGACTCTACTGCAGTTTACTCTTGAAATTAATTTTTTCCGGAGATAAACACTGAAATACTTTACATATTAAAATATTAGTATTTCATATTTAGTGCTGGTAGTTGGGAGAAGAGGAAGGATTTTTATTCTAAACAAAACACTGAGATTGAGAATAGGGTAAGAGAAAAACATTAATTTAGACATGTGGAAATTATACATTTTTCCCTCACATCTTTTCTAGTATGCTATGAAGTTTCACATAAGTTAAAACATCTTTATACCAGGAAATAATGCAGTCACCATAAATAAAAACTATCTATTATTAGAATTCTGTATGATGGAGAACTTCTGGGTAGCTGGTAATAATGGCAGCCACTTAGATTCCAATCTGTTAACATTTTCTCCAAAACAAATACAGAACAACAAGAAGAGAAAAATGAAATGACACAATACCATGCCCTCACCATAATTTGAAAAGAAAGAATGCCTAAACTTCAAAATAACTGTAAGTGAAAAGAGAAATAATACCAAATTAGAGCATGTTTCCTCCCTCTTCCACCTGCCTTCCTACAAGGCTTTGTGGTGAGGATGGCCGACTGAGAAAACCCAAGTGGAAAATAGAAGAGGGAAGATAGCAAAAAGGCCTAAAGTTATGTAACAACCACCACCAAAAAGACCAAATTCACCCTAAATTTTTAAAAAAAGTGTCTAAGTGGAACAGACATAAACTACAAGGAAGAGATTTAAAAGCATGTGTGATTTGAAGAGGTAGTATTTGAAACACATAGCTTCTGGCAAAGGATAAAAGATAAAAAGTAATGGAGAAGGACATTTTATCAATTAAGTGGAGAAGGAGAAAAGAAGAAAAAAGGCAAAATTTAGGGGCAGTATGACTAAAGAGAATCACAGAATCAGAGAATACCCAAAGCTTCCCCTATCACAAAAACAGAAACACAAATTTATTAAATATTTGGACTTTGCTATGCTGACAGAAGAGGGCGCCATTAAAGTAGGAATTTTGAAAAGAAAACCACATACACAATATGACAAAAGGAACAACAAAAATGAATAGATCCGTACAGAATTTTTGCTAAGAGAGAAATTTATAGCACTAAATGTTTAAAAGAGGAAAGACTTCAAATCAATAATTTAAGTGATCACCTCAAAAAAAAAAAAAAAAAAGAGAAAGAAGAGTAAAATAAACCCAAAGCAAGTAGAAGAAAGAAAATAATAAACACCATAAATAAATGAAATTGAAAATAGAAAAACAGTAGAGAAAATAAATGAAACAAAATGCTAGTTCCTTGAAATTATCAATAAAATTGAGAAACCTCTAGCAAGACTAAAAAAGATAAAATGAGGGAAGATACATATTCCAATATCAATACTGAAAGTGGATATTACTACAAATCCTTCAGCCATTAAAAATAGTAAGGCAATATTATGAACACTTTACTGTCATAAATTAAAAAATATAGATGAAATGGATCAACTCCTTGAAAAACACAAACTACCAAAACTCATGCAATACAAAATAGATAATATGAATTGTCCTATAACTAACTATTAAAGAAATTGAATCTGTAATTTAAAAGCTTTCATAAAAAATGTCTCCCAACCCCAATCATTTCACTGGAGAATTCTACCAAACATTTGAGAAAAATCAGCACTAATTCTTTATATTTTTCAGAATATAGAAGAGGATAGGACACTTGTCAACTCATTATATGAAGCCAATATTACCCTAATAACAAAACCAGGCAAAGGCAGTAAAAAAAAGGGAAAACCAACGACCAATATCTCTCATGATCTTAGATGCAAAATTTCTCAACAAAATCATTGCAATTCTTATATAAAAAGGAAGCATACATCATAATTAAGTAGAGTTTATTTTAGGATTCAAGGCTGGGTCAATATTAGCAAATCAAAGTTGTCTCCTATATTAACAAGCTAAAGGAGAAAATTTGTGTGATCATATCAATTTATGCAGAAAATGCATTTGACAAAATTCAACACCCATTCATGATTAATAAAAATTTCTAGAAAATTGAATACTTTGCTATAGAGAGGAACTTTCTCAACTTGTTCAAGAGTACCTATAAAAATCCTACAGCTATTATGATAATTAATAGCAAAACACTGAGTGCTTTCCCCTTAAGATCAGGAAAAAAGCAAGGATGTCTGCTTTCCCCACTCTTATTCAGCATAGAGGTAGATGTCCTAGCCAGCTCATTAAGGCAAGAAAAGGAAATGAAAGGCACACATATTGGAAAGGAAGAAATAAAAATGCCTCCATTTTCATATTACATGATTGTCTATGTGGAAAAGGAATCTAAAAGTTTGTAGAATTAGTGAGTTCAGCAAGGTAACAGTATAGAAGATCAACATACACTGTTAATCATATTCCTATATACTAGCAAAGAACATGTGGAAACAAAAATTAAAAATACATACTATAGTCTTATCAGGTGTGCTCAGTGGTTAGAGTGTTGGCCACGCACCAAAGGGTCATGGGTTCGATTCCCAGTCAAGGGCACGTACCTGAGTTGTAGGTTCAATTCCTGGCCCTGGTTGGGGTGTATGAGGGAGGCAACCAATTGATGTGTCTCTCTCACATTAATGTTTCCCTCTCTCTCTATCTTTCTCTCTACCCCTCCTTTCCACTCTCTCTGAAAATTAGTGGGAAAAACTACGCTCAGGTGAGGATTAACAAAAAAGAAAAGAAAAAAGAAAGAAAAAAACCCCACATACTATTTATAATCACTTCAAAAATTGGAATACTTAGATATAAATCTATTAAAACAATTACAGGATCTGTATTTTGTATGGTGAAAATTTCAAAGCATAAATGAAAGAAATTATAGAACTAAATAAATGGAGAGACAATGTACTCATGAACTGAAAGAATCAATATAGTAAAAATATTAGTTCTTCTTAAATTGATCTGTAGGCAAAACGCAATTCCTATCAAAATCCCAACAATATTTTTTGTTGATATAATCAAGCTTATTCTAAAAACTATGAAAAGGCAAAGGAACTTGAATGGCTAAAAAGAATAAAGTGGGAGGAATCACTATTCCTATTTTTAAAACTTCCTGTATAGGTACAGTAAGCAAGATAGTGTGGTACTGGCTGAGGAATAGGCACTTAGATCAATGGAACAGAATATAAAACCTCTGAAATAATCCAACACAAATATCCCCAATAAATTTTTAGTTTATTTTTTAAATTTGTAGTGTAAAATTCAGTGGTTTTTACACTATTATCTAATTCTAGAACATTTTATATTACTACTATCTAATTCTAGAACATTTTCATTACCCTAAGAAGAAATCTTGTACTCATTAGCAGTCATTCTCCATACCCCTATTCCCCATCCCCCAAGCACTGGCATTGATTAAGCTACATTCCTTCTGTACAGATTTGCTTATTCAGGACATTTCATATAAACGGAATCCTACAATATATGGCCTTTGGTGTCTAGCCTCTCACTTAGCGTTATGTTTTCAAGGTTCACCCATTTTGTAGCATATATCAGTACTTTATTCCTTTCTAGGGTTGAATAATATTCCATATTGTTTATATATCAGTTGATGGACATTTGGGTTTTTACTTTGGGCTATTATGAATAATGCTGCTCTGAATATTTGTGTACAAGTTTCTATGTGGAAATATGTTTTGGAATCTCTTGGGTATAGGAGTAAAATTTCTGGGTCATATGGTAACTCCAAAACTTTAAAAAAAAATCCTCACCCAAGGATATTCTTCCATTTATCTTCAGATAGAGTGAGAGGGAAGGGGAGAAAGAGAGAGAGATAGACATCGATGTGAGAAACACATTGATTGGTTGCCTCCTGCACGACCCCGACCAGGGCCAGGGACCAAACCGCAACCAAAGTATGTGCCCTTGACTGGAATCGAACCCGTGACTCTTTGGTCTGCGAGCCAATGCTCTAACTGCTGAGCCAAACTAGCCAGGGTGGTAACTTCATAACTTTAAAAAATTTAATTAAATTTCATTTTGTTGTTATTTTTTTATAATGCTATCTTTATTTATTTTATTTTTTAATTAATTTTTGTTATAGATGTTTCTTTTTTCCCCCCATTGACACCCTCCTCCCTGCTTCCCCCCACACCTGCACCCTCACAGTATTGTTGTCTATGTCTATTGGTTATGCATATATCTATATAAGTTCTTTGGTTTATCTCTTTCCACCCTCCCCACCCCCTTTCTTCGCCAAGAACTGCCAAACTGTTTTCCAAAGCAGCTTCATCATTTTAACTTCTCACCAGCAATGGAGGAACATTCTAATTTCTTTGCATCTTTATGAACACTTATTATTATATTTTAAAATTATAGCCATCGTAGTGTATGTGAAGTAGTATCTTATTGTGGTTTTGATTTGCAGTTCCCTTTTTATTATCAAATTGTAGGCATTCTTTAAAAATTTATGTATTTTAAATTTTTAAAAAATATGTTTTTATTGATTTTAGGGAGAGAGCAAGGGAGAGGGGGAGAGAGATAAAAACATCTATGAGAGAGAAACATCGATCGGCTGCCTCCTGCATGTCCCCTGCTGGGGATTAAGCCCAAAACCTGGGCATGTGCCCTGACTGGGAATCCAACTGGGACCTCTCAGTCCATGGATTGTAGATTACGCACTGAGCCACACCGGCCTGGGAGTTTTTATGTATTTTAGATCTAAGTCCCATATCAGATATAATTGCAAATATTTTATCCCATTCTATGGGTTGTCTTTCACATTCTGGACAGTGTTCTTTTTATTATTGTTATTATTATTAATATATTTTTGTTACAGATGTTTCTCCTTTTTCCTCATTGACACCCTCCTCCCAATCCACCCCACCCTGTCCCCAGCTTTGTTGTCCATGTCCATCAGTTATGCATAAATGCATATACGTTCGTGGTTTATCTCTTCCCTCCTCCAACCCCCTCTTCGGAGGGTTGTCAGTCTGTATCCTACTTCCACATCTCTGGGTCTACCCTGTTCCTCAGACTGTTATGTTCATTATATTTCACAAATAAGTGAGATCATATGATATTTGTCTTTCTCTGCTTGGCTTGTTTCGTTTAGGATAATAGTTTCCATGTCTTCCCATGTCGTCTCAAAGGATAAGAGATCTTTCTTTCTTACAGCTGCATAGTACTCCATTGTGTATATGTACCACAGCTTTTTTATCCATTCGTCTACTGATGGACACTTGGGCTGTTTCAAGATCTTAGCTATTGTAAATAGCGCTGCTATGAACATGGGTGTACATATATTCTTTCTGATTGTTGTTTCAGGCTTCTTAGGGTATATTCCTAGAAGTGGGATCACTGGGTCAAATGGCAGTTCAATTTTTAATATTTGAGGTAACACCATAGTGTTTTCCATAGTGGCTGCACCAGTCTGCATTCCCACCAACAGTGTACTAGTGTCCCCTTTTCTCCACACCCTCACCAACACTTGTTGTTTGATGCTTTGTTGATGGCGGCTATTCTGACAGGTGTGAGGTGATAACTCATTGTTGTTTTAATTTGCATCTCTCTGATGATTAGTGATGTTGAGCATTTCTTCATATGTCTCTTGGCCATTTGTATGTCATGTTTGGAGAGGTGTCTCTTTAGATCCTCTGCCCATTTTTGAATTGGGTTCTTTGTCTTCCTTTTGTTGAGTTGTATGAACACTATATTTTGGAAATTAATCCCTTATCTGATATATCATTGGCAATTATGCTCTCCCACACAGTGGGTTACCTTTCCACTTTGATGGTTGTTTCTTTTGCTGTGCAGAAGCTTTTGAGTTTGATGTAGTCCGATGTGCTCAATTTTTCCTTTGTTTCTGTTGCCTTCGGTGATGAATCAGTGAAGATTCTGCTACGTATGATGTCCGAAATTTTGTTGCCTATATTTTCTTCTAGGATTTTTATGGATTCACGAGTTAAATTTAAGTCTTTTATCCATTTTGAGTTTATTCTTGTGTTTGTTGTAAGTTGATGGTCTAGTTACATCTTTTTGCATGTAGCTGTCTAATTTTCCCAGCACCATTTATTTATTTATTCATTTATTTATTTTTATTAATTATTTTTGTTACAAATGTTTCACCTTTTTCGTCCCATTGACTCCCTCCTCCCCATCCCCTCCCACCCTGTCCTCAGCTTTGTTGTCTATGTCCATCGGTTATGCACACATGCATATAAGTTCTGTGGTTTATCCTGCCCCCCCCCCCCCCCCCGCTTCTGAGGACTGTCAGTCTGTGCCCTACTTCCATGACTCTGGGTCTACTTTGTTCATCAGTTTGTTTAGTTCATTATATTCCACAAATAAGTAAGATCATGTGATATCTGTCTTTCTCTGCTTGACTTGTTTTGCTTAGCATAATACTTTCCAGGTCTCTCCATGTTGTCTCAAAGGATAAGAGATCTTTCTTTCTTACAGCTGCATAGTACTCCATTGTGTATATGTACCACAGCTTTTTTATCCACTCATCCACTGATGGACACTTGGGCTGTTTCCAGATCTTAGCTATTGTAAATAGTGCTGCTATGAACATAGGGGTACATATATATATATTTTTTTTTCTGATTAGTATTTCAGGCTTCTTTGTGTATATTCCTAAAACTTTGATCACTGGGTAAAACGGCAGTTCAATTTTTAATTTTTGAGGTAACACCTTATTGTTTTCCATAGTGGCTGCACCAGTCTGCATTCCCACCTGCGTGTGCTAGGGTCCCTTTTTCTCTGCACCCTTGCCAGCACTTGTTGTTTGATGATTTGTTGATGGTGGCCATTCTGATAGGTGTGAAGTGATACCTCATTGTTGTTTTAATTAGCATCTCTCTGATGATTAGTGATGTTGAGCATTTTTTCATATGTCTCATGGCTATATGTATGTCCTGTTTGGAGAGGTGTCTCTTTAGGTCCTCTGTCCATTTTTTAATTGAGTCATTATCTTTCTTTTGTTGAATTGTGTGAGTACTCTATATATTTTGGAGATTAACCCCTTATCTGATGTATCATTGGCAATTATGCTCTCCCGTATAGTGGTTTCCCTTTGCACTTTGATGGTTGTTTCTTTTTCTGTGCAGACGCTTTTGAGTTTGATGTAGTACCATGTGTTCATTTTTTCCTTTGTTTCTGTTGCCTTAGGTGATGTATCAGTGAAGATTCTGCAACATATGATGTCTGAAATTTTGTTGCCTGCATTTTCTTCTAGGATTTTTATGGAATCACGAATCACATTTAAGTCTTTTATCCATTTTGAGTTTATTCTCATGTATGGTGTAAGTTGGTGGTCTAGCTTCATTTTTTTTGCGTGTAGCTGTCCAATTTTCCCAACACCATTTATTAAAGAGCCAGCACCATTTATTAAAAAGGCTGTCTTTACTCCATTGTTTGTTCTTACCACCTTTGTCAAATATTAATTGAGCATAATGTCTTGGGTCAATTTCCGGATTCTCTGTTCTGTTCCACTGGTCTATATGCCGGTTGTTTTGCCAGTACCAGCTGTTTTGATTACAGTAGCTTTGTAGTATAACCTCATATCCGGTATTGTGATCCCACCTACTTTGTTCTTCTTTTTCAAGAATGCTGTGCCTATTCAGGGTCTTTTTTCATTCCATATGAACTTTTGAAGTATTCATTCTAATTCTGTGAAATATGTCATTGGTATTTTGATGGGGATTGCATTGAATCTATAGATTGCTTTGAGTAATATGGAAATTATAATGATGTTAATTCTTCCAATCCATGAACAAGGTATGTGCTTCCACTTTTTTATATCTTCCTCTATTTCTTTTTTCAATGTCCTGTAGTTTTCTGCAAATAGGTCTTTACTTCTTTGGTTAAGTTTATTCCTAGGTTTCTTAATTTTTTTGCCGTGATGGTAAATGGGATTGTTTTTTTAGTTTCTCTTTCTGTGAGTTCATCATTGGTGTGTAAGAATGCCGTCGATTTCTTGATGTTAATTTTGTATCTTGCTACATTGCCAAATTCATTTATTTAGTCTAGTGGATTTCTGATGGAGTCTTCTTGGTTTTCTATATGTAATATCTTGTCATTTGCGAATAGTGACAGCTTCACTTCCTCCTTTCTAATTTGGATCCCTTTATTTTTTCTTCATGTCTGATTGCTGTGGCTAAGACTTCCAGTACTATGTTAAATAAGAGTGGCAAAACTAGGCATTCCTGTCTTGTTCTTGTTCTTAAGGGAAATGTTGTTAGTTTTTGCCCATTGAGTATGATGTTGGCTATAGGTCTTTCATATATGGCCTTTATTATGTCGAGATATAATCCCTCTATTTGCACATTGCTGAGCGTTTTTATCAGAAATGGGTGCTGGATTTTGTTGAATGCTTTTTCAGCATCTATTGATATGATCATGTGGTTTTTATCTTTCATTTTGTTTATGTGGGGTATCACATTTATTGATTTGTGAATACTGAACCAGCCTTGCATCCCGGGGATGAATCCCACTTGATCATGGTGAATAATTTTTTTGATGTTTTGCTGGATCTGATTTGCTAGTATTTTGTCCAGGATTGTAGCATCTATGTTCATCAGGGATATTGGCCTGTAGTTTTCTTTCTTTGTAGTGTCTCTATCCGGTTTTGGAATTAGAATTATGCTGGCCTCATAAAATGAGTTTGGAAGTCTTCCTTCTTCTTGAATTTTTTGAAATAGTTTGAGGGGAATAGGTGTTAGTTCTTCTTTGAATGTTTGGTAAAACTCCCCCGTGAAGCCGTTCAGGCCTGGGCTTTGGTTTGTTGGGAGAGTCTTGATTGCATCCTCAATTTTCTTAGTTGTCATTGGTCTGTTCAAGTTTTCTGTCTCTTCCCAGTCCATTTTGGGAGACTGTGTTTCTAGAAATTTGTCCATTTCGCTTAGATTGTCAAATTTGTTGCCATATAACTGTTCATAGTATTTGTTAACAATCCTTTGTATTTCTGTGGTGTCAGTTGTTACCTCTCCTCTTTCATTTCTGATTTTGTGTATTTGGGTTTTCTCTCTTTGTTTTTTTGGTGAGTCTAGCTAAGGGTCCATCAATCTTGTTTATCTTTTAAAAAAACCAGGTCTTTGTTTCATTGATCCTTTGAATTGTTTTTTTGGTCTCTATGTTATTTATTTCTGCTCTGATCTTTACTATTTCCTTCCTTCTTCTTGCTCTAGGGTTTTCTTCTTGCTTGCTTTCTAGTTCTTTAAGTTGTGAGGTTAGATAGTCTACTAGAAATTTTTCTTGTTTTTTGAGGTTGGCCTGTAGTGCTATGAACTTCCCTCTCAGAACTGCTTTCGCTGCATCCCATAGATTTTATGTTGTTGGGTGTTCATTTTCATTGATTTCCAGGAAGGTTTTAATTTCTTCCTTGAACTCCTCGGTAACCCATTCATTGTTCAATAACATGCTATTTAGCCTCCATGTCTTCGAATGTCTTTGCATATTCTTGTTGCAATTGATATCTAGTTTCATGCCATTGTGATCTGAGAAGATGCTTGATATGATTCCAATCCTTTTCAACTTGTAGATACTTAGTTTGTGTCCTAACATGTGGTCTATCTTTGAGAATGTCCGATGTGCACTTGAGAAGAATGTGAATTCTGTAGTTTTTGGGTGTAATTATCTGTAGATATCTATTAAATCCATTTGTTCTAGTGCTTCATTTCGAGTCTCTTTTTCCTTGTTAATTTTTTGTCTAGAGGATCTATCCGGTGATGTCAGCGGGGTGTTGAAGTCCCTGCTATTATTGTATTCCTGTCGATTTCTCCTTTGAAGTCCTCCTGAAGATTGTTAATATATTTTGGTGTTCCTATATTGGGTGCATATATGTTTACCAAGGTTATATCTTCCTGTTGCATAGAGCCTTTCAATATTATGTAGTGACCTTCTTTGTCTGTAGTTATGGCCTTCATTTTGAAATCTATTTGATGAGATAGGAGTATTGCTACCCCACCTTTTTTTTCCGTTCCGTTTGCTTGGAAGATTTTTTTTTCCATCCCTTCATTTTCAACCATGTGAATCTTTTGTTTTGAGGTGGGTCACTTGTAAACAACATATATATGGGTCATGTTTTCTTATCCAATCAGCTACTCTGTGTCTTTTTATCCGAGTGTTCAATCCATTTACATTTAAGGTGATTATTGATATGTACTTATATTGCCATTTTTGTTTAGTGTGGTTCTATTTTTCTTCCTATTTCTTCTACTAATTACAGCAGTCCTTTTAACATTTCTTGCAGTGCTGGTTTGGTTCTAATGTATTCCCTTAGCCTTTTTTTTGGTCTGGGAAGCTCTTTATTTGACCTTCTATTTTGAATGATAGCCTTGCTGGGTAGAGTTGTCTTGGATTCAGATCCTTGTTTTTCATGACCTTGATGACTTCATTCCATTCCCTCTGTCCTTTAGTGTTTCTAATGAGAAGTCTGCTGATAGCCTTATGGGGGTTCCTTTGTAGGTAACTTGTTGCTTATCTCTTATTGCCTTTAGGATTCTATCTTTGTCTTTAATTTTTGGCATTTTAATTACTATGTGTCTTGGTTTGGGCTTGTTTGGGTTCTTCTTATTCGAGGCTCTCTGTGCTTCTTGAACTTGAATACCTTCTTCCTTCACCAAATTAGGGAAGTTTTCTGTCACTATTTTTTCAAATACATTCTCTAACCCTTTCTCATTTTATTCTTCTTTGGGGACTCCTATGATGCAAATATTATTACGTTTCTAGTTGTCTCACAGTTCTCTTAAGCTGTCTTCCTGTTTTTTAATTGTGTTTTCCTTTGGTTTTCTGATTATTTGATTTTTTGTACCCTGTCTTCTAATTCACTGATCTGGTCCTGAGCTTCCTCTACTCTGAGGTTTAGTCCTTCCAATGTGTTCTTTATTTCTGCTATGTCATTCTTCATTTCTTCTTGGTGCTTCTTCATTTCCACTTGGTTGATTTTCAAAGTTTCTATGTCTTTACTCATGGTATTGATGTCCTGACTCATGCTGTCGAGCTTCCTCAAGATCATGGCTCTGAATTCTAGCTCTGTTAACTTCCTTAACTGCATTTCATTTATCTCATCTTCGGTAGAGGTGTCTTGTTCTTTCATTTGGGATTTTTTTCTTTCATCATTTTGGCTATCTCAGTGGGTTTTGGAGCATGCTAAATTTTCCCTGTGGATATTGGTGTTCTGCTGTTTTTGGCTTCCCCTACTGGGTTTGGATGTGCATGGGAGGACCCACGTTAAACACCACTGTGAAGTCCTACTTTTCTGAGTAGATTTTCAAGCTCAGAAATGGTTCAGTTATCCTTTAGCTCTTTGCCTAGATGCTATTAGTCGTGGTTACTTGAAGAGCCTTGGCTTCTCTGTTGAATGAAAACCTCCCTCAGGTGTTCAGTGTGAGATAATTTCCCAAGAGTGGGGAAGATGCTGGTAGTTAATGAGCCTCAGGTTGCATTTCAATGGCCCACCTGGGTGGGGCTGAATCTCTGAGGGAGGGGCTGCTGCCTCTCCCCAGAGCCCTGGGAAGGAGTAAGATGGCCACTGTCCTGTGTGGCCACAATTCAGCAAAAGTTCTGAGTGCCTTCCAAATCCTGAGTGTGCCCACACCTTTCCAGTCCAGTCTACCCTACCTCTGCAGGAGCCCAAGGTGAGCAGTTGTGGCTATTGTAGTGCTCTTTCCCAGCCCTCTGCACTGTGGAGCCGGCTTTAGACTTTAATCCCAAGGGCGCTGCTCACAGGTAAGACTGCTGCTGTCCATGGGCTCCCAGCCCCCCTCTCATACCTCTGCAATCCTACCACAATCGATTCAGTGTCCCTGGTTATATGGTCCTTGCAAGCTGCTTTTCTGTTGCTTTTTTCCTGACGATTTGACTTTATTTAAATGTAATTCCTGTTTGGTCCTGGGAGATGGTCTGTGTTGCTTCCATTCACTCCACTGCCATTTTGGAATCCTTCTTTTTTTTTTAAAAAAATAAAATTGCAATTTGAAAATTTAAACGTTAAACAGACAAAATAGCTTAGTTGTCTCATTTTTAACAGATGTGGAAGATCATAAGTAGAACAGGATATTTATTTCATTGTTGTAATTTTTAAACAAACAATAATGATTATGCAAAGCAAAGGCTTTTGACGAAATGGCTTCATTAAGTGTAAGCTCTCATTTTACCTCATGTATAATGAAATGAGTACAATTCCATTTAGAATGATATTATATGACCAGAATGTTAAGAATCCTAAGGACAGAGTTCTTTTTTCCTTCATTATAGAAAAGAAGAGTTCTGAATTGTCCCCAGTTTGATTCTCCCAGATTGAATTTCCTATTACAAATGTAATTCCCAAGCATACCAGAAACACAAAAATCTGAAATGGGAATAGAAGTCTGTATAAAATTAACTTGAACCCAAAGCTAGTCATACCAACAGAATCTAATTACACTGCTAACTCCAATAAATTTTCATTTGAAAAGCAATTTATGCAAAGCTCTTCTCATAAGTGAATTTAATCACATGAGTAAAATTTAACATTATTATGTCGGGAACTCAGCTAAATATTTTTCATACATATTCTCAATTCTCCCATTGACTCTGAGATAAGAACAGTCATTTTCACACTTTTCTGGTAAAAGACAAAACAAAATAAAGTGGAAGCACAAAAAAAAAATTATATAATCTGTCCACGATCACAAAGCTAATAACTTTACATCCTAAATTCATAATGAGTAAATATATTTAAGTGCCTTATGTGAAGAAGCTCATATGACGTCATATGCCCTATTCAAGTCCAGTTTACATCTGTTGTCTGGGTGTAATATTAATAGTGTTCCCCCCTTCTATCTCCAAGAATATCCTGTTTAAATAAAAACGTTATATGATCACCCAAGGCAAATAAAAAAGGATGTAAATATCTTCATAATGTTCTTAAAAGTCCAAATGTTTTATTTGTTTTTGAGAGAGAGGGAGAGAGAGAGAGAGAGAGAGAGAGAGAGAGAGAGAGAGAGAGAGAGATTGACTGATTGATTTGTTGTTCCACTTATTCATGCATTCATTGGTTTCTACTTCTATGTCCCTTGACTGGGGAGCGAACCTGGAACTTTGGCGTATTGAGACTATGCTCTAACCAATTGAGCTACTTGGCCAGGGCTCTCCAAAAGTTTTTAATTTTGATGAAGTCTCATTTATGTATTTTTTCTTTGGTCATGTAGACAAATTAATCCATTGCTTAATCTTAGGTCATGGACATTTATACCTATGTTTTCTTCTAAGAGTTTTATAGTTTTGTCTCTTACATTTAGGTCTTTGATCCATTTTGTTTATGTGAATGGAATGAGTGAAGGGTCCAACTTCATTATTCTGCTTAAGTATTATACATTCAGTTGTCCCAGCACTATTTGTTTTTTTACCTTACCTTTACTGTTGAATGTATAACAGATGTCCCTCCTTTTTTCCCCCACTGACTTCCTCCTCACTCCCACCCCCTCCTACTTTCCCCACACTGTTGTCTGTGTCCATTGGTTATGCATATATGCATAGAAGTTCTTTGGCTTATCTCATCCCGCCTTCCCTCCCCCCTTCCCTCTGTGGTTCATCAGTCTAACAACCAATTTGTACTTCTTAATTCTTTCATCTTTTTCACCTATCCCCCCAGCCCCCATCCCTCTGGCAACCAACAAAAAGTTCTCTGTATCTATGAGTCTGTTTCTGTTTTGCTTGCTCATTTTTTTTTATTAATTTACTTTTGTTACAGATGTTTCTCCTTTTTCCCCCATTGACACCCTCCTCCCCCTCCCTCCCTGCCCCATCCCCAGTTTTGTTGTCCATGTCCATTGGTTATGAGTACATGCATACAAGTTCTGTGGTTCATCGCTCCCCTCACCCACCCCCTCTTCTGGCAATTGTCAGTCTGTACCCTACTTCCACGTCTCTGGTACTACCCTGTTCCTCAGACTGTTCTGTTCATTATATTCCAGAAAAAAGTGAGATCATATGATGTTTGTCTTTCTCTACTTGGCTTGTTTCACTTAGGATAATAATTTCCAGTTCCTCCCATGTCATCTTAAAGGATAAGAGATCTTTCTTTCTTACAGCTGCATAGTACTCCATTGTGTATATGTACCACAGCTTTTTTATCCATTTGTCTACTGATGGACACTTGGGCTGTTGCCAGATCTTAGCTATTGTAAATAGCGCTGCTATGAACATGGGGGTACATATATTCTTTCTGATTGGTGTTTTAGGCTTCTTAGGGTATATTCCTAGGAGTGGGATCACTGGATCAAATGGTAATTCAATTTTTAATTTTCTGAGGTAACACCATAGTGTTTTCCATGGTGGCTGCACCAGTCTGCATTCCCACCAGCAGTGTACTAGTGTCCTCTTTTCTCCACACCCTCGCCAACACTTGTTGTTTGATGCTTTGTTGATGGTGGCTATTCTGACAGGTGTGAGGTGATACCTCATTGTTGTTTTAATTTGCATCTCTCTGATGATTAGTGATGTTGAGCATTTCTTCATATGTCTCTTGGCCATTTGTATGTCCTGTTTGAGAGGTGTATATTTAGTTCCTCTGCCCATTTTTTAATTGGGTTCTTTGTCTTCCTTTTGTTGAGATGTATGAGCACTCTATATATTTTGGAAATTAATCCCTTATCTGATATATCATTGGCAATTATGCTCTCCCATACAGTGGATGGCCTTTCCACTTTGCTGGCTGTTTCTTTTGCTGTGCAGAAGCTTTTGAGTTTGGTGTAGTCCCATGTGTTCATTTTTTCCTTTGTTTCTGTTGCCTTAGGTGATATATCAGTGAAAATTTTGCTGCGTATGATGTCTGAAATTTTGTTGCCTACATTTTCTTCTAGGATTTTTATGGATTCATGAGTCACATTTAAGTCTTTTATCCATTTTAAGTTTATTCTTGTGTATGGTGTAATTTGGTGGTCTAGTTTCATTTTTTTTGCATGTAGCTGTCCAATTTTCCCAACACCATTTATTAAAGAGGCTGTCTTTACTCTATTGTATGCTCTTGCCACCTTTGTTGAATATTAATTGAGCATAATGTTTTGGGGAAATTTCTGGGTTCTCTGTTCTATTCCATTGATCTATGTGCCTGTTCTTGTGCCAGTACTAGGCTGTTTTGATTACTCTGCTTGCTCATTTTGTTTGTAGATTCAATTGTTGATAGATATGTATTAATGATCATTTTATTGTTCATATTTTTGTTCTTCTCCTTCAAGAAGACCCTTCAACATTTCATTTAATACTGGTTTGTTGGTGATGAACTCCTTTACCTTTTTCTTGCCTGGGACACTCTTTATATGTCCATAGATTCTAAATAATAGCTTTGCAGGATAGAGTTATCTTGGTTGTAGATCGTTGCTTTCCATCACCTTGAATATCTCTTGCTATTCCATTCTGGCCTGCAAAGTTTCTTTTGAGAAATTGGCTGATAGTCTTATGGGAGCTCCTTTGTAGGTAACAACTGCTTTTGTCTTGCTGCTTTTATGTGTCTCTCTGTTTTTAACCTTTGGCATTTTGATGAAGATGTGTCTTGGTGTGGACCTCTTTGGGTTCATCTTGTTTGGGAGTCTCTGTGCTTCCTGGACTTGTGTGTCTGTTTCCCTCACCAAGGTAGGGAAGTTTTCTTTTTCAAATAGGTTTTCAATTTCTTGCTCTTTCTCTTCTCCTTCTGGCACCCCCATGATTTGAATGTTGGCACACTTGTATTTGACCCAGAGGCTCCTTTAACTATCTTAATTTCTTTTGGATTCTTTTTTCTTTTTGCTGTTCTCATTGGGTGTTTTTTGCTTCCTTATATTCCAAATCAATAGTTTACTTCTTGGCTTACCTACTCTACTATAGATTCTCTGTAAATTATTTTTTTTACTTTAGTTAGTGTATCCTTCATTTTTGACTGCTCCTTTTTTATGTTGCTGATGTTCTCACTAAGTTCTCTGGAGTTCTCCTTAAGTTCCTTGAAGGTCTCACTAAGTTCCTTGAAGTTCTCACTAAGTTCCTTGAGCATCCTTATAAGCAGTGTTTTGAACTCTGCATCCGATTGATTGCTTATCTCCATTTTGTTTAGTTCTTTTCCTGGAGTTTTGTTCTTTTCTTTCATTTGGGACATGTTTCTTTGCCTCCTAATTTTGGCTCTTTCCATGTGTTTATTTCTATGTATTAGGTAGAGTTGCTATGTCTCCTAGGTTTTGTAGAGTGGCCTATTGTTGTAGGTGTCCTATAGAGTTCAGTGGCACAGCCTCCCTGATCACACCAGCTGGGCCCTCAAGGTGCACCCCTAGTGTGGACTGTACACCCTTCTGTTGTAATTGAGCCTAGATTGCTGTTGGCATATCAATGGGAGTGATTTACTCAGGCTGATCAGCTGCAAGGACTGGCTGTGTCCACTGACCACTGGCCTCTGACTCCCTTGGAGGATCAGTTGTGTAGGGGACCTACACACAGAGCAAGACTTACTTCAGCAGGGTTCTGGTACCTACTGAGTCCACTCATTGAGTGTGTCACTTGTGGAGGTGGTTGGGTGGTGGTGCTTCGATGTGGTTTGAAGCTGTCTACTGTGTGCGCTGGCTCTCGGGCAAGGTCCACCACTGCTTGTGTTCTACCTGGGGTCACCTGGCATAAGCTACAAAGTGATCTGCTGATGGCTGCTTCTTGGGCTGGGATTGAAGGTGGCCAGGCAAAGCCAAGTTGTTAACAAAGGCTGGCTGCTTCTAGTGCCAGGCCTGGAACCACTTAGCAAGAGGTATGGGGCTCACTGAGGCCAGGTGCTGTATGTTTGAGAGATTTTAGGAAAATTTGAAGCAGGATCAAAGACAGGCCAATCCTATGGTAAAGCCATTGGAAACAGCTTAGGTAGGCCTGAAAGTTGGGTGGAGCAGGGCCTCAGGGAATCACCAGGGTGGGGCAAACAATGTGATCCAGGTTGCTGGAGTCCCAGATATAGCTCCAGTCTGCTGGCCTCTTGTGGGAAGGGCTCACCAAAGAAACAACAGCTTCTGCCAACAAGTCTGTCTGGGAGAAAGCTGCCCCTCCAGCTCTCGCCCCGATGCCAAACAACTCAGTTCTTCACTGTATGTCTCTGGTGTCTTTCAAGCTACCTCCCCAACACTGCAGCTTGGAGGGTGCAAGTTCGAGTAAGTCTGTGCATGGGACCTTTTAGAGGAACTGCCTGGGGCTCCAGCAGCCTCAGCCTTCCTCAACCTCAATCCCTGCTGGTTTTTACAGCCAGAAGTTATGGGGACTTCTCTTCCTGGCACTGGAACCCTGAGCTCGGTGGCCTGGTGTGGGACAGGGACCCCTCACTCCTCAAGGAGGACCTTCACAGCTGAGGTGTCCTTCCTGATTTTTATCCGCCATTGTGAGTATGGGACCAGCTCGTCTGTGCCTCCGCCCCTCCTACTAGTCTCGATGTCGCTTCTTTAATTTTGTAGTTGTAGGGCTTCCATTCAGCTCGATTTCAGATGGTTCTGAATGATGGTTGTTCTGTAGTTTAGTCATAATTTTGATGTGGTTGTGGGAGGAGGTGAGTAACGTGTTTACCTACGCCACCATCTTGACCGGAAGTTCCCCAGCACTATTTGTTAAAAAGATGGCTCTTTCCCTATTTAAGTGTCTTGGCACCCTTGTTGAAAATTAGTTGACCACAAATATCTAATTTTACAACTGCTATTATTTGCTATAAGCCATACTTCATTATTATTTTATGTTTAGCTTTGTGTATGTATCACTATGAGAAATATTATTATTTTTAAATTCTTAAGAGAGCAGGGACCACAAAGAGAGCACCACCATATAATATAGACCAGCTGCAAACTTAAAACTTCAATTTTGGTTATCTGAGTTTGGCCTCTACATGGGTGAAGTAAGTGGCAGAGACGACAGGGCCTTGAGCCTTCTAGATGCCAACCACTGATGATGTAAATTATGCGTGCAGGTGGCTTTCAACTGACCAGCTAATTTCTGCAATATAGGAAATGACTGTAATTTATGTTTCTGCATCTGGCCTCAAAAGAGAAAGTGGCCCCAATTGCCTATTGAACTTATGGAGATGAGATCTCAAGTATCTTAGGATAATTGTTGGATGGAGGGACAGGCTTTGCCAGAAAAGCAATTTTAGCATTTCCCCCTCTCATAAGGTACTTTGAAACAATTTTTCTATTTGAAAAAATTTAAGTGCCATATCTTAAAAACTCCTTTCTCGCCTGTGACTAGCTTCTTTTTGTTAACGCATTTTTGCTCCGATTTTAGTTTACAAGTACTCTAATAAAACACGGTTATGTGTAGCAAGCTTCCTTTCTTAATTACCTTGCTTTTGATTTCAACCTATGTCCCACATACATCTCCTGTTCTTGGTTATTATGTTTCTGCATCTCTTTTTCTGTTACTCCTCTATCTCTCTCATCACCTCCCTACACCTTTGTGTGTGTGTGTGTGTGTGTGTGTGGTGGTTGTTTTGCCTCACACTCCCACATTTCTCTCTCCATTGTCCATTCATTTAAGAAGTATTCATTGACCAGCTGTAATATGCATTAAAAATGACACTCCCAGAAACACAGGCTCTTAACAGTCTAATTGAGGTGACATACAAATGATGAATAGAAATTGTAATTAACTATAGTTAATGATGTAATGACAAAATTATTTCTATACACGATGAATGCTATAGGATTAAAAAAATAAAGGTAATATGTGATCATTATTGGAAATTTGCAAAGTATAGAAAATATTTTAAAAATGAAAATTGAGTCAGACTGTCTAGGTTGGAATCTTAGTTCTAGCCTTGGACAAGTTTCTTAACCTCTCTGAGCCCCACTTTCTTCACCCATTTAAATGGGGATAATAATATTACTTCCCTACCTCAGAGGGTTAGTAGGTTTACCACAGAGCCTAGGAAATTTAAGTGGTAGTAGTTGTTATTGTCGTTACCGCCACCATCAGCTTTTTGGTATATGACCTTGAAATCTTTTTTTCTGATATGTATTTCATGACTTTTTATTGCTGTTGAACATGTTTTTCTCTGTCTCCACTTTTTCCCAGATTATGCTTTAATTTCTAAGCTTATTAATGTTATTGCACCTTTCTTTAATAGTTTCTCTAATTTCACCTCAAAAGAGAGCACAGATCATTTAGTGAACTGTCAACTGCCTGGTATACCTGTCTCTAAACTTTCCTCCCACTGCTCTATTCTCACTCTGTAGTTTGTGATAGTTGCCTTATTATTTTTTTTCTAATAACACAGACATGATCATGTCAATTATTCCCTTAAAAATCTTAAATGGCTTCTTACAATAGCTCAACACTCCAGGATCGTTTTGTCAGCTAAAATCAAACCATTCCAAAGTTGACTGTCAAATTTGAACCTTTGCCATTCACTGTAGAGCATGACAATGCTGTGTGAATTATATGATGGTGATAATTTAAGAATTCAATAAAGTAGAGAAGAGCAATTCAATGAATGGTGATATTTAAAATATATCCTCATTTCTCATATTTTATATCAAAACTAACTCCATATGAATCAAAAAATGAAACCATAAAATGTAAATATCTATCACACTTTATAGAGAAGTATGTGCTAAGCTTAAAAATAATTGGAGTAAAATCATAAAAGAAACTATTAAAATATTTGACAATATAAAATGAAAAACTTCTACATGTCAAATATAATAAAAGAACAAGCATAGAAAACTCTTTGCCATAAATATGAGATGAAAGAATAATATCTTAATATCTAAAGAGCACATACAGAATAATAAGACTCTCAATGGGAAAATGACATTAACAAACAAGTTACAAAAGAGGAAATGTGAATGGCTAATAAACATATGAATAAATGTTCACCTGCACTAGTAATAAAAAATGCTAATGGAACAAGAGACCAATTTTCACTAATTAATTAGCACAGATGAAAAAGACAATACTCTATGTTAGCTAGGGTGCCATAAGAAAGGCATTCATACTGTGATAATGGGAGGGTAAACTGATGCAGTCATTTTGGAAAGTAATTTGGCAATATTTTTTAGGAGCTAAAATACAGTCCTACCCTCTAACCTGGCGTTCCACTGTTAATAACAATCACTCCTCAGGAAGTAAGCTTAAGTCTGGAGAAACTTATGCAAAGAGATTCTTATTCATAATAACCAAATTGTCAATCAACCTAAAATGTCCAACAATGGGCATGAGGGCAAAAAAACCCGTATTGTATAATTTTACCACAGAATATAATTCAGCTATTAAAAATTGTGCCTATGGTGACTATTAAAGGACATATAAAATGCTTATTATATGTTTGGAAATAAAAAGATTACATATTACTGTACATGTATGTTCTCACCTGTGGAAACAATATAGATACCTAGAAACAAAAGGAAAAGCTGTTAATGTGATAGGCATCTCAAAGAGGTAAGATTATGATTATATTATCCATGGTAATTTTGTTTTATAAATGTTTGACAATAGCTATGCATTTTTTGTTATTAAAAAAACAAGTGTTTAGAACAGACCATGACAAGTGCTAGACTATAAATATGCGTTATCAGTATTTAACCACTATTTATTATTATTGTGTTTAATGTCCAGCAGATGGAGCTGCATCCCTTAACATTCAACTCTGGGAATATTAAAAACTATGACCACATTTTCATTTGTTTTGTTTTGTTTGAAGGAAATCCCTTTTATCCTCCTAAAGATTTTGTGAAACATATGTTCTTTAAAAACAAAAAGGATTGCGTTTAAAATTTGTTTTGAAAATTTTGTTAAACCCCTCTGAGATAATTGAGACACCCTGGGGTGTCACAAAAAGCAGGACTAGTGGATTTGGGGAACTAGGGAATTTGACAGATTAGCTGATTGCATGGGACCACACAGGGAGTCAGGTCAAAACCAGGAAAAGCAAGCTGAGGGTCCTGTTCACTGGGCTTCATTTGCTGAATAAAGGCAGGGTAGGAGATTGAATTTTGATGTATAAGTGCACAGGGTTAGTAATTCAGCATAATTTCAGAATTGATGTTTTCATTAGTCTTTATCACACATTTAGGATAGTGATTAAAAACACTGTCTTTGGAGTTAGAAAGACCCAGATTCCAATCCTAATTCTATAGCTTCCTAGCTGTGTGACTTTGGGCAAGTCACTTCACCTCTCTGTGCCTTACTTTTCTCATTTATAAAATAGGGATAGTAAAAAAAATGAGAGTCGAAAGAAGTAATGCATGTAAAAGTGTTTGACATAGAGCCTGGCACATGGTAAAGGTGAAGTAAATGTTAGCTGTGAGTATCATCCATTCATTCATTTAATACATATTTTGTAATAATATTTGCCAGGTGGGGGCTCTGCACTGGTGTGAGAGAGGAAACCTGACACAGTCCTGCTCTCTAGGAGTTTAAGGAAGGGATATCATGTGGAAGCAGCAGTGTGAGAGAGCTTGGAAGCAGGATTTCTGGGTCTATCTGACTCTGATTTATTTTAAATATCACATAAATTACTTCACCTCCAGTTTCTTCTTGGTAAAACAAGAGGTTTGGACAATATGATCTCTAAAATATCTTCCAGCTCTGAAACATTCTACAACTGCATTTCAAAGAATATTACTGAATGAGATCAAATCAAAGTTATTATCTTTCAAATATATTCACATTATGCAGTCTCTTCTCTGGAGGTGCAAAATTCTCATAATTAGGTAAAGGTCCAAGGGCAAACAGAAAGATTATAGCAGAGACTGGATAAGGTAACCCTCTTTGAGATGTTGGAGTAGAGAAAAATCAATATTCGAAAAAAATATGAAAATGGTACCTTAAAAAATATTTTATTTCTGGCTAGTATAATTACCAAATAATATAAATGGTTAATTTCCACTTTCCAAAGTTTATGGGGCATCAAAATGCCTTTGGTATATTCAAATTACAATAAAATGGTATTCCATTATTATTGTATTTATGTGTGTGTGTGTGTGTGTGTGTGTGTGTGTATATGTGTGTGTCTGCATGTGCGCGTGCATGTGTATATATGAGCATGTCTGTGCTTGGGGATGGATTTACTTTTGCTCTCTTGATTTCATATATATAAATCAATGATTGGTAAACTGTTCTTGTAAAGGACAAAATAGCAACTATTTTTGGCTTTGTGGGCCATATACCATTTCTGTTGCTGCTGCTGCTGCTTCTCTTCTTCCTCCTTCTCCTTCTTCTAACCATTTAATAACATAAAAAACATTCTTAAATCCAAGAATCTACAAAAACAGACTGGGGATTAGATATGCCATGTAGGTCATAGTTTGCTGACCCCCATTTTAAATCAAATTTTCAGACTCCTGTCTCCGCTGGTTTGGTTTCATAGAATCTCTCTATTTTCACCCCAGCCAATCTCACTTGGGGTCCAGGTTTTTCATCACCTCAGTCTCCTCTCTTTTTCCTCACCTGGTTCTGCACCCTCCCTGCTTCCCATCTAATTTCCTTCCCTGTAATTATGACACCCTGGCTAACAGTGCAGCCCCAGCAATAAGCATCACCCCTGAACCAAACTGGTAGTGATCTAGTCCAACAGATTGACTGCTCCATGGACAGGGACTCATCAACACATCTGTCCCGTGAAACGATTTGCCAGGTTTCCTTGGCCCAGCTCCCTAACCATGGCAACAGCATGGACTTAGTTTCCACCTAGATCCAAGCTTTTCATCATTCAGAAAATACTTAATAAGTAGCAGTTATGTGCTTGATATTGTACTATAGAGTCTGAACACAGCAAGAAAAGCCTGGCCATGGTTGTGACCTTTATGAATCTTATACAACGTAATGAGGGAGATAAACATGGAAACATTTCTATGTAATAGTGCCAGAATTTTAATGTAGGATTGCAAGAAGTACAAGGTGTTATGGGAGCACAGAGGAGAGCACCTAACCCAGACATGAAGGTCAGGGGAGGTAGCACCCAGAGGAGGTTATACCTAACTTTTGTTTCTAGGTAGGAAACATATGTGGAGTCCTACATTAGAGCTGACCAGAGCAGTAGGTACCCTAATCTGCTTAGCAAATGGGTATTGAGCTTGTCTTAGACCTTTGCTAATAATAATCCTGCCCAGTCTAGCCTATCCCTTTGGCCTAAGCATTTGACTTCAGTCCTACTTCCTAAACTTGGTTCCCAGAAAAACTATCTTAACAGCCCCCAGCCATGTTCCCACATCTAGAATTTTGACCCTAACCTAATCCTGAAGGTACCTCTCTTCCAGGTAAAGCATTTTTGCTAATGTGACCACAGTTGAGCAGCTAATTGGCAAGTACAGTGAAGATCAACTTTATCAGCTTTCGATGATCAATATTGATACCAGTGATTATTCTTTTCAGATATTATACATTTTACCTTTTTTAGTGTGCTGGGATAGTTATAAAGGAAGGAAGAGTAGAGCATCCAAGTTAAAATAGATATGTTTTACACTGAACATTTTAAGTTTGAATTATGTGTCCCTAAGAAAATTGGCCAGAAAAGGTCCTCTTACTCTTCATTAACTACAAAATGAATAAAAGGTTCTCCTCCTTTTATGCCCCACCCTTGTAGGGCTTCTTGGGAGGTATGTTAGCCTATTCATATGTTAATTTTGTAGAACCCTCTATCTTTTCACAGAGGCTCTGTACAATGAGAGGGGAGCCTGCATATTTCAAAAGAGCAGCATATGCTCCTTAAGGTGAATGTGCAATATAACACTGCAGGGGAAATACAGTGCATTATTCTCTGCCCTGTTGCTGAGAGAGTTTACAAGCAACATTTGGAAATGGATGGCATTTTTCTATATAGAGACTGAATTTGACAATTAACCATGATTTTTTTTTTAATTGAGAGATTCAGATCTTCTAAACTACTTTCTATTTTATGTAAATAAAAAATAAGAGAAAAGAACATTTGAATTCCTGGAAAAGCCTCAGAAGTGCCTTTCCTGAAGCTGTTTAACTGTAATTTTGAAAATACATTCTCCTCAGGAAAAATTCTGAGCTGGCAGGGAAGTGGACAATGTATATAACTTAATATCTGAAATCTCTCTCTCATTCTCTCTTTTTTTTTTTTTTTCATTATGAAGCCTAATGTGTCCTATCACAAGAGTGCTTAATGTTTAGGTTATAATTTCAGATATGCAAATGATTCACTAGTTTAATATTTGATGATCATATTTCAAGAAACTTTTGATAGACATTAATTGCTAATTCTAGAATTATATTCTAGTGCTCAGTAATGACAAACACTGTGTATTAATTTCAGATGTATTAGAAATAATGATTAAAGTAAAACCTATTTGATGTAATGACCATTAGTTCAGAGCTGTTGAATGATACTTCATGGCTTAAGATGAATAATAATGGCCCATTTTTCATTAGACAGATGTTCCATCTTATTGTAAAAAGAAGTTAGGTAATTGAAATAGAAAATGTAAAAGAATTAGAATATACCGTATCACTAAGCCTGATTAGCCAATTGAACAATTAATGTCTGAAAAGCATTAGCATTTGCAATGAACTGTGAACTGTTTTTATCATGTTTTCTACAGTATTAATTTTGAAGAATATTTCACACAGAAAAATTTTAAAATTAAAAATCCATAATAGCATGGTTCAAGTTTACATGGAGTATGAAATGGTGCAGTGTCAAACCACAGTTTTGTAAAAATAAAAAGAAATGTTTTTTAATTTGGAAAGCAACTGTTAACAATCCTTGTCTCCTGTGTGGGTTTACCAGGCAGCTTGGGGACAGGAGTTTAGAGACTATTTTAGATTTTTTACTTTTTTTTTTCCTTTTGCATTGTATACCATATTGCATACATTACCTATTTTTAAACACTTTCATTATAAACAGTTATAACTACAACCACTCATAACCATATATTAAAATGGAGATATAGCATTAGAGGCATCAGCAGAGACTTTAAAATCAGATTCAGACACATACACCCTACACTCTATATACATAGGAGGAGTTCATTTCCCAGTTCTGCCTCTTTCTAGTTATGAGGTATTGAGCAGATTGCTTGGCTCATGGGCATGATAGGGGGATTTAAATGGGATTTAATATGACACCTGGCATATGGGAAGTGCTCGATAAATGTTGTTTATCATTTTATATCATACTACAACAGTTTTATGTAATATAATGGTCCCCTAACATCTATTACCATTCTTTTGACAGTATCAGCACTAGAATCATGTGGTAAATGATTCTTTGTGGTAAAAATTTTAGAAGTTAATATTTGTGTGTGCTTTTATTTTTTTTAGTTATAGCCCACCACATTCCATAGGGAAAGAAGTGAAACAGATTCATTCCTCTCTTACTTCTTCTCTCCCTCTCTTCTTTCCTTCATACCACAAACTTATCCTGGGTATCCACTAAGTGCTAGGTACTGTGCTAAGTGCCAAGTGCATACAAAACCTTAGAAATGATCTATTCTAAGATTTCTCCTGATACAAAAATTTATTTCTGTCACCTACCTCATAGGTGACCCAGCTACAGCTTTAACCCTTCCAGCAACAGATACCTCACTGCTTCCTTGAAGATTCCTTTCCTTTATTGAATAATTCTAATGTGTTAGAATGTTCTATATTTTAAAAAAACTATTGACTTTATTGGGGTGGCATTGGTTAATAAAATTATGCAGGTTTCAGGTGTATAATTCTATAATGCAACATCTCTATACTGTATTGTGTGTTTACCATCCCAAGTCAAGTCTCCTTCCATCACCATTTATCCCCCATTTACCCTCTTCTACCTCCCCCCAACCCTCTTTTCCTATGGTAATGCCATAATGTTGTCTGTGTCTATAAGTTATTTTTTTCTTAAACCCTTCACCTTTTTTACCCAGCCCCCCAGCATCCTTCCCCTCTGAGAGCTGTCAATCTGTTCTCTGTATCTATGAGTCTGTTTTTATTTTTCTCATTTGTTTATTTTGTTCCTTAGATTCCACATATAAGTTAAATCATATGGTATTTATCTTTCTCTGACTGGCTTATTTCACTTAGCATAATACTCTCCAGGTCCATCCATGCTGTTGCAAAAGGTGAGGTTTCCTTCTTTTTAATGGCTGAGTAGTATTCTATTGTGTAAATATACCACAGCTTTAAAAAAAAATCCTTGCCCGAGGATATTTTTTTATTGATTTGAGAGAGAGAGAGAGAGAAAGAGAGAGAGAGAGAGAGAGAGAGAGAGAGAGAGAGAGATGTGAGAAAGAAACATCAATTGATTGCCTCCGATATGTACCCCAACTGGGAAAAGAACCCACAATCTAGGTTTGTGACCTTGACTGGAAATTGAACCCACAACCTTTTGGTGTACAGGATGATGCACCAACCAACTGAAACACCCAGCCAGGGCTACCACAGCTTTTTAATCCACTCATCTACTGATGAGCACTAGGGCAGCTTCCAAATCTTGGCTATTGTAAATAATGCTACAGTGAACATAGGGATGCATATATTCTTTTGAATTTGTGTTTTAGTTTCCTTTGGATATATTTCCAGAAATGGAATTACTAGGTCATAAGGCAGTTTCATTTTGAATTTTTTGAGGAAACTCCATACTGTTCTTCACAGTGGCTGCACCAATCTGCATTCCCACCAACAGTCTACAATAGAATATTCTTTTTTTTTTTACATTGAAGTAAAAATTTATGTCCCTATTGCTCCCATAGTTAGGCAGACCTCCTAACTCTTCTTCTCTTATGTGTTAGAATTTTACTTGTAATTAATTGCAATGCTGGAATTAGAACCCAGATCCCCCAACACTTAGTGCAGTGCTCTTTAGGGGTCATTTAAAATAGAAATCTCTGTCAGCCAAATTGGCTGTCTGAGATCCTGTTGAACACCCTGACCTTGTCAAGAAGACTGACTGCACTAAGGACTTCATTTTGAATACAAAGGAAAAAATTCCAAGAGTGCTTCCTAGGCAAGACCTAGTTTATCCTAGTCAATGTTCTTGCAATCCACTGGTCATCCTAGTATCATCTATTGTACCAAGGACATGAGACTGGGTGTGAGCAATTCCCCATGTGTGTTCTGGGTGTGCTGGTCAAAAAGTGCTTTCCCTCAGTAATTCTCAGAATGGCATCTAAACACAAGACACGTTTTCTTGATATTCTATTCAGTTTTTCAGCAAGCCTCAAAGTGTACCACAAAGCAATTTGAATTTTCAGTGTTTCTACTGTTCATTGGGAACAAAATACTTTACCCTGTTCACTTTGTCACCTTAACAGGTGATCTGAGGATGGGTTGTAGAAATCTGGAAAATCTTTGACAACGTCAAATGTAAGAATCAGATGAGTCATTCTTATTCCTAGACCTGCTGGTTAGTTGACCAACTGGGCAAGCTAGGATTGGGGCTTCAAATAAGAGATGAGGTGCCTTTCAGTGTCTATGCTATTGGAACAGGTCTTGGGTAGGGCCAGGAGAGGGCAGCAGAGAACTGGCCGGGTGAACCCAAGGATGGGGTTCTTACAAAGGAGACTTCTGAGCTGAAGGGTGTGAGATTGTCTGCCAACTGGGTAGAAGAAATGCTAAGAGAGTAAGAGATCTATTGACAGGTTTGCCAGGTCAAGGGGAGACAATCGCAGAGGAGGAAATTTCCTGAGGGCAAATCTACCAAGCTCTAGTAGTTGGGATCAAATAAACATTGGCATGAAATGAGTCTCTGGCTTGGGCAGGTTAACATCTCTGAGTCTCGGTTTCCTTATGTATAAGAGGGGAATAATAATAGTACTTACCTCATAGGGTTGTTATAATTTTGACATATAATGAACAATTAAAAACTATATAATAACCAATTAAAAACTATATAATAACAACAATAACCAACTGCTTTTCCTCAAAAGACAACCCCTGATGAAATGAGGATTTGAGGAGCCACTAGCTAGAACCTTATGAACAGGAAGGCCAATGGTCTTTTCTGCTCCCCTTTGGAACTTCATATTTGGGCAATAGAATCATACTACTAAATTTCCTCTATCCCTTATGTTTTTCAAATCATTTAAAAGTCTAAATATAATTTTCCCTGTTATCACCATAAAACATGTAAATATTCATATAGTTCCAAATATGTATGTCCAAACGTCTCCCAGATTGTCATTAACACCTGGAATTGGCACAAGAACTCTTTTGAACCTTGGACCAGAATTTGTGGTTTGGAAAATAGGCTCAGCCTTCTGAGGGGGAGGGAAAAGCTTTAAAGAGGACCAAGTGGGGATTTTGAATGGGAAGAACTTCCTGAGCATAACCTCTTATGGATGCCTAGGCCTTGTATTTGAGGAACTACCAGGATTTTTTCCCCCCATGCAAACCTATCAATACAAAGTTCTGGGAAATTTTTAGGAGTTTGGCATCTGAAGAACCAAGATAGGTGTGTACTTCTGCTAGAAAGTTCCAGTACTTTCTTTCTAGGAAAATTAACAATTCCTGGGGGTTCAAGTTCAATTTCAGTTTATTCTTTGAAGTGTAGTAGTTATGAGATTGACAATGTGAACATTTAATTTGCTTAATGATTATAAAATAAACTATTTTTTACTTCACCGAAGACTGTGTGATAGGATAGTCAGAATCTCCTTTAAATAGTTTAAACTGTCTAGATTTTTTTACTCCTCACATACGCTGAGAGAGAGAGAGAGAGAGAGAGAGAGAGAGAGAGAGAGAGAGAGAGAGAGAGAGAGAGAAGAGAGAGAGAGAGAGAGAATCATATTTTATATTTTACTTTTAATCTTTAGAATATGTTTTTATTGAATTTTTACAGAGAGAGGAAGGGAGAGAGAGATAGAAACACCGATGTGTGAGAGAAAGAAATATCTATCGGCTGCTTCCTGCACATCCCCTACTGGGGATCGAGCCTGCAACCTGGGCATGTGCCCTGATCGGGAATCAAACTAGGACCTCTCAGTCCATGGGACCATGGTCAATCCATTGAGCCACACTAACCGGGCCATATCTTATATTTTAAAATTCACTATGGGCCAAGAGCTTAGAGGACTTTTAAGTCGTTTAATTTGTAAGCACCTCTGTGCATCTGTGATACTCTGTTTAAGCATCTATAAGAGCAATTTTAAAATGTATTTAAATTATTATTTATATGTCTGACTCCTGCAACTGCTGAGATCCTTGAGGGCAGAAGCTTGGTTTCTTTTATCTTCTTGTTTCTAAGCCCCAGTCTTAGGGTTGGAAAATGGCACATACTCATAAAATGTTAAGTGAAAGCATATATGACATAGGACACAAAATAGTTCTAGTTCTTTAGAATAAAATAAACTATCCATCTAATAGCAAAATTGCATTTTATATTTAATTTTTGGCAGACCATTGTAATTTTTTTCTGAGATTGATTAGATACTACTGACTACAAACTTTATCCCATACCAAATCAGTTTAAACTCTAGTCTAATACAGAATGCCATCTGATTGTAACCAGAGACCTTCATCTGTGGCATTGCCTTTCTGTCAAAAGGCAGACATAGGCAAAATTGTGAAGTGGATAAAGTCCATCTTCAGTATCACCAATTGCCCCTTTCATTAGCCTTTAAACATGTTCTTCCAACAATAAGAATTTATTCAGCACTTACTATGTACTCAGTATTTTACTAGACATCACAACAAAATATACAGAAGTCACAGAAACAAGCAATCACCCAAAACTTTTATGGAGAGACACACGACAAGGGACTAACTGCAGATGCTAAGTTGTTTGGGTGCAGATTTTAAGTGCTGCAGGAGGTCAGAAGGAGGAGGATATTGATGATGACGGTGTGTTCTGAGAAGTCTTCCTGAAGGAAATGGAGTTGGAGTTGGATCCTCAAAGATGGGAGAATTTAATAAGGAAAAGTGCAAGAGGAGGTTATTACCAGGAGGAAGATGAATATGAGCAAAGACCAGGAAATAAGAAAGAGTTGTGCATGCCTTCAGCATAACAAAGTGGCTGCCCCATAACAGAGTGCCTTTTTACTGATTCCAAGTCAAGGACTGATGAAGAGGAAGGCAGGATAAATGAGTGGCAAGCACCCTGGATGAGGTGTGGGTTTTTCAGCTCTTCTTACTCTTGGTTTGTATTGCACCTTTGCCCTATTTGTATTTAAATGATAGAAAAAGATGGGTATGGTGGTTGTGAAGTTCTTGACTACAATTAATTGCCTTGTCAGAACCAGCTACTTCTCTCAACCAATTACCACTCTAAGTTCGCTTGACCCCAAAGGAGATGGTGCTGGCTAGAGCTTGAGTTTGGATAGGTGGCAGGGACCAGATTAAAAAGAGTTGAATACCTTATCAGTAGAGTTTAGATGATAACAACACATTTTTATGATGCTTTACACTTTACCAGAGTGCTTCCATGTCATTTGTCCTTTTTTATCCCCAGAAAAACTCTGTAAGGTATTCAAGAAATATTTCTTAGTAATATTTTTATAGACAGGGAAGTTGATCTCTTAGCTTTTAGTTCAATTGCCCCTTATGGGCTCACAGGTGAGTTGAAAGAGGCCAACATGTAGACAAATTATTTTATTTATTTATTCTTTTTGAGGGTATAATTATTTTTTAATTGATTTTTAATTAATTTTGTTACAGATGTTTCTCCCTTTTCCCCCATTGACACCCTCCTCCCACTCCCTCCCTACCCCGTCCTCAGTTTTGTTGTCCATGTCCATTGGTTATGAGTACATGCGTACAAGTTCTGTGGTTCGTCGCTCCCCTCGCCCACCCCATCTTCTGGCAATTGTCAGTCTGTACCCTACTTCCACGTCTCTGGGACTACCCTGTTCCTCAGACTGTTCTGTTCATTATATTCCAGAAATAAGTGAGATCATATGATATTTGTCTTTCTCTGCTTGGCTTGTTTCGCTTAGGATAATAGTTTCCATATCCTCCCATGTCATCGCAAAGGATAAGAGATCCTTATTTCTTACAGCTGCATAGTACTCCATTGTGTATATGTACCACTGCTTTTTTATCCATTTGTCTACTGATGGACACTTGGGCTGTTTCCAGATCTTAGCTATTGTAAATAGCGCTGCTATGAACATGGGGGTACATATATTCTTTCTGATTGGTGTTTCAGGCTTCTTAAGGTATATTCCTTGGAGTGGGATCAGTGGGTCAAATGGTAATTCAATTTTTAATTTTCTGAGGTAACACCATAGTGTTTTCCACAGTGGCTGCACCAGTCTGCATTCCCACCAGCAGTGTACTAGAGTCCCCTTTTCTCCACACCCTCGCCAACACTTGTTGTTTGATGATTTGTTGATGATGGCTATTCTGACAGGTGTGAGGTGATACCTCATTGTTGTTTTAATTTGCATCTCTCTGATGACTACTGGTGTTGAGCATTTCTTCATATGTCTCTTGGCCATTTGTATGTCCTGTTTGGAGAGGTGTCTATTTAGTTCCTCTGCCCATTTTTTAATTGGGTTCTTTGTCTTCCTTTTGTTGAGATGTATGAGCACTCTATATATTTTGGAAATTAATCCCTTATCTGATATATCATTGGCAATTATGCTCTCCCATACAGTGGGTTGCCTTTCCACTTTGATGGTTTTTTCTTTTGCTGTGCAGAAGCTTTTGAGTTTGATGTAGTCCCATTTGTTCATTTTTTCCTTTGTTTCTGTTGCCTTAGGTGATATATCAGTGAAAATTCTGCTGCGTATGATGTCTGAAATTTTGTTGCCTACATTTTCTTCTAGGATTTTTATGGATTCATGAGTCACATTTAAGTCTTTTATGCATTTTGAGTTTATTCTTGTGTATGGTGTAAGCTGATGGTCTAGTTTCATTTTTTTGCATGTAGCTGTCCAATTTTCCCAACACCAATTATTAAAGAGGCTGTCTTTACTCCATTGTCTCTTGCCACCTTTGTCGAATATTAATTGAGCATAGTTTTGGGTCAATTTCTGGGTTCTCTGTTCTATTCCATTGATCTATGTGCCTGTTCTTGTGCCAGTAGCAGGCTGTTTTGATTACAGTAGCTTTGTAGTATAACCTGATATCCGGTATTGTGATCCTGCCTACTTTGTCCTTCTTTTTCAAGATTGCTGTAGCTATTCAGAGTTTTTTTGGTTCCATATGAACTTCTGAAGTATTTGTTCTAGTTCTGTGAAATATGTCGTTGGTATTTTGATGGTGATTGTATTAAATCTATAGATTGCTTTGGGTAGTATGGACATTTTAATGATGTTAATTCTTCCAAACCATGAACAAGGTATGTGCTTCCACTTTTTTATATCTTCCTCTATTTCTTTTTTCAATGTCCTGTAGTTTTCTGCAAATAGGTCCTTTACTTCTTTGGTTAAGTTTATTCCTAGGTATCTTAATTTTTTTACCACGATGGTAAATGGCATTTTTTTTTAGTTTCTCTTTCTGTGAGTTCATCATTGGTGTATAAGAATGCCATCAATTTCTTGACATTAATTTTGTATCCTGCTACTTTGCCAAATTCATTTATTAAGTCTAGTAGATTTTTGATGGAGTCTTTAGGGTTTTCTATGTATAATATCATGTCATCTGAGAATAATGACAGTTTCACTTCCTCCTTAAAAATTTGGATCCCTTTTATTTTTTCTTCATGTCTGATTGCTGTGGCTCAGACTTCCAGTACTATGTTAAATAGGAGTGGTGAAAGTGGGCATCCTTGTCTTGTTCCTGTTCTTAAGGCAAATGCTTTTAGTTTTTGTCCATTGAGTATGATGTTGGCTGTAGGTCTTTCATATATGGCCTTTATAATGTTGAGATATGATCCCTCTATTCCCAAATTGCTGAGCGTTTTTATCAGAAATGGGTGTTGGATTTTGTCAAATGCTTTTTCAGCATCTATTGATATGATCATATGGTTTTTATCTTTCATTTTGTTTATGTGATGTATCACATTTATTGATTTGCAAATACTGAATCAGCCTTGCATCTCTGGGATGAATCCCACTTGGTCATGGTGAATAATTTTTTTTGATGTATTGCTGGATCCGATTTGCTAGTATTTTGTTTAGAATTTTGGCACCTACGTTCATCAGGGATATTGGCCTGTAGTTTTCTTTCCTTGTAGTGTCCCTTTCTGGTTTTGGAATTAGAATTATGCTGGTTTCATAAAAAGAGTTTGGAAGTCTTCCTTATTCTTGAATTTTTTTTGGAATAGTTTGAGGAGAGTGGGTGTTAGTTCTTTGAATGTTCGGTAAAACTCCCCCGTGAAGCCATCCAGGCCTGGGGTTTTGTTTGCTGGGAGAGTCTTGATTACATCTTCAATTTCCTTAGCTGTTATTGGTCTGTTCAAGTTTTCTATCTCTTCCCGGTCCAGTTTTGGGGGATTATGTGTTTCTAGAAATTTGTCCATTTCACTTAGATTGTCGAATTTTTTGCCATATAAATGTTCATAGTATTTGCTAATGATCCTTTGTATTTCTGTTGTGTCAGTTGTTACTTCTCCTCTTTCATTTCTGATTTTGTGTATTTGGGTTCTCTCTCTTTGTTTCTTGGTGAGTCTATCTAAGGGTCCATCAATCTTGTTTATCTTTTCAAAAAACCAGCTCTTTGTTTCATTGATCCTTTGAATTGTTTCTCTGGTCTCTATGTCGTTTATTTCTGCTCTGATCTTTACTATTTCCTTCCTTCTACTTGCTATGGGGTTTTCTTTTTGTTTGCTTTCTAGTTCTTTAAGTTGTGAGGTTAGATAGTCTATTAGAAATTTTTGTTGTTTCTTGAGGTAGGCCTGTAGTGCTATGAACTTCCCTCTCAGAACAGCTTTCACTGCATCCCATAGATTTTGTGTTGTTGTATGTTCATTTTCATTGGTTTCCAGGAAGTTTTTAATTTCTTCCTTGATCTCCTCAGTAACCCATTCATTGTTTAATAACATGCTATTTAGCCTCCATGTAATCAAATGTCTTTGCATGTTCTTGTTGCAATTGATTTCTAGTTTCATGCCATTGTGATCTGAGAAGATGCTTGATATGATTTCAATCTTCTTGATCTTGTAGAGACTTCGTTTGTGTCCTAACATGTGGTCTATCTTTGAGAATGTCCCATGTGCACTTGAGAAGAATGTGAATTCTATAGTTTTGGGGTGTAATTCTCTGTAAATATCTATTAAATCCATTTGGTCTAGTGCTTCGTTTAGAGTCTCTGTTTCCTTGTTAATTTTTTGTCTAGAGGATCTATCCAGTGATGTCAGCGGGGTGTTGAAGTCCCCTGCAATGACTGTATTGCTGTCAGTTTCTCCTTTGAAGTCCTCCAGAAGATTCTTAATATATTTTGATGCTCCTATATTCGGTGCATATATGTTTACCAAGGTTATATCTTCCTGTTGGATAGATCCTTTCAATATTATGTAGTGACTTTCTTTGTCTCTAGTAATGGCTTTCGTTTTGAAATCTATTTTATCAGATATGAGTATTGCTACCCCAGCTTTTTTTTCCCTTTCCATTTGCTTGGAAGATTTTTTTCCATCCCTTCACTTTCAGCCTATGTGAGTCTTTTGTTGTGAGGTAGGTCTCTTGTAAACAGCATATATATGGGTTATGCTTTCTTATCCAATCCGCTACTCTGTGTCTTTTTATCAGAGCATTCAATCCATTTACATTTAAGGTGATTATTGATATGTACTTATTTATTGCCATTTTTGTTCAGTGTGGTTCTACTTTCCTTCCTATTTCTTCTACTAATTACAGCAGTTCTTTTAACATTTCTTGCAGTGGTCGTTTGGTGCTAATGTATTCCCTTAGCCTTTTTTTGTCTGAGAAGCTCTTTATTTGACCTTCTATTTTGAATGACAGCCTTGCTGGGTAGAGTAGTCTTGGATTCAGATCCTTGTTTTTCATGACCTTGATTACTTCATGCCATTCCCTTCTGGCCTGTAGTGTTTCTGTTGAGAAGTCAGCTGATAGCCTGATGGGGGTTCCTTTGTAGGTAACCTGTTGCTTTTCTCTTGCTGCCTTGAGGATTCTCTCTTTGTCTTTAATTTTTGGCATTTTAATTACTATGTGCCTTGGTGTGGGCCTGTTTGGGTTCTTCTTACTTGGGACTCTCTTTGCTTCTTGAACTTGAATACCTTCTTTCTTCACCAAATTAGGGAAGTTTTTTGTTATTATTTCTTCAAATATATTCTCTAACCCTTTCTCATTTTCTTCTTCAGGGACTCCAATGATGCCAATATTATTACCTTTCCAGTTGTCCCACAGTTCTCTTAAGCTGTCTTCCTGTTTTTTCATTGTTTTTTCCTTTTGGTTTTCTGATTGGTTGATTTTTTTCTACCCTGTCTTCTAATTCACTGATCCGGTCCTCAGCTTCCTCTACTCTGCTGTTTAGTCCTTCCAATGTGTTCTTCATTTCTGCTATGTCATTCGTCATTTCTTCTTGCTGCTTCTTCATTTCTTCTTGCTGCTTCTTCATTTCTTCTTGCTGCTGCTTCATTTCCACTTGGTTGGTTTTCAGTATTTCTATGTCTTTGCTCATGGTGTGGATGTCTTTACTCAAGGTGTTGATGTCCTTACTCATGCTGTTAAGTTTCCTCAAGATCATGGCTCTGAATTCTAGCTCTGTTAACTTGCTTAACTCCATTTCATTTATCTCTTCTTCGGTAGAGGTCTCTTGTTCTTTCATTTGGGCTCTGTTTCTTTTTTTCCCCAATTTGGCTATCTCAGTGGTTTTTGGAGCCTGCCAAATTTTCCTGTGGATGTTGGTGTTCTGTTGTTTGTGGCTCCCTCTACTGGGTATGGATGAGCGTGGAAGGACCCACGTTAAACACCACCCTGGAGTCTTACTTTCCAGGGTATATTTGCAAGCCCAGCAAAGGTTAAGTTATCCTCTAGCTTTTTGCCTAGAGGCTATTAGTTGTGGTTGCTTGAAGAGCTTTGGGTTTTCAGTTGAATGAAAACCTCCCTCAGGTGTTCAGTGTGAGAGGATTTCCAGGGGGTAGGGCAGATGCTAGTAGTAATGAGCCTCAGTTTGCATTTCAATGGCCCACTAGGGTGTGGCTGGATCTCCGAGGGAGGGGCTGCCGCCTCTCCCCAGAGCCCTGGGATGGAGTAAGATGAGCAGGCCACAGTCCTGCGTGGCCGCAACTCAGCAAAAGCTCTGAGCGCCCTCCAAATCCCAGGTGTCCCCATACAATTCCAGTCCAGTCCGTCCTCCCTCTGCTGGAGCCCAGGTGTGTGGCTGTGGCTATTTTAGCGCTCTGTCACGGCTCTCTGCACTGTGGAGCCGGCTCGGGCTTTAACCCCGAGGGCGGGTGCTGCTCACGGCTAAGGCCGCTGCTGTCCGTGGGCTCCCAGCCCCCCTCTCGTGCCTCCGCAATCCTACCAGGATCGAGTCAGTGTCCCTGGTTGTATCGTCCTCGCAAGCTGCTTTTCTGTTGCTTTTTCCTGACGATTTGTCTTTATTTTAGTTGTAATTCCAGTTTGGTCCTGGGAGATGGTCTGTGTAGCTTCCATTCACTCCGCCGCCATTTTGGAGAATCTCAGGGATTTTTCTTGTTTCTTGAGGTGGGCCTGTAGTGCTATGAACTTCCCTCTCAGGACTGCTTTTACTATATCCCATAGATTTTGTGTTGTTGTGTGTTCATTTTCTTTGGTTTCCAGGAAGTTTTTAATTTCTTCCTTGATCTGGTCGGTAACCCATTCGTTGTTTATTAACATGCTATGTAGCCTCTAGGTGTTTGAATGTTTTTGTGTGTTTTTGCTGTAATTGAGTTCTAGTTTCATGCCATTGTGATCTGAAAAGATGGTTAATATGATTTTAATCTTGTTGAATTTGTAGAGACTTGCTTTGTGTCCTAACATGTGGTCTTTGAGAATGTCCTGTGTGCACTTGAGAAGAATGTATATTCTGCAGCTTTGGAGTGAAATGTTCTGTAAATATAAATTAAGTCCAACTGATCTAGGTCATCTTTTAAGGACTCTATATAGGTCCTTGTTAAGTTTTTGTCTGGAAAATCTATCCAGTGGTGTAAGTGTGGTGTTAAAATCATCTGCTAAGATCGTATTGCTATTGATCTCTCCCTTGAAGTCCTCCAGAAGCTTTTTAATGAATTTGGAGCTCCCATATTTAGTGCATATATGTTTACCAGGGTTATATCCTCTTGTTGGATTGATCATTTTACTATTATCTGGTGACCTTCTATGTCTCTTATAGCCCTCGTTTTGAAGTCTATCTTGTCAGTTATGAGTATTGCTACACCAGCTTCTTTTTCATTACCATTTGCTTGGTAAATTTTTTTCCATCCCTTCACTTTCATCCTGTGTGAGTCTTTTGTTTTGAGGTGAGTTTCTTGTAGATCACATATATATGGGTCATGCTTTCTTATCCAATCAATTACCCTATGTCTTTTGATTGAAGCATTTAAGATATTTACATTTAAGGTTATTATCGATAGATAGTTATTAGTTGCCATTTTTATTTTATGTCTATGTTCCTTTTTCTCTCTCTCTGTTTCTTTTTCTTCTTCTTACAACAGTCCCTTCAACATTTCTTGCAGTGCTGTTTTGGTGGTGGTAAATTCCTTTAGCTTTTTTTTTGTCTGTGAAGTTCTTTATTTCTACTTTAATTTTGAATGATAGCCTTGCTGAATAGAGTAGTCTTGGATTCAGACCCTTGCCTTGCATTACTTTGTACACTTCATGCAACTCCCTTCTGGCCTGCAGTGTTTCTATTGAGAAATCAGCTGATAGTCTAATGGGAGCTCCCTTGTAGGTAACTTTCTGTCTCTCTCTTGCTTCCTTTAAGATTTTTTCTTTGTCTTTAATGTTTACCATTTTTATTATGATGCATCTAGCTGTGGGTCTTCTGGGTTCATCTTGCTTGGGACTCTCTGTTTTTCCTGGACTGTGTGACTTTTTCCTTCACTAGTTTAGGGAAGTTTTCTGTCATTATTTTTTCAAACAGGTTCTCTATTCCTTTCTCTGATTCTTCTCCTTCCGGTACACCTATGATGCGAATGTTGTTACGTTTTGTATTATCCCACAGCTCCCTTAATGTCTCCGCCTGCTTTTGAAACTTTTTTTCCATTTGCTGCTCTTTGGGTGTTTTTCTCTACCTTGTCTTCTATGTCGCTGATTAGGTCTTCAGCTTCTTCTAATATACTATTGAACCCTTCTTTTTTTTAATTTTTTTTTTTTATCCTCACCCAAGGACATTTTTCCATTTTTTGTTCAGATAGAGTGGGAGGGAGAGAGAGTGGGGGAGAGAGAGAGGGAGAGAGAGAGAGAGAAACATCGATGTGAAAGGGACACATTGAGTGGCTGCCTCCTGCACGACCAACCAGGGCCGGGGACAAACTGCAACCAAGGTACATGCCCTTAGTGGGAACTGAACCCGGGTCCCTGTGGACCGCAGGCCGACGCTCTAACTGCTGAGCCAAACTGGCCAGGGCTACTATTGAACCCTTCTAAGGTATTTTTCTTATCAGCTATGTCATTCTTTATTTCCTCTTGATTTTTATTTATAGCTTCTACCTCTTTTTTTAAGCTGAAGTAGTTCCCAGTGATCTCTTCATAATTCTTATTAAGTTGCTTGTAGTTCTCACCAAATTGTTTGAGCACCCTTATAATCATTGCTTTGAATTCTTTGTCTGACAAGTTGCTTTCTTCTAGTTCCTGTAGTTCCATTTCTGGTCATTTCTCTCTGTTGTTCACTTGGGTGTTGTTTCTTTTTCTCCCCATTTTAGCAATCTGGTAGTTCTAAGCCCGGTGAGGGATGTTGGAATGTGTAGGCAGGTCAGTGTGTGTCAATTAAGGCTGCTGTGCCTCTCAGCCTGTTTTGGTGTATGGCTCCTCTTGTCTGCTGTAGGTCCTGGAGGGTTGACACCTGGCAGCTGAAATTGGTCTGTTGTGCTGGTCTCGGCTCCCCAAGACTTGCTGCTGCTTGGGCTGGGGCACTACTCTTGACTGGCTTCTGCTGATGCTGCTAGGGATGGGTCTTAGCTGCTGATATGTACTGCTGCTGCCTGGGGGTGCGCAGGTTCGTCTGGTGCTCCGCTGTGGTGTGGGGGACCCTCTGATGTCATGCTGGGGTATGTGGGGTTCCACTAGTGCACTGTTGGGTTGCGTGGGTTCCAGAGGCACACTTCTGGGGTTCGTGGGTCCCCCTGGTATGCTGCTGGGGCATGTGATTCCAGCTCGTGTCCTGCTGGGGTTCGTGGGTTTCGTTGGTATGCTGCTGGGGTTTGTGGGTTTCACTGGTGCACTTCTGGGGTTCGTGGGTCCCTCTGCTATGCTGCTGGTGTACATGGGTCTTGCTTGTGTACTGTTGGGGGACACTGCTGCCTGGTGGGGCTCAGCTCCTGAACAGTCGCTGCTGAGGGCGAGTGTTAGTTAGTTCCCAGTTCGCACTGCTACTGCTGCTGCTGCTGCTTCTGCTGCCAGGGGTGTTCTCAGGTCCCAATCCTTTACTGCTGTTGGGAGCTGAGGATGCTCCACACCTGGGATTTTGCTGCTGCTGGGGGGAGGTGCTCCACTCCAACTCCACTTCTGCAGTTGTCAGGGGCAGGTCTCAGCTGTCCTAGCCCTGCTGTTTGTTCTGGGGCACGGCTCTTAGGCAGTCTTTGCTGATGCCACTGAAGATGTTTTCAACTGCCAGACTGAGCTGCTAATGCCTGTTGGGGGTGGGGCTCTACTCGGCCCAGTCACTGTTGTTGTGGGAGGAGGTGCCAGGCTCCCAAGCTGGTGCTAGTGCCCCCGGGAGCCTGGGCAAGCTGTCTTGAGCCTGGGTGGGCTGCTGTGCTGCTGCAGGTCTGGAGCCTGGGGCCCAGGCTGGCCTGCCTGCTGCCGTAGGCCTGAGTCCCTGGCTAGGTGCACACCACTGCTGGCCTGGATCCTGGGCTAGGTATGCGCTGCCGCAGACCTGGGTCCTGGGCTGGCTGTACGCCGCCACAGGCTGGGGTCCTGGGCTGAGTGTGTGTCCCCACAGGCCAGGGTCGCAAGCTGGCTGCGTGCTGCTGTGGACCATGGTCCTGGGCTGGGTGCACGCTGCCAAGGGCCATGGTCCCAGGTTGGGTGCATGCTGCCATGGGCCTGGGTCCTGCAGGTCGCAGTGCAGCTGCCGCAGATCTGGGCAAGCTGCCTCTGCTATTGGGGGTGGGGCTCTGGCTCCCGATGGTTTCGGCTACTGCTGCAGGCACCTACTGTGTGCTGACCTTGCCAACACAGCTGAGTTCACTGGACGGATGGTGCAGGGTGCTCTAGTGGACTCAGGTTGCTGGGCCCCAGCCATTCCCCATTTCCTCCTCCCAGGGAAGACCTGGGATCCTCCAAGATGGCGGGGCCTCCTGGCCGCACTGGGGAAAGTTCACTGGCCTGCCGCTTACCACATAGCCTTCTGCTTTCCTCCCCAGCACAGGAACCTTCTGTCCCGTGTCTCTGCACTGCTCAAAGTTGGTCTTCCATGTCACATTCACTCACACTCTCACACACTCACCCACGCTCAGGTCCTGCCCGTCGCCATCTTCCTTGTTCTTCTTTTTTAAGATTGCTGTGGCTATTTGGGATCTTTTTTGGTTCCATATGAACTTTTGAAGTATTTGTTCTACTTCTGTGAAACATGTCATTGGTACTTCGATGGGGATTGCCTTGAGTCTATAGATTGCTTTGAGTATTATGGACATTTTAATGATGTTAATTCTTCCAATCCATGAACATGGTATGAGCTTCCACTTTTTTATATCTTCCTCTATTTCTTTTGTCAATGTCCTGTAGTTGTCTACAAATAGGTTCTTTACTTCTTTGGTTAAGTTTATTCCTAGGTATCTTAATTTTTTTGCTGCAATTGTAAATGGGATTGTTCTTTTAGTATCTTTTTCTGTGAGTTCATCATTGGTGTATAAGAATGCCGCTGATTTCCTGACGTTAATTTTGTATCCTGCTACTTTACCAAATTCAATTATTAAGTCTAGTAAATTTTTGATGGAGTCTTTAGGGTTTTCTATGTATAATATCATGTCATCTGTGAACAATGAAAGTTTCACTTCCTCCTTTCCAACTTGGATCTCTTTTATTTTTTCTTCATGTCTGATTGCTGTGGCTAAGAATTCCAGTACTATGTTAAATAAGAGTGGTGAGAGTGGGCATCCTTGTCTTGTTCCTGTTCTTAAGGGAAATGCTTTTAGTTTTTGCCCATTGAGTATGATGTTGGCTGTAAGTCTTTCATATATGGCCTTTATAATGTTGAGATATGATCCCTCTATTCCCACATTGCTGAGCGTTTTTATCAGAAATGCGTGCTGGATTTTGTTGAATGCATTTTCAGCATCTATTGATATGATCGTATGGTTTTTATCTTTAATTTTGTTTATGTGGTGTATCACATTTATTGATTTGCGAATATTGTACCAGCCTTGCATCCCTGGGATTAATCCATATATCAAGTTATACTACAAAGCCATTGTAATCAAAACAGCCTGGTTCTGGCACAAGAACAGGCATATAGATCAATGGAACAGAATAGAGAACCCAGATATTGACCCAAGACAGTATGCACAATTAATATTCGACAAAGGAGGCAAGAGCATACAATGGAGAAAAGACAGTTTCTTCAATAAATGGTGTTGTGAAAATTGGACAGCTATATGCAAAAAAAATGAAGCTAGACCACCAACTTACACCATACACAAGAATAAACTCAAAATGCATAAAACACTTGAATGTAACCCATGAAACTATAAAAATCCTAGAAGAAAATGTAGGCAGAAAAATCTCAGACATCATAGGTAGGGGAATTTTCAGATATATCGCCTAGGGCAAGAGAAACATAGGAAAAACAATAAATGGACTACATCAAATTAAAAGTGTTTCTGCACAGTAAAAGAAACAAGCATCAAAATGGAAAGGAAACCCACTATATGGGAGAACATATTTGCCAACATTACATCGGATAAGGGGTTTATATCCAAAATATATAGAGTACTCATACAACTCACCAAGAGGAAGGCAAACAATCCAATTAAAAAATAGACAGAGGACCTGAATAGATTCTTCTCTAAACAGGACATACAAATGGCCAGGAGACATATGAAAAAATGCTCAATATCTCTAATAATCAAAGAGATGCAAATTAAAATGACTATGAGATATCACCTCACACCTGCTAGAATGGCGGCCATCAATAAATCCTCAAACAGCAAATGCTGGTGAAGATGTGAAGAAAAGGGGACTCTAGCACACTGCTGGTGGGAATGCAGGCTGGTGCAGCCCGTATTGAAAACAAATGGAACTGCCATTTGACCCAGTGATCCCACTTCTTGGAATATATCCTAAAAAGCCTGAAACACCAATCAGAAAGAATACATGCAACCCTATGTTCATAGCAGTGCTATTTATAATAGCTGAGATCTGAAAACAGTCCAAGTGCCCATAAGTAGATGAGTGGATAAAAAAATTGTGGTACAGTTACACAATGGAATACTATGGAGCTGTAAGAAAGAGAGATCTCTTATCCTTTGAGATGACATGGAAGGACCTGGAAACTATTATTTTAAGCGAAACAAGCCAAGCAGAGAAAGACAAATATCATATGATCTTACTTATTTCTGGAATACAATGAACATAACAGACTGAGGAACAGGGTAGTCCCAGAGACGTGGAAGTAGGGTATAGACTGACAATTGCCAGAAGAGAGGGTGGGGGAGGGGAGCGATGAACCACAGAACTTGTACGCACGTGCTCATAACCAATGGATATGGACAACAAAACTGGGGAGGGGGCAGGGAGGGAGGGGGAGGAGGGTATCAATGGGGGAAAAAGGAGAAACATCTGTAACAAAAGTAAATTAATAAGAAAGAAAGAAAGAAAGAAAGAAAGAAAGAAAGAAAGAAAGAAAGAAAGAAAGAGAGAAAGAAAGAAAGAAAGAGATCTCTTACCCTTTGAAGCGACATGGAGGGACCTGGGCAGTATTATGCTATTCGAAATAAGCCAGTCAGAGAAAGACAAGTACTACACAATCTCACTTATTTGTGGAACATAATGAACAAAATAAGCTATCGACCAAAAGAGATCCAGAATCATGGAAGCAGGGTACAGACTGACAAACCTCAGAACGATGTGGGGTGGAAGGGTTGGGAAGAGATAAATCAAGGAATTTATATGCATATATGCATAAGCACTCAACCTGGATATTAGGCTGGGGAAGTCAGGAAGGCGGTGGGAGCTGGTAGGAGGGGGTCAATGGGGAAAATGGGGGAAATCTTTAATACTTTCAACAATAAAAAATTCAATGGAAAATATCCTCGGGTGAGAATTACCAAAAAAAAAAAAAAAAAAAAAAAGAAGAAGAAAGAAATAAAATAATTAAAACATGGCCTGGTTGGTTTGGCTCAGCAGTAGAGCATTGGCCCACGGACCAATGAGTCCCGGGTTCGATTCTGGCCAAGGGCACCTACCTCGGTTGCGGTTTGTTCCCGGCCCTGGTCGGGGTTGTGCGGGAGGCAAGAGTCGATGTGTTTCTCTCACATTGATGTTTCTCTCTCTCTCCCTGTCTCTACCCCTCTCTCTACCTGAAGATAAATTGAAAAATGTTCTCGGGTGAGAATTAAAAATAAATAAATAAATAAATAAATAAATAAATAAATAAATAAATAAAGCAGTATAGTTAATGTCATGAGTGGTGTCCAGTATTCCATGTATAGAGATTGGTATGACAGATATAGCAGGAAGCGTGGAGAAACCCTCAACTAAAGAAGTGGGATTTCATTTTGGTCTTGAGAACAGCATATACATTGTGCTAGGTTGACATTATGAGAAATGGGGTGGCAAATTATTAGCAGAGTAAAGAACATGTAAAAAGGCTGGGAGGAGGGAAAGCCTAATGCATGTTTAGGAGAAGGCGATCAATCTAGTTTCACTAAAACATAAAGTACGAACATGGAAATAGGAGTCAATAATGATTTTTGCAATAATTTCTTTAATATTAATTTCTCCTAGATAAAATGCAAGCATTAAGACATCAGGGTCTGTGCCTGTCTTGTTCTATGCTGTATCCCCAGTGCCTAGCAAAGTACTTAACAAAGAGTAGGGTCTCAAGAAGAAAATGTTACATGAATAAATGGAACAAATAGGTTTCATGAAAAGATCTTAAACAAAGATTTGGGCCATGGTGTCAGGAGAGAGGAGCTTTGAGGGAGAGAATGATGTAAGATTAAATACCAGAGGCTAGAAATATTATAGGCTAGGTCTTTGGGAAATATTCAAAATATATACATCAAAAACCAGAGGAATGTAAAGGTCCTTTGCCCAGCAGTCTGAGTCCAAAATTAGCTTATTAACCCAAACCCACAATTCAGAAGTAAAGGAAAGTGGGAAGAGAAAAATGTGGGAAGGCAGCTGTCTCCATGATCAGCTGAGCTCGTGAGGAGCCTTTCTGGGCAAGCAGGGGAAGGACTGCTTGAGGGCAGCTTAGGCCTTAGAGCCATTGATGGGCATGCGACTCTTCTACCTGCATGGAACCAGCAGGAATTTCAACCCAGGAATCCGGACAACCTCAATAAAGCTTGGGGTCAGATTAGAGGGATTCTTAGAGATTGATGTACATGGGCCAAATAGTGGCCCAGGAAAGTCCTCTGCCATCAAGCCACCAGAACCACACTGGCCAGAAGGCATGGGGCCACACACTGGGTGTTCAGTAGTATTTGGATTATGAGAATGAGGAACTGGGTGAAGGGCACAACAAAGACTGGGGGACTGTGAATTATTCTCCCTTTACATCAGTTGTTTTCCTTATTGTTTCTTGACTTGATAACAAGAACATTCCTAATTGTACGATCATGTCTGAAGTCAGATTTATAAACACACTGTACACTAGAAATTGAATTTTATGTAACCTGCTGGAAAGTTGAGATGACCACAAGGTCAGGTGCTTTGGTAGCAGAAACAGACCAGGATTTTGTGCCAGCTTTTCTGCTTCCTATTTGTGGGACCTTGGGCAAATCCCCAACTCTCTCTGTGTCTCAGCTTCTTTATCTGTAAAATGCAGATAATAATGACATCTACCTCATAGGATTGTTGGAAGGATTAAATGAAGTAATGTTGGGTGTAAGCTTAGTATTTAATGATTAAGTGCTGACACCAATCCACAAAACCTTTAAGGTAGCTGGCCTACAGACAAAGAAGACAGATCCATTGTGCCTTATCTGAAATCCTAGGGCCAAGGCATCATCCATAAAAGGAAAAATTCATAAATTGGACCTCATGAAAATTAGAACATGTGTTCTATGAAAGACCAAGCAAAAGACAGTCTATAGTCTTGGAGAAAATATTTACAAACCATATATATGACAGGATTAGGAACTCACAAACTCAATGAAAACAAATAATTTAATCAGAAATTAGACATAAGACATAAATAGTCATTTCACAATGCAGGATATTCAGGTGGCAAATAAGCACATGCAAAGATGTCTAACGTGATTAGCTCAACATCATTATAAGGAAAATGCAAATTAAAACCAAAATGGGATAACCCTACAAACCTATTAGAATGACTAGAATAAAAAATAGTGAAAACATCAAATGCTGGCATGGATAGAGATACTGGATGACTTGTACATTGTTGGTGGGAATGTAGTGGGAATGTGAAGTAGTACAGTACATCCATTCTGTAAAATAGTTGCAATTTCTTTAAAAAATGAACATACAACTACCATATAACCAACACTTTTACTCTTAGGCATTTGTTCTAGAAAATGAAGACTTATGTTTATGTAAAAACATGTACACAAATGTTCATAGCACCTTTATTTGTAATAGTACAAAGCTTGGAAACAGCTCAGACACCCTTTAATGGATGAATGGTTAAACAAACTGTGGTACATCCACCATGGAATATGACCCAGAAATGAAAACGAATGAGCTATTGATACAGCAACAATTTGTATAACTTGACAGAGAATGATGCTGAGTGAAAGGAGCCACTCCCCAAAGATTACATACTCTATTTCATTTATAGTCGGCCCTCGTTTATCGCAGTTAATCAGTTCCAGACTCTACCGCGATAAATGAATTTCCGCAAAGTAGGATTCTATATTTATATACAGTCGTCCCTTGCCACATCGTGCTTTGACTGTTGCGGCTTCACTCTATTGCATTTTCTTCAAATACTATACTAATACTATACTATATTTGAAAAAACCACGATAGAGTGAAGCCGAGACAGTCGAAGTGCAAAGTGGCGAGGGACGACTGTATATAACATTTTTACAATGACAAAATTATATATAAAAAATACACAATGACAAACAGATTAGAGGTTGCCAGGGATTACAAATAGGGATTAGGGTCTGGGAGGAGGATGCACTTGATTATAAAAGGGTAACAAAAGGGATCCTAATGGTGAAGGGACAGCTTAGTATCTTGACTGTCTCGGTAAACACATGAACCTACATATGTGATAACATTACATAGAATTAAATGTATACACTTGGACATGTGTGCACTCACACACACAGAAATGAATACAAGTAAAACTGGGGAAATGTGAATAAGATCAGTAGATCATAGTAACATCAATATGTTGGTTGTACTATTGTTTCCAAGATGTTATCCTTGTAGGAGCCTGGGAAAAAAGTACATGAGATCTCTCTGTATAATCTATTATATCTGCATGTGAATCAACAATGATCTCAATAAAATATATTATAAACAATGACAGATAAAAATTATAAAACCAAATCTGAAAATTAAAAAAATAGAAATGAGAGAGAACCTGTGAATCAGGGAGATAAGTGGTAGAAATCCCTGGCCACCTTAGATGTTTTGGCAGTATCTGCCTGGAGTACCATATAAAGAAGCCTTATCTGAGGTCCTGTCTGGGCTCTGTGGGACAGAGTACCTCATTTACAATGTCTGACCTGCATGCAAGAGGAGGAATCCTGAGAACAAGTGCTATGCATTTGCCACCCTTTACATGAGGAGTGCATTTTTTTCTTCTTTATTGGTTTTAGAGAGAGAGGAAGGGAGAGAGAGAGAGAGAGAAACTTCGATGAGAGAGAACATTGATTGGACACCTCCTGCATGCACCCCACTGGGGATTTGGCTTACAACCTGGGCATGTGCCCAGACTGGGAATCAAACCAGCATCCTGTTGGTACATGGGTCAATGCTCAACCACTGAGACACACCGGCAGGGCCATGAGGAGTGCATTTCTAACAATGATGGTGTAGCTTTGGGACATCTGGGGCCAGGGAGGGGATTTGGAGGCAGTGGGGCCTGGTTTGTGGTCTACAAATCCCACCATTGTAGGCCACTTCCTACAAGTCTAGTAAGCATTTCATTAATGAGTAGGCTTTCACACTAGCTGACTCCTTAAGGGCTAGGAAACATGGCTCTTTTAATAGAAGCTGATATTCACTGAATACGTCCTAGAGGCCAAGCCTTGTGTTAAGATTTTTACATTAATTAATTTACTTAATCCTCATCATAGCCCCATTACTTATTTATATTTATTTATTTATTTGTCAGAAGCAGACCTTTAATAGTTATCAAAAGCCTTAATGTACATAGCTTTGATTCAGCAGTTAAATTCCTGACTGGAACTCTATGCCATGGAAATAATCAGGTCCTATGCAAAGATATGATTAAAAGGAAACCTGTTGAAGCACTGCTATAATGGTGAGGTGCTGCAAACTAAATTATCCCATAGTAGAACACTGATTAAATAAATTCTGCTCTATCCATACAAAGAGGGATTCTGCATCCTTTAAAATATGACAAAACATCTATTAGTATGGAAATATGGTTATGACTTAATGTGTCATTACGTGAAAAGAACCGGTAATAAAACCATATTACAATATAAACAAACGTATACACGCAAAACTATTGTTTTATAATCCATATTTTATGCCACTACACTGAAATACTCCAACAAATTTATAGAACCTTCCCATTTTTATGCTTAATTGTTCAATTACTCAGATAAAACACATACATCTTCCTTTTTATTAAAAGCAGAACAATATTCTTTTTTTATTAATTTATTTTTGTTACAGATGTTTCTCCTTTTCCCCCAGTTGACACTCTCCTCCCGATCCCACTCCCCCTCCCACAGCATTGGTTGTCTATGTCCATTGGTTTCGCATACATGCATATAAGCTCTTCAGTTTATCTCTTCCCTCCCCCCATCCCTCTCTTCAGAGGTTTGTCAGTCTGTACCCTACTACTATGTCTCTGGATCTATTTTGTTCATCAGCGTATTTTGTCCATTATATTCCACAAATAAGTGAGATCATGTGATATTTGTCTTTCTCTGATTGGCTTATTTCGCTTAGCATAATACTCTCGAGGTCCCTCCATGTTGTCTCAAAGGGTAAGAGAGTTTTCTTTCTTACGCTACACAGTATTTCATTGTGTATATGTACCACTGCTTTTTTAATCCATTCATCTACTGTTGGACACTTGGGATGTTTCCAGATCTTAGCTATTATAAATAGTGCTGCTATGAACATAGGGGTACATATATTTTTTCTGATTGGTGTTTCAGGCTTCTTAAGATATATTCCTAGAAGTGGGATCACTGGGTCAAATGACATTTCAATTTTTAATGTTTTGAGGAAACACCATATTGCTTTCCATAGTGGCTACACCAGCCTGCATTCCCACCAGCAATGTACTAGAGTCTCCTTTTCTCCACACCCTTGCCAGCACTTGTTGTTTCGTGATTTGTTGATGGCAGTCATACTGGCAGGTGTGAGGTGATACCTCATAGTTGTTTTAATTTGCATCTCTCTGATGATTAGTGATGTTGAGCATTTTTTTATATGTCTCTTGGCCATTTGTATGTCCTGTTTGCAGAGGTGTCTATTTAGGTCCTCTGCCCATTTTTTTTTTTTTTTTGCTATAATGTTTTAATGTTGACTGATACTCCCATTAATAATTCAGGCTTTGTTGACCAACTCAGGCCCTCTAATATTGTTCTCCGCCCAACCATTTTCTGAAGTGCTTGGGGACCCAGGTCATAAGTTTTGAACAAGACCACTTCTACCAATGGACATCAGCTGAGTCAGTCCTTTCCAGTACCCAACACTTTCAGGTGCTGAGTTCAATCAGCTACATGTTGATGTCCTTGATCAGTCAGAACGGTTTTATAGTGTTATGGTCCTTTAATGACACCTATGTAGTGTCGGTAAAAAGATGGTTAACAGGCTTCTGTAACCCAATTTTAGTTCTACTTTGTTGCTTCAGCCTCAAAGCAAAGGTTTTTGTACATCAAAGATACAATATTTTAGTCCACATAATGTGTTTAGTTAATCCTCAAAACCATTTCTCTCTCACTAGGGCTTGAGCACAACAGTCTATGGTGTGTTAGACAAACTCGAATGCTCTTCATTCATTCCTCTTTGAAGAAGATGGCTATTTTTCTTACATAAAAGCTTTATGAAAATTGACTTAAGGACTTCTGCCCATTTTTTAATTGGATTCTTTGTCTTCCTTTTGTTGAGTTGTATGAGTAGTCTATATATTTTGGAAATTAACCCCTTATCTGATGTGTCATTGTCAATTATGCTCTCCCATATAGTGGGTTCCTTTTCCATTTTTATGATTGTTTCTTTTGCTGTGCAAAAGCTTTTTAGTTTGATGTAGTCCCATGAGTTCATTTTTTCCTTTGTTTCTCTTGCCTTAGGTGTGGTATCAGTGAAAATTCTGCTGCGTGTAATGTCTGAAATTTTGTTGCCTACATTTTCTTCTAGGACAAGGTGTATGCTTACATTTTTTTATATCTTCCTCTATTTCTTTTTTCAATATCCTGCAGTTTTCTTAGAAAAGGTCTTCTACTTCTTTGGTTAAGTTTATTCCTAGGTATCTTAGTTATTTGGTTCCAATGGTAAATGGGATTTTTTTTTTTAGTTTCTCTTTCTCTGAGTTTATTATTGGTGTATAAGAATGTCATCGATTTTTTATGTTAATTATGTATCCTGCTACTTTGCCAAATTCATTTATTAGCTCTAGTAGATTTTTGATGGAGTATTTAGGATTTTCCAGTTACAATATCATGTCATCTGCGACTAATGACACTTTCATTTCCTCCTTTCTAATTTGAATTCCTTTTAGATTTTTCCTTCTTGTCTAATAGCTGTGGCTAAGACTTCCAGTACTATGTTATATAAGAGTGATAAAAATGGGCATCCCTGTCTTGTTCCTGTTCTTAAGGGAAATGCTTTTAGTTTTTGCTCATTGAGTATGATGTAGGCTGTAGGTTTTACATATATAGCCTTTATTTATTCATTTATTTATTTATTTATTTATTTAATTAATTATTTATTTATTTATTTATTTTATTAATTTATTTTTATTACTGATGTTTCTACCTTTTTCCCCATTGACACCCTCCTCCCTATCCCCCCAACCCTGTCCCCAGCTTTGTTGTTCATGTCCATCAGTTATGCGTACACGCATATAAGTTATATGGATTATCTCTTCCCTCCCCCCACACCCCCTCTTCTGAGGACTGTCAGTCTGTACCCTACTTCCACATCTCTGAGTCTACCCTGTTCCTCAGACTGTTATGTTCATTATATTCCACAAATAAGTGAGATCATGTGATATTTGTCTTTCTCTGCTTGGCTTGTTTCGCTTAGGATAATACTCTCGAGGACCCTCCATGTCGTCTCAAAGGATAAGAGATCTTTCTTTCTTACAGCTGCATAGTACTCCACTGTGTATATGTACCACAGCTTTTTTATCCATTTGTCACTGATGGACACTTGGGCTGTTTCCAGATCTTAGCTATTGTAAATAGTGCTGCTATGAATGTGGAGGTACATATATTCTTTCTGATTGGTGTTTCAGGCTTCTTAGGGTATATTCCTAGAAGTGGGATCACTGTGTCAAATGGCAATTCAATTTTTAGTTTTTGAGGTAACACCATAGTGTTTTCCATAGTGGCTACACCAGCCTGCACTCCCACCAGCAGTGTACTAGAGTCTCCTTTTCTCCACACCCTCTCCAACACTTGTTGTTAGATGCTTTGTTGATGGCGACCATTCTGACAGGTATGAGGTGATACCTCATTGTTGTTTTAATTTGAATCTCTCTGATGATTAGTGATGTTGAGCATTTCTTCATATGCCTCTTGGCCATTTGTATGTCCTGTTTGGAGAGGTGTCTCTTTAGATCCTCTGCCCATTTTTTAATTGGGTTCTTTGTCTTCCTTTTGATGAGTTGTATGAGCACTCTATTTATTTTGGAGATTAACCCCGTATCTGGGTTCCCTTTCCAATTTGATTGTTGTTTTTTTTTGCTGTGAAGAAGCTTTTTAGTTTTATGTAGTCCAGTATGTTCATTTTTTCCTTTGTTTCTGTTGCCTTAGGTGATGTATCAGTGAAGATTCTGCTGCGTATGATGTCCAAAATTTTGTTGCCTACATTTTCTTCTAGGATTTTTATGGTTTCACGAGTTACATTTAAGTCTTTTATCCATTTTGAATTTATTCTTTTGTATGGTGTAAGTTGATGGTCTAGTTTCATTTTTTTGCATGTAGCTGTCCAATTTTCCCAACACCATTTATTAAAGAGGCTGTCTTTACTCCATTGTATGCTCTTGCCACCTTTGCCAAATATTAATTTAGCTAATGTCTTGGGTCAATTTCCGGATTCTCTGTTCTTTTCCACTGGTCTGTCTGCCTGTTCTAGTGCCAGTACCAGGCTCTTTTGATTACAGTAGCTTTGTAGTATAACCTGATATCCAGTATTGTGATTCCACCTACTTTGTCCTTCTTTTTCAATATTGCTGTGGCTATTTGGGGTCTTTTTTGGTTCCATATGAACTCTTGAAGTATTTGTTCTAGTTTTGTGAAATATGTCATTGGTATTTTGATGGGGATTGCATTAAATCTGTAGATTGCTTTGGGTAGTATGGACATTTTAATGATATTAATTCTTCCAATCCATGAACAAGGTGTGTGCTTCCACTTTTTTATAACATCCTCTATTTCTTTTTTCAATGTCCTGTAGTTGTCTGCAAATAGGTCCTTTGCTTCTTTGGTTAAATTTATTCCCAGGTATCTTAATTTTTTTGCCGCAATGGTAAATGTGATTGTTTTTTTTAGTTTCTCTTTCTGTAAGTTCATCATTGGTGTATAAGAATGCCATCGATTTCTTGACGTTAATGTTGTATCCTGCTACTTTGCCAAATTCATTTATTAAGTCCACTAGATTTTTGGCATCTATGTTCATCAGGGTTATTGGCCTGTAGTTTTCTTTCTTTGTAGTGTCTTTCTCTGGTTTTGGAATTAGAATTATGCTGGCTTCATCAAACGAGTTTGGAAGTCTTCCTTCTTCTTGAAAGTTTTGAAATAGTTTGAGGAGAATGGTTGTTAGTTCTTCTTTGAATGTTGGATAAAACTTCCCCGTGAAGCCGTCCAGGCCTGGGCTTTTGTTTGCTGGGATAGTCTTGATTACATCTCCAATTTCCTTCATTGTTATTGGCTTGTTCAAATTTTCTATCGCTTCCTGGTCCAGTTTTGGGAGCCTATGTGTTTCTAGAAATTTATCCATTTTGCTTAGATTGTTGAATTTGTTGCCATGAAATGTTCATAGTATTTTTTAACGATTTTTTGTATTTCTGTGGTGTCATTTGTTACTCTCCTCTTTCATTTCTGATTTTGTGTATTTGGGTTCTCTCTCTTTGTTTCTTGGTGCGTTTAGCTAAGGGTCCATCAATCTTGTTTATCTTTTCAAAAACCAGCTCTTTGTTTCATTGATCCTTTGTATTTTTTTTTTTTTTATCTCTCTGTCATTTATTTCTGCTCTGATCTTTACTATTTCCTTCCTTCTACTTGCTCTGGGGTTTACTTTTTGTTTGCTTTGTAGTTCTTTAAGTTGTGAGGTTAGATGGTCTATTAGAAATTTTTCTTGTTTCTTGAGGTAGGCCTGTAGTGCTATGAACTTCCCTCTCAGAACTGCTTTCACTGCATCCCATAGATTTTGTGTTGTTGTGTGTTCATTTTCATTGGTTTCCAGGAAGTTTTTAATTTCTTCCTTGATCTCCTCGGTAACCCATTCATTGTTTAATAACATGCTATTTAGCTTCCATGTGTTCAAATGTCTTTGCATGTTCTTGTTGCATTTGATTTCTAGTTTCATGCCATTGTGATCTGAGAAAATGCTTGATATGATTTCAACCTTCTTGGGCTTCTGGAGTCTTAGTTTGTGCCCTAACATGTGGTCTATCTTTGAGTAAGATGGCTACTATCCTGTGAAAGAGTGATTCAGCACAAAACTCCCAGTGTCCTTCTATCCAGCTGTCTCCTGAGCCATGAGCCCTGGACTCTCTCCACGCAGTTTCAGTCCAGTCCACCCTCCCTCTGTTGGATCCCAAGGTGAGTGGCTGTAGCTGATTTGGTGCTTTTTAAAACCCCCACTTTCTCAGTGGGAAGCACACTCAGCTAATACAGCTCTCCACTGCTGTCTGTGGGCTCCCAGCCCACACATATGCGCCTCCTTGGTTCCTACCAGGCTCAATTTGGTGTTCTTTTTCTCTCCCTGGTTATACGAGTTCTCTCCAGCTGACTTTTAGTTGTTTTTTTTCCCCAGTGATTTGTCTTTATTTTAGTTGTAATTGCAGTTTGGTCCTGGGAGACAATCTGTGTAGCTTCCATTCACCCTGTCACCATTTTCGACTCCCTCCCCATTACTTACTTTTAAAAACCAGGCTTTCTGGTGCCCAAAGCTTGAACTGAGCTCATCAGGTGTCGTGCTTGCCCACTAGGTCCTGAGTGATACCTAGTTCTTCCTAGAGTAGATAAATATCCTTGGGATTGGGCTCTGAGCATCCATTCCTCTCAAACTACTCTCACTGTGCCCCAGGATTGCTGGCCACTTAAGAAGAGACTAAGTGTGACTCTACAGGGATTCTGTGCTCACTCCACCTACAACATCCTGTGGTCACACAGAAGTGTTGCAAGGCAGGGATCATGGGTAATGATGGCTGATACCTATGGAGTATCACCTGGTGCCAGATACTGTGCTCAACTGTGTTGGAGTGCCAATCTCATCCCCTCATTTCATCCTCACCAGCATCTTGTGAAATTGTAGAATTTTCACCCCCCTTTTTCTGATAAATCTACCAAGATAAAATTGCCTAAATGCATAGAGCTGGTCAGTGGAAAGCAGTGGGTTGCACCCAGGTCTGGCTGATGTAAAAGCCCATGATTGCATTCAGGGGTCTGTCAAGGGCCTGGACAGGTGTTCAATAAAAGCATGAGGAGCCGATGAAAGGCCACTTAATAAAGTCTACCCTGTGGCACTTCTAGTTGATCTCAGGGTAAGAGTGCTGAAATGCAGTATCAAATCAGTCAAGTGGGGTAATGGGTGTGACCCCTACTTACACTTAAAAGGCCTATCTCTTCAAGGGAGGCATCAAGGACAGAGTTTTTGATGTCTGTTTAGCACCAGCTGTGCATCCATTACTGGGCTAGGTATGCTTAAGGGTGGAGGGGTACATATTAAGGATGAAAGAGATAAGGTCCCTGTTTTAGGAAACACTCAGTGATGTTAGGAAGATAAGTCAGTTGTGAACTTCGTGGTGTGTACCTGCTGTATCCATCTTCTGAGTTGCCACTGTCCCACCTTCTTGCCTATAATTGCAACCCTGGTTGCCTGGTAGGTATTTCCACAATCTACTGAACCAGAACCTCTGAGGGTGGGCCCAGAAATCTGTATTTTAATGAGTCTCCAAGTGATTCTGATGCACACTCAAGTTTGAGAACCATTGATTTATATACCGCTCCTGGGGTGTAGCTGGTGCTTCATAAAGGGTCAAGATGGTCATTTAGAATGGTTCTGATAATTTGTTGAACTGACTAGTCAAGAAATTATGGTTCCTGAAGGAGGCAATGTGGACCAGTATTAGTTTTATTTTGGCTAGGACGTTTTTGGATTTAGCACTGAAAGTCCCACATCCTGGATACCCTCTTAGTCCCAGACAACTAATTATCCTACTGGTAAAAGACAGTACAATATAAGCCCATGTTTTTCCCAGTGTTGTCAGGGTGCCATTATTTGCTCTGGTTTTATAGATGGGAAAACTATGACAGAGAGAGGTCATGCAGTCAGGAAGAAGGTGGTGGTATCAGAATTCAGATCCAGCTCTGCCTCACTCCAAATCCTATGCTCTTAACAAATTCCTAGAAGTGGAATTGCTATGTCAAAGAATATGCATGAGAAAAATTTCTCACACTGTTACTAAATTCTTGTCCCAGAGGCATAGCACATATTTTATGCTTTTTTTGTGTATTTGTGTATATATTAACACAAGATATATATATGACAACAGTGTACAAAAATATGTTTTCCCCATAAATCCACCAACTGGGCCTTATGAACTTGCTTAATTTTTACCAAACTGAGAGGCAGTCCTCATGTTATTTTGGGGTGCACATCTTTTGACCTTGTCTAGTGTGCTTAGTTGGTCAACAGAGCTGAATGTAATTCGAGACAGGAAAGTAAATGGGGCTCTCTTGGCTTAGTGTGAACTTCATTGAAGTAAAGTCCTGATGCACTTTAGATGCTTCTGGGGCACCATATATATATTTTACATATATATATGTAAAAGCTCCATCGCATTGGTCTCAGGTATACCCCAGGATTGGAGAAGTCACTTAGTGAAGAAGCTTGCTGGACCTCTCTAAGTATCCAATGACATGTTTCTTCTCCAAGTTGCAGTTTCATTCCTAGGGCTGGGCTGTTTAATATTTAAGCCCATTAGGTACCTGGGAAAACAGGTTTAGGAGGGTTTAGGCCATGTGTTCTACCCTTAAGAGAATTTGTCTCTGTCCTCCCACCTCCTAAAAGAGGTGGCAGAGATGAAGATTTAAGCTGTGACAGAAATAGGGGAGGAAAAAATTCAAAAGAATGAAGTTGCTCATTAGATTCCACATATAACTGAGATCATGTGATATTTGTCTTTCTCTGATTGGGTTAGGAACCAGAGAAATGGAAACATGCAACAAACTGACAAATCTCAGAGGCAAGGGGGGAGAGGAGGTGGGAAGAGATAAACCAAAGAATTTATGCATAGCCCATGGACACATACAATAGGGTGGTGAAGGCCGGGGTGGGATGGGAACAGGGTGGAGGGGGGCAATGGGGGAAAACAAGGGGAGACATCTGTAATACTCTAAAAACTAAAGATTAAAAAAAAGAATGAGGTTGTGGGGAAATATACAAATGTTATAAATGTAGAGGACCATGTTAATAAGTAAAAATGGGAGGTGTATTCCTGGGTAGAACCCACAAAGTGTTTGTGACTGAGATGGGGGAAACAGAGGTGGAAAGAAAAATGGAAAATGAAATTAGAGTTTAAATATATATATTTGAGTATACACATACATATACTATATATTTTTGTAAATATACATAAAATATTTTATATATACACAAAGATATTTTATATATTAGAAATATATATAAATACATTATATATATTTTATAAATATATACATTATATTTTATATATAAAATATATATTATATAATATATTAGACTCCGTAGGGCAGAAGGAAGCCTCAAGAAATACCAAGAGACTGGAGGAGGTGCCATCTCAGATGACTAAAATTTAGAAGGAAAGTTCCACATGCTATCCTCCAAGAAGGAAGCAGTCTGTATGGGTTGTGGATTCCCTGTACTCTGAATGTGGTAGCTTTCTGGTATGATTGTCCACTTGGAAGATTTCTCCCAACTTGACTCTGGACAGTTAGCATTGATTGGCACTTTGGCAAAGAGGAAACCATGAAATCTTTCGCTTTTAGAAAATTTCCAACTTTATTGAGCTGCAAGTTACATACAATGAGATTTATCCATTTTAAGTGTATAGTTGAATGAATTTTAGTAATTGTATGAAGTTGGGTAACACCATCATAATCAAGTTACAGAACAGTTCTCCAACCCTTAAAAATTTCCTTGTGCCCATTTATACTCTTCCAAGACCCCTGGCCTCAAACTTTACACTGATTTGCTTTCTGTCACTGTACTATTTTGTGTTCGACTTCTTTCACTCAGCAAAATATTTTTGAGGTTCATTGATGTTGTTGGGTCTATCAGTAATAGTTTATTTCTTCTAGGTTCAGTTTGTTGATCCTCTCATCAGTTAAGACACATTTGAATTGATTCCAGTTTGGGACTATTATGCATAATGTTACTATGAGTCTTTGAGTGTATATCTTTTCTGGACATATATTTTCATTTCTTTTGGGTGGATACCTAGAAGTGGAATTGCTGAGTTGTATGTTAAGCGCATGTTTAATTTTATTATATATATTTATTTACCATACTGTTTTCTACTGTGGTTGTAACCACATTGGATTCCCACCAGCAATTTCTATGAGAGATCCTCTGCTCTGCATATTTGTCAATACGTGGTATTGTCAATCTTTTAACATTAGCCATTTGAATAGGTATACAGTGATATATCATTGTGGTTCTGATTTGCAGTTTCCGTATGACTAATGATGTTGAGTATCTTTTCATGTGCTTATTGGGCATTCATATACTTTCTTTTTTCAAGTGTCTATTTAAACATTTTGTCAATTTTTAATTGGGTTGTCTTCTTGTTGAGTGATAGGACATATTTATGCAAGGTTGGGCAAAAGCAGATTTACAGTTGTTCATATGGAAACTGATGCAATAATTAATAAATAATAATACAAGAATAAACTCTGTTTCATGTACTCACAACTATAAACCTACTTTTGTCCCACCCTGTATAATCTGGATACAGATTTATGTATTGAAAGTATTTTTTCTCTCTGTCTTTCGGTTGCCTTTTTATTTTCTCAGGGGTAACTTTTGAATAGCAGAAGTTTTAAATTTTGGTGAAGTCCAATTTATCAATATTTTTCTTTTATGGTTTATGATTTTTATGTCCTAATAAATCTTTGCCTACTAAAAAGTTCCAAATTTTTCTTCTATGTTTTATTCTAGAAGTCTCATAGTTTTGGTTTGTAAATTTAAGTTGACCTATGAACCACTTTGAGTTCATGTTTTTGCCTGATGTGAGGTAAGGTTGAGGTTCATTTCTTTCCCTCCAAAATGGATATTGAGTTGTTTGGCACCATTTGTTTCAAAACTCTGTCCTTATTTTTTCCTTTATTTATTTTTCTTCTGTTTTCTCTCTATACTTGTTCTTTATTGAGCTAAAGGTCTGTTGTCTTCATCTGATAACCTTCTGGACATAGATGCTGCTATTGCTTGAGACATGGTGCCTAATTATAAGGACTATGAGCAATTTATTTGACCATGGAATTTGGTAAAGTTTTGTGTTGTGGAATTCATGCTACCACATAGTCTGTGGTTTGTTAGCTCCTTGGAATTTTGAAAGGATGAAAATATCCAGGGTTTAAGTAATAGAATTTGTAAGATATTGAAAAAAGTCTATATCAGTTCCAAAGGATAAGACCTCAAACTCCTAGAAATCACTTGAGTGAGGCTCCTGTAGCTGGATGTAGCAGAACTGGGAAAATGTTTTATACAAAGGTGGGGAAATAAGTTCCTCTGAGGGAACAGATAGCAGGTATTTTGTTGGTGCTTTAATTTTTCTAAGAGAATAGAAGATATTTTGAGAAAGTATTATAGGGTTAATTTTTTTTTAAAGTAGTGGCAAATGTGCTACATTTTCAAATACTGTGGATATTATCCAGTACATATTTGTCTGATTTCTAAATTTTTAAGTAATCACTTACTTTAAACATGCTTTTATGCACACACACACTGCGATGGTTAATTTTATGCTTCAATAAGTTATGGTACATTCAGTGGTCATATGATAGAATATTATGCAGTCATCAAATAGATTTTGCTAATATAGAAAGATACATATATGTACATATATATTAAATGTGTCTCTTAATCTATTCTATTGAAATAAAAGAAGTTGTAATCTTCTTTGTACAATGGTAGTCACTGTGGTATTATTTGTAATGAGAAATAAAAAAATATAAAAACGTATATTTTTATATTTAAAATGTCCATTTTATAATAAAAATGTCCATAAATGGGAGACTGGTTAAATAAATATGGTTTACTCATACAAGGGGATATCATGCTGCTGTTAAAAAGAATGAAGTAGATCTAGTTTGGAACAATCTCCAAAAATATTAATATTAGAAAAAAGAAGTGAGAAACAAGATAATGTAAAGATAGTTATATGTATGTATTTGCATGTGTGTGTGTGTGTGCATAATCTGAAAGGATACATTAAAAATGTTAACAAATGATGACTTTGGTAAGGAAGATATATGGTCTGTTGTTGAGGAGACCTTACTTTCTACTGTACACTCTTTTACATGATTTGAATTTTATAACCATGTGCACATACTGCTTTTTCAAATGAAAAATGCCTTTTGAACATTTTAATTTTGTTTTTTTAATTCTCACCCGAGGATATTTTTCCATTGATTTTCAGATAAAGTGGGAGGGAGAGAGAGAGAAACATCGACATGAGAGAGACACATTGATTGGTTGCCTCCTGCACCACCCTGACCCCAACCAGGGCCGGGGACTGAACTACAACCAAGGTACATGCTCTTGACTGGAATCGAACCAGTGACTCTTTGGTCCGCAGGCCGATGCTTCAACCACTGAGCCAAACCAGCCAAGGCAACCTTTTGAACATTTTATTACCTAGAATTGACATCTATTTATATACTGTGTATGGTGCTTGAATTTGGAAGACAGAAATTTATCAGTTCCCTATCTTGGACCCTAACAATGTTGCTAACCTTCCACTGATATTCTGATTCTGGATTTGAAGGAGGACAGTTTGGGAGTGGAAGGGCAAAACAGAACATAGAGCTAGTAACAGCATCCTAGGGTGACTTGCAAGTTAAGGATACCTCAAATAGAACCAAATGCACCTAGTAACTCCAGACCAATATGCAACATGCTAAACTATTCATCCTCACCTATTTTTGAAGACCCTCAAGAATATTGGGTATAATTTAGCTTTGTGGCTATCAAACCTAGCCTCATCAGAATCACCTGCAGTGCTTTAATTAAAACATCCTGTTTTTATTACAGAAATAATACCTATATACAGTTTTTCCAAAATTTGAACAATATAGAAGAAAAAGAAAAGCATTATGTTTAATAGCTAGTTTCCAGTCTCCAGAGGTAACTGCTTATAACTATTTCTAGTTTTGAGTTTTTCTGATGATTAATATCATTACTGTAAACAACATTGTTTTTAAAAAATAATTTTTATTTTCAATTATAGTGACATACAGTATATTAGTTTCAGGTGTACAACATAGTGAATAGACATTTATATATAAATATGTTTATACTTCTATTTCTTTATCAATTTTAGACATATTTATTTGCTTCTCTACTAAGATCAAGGAATTAGCATATTTATGCCACCTCCTTTAGCTGCTTCTGACTTTCTCAAAATTTTATTAGTTATATTATGATAATATTCAGAACTTTTAGTGATTACCTTTATAACTTTAAATAATATACTTTCATCTCTATTTCTGGATCCACTAATTCCACACAATATATATTGACACTCATTTCAGAGATAGTTTCCTACACTCTCTCCCACTTCCCTCTGTTTCTGATTTTTGTCAGCTCTAATATTATGTGTACATTTTTAAGCTTATAAGAACTGTCTAGGTTCAAATCCCAGCTCCACGACTTGTTACCTGTGTAATCTTAGGTAAGTTATTGAATGTCTCTGTGCCCCCAGTTTCCTTAACTGTCAAATGGAGATGATAACAACTTCTGAAAGATTAAATTTCACTTAAATTGAAATAAGTGTTTCAAAGAACCTAAAATAGTATTTGGTACATACATAGTAAGTGTTTTTGAAGTGTTAAACTACAAAAATTAAATTAAATTAAAAGTAAAATAAAATATGTTTTACAATTTTAATTAAAATTTCAGTATGCTTTATCTATAACTTGATCTGAAAAAATAAAACCAAAATGCAAAAGACACAAACATTTCACCAAAGAAGATATATAGATGGCAAATAGGCATATGAAAATATGTTCAATATTATTAGTTATTAGGGAAACACAAATTAAAACCATGATGAGATAACCCTATACATCTATCCGAAGAGCTAAAATTAGTGAGAATAACAAATGCTGATGAAGATGTGGTGAAACTGGCTCATTCATACATTGCTGATGGAAATGTAAAATGGTACAGCCATTCTGGAAAAAATAATTTGTCAGTTTCTTTTAAAAACTAAATAAGCTGTCCTGGCCGGTTTGGCTCAGCGGTTACAGCGTTGGCCCACGGACCAGAGAGTCCCGGGTTCGGTTCCCACTAAGGGCACGTACCTCGGTTGCAGTTTGTCCCCAGTCCCAGTTGGGGTCTTGTGGGTGGCAACCAGTCGATGTGTCTCTCTCACATCGATGTTTCTCTCTCTCTCTTTCTCCCTTTCTCCCTCCCGTTCTATCTGAAGATAAATGCAAAAATGTCCTTGAGTAAGGATAAAAATAAATAAATAAATAAATAAATAAATAAATAAATAAATAAATAAAATAAAATAAAATAAAATAAAAACTAAATAAGCAAGCCTGGCCGGTGTGGCTCAGTGGTTGAGCACGGACCCATGCACTAAGAGGTCACTGGTTTGATTCCCGGTTAGGACACATGCCCAGTTGTGGGTCCGATCCCCATTGGGGGGCATGCAGGAGGCGGCCAGTTGATGTTTTCTCTCATCGATGTTTCTCTCTCTTTCTCCCTCTCACTTCTACTCTCTCTAAAATCAATAAAGGAAAAAAATACTATAAAAAACAAAAACTAAATACACAAGCACTATACATCCCAGTAATCGTACTGCTGGGCACTTTTCCCAGAGAAATAAAGATTTCAATTCTCACGAAAACCTGGGATTTTGCTGATCAGTTAGATTTGAGAACCCATCTAGCTAATCCTTATAGTTGTATTATTATTGTTAATGATAATAATAGGTAATCTTCTTTGAGGATTTACTATGTTCCAGGCATTATTTTAAGAGTAAATGCATGGTCTCATTTAATCTTTACAAAAAACCTATGGGGTAGGTTCTATTATTATCCCAATTGTAGAGAAACCTCAAGTATCAGAGAAATTACATCACAGCACTTTCCAATTCCAGAGGCAGGATTAGAACCCAGCTTGTCTGACAATAAAATAGATTTTAACCAAGAAACTATGTTAATTTAAAAACAGATAGATTCAAGAGCCCAATAGGAAAGATCTAGAAGTGGGAACAAAGGCAAAAGTTCTATATTGTCAACAATTTTACAACCTGGCATCTTTTAATCAGTTAAACCAATTAAGCAAGTTAGTTTTTGTGAGATACCAGAAGTCCGAATAATGGACCTTGGATCAAGTGGGAAGCCTTAGCAATATCTATTGAACTCTGAATATTTTGGATACTATAGAAGCAATTCACAAAGCCTACCAATAAAGCCTACCAATAAATACCTTAAAAGTTTTCCCATGTTAGCATCTCTGACAAAGGTTGTATCTATAGGTTATCTGCGACTTTCTCTTCTACATTTTCTTTGGCTCTCATTTGGATGATTGGTGTTAGCTGTACTAATTTCTGAGTATTAGAAATGGAATGTCTAATTCAATTGTGGTTAGGAGAAATAAGAGTAGCCTCCAAATGGCTTGATCACTTTGGTAGCCAAATATTGGAATTATATATTTTCCCATTGTTGAACTAGAGTCTTAACTTTTACAAATACCAAATATGACACAAAACTATTCACATTTGAAAAGCGTGCCCTCCCTAGTTGCTTTTAATGTCTTGATATGGACTGATCTCCAATATCTCTTAGGTAAAAAATACATTGCATGTAGTATGCTACTGTTTATATAAAAAGGAGGGGGCATGCACATTTGTGTTTGGTGGTAAATACATTAGCATCTCCAAAAGGATATGTAAGAAAAAAAACAAAAACAAAAACAAAACAAACATGCCCTAGTAATGGACACAAAAATGTTTAAAATATAAATTAATATTGTTAACAAAATTTGAAAAATCACTACATATATACATAATAGAAAAGTGAATTTTGAGCTACATTACACCACTGTATGCTTTCATACTGTATTGGTTGTTTTTCTTGTAAAATTAAAAAAAAAAAAACCAACTCTGTTAATTAAGTTCTCCCTGGCCTAGAGCTCACTAGGATCCTAGATAGTCCCTAAGTTAAACCCTAGTTTGTAATTTTTGACAGCAAACCAAGATTCTCTTGTTTGCTTCAGGAAAACTGGCTGGTTTTAGTACCTGGCATTATTTTGGAGGTACTCTCTTCCTAACAAGTCACCAATCCTCTTGACCATGACTTACAGATTTTTGTGCCAGAATTGTCTTGATCATTTTTGGTTTGAGTCAGGTAGTAGCACTAGTGATGAAATTACTGTTAGCTCGGTTTTAATTTATGACAAATTATCTTGGAAATAGGAATAAGATGGTATATTGAGATGACAAAGTAAGGGCAAAAGCAACTAACTCATATTACTTGAACTAATATATGTGTTTTTGGCATACATCATAATTCTTCAATTTATTGCTTCTTAATTAGTCCATAACTCAGAAGATTAAAAACACCATAGACAAGTGAAATTTTATGAAATGTTTAAAATGTATTTTTTTCTGATAATGGTAATCAATGTGAATAGCAGTTAGTAATTATTTTACAATTTTACTTATTTTGTTGACATGTTTGGAAAAAGGGAATGAACTTGAGTAAAAAAACTTCATTACATTTATTTTTAAATTCACCTCATCTTCCTTTATGTGACACCTTACAAGAAAATAATTTCTACCTGCCTGTTTTGTAAGAAATCTTATAGTACTTTGATTTCACAAATATGTTACCTAAAGTAACTAGTTTTTATAACCCTTGTGCTTTGAGAAGCCCAAAACTAAGCTCTAAGGGAAATCACAAACCTTGCAAAAAATCAGACAAATTATTTCTTTCTCCTATATGGTCTACTGGTGTCACTTAACTAAAACTCCTCAGTTTCTGTCCTTGAGAAATCTAGAGGCTAAATAAGAGGAGTAGAGTACTGAAGGTCATCCCCTCCACCACCACCCAAGTAGGAGACCAAATATTCATCATAACAGGTACGTGTTTTTGTGATTATGGCAGATGGTGATTGAAGCAAGGGCAATTCAAAAAGGGAGACACATGAAAGCAATAATTTTGAATGTTTGACATTTGTTTTGAAACTACCTTACTACCCTATACCCTTTACCATCTGTCTGCTGTCCCTCCCAACACCAACCTCTGTCTTCCCACAGGGCTGCATTGTCTGCAGTTCCTGTTTCTCAGGGGCGGAGCTGTGGGAGGCAGCCATGGGTGCCATAATAGGCACCTGTGGCCAGCACAATAGTCTGTGGGTGCTTGTGGGAGAGACAGATTGATGTATTGTGCATGGGGGAGGAGGGCTGTCACTTGAATCCATGTGAACCCAGGCTTTAGGGGCAAGGGAGATTGACAGCTTTTGTAAGTTGCATTTCTTTTTCAAAGCTTGGCTTTAATAGACAGTAAGTTTGGGGCCCCAGGCTTTCACTCCCATAAGTCTAACAGGGCAATCATGAGCATTCAGCATTTCTTTTTAACCCCCCCTCCCCCGCCCTTGTTACGCATTAAATGATTTCAGTAAAGGAATGTGCAGCATTAATTAGAATTTGTTAGCAGATACCAAGGGGAAAAGTTTCTTCACAATAACTATAGGAGGTGTCATTTGTACAAAGACTTTTTTGTTTTCTTTCCCCATTACATTATCACTGCAATATGTAAGGTAGTGATTCTTTTCATTTAAATTAAGTGGAAAGCTACTAAATCTTGTTTTATTCTCCAAAATGAATAAGGTCCTTAACACTTATCTTTTAACTTCTTTCATATCCTAAGGTTGGTGTTTACTTTTGCTTTCAGTCCTACCCATTTACTGATATGTGTGGTTGTGCATCCAGTTTTGTGTACCATTTAGCGTCTACAGTTACAGGCAATTCAGTACTGGCATATAATAATTGTTTCAGATGAAAATAGCTACTGATAATATTGAAAATCATTGACACACTGGGGCCCTGTTTGATAATGGTAGATTGAGAAATGCCAAAAATTAGGCTCCTAGGTTTGTCACAACTTATTTTCTAAAACTGTTTTTCCCTAGTTCATACATATTTAACCTTAGTCATGACATAAATTTATGAAAGAATAGTACAGCGGCCAAGGAATATTTTTCTCTTAGAAAACTAATTCCTAAATCATGTCAGTGTTTTTAAACATCAAAAGTCCCCTACTCAAAACACACAGTATCATTTCCTTACAGCTAGTTAAAATGATCTTGGTTTTTTTGTTTGTTTGTTTTCTTTTGTTTCTATTTTCTATTTTTTTTTTATTCCTGACAATTTAGACTTATGTAGGAACAATATTACTCTCAGATAAGACATCTTATAAACACACTCTTTACCATCTGAAGAACTGATAAAACATTTAAAATTTTGGTGTGATTTTTCTAATATCTCTCCCATATAAATCATTTTCTCTATGGAAGAAGTTGGAGGCTAATTGAATTAGAATTTTCCCCTTTCAGTTATTTTATTTAAATGTGTTAAGGGCAACAGTGAAAAATATTGATTAAGTCTACCATTATTTCTCAGAAAGAACATATTCCCACACAGTTGTCTGGCTTTGTCTATTACAATAATTTGGTGCAGTGGCTTTAAAAGTACTGAGGTGATAATAATTAGGGTGTGCAACAAATATTTCAATGCTAGATTCAACATTTCAGCATGCAGGGAATGGAAATTGCTGATCGAGGCTAGTCAGCTCTAAGTACTAATTAACTAATTAATCAGGTGCTGAAACCCCTGAATGGAGGATATCAGCCAGACAACTCAAGCCCAAGCAGAGGGCTGTGCTCTTTCAAAGACAGTGCCATCTTTCTTCTTGGTTTTTAACCCAATCAAATCCGAGGAAAGAAAATAGGATATGGTGTCCTACTCAGTCATTTCAGTCCAAGTTTTTACTTAGAGAAGATAAAATAAAAACATGATTTTCTGATAATAACTGTGAGGCACTATGTGCAGGGCAATCCTCAAGGCTCTGGCAAACGCAAACTCCTTGGTCATGAACTATTTCAGGGCTGGTATATGGGGGAGGGTATGGGGGGAGGGAGCCCAGCCTTCCTGGAGTTTTCTCTACAATTTTTTTTTTTTTTTTTTTTTTTTTACGTAGGAGAATGAGAAATGTATTTCTCTTTTTGGGCTGATCTTAGGTCTTTTGCCTCTTCCCTCCTTTATGTAAATGAGAAGAGTCCAATTACACATATGGAAAAGAGTATAATGAATCGTGAAAAAGACCAGTTTTCAGAGAAAGGGCACAATCTCTTCTTCCTTTTTCCTTCTCCTTCTCCTGTTTCTCCTTTTCCTTCTCCTTCTTCTTCTTCATCTTCATCTTTTATATTTAACTCAGAAAAATGTATTTCTTTTAAGGAAGATGACAAAGGTTAATGATTAGATCATTTTATTTTAGATTCTAATTTTCATATTTGGGAATTATTAAACAAACATATTTTGCTAGAAAATTTAGCTTCCTTTATCTAAATTGTAAGGCTTTCTGGAGACTTAGCAAATATGCTACAACAAAAATTGTGAAATTCTACTTTTTTTCCTAAATTAAAAAATCAGCTTAACAATAACCCACAACCTTCGGATCAACTGAAAGAAAAAAAAAACATTTAATGTTATTTCCTCCCATTTTTGACGTTATTCTTAACTCAGTGATCATTTTTCTTCTCTTAATACAGTTTGGTCTGGAATTGTCAGCATTAAAAAAGGGATCTCCTCATTACAAGGAGGTGGTTATTGAACCCAAAGAAAAAGTCTTTAGTATCACATAATGGTTTAGCTTAATTTTGGTATTGTTATGATGTTTTAACCAGTTAGAATTTTAAGGGTGTTAGAAGGAAATTAGGTAATTTTTTTTCTTTCCTAAAAGTACTGAAATTTACACTACAGCACAAAATCCTGTGTTTGGGATTTAATTTTCCTATTTTCTTTCCCTTTATTTCTTCATCTTGGGATTTTCAACAGTTGAAAGTAGACCACACAGAAAGATCCTTTCTAACCTATTATTTTAATGAGAAAAACCTCATCACAAAAATATTGTAGGAAAAAAATCAATACCATTTCTGAGCGTGACTCTCAGAATTTGGTAAATATGCAACTTGCCCAGAAGAGGTGCTTTGCTGGACAGCAGGAAAGTTCTAATCAGGACTGGAAGTGCTTTTCAGAGATCCAATCCAACAACCTCATTGGGCACTTGGAGAAACTGAGGTCCATAGAGCTGGGCCAGGTGTGAGGTGGATTGGGGGACTGGAGGGAGAGGTTGCGTGATGTGATTTTTTTCTTTCTTTTTCTTCTACAAAGTGCTGCTTCGATCCACAGAAAACACTTTTCTTGGGTCCCTACAGTGTGGAGGGCATTTCTGTGATTCAGATGCCTGCCTACTCACCGTGGCCACTCCTTCCACTGTATCGCCCCCCCCCACCCCTACTCACCCCGGCCTTCCTGAATGGGCGCCCTAGATGTGATCAACACCATAAAGTTGTCCCAAAATCCTCTCTGGCAACATAGCATGTAAAATTTGATCAGCTCATTAGATGAAGCTGACAAGTCTCAAAAATGTGTGAAAAGGGGGCCAAGTGGTGGGCAGCGCCGCGTTGAGGCCAGTGCTCCAGCAGGACCCTCTGAGTCCTTGGTGAAGCAGCCACAGTGGAGAGGGGGTTGGGCCGAGCTACGGTGGCGCGGCAGCAGCGGTGGTGGCGGTGGGCGGGTGCTACTTAGGCTTTGGCGGTAGCGACACTGGCGGCTTTGGGAAGGCCTCAGCCAATTGGGTGGGGTGGGGTGGGGTTGGGGGGTAATGCCTTAGGAGCCTGGCCAAAAGGGGGCATCCAGGCGGTGCCTGCGGCTGCAGAGTTCTTTCTGCTGCATAGCCTGGGGCCGGACCAAGCGGGGGCGGGGCGTGCACCTGGACTGCCTGCAGCGGCGCGCCAGAACAGTTGGTCTCAGGGCCCTTCAGCTGGCTCCTGCATCGCCAGAGCACCGGGAGGAGGTGCTGTCCGCATAAGGAGGAGGGGAGCTCCGAGCAGGAGGCGGGGTCCTCAGAGAAGGCGGTGAAGTGAAGGTGTAAGGGCAAAAGTAGGTGGAGGAGGTAGCGAGCGTCCAGAAGGAGGAGAATGGAAGAACCTCCGAAGGAAGACGAAGCTGAGGTAGCAGAACACTGGTTCTCTAAGTGGGAGAGTCAATGCCTGGACGCAGCCGAGCAAGAAGAGCAGCTGACTCAGGAGCTGCAAGATGAGGAGGACGAGGACAAGGAGGACAAGGAGGTAGCAGGGCCCAAGAGTGAGCAGCAGAAACTGTGGCACCTCTTCCAGGTCTCCGCCACCTCCGTGGCCCAGCTCTACAAGGGTTCGGGATACCCACAGTCAGAACTTTCCATGTGGGACCCCTTCCAGAATGCGGCCATGGCTGTCACCAGCCTCTACAAAGAGAGCGGGAATGCCCACCAACGAAGTTTTGACCTGGGTGTCCAGGTTGGCAACCAGCGTCGCATCAAAGATGTCCTGGATTGGGTGAAGAATGGCCGAAGCACTATTCTCCGAGAAGACCTGATTAGCTTCCTGTGTGGTAAAGTGCCCCCCACTCCACTACCATGCACCCCCAAGACGGCCACTGAATCCAACTCATCAGTGGACATCGACCTGCAGCCCTACCATGAGGCCGCAGCCCTGCACGGCCTCAGTGGCGCCATGGCGAGCATCAGCATGCAGTCTGGCCCACCCAGCTCCCCACCTCAAGCTGATGGCGTTTCGAGCAGTGTCACTAGCCATGGTCACCAAAAAAGTAACATCCTTGAGGACAACTTGAACTCCAGCGACTTGGAAGACCTGGCTCTCCAACTGGCCAGTGGGGGGACCCACAAACGCACATGGGCCCAATGTGGTGATGGTATCACAAACTCCCCAACCCATAAGCGCAACCGAATGGTCTAACTGACATTTTGGTCTCCAGCCGCCATATTGCTTGAAAGATACCGGGACCTTCAATATACTTATTGAAAGGATACTTGAGGCCATCTTTTCTTTCTCCAAAAAAAGAAAAAGAAAAAAAAAAAGGTTTCTATCAAGTTTGCTGTAAAGAAACTTTAAAGGTATTCCAGAAGAGGCCTCATATGACTCTGACTTTCACAAAAATATAATCCTTTCAGAGAACAACCAGTTAGCAAGAACATTTAAAGCAGCAGTGTCCAGAAAGGGTTGGAGCCTTGTTTACTTGTTTTCTGTTATGTTCCTTAGCACCTAAGACAGTGTTGGTGCTCAATAAATGTTTGTTGAATGAATAAATGTGACCTTATTTAAAAGTCTTAAAGGGGAAGGACTAACAGGTATTTACTTGGTTATATGATACTTTTATCCTTTATTGTTTATTTGGTTGTTTGCTTTAACCGTTTTGGCCACTTCAATTACAATTTATCAAAATGTAAAACTGGACATCTTTGTGAAACCTGGAGTCTTCCATATTTGCTCCATTGTACCATACACCTAATTTCTAGAAAGAAACTGTGCAAGTAATACCTTTTAGACTGTGAGGTTTTGTTTGTTTGCTTTTATTTTATTTTTTTTAGGTACCCCAGGAGGGACACAATTTTGTTTTTTAAATAGCTAATTACATTGGTGATTATGTGATGGTGTGAAGTGGTGCTATGATGGTTGGGAAGGTAGTACTTGATAGTGAGTCAATTCAGTCACTCTTTTTAGCAAAATTAAGCCAACAATTGAGATCCTGAGATCAATGATGGTGGCATTCTTGATGGCACAGTGGTGCTTGCTCCTTTTTCTTAGAAATGTAAAAATTTCCGTTTTTCTGAGGTTATATCTTTTTGGTGATCTTTATTTTGAAGTGGAAGATGAAGTCGATGAACTGGATTCTACTTGAGGATATAGCATGATATAATTAAAAGAGCATGAGCTTATATTAAAAGGACCGTCAGTAGAATACTAACCCCATAAATTCACTGCATAATTTTAGACAAATCACTTAATATCTTTTTAAAATTTATCTTTATTGTTGAAATTATTACAGATGTTCCCCCCTTTTCCCTCACTGACCCCCTCCTCCCTGCTCCTGCCCCTCTCCTGCCTTCTCCACACTATTGTCTGTGTCTGTTGGTTATGCATATATGCATATAAGTTCTTTGGTTTATCTCTTCCTTCCCCCTCTCCCCCTTTCCCTCTGAGGTTCATCAGTCTAATAACCAATTTGTACTTCTTACTCCCTTCACCTTTTTTGCCCATCCCCCCAACCCCCCTCCCATCTGGCAAACAACAAAAAACCTCTGTATCTATGAGTCTGTTTCTGTTCTGCTTGGTTCATTTGGTTTGTAGATTAAATTGTTGATAGATATGTATTTATTGCCATTTTATTGTTCATATTTTTGATCTTCTTTTTCAAGAGGACCCTTCAACATTTCATGTAATACTGGTTTGGTGGTGATGAGCTCCTTTAGCTTTTTGTGTCTGGGCAACTCTTTATATGTCCATTGATTCTAAATGATAGCTTTGCAGGATAGCATAATCTTAGTTGTAGGTCCTTGCTTTACATCACTTTGAATATTTCTTGCCATTCCCTTCTGGCCTACAAAGTTTCTTTTGAGAAATCATCTTATAGGAGCTCCCTTGTAGGTAACTAATTGTTTTTCTCTTGCTGCTTTTAAGATTCTTTCTTTGTTTTTAACCTTTTGCATTTTAATTATGATGTGTCTTGATGTGGACCTTTTTGGTTTCATCTTGTTTGGGACTCTCTGTGCTTCCTGGACTTGTATGTCTGTTTCCTTCACCAAATTAGGGAAGTTTTCTGTCTTTATTTTTTCAAACAGTTTTCAATTTCTTGCTCTCTCTTTTCTCCTTCTGGCACCCCCAAGATGCAAATGTTGGTATGCTTGAAGTTTCCCCAGAGGGTCCTTCTACTATCCTCATTTTTTTTGGATTCTGTTTTCTTTTTGCTGTTCTGATTGGGTAATTTTGCTTCCTTATATTCCAAATTGATAGTTTGCTTCTTGGTTTCACCTACTCTACTATTGATTACTTGTAAATTATTCTTTATTTCAGTTAGTGCATCCATCATTTCTGACTGGTCCTATATTATGCTCTTAAGGTCCTCATTAAGTTCCTTGAGCATCATTATAACCAGTGTTTTCAACTCTGCATCTGTTAAATTGTTTATCTCTATTTCATTTAGTACTTTTCCTGGAATTTTGTTCTGTTCTTTCATCTGGGACATGTTTCTTTGTCTCCTCATTTTGGCTGCCTCCACGTGTTTGTTTCTATGTATTAGGTAAAGTTGCTATATCTCCTAGGCTTACTAGGGTCACCTATTGTAGTAGGTGTCCTGCAGGGTCCAGTAGCACAGCCTCCCTGGTCACCCCAGCTGGGCCCACGAAGTGCACCCCTTGTGTGGACTTTACACCCTTCTTTTGTAATTGAGTCTTGATTGCTGTTGGCACATCAATGGGAGGGATTTACTCAGGATGATCACCTGCAAGGACAAGCTATGCCCACTGACCACTGACCTCTGACCACCTCGGAGGATCAACTGTGCAGGGGCCCACCACCCAGAGCAAGACTTACTTTAGCAGGGCTCTAGTACCCACTGAGTCCACCCCTTGAGTTTGTCACTTGCAGAGGCAGTTGGGTGGTGGTGTTTTGACGTGGTCTAAAGCTGTCCACTGGGTATGCTGGCTCTGGGGTCTCCCAGCAGGTGCAGGCCAAGGTCAGCCACTGCCTGTGTTCTACCCGGAGCCACCAGGCATAAGCTACAAAGTGACCTGCAGTTGACTGCTTCTTTTTTTTTTTGTATCCTCACCCGAGGACATTTTTGCATTTATCTTCAGATAGAGTGGGAGGGAGAGAGGGAGGAAGAGAGAGAGAAACATCAACGTGAGAGAGATACATCGAGTGGTTGCCACCCACACGACCTCAACCAGGGCTGGGGACAAACTGCAACCGAGGTACATGCCCTTAGCGGGAACTGAACCCGGGACTCTCTGGTCCACGGGCCAGCGCTCTAACCACTGAGCCAAACTGGCCAGGGCAGTTGGCTGCTTCTAGTGCTGGGCCTGGTGCTGCTGAGTGAGTGGTATGCGGCTTGCTGAGGCCAGATGCTGCTTGTTTGAGAGAATTTAGGAAAATCTGAATCAGGAGCCAAGATAGGTCAATCCTATAGTAAAACCACTGGAAACTGCTTGGGTGGGCCCGAAAGTTGGGTGGGGCAGGACCTCTGTGAATCAGAGTGAGGCATACAGTGTGAACCAGACTGATGGAGTCTTAGATATGGTGCCTGTCTGCTGGGACCATGGGGGAAGGACTCAGCAAAGAAACAATGGCCTCCACTATGACGTCTGTTCATGAGAAAGCTGCCTCTCCAGCTCTTGCCCCAGTGACAAACAATTCAGTTCTTCCTCATATGTCTCTAGTGCCTTTCAACCTGTCTTCCCCATGCTGGACCTGGAGGACGCAAGTCTGTGTTTGGGCCCTTAAGAGGAACTGCCTGGGACTCTAGAAGCCTTAGCCTCCCTGAGCCTTAATTCCCACTGGTTTTTACAGCCAGAGGTTATGGGGACATCTCTTCTTGGCACTGGAACCCTGAGCTGGGGGGCCTCATGTGGGATGGGGATCTCTTGATCCCTAGGGAAGACTCTCACAGCTGAAGTATCCCTCCTGAGTTTTTATCCGCCACACACAGGTATGGGACCAGCCCATCCATGCCTCCGCCCCTCCTACCAGTCTCGATGTGGCTTATTCTTTAATTTAATAGTTGTAGGATTTTCATTCAGCTTGATTTCAGGTGGTTCTGAATGATGGTTGTTCTGTAGTTTAGTTGTAATTTTGATGTGCTTGTGGGCGGAGGCGAGTACTGCATTTACGTATGCTGCCATCCTGACCAGAATTATCTTTTGATTCCAATATCTATTTTTTTAAATATTTTTTATTGATTTTTTTTATAGAGAGAGGAAGGAAAAGGAGGGGGTGGAGAGAAATATCAATATGAGAGCCAAACAACAATGGGCTACCTCCTGCACACCCCCTACCAGGGATAGAGCTCTGAACCCAGGCATGTGCCAGGACCGGGAATCCAACCAGCAACCCTTCTGTACATGGGATGACGTCCAACCAGCTGAGCCACACCTGCCAGGACCACATAATATCTATTGACCTGTTTTTCATCTGTAAAATGGAACTATGTGTTTCCTAACATCATTGTGAAGATAAGATAAAGTTCATATTTCAAGTATCCAGCATAATGCTTGGCAACTAAAGGTACTCAATAAATGTTCTTCCTTCCCTATAAATAGACATCTGTAAAATATTAAAATCCATTATATTTTAGAAAAAAAGAGGAAAATAGATAAATTTTAAAAGCAGAACATAGAACCTCTGTGTTTGAGCTGGAAACCACTGTTATATAGTTGAAACTTCCCTAAATATCTCAGATCTTGTATTAATTGTAAGTGTGTAAGCTCATAGGAACCTAGGATCATCACTCTGGATGTTAGGGTAGCCTTGGAGTTCCCAAAATTTCCTGAGGGATGCACTTTGCAATTGGAGTAATGAAATATCTACCTCTTCTCCTATGAAAGAAAATGAAGAGGGTAAGAGTGGAAAGGATTTGGACGTGGAAGTCCTAGGGACACATAAAAGGCTAAAGTGATTCTGAATAGGGGTAAGGTGGAGTGGAGGTGATGATAGAGGTAGAGTGGGTAGGGTGGAGATGGAGGAGGTGGGAGTGAGATTATGGAATGGGTGGGGATAATTAAAATACCCAAATTTCTCTAGGCTCTCCCCAAACCAGCACATAACATAGATAGGTGAGTAATACCTTGCCTTTAGGTTCATATTAGAGAGTTGTTTCAGTTTCATTAGCATGGCCTTTGGAGTAAATTTATAATTGACCAATGCATTACAATAATATAGGAAAAAATGGTGAATTCCCTGGAGGAATAAAAACTTGTTATTGAGGCATTCCACAAGTAGTTACTGAGGTACTGTGTTAGGCACTGAGGAGGGATATTAAAAACAAAAACAAAAACAAAAACAAAAACAAAAAACAGACCAAAAAACAAAACAAAACAAAAAAACCAAAAGCAATCCTTATTCTCAAATAGCACATCCTGACTTAGAAGATAAATTAATGTAGTCAAGAAAGCAATTTGATTATATGAAAAGCACCCAAGGACTGTGCAGAAAAACTTAAGAGGATAGAGGCCCTCCTTACAAAAAAAAATCACAGCTTTTGAAGGAGGTGGCATTTTAACTGTGCCTATAAAAATGGGTAGGAAGGAAGAGCATGTGGCATATCAGCAGAGAAAGGATATCTAACAAAGTTTGAAAAGGAAGAAACTGGTAAAGTGAGTTCAGAGGATCACAGGAGCTGGGTAGGGGAGATAGGGAAGGCAGGAGTGGAAAAGCATAGAGGGTTCAAAGGCCTGGCCCACTATTTTAGATTCTATCCTGGGACTGTGGTGATACTATCCAATCTGTGCTTTAGGAGGATTGGTCTGGCAGGATGCTTAGTTGTCCAGGAGTGAGACACCAGAGCAGAGATAGCATGGGGTATCCCAGTAGGATGCTCTTCTCTAGGGACATTTGCATTTGGTTATCCAGAATTTTGCAGATGTTTACCTATACAGGGCTTTCTCTGGGAAGCCGTTGCTCACTCAGCCCCTCTCACACCTCCAAAAATACCAGGTAAGAAGCACCACCAGTTGTGTGTTCTGCACTGCTTCTTGAAGGCTGAGAAAGCCTTCAATTCCAGCTGCAAAATATCTTAGAGGGATAGTCTTTTATTTATTTATTTTTTATATTCAATATTATTTTGTTTTAGTTTCAATTGTACAGCATAGTGGTTAGAAAAACACTTTACAGTGTTCTCCCTGATATTTCCAGTATCCACCAGGCACCATACATAGTTATTACACTATTATTGACTGTATTTACTATGCTGTAATTTTGATCATTTTTTACTTATTCAATTACAGTTGACATACAATATTATATTAGTTTCAGGTGTACACACCAATGATTAGATATTGCAAAACTTACTAAGTGATCATCCCAAAAAATCTCATACCCATCTGACACCATACCTAGTTATTAGAATATTATTGACTATATTCCCTACTCTGTACTTTACACCTCCATGACTATAACTACTAATTTGTACTTCTAAATCTCATCACCTTTTCACCCATTCCCCCAACACTCCTCCTATCTGGCTACCGTCAAAATGTTCTCTGTATCTATTAGTCTGTTTCTGTACTGCTTGTTCATTTATTTTGATTTTTAGATTCAGTTGTTGATAGATATGTATTTTCTTGCCATTTTATTGTTCATATTTTATATCCTTTTTTTTTTTTCTTTTTCTTAAAGAAAACCCTTTAACATTTCATGAAATACTGATTTGGTGGTAATGAACTCCTTTAGCTTTTTCTTGTCTGAGAAGATCTTTATCTGACCTTCAATTCTAAATGATAGCTTTGCAGGATAGAGTAATCTGGGTTGTAGGTTCTTGCTTTTCATCACTCTGAATATTTCTTGCCACTCCCTTCTTGTCTGCAAAGTTTCTGACGAGAAATTAGCTGACAGTCTTAAGAGAGCTCCTTTGTAAGCAACTAACTTATTTTCTCTTGCTGCTCTTAAGATTCTCTCTTTGTCTTTAACCTTTTGCATTTTAATTATGATGTGTCTTGGTGTGGGCCTCTTTGGATTCATCTTGTTTGGAACTCTCTGTGCTTCCTGAACTTGTATGTCTATTTCTTTCATCAGTTAAGGGAAGTTTTCTGTCATTATTTTTTTTTAAATAGGTTTTCAATTTCTTGCTCCCTCTCTTCTTTTGACACCCCCATGTTGCAAGTGTTGGTATGCTTGAAGTTGTCCCAGAGGCCTCTTACACTACCTTCATATTTTTTTATTCTTTTTTCTTTTTGCTGGTCTGTTTGGGTGCTTTTTGCTTTCTTATATTTCACATTGCTGATTTGATTCTCAGCATCCCCTACTTTACTGTTGATTCCATGTAAATTATTCTTTATTTCAGTTCATGTATCTTTCATTACTGACTAGTTCTTTTTTATGGTTCCTAAGTCTTTTTTCACACTGTTGAATTAGTAAGTTCCTTGAGGTTCTCAGTAAGTTCCTTGAGCATCCTTATAACCATTGTTTTGAACTCTGTGTCTGGTATTTTGCTTGCTTCCATTTCATTTAGTTCTTTTCTTGGAGATTTCTCCTGTTTTATTATTTTTTGTTTGTTTGTTTGTTTTCATTTGCAACATTTCTTTGTCTCTGCATTTTGGCTGCTTCCCTGTGTTTGTTTCTATGTATTAGGTAAACCTGTCTCTGGGACTTGGTAGAATGGCCTTATGTAGTAGGTGTCCTGTGGGGCCTAGTGGTGTAGCCTGTTCAGTTACCTGAGCTATGTGCTTCAGGTGTGTCCCTGTGTGGGCTGTCTGTATTGTCCTGTTGTAGTTGAGCCTTGATTGCTGTTGGCATCACTGGGAAGAATGATCCTGAGGCCAATAGGCTGTGGGGACCAGCTGTGGCTACAGTGAAAGAGCTGATGTGCAGATGTCAACCCTACAGAGCAGGACTTGCTTCAGTGGGGCTTTGGTGCTCACCAAGTCTGCCCCTTCAGTGTATCACTCAGGGAAGTGGTAGGGTTGAAATCTGATATGGTCTGAAGCTGTCCACCAGGTACACCGGTTCTGGGACCTCCCAGGAGGTGCAAAGTCAGCTACTGCCTGTGCCCTGCCTGGGGCCACCCAGCATGAGCTACTGAACAATCTGCAGATGGCTGTTACTTGTGATGGGCTTAGAGATGCCCAGGGGAGGTCAAGCTGTGAACTAAGGCAGGCTGCCACTAGTGCTGAGCCTGGGGCCATTTAATGAGAGGTACAGAGCGCACTGAGGCCAGCTGCTGCTTGTTTGAGAGATGTTAGGAAAGTCTGAAGCATGAGGCAAGAGAGTCCAGTTGTTTGGAAAAGCCACTGGAAATGGCTTGGAAGAGCCAGCAAGTTGGGTGGGGCAGGGTCTTAGGGAATCACCAGGGCATGACAAACAGTGTGAGACAGGTTGATAGAGGCTTAGATATGGTGCCCGCCTGTCGGCAATGTGATGGGGAGGGCTTGGCAAAGGAGCAATGGCCTCTGCCAGAACTATTGACTGGGGTAAAGCTACTCCCCACAGCTCTTGCCCTAATGCCAGATAAATTAATTCCTCCACATGTGTTCCTGGTTCCTTTTAAGCTGCTGCCCCAGCACTGGAGCTCAGAGGGAGTGAGTCTGAGTAAGCCCGTGTGTGGGCCATTTAAGAGGAACTACCTGGGACTTTAGAAGCTTCCATCTTTCTCATCCTCAATCCCCACTGGATTTTACAGCCCAAAGTAATGGGGACTTCTCTCCCTGGAACTGGAACCCTTGGCTTGAGGGTCTGGTGTGAGGCTGGGACCCCTCACTCCTCAGGAGGAACCTCTGCAGCCAAGATATCCCTCCTGATTAAAAAATACCACACATGGGTGTGGGACCAACGTATTTTGCACCTCTGACCCTCCTACCAGTCTTGATGTAGTTTCTTCTTTAAATCCTTAGTTGTAGGATTTCCATTCAGCTAGATTTCAGGCGATTTTGAATGATGGTAGTTCTGAAGATTAGTTGCGTTTTTGATGTGGTTGTGGGAGGATGAGAGTGTCACATTTACTTACACTACAATCTTGACTAGAAGCCTCCTATGCTATAATTTACATCCCTGTTACCATTCTGTAACTACCAAACTGTACTTCTCAATCTCTTCACCTTTTTCACCCAGTCCCCCTACACCCACCCCATCTGGCAACCATCAATCAGTCTGTTCTCTGCATCAATTAGTATATTACTATTTTGTTTGTGCATTTATATTGTTCTTTAGATTCCACATATAAGTGAAATTATATTGTATATTGAATGACTCACACTGTGGCCAGATTATTTACTATTATTATTATTATTATTTGCTTAAGTGTCCTCATTTACAATAAGTATGTAAAAATTACCATGTGCTATTTTTTTGTTTTATTAAAAAATTTTTTTTTCAATTGCAGTTTACATTCAATATTATTTTGTATTCAATATTATTTTGTGTGCAGGTATACAGCATAGTAGTTAGGTAATCATATACTTTGCAATGTGTTCTCCTTGATACTTCCAGTATCCAACTGGCACCATACATAGTTATTACAGTATTATTGACTATATTTCCTATGCTGTACTTTACACCCCCATGAATATTTTGTTAACTACCAATCTGTACTTCTCAATCCCTTCACCGTTTTCATCCCGTCCTCCAATCCCCCTCTCCTATGGCAACCATCAGTCTGTTCTCTGTATCTATGAGTCTATTTCTGTTTTGTTTGTTCATTTATATTGTTCTTTAGCTTCCACATATAAGTGAAATAATATGGTATTTGTCTTTCTCTGACCGATTTATTTGGTACCTCCACTTTTATATCCACTTGTCTGTTGATGGGCCCTTAGGCTGTTTCCATAGCTTGGCTATTGTAAATAATGCTGCAATGAACACAAGGATGCACATGTTCTTTTGAATTAGTGTTTGGGTTTCTTCGGATATATACCCAGAAATACAAATGCTGGGTCATATGGTAGTTCCAATTTTAATATTTTTTATCCTCACCCGAGGATATGTTTATTCATTTTAGAGAGAGAAGAAGAGAGAGAGAAATATCAATGTGAGACTGAAACATCTATCAGTTGCCTCCTGTATGCACCCTGACCGGGGATCAAACTAACAACCTAGGTATGTGGCTTGACTGGGAATCAAACCCAAAACCTTTTTAGTGTATGGAATGACACTCCAACCAAGTGAGTCACCAGGTCAGGCTTCCATTTTTAATTTTTAATTTAATTTAATTTAATTATTTTATTTTATTTTAGTTTTAGTTTTATTAATTTATTTTTGTTACAAATGTTTCTCCTTTTTCCCCCATTGACACTCTCCTCCCCATGCCCCCAACCAGTCCCCAGCTTTGCTGTCCATGTCCATCAGTTATGCATATATGCATATAAGGCCTGTGGTTTATCTCTTCCTTCTTCCCTTACCCCTCTTCTGAGGGTTGTCAGTCTGTACCCTACTTTCACATCTCCGGATCTACTCTGTTCCTCAGACTGTTATGCTCATTATATTCCACAAAAAAGTGAGATCATGTGATATTTGTCTTTCTCTGCTTGGCTTGTTGCGCTTAAGACAATACTCTCTAGGTCCCTCCACATTGTCTCAAAGGATAAGAGATCTTTCTTTCTTACAGCCGCATATTACTCCATTGTGTATACGTACCACAGCTTTTTTATCCATTCATCCACTGATGGACACTTGGGCTGTTTCCAGATCTTAGCTATTGTAACAGAGCTGCTATGAACATGGGAGTACATATATTCTTTCTGATAGGTGTTTCAGGGTTCTTAGGGTATATTCCTAGCAGTGGGATCACTGGGTCAAAACTGGCAATTCAATTTTAAATTTTAGAGGTAACACCATAGTGTTTTCCATAATGGCTGCACCAGTCTGCATTCTCACCAGCAGTGTAGTAGAGTCCCCTTTTCTCCACACCCTCACCAACACTTGTTGTTGAATGATTTCTTGATGGCGGCCATTCAGACAGGTGTGAGGTGATACCTCATTGTTTTTTTTTTTTTTTAATTATTATTTTTTATTAATTTACTTTTGTTACAGATGTTTCTCCATTTTTCCCCCATTGACACCCTCCTCCCCCTCCCTCCCTGCCCCGTCCCCATTTTTCTTGTCCATGTCCATTGGTTATGAGTACATGCATACAAGTTCTGTGTTCATCGCTCCCCTCCCCGACCCCCTTTTCTGGCAAATGTCAGTCTGTACCCTACTTCCACGTCTCTGGGACTACCCTGTTCCTCATACTGTTATGTTCATTATATTCCAGAAATAAGTGAGATCATATGATATTTGTCTTTCTCTGCTTGGCTTGTTTCACTTAGGATAATAGTTTCCAGGTCCTCCCATGTCGTCGCAAAGGATAAGAGATCGTTCTTTCTTACAGCTGCATAGTACTCCATTGTGTATATGTACCACAGCTTTTTTATCCATCCGTCTACTGATGGACACTTGGGCTGTTTCCAGATCTTAGCTATTGTAAATAGTGCTGCTATGAACATGGGGGTACATGTATTCTTTCTGATTGGTGTTTCAGGCTTCTTAGGGTATATTCCTAGGAGTGGGATCACTGGGTCAAATGGTAATTCAATTTTTAATTTTTTGAGGTAACACCATAGTGTTTTCCATAGTGGCTGCACCAGTCTGCACTCCCACCAGCAGTGTACTAGAGTCCCCTTTTCTCCACACCCTCGCCAACACTTGTTGTTTGATGCTTTGTTGATGGCAGCCATTCTGACAGGTGTGAGGTGATACCTCATTGTTGTTTTAATTTGCATCTCTCTGATGATTAGTGATGTTGGGCATTTCTTCATATGTCTCTTAGCCATTTGTATGTCCTGTTTGGAGAGGTGTCTATTTAGTTCCTCTGACCATTTTTTAATTGGGTTCTTTGTCTTCCTTTTGTTGAGTTGTATGAGCACTCTATATATTTTGGAGATTAACCTCTTATTTGATGTATCATTGGCAATTATGCTCTCCCATACAGTGGGTTCCCTTTCCGTTTTGATGGTTGTTTCTTTTGCTGTGCAGAAGCTTTTGAGTTTGATGTAGTCCCATGTGTTCATTTTTTCTTCTGTTTCTGTTGCCTTAGGTGATGTATCAGTGAAGATTCTGCTGCGTGTGATGTCCAAAATTATGTTGCCTACATTTTCTTCTAGGATTTTTATGGATTCACGAGTCACATTTAAGTCTTTTACCTATTTTGAGTTTATTCTTGTGTATGGTGTAAGTTGATGATCTAGTTTCATTTTTTTGCATGTAGCTGTCCAATTTTCCCAACACCCTTTATTAAAGAGGCTGTTTTTGCTCCATTGTATGCTCTTGCCACCTTTGTCAAATATTAGTTGAGCATAATGTCTTGGGTCAATTTCTGGATTCTCTGTTCTGTTCCACTGGTCTATATGCCTGTTCTTGTGCCAGTACCAGGCTGTTTTGATTACAGTAGCTCTGTTGTATAATCTGATATCCGGTATTGTGATCCCACCTACTTTGTCCTTCTTTTTCAAGATTTCTGTAGATATTCGGGGTCTTTTTTGGTTCCATATGAACTTTTGGAGTATTTGTTCTAGTTCTGTGAAATATGTCACTGGTATTTTGATTGGGATTGCATTGAATCTATAGATTGCTTTGGGTAATATGGACATTTTAATGATGTTAATTCTTCCAATCCGTGAACAAGGTATGTGCTTCCACTTTTTTATATCTTCCTCTATTTCTTTTTTCAATGTCCTGTAGTTTTCTGCAAATAGATCCTTTACTTCTTTGGTTAAATTTATTCCTAGGTATCTTAATTTTTTTGCTGCGATGGTAAATGGGATTGTTTTTATAGTTTCTCTTTCTGTGAGTTCATCATTGGTGTATAAGAATGCCGTCAATTTCTTGACGTTAATTTTGTATCCTGCTACTTTGCCAAATTCATTTATTAGGTCTAGTAGATTTTTGATGGAGTCTTTAGGGTTTTCTATGTATAATATCATGTCATCTGCGAATAATGACAGTTTCACATCTTCCTTTCCAATTTAGATTCCTTTTATTTTTTCTTCACGTCAGATTGCTGTGGCTAAGACTTCCAGTACTATGTTAAATAAGAGTGGCGAAAGTGGGCATCCCTGTCTTGTTCCTGTTCTTAAGGGAAGTGTTTTTAGTTTTTGCCCATTGAGTATGATGTTGGCTGTAAGTCTTTCATATATGGCCTTTATAATGTTGAGATATGATCCTTCTATTCCCAAATTGCTGAGCGTTTTTATCAGAAATGGGTGCTGAATTTTGTCGAATGCTTTTTCTGCGTCTATTGATATGATCATGTGTTTTTTATCTCTCATTTTGTTTATGTGGTGTATCACATTTATTGATTTGCGAATATTGAACCAGCCTTGCATCCCTGGTATGAATCCCACTTGGTCATGGTGAATAATTTTTTTGATGTATTGCTGGATCCGATTTGCTAATATTTTGTTCAGGATTTTGGCATCTATGTTCATCAGGGATATTGGCCTGTAGTTTTCTTTCTTTTTGGCATCTATGTTCATCAGGGATATTGGCCTGTAGTTTTCTTTCTTTGTAGTGGCTTTTTCTGGTTTTGGAATTAGAATTATGCTGGCCTCATAAAATGAGTTTGGAAGTCTTCCTTCTTCTTGAATTTTTAGAAATAGTTTGAGAAGAATGGGTGTTAGTTCTTCTTTGAATGTTCGGTAAAACTCCCCTGTGAAGCCGTCTGGGCCTGGACTTTTGTTTGCTGGGAGAGTCTTGATTACATCTTCAATTTCCTTGATTGTTATTGGTCTGTTCAAGTGTTCTATCTCTTCCCGGTCCAGTTTTGGGTGACTATGTTTTTCTAGAAATTTGTCCATTTCGCTTAGATTGTCAAATTTGTTGCCATATAAATGTTCATAGTATTTGTTAACGATCCTTTGTATTTCTGTGGTGTCCGTTGTTACTTCTCCTCTTTCATTTCTGATTTTGTGTATTTGGGTTCTCTCTCTTTGTTTCTTGGTGAGTCTAGCTAAGGGTCCATCAATCTTGTTTATCTTTTCAAAAAACCAGCTCTTTGTTTCATTGATCCTTTGAATTGTTTTTTTGGTCTCCATGTTGTTTATTTCTGCTCTGATCTTTACTATCCTTCCTTCTACTTGCTCTGGGGTTTTCCTTTTGTTTGCTTTATAGTTCTTCAAGTTGCGAGGTTAGAAAGTCCATTAGAAATTTTTCTTGTTTCTTAGGGTAAGCCTGTTGTGCTATGAACTTCCCTCTCAGAACTGCTTTCGCTGCATCCCACAAATTTTGTGCTGTTGGGTGTTCATTTTCATTCGTTTCCAGGAAGTTTTTAATTTCTTCCTTGATCTCCTTGGTGACCCATTCATTGTTTAATAACATGCTATTTAGCCTCCATGTATTCAAATGTCTTTGCATGTTCCTGTTGCAATTCATTTCTAGTTTCATGCCATTGTGATCTGAGAAGATGCTTGATATGATTTCAATCTTCTTGATCTTGTAGAGACTTCGTTTGTGTCCTAACATGTGGTCTATCTTTGAGAATGTCCCATGTGCACTTGAGAAGAATGTGAATTCTGCAGTTTTGGGGTGTAATTCTCTGTAAATATCTATTAAATACATTTGGTCTAGTCCTTCATGTAGAGTCTCTGTTTCCTTGTTAAGTTTTTGTCTAGAGGATCTATCCAGTGATGTTAGCGGGGTGTTGAAGTCCCCTGCTATGATTGTATTGCTGTCGATTTCTCCTTTGAAGTCTTCCAGAAGACTTTTAATGTATTTTGGTGCTCCTGTATTGGGTGCATATATGTTTACCAAGGATATCTCTTCCTGTTGGATAGATCCTTTCAATATTATGTAGTGGCCTTCTTTGTCTCTAGTTATGGCCTTCATTTTAAAATCTATTTTATCAGATATGAGTATTGCTACCCCAGCTTTTTTTTCCCTTTCTGTTTGTTTGGAAGATTTTTTTTCCATCCCTTCACTTTCAGCCTATGTGAGTCTTTTGTTGTGAGGTGGGTCTCTCGTAAACAACATATATATGGGTCATGCTTTCTTATCCAATCCGCTACTCTGTGTCTTTTGATCGGGGCGTTCAGTCCATTTACATTTAAGGTGATTACGGATACGTACTTAATTATTGCCATTTTTGTTTAGTGTGTTTCTATTTTCCTTTCTATTTCTTCTACTAATTGTAGCAGTCCTTTTAACATTTCTTCCAGTGCTGGTTTGGTGCTAATGTATTCCCTTAGCCATTTTTTTTTTGTCTGGGAAGCTCTTTATTTGACCTTCTATTTTGAATCATAGCCTTGCTGGGTAGAGTAGTCTTGGGTTCAGATCCTTGTTTTTCATGACCTTGAGTATTTCATGCCATTCCCTTCTGGCCTGTAGTGTTTCTATTGAGAAGTCAGCTGATAACCTTATGGGGGTTCCTTTGTAGGTAACCTGTTGCTTATCTCTTGCTGCCTTTAGGATTATCTCTTTGTCTTTAATTTTTGGCATTTTAATTACTATGTGTCTTGGTGTGGGCCTGTTTGGGTTCTTCTTACTTGGGACTCTCTGTGCTTCTTGAACTTCAATGCCTTCTTCCTTCACCATATTAGGGAAATTTTCTGTCACTATTTCTTCAAATATATTCTCTAACCCTTTCTCATTTTCTTCTTCTTCGGCGACTCCTATGATGCGAATATTATTACGTTTCCAGTTGTTCCACAGTTCTCTTAAGCTGTCTTCCTGTTTTTTCATTGTTTTTTCCTTTTGGTTTTCTGATTGGTTGATTTTTTCTACCCTGTCTTCTAATTCACTGATCCGGTCCTCAGCTTCTTCTACTCTGCTGTTTAGTCCTTCCAATGTGTTCTTCATTTCTGCTATGTCATTCTTCATTTACAATTGGTTTATTTTCAATATTTCTATGTCTTTGCTCATGGTTGTGATGTCCTTACACATGCTGTTGAGCTTCCTCAAGATAATGGCTCTGAATTCTAGCTCTGTTAACTTGCTTAACTCCCTTTCATTTATCTCATCTTCAGTGGAGGTCTCTTGTTCTTTCATTTTACATCTGTTTCTTTGTCTTACCATTTTGGCTATCTCAGTGGTTTTTGGAGCCTGCCAAATTTTCCCTGTGGATGTTGGTGTTCTGCTGTTTGTGGCTCCCTGTACTGGGTTTGGATGAGCGTGAGAGGACCCACGTTATACACCCCTGTCGAGTCTTACTTTCCTGGGTAGAGTTGCAAGCCCAGAAAAGGTTCAGTTATCCTCTAGCTTTTTGCCTAGAGGCTATTAGTCCTGGTTACTTGAAGAGCCTTGGGTTCTCAGTTGAATGAAAACCTCCCTCAGGTGTTCAGCATGAAAGGATTTCCCGAGGGTGGGGCAGATGCTGGTAGTTAATGAGCCTGGATTTGCATTTCAATGGCCCAGTTTGGTGTGGCTGAATCTCCGAGGGAGGGGCTGCCGCCTCTCCCCAGAACCCTGGGATGGAGTAAGACGGCCAGGCCACAGTCCTGCGTGGCCAAAACTCAGCAAAAGCCCTGAGCGCCCTCCAAATCCCGAGTGTCCCCACACAGTTCCAGTCCAGTCCGCCCTCCCTCTGCTGGAGCCCAGGTGAGTGGCTGTGGCTATTTTAGCGCTCTGTCCGGCCCTCTGTGCTGTGGAGCTGGCTCAGGCTTTAACCCCAATGGCGGAGTGCTGCTCACGGCTAAGGCCGCTGCTGTCCATGGGCTCCCAGCATAGAATATCTTTTTCCATCCCTTTCCTTTTGGTCTGTGTGTGTCTTTGGTTTAGAAATGGGTCCCTTGTAGACAGCATATATATGGGTCTTGTTTTCTTTCTCTTTTTTTTTCTTTTTTATCCTCACCTGAGGACATTTTTTTTTTCATTTATCTGCAGATAGAGCAGGAGAGAGAAAGGGAGGAAGAGAGAGAGAGAGAAACATCGACCTGAGAGAGACACATCGAGTGGTTGCCACCCACAAGTCCCCAACTGGGGCCAGGGACAAACTGCAACCGAGGTTTGTGCCCTTAGCGGGAACTGAACTCAAGACTCTCTGGTCCACGGGCCAATGCTCTAACTGCTGAGCCAAACCGACCAGGGCTGGATCTTGTTTTCTTATTCATTCAGCATATGATTGGAGCATTTAAGCCATTTACATTTAAAATGAATATTGATGGGTATGTATTTACTGCCATTTTATTCTCTATAACTATAGTTTTCTTTTCTGTCTTTCCTTTTTCTTCTTAAAAAAGACCCTTTAACATTTCTGGTAATACTGGTTTGGTGGTAATAAACTCTTTTAGGTTTTTCTTTTCTGAGAAGCTCTTTATTTCTCCTTTAATTTTAAATGATAGCTTTGCTGGGTACAGTTGTATTGGTTGTAGGTCCTTGCTTTCCATTACTTTGAATATTTCATGCCAATCCCTTCTGGCCTGAAATGTTTCTGTTGAGAAATCAGCTGTCATTCTTGTGGAAGTGCCCTTGTAGGAAAATAACTGTTTTTCTCTTGCTACTTTTAAGATTCTCTCTTTGTCTTTAAACTTTAGCATTTTAATTATGATGTGTCTTCGTGTGGGCCTCTTTGGATTCACCTTGTTTGGGACTCTCTGTGCTTCCTGGACTTGTGTGTATTTTTTTCCCCACCAGTTTAGAGAAGTTTTCAGTCATTATTTCTTCAAATAAGTTCTCAATCCCTTGCTTTCTTTCTTCTCTTTCTGGTACCTCTTTGATACAGATGTAGTTATGTTTCATATTGTCGCAAAGGTCCCTTAAACTATCTTCATTTGTTGAAATTCTTTGTTCTTATTGCTTGTCTGATTGGGTGTTTTCACTATCTAGTTTTCCAAATCACTGGTTAGGTCCTCTGCTTCATCCAATTTCCTATTTATTCCTTCCAGTGTATTCTTCATTTCAGATATTGTCTTCTTTATTTCTGACTGCTTGTTTTTTTTTTAATGGTTTCTATGTCTTCTTTTATGCTTAATATCTGTTTGTTTAAGTTCTCACTGAGTTCATCCATTCTTCCCCCAATTTTCTTGAGCATCCTTATAATCATTGTTTAGAACTCTGTATCTGATAGATTGCTTGCTTCCATTTCATTTAATCCTTTTTTCCAATGATTTCTTCTGTTCTTTAATTTGGTGCATTTTTTTTTCTTTGTCTCTTTATTTGGCTGCTACTTTGTATTTTTTTTCTTCTGTGTATTAGGTAGACCTTCTATGTTTCCCAGTCTTGGTCTGTTGTCCTTATGTAGTATGTGTCTTATGGAGCTCAGTAGCACAGTCGCCCTGGTTTCCCTAGCAAAATGCCCCAAGAATGTCCCTTGTTTGGGTTATGTGAAACCTCCTTTTGTTGTAGAGTCTTGATTGCTGTTGGCCCCTCTGTGTGTGGGGTCAACCCTTAGGCTGGCTGACTGTGAGGATTGACCCCAACCACAGTGTATGAGCTGCTGTGTGAGTGCTGACCACTGAAGTGGAATTTGCTTTATCAGGGTCTGGGGCCTGCCAAGATTTCTTTTAGGATGTGCTTCTTGTTGAGCTAATTGGGTCCTAGTCTGATATGTTCTGAAGCCCGCCACCAGGTGTATTGCTTCTGGGGCCTTTTGGGAGTGACTCTGGTGCAGGTCAATGTCATACATTTTTGTGACTGGCCTCGGGCTATCTGTTTGGAGCTACAAAGTGATCCACAGCCTCTGCTGGTCTTAGTGTGCATGGGAAGAGCAAGGTTGGCTTCCACCAACATTGCGCCTAGGGGCAGGTCAGCTAAACACCCAAGGCACCCAAGATCCTCTTGCCCGTTTCCACCTGCCAGCTGCCTGTTAGGCTTAGTCATTGATGTATGAGTTGCGTGAGGTTGTTTCTCAGCAATTCACTGGGTAGGGGCAGGTGGTGTTCACCAGACTGATGTAGATTACACTTGGTGCCAGTGCTAGTTCTGAGGCCACTCAGCAAATGTCCTAGGGTACACTAAGGCCAGCTGGGTATCTGTGGATTTTTGTGGTGGGGTAGGGTCTCAGGGAATCATCAGGATGAAGCCAGCAGAGTTCATCAGGCCCAAAGACACCAAAATTTGGCCTTGTGAAGGGAGGGTTTTGTACCAGTATGACTTTTGAGGGACAAATGGATTTCTGTCCTAGAGCCACACAACTCAGTTAGTACCCATTGTGCCTGGACCTCCTCAAGAGCCCTACCTCAGAAGGCAGGGCGGCCAGGAGTTGGGAACATAGGGCAAGTGGATCTCTTGTGGGGTATTGTGCCAGTCAGGCTTGCAAGAAGTGGGGAGTTGTCCCTGTCCCAGAGCCACACGACTTAGTCTCTGACTCCCCCTGAGTCCACCTGAATCTCTGCACTAGCAGCCCAGGCAGCTGACTCCTTTGCAGTGCTTGAGCTCAGCAGAGCAAGGTGACTGAGAGTTTGGTGGGTGGGCTATTATATCCCCCCAGGCTGATATATGAAGGGGAATGCTAGGACTTAAGAAAGATGGTGTCTGTGCACACACAGTATGGGAGATGGATTTGGCACAGGGATGCTAGTCCTTGTGGCTTCCCCTTCAGTTCTGTCCCTAGAGCCACACTACCCAGTCTGTCCTCACACAACTTTATTCCATGCTGAGCTGCCTTCCCTTCTCTGGAGCTCAGGGTGAGTGGCTATGACCGAGATTTTGTGTGCTGGTCCTTTAACAGGGTTCCTGGGTTTCTAGCAGAGTCCCATCTCTCCTTGGCAGAAAGACTCCTTGCTGATTTTCACAGCCAGATATTATGTGGGCTCCTATTCCCAGCTCTGGTGTTCTGGGCTGGAGAGCCAAGCATGGGGCTGAGATCTGTTGCTCCTCAGAGGGAACTTTTGCAGCTGAGATATGCCTCTGAATTCTAAGCCACAGCATGTGGGCATGGGGCCAGCCCTCTTCATGTCTTTGCCCTTCCTACCATTATTGATGTGGCTTCTTCTGTAAATCCTTGGTTATAAGACTTCTGTTCAGCTAGTCTTCAGTTGGTTATTCAGGTTGATTGTTCTACATTTTAGTTGTAATTCCAGTTTGATCCTGGGAGAAGGTGAGTGCAACTTCCACCTAATCACCCAACATCTTGTATTCCTTAAGACATTTAACACAAATCTACTTCCTTTAACTTTTTCCACATTTTTGTTGTCTTTTTTTTTTCTTCCATCCTTCTAGCAATCTCCTTTTTTTGCTTCTCCTGCCTCTTGGTTGCATACAATACTTTGTGTGTCTATGATTCCTAATATGCTGCCCCAAACCCACATATATATCATATTTATTATATAGTATGTCTTGCATATACTCTCCTACTCCTAATGCAAATTTCTCATACTTCTTGAAATTCTAGCCATTCTTGACACCAGTACCTAATTTTCTGTTTAAGTGTGAATATATCAAATTAGAAGCTTATGGGAAAAGTTTGGGGAAATGTTAGATCATTAAGAAAGTCATATTCCAAACCAGGTGGGAGCCTCTTAAATACAACTTTAGTGGTCATGACCCTGACCAGAGGGGTAAGCCTGTGATGTCACCCCTTCCCTGAGTCCCAGTTTCATGTATAGTATTTCTGAATGGAATTGTCTGAGGGAAATTTTTCCTTGTGAAAATTTCACATGATAGAGTTTAAAGAGCTTGCTTCCCTTGGAACCCAGCAGGACAGAGTAGTTTGGAATGCAGAATTCAGTGTGTTCTGTTTGGCTGAAAGCTGTCACAGGGAACAAGTACTTAGCAAACAGCATGAACAAGGAGTTGAACAAGAAAATGATCAGGACCTTGACAACATTGTAATAATGGCTTGTCTCCTCAAAAACTGCTCAATGTTTCACAAGGAGGTGATAAAGAAGACTAGGAAAATACATAATAATTTTGGGTCTCATTCAAAATAACCTAGTGTAAGAATGTCTTAATATGGGTAAAGTTTGAACAGAGGTTGCTGGGTCACTGTGACCATGTCTACTTTACTATATCTGATTGAATTTTTGCCTTTTTTAAGGCAATAACCACAGACTAACTGTGCCTACAGGATGTCTACGCAACCTGTTGAAAATAGATTGATCAGTCAACTGCTTGGTCTGTTCTCACAATACCAAATGGCTGGATTTCACATTTTTCTTTTTATATTTTACTGAATTGACTGAATAGACCTGTTGATATAATTTTTTACTTTTCATGTTTTAAGTGGAGTTATATGCCATTGTATAGGGCTATTCTTTCAAATATTTACATTCCCTTTGCTTAAAAATTACTTCTACTTATTTCTTTTTTAAAATTGAAGTATAATTCACAAATATAATTATAAGATATTTAAAGTGTACAACATGATGATTTTTTGTATTATATACATTGTGAAAGGATTACCCCCCATCTAATTAATTAATGAGTTCTTCCTACTCTTTAAAGTCTTTTTTTAATACTCCAATTTCAGATGATACATAGAACCCACAACTTCATGAATGAAAAAAATTTAACTACTGCAGGTGTGTGCAATAGTCAGAGGCTTTGTTAGGATGCTGTACTCAGGGGCCACCCTACAGGAGCCTACTTTAGGTGAAACATGGATATAATAGGCATTTATTACAATGAAGTTCAAGTTTATACCTAATTTTGCCCTGTAGCCACTAGAGCTTTAGCAAAGATTCAGTAGTTGCTATAACAAGGGCCAAGACAGCATGGTATCCACCCTCAATGCATGTTAATAGACTCAGTGGAGAGCTTTAGTGTTGTGTATGGACATATCCTGGTTCATTGACTTCAGTTTGAAAAATCCAATTAGACAACCTTTTCCAAATTCAATTCAATTCAGCAAATATTGTTAGGATGGAAGGCACTGTGCTACCTCATGCAAAGCATTTGGGGTTTATTTTGGTTTCTTGTGGCATCATGTCAGCACAAGTTAAGTTGGTCAATATTGAGATTTTATTGTTCAGAAACTTCAAGAATGCCTTTTATTTACTTGTAACTCCTGAAATTTTTATACTTATCTTCTCTGCTTAGAAGTCCTTTATCCAGAACTCCTATAAGTAGCTTGGATACTGACTCAGATATTTTAGAGATGAAGACGTGGTCTTTTTTTGGTTTTCTTTTTAATCCTCACCCAAGGATATTTTTCCATTTATCATCAGATAGAGTGGGGGGGAGAGAGAGAGAGAGAGAGAAAGAGAAAGAGAGAGAGAGAAATATCGATGTGAGAGAGACACATCAACTGGTTGCCTACTGCACGACCTGACCAAGGCCGGGAAGAACTGCAATTTAGGTATGTGCCCTTGACCAGAATCAAACCCGCGACTCATTTGTCCACAGGCAGATGCTCTAACCACTGAGCAAAACCAGCCAGGGCTGAAGATGGGGTCTTTTAACAGTGCTTTGTGTCATAGCCCTTTGGTTTTGGGGGTCTCGTTTGCTTCAAGAGGAGATAGTGGATATGATAATTATTAGCATTTAAATTGTTTTAAGGATAGATACTTTTCTATTTTTAAAACAAGGAGGGGGTCCAATTTTAGTACTGTTCAGTGAAAATATAACACAAGCCCCATATATTTGTAAATTTTCTAGTAGCCACATGAGAAAAAGAAAAAGTGAATTAATTTTAGTAATATATTTTAATTAACCAATATATCAAACATTTTTTTCATTTTAATATGCAATCAATATAAAATTACTAATGAGATATTATATACTATTTTAAATCATATTTTATATTTATATTATATCTCAATTCAGTCTTGGCACATTTCATGTGATCAACAGGCACATGTGGCCAGTGGCTCCTTTATTGGACAACATTGTCTTAGATAGACCTAGCCTACATATGGGATAGAAGCTTATGATAACTCAAGTACACTGATTTCTTTTAAGAAATTTAACAATACCACTATAGTTGAGTCTGTCCAAAATGGGAATCCCTGTTGTCATATCATCAAGCACTTTGCATTAAGAACAGTGATTATGGCTTTTCTTGCCTAGTGCAGCCATGGTTCATGGTCCCAAGAAGCATCTGAAATATGTTACAACACAAAAGCATTGAATGCTGGATAACCTGACCAGGATGTTTGCTCTTCGTCCAACTACTCATCCCCACAAGCTGAGAGAATATCTCCCTCTCACCATTTTTCTAAGGAACAGACTTAAGTATGCCCTAACAAGAGATTAAGTAAAGAAGATTTTTGTGTAGCAGTTTATTAAGATTAATGGCAAGGTCCAAACTAATATAACGTACACTGCTTGTTTTATGGATGTCATCAGTATTGACAAGACTGGAGAGAATTTTATTCTGATCTATAATACCAAGGGTCACTTTTCTATTCATAAGATTACACCTGAGGAGGCCAAGTACAAGCTGTGCAAAGTGAGACAGACCCTTATGGGCACAAAAGGAATCCCTCATCTGGTGACTCATGATGCTCTCACCATCCACTACTCTCATCCCTCATCAAGGTGAACAACACCATTCAGATTGATTTGGAGACTGGCAAAATTACTGATTTCATCAAATTTGACACTGATAACCTGTGTATGGTGACTGGAGGTAATAACCAGGGAAGAATTGATGTGATCACCAACAGAGAGACACCCTGGTTCTTTTGATGTGGTTCATATGAAAGATGCCAGTGGCAACAGCTTTGTCACACAGCTTTCCAACATTTTCGTTATTGGCAAAGGCAATAAAACATGGATTTTCCTTCCCCATGGAAAGGGCATCTGCTTCACCATTGCTAATGAAAAAGACAAGAAATTGGTGGCCAAACAGCAGTGGGTGAAATTATCTCTAGATGAGATGGTTGGAAGAGTCTTTGTACTTAAAGATAGTACAACAAGAAAAAACAAGACAAAAACAAAAACAGTGATTATAATTCTTATGCTATGCATACTTTTCCAAAATTATGCCTACACTAAGCTGTTACTCCATAGATTTGTTCCCTATATTAGAGGATTCAATAAGGAGGGGAACATCTTAAAGTTTGAAGTAGATAGGGCACAGAAAAGAGGAAATATTTCCCTTAACAGTACATGTATGATTATCTTTCCCTTTAATGGCCAACAGTTCTTATTAAGCAACTACTATGTGTAAGACAACATGCTAGATGTTATGAAAGATATGCAACGATGACCAAGACATGGTTCCTGACCTCAGGAGATTAGATTGTGCTCTGTGAGTGAGGCATGTAGGGTGTTCCCAAAAATGCATACACAAAAAAGTGTAATTATTCAATGGAGAAAAAAGGAGAAACATCTGTAACAAAATTAAATTAATAAAAAAAGTGTAATTATAAACACAATGTTTATTAAAATACATTTCATTTTCAAAATGTAATAGAATCTACAGACACCCTGTATACAATTTTTTAAAATATGTTTTTTAGTGATTTTTTTGGAGAGAGAGATACAAACATTGATGTGAAAGAGAAACATCGAACAGTTGCCTCCTGCACCCCCCTACCAGGGATTGAGCCCAAAAACTGGGCATGTGCCCTGACTGGTAATTGAACCAGGACCTCTCAGTCCATGGGATGACACTCAATCCACTGAGCCATACCAGCCAGGCCCCTGTATACATTTTTTGGGGGGATGCACTTATATGCACACATACATGTGCACATACTTACACAAATATATACAAACACAAATTCTAAAATAAACTAAATTAGAATGAATGCCATATAGACGCATACCTCTTGCATTTGGGGCATAAAATAAAAACAGATTAATTCCAGTTGAAGAGATTCAAAGGCTGGTTATAAAAAAGGTAACTGAACTGGGCCTTAAAAGATCAGCATTTTCAAGTCAGTTAATATAATGAGTTACTCCCAACATATTTTACTGGATCAAATTTGAAGTAGATCCTAAAAGAACTGAACTAAAGTTCACTGACCACCTGGGATTTTCCACACACATTTTCTCCACTCAATCAATCTGGAGTGAAACTATTTCTCGTTCCCACAATGTGCCGGTGTGAAACACTCTACATAGGCTAAGTCAGCAGCAACTAAATGTGACTATTCTCATGTTACCTGACTGCATTCTTCTCCTTTCCAAGCCAGGGACTTTCTGGTTATGAAACCACTGATTATTATTTCCATTGTCAGCTTTGGAAGGGGGAGTAGAGGGAATTTAATTATTATTAATTATCAACTTTATTTGTTGAACATTTTACAGTTCAAGTGTTTTTACACAGTTGATTACATTTGATTCTCATAATTTCTTTACCTGACATTATTACAGGTAAGAAAACTGAGGCTCAGAAAGATATACTGACTTTGCCACCATTCTTTGGCTAGTAAATGGTAAAACTGGATTCAACCAAGGTTTTTTGACTTCCTGGACAATGTCCATACCTTGGCCCTACTATTTTTCTGCATTCTTAAGTCCCATTCTTCAGATGCTGAGAGATAAAGACATGGCAGCTAGCTAAATTTCATGAACAAAAATACAACCTAACAATAGATAAATTAGAGGGGGATTATTCACATCACAAACAATTATTTCATTGGTTCAAAAAGTGAAAACCTCTGGAGAGATTAGCCTATAATTTCATTTCCAAAAAAATTATCTTACACCCAAAAGCTGAGGTGGAAATTTTTCAGGTGAAGTCAAGTATACATAACTCTATGAGGCAGGTCATTATTTGACATAGCTAGAATAATTTTTTTCATATTAGTCAATTTTCTATTTCTAGAAATGTGTTCTAACCTGAAACCTCTGAAATCAGAGCAGAATTTAAAATTGAGTAATTTTTTTCTCTTTTTTTTTCCTGGTAAAAGAGTCTTTTCATACTCAAGGAATGTCATAGGTTGGAATGCACACTTATTTTTCAAATCATAAAAGCAAAAAACATTGTTATGCCTTTAGGAAATTTCACTTCTTGCCTTGTTTTGGTGAAACTCCTAGCTCTCTTTACAATGATGTTCTGAAGGACCATCCATCCGCCTTAACAATGGCGTGGAAGAATCTGATCTGACATACAATGCAACCGATTAACAAGAAAACCCTAGAAACAACCAAACCTACTGGTCACAACCTTATATATTCTGCATCTTATTACCATTTGAAATACATCCAGATGAGGCAAATAAGCAATTTTAGTGGGAGAGAAATGAAACTTTGGCTGTAACTAGTGACCTATAACATAGCAAGAAATGTTATTCATTTTCTCTAAAACTGCAATGTTAATATATGATTTTCATTGGCAAATAAAGATCAGCAGATAACTAAGAAAATTAGGGGAAAAAGTGTACTATTAAAATGCATTATGATTGGATCCCTCGAAATGCAGTATGGTTATCTAAAAAGAGCCCTCCTCTTAATTGAATATTATCAAGCATTTTCAAATGATAAAAGGTAGAGTGCTGAGTAAATATTTCCAGGGAGTTTTTGATCTGACATATAGAGGATTTATGTGCTATTTTGAGCTACTATTATCATTCCCTAGCAACATCTATCTCCTGTACTCAGAATTCCTGAAAAGGCTTTAACTGAAATTATAGTATTTTTCTGCCCACACAAAAAAAGAGCAACATGCTTAACACAGAGAGGACTATGAATTAAAGTTAGACTAAACAACAAAAATGTTCCCCGTGATAACATGATTCACCTCACTTAAAATCATATATTTATTGCTTAAGGAATTTCACATAAACTGAAATTTGTGCACAAAATTTTGCAGGGGAAGGAACTCTGGACCAGGAATTGGGAGACTGAGTTCTCAACCTTTTTCTGGTCCTAACTACTTTGTGACCTGCCTTCTCTGGACTTGAGTTTCCTCATATATAAAATGAGGGGAAGTCTAGATTCAGCAGTATCTTTCTTTCCTCCACACCCCCAGCTTCACTGAGGTATAATTGACAAATAAAAGTATAAGATATTTAAACTGTGCAACCTGATGATTTGAGATACATAAACATTGTGAAAAAATTCCCCCTTCATCAATTTAATTAACATATCATAACCAAACATATTTACATTTTTCTGTGTGGGAGGACATTCAAGTTCTACTATCTGAGCAAATTTCAATGATATAATTATCAACTGTAGTCACCATGTACAATCTGCTTTTTTTAATCTCTAAATTCTACCTCTCTTTTGCTTTATGCTAATACCCATCATTCATAGCACTTATTTGTTGGTTATGTGATTAACAGTCCTTAAGATTCACAATTGGAGTAAAAATGTTACATTGGGGAAACTTGCCAGAGTAACTGAATTTCCTCTGAGAAAACAACCATGAAAGGTCAACGTTTCCTATGTAGTTTTACCCTTCAGATGCCCTTGGACTATATAGCAATTACATATATTAGTGTTGCAAATCTGGGAGAAGAACAAGACGAAGATGTTATGACCAAAACACTTCATTTGCATTGGAATGCCCCATGCAAACAGCACATCAGAACTCATGAAGTAGTATTTGGTTTGAACTCTTAGAAGGCATGCCAGTCTACAAAATATCCAAATGGCAAACATTAAACGAGAGTGGTTCATTGTTCTTTTCTAAGTGCCACTTGATGCTGAATCTGAAGATATTAGAAAATACATGAATTTGATCATTTCACTCAAGTCACTTCCCTTAAATGGACACCACTGATCTCACCTATAATACAAGGGCATAAAAGTTGGACATGGACCTTTGAAGTCTAACATACTGTGTTTTTATTTGGATTTTTTAATTTATTTTTTATTTTTTTTTGAAATTTTTAACAAGTTTTTATTTTCTTTTTCTTTTTTATTTTTACTTTATTTTCTTTATTAATTTATTTTTGCTACAGATGTTTCTCCTTTCCCCCCCATTGTCACCCTCCTCCCCCTCCCTCCCTGCCCTGTCCACAGTTTTGATGTCCATGTCCATTGGTTATGAGTACATGCATACAAGTTCTGTGGTTCATCGCTCCCCTTCCCCACACCCTCTTCTGGCAATTGTCAGTCTGTACCCTACTTCAACATCTCTGGGACTACCCTGTTCCTCAGACTGTTACGTTTATTATATTCCAGAAATAAGTGAGATAATATGATATTTGTCTTTCTCTGCTTGGCTGGTTTCACTTAGGATAATAGTTTCCAGGTCCTCCCATGTCGTCGCAAAGGATAAGAGAGCTTTCTTTCTTACAGCTGCATAGTACTCCATTGTGTATATGTACCACAGATTTTTTATCCATTCTTCTAGTGATGGACACTTGGGCTGTTTCCAGATCTTAGCTATTGTAAATAGTGCTGCTATGAACATGGGGGGAAATGTATTCTTTCTGATTGGTGTTTCAGGCTTCTTAGGGTATATTCCTAGAAGTGGGATCACGGGGTCAAATGGCAATTCAATTTTTAATTTTTTGAGGTAACACCATAGTGTTTTCCATAGTGGATGCACCAGTCTGCACGCCCACCAGCAGTGTACTAGAGTCCCCTTCTCTCCACACCCTCGCCAACACTTGTTTGATGTTTTGTTGATGGCTGCTATTCTGAGAGGTGTGAGGTGATACCTCATAATTTGCATCTCTCTGATGATTAGTGATGTTGAGCATTTCTTCATATGTCTCTTGGCCATTTGTATGTCCTGTTTGGATAGGTGTCTATTTAGTTCCTCTGCCCATTTTTTAATTGTTTTTTGTCTTCCTATTGTTGAGATGTATGAGCACTCAATATATTTTGGAAATTAATCCCTTATCTGATATATCATTGGCAATTATGCTCTCCCATACAGTGGGTTGCCTTTCCATTTTGATGGTTGATTCTTTTGCTGTGCAGAAGCTTTTGAGTTTGATGTAGTCCCATGTGTTCATTTTTTTCGTTGTTTCTGTTGCCTTAGGTGATATATCAGTGAAGATTCTGCTGCGTATGATGTCCAAAATTTTGTTGCCTACATTTTCTTCTAGGATTTTTATGGATTCATGAGTCACATTTAAGTCTTTTATCCATTTTGAGTTTATTCTTGTGTATGGTGTAAGCTGATGATTTAGTTTCATTTTGTTGCATGTACCTGTCCAGTTTTCCCAACACCATTTATTAAAGAGGCTGTCTTTACTCCATTGTATGCTTTTGCCACATTTGTCGAATATTAATTCAGCATAATGTTTTGGGTTAATTTCTGGGTTCTCTGTTCTATTCCATTGATCTATGTGCCTGTTCTTGTGCCAGTACCAGGATGTTTTGATTACAGTAGCTTTGTAGTATAACCTGATGTCTGGTATTGTTATCCTGCCTACTTTGTCCTTCTTTTTCAAGATTTCTGTAGATATTCAGGGTCTTTTTTGGTTCCATATGAACTTCTGAAGCATTTGTTCTAGTTCTATGAAATATGTCGTTGGTATTTTGATGGGGATTGCATTAAATCTATAGATTGCTTTGGGTAGTATGGACATTTTAATGATGTTAATTCTTCCAATCCATGAACAAGGAATGTGCTTCCACTTGTTTATATCTTCCTCTATTTCTTTTTTCAATGTCCTGTAGTTTTCTGCAAATAGGTCCTTTACTTCTTTGGTTAAGTTTATTCCTAGGTATCTTAATTTTTTTGCTGCAATGGTAAATGAGATTGTTTTTTTAGTTTCTCTTTCTGTGAGTTCATCATTAGTGTATAAGAATGCCGTCGATTTCTTGACGTTAATTTTGTATCCTGCTACTTTGCCAAATTCATTTACTAAGTCTAGTAGATTTTTGAATGAGTCTTTAGGGTTTTCTATGTATAATGTCATTTCATCTGTGAATACTGACAGTTTCACTTCCTCCTTTCCAATTTGGATTCCTTTTATTTTTTCTTCATGTCTGATTGCTGTGGCTAAGACTTCCAGTACGATGTTAAATAAGAGTGGTGAGAGTGGGCATCCTTGTCTTGTTCCTGTTCTTAAGGGAAATGCTTTTAGTTTTTGTCCATTGAGTATGATATTGGCTGTAGGTCTTTCATATATGGCCTTTATAATGTTGAGATATGATCCCTCTATTCCCAAATTTCTGAGCATTTTCATCAGAAATGGGTGCTGGATTTTGTCAAATGCTTTTTCAGCATCTATTGATATGATCATATGGTTTTTACCTTTCATTTTTTTTATGTGATGTATCACATTTATTGATTTGAGAATATTGTACCAGCGTTGCATCCCTGGGATGAATCCCACTTGGTCATGGTGAATAATTTTTTTGATGTATTGCTGGCTCCGATTTGCTAGTATTTTGTTCAGGATTTTGGCATCTATGTTCATCAGGGATATTGGCCTGTAGTTTTCTTTCTTTGTAGTGTCGTTTTCTGGTTTTGGAATTAGAATTATGCTGGCCTCATTAAACGAGTTTGGAGTCTTCCTTCTTCTTGAATTTTTGTAATAGTTTGAGGAGAATGGGTGTTAGTTCTTCTTTGAATGTTCGGTAAAACTCCCCCGTGAAGCCGTCAGGGCCTGGGCTTTTGTTTGCTGGGACGGTCTTGATTACATCTTCAATTTCCTTCATTGTTATTGGCCTGTTCAAGTTGTCTATCTCTTCCCGGTTCAATTTTGGGAGACTATGTGTTTCTAGAAATTTGTCCATTTTGCTTAGATTGTCGAATTTGTTGCCATATAAATGTTCATAGTATTTGTTAACAATCCTTTATATTTCTGTGGTGTCAGTTGTTACTTCTCCTCTTTCATTTCTGATTTTGTGTATTTGGGTTCTCTCTTTGTTTCTTGGTGAGTCTAGATAAGGGTCCATCAATCTTGTTTATCTTTTCAAAAAACCAGCTTTTTGTTTCATTGACCCTTTGAATTGTTTTTTCGGTCTCCATGTCGTTTATTTCTGCTCTGATCTTTACTATTTCCTTCCTTCTACTTGCTCTAGGGTTTTCTTTTTGTTTGCTTTCCAGTTCTTTAAGTTGTGAGGTTAGGTAGTCAATTAGAAATTTTTCTTCTTTCTTAAAGTAGGCCTGTAGTGCTATGAACTTACCTCTCAGAACTGCTTTCGCTGTATCCCATAGATTTTGCGTTGTTCTGTGTTCATTTTCATTAGTTTCTAGAAAGTTTTTAATTTCTTCCTTGATCTCCATGGTAACTGATTCATTGTTCAATAGCATGCTATTTAGCCTCCATGTCTTCAAATGTCTTTGCATGTTCTTGTTTCAATTCATTTCTAGTTTCATGCTGTTGTGATCTGAGAAGATGCTTGGTATGATTTCAATCTTCTTGAACTTGTAGAGACTTAGTTTGTGTCCTATCATGTGGTCTATCTTTGAGAATGTCCCATGTGAACTTGAGAAGAATGTGAATTCTGCAGTTTTGTGGTGTAATTCTCTGTATATATCTATTAAATCCATTTGATCTAGTTCTTCATTTAGAATTGCTGTTTCCTTGTTAATTTTTTGTCTAGATGATCTATCCAGTGATGTCAGTGGGGTGTTGAAGTCTCCTGCTATGATTCTATTGCTGTCGATTTCTCCTTTGAAGTCCTCCAGAAGATTTTAAATATATTTTGGTGCTCTTATATTGGGTGCATATATGTTTACCAAGGTTATATCTTCCTGTTGGATAGACCCTTTCAATATTATGTAGTGACTTTCTTTGTGTCTAGTTATGGTCTTCAATTTGAAATCTAATTTATCAGATATGAGTATTGCTACCCCAGCTTTTTTTTCCTTTCTGTTTGCTTGGAAAATTTTTTTCCATCCCTTTACTTTCAAGCTATGTGAGTCTTTTGTTGTGAGGTGGGTCTCTTGTAAACAACATATATGTGAATCTTGCTTTCTTATCCAGTCAGCTACTCTGTGCCTTTATATCGGAGCTTTCAATCCATTTACATTTAAGATGATTATTGATATGTACTTGTTTATTGCCATTTTTGTTCAGTGTGGTTATATTTTTCTTTCTATTTCTTCTTCTAATTACAGCAGTCCTTTATCATTTCTTGCAGTGCTGGTTTGGTGCTAATATATTCCCTTAGCCTTTTTTTTTTTTGTCTGGGAAGCTCTTTATTTGTCCTTCTATTTTGAATGATAGCCTTGCTGGATAGAGCAGTCTTGGATTCAGATCCCTGTTTTTCATGACCTTGATTACTTCATGCCATTCCCTTCTAGCCTGTAGAGTTTCTGTTGAGAAGTCAGATGATAGCCTTATGGGGGTTCCTTTGTAGGTAATCTCTTGCTTATCTCTTGCTGCCTTTAGGATTATCTCTTTGTCTTTAATTTTTGGCATTTTAATTATTATGTGTCTTGGTGTGGGCCTGTTTGGGTTCTTCTTACTTGGGGCTCTCTGTGCTTCTTGAACTTGAATGCCTTCTTCCTTCAACAGGTTAGGAAAGTTTTCTGTCACTATTTCTTCAAATATATTCTCTAACCCTTTCTCATATTCTTCTTCTTCGGCGACTCCTATATTGCAAATCTTATAACGTTTCCAGTTGTCCCACAGTTCTCTTAAGCTAGCTTCCTGTTTTTTCATTGTTTTTTTTCCTTTTGGTTTTCTGATTGATTGATTTTTTTCTACTCTGTCTTCTAATTCACTGATCTGGTCCTCCGCTTCCTCTACTCTGCTGGTCAATCCTTCCAATGTGTTCCTTATTTCTGCTATGTCATTCTTTATTTCCACTTGGTTGGTTTTCATGGTGTCGATATCCTTATTCATGCTGTTTAGTTTCCTCAAGATCATGGCTCGGAACTCTACCTCTGATAATTTGTTTAACTGCATTTCATTTATCTCATTTTTGGTAGAGTTCTCTTGTTCTTTCATTTGTGATCTGTTTTTTGTTTCACCATTTTTGCTATCTTAGTGGGTTTTGGAGCCTGCCAAATTTTCCCTGTGGGTGTTGGTGTTCTGCTATTTGTGGCTCCCTCTACTGGGCTTGGATGAGCATGGAGGGCCCTCCTTAAACACCACTGTCAAGTCTTACTTTCCTGGGTAGATCTGCAAGCTCAGGAAAGGTTCAGTTATGCTCTAGCTTTTTGCCTGAAGGCTATTAGCCTCAGTTTCTTGAAAAGCCTTAGGATCTCAGTTGAATGAGAAACTCCCTCAAGTATTTATAGTGTGAGAGGATTTCCTGAGGGTAGTGCTGATGCTGGTTGTTAATGAGCCTCAATTTGCATTTCTTTACCTCTTTTCCTTACCTGGGAATCTCCGAGGGAGGGGCTGCCAGGGCTCCAAGAAGGAGTAAACTTGGCTGCTGTTCTGTGTAACTGGGAAGGAGCGGCTGGCCACCACCATTCTTTGTGGCCACAGCCCAGCACAAACTCTGAGCGCCCTCCAGATCCCAGGTGTCCCCACAGAGTTCCAGTCCAGTCCGCCCTCCCTCTGCTGAGCCCCAGGTGAGTGGCTGTGGCTATTTAGTGCTCTGTCCTGGCCCTCTGTGCTGTGGAGCAGCTGGGGCTCTTAACCCCGAGGGCGGGCGCCGCCGCTGCTCACAGCTCAGGCCGCTGCTGTCCTTGGGCTCCCATCCTGCCACCCTCACGTGCCTCCGCAGATCCTACCAGGCTCATTCAGTGTCCCTGGTTGTATGATCCTCTCTCGCTGCTTTTCTGTTGCTTTTTCCCGACGATTTGTCTTTATTTTAGTTGTATTTCCCGTTTGGTCCTGGGAGATCGTCAGTGTAGCTTCTATTCACTCCACCACCATTTCCGGTCTCCCTGTTTGGATTTTTTTAAAGGCATTGATTTAACATTTGCTTGTTGGAGGCAATGGAGAAAGCAACTTCTGAGATGAGGTGGAGCTCTCAGAGAATTGAAGTTTGAAGATAGATTTCACTGCCTTTCCTGTTTTGTCCAGAGCTAGACCTGCTTCCTATTCTTTTCCTCTCAGTTTAAAGGACTAATAAAGGTGATGGATACTATATGTTACTGTGTATCACTGGGGTATGAAACCAGTAAATGAGAAAAGTGAGTACTGGCTTTTGGACTCTTGGGTCTATCACTGCCCTCCCTTTCTGGCCTCTGGTCATCTGATTGTCATCTTGAAAAGCTGGTACAAGGATCAAATGCATCATCATGTCTCCTAAACACTTGCCAGTTGGAGGGCAGGATGCCAGTGCCATGTGGGCAATGTGAATGCTCCTATACATTACAGATTTTATTTATATAACAAAAACCCATAAAACTCATTTTTTGCCTGACACTCTTCTAAGAGTTTTACAAATATTAACTCATTTAATTTTGATAACATGGATTATAAATTAGGACCTAATACTGTCCCCTATTTTATAGAGGAGGACACTGAGGCGCAGAGAGACACAACTACATTGCCTAAACTAGTCAAACATCTAGTAACAGCAGAGATTAAAACCTACCAATTTGGCTTCACAGTCCATGATTTTAACCTGTATGGCCACGGGATACTGAGTTTTCTGGTGTGATTCTCCATGTGCCTTGCTCCAAATATGTAGCAGGTTTTGTGAATAACTGGTAGACCTCAGCAGTTAGGCCCATGGCCTCCTCAGTCCTGCCAGCCTGACTTAGACCTAGGAGTGTTACATTGTCAGGAATGTTACATTTCCTCAACCCTGAGTTTTCAATGGTCAAACTCTTTCCATTCCTCACCCACTGAGATTTTTTGCTGTCTAATTTATGTCCTGTAGTTTTTCCCAAGTTCTCAGAATTTGTTTACAGAAGAGCAAACATTCCCTTAAGCCTCTTGGTTTACTCAACCAGCCAGTAAATCAAAAGAGGAAAGACAGCTATGCCAATAATAGCTGTTGTTTATTGAACTCTTACTATGTATCATGCTCTGAGTAAATTCTTTTCATGTGTTATCTCGTAATTCTCTTATTAATCCTATGAAATTACTTCTGTTATTATCCTCATTTTACAAATGAAAAAACTAAGTTTCACACAGGCTAAGTTACTAAACCAAAGTCACACTTTTAAGTACCTGGTAGAACCAGAATTTTGAGTTGGGCCTTATCTGATTCAAGGCGCTTGGGTTTAACTATTACTTTATGCTGCCTGTAACATTTTTCTGGGACTGCCCTCTCAGAAATACCGTATGTACATTCTGCAGCTGTTTGTCCATGTTATTATTGATATGCCCAATTCTGTCTCACTGTGTCATAATTTTAATACAAGTATACCATTTTCTTATAACACAAACTGTTTTTGGATTGCAAGTGAGCATTTGCCTTGCCTGTAACTGGACACCTTGTGTAATAGATCTTTATAAGTACCAGTTTGTCTTATAGAGTGTGGAAAGAGACTTCTGGTCAAGATGGCAGCATAGGTAAATGCGGTACTCACCTCCTCCCACAACCACATCAAAATTACAACTAAACTACAGAACAACCATCATTCAGAACCACCGGACATCTACCTGAATGGAAGTCCTACAACTATGAAATTAAAGAAGAATCCACATCAAGACTGGTAGGAGGGGAGGAGGCACAGATGACCTGGTCCCAAACCCACGTGTGGCAAATAAAAATCAGGAGGGATACCTCAGCCATGAAGGTCCTCCCTGAGGAGTGAGGGGTCCCTGTCTCACACCAGGCTAGCAGCTCAGGGTTCCAGTGCCAGGAAAAGAAGTCCTCATCACTTCTGGCTATAAACCCAGTGTGAACTGAGACACAGGGAGGCTGAGGCTGCTAGAGTCCCAGGCAGTTCCTCTTAAAAGGCTTGCACACAGACTTACTTGGACTCACTCCTTCTGGGCTCCAGTGCTGGGGAGACAGCTTGAAAGGCACCAGAGACATATAGGAAAGAACTGAGTTGTTCAGCACTGGGGCGAGAGCTGGAGGGGCAGCTTTCTCCTGGAAAGACTTCCTGCAGGAGGCCATTGTTCCTTTGGTGAGCCCTTCCTTGGGGAAACAGATGGCAGCCATATCTGGGACTCCAGCAACATGGCTCACACTGCTTGCCCTGCCTTGGTGATTCTCTGAGGCCCCACTACACCCACCGTTCAGTTTCACCCAAGCTGTTTCCAGTGGCTTTACTATAGGATTGGCCTGTCCTGGATCCTGCTTCAGATTTTCCTAAAATCTCTCAAACAAGCAGCATCTGGTCTCAGTGAGCCCCATGCCTCTTGTCAAGTGGCCCCAGGCCTGGCTCTAGAAGCAGCCAGCCTTGGTTCACAACTTGGCTTTGCCTGGCCACCTCCAAGCCCAGCACAAGAAGCAGCCATCTGCAGATCATATTGTAGCTTATACTGGGTGGCCCCGGGTAGAACATAGGCAGTGGCTGATCTTGCCCCAGAACTAGTACACCCAGTGGATAGCTTCAGACCACATTGAAGCACCACCACTCAACCACCTCCACAAATGACGCACTCAATGAGTGGACTCAGTGCATATCAGAGCCCTGCTGAAGTAAGTCTTGCTCTGAGTGGTGGGCCCCTACACAACTGTTTCTATAAGGGAGTCAGAGGCCAGTGGTCAGTGGGCACAGCCAGTCCTTGCAGCTGATCAGCCTGAGTAAATCCCTCCCATTGACATGCCAACAGTAATCAAGACTCAATTACAACAGAAGGGTGTACAGTCCACACTAGGGCTGCACCTCGAGGGCCCAGCTGTGGTGACCAGGGAGGCTGTGCCACTGAATCCTACAGGACACCTACAGCAATAGGTCACCCTAAGAAGCCTAGGAGACATAGCAACTCTACCTAATACATAGAAACAAACACAGGGAAGCAGCCAAAATGAGGAGACAAAGAAACATGTCCCCAGTGAAAGAACAGAACAAAATTCCAGGAAAAGAACTAAACAAAATGGAGATAAGCAATAAGTCAGATGTAGAGTTCAAAACACTGGTTATAAGGATGCTCAAGGAACTTAGTGAGACCTTCAAGGAACTTAAGGAGAACTCCAAGGAACTTAGTGAGAACATAAAAAACATAAAAAGGAGCAGTCAGAAATGAATGATCCACTAACTGAAATAAAGAATAATTTACAGGGAATCAATAGTAGAGTAGGTGAAGCCAAGAAGCAAACCATTGAATTGAAATATAAGGAAGCAAAAAACACCGAATAAGAAGAGCAGAAAGAAAAAAGAATCCAAAAAAAATGAGGACAGTTTAAGGAGCCTCTGGGACAACTTGAAGCATACCAACATTTGCATCATGGGGGTGCCAGAGGAGAAGAGAGAGAGCAAGCAATTGAAAACCTATTTGAAAATAATGACAGAAAACTTCCCTAACTTGGTGAAGGAAACAGACATACAAGTCCAGGAAGCATAGAGAGTCTCAAACAAGATGAACCCAAAGCGGCTCACACCAAGACACATCATAATTAAAATGCCAAAGGTTAAAGACAGAGAATCTTAAAAGCAGCAAGAGAAAAGCAGTTGTTACCTACAAAGGAGCTCCCATAAGACTCTCAGTCGATTTCTCAAAAGAAACTTTGTAAGCCAGAAGAGAGGCAAGAAATATTCAAAGTGCTAAAAAGCAAGGACCTACAACCAAGATTACTCTATCCTGCAAAGCTATCATTTAGAATCGATGGACATATAGAGTGTCCCAGACAAGAAAAAGCTAAAGGAGTTCAGCACCACCAAACCAGTATTATATGAAATGTTTGAAGGTCTTCTTTAAGGAGAAGAAAAACAAAAATATGAACAGTAGGTTCTGAAAATGGCAGTGGAGTGAATGGAAGCTACACAGACCATCTCCCAGGACCAAACTGGAATTATAACTAAAATAAAGACAAATTGTTGGTAAAAAGCAACAGAAAAGCAGCTGGAGAGGACCCATATAACCAGGGACAGGAAAAAAGGACACTGACTCGAGCCTGGTAGGTCTGCAGAGGCCTGAGAGGGCGGGCTGGTAGCCCATGGACAGCTGCTGTTTTAGTTCTGAGCAGCTTCCTCAGGGTTAAAATCCCAAGACAGTGCCACAGCACAGAGGGCAAGGACAGAGCACTAAATTAGCAACAGCCACTCACCTTGGGTTCTCGCAGAGGAAGGGCAGATTGAACTGGAACTGTTTGGGGACAATCCGAATTTGGAGGGCACTCAGTGTTCTTGCTGAGTCATGGCCACACATGACAGTGGCCATCTTGCTCAGGGAACCACTTCCTGGAGCTCTGGGGAGAAGCAGCAGCTCTTCCTTCCAAGATTTAAGTCCACCCGCTTGGCCAGAGAAATGCAAATTGAGGCTCATTAACAGCTAGCTTATGCCCCACCCTCTGGAAATCCTGTTATGCTGAACAACTGTGGGAGTTTTTCATTTAGCTGAGGTCTACAACCCAAGGCTCATCAAGTAACTGAGAATAATAGCCTCAGGAAAAAAGTTAGAGGATAACTTAACATTTTCTGGGCTTGCATATCTACCCAAGAAAGTAAGACTTGATAATAGTGTTTAACAAGGGTCCTCCCAACTCATCCAAACCCCATAGAGGGAGCCACAAACAGCAGAAAAACAACATACACAGGGAAAATTTGGCAGGCTCCAAAACCCACTGAGATAACCAAAATGGTGACACAAAGAAACAAATCCCAACTGAAAGAGCAAGAGAACTCTACCGAAGATGAGATAAATGAAATGCAGTTAAGCAAGGTATCAGTGGTAGAGTTCAGAGCCATGATCTTGAGGAAGCTCAAAAGCATGAGTAAGGAGCTCAACACCATGAGTAAAGATATAGAAACATTGAAAATCAACCAACTGGAAATGAAAAACATCCAAGAAGAAAATAAGAATGACATAGTAGAAATAAAGAACACATTGGAAGGAATAACCAGCAGAGTAGAGGAAGCTGAGGACAAGATCAGTGAATTAGAAGACAGGGTAGAAAAAAATCAAACAATAAGACAACCAAAAGGAAAAAACAATTAAAAAACAGGAAGACAGCTTAAGAGAAATATGGGACAACTGTGAACGTAACAACATTCACATCATAGGAGTCCCTGAAGAAGAAGAAAATGAACAGGGTGAGAGAATGTATTTGAAGAAATAGTGACAGAAAATTTCCCCAACTTGGAGAAGGAAGAACGCATTCAAGTTCAAGAAGCACAGAGAGCCCCATGTAAGAAGAACTCAAACAGGACTACACCAAGACACATAGGAATTAAAATACCAAAAATTAATGACAAAAAGAGAATCCTAAAGGCAGGAAGACATAAGCAACAGGTTACCTACAAAGGAACCCCCATAAGGCTATCATCTGACTTCTCAACAGAAACACTACAGGCTAGAAGGGAATGGTATGAAGTAATCAAGGTCATGAAAAACAAGGACCTGAATTCAAGACTACTCTATCCAGCAAGGTTATCATTCAAAACAGAAGGTGAAATAAAGAGCTTCCCAGACAAAAAAGGCTAAGGGAATACATTAGCAGCAAACCAGCACTGCAATAAATGTTAAAAAGACTGCTACAATTAGTAGAAGAAATAGGAAAAAATATGTAACCACAATAAACAAAAATGGCAATAAATAAGTACATATCAATAATAATGTTAAATGCGAATGGATTGAACTCTCCAATCAAAAAACATAGAGTAGCTGACTGGATAAGAAAGTATGACTCATATATATGTTGTTTATAAGAGACCCACCTCACAACAAAAGACTCACATAGGTTGAAAGTGAATGGATAGAAAAAAATCGTCCAAGCAAACGGAAAGGAAAGAAAAAATTGAGGTAGCAATACTCGTCTCTGATAAAATAGATTTCAAAATGAAGCCCATAACTAGAGACAAATAAGGTCACTACATAATATTGAAAGGATCTATCCAACAGGAAGATTTAACCTTGGTAAACATATATGCACCCAATATAGGAGCACCAAAATATATTAACAGTCTTCTGGAGGACTTCAAAGGAGAAATCGACAGGAATACAATAATAGCAGGGACTTCAACACCCCACTGACATCACCGGATAGATCCTCTAGACAAAAAATTAACAAAGAAACAGAGACTCTAAATGATGCACTACATCAAATGGATTTAATAGATATCTACAGAGAATTATATTACATAACTGCAGAATTCACATTCTTCTCAAGTGCACATGGGACATTCTCAAAGATAGACCAAATGTTAGGACACAAACTAAGTCTCTACAAGTTCAAGAATACTGTAATCATATCAAGCATCTTTTCAGATCACAATGGCATGAAACTAGAAATCAATTGCAACAGAACATGCAAAGACAATTGAACACATGGAGGCTAAATTGCATGTTATTAAACAATGAATGGGTTACCAAGGAGATAAAGGAAGAAATTAAAAACTTTCTAGAAATGAATGAAAATGAACACACAACAACACAAAATCTATGGGATGCAGCAAAAGCAGTTCTGAGAGGAAGTTCTTATGACTACAGGCCTACCTCAAGAAACAAGAAAAATTTCTAATTGACTATCTAACTTCAAAACTCAATGAACTAGAAAGCAAAATAAAAGAAAATCCCAGTACAAATAGAAGGAAGGAAATAGTAAAGGTCAGAGCACAAATAAACGACATAGAGACGAAAAAAACAATTCAAAGATTAATGAAATAAAGAGCTGGTTCTTCGTAAAGATAAACAAGATTAATGGACCCTTAGCTAGACTCATCAAGAAACAAAGAGAGAAAACCCAAATACAAAAAATCAGAAATGAAAGAGGAGAAGTAACAACAGACATCACAGAAATACAAAGGATCATTAAAAAATACTATGAACAGATATACACCAACAAATTGGACAATCAAAGCAAAATGGACAAATATCTAGAAACACATAGTCTCCCAAAACTGGACCGAGAAGAGATAGAAAACTTGAACAGACCAATAACAACTAAGGAAATTGAAGATGTAATCAAGACTCTCCCAGCAAACAAAAGCCCAGGCCTAGACAGCTTCACGGGGGAGCTTTACTGAACATTCAAAAAGAACTAACACCCATTCTCCTCAAACTATTCAAAACGATTCAAGAAGAAGGAAGACTTCCAAACTCGTTTTATGAGGCCAGCATAATTCTAATTCCAAAACCAGATAAATTCACTACAAAGAAAGAAAACTACAGGCCAATATCCTTGATGAACATAGATGCCAAAATCCTGAACAAAATACTAGCAAATCAGATCCAGCAATACATCAAAAAATTATTCACCATGAGCAAGTGGGAATCATCCCAGGGATGCAAGGCAGGTACAATATTCACAAATCAATAAATGTGATACATCACATAAACAAAATGTAAGATAAAAACCATATGGTCATATCAATAGACGTTGAAAAAGCATTTGACAACATCCAGCACCCATTTCTGATAAAAACGCTCAGCAATTTGGGAATAGAAGGATCATATCTCAACATAATAAAGGCCATATATGAAAGACCTACAGCCAACATCATACTCAATGGGCAAAAACTAAAAGCATTTCCCTTAAGAACAGGAACAAGACAAGGATGCCCACTTTCACCACTCTCATTTAACATAGTACTGGAAGTCTTAGCCACAGCAATCAGACATGAAGAAAAAATAAAAGGAATCCAAATTAGAAACGAGGAAGTGAAACTGTCATTAGTAGCAGATGACATGATATTATACATAGAAAACCCTAAAGACTCCATCAAAAATCTACAAGACTTAATAAATGAATTTGGCAAAGTAGCAGGATACAAAATTAACGTCAAGAAATCGACGGCATTCTTATACACCAATCATGAACTTACAGAAAGAGAAACTAAAGAAACAATGCCATTTACCATCGCGGCAAAAAAAAAGTTAAGATACCTAGGAATAAACTTAACCAAAGAAGTAAAGGACCTATTTGCAGACAACTACAGGACATTGAAAAAAGAAACAGAGAAAGATATAAAAACGTGGAAGCACATATCCTGTTCATGGATTGGAAAAATTAACATCATTAAAATGTCCATACTACCCAAAGTAATCTATAGATTTAATGCAATCCCCATCAAAATACCAACGACATATTTCACAGAACTAGAACAAATGTTTCAGAAGTTCATATGGAACCAAAAAAGACCTCGAATAGCTACAACAATCTTGAAAAAAGAAGGACAAAGTAGGCAGGATCACAGTAGCGGACATCAGGTTATACTACAAAGCTACTGTAATCAAAACAGCCTGGTACTGGCACAAGAACAGGCATATAGATCAATTGAATAGAACAGAGAACCCAGAAATTGATCCAAAACGTTATGCTCAATTATTATTCAACAAAGGTGGCAAGAACATACAATGGAGTAAAGACAGCCTCTTTAATAAATGGTGTTGGGAAAATTGGACACCTACATGCAAAAAAATGAAACTAGATCATCAACTTACACCATACTCAAGAATAAACTCAAAATGGACAAAAGACTTAAATGTGACTCATGACTCCATAAGAATCCTAGAAGAAAATGTAGGCAACACAATTTTGGACATCATACGCAGCAGAATCTTCACTGATACATCACCTAAGGCAACAGAAACAAAGAAAAAAATGAACACATGAGACTACATCAAAAATCCTGTATAAAATACTAACAAATCGGATCCTGCAATACATCAAAAAAATTATTCACCATGACCAAGTGGGAGTCATCCCAGGGATGCAAGGCTGGTACAATATTCGCAAATCAATAAATGTGATACACCACATAAACAAAATGAAAGATAAAATGAAAGACGGTGAAAAAGCATTCAACAAAATCCAGCACCCATTTCTGCTGAAAACACTAAGCAATGTTGGAATAGAGGGATCATATCTCAACATAATATAGGCCGTATATGAAAAACCTACAGACATATGACAAAATGCTCAATGTCATTAATCACTAGAGAGATGTAAATTAAAACAACTATGCGGTATCACCTCACACCTGTCAGAATGGCCGCCATCAACAATTCATCAAACAACAAGTGTTGGTGAGGGTGTGGAGAAAAGGGGACTGTGGTACACTGCTGGTGGGAATGCAGACTGGTGCAGCCACTGTGGAAAACACTATGGTGTTACCTCAAATAGTTAAAAATTGAACTGCCATATGACCCAGTGATCCCACTTCTAGGAATATACCCTAGGAAACCTGAAACACCAACCAGAAAGAATATATGTACCCTCATGTTCATAGAAGCACTATTTATAATAGCTAAGATTTGGAAACAGCCCAAGTGTCCATCAGTAGATGAATGGATAAAAAGGCTGTGGTACATATACACAATGGAGTACTATGCAGCTGTAAGATAGAAAGATCTCTTATCCTTTGAGATGACATGGAGGGATCTGGAGAGTATTATCCTAAGCGAAACAAGCCAAGCAGAGAAAGACAAATATCACATGATCTCACTTATTTGTGGAATATAATGAGCATAATAGTTTGAGGAACAGGGTAGACCCAGAGATGTGGAATTAGGGCACAGACTGACAACCTGCAGAAGAGGGGGTGAGGGGGAAGGGAAGAGATAAACCACTGAACTTATATGCATGTACGCATAACCGATGGACATGGACAACAATGCTGGGGATGGGGTGAAGGGGATGGGAGGAGGGTGTCAATGGGGGAGAAAGGAGAAACATCTGTAATAAAAACAAATTAAATAACTAAATGAATAAATAAATAAATAAATAAATAAATAACAAAAAAAAACAATTCATCAAACACCAAGTGCTGGCGAAGGTGTGGGGAAAAGGGGACTCTAGTACACTGCTGGTGGGAATGCAGACTGGTGCAACCACTATCAAAAACACTATGGTGTTTCCTCAAAAAATTGAAAATTGAATTGCCATTTGCCCCAGTGATTCCAGTTCTAAGAATATATCCTAAGAAGCCTGAAACACCAAACAGAAAGAATATATGTACCCCTATGTTCATAGCAGCTCTATTTACAATGGCTGAGATCTGGAAACAGCCCAAGTGTCCATCAATAGATGAGTGGATAAAAAAGCTGTGGTATATATATATATATATATATATATATATATATACATACAATAGAATACTATGCAGCTGTTAGAAAGAAAGATCTCTTATCTTTGAGACAACAGGAGTGACCTTGAGAGTATTATGCTAAGTGAAATAAGCCAATCAGAGAAAGACAAATACCACAGGATCTCACTTATTTGTGGATTATAATGAACAAGGTGGACTGATGAACGAAATAGACCCAGAGACATAGAAGGGAGTATGGTTCAGACTGACAAACTTCAGAGTAGGGGGTTGGGGTAGATGGATGTGATGAACCAAAGTACTTAAATGCATATATGCATAACTAATAGACATAGACAATGATGCCAGGGGGATGGGGGGACAGGATGAGGAGGACGGCGTCTAGGGGGGGAAAAGGAGAATCATCTTCAATAAAAATAAATTAATAAAAATTTGAAGAAACAATATGAACAATAAATTGCCAATAAATACATATCTATCAACAATTGAATCTACAGACAAAATGAACAAGTAAAACAGAAACAGTCATAGATACTGCGAACGCTGTGTTGCTTGCCAAATGGGAGGGGGTGGGGCATGGGTGAAGAAGATGAAGGAATTAAGAAGTACAAATTGGTTGTTAGACTGATGAACCTCAAAGGGAAGGGGTGAGGGAGGGCGGGAAGAGATAAACCAGAGAACTTCTATGCATATATGCATAATGATTGGACACAAACAAAAGTTGAGGAATGCAGGAGTAGGATGGGATTGGGGACCAAGGGGTCAATGAGGGGGAAGAGAAGGGGAAATCTATAATACATTCAACAATAAAGATAAGTTAAAAAAAAAAGTATGGAAAGAGAACGTGAGAGAATTTAACTAAGCCAGGGGGATTAAGGCAAGTCATATAGCATACTCCTGTGGGGTTTTTGAATAGGAAACTTTGGTCTTTTATTGGCATGGACCTGGATAGGAAGAAAATAAGAGTGTTGTGAATAAAATATGAGAATTGTTATTATAGCAGATGGAAACATCTCTAGGATTTGTGCATATACAATATTCCAAGATGTATTTTTTTTTCCTGTTTGGAGACTAAATGTTTGTTGCTATCAAATGAGTACAATTTGGATTGAAAGCAACTGAGATTATATTAAAGCTATGGATAATGTTAAAATATCCATACAATAAGACTAAATTAACCAAACCAGAGTTTAAACCCATTTGATTTTATTAATCTTTGTAACTCAAGTGACACTCTCAATCAGAAACGATCCTGTATGCCTTGGGTCTGATTCTAATTGCCAGTTAATAAAAATTCTAAGGTATTCTTAATCAGTCAGTTAACTGACCTAACAATTATAATAGGGAAAGAACGTGGGAGTCGTTGAGACTGGGAATAACAAATTGATTCATCAAGGTGGAGTACAATACTTCAGAGGTTAACGGTGGACACCCTTTAAAGCAAAAGGATTTTCTTCTATTTTGACTAGGTTCCCGTTTTTCTTTTTATTCTCCCTTCCTTGACATTTGTAATTGTTGGAACCCCTAATTGGCTGATTAGCTAATTATGAGAGAGAGAGAGAGAGAGAGAGAGAGAGAGAGAAAGAGAATTAAAGATGTATAGAATAAGTATTTTTTTAAAAAACCATGATTCTTTATTCTCTGAAACAATATTTATATGAAAACAGTTCACTGTAGTTAAGGGTTCATTATTATTTTAAATTTAGAACATCTTTTTTTTTTTTTAACTGAAACAGTAGTTTACCTCCTAGTTTACCTTAACATATAAATTGAGTTTGAAATATAATATAAAATGTCTAACATTAAGGAAGGCAGTTATGTTTGGCTTGAACATAACTTCATAATTTTTTAATAACAGTAAAATAGAAGTTGTCTTTATTGAAAAGTATATTATTGGGATGGAATTATATTTTATATGTATGCTAAAAATTATAATATATTGAGAATACTGAAAAAAAGTGTGCATGTAGGTAAAATTCTCAATTGTCATTTACTATTTTATAAATATTCTCAGAAGTTGATGATAAGAAAAACAGTTTAGAATAAAAAGAACTGCTTTTGCTCCAAGAAAACTCAGTTGCTGGGGTTTTCTTTGCAGGTGTAAGCACATTGGTTTTTTTTATATATATATTTGGAAACAGTAAGCTGCCAGAGGAAGCTTGAGGTGGATTTGCTAAACCTGCTCAAGCTCCACTCTCAGAGTTGTAACCATTTTTTAAAATATAGGAATTATGTCATACTCCAGTACTTTTATCACTACACATCTAGACTTTTGTCATCAAGCTGTGGAAATAGAGATTACCTAGTTGTACCTTCTCATTGAACCGAGAGGAATCAGAAACTCTGAGAGAAGAAGGGACTTGTCTAAGGTCACAGGAAATTTTCTGGCTGAGCTGGGAGCAGGTGTCCAGATTCCCAGTCCTATGTTCTTTCCCTTTTCCCATCTCCCTCTTATATAAATGATACCAATGGCCAAAGGGCAAATGTCAACTGCCATATTCTGTTAGAGACTGTTTTAATGCACAATCTGTTGCACTCCAAGCCTGGTTGCCTTCATTTTTAAATCGTTGCTCAATGGTCAACTCCAAGGCATATGTCTTAGTTTTATTCTTATGAGTCTGATCTCTTTCACTAATGCATTATTAACATTTCTTCTTGATGTTCTGAAATGTTCTCAGGGGAATAACTGTGTCCTGAATTTGGAAATGGAAATGATTGTAAAATCTATTCATTACTCTGATGGCTAGGAAGTGCTGCCGTTTCTAAGGTTATGATTGTTCAAAATAGTTCCTCTCGAATGCTGTTATAAACTCTACTTGATCCTATAGAATAAATGTACCTTGATTTTTGTCTGTTTTTGGGGGGGTGGGGAGGGAGAAGAGGGTGTTTGTATTTTTGTTTTATCAGCTTTCTGTTGTGTTTTGTTTTCAATCTTCAGGCTTTAAAATGTATTTGTGTAGAGACTTTTCTTATTTTTCTTAAAGAGGGCTAGTTTCTCTTGAGCTTGGAGGGTTCATCACAAATTGCTTGTAAAGCAAGATCTGATTAGGAAGTAATATATTCATCTGTAACTCCTGCATAAAAGTTATTCAAGTATTGTGACAAAATAAGTGTTGTTTACTTTATACATTTTCTGCAAATTCTAAAGATTTTGTCTAACTTAAAGGCTCTCAGAGAATCTTGGGTATTGTGGCTTGCACACTGAGAGTATAAAGGCTTGCTAAATTAAGTTGATTTGCCTGTGAAAGAAATGCTTCCATTATTCATGTCAGAAGCCTGTCACATCAAATTGAGGGAGTGGAGAAAACTCCCTCCCCCTTTTAAAAAATCAACATTTAGAACCAAGAAAAACCAACCATTGAAGGCTTGAATTTCAATTGGGAAAAAAGTCAGGCTGAAAGCAGGGTTCAAAAAAAGAGGTAGCTTAGTATTTGTCTAATGTTGAAAATCAATGGAAGAGATTGATTTAACTTTGGCCAAAACTTTTTGTATACACAGACAGAATTAAACTTCTTAAAGCAGCAAGTAATACATACAAATCTTGGTGTCTTTCATGTGTAAACTTGTCAAAAGTAGTTAACCTAATTCAAATTTAAATCTCCTTGATTTCCTATTCTTGGACTCTTAATTTGTTTATTTTAAAAGATTTAGGAATGCATTTCTTGAGTGTTACTTTTCAAACACTGATAAATGTATTTTGTTTTTCAAAGTTCAAGATTATAGGCTCTGGTGCATGATTAGAAGTTGTATTAATAAAAGAAGGAAGACAGGCCGGTCAAGGACCAGCCCCCTTGTCTGTATCAGGTATGTGGGCATTTGTCTCTGTGTGGATGTATTGTATATATGTATGCACATACACACATATATAACTTCATATTAAAAACAGGTCATTATAAGAATAACTAAACTTGGAACAGTAAAGGGAGGACAGTTTCACAAGGCAAAATATTTTCATGCAATATTAGTTTAGGATTCTCTTGTATTAGCCAAGATAGTGGATTTTGTTAAATTTAAGTTTTTGAAAAGCAATTATAGGATAAATTATTTGATTACATATGTAATGAAATATGATGGTCACTTTTTCTTGAAATACTTGATTTCTATCAGCATATGCATTTCAAATGATCGTGTGCTGCAGTAAAACCTATCACAAGGACAAAGTTTCTTATATTTGCAGATTTAATCCTTACCAACCCTCATTTACCTTGAAAGGGTTTCTGCCATTATTATCCAAGTAGTCTTCAAATGGTAATTTTAATCTGTTTCTTAAAAGACATCTTTTGGCCTATTAAAAAATGTGGAACATCATTTTCTATTATTTCCCAGGTATATATTTGCAAATTCTTACCTTATTTTGTACCAAAAATGCTCCAAAAATGAAAAATAGGACAATTTAAACTGTTTAAAGGGATTCCTGGTTTTTCTCCCCTTTTAAAAAAATGAGGCCTGAAGTCTTGTTGTAGAATAAGACTGAATCTCCACCCACCCCCCTTTTGGTGGGAGGTTCTGCAGCACTTAAATCCTAAATTGAATTTTATGCTTAATTGATATTTGTGTCTAGTGGAAATAAGAGTTGGTTTGTGGTGTTCAAAGTACAAAAGTAATTACTTCTCCGATTGACTGCAAATATGTGCAGGTTGTGGATAGGGAGCAATGAATGAAATAGAGAAACGATTGTACTGTGGAGCACTGGAGAAGACAGGGATTAATGGTGAGCAGAATTGTATTTTGGTGTTCTTTCAGTAATGTTACAATCTCTCTGAAAGTAAATGCTGCTAACAAGGAACCAATGGGGCATGGAGTTGGAATAGGGAATGGTGGTGAGTTAGAGGCAGGGAGTGTGGTGGGTTGTGAACTCATAAAAACAGCGAACCATGTCAAAGTAGGAACTGAATATCTAACTTATGTGTATTTACAAAAGTACAAAACAAACTAACAAAATAACAAAAAGCAATTTCTAACTTGACCTGTGCTATTTTCAGATCATGAAACTACCAGAGGCCATTCCTATTGTGGAAAACCCAGTCTCTCTATTTGCTGGCTCTTTCCAACTATCAGAATATAGACTATTGTCTGGTGAAACAATCTAAATGGTGGAGCTGAGGATGGCAACAGTGAACTCTTCAAGTTTTTGTTTTTCCCATGAGGTGTTATCATTTTTAGGCAATTTTCAAATGCTGATAATGTTATTTTCTAATGAATGAAATTTGAATTATGTAGAATTATAAAACTGTAGCTTTCTAGAACTGAGAAGTTTAGAAATTGGATAATCAGTCTTACAGATAAGAAAGCTGGAAGCTCAGAGAGGAAGAGGGACAGTGTTGGCATCAAAATCTAGTTTTTCTCATTCCCAGGCCAGTGAACTTCTCACTGATTTACACATGACTAAAAGGCCCGATTTTCCTCCACTTAGTGGTCATATAATACTAAAATGGATCATATTAAATAAGAATTAAAGAGGGTTTGAGGGTAAGGGTGAAAAAGATGAAGGGGAATAAGAGGTACAAATTTCCAGTTATAAAATAAATGTCATGGGTATGTAATGTACAGCATAGGAAATATTATCAATAATATCATAATACCCTTGTATGGTGACAGATGGTTACTAGATTTATCATGGTGATCACTTCGTTAGTTATATAAATGTTGAATAACCGTTGTAGGCCTGAAACTAATAAAATATTGTATGTAAACCATATTTGAATAAAAAAGTAAAACAAAAAATAAGATTATAAAAGAAAATAAAAATAAAATCTATTAAAATTTAAAACATGAATAAATTGATAAATAAAAATTAAAGACCTCTGCAACCCCAAGTCCCAGAGACAACCATTCACAGCTAAATGTATTTCTTCTGTGTTGCTCTTCGCCCATATACAAATATAAACATTGTTATATTCATTTTGTGTTTTCACATTTTTGCTTGTTTCATATATATTTGATATATATATATATATATAAAACATATGATATATAATTTGTACCATATGATTCTGTAGATTTTTCGATATACACTACTTTTAATCAATATTATTATTAAATTAGGACACGGTGTTGGTGAACACACAATACATATACAGATGATATAGCAGAATTGTATACCTGAAACATATAATTTTATTAACCAATGTCACCCCAATAAATTAAATAAAAACCAAAAAAATTATTATAAAATTATACATCTGAATTATCAAAGTCTGCACATTGCACAAAAAAAACCCTACAAAATTACATGCGACAGAAAATGAAATTTCACCTCCCCCTACCTTATAATCCTACTCCTTTAAATTCACACTATTAATAGTTTAGTATATACCCTTTCAAGCTCTAAGCACAATGTACACACTTTTAAAATTTATTATAGATTGGGATCATATTTTGCATAATACTCTGTAACTTTACTTTTTCACTCCATAACATCTCATGAACATTTTTTATGGGTATAAATACATATACCTTATATTTTTAAAGGGTTCTATAAAATTAAATTTTATTGATTCTGATAAAATTAGTATCTTTTTGTTTCGTGATATTTTGTAGGTTACTTCTGTGAACTTCTTGTTTATTTATTTTTGGTTATTTTAAAATTGATATGTAGGGACTTTCTACAGCATATGACTAGTAACAATTTGTCATAAACATTGTAAATATTTCTTCCTGTTTGTCATTATTTTCACCTTTGTTTCTGGTGTCTTTTAAATTCCTACACAGAAGTTTTAATTTTCATGTAAACTGGGCTGTTAGGTTTTTCCTTGTGATTTCCTGGCTCTGATGGCAAGCAAATAATGTCTTCCCACCCCATGATTAAAAACACAATGCAAAAACCTCTCCTATATATTTTTCCTGATGCTTTCATGGTTTCATTTTTTATACATTTAAATAGGCAAGGCGCATAGTGACTAATGGTAGATCTCAAGTGTTCTTACCACATATGCACACATGTGCATGAGTGAATGCAAATCTATACGCACACATATATCCCAAGATGGATATGTTAATTAGTTTGCATGTGGTAATCATTTTTCAATATATACATGTGTCAAAACATCACTGTGCACCTTAAATATATTCAATTTTTATTTGTCAAAAATAAATTTTAAAAATAGCATAGACATTGAAATAAAAAAGGCTATATATGAGTCATTGCTCTATTAATTTCTAGCTGTGTGACAGTGGGCAAGTCACCTTTTCTCTCTGTGCCTTGGTTTCCCCATCTGTAAAATAAGCATAAAAATAGTCATTCCAAGGATTTAAAACAAATTAAATAGGTTTAAAGAACCTAGCCCAATGCTTGGCACATAGTAAATCAATAATAAATTATAGCTATTATTTTTATTTAAATTTGTGGTAAATCTGTAATTTATTTTGTCTATAATTTTGAAAAAATAGAATTCTGAGTGAAATTAAATTAAGTTTATGAATAATCTCTGGAGACTAACATCTTTACCAAATTGAGTCTCTCATGCAGGATTTAGTTCTTTTTCATGTCCTTCATTAGACTTTTATAATTTTCTTAGTATGAGACATACTTTTCTTGTTATCTTTTATTTATTCTGGGTATTTCATAATTTTTATTATTGTTGAGAATGAGAGTAATTTTTATTGTTTTTGTGAATGAGATATTTTTGTTACATTTACCAATAGGTTATTGCTGTCATAAAGGAAAGTGACTGATTGTTTTTTATGCATAGCTCACTGAACATTTTATTAATTGTAATAGTTTATTTTCTTGAAGACTCTTGTATCATCTCTTCTTTCTAACATTTATTATTCATTTTTAAATGTCTCATTTCATCAGACAAAAAATTGAAAATAATACAGAGACAGTTACATCCTTCTCATGGTTTTGATTTTGATGTTTATAGGACACTGACTTTCATCATGATATTGTATTGGCTTCTGATATTTACTTTTGTATTGACAAAGATGTTTTTATTCTTAGGTTTCCCAGGTTTTACAATCAGGAATCGCTGTTAAAATTTATCAGATGCCTTTGACATTTAATAAGATTACCTTTTAATTTAAAAAAAAATTTCATCCAAGTGGTTAATGTAATGAACTTCTTATTTTGAATCATTCTTACATTCTTAAATTAAAACCTATTTGATTATGGTGTATTCTTTTATTATACTGCTGGTTTTGATTTGCTAATAATTAGAGTATATGCATCTATATTTGTAAGTGAGATTAAATTTGTATTATCTTCATCAGATTGTTGGTACAAGTGTTACAAAATTCTTTCAAATTTATCTCATAAGCTGCCTTTTTCTATAAGCTGGAATAATTTAAACATCACAATAGTTACCCATTTCCTGAACATTTGAGAGAGTGCAAGGCTTAAAACAATTTTTGTGATAGATGCTTGATAAACTTTTTGAATTATGCTATACTATTATTTTATTTATAAATGTTTGTTGTTTATTGAGTCAATTTTGCAAATTTATAGTTTACTAGAAAATAGTATATTTAATCTAACTTTCAGTGGCATAAAGTTGTACATACTATTTTCTTATAACTTGAAAAGTCTCTTCTGTATCTACTTTATTATTACTTATAGTGTATGCTTTTATTTTCTTTCTTTGTCAGTCTTGCAAAGTTTTTATATAGTCTTTTTTGTTTTTGTTTTTTAAGGAAGCCATTGGTTTTACTAATGTATCTACTTTTATGTTTTTTTTAATTAATATATTAATTTCTGTTTCATTTAAATTGATTTCTTCATTATACCTTCTTTTGGCTTCCCACTTTGTTTTTCTGGTTCATTTGTTAGTTGAGTTTGTTGCTTATGTATTTTCAGTCTTCTTGTTTTTCCCATCACCATTTATCCCTCTCATACCCTCCTCCACCTCCACCCACCCCTACCCCCCGCAATCACCACACTATTGTCCATGTCCATGAGTCATTTCTCTCTTTTTTCTTTTTTGCTAAATCCCTCCAGCCCTCAAGATCTCCCCACCCCAAGCTGTCAGCCTGCTCTCTGTCAATGAGTCTGTCTCTATTTTGCTTAAGTCTTTCTTCTTTAATAATAAAATAGTTTAAGGCTATGGGTTTTCCTCTGAGTATGATTTTTATTGCATCTTACGGGTTTTGATCATTTTCCATAGCCTTCAAATTGTCTGCAGTTCAGTTTTGATTTCCTCTGGATGGTCAAAAATTCACACCTGTATTTTATTATTAATTTCTTGTGTTATTTTAAAATTGTGGTCAGGCAATGTACCATGCAAGATTTTAGAAGTTTTAGCTTTTATTTGAGGCTGATCAATTTTCAGAAGTATTCTAAAAACATTTAAGAAAACATTGTATTCAGGATATAAAATTCTTTCCATATTGATTTAAAACAAGCTTACCAAATGCATTATTTAAAGCCTATGCATTACATATCTACTTGATCTTCTAAAATTCTGGGAGGTGTGTTAAAATTTTTCATATGATTATAGATTTATGACTTATCTAAATATTTTAATAGTTTTAAAAAATAAATTGCTACTATGTAGTTCCATAGATAACAGTTAATGATAGTGTTATCTTCTTTGTAATGTTTTCCTTAATTATTTTGAAATATCCCCTTGTGTTTCATTGAATGCTTTTGGCTTTATAGTTAACTTTGAGATTAAAATGGTCTTCCTATTTTCATTTTATTTGAATTTATCCCTTACATCTTTGCCCATATTTTTTATGACTAACCTTTTAATATCAATTTTTAAAATGAAATTTATTAGGGTGATTGGTTAATAACATATACGTTTCAAGTGCTCAGTTCTATAATACATAATCATTATATTGCATTGTATGCTCACCACTCAAAGTTTAGTCTCCTTCCCTCACCAAATATTTGACTCCCTTTATCCTCTTTATCCTCCTTACTTCCCCCTTCCCCTGTAGTAACCACCCTACTGTTGTCTGGGTCTATGAGTTTGGTTTGTTTGTTTGTTTGTTGCTTTCTGTGTTATAACCCACATATGAGTGAAATCATATGGTTCTTGTTTTTTTTTCTATCCTCACATGAGGATGTACTTATAGATATTAGAGAGAAGAGAAGGGAGAGGAAGAGGGAGGGGGGAAGAGAGTGAGAGACAGAGACAGAGAGAAGGAGAGAGAGAGAGATTGAGAAACATCGATGTGAGAGGGAACATTGACTGGTTGCCTTCCATTTGTGTCCTGACTGGGGATTGAACCTGCAACCTAGGTACGTTTCCTGACTGGGAATTGAACCCACAACATTTTGGTATATGAGATGATGCTCCAACCGACTAAGCCACACTGGCCAGGGCTGGTTCTTGTCATTCTCCATCTTACTTATTTTGCTTAGCACGATATTCTCAAGATCCATCTGTGTTGTCACAAATGGCAGCATTTCGTAATTTCTTACGACTGAGTAGTATTCCATTGCATATATGTACCACATATTCTTTATACAATCATCCATCCAAGTTCACATAGGTTGTTTCTGTGTCTTAGCTACCATGAGTAATGCTGCAATGAATATAGGGGTACATGCATCTCTAGGAATTAATATTTTCAAAAATTTGGGTAGATAAAACCAGAGGAGAAATTGCTGGGTCATATGGTAGCTCTATTCTTAAATTTTTGAGGAACCTCCACACTGTTTTCCCTAGTGGCTGCACCAGTTTACATTCCTACCAGCATGTATGAGGGTTCCTTTTTCTCTAAATCTTCTCCAAAAGTTATTTCTTGTCTTATTGATATTAGCCATTCTAACAGATGTGAGGTTGTATTTCGTTGTGGTTTTGATTTGTATTTCCCTTATACCTAGGGCAACTCAGCATCTTTTCTTTTTATTCTATATTATTTATTTTTTATTAATTTATTTTTGTTACATATGTTTCTCCTTTTTCCTCCCATTGACTCCCTCCTCCCTATCCCCTCCCACCCTGTCCCGAGCTTTGTTGTCTATGTCCATCGATTATGAATACATGCATATAAGTTCTGTGTTTTATCCCTTCCCTCCCAACCCTGCCCCTTCTGAGGAATGTCAGTCTATACCCTACTTCTATGACTCTGGGTCTGTTTTGTTCATCAGTTTGTTTAGTTCATTATATTCCAGAAATAAGTGAGATCATGTGATATTTGTCTTTCTCTGCATGGCTTGTTTCACTTAGGATAATGCTTTCCAGGTCCCTCCATGTCCTCTCAAAGGATAAGAGATCTTTCTTTCTTACAGTTGCATAGTATTCCATTGTGTATATGTACCACAGCTTTTATATCTGTTCATCTACTGATGGACACTTGGGTTGTTTCCATATCTTAGCTATTGTAAATAGTGCTGCTATGAACATAGGGGTACATATATTCTTTCTGATTGGTGTTTCAGGCGTCTTAGTGTATATTCCTAGAAGTGGGATCACTGGGACAAAAGACAGTTCAATTTTTAATTTTTGGAGGTAACATCATAGTGTTTTACATAGTGGCTGCACCAGTCTACATTTCCACCAGCAGTGTACCAGGGTCCCCTTTTCTCCACACCCTTGCCAACACTTGTTGTTTGATGATTTGCTGATGGTGGCCATTCTGACAGGTGTGAAGTGATAACTCATTGTTGTTTTAATTTGTATCTCTCTGATGATTAGTGACATTGAGCATTATTTCATATGTATCTTGGCCATTTGTATGTCCTGTTTGAAGAGGTGTCTCTTGAGATCCTCTGCCCATTTTTTAATTGGGTTCTTTGTCTTCCTTTTCTTGAGTTGTGTGAGTACTCTATATATTTTGGAAATTAACCCCTTATCTGATGTATCATTGACAATTATGCTCTCCCACATAGTGGGTTTCCTTTCCATTTGATGGTTGTCTCTTTTGCTGTGCAGAAGCTGTTTAGTTTGATGTAGTCCCATGTGTTCATCTTTTCCTTTGTTTCTATTGCCTTAGGCGATGTATCAGTGAAAATTCTGCAGTGTATCATGTCTGAAATTTTGTTGCCTGCATTTTTTTCTAGAATTTTTATGGATTCACGAGTCACATTTAAGTCTTTTATTTATTTTGTGTTTATTCTTGTGTATGGTGTAAGTTGGTGGTCTAGATTCATTTTTCGCAGGTAGTTGTCCAATTTTCCCAACACCATTTATTAAAGAGGCTGTCTTCACTCCACTGTATGCTCTAGCCACCTTTATCAAATATTGATTGAGCATATTGCCTTGGGTCAATTTCTGGGTTCTCTATTCTGTTCCATTGATCTATGTGCCTGTTCCTGTGCCAGTACCAGGCTGTTTTGATTACAGTGGCTTTGTAGTATAACCTCATGTCTGGTAATGTGATCCCTCCTACTTTGTTCTTATTTTTCAAGATTGCTGTGGCTATTCAGGGCCTTTTCTTGGTTCCATATAAAATTTTGGAGAACTTGAGCTGTGATGGGATTCCAAAATGGCGGCGGAGTGAATGGAAGCTACACAGACCATCTCCCAGGACCAAACTGGAATTACAACTAAAATAAAGACAAATCGTCGGGAAAAAGCAACAGAAAAGCAGCTTGCGAGGACCATACAACCAGGGACACTGACTCGATCCTGGTAGGACACCGGAGGTGCAAGAGGGGGGCTGGGAGCCCACGGATAGCAGCGGCTTTAGCCGTGAGCAACGCCCGCCCTAGGGATTAAATCCCGAGCCGGCTGCACAGCAAAGAGGGCTGGGTCAGAGTGCTAAAATAACCGCAGCCACTCACCTGGGCTCTGGCAGAGGGAGGGCGGACTGGACTGGAACTGTGTGGTGATACTCAGGATTTGGAGGGCGCTCAGAGCTTCTGCTGAGTTGCGGCCATGCAGGACTGTGGCCTGGCCATTCACTCCATCCCAGGGCTCTGGGGAGAGGAGGCAGCCCCTCACTCGGGGATCCAGCCACACCCTAGTGGGCCATTGAAATGCAAACTGAGAATCATTAACTACTAGCATCTGCCCTACCCTCAGGAAATCCTCTCACCTTGAATACCTGAGGGAGGTTTTCACTCAACTGAAAAACCAAGGCTCTTCAAGCAACCACAACTAATAGCCTCTAGGCAAAAAGCTAGAGGATAACTTAACCTCTGCTGGGCTTCAAATATACCCTGGAAAGTAAGACTCCAGGGTGCTGTTTAACGTGGGTCCTCCCATGCTCATCCAAACCCAGTAGAGGGAGCCACAAACAACAGAACACCAACATCCACAGGAAAATTTGGCAGGCTCCAAAAACCACTGAGATAGCCAAAATGCTGAAAAAAAGAAACAGATCCCAAATGAAAGCACAAGAGGCCTCTACCGAAGATGAGATAAATGAAACGGAGTTAAGCAAGTTAACAGAGCTAGAATTCAGAGCCATGATCTTGAGGAAGCTCAACAGCATGAGTAAGGACATCAACACCTTGAGTAAAGACATCCACACCATGAGCAAAGACATAGAAACACTGAAAACCAACCAAGTGGAAATGAATAAGCAGCAAGAAGAAATGAAGAAACAGCAAGAAGAAATGAACAAGCAGCAAGAAGAAATGAAGAATGACATAGCAAAAATGAAGAACACATTGGAAGGACTAAACAGCAGAGTAGAGGAAGCTGAGGACCAGATCAGTGAATTAGGAGACAGGGTAGAAAAAAATCAACCAATCAGAAAACGAAAAGGAAAAAACAATGAAAAAACAGGAAGACAGCTTAAGAGAACTGTGGGACAACTGGAAACATAATAATATTAGCATCATTGGAGTCCCTGAAGAAGAAGAAAATGAGCAAGGGTTAGAGAATATATTTGAAGAAATAATGACAGAAAATTTCCCTAATTTGGTGAAGAAAGAAGGTATTCAAGTTCAAGAAGCACAGAAAGTCCCAAGTAAGAAGAACCCAAACAGGCCCACATCAACACACATAGTAATTAAAATGCCAAAAATTAAAGACAAAGAGAGAATCCTCAAGGCAGCAAGAGAAAAGCAACCGATTACTTAAAAAGGAAAACCCATCAGGCTATCAGCTGACTTCTCAACAGAAACACCACAGGCCAGAAGGGAATGGCATGAAGTAATCAAGGTCATGAAAAACAAAGATCTGAATCCAAGACTACTCTACCCAGCAAGGCTGTCATTCAAAATAGAAGGTCAAATAAAGAGCTTCTCAGACAAAAAAAGGCTAAGGGAATACATTAGCACCAAACCAGCACTGCAAGAAATGTTAAAAGGATTGCTGTAATCAGTAGAAGAAATAAGAAGGAAAGTAGAACAACATTGAACAAAAATGGCAATAAATAAGTACATATCAATAATCACCTTTAATATAAATGGATTGAATACTCCGATAAAAAGACACAGAGTAGCGGATTGGACAAGAAAGCATAACCCATATATATGTTGTTTACAAGAGACCCACCTCACAACAAAAGACTCACATAGGCTGAAAGTGAAGGGATGGAAAAAAATCTTCTAAGCAAATGGAAAGGAAAAAAAAAAACTGGGGTAGCAATACTCATATCTGATAAAATAGATTTCAAAACGAAAGCCATAGCTAGAGACAAAGAAGGTAACTACATAATATTGAAAGGATCTATCGAACAGGAAGATATAACCTTAGTAAACATATATGCACCCAATATAGGAGCACCAAAATGTATTAAAAATCTTCTGGAGGACTTCAAAGGAGAAACTGACAGCAATACAATCATAGCAGGGGACTTCAACACCCCGCTGACATCACTGGATAGATTCTCTACACAAAAAATTAACAAGGAAACAGAGACTCTAAACGAAGCACTAGACCAAATGGATTTAATAGATATATACAGAGAATTACACCCCAAAACTGCAGAATTCACATTCTTCTCAAGTGCACATGGGACATTCTCAAAGATAGACCACATGTTAGGACACAAACGAAGTCTCTACAAGTTCAAGAAGATTGAAATCATATCAAGCATCTTCTCAGATCACAATGGCATGAAACTAGAAATCAATTGCAACAAGAACATGGAAAGACATTTGAATACATGGAGGCTAAATAGCATGTTATTAAACAATGAATGGGTTACCAAGGAGATCAAGGAAGAAATTAAAAACTTCCTGGAAACCAATGAAAATGTACACACAACAACACAAAATCTATGGGATGCAGCGAAAGCTGTTCTGAGAGGGAAGTTCATAGCACTACAGGCCAGATCAAGAAACAACAAAAATTTCTAATAGACTATCTAACTTCACAACTTAAAGAACTAGAAAGCAAACAAAAAGAAAACCCCAGAGCAAGTAGAAGGAAGGAAATAGTAAAGATCAGAGCAGAAATAAATGACATAGAGACCAGAGAAACAATTCAAAGGATCGATGAAACAAAGAGCTGTTTTTTTGAAAAGATAAAAAAGATTGATGGACCCTTAGCTAGACTCACCAAGGAACAAAGAGAGAGAACCCAAATACAGAAAATCAGAAATAAAAGAGGAGAAGTAACAACTGACACCAGAGAAATACAAAGGATCATTAGCAAATACTATGAACATTTATATGGCATCAAATTTGACAATCTAAGTAAAATGGACAAACTTCTAGAAACACATAGTTTCCCAAAACGGGACTGGGAAGAGATAGAAAACTTGAACAGACCAATAACAGCAAAGGAAATTGAAGATGTAATCAAGACTCTCCCAGCAAACAAAAGCCCAGGCCCGGATGGCTTCACGGGGGAGTTTTACCGAACATTCAAAGAAGAACTAACACCCATTCTCCTCAAACTATTTCTACAAATTCAAGAAGAAGGAAGACTTCCAAACTCGTTCTATGAGGCCAGCATAATCCTAATTCCAAAACCAGAAAAAGACACTACAAAGAAAGAAAACTACAGGCCAATATCCCTGATGAACGTAGATGCCAAAATCCTAAACAAAAAAATAGCAAATCGGAACCAGCAATACATCAAAAAAATTATTCACCATGACCAAGTGGGATTCACCCCAGGGATGCAAGGCTGGTTCAACATTCACAAATCAATAAATGTGATACACCACATAAACAAAATGAAAGATAAAAACCACATGAATGTATCAATAGATGCTGAAAAAGCATTCAACAAAACCCAGCACCCATTTCTGATAAAAACACTCAGAAATTTGGGAGTAGAGGGATCATATCTTGATATAATAAAGGCCATATATGAAAGACCTACAGCCAACATCATACTCAATGGGCAAAAACTAAAAACATTTCTCTTAAGAACAGGAACAATAGAGGGATGCCCACTTTCGCCAATCTTATTTAACATAGTACTGGAAGTCTTAGCCACAGCAATCAGACATGAAGAAAAAATAAAAGGAATCCAAATTGGAAAGGAGGAAGTGAAATTGTCATTATTTGCAGATGATATGATATTATATATAGAAAACCCTAAAGACTCCATCAAAAATCTACTAGACTTAATAAATGAATTTGGCAAAGTAGCAGGATACAAAATTAACGTCAAGAAATCAACGGCATTCTTATACACCAATGATGAACTCACAGAAACAGAAACTGAAAAAAAATTTCCATTTACCATCATGGCAAAAAAATTAAGATACCTGGGAATAAACTTAACCAAAGAAGTAAAGGACCTATTTGCAGACAACTACAGGACATTGAAAAAAGAAATAGAGGAAGATATAAAAAAGTGGAAGCACATACCTTGTTCATGGATTGGAAGATTAACGTCATTAAAATGTCCATATTACCCAAGGCAATCTATAGATTCAGTGCAATCCCCATCAGAATACCAGTGACATATTTCACAGAACTAAAACAAATATTTCAAAAGTTCATATGGAACCAAAAAAGACCCCGAATAGCCACAGCAATCTTGAAAAAGAAGGACAAAGTAGGTGGAATCACAATACCGGATATCAGCTTATACTACAAAGCTACTGTAATCAAAACAGCCTGGTACTGGCACAAGAACAGGCATATAGACCAGTGGAACAGAACAGAGAATCCGGAAATTGACCCAAGACATTATGCTCAATTAATATTTGACAAAGGCGGCAAGAGCATACAATGGAGTAAAGACAGCCTCTTTAATAAATGGTGTTGGGAAAATTGGACAGCTACATGCAAAAAAAATGAAACTAGACCATCAACTTTCACCATACACAAGAATAAACTCAAAATGGATAAAAGACTTAAATGTGACTCGTGAATCCATAAAAATCCTAGAAGAAAATATAGGCAACAAAATTTCGGACATCATATGCAGCAGAATTTTCACTGATACATCACATAAGGCAACAGAAACAAAGGGAAAAATGAACACATGGGACTACATCAAACTCAAAGCTTCTGCACAGCAAAAGAAACAACCATCAAAACAGATAGGGAACCCACTGTATGGGAGAGCATAATTCCCAAAGATACATCAGATAAGGGGTTAATCTCCAAAATATATAGAGTGCTCATACAACTCAACAAAAGGAAGACAAAGAACCCAATTTAAAAATGGGCAGAGGATCTAAATAGACACCTCTCCAAACAGGACATACAAATGGCTAAGAGACATATGAAGAAATGCTCAACATCACTAATTATCAGAGAGATGCAAATTAAAACATCTGTGAGGTATCACCTCACACCTGTCAGAATGGCCGCCATCAACAACTCATCAAACAACAAGTGTTGGCGAGGGTGTGGAGAAAAGGGGACTCTAGTACACTGTTGGTGGGAATGCAGACTGGTGCAGCCACTGTGGAAAACACTATGGTGTTACCTCAAAAAATTAAAAATTGAATTGCCATTTGACCCAGTGATCCCACTTCTAGGAATATACCCAAAGAAGCCTGAAACACCAATCAGAAAAAATACATGTACCCCCATGTTCATAGCAGCACTATTTACAATAGCTAAGTCTGGAAACAGCCCAAGTGTCCATCAGTGGATGAATGGATAAAAAAGCCGTGGTACATATACACAATGGAGTACTATGCAGCTGTAAGAAAGAAAAGATCTCTTATCCTTTGAGACGACATGGAGGGACCTGGAAAGTATTATCCTAAGTGAAACAAGCCAAGCAGAGAAAGACAAATATCACATGACCTCACTTATTTGTGGAATATAATGAACATAACAGTCTGAGGAACAGGGTAGACTCAGAGATGTGGAAGTAGGGTATAAACTGACACCCCTCAAAAGAGGGGGTGGGGGGAGGGAAGAGATAAACCACAGAACTTATGTGCATGTATGCATAAGTGATGGACATGGATAACAAAGCTGGGGACAGGGTGGGAGGAAGGGGAGGAGGGTGTCAATGGGGAAAAAAGGAGAAACATCTGTAACAAAATTAAATTAATAAAAAAAAATTTTGGAGAACTTGTTCTAGTTCTCTGAAGTATATCGTTGGTATTTTGTTGGGGATTGCATTGAATCTATATATAGCTTTGGTTGTATGGACATTTTAATGATGTTAATTCTTCCAATCCATGAACAAGGTATATGCTTCCATTTTTATATCTTCCTTCTATTTCTTTTTTAAATGACCTGTAGTTTTCTGTGAAGAGATCTTTACTTCTTTGGTTAAGTTTATTCCTATGTATGGTAATTTTTTTGCCACAATGGTAAATGGTAAATTGTTTTTTTATTTTCTCTTTGCGTGAGTTCATTGTTGGTGTATAAGAATGCCATCAATTTCTTTTTTATTTATTTTATATTATTATTTTTATTTCATTTTTTAATTATTTGTTTTGTGTTATTAATTTATTTTTGATACAGATGTTTCTCCTTTTTACCCCAATGACACCCTGCTCCCCATCCTCCCCACCCTGTCCCCAGCTTTGTTGTCTATGTCCATCAGTTATGCATACATGCATTTAAGTTCTGTGGTTTATCTCCTCCCTCCTCCCCCCCCACCTCTTCTTGTCAGTCTGTACCCCACTTCCATGTCTCTAAGTCTACCCAGTTCCTCAGAATGTCATTTTCATTATTTTCCACATACAAGTGAGATCATGTGATATTTGTCTTTCTCTGCTTGGCTTGTTTCACTTAGAATAATACTCTGCAGGTCCCTCCATGTCATCTCAAAGGATAAGAGGTCTATCTTTCTTACAGCTGCATAGTACTCCATTGTGTATATGTACCACAGCTTCATTTATTATATTTTTTATTAATTTATTTTTCTTACAGATGTTTCTCCTTTTTTCCCCATTGATACCCTCCTCCCTATACCCCCATCCCATCCTCAGCTTTGTTGTCCATGTCCCACAGTTATGTATACATATGTATAAGTTCTGTGGTTTACCTCTTCCCTTGCCCGCACCCTCTCTTCTGAGGGTTGTCAGTCTATACCCTACTTCCACATTTGGGTCTACCCTCTTCCTCAGAGTCTTATATTTATTGCATTCCACAAGTAAGTGAGATCATGTCATATTTGTCTTTCCCTGCTTGACTTGTTTCGCTTAGGATAATATTCTCAAGGTCCCTCCATGTCATCTCAAAGTATAAGAGATCTTTCTTTCTTACAGCTGCATATTACTCCATTGTGTATATGTACCACAGCTTTTTTATCCATTCATTCACTGATGGACACTTGGGCTGTTTCTAGATCTTAGCTATTCAAATAGTGCTGCTATGAACATGAGGGTACATGTATTCTTTCTGATTGGTGTTTCTGGTTTCTTAAGGTATATTCCTAGAAGTGCGATTACTGGGTCAAATGGTAATTCAATTTTTTATTTTCTGAGGTAACACCATAGTGTTTTCCACAGTGGCTGCACCAGTCTGCATTCCCACCAGCAGTGTACTAGAGTCCCCTTTTCTCCACACCCTCGCCAACACTTGTTGTTTGATGATTTGTTGATGGCGGCCATTCTGACAGTTGTGAGGTGATACCTCATAGTTGTTTTAATTTGCATCTCTCTGATAATTAGTGATGTTGAGCATTTCTTCATATGTCTCTTAACCATTTGTATGTCCTTTTTGGAGAGGTGTCTATTTAGATCCTCTGCCCATTTTTAAATTGTGTTCTTTGTCTTCCTTTTGTTGAGTTGTATGAGCACTCTATATATTTTGGAGATTAACCCCTTATTTGATGTATCATTGGGAATTATGCTCTCCCATACAGTGAGTTCCCTATCTGTTTTGATGGTTGTTTCTTTTGCTGTGCAGAAGCTTTGAGTTTGATGTAGTCCCATGTGTTCATTTTTCCCTTTGTTTCTGTTGCCTTATGTGATGTATCAGTGAAGATTCTGCTGCGTATGATGTCCGAAATTTTGTTGCCTATATTTTCTTCTAGGATTTTTATGGATTCACGAGTCACATTTAAGTCTTTTATCCATTTTGAGTTTATTCTTGTGTATGGTGAAAGTTGATGGTCTACTTTAATTTTTTTGCATGTAGCTGTCCAATTTTCCCAACACCATTTATTAAAGAGGCTGTCTTTACTCCATTGTATGCTCTTGCCGCCTTTGTCAAATATTAATTGAGCATAATGTCTTGGGTCAATTTCCGGATTCTCTGTTCTGTTCCACTGGTCTATATGCCTGTTCTTGTGCCAGTACCAGGCTGTTTTGATTACAGTAGCTTTGTAGTATAACCTGAAATACGGTATTGTTATCCCACCTACTTTGTCTTTCTTTTTCAAGATTGCTGTGGCTATTTGGGGTCTTTTTTGATTCCATATGAACTTCTGAGGTATTTGTTCAAGTTCTGTGAAATATGTCACTGGTATTTTGATGGGGATTGCATTGAATCTATAGATTGCTTTGGGTAATATGGATATTTTAATGATGTCAGTTCTTCCAATCCATGAACAAGGTATGTGCTTCCACTGTTTTATATCTTCCTCTATTTCTTTTTTCAATGTCCTGTAGTTTTCTGCAAATAGGTCCTTTACTTCTTTAGTTAAGTTTATTCCTAGGTATCTTAATTTTTTTGCCGCGATGGTAAATGGGATTGTTTTTCTAGTTTCTATTTCTGTGAGTTCATGATTGGTGTATAAGAATGCCGTCAATTTCTTGACGTTAATTTTGTATCCTGCTACTTTGCTAAATTCATTTATTAAGTCTAGTAGATTTTTGATGGAGTCTTTAGGGTTTTCTATGAATAATATCATGTCTTCTGCGAATAATGACAGTTTCACTTCCTCCTTTCCAATTTGGATCACTTTTATTTGTTCTTCACTTCTGATTTCTGTGGCTAAGACTTCCAGTACTATGTTAAATAAGAGTGTTGAAAGTGGGCCTCCCTGTCTTGTTCCTGTTCTTATGGGAAATGATTTAGTTTTTGCCCATTGCATATGATGTTGACTGTAGGTCTTTCATATATGTGCTTTATTATATCAAGATATGATCACTCTATTTCCAAATTGCTGAGCATTTTTAATAGAAGTGGGGGGTGCTGAATTTTGTCGAGTGCCTTTTCAGCATCTATTGATATGATCATATGGTTTTTATCTTTTATTTTGTTTATGTGGTGTATCACATTTATTGATTTACAAATATTGAACCAGCCTTGTATCCCTGGGATGAATCCCAGTTGGTCATGGTGAATAATTTTTTTTATGTATTACTGTATTTATTAAGTCTGCCAGATATAACAAATGAATTTGCTAGTATTTTGTTTATGATTTTGGCATCTATGTTCATCTGGGATATTGGCCTGTAGTTTTCTTTCTTTGTAGTGTCTTTTTCTCGTTTTGGAATTAGAATTATGCAGGCCTCATAAAACGAGTTTGGAATTCTTCCTTCTTCTTGAATTTTTTGAAATAGTTTGAGGGGAATGGGTGTTAGTTCTTTTTGAATATTCGGTAAAACTCTCCCATGAGGGCGTCCGGGCCTGAGCTTTTGTTTGCTGGGAGAGTCTTGATTACTTCTTCAATTTCCTTCGTTGTTATTGGTCTGATCAAGTTTTCTAACTCCTCTCGGTCCAGTTTTGGGAGACTATGTGTTTTTAGAAATTTGTCCATTGCCCTTAGATTGTCCAATTTGTTGCCGTATATTAGTTCATAGTATTTGTTAACGAAACTTTGTTTGTCTGTGGTGTCAGTTTTTACTTCTCTTTCATTTCTAATTTTGTGTATTTGCGTTCTCTCACTTTGCTTCTTGGTGAGTCTAGCTAAGCGTCCATCAATCTTGTTTATCTTTTCAAAAAACCAGCTCTTTGTTTCATTAATCCTTTGAATTGTTTTTCTGGTCTCTATGTCGTTTATTTCTGCTCTGATCTTTACTATTTCCTTCCTTCTACTTGCTCTGGGGTTTTCTTTTTGTTTGCTTTCCAATTCTCTAAGTTGTGAGGTTAGATAGTCTATTAGAAATTTTTGTTGTTTCTTGAGGTAGGCCTGTAATGCTATGAACTTCCCTCTCAGAACAGCTTTCGCTGAATCCCATAGATTTTATGTTGTTGTGTGTACATTTTCATTGGTTTCCAGGAAGTTTTTAATTTCTTCCTTGATCTCCTCGGTAACCCATTCATTGTTTAATAACATGCTATTTAGCCTCCATGTATTCAAATGTCGTTGCATGTTCTTTTTGCAATTGATTTCTAGTTTCATGCCATTGTGATCTGAGAAGATGCTTGATATGATTTCAATCTTCTTGAACTTGTGGAGACTTCGTTTGTGTCCTAACATGTGGTCTATCTTTGAGAATGTCCCATGTGCACTTGAGAAGAATGTGATTTCTATAGTTTTGGGGTGTAATTCTCTGTAAATATCTATTAAATCCATTTGGTCTAGTGCTTCGTTTAGAGTGTCTGTGTCCTTGTTAATTTTTTGTCTAGAGGATCTATCCAGTGATGTCAGCGGGGTGTTGAAGTCCCCTGTTATGATTGTATTGCTGTCAATTTCTCCTTTGAAGTCCTCCAGAAGATTTTTAATATATTTTGGTGCTCCTATATTCGGTGCATATATGTTTACCAAGGTTATATCTTCCTGTTGGATAGTTCCTTTCAATATTATGTAGTGACATTCTTTGTCTCTAGTAATGGCTTTCGTTTTGAAATCTATTTTATCAGATATGAGTATTGCTACCCCAGCTTTTTTTTCCTTTCCATTTGCTTGGAAGATTTTTTTCCATCCCTTCACTTTCAGCCTATGTGAGTCTTTTGTTGTGAGGTGGGTGTCTTGTAAACAGCATATATATGGATTATGCTTTCTTATCCAATTCGCTACTCTGTGTCTTTTTATCAGAGCATTCAATCCATTTACATTTAAGGTGATTATTGATATGTACTTATTTATTGCCATTTTTGTTCAGTGTGGTTCTACTTTCCTTCCTATTTCTTCTACTAATTACAGCAGTCCTTTTAACATTTCTTGCAGTGCTGGTTTGGTGCTAATGTATTCCCTTAGCCTTTTTTTTTGTCTGAGAAGCTCTTTATTTGACATTCTATTTTGAATGACAGCCTTGCTGGGTAGAGTAGTCTTGGATTCAGATCCTTGTTTTTCATGACCTTGATTACTTCATGCCATTCCCTTCTGGCCTGTAGTGTTTCTGTTGAGAAGTCAACTGATAGCCTGATGGGGTTTCCTTTGTAGGTAACCTGTTGCTTTTCTCTTGCTGCCTTGAGGATTCTCTCTTTGTTTTTAATTTTTGGCATTTTAATTACTATGTGTCTTGGTGTGGGCCTGTTTGGGTTCTTCTTACTTGGGACTCTCTGTGCTTCTTGAACTTGAATACCTTCTTTCTTCACCAAATTAGAGAAGTTTTCTGTCATTATTTCTTCAAATATATTCTCTAACCTTTGCTCATTTTCTTCTTCTTCAGGGACTCCAATGATGCTAATATTATTACGTTTCCAGTTGTCCCACAATTCTCTTACGCTGTCTTCCTGTTTTTTCATTGTTTTTTCCTTTTGGTTTTCTGATTGGTTGATTTTTTCTACCTTGTCTTCTAATTCACTGATCCGGTCCTCAGCTTCCTCTACTCTGCTGTTTAGTCCTTCCAATGTGTTCTTCATTTCTGCTATGTCATTCTTCATTTCTTCTTGCTGCTTCTTCATTTCTTCTTGCTGCTTCTTCATTTCCACTTGGTTGGTTTTCAGTGTTTCTATGTCTTTGCTCATGGTGTGGATGTCTTTACTCAAGGTGTTGATGTCCATACTCATGCTGTTGAGCTTCCTCAAGATCATGACTCTGAATTCTAGCTCTGTTAACTTGCTTAGCTCCGTTTCATTTATCTCATCTTCGGTAGAGGTCTCTTGTTCTTTCATTTGGGCTCTGTTTCTTTGTTTCCCCATTTTGGCTATCTCAGTGGTTTTTGGAGCCTGCCAAATTTTCCTGTGGATGTTGGTGTTCTGTTGTTTGTGGCTCCCTCTACTGGGTTTGGATGAGCGTGGGAGGACCCACGTTAAACACCACCCTGGAGTCTTACTTTCCAGGGTATATTTGCAGGCCCAGCAAAGGTTAAGTTATCCTCTAACTTTTTGCCTAGAGGCTATTAGTTTTGGTTGCTTGAAGAGCCTTGGGTTTTCAGTTGAATGAAAACCTCCCTCAGGTGTTCAGTGTGAGAGGATTTCCAGGGGGTAGGGCAGATGCTAGTAGTTAATGAGCCTCAGTTTGCATTTCAATGGCCCACTAGGTTGTGAATGGATCTCTGAGGGAGGGGCTGCCGCCTCTCCCCAGAGCCCTGGGATGGAGTAAGACGACCAGGCCACAGTCCTGGGTGGCCGCAACTCAGCAAAAACTCTGAGCGCCCTCCAAATCCCAGGTGTCCCCACACAGTTCCAGTCCAGTCCGCCCTCCCTCTGCTGGAGCCCAGGTGAGTGGCTGCGGCTATTTTAGCGCTCTGCCCCAGCTCTGCGCGGTGGAGCTGGCACGGCCTTTAGCGCTCTGCCCCGGCTCTGCGCGGTAGAGCTGGCGCGGCCTTTAGCGCTCTGCCCCGGCTCTGCGCGGTGGAGCTGGCGTGGGCTTTAGTGCTCTGTCCCGGCTCTGCGCGGTGGAGCTGGCGCGGTCTTTAACCCCAAGGGCGGGCGTCACTCCCGGCTAAGGCCGTTACTGTCCATGGGCTCCCAGCCCCCCTCTCGTGCCTTCGCAATCCTACCAGGATCGAGTCAGTGTCCCTGGTTGTATTGTCCTCGCAAGCTGCTTTTCTGTTGCTTTTTCCCGACGATTTGTCTTTATTTTAGTTGTAATTTCAGTTTGGTCCTGGGAGATGGTCTGTGTAGCTTCCATTCACTCCGCCGCCATTTTCCTCTGATTCACTTTTGAAAGTGTGTATATTTGTAGGAATTTGTCCATTTCACCCGGGTTGTCCAATTTATTGGCATATAGTTGTTTGTAATATTTTCTTACACTCTTTTATATTTCTGTGCTGTAAATTGTTACTTCAACTGTTTAATTTCTGATTTTATTTATATGGGTCCTTTTTCTTTGTTTCTTGTTAAGTGTGGCTGGAGGTTCATCAATCTTTTTAATTTTTTCAAAGAAAAAGCTCTTGGTTTCATTGATCTTTTGTATTCTGTTTTTATTCTTGATGTCATTTATTTTTACTCTTTATTATTTCCTTTCTTCTCCTTACTCTGGGCTTCTCTTTTTTTTTATTAATTAATTTATTTTTGATACAGATATTGCTCCTCTTTTCCTCATTGACACCCTCCTCCCAATCCTGCACCACCCCCATGGCATAGTTGTCTATGTCCTTTGGTTATGCATATATGCATATAGGTCCTTTGGTTTATCTTTTACTGCCCCCATACCCCCTCCTCTGAGATTTATCAGTCTGTACCCTACTTCTATGTTTTTGGGTATATTTTGTTCATCAGCTTATTTTGTTCATTATATTCCACAAATCAGGGGGATGACATGATACTTACTTTCTTTGACTGGCTTATTTCACTTAGCATATACTTTGCAGGCCCCTAAAGGTCCTCTCAAGGAATAAGATAACTTTCTTTTCTCTTTTTTTTTAACTTATCTTTATTGTTGAATGTATTACAGATGTTCCTCATTTTTCCCCTATTGACCCCCTCCTACCCACACCTGCCCCCCTCCTGCTTTCCCCACACTGTTGTCTGTGCCCATTGGTTATGCATATATACATATAAGTTCTCTGCTTTATCTCTTCCCACCCCCACCCAACTTTCCTTTGAGGTTTATCAGTCTAACAACCAATTTGTACTTCTTTTTTTTATTGATTTATTTTTGTTACAAATGTTTCCCCTTTTTTCCCCATTGACAGCCTCCTCCCCACAATGCCACCCCGTCCCCAGCTTTTTGTCCATGTCCATCAGTTATGCATACATGTGCATAAGTTCTGTGGTTTCTCTCTTCCCTCCCCTGCCACCCCTCTAATGAGGGTTGTCAGTCTGTACCCTACTTCCACATCTCTGAGTCTACCCTGTTCCTCAGACTGTTATGTTTATTATGTTCCACAAATAAGTGAGATCATATGATATTTGTCTTTCTCTGCTTGGCTTGTTTTGCTTAGGATAATAATCTCCAGGTCCCTCCATGATGTCTCAAAGGATAAGAGATCTTTCTTTCTTACAGCTGCATAGTACTCCATTGTGTATACATACCACAGCTTTTTTATCCATTCGTCCACTGATGGACACTTGGGCTGTTTCCAGATCTTAGCTATTGTAAATAGTGCTGCTATGAACATGGGGGTACATGTATTCTTTCTGATTGGTGTTTCAGGCTTCTTAGGGCATATTCCTAGAAGTGGGATCACTGGGTCAAATGGCAATTCAATTTTTAATTTTTTGAGGTAACACCATAGTGTTTTCCACAGTGGCTGCAATAGTCTGCATTCCCACCAGCAGTGTACTAGAGTCCCCTTTTCTCCACACCCTCGCCAACACTTATTGTTTGATGATTTGTTGATGGCGGCCATTCTGACAGGTGTGAGGTGATACCTCATTGTTGTTTTAATTTGCAGCTTTCTGATGATTAGTGATGTTGAGCATTTCTTCATATGTCTCTTAGCCATTTGTATGTCCTGTTTGGAGAGGTGTCTATTTAGTTCCTCTGTCCATTTTTAAATTGGGTTCTTTGTCTTCCTTTTGTTGAGTTGTATGAGCACTCTATATATTTTGGAGATTAACCCCTTATCTGATGTATCATTGGCAATTATGCTCTCCCATACAGTGGGTTCCCTTTCCGTTTTGATAGTTGTTTCTTTTGCTGTGCAGAAGCTTTTGAGTTTGATGTAGTCCCATGTGTACATTTTTTCCTTTGTTTCTGTTGCCTTAGGTGATGTATCAGTGAAGATTCTGCTGCGTACGATGTCCAAAATTTTGTTGATTATATTTTCGTCTAGGGTTTTTATGGATTGATGAGTCACATTTAAGTCTTTTACCCATTTTGAATTTATGTTTGTGTGTGGTGTAAGTTGATGGTCTAGTTTCATTTTTTTGCATGTACCTGTCTAATTTTCCCAACACCATTTATTAAAGAGGCTGTCTTTGCTCCATTGTATGCTATTGCGACCTTTGTCAAATATTAATTGAGCATAATGTCTTGGATCAATTTCCAGATTCTCTGTTCTGTTCCACTGGACTATATGCCTGTTCTTGTGCCAGTACCAGGCTGTTTAGATTGCAGTAGCTTTGTAGTATAACCTGATATTCGGTATTGTGATCCCACCTACTTTGTCCTTCTTTTTCAAGATTGCTGTGGCTATTCAGGGTCTTTTTTGGTTCCATATGAATTTTTGAAGTATTTGTTCTAGTTCTGTAAAATATGTCACTGGTATTCTGATGGGGATTGCATTGAATCTGTAGATTGCTTTGAGTAATATGGATATTTTAATGATGTTAATTCTTCCAATCCATGAACAAGGTATGTGTTTCCACTTTTTTATATCTTCCTCTATTTCTTTTTTCAGTGTCCTGTAGTTTTCTGCAAATAGCTCCTTTAGTTCTTTGGTTAAGTTTATTCCTAGGTATCCTATTGTTTTTCTGCAATGGTAATTGGGGTTGTTTTTTGAGTTTCTCTTTCTGCGATTTCATCATTGGTGCATAAGGATGCCATCGATTTCTTGATGTTAATTATGTATCCTGCTACTTTGCCAAATTCATTTATTAAGTCTGGTAGATTTTTGATGGAGTATTTAGGGTTTTCTGTATATAATATCAGGTCATCTGTGAATAATGACAGTTTCACTTCCTCCTTTCCAATTTGGATTCCTTTTATTTTTTCTTCATGTCTGATTGCTGTGAGTAAGACTTCCAGTACTATATTAAATAAGAGTGGTGAAAGTGGGCATCCCTGTCTTGTTCCTGTTCTTGAGGAAAATGTTTTTAGTTTTTGCCCATTGTGTATGATGCTGGCTGTAGGTCTCTCATATATGGACTTTATTATATCCAGATATGTTCCCTCTATTCCCAAATTGCTGAGCGTTTTTATCAGAAATGGGTGCTGGATTTTGTCGAATGCTTTTTCAGTGTCTATTGATATGATCATGTGGTTCTTATCTTTCATTTTGTTTATGTGGTGTATCACATTTATTGATTTGCGAATGTTGAACCAGCCTTGCATCTCTGGGATGAATCCCACTTGGTCATGGTGAATAATTTTTTTGATGTATTGCTGGATCCGATTTGCTAGTACTTTATTGAGGATTTTGGTGTCTATATTCATCAGGGATATTGGCCAGTAGTTTTCTTTTTTTGTAGTGTACTTTTCTGGTTTTGGAATTAGAATTACACTGGCCTCATAAAACGAGTTTGGAAGTCTTCCTTCTTCTTGAATTTTTAGAAATAGTTTGAGGAGAATGGGTGTTAGTTCTTCTTTGAATGTTCGGTAAAACTCCCCTGTGAATCTGTCCAAGCCTGGGCTTTTGTTTTCTGGGAGAATCTTGATTACATCTCCAATTTCCTTAGCTGTTATCGGTCTGTTCATGTTTTCTATCTCTTCCTGGTTCAGTTTTTGGAGACTATGTGTTTCTAGAAATGTGTCCATTTTGCTTAGATTGTCGAATTTGTTGCCATATAAATGTTCATAGTATTGTTAACGATCCTTTGTATTTCTGTGGTGTCAGTTGTTACTTCTCCTCTTTCATTTCTGATTTTGTGTATTTGGGTTCTCTCTCTTTGTTTCTTGGTGAGTATACATAAGGATCCCTCAATCTTGTTTATCTTTTAAAAAAACCAGCTCTTTGTTTCATTGATCCTTTGAATTGTTTGTTTTGGTCTCCATGTCGTTTATTTCTGCTGTGATCTTTACTATCTCCTTCCTTCTACTTGCTCTAGGGTTTTCTTTTTGTTTGCATTCTAGTTCTTTAATTTGTGAGGTTAGGTAGTCAATTAGCAATTTTTCTTCTTTCTTGAGGTGGGCCTGGAGTGCTATGAATTTCCCTTTCAGAACGGCTTTCGCTGCATCCCATAGATTTTGTGGTGTTATGTGTTCATTTTCATTAGTTTCCAGAATGTTTTTAATTTCTTCCTTGATCTTCATGGTAACCAACTCATTGTTCAATAACATGCTATTTAGCCTCCAAGTCTTCAAATGTCTTTGAATGTTCTTGTTGCAATTGATTTCTTGTTTCATGTTATTGGGATCTGAGATGGTGCTTGATATGATTTCAATCTTCTTGAACTTGTAGAGACTTAGTTTCTGTCCTATCATGTGGTCTATCTTTGAGAGTGTTCCATGTGCACTTGAGTAGAATGTGAATTCTGCAATTTTGGGGTGTAGTTCTCTTAATATATCTATTAAATCCATTTGATCTAGTGCTTCATTTAGAATTTCTGTTTCCTTGTTAATTTTTTGTCTAGATGATCTATCCAGTGATGTCAGGGCGGTGTTGAAGTCTCTTGCTATGATTGTATTGCTGTCGATTTCTCCTTTGAAGTCCTCCAGAAGATTTTTAATATGTTTTTATGCTCCTATATTGGGTGCATATGTGTTTACCAAGGTTATATCTTCCTGTTGGAATGACCCTTTCAATATTATGTAATGACCTTCTTTGTCTCTAGTTATCGTCTTCAATTTGAAATCTAATTTATCAGATATGAGTATTGCTACCCCAGCTTTTTTTTCCTTTCTGTTTGCTTGGAAGATTTTTATCCATCCCTTTACTTTCAAGCTATGTGGGTCTTGTTGTGAGGTGGGTCTCTTGTAAACAACATATGTGTGAATCATGCTTTCTTATCCAGTCAGCTACTCTGTGCCTTTTTATCAGAGCATTCAATCCATTTACATTTAAGGTGATTATTGATATGTAGTTATTTATTGCCATTTTTGTTCATTGTGGTTATATTTTTCTTCCTATTTCTTCTACTAATTACAGCAGTCCTTTTAACATTTCTTGCAGTGCTGGTTTGGTGCTAATATATTCTCTTAGCCTTTTTTTGTCTGGGAAGCTCTTTATTTGACCTTCTATTTTGAAGGATAGCCTTGCTGATAGAGTAGTCTTGGATTCAGATCCTTGTTTTTCATGACCTTGATTACTTCATGCCATTCCCTTCTGGCCTGTAGTGTTTCTGTTGAGAAGTCAGATGATAGCCTTATGGGGGTTCTTTTGTAGGTAACCTGTTGCTTATTTCTTGCTGCCTTTAGGATTCTCTTTTTGTCTTTAATTTTTGCGATTTTAATTATTATGTGTCTTGGTGTGGGCCTGTTTGGGTTCTTCTTGCTTGGGGCTCTCTGTGCTTCTTGAACTTGAATGCCTCCTCCTTCACCAGGTTAGGAAAGTTTTCTGTCACTCTTTCTTCAAATATATTCTCTAACCCTTGCTCATTTTCTTCTTCTTCGTGGACTCCAATAATGCAAATGTTATTACGTTTCCAGTTGTCCCACAGTTCTCTTAAACTATATTCTTGTTTTTTCATTGTTTTTTCCTTTTGGTTTTCTGATTGATTGATTTTTTCTACTATGTCTTCTAATTCACTGATCCAGTCCTCCACTTCCTCTACTCTGCTGGTCAGTCCTTCCAATGTGTTCTTTATTTCTGCTATGTCATTCTTTATTTCCACTTGGTTGGTTTTCATGGTGTTGATATCCTTACTCATGCTGTTTAGTTTCCTCAAGATCACGGATCCAAACTCTACCTCTGATAATTTGTTTAACTGCATTTCATTTATCTCATCTTCGGTAGACTTCTCTTATTCTTTCTTTTGTGATCTGTTTCTTTGTTTCACCATTTTTGCTATCTCAGTGAGTTTTGGAGCCTGCCAAATTTTCCCTGTGGTTGTTGGTCTTGTGCTATTTGTGGCTCCCTCTACTGGGCTTGGAATGGCGTGGAGGGCCCTCCTTAAACAGCACTGTGAAGTCTCACTTTCCTGCGTAGATTTGCAAGCTCAGGAAAGGTTCAGTTATGCTCTAGCTTTTTGCCTGGAGGCTATTAGCCTCAGTTACTTGAAAAGCCTTAGGATCTCAGTTGAATGAGAAACTCTCTCAAGTATTTATAGTGTGAGAGGATTTCCCGAGGGTGGGGCCAATGCTTGTTGTTAATGAGCCTCAATGTGCATTTCTTTACATCTTTTCCTCACCTGGGAATCTCCGAAGGAGGGGCTGCCATAGCTCTGGGAAGGAGTAAATTTGGCTGCCATTCTGTGTAACCAGGAAGGAGCGGCTGGCCACCACCGTTCTTTGTGGCCACAGCTCAGCACAAACTCTGAGCATGCTCTAGATCCCAGGTGTCCCCACAGAGTTCCTGTCCAGTCCACCCTCCCTCTGGGGGAGCCCCAGGTGAGTGGCTGTGGCTATTTAGAGCTCTGTCTGGCCCTCTGCGCTGTGTAGAAGCTGGGGCTCTTAACCCTGAGGGCGGGTGCCGCCGCTGCTCACAGCTCAGGCCGCTGCTCACAGCCAAGGCCACTGCTGTCTGTGGACTCCCAGCCCACCACCCTTACGCGCCTCCGCAGATCCTACCAGGCTCATTCAGTGTCCCTGGTTGTATGATCCTCTCTCGCTGCTTTTCTTTTGCTTTTTCCCGATGATTTGTCTTTACTTTAGTTGTAATTCCGGTTTGGTCCTGGGAGATCGTCAGTGTAGCTTCCATTCACTCTGCCGCCATTTCCGGTCCGTGGCCTGTAGTTTCTTTTAGTGTCTTTATGTAGTTTTGGAATTAGAATTATGGTGGCCTCATAAAATGAGTTTGGAAGTCTTCCTTCTTCTTGAATGTTTTTAATAGTTTGGGGAGAATAGGTGTTAGTTCTTTGAAATTTCAGTAAAACTCCCTGGTGAAGCCGTCTGGGCCTGGGCTTTTGTTTGTGTGGAGTTTTTCTTTTTATTACACCTTCATCTTTCTTACCAGTTTATTGGTTTGTTCAATATTTCTATCTGTTTCCGGTTCACTTTTTGGAGACTGTGTGATTCTAGAAATTTGTCCATTTTGCCTGGGTTGTTCAATTTGTTGGCATATAATTGTTCATAATATTTTTTAACAATCCTTTGCCTTTCTGTGGTTTCAGTTATTAGTTTTCTTCTTTCATTTCTTATTTTGTTCATTTGGGTCCTTTCTTTTTGTTTCTTGGTGATTCTCACAAAGGTTCCATCAATTTTGTTTATGTTTTCAAAGAACCAGCTGTTTGTTTCACTGATCTTTTGAATTTTTTTTAGTCTTTATGTTGTTTATTTCTGCTGTGATCTTTACTATTTTTTTCCTTCTACTTGCTCTGAGTTGTGTGTGTGTGTGTGTGTGTGTGTGTGTGTGTGTGTGTACTTTCTAGTTCTTTAAGTTGTAGGTTTAAATAGTGAGTTAGAAATTTTTCTTGTTTCTGCAGGTAGGCCTATAGTGCTTTGAAGTTCCCTCTCAGGACTGCTTTTGCTGTCTCCCATAGATTTTGTGTTATGTGTTCATTTTCATTGGTTTCAAGGAAGTTTTTAATTTCTTTCTTGATCTCCTTGCTAACCCATTCATTGTTTAATAACTTGCTATTTAACCTCCATGTGTTTGAATGTTTTTGAGTGTTTTTACTGAAATTGTTTTGTAGTTTTATGCCATTGTGATCTGAGAAAATGCTTGATATGGTTTCAATCTTCTTGAACTTGTCATGACTTAGTTTGTGTCCTAACATGTGGTCTGTCTTTGGGAATGTCCCATGTGCACTTGAGAAGAATGTGAATTCTGCAGTTTTGGGGTGTAATTCTTTCTAGATATTAATTAAATCCATTTGGTGTAGTGTATCATTTAGAGTCTCTGTTTCCTTGTTAATTTTTTGTCTAGAGGATATATCCAGTGATGTCAGTGGGGTGTTTAAGTCTTCTGCTATGATTGTGTTGCTGTCGATTTCTCCTTTGAAGTCCTCCAGAAATTTTAAATATATTTTGTTTCTCCTGTATTGGGTGTATATATGTTTACCAAAGTTGTATCCTCCTGTTGGATAGATCCTTTCAATATTTCATAGTGGCCTTCTTTATTTCTAGTTATGGCCTTCATTTTGAAGTTTATTTTATTGGATATGAGTTTTGCTATTCCAGCTTTTTTTTCCTTTCCATTTGCTTGGAAAAAAATTTTTCCATCCCTTATTTTCGTCCTATGTGAGTCTTTTGTTGGGAGGTGGATTTCTTATAAACAACATATATGTATGTATATATATATATATATATATATATATATATATATATATATATGTTATTTATTTTTATATATATATATATATATATATATATATATATATATATATATATATACTTTTTTATCCATTTGGCTGCTCTGTGTCTTTTGATTAGAGTGTTTAATCCATTTACATTTAAGGTTTTTATTTATATGTATTTATTTATTGCCATTTTTGTTTAATATGGTTATGTTTCTCTTCCTATTTCTTTTGCTTGTTACAGCAGGCTTTTTAACAATTCTTGGAGTGCTCGTTTGGTGCTAGTATATTCCCTTAGCCATTGTTCATCTGGGAATTTTTTCATTTCACCTTCTATTTTGTTTTTAAATTTTTTTTTTCTTTATTGATCTTAGAGAGAGAAGGAGAGGGAGAGAGAAATAGAAACACCAATGAGAGAGAACATCAATTGGCAGCTTCCTGCATTCCCCCCACTGGGGACTGGGCCCACAATCTGGGCATGTGCCCTGACTGGGAATCAAACCAGTGACCTGGTGCATGGGTCAATGCTCAATCACTGAGCCACACCAGACAGGCTCACCTTCTCTTTTGAATGATAGCTTTGTTGGAAAGAGTAGTCTTAGATTCATATCCTTGTTTGTTATTACCTTGATTACTTCATGCCATTCTCTTCTGTCCTGTAGTGTTTCTGTTGAGAAATCAGCTGATGGTTTAATGGGGGTTCCTTTGTCAGTAACCTGTTGCTTGTCTCTTGCTGCCTTTAGCAATCTCTTGTTGTCTTAATTTTTGGCATTTTAATTATTATGTGTCTTAGTGTGGGCCTCTTTGAGTTCTTCTTACTTGGGGATCTCTGTGATTAGAAGTCAGGGCACATGCCTGGGTTATGCACTTGATCCCAGGTAAGGGGTGTGCAGGAGGTAGCTCATCAATGTTTTGCTCTCACATCAATGCTTCTCTCTCTCTCTCTCTCCCTTCCTCTCTCTCTAAAAAAAGTCTTTAAAAAATAATCAATTGACTACAGATGTAAAAGTTTATTGCTGGACTCTCAGTTCTGTTTCATTGATCCATGTGGCTATCCTGCGCTGGTCCGCACAGTGGTAACTACTTTAGCTTTCTGAAATTGGGAAGTGTGAGTTCTCCAACAATGTTCCTTTTCAAGATTGTTGTAGTCATTCTGAGTTTCTTGTGTTTCCATATGAATTTTATGATTAGCTTTAGAGGTTTTGCAAAAAAAAAAAAAAAAAAAGACAGCTGGGATTTTTCTGGAGATTGTTTTGAATCTGTAGATCAATATACGAGAATATTAGCACTCTAACGATACTAAATCATCCAATTCTTGAAAATGGGGTATCTTTTTATTTGTGTAGGTCTCTTTTAAGTTTATTCTATGATGTTTGTAGTTTTAGTGTACAGGTCTTGCACTACTCTTGTTAAATATATTGCTATTTTATTTTATTTATTTAAAATATATTTTTATTCATTTCAGAGAGAGGAAGGGAGAGGGAGAGAGAGTTAGAAACATTGATGAGAGACAAACATTGATTGGCTGCCGCCCACACGTCATCTCCTGGAGATCAAGCCTGTAACCAGTGCATGTGCCCTGACCAGGAATCAAACTGGCAACCTCCTGGTGCATGGGATGACACTCAACCAACTGAGCCACATCAGCCAGGCTATGTTATTTATTTATTTAGTTTTATGCTATTGTAAATGGGATTGTTTTCTCAATTTTATTTTTTAGTATGTTCATTGTAAGTGTATAGAAATTCACTTGATATTTGTATATTAATCTTTATGTTGCAAGATTTCTAACCTATTTTATTAACTCTCATAGATTTTTGGTGGACTCCTCAGTGCCTTTTCTATATAAAATCAGGTTATCTGCTAATAGAGATAGTTTTTCTTCTTCTTTTACAGTTTGTATGCCTTTTAATGTAATTTTCTTTGCTAATTGCCTCATCTAGTATTCTAACACAATGTTGTATAGATCTGGTGAGAGCATGCCACCTCATCTTATTTCTGATCTTAGGGGGAAATAATGTAATAATGTAATCCTTTACTATTAATTATAATTTCAGCTGTGATTATTTTCCCATCATTTAAAAATTTATTTTAGTTAAGTGTGGAATAATGTTTTGCACTTTACACATGCAAAAATAGTCTACTGTGTTTGGGAAATTCTTTCAACTATGTGACTCTTTGCTTGTTCATGGTAAGATTGCAAGCAGTGCAGTGACAAACAAAGCATAAGACTCTTGAGATACTAAACATCCCTGTGATGTCCTCCCCACATCACTCATGTATAGAGAATGGAGACAGAAACCAATTTTTCTAAGTGTTCACTCTTGAAGGCAATAGAAGTGTCACTATTTTCTACAATCTTGGTTTTAAAGATTTCCATAATTTTTATGGTCATCTCACAGAGGAACAATTTCCAAATTTGAGAAAGAGGAGGAAAATATAATTGTTTGTCTCACATTCTTTCTTCACCTCTGTAAAGTGTTCTGTAAAATGGCTTTTAAAAAATGACCCACCCTCTTTTGAAAGTGATAACACCCACCTTCACAAAAATAGCAAACCTTTAGCCAGTGAACCTGTACCCCCACCCCAATCCACAAGACACTTATTGAAAGAAAAAAATTAAACTGCTGTCTCTCACAAACCCCAATAAACTATTCTAAACATTCAACTACCAGAAAAAAGCAAGACACTTTTGTTTTCCTTGAAGGGCTTGCACCATCAGAAGTCATGTTGTTTCTCAAGCTTGGTGTCCTAGCAAATTAGCCGTGAACTTGTAGGTGGAACAGTTTCTGGTCCCACCCTTTGGTTTTTCTTTTCTTGGACTTCTAAAGCCTATCTTCCTTCATCTGATTTTCCCTTAAATATAAAATTGTCATTCTCTTTGAGAAGGCAAATACCAGTTTCATTATGCAGCAGTTTCCCCTTTTATAAAAAAGGGATCAAGGCCAGCCGTCTGTCACTTAACTCAAGACAAAGTTGCTGGGAAGAAATATAAGGACCAGACTTTCCAGAGCTTCCAAATTTCTAGGGAAGTGAGACTACATATTTTTTATTGATAATTACCTGTTTATAATTGTTGACAGATTTTAATTTTACAATCTGCCAGAGACCAATTTAATTCCAGTCTGGGTCCAAGTGGGAAAGACTCAATTATCTTTTAAAGTGATTAAAAAAATAAGTTAAAAATTCTGTATTTAATCATACATTTTCCATGTGGACTTTAGGGTGTTTCCACTTTTTGGCTGCTGTGACTATGGGTGTGCAGAAATCTGAGACCCTGCTTTCAATTCTTTTGGATATATACCCAGAAGTAGGGTTGCTATATCATTCCTTTTTGTATATCCAGATTTTCATCTGGTAACATTTTTATTCTGTCTAAAAGACTTCCTTTCACATTTCCTATATTATAGTTCTGTTGGTTATAAATTCCCTCAGTTTTTGTATGTATGAAAAAAAGTCTTTATTTTAAAACATTTTTATTTTGAAAAATTTCAAACATATAGGGAAGTGAAATAAATAGTTCCATCAACACTCATATGCCATCATCTAAATTTAGCAATTATAATAATTTTGCTATATTTGCTTAATCTTTTTAAAATATTGTAAAATAAATTAGACATCATGATATTTCACCTCTACTTAAGCTTTACTCGCATCATTAACAAAATAACATTTTTTTTACATAACCACAGTTAAATGATCATACCTAACAAAATTAACAATAACTTCCTCATATTATTTAATATTCAGTCTGCATCTCAATTTCCTTGATTATACAAAAAATATCTTTTTATATCAATCAAGGGTAATTTTATAGTTATAGCTCTTAAATTTCTTCTAATCTAGAATAGTCCTGCTGTCTCTCCACCTTTTATGCTCCCATATGTGATATTGTTATTTATAATAAGAAATATATATTTGGTCTTTTTCCACATTACTTTTTTCCCTTTGACCCCATTTCTGACACAAGCTGCTAAAACCTCTGGAGTTTCTTAACTGATGAGAACATAAAGTTGTCAAGGTGTCTTCTATTATATTAATAAGGTGACTTTTGGAAATCACCTAAAGATAGGGGCTGGTTGTCAGGTGAACCAACCAGGTGACTAGAGAGTTGTAACTTTCAGTCCCTCTCTCAGGAAGGGGAGACAGGCTGGATGTTGGATCAAGTGCCATTGGCTAATGATTTAATCAACCATACCTATGTAATGAAACCGCCACAAAAACCCAATAGTACAGTGTTTGGAGATCTTCTGGGTCAGTGAACACATGGTTGTGCTGGGATAGTGTTGCACCTGGAGAGGGCATGGAAGCTCTATGCCCATTCCCCATACTTTACCCTATGCACATCTTCTGTCTGGCTGCTCCTGAGTTATGGCTTTTTATACTAAACCAGTGAGCTAGTAAGTAAAATGTTCCTTTGAATTCTGAAAGCCACTCTAGCAAATTAATCAAACCCAAGATGGGGGTCATGGGAACCTCTGATTTATAGTCAGTGGGTTGGAAATACAGGTAACAGTGGGGTGAGTGTCTTACAGGACTGAACTCTAAACTTGTGATGCTTATAGTGTCAGAATTGAGTTGAATTGTAGGACACCTAGTTGGTATCTGGAGAGTTGCTTCTCAGATGTGTAGTGGGAGCCTTTGCCCCCCCCCCCACATTGGAATTTGGTGGGCAGAACACAAATGACCATGCATTGACTTGTTTCAGATACCAGGTCAGCTGTACTGTGGAATGCCCCATTTTCTGAATTTTTTTCATGGTTTCCTCATGGTGGTGTTTAACTTCTTTTAACTTGTTCCCATGTATCTCATAACAACTGCTTATTAGATTTAAAGGCTTTATCTGGTTCTCATTAAATATTTTTTGCACAAACAATTTAGAGGAGATGCTGTACATATCAGGAGGCACATAGTATTTGACACATAAGTCCCACTATTAATTATGACAAAATTGAACAGTGATTTTGGCTGTTAACAGACTAATTCCTCCATTATAATGCTTTCTCCTTAGTGATTAACACAGAACACACTCAGTGGAGTGTGGCATCATGGGAATATCCAGTTTACCATCAGCTTTCACCCAATGGTTTATAAATGTGTTGATGACTTTGGCTTAGATCAATTATTTCATTATGGTTAGGAAAATCATGATATTCTATTTCTATCACTCATTCTTCAGTTATTGGCTGCATTCTTCTGAAAGAACTTTTCTTTATCAGCCTCATCTGTTAGCTTTTTTATATACTCATTTTATTAATTTGGGTCTAGCTTGCTCAGTATTGTTAGCCTCAGGAGTCTCAGGTGGGGGTATGCTGGCAGGTGGACAAAAGTGAGTTTTTCTCTTTGGTAGTTCAATTATAATTAGATTACTTACAGTATACAAGGGTATGTTGGGGGCCTAGTGGACAGCAACCCTGATCTTTCTGCTTCCCATTGGAGGCCTCCTGTCAGAGGGGTAGATGCCAACTCTGAAACTGCCCACCTTGCTTAAAGGTGATCAATTGGTGTTTTATTTCTTCCCAAACAAGTGGAAGGACACTTACCCACTGTGGCTTACATTGTTGAAGGCACTATGTAAAGTGCTGTCTGTGCACCAACTCAAGGAATATTCAAAACAGCACTTTGAGGTACATTTTATTTCCATTTTATAAATGAAGTAACGGGGCTCTGATTGTTTAATTAACTTTCTTAGGGTCATATAGCTAATAAACAGAAGAAGAGGAATAAAACCCAAGTCTATCAGACTCCAAAGTCTATGCTCTTTTTTTTTAAATGATTTGAAATGTAGTGATTTTAATAGTAATTCAACAAGTATATACAGCATACATATACTTGCAATATCTAGAGAATTTACATGAACATTTTGTTTTGTTTTTTAATTTATTTTTATCTTCAATTACATTTTATGTTTAAATTGTTTATAGTATTTTGTAGAATAAATTTTAACAGTACTCATTTTTCCCATTACATTTCTACATCTGACTGAATTGTGCTAAAATAGTCAAAGAATATTGTTTCATGCAAGATTTTCAATAGAAAATCTTATCCTTACTATGAATGCCACACCAGAAATACATGTGGGAAGTTCCCTAAGTTTGATATAAAAACCTCAACTGGGATGATCATTCTAATATATGAGAGCCTTGATTATCCTTTGGAAATTGCAATGAAAATATGAAGGGTTAGTAATTGTTTATACCACGTAAATTAAATATTTTATAGGCTTAATTTGTAAGATTTTTAAATTACGGCAATAACACATAGCATAAAATTTACCAGCTTAACTATTATTAAGTGTCCATTTCAGTAGGGTTAACCATACTTACATATTTTGTGAAAGAGATCTCAAGAACTTTTTCATCTTGCAGGACTGAAATTCAGTACTCATTAAACAGCAATTCTCCTTTAACCCCCTCCCTGTAGGCCCTGGTATATAACATTATTTCTATATCTATAAATTTGACTATTGTAGATACCTCATATAAGTGGAATTGTACAGTATTTGTCCTTTTGTGACTGGCTTATTTCATTTAGTATAATGTCCTTAAAGTTCATCCATGTTGTAGCATGTGACAGTATTTCCTTCTTTTTTAAGGCTGAATAATAATGCCTTTGTAGGTATACATACCACATTTTGTTTATCTGTTCATCTGTCAATGAGTTTTAAGGTGCTTCCACTTTTTGGCTATTGTGAATAATGCTGCTATGAATATGAGTGTGAAAAGATCTCTTTGAGACCCTGCTTTCAATTCTTTTGAGTATATATATACAGAAGTAGGATTGCTATATCATATTATAGTTCTATTTTTAATTTTTTGAAGATCAGATTATTGTTTGATATATAATTCACATACTATAAAATTCACCAATTTAAAGTGTACACTTCAGTGGTTTTTAGTATCATCACAATGCTGTGCCACCGTCAGCGTTATCTTATTCCAGAAGAGTTCTAGCATCCAAAAACTCAATTTATACGTGTTAGCACTCACTCCTTACTTCTCCCATCCTCCCCAAACTGAAGCAACCACTAATCTACTTTCTGTATTTATGGATTTTTCAATTCTGTTTATTTCATATAAATGGAATCATGCAATATATGGTCTTGTGTGACTTATTTCTTTTTTTTTTATTTTTTATTTTTTTATTAATTTATTTTTGTTACAGATGTTTCTCCTTTTTTCCCCATTGACACCCTCCTCCCCATCCCCCCACCCTGTCCCCAGCTTTGTTGTCCATGTCCATCACTTATGCATACATGTGCATAAGTTCTGTGGTTTATCTCTTCCCTCCCCCCCACCCCCTCTCCTGAGGGGTGTCAGTTTATACCCTACTTCCACGTCTCTGGGTCTACCCTGTTCCTCAGACGGCTATGTTCATTATATTCCACAAATAAGTGAGATCATGTGATATTTGTCTTTCTCTGCTTGGCTTGTTTCGCTTAGGATAATACTCTCGAGGTCCCTCCATGTTGTCTCAAAGGACAAGAGATCTTTCTTTCTTACAGCTGCATAGTACGCCATTGTGTATATGTACCACAGCTTTTTTATCCATTCGTCCACTGATGGACACTTGGGCTGTTTCCAGATCTTAGCTATTGTAAATAGTGCTGCTATGAACATGGGGGTACATGTATTTTTTCTGATTGGTGTTTCAGGCTTCTTAGGGTATATTCCTAGAAGTGGGATCACTGGGTCAAATGGCAATTCAATTTTTAATTTTTTGTGGTAACACCATAGTATTTTCCACAGTGGCTGCACCAGTCTGCATTCCCACCAGCAGTGTACTAGAGTCCCCTTTTCTCCACACCCTCGCCAACACTTGTTGTTTGATGATTTGTTGATGGCGGCCATTCTGACAGGTGTGAGGTGATACCTCATTGTTGTTTTAATTTACATCTCTCTGATGATTAATGATGTTGAGCATTTCTTCTTATGTCTCTTAGCCATTTGTATGTCCTTTTTGGAGAGGTGTCTATTTAGTTCCTCTGCCCATTTTTAAATTGGGTTCTTTGTCTTCCTTTTGTTGAGTTGTATGAGCACTCTGTATATTTTGGATATTAACCCCTTATCTGATGTGTCATTGGCAATTATGCTCTCCCATAGAGTGGGTTCCCTATCTGTTTTGATGGTTGTTTCTTTTGCTGTGCAGAAGCTTTTGAGTTTGATGTAGTCCCATGTGTTCATTTTTCCCTTTGTTTCTGTTGCCTTAGGTGATGTATCAGTGAAGATTCTACTGCGTATGATGTCCGAAATTTTGTTGCCTACATTTTCTTCTAGGATTTTTATGGATTCACGAGTCACATTTAAGTCTTTTATCCATTTTGAGTTTATTCTTGTGTGTGGTGTAAGTTGATGGTCTAGTCATTTTTTTGCATGTAGCTGTCCAATTTTCCCAACACCATTTATTAAAGAGGCTATCTTTACTCCATTGTATGCTCTTGCCACCTTTGTCAAATATTAATTGAGCATAATGTCTTGGGTCAATTTCGGGATTCTCTGTTCTGTTCCACTGGTCTATATGCCTGTTCTTGTGCCAGTACCAGGCTGTTTTGATTACAGTGGCTTTGTAGTACAAGCTGATATCCGGTATTGTGATCCCACCTACTTTGTCCTTCTTTTTCAAGATTGCTGTGGCTATTCGGGGTCTTTTTTGGTTCCATATGAACTTTTGAAATATTTGTTCTAGTTCTGTGAAATATGTCACTGGTATTTTGATGGGGATTGCATTGAATCTATAGATTGCTTTGGGTAATATGGACATTTTAATGATGTTAATTCTTCCAATCCATGAACAAGGTATGTGCTTCCACTTTTTTATATCTTCCTCTATTTCTTTTTTCAATGTCCTGTAGTTTTCTGCAAATAGGTCCTTTACTTCTTTGGTTAAGTTTATTCCTAGGTATCTTAATTTTTTTGCCGCAATGGTAAATGGTATTGTTTTTTTAGTTTCTATTTCCGTGAGTTCGTCATTGGTGTATAAGAATACCGTTGATTTCTTGACGTTAATTTTGTATCCTGCTACTTTGCCAAATTCATTTATTAAGTCTAGTAGATTTTTGATGGAGTCTTTAGGGTTTTCTATATATAATATCATATCGTCTGCGAATAATGACAGTTTCACTTCTTCCTTTCCAATTTGGATTCCTTTTATTTTTTCTTCACGTCTGATTGCTGTGGCTAAGACTTCCAGAACTATGTTAAATAAGAGTGGCGAAAGTGGGCATCCCTGTCTTGTTCCTGTTCTTAAGGGAAATGTTTTTAGTTTTTTCCCATTGAGTATGATGTTGGCTGTAGGTCTTTCATATATGGCCTTTATTATATCAAGATATGATCCCTCTACTCCCAAATTGCTGAGCGTTTTTATCAGAAATGGGTGCTGGATTTTGTCGAATGCTTTTTCAGCATCTATTGATATGATCATGTGGTTTTTATCTTTCATTTTGTTTATGTGGTGTATCACATTTATTGATTTGCGAATGTTGAACCAGCCTTGCATCCCTGGGATGAATCCCACTTGGTCATGGTGAATAATTTTTTTGATGTATTGCTGGATCCGATTTGCTAGTATTTTGTTTAGGATTTTGGCATCTACGTTCATCAGGGATATTGGCCTGTAGTTTTCTTTCTTTGTAGTGTCTTTTTCTGGTTTTGGAATTAGGATTATGCTGGCCTCATAAAACGAGTTTGGAAGTCTTCCTTCTTCTTGAATTTTTTGAAATAGTTTGAGGAGAATGGGTGTTAGTTCTTCTTTGAATGTTCGGTAAAACTCCCCCGTGAAGCCATCTGGGCCTGGGCTTTTGTTTGCTGGGAGAGTCTTGATTACATCTTCAATTTCCTCAGCTGTTATTGGTCTGTTCAAGTTTTCTATCTCTTCCCGGTCCAGTTTTGGGAGATTATGTGTTTCTAGAAATTTGTCCATTTCACTTAGATTGTCGAATTTGTTGCCATATAAATGTTCATAGTATTTGCTAATGATCCTTTGTATTTCTGTGGTGTCAGTTGTTACTTCTCCTCTTTCATTTCTGATTTTGTGTATTTGGGTTCTCTCTCTTTGTTTCTTGGTGAGTCTAGCTAAGGGACCATCAATCTTGTTTATCTTTTCAAAAAACCAGCTCTTTGTTTCATCGATCCTTTGAATTGTTTCTCTGGTCTCTATGTCGTTTATTTCTGCTCTGACCTTTACTATTTCCTTCCTTCTATTTGCTCTGGGGTTTTCTTTTTGTTTGCTTTCTAGTTCTTTAAGTTGTGAGGTGAGATAGTCTATTAGAAATTTTTGTTGTTTCTTGAGGTAGGCCTGTAGTGCTATGAACTTCCCTCTCAGAACAGCTTTCGCTGCATCCCATAGACTTTGTGTTGTTGTGTGTTCATTTTCGTTGGTTTCCAGGAAGTTTTTAATTTCTTCCTTGATCTCCTTGGTAACCCATTCATTGTTTAATAACATGCTATTTAGTCTCCATGTATTCAAATGTCGTTGCATGTTCTTTTTGCAATTGATTTCTAGTTTCATGCCATTGTGATCTGAGAAGATGCTTGATATGATTTAAATCTTCTTGAACTTGTAGAGACTTCGTTTGTGTCCTAACATGTGGTCTATCTTTGAGAATGTCCCATGTGCACTTGAGAGGAATGTGAATTCTATAGTTTTGGGGTGTAATCTCTGTAAATATCTATTAAATCCATTTGGTCTAGTGCTTCATTTAGAGTCTCTGTGTCCTTGTTAATTTTTTGTCTAGAGGATCTATCCAGTGATGTCAGCGGGGTGTTGAAGTCCCCTGTTATGATTGTATTGCTGTCAATTTCTCCTTTGAAGTCCTCCAGAAGATTTTTAATATATTTTGGTGCTCCTATTTTGGGTGCATATATGATTACCAAGGTTATATCTTCCTGTTGGGTAGATCCTTTCAATATTATGTAGTGACCTTCTTTGTCTCTAGTAATGGCTTTTGTTTTGAAATCTATTTTATCAGATATGAGTATTGCTACCCCAGCTTTTTTTTCCTTTCCATTTGCTTGGAAGATTTTTTTCCATCCCTTCACTTTCAGCCTATGTGAGTCTTTTGTTGTGAGGTGGGTCTCTTGTAAACAGCATATATATGGGTTATGCTTTCTTATCCAATCCGCTACTCTGTGTCTTTTTATCAGAGCATTCAATCCATTTACATTTAAGGTGATTATTGATATGTACTTATTTATTGCCATTTTTGTTCAGTGTGGTTCTACTTTCCTTCCTATTTCTTCTACTAATTACAGCAGTCCTTTTAACATTTCTTGCAGTGCTGGTTTGGTGCTAATGTATTCCCTTAGCCTTTTTTTGTCTGAGAAGCTCTTTATTTGACCTATTTTGAATGACAGCCTTGCTGGGTAGAGTAGTCTTGGATTCAGATCCTTGTTTTACATGACCTTGATTACTTCATGCCATTCCCTTCTGGCCTGTGGTGTTTCTGTTGAGAAGTCAGCTGATAGCCTGATGGGGGTTCCTTTGTAGGTAACCTGTTGCTTTTCTCTTGCTGCCTTGAGGATTCTCTCTTTGTTTTTAATTTTTGGCATTTTAATTACTATGTGTCTTGGTGTGGGCCTGTTTTGGGTTCTTCTTACTTGGGACTCTCTGTGCTTCTTGAACTTGAATACCTTCTTTCTTCACCAAATTAGGGAAGTTTTCTGTCATTATTTCTTCAAATATATTCTCTAACCCTTGCTCATTTTCTTCTTCTTCAGGGACTCCAATGATGCGAATATTATTACGTTTCCAGTTGTCCCACAAATCTCTTAAGCTGTCTTCCTGTTTTTTATTGTTTTTTCCTTTTGGTTTTCTGATTGGTTGATTTTTTCTACCCTGTCTTCTAATTCACTGATCCGGTCCTCAGCTTCCTCTACTCTGCTGTTTAGTCCTTCCAATGTGTTCTTCATTTCTGCTATGTCATTCTTCATTTCTTCTTGCTGCTTCTTCATTTCTTCTTGCTGCTTCTTCATTTCCACTTGGTTGGTTTTCAGTGTTTCTATGTCTTTGCTCATGGTGTGGATGTCTTTACTCAAGGTGTTGATGTCCTTACTCATGCTGTTGAGCTTCCTCAAGATCATGGCTCTGAATTCTAGCTCTGTTAACTTGCTTAGCTCCATTTCATTTATCTCATCTTCGGTAGAGGTCTCTTGTTCTTTCATTTGGGCTCTGTTTCTTTGTTTCCCCATTTTGGCTATCTCAGTGGTTTTTGGAGCCTGCCAAATTTTCCTGTGGATGTTGGTGTTCTGTTGTTTGTGGCTCCCTCTACTGGGTTTGGATGAGCGTGGGAGGACCCACGTTAAACAGCACCCTGGAGTCTTACTTTCCAGGGTATATTTGCGAGCCCAGCAAAGGTTAAGTTATCCTCTAGCTTTTTGCCTAGAGGCTATTAGTTTTGGTTGCTTGAAGAGCCTTGGGTTTTCAGTTGAATGAAAACCTCCCTCAGGTGTTCAGTGTGAGAGGATTTCCAGGGGGTAGGGCAGATGCTAGTAGTTAATGAGCCTCAGTTTGCATTTCAATGGCCCACTAGGGTGGAATGGATCTCCGAGGGAGGGGCTGCCGCCTCTCCCCAGAGCCCTGGGATGGAGTAAGACGACCAGGCCACAGTCCTGGGTGGCTGCAACTCAGCAAAAACTCTGAGCGCCCTCCAAATCCCAGGTGTCCCCACACAGTTCCAGTCCAGTCCGCCCTCCCTCTGCCGGAACCCAGGTGAGTGGCTGCGGCTATTTTAGCGCTCTGCCCCGTCTCTGCGCGGTAGAGCTGGCGCGGGCTTTAGCGCTCTCTGCCCCGGCTCTCCGCGGTGGAGCTGGCCCGGGCTTTATTTCTCTCTGCCCCGGCCCTGCGCAGTGGAACTGGCGTGGGCTTTAGCGCTCTGTCCGGGCTCTGCACGGTGGAGCCGGCGCGGGCTTTAGCTCTCTGCCCCGGCTCTGCGTGGTGGAGCTGGCGCAAGCTTTAATCCCGAGGGCGGGCGCCGCTCCCGGCTAAGGCCGTTGCTGTCCATGGGCTCCCAGCCCCCCTCTCGCGCCTTCGCAATCCTACCAGGATCGAGTCAGTGTCCCTGGTTGTATCGTCCTCGCAAGCTGCTTTTCTGTTGCTTTTTCCCGACGATTTGTCTTTATTTTAGTTGTAATTCCAGTTTGGTCCTGAGAGATGGTCTGTGTAGCTTCCATTCACTCTGCCGCCATTTTTCAATCCTCTTGTGTGACTTATTTCACTTAGCATGATGTTTCCAAGGTTCATGCATGTTGAAGTGTATATGAGTACTTCATTCTTTTTATTGCCAAATAATAATTTATTGTATGGATAGACCATGTTTTGTCAGTTCATTTATCATTTGTTAGAAATTTAGAATGTTTCCAGTTTTTGGCTATTATAAATGATAGTGCTATGAACAATTCTTTATAAGCCTTTGTGTGAACATATGTTTTTTATTTTCTTGAGTATATACTTAATAGTGGAATTGCTGGGTTACATGGTAACTCTATGTTTAAATGTTCAAGGAACATCCATAGTGTTTTCCAACATTGTGGCATCATTTGATAATTTCACCAGCAATATATGAGGTTTACAATTTTTCTATATTTTTTATCAACATCTGTGTTTTCCACCTTTTTTTTGGTACCCATTCTACTGTGTGTGAAGTAGCATCTCCTTGTGAATGTTTTTTGCATTTCTTTAATGGCTGAATGATTTTGGGAATCTTTTTATTTGCTTAATAGCTACTTCTATATATTCATTGGGGCATGTCTATTCAGACCTTGTTCTAAAACATAAAGTTTAATTTTTAAAAAACTTGGACCAATATTCCACAGATCTGTGATGTGAATGACTTAGCTCTTTGGGATTTGGTGACCTGCCCAATAACACACAGTGAATTAAGGGCAGAGATTGCCTCCTCTACACACGTGGAGCTTTCTACTACATTTTGATCTAGCAAATTACTTAATGCAGCTCACTGTGGTGGTGCAGGTGTCATAGGCTTTGGACACAGGCAGAGCTGGATTACATCTCAGTTCCTCCACTTCCAAGCTTTGTGATTGAACAATTAAATTAAAGTAGCCAAATCTCACTTTTTTCTCTGCAAAATGGGGGTTCTAATAAGACCTGACATTCAGTATTCTCCTGAGGATTAAATGGTATAATGTATATAAAGTGCCTGGGTCTTGTTTGCAGATGAGATGACCATCTATGTAGAATATTCCGAAGGATTGACCCCCCCCCCCAAAAAGAAACCCTCTTAGAAATAAAGAGTGATTAGTCACAAGATATAAGGTTAACATATAAAAGTCACTGCTTTCAAATATACCAGCATGAACAATTGGAATTCAAGATTAAAAATCAATACTATTTACAATAGCACTCAAATTCAAATGCTTATATATAAATCTAACAAAAAATTTGCAGGATCTATAGACAAAAAACTGCAAATCTCAGATGAAAAAATGAAAAAAGATCTAAATAATTAGAGGGATATTTTGTGTTCATGGATTGAAAGACTAAAAATTATTAAGATGTCAGTTATTTTCAAGTTGATCTATAGATTCAGTGGAAGCCCAATTTGAAATTCCAGCAGGTTCTTTGTAGATACTGAAAAACTGATTCTACAGTTTACATGAAAAAGCATAAGGCCCATTCAGGCTTTTACTATGACTTCAAGACTTACTATAAAGCTACAGTAATCAAGAAGTTTGGTATTGATGAAAAAAAATAGACAAATAGATCAATGGAACAGAATAGAGAGCTCAAAAATAGACCCAAACAAATATAGTCAACTATTCTTTGACCAAGGAGAAAGGGCAATTCAATGGAGAAAGAGTAGTCTTTTTAACAAATGGTGTCAGAACAACTAGACAACCATGAAAAAAAATATATAAAGAAAAGAACCTGGACACAGACCTCATATCTTTCACAAAAATGAACTCAAAATAGATCGTAGACTTAAATGAAATGTGCCTGGAATGTGGCAGGTGCTCCATTAATGGTCACCATGGTTACTTGGAACTGTTCTGAAGCTTTGTTCAGTTAGCTTGTCAAGAACTTGCAGTACTTGAGGGGAGCTGAACGGGCCTTTAAGAGGCCTGATATTCTCCCAGTGTGGCCAGAGACTACATGCATTTGAAGTCACATGGGGTCTTTATTACAGACACAAACACTGGGCCCACTACAGAATCAGACTCCCTGTGACTTTTGTGGTTTTTTTTTTCCCCCTTAAATAACACCCTCAGGTGATTTTGGTGAACATTCAAGTTTGAGAATTTAGGGTGTAGGAGTTAGTCAAGATAAAGAATCTGTCACCACTTGGGTTCCAGTCATGGCCCCATCAATTGCCATAGCCCATGGTGTAGTGGAAAGAAGAGTAGGCTCTGGATTCTGAGGAACCTGGGTTCAATTTCTGCCTCTGCACTGTATTGATGGTATGACCTTAGGCAAGGCACCCTCCTCTCTGAGCCTTGATTTCTCTGCTGCTAAATAAGGAAGGTAAAATAGTGATGCTTGATTCCTAGGCTTATTGAAAAGTTTAAATGAGACAAAACCTGGCCTCATGGGTATTGTCAGTGTTAGTTGAATTACATCTAAACAACCAGTGAAAGGAAAGCAGGAGAATGCAGAAGAATGAAAGGGAAATGGAGTACTTGGTTGGTTTTCAGAGAGTTGCAGAGGGGGGCTTTGGATAACCAGAAGGCAGGGAGTGGGCCATGCATAGTATCACAGGATAGATAGAAGTAATGCTGGAAAACTCAGTGGTTTAGCCATCTTTTGGAGCTGGGTGCATGCTCTCAAACAGAAATGGCCCTGGGAGTGGAGAAATTTAAGGTCTGAGTGTATTCCTAATTTCTGTCTTCAGAGTATGAAAAACCAGTCATAGACCATAGCCATCCCCTTCAAGAACTGGCATTTTTCGTAGGAAGCTGTTTTTTTTCATGTGTACTCTCAACTCCTTCAAGATGGGGGGAAAAGTTCTTGAGTGCCCTCTGCTGGCTGTACCAGAGAAGAGCAAGTGAAGACAAGACTAGAATTATCTCTAAAAATACACACTTTCACAGGGACAGACAGTCACCTACAATTACAGTAACAGAGAGCCTCGTGCACTCACATGTCCTTGCTCAGACTACACACAAAGACATAACACACATCCACATTAGTGTACCAGCTCAGGCCTCACTCAGGCCTGCATCTCCCATTTAGAGCTCCACCACTTTGGTCAGGTTTCTTTCTTTTTTTTTTCTACCTAGATTTATTGAGGTATAGTTGACAATTTAAAATTGCATATATTTAAGATGTACAACTTGATATACCTACACATTGTGAAATATTCAATACAATCAAGCTACTTTACATATCCATCACCTCAAAGATTTGCCATTTTCTTTTTTTCCAAGTTTCTTAACTTTTTATTTTATTAATTTAAAATATATGTGTGTATACATATATATGTGTGTGTATATATACACATACATATGTATAAGTATACATGTGTATATTTTTATATGTATATGCATATTTATCTGTATCATAATCTATGAAAAGGGCCTACTTAGCACATAGTAAACACTTGGTAAATGGAAGCTATTATGTGTTTATTATTGTTGTTATGAAGTAAAATTCAACCTTTTAATTGGGAGTATTAGCAAATGTTTATACAGTGTTGACTATGTGCCAGGCACTGTTCTAAATGCTTTCTATGCATTTTCTCATTTAATCCTCACAACAATTTTATGAGGTAGGTACTATTTTTACCTTCATTTTATAGATGAGAAAAATGAGTCTCTGAGAGGGTAAGTGACTCGTCCAGGGTCACATAGCTAGTAAGTGGAAGAGCTGGGACTCAAATTCTGGCAGCTTGGTTCCAGAGATTGTTCTTAAACAGAACACTGCATCTGCATAAAGGATAGGATTAAATGATATATTGTATACAAAGTGCTTGGCATAGTACTAGGCACATCAGATACACTCAATAAATATCATCTATTATTATTCAGATTTAACCTTGCCACACTTACTAACTGGGCCTACACAGACCTATACGTGCATGTGAGCATGCACAGGGAGATAATACCAGATGTACTCACACATGCAAATATACAGATGTATACATAGATACACACAGATCTATTAGTTTGTTCAGTGTATTCAATAATATTTATTGAACACTCATTACATTATATAGTGATTGGAGCTCTTCTAGGAACTGGGGATGCAGCATTGATTCAAATAGACAAATAATTCTGAACCTTGTGGATCTGACATTCTAGTGGGTGAGAAAAACAAACAATATTAAAATACTATAAACAGTTGATTAGATAGTAATAAGTATTCAAGAGAAAATATATGCAGGGAAGAGAGATATAAAACTGGGCAGGTGTTAACATTTTAGGTAAAGGTGACCAGGGGAGGTTCAACTAAGAAGGTAAATTTGATCTAATGGAGAGTGAGTCATGAAGCGGCTTGGGATAATACCTTCCAAGGGTGAGGAAATAGCAAGGTCAGGTACCCTGGGGTGAGAGAGTACCTAGCATATTCATACAATGATGAAGAGGCCAGGGTGTTTAGAGTGGGCTGAACAAAAGGGAGAGTAGTAGATGAATGGCGATGGACTAGATTGTTTAGGTCTTTGTAAATAGTATAAGGACTTTGGATTTTACTCTAAGATGGAGAGCTATGGCAAAATTTTGAGCAGAAGAGTGATATGATTTAATTTATATTTTAACAGGATCACCTTGGCTGTTCTTTGCAAATAATCTAAAACAGTTCAAAGATAAAAGATCACAAACTAATTAGGAGACTACTATGGTGGTCCAGGAAAGACATGATGGTTGGTTGAGGCCTGAAAGGAAGGAAGGTGGTGAGCGGCGGTAGAGTTTTGTATATATTTTTAAAGTAAAGCCAACAGAGTCTGCTGATAAATTGGATCAGGGTTATGAAAGAAAGTGAGGAGTCAAGATGAGTCCAAGACATTTGACTTGAGCAACTACAAGTGTGGAGTTGTCATTAAAATATAGCAAATACTAAAGGAGGAGCTAATTTGTGCTGGAAGATTAAGAGTTGGTTTTTTTAACATGTTAAGTTTGAGATTCCAATCAGACATCCAAATGGAGGTACAAGTATGTACTTGAGTGTGCAAGTCTGTAGTTCAGGGAAGAATTTTGACTTGGGGATATATTTTTTTTAATTGTTGGATAATAGATGGTATTTAAAGGGGTGAAACTGTTTTGTTTTGTTTTTTCCCCAAGATGGCTGCAGAGTAGGTGGAAGCTACACTCACATGTTCTTGGTCCCAAACTGAATTTAAAGCTAAATTTTAGAGAAACCAACCTGAATAACCAACTGACGGCTCGCTGAACTGAAATATTATAAACAAGGACTTACAGAAGAAACCACATAGAGACTGGAAAGAAGGGCAGAGACGTGGAAAGAGCTGGCTCCCTTGCACCCACATGTGGTGGCTGAAAAGCTGAAGGGATATCTTAGCTGCAAAACTCCCTCCAACCAGGAATATGGGGGTCTCAACCCCATGTAAGGATCCCTAACCTAGAGCAACAGAGATAGGAAGAGGAGCCTGCCTGACATATGGTGATGAAAATCCAGTCTGCCTGGAAGACAAAGACACTACCTTCCCAGGGATGAGCACTCCTGTTGTTACAGTACCAGCCTGGGGAGTGCACTGTCTGGTCCCTCAACTGCTGGTGAGGCCACTCTGCTATGCTTGGGTCCTGAAGAGATGTGTGCTGGCTGCACCCAGCAGTGACCTTTGGGGTGTTCTCTTTTTGGGGAGGCTGTTGGTGGAGACTCAGACAGTGTGTGAACTGTGTGACTTTGTAAAGGGGATCAGTCTCACCTACCTCAGTCTCCCCCACCTCCAAGACACCCCCTCCACCTGTTGAATCATTTGGATAGCCCTGTACTGCTGAGTTCAGTCATGCAGGGAGATCAGAGTGCTGTGCAGAGCTGGGACTTTCAGAGAATGCCTCTTTAGGAGGCTTTTTCCAGGAATCAGATAGGTGGGTGCTGAGTTGTGTGGCTACATAACTGGGGGAGTCACTCCTATCTCCATTATGAGTTAAGCCCATGCTATCCCAGGAAGTAAAAGAAGTGTCTACAGGTACCACCCCCAATGAGATACTGTTTGAATCTGTCCTTCCAAGTCCCAGATAGCCCACCCTGCTGAGCTCAGTTCTGTTGGTTGGGGGGAGGGAGAGTTGTTGGGAACTGAGACATTCTGAGGTGTGTGCCTTGGAAACTATTATCTGGGACTAGGATTAAGTGCTTGGCCTCCTCCTGCGGGCTGAGCCAGCATCAATCCCAATAGGAGACTTTTGATATGTCCTCCTGAGCCCAGTGGCTCTGCCCAACTGAGCTTGCCCCTGCAAAGGGATGGCTGGCTGCACCCAACCTGAGCTTATGGTGTACCCCTTCTGGGGGAGCTAGAGTTGGAGATTCTGGCAGAGATTGAGTGGTTTAATTCTGGAGTAGGGGCAAATTCCCCTTCATTCATTACCTGGCTGTGTGACCTCCAAGTAGGGGATCCACTAGCCCCATCCTACCTACCCCGGTTACCCCACCCTAATGAGTTCACAACCTATGGAACATTCTGTGGGTCACAGCCAGCCTGGGCCCACTCTACTGTGCTTCTTTGAAAGGCTCTGGAGGAAGACAAGGCAACCTCAGGGGGAGGCAAAGTAGCTGACAGGTGGAGTGGACCTCTGGGAAACTCAGACCTTTTACAGAACTTCCCCTTGCTCTAAGTTGGAGGAAACTGACCCTTGTACAGAGATTGGCCCCTCCCATGCTCACCTGGGCCCAGTAGATGCAGCTACAAACAGTGAGTAGCATGGTAGCTCCAGACAGGTAGCCGAAGACCAGTTACATACAACAACTGACATCAACCTGTAACTGAACCCTGCCCAAGTGGACCCAGAACCAACAGAGCCAGTGGTGGGCTTCAGAAAACACTAGACCTCAACCCAATTAGTCACACAAATGGCACACCAAAAGAATTCTGGCAGGCACCAGACCTTGCTGAGAACAGCTCCACCTCAGGGGGATGCCCCTGCACAGTGACTCATACACAGTGATCAATGTTTATCTTTCTAGTCAGCCAGCCTGAAGGGTTAATCCTACCCACAAAAGGGTAAACAGCATTCAAGACTCAAGTACAACAGAAGGGTACACATAACCCTCAAGAAACTTTCCTGAAGCATGGAGTTCAGGTGATCTGGAAGATTGTGCCACTGAACCCAATAAGACACCTTCATCATAAAGTCATCATAACAATTTTGAGAGTCATAGTAGATCTACCTAATACACAGAGACAAAATGGGGAGACAAAGAAATATGCTTCATATAAAAGAACAAGAGAAACCCCCAGAAAAATGATTAAATGAAATGAAAACAATGAAGATAACAGATGCAGTGTTTGAAACAATGGTTATAAAGATGTTCAAGGATCTTAGGGGAAGAATGGATGATCTCAGTGAGAACTTAAATAAAGAGATAGTAAGCAATAAAAAGAGCATGGAAATCATAAAAAAGAACCAGTCAGAAATAAAGAATACAGGATGGGGTGGGGGGGGATGGGGAGGAGGGTGTCAATGGGGAAAAAAGGAGAAACATCTGTAACAAAAATAAATTAAAAAAAATAACAGAAGAAGAAAAAAGAAATAAAGAATACAATATCTGAAATGAAGAATACACTAGAAGGAATCAGCAGCAGGTTAGATGAAGCAGAGGACTGAATCAGCTCACTAAAGGAAAAGATAACAGTAAGCATCCAAGCAGAGTATCAAAAAGAAAAGAGAATTTTTAAAATGAGGAAAGTCTAAGGAACCTCTGGGATAACAGCAAGTGTAACAACATCTGCATCATAAGGGTACCAGAAAGACAGGAGAGTGATCAAAGTATTGAGAACCTGTTGAAAGAAATAACAGCTGAAAACTTTCATAATCTGGTGAAGGAAAAATCACACAGGTTCAGGAAGCACAGAGAGTCCCAATCAAAATGAACCCAAAGAAGCCTACACCTAGACACATTATAATTAAAATGGTAATGTATAAACACAAAGAGAGAATCTTAAACACAGCAAGAGAAAGATAGTTAATTACCTACAAGGGAGCTCCTATAAGACTGTCAGCTGATTTTTCAACAGAAACACTTCAGGCCAGGAGGGATTGGCATGAAATATTCAAAGTGATGAAAAGCAAGGACCTAAAACCAAGACTACTCTATTCAACAAGGCTATCATTTAAAATTGAAGGTGAAATAAAGAGCTTCCCAGACCAAAAACAAAAAATCAACAAAAAACAAAAGCTAAAGGACTTCACTACCATCAAACCAGTATTGCAAGAAATGTTAAAGGATCTGCTTTAAGAAAATGGGAGAGAGAAAGAGAAAGAAGAGAGAGAGAGAGAGAGAGAGAGAGAGAGAGAGAGAGAGAGTTATAAAGAATAAAATGGCAATAAATAAGTACCTATCAATAATAACCTTGAATGTAGACAGATTAAATATTCCAATCAAAAGACATAAGTTAGCTGAATTGGTAAGAAAACATGACCCATATATATAATTTCTACAAGAGACCCACATCAGAACAAAAGATTCACAGAGTCTGAATGTGAACAGATGGAAGAAAATGTTCCATACAAATGGAAATGAAAAACAACTGGAGTAGCACTACTTATATCTGAAAAAATAGACATCAAAACAAAGGCCATCATGAGACAAAGCATAATACTACATAATAATAAAAGGATTTATCCAACCAGAGGATATAACTTTTGTAAACATTTCTGCACCCAAAATAAATATATAAAGAAAATCTTGGTGGACATAAAGGGAGATATTGACAGTAATATAGTCTTAGTCAGGGATTTTAACACCACTGACATCAATGGCTAGATCTTCCAGACAAAACAATTAACAAGGCAACAGTAACTTTAAATAACACACTGGATTAAATGAATTTAATTAATATTTACAGAACATGTCGTCCCAAAGCAAAAGAATTTACACTCAAGTGCACATTAAACATTTTTGAAGATAGATCACATGTTAAGATGCAAGATAAGTCAATAAATTGAAGAAGATTGAAATCATATCAAGCATCTTATCTGACCACAATGGTATGAAACTAGAAATCAATTACAATAAAAAAACTGAAAAACATTCAAACACATGGAGGCTAAACAGCATGTTATTAAACAATGAATGGATTACCAATGAGATCAAAGGAGAAATCAAAAGTTACCTGGAAACAAATGAAAATGAACACAAAACAACCCCAAATCTATAGGACACAGAGAAAGCAATCCTGAGAGGGAAATTCATAGCATTACAGGCTTACCTCAAAAATCAAGAAAAAATTAAAATAGACAATATATCCCTACACCTAAAAGAACTAGAAAAAGAATAACAAACAAAGCCCAGAATAAGTAGAAGGAAGAAAATAATAAAGATTAGAGTGGAAATAAATAACATAGAGTAAAAAAAAACAATACAAAAAAATCAATGAAACAAAGAGCTGGTTCATTAACATACACAAGTTTGAGGAACATTTTACTAGACTCCTCAAGAAAAAAAGTGAGAGGACCCAAATAAATAAAATCAGAAATAAAAGAGGAGAAGTAATAATTGATACCACAGAAATACAAATAATTTAAAGAAAATACTATGAACACCTATATGCCAACAAACTGGACAACCTATGGAAAATAGATTCCTAGAAGTATACAATCTCCCCAGACTGAAACAGGAAGCATCAGAAAATTAGAATAGACCAATTATAACTAATGAAATTGAAGAAGTAATAAAAAATCTCCCAGAAAACAAAGGTCCTAAACCAGATGGCTTCACAGGTGAATATTACCAAACAATCAAAGAAGAACTAACACCTATCCTTCTTAAACTCTTTCAAAAAATTCAAGAGGAGAGAAGAGGCCAGCATTATTCTAATTCCAAAATCACATAAAGACACTCTAAAGAAAAAAAATTGTAGGTCAATATCCTTGATGATCATAGATGCTAAAATCCAAAAAAAAAAATATTAGCAAACTGAATCCACCAATACATTAAAAAGATTATACACCATGATCAAGTGGGATTTTTTCTGAGAATGCAAGGTTGGTAAAATATTTGCAAATCAATAAACGTGATTCATCATATAAACAAAATGAAGGCTAATAACCACATTATCATGTCAATAGATGCAGAAAAAGAATTTGATAAAATCCAGCACCCATTTATAATTAAAACTCTCTGCAAAGTGGGAATAAAGGGTTCATACGTCAACATAATAAAGGCCATATATGAAAAACCCACAGCCAATATCACATTCAATTGGCAAAAACTAAAAGCTTTTTCCTTAAGGTCAGGAACAAGACAGGGATGTCTGTTTTTACCATCGTTATTCAACATGGAGGTACTATGTTGAATATCCACAGCAATCAGACAAGAAGAAGAAATAAAAGGCATGAAAATTGGAAAGGAGGAAGTAAAATGGTCATTATTTGCAGATGTCATGACATTGTACATAGAAAATCCTAAAGACTCCATCAAAAGTTACTAGATCTAATAAATTAATTTAGCAATGAAGCAGGATACAAAATTAATATTCAGAAATTGGTGGCATTTTATACACCAATAATAAACCATCACAAAGCGAAATTAAGAAAATAATCCCATTTACTTTTATACTGTGTTCATGGATTGGAAGAATTAACATTATTAAAATGTCCTTACTACCCAAAGTAATCTATAAATTCAATGCAATCCCTATTAAAATACCAATGGCACATTTCACAGATCTAGAACAAATATTCAAAAAATTTAGATGGAACCAGAAAAGACCCTGAGTAGCCTTGGCATTCTTGAGAAAGAAAAACAAATTTGGAGGTATCACAATACCTGTCATACTATACTACAAAGCCATAATAATCAAAACAATGTGGTATTTGGCATAATAACAAGCATATAAATCAATGGAAAAGAATAGAGAGCACAGAAATGAACCCACACCATTATGATCAATTAATATTTGACAAAGGAGACAAGAAGATACAGTGGGGTAAAGACAGTCTTTCAATACATGGTGTTGGGAAATTTAGACAGATATATGCAAAAAATGAAACTGGATCACCAACTTACACCATACACAAGAATAAACTGAAAATTGATTGAAAACTTAAATGTAAGTGATGAAACCATAAAAATACTAGAAGAACACATAAGTAGTAAAATTGTATATAGTTCTCATAGAAATATTTTACCTGTATATCTCCTCAGACAAGAGAAAAACAGGAAAAAAACAAGTGGGACTACATCAAAACAGAAAGCTTTTGCACAGCAAAAGAAAACATCAACAAAATGAAAAGAGAACCCACTGATTACATCTGATAAGGGGTTAATTTCCAAAATATATAAACTTGTAAAACTTAACACCAAGAAGACAAACAACCCAATTTTAAAAATGAGCAAAGTGAAGCACATGCCCCTGGAAAAGCTAGGAAAGAATTAGGATCTTTTGAAAGAAAGCCTGCTCTTTCCCAAACCCAGGGAAATATGTAGAAGCTAGACAAAGAACCGAGCAAAGTAGTATTTTTCATTACCTCTGTGGATGCTACTAGACTTGCAAAGTCAGTGTGCCAATATAAGAATGGAGAACTCAAAAAATGGCAGTGGAGTGAATGGAAGCTACACAGACCATCTCCCAGGACCAAACTGGAATTACAACTAAAGTAAAGACAAATCATTGGGAAAAAAAAACAACAGAAAAGCAGCTGGAGTGAACCCATATAACCGGGGATGGAAAGAGGACACCAAATCGAGCCTGATGGGAACTTCAGTGGCATGAGAGGATTGGCTGGAAGGCCATGGACAGCAGCTGAGGGCTGTTTTAGCTGTGAGCAGTTCTCTCACAGTAGCCTAGTCGGGGTTAAAACCCCAAGCAGCTCCACAGCACAGATAGCTGGGACAGGGAAAGGTGCCACCATAACACTTGGCTGAGATCACCGAAGCTGAGGCTTGGTCTGGCAAGAGAGGTCTAAGGGAAAAAAATGGCAGAGCACTAAATTAGCTACAGCCACTCACCTTGGGCTATGGCAGAGAGAGGGCAGACAGGACTGGAACTGTGTGGAGAGACTTGGGAGTTTGGAGAGCTGAGAGGGAGGACATTGGAAATTCTTTGCTGAATCTCTCCCTCATAGGACAGTAGCCATATTACTCAAAGAGCCCCTTCCCAGAGACCCAGGGAGAAGCAATAGTACCTCCTTCAGGACTTTAACATCACCAGGCCAGGCAGGAGAAATGCAAATTGAGGCTTATTAAAAGCTAGAGTCTGCCAGCAAGCAAGTGCCCCACTTGCTGGAAATCCTCTTATACCTGAGGGATTTTTTATTCAGCTGAGGGCTACAACCCAAGGCTCATCAAATAACTGAGACTAATAGCCTGAAGGACAAAGCTAGAGGATAACTGAACATTTGATTGGCTTGCAAATCTACCCAGAAAAGTAAGACTTGACAGTGGTGTTTAACGTGAGACCTCCCACACTCATTCAAACCCAGTAGAGGGAACCACAACCAGTGGAACATGAATACCCACAGGGAAAATTTGGCAGGATCTAAAACCCACTGAGACAGCCAAAATGATGAAACAAACAAATTCCAAACAAAAGAACAATATAATTCTACAGAAGAACAGATAAAAGAAATGCAATTAAGCAAATTATCATAGGTAGAGTTCAGAATAATGACAATGCGGAAGCTCAACAACATGAGTAAAGATACAGAAACATTGAACATCAATCAATTTGAAATGAAAAACCACCAAGCAGAAATAAAGAATGACATAGCAGAAATAAAGAACACATTGGAAGGAATAACCAGCAGAGTAGAGGAAGCCAATAATCAGTGCATTAGAAGACAAGGTAGAAAAAAATCACCCAATCAGAGAACTAAAAAGAAAAAGAAAAAGAAAAAGCAGGAAGACACCTTAAGAGAACTGTGGAACCATACAAAACCTCACAACATCCACATCATAGGAGTTCCAGAAGAAGAAGAAAAGGAGCAAGGGTTAGAGAATATATTTGAAGAAATAGTGACAGAAAACTTTCCTAACCTGGTGAAGGAAGAAGGCACTCAAGTTCAAGAAGCACAGAGAGCTCCAAGTAAGAAGAACCCAAAGAGGCTTACACTTTGTCAAAAAGTAAAGACAAAGAGAGAATTCTAAAGGCAGCAAGAGATAAGCAACAGGTTATCTACAAAGGAACCCCCATAAGGCTATCAGCTGATTTCTCAACAGAAACACAACAGGCAAGAAGGGAATGTCATGAGGTAATCAAGGACATGAAGAACAAGGTTCTGAATCCAAGATTACTCTATCCAGCAAGGCTATCATTGAAAATAGAAGCTGAAATGAAGAGCTTCCCTGGATGAAAGAGGCTAAAAGAATATATTAGCACCAAACCAGCACTGTAAGAAATGTCAATAGGACTGCTATAATAAGTAGAAGAAACAGAAGGAGAAACATAACCACAATAAACAGAAATGGCAATAAATAAGTACATATCAATAATAACCTTAAATGTAAATGGATTAGAAGCTCCCGATCAAAAGACACAGAGTTACTGAATGGATAAGAAAGCATGACTCATATGTATGTTGTTTGCAAAAGACCAACCTCACAGCAAAAGACTTGCATAGGTTGAAAGTGAAGGGATGGAAGAAAATTTTCCAAGCAAATGGAAAGGAAGAAAAAGTTGGGATAGCAAAACTTATATCTGACAAAATAGACTTCAAAATGAAGGACATAACTAGAGACAAAGAAGGCCACTACATAATATGAAAAATATCTACCCAACAGGAGGATATAACCTTGGTAAATATGCGCAACCAATATATGAGAACCAAAACACATTTGAAAACGTCTAGAGGACTTCAAAGTATGAATCAACAGAAATACAATCATAGCAGGGTACTTCAACACCCAACTGACAGCACTGGATAGATCCTCAAACAAAAATGAGCAAGGAAACAGAGACTTTAATGATGCACTAGGTCAAAAGGATTTAATAGATATCTAGAGAGAATTACACCACAAAACTGCAGAATTCATATTCTTTTTTTTTTTTTTATCCTCACCCAAGGACATTTTTCCATTTTTTGTTCAGATAGAGTGGGAGGGAGAGAGAGAAAGAGAGAGAGAGAGAAACGTCGACGTGAAAGGTACACATCAAGTGGCTGCCTCCCACACGACCCAACCAGGGTTGGGGACAAACTGCAACTGAGTTATGTGCCCCCAGCGGGAATCGAACATGGTTCTCTCTGGACCGCAGGCTGAAGCTCTAACCGCTGAGCCAAACCAGCCAGGGTTTCACTTTCTTCTTAAGTGCACATGGGACATTCTCAAAGATAGACCACATGTTAGGACACAAACCAAGTCACGACAAGTTCAAGAAGATTGAAATCATATCAAGCATCTTCTCAGATCACAACGGCATGAAACTAGAAATCAATTGCAACAAGAACATGCAAAGACATTTGAACACATGGAGGCTAAATAGCATGTTCTTAAACAAAGAATGGGTTACCAAGGAGATCAAGGAAAAAATTAATAACTTCCTGGAAACCAATGAAAATGAACACACAACAACACAAAATCTATGAGATGTATTGAAAGCAGTCCTGAGAGGAAAGTTCATAGCACTACAAGCCTACCTCAGGAAACAAGAAAAATTTCTAATTTACTTCCTAACCCTTAACTTAAAGAACTAGAAGGTAAAAAAAAAAAAAAAAAAGAAAAACCCAGAGTGAATAGAAGGAAAAAATAGTAAAGATCAGAGCAGAAATAAACGATATATAGACTAAAAAAAAAAAAAAAAATCAAAAGATCAATGAAACAAAGAGCTGGTTCTTTGAAAATATAAATAAGATTGATGGACGCTTAGCCAGACTCACCAAGAAACAAAAAGAGAGGACCCAAATAAACAAAATCAGAAATGAAAGAGGAGAGGTAACAACTGATAACACAGAAATACAAAGGATCTTCAATAAATACTATGAACAATTATACGTCAATAAATTGGACAAACTAAGAAAAATGGACAAATTTCTAGAATCACACAGTCTCCCAAAACTAAACCTGGAAAACTTGAGCAGATCAATAACAACTAAGGAAATTGAAGATGTCATCAACACTCTCCCAGCAAACAAAAACCCAGGCCTGGACGGCTTCACAAGGTAGTTGTACTGAACATTCAAAGAACACACACCCATTCTCCTCACACAATTTCAGAAAATTCAAGAAGAAGGACAACTTCGAAATTCGTTTTAGGAAGTCAGTATAATTCTAATTCCAAAACCAGATAAAGACACTACAAAGAGAGTAAACTACAGGCCAATATCTCTGATGGACATGGATGCCAAAATTCTTAACAAAATGTTAGCAAATTGGACCCAGCAATACATTAAAAAAGTTATTCACCATGATCAACTGGAATTCACCCCAGGAACGCAAGGCTGGCACAATATATGCAAATCAATAAATGTGCTACACCACATAAACAAAATGAAAGATGAAAAACATATGATAATATCAATAAATGCTGAAAAAGCATTTCAAAATATCTAGCACACATTTCTGATAAAAATGATCAGCAATGTGCTAATAGAAGGATCATATCTCGACATAATAAGGGCAATATATGAAAAACCTACAGCCAACATTATACTCAATGGGGGGGGGGAACATTCCCTTTAAAAACAGGAACAAGACAGGGATGCCTACTTTTATGACTCTTGTTTAACATAGTACTGGAAGTCTTAGCCACAGCAATCAGAGGTGTAGGAAAAATAAAAGAGATCCAAATTGGAAAGGACAAAGTGAAACAGTCATTATTTGCTAATGACATGATATTGTACATAGAAAATCCTAAAGACTCCATCAAACCTACTAGAGCTAATAAATCAATTTGGCAAAGTAGAAGGATACAAAATCAACATGAAGAAATCAATGGCATTCTTATATACCAATAATGAACTCATAGAAATAGAAACTAAAAAAATCCCATTTACCATTGCAGCAAAAAAAAACTAAGATAACTAGTAATAAACTTAACCAAAGAAGTAAAGGATCTATTTGCAGTACACTACAGGACATTTAAAAAAAGAAATAGAAGAAGATATAAAAAAATGGAAGCATATACCTTACTCATTGATTGGAAGAATTAACATCATTAAAATGTCCATACCACCCAAACAATCTGTAGATTCAATGCAATCCCCACTAAAATACCAATAACATATTTCACAGAACTAGAAGAAATACTCCAAAAGTTTATGTAGAACCAAAAAGAGACCCCGAATAGCCACAATAGTCCTGAAAAAGAAGAACAAAGTAGGAGGGATCACAATAAAGGACATCAGGTTATACTACAAAGCCATTGTAATCATAACAGCCTGGTACTGGAACAAGAATAGGCATATAGATCAATAGAACAGAACAGAGAACCCAGAAATTGACCCAAGAGATTATGCTCAATTAATATTTGACAAAGATGGCAAGAGTATACAATGGAGTAAAGACAGCCTCTTTAATAAATGGTGTTGGGGACAGAAGATGGCAGCGGACAGGACCGGAGGGAGGGTGAGTGTGTGAGAGAGTGAACTACTGTGTGAAAGAGTGTGAGAGGACGTGAAGGTGGATGATCAAACTCGTGCAGTAGAGACCCTGACCAGAAGGTTCCTGTGCTGTGGCTGGGAGCAGCAGGCTACTGCGGTAAGCTGCTCTTCAGGGCGCTTCTCCCTGCGCCGTGGGGAGGTCCCACTATTTTGGAAGATCCAGGGTCTTCCCTGGGAGGAGGCAGTGGGAGCAGCTAAGGCCCAGCAACCTGAGCCCACCAGTGCATCTGGCACCCTCGGACCTGTGGACACCCAGTGTCAACACAGACCAGTGCACAGTAGTGGAGCTGCCAAGGTTCCAGTTATGGAAGCCACAAACAGTAGGGAGCCCAGCACCATCCTCCACAATAGCAGCCCAATCAGAGTCAAGATATACCCCCAGCAACAGAGGCTGGGGAGCAGACATCCATCTCCAGGCAACAGAAGCACAGATCAGCAGCTGAGATCCATCCCCAAAAACTACAGCAAAGGCTGAGCAGGAGCTGAGACCCATGGGGCAGCACCACTCCCCAGCCACCAGCGGTGAGACCTGGAGCTACACAGAGGTCTGTGAGACCCAGCTGCCCAAAAGATAGACGTGGAGCTGTGTCTCCAGAAGGGACAGTGTGAACCAGCTCCCCACTGGATCAGTGGGAAGCAGGGGCTCCAATGGGGCCTGTAAACCCAGCTGCTCACAAGATTGGTGGGGAGCCAGGGCTCTAGTGAGGCCTGTGCAAAAGCTGCCCAAGGTACAGGCGCAGCTCCAACAGGGCCTGAGCTATACAACTACAGGTGGCACCAGTGACCAGCTGTGAACACAGCTCCAGAGGGGCGCACGTGATCCAGCAGCAGCACCTACCAGGACTCATCAATACCAGCCCCCAGTAGTCAATCTTCCAGGATCCACAACAAGCAAGAGGCGACATGCAACAAAACAGTCTGGGAAGCACAGTAGCCTTTTTTGATATACAGTGAGTTGCCTACACATCCAAACATCCCTCACTGGGTCTAGAGCTACTACACAGCTAAAATGGGGAGACAAAGAAATAACACCCAAAGGAAAGAAAAAGAAGAATCACCAGAACAGGAACTACAGGAAATGGAAGACAGCAACTTGTCAGATGAAGAATTCAAATCAATGATTTTAAGGGTGCTCAAACAATTTGGTGAGAACTACAAGCAACTTAACAAGAATTATGAAGAGCTCACGGAGAACTACTTCAGCTTAAAAAAAGAGGTAGAAGCTACGCATAAAAATCAAGTGGAAATACAGAATGACATAGCTGTTATGCAAAATAACTTAGAAGTGTTCAATAGCAGATTAGAAAGGATGAAGACTGAATCAGCGACTTAGAAGACAAAGTAGAGAAAAACACCCAAATAGAGCAACAAAAGGAAAAATATATTTAAAAATCAGGAGGAGAGTTTAAGAGAGCTGTGGGACAATACAAAACGTAACAACATTCGCATTACAGGGATACCGGAAGGAGAAGAATCAGAGAAAAGAATACAGAACCTATTTGAAGAAATAATGACAGAAAACTTCCCTAAACTGGGTAAAAGAAAAAGTCACACAAGTCCAGGAAACATAGAGAGTCCCAAACAAGATGAACTCCAGAAGACCCACAGCTAGACACATCATAATAAAAGTGGCAAACATTAAAGACAAAGAAAGAATCTTAAAGGAAGCAAGAGAGAGACAGAAGGTTACCTACAAGGGAGCTCCCATTAGACTGACAGCTGATTTCTCAACGGAAACGATGCAGGCCAGAAGGGAATGGCATGAAGTGTACAAAGTAATGCAAGGCAAGGATCTGAATCCAAGACTACTCTATCCAGAAAGGCTATCATTCAAAATTGAAAGGAGAAATAAAGAGCTTGACGGATAAAAAAAAGATAAAGGAATTTACCACCACCCAACCGGCACTGCCAAAAAAGCTGAAGGGACTGTTGTAAGAAGAAACAGAGAAGAGAGAGAGAGAGAGAGAGAGAGAGAGAGAGAGAGAGAGAGAGAGAGAGAGAGAGAGAGAGAGAGAAACATAAAATTAAAATGGCAGTTAATTAGTATCTATCAATAATTACCTTAAATGTAAATGACTTAAATGCTCCAATCAAAAGACATAAGGTAGCGAATTGGATAAGAAAACATGACCCATATATGTGCTGTCTACAAGAGACCCACCACACAACAAAGACTCACACAGGATGAGAATGAAGGGATGGAAAAAAATTTTCCAGCAAATGGAAATGGATAAAAAGCTGGTGTAACAATACTCATATCTGACAAGATAGACTTCAAAACAAGGGCCATAATGAGAGACAAAGAAGGTCACTACATAATATTAAAAGGATAAATTCAACAAGAGGATATAACCCTGGTAAACATATACGCACCAAATACGGGAGCACCAAAATATATTTAAAAATTTCTGGAAGACTTCAAGGGGGAGATCAATAGAATCACAATAATAGTGGGTGACTTGAACACACCATTAATACCACTGGATAGATATTCTGGACAAAAAATTAACAAAGACATAGCGTCCTTACAAGACAAACTAGATCAGTTGGACTTCTTTGATATTTACAGAACTTTTCACCCAAAAGCTGCAGAATATACATTCTTTTTAAGTGCACATGGGTCATTTTCAAAGATAGACCACATGTTAAGACACAAAGCAAGTCTCTACAAATTCAAGAGAATTGAAATCATATCAAGCATCTTCTCAGATCACAGTGGCATGAAACTAGAGCTCAATAACAATAAAAACACACAAAAGCATTCAAACACTTGGAGGCTAAATAGCATGTTATTAAACAATGAATGGGTTACTAACGAGATCAAGGAAGAAATTAAAAACTTCCTGGAAACCAGTGAAAACAAACACACAACAATACAAAATCTATGGGACACAGCAAAAGCAGTCCTGAGAGGGAAGTTCATAGCAATACAGGTCTACCTCAAGAAACAAGAAGAATTCCCTATTAACTTTCTAACCCCACAACTTAAAGCACTAGAAAGGAAACAAAAAGAAAAACCTAGAGCTAGTAGTAGGAAGGAAATAGTAAAGTTCAGAGCAGAAATAAAAGACATAGAGACTAAAAAAACAGTTCAAAATATGAATAAAACAAAAAGCTGGTTTTTTGAAAAGATAAACAAGATTAATGGACCTTTAGCCAGCCTAACCAAGAAACAAAAAGAAAGAAAACAAATATAAAAAATCAGAAACAAAAGAGGAGAAGTAACAACTGACACCACAGAAATACAAAGGATCATCGAAACATACTATGAACAATTATACATGAACAAATTGGACAATCTAGGAGAAATAGACAAATTTCTAGAAACACACAGCCTCCCAAAACTGAACCAGGAACAGATAGAATACTTGAACAGACCAAAAACAACAAAGGAAATTAAAGATGTAATTAAGAAACTCCCAGTAAACAAAAGCCCAGGCACAGATGGCTTCACGGGGAAGTTTTATGGAACAGTCAAAGAAGATCTAATACCCATTCTCCTCAAACTATTCCAAAAAATCCAGGAAGATGGAACACTTCCAAATTCATTTTATGAGGCGAGCATAATCCTAATTCCAAAACAGGATAAAGACACAACAAAGAAAGAAAACTACAGGCCAATAACCCTGATGAACATAGATGCCAAAATCCTTAACAAAATATTAGCAAATTGGATCCAGCAATACATCAAAAATATTATTCATCATGACCAAGTGGGTTTCATCCAAGGCATGCAAAGATGGTACAATATTTGCAAATCAATAACTGTGATATACCACATAAACAACATGAAAGATAAAAACCCTATGATCATATAAATAGATGCTGAAAAAGCATTCGACAAAATCCAGCCCCCATTTCTGATAAAAACACTCAGCAATGTGGGAATAGAAGGATCATATCTTAACATAATAAAGGCCACATATGAAAGACTTACAGCCAACATAACACTCAATGGGCAAAAACTAAAAACATTTCCCTGAAAACCGGGAACAGATAGGGATGCCCACTTTCGCCACTTTTATTTAACACAGTACTGGAAGTCTTAGCCACAGCAATTAGACATGAAGAAAAAAATAAAGGGGATCCAAATTGGAAAGGAGGAAGTGAAAATGTCATTATTCCCAGATGACATGGTACTGTATATAGAAAACATAAAGACTCCAGCAAAAATCTAATACACTTAATAAATGAATTTGGCAAAATAGCAGGATACAAAATTAACGTCAAGAAATCGACAACATTCTTATACACCAATGATGAAATCACAGAAAGAAAAACTAAAAAAGCAATCCCATTTACCATCGCAGCAAAAATCTTAAGATATCTAGGAATAAACTTAACCAAAGAAGTAAAGGACCTCTTCATGGAAAACTACAGGTTATTGAAAAAAGAAATAGAGGAAGATATAAAAAAGTGGAAGCATATACCTTGTTCATTGATTGGAAGAGTTAACATCATTAAAATATCCATATTACTCAAAACAATCTATAGATTCAATGCAATCCCCATCAAAATTCCAACGACATATTTCACAGAACTAGAACAAATACTTCAAAAGTTCATATGAAACCAAAAAAGACCCCGAATAACCACAGCAATCTTGAAAAAGGAGAACAAAGTAGAAGGGATCACATTAGCAGATATCAGGTTATGCTACAAAGCCACTGTAATGAAATCATCCTCATACTGGCACAAGAACAGGCTGATAGATAAATGGAACAGAATAGAGAACCCAGAAATTGACCCAAAACAATATGCTCAACTAATATTTGACAAAGTTGGCAAGAGCATACAGTGGAGTCAAGACAGTCTCTTCAATAAATGGTGTTGGGAAAATTGGATGGGTACTTGCAAAAAAATGAAGCTAAACAACCAACTTACATTATACATGATAATAAACTTAAAATGGATAAAATACTTAAATGTCATTCATGAATCTAAAAATTCTAGAAGAAAATGCAGGCAACAAAATTTCGGACATCATACGCAGCAGAATTTTCACTGATACAAAACCTAAGGCAAGAGAAACAGAGGAAAAAATGAACACATGGGAATACATCAAACTCAAAAGCTTCTGCACAGCAAAAGAAACAACATCAAAACAGAAAGGGATCCCACTGTATGGGAGACCATAATCGCCAATGATGCATCAGATAAGGGGTTAATTTCCAAAATATATAGAGTTCTCATACAAATCAACAATAGGAAGACAAAGAACCCAATTAAAATGTAGGCAGAGGACTTAAGTAGACACCTCTCCAAACAGGACATACAAATGACCAAGAGACATATGAAAAAATGCTAAACGTCACTAATCATTAGAGAGATGCAAATTAAATCAACTATGAGGAATCACCTCACACCTGTCAGAATGGCCACCATCAACAAATCATCACACAACCGTGTTGGCAAGAGTGTGGAGAAAAGGGGACTCTGGTACACTGCTGTTGGGACTGCAGTTTGGTGCAGCCACTGTGTAAAACTCTATGGTGTTACATCAAAAATTAAAAATTGAACGGCCATTTGACTCAGTGATCCCACTTCTAAGAATATACCCTAAGAAACCTAAAACACCAACTGGAAAGAATATATGTACACCTATGTTCATAGCAGCACTATTTACAATAGCAAAAATCTGAAAACAACCAAAGTGTCCATCAGTAGATGAGTGGATAAAAAAGCTGTGGTATATGTACACAATGGAATACTATGCAGCTGTAAGAAAGAAAGATATCTTATTTTTTGAGATGACTTGGAAAGACCTCGAGATTATTACCCTAAGCGAAACAAGCCAAGCAGAGAAAGACAAATATCACATGATCTCACTTATTTGTGGAATATAATGTACTAAACAAACTGATGAACAAAATTCACACAGAGACATAGAGGTGGGGTACAGACTGACATACCTCAGAGAGGGGGGATTGGGGTAGGAAGAGATAAACCACAGAACGTATATGCATGTATTCATGACCAATAGACATAGACAACAAAGCTGGGTATGCAGCAGGGGGCATGGGGAGGAGGGTGTCAATGAGGAAAAAGGAGAAACATCTGTAACAAAAACAAATTAATAATAAATAAATAAATAAATAAATAAATAAATAAATAAATAGTGCTGGGAAAATTGGACTGCTACATGAAAAAAAAAAAAAAAAGAAAGAAAGAAACTAGACCACCAACTTATGCCATACAGAAGAATAAAGTCAAAATGGATAAATTATTTAAATGTGACTCATGAATCCATAAACATCCTAGATGAAAGTGTAGGCAACAAAATTTCAGACATCATAGGCAGCAGAACTTTCACTGACACAACGCCTAAGGCAAGAGAAACAAAGGAAAATATTAATACATGGTACTACATCAAACTAAAATTCTGCACAGCACAAGAAACAACCATCAAAATGGAAAAGGAACCCTTTATATGGGAGAGCATAATTGCCAATGATACATCAGATAAGAGTTTAATTTCCCAAATACATGTAGTACTCATTCAACTCAACAAAAGAAAGACAAAGAACCCAATTAAAAAATGCGTAGAGGACCTAATAGACACCTCTCCATCAGGACATCCAAATGGCCAAGAGACATAATAAAAAATGCTGAACGTCACTATTCATCAGAGATATGCAAATTAAAATGACTGTGAGGCATCACTTCACACCTGCCAGAATGGCTGCCATCAACAAATCATTAAACAACAAGTGCTGGCGAGGGTGTGGAGAAATGGAGACTCAAGTACACTGCTGGTGAGAATGCAGATTTGTGCAGCAACTGTGGAAAGCAATATAGTATTTTCTCCAAAAATTATAAATTGATCTGCCATTTGACCCAGTGATCCCACTTCTAGGAATATATCCTAAGAAGCCTGAATCACCAATCAGAAAGAATATATGTACCCCTTTGTTCATAGCAGCACTATTTACAATAGCTAAAGTTTGAAAACAGTCCAAGTGTCCATCAATAGATGAATGAATAAAAAACTTGTGGTACATATACACAATGGAATACTAGGCAGCTGTAAGAAAGAATGATCTCTTATCTCTTGAGACTACATGGAGGGACCTGCCGAATACTATGCTGAGCAAAAGAAGCCAATCAGAGAAAGACAAATAACACATTATCTCACTTATTTGTGGAATATAATAGTCCAAATAAGCTGATGAACAAAATAGACCCAGAGACATTGAATGAAATAGAGTTCAGACTGACAAACCTCAGAGGAAAGTGAGAGAGGGAAGAGATAAACCTCATATGCATAACCAATGGACATAGACAACTGTGCTATGAGCGGTGGGCTGGATCAGGAGGAGGGTGTCTAGGGGGGGAAAGGAGAAACATCTGTAACAAAAATAAATAAAGTAATAAAAAATTCATACAAACAAGTGAGCAAAGCATAAAGAAGAAGGAAATCTTACTCTTTGCAACAGCATGGATGGACCTGGAGAGCATTGTGCTAAGTGAAATAAGCCAATCAAAAAGTCAAATACCATGTGATCTCACTTATTTGTGGAAAATAATTAATAAAATATACTGATGAACAAAGTAGACTCAGAGACATGGAAAGAAGTAGAGTTCAGACTGACAAAACTCAGAGGAGGGAGGGGGAGGGAAGAGATAAACCAACTAATTTATATGCATATATGCATAACCAAAGGACATAGACAACTGTGCTATGAGGGGGGCGAGATTGGAAGAAGGGTGTCTAGGGGGGGAAAGGAGAAACATCTGTAACAAAAATAAAGTAATAAAAAATCAAATAAAAAAATGAGCAAAGGAAAAAAAAAATAAGTAGTCTTACTCTTTGCAACAGCATGGATTGGCCTGGAGAGCATTATGCTAAGTGAAGCAAGCCAGTCAGAGAAAACTAATACCACATGATTTCACTCATATGTGGAATCTAACTAACAAAATGATCTAACAGGAACGGAAATGGCGGAGGAGTGAATGGAAGCTACACAGACGATCTCCCAGGAATAAACAGGAATTACAACTAAAATGAAGACAAATCGTCGGGAAAAAGCAACAGAAAAGCAGCGAGAGAGGATCTTACAACCAGGGACACTGAATGAGCCCGGTAGGATCTGTGGAGGTGGGTGAGGGTGGCGGGCTGGGAGCCCACGGACAGCAGCGGCCTTAGCTGGCAGCAGCGGTGGCACACGCCCACGGGGTTAAGAGCCCCAGCTGCTCCACAGAGCGGAAGGCAGGGACAGAGCGTTAAATAGCCACAGCCACTCACCTGGGGCTCTGACAGAGGGAGGGCGGACTGGACTGGAACTCTGTGGGGACACCTGGGTTTTGGAGGGGCTCAGAGTTTGAGCTGAGCTGTGGCCACAAAGGACGGTGGTGGCCAGCCCCTCCTTCCTGGTTACACAGAAAGGCAGCCAAGTTTGCTCCCACCTGGAGCTGTGGAAGCCCCTCCCTCGGAGATTCCCAGGTGAGAAAAAGAGGTAAAGAAATGCAAATTGAGGCTCATTAACAACCAGCATTGGCCCCACCCTCGGGAAATCCTCTTACACTGTAAACATCTGAGGGAGTTCCTCATTCAACTGAGATCCTAAGGCTTTTCAAGTAACTGAGTCTAATAGCCCCCAGGCAAATAGATAGAGCATAACTAAACCTTTCCCGAGCTTGCAAATCTACCCCGGAAAGTGAGACTTGACAGTGGTGGTGAAGGAGGGCCCTCCACGCTCATCCAAACCCAGTAGAGGGAGCCACAAAGAGCAGAACACCAACACCCACAGGAAAAATTTGGCAGGCTTCAAAACCCCCTGAGATAGCAAAAATGGTGAAACAAAGACACAGATCCCAAATCAAAGAACAAGAGAACTCCACCGAAGATGAGATAAATGAAATGCAGTTAAGCAAATTATCAGAGGTAGAGTTCCGAGCCATGATCTTGAGGAAACTAAACAGCATGAGTAAGAACATCGACACCATGAAAACCAACAAAGGGGAAATAAAGAATGACATAGCAGAAATAAAGAACACATTGGAAGGACTGACCAGTAGAGTAGAGGAAGCGGAGTACCGGATCAGTGAATTAGAAGACAGAGTAGAAAATATCAATCAATCAGAAAAAAAAAAAAAGGAAAAAACAATGAAAAAACAGAAAGATAACTTAAGAGAATTGTGGGACTACTGGAAAAGTAATAACATTCGCATCATTGGAGTCCCTGAAGAAGAAGAAAATGAGCAAGGGTTAGAGAATATATTTGAAGAAATAGTGACAGAAAACTTTCCTAACCTGGTGAAGGAAGAAAGCATTCAAGTTCAAGAAGCACAGAGAGCCCCAAGTAAGAAAAACCCAAACAGGCCCACACCAAGACACACAATAATTAAAATACCAAAAAGTAAAGACAAAGAGAGAATCCTAAAGGCAGCAAGAGATAAACAACAGGTTACCTACAAAGGAAACCCCATTAGGCTATCATCTGACTTCTCAACAGAAACACTACAGGCCAGAAGGGAATGGCATGAAGTAATCAAGGTCATGAAAAACAAGGATCTGAACCCAAGACTACTCTATCCAGCCAAGCTATCATTCAAAATAGAATGTCTAATAAACAGCTTCCCAGACAAAAAAAGGCTAAGGGAATATATTAGCACCAAACCAGCACTGCAAGACATGTTAAAAGGACTTCTGTAATTAATAGAAGAAATAGAAAGAAAATTAGAACCACACAGCACAAAAATGGCAATAAATAAGTACATATCAATAATCACCTTAAATGTAAATGGATTGAATGCTCTGATAAAAAGACACAGAGTAGCGAATTGGATAAGAAAGCATAATCCATATATATGCTGTTTACAAGAGACCCACCTCACAACAAAAGACTCACATAGGCTGAAAGTGAAGCATATAGACATAACACACAGACACAGACAACAGTGTGGTGCTAGCCAGAGGGAAAAGGAAAAGAGAGGTAGGTGAATGCGGGTAATGGGAGGTGGGGGTAGGGATGGAAAGAGACTTTCCTTGAGTGATGGACACATGATGCTGTGTGAAGATGATGTTTTATTGAGCTGTACACTTGAAACCTGTATGTTTTTGCTAACCAATGTCACCCCAATAAATTAAAAAAAATAATAAAGGCATGAAACTGGATACAATCACCAAGACAGTGAGTATAAAAAAATAAAAAATACATATATATTCAAACACTGATTCCTAGGGCACTACAAAGTTAAAAAATCAGAAGTTAAGAAGGAGCAAGCAAAGGAGATGAGAAAGGATTGTCAATAAAATAAGAAAAAGGGAAGAGTGGAGTGTGGTGTTCTGGAAGCCAAGTAAAAAAGGATTTCCAGGAGTGATCAACTGAGCCAAATGTTGCTGATGAATAAAATAACATGAGGCATGAAAATTCACTATTGTATTTGAAAATGTGGAGGTCATATGTGAGCTTGAGAAGACCAGTTTAGAATGGAGTGATGGGAAAGAAAGCCTGATTGGAATGGGTTAAAGTAGAAAGGGAGGAAAGGAATTGAAAATAGTTAATACGTATTACTCCTGATTTTTGCTAAGGAGCAAAGGAATGGAACTAGAGCTGTAGAAGAAATGAGGTCAAAAGAGATTAAAAAAAAAAAAACAAAAAAACCTGAAAGATTTCCTGGTTTGCTTGTATGATGATTGGAATGATCCAGAATTACTGGATCTAGTCGAGAGGGGAAGATTAATGATGAAGAAGAGAGAAGGAAGAATTACTCAAGGCATATAGTAGTATCCTTTATCCATGGGTTTGCTTTACTCATGGTCAATTGTCGTCCAAAATTTTTAAATGGAAAATTCCAGACATAAACAATTCATAAGTTTTAATTTTTTCTTTATTGATTTTAGAGAGAGAGAAAGAGAGCGGGAGAGAGAGATAGAAACATCAATGAGAGAGAACATTGATTGGCCACCTCCTGCATGCCCCCCACTGGGGATAGGGCCCACAACATGGACTTGTGCCCTGACTGGGGATCAAACCAGCAACCTCTTTGTGCATAGATCAACATTCAACCACTTAGTCACACCAGCCAGTCAATAATTCATAAGTTTTAAATTGCACACTGTTTTGAGTAGTGTGGTCCCACTACATCCTGACCAAGATGTGAGTAATCCTTTTGTTTAGCGTATTCACACTGTATCTGTTTTCCGCCTCAATCACTTAGTAGCCATCTAGGTTATCAGATCAACTGTCATCAACTCACAATGTTGTTTTCAAGTAATCCTTACTTTATTTAATGGCCCCAAATTTCAAGAGTAGTGATTTGGCAATATTGTTTTTTTTTTTTTAGATTATTTTATAAATTTATTTTTTTATTAATTTATTTTTGTTACAAAGGTTTCTCCTTTTTTTTCCCCATTGACATCCTCCTCCCCATCCCCCCACCCCATCCCCAGCTTTGTGGTCCATGTCCATCAGTTATGCATACATGCATATAAGTTCTGTGGTTTATCTCTTGCCTCTCCCCCACCCCCTCTTCTGAGGGTTGTCAGTCTGTATGCTACTTCCACATCTCTGGGTCTACCCTGTTCCTGAGACTGTTATGTTTATTATATTCCATAAATAAGTGAGATCATGAGATATTTGTCTTTCTCTGCTTGGCTTGTTTCACTAAGGATAATACTCTCGAGGTCTTTCCAAGTCATCTCAAAAAATAAGACATCTTTCTTTCTTACAGCTGCATAGTATTCCATTGTGTATATATACCACAGCTTTTTTATCCATTCATCCACTGATGGACACTTGGGCTGTTTCCAGATCTTAGCTATTGAGAATAGTGCTGCTATGAACATGGGGGTACATGTATTCTTTCTGATTGGTGTTTCAGGATTCTTAGGGTATATTCCTAGAAATGGGATCACTGGGTCAAATGGCAATTCAATTTTTAATTTTTTGAGATAACACCATATTGTTTTCCACAGTAGCTGCACGAGTCTGCATATCCACCAGGAGTGTACTAGAGTCTCATTTCTCCACACACTCACCAACACTTGTTGTTTGCTGATATGTTGATGGCAGCCATTCTGACAAGTGTGAGGTGATACCTCATTGTGGTTTTAATTTGCATCTCTGTGATGATTAGAGATGTTGAGCATTTCTTCATATGTCTCTTAGCCATTTGTATGTCCTGTTTGGAGAGGTGACTATTTAGTTCCTCTGCCCATTTTTAAATTGGGTTCTTTGTCTTCCTTTTGTTGAGTTGTATGAGCACTTTATATATTTTGGAGATTAACCCTTTATCTGATGTATCATTGGCAATTAGGCTCTCGCATACAGTGGGTTCACTTTCCGTTTTGATGGTTGTTTCTTTTGCTGTGCAGAAGATTTTGAGTTTCATGTAGTCCCATGTGTTCATTTTTTCTTTGTTTCTGTAGCCTTAGGTGATGTATCAGTAAAGACTCTGCTGCGTATGATGTCGAAATTTTATTGCCTATATTTTCTTCTAGGATTTTTATGGATTCACGAATGACATTTAAGTCTTTTATCCATTTTGAGTTTATTCTTGTGTATGGTGTAAGTTAATGGTCTAGTTTCATTTTTTTGCATGTAGCTGTCCAATTTCCCCAAAAACATTTATTAAAGAGGCTATCTTTACTCAATTGTATGCTCTTGCCACCTTTGTCAAATATTAATTGAGCATAATGTCTTTGGTCAATGTCCAAATTCTCTGTTATGTTCCACTGGTTTATATGCCTGTTCTTGTGCAAATACCAGGTTGTTTTGATTACAGAAGCTTTGTAGTATAACCAGATATTCGGTATTGTGATCCCACCTACTTTGTCCTTCTTTTTCAAGATTGCTGTGGCTGTTCGGGGTCGTTTTTGGTTCCATATGAACTTTTGAAGTATTTGTTCTAGTTCTGTGAAATATGTCACTGGTATTTTGATGGGGATTGCATTGAATCTATAGATTGCTTTGGGTAATATGGACATTTTAATGATGTTAATTCTTTCAATCCATGAACAAGGTATGTGCTTCCACTTTTTTATATCTTCCTCTATTTCTTTTTTCAATGTCCTGTAGTTTTCTGCAAATAAAGCCTTTACTTCTTTGGTTAAGTTTATTCCTAGGTATCTTAATTTTTTTGCTGCGATGGTAAATGGGATTTTTTTTTTTAGTTTCTCTTTCTGTGAGTTTACCTTTGGTGTATAAGAATGCTGTCGACTTCTTGACGTTAATTTTGTATCCTGCTACTTTGCCAAATTCATTAATTAAGTCTAGTAGATTTTTGATGTAGTCTTTAGGGTTTTCTATGTATAATATCATGTCATCTGCGAATAATGACAGTTTCACTTCCTCCTATCCAATTTGGATCCCTTTTATTTTTTCTTCATGTCTGATTGCTGTGGCTAAGACTTCCAATACTATGTTAAGTAAGAGTGGCGAAAGTGGGCATCCCTGTCTTGTTCCTGTTCTTAATGAAAATGTTTTTAGTTTTTGCCCATTGAGTATGATGTTGGCTGTAGGTCTTTCATATATGGCCTTTATTATATCAAGATATGATCCCTCTATTCCCAAATTGCTGAGCGTTTTTATCAGAAATGGGTGCTGGCTTTTGTCGAATGCTTTTTCAGCATCTATTGATATGGTCATGTGGTTTTTATCTTTCATTTTGTTTATGTGGTGTATCACATTTATTGATTTGCGAATATTGTACCAGCCTTGCATCCATGGGATGAATCGCACTTGGTCATGGTGAATAATTTTTTTGATGTATTGTTGGATCCGATTTGCTAGTATTTTGTTTAGGATTTTGGCATCTACGTTCATCAGGGATTTTGGCCTGTAGTTCTCTTTCTTTGTAGTGTTTTTTTCTAGTTTTGGAATTAGAATTATGCTGGCCTCATAAAACGAGTTTGGAAGTTTTCCTTCTTCTTGAATTTTTTGGAAAACTTTGAGGAAAATGGTTGTTAGTTCTTCTTTGAATGTTCGATAAATATCCCCTATGAAGACATCCGGGCCTGGGCTTTTGTTTGCTGGGAGAGTCTTGAATACATCTTCAATTTCCTTAGTTGTTATTGGTCTGTTCAAGTTTTCTATTTCTTCCTGGTCCAGCTTTGGGAGACTATGTGTTTCTAGAAATTTGTCCATTTTGCTTAGATTGTCAAATTTGTTGCCATATAAATGTTCATAGTATTTGTTAACAATCCTTTATATTTCTGTGGTGTCAGTTGTTACTTTTCCTCTTTCATTTCTTTTTTTTTTTTTATCCTCACCCGAGGACATTTTTTCATTTTTTTGTTCAGATAGAGTGGGAGGGAGAGAGAGGAAGAGAGAGAGAGAGAGAGAAACATCTACGTGAAAGGGACACATCGAGTGGCTGCCACCCTCACGACCAACCAGGGCCGGGGACAAACCGCAACCGAGGTACATGCCCTTAGCGGGAACCGAACCCGGGTCTCTCTGGACCGCAGCCTGACGCTCTAACCACCGAGCCAAACCGGCCAGGGCTCCTCTTTCATTTCTGCTTTTGTGTATTTGGGTTCTCTCTCTGTTTCTTGGTGAGTCTAGCTAAGGGTCCATCAATCTTGTTTATCTTTTCAAAAAACCAGCTGTTTGTTTTATTGATCGTTTGAATTGTTTTTCTTGTCGCTATGTCATTTATTTCTGCTCTGATCTTTACTATTTCCTTCCTTCTTCTTGCTCTGGGGTTTTCTCTTTGTTTGCTTTCTAGTTCTTTAAGTTGTGAGGTTAGATTGCCTTTTAGAAATTTTTCTTGTTTCTTGAGATAGGCCTGTAGTGCTATGAACTTCCCTCTCAGAACTGCTTTCGCTGCATCCCATAAATTTTGTGCTGTTTTGTGTTAATTTTCATTGGTTTCCAAGAAGTTGTTAATTTCTTCCTTGATCTCCGTGGTAACCCATTCGTTTCATAACATGATTTTAACCTCCATGAGTTCAAATGTCTTTGCATGTTCTTGTAGCAATTGATTTCTAGTTTAATGCCATTCTGATCTGAGAAGATGCTTGAGATGATTTCAATCTTCTTGAACTTGTAGAGACTTAGTTTGTGTCCTAACATGTAGTCTATCGTTGAGAATGTTCCATGTGGGATTGAGAAGAAAGTGAATTTTGTAATTTTGGGATTTAATTCTCTGTAAATATTTATAAAACCATTTGCTCTATTGTTTCATTTATAGTCTCTTTTTCCTTGTTAATTTTTTTCTGGGGAATCTATCCAGTGATGTCAGTGGGGTGTTGAAGTCCCCTGCTATGATTGTATTGCTTTCAATTACTCCTTTGAAGTCCTCCAGAAGATTTTTAATATATTTTGGTGCTCCTATGTTGGGTGCATATATGTTTACCAAGGTTATATCTTCCTGTTGGATAGATCCTTTCAATATTATGTAGTGACTTTCTTTGTCTCTAGTTTCAGCCTTCATTTTGAAATCTATTTTATCAGATATGAGTATTGCTACCCCAGTGTTTTTTGCTTTTCCCTTTGTTTGAAAAATTTTTTTCCATCCTTTCACGTTCAACCTATGTGAGTATTTTGTTGTGAGGCGGGTCTCCTGGAAACAACATATATATGGGTCATGCTTCTTATCCAATCCGCTACTCTGTGTTTTTTTATTGGAGCATTCAATCCATTTACATCTAAGGTGATTATTGATATGTACTTATTTATTGCCATTCTTGTTTATTTTAGTTCTATTTTCCTTTCTATTTTTTCTACTAATTACAGCAGTCTTCTTAACATTTCTTGCAGTGCTGGTTTGGTGCTAATGTATTCCCTTAGTCTTTTTTTTTTTTTTTTGGTCTGGGAAGCTCTTTATTTGACCTTCTATTTTGAATGATAGCCTTGCTGGGTAGAATAGTCTTGGATTCAGATCCTTGTTTTTCATGACCTTGATTACTTCATGCCATTCCCTTCTGGCCTGTAGTTTTTCTGTTGAGAAATCCGCTGAAAACCTTATGGGGGTTCCTTTGTAGGTAACCTGATGCTTATCTCTTGCTGCCTTAAGATTCTCTCTTTGTCTTGAATTTTTGGCATTTTAATTACTATGTGTCTTGGTGTAGGCCTGTTTGGGTTCTTACTTGGGACTCTTTGTGCTTCTTGGACTTCAATGCCTTCTTCACCAAATTAGGGAAGTTTTCTATCACTATTTTTTCAAATATATTCTCTAACCCTTGCTCATTTTCTTCTTCTTCGGGGACTCCTATAATGTAAATATTATCATGTTTCCAGTTGTCTCACAGTTCTCTTAAGCTGTTTTCCTGTTTTTTTTTTCATTGTTTTTTCCATTTTGTTTTTTTGATTGGTTGATATTTTTCTACCCTGTCTTCTATTTCACTGACCCAGTACTCAGCTTCCTCTACTCTGCTGTTTAGTCCTTCTAATGTGTTCTTCATTTCTGCTATGTCATTCTTCATTTCTTCTTTTTGTTCTTCATTTCCAATTGGTTGATTTTCGATGTTTCTATATCTTTGCTCATGGTATTCATGTCCTTACTCATGCTGTTGAGCTTCCTCAAGATCATGGCTCTGAATTCTGGCTCTGTTAACTTGCTTAACTCCATTTCATTTATCTCATCTTTGGAAGAGGTCTTTTGTTCGTTCATTTTGGATTTGTTTCTTTGTTTCACCATTTTGGCTATCTCAGTGGGTTTTGGATCCTGCCAAAATTTCCCTGTGGATATTGGTGTTCTGCTCTTTTTAGCTCCCTCTACTGGGTTTGGATGAGTGTGGGAGGACCCACGTTAAACACCACTGTCGAGTCTTACTTTCCTGGGTTGATTTGCAAGCCCAGAAAAGGTTAAGTTATCCTGTAGCTTTTTGCCTAGAGGCTATTAGTCATGGTTACTTGAAGAGCCTTGCATTCTCAGTTGAATGAAAATCTCCCTCAGGTGTTCAGCGTGAGAGGATTTCTCAAGGGTGGGGCAGATGCTGGTAGTAATGATCCTCAATTTGTATTTCAATGGCCCACCTGGATGTTGCTGAGTCTTGAGGGAGGGACAGCTTCCTCTCCCCAGAGCCCTGGGAAGGAGTAAATGGCCACTGTCCTGTGTGGCTTGCAACTCAGCAAAAGCTCTGAGCACCTTCCAAATCCTGAGTGTCCCCACACAGTTCCAGTCCAGTCCACCCTCCCTCTGCTGGAGCCCAAGGTGGGTGGCTGTGGCTATGTTAGCGCTCTTTCCCAGCCCTGTGTTTTGTGGAACTGGCTTGTGCTTTAACCTTGAGTGCGGTGCTCACAGCTAAGACCGGGATGTTGACAATTTTTCTATGCTGATGAGAATCTGTAAAATACTTCCCTTTAAGTTAAACGGTAAAAGTTTTCTTTCCTTAGTAAGGAAAGGAAAAAAAAATCGTGTGCTTAGATTAAGTTTTATGATAAGAACGAATTTTCTATTTTTAAAATTATGAAGTAGGAAAAAGAAATTCACACTAGTTTTGCTGTCACACCTCAGACTGCAGAATTTATGGCCACTGTGCATAAGTGCTTATTTTATATGGAAATTAATTTTTTGTATGGAAGACATAAATGGAAAATGCCTTCTAATTAATGGTACATGTTGCACCAGAAAGCATTGAAACTATACAAAGACTTCCACAAGGGATCCCCTGAAATGAGTGACACCTAGCCATTTATTGCAAGTATGGATGGTTACACAAATCCAGAAATAGGTTTGGACTGAGAATTATTAAAATTACTCGAGCGGCCTGGCTGGTGTGGTTCAGTGGTTGAGCATCGACCCATGCACCAAGAGGTAGCCAGTTTGATTCCCAGTCAGAGCACATGCCCAGGTTCTGGGCCGGATCCCCAGTGTGGGGGTGATCTGGGCTTCAAGGCTAAGGCAACTAGATTCCATTTTATGTAGGCCCCTTGGTTAAGGCGACTAAAAGACTCCATTTTATCACCAATAGACCTTCCTCGATATTCTTCCAATAATAGGTTAATTACCCCTGGACATAAAGGAATTTTGCCTAAGATTATAGTTGCCCCTCGAGTTGGGAGGCATTTACAGTTTCCTGAGTATAGGTATTTGCAGGTACTTGCAAGTACTTGTGCTGTCAGTGAATAATGCTAATTTTGACCTCTGTAATCTCTGTCACTCCCATTATTGTACTGGTTCCCTGAGGGGAGGGGGGCAAAAGGAGGAGGGAGTTTCTGTCTTTAAAATGAGATGAGCAAGAAGAATTGGGGCTGTTGATCTGAGGGGAGACTATGCCATCCACAGCCCGCTGGCGAAATAAAGTGCTCCTTTACAATTTGGCTGTGCATCTCTGGTTATCTAGCTGTCAGGTTATAACAGGGGCATGCAGGAGGTGGCCAATCAATGTTCTCTCTCATCAATGTTTCTATCTCTCTCACTTCCTCTCCCTTCCTCTCTCTAAAAACAATAACAAGAAAAAAATTAAAATTACTGGAGAGGCTCCATCTGCTCATGAACAAGCTGCTGCCACATTTATGGTAGAATTAAAGGAGGTGATTAGGGTTTAGTATTATCCACCATTTCAGGCATTCACTGGGGGTCTTGCAGCACATCCCTTGTGGACAAGGAGTGACTACTGTAGGTAGGAGGAATGGGACTGCATGTACAGTTGGAGAGATTGATCTCAGCTAGGTGCCTAGACTGTTTTTCCCTAGTTAAAGGATAGAAAATAGCACATATGGGCAAAATGCTGAAATGTTCTCAGAGAAACAGGAAACAAAGCCAACAGCTAAGCATAGCCAGTTAGATATTTGAAGGAAGAGAAGAAAGAATAAAATGTTCAAGTAGAGTGTCAGTATGAATGAACTCAGAGACTATAATATGATTCTGGAGCAAGTTTAACTTCCCACCTGTGGTTAATAATTATGAATTTAAAGTGAAACTAGTCGAATCATTGTGTTTTTGCCCCAGGTCTATTCAGGTACATAGATGCAGGCACAGAGGAGGTGGAAAATTGGATTTAATCAGGGTTGTTGTCTACATAAGGGTCACAAGAGATTCTAATGTATGACCAAGATAATTTAAGCTTGGTAAGGAGAGAAGAGAGGACATCAGATATAGGCAGACAGTGAAAAGATGGTAGGATCAACGAAACGGAGATCTCAGGAGTGTTGAACGATACCTGGGTTTGAAGTATAAGAGGATTAAGCTGAAAAGATAGAAGGTGGTAATCAGAGAAAGTGATTGTGAAATTGAGATTGGTAATGGCGAAGCCTAGGTATAATTGATTAAAAATGGCTACAAATTCTTTGCAGCTTCTCCCATCAAAAGTGAAGTCTATTTTCCTGTCTCTTGAACCTGGGTTGATCATTTGACTTATTTTGACCATGAGAAAAGAAGTGATGATCTCTAAGCCTCAACCTCAAGAGGCCTGGCAGCTTCCACTTTGTCTTCTTGGTAAGCTGCTACACCAATGTTTGTTTGCTTGTTGTTGTTTTTTTTTAACTCATTTTTTTTTTATTAATTTGTTTTTGTTACAGATGTTTCTCCTTTTCCTCCCACTGACACCCTCCTCCCCATCCCCCCCGCCCCATCCCCAGCATTGTTGTCCATGTCCATCAGTTATACGTACATGCATATAAGTTCTGTGGTTTATCTCTTACCTCCCACCACAACCCCAATCCTGAGGATTGTCAGTCTGTACCCTACATCCACGTCTCTAGGTCTACCCTGTTCCTGAGACTGTTATGTTCATTATATTCCACAAATAGGTGAGATCATGTGATATTTGTCTTTCTCTCCTTGGCTTGTTTCGCTTAGGATAATACTCTTCAGGTCCCTCCATGTCGCCTCAAAGGATAATAGATCTTTCTTCCTTACAGCTGCATAGTACTTCATTGTGTATATGTACCACAGCATTTTTATCCATTTGTCTACTGATGGACACTCGGGCTGTTTCCAGATCTTAGCTATTGTAAATAGTGCTACTATGAACATACGGGTACATATATTCTTTCTGATTGGTGTTTCAGGTTTCTTAGGGTATATTCCTAGAAGTGGGGTCACTGGGTCAAATGGCAATTCAATTTTTTACTTTTTGAGGTAACACCATAGTGTTTTTCACAGTGGCTGCACCAGTCTGCATTCCCACCAGCAGTGTACTAGAGTCCCCTTTTCTCCATACCCTCGCCAACACTTATTGTTTGGTGATTTGTTGATGGCAGCCATTCTGACAGGTGTGAGGTGATACCTCATTGTTGTTTTAATTTGCATCTCTCTGAAGATTAGTGAAGTTGAGCATTTTTTCATATGTCTTTTGGCCATTTGTATGTCTTGTTTGGAGAGGTGTCTATTTAGTTCCTCTGCCCATTTTTTTGATTGGGTTGTCTTCTTTTTGTTGAGTTGTATATATTTAGGAAATTAACCCCTTATCTGATGTATAATTGGCAATTATGCTCTCCCATACAGTGGGTTCGCTTTCCGTTTTGATGATTGTTTCTTTTGCTGTACAGCAGGTTTTTAGTTTGATGTAGTCCCATGCGTTCATTTTTTTCCTTTGTTTCTGTTGCCTTAGGTGTTGTATCAGTGAAAATTCTGCTGCGTATGATGTCTGAAATTTTGTTGCCTGCATTTTCTTCTGGGATTTTTATGGATTCATGAGTGACATTTAAGTCTTTTATCCATTTTGATTTTATTCTTGTGTATGGTGTAAGTTGATGGTATAGTTTCATTTTTTTGAATGTAGCTGTCCATTTTTCCCAACATCATTTATTAAAGAGTCTGTCTTTACTCCGTTGTGTACTCTTCCCACCTTTGTCAAATATTAATTGAGCATAATGTCATAGGTCAATTTCTGGGTTCTCTGTTCTGTTCCACTGGTCTATATGCCTGTTCTTGTGCCAGTACCAGGCTGTTTTCATTATAGCAGCTTTGTAGTATAACCTGATATCTGGTATTGTGATCCCACCTATTTTGTCCTTCTTTTTCAGGATTGCTGTGGTTATTCGGGGTCTTTTTTGGTTCCATATGAACTTTTGAAATATTTGTTCTAGTTCTGTAAAATATGTCACTTGTATTTTGATGGGGATTGCAGTGAAATTTATAGATTGCTTTGGGTAGTATGGATATTTTAATGATGTTAATTCTTCCAATCCATGAACAAAGTATGTGCTTCACTTTTTTATATCTTCCTTTATTTCCTTTTTTAATATTTTGTAGTTTTCTGCAAATAGGTCCTTCACTTCTTTGGTTAAGTTTATTCCTAGCTACCTTAATTTTTTTTTGCCACAGTGGTAAATGGGATTATTTTTTTTAGTTTCTCTTTCTGTGAGTTCATTATTGATGTATACGAATGTCATCAATTTCTTGATTTTAATTTTATATCCTGCTACCTTGCAGAATTTGTTCATTAAATCTAGCAGATTTTTGATGTGGTCTTTAGGGTTTTCTATGTATAATATCATGCCATCTGTGAATAATGACAGTTTCACTCCCCCCTTTCCAATTTGGATCCCTTTTATTTTTTCTTCATGTCTGATTGCTGTGGCTAAGACTTCCAGTACCATGTTAAATAAGAGTGGTGAAAGGGGACATACCTGTCTTGTTCCCGTTCTTAAGGGAAATGTTTTAGGTTTTTTGGCATTTGAGTATGATGTTGGTAGTAGGTTTTTCATGTATGGTCATTATTATGTCAAGATATGATCCCTCTATTCCCACATAGCTGAGCCTTTTTATCAGACATGGGTGCTGGATTTTGTCGAATGCTTTTTCAACATCTATTGATATGGTCATGTGGTTTTTATCTTTCATTTTGTTTATGTGGTGTATCACATTTATTGATTTGCAAATATTGTTCCAGCCTTGCATCCCTGGGATGAATCCCACTTGGTCATGGTGAATAATTTTTTTAATGTATTGCTGGATCTGATTTGCTAGTATTTTGTTCAGGATTTTGGCATCTATGTTCATCAGGAATATTGGCCTGCAATTTTCTTTCTTTGTAGTGTCTTTTTCTGGTTTTGGAATTAGAATTATTCTGGCCTCATAAAACAAATTTGGAAGTCTTCCACCTTCTTGAATTTTTTGGAATAGTTTGAGGAGAATGGGTGTTAGTTCTTCTTTGAATGTTGGGTGAAATTCTCCCATGAAGCCATCCGGGCCTGGGCTTTTGTTTGCTGGAAGAGTCTTGATTACATCTTCAATTTTCTTAGTTGTTATTGGTCTGTTCAAGTTTTCTATTTCTTCTTGGTTCAGTTTTGGAAGACTATGTGTTTCTAGAAATTTGTCCATTTTGCTTAAATTGTCCAATTTGTTGCCGTCTAATTGTTCAAAGTATTCGTTGATGATCCTTTTATTTCTGTGGTGCCAGTTGTTACTTCTCCTCTTTCATTTCTGATTTTGTGTATTTGGATTCTCTCTCTTTGTTTCTTGGTGAGTCTAGCTAAGGGTCTATCAATCTTGTTTATCTTTTTGAAAAACCACCTCTTTGTTCCATTGATCCTTTGAATTGTTTTTTTTTTTTTTTTTTTTGATCTCTATATCGTTTATTTCTGCTCTGATCTCTACTATTTCCTTCCTTCTACTTGCTCTGGGGTTTTATTTTTGTTTGCTTTCTAAATATTTGAGTTGTTAGGTCAGATAGTCAAATAGAAATTTTTCTTGTTTCTCGAGGTAGGCTTGGAGTGCTATGAACTTTCCTCTCAGAACTGCTTTCGCTGCATCCCATAAGTTTTCTGTTGTGTGTTGACTTTCATTGTTTTCCAGGAAGTCTTTCCTTTATTGCTTGATATCCTTGTCAACCTATTCACTGTTTAATAACATGGTATTTAGCCTTCATGTGTTCAAATGTCTTTGCATGTTCTTGTTGCAATTAATTTCTAGTTTCGAGCCATTGTGATCTAAGAAGATGCTTGATATGATTTCAGTCTTCTTGCAGTTGTAGAGACTTAGTTTGTGCCCTAACATGTGGTCTATCTTTGATAATGTCCCATGCGCACTTGAGAAGAATGTGAATTCTGCAGTTTTGGGGTGTAATTCTCTGTAGATATCTATTAAATCCATTTGATCTAGTGCTTCATATAGAGTCTCTGCTTCCTTGTTAATTTTTTGTCTAAATGATCTATCCAGTGATGTCAGTGGGATGTTTACGTCCCCTGCTATGATTGTATTTCTGTCTATTTCTCCTTTGAAGGCCTCCAGGAGATTTTTAATATATTTTGGTGCTTCTATATTGGGTGAATATATGTTTACCAAGGTTGTATCTTCCTGTTGGTTAGATACTTTCAATATTATGTAGTGGCCTTATTTGTCTCTAGTTATGACCTTGATTTTGAAATCTATTTTATCAGATATGAGTATTGCTACCCCAGCTTTTTTTTTCCTTTCTGTTTGCTTGGAAGATTTTTTTCCATCCCTTCACTTTCAACCTATGTGAGTCTTCTGTTTTAAGGTGGGTCACTTGTAAGGAACATATATGTGAGTCATGTTTTCTTATCCAATCAGCTACTCTGTGTTTTTTGATCGAAGTGTTCAATCCATTTACATTTAAGGTTTTCATTGATATGTATTATACTTATTTATTGTCATTTTTGTTTATTTTGGTTATATTTTTCTTCCTATTTCTTCTACAATTTACAGCAGTCTTTTTAACATTTCTTACAGTGCTGGTTTGATGATAATATTGTCCCTTAGCTTTTTTTTTTTTTTTTTTTTTGATCTGGGAAGCTCTTTATTTGACCTTCTATTTTGAATGATAGCTTTGCTGGATAGAATAGTCTTGGATTCAGATCCTTGTTTTTCATGACCTTGATTACTTCATGCCATTCCCTTCTGACCTGTAGTGTTTGTGTTGAGAAGTCAACTGATAGCCTTATGGAGGTTGCTTTGTAGGCAGCCTGTTGCTTATCTCTTGCTGCCTTTAAGATTCTCTTTGTCTTTAATTTTTGGCAGTTTAATTACTATGTGTCTTGGTGTGGACCTGTTTGGGTTCTTCTTACTTGGGGCTCTCTGGGCTTCTGAAATTGAATGCCTTCTTCCTTCTTCAGGTTATGGAGGTTTTGTGTCACTATTTCTTCAAATGTATTCTCTAAACCTGACTCATTTTCTTTTATTTCTGGAACTCTTATGATGTGAATGTTGTTACCTTTCCAGTTGCCTCACAATGCTCTTAAGCTGTCTTCCTGTTTTTTAATTGTTTTTTCCTTTTGGTTTTCTGATTGGTTGATTTTTTCTACCCTGTCTTTTTTATTTTTTTTAATTTACTTTTGTTACAGATGTTTCTCCTTTTTTCCCCCATTGACACCCTCCTCCCCCTCCCTCCCTGCCCCATCCCCATTTTTGTTGTCCATGTCCATTGGTTATGAGTGCATGCGTACAAGTTCTGTGTTCATCGCTCCCCTCCCCCACCACCTCTTCTGGCAAATGTCAGTCTGTACTCTACTTCCACGTCTCTGGGACTACCCTGTTCCTCACACTGTTATGTTCATTATATTCCAGAAATAAGTGAGATCATATGATTTTTGTCTTTCTCTGCTTGGTTTGTTTCACTTAGGATAATAGTTTCCAGGTCCTCCCATGTCGTTGCAAAGGATAAGAGATCGTTCTTTCTTACAGCTGCATAGTACTCCACTGTGTATATGTACCACAGCTTTTTTATCCATTCGTCTACTGATGGACATTTGGGCTGTTTCCAGATCTTAGCTATTGTAAATAGTGCTGCTATGAACATGTCTACCCTGTCTTTTAATTCACTGATCCAGTCCTCAGCTTCCTGTACTCTGTTGGTCAGTCCTTCCAATGTGTTCTTTATTTCTGCTATGTCATTTTTCATTTCTTCTTGGTAGTTTTTCATTTCCAATTGGTAGCTTTTTAATGTTTCTATATCTTTACTCATGGTGTTGAGCTCCTTACTCAGATGTTGAGCTTCCTCAAGGTCATGGCTCTGAACTCTATCTCTGAGAACTTGCTTAACTGCATTTCATTTATCTCATCTTCAGTAGAGTTCTCCTGTTCTTCCATTTGGGATTTGTTTCTTTGTTTCACCATTTTGGCTATCTCAGTGGGTTTTGGAGCCTGCCCAATTTTCCCTGTGGGTGTTGGTGTTCTGCTGTTTGTGGCTCCCTCTACTGGGTTTGGATGAGTGTGGATGGACCCACGTTAAACACCACTGTTAAGTCTTATTTTCCTAGGTAGATTTGCAAGCCCAATAAAGGTTCAGTTTTCCTCTAGCTTTTTACCTGGTGGCTATTAGTCTCAGTTTCTTGATGATCCTTGGGCTGTAGCACTCAGCTGAATGAAAAACTCCCTCATTTTTTCAGAGTAAGAGCTTTTCTTGAGGGGGGGGCAGATTCTGGTTGTTAATGAGCCTCAATTTTCATTTCCCTTGCCCAGCTGTGTGGGGTTAAATCCCTGAGGGAAGGCCTGCTGTTTCTCCCCTGAGCTCTGGGAAGGAGCAAGATGGCCACCATCCTGTGTGGCTGTGACTCTGCAATAACACTGAGTGCCCTCCAAATCTCAGGTGCCCTCACATAGTTCCAGTCTAGTCCACCCTCCTTCTGCTGGAGCCCGAGTTGAGTGACTGTAGCTTATTTAGTGCTGTGTCCTGACCCTCTGCACTGTGGATCCAGCTTGGGATTTTAACTCCGAAAGCTGCTCACAGCTAAAACAGCTGTTGTCCATGGGCTCCCAGCTTGCCCTCTTGTGCCTCCACAGACCTACTAGGCTCAATTCAGTGTCCTTTTTTCTTGTCCCTGGTTATATGGTCCCCTTCAGCTGCTTTTCTGTTGCTTTTTCCTGTCGATTTGTCTTTATTTTAGTTGTAATTTCAGTTTGGTCCTGGGAGATGGTCTGTGTAGCTTCTATTCACTCCATGCCATTTTGGAATCTCCTTATCTTTTTTCTTCCTAGAGAAGACACTTTAACATTTCTTATAATACTAGTTTGGTGGTGATGACTCCTTTAGCTTTTCTTGTTTGAGAAACTCTTTACCTGTTCTTCAATTCTATATGGTAGCTTTGCTGGACAGAGTATTTTTGGTTGTCGGTCCTTACTTTCCATCACTTTGACTATTCCTTGCCAATTCCTTCTGGCCTGCAAAGTTTCTGTTGAGAAGTCAACTGGTAGTCTAATGGGAGCTCCCTTGTATATAACTAACTGCTTTTCTCTTTGTCTTTGTCTTTAACTTTTAGTATTTTAATTATGACTTGTCTTGGTGTGGGCCTCTTTGGGTTCATCTTGTTTGTGACCCTCTTCACTTTTGGTATTTTAATTATGACTTGTCTTGGTATGGGCCCCTTTGGGTTCATCTTGTTTGTGACTCTCTGCACTTCCTGGTCTTGTATGTCTATTTCTTTCATCAAGTTAGAGAAGTTTCTGTTGCTGTTTTTTTAAAATGGTTTTTCATTTTTTTCTCTCTCTCTTCTCTTTCTGGCATGCCCATGATGCAAATGTTGGTATGCTCGAAGTTGTTCCAGATACTCCTTATCCTATCCTCATTCTTTTGGATTTTTTTTTGTTTTTGTTTTTTTTGCAGTTCTGATTGGGTGTTTTCTGATTCCTTAGCTTCTAAATCAGTGATTTGACCCTCTGCTTTATCTACTTTACTCTTGATTTCCTGTGATGCATTCATTATTTTAATTAGTATATTTTTCATTTCTGACGTGTTCTTTTTATGGTTTCCATTTCTGTTTTCATGCTGTTGAAATCCTCATTAAGTTCCTTGAGCATCCATATAACCATTATTTTGAACAATTATCTGTCAGTTTGCTTACCTCTATTTTATTTAGTTCTGTATCTGGAGATTTCTCCTGTTTTTCCATTTGAGACCTATTTCTTTGTCTCCTAATTTTAACTGTTTCCTTGTGTTTATTTCTATGTATTAGATAGATCTGATATATCTCCCAGACTTAATAGAGTAGCCTTGTATAGTAGGTGTCCTGTAGGGCCCAGTGGGACAAAGTCCCCATTAACCTGAGCCGACACTCCAGGTGGACCCCCTGTGTGGGCTGTGTGCACCCTCCTATTGTACTTGAGCCTTGATTACTTTTGGCATGTCACTGGAAGTGATTGACCCCAAGGCCAATTGGCTGTGAGGACTGGTTATGACTACAGTGGGGGACCTGTTGTGCAGGGACTGACCCCATGCAGCAGCATTCACTTCAGTGGGGCTTTGGTGCTCACTAAATCTGCCCTTGAGTGTGTTGCTGGTGAAAGTGGTTGGATTGCAATTTGGTGTGATCTTAATCTGTTCACAGGATGCAATGACTCTGGGGTCTCCTGGGAGGTACAGTTCAAGGTCAGCCATTGCCTATGCCCTGCCTGAGGCCATCTGTCACGAGCTACAGAGCAATCTGAAAATGACTGCTAGTTGTGCTGGGCTTAGAGGTGTCCAGGAGAGGTCAAGCTATGAATCGAGGCTGGCTACTGCTAGTGCCAGGCCAGGGTCCATTTAGTAAGAGATACGGGGTACACAGAGGTCAGATGCTGCTTGCTTGAGAGATTTTAGGAAAGTCTGAATCATGAGCCAAGAGATGCCCTTTGTATAGAAAAGCCATGTATGGAAACAGCTTGGGTGCCTGCAAGTTGGGTGGTTCAGGGTCTCAGGGTAGCCCCAGAGTGAGACTAACAGTGTTAGCCAGATTGATGGAGACACAGATATGGTGCCCACCTGCTGGCTCTGTTTGGGGAGGGCTCAGCAAATGGCCCCTGACTGCTCTTCTGTCTGGGAGAAAGCTGCTCCTCCAGCTCTCGTCCTGAAACCAGACAATTCAGTTCCTCCCCTCATGTCATCAGTGCCTTTTGAGCTGCTATCCTAGTGCTGAAGGTCAGAGGGAACAAGTCCAAGTAAGTCTGTGCACAGGCACTGTAAGAGGAGCTGCGTGGGACTTCAGAAGCCCTCTGTCTCACTCAGCCACAATGTCCTCTGGGTTTTACAGCCAGAAGTTATGGGGACTTCTCTTGCAGGCATTGGAACCGTGGGATGGAGATTCTTGTTTGGGATAGGACTCCTGGCTCTTTAGGGGGTAACTTCACAGCCAAGATTTTCCTCCTGAATTTTAACCACCACATGTGCTGGTGGGACCAGCCTGTTTTGCTACTGTCCCTTCTACCAGTCTAGATGTGGCTTCTTCTATATATTTTTAGTTATAGAGCTTCTGTTCAGCTCAACTTTAGGTGGTTCTGAATAACGGTTGTTCTATAGATTAACTGTAATTTTGATGTGGTTGTAGGAAGTTCCAAGTACCATGTTTACCTATGCCACCATCTTGACTGGAATCAAATTGTATTAGTTTTAAGCTATTAAGTTTTGGAGTTATTTTTGTGTGTGTGTGTGTGTGTGTGTGTGCAGCAACATGAAAGTTTGGCTGTGGGAGTGCATGGCTGAAGTAGGGTCAAGGATGCAAATGTTGGAGGGGTGGAGTTCAAGGAACTGAGAGGCTAGGGTGTTGGGAGCACCATCTTTGTGTATTTTGAAACTTCCAGGAATTGAGGTGGGAGTAGTGTTGGAGGGAGTGGTAGTGTGCCAGGAGTGAAACATCTTCAAGAAATGAGTGGGCATGATTTGGAGCAGTATGATCTGATAAAATGAAATTCTGAGCTGGAGATTTTTATGCGGTAGGATGTTTCTATATGTGCATACAGACATATATAAAAATCTGTGGTTTTTTTTGTATACATGCAAACATACAGATATGTGCATAGATATTCACACTCATAGACATGCACTACAGATCTGTGTGGACAGAACACCAAGCAAAAAATATTTACACAAGCACATATAAACATAGTTACACACCTTAATACATATATAGTGAACTCTCTGTATTTGTGGATTCAGCATTGTAGATTCAACCAACAGCAGATTGAAAATATTTTAAAAAAAAACTACATTTTTGTTCATATATACTATGCAGTTAGTTGCAACAGTGGTTACATTTGTGCTGAACATGTGCAGACTATTTTTTCTTGTCATTCTTCCCTAAACAATATAGTATAATAACTATTTGCATAGTATTTATATTGTATTAAGTATTATAAGTAATCTAGAGATTATTTAAAGTATAAGGGAAGATGTGCATAGGTTATATGCAAACACTACACCATTTTTTTATAAGGGACTTGAGCATCTACAGATTTTGGTATCTGCAGTGGGTTCTGGAACCAATTTCTTACAGATACTGAGGGATGACTGTACATATACAGGTATATGCAAGTGCCCATGAACTCAAGCCACATGTGCACAGACATGCACCCACATATTCATACATAGAAACACACAAATATATGTACACAGTGATAAACACAGGCATGCAAACACACTGCCTCACACAGAGAGATGTGCAATAAACCTGCCTACCCACATTTTGTAGTACACTAACATCTAGATGCATGTGCTCAAATAAGTGTTAGTGTGGACACATAGACATTGATACAAAATACACATAACTACACATATGTACACTTAGAACATTTGCACATGTACAGATATATCCAAACAGATAAACACACATACCGCAGTTATATCCACATAGTCACCAGAAGAAGAATGCATACACACAGATACAGGCACCAGACATTTGTGGCCAGAACAAACACATTGACCACACACATGTGTGCACATACATGTTAATGTATACATATGAGAATGTGTACATATATGTACTCACAGGCACATAGAGATTCTCTAGCACCAAAGCACTTGTAAATGCTTTTGGTATATTTCAAAACAATTTTAGATTCAGATTTGTGTTATACCTATATTTACCAAGCTGATGGTATGGGAGACCTTTTCTAATGTATAGCAGCCACTGGGCTCCTGCTTCACTGGGGCAGGGGGCAGCTGGGGCTCCAGTGAAAACAGATCACTGAGCTTACAGAAAATGCAGTAGGTGGTGGGGAGGGTGAAGTGAGTAAAGGGGGCAAATATATGGTAAGAGAAGGAAACTAGACTTCGGGTGAGGAGCACACAATAGAGTACACTGATGTCAAATTATAATCTTGTATACCTGAAAATTTTATAATGTTATTAACTATGTTACTCCAATACACTTAGTAAGAAATAAATGCAATGGTAATTGGGGCTGGAGCAATAGGAACTTTAGTGCTTGTAGTAGCATAACTTAGTGGCTATGAATACAGACTTTGGAGTCTAATCGGACCAAATGCAAATCCCAGCTCTCCCACTTGTTAGCTATACTACCTTGGGTAAATTATTTTATCTTTTTGAGTCTCAATTTCCTTATTTGTAAAATGGTGATGCTAATAGCAATTCCTCAAGAGGTTATTGTGAGTATTAAATTAATGCTTATAAAACACTTAAAACAACATGTGACATATACTTTACTATTAGTATTAGCTGTTGTTTACACTCAAAACTCCCTCATCAATTAGCCAAGAATTCTGAATTCTCACAATTAACTTTACCTTCTACTTATGGCCTTGTCTTCAGAGACCCTTAGGAACAGAAAGCAGAGGCCCTAGAGGACAGGCCATGGAACAGAGAAACACTGGACTTAGAGGGTGGAAGAAAGAATGAAAGCAGGGCTCAAAAACTCAGAATGAAAGGGGCACTTTGGGAGGAGCAGGTCTAAGTGAAATACTTGAGCTATAGGCCTTAGATAACAGGTAGCCTAAGACAGAGTTGGGGTTCTCCAAAGCCCTCTTCCAAAGACCAGTCTGTGTGTTCCCAGTAGAATCTGTTCCTGGGACTGCTCTAGGGGGTGAACACTGAAGGGGAGAGTCATTCCTGTATTATAAATTGTCACAAGTCTGTTATAGATTGGAATACAAACTTGCCCTCTACCTTTATTTCTTTTAAATTATTTTTTCTATATTGAATTTAAAGAGAGAGGAAGGGAGAGGGAGTGAGAGAGATAGAAACATAGATGAGAGAGAACATCGACTGGCCACCGCCTGCATGCCCCCCACTGGGGATTTGGCCCACAACCTGGGCATGTCCCCTGACCGAGAACTGAACCGGCAACCTCTTGGTGCATGGGTTGATGCTCAACCACTGAGCCACACCAGCTGGACAAGGCCCCCTACCTTTAAAAAATTGAAATAATTGAAGAAAAATATACACCATAAGGGTCCAGCTCAAAGTATCTTTATAAACTAGTATATCAGGATAACCAGCATTCAGATAAAAAAAATCATAAAATGACCAGCACTTCCAAAGTGCCACAATTGTTCCCTTCTAGTCACTATACCCCTAAAATAACCACTAGCCCTTTTTTTTTTTCTGCCCAAAGCTTTATTGTTTTTATTTGGTCCAAGTCACTGGAGAGGGCTCCATGGTGGTTAAAAGGATGCCTAGTGGTCACAGGGAGAGGCTCAGGCAGAAGCCAGACACCAGAGAGATGCAGAAGGGCCCTACAAAGGCCTGTGGCTCCAAAGGCTCCTAGTCATGCTTGAGGGTGAACCTTTCAAAGAGACACTCATACAGCACATTCTGGGGGCCCGCCAGCCTTTAGAGGTTAGTGAGGTGTTGCCCAACTTCTTGATGAGTTACACCTCCTTGTCCAGGAAGTGGTTCTCTAGGAAATCACAGAGATGAGGGTCTGTGCAGGTAGAACTCAGGACATGCAGATCCAAAAGGGCCTGATTCAGGTTCTCTCTGACCATGGAGGCTTCCATGGCATACTGAGTTTTACCCCACTTATCCTGGGAAGACTTCTGCATTTTCTGGAAGAGGGTATGGCCCCTGTACTGGTTTTGCATCTTCAAGAGACACTTGGTGCCCTGGCACTTCTTCTTCACCAACTCTTGGAAGTGCCCCATACCCCCAGATCCACATCACCATGGTCGAAATAGAAACCCAGAGAAAAGTAGGTGTAGGAGACTTGCAGATGCAGGCTGATCAGGCAGCTGACAGCAGTCTCCATCTCAGTGGAATAATTCTGTAGTATTTGGGAACTTATGGTTGGTCAGCAATAAGGAGTTAAGCTGAAAAAATGGTGTTGGTTGATCTCAGAGGCAGAGAATGGCTGACATGTTTCTGAAGGTGGCTACTGGAAAAGAGGTTGGACGGTGGTCATAAGCTGTAAGAAGGGATGCTTCTGGGTCTGTTCCATCTAAACACTGTTGAAGCAAAAGACAGATCTGGAGGACTGACCAGGGCACTGCTAGCCTGGTCTTTAATAGCAAAGAGTTGGTTTCCCCATGTTTCCAAATGAAATCATACATCTTGTCCTCTTTTGTGTCTGGCTTCTTTTACTCAAAGGTATGTCTACATGTGAAGCTGATCCTTATTGTTACATGTATCAGTAACTGGTTCATTTTCTGTTGCTGTACAGTATTGCAGTTTGAGAATATGCTATACTTTATCCATTTGAGTACATACTAGTTTGGAGCTATCACATACTCTGAATGTTATAGTACATGTTTTGGTGAACATATGCTGTACCTTTTTTATTTATTTATAAATTGTAATACCTTATAAAATAACTACCCTCAACTGGATAAGGTCTAGGCTCCACAAAACATGGATCTGATCCTTTCCAGGAGCCAGGCTTTTTGAAGCTTATCAAATGCTGTCATATGGCACAACTCCAGAGGGCACGATTTCCAAGTGTTGTATATGAAAGACAGCCCTAGGGCACCATACAATGGGTTTGGTGTCTCTGGAGTTGTGCAATGGGCAGCTCTCCACCACTCTGTTTCCCATCTATTCTCAGGACCTTGGAAATGATTAATTTGGCTAAACTCAGAAATACTTTTTTTCAAAATCTCTTTTCCTTTATGTCCTTTTTTTTTGGACTCAAGGACACAGAATCACAAGAGCCATGGGCCAGTCTAAACAGTGCCAACAACCCATCAGCTAATTCTAGGGGAATAAAAAAAGAGCCCAAACAATTACAACAAGTGTTTGATTTTATAGAAACCAAATCATGGAGCTGTATTTTTTTTACCCCTTCAGAGGTTGTTCAGACATCGAGTAGATACATCGCAAGTCTCTTCTAGCCCCTTTATAGAGTCAGCAAAAGAGAAACAAGTTAGGTTTTAGAAAGGGAATTTTTGTTTAAAGGCAAGGACCTAGCTTCTGTTTCTGTCCAAAGTTCCAGGGTGCATGGTTATAATGTAACAGTGGGGAACATTTTCTCAGGAGGCACATTGATCTGCTTTTAGTCTCTGCTTGGACAATACTGAGCTGGGCAAATGCCACAAGCTCTGTAGGTCTCAGTTTCTTCCTCTGTAATAACTCTTTCCTACATCATGTGTAGGAGGCAAGGGGACAGGAAAGAGGCTCATAACCATGGTGAACTGAACAGCGTTCTCTATCTATGGCAAAGAAAGGGTGGCAAGCCCAGAAATGGAGAATGACTGCACTGACCATAGGCTTGGGCAGCCCAGCCCAGTGCACAGCAGATAGAGAGAGGAGGGAATTCAGGGATTCTTACTTGCTGAATAGAATAGAATATGTTTTGTTTGGGCAATTTAGTGTCTTGGGAATTTTGCAATTGGAGAGAGTACAGGGACATAAATCCTTGAGCAAGATTACAAATAAGCTTCTCCTTAGGGCCTAGCAAGGGCTCTGGAGTTGGACACAACTCAAACCTTGGCTTTGGTCTTTACATTTTACTTGCTCTTACTTTGGTACCTTATGCTCTGAGGCTCCTATAATAAAGTCTATACTATTATTATTTTTTTAACAAGAATTATAAGGACTTTAATAATAATTAAATGGCAGGTATATATCTTTTTTTAAATTAATATATTTTTGTTACAGAGGTCTCTCCTTTTTCCCCCATTGACACCCTCCTCTCCCTCCCTCCCTGCCCCGTCCCCAGTTTTGTTGTCCATGTCCATCGGTTATGAGTACATGCGTACAAGTTCTGTGGTTCATCGCTCCCCTCCCCCACCCCGTCTTCTGGCTATTGTCAGTCTGTACCCTACTTCCACATCTCTGGGACTACCCTGTTCCTCACACTGTTATGTTCATTATATTCCACAAATAAGTGAGATCATATGATATTTGTATTTCTCTGCTTGGCTTGTTTCACTTAGGATAGTAGTTTCCAGGTCTTCCCATGTCGTAGTAAAGGATAAGAGATCTTCCTTTCTTACAGCTGCATAGTACTCCATTGTGTATATGTACCACAGATTTTTTATCCATTCATCTACTGATGGACACTTAGGCTGTTTCCAGATGTTAGCTATTATAAATAGCACTGCTATGAACATGGGGGTACATATATTCTTTCTGATTGGTGTTTCAGGCTTCTTAGGTATATTCCCAGGAGTGGGATCACTGGGTCAAATGGTAATTCAATTTTTTAATTTTTTGAGGTAACACCATAGTGTTTTCCACAGTGGCTGCACCAGTCTGCATTCCCACCAGCAGTGTACTAGAGTCCCCTTTTCCCCACACCCTCGCCAACACTTGTTTGATGCTTTGTTGATGGCGGCTACTCTGACAGATGTGAGGTGGTACCTCATTGTTGTTTTAATTTGCATCTCTCTGATGATTAGTGATGATGAGCATTTATTCATATGTATCTTGGCCATTTGTATGTCCTCTTAGGAGAGGTGTCTATTTAGTTCCTCTGCCCATTTTTTAATTGGGTCCTTTGTCTTCCTTTTCTTGGGTTGTATGAGCACTCTATATATTTTGGAAATTAATCCCTTATCTGATATATCATTGGTAATTATGCTCTCCCATACAGTGGGTTGCCTTTCTGTTTTGATGGTGGTTTCTTTTGCTGTGCAGAAGCTTTTGAGTTTGATGTAGTCCCATGCGTTCATTTTTTCCTTTGTTTCTGTTGTCTTAGGTGATGTGTCAGTGAAAATTCTGCAGCATATGATGTCTGAAATTTTGTTGCCTACATTTTCTTCTCGGATTTTTATGGATTCATGAGTGATATTTAAGTCTTTTATCCATTTTGAGTTTATTCTTGTGTATGGTGTAAGATGACGGTCTAGTTTCATTTTTTTGCATGTAGCTGTCCAGTTTTCCCAACACTATTTATTAAAGAAGCTATCTTTACTCAATTGTATGCTCTTGCCACCTCTGTCGAATATTAATTGAGCATAGTTTTGGGTCAATTTCTGGGTTCTCTGTTCTATTCCATTGATCTATGTCCCTGTTCTTGTGCCAGTACCAGGATGTTTTGATTACAGAAGATTGTAGTATAACCTGATGTCCGGTATTGTGATCCGGCCTACCTTGTCCTTCTTTTTCAAGATTGCTGTAGCTATTCGAGTTTATTTTTTTGGTTCAATAAGAACTTCTGAAGCATTTGTTCTAGTTCTGGGAAATATGATGTTGGTATTTTGATGGGAATTGCGTTAAATCTATAGATTGCTTTGGGTAGTCTGGACATTTTAATGATGTTAATTCTTCCAATCCATGGACAAGGTATGTGCTTTCACTTTTTTATGTCTTCCTCAATTTTCTTTTTTCAATGTCCTGTGGTTTTCTGCAAATAGGTCCTTTAGTTCTTTGGGTAAGTTTATTCCTAGGTATCTTAATTTTTTTGCTGCGATGGTAAATGGGATTGTTTTTTTAGTTTCTCTTTCTGTGAGTTCATCATTGGTGTATAAGAATGCCGTCAATTTCTTGACCTTAATTTTGTATCCTGCTACTTTGACAAATTCATTAATTAAGTCTAGTAGATTTTTGATGTAGTCTTTAGGGTTTTTTATGTATAATATCATGTCATCTGCGAATAATGACAGTTTCACTTCCTTCTTTCCAATTTGGATCCCTTTTATTTTTTCTTCATATCTGATTGCTGTGGCTAAGACTTCCAGTACTATGTTAAATAAGAGTGGTGAAAGTGGGCATCCTTGTCTTGTTCCTGTTCTTAAGGGAAATGCTTTTAGTTTTTGCCCATTGAGTATAATGTTGGCTGTAGGTCTCTCATATATGGCCTTTATAATGTTGAGATATGATACCTCTATTCCCAAATTGCTGAGCATTTTTATCAGAAATGGGTGCTGGATTTTGTCAAATGATTTTTCAGCATCTATTGATATGATCATATGGTTTTTATCTTTCATTTTGTTTATGTGTTGTAACACATTTATTGATTTGCGAATATTGAACCAGCCTTGCATCCCTGGGATAAATCGCACTTGGTCGTGGTGAATAATTTTTTTAAAGTTTTGGTGGTTCCGATTTGCTAGTATTTTGTTCAGGATTTTGTCTTCTATGTTCATCATGGATATTGGCCTGTAGTTTTCTTTCTTTGTAGTGTCTTTTTCTGATTTTGGAATTAGAATTATGCTGGCTTCATAAAACGAGTTTGGAAGTCTTCCTCTTTCTAGAATTTCTTGGAATAGTTTGATGAGAGTAAGTGTTAGTTTCTCTTTGAATGTTCAGTAAAACACCCCCATTAAGCCATTAGGACTTGGGATTTTGTTTGATGGGAGAGTCTTGATTACATCTTCAATTTCCTTCATTGTTATTTGCCTGTTCAAGTTTTCTATCTCTTCCCCGTCCAGTTTTGGGAGACTATGTGTTTCTAGAAATGTATCCATTTTGCTTAGATTGTTGAATTTGTTGCCATATAAATGTTCATAGTATTTGTTAACGATCCTTTGTATTTCTCTGGTGTCAGTTGTTACTTCTCCTCTTTCATTTCTGATTTTGTGTTTTTGGGTTCTCTCTCTTTGTTTCTTGGTGAGTATACATAAGGATCCATCGATCTTGTTTATCTTTTCAAAAAACCAGCTCTTTGTTTCGTTGATCCTTTGAATTGTTTTTTTAGTATCCATGTCATTTATTTCTGCTCTGATCTTTACTATTTCTTTAGTTCTACTTGCCCTAGGGTTTTCTTTTTGTTTGCTTTCTAGTTCTTTAAGTTGTGAGGTTAGGTAGTCAATTAGAAATTTTTCTTCTTTCTTGAAGTGGACCAGTAATGCTATGAACTTCCCTCTCAGAACTGCTTTCACTGCATCCCATAGATTTTATGTTGTTGTGTGTTCATTTTCATTGATTTCCAGAAAGTTTTTAATTTCTTCCTTGATCTCCATGGTAACCCATTCATTGTTCAATAACATGCTATTTAGCCTCCATTTGTTCATGTGTCTTTACATGTTCTTGTTGCAATTGATTTCTAGTTTCACGCCATTGTGATCTGAAAAGATGCTTGATATTATTTCAATCTTCTTGAAGTTGTAGAGACTTAGTTTGTGTCCTAACATATGCTTTATCTTTGAGAATGTCCCATGTGCACTTGAGAAGAATGTGAATTCTGCAGTTTTGGGGTGTAATTCTCTGTATATACCTATTAAATTAATTTGATCTAGTGCTTCATTTAGAATTTCTGTTTCCTTGTTAATTTTTTGTCTAGATGATCTATCCAGTGATGTCAGTGGGATGTTGATGTCTCCTGCTATGATTGTATTGCGGTTGATTTCTCCTTTGAAGTCCTCCAGAAGATTTTTAATATATTTTGGTGCTCCTATATTGGGTGCATATATGTTTACCAAGGTTATATCTTCCTGTTGGATAGACCCTTTCAATATTATGTAGTGGCCTTCTTTGTCTCTACTTATGGTCTTCAATTTGAAATCTAATTCATCAGATATGAGTATTGCTACCCCAGCTTTTTTTTTTCCTTTCCATTTGCTTGGAAGATTTTTTCCCATCCCTTTACTTTCAACCTATGTGAGTCTTTTGTTGTGAGGTGAGGCTCTTGTAAACAACATACATGTGAATCATGCTTTCTCATCCAGTCAGCTACTCTGTGTCTTTTAATTGGAACATTCAATCCATTTACATCTAAGGTGATTATTGATATGTACTTATTTATTGCCATTTCTGTTCAGTGTGGTTATATTTTTCTTCCTATTTCTTCTACTTATTACAGCAGTCCTTTTAACATTTCTTGCTGTGCTGGTTTGGTGCTAATATATTCCCTTAGCCTTTTTTTTTTTTTTGTCTGGGAAGCTATTTATTTGACCTTCTATTTTTTTTAAATTTTATTAATTTCCTTTTGTTACAGATGTTTCTCCTTTTTCCCCCACTGACACCCTCCTGCCCTTCCCTCCCTTTCCTGTCCCCAGTTTTGTTGTCCATGTCCATCGTTTATGAGTACATGCGTACAAATTCTATGGTTCATCGCTCCCCTCCCCTACACCCTCTTCTGGCAATTGTCAGTCTGTACCCTACTTCCACGTCTTTGGGATTACCCTGTTCCTCAGATTGTTCTGTTCATTATATTCCAGAAATAAGTTAGATCATATGATATTTGTCTTTCTCTGCTTGGCTTGTTTCGCTTAGGATAACAGTTTCCAGGTCCTCCAATGTCGTCATAAAGGATAAGAGATCTTTCTTTCTTACAGTTGCATAGTACTCCATTGTGTATATGTACCACAGCATTTTTATCCATTCGTCTACTGATGGACACTTGGACTGTTTCCAGATCTTAGCTATTGTAAATAGTGCTGCTATGAACATGGGGGTACATATATTCTTTCTGATTGGTGTTTCAGGCTTCTTAGGTATATTCCTAGGAGTGGGATCACTGGATCAAATGGTAATTCAATTTTTAATTTTCTGAGGTAACACCATAGTGTTTTCCATTGTGGCTGCACCAGTCTGCATTCCCACCAGCAGTGTACTAGAGTCCCCTTTTCTCCACACCCTCGCCAACACTTGTTGTTTGATGCTTTGCTGATGGCGGCTATTCTGACAAGTGTAAGGTGATACTTCATTGTTGTTTTAATTTGCATCTCTCTGATAATTTGCTTAATTGCATTTCATTTATCTCATCCTCAGTAGAGTTCTCTGATATATCACAGCAAAAGAAACAACCATCAAAGTGGACAGGCAACCCACTGTATGGGAGATCATAATTGCCAATGATATATCAGATAAGGGATTAATTTCCAAAATATGTAGAGTACTCATATATCTCAACAAAAGGAAGACAAAGAACCCAATTAAAAAATGGGCAGAGGAACTAAATAGATACCTTTCCAAACAGGACATACAAATAACCAAAAGACATATGAAGAAATGCTCAACTTCACTAATCATCAGAGAGATGCAAATTAAAACAACAATGAGGTATCACCTCACACCTGTCAGAATAGCTGCCATCAACAAAGCATCAAACAAAATGTGTTGGCGAGGGTGTGGAGAAAAGGGGACTCTAGTACACTGCTGGTGGGAATGCAGACTGGTGCAGCGACTATGGAAAATACTATGGTGTTACCTCAAAAAATTAAAAAATTGAATTACCATTTGACCCAGTGATCCCACTCCTAGGAATATACCCTAAGAAGCCTGAAACACCAATCAGAAAGAATATATGTACCCCCATGTTCATAGCAGCACTATTTACAATAGCTAAGATCTGGAAACAGTCCAAGTGTCCATCAGTAGACGAATGGATAAAAATGCTGTGGTACATATACACAATGGAGTACTATGCAACTGTAAGAAAGAAAGATCTCTTATCCTTTATGACGACATTGGAGGACCTGGAAACTGTTATCCTAAGCGAAACAAGCCAAGCAGAGAAAGACAAATATCATATGATCTCACTTGTTTCTGGAATATAATGAACAGAACAGTCTGAGGAACAGGGTAGTCCCAGAGACATAGAAGTAGGGTACAGACTGACAATTGCCAGAAGAGGGGGTGGGGGAGGGGAGCGATGAACCACAGAACTTGTACGCATGTACTCATAACCGATGAACATGGATAACAAAACTGGGGATGGGGCAGGGAGGGAGGGGGAGAAGGGTGTTAATGGGAGAAAAAAGGAGAAACATCTGTAACAAAAGTAAATTAAGAAAAATAATAAAGAAATGCAGAAACTTGGGCCCTGATCTCAGGCTCATTGTATCAGACTTTGTATTTTTAAAAATGTGTTTATATTGAATTTTCAGAGAGAGAAGAAGGGAGAGAGAGATAGAAACGTCGATGTGAGAAACATCTATCTGCTGCCTCCTGCACGCTCCCTACTGGAGATCAATCCCGCAACCAGGGCATGTGCCCTGACTGGGAATGGAACTGGTGACCTCTCAGTCCATGGCATGAAGTTCATTCCACCGAGCCACACTGGCTTCACTCGGACTCTGTATTTTAACAAGACACCCAGGTGGTCTTTATACAGAGTATAAAAGACAGAATTTTGTACAGACCTCTGTTTAACCCCATCTATCGTGTTGAAATGATCTGTTTATAGGTCTGTGTCCTTCACTGGGTTGTGAGCTCCTTGAGGACAGACTCAGTCTTATTCATCTTTGTGTCCTCATTGCCTAACTCAGGGCTGGCATAGAGTAAGACCTCAATAAAGCTGTATTGCAAATAAATATAAATCACTATTGTCATCACTTTCTCTTCTTCCTGGCATCCCAAGGTATTTGTTGTCCAGACTATACTAAGTCCTTATGGCACTAAGTCATCTTCGTCCTGGTACTGATTGCTTTTGTTTTGTTTCATAGATGTAACTTTGGGCTCCCCAACATGACTAAATTCCATAAGAGCAGGGATTCCTTGTATTTCCATCTGTACAGTGCTTGGGAACATAACAATTTGGCAACTATCATAGTTTTATTTTGAAAGAGTATTGGGTTATTGGGATGTTATCATTTCAGTGGCATTGTACCAACAGCAATTTTCCAGAAAAATAGGAATCTGTGCTTTGGTGGAAACATTCTCTCCTAGGCTAAGGATCCTCCTCCACCCAGCTAGTGACAATGAATTTTATCACTACATACCAGCACCAGCACACTTGAACTTGCTCGGTATTTGGAATCTTGCCCAATATTGATTCTATTTGGTGGGCATGCACATCTTGATTACACAAGCAATTATTCCAGACATTTGGGAGATTGATATGGCCACAAAAATCTTAGTGTATATAGTAAACCATTGAGAAGCCAGTTTATAGAGCTACTGAGGGATTTGAACATCTGATAAATGAGTAGCTATACAGGTTATTGAATCTGAGCATCAAAAGCATCGGACATTCTACATTTTATGCACTTACAGATATTTTAAAGATCAAATCTGTCATTATCAGTTTCCGTGCTGTATATTGTCAATATCCACAGTGACCCCAGAGGAGCCTATGCTGGCAGGAATAATGCTGTGGTATGTTCAGCTCAGCTGGATCTCCACAGAGGGGGGCTGGAATGCTTTTTGGAACAATGCCCCAGGCTCCTGACAGCAAAGAATGAAGGGTAGCCTAGTTTGATAACCACATTAAAGCACTACCAACATCTATTCAAGCCAAAGACAAGACTATCTCTAGGAATTAACCTTCTAAACTACTGAATCATTACGCTCAGCAGAGTAAAAGTTGGACAACAAGAGCCTATTTGTCAGTGGTTCATCAGAGATGTGGTAAGCCATATTTTACTGCAAAAGCAAGAGAAGGCCTGGCTTGGCTTTTTACATTTTATTTTTATTTTTTAATTATTTTTTATTAATTTACTTTTGTTACAGAAGTTTCTCCTTTCTCCCCCATTGACACCCTCCTCCCCCTCCCTCCCTGCCCCATCCGCATTTTTGTTGTCCATGTCCATTGGTTATGAGTACATGCGTACAAGTTCTGTGTTCATCGCTCCCCTCCCCTACCCCCTCTTCTGGCAATAGTCAGTCTGTACCCTACTTCCAGGTCTCTGGAACTACCCTGTTCTTCAGACTGTTCTGTTCAATATATTCCAGAAATAAGTGAGATCATATGATATTTGTCATTCTCTGCTTGGCTTGTTTCGCTTAGGATAATATTTTCCAGGTCCTCCCATGTCGTCGCAAAGGATAAGAGATCGTTCTTTCTTACAGCTGCATAGTACTCCATTGTGTATATGTACCACAGCTTTTTTATCCACTCATCCACTGATGGGCACTTGGGCTGTTTCCAGATCTTAGCTATTGTAAATAGTGCTGCTATGACCATGGGGGTACATGTATTCTTTCTGATTGGTGTTTCAGGCTTCTTAGGGTATATTCCTAGGAGTGGGATCACTGGGACAAATGGTAATTCAATTTTTTAATTTTTTGAGGTAACACCATAGTATTTTCCATAGTGGCTGCACCAGTCTGCACTCCCACCAGCAGTGTACTAGAGTCCCCTTTTCTCCACACCCTCGCCAATGCTTGTTGTTTGATGCTTTGTTGATGGCAGCTATTCTGACAGGTGTGAGGTGATACCTCAGTGTTGTTTTAATTTGCATCTCTCTGATGCTTAGTGAAGTTGAGCATTTCTTCATATGTCTCTTGGCCGTTTGTATGTCCTGTTTGGAGAGGTGTCTATTTAGTTCCTCTGCCCATTTTTTAATTGGGTTCTTTGTCTTCCTTTTGTTGAGATGTATGAGCACTCTATATATTTTGGAAATTAGTCCCTTATCTGATATACCATAGGCAATTATGCTCTCCCATACAGTGGGTTGCCTTTCCACTTTGATGGTTGTTTCTTTTGCTGGGCAGAAGCTTTTGAGTTTGATGTAGTCCCATGTGTTCATTTTTTCCTTTGTTTCTGTTGCCTTAGGTGATATATCAGTGAAAATTCTGCTGCGTATGATGTCTGAAATTTTGTTGCCTACATTTTCTTCTAGGATTTTTATGGATTCATGAGTCACACTTAAGTCTTTTATCCATTTTGAGTTTATTCTTGTGTATGGTGTAAGCTGATGATCTAGTTTCATTTTTTTTGCATGTAGCTGTCCAATTTTCCCAACACCATTTATTAAAGAGGCTGTCTTTACTCCATTGTATGCTCTTGCCACCTTTGTCGAATATTAATTGAGCATAATGTTTTGGGTCAATTTCTGGGTTCTCTGTTCTATTCCATTGATCTATGTGCCTGTTCTTGTGCCAGTACCAGGCTGTTTTGATTACAATAGCTTTGTAGTATAACGTGATGTCCAGTATTGTGATCCCGCCTACTTTGTCCTTCATTTTCAAGATTGCTGTAGCTATTCGGGGTCTCTTTTGGTTCCATATGAACTTCTGCAGTATTTGTTCTAGTTCTGTGAAATATGTATTGGTATTTTGATGGGGGTTGCTTTAAGTCTATAGATTGCTTTGGGTAGTATGGACATTTTAATGATGTTAATTCTTCCAATCCATGAACAAGGTATGTGCTTTCACTTTTTCATATCTTCCTCTATTTCTTTTTTCATTTTCCTGTAGTTTTCTGCAAATAGGTCCTTTACTTCTTTGGTTAAGTTTATTCCTAGGTATCTTATTTTTTTTGCCATGATGGTAAATGGGATTGTTTTTTTTAGTTTCTCTTTCTGTGAGTTCATCATTGGTGTATAAGAATGCCATCGATTTCTTGACATTAATTTTGTATCCTGCTACTTTGCCAAATTCATTAATTAAATCTAGTAGATTTTTGATGGAGTCTTTAAAGTTTTCTATGTATAATATCATGTCATCTGCGAATAATGACAGTTTCACTTCCTCCTTTCCAATTTGAATCCCTTTTATTTTTTCTTCATGTCTGATTGCTGTGGCTAAGACTTCCAGTACTATGTTAAATAAGTGTGGTGAAAGTGGGCATCCTTGTCTTGTTTCTGTTCTTAAGGGAAATGCTTTTAGTTTTTGTCCATTGAGTATGATGTTGGCTGTAGGTCTTTCATATATGGCCTTTATAATGTTGAGATATGATCCCTCTATTCCCAAATTGCTGAGCGTTTTTATCAGAAGTGGGTGCTGGATCTTATCAAATGCTTTTCAGCATCTATTGATATGATCATATGGTTTTTATCTTTCATTTTGTTTATGTGATGTATCACATTTATTGATTTGCGTATACTGTACCAGCCTTCCATCCCTGGGATGAATCCCACTTGGTCATGGTGAATAATTTTTTTGATGTATTGCTGGATCCGATTTGCTAGTATTTTGTTAAGGATTTTGGCTTCTATGTTCATAAGGGATATTGGCCTGTAATTTTATTTCTTTGTAGTGTCTTTTTCTGGTTTTGGAATTAAAATTATGCTGGCTTCATAAAACGAGTTTGGAAGTCTTCCTTCTTCGTGAATTTTTTGGAATAGTTTGAGGAGAATGGGTGTTAGTTCTTCTTTGAATGATCGGTAAAACTCGCCCGTGAAGCTGTCCAGGCCTGGGCTTTTGTTTGCTGGGAGTGTCTTGATTACATCTTCAATTTCCTTCGTTGTTATTGGCCTGTTCAAGTTTTCTATCTCTTTCCAATTCAGTTTTGGGAGACTATGTGTTTCTAAAAATGTGTCCATTTCTCTTAGATCATCAAATTTGTTGCCATATAAATGTTCATAGTGTTTGCTAATGATCCTTTGTATTTCTGTGGTGTCAGGTGTTACTTCTCCTCTTTCATTTCTGATTTTGTGTATTTGGGTTCTCTCTTTTGGTTTCTTGGTGAGTCTAGCTAAGGGTCCATCAATCTTGTTTATCTTTTCAAAAAACCAGCTCTTTGTTTTATTGATCCTTTGAATTGTTTTTTTGGTGTCCATGTCGTTTATTTCTGCTCTGATCTTTATTATTTCCTTCCTTCTACTTGCTCTAGGGTTTTCTTTTTGTTTGCTTTCCAGTTCTTTAAGTTGTGAGGTTAGGTAGTCAATTAGAAATTTTTCTTCTTTCTTAAGGTGGGCCTGTAGTGCTATGAACTTCCCTCTCAGAACTGCTTTCACTGTATCCCATAGATTTTGCGTTGTTGTGTGTTCATTTTCATTGGTTTCCAGGAATTTTTAAAATTCTTCCTTGATCTCCATGGTAACCCATTCATTGTTCAGTATCATGCTATTTAGCTTCCATGTGTTCAAATGTTTTTGCATGTTCTCGTTGCAATTGATTTCTAGTTTCATGCCATTGTGGTCTGAGAAGATGCTTGATATGATTTCAATCTTCTTGAACTTCTAGAGACTTAGTTTGTGCCCTAACATATGGTCTATCTTTGAGAATGTCCCATGTGCACTTGAGAAGAATGTGAATTCTGGAGTTTTGGGATGTAATTCTCTGTATATATCTATTAAATCCATTTGATCTAGTGCTTCATTTAGAGTCTCTGTTTCCTTGTTAATTTTTTGTCTAGATGATCTATTGAGTGATGTCAGTGGGGTGTTGAAGTCTCCTGCTATGATTGTATTGTGCTCAATTTCTCCTTTGAATCCTCCAGAAGATTTTTAATATATTTTGGTGCTCCTTCATTGGTTGCATATATATATTTACCAAGGTTATATCTTCTTGTTGGATAGACCCTTTCAATATTATGTAGTGGCCTTCTTTGTCTCTAGTTATGGTCTTCAATTTGAAATCTAATTTATCAGATATGAGTATTGCTACCCCAGCTCTTTTTCCCTTTCCGTTTGCTTGGAAGTTTTTTTTCCATCCCTTTACTTTCAACCTATGTGTGTCTTTTGTTGTGAGGTGGGTCTCTTGTAAACAACATATATATGAATCATGCTTTCTTATCCAGTCAGCTACTCTGTGTCTTTTTATCAGAGCATTCAGTCCATTTACATTTAAGGTGATTATTGATATGTACTTATTTATTGCCATTTTTGTACAGTGTGGTTCTAGTTTTCTTTCTATTTCTTCTATTAATTACAGAAGTCCTTTTAACATGTCTTGCAGTGCTCGTTTGGTGCTAATATATTCCCTTAGCTTTTTTTTTGTCTGGGAAGCTCTTTATTTGACCTTCTCTTTTGAATGATAGCCTTGCTGGACAGAGTAGTCTTGGATTCAGATCCTTGTTTTTCATGACCTTGATTACTTCATGCCATTCCCTTCTGGCCTGTAGTTTCTGTTGAGAAGTCAGATGATAGCCTAATGGGGTTTCTTTGTAGGTAACCTGTTGTTTATCTCTTGCTGCCTTTAGGATTCTCTCTTTGTCTTTACTTTTTGGCATTTTAATTATTATGTGTCTTGGTGTGGGCCTGTTTGGGTTCTTCTTACTTGGGGCTCTCTCTGCTTCTGGAACTGGAATGCTTTCTTCCTTCACCAGGTTAGGAAAGTTTTCTGTTACTATTTCTTCAAATATATTCTCTAACCCTTGCTCATTTTCTTCTTCTTCAGGGACTCCAATAATGCGAATGTTATTACGTTTCCAGTTGTCCCACAGTTCTCTTAAGCTATCTTCCTGTTTTTTCATTGTTTTTTCCTTTTGGTTTTCTGATTGATTGATTTTTTCTACTCTGTCTTCTAATTCACTGATCCGGTTTTCCGCTTCCTCTACTCTGCTGGTCTGTCCTTCCAATGTGTTCTTTATTTCTGCTATGTCATTCTTTATTTCCACTTGGTTGGTTTTCATGGTGTCGATGTCCTTACTCATGCTGTTTAGTTTCCTCAAGATCATGACTCGGAACTCTACCTCTGATAGTTTGCTTAACTGCATTTCATTTATCTCATCTTCGGTGGAGTTCTCTTGTTCTTTCATTTGGGATCTGTTTCTTTGTTTCACCATTTTTGCTATCTCAGTGGGTTTTGGAGCCTGCCAAATTTTCCCTGTGGGTGTTGGTGTTCTGCTATTTGTGGCTCCCTCTACTGGGTTTGGATGAGTGTGGAGGGCCCTCCTTCACCACCACTGACAAGTCTCACTTTCCTAGGTAGATTTGCAAGCTTGGGAAAGGTTAATTATGTTCTAGCTTTTTGCCTGGGTGCTATTAGCCTCAGTTACTTGAAAAGTCTTAGGATCTCAGTTGAATGAGGAACTCCCTCAGATGTTTACAGTGTAAGAGGAATTCCCGAGGGTGGGGCCAATGGTGGTTGTTAATAAGTCTCAATTTGCATTTCTTTACCTCTTTTCCTCACCTGGGAATCTCCGAGGGAGGGGCTTCCACAGCTCTGGGAAGGAGTAAACTTGGCTGCTGTTCTGTGTAACCGGGAAGGAGGGGCTGGCCACCACCGTGCTTTGTGGCCACAGCTCAGCACAAACTCTGAGCCCCTCCAAAACCCAGGTGTCCCCACAGAGTTCCAGTCCAGTCCACCCTCCCTCTGCGGGAGCCCCAGGTGAGTGGCTGTGGCTATTTATCCCTCTGTCCCGGCCCTCTGCGCTGTGGGTCAGCTGGGGCTCTTAACCCCGAGGGCAGGCACTGCTGCTGCTCCCATCTAAGGCTGCTGCTCACAGCCAAGGCCACTGCTCACAGCCAAGGCCGCTGCTGTCCGTGGGCTCCCAGCCCGCCACCCTCACGTGCCTCCGCAGATCCTACCAGGCTCATTCAGTGTCCCTGGTTGTATGGTCCTCTCCTGCTGCTTTTCTGTTGCTTTTTCCCGACGATTTTTCTTTATTTTAGTTGTAATTTCCATTTGATCCTGGGAGATCGTCTGTGTAGCTTCCATTCACTCCACCGCCATTTTCTCCTCCAACCCTTGGCTTTTTACATTTTAAAAACAGAATATATTTGTGTGGGAAACAAGCAGACAATGAATATAAATAAACTTTTGATGATACCTTGCAACTTTTGGCATTTATCCCAGTCTGAAACAAATGGACCATGGAACATTGCCCCAGGGAATAGAAGTTCCTGGATTTGAAGTTAAATGTTTCCCCTTATTTTAATGAAACATTAGGTATCAATAATGAGAGTATTAACAATGTGCAAGATGCCCTTCACATTTGCACGAATAGGAAAAAAAATCCAACCCTTTGTTGAAAGTAGTATAATTTAATGTAAGTGTAATAACTAGTTGGATGGGCTTTATGAAGCTGCATCAGATGGCCAGGGAGGCAAGGAAGATGGAAGGTGAAAATCTAATTAAATAAAAACTTTAAAATAGACCCAATCAAAAAAAGATCTGTAATCAAACTTTAGAAAATTCTAGAATTTTGAGGTATATTTCTTTCATTTATTTATGTATTTTATTCTCACCCGAAGACTTTTTTTTTCCATTTTTGTTCAGATAGAGTGGGAGGGAGAGAGAGGATGAGAGAGAGAGAAGAGGAGAGAAAGAGAGAGAAACATCAACGTGGAAGGGACACATTGAGTGGCTGCCTCCTGCAGGACCGCAACCAGGGCCGGGGGCAAACTGCAACCGAGGTTCGTGCCCTCGGCCTGAATCGAACTGGTGACTCATTGGTCTGTGGGCTGACGCTCTAACCACTGAGCCAAAGCGGCCAGGGTTGGAGGTATATTTCTTTTAATGAAGACTTTTAAGTAAATAAATGGCTTCAGCTTCTTCTATGATAGATTGTATGCCTTGCACCATACTAACTGAAAAATCCATCTCCAGCTCTCTATTTTCTGATACATTCTTAATTGCAATAACCCATCATTGATTATTCGGCATGAGGCTTCTATGCCAAATCTACCTCAGGAGATTGAGATTAAATTTAGCTTTCTCCTTATATTAGTGCATGAAATGTGTATTTTGTCTTATAGCACTTAGTACTTCTATGAATTATTTTTATTTATTTTTAATCCTTACCCAAGTATATACTTTTTATTGATTCTATACAGAAAGGAAGGGAGATGGAGAGAGGATGGGAGGGAGGGAGGGAGAAAGAGAAAGAGAGAGAGAGAAACATCGATCAGTTGCCTCCCGTACACACACTGAACAGGGACCGAACCCACAACCTGGCATATGTCCTGACTAGTAATTTTACCTGCAACCCTTCAGTGCATGAGACGATGCTCTAACCATCTGAGCCACACTGGCCAGGGCTCTATGCATTATTTTAAAAGAAATGTATTAATACCGTGTGGTGACTGACAGCTGTAATTGCTATAAAATATTCCCATTTTTGATGATTCAGATTATATAATCTAGCCACATATAGTCTATATAGCACATATAAAGTATTATACTATATCAAAGTACATGAAATATATGTAAAGTATATAGACTTATTTTATCAAGAAAAGTAAGGCAGAATGGAATGTTAGGGTTGGGCTTACTCCACTCACCTTCCTAAAAGTCACCAAGTCTGTAATATTAAGGATGGCTCTGGGGCAGTTGTCCTGGTAGGCTGACTTGCTAATGCTTACACAGTGTACCTGGTTGAGTGGCATGATATCTTCGAATTAGTGCAAAATGGCATAAGACTATATTGGGTCTGGAAGAAGAGGATGCACTGAGAAATACCACCCTTGTGATCACCTAAGTGGACTCTCCCCACCTTACAAGTTTGAGGAGTTCTGTTTTAGTTCTAGGCCCTCATCTTTTTTAAAAAGTATTTTTTATTGATTTTTTTAGAAAGAGAGGAAGGGAGAGAGAGATACAAACATTGATATGAGAGAGAAACATCGATCGGTTGCCTCCTGCATGCCCCCTACTGGAGATCAAGCCTGCAACCCGGGCCTGTGCCCTGACTGGGAATTGAACCGGGACCTCTCAGTCCATGGGACCACACTCAATCCACTGAGCCACACCAGCCAGGCTCTAGGCCTCCATCTTGATATGGTGAGCAGATTGTAATGGTAGAAAATATAAGTAAGCTGTAGGGGGCGCCTATAACACAGCAGGTATTTAATAAATGTTTTTGAGTGAGTGAGTGAGTGAGTGAGTGAGTGAGTGAAATAAAACTGTGGATACATGGTACTCTTGCCCAGAGCTTCTACCAACATGGTCCATAGACTCTGTAGGTCCCCAAGACCCTTCAGGTAGGTTTGAGAGGCCAAAACTATTTTTTTTATAATAATACTAAGACATTATATGCATTTTTCACTGTGTTGACATTTGCACTGAACATGCAGAATGAAAGGAGATAAAGCTTCTGGCATGTTAGTGTGAAAAAAGACAGTGTCACCAACTATCCTAGCAGTCATTGTACTTTCCACTGCCAGGCACCCCACAGGGGGGAAAAAAGCCAGTTTTACTTAAGAATGAATGTCCGTGATGAAGCAATAAAAAAAAAATCAGTTTATTTTTGTTAAATCTCAACTCTTATGTATTTGCATGCATAAATCATTTCTGGTGCACACTGAAGTGCAGTGGTTATCTTGAGGAAAAGCGCTTGTAAAATTGTTTGAATTGTATACTGATCAAACCATTTTTTTCATGGAAGACCATTTATTTACTCTTAAAAGGACAACTGATGGAAAGACTATGGTTATTCAGACTTGGATATTTGGCAGGTATTTTCTCAAAAATGAACAAAGTAAGCCTGTCATTACTAGGAAAGTTGCTGACAAATATTTGTCACCAATAATGGGATTTGAACTTTCAAGCAAAAATTAGAATTTTAGAAAACGTGTGTCACCACTGTGACCTTGACAGTTTCCCAGCAGTTAAAATGTTTTCTGATGCCACCGGTGATTATATTAACAAATATAACTTTTTGAATGTTTTAGAATTAAAAGCGTAAATATTTGGAAGATCTTCACAACTCAGAAATAGTATATTTGAAATGATCAGTGTATAATATTATGACATCATCCATGAGTCAAAGATCAATGCACAATTCTTTTGTTTATGGATTGAAAGAATTAATATATTAAAATGTCCATATTACCCAAACAAGTACTATTAAAATTTCAATGGTATTTTTCACAGAAATAGAAAAAACAATCTTAAAATTTACATGTACCAAAAAAGACCCTGAATACCCAAAGTATTCCTGAAAAAGAGAAACAAAGCTGGAGGCACCACACTTCCTGATTTAAACTATATTACATAGTTATAGTAATCAGAACAGTATGGTACTGGCATAAAACCAGACACATAGATCAATGGAACAGAATAGAGAGCCCAGAATTAAACGCACACATAGATGGTCAACTAATATTTACTAAGGGAGCCAAGAATACTCAATGGTGAATGAATAATCTTTTCAATAAATGATGCTGGGAAAACTGAATATCTACATGCAAAACAATGATATTTGACCCCTATTTTACACCACTCATAAAAATTATCTTATAATGGATTAAAGAGTTAAATGTAAGACCTAAAACTATAAAACTGTTAAGAGAGACCATAGAGAAAAAGCTCCTCAACATTCATCTTGGCGATGATTTTTTGGATATGACACCAAAAGTGCAAGCAACAAAAGCAAAAATAAACAAGTGGAACAACATCAAACAAAAAAGTTTCTGCACAGCAAAAGAAACAATAAAAAAATGAAAAGGCAACCTACATAATGGGAGAAAAATTTGCATATCATATATCTTATAAGAGACTATTATCCAAAATATATAAGGAACTCATAGAACTCAATAGCACTCCCCTCCACCCCAATTAATCTGATTAAAAATATGCAGAAGACATACAAATGAATAACAGGTACACGAAAAGATGCTCATCACTAATCATCAGAGAAATGCAAATCAAAATCACAATGAGATATCACCTCAAACCTGTCAGAATGGCTATTATCAAAAGGGTAAAAGATAATGAGCACTGGTGAGGCTGTGGAGACAAGGGAAATCTTGTGCACTGTTGGTGGAAATGTAAATTGATGCAACCACCATGGTAAAGAGTATGGAGGTTCTTCAAAAAGTAAAACTACAACTATTATATTATTTATCAATCTCACTTATGGGCATATATCCAAAGAAAATGAAATTAATATCTTGAGGAGATATCTGCACCCCTATGTTCATTGTAGTATTATTTGCTGTAGCCATGACATGAAAACAACCTAAGTGTCCATCAATGGATGAATGGATAAAGTGTGAGACATATAATGGAATATTATTCATCCATAAAAAGAAGAAAATCCTGCCATTTTCAACAACTTGGATGAACCTGGAAGGCATTATGCTAAGTAGAAGAAAACAGACAGAAAATGATAAATGCTATATAATCTCACACATATGTGGAATCTAAAAAAGGTGAACTCCTGGAAACAGAGGGTAGAATGGTGGTTGCCCAGGGGTCATGGTTTTGGGGAAATGAGGAGATGTTGGTTATAGGGTACAAACTCCCAGCTATAAGATGAATAAGTTCTAGGTATCTAATGGATAGCATGATGAGTATAGTTAACAATACTGTATTATATACCTGAAGTAACTATCAGAGTAGATCTTAAATGTTATCACCACACACACTCAAAGATAATATTTGAGGTGACAGAGGTGTTAACTAACCATATTATGGTAATCATTGCATAATATATACAGGTATTAAACAATCATGTTGTACACCTTAAACAATGTTATATGTCAATTATATCAATAAAGCTGAATAAATAAATAAGGTTTGGGGTATAGAAAGCAGATATGAGAATCCATCTATTTTCTATTAAGCCAGATATTAAAGAGATTTGCAAAAATGTAAAACAGCCCTGGCTGGTTTGGTTCAGCGGTTAAAGCATTGGCCCACGGACCAGTCGTGGGTTTGATTCTGGTCAAGGTCATGTACCTCAGTTGTGGTTCATCCCTGACCTTGGTCCGGGTCGTGTGGGAAGCAGCCAGTCAATGTGGCCCTCTCACCTCGATGTTTCTCTCCCTCTCCCCTCTCTCTCTCTCTCTCTCTCTCTCTCTCTCTCTCTCTCTCGCTTCTTCCCATTCTATCTGAAGATAAATAGAAAAAATATCCTCAGGTGAGGATTAAAAAAAAAAAGTAAAATAAAGCCACTTTTTCCACTTACTTTTTTGTTTTAAAAAACAGTTAATTTTCATAAAATATGTGAATATGTAATGTTTGTCATTATTTTAAGTGAATAAATAAATATATTTTTAATTTATTTTAATTTCTAATGTGGTACACATAGACATAAAGTACACAAACAGAACCTCTGAATTAATCAATAATTGTTTAAAATGTAAAAGAACTTTGAGAGCAAAAAGTTTAATAACTGTTGCTCTAGGCAGTGGTTCTCAAAGAGTGGTCCCAGTGCCATCAGCATCATATAGGAATTTGTTAGAAATGCCCCACTTCAAACCTATTGAATCAGAACCCCCGGGGGTGGGACCCTGAACTCTATGTTTTAATGAGCCCTCCAGGGGATTCTAATGCTCACTAAACTTTAGTAACTGGGCTTAAAAGTTAGGACTTCCTCTGCGTCAAACCCAGGTCCCACCCTACAGATCAATGTCCATAGTTACCCTAAGGTCTGATGATTGGGGAGAGTGGAGAGGCTGACTTCCCAAGTCAAGTGTTGCAAAATGACATTTGCTTCTGTCTCATGACAGATAACCTTTCCCTCATTACTTGTACCATAGTCACTTAGGTGAGCACTGACAGGGAACTTGCTTAAACATTTAAGTAGTGCTGTGGTGGAGGAAAGAAAACTGTTGGTGGAGCAGTAGGGAGGTAACATATAACATTATGCTTTCTCTCTGGCCCTGCCCATGTGTGTTTCTACCAAAGTTCTTAAATGAATTCATTTTCAGAAGCCTGAGACCAGAATCAGTTTTGTTAATGTTGACATCATCTCTTGTCATGCTCTGCCTCCATTCCTGATGTCTGGGCCCTGCTGGAGCAAAATCCTGAGGCTAAAGAGCTTCCCAGCAGTTACTTTACCTGGTCTTGGCAACACCCTTTCACACTCCCCTCAGTGCCTATTTCACTCCTTCACTGGCCGGTCTTCTAATTTCCAGGGCTCTGGATTGTTTTATTGAGTCTTGGCTTCTACCTCATCAAGAAAATGCATTGACGTACTCACCCATTGTATGTCCGGCTACCTAAGCAAGAAAATTGAGTGTTACCCTTGATTCTTTCCTTTCTGTTAATCCTCCATATCCAGCACCTGACAAACTCTGCCAATTCTGTTCCCCTTCCACCCATCCACTCCTTCATTCATTCTTACTCTATCCTTTTCTCCTTCCCACAAGAATTGCTGTGAACTTATTAGGGAGTCATCAGAGTAGAGCTGTTAAGAACATGGCTTTTGGACTCAGGTTGCCTATGTTCAAATCCCACCTGTGTTAACATCCTACCGTTTGATTTGGACAAGTTTCTTAGCCTCACTCATGCATTCCACAATTATTCTGAACCATTCTCTCTGCTTGTTTCTGTACTTGGCATGGGAAACACAAATGTGACAAGTATATAGACATTGTTCTTAAGAATCTCAAAGCCCATTTGTAGAGACAAGTGTGTGAAGAGATGAGCACAACAAAAGTGACCAAACAGAGAGACCAGTAAAGAAAGAGATGCCAATAGATCACATGGAAAACAGTTGGGACCTGAACTAGAACATTGCTAGTTTACCACTATATACCATAAAGCAGTGTGGGACCCATAGAAGTGCTTGTTAAATAGATATGCCAGGCACTTTTCCAAGCATCTTATGCACTGTCTTACTTGATTCCTTTAGCAATCCTACAATGTAGGTATCATTATTATCATAAAGCCTTTTATTTTACAGTTGAAGAAACCAAAGCCACCTCACTCCTTCTTATTCACACTGTACTGTTGACCATGTTGGCATTGACAAGTTTGATCATGTACTTTTTCACAGGATCTGACTCCCAGTCATTTTTGCTGTTTTTAAAAATTACCAACCTCTGATGGTAAGAATTTGCCAAAATTGAGGACATTCAGAAGAAAGTGCTTCCAGTTCTATAAATAATTCTAAAATAAGTGTTTGTTCCAAAAATGTCTGTGATGACATGGCTTGCATAGGTACATATGTTTTCAGCTGTCCTCTGAATTCATAAGCTCTGATGTTCTTAAGAAGGCCTGGAATGGTAAATAGGAATTTGCCCTTTGGCTTTACACTCCTTGCATTTGAATTGTGGCTCTACTACCATATTAGCTGCATACCTTTGCAAAAGTTATTTAACCCCTCTAATCTTAGTTTTCTTGCCTATAAAATGAGGGTAATAATAATATCTACCTGAACAGATTTTCTGTTTGAATTAAATAGTAATATGTTCAATATCCTAGATGTATAGTAAATGCTTTATACTAGTTACCTATGCTTACCCTTTCTGCTAAAGTTTGGTAAGGTAAAGTCTTTCTTTTCATAGTCATGCCTCATCTCTTCTGTGTTTCATAGAAGGTTAGTGCTGGAAGGGCTCTTTAAGATAATCTTATTCAATCATTTTCAAACTCATTTTAACAGTAGAACCTACAGTTCAAAGGCAAACTTCGATGAAACCTCAATAACTACAAGAGCTAAGGTGGAGCTCCTGAGTCACAGGTAGTGAGGATCAGAGCTCTAGCATTTCAGGTTCTGCTTTATCCTCTGTGTTGTCATTACTGAATCCTACTTCTCCACCTTTCCAGCATGGGTTTCAAAGGAAGTCTTACCCATACTTTAAAGCTCCACTTACATGCTAAAACCTTCATAATGCCTTGCCAGAAAAAGCTGGGTGGAATTAATCTCTTCTTTTCCAATTCTCCATTAGCAATACGATTTTCCACTGTAGCATTTATAAAATTTTGCCTGGTATTAGAATTATTTTTATATATACCTATTCTCTTTTTTTAAAAATAGCAACATATATTTAACCTTTAATAAGTGCCAGGAACCATTCTAAGAATTATATAAATAAACTCAACCCTCTTTATATCTGTTCTTCATGCCAAGTATTTTTTTAGGGGGGGTGGGGGGACACAGCCCATGTTTTAATTATCTCTGCATCCCCCACAGTGGGGGATTTACACATAGAAAGCCCTCAATCACTACTTATTGGATTGTTAAATAAATGGCTGGAGATAAATCCAAATTATGTTAAGGGCTAGGAAACCAAGGGAAAGATTTCTAATAAAATGTATTCTTTGTTTTATCAGAGTCATCCTCTTTAAAAAGTTACTTGAGGCCCTTCACAAACCGTGACCTCATTGATTTATATCATCTTGGCATGATGTGCTTGCCTGATTTCTTAAGCAAGTATAGCCGCTCTAATTCTCCTTTGGACCTTTCTCTAATATTTGAAGGAAAAGGAGGGGAAAAAAACACATCTTCCACAGAGTTAGTACCCCAAAATATGCAAACAATTTGAAAACCTTCAGACTATGTACTAAAGCATGCCTGTAGTAAAAAGCAGAAGAATGGGTGAACGTTCACAACACCTGTTTTATGAAGTCAACCAAGGAAACTAATATTAGGAAATGATTTTTATAGAAAAGCAAGTGAGAATTTATTGACTACAGCAAACACACACTTAGGACAGTGAAACAAGGGAAGGGAATAGAAGAAGCAACAGGAAAGCCTAGGCTGTGCTGCTTAGAATTGCTATATTTTATTAAGGGGAATAATTTAGGGAGAATAATTGAAAAGGGCTTAGAAAATATACCACATCAAGTTCAAATGAGAGAAAACAATAGAGAGAATAGCAGGAAAATGTAAGAAATTCAGGATAATTTTTTTCTGACTTGCAAGAGAGTATTATTATGTGGGTATGCTCCAACAGCTAATTACCAAGCATAGTAAGATAGAAAGAAGATGGAGTAATCAGATGTCATAGAGCTTGCAAGGGGAAATTTATTTTTGAAAAATATGAAAGCATTTAGAAAAATTTTTTTCCAATTTTTATTAACTTATTTTTGTTACAGATGTTTCTCCTTTTCCCCCCGCTAGACACCCTATTCCCCATCCTGCCTCCCCACACTCCTAGTATTGTTGTCTATGTCCATTGGTTACGCATACATGCATATAAGTTCTTTGGTTCATCTCATCCATCACCCCTGCCCTCCTACCCTGAAGTTTGTCAGTCTGAACCATACTCCTTTCTGTGTCTCTCAGTCTATTTCGTTCATCAATCCACCTTGTTCATTATATTCCACAAATAAATGAGATCATGTGGTATTTATCTTTCTCTGATTGGCTTATTTTACTTAGCATAATAATCTGGAGGTCCCTCGATGTTGTCGCAAAGGATAAGAGATCTTTCTTTCTTACAGCTGCATAATATTCCATTGTATATATGTACCACAGCTTTTTTATCCACTCATCTATTGATGGACACTTGGACTGTTTCCAGACCTTAGCAATTGTAAATTATGCTGCTATGAACATGGGGGTACATATATATTCTTTCTGATTGGTGTTTCAGGTTTCTTAGGATATATTCCTAGAAGTGGGATCACTGGGTCAAATGGCAATTCAATTTTTAAATTTTTGAGGAAACAACATACTGTTTTCCATGGTGGCTGCACCAGTCTGCATTACCACCAGCAGGATACTAGAGTCCCCTTTTCTCCACACCCTTGCCAGCATTTGTTGTTTGATGATTTGTTGATGGCAGCCATTCTAGCAGGTGTGAGGTGATACCTCATAGTTTTAATTGGCATCTCTCTGATGATTAGTGACAATGAGCATTTCTTCATATGTCTCTTGGCCTTTATGGGGAGGTGTCTGTTTAGGTCCGCTGCCCATTTCTTACTTGGGTTCTTTGTCTTCCTTTTTGTTGCGTTGTAAGAGCACTCTATATATTTTGGGAATCAACCCCTTATCTGATGTATCATTGGCAATTAAGTGCTCCCATACAGTGGGTTCCCTTTCCATTTTGATGGTTGTTTGTTTTGCTGTGCAGAAGCTTTTTAGTTTGATGTAGTCCCATGTATTCATTTTTTCCTTTGTTTCTATTGCCTTAGGTGATGTATCAGTGAAAATTCTGCTGTGTATGATGTCTGAAATGTTGTTGCCTACATTTTCTTCTAGGATTTCAATTGATTCACGAGTCACATTTAAGTCTTTATTCATTTTGAGCTTGTTTTATGTATGGTGTAAGTTGATGATCTAGTTTCTTTTTTTTTTTTTAATGTAGCTGTCCAATTTTCCCAACACCATTTATTAAAGAGTCTGTCTTTACTCCATTGTATTCTCTTGCCACCTTTGTCAAATATTAATTGAGCATAATGTCTTGGGTCAATTTCTGGGTTCTTTGTTCTGTTCCATTGATCTGTATGCCTGTTCTTATGCCAGTACCAGGCTGTTTTGAATACAGTGGCTTTGTATTATAACTCGATATCCAGTATTGTGATCCCAGCTACTTTGTCCTTCTTTTTCAAGATTGCTGTGGCTATTCGGAGTCTTTCTGGGTTCCATATGAACTTTTAAAGTATTTGTTCTAGTTTTGTGAAGTATGTCACTGGTATTTTGACCGGAATTGCACTGAATATATAGATTGCTTTGGGCAGTATGGACATTTTAATGGTGTTAATTCTTCCAATCCATGAACAAGGTATGTGCTTCCACTTTTTTATATCTTCCTCTATTTCTTTATTCAATATTTTGTAGTTTTCTGCAAATAGGTCCTCTACTTCTTTGATTAAGTTTATTCCTAGATACCTTAAATTTTTTGCCACGATGGTAAATGGGATTTTTTTTTAGTTTCTCTTTCTGTGAGTTCATCATTGGTGTATAAGAATGCCATCGAGCCCTGGCCAGTTTGGCTCAGTGGTTAGAGTGTTGGCCAGTGGTCCAGAGAGACCCAGGTTCGGTTCCCGCTAAGGGTGCATACTTTGGTTACAGTTTGTCCCTGGCCCTGGTTGGGTTGTCGGGGAGGCAGCCACTCGATGTGTCCCTTTCATGTCGATGTTTCTCTCTCTCTCTCTCTTCCTCTCTTTCTCTCCCACTCTATCTGAACAAAAAATGGAAAAATGTCCTCGGGTGAGGATAAAGAAAAAAAAAAAAAGAACGCTGTCGATTTCCTGACATTAATTTTGTATCCTGCTACTTTGCCAAATTCATTTATTAAGTCTAGTAGATTTTTGATGGCATCTTCAGGGTTTTTTATGTACAGTGTCATGTCATCTGCAAATAATGACGGTTGCATTTCCTGCTTTCAAATTTGGATTCCTTTCATTTTTTCTTCATGCCTGATTGATGTGGTGAAGACTTTCAGTACTATGTTAAATAAGAATGGTGAAAGTGGGCATCCATGGCTTGTTCCTGTTCTTAAGGAAAACACTTTTAATTTTTGCCCATTGAGTGTGATGTTGGCTGCAGGTTTTTTATATATGGCCTTTAGTATATCGAGATATATCCCTCTATTCTCACATTGCTGAGCATTTTGATTAGAAATGGATGCTGGATTTTGTCAAATGATTTTTCAGCATCTATTGATATGATCATATGATTTTTATTTTTCATTTTGTTTATGTCGTGTATAACATTTTCTTGATTTGACAATATTGTACCAGCCTTGCATCCTTGGGATGATTCCCACTTGGCCATGGTGAACTTTTTTTGATGTATTGCTGGATCCAATTGACTAATACTTTATTAATGATTTTGTCATCTATGTTCATCAGGGATATAGTCCTGTTGTTTTCTTTCTGTGTAGTGTCTTTATCTGGTTTTGGAATTAGAATTATGCTGGCCTATAAATGAGTTTGAAAGTCTTCCATCATCTTGAAATTTTTGGAATATTTTGAGGAGAATGGGTGTTAGTTCTTTGAATGTTCAGTAAAACTCCCCTGTGAAGCTGTACAGGCCTGGGCTTTTTTTTTGTTGAGAGAGTGTTGATTACATCTTCAATTTCCTTAATTGTTCTTGGTCTGTTCAAGTTTTCTCTCTCTTCCTGGTTCAGTTTTGGGGGACTATGTGTTTCTACAAATTTGTCCATTTCTCTTAGATTGTCGAATTTGTTGCTGTATAATTGTTCATAGTATTTGTTAACGATCCTTTGTATTTCTGTGGTGTCAGTTGTTACTTCTCCTCTTTCATTTCTGATTTTGTATATTTGGGTTCTCTCTCTTTGTTTCTTGGTTAGTCTAGCTCAGGGTCCATGAATCTTTTCTATCTTTTCGAGGAACCAGATCTTTGTTTTATCACTCTTTTGAGTTGTTATTTTTTTTTATCTCTGTGTTATTTATTTCTGCTCTGAACTTTACTATTTCTTTCCTTCTACTTGCTCTGGGGTTTTCTTTTTGTTTGCTTTCTAGTTTTTTAAGTTGTGAGGTTAGATAGTCAATTAGAAAATTTTCTTGTGTCCTGAGGTAAGCCTGTAGTGCTATTAATTTCCCTCTCAGAACTGCTTTCGCTGCATCCCATAGATTTTGTGTTGTTGTGTGTTCATTTTCATTGGTTTCCAGGAAGTTTTTAATTTCTTCCTTTATCTTCATGGTAACCTATTCATTGTTCAATAACATGCTATTTAGCCTCCATGTGTTCAAATATCTTTGCATGTTCTCGTTGCAATTGATTTCTAGTTTCATGCCATTGTGACCTGAGAAGATGCTTGATATGATTTCAATCTTCTTGAACTTGTAGAGACTTAGATTCTTTCCTAACATGTGGACTATCTTTGCGAATGTCCCATGTGCACTTGAGAAGAATGTGAATTCTGCAGTCTTGGGGTGTAATTCTCGGTAGATATCTATTAAATCCATTCAATCTAGTGCTTCCTTTAGAGTCTCTGTTTCCTTGTTAAATTTTCATCTAGGTGATCTATCCAGTGATGTCAGTGGGGTGTTGAAGTCCCCTGCTATGATTGTATTGCTGTCGATTTCTCCTTTGAAGTCCTCCAGAAGATTTATAATATATTTTGATGCTTCTATATTGAATGCATATATGTTTACCAAGGTTATATCTTCCTGTTGGATAGATCCTTTCAGTATTTTGTAGTGGCCTTCTGTGTCTCCAGTTATGGCCTTTATTTTGAAATCTATTCTATCAGATGTGACTATTGCTATCCCCCAGCTTTTTTTTCCTTTCCCTTTACTTGGAAGATTTTTTCCATCCCTTCACTTTCAACCTATGTGAGTCTTTTGTTGTGAGGTGGGTCTCTTTTAAATAATATACATATGAGTTCTGCTTTCTTATCCAATCAGCTATTCTGTGTCTTTTGATCGGAGCATTCAATCTATTTACACATAAGGCTATTTTTTGATATGTACTTATTTATTGCCATTTTTCTTTAGTGTGGTTATATTTTTCTTCCTATTTCTTCTAGGAATTACAGTAGTCCTTTTAACATTTCTTGCAGTGCTGGTTTGGTGCTAATATATTACCTTAGCCTTTTTTTTTTTGTTGTTGTTGTCTGGGAAGCTCTTTATTTGACCTTCTATTTTGAATGATAGCCTTGCTGGGTAGAGTAGTCTTGGATTCAGATCCTTGATTTTCACGACCTTGATTACTTCATGACATTCCCTTCTGGTCTCTAGTGTTTCTGTTGAGAAGTCAGCTGATAGTCTAATGGGAGTTCCTTTGTAGGCAACTTGTTGCTTATTTCTTGCTGCCTTTAGGGTTTTCTCTTTGTCTTTAGTGTTTGGCATTTTAATTACTATGTGACTTGGTGTGTGCCTGTTTGGGTTCTTCTTACTTGGGCTCTCTGTGCTTCTTGAACTTGAATGCCTCCTTTCACCAATTTAGGGAAATTTTCTGTCACTATTTCTTCAAATATATTCTCTAACCCTTGCTCATTTTCTTCTTCTTCTAGAACTCCTATGATGCAAATGTTGTTATATTTTCAGTTGGCCCGCAGTTCTCTTAACCTATCCTCCTGTTTTTTAATTGTTTTTTCCTTTTGATTTTCTGATTGGTCGATTTTTTCTACCCTGTCTTCTAATTCACTGATCCAGTCTTCAGCTTCCTCTACTCTGCTGGTTATTCCTTCCAATGTGTTCTTTATTTCTGCTATGTCATTGTTCATTTCTTCTTGGTGGTTTTTCATTTCCACTTGGTTGATTTTCAGTGTTTCTATATCTTTACTCATGGTGTTGAGCTCCTCACTCATGTTGTTGAGCTTCCTCAAGATCATGACTCTGACCTCTATCTCTGATAACTTGCTTAACTGCATTTCATTTATCTCATATTTTGTAGAGTTCTGTTGTTCTTTCATTTGAGATTTGTTTCTTTGTTTCACCATTTTGGTTATCTCAGTGAGTTTTGGAGCCTGCCAAATTTTCCCTGTAGGTGTTGGTGTTCTGCTGTTTGCGGTCCCTCTACTGGGTTTGAATGAGTGTGGGAGGACCCACGTTAAACACCACTGTCAGGTCTTACTTTCTTGGGTAGATTTGCAAGCCCAGGAAATGTTCAGTTATCTTCTAGCTATTTGCCTGGAGACTATTAGTCTCAGTTACTTGATGAGCCTTGTGTGTTAGCCCTCAGCCAAATGAAAAACTCCCTCAGGTGTTCAGAGTAAGAGGATTTCCAGAGGGTGGGGCAGATGCTGGTTGTTAATGAGCCTCAATTTGCATTTCTCCTGCCTAGCAGGATGGGGTTAAATCTCCAAGGGAGGGATTGCTGCTCGTCCCCAGAGCTCCGGGAAGTGTCTCCCTGAACAAGATGGCCACTTACTTGTGCATCTGTGAGTCAGAAAAAACTCTGAGCGCTCTCCAAATCCCGAGTGTCCCCACACAGTTCCAGTCCAGTCCACCCTTCCTCTGCCAGAACCCAAGGTGAGTGTCTGTAGCTAATTTAGTGCTCTGTTCCAACCCCGTGCTCTGTGGAGCCAACTTGGGATTTTAACACCAAGGGAGCTGCTCACAGCTAAAACAGCTGCTGTCCGTGGGCTCCCAGTCTGCCCTCTCGTGCTTCCACAGACCTACCAGGCTTGATTCAGTGTTTTTTTCTTCTGTCCCTGGTTATAAGGGTCCTCTCCAGCTGCTTTTTTGTTGCTTTTTCCAATGATTTGTCTTTATTTTAGTTGTAATTCCAGTTTGGTCCTTGGAGATGGTCTGTGTAGCTTCCATTCACTCTGCCACAATTTGGAATCCTCCAAATGTGAAAGCATTTTAAGTCTTATGTATTAAACTTCATGTATTACACAGGAGTATATAAGATGTACAGAAAACATTATTTTTCATCCTATTCATATAAATAAATTAGAATGTATAGGTTTTCAACTCATACTTTAGTTATTGCCTTACTTGCTTGTGATATTGGTCAAAGTTTTATCATCATAGTGAGGCTGGTGGGACTTTCATTGCATTTAAGATATAATGATATCAATATTTGGAAGGGTGAGTCCTATTTTTTTAACAAGGATTAGTCCTATCATTTCATAATCATTTGATATTCAATTTTTAACTGATGATAAAATGGAAAAAAAACAGGGCTCTAATTATGGTTGTCATACCCCATTACAAGGCCAATGTAGAAATACATTTCATGTTGTGGATGTGGGATCAAATTTAGGCTGGTGCACCTTTAACTTGAGCCATCATCAAGTCAGAGGTTTGTGGCTTTTTATTTTGTAAAATGACAATTTTCAAAGAATCAAAGGATGACAAATTTTGTGCAAATGGGTTGGTTTGTACATTTTTAAGGGAGTAGGTTGACTTGTGTAATACTTTTTCACAGACTGAAGCTGCTAATGCCCATTAAGATGACAGCTCAAGAAAGCAGAAACTGCTTTGAAGGCCTCAGAAAAGACAAGTAGCATGTTTGGTTAATACTTATTCCTCTTAGCAGGAAACATAACATTTAGGGAAGAAAAGGCAGCAAAATAATTATCCTTGGATCAAATTTTTCAAAATATCAACAGCTAATTGACTTTGTACAAAACGTTCTCAATTATTTCTGGACAAATTTCCCCAGAGAAGCTCTTTTGGATTCTGTGATCTTAATAACATCCCCCCACTCTGGATTTGTTGCAGCAAACATGAGAAGGAATTGTAAGGCAGGATGAGAGAAAGTTCTGTGATATACTATGTATAGCAGTAAATTAAATAGTTTTATGGGGTAGGGTTCTGTATGATTTGTTAAACTTATGTTGTACATGCACTTGAGAAAGCATTTCTCTGTACCAAGATGTCACTTGTGGTTTGTGGTTGTTTCCATAGCATGTTTGTCATTCTGGCTCTTTTCCAGAAATGTGACCTCCTGGTACACCAGTGGTCCTCATCTGCAGTGTGGCTACACCTGGGGCGTCACAATCAGTTGGGAGTTGGATTTCAAGTAATTTGTTCCTACTAGTAAGTTAAGGGTCTCAAGTTTGTGAATGATTATCTGTTTTAGGAAACTAGACCTAGTTCAAGGTTACCTTTATGAAAATATTGCTCTCATTTACTTGCATTCTGAAATGCTGGCTTGATTGGGAGATAATGAGCTGGGAACGTGTATAACCTTGATTAAACATCTGGGACCTGGGGCCTGTATGTGAACATCTTCTAATACGTGTGTCCCAGTGGATGTAAGGCTGAGAATGTCCATGCTATTTCATTGTTTCTAGGAGAAACTCAGATATGAATTGGAGCCCCCTTTCAGGAACATAACCTCAACCTCAAGCCTGCCTACTCATCCACTGTACTGCTTCAACAACTCCTGGAAAAATTAAGCAAAGGCTTACACTAACTAGGGACAATTTTATTCTTTCAAATATACTTAGAGGGCTGAATAACTCAGGTCATTCATTTGTTCAGTCACTCATCAAACATTTATTGAGTCTTTTTTTTTATATACCAAAGCACTACTTCATAAGAGAGTGAGAAAATGTGTACTTGTTGACACTTAAAATATAAGTTGGATCTTCTTAGTTTGAGAAGAAGAGATTATATAAGCAAAGGCAAGGAGGAAAAAATGGATAGACTTTTCACAGGAAGAAAATAGTCTAGACTCTAGAGTGTCTGAAGGCCAGGGAATTTGGAGATGTCTTGAGATGTGTAGCTAGACGATTTGGAAGGACCTAGGCTGATGGCTGAGGAACCTAACTCAGCTCCCAGTAACAAGAACTCAGAAGTGACTGAGTTGTTACTATGATTTGTACTGATCTGTTACAGTATGCATTCAATATTCTTCCTGCTGACCACCTCTGAATGTGAGTCTGTCTGTCACATGGAAAGATTGTCAGCAGCCCTGGTCTAGTTTTGCCCCACAAATGTCTGACTTTTGGGTATGCTGATCTTTTTTTTCACATTAAAAAAATTGAGTTATAATTCACATATCATAAAACTTAATCATTTATGATGTACGATTCAGTATATTCACAATGTTGTGTAGTGTTAAAAACACTCTACTTTCAGAATATTTTTGTCAACCACAAAATTGATGTAAACCCTGTACATCATTAATAGTCACCCTCCATTTCCCCTCCCCCAATCAACCTAGGTAAACACTAATCTACTTTGTTTTTAAAGATTTACCTAGAGAAGAGAGATGATGGTGGAGTGAATGGAAGTTACACAGACGATCTCCCAAAACCAAACTGAAATTACAACTAAAATAAAGACAAAACATGGGGAAAATTCAACTTAAGAGCAGATGAAAGAGGGCCGGTACAACCAGGGACAGAGAGGATGCCAAATCTAGCCTGGTACAAAATGCAGAGGCACATGGGAGTGGGCTGGGGGCCCACTGACAGCAACAAGGCCTGTATTAGCAGGGTGTGCTTCCTGCTCAGAAAAAGGTAGTTTTAAAAAGCACCAAATCAGCTACAGCCACTCACCTTTGGCTCTTACAGAGAGAGGGCAGACTGGACTGGAACTGTGTGGAGAGAGTCTGGGCCTTTTGGCTCATGAGAGAGCTGGACAGGGGGGCACTGGAAGTCTTGTACTGAATCACTCTCTCACAGGACAGTAGCCATCTTACTAAAAGAGCTGCTTCCCAAAGCTCCAGGAAGAAGCAATGGCCACTCCCACAGGAATTCAACAGCATCAGCCTAGGCCAGAAAAATGCAAATTGAGGCTTATTAACATCTAATGGTTGATAGTGAGCAAGTGCCCCACTTGCTGGAAATCTTCTTACAGCTTAGGGATTTTTCATTCAGCAACAGGGCTACAAATAGAGGCTCATCAAGTAAATGAAGCTAGTGGCCTCCAGGCAAAAAGCTAGAGGATAATTGAACCTTTCCTTGGTTTTCAATATACCCAGGAAAGTAAAACTTGAAGATGGTACTTAACTTAGGTCCGCCACACTCATCCAAATCTGCAGAGGGAGCCAGAACCAGCAGAACACCAATACCCACAGGAAAATTATAGCAGGCTCCAAAATGCACTGAGATGGCCAAAATGGTGAAACAAAGAAACAGATCCCAAATGAAAGAACAAGATAATTCTGCAGAAGAAGTAAATGGCATAGAATTAAGCAAACTAACAGAGGGAGAGTTCAGAGTAATAATAATGAGGAAGCGCAACAGCATGAGTAAAGAGCTCTACAGCATAAGCAAATATATACAAACATTGAAACAAACGAATTGGAAATTAAGAATGACAGCAGTAATAAAGAACACATTGGAAGGAATAACCAGAAGAGTAGAGGCAGCCAAGGACTGGATCAGTGAATTAGACGATAGGATAGAGAAAATCACCCAATCAGAAAACCAAAAAGAAAAAAAAATTACAAAAGAAAAAGACAGCCTAAAAGAAATGAGGGACAATGTGAAATGCAACAACATCTGTAACATAGGTGTGCCAGAAGAAGGACAAAAAGGAGCAAGTGTTAGAGAATATATTTGAAGAAATAGTGACAGAAAACTCCCCTACCTTGGTGAAGGAAAAAGGCATAGAAGTTCAAGAAGCACAGAGAGCCCCAAGTAAGAAGAACCCAAAGAGGCCCACACCAAGACTCATAATAATTAAAATGTCAAAAATTAACACAAAGAGAGAATCCTAAAGGCAGCAAGAGATAAGCAACAGGTTACCTACAAAGGAAGCCCCATAAGGCTATCAGCTGACTTCTCAACAGAAACACTACAGGCCAGAAGGGAATGGCATGAAGTAATAAAAGGCAGTAAAAAAAAAAAAGTATCTGAACCCAAGACTACTCTATCTCAGCAAGGCTAACATTCAAAATAGAAAGTGAAGAGTGAAAATGGCGGTGGAGTGAATGGAAGCTAAACAGACGATCTCCCAGGACCAAACAAGAATTACAACTAAAATAAAGACAAATCGTCGGGAAAAAGCAACAGAAAAGTAGCGGGAGAGGACCATCCAACCAGGAACATTAAACGAGCCTGGTAGGATCTGTGGAGGCACGAGAGGGTAGAGGGATGGGAGCCCACGGACAGCAGCAGCCTTAGCTGTGAGCAGCACACCTGTCCTTGGGGTTAAGATCCAAAGCTGCACCACAGCGCAGAGGATCGGCACAGAGCATTAAATAGCTACAGCCACTCAACTGGGGCTCCAGCAGAGGAAGGGCGGACTGGATTGGAACTCTGTGGGGACACCCGGGATTTGGAGGGCGCTCAGAGTTTGTGCTGAGTCGTGGCCACAAAGGATGGTGGCCAGCTTGCTCTTTTCTGGTCACACAGAAAGATGGCCAGCTTGCTCCTTCCCGGAGCTGTGGCAGCACCTCCCTCGAAGATTTGACCCAAACAAGGTGAGCAAAGAAATGCAAATTGAGGCTCATTAACAACCAGCAATGGCCCCACACTCAGGAAATCCTCTTACACTATAAACACCTGAGGGAGTTTCTCATTCAACTAGGATCGTAAGGCTTTTCAGGTAACTGAGGCTAATAGCCTCCAGGTAAAAAGCTAGAGCAAAACTGAACATTTACTAAACTTGCAAATCTACCCAGGAAACAGACTTGACAGTGGTGTTTAAGGAGGGCCCTCGGTGCTCATGCAAACACAGTAGGGGAAGCCACAAATAGTGGAATACCAACACCCACAGGGAAAATTTGGCAGGCTCCAAAACCCTCTGAGATAGCCAAAATGGTGAAACAAAGAAACAAATCCCAAATGAAAGAACAAGAGAACTCTACCGAAGATGAGATAAATGAAATGCAGTTAAGCAAATTATCAGAGGTAGAGTTCAGAGCCATGATCTTGAGGAAACTAAACAGCATGAGGAAAAACATCAACACCATGAGTAAAGATATAGAAACACTGAAAACCGACCAAGTGGAAATAAAGAATGACATAGCAGAAATAAAGAACACATTGGAAGGACTGACCACCAGAGTAGAGGAAGTGGAGGACCGGATCAGTGAATTAGAAGACAGAGTAGAAAAATTAATCAATCAGAAAACCAAGAGGAAAAAACAATTAAAAAACAGGAAGATAGCTTAAGAGAACTGTGGGACAACTGGAAACATAATAACATTGGCATCATAGGAGTCCCCGAAAAAGAAGAAAATGAGCAAGGGTTAGAGAATATATTTGAAGAAATAGTGACAGAAAACTTTCCTAACCTGGTGAAGGAAGAAGGCATTCAAGTACAAGAAGCACAGAGAGCCCCAAGTAAGAAGAACCCTAACAGGCCCACACCAAGACACATAATAATTAAAATGCCAAAAAATTAAAGACAAAGAGAGAATCCTAAAGGCAGCAAGAGATAAGCAACATGTTACCTACAAATGAACCCCCATAAGGCTATCAGCTGACTTCTCAACAGAAACACTACAGGCCAGAAGGGAATGGCATGAAGTAATCAAGGTCATGAAAAACAAGAATCTGAATCCAAGACTACTCTATCCAGCAAGGCTATCATTCAAAATAGAAGGTCAGATAAAGAGCTTCCCAGACAAAAAAAGGCTAAGGGAATATATTAGCTCCAAATGAGAACTGCAAGAAATGTTAAAAGGAATGCTGTAATTAGTAGAAGAAATAGAAAGAAATTAGAACCACACTGTACAAAAATGGCAATAAATGAGTACATATCAATAATCACCTTAAATGTAAATGGACTGAATGCTCCAATAAAAAGACACAGAGTAACTGACTGGATAAGAAAGCACGATTCACTTATATGTTGTTTACAAGAGACCTACCTCACAACAAAAGACTCACATAGGTTGAAAATAAAGGGATGGAAAAAAATCGCCCAAGCAAACGGAAAGGAAAAAAAAGCTGGGGTAGCAATACCCATATCTGATAAATTAGATTTCAAATTGAAGACCATAACTAGAGACAAAGAAGGCCACTACATAATATTGAAAGGGTCTATCCAACAGGAAGATATAACCTTGGTAAACAATATGCACCCAATATAGGAGCACCAAAATATATTAAATCTTCTGGAGGACATCAAAGGAGAAATCGACCTCAATACAATCATAGCAGGAGACTTCAACACCCCACTGACATCACTGGATAGATCATCTAGACAAAAAATTAACAAGGAAACAGAGATTCTAAATGAAGCACTAGATCAAATGGATTTAGTAGATATATACAGAGAATTACACCCCAAAACTGCAGAATTCACATTCTTCTCAAGTGCACAAGGGACATTCTCAAAGATAGACCATATGTTAGGACACAAACTAAGTCTCTACAAGTTCAAGAAGATTGAAATCGTATGAAGCATCTTTTCAGACCACAATGGCACGAAACTAGAAATCAATTGCAACAAGAAAATGCAAAGACATATGAACACATGGAGGCTAAATAGCATGTTACTGAGCAATGAATGGGTTACCATGGAGATCAAGGAAGAAATTAAAAACTTCCTGGAAACCAATGAAAATGAACACACAAAAACGCAAAATCTATGGGATACAGCGAAAGCAGTTTTGAGAGGGAAGTTTATTGCACTACAGGCCCACCTTAAGAAAGAAGAAAAATTTCTAATTGACTACCTAACCTCACAACTTAAAGAATTTGAAAGCAAACAAAAAGAAAACCCTAGAGCAAGTAGAAGGAAGGAAATAGTAAAGATCAGAGCAGAAATAAACGACATGGAGACCAAAAAAACAATTCAAAGGATCAATAAAACAAAGAGCTGGTTTTTTGAAAAGATAAACAAGATTGATGGACCCTTAGCTAGACTCACCAAGAAACAAAGAGAGAGAACCCAAATACACAAAATCAGAAACGAAAGAGGAGAAGTAACAACAGACACCACAGAAATACAAAGGATCGTTAGCAAATACTATGAACATTTATATGGCAACAAATTCGACAATCTAAGCGAAATGGACACATTTTTAGAAACACATAGTCTCCCAAAACTGAACCGGGAATAGATAGAAAACTTGAACAGGCCAATAACAACGAAGGAAATTGAAGATGTAATCAAGACACTCCCAGCAAACAAAAGCCCAGGTCCTGACAGCTTCATGGGCAAGTTTTAACGAACATTCAAAGAAGAACTAACACCTGCTCTCCTCAAACTATTAGAAAAAATTCAATAAGAAGGAAGACTTCCAAACTCGTTTTATGAAACCAGCAGAATTCTAATTCCAAAACCAGAAAAGGACACTACAAAAAAAGAAAACTACAGGCCAATATCCTTGATGAACATAGATGCCAAAATCCTTAACAAAATACTAGCAAATCGGATCCAGCAATACATCAAAAAAATTATTCACCATGACCAAGTGGGATTCATCCCTGGGATGCAAGGCTGGTACAATATACGCAAATCAATAAATGTGATACATCACATAAACAGAATGAAAGATAAAAACCATATGATCATATCAATAGATGCTGAAAAACCATTCGACAAAATCCAGCACCCATTTCTGATAAAAACGCTCAGCAGTTTGGGAATAGAGGGACCATATCTCAACATTATAAAGGCTATATATGAGAGACCTACAGCCAACTTCATACTCAATGGACAAAAACTAAAAGCATTTCTCTTAAGAACATGGACAAGACAAGGATGCCCACTTTCACCCTTCTTATTTAACATTGTAGTGGAAGTCTTAGCCACAGCAATTAGACATGAAGAAAAAATAAAAGGGATTCAAATTTAAGGTCAAGAAATCGACGGCATTCTTATACACCAATGATGAACTCACAGAAAGAGAAACTAAAAAACAATTCCATTCACCATCCCAGCAAAAAAATTAAGATACCTAGGAATAAACTTAACCAAAGAAGTAAAGGACCTATTTGCAGAAAACTACAGGACATTGAAAAAAGAAATTGAGGAAGATATAAAATAGTGGAAGCACATACATTGTTCATGGTTTGGAAGAATTAACATCATTAAAATGTCCATACTACCCAAGGCAATCTATAGATTTAACGCAATTCCCATCAAAACACCAAGAACATATTTCTCAGAACTAGAACAAATACTTCAGAAGTTCATATGGAACCAAAAGAGACCCCAAATAGCTACAGCAATCTTGAAAAAGAAGGACAAAGTAGGCGGAATCACAATACTGGACATCAGGTTATACTACAAAGCTACTGTAATCAAAACAGCTTGCTACTGGCACAAGACCAGGCACATAGATCAATGGAATAGAACAGAGAACCCAGAAATTGACCCAAAACATTATGCTCAATTAATATTCGACAAAGGTGGTAAGAGCATACAATGGAGTAAATACAGCCTCTTTAATAAATGGTGTTGGGAAAATTGGACAGCTATATGCAAAAAAATGAAACTAGATCATCAGCTTACACCATACACAAGAATAAACTCAAAATAGATAAAAGACTTAAATGTGACTCATGAATCCATAAAAATCCCAGAAGAAAATGTAAGCAACAAAATTTCAGACATCATAAGCAACAGATTTTTCACTGATATATCACCTAGGGCAACAGAAACCAAGGAAAAAATGAACAAATGGGACTACATCAAACTCAAAAGCTTCTGCACAGCAAAAGAAACAGCCATCAAAGTGGAAAGGCAACCCGCTGTATGGGAGAGTATAATTGCCTATGATATATCAGATAAGGGACTAATTTCCAAAATATATAGAGTGCTCATACATCTCAATAAAAGGAAGACAAAGAACCCAATTAAAAAATGGGCAGAGGAACTAAATAGACACCTCTCCAAACAGGACATACAAACGGCCAAGAGACATAGGAAGAAATGCTCAACTTCACTAATCATCAGAGAGATGCAAATTAAAACAACACTGAGGTATCACCTCACACCTGTCAGAAAAGCCGCCATCAACAAAGCATCAAACAACAAGTGTTGGCAAGGGTGTGGAGAATAGGGGACTCTAGTACAATGCTGGTGGGAGTGCAGACTGGTGCAGCCACTATGGAAAACACTATGGTGTTACCTCAAAAAATTAAAAAATTGAATTAGCATTTGACCCAGCGATCCCACTCCTAGGAATATACCCTAAGAAGCCTGAAACACCAATCAGAAAGAAAACATGTACCCCCATGTTCACAGCAGCGCTATTTACAATAGCTAAGATCCGGAAACAGCCCAAGTGTCCACCAGAATACGAATAGATAAAAAAGCTGTGGTACATATACACAATGGAGTACTATGCAACTGTAAGAAAGAAAGATCTCTTATCCTTTGAGATGACATGGGAGGACCTGGAAACTATTATCCTAAGCCAAACAAGCCAAGTAGAGAAGGACAAATATCATATGATCTCACTTATTTCTAGAATATAATGAACATAACACTCTGAGGAACAGGGTAGTCCCAGAGACGTGGAAGTAGGGTACAGACTGACGTTTGCCAGAAGAGGGGGTGGGGGAGGGGAGCGATGAACCACAGAACTTGTATACATGTACTCTTAACAAATGGACATGGACAGCAAAACTGGGGACGGGGCAGGGAGGGAGTGGAGGAGGGTGTCAATGGGGGAAAAAAGGAGAACCATCTGTAATAAAAATAAATTAATAAAAAAATATAATAAAAAATAAAAAATAAAGGAATGGAATTAAAAAAAAAAAATTAGAGTGATGAAAGTGAGCATCCCTGTCTTTTTTTTGTTCTTAAGAGAAATGTTTTTAGTTTTTGCCCATTGAGTATGATGTTGGCTGTATGTCTTTCATATATGGCCTTTATTATATCAAGATATGATCCCTCTATTCCCAAATTGCTGAGCATTTTATTCAGACATGAGTCTGAAATGTTATTGTTTAATAACATGCTGGATTTTGTCGAATGCTTTTTCAGCATCTATTGATATGATCATGTGGTTTTTATCTTTCATTTTGTTCATGTGGTGTATCACATTTATTAATTTGCGAATATTGTACCAGCCTTGTATCCCTGGGATGAATCCCTCTTGGTCATGGTGAATAATTTTTTTGCTGTATTGCTGGATCTGATTTGCTAGTATTTGTTTAGGATTTTGGCATCTATGTTCATCAGTGATATTGGCCTGTAGTTTTCTTTTTTGTAGTGTCTTTTTCTTGTTTGGAGTTAGATTTATGCTGGCTTCATAAAATGAGTTTGGACGTCTTCCTTCTTCTTGAATTTTTGAAATAGTTTGAGGAGAATGGGTTTTAGTTCTTCTTTGAATGTTCGGTAAAACTCCCCCGTGAAGCCCTCCGGGCCTGGGCTTTTGTTTCCTGGGAGTGTCTTGATTACATCTTCAATTTTTTTAGTTGTTATTGCTCTGTTCAAGTTTTCTATTTCTTCCTGGTACAGTTTTAGAATACTATGTTTTTCTAGAAATTTGTTCATTTTGCTTAGATTGTCGAATTTGTTGCCATATAAATGTTCATAGTATTTGTTAACGATCCTTTGTATTTCTGTGATGTCAGTTGTTACTTCTCCTCTTCGTTTCTGATTCTGTGTATTTGAGTTCTCTCCCTTTGTTTCTTGGTGAGTCTAGCTAAGGGTCCATCAATCTTGTTTGTCTTTTCAAAAAACCAGTTCTTTGTTTCATTGATCCTTTGAACTGATTTTCCTGTTTCTATGTCATTTATTTCTGCTTTGATCTTTACTATTTCCTTTCTTCTACTTGCTCTGGGGTTTTCTTTTTGTTTGCTTTCTAGTTCTTTAAGTTGTGAGGTTAGGTAGTCAATTAAAAATTTTTCTTCTTTCTTGAAGTTGGTCTGTAGTGCTATGAACTTCCCTCTGAGAACTGCTTTTGCTGCTTCCTATAGAATTTTTGGTGTTGTGTGTTCATTTTCATTGTTTTTCAGGAAGTGTTTAATGTCTTCCTTTACCTCCTCGGTAACCCATTCATTGTTTAATAACATGCTAGTTAGCCTCCATGTGTTCAAATGTCTTTGCCTGTTCTTGTTGCAATTGATTTCTAGTTTCATGCTGTTGTGATCTGCGAAGGTGCTAGATATGATTTCAATCTTCTTGAACTTGTAGAGACTTAGTTTGTGTCCTGACATGTTGTCTATCTTTGAGAATATCCCATGTGTGCTTGAGAGGAACTTGAATTATGTAGTTATGAGGTGTAATTCTCTGTAAATATCTGTTAAATCCATTTGGTTTATTGCTTCATTTAGAGTCTCCTTTTCCTTGTTAATTTTTTGTTTAGAGGATCTATCCAGTGATGTCAGCAGGGTGTTGACGTTCCCTGCTATGATTTTATTGCTGTCGATTTCTTATTTGATATCCTCCAGAAGATTTTTAATACATTTTTGTGCTCCTATATTGGGTGCATATATGTTTACAAAGGTTATATCTTCCTGTTGGATAGATCTTTCAATATTATGTAGTGGCCTTCTTTGTTTCTTGTTATGGCCTTCATTTTAAAATCTATTTCATCAGATATGAGTATTGCTACTTCAGGTTTTTTTTTTTCCCTTTCTTTGTGCTTGGAAGATTTTTTCCATCCCTTTACTTTCAATCTATGTGAGTCGTCTCTTGTGAGGTGGGTCTCTTGTAAACAACATATATATGGGTCATGCTTTCTTATCCAATCCGCTACTCTGTATCTTTTTATCAGAGCATTCAGTACATTTACATTTAAGGTGATGATTGATATGTACTTATTTATTGCCATTTTTGTTTAGTGTTGTTCTATTTTCCTTCCTATGTCTTCTATTAATTAGAGCAGTTTTTTTTAACATTTGTTGCAGTGCTGGTTTGGTGGTAATGTATTCCCTTAGCCTTTTTTTGTCCTGGAAGCTCTTTATCTGACCTTCTATTTTGAATGATAGCCTTGCTGGATAGAGTAGTCTTGGATTCAGATCCTTGTTTTTCATGACCTTGATTACTTCATGCTATTCCCTTCTGGCCTGTAGTGTTTCTGTTGAGAAGTCAGATGATAGCCTTATGGGTGTTCCTTTGTAGGTAACCTGTTGCTTACCTCTTGCTGCCTTGAGGATTCTCTCTTTGTCTTTAATTTTTGGCATTTTAATTACTGTGTCTTGGTGTGGGCCTGTTTGTGTTTTTCTTACTTAGGACTCTCTGTGCTTCTTGACATTGAATGCCTTCTTTCTTCACCAAATTAGGGAAGTTTCCTGTCACTATTTCTTCAAATATCTTCTCTAACCCTTGCTCATCTTCTTCTTCATCGGGGCCTCCTATGATGCAAATATTATTACCTTTCCAGTTGTCCCACAGTTCTCCTATGTTGTCTTCTTGTTTTTTAATTGTTTTTTCCTTTTGGTTTTCCGATTGGTTGATTTTTTCTACCCTATCTTCTAATTCACTGTTCCGGTTCTCAGCTTCCTCTACTCTGCTGTTTAGTCCGTCCATTGTGTTCTTCATTTCTGCTATGTCATTCTTCATTTCTTCTTGGTGCTTCTTCATTTCCAAATGGTTGATTTTCATTGTTTCTATGTCTTTGCTTATGGTGTTGATGTCTTTACTCATGCTGTTGAGCTTCCTCCAGATAATGGCTCTGAATTCTAGCTCTGTTAATTTGCTTACCTCCATTTCATTTATCCCTTCTTCAGTAGAGGTCTCTTGTTCTTTCATTTGGTATCTGTTTCTTTGTTTCACCATTTTGGCTATCTCAGTGGGTTTTGGATGTTGGTGTTCTGCTGTTTGTGGCTTCCTCTACTGGGTTTGTATGAGCGTTGGAGGACCCACATTAAACATCACTGTGGAGTCTTATTTTCCTGGGTAGATTTGCAAGCCCAGAAAAGTTTAAGTTATCCTTTAGCTTTTTGCCTAGAGGCTATTAGTATGGAGGCTATTAGTCTTGGTTACTTGAAGAGCCTTGTGTTCTCAGTTTTATGAAATCCTCCCTCAGGTGTTCAGCATGAGAGGATTTCTCGAGGATGGGGCAGATTCTGGTAGTTATTGAGCCTCAATTTGCATTTCAATCGCCCACCTGGGTGTGGCTGAGTCTCCGAGGGAGGGGATGCTGCCTCTCCCCAGAGCCCTGGGCAGGAGTAAGATGGCCACCGTCCTGTGTGGCTGCAACTCAGCAAAAGTTCTGAGCGCCCTCCAAATCCTGAGTGTCTCTACACAGTTCCAGTCCAGCCCTCCCTCCCTCTACTGGAGCGCAAGGTGAGTGGCTGTGGCTACTTTAGCGCTCTGTCTGGCCATCTGCACTGTGAAGTCGGCTTGGGCTTTAACCTTGAGGGCGGTCCTCACAGCTAAGACTGTTGCTGTCTGTGGGCTCCCAGGCCCCCTCTCATACCTCTGCAATCCTACCAGGATCAATTCAGTGTCACTGGTTGTATGGTCCTCACAAGCTACTTTTCTATTGCTTTTTCCCAACAATTTGTCTTTATTTTAGTTGTAATTCCAGTTTGGTCCTGGGAGATGGTCTGTGTAGCTTCCATTCACTCCAGCACCATTTTGGAATCTCATTTACCACTCTTATTCACATAGTACTGGTAGTCTTTGCCACAGCTATTAGACAAGGAGGAAAAATAAAAGGGATCCAAATTGGAAAGGAGAAAGTGAAACTGTCATTATTTCCTGATGACATGATATTCTACAAAGAAAACCCTGAAGATTCATTCAAAAATCTACTAGAACAATAAATAAATTTGTAAAAATAGCAGGAAAAATAGTTAACATCAGGAAGTCAATGGCATTCTTATACACCAATAATGAACTCACAGAAAGTGAAAGTGAAAAAACAATGCTATTTACCATTGCAGCAAAAAGAGAAAGATACCTAGAAATAAACTTAACCGAAGAAATAAAGGATCTATTCAGAGAAAATGACAGGATTTGGAAAAAAAAATTGAGGAAGATATAAAAAAGTGGAAGCATATACCTTGGTCATGGATTAGAAGAATTAACATCATTAAAATGTCCATACTACCCAAAGCAATCTATGGATTCACTGCAATCCCCATTAGAATACCAATGACATATTTCAGGAAACTAGTCCAAATACTCCAAAAGTTTATATGGACACAAAAAAGAGCCTAGATAGCCACAGCAATCTTGAAAAAGAAGAACAAAGTAGGAGGGATTAAAATACTGGATATCAGTTTATAATACAAAACCACTGTGATCAAAACAGCCTGGTACTGGCACAAGAACAGGTATATAGATCAATGGAACAGAACAAAGAATCCAGAAATTGGCCCAAGCCATTATACTCAATTAATATTTGACAAAGTTGGCAAGAGCATACAATGTAGTATAGACAGCTCTTTAAATAAATGGTGTTGGGGAAACTGCACAGCCACATGCAAAAAAATGAAGATAGACCACCCACTTAAACCATACACAAGAATAAACTCTAAATGTAAAAAAAGACTTAAATGTGACTCCTGAATTCTAAAAATCCTAGAAGAAAATGGAGGCAACAATATTTCAGATATCACATGTAGTAGAGCTTTCACTGATATAATGCCTAGGGTAAGAAAAAGGAAAAAAAATACATGGAACTACATCAAACAGAAATGGTTCTGCGCATCAAAAAAAAAAAAAAAACAAGGATCAAAATGGAAATGGAACCCACTACATGGGAGAGCATAATTGCCAACGATACATCAGATAAGGAGTTATTTTCCAAAATGTATAGAGTATTCATACAACTCAACAAAAGGAAGACAAAGAATCCAGTTAAAAAATGGGCAGAGGATTTAAATAGATACCTCTCCAAACAGGACATACAAATGGCCAATAGACATATAAAAAATGCTCAACATCACTAATCATCAGAGAGATGGAAATTTAAATGACTATGAGGTATCACCTCATACTTGCCACAATGCCTACAATCAACAAATCATCAAACAATAAGTGCTGGCGAGGGTGTGGAGAAAAGGAAACTAGTACACTGCTCTTGGGAGTAAAGACTGGTTCAGCCACTATGGAAAACAGTATGGTGCTTCCTCAAAAAATTAAAAATTGATCTGCCATTTGACCAAGTGATTCCACTGCTAGGAATATATCTTAAGGAGATTGAAAAACCAATCAGCAAGAATATATGTACCCCTATGTTCATAGCAGCACTGTTTACAATTGCTAAGATCTGGAAACAGCCCGAGTCCATCAATAGATGAGTGGATAAAAAAGCTGTGGTATGCCCTGGCCGGTTTGCTCAGCGGTTAGAGCAGCGGCCTGCCACCTAAAGAGTCCTGGGTTTGGTTCCCTCTAAGGGCACGTGCCTCGGTTGCAGTTTGTCCCCGCCCTGGTTTGGGTTGTGTGGGTGGCAACCACTTGATGTTTCTCACATCGGTGTTTCTCTCTCTCTCTTCCCGGACCCTCAGTCCCTCTCACTGTCTCTGTAGATAAATCTGAAAATGTCCTCGGGAGAGCATAAAAAATAAATAAATAAAAAAAATTTTAAAAAGCCGTGGTACATATACACAATGGAACACTATGCAGCTGTAAGAAAGAGAGATCTCTTATCCTTTGAAATGACATGGAAGGATCTGGAGAGTATTATGCTAAGCCAAATAAGCCTATCAGAGATAGACAAATATCACATAATCTCATTCATTAATGGAATATAATGAACAATACAAGCTGATAACAAAATAGACCCAGAGACATAGAAATAAGGTACAGACTGATAGACCTCAGAAGAGCAGGATGGGGAGGGGGAGGGAAGAGATAAACCACAGAACTTATATGCATGTATGTGTAATCAATGGACACAGACAACAATATGAGGGTGGGATCAGATTGGGAGGAGGGTGTCAATGGGGGAAAAAGGCAAAACACCTGCAACAAAAATAAATGCTTCCCGCCCCATCCCCAGCATTGTTGTCCATGTCCATCTGTTATGCATACATGCATATAAGTTCTGTGGTTTATATCTTCCGTCCCCCACACCACCTCTTCTGAGGGCTGTCAGTCTGTACCCTACATCCACGTCTCTTGGTCTACCCTGTTCCTCAGAATGTTATGTTCACTATATTCCACAAATAAGTGAGATCATGTGATATTTGTCTTTCTCTGCTTGGCTTGTTTCGCTTAGGATAATACTCTCCAGGTCCCTCCATGTCGTCTCAAGGGATAAGAGATCTTTCTTCCTTACAGCTGCATAGTACTCCATTGTGTATATGTACCACAGCTTTTTTATCCATTCATCTACTGATGGACACTTGGGCTGTTTCCATATCTTAGCTATTGTAAATAGTGCTGCTATGAACATAGGGGTACATATATTCTTTGTGGTTGGTGTTTCAGGTTTCTTAGAGTATATTCCTAGAAGTGGGATCACTGGGTCAAATGGTAGTTCAACTTTTTACTTTTTGAGGTAACACCATAGTGTTACTGCACCAGTGACAGTTTTTGAGGTAACACCATACTGTTGCTGCATAGTGGCTGCACCAGTCTGCATTCCCACCAGTAGTGTACTAGAGTCCCCTTTTCTACACACCCTCGCCAACACTTGTTGTTTGATGATTTGTTGATGGTGGCCATTCTGACAAGAGTGATGTGATACCTCGTTGTTTTAATTTGCATCTCTCTGATGATTAGTGACCACGAGCATTTCTTCACATGTCTCTTGGCCATTTGTATGTCCTGTTTGGAGAGGTGTCTATTTAGTTCCTCTGCCCATTTTTTAATTGGGTTCTTTGTCTTCCTTTTGCTGACTTGTATGAGCACTCTATATACTTTGGAAATTAACCCCTTATCTAATGCATCATTGGCGATTAGGGTCTCCCATATAGTGGGATCCCTTTCCGTTTTGATGGTTGTTTCTTTTGCTGTGCAGAAGCTTTTTAGTTTGATGTAGTCCCATGTGTTCATTTTTTCCTTTTTTTCTATTGCCTTAGGTGTTCTATCAGTGAAAATTCTGCTGCGTATAATGTTTGAAATTTCATTGCCTGCATTTTCTCCTAGAATTTTTATGGATTCACGAGTCACATTTAAGTCTTTTATCCATTTTGAGTTTATTCTCATGTATGGTGTTAGTTGGTGGTCTAGCTTCATTTTTTTTACAAGTAGCTGTCCAATTTTCCGAACACCATTTATTGAAGAAACTGTCTTGACTCCACTGTATGCTCTTGCCATCTTTGTCAAATATTAATTGAGCATAATGTCTTGTGTCAATTTCTCGGTTCTCTATTCTGTTCCATTGATCTATCTGCCTCTTCTTGTGTCAGTGCCAGGCTGTTTTGATTACAGTGGCTTTGTAGTATAACCTGAAATCTGGTAATGTGATTCTTCGTACTTTATTCTTCTTTTTCAAGATTGCTCTAGCTATTCGGGGTCCTTTTTGGCCCCATATCAACTTTTGGAGTGTTTGTTCTAGTTCTATGAAATATGTCACTGGTATTTGGATGGAGATTGCATTGAATCTATAGACTGCTTTGGGTAGTAAGGACATTTTAATGACGTTAATTCTTTCAATCAATGAACAAGGTATATGTTTCCACTTTTTTATATCTTCCTGTCTTTCGTTTTTCAATATCCTGTAGTTTTCTGTGAAGAGGTCCTTTAATTCTTTGGTTAAGTTTATCCCTAGGTATCTTAATTTTTTTGCTGCGATGGTAAATGGGATTGTTTTTTTAGTTTCTCTTTCTGTGAGTTCATCATTGGTGTATAAGAATACCGTCGATTTCTTGACCTTAATTTTGTATCCTGCTACTTTGCCAAGTTCATTTATTATGTCTAGAAGATTTTTGATGGAGTCTTTAGGGTTTTCTATGTATAATATCATGTCATCTGAAAATAATGACTGTTTCACTTCTTCTTTTCCAATTTGGATCCCCTTTATTTTTTCTTCATGTCTAATTGCTGTGGCTAAGACTTTCAGTGCTATGATAAATAAAAGTGGCAAAAGTGAGCATCCCTGTCTTGTTACCTTTCTTAAGGGGAATGCTTTTAGTTTTTGCCCATTGAAAATGATGTTGGCTGTAGATTTTTCATATATAGCCTTTATTATGTTGAGGTATGATCCCTCTATTTCCACATTGCTGAGCGTTTTTATCAGAAATGGGTACTGGGTTTTGTGGAATGCTTTTTCAGCATCTATTGATATGATCATATGGTTTTTATCTTTTATTTTGATTATGTGGTGTATCACATTTATTGATTTGCGAATATTATACCATTTTTGTATACCTGGGATGAAACCCACTTGGTCATGATGAATAACTTCTTGATGTATTGATGGATTTGATTTGCTATTATTTTGTTACGGATTTTGGCATCTGTGTTAATCAGGGATATTGGCCTGTAGTTTTCTTCCTTTGTAGTGTCATTATTTGGTTTGGGAATTAGGATTATGCTGGCCTTATAAAATGAGTTTCGAAGTATTCCTTCTTGTTGAGTTTTTTGGAATAGTTTGAGGAGAATCGGTATTAGATCTTCTTTGAATGTTCAGTAAAACTCCCCCGTGAGGTCATCTGGGCCTGGGCTTTTGTTTGCTGGGAGTTTCTTAATTACATCTTAAATTTCCTTTGTTGTTATTGGTCTGTTCAAATTTTCTATCTTTTCCTGGATCAGTTTTGGGAGACTGTGCGTTTCTAGAAATTTGTCCATTTCTCCTAGTTTGTCCAATTTGTTGGTGTATAATTGTTCATAGTATGTTTCGATGACCCTTTGAATTTCTCTGGTGTCAGTTGTTACTTCTCTTTTATTTCTGATTTTGTTTTTTTTGGGTTCTCTTTTTGTTTCTTGGTGAGTCTGCCTAAAGGTTCATTGATGTTGTTTATATTTTGAAAGAACCAGCTTTTTGTTTCATTTATCTTTTGAATTGTTTTTTTAGTATCTATGTCATTTATTTCTGCTCTGACCTTTACTATTTCCTTCCTCCTACTAGCTCTGGGTTTTCCTTTTTGTTTACTTTTTATTTCTTTACATTGTAGGGTTAGACATTCAATGAGGAATTTTTCTTGTTTTTTGAGGTAGGCCTATAGTGCTATGAACTTCCCTCTATGGGAACTGCTTTTGCAGTGTCCCATAGATTTTGTGTTGTTTTGTGTTCGTTTTCATTGGTTTCCGGGAAGTTTTTAATTTGTTCCTTGATCTCGTTAGTAACCCGTTCGTTGTTTAATAACATGCTATTTAGCCTCCAAGTGTTTGAATGTTTTTGTGTGTTTTTTACTGTAATTGAGTTCTAGTTTCATGCCACTGTGATTTGAGAAGATGCTTGATATGATTTCAATTTTCTTGAATTTATAGAGACTTGCTTTGTGTCCTTACATGTGGTCTATCTTTGAGAATGACCCATGTGCACTTGAGAAGAATGTATATTTTGCAGATTTGGTGTGAAATGTTCTATAAGTATCAATGAAGTCCAACTGATCTAGTTTGTCTTGTAAGGACTCTATGTCCTTGTTAATTTTTTGTCTAGAAGATCTATCCAGTGGTGTCAGTGGGGTGTTAAAGTCACCCACTATGATCATGTTGCTATTGATGTCTCCCTTGAAGTCCTCCAGATGTTTTTAAATATATTTTGGTGCTTTCATGTTTGGTGCGTGTATGTTTGCCAGGGTATATAATCTTATTGGATTGATCCTTTTAATATTATGTAGTGACCTTCTCTGTCTCTTATTATGGCCCTTGTTTTGAAGTCTATCTTGTCAGATATGAGTATTTCTACACCAACTTTTTTTTTTTCATTTCCATTTGCTTGTTAAATTTTTTTCCATCCCTTCACTTTCATCCTGTGTGTGTCTTTTGTTGTGAGGTGGGTCTCTTGTAGATATATATGGGTCATGTTTTCTTATCCAATCAGCTACCCTATGTCTTTTGATGGGAGCATTTAAGCCATTTACATTTAAGGTAATTATTGATAGATAGTTATGAGTTGCCATTTTAATTTTATGCCTGTTCCTCTCTCTCTCTCTGCTTCTTTTTCTTACAACAGTCCCTTCTGCATTTCTTGCAGTGCTGGTTTGGTGGTGGTAAATTCCTTTAGCTTCTTTTTATCTGTAAAGCTCTTTATTTCTCTTTCAATTTTGAATGATAGCCTTGCTGCATAGAGTAGTCTTGGATTCAGACCCTTACCTTGCATTACTTTGTACACTTCCTGCCACTCCCTTCTGGCCTGCAGTGTTTCTATTGAGAAATCAGCAGACAGTCGATTGGGAGCTCCCTTGTAGGTAACTTTCTGTCTCTCTCTTGATTCCTTTAAGATTCTTTGTTTGTCTTTAATGTTTGCCATTTTTATTATGATGTGTCTTGCTGTGGGTCTTTTGGGGTTCCATTTTTTGGGACTCTCTGTGCTTCCCAGACTTGTGTGACTTTTTCCTTCACCTGTTTAAGGAAGTTTTCTGTCATTATTTCTTTAAACAGCTTCTCTATTCCTTTCTCTGATTCTTCTCCTTCTGGTATCCCTATAATGCGAATGTTGTTACATTTAATATTGTCCCACAGCTCCCTTAAACTTTCCTCCTGCTTTTTAATTTCTTTTTCCATTTGCTGCTCTATTTGGGTGTTTTTCTCTACCTTGTCTTCTAAGTCACTGATTCAGTCTTCAGCTTCTTCTAATCTACTATTGAACACTTCTAAGTTATTTTTCATAACAGCTATGTCATTCTTTATTTCCTCTTGATTTTTATGCATAGCTTCCACCTCTTTATGCATAGCTTCTACCTCATTTTTTAAGCTGAAGTAGTTCCCAGTGAGCTCTTTATAATTCTTATTAAGTTGCTTGTAGTTCTCACCAAATTGTTTGAGCACTCTTAAAATCATTGCCTTGAATTCTTTATCTGACAAGTTGCTGTCTCTCATTTCCTGTAGCTCCTTTTCTGGTGATTCCTCTTTTTCTTTCCTTTGGGTGTTGTTTCTTTGTCTCCCCATTTTAGCCGTCTGGTAGCTCTAGACGTGGTGAGGAATGTTTGCATGTGTAGGCAGCTTACTGTATATCAAATAAAGCCACTGTCCCTCCCAGACTGTTCTGTTGCATGTCGCCTCTTGCCTGCTGTAAGTCCTGGAGGATTGATTACTGGGGGCTGGTATTGTTGTGTCCTGGTATGTGCTGCTGCTGGGTCACATGGGCTCCTCTGCAGCTGTGTTACCAGCTGGTCACTGGTGCCACCTGTAGCTGTATAGCTCAGGCATTATTAGAGCCATGCTTCCTGCCCGTACCTTGGGCAGCTGTGTTGCACAGGCCTCACTGGAGCCCTGGCTCCCCACCAATCTTTTGGGCAGCTGGATCACATCATCCCTTTGGAGAGCAGTCCCCATGCCTATCTTGTGGGCAGCTGGGTCTTGGAGGCTTCTCTGGTGCCCCAGCACCCTGCAGGTCCCACGGGCGATTGGATCACACTGGTCCTTCTCGAGCCCTGGCTTCCACAGCCCTTGTGGGCAGCTGGGTCACACAGGTCTCTGCAGAGCCCTAGGTCCTACTGCTGGTGGCTGGGGAATGCTGCTGCCTTGTGGGGCTCAGCTCCTGCTCAGCCTTTGCTGTGGTTTTTGGGTATGGTTCTCTGCTGCTGGTCTGTGCTTCTGTTGCCTGGGGCTGGATATCTGTTCCCCAGTCTCTGTTGCTGGGGGTATATCTTGACTCTGATCAGGCTGCTATTGTGGCAGATGGTGCTGGGCTCTCGGCCGTTTTTGGCTTCTGCAACCGGCACCTTGGCAGCTCCACTACTGGGCACTGCTGTGTGTTGACACAGGGTGTCCACTGGTCCAATGGTGCCAGGTGCACTGGTGGGCTCAGGTTGCTGAGTCCTAGCCTCTCATCCTGCCTCCTCCCAGGGAAGACCCGGGATCTTCCAAAATGGTGGGACCTCCTCATGGCGTAGGGAGAAGCACCCTGAAGGGCCGCTTACCATGGTAGCTGGCTGCTCCCATCCACAGCACAGGAACCTGCTGCTCCACGTCTCTGCACTGCACAAGTGTGGTTGTCCACCTTCATGTCCCCTGACACTCTCTCACACACTAGCTCACTCTCTCACACACTCACCCTCCCTCCGGCCCTTCCTGCATAATCTTCCTGTTTCCTCCTTTTGGCTATTGTGAATAATATTGCTATAAACATTTATGTACAAGTTTCTGTGTGCATATATGTTATAATTTGTCTTGGGTATATACTTAGGAGTAGAATTGCTGTGTCATATGGTAATCTATGTTTAACTTTTTGAAGGAACTGCCAAACTATTATCCAGTTGGCAGCACCATTTTACAATCTCATCAGAAATGTGTGCAATTCCCATTTCTCCACATCCTCCACATGTGCAATTATTATTCTTTTTTATGGTAGCCTTCCTAACATGTGTGAAGTTGTATGTCATTTTGGTTTTGATTGGCATTTTCTTAATGACTAATGATTTTAATATCTTTATGTGCTTATTAGACATTAATTTTTCTTCTTCAGAAAAAAATGTCTAATCAGATTTTTTCCTGCTTTTCAATTGGGTGATTTGTCCTTTTATTATTGAGTTATAAGAGTTCTTTAAATATTCTAGATATTAGATCCTTATGAAATGTATGATTTGTGAATATTTTCTTCTACTCTGTGGTTTGTATTTTCACTTTCTTTAATTTTTTTTTCCTTTATTGATTCCAGAGAGAGAGGAAAGGAGAGAGAGAGAGAGAGAGAGAGAGAAACATTGATGAGAGAGAACATCAGTTGGCCGCCTCCTGCATGCGGCCCCACTGGGGGTCGGGCCCACAACCTGGGCATGTGTCCTGACTGGGGACTGAACTGGCAACCTCTTGGTGCATGGGTCGATGCTCAAGCACTGAGCCATACCGGCTAGACTCACTTTCTTGATTGCATCTTTTGGAGAACAAAATATTTTAATTTTAACAATGTCCATCTTATCTCATTTTTTTCTTTTTTTACTTGTGGGGACAGTACTGTTTTAATTTCTTTTTTAAATCCTCACCTGAGGACATTCTTGCATTTATCTTCAGATAGAGCAGGAGGGAGAGAAATAGGAAGAGAGAGAAACACGAATGTGAGAGAGACACATCTGAGTGGTTGCCACCCACACGACCTCAACCAGGGCCGGGAACAAACTGCAACCAAGGTACGTGCCCTTAGTGGGAACCGAACCCCGGACTCTCTGGTCCACGGGCCGATGCTCTAACCGCTGAGCCAAACTGGCCAGGGCGACAATACTGTTTTAAATGAAAGAACAGCCCATGAAAATGGTCAGTGGCCATTGGGGTTTGCCTGAGATTAGCATGTGGCTGGAATTCTAAGGCTGAAAATACTGAATTATCTTTAATTCTATTAGATTTAGAAATTTTTTGAGAATTAGATAATCATTATCTAGTTGTCAACAATTCTGTTATTAACATGATATGTAGATAGGGGCCTGGACAAAAATGAAAAAGACTTTCACCTCTGATTCTACATTTTCAATGCCTTTGGATTGTAGGAATAGAGTAGAAACCTGAGAGTTGGACAAGAGCAAGGACATTTTGCGTCACTAAAAATCAGCTTTGAACTCAAAGGTTAATTTCCAACTTACTGTTTAAACTTTTAGCTTTGGTTTGAAACATTTGAAAATAAAGTAGGTCTCCATTGGTAAGATTCTCACATTTTTAAATGGTGAAAGCAGCTCAAAATTGTACATACTTTAAAAATTGAGGGAAAGCTTTTAGAAACGCTAGCTTGGGATATTACTGTGAAGCAATTTTGAAGCTTTTAAAGTGAGTTCATGGTTGTGCTGAGTAGATCTGTGCTACATTCTGTAATTTTCTCTCAAGAAGCTCTCTGCCTCTGAGCAGTTTGTTCAGAGAATCTTCAATGCTTAAGAGTTGGAAGGAATCTTAAAAGCCATCTAATCTGAACCCCCATCCCTTTTCAAATCTGCTCTTCAACAATGAATGGAATGTGGCAGGGAATATGCCAGTAAGAACCATGAAGGGATGGGTAGCTTAAGGATGTTATGCCTGCTTCAAAATAATGCCTTTTTACACAACTAAATCTCAAAAACTCTCTTCTTTAGACTTTGCAAACCCTACTTATTTTGCTCTCTCTTAACTCCCTTCCTCACTTCATTTCTCTCCCTTCCTTTAGTGTCTGTCCTTTTAGAGCATTTTTATCAGAAATGAGTGCTAGATTTTGTCAAATGCTTTTTCAGCATCTATTGATATGATCATATGGTTTTTATCTTTCATTTTGTTTATGTGGTATATCACATTTATTGATTTGCAAATATTGTACCAGCCTTGCATCCCTGGGATAAATCCCATTTGGTCATGGTGAATAATTTTTGATGTATTGCTGGATCTGATTTGCTAATATTTTGTTAAGAATTTTGAGCAGAGCCCTGGCCAGTTTGGCTTGACGGTTAGAGCGTCGGCCCGCAGACCAGAAAGTCTTGGGTTCAGTTCCCGCTGAGGGTGCATACCTCAGCTGCAGTTTGTCCCCGGCCCCGGTTGGGGTGGTGTGGGTGGCAGCCAGTCGACATGTCTCTCTCACGTCGGTGTTTCTCTCTCTCTCTTCCTCCCTCTCTCCCTCCTGCTCTGTCTGGAGATACATGCAAAAATGTCCTCGGGTGAGGATAAAAAAAAAAAAAAGAATTTTGAGCAGAGTTTTTGGTGCTGGGCAAGTGATTGCTGCTGAAATTCATATTAATGGGCCTCAGGAAATGCTTGCTGGGATTATTTGCATGGGATAGGTGGAAGAGCCCTGGACTCCCAAGGCACTACTTTAGCTGGCTGCCAACAGTGCTAAACCTGTCCTTAATTCTTGAGCCACAGGTTGGTGACTTGCTGACTCTAGTTAAGGGGGCTACCCAAATTCAGCTAACTTAATGGTACATAGCTCTATTGGTAGGCAGACCTGTTTGATTTGGTTCACTTTTCCCTTAATCCAGAGAAACAGGTCAGGTTTTACTCAGTTCCTGGGGAAAAGACAGGTGGAACTCATCCTACAAAATCAGGAAACAAACCCGTGCTCCCTTTCCCCTTCCAGGGCCTGATGAATATATTTTACCTCTAGGGTCCTTGGATAGTTTTCCTCAAACAAAAGGCAGGCTGACTTGTTATTGATAATCATAACCATAACTGCCACTGCTATTATGAATTATTTCTTCAACAAATGTATCCATGTTTACTCTCTGCTAGATGTAAGGGGGCAGAGGGATGAGAGAGATACAGTTTTTTCCCAGAAGAACACACAGTCTAGTGTAGGAGACTGGAGATTACAAGATAAAGTCATGACTACTGTTGTGGGGGAAGCACACAGAATGTTATGGGAGCACAGAGGAGAGACTACATTCTCATCTTTGGGACTTTGCAGAAAATTCCTGGAAGAAGTGTCTTCTGATCTGAGTCTTGAAAGCAAAACCAATTTATTAGATATAACCAAAAATGGGAGTTCAGCCCAATCAAAGGGACTAGTATGCACAACGACAAGGAGGTGAGAGATGAGTTTAACTGTAATATAAAATATGAGGAGGGTAGCAGAGTGAGATAACAATAATAACATTATCATAGCAATAACTATGACATAGCACTTACCATGTGTCAGACATTGTGTTCTCTATTTAAGAGTTGATAACTCATTTAAATGTCAAAGCAAGAAAGCTAGTAATTTTAACAGCTAAAATGTAATGAACATAGATCACACATCAGGCACTAGACTGAGTGGTTTTTGCAAACTAATTTAATCTTCATTATTATCCCCAATATTTAGGTCAGACAACTGAGTTTCAAAGAGATTTCAGTCATTGGCCCCAGGCCACATAGATGGCAAGTGGCAGAGCTAAGATTTGAACCTAGAAAATGTTTGATTTTTGACCAGTAGTCTACTGGGTGGCAGCTATTTCCTTTAACTGCCTGTTGAGAAGTGGTCACTGTGTTGAAAAATGATCCCACCTTAAGTAGGATTGCCTGGACACTAATTCAACCTCCTGGAATTCTTCCTGGAATAAGGCAGGTAATAATAAAATAATACATAACCAGCTGGACTCTGAAGTCAGCAGAGAGGTTAAAACTGGTTATTCCAGAAGAAGAATCTTTCTTTGCATGGGCTGAGGGTTCAGAAAATGTTGTTAGGCAAAATTTCTGCATTCATGAGAAACTACAAGGTCCTATAAGGTCTTTTTAGAAACACTTGTCTAGACAAGGTAAACAGAGCATCACAAATTGGGTTCCAAAGAAGTGGTGAGCTCTTTCTACAAAGGAGTTCAATCTTCTTTCCAGGCCATCAAAAGTCAATTTTCTCCCTAGAAAAGCTTGCACTCCTTAACCTAGGTTGAATCCAGATGTACTCCCCTGGGACTTGTGAGACCACTCTGCAACTCTGGAGCTCCTGTTTTATTTGCTCTTACACTTGGGTTCTGGACCTGGCTCAATTAGTTGTGTGACTATTGGGATGTCACTTAACCTCTCTGAATTTACTTTCCTCATCTGTCATGTGGAGCTCTTAGTACTCACCTTGCCTACCTCACCAGATTGTAGAAGATGAAATGAGATGGTACACAGACTGGGGCTTTGAGAATGCAAAAACATGAAATAAACATAATGAATGGCTATTATTCTCTTCCATTTGTCTCATCTCCTGCATTGACATTTTACTTTTTTTTCCCCTTCATTGATTTTTAGAGAGAGAGAAGGGAGAGGGAGAGAGAGATAGAAACATCGATGAGAGAGAACATCAATTGGCCACCTCCTGAATGCCCCCCACTGGAGATTTGGCCCACAAACTGGGCATGTGCCCTGACCGGGAATCGAACCAATGACCTCTGGGTGCATGGGTCGACCCTCAACCACCAAGCAACACCGGCCAGGCTGCATTGACATTTTAAATTAATTAATGACAAGAACACAAGCTTTTTTTTACTATTGGGAACTTGAGAATATGAGTCTCTTAGTCTTGATGAACATTTGCCCAGAGACCATCTTTGTGCTTCCAGCAACTATTTTATTAGGCCTTAACAGCTGCTTATTTCTTTTACATTACTATAATTTCATTTTATGGAATTTCTGGGGAGTGCTTCACATCCCTCTTCCTTTTGAAAATAGTGGCTCTTGGTTGTCCTCTAATCTCTTAAATAGTAGCAAAAGCCCCAAGCAGGCCTGAGCAGACTCCTTTCACTTGTGGGCAAGCACACTAATGGCAGTAATTAACTGAGGGGAGTGGGCTTTGTAAACAGAGGACAAGTGAATGAGTCATGGTACACAGACTGACCCCCTTACCTGGGCAGCTTCTGAGGACACCTGCTTCAGATCATTAGGCCCTTTGCCCAATTGACATCATTTGACTGGCTCTGCTGGTGGGGGGTGAACAAAGCCAAGCATTTACTGGCTGCAGTGCAGAGATGAATGGCATTTGACTCTTCACCCAGGCACAGCCAAGACAGCTTGTCATGCAAAGGGGTTTCAAGTGAACATGTTTCTATTTTAGAGTGTGTATATATTGACTGAATTTGAAGAAAAGCATGAGATGGCTCCCCCTTTGGAAAACAAACTAATTATGGACTTCCATGTTGTCAAGTAGTCAGAAGCCAGACATGTCCACAACAGCACTTCATGGAAAGAATTGTTTTTCCTGCTGAATGTGAGGTTCGTCTGTAGGACCACAGTTGGTGCTTTTTCAAAATCACATGGCAAGTCACTTAAAACGACCCTTTAGGGAAACTTTGAGTACAATAGATATTCACTTTTTTTTTATTGTGAATTACCACCCCACAGTTTTTGTGTTCTCTTGATTTGTATTGGTACATATTGGGGGTTTCCTTGTTGTTTAGATACAGGGCCTAGTAAGGTGATTTGCTGTTTTGTGGTGATTTGCTGTTCTGTGTGAAGTTTAAAAGGTTCCAGGGAGGCAAGAGCTGGGGGACCAAGTGATACCCCAAAGCAGTTATTAGATCAAACCATTTGCATAACCATTCAGGTCATGCTGTCTTGGCCATGCTATTGACTTAGTGCTGTTTTGATTTGGGTGGCTTTGACTCTTCCATTCAGGCATTAGAAACATCATTGAGTTAACAAGCTACACATCAATTCACTCTTCTCCTTCCCCACTCTTCAACCTCTTTCTGTTAAATAAGGAGGCCTTCCCCTGCTACAAAAAGGCATCAGGCCTACGTTTCCAGGGGCTCCCTGTCCCTTATACCAACCCCAATTTGGTCTTTGTGCAAGGCTGCTTTTGTTTCCCTCCAAGAAGTAAAAGTTAATTGATACATTAAATGGATGTTGGTCACAAAGCATTTCACCATCCAATGCTTCCCATTAGGTTAACCCTCTTCTGTAGATCATTGTAAATAAACATCCCACAAACAAAATAGCTTACCTACCTGAAACATTGTATTCATTTGGGTTCTGCAGAGGGACTAAAATTCTATGACAGTGTCACTGGTTAATTAATTTAGATTAATGACTCTTAGAGTTCTGTTTTCCTTTGCCTTTCCTGTTTGTCACAGACTGCTAAACAAGTATTTCCAAATATCTGAATTTATCATGTTTTCCAGAGTTCTTTCAGAGATGGGTATTCATCTCAACTTTGGACCTCAAATTGCAATACCACAAATCCTCCTAAAGGAATCAAATATTGGATCCTGATGTGCTAATTCAATATAGATGGGATGTATGTTCATATTATTCTTCTGATAAGATTTTATTTTCAGAGAAGAGAAATATGTGAATTTTTTCCAAACATGAAGGAAAATTTTTCCATGGGTCAACTTAAAGCACTAGTGGAATTGACTCAATTAAATTGAGAAATAAAGAGCACACTTATGCTAGATTTTGCTGTTACTCCAATGTGCCCAAGAGCACACACCAATGATCTGACCTGTCTTGGCAAAATTCAGGTTTCAGTAAGATGTTCTGGAATTTTGAATCTTAGAGGTTAAGTTGTTCTTCATGTTAAACAAACTACCCCATTAGCTAGTTTCTCTTAACTCTCAGCCAAGGCCTCACAAATAGAATAATTTTTGTTGCCATTAGAAGAAAGGGTTTTCTCTTTCCTGTAGGCTAAGCAAATTAATTCATTAATGTGGTCAAAGGGCTTGTAGATATTTAACATATGCTTAATCAGGGTTCCTGCTTCCATTCCAGATGGTCCCATTTGCCACATAATACTTCTCACACATCTTGGAATGTCAAAATGGAAAAAAAAAAAATGTAAAAATGGCCCTGGCCGGGTGGCTTGGTTGGTTGGAGCATCACCGCATATACTGGGTTGTGGGTTCAATTGGCGGTCAGGGCATGTACCTAGGTTTTGGATTGGATCCCTGGTTGGTGCACATCTGGGAAGCAATTGATCAGTGTTTCTCTCTCACATTGATGTTCCTCTCTCTCTCTCTCTTTCTCCCTCTGTCTCTCTCTCCCTTGCTCTCTTTTGAAAAATCAATAAAAACATCATTCGATGAGAATTAAAAAAAGATATAAAAATGGCCAATAAACACATTGAAAAGATGCTCAACATCATTAGTCATAAGGGAAATGCACATCAAAACCACAACGAAAGATTACTTCACACCAACTAGAGTGGATAGAATGAAAAAGTCAGATAAGAACAAGTGTTTGGCCATGAAGTGGAGAAAGTAGACACCTATCACATTACTGGTGGGAATGTAAAATGTTTAACCACTTTGGAAAACACTATGGCAGTTCTTCAAAATGTTAAATGTAGTGTTACCATATGACCCACAAATTCCACTTGTAGATATATACCCAAGAGAACTGAAACCATATATCAACACAGAAACTTGTACTTGAATGAAGTGGGAATAACACAAATTTTCATCAAGATGAAGGGATAAAAAAAGTCCTATATCCTTAGAATAGAATATTATTTGAGAAGATTCTAAAATGGCAGCAGAGTGAGTGGAAACTACACAGACCATCTCGCAGGACCAAACTGGAATTACAACTAAAATACAGACAAATCATCAGGAAAAAGCAACAGAAAAGCAGATGGAGAGAACCCATATAACCAGGGACAGGAAAATAAAGCCTGGTAGGTCTGCGGAGGTATGAGAGGGTGGGCTGGGAGCCCACAGACAACAGCTGTTTTAGCTGTGAGCAGCACCCTTGGGGTTAAAATCACAAGCTGGCTCCCCTGCACAGAGGGCTGGGACAGAGTACTAAATTAGCTACAGCCACTCAAATTTGAATCCAACAGAGGGAGGGTGGACTGGACTTGAGCTATGAGGGGACATTTGGGATTTGGAGGGCACTCAGAGATTTTGCTGAGTCACAGCCACACAGGACAGTGCCATCTTGCTCTCTCCCAGAGCTCTGTAGAGAAGCAGCAGCCCCTCTCACAGAGATTTAATCCCACCGAGTTGGGCCATAGAAATGCTAATTGAGACACATTAACAACCAGCATCTGCCCCACCCTCTGGAAATCCTCTTACCCTGAACACCTGAGGGAGTTTTTCATTCAGCTGAGGGTTACAGCCCACGGCTCATCAAGTAACTGAGACAAATAGCCTCCAGGCAAATACTAGAGGATAATTGAACCTTTCCTGGGCATGCAAATCTACCCAGGAAAAGTAAGACGTGACAGTGGTGTTTAACGTGGGTCCTCCCACACTCATCCAAACCCAGCAGAGGGAGCCACAAACAGCAGAACACCAACACCCACAGGGAAAATTTAAAAGGCTCAAAATCCCACTGAGATAGCCAAAATGGTGAAACAAAGAAACAAATCCCAAATGAAAGAACAAGAGAACTCTACAAAAGATGACATAAATCAAATGCAGTCAAGCAAGTTATCAGAGTTAGAGTTCAGACCCTTGATCTTCAGGATGCTCAACAGCATGAGTAAGGAGATCAAAACCATGAGTAAAGATACAGAACCATTAAAAATCAACCAATTGGAAATGAAAAACAACCAAGAAGAAATGAAGAATGACATAGCAGAAATAAAGAACACATTGGAAGGAATAACCAGCAGAGTAGAGGAAGCTGAGGACCGGATCAGTGAATTAGAAGACAGGGTAGAAAAAAACAATTAATCAGAAAATCAAAAGGAAAAAACAATTAAAAAACAGGAAGACAGCTTAAGAGAACTGTAGGACAACTGTAAATGTAACAACATTCGCGTTATAGGCGTGCCAGGAGAAGAAGAAAAGGAGCAAGAGTTAGAGAATATATTTGTAGAAATACTGACAGAAAACTTCCCTAACATGGCGAAGGAAGAAGGCATTCAAGTTTAAGAAGCACAGAGTCCCAAGTAAGAAGAATCCAAACAGAACCAAACTAAGACACATAATAATTAAAATGCCAAACATTAAAGACAAAGAGAGAATCCTAACGGCAGCAAGAGGTAAGCAACAGGTTACCTAAAAAGGAACCCCCATAAGGCTATCTGCTGACTTCTCAACAGAAACACTACAGGCCAAAAGGGAATGCCATGAAGTAACTAAGTTCATGAAAAACAAGGATTTGATTCCAAGACTACTCTATCCATCAAGGCTATCATTCAAAATAGAAGGTGAAATAAAGAGCTACACCCCCCAAAAAAAATAAAGGCTAAGGGAACATATTAGTACCAAACCAGCACTGCAAGAAATGTTAAAAGAACTGCTGTAATTAGTAGAAGAACTAGGAAGAAAAATACAACCACAATAAACAAAAATGGCAATAAATAAGTACATATCAGTAAAAACCTTAAATGTAAATGGATTGAATGCTCCGATCAAAACACACAGAGTAGCTGACTGGATAAGAAAGCATGACTCATATATATGTTGTTTACAAGAGACCCACCTCACAACAAAAGACTCACAAAGGTTGAAAGTGAAAGGATGGAAAAAAGTCTTCCAAGCAAACGGAAAGGAAAAAAAAAGCTGGGGTAGCAATACTCATCTCTGATGAAGTAGATTTCAAAATGAATGCCATAACTAGAGACAAAGAAGGCCACTACATAATATTGAAAATATCTATCCAACAGAAAGATATACCGTGGTAAACATGTATGCACCCAATATAGGAGCACCAAAATATATTTAAAATCTTCTGGAGGAATTATAGGAGAAATCGACAGTAATACAATCATAACAGGGGACTTCACACCCCGCTGACATCACTGGATAGGTCCTCTAGACAAAAAATCAACAAAGAAACAGAGATTCTAAATGAATCACTCGATCAAATGGATTTAATAGTTATATACAGAGAATTACATCCCTAAACTGCAGAATTCACATTCTTTTCAAGTGCACATGGGACATTCTCAAAGATAGACAACATGTTAGGGCACAAACTAAGTGTCTACAAATTCAAGAAGATTGAAATCATATCAAGCATCTTCTCAGATAAAAATGGCATGAAACTAGAAATCAATTGCAACAAGAACATGCAAAGGCAATTGAACACATGGAGGCTAAATAGCATATTAAACAATGAATGGGTTACCAAGGAGATCAAGGAAGAAACTAAAAACTTCCTGGAAACCATCGAAAATGAACACACAACAACACAAAATCTATGGGATGCAGCAAAAGCAGTTCTGAGAGGGAAGTTCATAGCACTACAGGCCTACCTCAAGAAACAAACAAACAAAAATTTCTAATTGACTATCTCACCTCACAACTTTAAGAACTAGAAATAAAACAACAAGAAAAGCCCAGAGCAAGTAGAAGGAAGGAAATAGTAAAGATTAGAGCAGAATTAAAGGTGTAGAGACCAAAAAAAAAAAAAAAAAACACAAACAAACAAAAAAAAGAAAACAATTCAAAGGATGCATGAAACAAAGAGCTTTGAAAAGATACACAAGATCACTGGACCCTTAGCTAGAATCATCAAGAAGCAAAGAGAGAGAACTCAAATACACAAAATCAGAAATGAAAGGGGAGAAGTAACAACTGACACCACAGAGATACAAAGGATAGTTAACAAACATTAAGAACAATTATATGGCAACATATTGGACAATCGAAGTGAAATGGAGAAATTTCTAGTAACACAGTCTCCCAAAACTGTACCGGGAAGAGACAGAGAACTTGAACAAACTAATAACAACTATGGAAATTGAAGATTTAATGAAGACTCTCCCAGCAAAAAAAAGCCCAGGTCCGGAAGGCTTTACAGGGGAGTTTTACTGAACATTCAAAGAAGAACTGACACCCATTCCCCTCAAATTACTCCAAAAAATTCAAGAAGTAGGAAGACTTCCAAACTTGTTTTATGAGGCCAACATAATTCTAATTCCAAACCCACATATAGACATTACAAAGAAAGAGAACCACAGGCCAATATCCCTGATGAACCCAGATGACAAAATCCTGAACAAAATACTAGCAAATTGGATCCAGCAATATATTAAAAAATTTATTCACCATGACCAAGTGGGATTTATCCCAGGGATGCAAGGATGGTACAATGTTCACAAATCAATACATGTGATACACAATATAAACAAAATGAAAAATAAAAACCCTATGATCATATCAATAGATACTGAAAAAACATTCCACACAATCCAGCACCCATTTCTGATAAAAACGCTCAGCAATGTGGGAATCGAGGGATCATATCTCGACATAATAAAGTCCATATATGAAAAACCTACAGCCAACATCAAACTCAATGGGCAAAAACTAAAAGCATTTCCCTTAACAACAGGAATAAGACAGGGATGCCCTCTTTCACCACTCTGATTTAACATAGTACTGGCAGTCTTATCCACAGCAATCAGACATAAACTAAAAATAAAAGGTTCCCAAATTGGAAAGGAGCAAGTGAAACTGTCATTACTTGCAGATGACACAATATTGTACATAGAAAACCCTAAAGACTCCATCAAATATCTACTACACTTAACAAATGATTTTGACAAAGTAGCAGGATACAAAATTAATGTTAAGAAATCAATGGCATTCTTATACAGCAATGATGACCTCACAGAAAGAGAAGCTAAAAAACCAATCTAATTTACCATCGAGGAAAGAAGATTAAGATACCTGGGAATAAATTTAACCAAAGAAGTAAAGGACCTGTTTGCAGAAAACTACAGGACATTGAAAAAAGAAATAGAGGAAAATATAAAAAAGTGGATGCATATAACTTGTTCATGGATTGAAAGAATTAACATCATTAAAATGTCCATAATACCCAGAGTAATCTATAGATTCAATGCAAACCCCATCAAAATACCAATGACATATTTCACAGAACTAGAGCAAATACTTCAAAAGTTCATATGAAACTAAAAAAGATCCTGAATAGCCACCACAATCTTGAAAAAGAAGGACAAAGTAGGTGGGATCACAATACCGGTTATCAGGTTATATTACAAAGCCACTGTAATGAAAACAGTCTTGTACTGGCACAAGAACTGGCAGATAGATCAATGGAAAAGAACAGAGAACCCGGAAATTGACTCAAGACATTATGCTCAATTAATATTTGACAAAGGTGGTAAGAGCATTCAGGAGAGTAAAAACAGCCTCTTTAATGGTGCTGGGTAAATTGGACAGCTACATACAAAAAAATGAAACTAGACTATCAACTTATGTTATAACTCGACAGTGAGATAACCAGAGAGGCACAGCCGAATTGTAAAGGAGCACTTTATTTCCCCGGAAGGCTGCGGAGGGCATAGTTTCCCCTCAGATCAACAGCCCTGATTCCCCTTGCTAGTCCCATTTTAAAGACAGAAACTCCCTCCTCCTTTTGCCCCCCTCCCCTCAGGGAACCAGTACAATAGTGTGAGTGACAGAGATTACAGAAGTCAAAATTAGCAGTATTTACTGATGGCACAAGTACTTGCAAATACCTGCAAATACCTATACTCAGGAAACTGCAAATGCCTCCCAACTGGTGGGGCAACTATAACCTTAGGCAAAATTCCTTCCTGTCTAGGGGTAATTAAACTATTATTGGAAGAATATCAAGGAATGTCTACTGGTGATAAAATGGAGTCTTTTAGTCGCCTTAACCAAGGGGCCTACATAAAATGGAATCTACTTGCCTTAGCCTTGGGGCCCAGATCATTCCCCACTGGTTTTCCTGACAAGTCAAATTGTTGACTCAACTTAGTTTTTATGAGGCTCTCTATTAGACATGGACCAAATGCTAGGAGTAAATACAGTATAAGCCAATTTTCAGATTGTCGCCTTTTTTTTTTCTTGTTCCTCGATATTTTTTCTAACTAGTGATAAACTTTCTTGAATAATCCCTCAATTATTCGCATAAAAACAGCATTTTTTTTCCCCCAGTGCAACACATAATCCTCCTCCCTTAAGAAATAAGAGGTTTAATCCTCTCCTGCTCTGCAGGACCGTTTCTAAGTTCCCAGTTACATTGGGGCCCAGGTCTATAAGGACTCCCCAGTACAGTCATAACCAGAAAAATCAAAGTTCCGATAAACACAAGAGTCTTATCTGGAGGGGCCTGAACAGTCTGTATTGCTTTTCCCCCTCAGCCGGGAATGGTGCTGCCAGATCGGGATGCCGTTGACCTTGACAGCCATTGGTGCAAGCAGGATGACAGTGTATAGTCCCTTCCAGGCCAGAGTTAGTCCCTGGGTGGTGAACTTCTTTGCCCATATCGAGTCCCTGGGCTGGAAGGAGTGAACAGGGTCCAAGGTGGGCACAGGCAGGGTGTTTCAGATGTGTTTCTGGACAGCTTTCTGGGCAGACTGCAGGGCCTCCAAGAACTGTAAGAGGGCAAGGGGAGCAGAGTGGTCCAGTTTTCACTGGTTTTTAAAGTAAATTTGGTTAAAGTTCCCTTCAAGGTCCTTTCATTCTCTCTATCTGCCCGGAACTCTATGGGCAGTAAGCATAATTGAGCTTCCCATTTATATCTAACCCCTTAGAGATAGCCTATGATCTCTTTGCTATAAAGGCGGGGGCTATTGTCTGGTCCAAAGGTCAGGAGTAGCCTAAACCTGTTACTCCCTTTACTACATCCCAGACTGTTATTCCATTACCAGGGGCAAGCTCTCCCTGCACATAATCCTTCTTTAACTTGCATAGACCCTCTGCTCCTTTCCTAGTCCTTCCCCTGACATTAACCTGAGAGCTTGCTCAGTCCACCTGCTGTCTGCACATCCCCGAGCTTTTCTTCTCCTCCTCCCTACTCAGACTCACACATTCCTGCTTCCCTCTGCCTTCTCTCTTTTCCTGTGACCTTACTGGATATTACTTGCCTCTCAGGAGTTCAGTAAGCTTGCTGTAACCTAAGTGGGTAGTCTGGTGCAGCTCGCTGACAAAAGTCTGACCTAGAGCCCCTGGGACCAACAACCTCCCATCAGGCAGAGTCCACCACCCGTTTGGTTCTTGGGTGGCTTGCTTCTGTTCAGCCAAGTCATTTTCCGGCCTAGTGTATCTGGTCATTCCCCACTGTTTTTAGGGCCACTCCCAAGCTTTCTGGTAGGCAGATTTTCCCCGTGCCTCATCAGAGTTCCCTTTTTGATGTCCTTACCGGCCGAGGTTAATAACCCTCGGACCCTGTAGATGGTGCTATGCAAGTGTGCTGTGGCAAAGGCATATCTGCTGTCAGAATAGATGGTTACTGACTTTCCCTTGCCCCATCAGAGAGCCTGGATTAGGGCTATGAGTTCAGGCCATTGGGCTGAAGTTCCCCTACTTAATGACTGAGACCAGATGACATGGTCCAGAGTTACTACTGCTGCCCCAGCATACCTGATTCCTTCCTGGACATAGCTGCCCCTGTCTGTGAACAATACCTCATCTGATGATGGCAGTAGAACATCCTTGAGGTCTGGGTAGGCCATCTGCACTATGTCAGTTACCTCCAGGCAGTCCTGTAGAGATTTCTCCGGGTCATCATCTGGAGGCAGGCTGGCAGGATCGATGGCCAATGGCCTAAAGTGGCAGTGGCCAGTAATTGAACAGTCACTGGAGAATATCACAGTATTTTCCCCAAAGTTTATAGTCCTCTTTGAAGTCCAGGGGTAGGTTAGGGGCCCATTGGCTCAATCAGGACTGAGTCTGCTGCACCAGTACCTACCAGAAAACTAAACCTAGTTTGTCCCCTATTATCTTGTTATTCTTGGCTCCTGAGGGCTCAGTTGGAAGAAGCCCTGGCTGTCATTTTTTCTAAGTTAAAAACTTTGTTCCTGTATACCTGACTTTGCCCTTGTCTTTTCTATCCCTAATTGGAACCTAGGCCTGCCATCCGGACCCTTCCTCATGTTTCCCTTAAGGCTGATACTACCATCTTTGCTATTCTTTTATCTGGTTTTTCCCCAGGGGTGTCCCTATTATTATATACCTTTTGAGCTTTTTAACCAATTGGGCCTATAGGCCTAACAGGAGAACACGGTGAAAAGTGTCCAAGGAAGCCCTCCCCTGGCAGTATTTGGGTCCATCCCACCATGGGCAGAGGGATGGGAAAATTTCCTCTGACCCCAGGTTTACAAAAGGATGCAGGAAAGGGGAACACAGGGCAGAGTGTTTTTCAACTCTCCAAGAGCAGTTCACACATGCGCCTGGGATCCCTATTTTCAACTCCCCCAAAACTCAGAGAAGCCTGTTGGAAACTTGCTGGTGCCAAACCCCAGGCGCTAAACCCCAGGCGGGGAACCCTGCCTTTCCCCACGTTTCCTTTGATAGCACTTTAGCACTTTCCCAGCCGCCTGATGTGGCAAAATTACAACTTGTGCTATCCTAGTTTCTGGTAAAACTTGCACAATGGCCTTAGTGGTCCAGGCCACAACCCCCATTTCCCCCAAATAATCAGAACCAATAACTCCAGGCAACACCTGGAACCCCCCCTACAGTGAGACCATTCCTTCCCAAGACCAAACCCACCACTCCACCAGGCAGTGGCCCACAGACCCCTGCTGGAATAGCTCCCGGCCCCACCTCTGGTGTGGCAGAGGTTCAGCCCCACACTCCCCTAGGTGGCGCATAGAGATTCCAATCATAGTCCTGGCCTCCACCCTGGCTGGAACTCCTGAGCAGGGATGACAGACATTTCCCCCACTGTTTGACGGGGTGGAGGCTGGCCCTTGTATCACTTATCACTCTGTTAACTGCCTGTAGCAACCGAAGCACAAAATAGCAAATTTTTCCCTTTTTTTTTCTTCCCAGTGAGCCACGTGCATGAGGGAGCTCCCAAAGGGACCTTGGTGGCCGCGAAACCTCACGCACTCAGTCCCTCTTGCCTGTGCAGCAGTGGGAGATGCCGCTGTGTCCTGCGGGTCATCACCGGGTCATGCGTCACTGGGGCACAGCCCCGTGCACGACATCAGCCTTGGCACAAGCCACCCCAACAGGGGCCTGGAGGGCGAGGGGGGATGACGCTCCCCTTCTTCCCCCACACACACCCTTTTGTTGGGAGCTCTTTCCAGGCTTTCAAAGCACAGCTGTAGCAGAAGACAGTGGGAGAGTATTTAAGGACTCACAGCCCCTCTCAGCTTTCCTCAAGTCTTTCACTACACCTTGCTTCCACATTTTATTAGCCTCCTGCATGCCCCCCACTGGGGATCTGGCCCACAACCTGGGCATGTGCCCCAACCGGGAACCAAACCAGTGACCCCCTGGTGCATGGGTTGACACTCAACCACTGAGCCACATCAGCCAGGCCTTCTGCTGTATCTCTGCCCCACAGGCACTTCCCTACCTTTTCCCAGGCCTCCCCTGAGGCCCAGTCTGGGCCCACTACCAGTATTCATGCCCCTAGTGGGAACCGAACCCAGGACTCTCTGGTCCGCAGGCCAACGCTCCAACCACTGAGCCAAACTGGCCAAGGCCACTATCTATGATCAGACCAACCGCAACAAAGTTGAGGGAGACACAATAGGGAGGCAGACGAGGACAAAAACAAGGGAAGACACACAAGACAGAAACTTTCTCTTCGTCTGCCTGGCTGCTCCCCTCACGGAGATTTCAGATGCCTCTTGGCATGTGGCAGGTTGGTATAAACCCCCAACTCGGGTCAAGTTTGCTGGTGGAACACCAGAGTGCTCCAAGAACCTGATACCACCTTATAGCCGTATGAGTGCACCACGGAACCACAGGGTAGGACTCACTCAAGCTCCGTAACCAAAGTTGTGGAGTACGATCACTCACACACAATTACATTCACATAGTCACACTCACACACCGTCTGAATTTCTTACCAGAAATTTCCTTCCTGAAATTTCCTATCCTGAGTGGCGCCTATGCCACTTGCAGTCACACTCACACACCATCTGAATTTCTTACCAGAAATTTCCTTCCTGAAATTTTCTATCCTGAGCGGTGCCTATGCCGCTTGCTGTTACACTCACACACCGTCTGAACTTCCTACCAGAAATTTCCTTCCTGAAATTTCCTATCCTGAGTGGTGCCTATGCCGCTGGCTGGTGACTCTGGTGGGACTCGAACCCCCACAGTCACACTCACACTGCTGGGGAGGTGATCAGTCTCCCTGTCCACCCCAGGTGGCAGACCAGATACCAGATTTGAACCCCACCTAACGTCTTAGGGGGATCCCGGAGAAGAGAGGCTGTGCTGCGTCCGGCCCTCTCACTCTCACCCAGATGGACCGGTCACCCAGAACTCCCCTCTGGAGGCTTTACCAGGTCTCCTTTAATCTTTTTGGGAATGTCTTGGCATCTCCCAACTGATCATCAGAAACCCAAGTAGGATCTTCGGGGCCCTGGAATTTCCCAGGGGGTACCCCCCCTGAAGAACTACAGGTATCTGGTGGCCGGACCGGGAGAGGCCGTTCATCCTAGGCATCTATCACCTGGTGTCCTAAAGCACCAGGGATCTCACTGGGGCCTCCAAATGTTATAACTTGACAGCGAGCTAACCAGAGAGGCACAGCCGAATTGTAAAGGAGCACTTTATTTCCCCGGAAGGCTGCGGAGGGCATAGTTTCCCCGCAGATCAACAGCCCCGATTCTCCTTGCTAGTCCCATTTTAAAGACAGAAACTCCCTCCTCCTTTTGCCCCCCTCCCCTCAGGGAACCAGTACAATAGTGTGAGTGACAGAGATTACAGAAGTCAAAATTAGCAGTATTTACTGATGGCACAAGTACTTGCAAATACCTGCAAATGCCTATACTCAGGAAACTGCAAATGCCTCCCAACTGGTGGGGCAACTATAACCTTAGGCAAAATTCCTTCCTGTCTAGGGGTAATTAACCTATTATTGGAAGAATATCAAGGAATGTCTACTGGTGATAAAATGGAGTCTTTTAGTCGCCTTAACCAAGGGGCCTACATAAAATGGAATCTAGTTGTCTTAGCCTTGGGGCCCAGATCACTTACACCATACACAAGAATAAACTCAAAATGGATAAAAGACTTAAATGTGACTCATGAATCCATAAAAATCCTTGAAGAAAATGTGGGCAACAAATTTCAGACATCACACACAGCATAATTCTCAGCGATACATCACCTAAGGCAACAGAAACAAAGGAAAAAATGAACACATGGGACTACATCAAACTCAAAAGCTTCTGCACAGCAAAAGAAACAACCATCAAAATGAAAAGGGAACCCACTGTATGGGAAAGCATAATTGCCAATGGTACATCAGATAAAGGGTTAATTTCCAAAATATATAGCACGCTCATTCAAGTCAACATAAGGAAGATTAAAAACCAATTAAAAAACGGGCAAAGGACCTAATTACACACCTCTCCAAAAAGGACATACAACTGGCCGAAGGACATATGAAGCCAGAAGTGGCAAGGGATGACTAGTATTTGTTCTAGTTCTGTATAATATGTTGTTGGTATTTTGATGGGGATTGCATTGAATCTATAGATTGCTTTGGGTAGCATAGACATTTTAATGATGTTAACTCTTCCAATCCATGAACAAAGTATGTGCTTCCAATTTTTAAATATCTTCCTCTATTTCTTTTTTCAATGTCCTGTAGTTTTCTGCAAATAGGTCTTTTACTTCTTTTGTTAAGGTTATTCCTAGGTATCTCAATTTTTTTGCTGCAATGGTAAATGGGATTGTTCTTTCAGTTTCTCTTTTTGTGAGTTCATTATTGGTGTATAAGAATGTTGTCGATTTCTTGATGTTAATTTTGTATCTGCTACCTTGCTGAATTCATTTATTAAATCTAGCTGGTTTTTGATGGTATCTTTAGGCTTTTCTATGTATAATATCATGTTATCTGCGAATAATGACAGTTTCACTTCCTCCTTTCCAATTTAGATCCCTTTTATTTTTTCTTCATGTCTGATTGCTGTGGCTAAGACTTCCAGTACTGTGTTAAATAAGAGTGGTGAAGGTGCGCACCCCTGGCTTGTTCTGTTTTTAAGGGAAGTGCTTTAATTTTTTGCCCATTGAGTATGATGTTGGCTGTAGGTTTTCATTATATGGCCTTAATTATTGAGATATGATCCCTCTATTCACACATTGCTGTGCGTTTTTATCAGAAATGGGTGCTGTACTTTGTTGAATGCTTCTTCAGTGTCTAGTTATATGATTATATGGTTTTTATCTTTCATTTTGTTTATGTGGTGTATCATATTCATTGATTTGCGAATATTGTACCAGCCTTGCAATCTTGGATGAATCCCATTTTGTCATGGTGAATAATTTTTTTAATGTATTGCTGGATAAGATTTGCTAATATTTTGTTAAGGATTTTGTCATCTATGTTCATCAGGGATATTGGCCTGTAGTTTTTTTCTTTTTAATGTCTTTATCTGGTTTTGGAATTAGAATTATGTTGGCCTCATAAAAGGAGTTTGGAAGTGTTCTGTCTTCTTGTTTTTTTTTTTTTTTTTTTTTTAGTAGTTTGAGGAGAATGGGTGTTAGCTCTTCTTTGAATGTTCGGTAAAACTCCCTCTTGAAACCATCTGGATATGGGCTTTTGTTTGCTGGGAGTTTCTTAATTGCATCTCAAATTTCCATAGTTGTCATTTGTCTCTTCAAGTTCTCTTTCTCTTCCAAGTTCAGTTTTGTGAGACTTTGTGTCTAGAAATTTCTCCATAACACTTAGATTGTCCTATTTATTGGCATATAGTTGTCCATATTATGTTTTGATGATCCTTTGTATTTCTCTGGTGTCAGTTGTTACTTCTCCTCTTTTGTTTCTGATTTTGTTTATTTGGGTCCTCTTTTTTTGTTTCTTGCTGAGTCTGGCTAAAGGTCTATCAATTTTGTTTATCTTTTCAAAGAACCAGCTTTTTGTTTCATTGAACCTTTGAATTGATTTTTTAGTCTTTATGTCGTTTATTTCTGCTCTGACCTTTACTATTTCTTTTCTTCTACATGCCCTGGGTTTTTCTTTCTGTTTACTTTCTAGTTCTTTTAGTTGTAGGGTTAGAAAGTTCATTAGGAACTTTTCTTGTTTCTTGAGGTAGGCCTATATTGCTATGAACTTCCCTCTCAGGACTGCTTTCACTGTGTCCCATAGATTTTGTGTTCTTTTTCATTAGTTTCTAGGAAGTTTTTAATTTCTTTTTTGATCTTGTTTGTAACCCATTCCTTGTTTAATAACATGCTATTTAGCCTCCAAGTGTTTGAATGTTCTTGTGTATTTTTGTTGTAATTGAGTTCTAGTTTCATGCTGTTGTGATTTGTGAAGATGCTTGATAAAATTTCAATCTTTCTGAACTTGTAGAGACTTAGTTTGTTTCCTAACATGTGGTCTATCTTTGAGAATGTTCTGTGTACACTTAAGAAGAATGTATATTGTGCAGCTTTGGGGTGAAATGTTCTGTAAATGTCAATTAAGTCCAACTGATCTAGTTAGCCATTTAAGGCCTCTATGTCCTTCTTAACTTTTTGTCTCCAAGATCTATCCAGTAGTGTCAGTGGAGTGTTAAAGGCGCCCACTACAATCATATTGCTATTGATCTCTCCCTTGAAGTCCTCCAGTAATTTTTAAATATATTTTGGTGCTCACGTATTTGGTGCGTATATGTTTTCTAGGGTTATATCCTCTTGTTGTATTGATCCTTTTAATATTATGTAGTGAACTTCCTTGTCTCTTATTATGGCCCTTGTTTTGAAGTGTATCTTGTCAGATATGAGTATTGCTACTGCAGCTTTTTTTTCATTTTCATTTGTTTGGAAAATTTTTTCCATCCCTTTGCTTTCATACTGTGTGAGTCTTTTTTTGTGAGATAGATCTCTTGTAGACAGCATATATATGGGTCATGTTTTCTTATCCAATCAGCTACTCTATGTCTTTTTATTGGAGCATTTAAGTCATCTACTTTTAAGGTTATTATTGATAGATAGTTATTAGTTGCCATTTTTATTTTATGCCTGTGTTTCTCTCTCTCTCTCTGCTTCTTATTCTTCTTACAACAGTCCCTTCAGCATTTCTTGCAGTGCTGGTTTGGTGGTGGTAAATTTCTTTAGCTATTTTTATTTTAATCTGTGAAATTCTTTATTTCTCTTTCAGTTTTAAATGATAGCCTTGCTGGATAGAGTAGTCTTGGATTCAGACCTTTGCCTTGCATTACTTTGTACACTTCATGCCACTCCCTTCTGGCCTGTAATGTTTCTGTTGAGAAATCTGCTGACAGTCTAATGGGAACTCCCTTGTAGGTAACTTTCTGTCTCTCTCTTGCTTTCTCTAAGATTCTTTCTTTGTCTTTAATGTTTGTCATTTTTATTATGATGTGTCTAGCTTTGGGTCTTTTCGGGTTCAACTTTCTTGGGACTCTCTGTGTTTTTTGGACTTGTGTGACTTTTTCCTTCATCAGTTTAAGGAAGTTTTCTGTCATTATTTCTTCAAACAGGTTCTCTATTCCTTTTTCTGATTCTTTTCCTTCCAGTACCCCTATAATGCAAATGTTGTTACCTTGTGTATTGTCCCACAGCTCCCTTAAACTCTCCTCCTGCTCTTTATTTTTTTTCCTCCATTTATTGCTCTATTTGAGTGTTGTTGTTTTTTCCTACCTTGTCTTCTAAGTCACTGATTCAGTCTTCAGCTTCTTCTAATCTGCTATTAAACCCTTCTAAGGTATTTTTCATAACAGCTATGTCATTGTTCATTTCCTCTTGATTTTTATGCATAGCTTCTACCTCTTTTTTAAAGCTGAAGTAGTTCACAATGATCTTTTCATAAGTCTCATGAAGTTGCTTGTAGTTCTAACAAAATTGTTTGAGCACCCTTAAAATCATTGCTTTGAATTCTTTATCTGACAAGTTGCTTTCTACCATTTTCTGTTTTTCCTTTTCTGGTGATTCCTCTTTTACTTTTATTTGGGTGTTGTTTCTTTGTTTCACCATTTTACTAATCTGGTAGTTCTAGGCCTGGTGAAGGATGTTGGAGTGTGTAGGCTGGTCAGTGTGTATCAAATAAGGCCGCTGTAGCTCCCAGACTGTGTTGGTGTATGGAGCCTCTTGCCTGCTCTGGACCTGGAGGATTGACAGCTGGCAGCTGGTATTGGTCTGTCATGAAGTTTTTGGCTCCCCGTATCTTGCTGCTACTTGGGCTGGGGCCCTGCACCTTATTAGCCTCTGCTGATGCCACTGGGGATGGGTCTCAGCTGCTGATCTGTGCTGCTGTTGCCTGGGGCACATGGGTCCAGCTAATGCCCTACTGGAGTTTGTGGGTTCCGCTGGTATGCTTCTGGGGTTTGTGGGTCCCCCTTGGACTCTGCTGGGGTGCGTGAGTTCCACTGCTTTTCTCCTGGGGTTCATGGTTCCCGCTGGTATGCTGATGGGGTGTGTGAGTCCCACTGATGTGATGCTGGGGTACACTGCTTCCTGGTGGATCTCAGCTCCTGATCAGTTGCTGTTGAGGGCTGGTTTACACTGCTACTGCTGCTGCTGTTTCCAGGTGGTGCTTTCAAGTTCCAATTCTTTGCTGCTGTTGGGGGCTAAGGATGCTCCCCTGCTGGGACTTTGCTGCTGCCAGGGGGAGGGGCTCCACTCCAAATCTGCTGCTGCAGTTGTCAGGGTCAGGGTCAGGTCTCAGCTGCCTGAACCTTGCTGCTTGTGCTAGGGCACCACTCCTGATCAGCTTCTGCTGATACCACTGGGGATGGGTCTCAGCTGCCAATCTGAGCTGCTACTGCCTGTTGAGGGTGGGGCTCCACTCCTACACAGTCACTGTTGCTGTAGGGGCTAGGTGCCGGCCTCCCAAGCTGGTTCTAGGGCTGCTGGGGTTGTGTCTCAGCTCCTGAGCCTCCCTTGCTGTTGGGTGTGGGGCTCCACTTCCGCCCAGTCATTGCTGCTGTAGGGGAAGGTGCTGGGCTCTGATCATGCTTCTGCTGTGGGGGATGGTGCTCAGCTCCTGGCTGGTTTCGGTTAATGCAGCAGGCACCTCGAAAGCACCACTACTGTTCACTGAACTGCATTGACACAGCAGGGTCCACTGGACCAATGGTGTATGGGGCTTTGGTGGACTTGGGTTGCTCGGCTGTAGCCACTTCCAATTCCTCCTCCCAGGGAAGACCAGGGATCTTCCAAAATGGCAGGACCTCCCAGCTGTGAAGGAAGAAGCTTGCTGTCATGCTGCTTAGTGCAGTAGCTGGCTGCTTTCTGTCCACAGCAGAGGAAACTTCTGCCTTGTGTTTCTATACTGCTCAAGGTCGGTCGTCCAAAATCGCATTCAGTCACACTCTCTCTCACACTCGCTCACTCCCTCACACATCCACCCTCGTTCTGGTTCTGCCCACTGCAATCTTCTATTATACTATGGAAGATTTTTTTTCCATCCCTTCACTTTCAACCTATGTGACACTTTGGTTGTGAGGTGGGTCTCTTCTAAAAAACATATATATGAGTCATGCTTTTTTTTTTAATCTAATCAGCTACTCTGTCTTTTGATTAGGGTGTTCAATCCATTTACATTTAAGGTTATTACTGATATATACTTATTTATTGTCATTTTTGTTTATTGTGGTTATATGTTTCTTTATATTCCGTCTGCTAATTATTGCAGTCCTTTTAACATGTCTTGCAGTGCTGGTTTGGTGCTAATATATTCCCTTAGCCTTTTTTTGTCTGGGAAGCTCTTTATTTGACCTTCTATTTTGAATGATAGCCTTGCTGGATAGAGTAGTCTTGGATTCAGATCCTTGTTTTTCATGACCTTGATTACTTCATGCCATTCCCTTCTGGCCTGTAGTGTTTCTGTTGAGAAGTCAGCTGATAGCCTTATGGGGGTTCCTTTGTAGTAACCTGTTGCTTTTCTCTTGCTGCCTTTAGGATTCTCTCTTTTACTTTAATTTTTGGCATTGTAATTATTATGTGTCTTGGTATGGGCCTGTTTGGGTTCTTCTTACTTGGGCTCTCGGTTCTTCTTGAAATTGAATGCCTTCTTCATTCACCAAATTAGGGAAGTTTTCTGTCACTCTTTCTTCAAATATATTCTCTAACCCTTGCTCATTTTCTTCTTCTTCTGGAACTCCTATCATGAGAATATTCTTACGTTTCCAGTTGTCCCACAGTTCGCTTAAGCTGTCTTCTGTTTTTTAATTGTTTTTTCTTTTGGTTTTCTGATTGGGTGATTTTTTCTACCCTGTCTTCTAACTCACTGATCCGGTCCTCAGCTTCCTCTACTCTGCTGGTTATTCCTTCCAATGTGTACTTTATTTCTGCTATCTCATTCTTCATTTCAACTTGGTTGGTTTTCCATGTTTCTATATATTTATTCATGGTGTTGAGCTCCTTATTCATGCTATTGAGCTTCCTCAAGATCATCGCTCTGAACTCTACCATTGATAATTTGCTTAACTGCATTTCATTGATCTCATCTTCATTAAAGTTCTCTTGTTCTTTCATTTGGGATTTGTTACTTTGTTTCACCATTTTGGCTATTTCAATGGGTTTTGGAACCTGCCTAATTTTCCCTGTGGGTGTTGGTGTTCTTCTGTTTATTGTTCCTTCTACAGGTTTGGATGAGTGTGGGAGGACCCACATTAAACACCACTATCAGATGGAAAAAGATGGCAGTGGGCAGGACAGGAGGGAAGCTGAGTGCATGAGAGAGTGAACTAATGTGTGAGAGAGTGTGGGTGGACGTAAAAGTGGACGACAAAACTCTTTCAGTGCAGAGACGTGGAGCAGAAGGTTCCTGTGCTGTGGATGGGAGCAGCCAGCTACTGCAGTAAGTGGGTCTTCAGGGGGCTTCTCCGTGTGCCATTGGGAAGCCCTACCATTTTGGAAGATCCTGGTTCTTCCCTGGGAGGAGGCAGTGGGAGTGGCTAGGGCCCAGCAACCTCAGCCTACCAGTGCATCTGGCACCCTCAGGCCAGTGGACACCCTGTGTCAACACGCACCAGTGCACAGTAGTGGAGCTGCCAAGGTGCCGGTTGCGGAAGCCACAAATAGCTAGGAGCCCAACACCATCCCCCATAATAGCCCGGTCAAAGTTGAGATATACCCCACTGAGCAGCAGCATTCTGCAGCCACTAGTGGTGGGACCTGGGGCTCCACAGAGGCCTGTGCAACCCAACGACCCACAAGATAGGCATGGAGCTGGGTCTCCAAAGAGACTGTGTGATCCAGCTGCCTGCGGGACCTGTGGGATGCTGGGGCACCAGAGAGGCCTGTGTGACCCAGCTGCTCACAAGATAGGCGTGGAGTTGGGTCTCCAAAGGGACTGTGTGATCCAGCTCCCCACAGGATCAGCAGGAAACAGGGACTCCAACGGGGCCTCTACAACCCAGCTGCTCACAAGATCGATAGGGAGCCAGGGCTCCAGTGAGGCCTTTGCAACACAGCTGACCATGGTAAGGGCAGGGAGCACAGCTCCAAAAGGGCCTGAGCTATAAAGCTACAAGTGGCACCAGCAACCATCTGGCAACACAGCTCCAGAGGGGCCTCAGTGATCCAGCAGCAGCACCTACCAGGAAACACCAATATCAGTCCCCAGTAGTCAGTCCTCCAGGATCCACAGCAGGCAAGAGGTGACACACAAGAAAACAGTCTGGGAGGCACAGTAGCACTTTTTGATATACAGTGAGCTGCCTACATATCCAAATATCCTGTACTGGGTCTAGAGCTACCAGACGGCAAAAATGGGGAGAGAAAAAAAAAATAACACCCAAAAGAAAGAAAAAGAGGAATCACCAGAAAAAGAACTATAGGAAATGAAAGACAGCAACTTATCAGACAAAGAATTCAAAGCAATGATTTTGCGGGTGCTCAAACAATTTTGTGAGAACTACAAATAACTTAATAAGAATTATGAAAAGCTCACTGGGAACTACTTCAGCTTAAAAAAAGAGGTAGAAGCTATGCATAAAAATCAAGAGGAAATAAACAATGACATAGCTGTTATGAGAAATACCTTAGAGGGGTTCAGTGGTAGATTAGAAGACACTGAAGGCCGAATCAGTGACTTAGAAGACAAGGTAGAGAAAAACACCCAAATAGAGTAGCAAATAGAACAAAAATTTAAAAAGCAGGGAGAAAGTTTAAGGGAGCTGTGGGACAAAACAAAATGTAACAACATTCACATTATAGGGATACCGAAGGGAGAAGAATCACAGAAAGGAACAGAGAACCTGTTTGAAGAAATAATGACAGAAAACTTCCCTGAACAGGTGAAGGAAAAAGTCACACAAGTCTGGGAAACACAGAGAGTCCCAAACAAGATGAACTTCAGAAGACCCACAGCTAGACACATCATAATAAAAATGGCAAACATTAAAGACAAAGAAATAATCTTAAAGGAAGCAAGAGAGAGACAGAATGTAACCTACAAGGGAACTCCCATTGGACTGTCAGCTGATTTCTCAAGAGAAACGATGCAGGCCAGAAGGGAGTGGTATGAAGTGTACAAAGTAATGCAAGGCAAGGGTCTGAATCCAAGACTACTCTATCCAGCAAGGCTATCATTCAAAACTGAAGAAGAAATAAAGAGCTTCATGGATTAAAAAAAAAAAAAAGCCAAAGGAATTTACCACCACCAAACCAGCATGGCAAGAGGCAAGAAACGCTGAAGGGACTGTTGTAAAAAGAAGAAGAAACAGAGAGAGAGAGAGAGAAAGAGAGAGAGAGAGAGAGAGAGAGAGAGAGAGAGAGAGAGAGAGGAACACAGGCATAAAATTAAAATGGAAACTAATAACTATCTATCAATAATAACCTTAAATGTAAATGGCTTAAATGCTCCAATTAAAAGACATAGGGTAGCTGATTGGATAAGAAACCATGACCCATATATATGCTGTCTACAAGAGACCCACCTCACAACAAAAACTCACACAGGATGAAAGTGAAGGGATGGAAAAAAATTTTGCTAGCAAATGGAAATGGATAAAAACTGGTGTAGTCATATCTGACAAGATAGACAACAAAACAAGGGCCATAGTAAGAGACAAAGAAGGTCACTATATAGTATTAAAAGGATCAATCCAACAAGAGGATATAACCCTGGTAAACATATATGCACCAAATTAGGGAGCACCAAAATATATTTTAAAACTTCTGGGGACTTCAAGTGAGAGATAAATAGCAACATGATCATAGTGGGTGACTTTAACATGCCACTGACATTACTGGATAGATCTTCTAGACAAAAAATTAACAAGGACATAGAGTCATTTCAAGACAAACTGATCAGTTAGACTTAATTGATATTTACAGAATATTTCACACCAAAGCTGCAGAATATACATTCTTCTCAAGTGCACATGGGTCATTCTTAAAGATAGACCACATGTTAGGACACAAAGCAAATCTATACAAATTCAAGAAAACTGAAATCATATCAAGCATCTTCTCAGATCACAGTGGCATGAAACTAGAAATCAATTACAATAAAAACAAAAAAACTTTCAGTCACTTGGAGGCTAAATAGCATGCTATTAAACAACGAATGGGTTACTAACGAGATCAAGGAAGAAATTAAAGACTTCCTGGAAACCAATGAAAACAAACACACAACAACACAAATGAATGGGACACAGCAAAATCAGTCCTGACGGGAAGTTCACAGCACTACAAGCCTACTTCAAAAAACAAGCACAATTCCCAATTTACTTTCTAACCCTACAACTTAAAGAACTAGAAAGTAAACAAAAAGAAAACCCAGAGCTGGTAGGAGGAAGGAATAGTAAAGGTCAGAGCCAAAATAAACGACAGAGATTAAAGAAACAATTCAAAAGATCAATGAAACAAAAAGCTGGTTCTTTGAAAAGGTAAACAGGATCAATGAACCTTTAGCCAGACTCACCAAGAAACAAAAGAAGAGAAACCAAATAAACAAATTCAGAAATGAAAGAGGAGAAGTAACAACTGACACCACAGAAATACAAAGGATTATTGAAACATACTATGAACAATTATATGCCAACAAATTGGACAATCTAGGATATATGGACAAATTTCTAGAAACACACAGCCTCCCAAAACTGAACCGGGAAGAGATAGAAAACTTGAACAGACCAATAACAACTAAGAAGTTGAAGACGTAATTAGGAAACTCCCAGCAAACAAAAGCCCAGGCCCTGATGGCTTCACGGAGGACTTTTACTGAACATTCAAAGAAGATCTAATACCCATTCTCCTCAAATTATTCCAAAATATCCAAGAAAATGGAACACTTCCAAACTCATTTTATGAGGCCAGCATAATCCTAATTCCAAAACCAGATAAAATCACTACAAAGAAAGAAAACTGCAGGACAATATCCCTGATGAACTCAGATGCCAAAATCCTTAATAAAATATTAGCAAATCTGATCCAGCAATACATCAAAAAGTTATTTATCATGACCAAGTGGGTTTCATCCCAGGCATGCAAGGATGGTACAATATTCACAAATCAATAAATGTGACACAGCACATAAATAAAATGAAATATAAAAACCATATGGTTATATCAATAGATGCTGAAAAAGCATTCAACAGAATCCAGCACCCATTTCTGATAAAAACGCTCAGCCATATGGGAATAGAGGGATCATATCTTGATATAATAAAGGCCATATATGAAAGACCTACAGCCAACATCATACTCAATGGGCAAAAATTAAAAGCATTCCTCTTAAGAACGAGAACAAGACAGGGATGCCCAGTTTCACCACTCTTATTTAACATGGTACTGGAGATCTTAGCCACAGCAATTAGACATGAAGAAAAATAAAGGGATCCATTTTGGAAAGGAGGAAGTGAAACTGTCATTATTTGCAGATGACATGATATTGTACATACCCATGATATTGTACAAACCATAAAGACTTCATCAAAAATCTACTAGACTTAATAAATAAATTTGACAAAGTAGCAGGATACAAAATTAATGTCAAGAAATCGATGGCATTCGTATACACCAATGATGAAATCACAGAAAGAAAAACTAAAAAAAAAAAACCCATCTACCATTGCTTTAAAAAAAAAGCTAATATATTCAGGAATAAACTTAATCAAAGAAGTAAAAGACCTGTTCACAGAAAACTAGAGGACTTTGAAAAAAGAAATAGAGGAAGTTATATAAATGTGTAAGCTGACACCTTTTCTTGGATTGGAAGAATTAACATCATTAAAATGTCCATACTACCCAAAGCAATCTATAGATTCATTGCAATCCCCGTCAAAATACCAACAACATATTTCACAGAACTAGAACAATATCTCCATAAGTTAATGTGGAACCAAAAAAGACCCTGAATAGCCACATCAATCCTGAAAATTAAGTACAAAGTGGGAGGGATCACAATACTGGATATCAGGTTATCCCACAAAGCCACTGTAATCAAAACAGCCTGCTACTGGCACAAGAGCAGGCAGATAGATCAATAGAACAGAATAGAGAACCCAGAAAGTGACCCAAGACCATATACTCAATTAATATTTGACGAAGGTGGCAAGAGCATACAGTGGAGTCAAGACAGTCTCTTCAATAAATGGTGCTGGGAAAATTGGACAGCTACTTGCAAAAAAATGAAGCTAGATCACCAACTTACACCCTACACGGGAATAAACTCAAAATGGATAAAATACTTAAATGTGACTCATGAATCCATAAAAATCCTAGAAGAAAATGCAGGCAACAAAATATCAAATATCATATGCAGGAGAATTTTCACTGATATAACACCTAAGGCAAGAGAAACAAAGGAAAAAATGAACAGATGGGATTACATCAAACTCAAAATCTTCTGCACAGCAAATGAAACAACCATCAAAGTGGAAAAGGAAACCACTATATGGGAGAGCATAATTGCCAATGATAGATCAGATAAGGGGTTAATTTCCAAAATATATAGAGTACTCACAGAACTCAACAAAAGAAAGGCAAAGAACCCAATTAAAAAATGAGCAGAGAACCTAGACACCTCTCCAAACTGGATGTACAAATTGCCAAGAGACTTATGAAAAAATGCTCAACGTCACTAATTATCAGAGAGATGCACATTAAAACAACTATGAGGTATCACCTCACACCTGTCAGAATGGCCACCATCTACAAATCATCAAAGAACAAGTGTTGGCGAGGGTGTGGAGAAAAGATGACTCTAGTACACTGCTGGTACGAATGAAGACTGGTGCAGCCACTGTGGAAAACACTATGGTATTACCTCAAAAAGTTAAAAATTGAACTGTCGTTTGACCCAGTAATTCCACTCCTAGGAATATACATTAAGAAGCCTGAACCACCAATCAGAAAGAATATATGTACCCCTATGTTCATAGCAGCACTATTTACAATAGCTAAGATCTGCAAACAACCCAAGTGTCCATCAGTAGATGAGTGGATACAAAAGCCATGGTACATATACACAATGGAATACTATGCAGCTATAACAAAGAAAGATCTCTTATCCTTTGACATGACATGGAAGGACCTGGAGAGTATTATGCTAAGCGAAACAAACCAAGCAGAGAAAGACAAATATCACATGATCTCACTTATTTGGGGAATATAATGTAGTAAACAAACTGATGAACAGAATTGACCCATAGACATAGTGGTAGGGTACAGACTGACAAGTCTCAGAGGAGGGGAGTTGCGGGGGGAAGAGATAAACCACAGAACTTATATACATGTACGCATAATCAGTGAATATGGACAACAGGGCTGGGGATGGGTCGGTGGGGATGGGCAGGAGGATGTCAATGGGAGAAAAAGGAGAAACATCTGTAACAAAAACAAATTAATAAAAAAAATGTAAAAAAATAAACACCAATGTCAAGTCTTACTTTCCTGGGTTGATTTGAAAGCCCAGGAAAGGTTCAGTTATCCTCTAACTTTTTTGCTTGGAGGCTGTTAGTCTCTGTTACTTGATGAGCCTTGGGTTGTAACCCTCAACTGAATGAAAAACTTCCTCAGGTATTTAGGGTAAGAGGATTTCCAGAGGGTGGTGCAGATGCTGGTTGTTAATTAGCCTCAGTTTGCATTTCTCTGGCACAGCTGGGTGGGTTTAAATCTCTGAGGGAAGGGCTGCTGCTTCTCCCCAGGCCTCTAGGAAGGGGCTCCCCAAGCAAAATGGCCACTGTCTCATGAGTACCCGACCCAGCATAAACTCTCATTGCCCTCCAAATCCCCAGTGTCCCCACACAGTTCCAGTTCAGTCTGCCCTCCCTCTCCGAGAGCCCAGTGTGAGTGGCTGTAGCTAATTGAGTGCTCTGTCCAAGCCCTCTGCACTGTAGAGCCGGCGTGTGATTTTAACCCCGTGGGAGTTGCTCACAGCTAAAACAGCTGCTGTCCCTGGGCCCCCAGCCTGCCTTCTCGTGCCTCCGAAGACCTACCTGGCTTGATTCAGTGTCCTGTTTTCCTGTCCTTGGTTATATCGGTCCTCTCCATCTTTTCTGTTGCTTTTTCCTGATGATTTGTCTTTATTTTAGTTGTAATTCCAGTTTTGTCCTGGGAGATGATCTGTGTAGCTTCCATTCACTCCACCGTCATTTTGGAATCCTTGTACCAGAACTTTTTTATCCTTTCATCTATTGATGGACACTTGGGCTGCTTCTGGATCTGAGTGATTGTAAATAATGCTGCTATAAACAAAGAGGTACATATATTCTTTCTGATTGGTGTTTCAGGCTTCTTAGGATATATTCCTAGAAGTGGGATCACTGGGTCAAATGGCAGTTCAATTTTTAATTTTTTGAGGAAATACCGTATTTTTTTTTTTCCATAGTAGCTGTATCAGTTTGCATTCGCACCAGCAGTGTACTAGAGTCCTCTTTTCTCCACACCCTTGACAGTACTCATTGCTTGATGATTTGTTGATGGCAGCCATTCTGGCAGGTGTGAGGTGATACTTCATAGTCATTTTAATTTGCATCTCTATGACGATAGTGACGTTGGACATCTTTTCATATGTTTTTTGGCCATTTGTATGTCCTATTTGGAGAGGTGTCTATTTAGATACTCTGCCTATTTTTCAATTGGATTCTTTGTCTTTTGTTTCTTGATTTTTATAAGTACGCTATACATTTTGGAAATTAACCCCTTATCTGATGTATCATTGGCAATTATGCTCTCCCATACAGTGTGTTCCCTTTCCATTTTGATGATTTTTCTTGTGCTGCTTCAGAAGCATTTTAGTTTGATCTAGTCCCATGTATTAATTTTTTTCTTTCTTTCTCTTGCCTTAGGTGATGTATTAGTGAAGATTCTGCTGCATGTGATGTCTGAAATTTTGTTGCCTACATTTTCTTCTAGGATTTTTATGGATTCATGAGTCATATGTTAGACTTTTATCCATTTTGAGTTTATTCGTGTGTATGGTGTAAGTTGGTGGTTTAGTTTCATTTTTTTCATGTGACTGTCCAATTTTCCCAGCACCATTTATTAAAGAGGCTGTCTTTACTCCATTGTATGCTCTTGCCACCTTTGTCAAATATTAATTGAGCATAATGTCTTGGTTCAATTTCTGGATTCTCTGTTCTGTTCTATTGATCTATATGCCTATTCTTGTGCCAGTACCAGGCTGTTTTGATTACAATGGCTTTGTAGTATAACCTGATATCTGGTATAGTGATCCCTCCCACTTTTTGAAATTGAGGTTTGATCTCAACTCCATGTGATGCCAGAATCCTGCCCTTAGCCACAGTGTTATCATAGCCATTAGCTTTTCAAACTATCTAATCATCATTTTTCAATGCAAGTGGTCCCTATGGCTCTAGGTCTATATCACAGCTTATTTTTTTCTTTTTTTTTTTTTAATAGCATAGTTACTTCACTAAGTGTGCTTGACCCCCAGGGGATATTGGGAAATACTGTATCTGGAAATAGTTTTGGTGAGCATATCTTGGGGTGAGGAAATGCTACTGGCATCTCGTGGGTAGATGTCATGGATGCTGCTAAACAGGGTATTAAAAGGATCAAGAACAATGTCATAGCAGGTCACATTGGAGTCCAAGACAAAAGGAAAAGTCAGCAATAGTTATCCTGCTTTTACTAAACTTTGATATTTTGCTCATGACAGATTTTAAGGCGCATTAATTTCAATTTAAAAAATATATTAAAATATTACTAAAGTTGATTATTGATTTTTTTTGGTGTCCCCTTAAGTTTTTTTCCCAAGTCAAGTACCTTACTAACCTCACTTGTTTTACTCTAATCTTGGCCCTGCTGTTAAACGCCCTACAAAGCATAGGATAGTCTTGGAAACCCAGAATTATCCAGTCCAAAATGTCTGTCTTGTCAAGATCGAGAAACACCAACCTTAAGTACTGAAGGAATTTTCTTTGTGGAATGGCAAAGGGAGAATAAAACAGAAGTGCCATAATGTAAATCATAATAATACCCACTATTTTAAAAAAACAAAAAACTATTATTCTAATCTAGGTGCTGCTGCACATGTGTTATCTCACACAGGTGTTGATCTATCTGTTGCCAAACCCACCCTGCCCTGCCCTCCAGCATCAGAGCTGTCTTCTATCCATTAGTTAGGTAATTGAATTGCACTTGCATAGATAGGGTCATAGAGAACAATGTACCATATTTTCCCAACTATACATGCAAAATGAGTTTTATTTACCCAACAACAAAAATATGTTTCAAATCCTCTCCTTATAAATTTGGGAGTCATTTTGCTAAAGATTGTCACTGCTGTAAATTTTGGAGTTGTTAAAGACACAAGAGGATCTTTTCTGATGTAATTTAATAAGCTGATAAGGTGTGTTAACTTAGTTTTAAGCCACAAAGACAGATGTCCTTAGAAAACACATTCTGTAATTGTATAATCTGCTCTGAATGGCACTATGTGGTGCTGTAGAAAGCTGGGGGGGTCTTCAAGGGCCTTTAGTAGATATAAGACTGGACAAAACAGTTAACCTCACTAGGCCTCAGTTTTCAAGGCTGGAAATAATACTATTCCTAGCTGGTGAGACATTAATATGAGAATGAAATGTGATACGTTATATAATATAATACAATACGCAATGAATGTTAGTTCTTTTCCCTCCCTTGAAAAAGTGTATCAAGACAAAAATATTTTGTTCAAAGTAAAGGTTTCATTGTGTTGAATTTTTTAGAAATCTAAAAATTGCTTCTATTTGGAGAAAATAAACTAGATTTCATCATCTTTAATAGAAAATAATAATCATAGTAAAACAATGTAATTTGTAAAGTTCTTAGAACTTTTCTCTATCAAAATCCATTGTAACATCTTCCCATCTTCACTCCCCCCAACAATTTAAGGCTAGCAAGCTATTAATTTCTTTCTCTAGTATTTTCTTGAGGTAGGTCTTTATCTTATTTCTAAAGCTATCTGGGCTGGTTTAGCACAGTCAGAGCCCAGAGCTAATGAGGCCGAGGTCAGAGCTGGATCCCCATAGGAGCAGTTAGCTTTGCTCTCTTCTTTGGCACAACCTTGTTTCTCTAACCCTACTAGCTGGCTTTCAACCATGTGTTTGCTCCAAGTGGGGTGAGAAGGAGAGTGTGGTTATGGACCCTCACTACCAGCAACAGAGATGAACCACTGAGTCTCTGTGTGAAAAGGGCTGCACGTGAAAACCAATCTCCAATTCCACTGGGCCTTGAAGACAGATAGATGATCAGCACTGATGGTCATATAAAGGTGCTTATTATAGTACAGATTATAATTATTTTCTTTCTACTTTATCCCCTTTTCCTGAATGACTGGCCCCATCATAGCAGCTACTTCCTAGTGCTCTAACATGGTCTTTGGTCATTTAAGGCCACATAACTGATGCTAACTATTGTCAACAATGCCATCCATGACAAGAACCTTTTGCAAAGCTTGCAACCAAGGTTAAACACTGGGAGGAGGCTGTTGTTAGTAGCATCCCATTACTGTCGCTATGATACATTTGGCTCATTGACTGCAGGCATGGATAAAAAGCCTCCTGATCCAAGGTGGAGACAGTTTTTCACATAGCTTTTCATTTATCTTCTGTTGCATGTGTGACTTTTAAAGAGCATTTGCTAATTCATGACACCTGTATCACAGAGCAGCACGTTTTACTATTTTGGTAATAAACAGAAAATGATCAGCTAAAGTCCCCAGTAAAGAGAAAGTTTCAACTAGGAATTCTTATCTATTTCATTCATTAGTATTGAAACAGGAATAAAACCAATTTAAATCTTTTCAAAAATAGTATCTAAATTGTGCCCTGGCCGGTTTGGCTCAGCGGTTAGAGCGTCGGCCTGCGGTCCGGAGAGACCCGGGTTCAGTTCCTGCTAAGGGCATGTACCTCGGTTGCAGTTTGTCCCCGGCCCTGGTTGGTCGTGCGGGTGGCAGCCACTCGATGTGGCCCTTTCACGTCGATCTTTCTCTCTCTCTCTCTCTCTTCCTCTCTCTCCCTCCTACTCTGTCTGAACAAAAAAATGAAAAAATGTCCTCAGGTGAGGATTAAAAAAAAAAGTATCTAAATTGTGCTCAAGCATTGTCTTTAGTGTGTACAGGATGTGGATCTTCTGCTTCTTTTGGAGGCAGTTTATGATTTCAAAGTATTTTTGATAGCAACATATGTAATAAAAAGAGAAACCACATTTTTATGAATAAAATTATATACAACTCAGGCTAAAGAAGTATTAGAGGGAGGGACTAATAACGTTTTTAGGCATAGGATTTTATTATGGAAAATTTCCAACATGTAAAAATGGATTAATATAATGAACCCCCAGGTACTAGTCATCCAGTTTTCATGACCATACCTGTTTCATTGTACCCTGACTCACCTCCTTTCCTAATTATTTAAAAAAAAATCCAAGCTATATCATTTCATCCATAAATATTTTCATAGATATCACTACAACATAAAGACTAACATTTTAAATAGATTTGCAAAATGGCAGAAAATCTTGTGGTGGGAGAAAATATCCTAATTAATGTTGGCTTTCCTGGTATCACATTTTTTTGCATCACAGATTTTTTAAAATAATTTTTTCACTTTTCAACTGCAGTTGACATTCATAGTGTATTAGTTTCAAATGTACAACATAGTGGTTAGATATTTATATAACCTACAAAGGCATTACAGACTTTTTAATTGAATTTATTGAGGGTAACATTGGTTATTACATTATTTAGGTTTCAAGTATACAATTATGTGATACATCATCTGTATATTATATTATGTGCCCACCACCCCAAGTCAAATCTCCTTCCATTACCATACACTCGAACCAACCCCTCTACCCTTCACTAACCGCTTCCCTTACCTTTCCTTCTGGTAACCACCATACTGTTGTCTGTGTCTACGAGTTTTTTTGTTTGCTTGTTTGTCTTGTTTGTTTATTTGACGCTTTCAGTTTTATATCCCACATATGAGTGAAATCATATGGTTCTTGACTTTTCCGTCTGACTTATTTCACTTAGCATGATATTTTCAAGATCCATGTTGTCGCAAAGGAGAGTATTTCATGTTTTCTTATGACTGAGTAGTATTCCATAGCATATATGTACCACACATTCTTTATCCAATCATCTACTGAGGGACACTTCAGTTGTTTCCATGTCTTGTCCACTGTGAATAATACTGCAGTAAATTAGAGGTGCACATGTCTTTGCAAATAAATGTTTTCAAAATTTTGAGGTAGATACTCAGAGGAAAGGTTGCTGGGTCATATGGTAACTTTACTCTTAAGTTTTTGAGGAGACTCCATACTGTTTTCTATAGTGGCTGTACCAGTTTACACCAGAAGGAAATGAGGATTCCTTTTCCTCCACAAGCTCTACAATACTTGTTATTACTTGTCTTGTTGATAATAACCATTCTAACAGGTGTGAGGTGGTATCTCATTGTAGTTTTGATTTGAATTTTCATAATAGCTGGTGAAGTTGAACATCTTTTCATATCTGTTGGCCATTTGTACGTTTTCTTGAAAGAAGTGTCTGTTCAGGTCTTCTGCCCATTTTTAAATTTGATTGTTTATTTTGTTGTTGTAGTTGAGTTGTATGAGTTCCTTATATAATTTATATATTAACCCCTTGTTGAAGCTGTTTGCAAATATCTTCTCCCATTTGGTTGGTTGCCTTTTTGTTTTGTTGATAGTTTCTTTTGTTGTGAAGAATCTTTTTAGTTTGATATAGTCCCATTTATTTATTTTTGCTTTTACTTCCCTCATCTTTGGGGTCAAATTCATAAAATCCTCTTTAAGATCAAGGTCCATAGGTTTAGTACCTATGTTTTCTTCTATGAAATTTGTTTCAGTTCTTATATTTAGATGTTTGATCTGTATCAAACTTCCTGACTTTAAAGTATACTACAAAGCAACAATAATCAAACCAGTGTGGTGTTGGCAGAAAAACAGATACACAGACCGATGAAACAGAATTGAGAACCCAGAAATAAAACCACATATATATGGGCAAATAATTTTTGACAAAGTAGCCTAAAACATACAATGGAGAAAGGAAAGCCTCTTCAATAAATGGTGCTGGAAAACCACATGCAAAAGAACTAAACTTGACTGCTGCTCGTCCCCATATACAAAATAAATAAATAAATAAATAAACTCAAAAAGGCATCACAGACTTTTAAAACCTGAATAATTAATTGGAGGGCCAGAAGAGAACAGGATGTTTGAGAAACCTCCCTCAGAGGACTGTCACTATATGAGGCAAAGATACTTATATTTCCAGAAGAAATCTGCCACCAAGGTATTGTGCAACCTATGTAGCTGGAAAGAAGTCAGAAAAAATAGTTGGATCAATGATAAGAAGGAAAGCTCATCAAAAGAAGTGTACCAAGCCCTGGCCGGTTTGGCTCAGCAGTTAGAGCATCAGCCCGCTGACCAGAGAGTCCCGGGTTCGGTTCCCGATAAGGGCATGTACCTCGGTTGCAGTTTGTCCCCAGCCCTGGTTGGGGTTGTGTGGGTGGCGACCAGTCGATATGTCTCTCTCACATCGATGTTTCTCTCTCTCTCTCTTCCTCCCTCTCTCCCTCCTGCTCTATCTGAAGATGAAGTAAGGATAAAAAAAATGTATACCAAGTGAGATTTAAACACATTGCTTTATTTATTTAAAAGTTGCTCCCAAGTCATCATAAAAATCATTAATGTTTATTATGTACTTACTGTATACCATATGCAGTTCATGTTTTATCTCCTGTAATCCTCAAAATATCTGTGATTGGTACTGTTTTTATCCCCTTTTTACAGAAGAGAAAACTTTGGCCTAGAGAAGTGTGAGGGCAGGATTGTAATTCAAATGCATGTAGTCTGACTACAGTGCTATTGTTTGTAACTACTATGCAGTTCTGCCTTTCAAATAGCTTTGAAAGTAGTAGGTTGTTTAATGGTTAAGTGTAGCTGTTTTAATACAGTCAGCTCTCTTTTAATGCAGTCAGCTCTATGCTTCCATGAGTTTCACATCTTCAGATTCAACCAACTGGGGATCAAAAATATTTGAAAAAAAAATCAGAAAGTTCCCAAAAGTAAAACTTGAATTTGTCATGTGCTGAGCATTACATTGAATCCATGCAAATGAAGTGATATGTAGGCATACCATCTTGTAGCCTATATGCAAATACTACATGATTTTATATAAGGGATTGAGCATCCAGATTTTGGTATCCATTGGAGGTTCTTGAAACCAATAACCCCCCACAGATACTGAGGTACAACTGTATTTTTGACCAGTAAGATTTAGAATACGTATAGCTACAAATTCATGGGCGCTGAGCCTTATCAGAATTTTAGCTAAAGTCCATGCCTGATTTGAAACACATGCTTTCATTCTTACTTTCATTCATTCATTCAGCAAACATTAGTGAACACATACCACTAAAGTATATGCTAGACATTGATGTATGCCAGGATCATTCTTGTCTAGGTGGATCCTTAAGTGCAAACTGTTTTTGCTTTAGAGTGAGTATATCTCTTTCAAAAGTGAGAATGCCAAAATTAAATTTTGAATGTGCAGTTATTTGGACTCTTGGTTGTGAGTAAATAGACCTGCTTTAACTAGTTTAGGCAAAAAGAAGGAATTTATTCTATAGACCCCAGGATTCTCAAGGAACCCAGGGATAAGAATACAGCCAGGCTTCAGAAATGACGTGGGACCAGACACTGCGTTAGTGGTCAGGACTTTTTTTTAACTCCCTCATGTCTCTGCCTCTTTCTGCATGTCAACGTGAGTCTTTCTTTCTCTGCTCCCCAGGCTGCATGACAGTAGATGGCTATCCTTAGCACCTGCATTCATATTATTGGCTCAGCTGCCCTGAGTGAGACCAGTTTTCTTTTAGTGTCAATTACAAATTCATGGATGGCTGCCCAACTCTGGACCTGTAGTCAAAGAAGGGCTCATATTATACAAACATGGCTGCCAGTAGCCACCCCAATAACCAGGAAGACTGAAGAGGGAGGGGAATACCCAGGAAAGAAAGACCGGGAAGGTCAGTAGACAATCTAATAGGTATTCAATGAAGGAAGTGGTAACAAATACTATAGAAGCACATTAAAATACATGTATTCAAGTTTCCTACACTTTTCTCTGAGATGACAATTAAGAAATCAATTCAAATATTACTCAAATATCTGCCATTTGTCCATACGCACAGTCATGGCAATTATTATATAACATATATATCATAGTTTCGAATCCTTTGTCTTGATCCTAGATAAAACATTTGAAGTCAATATCAATTGGATTACAAAAAAAATCTAACTGAATACCTCTCACGGTCAGTTGAAACCTCTTTCAGTTTTATTTCAGGTTCCTACAAGTTTCTAAATAGGAGAGGAAACTCATAAACCTTATGCTGATCCAAGTCCTTGAGACTGCAAAAGGAATTAGCTTTTTGCTTTTTACTACAACTGTAAGAATACAATTAGTGATACATGATTAGTCTCCTAGCACTGGTAATTGTGCTTTTGAAAATAATAAGATTTCCAGATTCAAATTATATTCAGAATTAATCTGATAATACCCCACAATATGCACTGCATTCCTATAATGGGTGTCTTTCACCTTTTAGCATTAGCTAATATGTCATTGTACTTCACAGATAACACTGCATACTGTATATACTACTTTGCCTTTAAATGTGTTGTTTAAACTAGGAAAAATCTCATTTTCTAGGTGTGGTGGTGATTTTCAGCTATTTAAACCAATTTTATACTCAGTGAAGGAGATGCAAGCAGTTATAACAGCATGTTCTTGAAATTTGCATGAGTCATCAATGGCCTCAAATATTTGGCTAGTGATATCTGGCAGAAGTTAAGAAGATTCAGGCTACAGAAAAATTAAACAGGCTATCTGTTTCCCTTTCCTTTTTGTCAGAAGAGGGGGAGGTTCAAGAAGGAGCTCTGTTCAAAAAGGAACTGACTTTCTGGTTCAGGCTCATGGAAAGTCATTGAGGGGATGCATGTAAATAAGGGTTGCAGGGTCAGTCCTCAGTCTTAAAGCCAGAATGATGCTTAACATTCCAGACCATGGCCTTCCACAAAACACCAGAAGCCTCTTCAAAGGCCACATCTGCCCTGTTCTCACCCTGTTAGTACAAGGTAGAAATTTCATTTTGAGTTCTATAATAGAACAATCAATAATATTTTTATACTACTTTGCCATTTACAAATCACTTCCACATGCATTTTCTCATTGGGTTAAGACAATTTATTTTACAAGGAAGGCTGTTTAGTGTAAGAGAAAGTAACCTGTCCATGATTACAGAATCATTAAGTCACAGAGCCAGAACTGAAATCTAGGTTTTCGGCTCCAAATCCTATTCTTTCTCAAGCATACATACATTGCTTCTCTCATGGGTATATGTTGTTAGAAAATCTCCATACTAAAGGATACCATGGCTTCTTGTCTCAAGGAAACTAGACAAAATATTTTAGGACAGTTGTGCAGAGCAGTGATAAGGAAGGTGATGCTTTACAGCCCAAAGTTTGGTAAACAAGTCATCACAGTTAATGATATGTTAAGATTCCTCACAATTACATAAAAAAACACACATTGGTATTTTAAGGAGTGACATTCAGGAAAAAAAAAAAAAGAGCCTATTCAGATAGGATATTTGAAGACTTTTTATTACTATTTGCTTACTTATCTCATCTTCCTGTTTTTCCTCGTCCATCGAAAAAGTGGGAAGGACATTGGGAGGTTAAAATTTTTTAAAATACATAATTTTATTCAGATTTATCCAGACAGCAGACATAGGCATCCAGCTTTGGGGAAATCCATAGCACCACCTTTAAAAAGTGAGCTCTATTTCGTGATTTTTTTAAAAGTCTAGTGGTTAAGATTCGGTGTTCTCTCATAATTTTAAAATGACTCGATTTACAAAAACATGATTGTTTTCTCCAGGAGCACAGCAGTAGTGTGAAGGGGGATCAGCCTCTAGTTCTGGGATGTTTTTCTTACAAAATTGTGTTTGCCTTGCTCAGTTATTCTCTGCTTTGTGGATGTTGCCGCAAAGCTATTGCTAGTCTGATTTTTAATAATGAGCAGGAATACATCAGAGACTCCTAACTATCTTATCTCTTCCCTTATGGATTCCAAACTAGAGAGAACACTGAGGACAGCCAGGACATGCTGTTGAATCTCTCCAAGTTTATGTTAAGATTAGATACAGGGTGGGGCAAAAGTAGGCTTACAGTTGTAAGTGAAACAGAGTTTATTCTTGTATTATTATTTATTAATTATTGTATTATTTTTTCATGTGAACAAACCTACTTTTGCCCTTCCCTGTATAAATCAATGTGCCCCACCTTCTCAAAGGAAAGTTATGGTGCTTGCACTGTCAGAATTTTCTATATATAAATCTGAGTGAAAGAGGACTGAAATTTTAATGGATGATAATAGTTGCATTATGGCCAGTTAGTGGCCTCTTGAGTGTGTGTGTAGCAGTGAACTGTTTGCCTCTTACATTCCCACCTAAACCAAATACTGCTATCTTCTTGTTTCTTATACCCTTTCCCACTCATCTAGAACCAAACACTTCCCTTTGTTGTATCTTATTTAGGGACAAAGAAATGCCACTAGCTACAGATAAATATGACCTTTGTGAACTGGGAGAAACTTTCCTCAATAAGATGACTTGGAGCTCTGGTTTCCAGTATGAGATTCATTTCAAAGTGGCCTAGTCCGAGTATATACTTAACTATGGATTCGTTGGTAGTTGGTGGTGGTTTGTTGATACAGTTATGCCTAATCCTAGTAAAAGTCATATTACTTGCATTTACAGAAATTTTATTAAAAATTTTAAAACAAGGAGTCAGTCCTATAACATTTAAAAATGTAATTTGTTGACTTTGTGATAGAAAGTAGTGATACTGACTGCTAATTAATATTCTTTATAAAATATCAGCATTCATATATTTAGAAAGTTGTAAGTAAAGACAAATAGTTGCATAAAATAGGGTTGCCAGATGAAATACGGAGTGCCCAATTAAAATATAATTTCAAATAAACAATAAGTAAATATTTGTATAAATCTGTCCCATGCAATATTTGGGACCCATTTAGACACACACAAACATTTATTATTTGTCATTCAGATTTAACTGGTTATCTTGTTTTTTTTTGTTTTGTTTTGTTTTGTTTTTATTTGCTAAATCTGGCAAGCCTAGTAAATAACACCTATTTCTCCATGATATGAAGGCATCAGATCAACTAGCAATTATTCACAGCTCAGTTGAAATGAGCCTGTTAATAATGGGCAACAGACTAGAAATAAATATGCTTCAGCTGAATCTCTACTAGTCTATTTTTAAAAATAATGACAGAATTGTGCAAAAAGAAGTATATGCTTTTATTCATTCTCTGAGTTCTATGATTCCATATTGTAATTAACCATGTAGTAGCAGAGGAAACCTTGGGACAATGTATCCTCCAGCTGTGACTGAGATCCAGGCAGCAATTAGTAAGAATTGCAGGAACTTGCTAGGTATGTGTTTGGATTTCTTTTGCTGCTATTAGGAAAGACTACAGATCTGTTAAGGCGATTAATCCAGAGTAATCTATAGCTTCAGCCAGGATCAAAATCATTTACAGTGTTCCTTGAAGTGCTTTTAATGTAAAGAAGACTTTAGGATTATTCTGTGAAAGGATTCATTGATACTGAGAGCAGTAGCTGCAGCAGCAGCAGCAGCAGCAGTAGTTACTGTTTGTTGAAGGTTGACTATGGGCCAGGCACTGTGGTGGGCTCCTGACTTCCTGTTGGACTCTGGCTGATTGTGGAGTCTGTCTGTGCTTTATTTAGTAGACTACTCTGATTTCTCATGTACAGGTAACACTGGAAGAAAGTTGCAGATAACTAAAGGGACCTAAATATTTTATATATTTTTGTTTTGTTGTTATTATTTATTAAATGTTATTTTTATTATCAACAACAATAACATACAGGCTCACTATGTGCCAGGCTCTGTGCTTTTAATACCTTTTCTTATTGACTCCTCATAACAGTTCCATGAGTAGGCTTCATTATTATTCTCCTTTTTAAGATGATGGATCTGTAGCTCTGAGAGGTTATATAATTTGACCAAAGTTACTTGACAGAGCTAATTCTAGAATTCTAACTAGGTGGAAGTTCCTAAACACTCTGCTGAATTGATTTTGTAAATTACTAACTCCATACAGAGTATCTCAACTTAAAATATGGGCTATTATCTGTGGTATAGACAAATGGTGGAAAGTTCTGCCTTGGGGTTTCAGAATTTATTCACAGTATAATATCAAATTAAGGACAGTGTACTTTAACAACCAAGAAACTTTTGAGAAGAATTTAATCTCATCAATTTATTTAATTTTATTTTCTACTTCATTTCAGAAAGGATTTAAAGCAAGTTAACTTTATGCTAATTTATTTTTTGTTAAGATCAGATTTAATTATGCTGGAAATATGTTACTCAGTCATTTATTTAGCAAACCATTTTAGAAGATCTCTAGGTTTGACTCTTGCCCTTAAAAATGTTACCTGGTCTGGGAAAGAGACAGGTAAAACAGAATTAGGACAAGGTCATTCTCTCAAAGATGTGGAAATAGTCCAGAAATTAAATCTGTGCCAACCAGACCTGAAAAAAGAAAAACAATATAAATAATTTCATTTCCACCATCCATACTCAAATTCAGAAATTACCACAAATTTTGTCTTTGGAAGATGAGGGCAGTAATCTTTTCTGTTTTCCATTTTACCTCTGAGTTCAGTGTTAGCACCCTCTGGGCTTCCCTACCTTCAAGAAATAACTGGCTTCACTTCCTAAGATGCTCCTTTTGTCACCTGACCTAGGATAAAAAGGAATTGTAAACTTTTTGAAAATATTGTTGAATATATTACAAATGTCCCCCCTTTTCTCCTCCATTGACCCTCTCCTCCCTGTTCACAACCCCCTCCTGCCTTCCCCGCACTATTGTCTAGTTCCATTGGTAGTGCATATATGCATATAAGTTCTTTGCTTTATCTCTTCCCACCTCCCATCCCCCTTCCCTCTGAAGTTTGTTGGTTGGTTCCCTACATTCTTGTCTCTGGATCTATTTTGATCGTCAGCGTATATTGTTCATTATATTCCACAAATAAGTGAGATCATGTGGTACTTGTCTTTCTCTGACTGGCTTATTTTGCTTAGCATAATATTCTCCAGGTCCCTCCATGTCGTCTCAAAGGGTAAGAGATCTTTCTTTCTTACAGCTGCATAGTATTCCATTGTGTAAATGTTCCAAAACTTTTTTATCCATTCATCTCTTGATGGGCACTTGTGCTATTTCCAGATCTTAGCAATTGTAAATAGTGCTGCTATGAACATAGGGGTGCATATATTCTTTCCGATTGGTGTTTTAGGCTTCTTAGGATATATTCCTAGAAGTGGGATCACTGGGTCAAATGGCAGTTCCATTTTTAATTTTGTGAGTCCCATGTAATATTTTTTTCCTTTGTTTCCCTTGCTTTAGGCAATGTATTAGTGAAAATTCTGCTGCGTGGGGTGTCTGAAATTTTGTTGCCTACATTTTCTTCTAGGATTTTTATGGATTCATGAGTCACATTTAAGTCTTTTATCAATTATGAGTTTATTCGTGTGTGTGGTGTAAATGGATGGTCTAGCTTCATTTTTTTGCATGTGGCTGTCCAATTTTCCCAACACCATTTACTAAAGAGGCTATCTTTACTCCATTGCATGCTCTTGCCACCTTTGTCAAATATTAATTGAGCATAATGTCTTGGGTCAATTTCTGGGTTCTCTGTTCTGTTCCATTGATCTATCTGCCTGCTCTTGTGCCAGTACCAGGCTGTTTTGATTACAATGGCTTTGTAGTATAATTGCATATCCAGTACTGTGATCCCTCCCACTTTGTTCTTCTTTTTCAAGATTACTGTGGCTATTCAGGGACTTTTTGGTTCCATATAAACTTTTGCAGTATTTGTTCTAGTTCTGTGAAATATGTTGTTGGTATTTTAATGGGGTACTTGCAATGAATCTATAGATTGCTTTGGGTGGTATGGACATTGCAATGATGTTAATTCTTCCAATCCAAGAAAAGGTATCAGCTTCCACATTGTTATAACTTCCTCTATTTCTTTTTTCAAAGTCCTGTAGTTTTCTGTGAACAGGTCTTTTACTTCTTTGATTAGGTTTATTCCTGGGTATATTAGCTTTTTCTTTAAGCAATGGTAAATGAGATTGTTTTTTGAGTTTATCTTTCTGTGAGTTCATTATTGGTGTATAAGAATGCCATCGATTTCTTGATGTTAATTTTGTATCCTGCTACTTTGCCAAATTCATTTATTAAGTCTGGTAGATTTTTGATGGAGTCCTTATGGTTTTCTATGTACAATATCATGTCATCTGCAAATAATGATAGTTTCACTCCATCCTTTCCAATTTGGATCTCTTTTCTTTTTTCTTCTTGTCTAATTGCTGTGGCTGACTTCCAATACTATGTTAAATAAGAGTGGCGAAAGTGGGTATCCCTGTCTTGTTAGTGTTCTTAAGGGAAATGTTTGTAATTTTTGCCCATTGAGTATGATATTGGCTGTAGGTTTTTCATATATGGCCTTTATTTATCGAGATATGGTCTCTTTATTTGCACATTGCTAAGTGTTTTTATCAGAAATAAGTGCTGGATTTTGTCGAATATATTTTCAGCATCTATTGATATGACCATATTTCTTTTATATTTTATTTTGTTTATGTGGTGTATCACATTTATTGATTTGATGATATTGTACCAGCCTCACATCCCTGGGATGAATCCCACTTGGTCATGGTGAATAATTCTTTAATGTATTGCTGGATCCGATTTGCTAATATTTCGTTAAGGATTTTGGCATCTATGTTCATCAGGGATATTGGCCTGTATTTTTCTTTCTGTATAGTGTCTTCATCTGATTTTGGAATTAGAATTATGCTGGCCTCATGAAATGAATTTGGAAGTCTTCCTTTTTCTTGAAATTTTTGGAATAGTTTGAGGAGAATGGGTGTTAAATATTCTTTGAATGTTCGATGAAACTCCCCCATAAAGCCGTCTGGGCCTGGGCTTTTGTTTACTGGGAGTTTCTTGATTACATCTTCAGTTTCCTTGGTTGTTATTGGTCTGCTCAAGTTTTCTGTCTCATCCTGGTTCAGTTTTGGGAGACTGTGTGATTCTAGAAATTTGTCCATTTCACCAGATTGTCCAATTTGTTAGTGTAAAATTGTTCATAGTATTTTTTAATGCTCCTTTGTATTTTTGTGGCGTCAGTTGTTACTTCTCCTCTTTCGTTCTGATTTTGTTTATTTGGGTACTCTCTTTTTGTTTCTTGGTGAGTCTGGCTAATGGTCCATTAATTTTGTTTATCTTTTCAAAGAACGAGCTCTATTTTATTGGATACGAGTATTGCTGCCCCAGCTTCTTCTTTTCTGTTTGCTTGGAAAAAAATTTTTCCATCCCTTCACTTTCAACCTATGTGAGCATTTTGTTGTGAGGTGTGTCTCTTATAAACAACATAAATATGGGTCATGCTTTCTTATCCATTCAGCTACTCTGTATTTTTTGATCAGGAGCATTGAATCCATTTACATTTAAGGTTATTATTGATATGTACTTATTTATTGTAATTTTAATTTATTATGGTTATTTTATCTTCCTATATGTTCTGCTTATTGCAACAGACCTTTTTTTTTTTATTAATTTACTTTTGTTACACATGTTTCTCCTTTTTTCCCCCATTGACACCCTCTTCCCCCTCCCTCCTTACCCCGTCCCCATTTTTGTTGTCTATGTCCACTGGTTATGAGTACATGCGTACAAGTTCTGTGTTTATCGCTCCCCTCCCCCACTCCCTCTTCTGGCAAATGACAGTCTGTACCCCACTTCCACGTCCCTGGGACTAACCTGCTCCTCACACTGTTATGTTCATTATAATCCAGAAATAAGTGAGATCATATGATATTTGTCTTTCTCTGCTTGGCTTGTTTCACTTAGGATAATAGTTTCCAGGTCCTCCCATGTCGATGCAAAGGATAAGAGATCGTTCTTTCTTACAGCTGCATAGTACTCCATTGTGTATATGTACCACAGCTTTTTTATCCATTCATCTACTGATGGACACTTGGGCTGTTTCCAGATCTTAGCTATTGTAAATAGCGCTGCTATGAACATGGGGGTACATGTATTCTTTCTGATTGGTGTTTCAGGCTTCTTAGGGTATATTCCTAGAATCACTGGGATCACTGGGTCAAATGGTAATTCAATTTTTAATTTTTTGAGGTAACACCATAGTGTTTTCCATAGTGGCTGCACCAGTCTGCACTCCCACCAGCAGTGTACTAGAGTCCCCTTTTCTCCACACCCTCACCAGCACTTGTTGTTTGATGATTTCTTGATGGGAGCTATTCTGACAGGTGTGAGGTGATACCTCATTGTTGTTTTAATTTGTATCTCTCTGATGATGAGTGAAGTTGAGCATTTCTTCATATGTCTCTTGGCCGTTTGTATGTCCTGTTTGGAGAGGTGTCTATTTAGTTCCTCTGCCCATTTTTTAATTGGGTTCTTTGACTTCCTTTTGTTGAGATGTATGAGCACTCTATATATTTTGGAAATTAGCCCCTTATCTGATATATCATAGGCAATTATCCTCTCCCATACAGTGGGTTGCCTTTCCACTTTGATGGTTGTTTCTTTTGCTGTGCAGAAGCTTTTGAGTTTGATGTAGTCCCATGTGTTCATTTTTTCCTTTGTTTCTGTTGCCTTAGGTGATATATCAGTGAAAATTCTGCTGCGTATGATGACTGAAATTTTGTTGCCTACATTTTCTTCTAGGATTTTTATGGATTCATGAGTCACATTTAAGTCTTTTATCCATTTTGAGTTTATTCTTGTGTATGGTGTAAATTGATGATCTAGTTTCATTTTTTTGCATGTAGCTGTCCAATTTTCCCAACACCATTTATTAAAGAGGCTGTCTTTACTCCATTGTATGCTTTTGCCACCTTTGTCAAATATTAATTGAGCATAATGTCTTGGGTCAATTTCCGGATTCTCTGTTCTGTTCCACTGGTCTATGTGCCTGTTCTTGTGCCAGTACCAGGTTGTTTTGATTACAGTAGCTTTGTAGTATAACCTGATGTCCGGTATTGTGATCCCTCCTACTTTGTCCTTCTTTTTCAAGATTGCTGTAGATATTCGGGGTCTTTTTTGGTTCCATATGAACTACTGAAGTATTTGTTCTAGTTCTGTGAAATATGTCGTTGGTATTTTGATGGGGATTGCATTAAATCTGTAGATTGCTTTGGGTAGTATGGACATTTTAATGATATTAATTCTTCCAATCCATGAACAAGGTATGTGCTTCCACTTTTTTATATCTTCCTATATTTCTTTTTTCAATGTCTTGTAGTTTTCTGCAAATAGGTCCTTTACTTATTTGGTCAAGTTTATTCCTAGGTATCTTAATTTTTTTGCAGCAATGGTAAATGGGATTGTTTTTTTAGTTTCTCTTTCTGTGAGTTCATCATTAGTGTATAAGAATGCCGTCGATTTCTTGACGTTAATTTTGTATCCTGCTACTTTGCCAAATTCATTTATTAAGTCTAGTAGATTTTGGATGGAGTCTTTAGGGTTTTCTATGTATAATATCATGTCATCTGCGAATAATGACAGTTTCACTTCCTCCTTTCCAGTTTGGATCCCTTTTATTTTTTCTTCACGTCTGATTGCTGTGGCTAAGACTTCCAGTACTATGTTAAATAAGAGTGGTGAAAGTGGGCATCCTTGTCTTGTTCCTGTTCTTAAGGGAAATGCTTTTAGTTTTTGTCCATTGAGTATGATGTTGGCTGTAGGTCTTTCATACATGGCCTTTATAATGTTGAGCTATGATCCTTCTATTCCCAAATTGCCGAGCGTTTTTATCAGAAATGGGTGCTGGATTTTGTCAAATGCTTTTTCATCATCTATTGATATGATCATATGGTTTTTATCTTTCATTTTGTTTATGTGATGTATCACATTTATTGATTTGCAAATATATTGTACCAGCCTTGCATCCCTGGGATGAATCCCACTTGGTCATGGTGAATAATTTTTTTGATGTATTGCTGCATCCGATTTGCTAGTATTTTGTTAAGGATTTTGGCATCTTTGTTCATCAGGGATATAGGCCTGTAGTTTTCTTTCCTTGTAGTGTATTTTTCTGGCTTTGGGATTAGAATTATGCTGGCTTCATAAAACGAGTTTGGAAGTCTTCCTTCTTCTTGAATTTTTTGGAATAGTTTGAGGAGAATGGGTGTTAGTTCTTTTTTGAATGTTCAGTAAAACTCGCCCGTGAAGCCGTCCGGGCCTGGGCTTTTGTTTGCTGGGAGAGTCTTGATTACATCTTCAATTTGCTTCGTTGTTATTGGCCTGTTCAAGTTTTCTATCTCTTTCCGATTCAATTTTGGGAGACTATGTGTTTCTAGAAATGTGTCCATTTTGCTTAGATTGTCGAATTCATTGCCATATAAATGTCCTAGTATTTGCTAATGATACTTTGTATTTCTGTGGTGTCAGTTGTTACTTCTCCTCTTTCATTTCTGATTTTGTGTATTTGGGTTCTCTCTCTTTGTTTCTTGGTGAGTCTAGCTAAGGGTCCATCAATCTTGTTTATCTTTTCAAAAAACCAGCTCTTTGTTTTATTGATCCTTTGAATTGTTTTTTTGGTCTCCATGTTGTTTATTTCTGCTCTGATCTTTACTATTTCCTTCCTTCTACTTGCTCTAGGGTTTTATTTTTGTTTGCTTTCCAGTTCTTTAAGTTGTGAGGTTAGGTAGTGAATTAGAAATTTTTCTTCTTTCTTAAGGTGGGCCTGTAGTGCTATGAACTTCCCTCTCAGAACTGCTTTCACAGTATCCCATAGATTTTGCGTTGTTGTGTGTTCATTTTCATTGGTTTCCAGAAATTTTTTTAATCCTTCCTTGATCTCCATGGTAACCCATTCATTGTTCAGTAACATGCTATTTAGCCTCCATATGTTCATATGTTTTTGCATGTTCTTGTTGCAATTGATTTCTAGTTTCATGCCATTGTGGTCTGAGAAGATGCTTGATATGATTTCTTGAACTTGTAGAGACTTAGTTTGTGCCCTAACATATGGTCTATCTTTGAGAATGTCCCATGTGCACTTGAGAAGTATGTGAATTCTGCAGTTTTGGGGTGTAATTCTCTGTATATATCTATTAAATCCATTTGATCTAGTGCTTCATTTAGAGTCTCTGTTTCCTTGTTAAATTTTTGTCTAGATGATCTATCCAGTGATGTCAGTGGGGTGTTGAAGTCTCCTGCTATGATTGTATTGCGGTCGTTTTCTCCTTTGAAGTCCTCCAGAAGATTTTTAATATATTTTGGTGCTCCTATATTGGGTGCATATATGTTTACCAAGGTTATATCTTCCTGTTGGATAGACCCTTTCAATATTATGTAGTGGCCTTCTTTGTCTCTAGTTATGGTCTTCAATTTGAAATCTAATTTATCAGATATGAGTATTGCTACCCCAGCTTTTTTTTCCTTTTTCGTTTGGTTGGAAGATTTTTTTCCATCCCTTTACTTTCAACCTATGTGAGTCTTTTGTTGTGAGGTGGGTCTCTTGTAAACAACATATGTGTGAATCATGCTTTCTTATCCAGTCAGCTACTCTGTGTCTTTTTATCGGAGCATTCAGTCCATTTACATTTAAGGTGATTATTGATATGTACTTATTTATTGCCATTTTTGTACAGTGTGGTTCTAATTATCTTTCTATTTCTTCTAATAATTATAGCAGTCCTTTTAACATGTCTTGCAGTGCTTGTTTGGTGCTAATATATTCCCTTAGCCTTTTTTTGTCTGGGAAGCTCTTTATTTGACCTTCTATTTTGAATGATAGCCTTGCTGGGTAGAGTAGTCTTGGATTCAGATCCTTGTTTTTCATGACCTTGATTACTTCATGCCATTCCCTTCTGGCCTGTAGTGTTTCTGTTGAGAAGTCAGATGATAGCCTAATGGGGTTCCTTTGTAGGTAACCTGTTGCTTATCTCTTGCTGCCTTTAGGATTCTCTCTTTGTCTTTAATTTTTGGCATTTTAATTATTATGTGTCTTGGTGTGGGCCTGTTTGGGTTCTTCCTACTTGGGGCTCTCTGTGCTTCTTGAACTTGAATGCTTTCTTCCTTCACCAGGTTAGGAAAGTTTTCTGTCACTATTTCTTCAAATATATTCTCTAACCCTTGCTCATTTTCTTCTTCTTCGGGGACTCTAATAATGCAAATGTTATTACATTTGCAGTTGTCCCACAGTTCTCTTAAGCTATGTTCCTGTTTTTTCATTGTTTTTTCTTTTTGGTTTTCTGATTGATTGATTTTTTCTACTCTGTGTTCTAATTCACTGATCCGGTCCTCTGCTTCCTCTACTCTGCTGGTCAATCCTTCCAATGTGTTCTTTATTTCTGCTATGTCATTGTTCATTTCCACTTGGTTGGTTTTCAGTGTTTCTATATCTTTACTCATGGTGTTGATGTCCTTCCTCACGCTGTTTAGTTTCCTCAAGATCATAGCTCGGAACTCTACCTCTGATAATTTGCTTACCTGCATTTCATTTAACTCGTCTTCGGTGGAGTTCTCTTATTCTTTCATTCGGGATCTGTTTCTTTGTTTCACCATTTTTGCTATCTCAGTGGGTTTTGGAGCCTGCCAAATTTTCCCTGTGGGTGTTGGTGTTCTGCTATTTGTGGCTCCCTCTACTGGGTTTGGATGAGCATGGAGGGCCCTCCTTCAACACCACTGTCAAGTCTCACTTTCCTGGGTAGATTTGCAAGCTCAGGAAAGGTTTAGTTATGTTCTAGCTTTTTGCCTGGAGGCTATTGGCCTCAGTTACTTGAAAAGCCTTAGGATCTCAGTTGAATGAGAAACTCCCTCAGATGTTTACTGTGTAAGGGGATTTCCTGAGGTTGGGGCCAATGCTGGTTGTTAATGAGCCTCAATTTGCATTTCTTTACCTCTTTACCTCACCTGGGAATCTCCGATGGAGGGGCTTCCACAGCTCTGGGAAGGAGCTAACTTGGCTGCCGGTTTGTGCAACCGGGAAGGAGGGGCTGGCCACCACCGTCCTTTGTCGCCACGGCTCAGCACCAACTCTGAGCGCCCTCCAAATCCCAGGTGTCCCCTCAGAGTTCCAGTCCAGTCCGCCCTCCCTCTGCCAGAGCCCCAGGTGAATGGCTGTGGCTATTTAGCGCTCTCCCGGCCCTCTGCGCTGTGGAGCAGCTGGGGCTCTTAACCCCAAGGGCAGGCACTGCCGCTGCTCCCAGCTAAGGCTGCTGCTCACAGCCAAGGCCACTGCTCACAGCCAAGGCGAGCGCAGCCGACACCGCTCCCAGGTAAGGCTGCCGCTCACAGCCAAGGACGCTGCTGTCCGTGGGCTCCCAGCCCACCACCCTCACGTGCCTCTGCAGATCCTACCAGGCTCATTCAGTGTCCCTGGTTGTATGGTCCTCTCCCGCTGCTTTTCTGTTGCTTTTTCCTGATGATTTGTCTTTATTTTAGTTGTAATTCCCATTTGATCCTGGGAGATCATCTGTGTAGCTTCCATTCACTCCACCGCCATTTATTCTCTGCAACAGACCTTTTAACTTTAACATTTCTTGGAGTGCTCGTTTGGTGCTAATATATTTCCTTAACTTTTTTTTTTTTTTTTTTTTTTGGTCTAGGAAGCTCATTATTTCACCTTCTATTTTGAATGATAACCTTTCTGGATAGAGTAGTCTTGGGTTCAGATTCTTGTTTTTCATTACCTAGATTACTTCATGTCATTCTCTTCTGGCTTGTAGTGTTTCTTTTGAGAAATTAGCTGATAGCCTTATGGGGGTTCCTTTGTAGGTAACCTGTTTCTTATCTCTTGCTGCCTTTAGAATTCTCTGTTTGTCTTTAATTTTTGATATTTTAATTTTAATGTGTCTTGGTGTATGCCTTTTTGGGTTCTTCTTACATTGGGCTCTCTGTGCTTCTTGAATTTCTATGCCTTTTTACTTCACCAGGTTAGGGAAGTTTTCTGTCACTATTTCTTCAAATATATTCTCTAACCCTTGCTCCTTTGTTCTTCTTCTATCATTCCTTTGATACTGATATTGTTACGTTTCATGTTGTCCCACAGTTTTCTTAGGCTGTCTTCCTGATTTTTAATTGTTTATTTATTTTTCCCTTTTAGTTGTCTGATTTTGTGTTTGTTTTTTTCTACCCTTTCTTCTAATTCACTGATCCAATCCTTGGCTTCCTCTACTCTGCAGGTTATTCCTTCCAATGTATTCTTTAATTCTGCTATGTCACTCTTCATTTCCAATTGGTTTGTTTTCATTGTTTCTATATCTTTACTCATGCTGTTGAGCTTCCTCATGATTATTACTCTGAACTTTTGGATATCTTGTTTAATTATATGTCATTTATTTCTTCTCCTGCAGAATTGTCTTGCTCTTTCATTTGGGATTTGTTACTTTGTTTCACTATTTTGGCTGTCCCAGTGGGTTTTGAAGCCTGCCAAATTTTCCCTGTGGGTGTTGGTGTTCTGTTGGGTTTGGCTCCCTCTACTGGGGTTGGATAGGTGTGGGAGGACCCACATTAAATATCACTTCAAGTCTTACTTTCCTGGCTGGATTTGCAAGCCAAGGAAAGGTTCAGTTATCCTCTAGCATATGCCTGGAGGCTATTAGTCTCAGTTACTTGATGGGCCTCAATTTGTAGCCCTCAGGCGTAAAATCCCTCAGGTGTACAAGGATTTCCAGCCAATGGGGCACTTCCTTGCTGTTAATGAGCCTCAATTTGCATTTCTCTGGCCTGTCCTCGTGGAGTTAATATTTGAAGCAGGGGCCATTGCTTCTCCCTGGGGCTCTAGGAAGGGGCTCTTTGAGCAAGATGGCTACTTTCCTATGAGGGAATGTTTCAGCATAAAACTCCCGGTGTACCTCCCTCTGGATCTCTCCTGAGCCAGGATCCCTGGACTCTCTCAAACCTGTTCCTGTACAATTTGCCTGCCTCTGCCAGAACCCAAGGTGAGTGGTTGTAGCTGATTGGGTGCTTTTTACAACCCCTGCTTTCTCAGAGGGAACCACTCACCTTTACATCAGCCCTCTGCTGCTGTCTGTCGGCTCCCAGCCCACCCTCTCACGCTGCAGTTTCTACCATGTTCAGTTTGGCATTCTCTTTCTGTTTCTGGTTATGCGGGTTCTCTACAGCTGCTTTTCAGTGGGTTTTCCCAGCGATTTGTCTTTATTTTAGTTGTAATTCCAGTTTGGTCCTGGGAGATGGTCTGTATAGCTTCCATTCACTCTGCTGCCATTTTTTCTCCTCCCTTTGCCCATTTTTCAAATTGGATTCTTTGTGTCCTTTTCATTGAGTTGTATGAGTTCTTTATATATTTTGGAATTTAACGCCTTATCAGATGTATCATTGACAAATATGTTTTCCCATACATTGGGTTCCATTTTCATGTTGAAGCTGGTTTCTTTTGCTGTTCAGAAAAGATTTTTAATTTCATGTAGTCCCACTTATTTTTTCATTTGTTTCACTTGCTCTAGTTGATGAATCAGTGAAAATTCTGCTTCATGAGATGTGTTAGATTTTGCTGCCTATTATTTCTTCTAGGACTTTTATGGTTTCACTACTTACACTTAAGTCTTTTATCTATTTTGAGTTTATTCTTATGTATGGTGCAAGTTGGCGATTTAGTTTCTTTCTTTCTTTTTTTGCATTTACCCATCAAATTTTCCCAACACAGTTTATTGAAGAGACTGTTTTACTCCATTGTATGCACTTGTTTCTTTTGTCAAATATTAATTGAATAAAATGACATGGGTTGATTTCTTGGTTCTGTGTTCTGTTCCATTGATCTATATGCTTGTTCTTGTGCCAATACCAGGCTTTTTTGATTACAGTGGCTTTGTAGTATAACCTGATATCTGGTATGGTGATCCCTCCAACTTTGTTCTTCTTTTTCAATATTGCTGCATCTCTTTGGGGTATTTTTTTTTTTTTTTTGGTTCCATAGAAACTTTTGGAGTATTTGTTCTAGATCTGTGATACATGCTATTGGTATTTCAATAGGGATTGCATTGAATCTATAGATTGGTTTGGGTAGCATGGACCTTTTAATGATGTTATTTCTTCCAATTCAGGAACACAGTATACTCTTTTATATTTTTATATCTTTCTCTATCCCTGTTTTGAACATCCTGTAGTTTTTCAAGAACAGGTCTTTTACCTCTTTGGTTAAGTTTATTCCTAAGTATCTTATTTTTTGTTGTTGTTGCAATTGTAAATGGGATTATTATTTATTTATTTTTTCTTTAGTTTCTCTTTTGGAGAGTTCATTCTTGGTTTATAAAAATACCATCAATTTCTGGATGTTAATTTTGTATCTGGCTACATTGCTGAATTCATTTATTAAACCTGGTAGTTTTTCAGTGGAGTCTTTTGTGTTTTCTATGTACAATATCTCGTCATCTGTGAATAATGACAGATGTACTTCTTCCTTTCCAATTTGAATGCCTTTTTTTCCTTCTTTTCTGATCACTGAAGCTCGGACTTCCAGTACTATGTTAAATAAGAGTGGTGGAAGTGGACATCCCTGTCTTGTTCCTGTTCTTAGGGAAAATGTTTTAGCTTTTGCCCATTGAGTATGATGTTGGCTATAAGTTTGTCATATATGGCTTTATTATGTTAAGGTATGATCCCTCCATTTCCACTTTACTGAGATATTTTATAAAAAATGGGTGTTGGACCCTGGCCGGTTTGGCTCAGCGGTTAGAGCGTCAGCCTGCGGTCCAGAGAGACCCAGGTTCGGTTCCCGCTAAGGGCATGTACCTCGGTTGCAGTTTGTCCCTGGCCCTGGTTGGTCGTGTGGGTGGCAGCCACTCGATGTGTCCTTTTCACGTTGATGTTTCTCTCTCTCTCTCTCCCTCCCACTCTATCTTAACAAAGAATGAAAAATAAATAAATAAATAAAACCATTTAAAAAAAAATGGGTGTTGGATTTTCTTGAATGCTTTTTCTGCATCTATTAATATGACCATGTGATTATTAATTTTTTAGTTTTTTAGGTGATATATCACATTTATTTATTTGCAAATATTGTACCAGCCTTTATCCCTGGAATAAATCTTACTTGGTCATGGTGAATGATATTTTTTATATATTGCTGAATCTGATTTGCTAATATTTTGTTGAAGATTTTGGCATCAGTGTTCATCAGGGATATTGGGCTGCAATTCTCTTTCTTTTTAATGTCTTGATCTGGTTTTAGAATTACAATAATATTGGCCCAGTAAAAAGAGTTTGGAAGTCTTTCTTCCTCTTTAATTTTTTGGAATAAATTGAGGAAAATAGTAGTTAATCCTTCTTTGAATGTTTGATAAAACTACCCTGAGAAGCTCTCTGAAATAGAGCTTTTGTTTGCTGGGAGGTTTTGTTGCTGTTGTTGTTGTTTTTAATACTGCTTCAATTTCATCAGTTGTTATCAACCTACTCAGGTTTTCTGATTCTTCCTGATTCCATTTTAGATTGTATTTTTTCTATTTGTCCATTTCATCCGGATTGTACAATTTGTTGGCAGATGGTTGTTCATTGTATTTTCTTATATTCTTTTGTATTTCTGTGGTGTCATTTGTTATTTCACTTCTTTTGCTTCTGATTTTTTCAATTTGGGTCCTCACTCCTTGTTTCTTGATGAGCCTGTTTAAAAGTTCATCAATCTTGTTTATGTTTTCAAAGAACCAACTCTTGGTTTCCTTGATATTTTGTTTTAGTTTTCGTTTTGTTATTTTAGTCTCCATGTCCTTTATTTCCACTCTGATCTTTACTATTTCCTTCCATTTATTTATTCTGCACTTTCTTGTTGTTCTCTTTCTAATTATTTAAGTTGTAAGTTTATAAGAGATTTTTCTTATCTCTTGAGGTAGTCCTGTAGTACTAAGAACTTCCCTCTCAAGATTGCTTTTGCTGTGGCCCATAGATTTTGGGTTGTTGTGTGTTCATTTTCGTTTGTTTCCAATAAGTTTTTGAGTTCTTCCTTAATCTCATTGGTAACCCATTCATTGTTCAATAACATGCTATTTAGCCTCCATGTGTTTGAATGTTTTTGGGTGTCTTTATTGTAGTTGATTTCTAGTTTCATGCCATTGTGATCTGAGAAGAGGCTTGATATGTTTTCAGTCTTCTTGATCTTGTAGAGACTTAATTTGTGTCCTAACATGTGGTCTATCTTTGAGAATGTAGCATGTGCACTTGAGAAGAATGTATATTCTGCTGCTTTGGGGTAAAATTTTCAGTAAATGACAATTAAATCCATCTGATCTAGTGTGTAATTTAGGGTCATTCTTTCTTTGTTGATTTCTTCTTTAGAAGATCCATCCAGTGATGGATATCAGTGTGGTGTTTAAGTCCCCTACTATAATTGTATTGCTGTTCATCTCTCCCTTAAAGTCTTCCTGATGTTATTTTATATATTTATGTGCTCCTATATTGGCTCCATCTATGTTTACCATGGTTATATCCTCTTGATGTATTGATCCCTTTAGTGTTATGCAGTTACCTACCCTATCTTTTCTTGTGGCCTTCATTTTGAAGTTTATTTTTGTCAGATATGAGTATTTCTACCCCTGCTTTTTTTTTTCCATTTCTATTTGCACGGAAACTTTTTTCCATCCCTTCACTTTCATCTATTGTGAATCTTTTATTCTGAGGTAGAGCTCTTGTAGACAGCATATATATTGGCTGTGTTCTCTTATCCATTAAGCTACACTATGTGTTTTGATTGGGGCTTTTAAGCCATTTACATTTAACATTATTATTGATAGGTACTTATTTATTGCTATTTTTATTATTTATGCCTATGTTTATATATATAATTTCTTAATATTATTACAGTCCCTTTAAAATTTCTTGCAATGTTGGTTTGGTGGTAATAAACTCCTTTAGACTTCTTTGATCCAGGATGCTCCTTATTTCACCTTCCATTTTGAATGATAGCCTTGCTGGATAGAGTAGTCTTGGATTCAGATCCTTGTTTTTCATTACCTTATTACTTCATGCCATTCCCTTCTGGCCTGTTGTGTTTCTGTTGAGAAACCAGTTGACATCTTTTTTGGAGCTCCTTTGTAGGTAACTAACTGTTTTTCTCTTGCTTCCTTTAAGATTTTCTCTTTGACTTCAATTTTTGGGATTTTAATTATGATGTGTTTTGGCATGTGCCTCCTTGGTTTCTTCTTGCTTCGTACTCTCTATGCCTCCTGAACCTGTGTGACATTTTTCTTCACCAAGTTAGGACAGTTTTCTGCCATTATTTATTCAAACAAGTTCTGTATCCCTTGCTCACTTTCTTCTTCTCTGCTACACCTTTGATGCAGATGTTATGTTTCTTTTTATCTCAATGCTCCCTTAAACTGTCTTCCTTTTTTACTGTTTTTTTCTTTTTAGCTCTCTGATTGAGTGCTTTTTTCTACCCTGTCTTCTGATTCACTCATTCAGTCCTCAGCTTCCTCTAATCTGCTGTTTATTCTTTCCAGTATATTCTTTATTTCTGCGTTGTAATTCTTAATCTCTTGCTGGTTGTTTTTCATAGTTTCTATGTATGGTTTCATGCTGCTGAGCATCCTTATAATCATTACTCTGAACTCTGTATCTGATAAATTGCCTATCTCCATTTAATTTAGCTCTTCTGGAGAATTCTCCTATTCTTTCATTTGGGTCTTATTTCTTTGTTTCTCAATTTTGTCTGCCTTGAGTCTATTTTTTAGGTAGGTCTGCTATGTCTCCCAGTACTGGTGGGCTGGCCTTCTGTAGTGGGTGTCCTGTGGAAATCATGGTACAGTGTCCTTGACCTTTGAGTTGGTTGCTTTAATAATCACCCTTGTGTTTGTTATGTGGGCCTTCTGATTGTAATTGGCTCCTGATTGCTGTTGTCTCTTTTGGGGATGAACTCAGTCCTTGGGCTGACTGCCTATGAGGCTCAACCCCAACCACGTTGTGACAGCTGTTCTACAGGTGATGACAGAACAAGATGAGACAAAACAGGACTAAACTGAAAACCACACACACACACACACACACACTGAAAACTAATAACAGGAACCAAAACAGCCCCTACCAAAAAGAAAACCTAAGAAATGAGAAGAGGGTGAAAGAGAAATAAAAAGGAATCCTATAATACAAGAAACCTAGAGAATTAGAGCAGAAAGAAGGAAATGAATTAGGAGAATGCAAAAGAAAAGGTGGAGAAAAGAAAGAAAAAGAGGAATAGAAGGAAAGATTATATATATATATATATATGAAATAATAATAATTAAAAAGGTGATAATACTGAATAAATAATATACAGAACAGGAATTGAAAAACAGAAAAGAAAATAACTGGTAAAAAAAAGCAAAGAGAAAGACAAAAGTTAGATGGAGAGAAGAAAAGAAATAAGTAAGGAATATGAGCGAAAAAAAGAGAAGTGGAAACAAAGTAAAGTCTAAACAAATAAAAAGAAGATTATATAAAAATAATATTATCTAGAAAAATGGCGGCGGAGTGAATGGAAGCTACACAGACCATCTCCCAGGACCAAACTGGAATTACAGCTAAAATAAGGACAAATCGTCGGGAAAAAGCAACAGAAAAGCAGCTTGCGAGGACGATACAACCAGGGACACTGACTCGATCCTGGTAGGATTGCAAAGGCGAGAGAGGGGGGCTGGGAGCCCACGGACAACAACGGCCTTAGCCAGGAGCGGCGCCCGCACTCGGGGTTAAAGCCCGCGCCAGCTCCACCGTGCAGAGCAGGGACAGAGCGCTAAAATAGCCGCAGCCACTCACCTGGGCTCCGACAGAGGGAGGGCGGACTGGACTGGAACTGTGTGGGGACACCTGGGATTTGGAGGGCGCACAGAGTTTTTACTGAGTTGCGGCCACCCAGGACTGTGGCCTGGTCATCTTACTCCATCCCAGGGCTCTGGGGAGAGGCGGCAGCCCCTCCCTCGGAGATCCAATCACACCCTAGTGGGTCATTGAAATGCAAACTGAGGCTCATTAACTACTAGCATCTGCCCTACCCCCTGGAAATCCTCTCACACTGAACACCTGAGGGAGGTTTTCATTCAACTGAAAACCCAAGGCTCTTCAAGCAACCACAACTAATAGCCTCTAGGCAAAAAGCTAGAGGATAACTTAACCTTTGCTGGGCTTGCAAATATACCCTGGAAAGTAAGACTCCAGGGTGCTGTTTAACGTGGGTCCTCCCACGCTCATCCAAACCCAGTAGAGGGAGCCACAAACAACAGAACACCAACATCCACAGGAAAATTTGGCAGGCTCCAAAAACCACTGAGATAGCCAAAATGGGGAAACAAAGAAACAGAGCCCAAATGAAAGAACAAGAGACCTCTACCGAAGATGAGATAAATGAAACGGAACTAAGTAAGTTAACAGAGCTAGAATTCAGAGCCATGATCTTGAGGAAGCTCAACAGCATGAGTAAGGACATCAACACCTTGAGTAAAGACATCCACACCATGAGCAAAGACATAGAAACACTGAAAACCAACCAAGTGGAAATGAAGAAGCAGCAAGAAGAAATGAAGAATGACATAGCAGAAATGAAGAACACATTGGAAGGACTAAACAGCAGAGGAGAGGAAGCTGAGGACCGGATCAGTGAATTAGAAGACAGGGTAGAAAAAATCAACCAATCAGAAAACCAAAAGGAAAAAACAATGAAAAATCAGGAAGACAGCTTAAGAGAATTGCGGGACAACTGGAAACGTAATAATATTCGCATCATTGGAGTCCCTGAAGAAGAAGAAAATGAGCAAGGGTTAGAGAATATATTTGAAGAAATTATGACAGAAAACTTCCCTAATTTGGTGAAGAAAGAAGGTATTCAAGTTCAAGAAGCACAGAGAGTCCCAAGTAAGAAGAATCCAAACAGGCCCACACCAAGACACATAGTAATTAAAATGCCAAAAATTAAAAACAAAGAGAGAATCCTCAAGGCAGCAAGAGAAAAGCAACAGGTTACCTACAAAGGAACCCCCATCAGGCTATCAGCTGACTTCTCAACAGAAACACTACAGGCCAGAAGGGAATGGCATGAAGTAATCAAGGTCATGAAAAACAAAGATCTGAATCCAAGACTACTCTACCCAGCAAGGCTGTCATTCAAAATAGAAGGTCAAATAAAGAGCTTCTCAGACAAAAAAAGGCTAAGGGAATACATTAGCACCAAACCAGCACTGCAAGAAATGTTAAAAGGACTGCTGTAATTAGTAGAAGAAATAGGAAGGAAAGTAGAACCACACTGAACAAAAATGGCAATAAATAAGTACATATCAATAATCACCTTAAATGTAAATGGATTGAATGCTCTGATAAAAAGACACAGAGTAGCGGATTGGATAAGAAAGCATAACCCATATATATGCTGTTTACAAGAGACCCACCTCACAACAAAAGACTCACATAGGCTGAAAGTGAAGGGATGGAAAAAATCTTCCAAGCAAATGGAAAGGAAAAAAAAGCTGGAGTAGCAATACTCATATCTGATAAAATAGATTTTAAAACGAAAGCCATTACTAGAGACAAAGAAGGTCACTATATAATATTGAAAGGATCTATCCAACAGGAAGATATAACCTTGATACACATATACGCACCTAATATAGGAGCACCAAAATATATTAAAAATCTGCTGGAGGACTTCAAAGGAGAAATTGAGAGCAATAAAATCATAACAGGGGACTTCAACACCCCGCTGACATCACTGGATAGATCCTCTAGACAAAAAATTAACAAGGACACAGAGACTCTAAACGAAGCACTAGACCAAATGGATTTAATAGATATTTACAGAGAATTGCACCCCAAAACTATAGAATTCACATTCTTCTCAAGTGCACATGGGACATTCTCAAAGATAGACCACATGTTAGGACACAAACGAAGTCTCTACAAGTTCAAGAAGATTGAAATCATATCAAGCATCTTCTCAGATCACAATGGCATGAAACTAGAAATCAATTGGAAAAAGAACATGCAACGACATTTGAATACATGGAGGCTAAATAGCATGTTATTAAACAATGAATGGGTTAACGAGGAGATCAAGGAAGAAATTAAAAACTTCCTGGAAACCAACGAAAATGAACACACAACAACACAAAATCTATGGGATGCAGCGAAAGCAGTTCTGACAGGGAAGTTCATAGCACTACAGGCCCACCTCAAGAATCAACAAAAATTTCTAATAGACTATCTAACCTCACAACTTAAAGAACTAGAAAGCAAACAAAAAGAAAACCCCAGAGCAAATAGAAGGAAGGAAATAGTAAAGATCAGAGCAGAAATAAACGACATAGAGACCAGAAACAATTCAAAGGATCAATAAAACAAAGAGCTGTTTTTTTGAAAAGATAAACAAGATTGATGGACCCTTAGCTAGACTCACCAAGAAACAAAGAGAGAGAACCCAAATACACAAAATCAGAAATGAAAGAGGAGAAGTAACAACTGACACCACAGAAATACAAAGGATCATTAGCAAATACTATGAACATTTATATGGCAACAAATTCGACAATCTAAGTGAAATGGACAAATTTCTAGAAACACATAGTCTCCCAAAACTGGACCGGGAAGAGATAGAAAACTTGAACAGACCAATAACAGCTGAGGAAATTGAAGATGTAATCAAGACTCTCCCAGCAAACAAAAGCCCAGGCCCAGATGGCTTCACGGGGGAGTTTTACCGAACATTCAAAGAAGAACTAACACCCATTCTCCTCAAACTATTTCAAAAAATTCAAGAAGAAGGAAGACTTCCAAACTCGTTTTATGAGGCCAGCATAATCCTAATTCCAAAACCAGAAAAAGACACTACAAGGAAAGAAAACTACAGGCCAATATCCCTGATGAATGTAGATGCCAAAATCCTAAACAAAATACTAGCAAATCGGATCCAGCAATACATCAAAAAAATTATTCACCATGACCAAGTTGGATTCATCCCAGGGATGCAAGGCTGGTTCAACATTCGCAAATCAATAAATGTGATACACCACATAAACAAAATGAAAGATAAAAACCACATGATCATATCAATAGATGCTGAAAAAGCATTCGACAAAATCCAGCACCCATTCCTGATAAAAACGCTCAGCAATTTGGGAGTAGAGGGATCATATCTTGATATAATAAAGGCCATATATGAAAGACCTACAGCCAACATCATACTCAATGGGCAAAAACTAAAAACATTTCCCTTAAGAACAGGAACAAGACAGGGATGCCCACTTTCGCCACTCTTATTTAACATAGTACTGGAAGTCTTAGCCACAGCAATCAGACGTGAAGAAAAAATAAAAGGAATCCAAATTGGAAAGGAAGAAGTGAAACTGTCATTATTCACAGACGATATGCTATTATATATAGAAAACCCTAAAGACTCCATCAAAAATCTACTAGACTTAATAAATGAATTTGGCAAAGTATCAGGATACAAAATTAATGTCAAGAAATCAATGGCATTCTTATACACCAATGACGAACTCACGGAAAGAGAAACTAAAAAAACAATACCATTTACCATCGTGGCAAAAAAATTAAGATACCTAGGAATAAACCTAACCAAAGAAGTAAAGGACCTATTTGCAGAAAACTACAGGACATTGAAAAAAGAAATAGAGGAAGATATAAAAAAGTGGAAACACATACCTTGTTCATGGATTGGAAGAATTAACATCATTAAAATGTCCATATTACCCAAAGCAATCTATAGATTCAATGCAATCCCCATCAAAATACCAGTGACATATTTCACAGAACTAGAACAAATATTTCAAAAGTTCATATGGAACCAAAAAAGACCCCGAATAGCCACAGCAATCTTGAAAAAGAAGGACAAAGTAGGTGGGATCACAATACCGGATATCAGCTTATACTACAAAGCCACTGTAATCAAAACAGCCTGGTACTGGCACAAGAACAGGCATATAGACCAGTGGAACAGAACAGAGAATCTGGAAATTGACCCAAGACATTATGCTCAATTAATATTTGACAAAGGTGGCAAGAGCATACAATGGAGTAAAGACAGCCTCTTTAATAAATGGTGTTGGGAAAATTGGACAGCTACATGCAAAAAAATGAAACTAGACCATCAACTTACACCACACACATGAATAAACACTAAATGGATAAAAGACTTAAATGTGACTCGTGAATCCATAAAAATCCTAGAAGAAAATGTAGGCAACAAAATTTCGGACATCATACGCAGTAGAATCTTCACTGATACATCACCTAAGGCAACAGAAACAAAGGGAAAAATGAACACATGGGACTACATCAAACTCAAAAGCTTCTGCACAGCAAAAGAAACAACCATCAAAACAGATAGGGAACCCACTCCATGGGAGAGCATAATTGCCAATGACACATCAGATAAGGGGTTAATTTCCAAAATATACAGAGTGCTCATACAACTCAACAAAAGGAAGACAAAGAACCCAATTAAAAAATGTGTAGAGGAACTAAATAGACACCTCTCCAAAAAGGACATACAAATGGCTAAGAGACATATGAAGAAATGCTCAACATCATTAATCATCAGAGAGATGCAAATTAAAACAACAATGAGGTATCACCTCACACCTGTCAGAATGGCCGCCAGCAACAAATCATCAAACAACAAGTGTTGGCGAGGGTGTGGAGAAAAGGGGACTCTAGTACACTGCTGGTGGGAATGCAGACTGGTGCAGCCACTGTGGAAAACACTATGGTGTTACCTCAAAAAATTAAAAATTGAATTGCCATTTGACCCAGTGATCCCACTTCTAGGAATATACCCTAAGAAGCCTGAAACACCAATCAGAAAAAATACATGTACCCCCATGTTCATAGCAGCACTATTTACAATAGCTAAGATCTGGAAACAGCCCAAGTGTCCATCAGTGGATGAATGGATAAAAAAGCTGTGGTACATATACACAATGGAGTACTATGCAGCTGTAAGAAAGAAAGATCTCTTATCCTTTGAGACGACGTGGAGGGACCTCGAGAGTATTATCCTAAGCGAAACAAGCCAAGCAGAGAAAGACAAATATCACATGATCTCACTTATTTGTGGAATATAATGAACATAGCAGTCTGAGGAACAGGGTAGACCCAGAGACGTCGAAGTAGGGTATAAACTGACACCCCTCAGGAGAGGGGGTGGGGGGGAAGGGAAGAGATAAACCACAGAACTTATGCACATGTATGCATAAGTGATGGACATGGACAACAAAGCTGGGGACAGGGTGGGGGGATGGGGAGGAGGGTGTCAATGGGGAAAAAAGGAGAAACCTCTGTAACAAAAATAAATTAATAAAAAAAAAATAATATTAAAGGAATAAAAAGAAAAAGAGTAAGAAAAATAAGTGGTGTTCGGCTCTACAGATTTCAATGTCTTCTATGTTCACTCTTCAGATCTGCTATTTGTGGCACTTGCTGGATTTTGCTCAGATGCTGTCTAAGACTGGCCAATTGGTGTGCAAATTACAGGCTTCCTAGAAGGTTCTGTGGTGCAACCAATGTCAGTTGCTATTACTGCCCGGCTTTCCACCACCAATCTGACATTTTGCAGTGCAGAGACCCAAGCAGTCTGTTGGGCAGGTCCTCTGAAGACCAGAGACTGGATGTGCCCCATAACTCACCCCTTGAATGTCCCTGCTCTGAAATGCTTTCCCTTCCCCCATGGACTTTCACTCTGCATGGGTATCCAGGACCTGGCTGTGGTGGTTTAAGCAGACTCATGTTGGGGGTAGTGCTTGTAGTCAGTAGGAGTGGGGGTAGACATTTCATATTTTTCCCAGGGCTGAGCTGGCTGGCTGTACTCACCAGGAAGCTTGGATCTGCTTCCCTGTAATGCCACCAAAAGGCCCAGTACCTGCCCATCTGTCTCCAGAAAGAAACATATACAGACCGAAACCCACACTGCTGCATCACCTCAGCTCTACCTGGCTCCCTGACACTCCCTTGCTGCCTCTCAGAGTAGGAGGGGATAAAAACAAAAACAAAAACATAAACAAAAACAAATACAAAAATCAGCCCCTGTGCTCAGCCAGCCTCCTCCGGTCAGGGTTTCTGTCCAAGCTCCAAATGGCCAAGTGTCCTTGTCCTCTGCACTGTCCAACCAAACATAGGGATGTAGATTTCCAGCCCCACTTTGTTTGCCTTTGGCTGGGATTGCAGCAGAATGGGCCAGACCAGAAGATTCACAGGTTGGGGGCAAAGTGCCTTCAGTGTGCTTGAAATGGAGGTTGGCTCTCTTTTCTTTTCCCTAGGCACACACACCAACTCCCATCTGGCTCTCTGCCCAGTGTTCTACCAGGGGCTGGAGGCCCTCTCAGATTCACTGCTGGGGGTATTGGTCAACTCCCTCTGCTGTGGACCTTTGTGTGGCTTTGTTGCTTGTCCCCTCCCCCAATCCCAGGTCAGGGCTATCATCCCTGGTGCTGCAACAAAAATATTGCTCTTTTCCTGGGATGCTGTGGTGAACCAAACAACCACTGTTTCCAACTGCCCTGTGCTACACCGATTTCAATTCCCTTCTCTGTTTTTCTGAATTGAGGATCCCTGTCTGAGGCTTAGACCCCACACTCCCAGGTGGGTGGGGCCTCCACTGCCACAATATCTCTCTGGCTTCCCAGCTGCACACCTGGAGTACATTGGCTCACCCTCTCTGGGTATCCTGTCCTTTCTCTGCATTCCCTGTTCACAATATTTCAGATAGGCTTCACTTCAACTGTTTTTTCACACCAGTTTCCCTGAAGTTCAGCTACAAATCCATCAGGTGTTGGGAGCAAGCAGTCAGAAGTTTTGTCTATTCTGCCACCATAATGGATCTCCCCCACATTGTTCCAAAACCAGTGTTTTTGTAATTTTTTTCCTCACACTTTATCTCTAGAGGTAAAATTTTTCTTTTCAGAACAAAATTACATGCCTCATATGATTTGCAAAGATAACCATTTTCACGTAGCCCATCACAGGTGCTTCTTTTGTCTATTTTCTAAAGTACAGAGCAAACTTAGCCATAAGGAACATTATAGAAATCAGACTGACAGACCTGTTGACAATTGTCCTCAAGGGATTTATTCCTGTGGTGAAATGCAGTAATGGCTGTGGACCAATTTAGAGTACAATGGTGGGTAGTGGGAAAGAAAACTGATTTTCAAGATAGATCCTCTAAAACTCTCAGCTCTCCCATTTTTCAACTGTGTGCCCTTGAATAAAGGAAGGTGCAAAACCCTTCTTTGCTCTCATAAATGTAAGAGGAGATCAGAATGGGAATTCCCGAGTCCCCAAGCAGCCTTTTTCATAGCAGAACCAAGGGCTGCAGACCTCCAAAACTTGCCTTATACCTCAATATCTTGTGCCTACTGGGCTCTAGTTCTCCTTACCCATTCTGTGTGAAATGCCCACCATTTAGAGTAATTGGTGGTACTCAGTCCTGACATAACACCAGAGTCATATGGGGAGCTTTTAGAAAAAACTATTATTCATTGAGTACCCAGTAAGTGACAGGTGATTTATATATTAGGGGAACCGGAAAGTAATGTCGTTAAAGTAATGACATGTTAAGGGCGGAAGTGGAAGCAAATCCGTGTCAGACAATTGAGGAACTGTCAAACACTCTTAACCAACCTTGGTCGACCATCCAAGAACATTTACAGCAGATTGGTAAAGTAAGCAGAGCAGGTGTTTGGGTCCCGCATAATCTGTCCGAAGAAAACAAAGCTAACCGGTCCACCACATGCAACTTATTGCTTCAGCGGCACAATACAGAAGCGTTTTTTGATCACTTGATCACTGGAGATGAAAAATGGGTCCTCTATGATAATTCAAAATGCAAAAGGCAATGGCTCTCTCCAAATGAATTGCCACAAAGTACAGCTAAGACACTTTTGTGTGTTTGGTGGAGTATTCGTGGGGTCGTTCATTTTGAAGTGCTGAAACCTGGACAAACTGAATGCAGACCTTTACTGTGAACAATTGGATCAAGTAAATCAATCTTTAATTAAAAAGTGCCCAGCGATTGTCACCAGAAAAGGCGTTATTCTGCAACACGATAATGCAAGACCGCACTGTGCAAGACGAACCCTGGAAAAAATTAATGAATTAGGGTGGGAGATATTGCCTCACCTACCATACTTGCCCGATATTGTGCCATCAGATTTCCATTTATTCCAATTGCTACAACATTTTATAAGAGGCAAAAATTTGAAAATTTTGATGATGTCCAAAATGCCATCTTCAGATATTTTGCTCAAAAACCAATTGATTTTTATCGATCCGGCATTGAAAATTTGCACACTAGATGGAAAAAGGTTGTTGATAAAGAGTGTGATTACGTTATTGATTGAAAATAAAAACTTGTTAAAAACTTATCTGTTTGAATTTAATGTAAAAAACGACATTACTTTCCGGTCCCCCTAATACATTATCTCATTGGATGTTCATCACAACCCTAATGAGTTAGGTACCAACATTGTGCCCATTTTGCAGGTGACTCAAACAGGGGGAGTTCTTGTCCTCTACCTTAGAAAATTTGATTTAATTGATCTGGTTCTCAGTATTAAAAAAAAAAAAAACTTCCAAGATAATTTTAATGGCAGCCAGGTTTGAGGGACGCTGACAGATTTAGACTGTTGAGTCTTGTTATGGCTTGAATGTTTGTGTCCCCACAAATTTATGTTATATTCCAAACACCCATTGTGATAGCATCAGAACATGTTTTTCTTTTGTGTGTGGATGTAATTATGTTATTGGAATCACCCGGAGAGCTTGTACAAAATCCACATTACTGGGCCCAACCCCAGAGGGAGGGGAACCACAGGGTTGGGTAACAAAAGACAGAATGTCTCCAGAAGACCCCTGCTAAGATATGATTCATAGGAGAGGAGAAAAGTCTTGCTCTACTGCCAAATTTCGAATTCAGGTCTTCACTGATCCCCTTTCTTGACTGTCACAGCAGCATCCTGCCTGATCTTCTAAGCTTCATTTTTGTTCTTTTCTAATAAAGTCTCTACTGTGATAAAAGTGATGTTTCTACAACACAAATCAGACATTGTTGCTCTTTACTCAAAACCACGAAGGTAGATTTCCATTTCTAGAAAGAGAGAGATGAAATAAATGTACTTTCCCTTTTCTTTCTACTAATATCAGCTAAAATTCTCTGGATATTACTTATAAAATAAATGTTAGAAGACACTGAAAAGAGTCAACAGAAAATCACTCACTATACGAAAAACCAGGAACACTTCAATTTGAATGAGAAATTAAAAACAAAAAACAGATACCAACATGAAGATTACACAGATGTTGGGATTATTTTAAAGTAAGTATCATAAGAATGCTTCAATAAGCAATTATGAATGTTCTTGAAACAAAGAAAAATTGAAAGAATCAGAAAAAGACAGTCTCTGGAAAGAAAAATAATTTGTAAAGAATGGAAATAGAAAATTAAGACCTAAAAAATACAATAACCAAAATGAAACAATGTTCATGGGCTGAACAGAAGAATTGAAAGAACAGAGAAAAGAATCAGAAAACTTGATAATAGAACAGTAGACATTATCCAATTTTAAAAACAGAGTGAAAAAAGACTGGAAAAAAATTGAACAGAGCCTCAGAGACTTGTGGGACTTCAATAGAAGATTTAACATTTGTTTCTTCAGAGTCCCAGAAAGAGAAGAGAAAGATAGCAGGGATGAAATCATTTGAAGAAATAACTTTTATAATTTCCCAAATGTGGGAAAAAACAGATTTCCAGAAGCCGAACAAATTCCAAACAGGGTAAACCCAATGAAATCCACACTGTGATACAGTTGTTTCCCCTTATCTGTGAGTGATGTTTCAAAACTCCTGGTGGATGCCTAAAACACCACGGATAGTACGATATACATATATAGAGATATAGATATAGATAGATATATATGATATATATAGATATAGATATAGATGATGATATAGATAGATATAGATATAGATATAGATATAGATATAGATATAGATATAGATATAGATATAGATATAGATATAGATATAGATATAGATATAGATATAGTAATAAAAGTGTGAATGTGGTTTCTCTCTCAAAAATATCTTATTGTACTGTTCATATAGTGTGAATATGCTGAATAAAGGGATGAGTCATATAGTGAGTAGGATAGAACAAGATGGTATGAGAATTCATCATGCTACTAAGGATGACACAATTTACAAGTTATGAATTGTTTATTTCTGGGTTTTTAATATTTTTAGATTTTGCTTGATTCTGAGCAATTGAAACTGTGGAAAGTAAACTGTGGATAAAGGGAGACTACTTTACACTGTAGTCAAACTTCTGAAAATTTAAGACAAAGAAAATGTCTAAATGTAGAGAGAGAAACAATACCTTCACTACAGGAAAAAACAACTTGAATAACAATGAATTTCCTATCAGAAATCCTGGAGGACAGAAGGATGAGACATAGCATTTCTCAAGTGTTGAAAGATAAATGAACCAAAAAAGATAAATCAACTAGAAAACAAAGATTGGTACTGTCGATGCAAAAACACAATGCAAATCTATGCTGTTTATATGAAACTCACTTCAAATTCAATGATGAAAGTAAGTTGCAAGCAAAAGGACAGAAGAAGTTATACCATATAAATACACATGAAAATAAAACAGGAGTGCATATAATTAATATTATATAAAATACATTTCAGAGCAAAAAATATTTCCAGGGATAAAGAGAGTTGTTGATTGCATAATGAGAAAGTGTCAGTCTGGCAAAAAGACAACAATAATAAATGTGTATTCACCTAAGAACAGAGCTGCAACGTGCATAAATAAGAAAAAAAAACAAAACTAATAGACTGACTGATAACATAAAATTCTGGCAAGAATGTGGAGCAACAGAAAATCTTCATTCATTGCTTGGGGGAAAGCAACATGGTACTGCCTCTTTGGAAGACAGTTTGGTAAATCTTTGTAAAACTAAACATACTCTTTAAAAAATGTTTTTTTTCTTGATTGATTTTAGAGAGAGAGAAAGGGAGAGAGAGAGAGAGATGGAAACATTGATGAGAGAGAACATTGATTGGCCACCTCCTACATGCCCCACACTGGGGATTTGGCCCACAACCTGGGCATGTGCCCTGACCGGGAATTGAACTGGTGACCTCTTGGTACATGGGTCGATGCTCAACCACTGAGTCAAACCGGCCAGGATAAGTATACTCTTACAAAGCAATCCAGAAATTTCATTACTTGATATTTACCCAAGGAAGTTGAAAACGTATGTCCACACAAAACCCTACATGAGGATGTTTAGTGCAGCTTAATTCATAATTGCCAAATATTGGAAGCAACCAAGATCCAAGATATTCTTCAATAGGTAAATGGAAAAATAAACCGTGATACATCTAGACAATGGAATATAATTTACTAATGAAAATAAATGAGTTACATAGCTATGAAAAGACATGGAGGAAACTTAAATACATAATACTAAGTGAAAGTTAGTGAAAGAAACCTATTTGAAAAGGCTACATAGGCTACATACTACATGATATCAATTGTATGACATTTTGAAAAAGACAAAACTATGGAGACAGTAAAAAGACCAGTGGTTGCCAGGGATTAAGAGGGAGGAATGGATGGAAGGATGGAGCACAGAGGATTTTTAGGGCAGTGAAACTACTGTATATGATGTTATAGTGGTGGATACATATCATTATACATTTGTACAAATCTATAAAATGTACATCAAGAGAAAACTAATGTAAACTATATACATTGGGAGATTAAGATGTGTTAATTTAATCAATTATAAAAGATGTACCATTATGATGGGGGATGTTGATGACGTGGAAGACTGCATGTGTAGGGACAGGAAGTATATGAAAAATCTCTGTAATTTTTTTTTAATTAATTTACTTTTGCTACAGATGTTTCTCCTTTTTTCCCCCATTGACACCCTCCTCCCCTCCCTCCCTGCCCTGTCCCCAGTTTTGTTGTCCATGTCCATTGGTTATAAGTAAATGTGTACAAGTTCTGTGGTTCATCACTCCCCTGCCCCACTCCCTCTTCTGGAAAATGTCAGTCTGTACCCTACTTCCACATCTCTAGGACTACCCTGTTCCTCAGACTGTTATGTTCATTATATTCCACAAATAAGTGAGATCATATGATATTTGTCATTCTCTGCTTGGCTTGTTTCGCTTAGAATAATAGTTTCCAGGTCGTCCCACATCGTCTCAAAGGAAGAGATCTTTCTTTCTTACAGCTGCATAGAACTCCATTGTATATATGTACCACACCTTTTTTATCCATTCATCTATTGATGGACACTTGGGCTGTTTCCAGATATTAGCTATTGTAAATAGCGCTGCTATGAACATGGGGCTACATGTATTCTTTCAGATTGGTGTTTCAGGCTTCTTAGGGTATATTCCTAGGAGTGGGATCACAGGGTTAAATGGTAATTCAATTTTTAATTTTTTGAGGTAACACCATAGTGTTTTCCATAGTGGCTGCACCAGTCTGCACTCCCACCAGCAGTGTACTACAGTCCCCTTTTCTCCGCACCTTCGCCAACACTTGTTGTTTGATGCTTTGTTGATGGCGGCCATTCTGACAGGTGTGAGGTGATACCTCATTGTTGTTTTAATTTGCATCTCTCTGATGATTAGTGAAGTTGAGCATTTCTTCATATGTCTCTTGGCCATTTGTATGTCCTGTTTGGAGAGGTGTCTATTTAGTTCCTCTGCCCATTTTTTAATTGGGTTCTTTGTCTTCCTTTTGTTGAGATGTATGAGCACTCTATATTTTGGAAATTAGTCCCTTATCTGATATATCATAGGCAATTATGCTCTCCCATACAGTGGGTTGCCTTTCCACTTTGATGGTTGTTCCTTTTGCTGTGCAGAAGCTTTTGAGTTTGATGTAGTCCCATGTGTTCATTTTTTTCCTTGGTTTCTGTTGCCTTAGGTGATATATCAGTGAAAATTCTGCTGCGTATGATGTCTGAAATTTTGTTGCCTACATTTTCTTCTAGGATTTTTATGGATTGATGAGCCACATTTAAGTCTTTTATCCATTTTGAGTTTATTCTTGTGTATGGTGTAAGCTGATGATCTAGTTTCATTTTTTTTGCATGTAGCTGTCCAGTTTTCCCAACACCATTTATTAAAGAGGCTGTCTTTACTCCATTGTATGCTCTTGCCACCTTTTTCGAATATTAATTGAGCATAATGTTTTGGGTCAATTTCTGGGTTCTCTGTTCTATTCCATTGATCTATGGGCCTGTTCTTGTGCCAATACCAGGCTGTTTGATTACAATAGCTTTGTAGTATAACCTGATGTCCGGTATTGTGATCCCGCCTACTTTGTCCATCTTTTTCAAGATTGCTGTAGCTATTCAGGATCTCTTTTGGTTCCATATGAACTTCTGATGTATTTGTTCTAGTTCTGTGAAATATGTATTGGTATTTGATGGGGATTGCGTTAAGTCTATAGATTACTTTGGGTAGTATGGACATTTTAATGATGTTAATTCTTCCAATCCATGAACAAGGTATGTGCTTTCACTTTTCCATATATTCCTCTATTACTTTTCTCAATGTCCTGTAGTTTTCTGCAAATAGGTACTTTACTTCTTTGGTTAAGTTTATTCCTAGGCATCTTAATTTTTTTGCCGCGATGGTAAATGGGATTTTTTTAGTTTCTCTTTCTGTGAGGTCATCATTGGTGTATAAGAATGCCGTCGATTTCTTGACATTAATTTTGTATCCTGCTACTACAAATTAATTAATTAAGACTAGTAGATTTTTGATGGAGTCTTTAGGGTTTTCTATGTATAATATCATGTCATCGGCGAATAATGACAGTTTCACTTCCTCCTTTCCAATTTCAATCCCTTTTATTTTTTCTTCATGTCTGATTGCTGTGGCTAAGAATTCCAGTACTATGTGAAATAAGCGTGGTGAAAGTGTGCATCCTTGTCTTGTTCCTGTTCTTAAGGGAAATGCTTTTAGTTTTTGTCCATTGAGTATGATGTTGGCTGCAGGTTTTTCATATATGGCCTTTATAATGTTGAGATATGATCCCTCTATTCCCAAATTGCTGAGCGTTTTTATCAGAAATGGGTGCTGGATTTTGTAAAATGCTTTTCAGCATCTATTGATATGATCATATGGTTTTTATCTTTCATTTTGTTCATGTGATGTATCACATTTATTGATTTGTGTATATTGTACCAGCCTTGCATCCCTGGGATGAATCCCACTTGGTCATGTTGAATAATTTTCTTGATGTATTGCTGGATCCGATTTGCTGGTATTTTGTTAAGGATTTTGGCATCTATGTTCTTCAGGGATATTGGCCTGTAGTTTTCTTTCTTTGTAGTGTCTTCTTCTGGTTTTGGAATTAGAATTATGCTGGCTTCATAAAACGAGTTTGGAAGTCTTCCTTCTTCTTGAATCTTTTGGAATAGTTTGAGGAGAGTGGGTATTAGTTCTTTGAATGCTCGGTAAAACTCTCCCCTGAAGCCGTCAGGACCTGGGCTTTGGTTTGCTGGGAGTGTCTCGATTATATCTTAAATTTCAATCGTTGTTGTTGACTTGTTCAAGTTTTCTATCTCTTCCCGGTTCAATTTTGGGAGACTATGTGTTTCTAGAAATGTGTCCATTTCGCTTAGAATGTCGAATTTGTTGCCATATAAATGTTCATAGTATTTGTTAATGATCCTTTGTATTTTTGTGGTGTCAGTTGTTACTTCTCCTCTTTCATTTCTGATTTTGTGTATTTGGGTTCTCTCTCTTTGTTTCTTGGTGAGTCGAGCTAAGGGTCCATCAATCTTGTTTATCTTTTCAAAAAATCAGCTCTTTGTTTTATTGATCCTTTGAATTGGTTTTTGGTCTCCATGTTGTTTATTTCTGCTCTGATCTTTACTATTTCCTTCCTTCTACTTGCTCTAGGGTTTTCTTTTTGTTTACTTTCCAGTTCTTTAAGTTGTGAGGTTAGGTAGTCAATTAGAAATTTTTCTTCTTTCTTAAAGTGGGCCTGTAGTGCTATGAACTTACCACTCAGAACTGCTTTCACTGTATCCCATAGATTTTGCTTTGTTCTGTGTTCATATTCATTGGTTTCCAGGAAGTTTTTAATTCCTTTCTTGATCTCCAAGGTAACCAGTTCATTGTTCAGTAACATGCTATTTAGCCTCCATGTGTTCATATGTCTTTGCATGTTCTTGTTGCAATTGATTTCTAGTTTCATGCCATTGTGGTCTGAAAAGATGCTTGATATGACTTTAGTCTTCTTGAACTTGTAGAGACTTAGTTTGTGCCCTGACATGATCTGTCTTTGAGAATGTCCCATGTGCACTTGAGAAGAATGTGAATTCTGCAGTTTTGGGGTGTAATTCTCTGTATATATCTACTAAATCTATTTGATCTAGTGCTTATTTAGAATTTCTGTTTCCTTGTTAATTTTTTGTCTACATGATCTATCCAGTGATGTCAGTGGGGTGTTGAAGTCTCCTGCTATGATTGTATTGCAGTCGATTTCTTCTTTGAAGTCCTCCAGAAGATTTTTAATATATTCTGGTGCTCCTATATTGGGTGCATATATGTTTACCAAGGTTATATCTTCCTGTTGGATAGACCCTTTCAATATTATGTAGTGGCCTTCTTTGTCTCTAGTTATAGTCTTCAATTTGAAATCTAATTTATCAGATATGAATATTGCTACCCCAGCTTTTTTTCCTTTCCGTTTGCTTGGAAGATTTTTTCCATCCCTTTTCTTTCAAGCTATGTGAGTCTTTTGTTGTGAATCATGCTTTCTTATCCAGTCAGCTACTCTGTGTCTTTTTATCAGAGCATTCAGTCCATTTACATTTAAGGTGATTATTGATATGTACTTATTTATTGCCATTTTTGTGCAGTGTGGTTCTAATTTGCTTTCTATTTCTTCTACTAATTACAGCAGTCCTTTTCACATTTCTTGCAGTGCTGGTTTGGTGCTAATATATTCCCTTAGCCTTTTTTTGTCTGGGAAGCTCTTTATGTGACCTTCTATTTTGAATGATAGCCTTGCTGGATACAGTAATCTTGGATTCAGATCCTTGTTTTTCTTGACTTTGATTACTCCATGCCATTCCTTTCTGGCCTGTAGTGTTTCTGTTGAGAAGTCAGATGATAGCCTAATGGGGTTTCCTTTGTAGGTAACCTGTTGCTTATCTCTTGCTGCCTTTAGGATTCTCTCTTTGTCTTTAAGTTTTGGCATTTTAATTATTTGTGTCTTGGTGTGGGCCTGTTTGGGTTCTTCTTACTTGGAGCTCTCTGTGCTTCTTGAACTTGAATGCCTTCTTCCTTCACCAGGTTAGGAAAGTTTTCTGTCACTATTTCTTCAAGTATATTCTCTAGCCCTTGCTCATTTTCTTATTCTTTGGGGACTCCTGTGATGCGAATGTTATTACGTTTCCAGTTGTCCCACAGTTCTCTTAAGCTATTGTCCTGTTTTTTAATTGTTTTTTCCTTTTGTTCTGATTGATTGAACTTTTCTACTCTGTCTTCTTATTCGCTGATCCGGTCCTCTGCTTCCTCTACTCTGCTGGTCAGTCCTTCCAATGTGTTCTTTATTTCTGCTATGTCATTCTTTGTTTCCACTTGGTTGCTTTCCATTGTGTCAATGTCCTTACTCATGCTGTTTAGTTTCCTCAAGGTCATGGCTCGGAACTCTACCTCTGGTAATTTGCTTAACTGCATTTCATTTATCTCATCTTTGGTAGAGTTCTCTTGTTCTTTCATTTGTGATCTGTTTCTTTGTTTCACCATTTTTGCTATCTCAGTGGGTTTTGGAGCCTGCAAAATTTTCCCTGTGGGTGTTGGTGTTCTGCTATTTGTGGCTCCCTCTGCTGGGTTTAGATGAGAATGGAGGACCCTCCTTCAACACCACTGTCAAGTCTCACTTTCCTGGGTAGATTTGCAAGCTTAGGAAAGGTTCATTTATGCTCTTGCTTTTTGCCTGGAGGCTATTAGCCTCAGTTACTTTAAAAGCCTTAGGATCTCAGTTGAATGAGAAACTCCCTCAGATATTTACAGTGTAAGAGGATTTCCCCAGGGTGGGGCCAATGCTGGTTGTTAATGAGCCTCAATTTGCATTTCTTTACCTCTTTGCCTCCCCTAAGAATATCTGAGGGTGGGGCTGCCACTTCTCCAGGAAGGAGCAAACTTGGCTGCCCTGTGTAACCTGGAAGGAGGGGCTGGCCACCACCGTCCTTTGTGGCCACAGCTCAGCACAAACTCTGAGTACCCTCCAGATCCCAGGTGTCCCCACAGAGTTCCAGTCCGGTCCGCCCTCCCTCTGCCAGAGCCGCAGGTGAGTGGCTGTGACTATTTAGCGCTCTGTCCAGCCCTCTGCGCTGTGGTGCAGCTGGGGCTCTTAACCCCGATGTTGGGCGCAGCCGCTGCTCACACCTAAGGCCGCTGCTCACAGCCAAGGCCACTGCTGTCCGTGGGCTCCCATCCCGCCACCCTCACCCACCTCCGCAGACCCTACCAGGCTCATTCAGTGTCCCTGGTTGTATGGTCCGCTCCTGCTGCTTTTCTGTTGCTTTTTCCCGATGATTTGTCTTTATTTTAGTTGTAATTCCGGTTTGGTCCTGGGAGATCGTCTGTGTAGCTTCCAATCACTCCACCGCCATTTTCAAATTTTCAATCTCTGTAATTTTTACTTAATTTTGCTGTGAACTTAAAACTACTATAAAAAATAATGCCTTAAAAAACTGAGACTGAAAGAAATAAGCCAATATACCATTATAGTTAGAGACTATAATACCTATTTATCAACTAGTGTTAGAAAAAACAAACAGAAAATTGTCAAAGGTATTGAAGAACTGAACATCAGCAACCAAAAGTATTTCATCAACATTTATAGAATATTCCACCCAACAAAAGCAGAATGCACACTTTTCAATGCCCTTATATAACCATGATTTTGAGCCATAAAACAAACTTCAGATAAATAATTTCTGTGTGAAGTCAGAGTGTTTTCCCAAACCACAAGAGGATCAAACTAGATATGAATATCAGAAAGATTACAGGAAAATCTATCTCCAAATATATGGAAACTAAGCAACAGACTTCTAAATAATCCACAAAAAGTATGTCTAAAAGGAAGTAAAAACAACATCAAAGAGAATGAAAATGGAAATTTAATATATCAAATTTTGTGGGCCACAACTGAAGCAATGTTGAGAGGGAAATTTATAGCTTTACATGTATGTATTAGAAAAAATGAAAAATCTCAAACTAGTCTTTTAATCTCCCATACTGAGAATCTTTAAAAAAAAATTTTTTTATTGATATTTTAGAGAAATAGGAAGGGAAAGAGAGATAGAAACACCGATGTGAGAGAGAAACATCCATCGGCTGCCTCCTGCATGACCCCACTGGGACTGAGCCCACAACTCGGGCATGTACTCTGACTGGGAATCAAATTGAGACCTCTCAGTCCATGGGGCACTAGTCAGTCTACTGAGCCACACCAGCTGGGCCCATCTTGAGAAACTTTTTTTATTTTTTATTTTGTTACAGATGTTTCTACTTTTTCCCCCAATTGAAACTGTCCTCCCTATCCCCCCCCCAACCTCGACCCTAGCATTGTTGTCTATGTCCATTGGTTATGCATACATGCATATAAGTTTTGTGGATTATCCCTTCCCTCCCCCCAACTCCCTTCTGAGGATTGTCAGTCTGTACCCTACTTCTATGACTCTGGGTCTATTTTGTTCATCAATTTTAGTTCATTATATTGTTTCTCTGCTTGGCTTGTTTCACTTAGCATAATACTCTCCAGGTTCCTCCATGACAATGTTTCAGGTTTCCTAGGGTATATTCCTAGAAGTTGGATCACTGGGTCAAATGGCAGTTCAATTTTTAATTTTTTTGAGGTAACACCATATTGTTTTCCATAGTGGCTGCACCAGTCTACATTCCCACCAGCAGTGTACTAGAGTCCCCTTTTCTCCACACCCTCGCCAACAGTTGTTGTTTGATGATTTGTTGATAGCGGCTATTCTGACAGGTGTGAAGTGACCTCATAGTTGTTTTAATTTGCATCTCTCTGATGATTAGTGACCTTGAACATTTTTTGATATGTCTCTTGGCCATTTGTATGTCCTGTCTTGAGAGATGTCTCTTTATGTTCTCTGCCCATTTTTTAATTGGGTTCTTTGTCTTCTTTTGTTGAGTTGTGTGAGTACACTATATATTTTGGAAATTAACCCCTTACCTCATGTATCATTGGCAATTATGCTCTCCATATAGTGGGTTCCCTTTGCATTTTGATAGTTGTTTCTTTTGCTGTGTGGAAGCATTTTAGTTTGATGGACTCCCATGTGTTCATTTTTCCTTTGTTTCTTTAGCCTTACTTGATGTATCAGTGAAAATTCTGCTGCATAGGATGTCTGAAATTTTGTTGACTGCATTTACTTCTAGGATTTTAATGGATTGACGAGTCAAATTTAGGTATTTTATCCATTTTGAGTTTATTCTAGTGTATGGTGTAAGTTCGTGGTTTAGCTTCATTTTTTTGCATGTAGCTGTCCAATTTTCCCAACACAATTTATTGAAGAGGCTATCTTGACTCCAGTGTATGCTCTTGCCACCTTTGTCAAATATTAATTGAACATACTGTCTTGGATTAATTTCGGGTCCTCTGTTCTGTTCCATTGATCTATGTGCCTGTTCTTGCACCAGTACCAGGCTGTTTTGATTGCAGTGGCTTTGTAGTATAAGCTGATATCCGGTAATGTGATCCCTCCTACTTTGTTTATCTGTTTCAAGATTGCTGTGGCTATTTGGGGCCTTTTTTGGTTCCATATAAACTTTTGGAGTATTTGTAGCTGTGAAGTATAACATTGGTATTTTGATGGGAATTGCATTGAATCTATATATAGCTGTGAGTAGTATGGGCATTTTGATGATGTTAATTTTTCCAATCCATGAACAAGGTATATGCTTCTACCTTTTATATCTTCCTCTATTTCTTTTTTCAATGACATATAGTTTTCTGTGAAGAAATCCTTGACTTCTTTGGTTAAGTTTATTCCTAGGTATTTTAATTTATTTGCCACGATGTTAAATGGGGTTGTTTTTTTTTTTTTTAGTTTCTCTTTCTGTGAGTTCATTGTTAGTGTATAAGAATATCGTTGATTTCTTGACTTTAATATTGTATCCTGGTACTTTGCCAAATTCATTTATAAAGTCTAGTAGATTTTTGATGGAGTCTATAGGGTTTTCTATGTACAATATCATGCCATCTGCAAATAATGACAGTTTCATTTCCTCCTTTCCAATTTGGATCCCTTTTATTTTTTCTTCTTGTCTAATTGCTGTGGCTACGACATTCAGTACTATGTTAAATAAGAGTGATGAAAGTGGACATCCCTTTCTTGTTCTCGTTCTTAAGGAAAATGTTTTTAGTTTTTGCCCATTGAGTATGATGTTGGCTGTAGGTTTTCCACATATGGCCTTTATTATGTTCAGATATGATCCCTCTATTCCCACATTGCTGAGAATTTTTATCAGAAATGGGTGCTGTATTTTATCGAATGCTTTTTCAGCATCTATTGATATGAACATATGGTTTTTATCGTTTATTTTGTTTATGTGGTGTATCACATTTATTGCTTTATGAATATTGTACAATCCTTGCATCCCTGGGATGAATCCCAATTGGTCATGGTGAATATTAGCTAATATTTTTTTAAATGTATTTTAGCATCTATGTTCAACAGAGATATTGGCCTGTGGATTTCTTTCTTTGTAGTGCCTTTATCCAGTTTGGAATTAGGATTATGATGGACTCACAAAATAAGTTCGGAAGCGTTCCATCTTCTTGGAGGTTTTGGAATACTTTGAGGAGAATGGGTATATTCTTTGAATGTTTGGTAAAACTCTCCCATGAAGCCATCTGGGCCTGGGCTTTCGTTTGCTGGGAGTTGCTTAATTACATCCTCAATTTCCTTTGTTGTTATTGGTCTGTTCAAGTTTTCTATCTCTTCCCCATTCAGTTTTTGGAGGCTGTGTTTCTAAAAATTTGTCCACTTCTCCTAGATTGTCCAAATTGTTGGCATATAATTGTTCGTAGTATGTTTCGATGATTCTTTGTATTTCTGTCGTGTCAATTGTTACTTCTCCATTTTCGTTTCTGATTTTGTTTATTTGAGTCCTCTCTTTGTGTTTCTTGTTGAATCTGGCTAAAGAACCATCAATGTTTTTACCTTTTCTTTTTTTTTTTTTCTTTACTGATTTTATTTTTGTTTTGTTTTGTTTTTTTATTAATTTATTTTTGTTACAGATGATTCTCCTTTTTTCCCCATTGACACTCTCTTACCCATCCCCCCACCCTGTCCCCAGCTTTGTTATCCATGTACATCAGTTATGCATATATGCGTATAAGTTCTGTGGTTTATGTCTTCCCTCCCCCCAACCCCCTCTTCTGAGAGTTGTCAGTCTGTACCCTACTTCGACGTCTCTGGGTCTACCCTGTTCTTCAAACTGTTATATATATTATATTCCACAAATAAGTGATATCATGTGATATATGTCTTTCTGTGCTTGGCTTGTTTCACTTAGGATAATACTCTCAAGGTCCCTCCATGTCATCTCAAAAGATAAGAGATCTTTCTTTCATACAGCTGTATAGTACTCCATAGTGTATATGTACCACAGCTTTTTTATCCATTCATCCACTGATGGACACTTGGGCTATTTCCAGATCTTAGCTATTGTAAATAGCGCTGCTATGAACATGGGGGTACATGTATTCTTTCTGATTGGTGTTTCAGGCTTCTTAGGGTATATTCTTCGGAGCGGGATCACTGGGTCAAATGGCAATTCAATTTTTAATTTTTTGAGGTAACACCATAGTGTTTTCCACAGTGGCTATACCAGTCTGCATTTCCACCAGCAGTGTACTAGAGTCCTCTTTTCTGCACACCCTCGCCAACACTTGTTGTTTGATGCTTTGTTGATGGCAGCCATTCTGACAGGTGTGAGGTGATATCTCATTGTTGTTTTAATTTGCATCTCTCTGATGATTAGTGATGTTGAGCATTTCTTTATATGTCTCTTAGCCATTTGTATGTCATGTTTGGAGAGGTGTCTATTTAGTTCCTCTGCCCATTATTTAAATTGGGTTCTTTATCTACCTTTTATTGAGTTGTATGAGCACTCTATATATTTTGGAGATTAACCCCTTATCTGATGTATCATTGGCAATTATGCTCTCCCATACAGCGGGTTTGCTTTCGGTTTTGATGGTTGTTTCTTTTTCTGTGTAGAAGCTTTTGAGTTTGATATAGTCCCATGTGTTCATTTTTTCTTTTGTTTCTCTTGCGTTCGGTGATGTATCACTGAATATTCTGCTGCATATGTTGTCCGAAATTTTGTTGCCTACATTTTCTTCTAGGATTTTTATGGATTCACGAGTCACATTTAAGTCTTTTATCAACTTTGAGTTTATTCTCGTGTATGGTGTAAGTTGATGGTCTAGTTTCTGTTTTTTTTTTTTTTTTTTTTTTTTTGCATGTAGCTGTCCAATTTTCCCAGCACCATTTATTAAAGAGGCTTTCGTTACTCCATTGTATGCTCTTGCCACCTTTGTCAAATATTAATTGAGCATAATGTCTTGGGTCAATGTCCGGATTCTCTGTTCTGTTCCACTGGTCCATATGCCTGTTCTTGTGCCAGTGCAAGGCTGTTTTGATTACAGTAGCTTTGTAGTATAACCTAATATTTGGTATTGTGATCCCACCTACTTTGTCCTTCTTTTTCAAGATTGCTGTGGCTATTTGGAGTCTTTTTTGGTTCCATATGAACTTTTGAAGTATTTGTTGTAGTTCTATGAAATATGTCACTGGTATTTTGATGGGGATTGCATTGAATCTATAGATTTCTTTGACTTATATAGACATTTTAATAATGTCAGTTCTTCCAATCCATGAACAAGGTATGTGCTTCCACTATTTTATATCTTCCTCTATTACTTTTTCAATGTCCTGTAGTTTTCTGCAAATAGGTCCTTTATTTCTTTGGTTAAGTTCTTTCCTAGGTATCTTATTTTTTTTGCCGCAATGGTAAATGGGATTGTTTTTTAGTTTCTCTTTCTGTGAGTTCACCATTGGTGTATAATAATGCCATCGATTTCTTGACGTTTATTTTGTATCCTGCTACTTTGCCATATTCATTTATTAAGTCTACTAGATTTTTGATGGAATCTTGAGGGTTTTTTATGTATAATATCATGTCATTTTAGAATAATGACAGTTTCACTTACTCCTGTCCAATTTGCATTCCTTTTATTTTTTCTTCATGTCTGATTGCTGTGGCTAAGACTTCCAGTACTATGTTAAATAAGAATAGCGAAAGTGGGCATCCCTGTCTTGTTCCTGTTCTTAAGGGAAATGTTTTTAGTTTTTTTCCCATTGAGTGTGATGTTGGCTGTAGGTCTTTCATATATGGCTTTTATTATATCAAAATATGATCCCTCTATTCCCAAATTGCTGAGCATTTTTATCGGAAAAGGGTGCTGGATTTTGTCAAATACCTTTTCAGCATCTATTGATATGATCATGTGGTTTTTATCTTTCATTTTGTTTATGTGGTGTATCACATTCATTGATTTGCTAATATTGTACGAGCCTTGCATCCCTGGGATGAATCCCACTTGGTCATGGTGAATAATTTTTTTGATGTATTGCTGGATCTGATTTGCTAGTATTTTGTTTAGGATTTTGGCATCTACATTCATCAGGGATATTGGTCTGTAGTTTTCTTTTTTGTAGTGTCTTTTTATAGTTTGGAATTAGAATTATGCTGGCCTCATAAAACGAGTTTGGAAATCTTCCTTCTTGAATTGTTTTGAATGGTTTGAGGAGAATGGGTGTTAGTTCTTCTTTGAATGTTCGGTAAAACTCCCCTATGAAGCCGTCCAGGCCTGGGCTATTTGTGCTGGGAGAGTCTTGATTACATCTTCAATTTCTTTAGTTGTTATTGGTCTGTTCAAGTTTTCTATTTCTTTCCGGTCCAGTTTTGGGAGACTATGTATTTCTAGAAATTTGTCCATTTCTCTTAGGTTGTCGAATTTTTTGCCATATAAATGTTCATAGTATTTGTTATCGATCCTTTGTATTTCTGTGGTGTCTGTTGTTACTTCTCCTCTTTCATTTCTGATTTTGTGTATTTGGGTCCTCTCTCTTTGTTTCTTGGTGAGCCTAGCTAAGGGTCCATCAAGCTTGTTTATGTTTTCAAGAAACCAGTTCTTTGTTTCATTGATCCTTTAAGTTGTTTTGCTGGTCTCCATGTTATTTATTTCTGCTCTGATCTTTACTATTTCCTTCCTTCTACTTGCTCTGAAGTTTTCTTTGCAGTTCTTTAAGTTGTGAGGTTAGATAGTCTATTAGATTTTTTCCATGCCTTCACTTTCATCCTATGTCTTTTGTTGTGAGGTGAGTCTCTTGTAAACAACATATATATGGGTCATGCTTTCTTATCCAGTCAGCTACTCTGTGTCTTTTTATTGGCACGTTCAATCCATTTACATTTCAGGTGATTATTTATATGTATCTATTTATTGCCATTTTTGTTCAGTGTGGTTATATTTTCCTTCTAATTTTTTCTACTAATTACAGCAGTCTTTTTAACATTTCTTGCAAGGTTGGTTTGGTTCTAATATATTCCCTTAGCCTTTTTTGTCTGTGAAGCTCTTTATCTGACCTTCTATTTTGAATGACAGCCTTGCTGGGTAGAGTAGTCTTGGATTCAGATCCTTGTTTTTCATGACCTTGATTACTTCATGCCATTCCCTTCTGGCCTGTAGTGTTTCTGTTGAGAAGTCAGATGATTGCCTTATGGGGGTTCCTTTGTAGGTAACCTGTTGCTTATGTCTTGCTGCCTTTAGGATTCTCTCTTTGTCTTTAATTTTTGGCATTTTAATTTTTATGTGTCTTGGTGTGGGCCTGTTTGGGTTCTTCTTACTTGGAGCTCTCTGTGCTTCTTGAACTTGAGTGCCTTCTTCCTTCACCAGGTTAGGAAAGTTTTCTGTCACTATTTCTTCAAATATATTCTCTAACCCTTGCTCATTTTCTTCTTCAGGGACTCCTATGATGCGAATATTATTACGTTTCCAGTTGTCCCACAGTTCTCTTAAGCTATCTTCCTTTTTTTTAATTGTTTTGTCTTTTGGTTTTCTGATTGATTGATTTTTTTCTACTCTGTCTTCTATTTCACTGATCTGGTCTTCCGCTTCCTCTACTCTGCTAGTCTGTGTTTTCAATGTGTTCTTTATTTCTGCTATGTCATTCTTCATTTCCACTTGATTGGTTTTCAGTGTTTTTATATCTTTACTCATGGTGTTGATGTCCTTACTCATGCTGTTGATCTTCCTCAAGATCATGGCTCTGAACTCTACCTCTGATAATTTGCTTAACTGCATTTCATTTATCTCATCTTTGGTATAGTTTTCTTGTTCTTTCATTTGGGATTTGTTTCTTTGTTTCACCATTTTGGCTATCTCAGTGAGTTTTGGAGCCTGCCATATTTTCCCTGTGGATGTTGGTGTTCTGCTATTTGTGACTCCCTCTACTGGGTTTGGATGAGCGTGGAGCACCCTCCTTAAACACCACTGTCAAGTCTCACTTTCCTGGGTAGATTTGCATGCTCAGGAAAGGTTCAGTTATCCTCTAGCTTTTTTCCTGGAGGCTATTAGTCTAAGTTACTTGAAAAGCCTTTGGTTCTTTCTTGAATGAGAAACTCCCTCAGGTACTTAGTGTAAGAGGATTTCCTAAGGGTGGGTTCAATGCTGCTTGTTAATGAGCCTCACTGTGCATTTCTTTACTTGCCTGGTTTGGGTTGAGTCTCTGAGGGAAGGGCTACCACAGCTCTGTGAAGGAACAACCTGGCCACCATTTTGTGTGACTGGGAAAGAGCAATTGGCCACTGTCCTTTGTGGCTGCAACTCAGCACAAACTCTGAGCAACCTCCAAATCCCGGTTGTCCCCACAAAGTTCCAGTCCAGTCTGCCCTCCCTCTGCCAGAGCCCTAGGTGAGTGGCTGTAGCTATTTAGTGCTCTTTCCTTGCCCTCTGTGCTGTGGAGCAGCTTGGGATCTTAACCCCGAGGGCGCGCTGCTCACAGCTAAGTCTGCTGCTCTCAGTGGGCTCCCAGCCTGCCACCCTCTCACACCTCCGCAGATCCTACCAGGTTCGTTCAGTGTCCCTGGTTGTGTGGTTCTCTCCTGCTACTTTTCTGTTGCCTTTTTTTTTAACTATTTGTGTTTCTTTTAGTTGTAATTTCCATTTGGTCCTCGGAGATCATCTGTGTAGCTACCATTCACTCCGCCACCATTTTCTCTCTTTCTCTATCCAGAAATTTTTGGCATTTTTATACACCAATAATGAACTCTGAGAAATAGTAACTTAAAAAATAATCTCATTTACCATTGCAACAACAACAAAATAATATACTTTGAAATAAACTTAACCAAGGAGGTAAAAGGCTTGTACTAATAAAACTACAGGACATTGAAAAACAATAGAAGAAGATGTAAACAAATGGAAGCATATATCACATTCATGGATTGAAAGAATTAACATCATGTAAAAATCTATACTACCCAAAGCAATCTATAGAGTCAATGTAATCCCTATTAAAATACCAATGACATATTTCACAGATCTAGAAAAAATATTCCAAGAATTTATATGAAACAAAAAAAGACCCTGAATAGCCTGAGAAATCTTGAGAAAGAAGAACAAAGTTGGAGAAATAACAGTACCTGTTATCAAACTATACTACAAAGCCATTGTAATCAAAACAGACTGGTACTGGCATAAGAACAGGCATATAAATCAGTGGAACAGAGTGGAGAACCAAGAAATAGACCCACATTATTATGGTCCATTAATATTTGACAAAGAAGCAAGAACATATAATGGAGTAAAGACATTCTCTTCAATAAATGATGTTGAGTAAATTGAACAGGTACATGCAAAAATATGAAACCAGATCACCTACTTACACCATATACAGGAATAAACTCAAAATGGATAAAAGATTTAAATGTAAGTCACAAAATCATAAACATCCTACAAGAAAGCATAGGCAGCAAAATATCAGACACTTCACATAGCAGAATTTTCATTAATATATCACCTAGTGCAAGAGAAACAAAGGAAAAATAGACAAATAAGACTACATTAAATTAAAATGCTTTTCTGCACAGCAAAATAAACCAGCATCAACATGAAAATGGAACCCAATATATGGGAGAACATATTTGCCAATGATACATCTGATAAGGGGGTAATTTCCAAAATACATAAAGAACTCATACAACTCAACAAAATGAAGACAAATAACCATATTAAAAAATGGGCACAGGACCTGAATACACACTTCTCTGAAGAGGACCTATGGATGACCAATAGACATATGAAAAAATGCTTAATGTCACTAATCATCAGAGAGCTGCAAATTAAAACTACAATGAGGTAAACCCTCACACCTGCCAGATTGACTACCATCACAAATCAACAAACAACAAATGCTGGTGAGGATGTGGAGAAAAGGGAATGCTAGTACACTGCTGGTGGGAAAGCAGATTGGTGCAGCCACTATGGAAAACTGTGAAATTAACTAAAAATATTATAAATGGAACTGTCGTTTAACTCATTGATCCCACTTCTATGAATATATCCTAAGAATTCTGAAACAGCAATCAGAAAGAACATATGCACCACTATGTTCTTTGCAGTATTTTGCAATAGCTAAGATCTGGAAACAGTCCAAGTGGCCATCAGTATATGAGTGGATAAAAACTTTGTGGTACATTTACTCAATGGAATAATATGCAGCTATAAAAGAAAATGATCTCTTACCCTTTCCAACAGCATGGATGTACCTGGAGAATATTATACTTTATGAAATAAACCAGTCAGAGAAAGACAAATATCCTGCAATCTCACTTATATGTGAAATCTAATGAACATAATAAACTGAGGAATATAATAAGTCCAGAGGCATGGATGCATGGAGCATACTGATACATCTCAGAAGGGAGGGGAGGTGGGGAGATTAGAAGAGATTAACCAAAGAAATTATATACATGTATGCATAGACCATGGACACAGACAATAGAGTAGTCTCTAGGATATGGCAGGGACTGGGTGGAGGGAGCAAGGGGGAAAATACAGGGACATCTGTAATACTGTCAACAATAATATATATGTATGATAATACAGAATAAAATAATTATAAGGGCATACATTTGACATTCAAGATGAAACTGATCAACTCCTCAAAAAAGAGAATTGTCACAATGTACCCCATATGAAATAACTTTAATATTTCCATTATTATTAAGGGGATTGAATTCATAATTTAAAAGTCACAAAAAATAAATATCCAGAGTTAGATGGTTTCACTTGAGAATTCTAACATACGTTTAAAGAAAAATCAATAGCAATTCTTTACAATGTCTCCCAGAAATATAAGAGAAGGAAACACTTTTCAATTCATTATATCTAGCTAATATTTCTCTGATATCAAAACCAGACAAAAATAGAAAACTACAGACTGATATCCTTACTGAGTATAGATACAAATATTCTTAACAAAACATTGGGAAATAGAATTCAGCAACCTTAGCATTCAGGATTTATTCCAGGAATTCTAGGCTGATTCAACATTAAACAATTAATTGTAATTAATTAATTAACCAGCCTATAATTCCTGGAAAAAACTCTGCATGGTAAAGGTGTGTAATTATTTTCACATCATGAACAAAGTAAGCTGTCAACCAAATTAGATCCAAAGTAATGGAAGTAGAGAACAGACCGACAGACCTCAGAGGGATACGGGGTGGGAAGGGAGGGAAGAGATAAACCAAAGAACTTATATACATATATGCACAACCAATGGACACAGATATTAGGTTGGGGAAAGCAGGAGGGGGGCAGGAATGATGAGGAGAGGGTCAATGGGGAAAAACGGGGGACATCTGTAATACTTTCAACAATAAAAAGTTTTTAAATTAATTGTAATCCATCACATCAACAAGCTAAAGAAGAAAAACACTGATGCAATAAAAACATTTCACAGAATTCAACCCACTCATGATAAAAACTTTCAACAAAGAATCGAGGGAAAGCCCTGGCCAGTTTGGCTCAGCGGTTGGAGCGTCGGCCTGCGGACCAGAGAGTCCTGGGTTCGGTTTGCGCTGGGGGCATGTACCAAAAAAAAAAAAAAAAAAGAATAGAGGGAAAGTTCCTTAACTTAGATAAAGAATGTGTACAAAAACTAGACCTAATATCACAATAATAAAAAGAACACACTTTCCCCCAAAGATTGGAAATAAGACAATAATGTTTACTCTCTTCACTCTTATTTAGCATAGTACTGGAAGATCCATCCAGTTTAATAATGTCAGAAAAGAAACTATAAGTCATACAATTTGGAAAAGAATAAATCTATATGTGTTTGTAGTTGACATTATGATCTACATAGAAAATTTCAAGGAATCTACACGAAAATTCCTAAAGCTAAAAACTGAGTTCAGCAAGTCACAAGATATAAGATATACTCACAAAATAAAAAAAATAAAATAAAAAACTTACGAGAATCTCTGGACTCTCCTTATCTCCATGGACCTACCCCTTTGTGAGAAATCCAGAAACTTCTTGAGAGATTCCTGCAACACAGTCAAGTGCAAAACTAGCTACATCAAAACTGGTAAGAAAATCAGAGACATCTGATCACCATAGTCTCCACAACTCGCACAGCAACTTATGATCAGGAGGAAAATCACAGCTCCCAGTTCTTCCTTGGAAGGGAAAGAGCTAGACTATGTATCAAATGTTTAAACTTTTTTGGATGCTGCTCAACAGATTGGCTTTTCTCTCATATATCTCAGAGCACCGGTGGGGCTTGACATTTGCTAAACCTCTGGAGGATACAAAGAAGAAATGTGGTGGTTTGAACTAGCATTTGGGCACTTATCACAGCTCCTCATCACAGCTCAGCATAGAACATGTGGGCAAAACTCCTGCTTCTCCTTGGGAAGAGAAAGAGTTGGTGCACACATTTAACATTCTATCTTTTCCAGGTACTGTCCAAGAAAGTGGTTCCTGTCTTTTCTGTCTTAGAGTGATGACAGTACTCGGCATATGCTAGACTCCAGGAGGCTACAGAGAACAATGGCAGCAGTTTGGACTAATGTGTGGGCACTCACCATACCTTCTTCCCCTCACTCAGCACAGAGTAAGCAGGTAAAACAAACAAACAAACAAACAAAAAAAACAAAAAAAAAACCCCTGTTCCCAACTTCTCTCTGGTGAAAGAAAGAATTGAACAGCACATCTAACATCCCAATTTTTCCAGGTGCTTCCTGATAGATTGGCTTCTGTTTCACCTTTCTAAGAGTGCTACAGGACCCAGCGTATGCTTGACCACTGGGAAGTGCAGATAACAAAGGTATTTATTTGAATTACTGTGTGGGCACTCACCACAGCTCCTCCCCCTGATCAGCGAAGAGTGTGTGGGCAAATTCAAATTCCAGCTCCCAGTTTCTCCCTGGGAAGCAAAACAGTTGCACTGCACATAAATTATTATAACTTTTCTGGTGGCTGCATGAGGGTCTTGCTTCTCTCTTAACTGTTTCAGAGTGTTGACAGGACCTAGAGTATTCTAGATGCCCAGGGATCACTGACAACAAACAGAATGATTTGAACTAGCACACAGTACCTATCACAGTCCTTCTACTTAGCTCAGCATAGAGAAAGTGAGAGAAAAAGAAAGTTCCAAGCTTCTCAATGGAGAGGTAGAGTTGTATCACATATACAATGTTCCAGTTGCACTTGAGTGTTACTCAAGGGACTGGATTTTGTCTTACCTGTTTCAGAGCACTGATGGGATGGAAGAGACATAATCCAAACACCTAGGGACCACAAATAGCAAAGACAATGATTTGGACTAGCACAAATATATGAGGGCCTCACAGAATTTCTGATCAGGTTGACTGGTAAAGATTTTCTTCTGTATAAGGCCAATTAGTGAAGACTGGGAAAGGTGGCATTTTTTTTTTTCAAATTTGTTGATACCAACTGAGAGTCAAGGAGAATGAACAAACAGCGGGAAATGGTCCAATCAAAGGAACAAGATAAAACTCTAGAAACTGACCCTAGTAAAACAGAGGTGTACAAATTACCTGACAGAGAACTCAAAGTAACCATCATAAAAATGCTCAGTGAGCTACGGAAAACAATGTATGTACAACACGGGAATTTCAAGGAAGAAATACACAGTTACAAAAAAACAAACAGAAATCTTGGACCTGAAGAATACAATAACTGAACTGAAAACTTCATTATAGGCATTTGACAATGGAGTAAATGAAGCAGAAGAAAGTTTCAGTTAACTTAAAGAAGGGTAATTTGAAATTATCCAGATAGGGGAGCAAAAAGAAAAAAAGAATGAAACAAAGTTTAGGAAATTATGGGTTACCATCCATTGGACCAATATATGCAGTATGGAACTCTCAGAAGGAGAATAAAGAGAGAAAGAATCAGAAAGCATATTCAAAGAAATCATGACTGAAAACTTCTTAAATATGAGAGTAAAAAAATCAACACTCTGGGAAGCCTAAAAATCTTCTAAATAAGTTGAATCTAAAGAAAACCACACTGAGATGTATTATAATCAATTTCTCAAAAGTCAAAGACAAAGATAATTTTTTTAAAATGTGACTTGTCGTGAAAATGAGAACTCCCTTAAAATTATTAGTGATTTTCTCATCAAAAACCTGGCAGGCCAGAAATTAGTGGATGATACATTGTGTTGAAATAAAAGAAAATGTGCCAACCAAGAATATTATACACAACAAAACTGTCATTCAAAAATAAAAGAGAGATAAAGACTTTCCCAGAAAAATAAAAGCTGAAGGAGTTCATTATCATCAGAGTTACCATACAAGAAATGCTAAAAGGATTTCAACTTGAAATAATGCTAAAAAGCAGTACAATGACCTGTCAAAGTATCAAACTCATTTGTAAAGGTAAATATATAGACAAATACAGATTACTGTATTACTGTAACAGTAGTGTGTAAGTCGTTTTAATTATAAAAGTTAAAAGTCAAAAGTATTCAAACAAGTGTAACCATGATTATATATTAATGAATACACAGTATAAATAGGTGTAAATTATAAATAACAAAATATGGGGTGAAAGTAAAAGTGTAGAGTTTGCGTATACAATTTAAATTAAGTTGTTATAAACTTAAAATAAACTTACTATATTTTATGTAAGCCCCATGGTAACCATAAAATAAATACCTATGGAAGTTATACAAATGACAAAATGAAAGAAATACAAGAATATCAATATAAAATATTAATGTGATATAAAGGAAAACAGCAAGAGAGAAAAAGAGGGACAAAAGAACTATAAGACAGAAGAAAATAAACAAAATGAACATAATAAATCCTTCCCTAGCAACAATTTCTTTAAATGTAGACAGATTATATTTCCTAATCAAAAGCCACAGAGTGGCTAAATGGGTTAAAAACAAAAACTAGATCAAACTACATGTTGTCTCTAAGAGACTCATTTTCTTTTTTATTTTCAATTATAGTTGACATACAATATTACATAATTTTTAGATAACATAGTGGTAAGACATTTATATAACTTACAAAGTGATCAACCCAATAATCTAGTACCTATCTGACAAGACCTGTAGTTATTATTGACTACATTCTCTATGCTGTACTGTATATTCCATTGACTACTTTATTTTATTAAATTATTTTTATTAATTTATTTTTGTTACAGATGTTTCTCCTTTATCCCCCACTGACACCCTCCTCTCAATGCCCCCTCATCCCCAGCTTTGTTGTCTATGTCCATTGGTTACCAAGGCATGTATATAAGTTCTGTAGTTTATCTCTTCCTTCCCCCATACCCCCTCTTCTGAGGTTTGTCAGTCTGCACCCTACTTCTATGTCTCTGGGTCTATCTTGTTCATCAGTTTGTTTTGTTCGTTGTATTCCACAAATAAGTGAGATCTTGTGATATTTGTCTTTCTCTGCTTGGATTGTATTGCTTAGGATAATACTTTCCAGGTCCCTCCATGTCAGCTCAAAGGACAAGAGATTCTTCTTTCTTACAGTTGCACAGTATTCCATTGTGTATATGCACCACAGCTTTTTTATCCATTCGTCTACTGATGGACTCTTGGGCTGTTTAACAATCTTAGCTATTGTAAATAGTGCTGCTATGAACATAGGGGTACATATATTTTTTTTCTGATTAGTGTTTCAGGCTCCTTAGGGTATGCTCCTAGAAGCGGGATCACTGGGTCAAATGGCAGTTCGATTTTCAACTTTTTGAGGTAACACCGTAGCGTTTTCCATAGTGGCTACACCAGTCCGCATTCCCACCAGCAGTGTACTAGAGTCCCCTTTTCTCCACACCCTTGTCAGCACTTGTTGTTTGATGATTTGTTGATGGCAGCTATTCTGACAGGTGTGGGGTGATAACTCATTGTTGTTTTAATTTGTTTCCCTCTGATGATTAATGACATTGAGCATTTTTTCATATGTCTCTTGGCCATTTGTATGTCCTGTTTGGAGAGGTATCTCCTTAGGTCCTCTACCCATTTTTTAATTGGGTTCTTTGCCTTCCTTTTGTTGAGCTGTATGAGCACTCTATATATTTAGGAAATTAACCCCTTATCTGATGTGTCATTGGCAATTATGCTCTCCCATATAGTGGGTTCCCTTTCCATTTTGATGGTTGTTTCTTTTGCTGTGCAGAAGCTTTTGAGTTTGATGTAGTCCCATGTGTTCATTTTTTCCTCTGTTTCTCTTGCCTTAGGCATTGTATCATTGAAAATTCTGCTGAGTATGTCTGAAATTTGGTTGCCTACATTTTCTTCTAGGATTTTTATGGATTCACGAGTCACATTTAAGTCTTTTATCCATTTTGAGTTTATTATTGCATATGGTGTAAGTTGGTGGTCTAGCTTCATTTTTTTGCAAGTAGCTGTCCAATTTTCCCAACACAATTTATTGAAGAGGCTGTCTTGACCCCACTGTATGCTCTTACCACCTTTGTCAAATATTAATTGAGCATATTGTAGTGAGTAAATTTCTGGGTTCTCTGTTCTGTTTTATTGATGTATGTGCCTGTTCTTGTGCCAGTACCAGGCTGTTTTGATTATAGTGGCTTTGTAGTATAACCTGATATCTGGTATTGTGATCCCTCTTACATTGCTCTTTTTTTTTTTTTTTTTCAAGATAGCTGTGGCTATTTGAAGTCTTTTTTGGTTCCATATAAACTTTTGGAGTGTTTGTTCTAGTTCTGTGAAATATGTCATTGGTATTTTGATGGGGATTGAATTGACTTTATGGATTGCTTTGGGTAATATGGACATTTTAATGATGTTAATTCTTCCAATACATGAACAAGGTATATGCTTCCACTTTTCAATATCTTCCACTATTTCTTTTTTCAATGGCCTGTAGTTTTCTGTGAAGATGTCCTTTGCTTGTTTAGGTAAGTTTATTCCTAGGTATCTTAATTTTTTTGCCATGATGGTAAATGGGATTGTTTTTTGTAGTTTCTCTTTCTGTGAGTTCATCATTGGTGTATACGAATGCCGTTGATTTCTTGACGTTAATTTTGTATCCTGCTACTTTGCCAAATTCATTTTATTAAGTATAGTAGATTTTTGATGGTATCTTTAGGGTTTTCTATGTACAATATAATGTTATCTGCAAATAATTATAGTTTAACTTGCTCCTTTCTAATTTGGATCCCTTTTATTTTTTCTTCATGTCTAATTGCCGTGGCTAAGATTTCCAGTACTATGTTAAATAAGAGTGGTGAAAGTGGGCATCCCTGTCTTGTTCCTGTTCTTAGGGGAAATGCTTTTAGTTTTTGCCCATTGAGTATGATGTTGGCTGTAGGTTTTTCATATATGGCCTCTATTATGTCAAATATTATCCCTCTATTCCCACATTGCTGAGCGTTTTTATCAGAAATGGGTACTGGATTTTGTCGCATGCTTATTCAGCATCTATTGATAAGATCATGTGGTTTTTATCTTTCATTTTGTTTATGTGGTGTATCACATTTTTGATTTGTGGATATTGTACCATCCTTGCATCCCTGGGATGAATCCCACTTGGTCAGGATGAATAATTTTTTTGATATATTGCTGGATCTGATTTGGTAATATTTTGCTAAAGATTTTGGCATCTGTGTCCATCAGGGATATTGGCCTGTAGTTTTCTTTGTGGTGTCTCTATCCGGTTTTGGAATTAAGATTATGCTGGCCTCATAAAATGAGTTTGGAAGTCTTCCGTCTTCTTGGAGTTTTTGAAATAGTTTGAGAATGGGTGTTAGTTCTTCTTTGAATGTTCTGTAAAACTCCCCCATGAAGCTGTCTGGGCCTGGGCTGTTGTTTGCTCAGAGTTTCTTAATTACATCTTCAGTTTCCTTAGTCGTTACTCGTCTGTTCAAGTTTTCTATCTCTTCCTGGTTCAGTTTTGGGAGACTGTTTTTCTAGAAATTTGTTCATTTTGCCTAGATTGTCCAATTTGTTGGCGTATAATTGTTTATAGTATGTTTTGATGATCCTTTGTTTTTCTGTGGTGTCAGTTGTTACTTCTCCTCTTTCGTTTCTGATTTTGTTTATTTGTGTCCTCTCTTTGTGTTTCTTGGTGAGTCTGGCTAAAGGTCCATCAATATTGTTTAACTTTTCAAAGAACCAACTCTTTATTTCATTGATCTTTTGATTTTTTTTTTTTTTTTTTTTTGGTCTCTATGCCACTTATTTCTGCTGTGATCTTTACGATTTCTTTCCTTCTACTTGCTCTGGGTGTTTCTTTCTTTTTTTTTTTTTTTTTACTTTCTGTTTCTTTGAGTTGTTGGGTTAGAAAGTCAATTAGGAATTTTTCTTGTTTCTTGAGGTAAGCATGTATTGCTACGAACTTCCCTCTCAGGACTGCTTTGGCTGTGTCCCATAGATTTTGTGTTGTTGTGTGTTCATTTTCATTGGTTTCCTGGAAGTTTTTAATTTCTCCCTTGATCTCGTTGGTAAGCCATTTGTTGTTTAATAACATGCTATTTAGCTTCCAAGTGTTTGAATGTTTTTGTTTGTTTTTCTTTCAATTGAGTTCTAGTTTTATGCCATTGTGATCTGAGAAGGTGCTTGATATGATTTCAATCTTCTTGAATTTGTAGAGACTTACATTGTGTTCTAACATGTGGTCTATCTTTGAGAATGTCCCGTGTGCACTTGAGAAGAATGTGTATTCTGCAGTTTTGGGGTGAAATGTTCTGTAAATATCAATTAAGTCCAACTGATCTAGTTCGTCATTTAAGGACTCTGTGTCCTTGTTAATTTTTTGTCTAGAAGATCTATCCAGTGGTGTCAGTGAGGTGTTAAAGTCACCCAGTATGATTGTATTGCTATTGATCTCTTCCTTGAAGTTTTCCAGAAGTTTTTTAATATATTTTGGTGCTCCCGTGTTTGGTATGTATATGTTTATCAGGGTTATATCCTCTTCTTTTATTGATCCTTTTAATATTTTGCAGTGACCTTCTTTGTCTCTTATTATGGCCCTCATTTTGAAGTGTATGTTGTCAGATATGAGTATTGCTACACCAGCTTTTTTTTCACTTCCATTTGCTTGAAAAATTTTTTCCATCCCTTCACTTTCATCCTGTGTGAGTCTTTTGTTGTGAGGTGGTTCTCTTGTAGACAGCATATATATGCATCGTGTTTTCTTATCCAATCAGCTACCCTATGTCTTTTGATTGGAGCATTTAAGCCATACATTTAAGGTTATCAGTGATAAATAGTTATGTGTTGCCATTTTATTTTTATGTCTCTCTCTCTCTGTTTCTTCTTCTTACAACAGTCCCTTCAACATTTATTTCAGTGCTGTTTTGGTGGTGGTAAATTTCTTTACCTTTTTTTTTTTGTCTGTGAAGCTCTTTTTTTTGTCCTTCAATTTTGAATGATAGCCGTGCTGGATAGAATAGTCTTGGATTCAGACCATTGTGTTTCATTATTTTGTATACTTCATGCGGTTCCTTTCTGGCCTGCAGTGTTTCAATTAGAAATCAGCAGACAGTCTAACGGGAGCTCCCTTGTAGGTAACTTTCTGTCTCTCTCTTGCTTCATTTAAGATTTTGCCTTTGTCTTTATATTTTTTTATTATTAATTTACTTTTGTTACAGATGTTTCTCCTTTTTTCCCCCCTTGACGCCCTCCTCCCCCTCCCTCCCTGCCCCATCCCCAGTTTTGTTGTCCATGTCCATTGGTTATGAGTACATGGGTACAAGTTCTATGGTTCATCGCTCCCCTCCGCCACCCCCTCTTCTGGCAAATGTCAGTCTGTACGCTACTTCCACGTCTCTGGGACTACCCTGTTCCTCAGACTGTTCTGTTCATTATATTCCAGAAATAAGTGAGATCATATGATATTTGTCTTTCTCTGCTTGGCTTGTTTCGCTTAGGATAATAGTTTCCAGGTCCTCCCATGTCGTCTCAAAGGATAAGAGATCTTTCTTTCTTACTAATGTTTGCAATTTTTATTATGATGTGTGTAGCTGTGGGTCTTTTGGGGTTCATCTTGCTTGGGACTCTCTGTTTTTCCTGGAGGTGTGTGACCTTTTTCCTTCACCGGTTTAGGAAGTTTTCTGTCATTATTTCTTCAAACAGGTTCTCTAATTCTTTCTCTGATTCTTCTCCTTCCAGTAGCCATATAATGCAAATATTGTTATGGTTTTTATTGTCCCAAAGCTTCTTTAAACTCTCTTCCTGCTTTTTATTTTTTTTCCCATTTCTTGCTCTATTTGGGTGTTTTTTTCTTTTTTTTATTATTATTATTTTTTTAAATTAATTTGTTTTTGTTACAGATGTTTCTCCTTTTTCCCCCATTGACACCCTCCTCACCATCCCCCTGGCCCCATCTCAGCATTGTTGTCCGTGTCCATCAGTTATGAGTACATGCATGTAAGTTCTGTTGTTTATCTCCTCCTTCGCCCGCCACCCCTTTTCTGAGGGTTGTCAGTCTGTACCCTACATCCATGTCTCTGGGTCTACCCTGTTCTTCAGATTGTTATGTTCATTATATTCCACAAATAAGTGATATCATGTGATATTTGTCTTTCACTGCTTGGCTTGTTTCACTTAGGATAATACTTTCCAGGTTCCTCCATGTCATCTCAAAGGCTAAGAGATCTTTCTTTCTTACAGCTGCATAGTACTCCATTTTGTATATGTACCACAGATTTTTTATCCATTCGTCTACTGATGGACACTTGGATTTTTCCAGATCTTAGCTATTGTAAATACTGCTGCTATGAACATAGGGGTACATATATTATTACTGGTTGGTGTTTCAGGTTTCTTAGAGTATATTCCTAGAAGTGGGATTACTGGGTCAAGTGGCATGTCAATTTTTAACTTTTTATGGTGACACCATTGTGTTTTCCACAGTGGCTACACCAGTCTGCATTCCCACCAACAGTGTACTAGAGTCAACTTTTCTCCACACCCTTGTCAACACTTGTTGATTGATGCTTTGTTGATAGCAGCTATTCTGACAGGTGTGAGGTGATACCTCATTGTTGTTTTAATTTGCATCTCTCTGATGATTAGTGATGTTGAGCATTTCTTCATATGTATCTTGGCCATTTGTATGTCCTGTTTGGAGAGGTGTCTATTTAGTTCCTCTGCCCATTTTTTAATTGGGTTCTTTGTCTTCATTTTGTTGAGATGTATGAGCACTCTATATATTTTGGAAATTAATCCCTTATCTGATATATCATTGGCAATTATGCTCTCCCATACAGTGGGTTGCCTTTCCACTTTGATGGTAATTTCTTTTGCTGTGAAGAAGCTTTTGAGTGTGATGTAGTCTGATGTGTTCATTTATTCCTTTGTTTCTGTTGCCTTAGGTGATATATCAGTGAAAATTCTACTGTGTATGATGTCTGAAATTTTGTTGCCTACATTTTCTTCTAGGATTTTTATGGATTCATGAGTCACATTAAAGTCTTTTATCCATTTTGAGTTTATTCTTCTGTATGGTGTAAGATGATGGTCTAGTTTCATTTTTTTGCATGTAGCTGTCCAATTTTCCCAACACCATTTATTAAAGAGGCTGTCTTTACTCCATTGTATGCTTTTGCCACCTTTGTGGAATAATAATTGAGCATAATGTTTTGGGTCAATTTCTGGGTTCTCTGTTCTATTCCATTGATCTATGTGTCTGTTCTTGTGCCAGTACCAGGCTGTTTTGATTAGAGTAGCTTTGTAGTATAACCTGATGTCTGGTATTGTGATCCTGCCTACTTTGTCCTTCTTTTTTCAAGATTGCTGTAGCTATTCGAGGTCTTTTTTAGTTCCATATGAACTTCTGAAGCATTTGCTGTAGTTCTGTGAATTATCTCGAGGGTATTTTGATGGGGATTGTGTTAAATTTATAGATTGCTTTGGGTAGTATGGATATTTTAATGATGTTAATTCTTCCAATCCATGAACAGGGTATGTGCTTCCACATTTTTATATCTTCCTCTATTTCTTTTTTCAATGTCCTGTAGTTTTCTGCAAATAGGTCCTTTACTTCTTTGGTTAAGTTTATTCCTAGGTATCTTAATTTTTTTGCCGTGATGGTAAATGGGATTGTTTTTTTAGTTTGTCTTTCTGTGAGTTCACCATTGGTGTATAAAAATGCCGTCAATTTCTTGACGTTAATTTTGTATCCTGCTACTTTGCCAAATTCATTTATTAAGTCTAGTAGATTTTTGATGGAGTCTTTAGGGTTTTCTATGTATAATATCATGTCATCTGTGAATAATGACAGTTTCACTTTCTCCTTTCCAATTTGTATACCTTTTATTTTTTCTTCATGTCTGTTTGCTTTGGCTAAGACTTCCAGTACTATGTTAAATAGAAGTGGTGAAAGTGGGCATCCTTGTCTTGTTCCTGTTCTTAAGGGAAATGCTTTTAGTTTTTATCCATTGAGTATGATGTTGGTTGTAGGTCTTTCATATATGGCCTTTATAATGTTGAGATAGGATCTCTCTATTCCCAAATTGCAGAGCGTTTTTATCAGAAATGGGTGCTGGATTTTGTCAAATGTTTTTTCAGCATCTATTGATATGATCATATGGTGTTTATCTTTCATTTTGTTTATGTGATGTATCACATTTATTGATTTGCGAATATTGTACCAGCCTTGCATCTCTGGGATGAATCCCACTTGGTCATGGTAAATAATTTTTTTGAATATTGCTGGATCCGATTTGCTAGTATTTTGTTCAGGATTTTGGCATCTATGTTCATCAGGGATATTGGCCTGTAGTTTTCTTTCTTTATAGTGTCTTTTTCTGGTGTGGGAATTAGAGTTATGCTGGCTTTATAAAACGAGTTTGGAAGTCTTCCTTCTTCTTGAATTTTTTTTATAGTTTGATTAGAGTGGGTATTAGTTCTTCTTTGAATGTTCGGCAAAATTCCCCATGAAGTCGTCAGGGCCTGGGCTTTTGTTTGCTGGGAGAGTCTTGATTACGTCTTCAATTTTCTTTGTTGTTAGTGGCCTGTTCTAGTTTTCTCTCTCTTCCTGGTTCAGTTTTGGGAGACTATATGTTTCTAGAAGTTTGTCCATTTCACTTAAATTGTCGAATTTGTTGCCATATAAATGTTCATAGTATTTGTTAATGATCCTTTGTATTTCTGTGGTTTCAGTTGTTACTTCTCCTCTTTCATTTCTGATTTTGTGTATTTGGGTTCTCTCTCTTTGTTTTTTGGTGGGTCTAGCTAAAGGTCCATCAATCTTGTTTATCTTTTCAGAAAACCAGGCTTTTGTTTCATTGATCCTTTGAATTGTTTTGTTTGGTCTCCGTGTCGTTAATTTTGCTCTGATCTTAACTATTTCCTTCCTTCTACTTGCTCTGGGGTTTTCTTTTTGTTTGCTTTCTAGTTCTTTAAGTTGTGAGGTTAGGTAGTCAATTGGAAATTTTTCTTCTTTCTTGAGGTGGGCCTGTAGTGCTATGAACTTCCCTCTCAGAACTGCTTTCACTGCATCCCATAGATTTTGTGTTGTTGTCTGTTCATTATCATTAGTTTCCAGGAAGTTTTTAGTTTCTTGTTTGATCTCCATGGTAACCCATTCATTGTTCAATAACATGATATTTAGCCTCCATGTCTTCAAATGTCTTTGCATGTTCTTGTTGCAATTGATTTCTATTTTCATGCCATTGTGATCTGAGAAGGTGCTTGATATTATTTCAATCTTCTTGAACTTGTAGAGACTTAGTTTGTGTCCTATAATGTGGTCTATCTTTGAGAATGTCGCATGTGGACCTGAGAAGAATGTGAATTCTGCAGTTTTGGGGTGTAATTCTCTGTAGATATCTATTAAGTCCATTTGATCTAGTGCTTCATTTAGAATTTCTGTTTCCTTGTTAATTTTTTGTCTAGAGGATCTATCCAGTGATATTAGTGTGGTGTTGAAGTCTCCTGCCATGATTGTATTGCTGGCAATTTCTCCTTTGAATTTCCCTGGATGATTTTAAATATATTTTGGTGCTCCTATATTGGGTGCATATATGTTTACCATGGTTATATCCTTCTGTTGGATAGACCCTTTCAATATTATGCAGTGATCTTCTTTGTCTCTAGTTATGGTCTTCAATTTGAAATCTGTTTTTTCAGATATGAGTATTGCTACCCCAGCTTTTTTTCCCTTTCCGTTTGCTTGGAAGATTTTTTTCCATCACTTTAATTTCAACCTATGTGAGTCTTTTGTTGTGAGGTGGGTCTCTTGTAAACAACATATGTGTGAATCATGCTTTCTTATCCAGTCAGCTACTCTCTGTCTTTTTACCGGAGCATTCAATCCATTTACATTTAAGGTGATTATTGATATGTACTTATTTATTGCCATTTTTGTTCAGTGTGAATATATTTTTCTACCTATTTCTTCTACTAATTATAGCAGTGTTTTTAACATATCATGCAGTGCTGGTTTGGTGCTAATATATTCCCTTAGCCTTTTTTTTTTTTTTGTCAGTGAAGCTCTTTATTTGACCTTCTATTTTGAATGATAGCCTTGCTGGATAGAGTAGTCTTGGATTCAGATCCTTGTTTTTCATGACCTTGATTACTTTATGCCATTCCCTTCTGGCCTGTAGTGTTTCTGTTGAGAAGTCAGCTGATAGCCTTATGGGGGTTCCTTTGTAGGTAACCTGTTGCTTATGTCTTGCTGCCTTTAGGATTCTCTCTTTGTCTTTAATTTTTGGCATTTTAATTATTATATGTCTTGGTGTGGTCGTTTGTGTTCTTCTTACTTGGGGCTCTCTGTGCTTCTTGAGCTTGAATTCCTTCTTTCTTTACCAGGTTAAGAATGTTTTCTGTGACTATTTCTTCAAATATATTCTCTAACCCTTGCTCATTTTCTTCTTCTTCGGGGACTCCTATGATGTGAATATTATTATGTTTCCAGTTGTCCCACAGTTCTCTTAAGCTGTCTTTCTGTTTTTTAATTGTTTTTTTTCTTTTGGTTTTCTGATTGATTGACTTTTTCTACCCTGTCTTCTAATTCACTGATCCGGTCCTCAGCTTCCTTTACTCTGCTGTTTAGTCCTTCCAATGTGTTCTTCATTTCTGCTATGTCTTTCTTCATTTCTTTTTGCTGCTGCTTCATTACACTTGGTTAGTTTTCAGTGTTTCTATGTCTTTGCTCATGGTGTGGATGTCTATAGTCAAGGTGTTGATGTCCTTACTCATGCTGTTGAGCTTCCTCAAGATCATGGCTCTTAATTCTAGCTCTGTTAACTTGCTTAACTCCGTTTCATTTATCTCATCTTCGGTAGAGGTCTCTTGTTCTTTCATTTGGGTTCTGTTTCTTTGTTTCCCCATTTTGGCTATCTCAGTGGTTTTTGGAGCCTGCCAAATTTTCCTGTGGATGTTGGTGTTCTGTTGTTTGTGGCTCCCTCTACTGGGTTTGGATGAGCATGAGAGGACCCACTTTAAACACCACCGTGGAGTCTTACTTTCCAGGGTATATTTGCAAGCCCAGCAGAGGTTAAGTTATCCTCTAGCTTTTTGCCTAGAGGCTATTAGTCATGGTTGCTTGAAGAGCCTTGGGTTTTCAGTTGAGTGAAAACCTCCCTCAGGTGTTCAAGGTGAGAGGATTTCCCGAGGGTAGAGCAGATGCTAGTAGTTAATGAGCCTCAGTTTGCATTTGAATGGCCCATTAGGGTGTTGCTGGATATCCGAGGGAGGGGCTGCCGCCTCTCCCCAGAGCCCTGGGATGGAGTAAAACAGCCAGGCCACAGTCTTGCGTGGCCGCAACTCAGCAAAAGCTCTGAGCTCCCTCCAAATCCTGAGTGTCCCCACACAGTTCCAGTCCAGTCTGCCCTCCCTCTGCCGGATCCCAGGTGAGTGGCTGTGGCTGTTTTAGTGCTCTGTCCGGCCCTCTGCGCTGTGGAGCCAGCTTGGGCTTTAACCCTGAGGGCGGAGCGCTACTCATGTCTAAGGCCGCTGCTGTCCATGGGCTCCCAGCCCCCCTTCGCGCCTCTGCAATCCTACCACGTTCGAGTCAGTGTCCCTGGTTGTATGGTCCACGCAAGCTGCTTTTCTGTTGCTTTTTCCTGACGATTTGTCTTTATTTTAGTTGTAATTCCAGTTTTGTCCTGGGAGATGGTCTGTGTAGCTTCCATTCACTCCGCTGCCATTTTGGAATCCTGAAAGTATATGTTTACGTGAGGTTCTCATAATAGATCTTTAACACATATTTTCTTGTTGTTGTTGTTCTTGGAAGGGGACACGGGAGTTAAAGATTTCTCCAGATTCTCCCGATCCCTGTTTCATTGCGTCATTAAATCAGCACACACTTGGCATTCCTGGCAGCTCTTGGCACTGGGACTGGGGGTCAGAACTGAGAAGCTCTGGCAGTGCAGAGTGGGCAAAGCTTCTTTCCAGCAGCTGCCAACACTCTGCCTGAGCCATTGAATCGATTTCTAGTTCTTTAAATTGTAGGGTTACAATACCAATTAAGAAGTATTTTGTTTCTTGAAGTAGGCCTATAGTGCTATGAACTTCCCTCTCATGACTGCTTTCACTGCGTCCCATAGAGTTTGTGTTGTTTTGTGTTCATTTTCATTGCTTTCCAGGAAGTTTTTAATTTCTTCCTTGATCTCCTTGGTAACCCATTCATTCTTTAATAACATGCTATTTAGCCTCCATGTGTTCAAATGTCTTTGCATGTTCTTGTTGCAATTGATTTCTAGTTTCATGCCATTGTGATCTTTGAGCATGCTTCACATGATTTCAATCTTCTTGAACTTTGTAGTGACTTTGTTTGTGTCCTAATATGTGATCTATCTTTGAGAATGTCCCTTGTGCATTTGAGAAGAATTTGAATTCTGCACTTTTAGGGGTGTGATTCTCTGTAGGTATCTCTTAAATCCATTTGATCTACTTGCATCATTTAGAGTCTCTGTTTCTTTGTTAATTTTATGTCCAGAAGATCTATCCAGTGATGTCAGCGGGGTGTTGAAGCTCCCTGCTATGATTTTATTGCTGTTGATTTCTCCTTTGAAGTCCTTCAGAAGTTTTTAAATATATTTTGGTGCTCCTATATTAGGTGCATATATGTTTACCAAGGTTATATCCTCCTGTTGGATAGATCCTTTCAATATTGTGTAGTGACTTTCTTTGTCTGTATTTATGAACTTCATTTTGAAGTCTATTTTATCAAAAATTAGTATTGTTACTCCAGCTTTTTTTTACTTTCCATTTGCTTGGAAAATTTTTTCCATCCTTTCACTTTCAACCTATGTGGGTCTTTTGTTGTGAGGTGGGTCTCTTGTATATATATAATCTATCTATCTATCTATCTATCTATCTATCTATCTATCTATCTATCATCTATCTAATCTGTATCTATCTATGTATCATCTATCATCATCTATCTATATATCATGTTTTCTTATCAATTCAGCTACTCTGTGTCTTTTGATCTGTAGTGTTTAATCCATTTATGTTTAAGGTTATTATTGATATGTACTTATTTATTGCCATTTTTGTTTATTATGGTTTTGTTTCTCTTCCTATTTTTTCTGCTTTTTACAGCAGTCCTTTTAACATTTCTTGGAGTGCTGGTTTGGTGCCAATATATTCTCTTCCCCTTTTCCTATCTGGGAAATTCTTTATTTCACATTCTATTTTGATTGATAGTCTTGCTGGATAGAGTAGTCTCGGGTTCTGATCCTTGTTTTTCATTACCTTGATTACTTCATGCCATTCTCTTCTGGCCTTTAGTGTTCTTGTTGAGAAGTTAGCTGATAGCCTTGTGGGAATTCCTTTGTAGTTAAACTGTTGCTTATCTCTTGCTGCCTTTAGGATTCTCTCCTTGTCTTTAATTTTTGGCATTTTAATTATGATGTGTCTTGTTGTGAGCCTCTTTAGTTTCTTCTTCCTTGGGGCTCTCTGTGCTTTTTGGACTTGTATACTTTTTTCCTTCACCAAGCTGAGGTAGTTTTCTGCCACTATTTCTTCAAATGCACTCTCTATCCCTTGCCCATTTCTTCTTCTTGTGGCACACCTATTATGCAGATGTTGTTACATTTCATATTGTCCCACAGTTCTCTTAGTCTCTCTTTCTGTTTTTGAGTGTTTTTTTTTTTTTTTTTTTTGGTTTTCTGATTCATTTATTTTTTTCTATCCTGTCTTCTAATTCACTGATCTGATACTCGACTTCCTCTACTCTGCTGGTTATTCATTCTAATGTGTTATTTATTTCTGATATGTCAATCTTCATTTCCAATTGGTTGGTTTTCAATGTTTCTGTATCTTTACTCATGCTGTTGAGGTCTTTACTCATGCCATTGAGCTTTTTTTATGATTATTACTCTGAACCTTCCCTGTGATATCTTGCTTAGTTATATGTCATATAGTTCTTCTGAAGAATTGTCTTATTTTTTCATTTGTTTCTTTGTTTCACCATTTTTGCTATCTCGGTGGGTTTTGGAGCCTGCCAAAGTTTCCCTGTGGGTGTTGGTGTTTCACTTGTTTTGGTTTCCTCTACTGAGTTTAGATGAGTGTGGGAGTATCCACGTTAAACATCACTGTCAAGTGTTACTTTCCTGGATAGATTTGCAAGCCAAGGAAAGGTTCAGTTATCCTATAGCTTTTTGCCTGGAGGCTATTAGTCTCGGTTACTTGATGAGCATCGACTTTTAGCCCTGCAGCTGAATAAAATATCCCTCAGCTGTGAGAGAATTTCCAGTGGGTGGGGCACTTGCTCACTTATCAGACTTCAGATGTTAATGAGCCTCAATTTGCATTTATTTGGCCTGGCCTGGTGGTGTTGAATTCCTTCTTCGCAGGGCTCTTGGAAGCATTTCTTTGTGTAAGATGGCTACTGTCCTGTGATAAAGTGATTCAGTACAGGACTCCTGGTGCCCTGCTGTCCAGCTCTCTTATGAGCCAGGAGTCCCAGACTCTCTCTACACAGTTCCTGTCCAGTCCACCCTACCTCTGCCGGAGGCTTAGCTGAGTCGCTTTAGCTGATTTGGTGCTTCTTCAAACTGCTGCCTTCTCAACAGGAAGCACACACCATTAATACAGCCCTCATTGCCATCCGTACACTCCCATCCCACCCCCACGTGCCTCTACAGTTCCTACCAGACTCAATTTGGCATCCTCTCGGTCCTTCATTGTACTGGTTCTCTTCCAACTGCTCTTCAGTTGGATTTTCCCAATGTTTTGTCTTTATTTTAGTTGTAATCCCACTTTGGTCCTGGGAGACAGTCTGTGTAGCTTCCATTCACTCCACCACCATCTTCATTTTCCTGCATTTAAAAAAAAAAAACTTCACCTGAGGATATTTTCTACTTATCTACAGATAGAGTGGGAAGGAGAGAAAGAGGAAGAGAGAGACAGAAACATTCACCTGAGAGGGCCACATCAACTGGTTGCCTCCCACATGACCCTGACTAGGGCTGAGGACTGAACTGCAATTGAGGTACGTGCCTTTGACTGGAATCGAACCCACAACGCTTTGGTCCACAGGCCAACACTCTAACAGCTGAGCCAAACTTGCCAGGGCTCAAAGGGTGCATTTTAACTCCTACTTGAAGTAACTCCAGTTGAAAGAAACAGATTTAAATAAGTTTTGGTTATGTTTTGTGATTGGTCATCATAGTTTGATCATTATAGAAATGCAGAAAAATTGTTTTTCAAGTAAAACATCAAAATCTGCAAGTTTCTCAGGCCAACAGGTGGTTCTAATATGAAATGGCCAAGAGAAATGCTACTCAACCCACATGACTCAGATGGGTTGTGAATTTAATGGAAATCAAGTAGCTGTGTGTGTGTTTGTCAGAAAGGAGTAGAAAGTAGTTACAGCAAAGCACAGCACCAGCACCTCAATTTCATCACTTGAGTTTCTCTTCTTAACTTCTTTAAACATTAACTCACCATATTCTGCTTTCCATGACTTGTATTTTTCTCTGCTCATATCCCATAATTCTAGGCCACACCCAATCTCCAACACTGTCATTACACAATTATGATAATAGTCACATGTTTTTTGAGTGAGATACATGTGTGAAACTCTATGGTAGGCACTTTACATACATAATAACATTTAATGTCACAACACATTGTAAGATTGGCAGAGAGTGATAGGAGATGGCTTGGAGAAATAAACAGGAACCAGATCAAGTAGAGACTTGTTGGTCATAGCATGAATTTAGATTTCATTCTGAATATGAATGGACATCATTGGATGGTTGTGAGCAGTCTGATATACACCATAATGTGAACCCTCTGAATATCCAGCAGAGTGTTGGCTGAAGGGAGTCAAGAACGGAAGCACAGAGAACAGTGAGGAGGTTATTAAAATGATCCAGACAAGATAGAGTGGTATCTTTGACCATAGAGGTAGTGATGGAAGTGGTACGAAGTACCTAATTCTGGATATATTTTGAAGAAGAATTGACAGTTCTCGCTGATGGATTGGATGTAAGGTGGTGATAGAAAGAGGTCTGAGGATTACTCCAAGCTTTTTGGCCTGAGCAACTGGGTAAATGAGGGTGCCATTTATTTTGATAAGGAACACTGGGGGAGCATTTAGAGTGAGCATGAAAATCAAGAGTTTAGTTTTAGTCACATAAAGTTTACAAAGCCTATCAGATACCCAGAGAAGTCATGAAGTAGTTGAATATATGAATATGGAACTCAGGAAAATTTAACTGCTACACTTCCTGTCAGTGCTGGGGGCTAGAATGTTATAGGAAGCTACTGGTCTAGGAGGGTAGCAGACCAAAGATAAAATTTTGTTATGAGGAACTGAATCAAGTTGCCACTGAGTGTGCTATACCTTAAACGTCACTATTTAACAGAAGTACTGAAAATCTAAAATAAGATCTGGTTCTGAACTGCAATCCTGGGAACCATATAGGAGCAACATGAAATGCCAATAAAAGGAAGTATGGGACATAGAGAATGTGAAAGAGAAAAAAAATTATATTCTATCCAAAATGAACCTCCACACCACAGTTTCAAAACACATGAAAAAAATCTACACAAGTAAGACCACCATGGAAATAAACAATCAGAATTTTAATTTATTCAGGATCAAATGATTTTATGGTAAAGACTGTCAAATATATTTTTTAAAGCATGTTGAGGATGCTCAAGGAGGTATATAAACAACTGTCATTAAAAATAGGACATTATGAAACAAACAAGGAGAAATTAAACAAATGAAAAATAAAAACAGATGGATATGAAAAAACCTATTAGAAATCTTGGAAAGGAAAATAAAATAATTTAAATGTAAACTCAAGAGAGTGTAAACTTGGGATTGGACACACAGAGAAAATAGCAAAGTGTAAGACAGTACTAAGGAATTCTATATCTAGCATAGATAGAGAAGGTTATTTTAAAAAAATGTAATATAAGTGATGAAATATGGACTATAAATTGAGAGGCTTCAACAAATATTCTACAGGAGTTCCAGAGGTGGTGAAGAGGATTGCAAATAAAAAAAATATATTTGCTGATATGATAACAGAAAAATTCCCAATACTGAAGAAATATTTGAGTCCTCAGTTCTGAAGTATACTTTGGGTATTGAGTAAGATAAATGAACATAAATACACAACTAGATGTATCAAAGTAAAATTGTACAGGATTAAGATAATAGTTTTAAAATTACAAGAAAAAAGATGACTACTTATGAAAGAACAGCAATTAGACTCATAGTAAGAAGTATACTGTCTTGAAAGTGCTAAAGAAAAATAACTCTCAAGAATGAGAGTAAACTAAAGTATTTGGGGGCATGCAAAGACTCAGCAGATTTAGAGCACAAAAACCCTAAAAACTGCACACTTTAAACATGGATGGTTTGTTGTAAGTCAATTTTACTTCAATAAATCTGTTCAAAACAAAAATGAAGACAAAAAGAAAACAAAAAGCCCAAAGACTAGGGCCAAATTATGAAGGGTTTCAAACAATAAAACATATCCCTTCTATGGCACAATTAGTGTATTTGTTACCTGGAGACGCATAATGTTTTTTATCAGTTTTATTGAGACATAATCCACATGCCTTATAGTTCAATCATGTAATTTACAATTAACCACTTAATGTGTATAATTTAATGACTTTCACTGTATTCACCATGTTTTATTTTTGGTAATATGCATGAATTAAACAAATAATTAATAAGGAAGAAAATACAGTATAATTTTCTTTTAAAAAACATATATATAATTATCATAGTGAAAAACAATAAAATTTTGAGATCAAATTATGCAAAAGGTAAAATTTAGGCAACTATTAAATCATACAACTGATGCAAGTTTTTATAATTTTGATATTTTATGTATTATTACAATAATTAACAATTAAATAATATATTTCATATTTAAAGATATTGTTCAAATTCAGTGAAATATTTTTTTCAAATATTGTAAAAGTTTCATTACCTCCCAAATTTTGCTCTTCGAATTGCATACTTTGTTTCACTGATTTACACATAAATAAAAGCAAATGATTCCATAGAATCAGAGCTGAAGTTACTCAAGTTGTTCTTGGTCTTTATAATCATTGTGCTATAACTTTTAATCTAGAGTCTACTTTTTAAACATGGAATATGCATATTATATTATCAACACAGACACTGTGGTATAGAAGTATGCTCAAAGCAAGCTTAAAAACTTAAAAATTGTTAAGAACTTACTTTTTAAAAAAAGAACTTACTTTAGAAAATAACAGTCTGGGTCTGGGGCCAACTATTTAACAAGGATTAATCCATTTCAACTTCCTTGTAGAATAAAATGATTAAAATATGAGTACTAGAAATAAGCTCACTTGGACCTTACATATACAGTGTCCTTTTCCCATGAATTCAGTTACCCATGGTCAACTGAGGTCCAAAAATATTAAATGGAAAATTCTGGAAATATACAATTCATAAGTTTTAAATTGCACCTCATTCTGAGTAGTGTGATGAAATCTCATGCTGTCCTGCTCCTTCCTGCACAAGATGTGAATCATACCATTGTGCAGTGTATCCACACTGTCTGTGCTACCTGCCTATTTGTCACTTAGTAGCCATCTTGGTTATCAGACAGAGAGACAGAGACCACATTCACATAACTTTCAATACAGTATATTGTTATAATTACTCTTTTATTATTAGTTATTGTAATCTTTTACTGTTCCTAATTTGTAAATTAACTTTATCATAGATATGTATATATGTATAAGAAAATGAATAGTATATATATATGGTTTGGTACTCACCAAGGTTTCAGGTCTTGGAACAATATCCTCCGCAGATAAAGGAAGACTACTGTATATTAAAACTTAATATTTACCACAACACTTTTTGGGAACTTAGACCATATAAAGATTGGGGTGGGCAAAACTTACATATGCTTCATTATGGTCCTAATAAAAACAAGACTGACTTTTACTCGGTTTTATTGTTTTTATATTAAAATTCTCTGTGGACAGTGTTTTCCTTTATTGCCTGCTGGTGGTCAGAACACTCTCTGCCTTGTCCTTGGTCGGCCACTGCTCCACACCAAAGGTAGCAAGAAAGTGGCCAAATCAGTGTTGGGTCTGTGGCCTCCAAACACTTTTATTTTAGTGCGGTGCTGTCAGTGACTTTCTGTGGGTGAGTCTTTTGTCCTTCTGAGGGCTTTTAGTTGCCTACAGCATCACGTGAGGTACAAAATATACCACAGCTACATAAGTGACCTGAAGGTGATTTTGTTGTCTGACTTTTGAGGGGAGTGTCAGTATCATCTAGGTTCTGGCAAACACATTCTGACATTGCCCTCCTTCTCCACCCCAAACACATGTAGAACCACCAAAGCTCTTTTTCTTCTTGCCCATGGGACAAAGTGTTGAGAAAATTTGTCTTCAGTTTTTGGCCCCCACCCAATCCTTATCCTCCCATGTTTGGCTAACTATGGATCTGCCAGTCTGGCCTCTAGCCCTCCAAGAGCTCACCTTCTTCCCTTCCACACTCCCAACTCTTCCTTTCATTTCCTTTCCCCTATCACAGACAGACACACAAATCTTCATTTCACAACATGTTGACTTTATTTTAATCAATATCAGTGTGCCCTGTTGGTCTCAGATTTGGTCCCTATATGTTTGACCATTTCTCCACAACTGCTTCTGAAGATGTTGTTGCTTGTTCTAAGTTTCTGGCCCAGGCTCTGCATTTACTGGCTGCACAGGATGTTACTTGGAATGGTTGCATTCTCCAGTGGCACTTGTCCCTGCTATACATGTTTTTATTTTGTGTGTCATTCAATTTGTGGGGACAGATGAATATTGTTGGCCTTATTGCTCTGCCAACTCTCCTTGAACAAGAGAAGGATGTTTGAGAAGACTTTTTTCTTGAATTTCTTTGAATGAGGCTTTCTACCTTTATGGTTTTCTTCTGCACCTGAAAGGCCAATTGGATGAGTCAGTAGGACATCGGTTTGGGAGGAAAGGATGGGAATGTATAGGAAGGGGGACATCATGAATAAAGATGTGTTTTGAGTAAGAGGTTTGTGCCAGGAAAGGGTAGGGTAGGAGTCTTGAAGAGATTTGTGGGGAAGAAGAAGATCATAGGTAAGGTTATCTGACCTTGCCATTGTCTCTGTTCTTGAGTTGACAAGGGATGACCCTTTCCTTCTTTCTTATGTGTCTGGGAGTTAGCTGTCTCATGTTTATGGTTGGTTGTTTTATATTTATGCTAAGGTCCTCTGGTGTACAGATTTCCTCAACCATATTAAGCCTCCCAAAGGCAAGCCCCAGGGCTCCTGACCTCTACATATAGAGAGATATACACCCTCTCCTGGGCAATGAGGAGCCACACCCTTAAGCTTTATTTGGTCATTGAGGAGCTCCCCTAGCCAATTGCAGCATTGAGGTGGCTTGGATATCACAAAGCACTGCTCTTGACACCTCTGTGGGGAAAGGGAGACGAAGATGCTATGGTCAGAGAAACAAGGTGCTTCTTTTATACCCCCTTAAGATCCGTCCCGGAGTAATCTGCTATCCATCCTCATTTCCCCATGTTTAATTCTGGTTGGTCACATGGCAGGGAGAAAGTATGTCCTCCAAGACATTCCTTACAGCCACCTGCATTCAGTGGTTCATTCTGTCCCCTCCCATTCTTTTTTTTTTTTTAATTTTTTTCTTTATTGATTTCAGAGAGAGAGGAAGGGAGAGAGAGCGAGAGATAGAAATATTGATGAGAGAGAACATCGAATGGCCGCCTCCCACATGCCCCCCATTGGGGATTGGCCCACACAACCTTGGCATATGCCCTGACTGGGAATCGAACCGGCGACCTCTTGGTGCATGGGTCGATGCTCAACCACTGAGCCACACCAGCTGGGCTGTCCCCTCCCATTCTTTACCATAACCTTCTATTTTGAATGTCTTATCTACAATTCCTCCAACACAATGTGGCCTTATTTAATTTTCTGGGAATATGTGAAACATCCTATTTCTCTTTGTGCCAGTTTTTGTATTGCCGAAGAACTAAGAAAGATTTAAAATTATTTTTAAATGATTGAGAACAATTAAAAGGAGAATATTACATGATATATGAAAATTATATTAAACTCAAATTTCAGTGTCCAGCAATAAAATTTTATTAGAACACAGACATACTCATACAAGTATTATCTATGGCTGCTTTCACCTACTAGAGTCTACAACACATAAAATGTTTATCTGTCCCTTTACTCAGGCTCTAATATCTTCCATTGGTTTATTTGCCTATCCTTATGCCAATACCACAGTGTTTTGATTATTGCAATTTTATACTGTCCTAAAATGAGCTAGTGCAGCACATTCAATCTTGTTCTTCTTTTACAAGATCATTTTGACTCTTCTAGGCCCTTCAGATATGGATATAAATTTTAGAATCAGCTTTTTAAAATAATGTTAAAGTCTGTTACATTTTTATTATGATGGTTTTGAATTTGTAAATCAATATAGGGAGAATTGAAATATTTAAAATGTTTAGACTTTCCATCTCTAAATATATTAGATTTCTTCACTTATTTAGGTCTTTAATCTTCATCTGCAATGTTTTTTTTTGTTTTTTTTTTAATTTTCAATGTAAAATCTTATATAATTTTCCTTGGCTGGTTTGACTCAGCAGTTAGAGCATTGGCCCATGGACCATAGAGTCTTGGGTTTGATTCTAGTCAAGGGCACGTGTCTTGGTTGAGGTTGAGTCCCTGGCCCTGGTCGGGGTTGTGCCGGAGGCAACCAATCGATGTGTCTTTCTCACATCAATCTCTCTCTCTCCCTCACACTCTGACTGAAGATAAATGGAAAAAGTATCCTCGGGTAAGGATTTAAAAAACAAGCAAAAAAATCTTATATAATTTTTGTTAAATTAATACCTAAGTATTTTATATTTTAGTACTATTGTAAATGGAATTGTTTTTAAATTTAATTTCATACTTTTGTTTGCCAGTATTGAACTTGTATAGAAATACAATTAATTACTATATATTAACTTTACATTCTGTGACCCTTGAAAATTCACTTATTGGTTCTACTTATTGTTTTGTAGATGCCTTTAAATTTTCGACCTAAACAATCATGTTTTCTGGGAATAAATGCAATTCTTTTTTTCTTATAGTTCTGTTATTTATACTTTTTATTGCCTTATTATATTAGGCATCCTCCAATACAGAATTAAATTGATAAAAATTGAACACTACAATTTTCCTGATCTTAGAGTGAATGTATTAAATATTTTACCATTAATTATACTACTGGTCATATGATTTCTTGTTGATCCCCTTTATCAGACTGAGAAAGTTCCCTTTCATCATTTGCTACAGAGTTTATCATTAATGGGTATTGAATGCATTTCAGTAACTGAAATTCTATTTTATTAATGTGGTGAAATGCATCAACTAGTTTTTAAATATTGCAACAAACTTACACTTCTGAGATAAATCTCATTTGGTCAAGATAAATAATTTAAAAATATACAAATTATATTTGATTTTATAATATTTTGTTAATTTTTGCATCAAATTTCATGAGTGATTTTGCTTTATAGTTTTCTTTCTTTGTCAAACTTAGCTATCAAGGTCATGCTAGCCTCATAAAAGTAGTTTAGAAGAGTTTCCGCCTCTATTATCTGAAAGAGTTTAAGATTGGTATTGTTTTTTCCTTAAGTATTTGATAGTATACATCCACTCTTAGAACTCTCTTGTGAGAAAAATTTTAACTAACTTTGATATTTGCATTATTTAAAAAATTCAATTATGCTAAGTGAAATGAGTTAGATAGAAACAGTTGAGAACCATATGATTTCACTCATATATGGGATATAAAACTGAAAGTAACAAATAAATAAGAAAAACAAATAAACAAAACTCATAGACACAAATAACAGTATGTTGGGTACCAGAGGGAAATGGGTGGTGGCAAGGAGGTAGTAATTGGTAAATGGGGTCAAATATATGGTGATGGAAGGAGATTTGATTTTGGGTAGTAAACATTCAATGCAATATACAAATGATGTATTATAGATATGTACACTTGAATCCTATATTATTTTATTAACTAATGTCACTCAAATAAATTTAATTTTAAAAATTAAAAAAATTTTCAGTCTTGTGTTAGTTTTAGTAAACTATTTTTATTTTTTTAAATTAGTGCAATCATTATGGACAAAAACATGGAAGTTCCTCAAAAAATTAAAATTAGAGCTACCATATGACCCAGCAATTCCACTGCTGGGTATCTATCAAAATAAATAGAAAACACTAATTTGAAAAGATATATGCATCCTTATATTCATTGCAACATTATTTACATTAGCTAAGATATAGAAGCAAAGTAAGTGCCCATCAATAAACAATTTGGTGAAGAAGATGTACATATATACAATGAAATATTACTCAGTCATATAAAGAATGAAACCTTACCATTTGCAACAAGGATGGACCTAGTGGGTATTATGCTATATAAAATAAGTCAAACAGAGAAAGACAAATAACATAGTATTTCACTTATATGTGGTATCTAAAGTACAAAATAAATGGACAAACAAAACAGAAACAGAGTCACAGATGTAGAGAAAAAACAAACCCCCAGAGGGGAGCAGGGTTGGGGGAGCTGAGTAAAAAGGTGAAGGGATCAAGAAGTACAAACTCGTAGTTTCAAAAAATTCCAGGATATAAAATACAGCATAGGGGTTATACTCAATAACATTGTAATAACTGTATGTGGCCAGGTGGGTACGTGAATTATTGGGGAATCACTTTATAAATTATAAAAATGTCTAACAACTATACTATACACCTGAAGCTAACATAAAATAATACTGAATGTCCACTATAGTTGAAAAGTAAAAAATAAAGCCTATTTATTTCATCTAAATTTTTGAATTTGTTGGCATGAAATTGTGCATAATATTCACTTTATAGTTTTTAAATGACTATAGCATGTGTTGTGATGTCACCTCTATAATTCCCCAAATTAGTAAATTGTGTTTTGTGTCTTTTGTCTTGATTACTTTTACCAGGTTTTCATCACGTTTATTAATCTTTTTTAAAAGTACTTTAGGAGATATATGATGGTGGCAGAGCAGGTAAAAATAACACTGAAATTACAACTAAAATATAGAAAAATCAACCTGAATAACCAACGGAAGACTAGCCAAACAGTAGTCTTATAATCAAGGACTTACAGAAGAAGCCACATCAAGACTAGCAGGAAGGGCAGAGATGCGTAAAGGGCTGGCCGCACTCGCATGAGTGGTAGATGAGATTCTGGAGGGATATTTCAGCAGCAAAGGTTCTACCTGAGCAGTGCAGTGTCTCCAACCCATACCAGGATCCCCAGCACAGACCACTAAAGCCAGGAAAAGGAACCCATATTACTTCTGGCTGAGAAAATCAGTGGGGATTCTGTCCACCAGGGAGAGACAAAATTCTGCTAGAAACCCAGGTGACCTCTTAAGGGCCAGCACACAAAATCTTGTTTGCAGTTCCTCACCCTGTGCTCCAGCGGAGGGAGGGTGGCTCAGAGTATGATACTCCTGTGTGGATAAAATGTTTTGTATTTTTTTCCCTCCAGGGAGACAGCTGAAGGGACAGCTGCAAGGGTCCTGTTGCCTCTCCCATACTGCTCACAGATGCCATCTTTCTTAGGATGAGAATTCACCTCCATATGGCATCAGCCTGAGGGAATTCAATAGCTCCACCATCTGAACTCTGTCTCTGCAAAACTCATGTCATTTGGGGAGTCAGCTGCATGGGCCCAGGGTGTAGAGGTCCAGGTAAACTTAGAGGGGCATCAGAGACTGAGTTCTGTGGCTCTAGGTTGGGGGCTATTCCCCCACCTTCCTATGAGCCTGATTGGCACCACCCCCTCATAAGAGATACACTACCCTACCCTACCAACTCCCAGCAGCCAGCACTGCAAAGGTCATGCTCTCCAGGAGGTCCAGGCACAATGGACAGTCTGCTTTGTGTGGCTCTAGGATGGGGGCTATTTTTTCCTCATATGGCAGACCAGTGCAGAGCTTTCCCTTCACACGGTCAAATCTGGGTCTTTTTGAACCTGATAAACACTGCTGTCCTCATTCTGATGATTCTCTGAGTCTTCATCACAAAGGTATGTTAGCACCTAGCAGGTGGCAGCTAGCTTTGGTGTACCCTGGAATTTTTTCTGAGTGGCCTCAGACCCAGTACTGGCAATGAGTTTGAACTGGTATCAATAGGGTGATCACCACTCACCCCTACCTGGTGACTCACTGGGTAACTACCTCATGCAATTCATGTACCACCAGAGGCTCTTTCAGTGACTGAGCTTAACAGGCAACTGACAGGTGAAGGCAGGGGGAGGAAGAACTTGGAGTCACTTGGGCCTTTTGCTATCATATACTTGTGCTCAATGTTAATGGAATCCAGCCTTGGGGAGGTTGGTCCTTCCCACACACACCCAGGCCCAGCAGAGACAGCCATAAACTGTGGATTACCTTGTAGCTCCAAGCAGGTTGCCCAAGGCCAGTCATAGACAGCATTTGACATTGACCTGGACCAGATTTTTTCCCAAGAGTCCCAAGATCCAAACTCTAGTGGCCTGCTTAATAAAACATCACAGAAAGATCCTATTAACTCCACAGACGCCACATCCAAAGGTCAATCTTAAGAGGCACAAGACCTGGCTGAGATGGATTCTGCTTCACATAGTTAGCATCCACAAAGCAGCTCATACACTATGGTCAGAGTCAGTCCTCACAGTCACTCAGCCTGAGGGCCAACCCCATGCATGGATGGGTCAAAAGAAATCAAGAATCAATTACAACAGGAAAGGTCACATAATCCACACAAATGACATTTCTGGGGCACCCAGCTCAGGTTATGAAGGAGACTGTGCCACTTGGTTTCACAGGATGACTACTACAAAAGGCGACACTACCACATTTGGGAGACACAGCAGATGCACCTAATACACAGAAACAAACACAGAGAGGCAGCTAAAATAGGGAGACAAAGAAACATGCCACTAAAAGACCAGGAGAAATCTCCAGAAAAAGAACTAAATGACATGGAAGCAGGAAATCTATCAGATATACAGTTCACAATAATGATTATAAGGATGCTTAAAGATCTTAGGGAAAGAATGGATCAACTCAGTGACAAATTAAACAGATAGTAACCATGAAAAGAGATACAGAAACCATAAAAAAGAATCAGTCAAGAATGAAGAATGCAATATCTGAAATGAATTATACAGTTGAAGGAATAAACAGTAGGTTAGGTGAAGCAGAAAACTGAATTAGTGATTTGGAATACAAGAAAGCAAAAAATACTCAATCAGAGCAGCAAAAAGACAAAAATAATTTTTTAAATGAGGATAGTTTAAGGAACCTTGGGGACAACATGAAGTGTTACAACATCCACATCATAAGGGTATTTAAAAGAAAAGAGAGAAACAAGAGATTGAAAACCTATTTGAAGATATAATGGAGAGAAAAAAGGGAGGCAGAGTGAATGGAAGCTACACAGATGATCTCCCAGGACCAAATGGGAATTACAACTAAAATAAAGACAAATCATCAGAAAAAAGCAACAGAAAAGCAGCAGGAAAGGATCATATAACCAGGGAAACTGATAGGATTGCGGAGGCGCAAGAGGGTGGCGGGCTGGGAGCTCATGGACAGCAGTGGTCTTAGCTGTTAGCACCGCCCTCGGGGTTAAAATCCCAAGCCAGCTCCACAGCGCAGAGGGCCAGAAGAGAGCACTGAATTGGCTACAGCCACTCACCTTGGGCTCCGGCAGAGGGAGAGTGGACCGGACTGGAACTCGGTGGGGAAACCTGGGATTTGGAGGGTGCTCAGAGATTTTGCTGAGTTGCAGCCACAAAGGCCAGTGGCCAGCTTGCTCCTTCCTGGCCACACAAGATGGGGGTCAGCTTGCTCCTTCCCAGAGCTGTGAGGAAAAACAGCAGCCCCTCCCTCGGAGGTTCAGCCCCTTCAAGGTGAGCCAAATAAATGCAAATTGAGGCTCATTAACAACCAGCATGAGTCCCACCATCAGGAAATCCTCTTAAGCAGAATACCAGAGGGATATATTCCAAGGCCAAGAGTAACAGACAAATAGTCTCCAGGCAAACAGCTAGAGGGTAACTGAACCTTTCCTGGGCCAGCAAATCTACCCAGGAAAGTAAGACTTCACAGTGGTGTTTAACGTGGGGCCTCCCAACTCATCCAAACACAGTAGAGGGAGCCACAAACAGGAGAACACTAACACCCACAGGGAAAATATGGCAGGCTCCAAAACCCACTGAGATAACCAAAATGGTGAAACAAAGAAACAAATCACAAATGAAAGAACAAGAGAACCTACTGAAGATGAGGTAAATGAAATGCAGTTAAGGAAGTTATCAGAGGTAGAGTTCAAAGCCATGATCTTGAGGAAGCTAAACAGCATGAGTAAGGACATCAACACCATGAGTAAAGATATAGAAACACTGAAAACCAACCAAGTGGAAATGAAGAATGACATACCAGAAATAAAGAAAACATTGAAAGGACTGACCAGCAGAGTAGAGAGCAGAGGACTGGATCAGTGAATTAGAAGACAGAGTAGAAAAAAATCAATCATTCAGAAAACCAAAAGGAAAAAACAATTAAAAAACAGGAAGATAGCTAAGAGAACTGTGGGACAACTGGAAATGCAATAACATTCACATCATAGGATTCCCCGAAGAAGAAGAAAATGAACAAGGATTAGAGAATATATTTGAAGAAATAGTCACAGAAAACGTAGCTAAATTGGGGAATGAAGAAGGCATTCAAGTTCAAGAAGCACAGAGAGCCCCAAGTAGGAAGAACCCAAACAGGCCCACACCAAGACACATAATAATTAAAATGCTAAAAATTAAAGACAAGAGAGAATACTAAAGGCAGCAAGAGATAAGCAACAGGTTACCTACAAAGGAACCCCCATAAGGCTATCAGCTGACTTCTCAACAGACACATTGCAGGCAGAAAGGAATGGCATGAAGTCATCAATGTCATGAAAAACAAGGATCTGAATCCAAGACTACTCTATCCAGCAAGGCTATCATTCAAAATAGAAGGTCAAATAAAGAGCTTCCCAGACAAAAAAAATAAAAAAAAAAGGCTAAGGAAATATATTAGCACCAAACCAGCATTGCAAGAAATGATAAAAGGACTGCTGTAATTAGTAGAAGAAACAGGAAGAAAAATATAAAGACGCTGAACAAAAATGGCAATAAATAATACATACCAATAATCACCTTAAATGTAAATGGATTGAATGCTCCGATAAAAAGAGAGTAGCTGACTGGATAAGAAAGCATGATTCACATATATGTTGTCTACAAGAGACCCACCTCACAACAAAAGACTCACATAGGTTGAAAGTAAAGGGATGGAAGAAAATCTTCCAAGCAAGTGGAAAGGAAAAAAAAGCTAGGGTAGCGATACTCATATCTGATGAATTAGATTTCAAAATGAAGGCCATAACTAGAGACAAAAAGGCCACTACATAATATTGAAAGGGTCTATCCAGCAGGAAGATATAACCTTGATAAACATATATGCACCCAATATAAGAGCACCAAAGTATATTAAAAATCTTCTGTAGGACTTCAAAGAAGAAATCGACCACAATAAAATCATAGCAGGAGACTTCAACACCCCACTGACATCACTGGATGGATCATCTAGATAAAAAATTAACAAGAAAACAGAGATTCTAAATGAAGCACTAGATCTAATGGATTTAATGGATATCTACAGAGAATTACACGACAAAACTGCAGAATTCACATTCTTCTCAAATGCACATGGGACATTCTCAAAGATAGACCACATGTTAGGGCACAAACTAAGTCTCTAAAAGTTCAAGAAGATTGAAATCATATCAAGCATCTTCTCAGATCACAATGGCATAAAACTAGAAATCAATTCCAACAAGAACATGCAAAGACATTTGAAGACATGGAGGCTAAATAGCATGTTATCGAACAATGAATGGGTTACCATGGAGATCAAGGAACAAATTAAAAACTTCCTGGAAACCAGTGAAAATGAAGACACAACAACACAAAATCTATGGGATACAGCGAAAGCAGTTCTGAGAGGGAAGTTCATAGCACTACAGGCCCATCTCAAGAAAAAAGAAAAATTTCTGACTGAATATCTAACCTCACAATTTAAAGAACTAGAAAGCAAACAAAAAGAAAGCCCCAGAGCAAGTAGAAGGAAGGAAGTAGTAAAGATCAGAGCAGAAATAAATAACATGGAGACCAAAAAAAAAACAATTCAAAGGATCAATGAAACAGAGCTGGTTTTTTGAAAAGATAAACAAGATTGATGGACCCTTAGCTACACTCACCAAGAAACAAAGAGAGAGAACCCAAATACACAAAATCAGAAATGAAAGAGGAGAAATAATAACTGACATCACAGAAATAAAAAGGATTGTTAACAAATATTATGAATAATTATATGCCAAGAAATTGGACAATCTAAGTGAAATGGACAAACTTCTAGAAACACATATTCTCCCAAAACTGAACCGGGAAGACATAGAAAACTTGAACAAGCCAGTAACAATGAAGGAAATTGAAGATGTAATCAAGACCACCCCCCCACCCCAGGAAACAAAAACCCAGGCCCAGACGGCTTAATGGGGGAGTTTTACCGAACATTCAAAGAACTATCACCCATTCTCCTCAAACTACTCCTAAAAGTTCAAGAAAAAGCAAGACTTCCAAACTCATTTTGTGAGGTCAGCATAATTCTAATACCAAAACCAGAAAAAGACACTACAAAGGAAGAAAACTACAGGCCAATATCCTTGATGAACATAGATGCCAAAATCCTTAACAAAATACTAGCAAATCGGATACAGCAATACATCAAAACAATTATTCACCATTACCAAGTGGGATTCATCCCAGGGATGCAAGGCTGGTACAATATTCGCAAATCAATAAATGTGATACATCACATAAAAAAAATGAAAAATAAAACCATATATCATATCAATAGACACTGAAAAAGCATTTGACAAAATCCAGCACCCATTTCTGATAAAAACTCTCAGCAATGTGGGAATAGAGAGATCATATCTCAACATAATAAAGTCCATATATGAAAGACCTACAGCCAACATCATACACAATGGACAAAAACTAAAAGAATTTCCTTTAAGAACAGGAACAAGACAAGGATGCCCACTTTCCCCACTTCTATTTAACATAGTACTGGAAGTCTTAGCCACAGTAATGAGACATAAATAAAAAGTAAAAAGGGATCCAAATTGGAAAGGAGGAAGTGAAACTGTCATTATTCACAGATGACATGACATTATACATAGAAAACCCTAAAGACTCTATCAAAAATCTACTAGACTTAATAAATGAATTTGTCAAAGTAGCAGGATACAAAATTAACGTCAAGAAATCGATGGCATTCTTATACATCAATGATGAACTCACAGAAAGAAAAACTAAAAAAACAATCCCATTTACCATCACGGCAAAAAATCAAGATACCTAGGAATAAACTTAACCAAAGAAGTAAAGGACCTATTTTCACCAAACTACAGGACATTGAAAAAAGAAATAGAGGAAGATATAAAAAAGTGGAAGCACATATCTTGTTCATGGACTGGAAGACTTAACATCATTAAAATGTCCATACTACCCAAAGCAATCTATAGATTCAATGCAATACTCATCCAAATACCAACAACATATTTCACAGAACTAGAACAAATGCTTCAGAAGTTCATATGGAACCAAAAAAGACCCCGAATAGCTACAGCAATCTTGAAAAAGAAGGACAAAGTAGGCAGGATCACAATACCGGACATCAGGTTATACTACAAAGGTAATGTAATCAAAACAGCCTGGTACTGGCACAAGAACAGGCACAAAGATCAATGGAATAGAACAGAGAACCCAGAATTTGACCCAAAATATTATGCTCAATTAATATTCGACAAAGGTGGCAAGAGCATACAATGGAGTAAAGAGAACCTCTTTAATAAATGGTGTTGGGAAATTTGGACAGCTACATGCAAAAAAAATGAAACTAGACCATCAACTTACACCATACACAAGAATAAACTCAAAATGGATAAAAGACTTAAATGTGACTCATGAATCCATAAAAATCCTAGAAGAAAATGTAGGCAACAAAATTTCAGACATCATACGCAGCAGAATTTTCACTGATATATCACCTAAGGCAACAGAAACAAAGGAAAAAATGAACACATGGACTACATCAAACTCAAAAGCTTCTGCACAGCAAAAGAAACAACCATCAAAGCGGAAAGGCAACCCACTGTATGGGAGAGCATAATTTCCAATGATACATCAGATAAGGGATTAATTTCCAAAATGTATAGTGTGCTCATACATCTCAACAAAAGGAAGACAAAGAACCCAATTAAAAAATGGGCGGAGGAACTAAATAGACACCTCTCCAAACAGGACATACAAATGGCCAAGATACATATGAAGAAATGCTCAACATCACTAATCATCAGAGAGATGCAAATTAAAACAACAATGAGGTATCACCTCACACCTGTCAGAATGGCCACCATCAACAAAGCATCAAACAAGTGTTGGCGAGGGTGTGGAGAAAGGAGACTCTAGTACACTGCTGGTGGGAATGCAGACTGCTGCAGCCACTATGGAAAACACTATGGTTTTACCTCAGAAAATTAAAAATTGACCCAGTGATCCCACTTCTAGGAATATACCCTAAGAAGCCTGAGACACCAATCAGAAACAATATATGTACCCTCATGTTCATAGCAGTGCTATTTACAATAGCTAATATCTGGAAACAGCCCAAGTGTCCATCAGTAGACGAATGGATAAAAAAGCTATGGTACATATACATAATGGACTACTATGCAGCTGTAAGAAGGAAAGATCTCTTATCCTTTGAGATGACATGGAAGGACCTGGAAACTATTATCCTAAGTGAAACAAGCCAAGCAGAGAAAGAAAAATATCATATGATCTCACTTATTTCTGGAAGATAATGAACATAACAGTCTGAAGAACAAGGTAGTCCCAGAGACGTTGAAATATGGTACAGACTGACAATTGCCAGAAGAGGGGGTGGGGGAGGGGAGCGATGAACCACAGAACTTGTATGCATGTACTCATAACCAATGGACATGGACAACAAAACTGGGGACGGGGCAGGGAGGGAGCGGGAGGAGAGAGTCAGTGGAGGAAAAAGAGAAACATCTGTAACAAAAGTAAAATAATAAAAATAAAAATTATTATTAATAATAATAATAATAATAATAATAAAAAGAAACTCACCTCAGAACAAAAGACACACACACAGATTGAAAGTAAAGGGATGAAAAAAGTTTTTTTCATACAAATCGTAATTAAATAAATAGTTGAAGTAGCATTACTTATATCAGACAATATAGATGTCAAAACAAAAGCTATAATAAGAGAAAAAGGACACTACATCATGATAAAGAAATCAATCCAACAAGAGAATATCAACCTTGAAAACAGTTAGGAACACAATACAGGAGCACCTAAACATATCAAGCAAATCATGATGGACATTAAAGAAGAGATAGACAATAATACGGTCATAGTAGGGAATTTTTACATTCCATTGGCATCAATGGATACATCTTCCTGGTAGAAAATCAACAAGGAAACAGTGGCCTTAAGTGGCCTTACATTAGATGGATTTAATTGATATCTTCAGAACATTTCATCCCACAGCAAAATAATATACATTCAAATGTACATGGAACATTTTCTTGGATAGACCACATGTTAGGACACAAAATAATCTCAATAAATTTAGGAAGACTGAAATCATATCGAACATGTTCTCTGAACACAATGGTATGAAACTAGACATCAATTACAAGAAAAAAATAAAAAACACACAGACATGGAGGGTAAATAACATGTTTCTAAACAGTGAATAGGTTAACAATGAGGTCAAGGAAGAAATCAAAAGACACCCTCAAAAGAATGAAAATGAGAACACAACAACCTAAAAATATTTATGGGACACAGAGAAAGCAGTGCTAAGAGGGAAATTCATTCTATTATAGGTTTTCCTCAAGAAACAAGAAAAATCTCAAATAAACAATCTAATCTTACACTTAAAGAAACTAGGAAAAGAACAATAGCCCTGTTCTGGTGGCTCAGTTGGTTAGAGCACCGTCCCATACACTGGGTTTGATTCCTAGTCAGAGCACATGCCTAGGTTGCAGGTTCGAACCTGGATCAGGGTGCTTAAGTGAGGCAACCAATCGATATCTCCCACTCACATCAATGTTTTTCTCTATCTCTCCCTTCCTCTCACTAAACATATTCTTGGGTGAAGATGTAAAAAAAAAAAAAAAGAAGAAGAAGAAAAAGAGAATCAAGCAAAGCCCAAAGTGAGGAGAAGAAAGGAAATAATAAAGATCAGAGCAGAAATATATGAAATAGTCTTAAAAAATACAAGGTATCAAGGAAACCAAGAGCTGATTCTTTGAAAATATAAATAAGATTGATAAAACTTTTACCAGACTCATCAAGAGAAAAATAGAAAGGATCAAAATAAATAAAATCAGAAATGAAAGAAAAATAACTGATACCACAGAAATACAAAGGGTTATAAGAAAATATTATGAACAAATTTATGCCAACAATTTTGACAATCTTTAAGAAATAGATAAATTCCCATAAATATACAATCTTTCAAAACTGAATCAATAAGTAATAGAAAATCTGAGCAGAGTGATTACAACTAATGAAATTGAGGCAATAATCATAAAACTTCCAACAGATAATACTCCTGGACCAGATGGGTTTGCAGGTGTATTTTACCAAACATTCAAATAAAAACTCACACTTTCCTCAAACTATTCCACAAATTCAAGAGGAAGGCTTTCAAGCTCATTTTATGAGGCAAGCATTATCCTAACTTGAAAACCAGACAAAGACACTACAAAAAAAGAAAATTATAGGCCAATATCTCTGATGAACTTGGAAGCAAAAAAATCCTCAACACAATTTTAGAAAACTGAATTCAGCAATACATTAAAAAGATCATACACCGTGATTAATTGGGATTTATTCCTGGGATGCAAGGTTGGTACAGTATCTGCAAATCTATTAATGTGATACATGACATAAACAAAATAAAGTATAAAAATCACATGGTCATATCAATAAATACAGAAAAAGATTTGACAAAATCCAGCAACCATTTACAATAAAAATTCACAGCAAAGTGGGAATAGAGGGAACATATTTGAACATAATAAAGGCCATATAGGACAAAACCACAGCTAATATACTCATTTGGGAAAACCAAATGCATTTTTCTGAAGATCAGAAATGTCCACTTTCTCCACTCTTATTCAACATAGTACTAAAAGTCCTAGTCACACCAATAAGACAAGAAGAAGAAATAAAAGGCATCCAAATTGGAAAGGAAGAAGTAAAACTGTCATTATTTGCAGATGACATGATACTGTATATGGAGACACCAAAAGAATCCACCAAAAAACTACTAGAACTGATAAATAAATTCAGTAAAGCAGCAGGATACAAAATAAATATCTAGAAATTGGTTACATTTTAATACACCCAAAATGAACTATCAGAAAGGGAAACTCATAAAATAATCACATTTATAATTGCATCAAAAATAATAACTACAACTTAGAAACAGATTTAACCAAGGAGGTAAAAGATCTGTACTTGGAAAATTATAAGACACTGAAGAAAGAAATTGAAGAAGATACAAACAAATGAAAATTTATATGGTGCTCCTCAATAAGAAGAATTGATATTATTAAAATATCCATAATACCCAAAGCAATCTATAGATTCATTGCAATTTATATTAAAATACCAATGGCATATTTCACATAACTAGAATAAATATTATAAAAAATTATATGGAATCACAAAAGACTCAGAATATCCATTGCAATCTTGAGAAAAAAGAACAAAGTTGGAGGAATCATGCTACCTGGTATCAAACTATAATACAAGGCCATAGTAATTTCATGCCAGCATGGTACTGGCATGAAAACAGACATATAGATCAATGGGAAAGACTACAGAGCCCATAAATAAACCCACACCTATATGGTCAATTAATATTTGACAAAAGAGGCCAAAACTTACAATGTGGTAAAGACAATCTATTCAATAAATAGTGTTGGGAAAATGGGAAAGATACATGCAAAAAACAAAACTGGACCACCTTCTTACACCATATATAAGAATAAACTGAAAATTAATGAAATATTTGAATGTAAGACTCAAAACCATAAAAATCCTAGAAGAAACCATAGGCAGTGAAATCTTGGGCATTTCTCTTATATATATTTCTTATATATTTCCTTGGGCAATGGAAACAAAAGAAGAAGTAATGGGACTACATGCAGCTAAAAAGTTTTTGCACAGCAAAGAAAACCATCAACAAAATGTAAAGAAAACCCACTGAATAGGAGATACGTCTGCTAAGGGGTTAATATCCAAAATTTATAAAGAACTTATACAACTCAACATAAAAACAAAACAAAACAATCCAATTAAAAAGTGGGCAAGTACTTGAATAGACACTTCTCCAAAGAGGACATACAGATAGATAACCAATAAACATAAAAAAGATGCTCAATGTCACTAGTCATCAGAGAAATGCAAATTAAAATCACCAAGAAATATTACCTTACACCTGTCAGAATGGCTATCATCAATAAATCAACAAATGACAAGTGTTGATGAGGATGTGGAATAAAGGGAACCCTCATTCACTGTTGGTTTGAATTCAGATTGGTGCAGCAACTATGAAAAGCAGTATGGAGGTTCCTCAAAGACTTATAAACGGAATTGCCTTATGACCCTCCGATTCTACTCCTGGGTGTATATCCGAAGAATTCCAAAACAGTAATTTAAAAGAATATATAAGTTGTCCCAAAATCATGTATACACAAAATAAGTGTAATTATAAAGCCAGTGTTTATTAAAATACATTTCATTTTCAAAATGTAATAGAATCTATAGACACCCTGTATACATTTTTTGGGACATCCAATATATACCCCTGTGTTCATAGCAGCATTGTTTATAAAGGCCAAGCTATGGGAAGCATCCCAAGTGATCATTAACAGATGAGTGGATAAAAAAGTGGTGGTCACCCTGACCAGTGCGGCTCAATTGGTTGGGTGTTGTCCCATGCACCAAAGGGTTGCCAGTTGGATTCCTGGTCAGGTCACATGCCAGGTTTCTGACTGGATCCCTGATAGGGGGTCCAGGAATCAACCAATCAGTATCTTGCTCTCACATCGACGTTTCTCTCTCCCTCTCCTTCTCCCTTCCTCTGTCTAAAAATCAATAAAAAACTTTCAAAAATTAGAGTGGTGGTAACACAGTGGAATATTACTCGACCATAAAAAAGAATGAATTCTTACCATTTGCGACAGCTTGGATGGATCCAGAATGTATTATGCTAAGTGAAATAAGTCAGTCAGGGAAAGAAAAATACTACATGATTTCACTTATTTGCGGAATCTAAAGAACAATATAAATGAGTAAACACAGCAGAAACAGACTCATGATACAGATAACAGACTGATGGTTGCCTTAGGAGAGAGGGATTAGAGGACTGTGTGAAAGGGAGGGGCTGGGCAGAGGTGAGCAAAGGGGGAGGATGGGGAACATCTGTAATACTGTAAAAAATAATAATAAAATAAAATACACTATGGCAAAAAAAGATGAAAGGATTGAGAAGTACATATTGGTATTTACAAAATAGTCATGGGGATGTAAAATACAACATAAAAATTATAGTCAGTAATATTATAATAACTATGTATGGAGCCAGGTGGACAATGGAAGTGTCAGGGGGAACCCTTTGTAAAGTAAATGATTGTCTAAGCACTAATGATATATACCTGAAACTATTACAAGACAATATTGAATGTAAACTGTAATTGAAAAAAATAAAAATAAGAAATAATTTTAAAAAAGTACTTTAGGCTTTGTTGATTTTTCTGTATTGTTCTGTCTTTTTTAATTTTATTGATTTTGCCTCATCTTTATTATTTTCTTTTTTCAATTTAATTTAGATTTAATTTAAGTGAGATATAATAAAAATATAATATAAAATGGAAACAATAAATTTTCTACTTAGGACTGCTTTAACTGCAATTCATAAAAGTTGATATCTTGTGTTTTCTTATACAATTTGATTTATCTTCTAATTTCACTTGTGATTTCTTTTGTAACCATGGTTATTTAGAAGCATGTTGCTCATTTCCAAATATCTGGAGATCTATGTATGTTTTTGCTATTGATTTCTAATTTAATTCTTCTGTGGTCAGATAATATATTTCTATGACTAAATATTTTAAAATATATTGTAACTCATTTTATGGCCCAGAATTAGTGTTATTTTGGTGTAGGTTAGAGTTGCTTGATAGTGTTTTTCAAATATTATACAGCAGGTCCTTGAATAATGTTTTGTTATAACATTGATGAAATACCATAAGAACTTAACTCTTTTTTATATCAATTAGCTTATGTTAAATTGTTTTCGTAATGCGTTATTTCACTTAAAGTCACAGAACCTACCTACAACATTAAGTGAGGACTTAATTGTACATCCTTACTGATTTCTTTGTCTTCTTGATTTATCAATTATTAATAGAAGAGAAATTAACTATCCAGCTATAATTATGGATTTACCTATTTTTCCCTGTTTTTAAAAAATTTACTTCATGCATTTGGAACCTCTATTTAATTGCAAACTCATATACAATTGTTATTTATTCTTAATACATTAACCCCTTTATTATTATAAAACAATTTACTTTATCTCTGATAATACTCCTAGTTTTTAAGTCTATCTTGTCTGATAATAATGTAGTCACGACAGCTTTCTTATTCTCCATGTTTGCATTGTTTATCTTGTTCCATCTTTTTACTTTCAACCTAGCTTTGTTTTTCTATTTCAAGTGAGTTTTTTGTTAAGAGCCTACAGTTGGATATTATTTTTATTGAGTCTATCAACCTCTGTCTTCACTTAGGTTGGATTGTTTAAGCCATTTATATTAATGGGATTATTAATATGACTGTGTTTAAGACCATTCCCTTTCTATTTGTTTCCTTAATTGATTATATATTTTTTTCTTTTTTCCTATCTTCCTTTATTCTATTTGTTCTGTTGGTTTTTTAGCAATATTTTTTGTGTTATTGTTTTTTTCAGTTGTTGTGGGGACTACAATATGCATCTTTATCACATTTTACACAGAAAGAGTATATCATTTATTGTATAATAATATTAAAATATCATTACATTTATGTCAATTCTGTCCTTATTGCTATCATTGTTCTATTTTTTACTTTTATGTAAGGTATAATGTCCAAAATACATTGTTATATATTTTTTTACTTTCAACATTCAATTGCCTGTAAAAAATGTAATGAAAAATATGCATAACCAGTGGACATAGACAACACTGTGGTGAAGTTGGGGGTGGAGCAGAAATGGAGAGGAGGGTGTCAATGGGGGAAAAAGAGGGATATCTTTAATATTTTAAACAATAAAGAAAAAATAATCAAACTTCAAAAATAATTTTAATGAAAGAAAGTGTTTTATATTTACTACCTAAGAAATACTCTTCATTTCTCACCTTATATCTGAATTTCCATCTAATATCATTATTTTTCAGCCTGAAAAAAACTTACCTTAGCATTTTCATAAGGTGGATATGTTGAAAACAAATTTTCTCAGCTTTTGTTTTTCTGAAATTATTTGTGTTTTGCCTTGATTTTTGCAAGATATTTTTATTGAACATAGATTTCTACATCAACAGCTTTTAAAAAATTTTAGCACTTCAGTGATGTTATTCTTTATAGATTTCTACATCAACAGAATTTTTATTTGATTTTCAGGTCTCTGTTGTTTCTGATATGAAGACATGTGCAATTCTTATTGCTGTTTCCCTGTTCATAATGTGCCTTTTTTCTCTGTTTTTAAGATTTGAAAAAATAATCTTTGTTTCCAGCAGTTTGTCTATGGCATGTTTAAGTAAGATTTTTATTTTTGGGGTTCACTAATTGTTTGAATCTGTGGGCTGTTTTTTATTATTTATTTGATTTTTTAGAGAGAGAGATCAAACATCAGTTTGTTCTTCCACTTACTTATGCAGTCATTGGTTGATTCTTTTGTTTAATATATTTTTTTTATTGGTTGATTCTTGTATGTGCCTTGACCGGGAATCTAGCTCGCAACCTTGGTGTATTGGGACGATGCTCTAAGCACTGAGTGACCTGGCCAGGGCCTACATAGGCTAATGTCTTGATCAAACTTTAAATATATATGTTTTTTACTTATTCTCTCTTAGATTACAATTGCACATATCTTAGAGACCTTGGTTATTCTTCAAAGTTAATTGAGCTTCTCAATTTTCAGTATTTTTTTCTCTTTTTTGTATCATTTAGAATGAATTCATTGACCTATCTTCTAGTTTACTGATCCTTATTTCTGTTGCACTCCAATCTGCTGTAATTTTTTTAAATCCAATGAGTTTGGATTCAGATATTGCATTTTTTAGTTCCAGGATTGTCATTCAGTAATTTGTATAGCTTCTGGATCTCTCTTGAACTTCTCCATCTTTTCATCTATTATATCCATCTTTTCCTGTATACATTTTTTTATATAAAATATAAAAACCATAGAATTACCCATTTTAAAGTGTATTATTCAGTGGCATTTGATACTTTCACAATGTTGTGCAACTATAAGCTCTATCTACTTCCAAAATATGTTCATCACCTCAAACTGAAACCCATCAAGTAGTCACTTCCAACTTTCCCTAGCTCTTAGAAACCACTAATCTTCTATGGATTTGCTTGTTGTAGGTATTCCATACAAATAGAATCATATAATATATAAACTTTCACTTAATATAATGTTTTCAAGGTGCATCTGCGGTGTAGCATGTATTAGAACTTTATTTCCTTTAATGCTTGTATAATATTCCATTATGTTAATACACAACATTTTGTTTATCTCTTCATCAGTTGATGGGAATTTGGATTGTTTCCAGCTTGACTATTGTGTATAGTACTGCTATGTATATTTGTGTGCAAGTTTTTATTTGAATTTCTGTTTTAAATTATTTTTGCTATATATATAGGAGGGGAATTGTTGGGTTACATGGTAACTTTATGTTCAAATTTTTGAGAAATCACTAAAGTGTTTTCCACAATAGCTGTACCATTTTACATTCCCATCAGCAATGTATGAGGGTTCTGATTTCTCCACATCTTGCCCACATGTGTTATTGTCTGTCTTTTTGATCATTGGCATCCTACTCAGTGTGCAGTGGTATCTCACTGTGATGTTGAATATCTCATATGCTTATTGGCCATTCGTATATTTTCTTTGGAGAAATGTCTATTCAAGTCCCTTGCCCATTTTTAAACTGGCTTATATATCTTTTTGGTTGTTGAGTTTTGTGAATTCCTTATATATTCTGGTTACCAGATTTTTCTCAGATATATGATTTGTAAATATATTCTCCCATTCTGTGGTTTGTCTTTTCACTTTCTTGATAGTATCCTCTGATGTACAAAATTTTTAAGTTGTGATAATGTCCAATTTATCTACTTTTTCTTTTGTTGTTCATGCTTTTGCTGTTGTGTGTAAAAACCCATTGTCAAATCCAAGGTAAAAAAGATTTATCACTGTTTTCTTCTTAGAGTTTTATGGTTTTAGCCCTTATATTTAAGCTATTCATCTATTTTGGGTTAGTTTATATATGTGATATGAGGAAGGCTTTCAGCTGTAGCATTAATTTTTTTTCATTTAGATTAAATCAACCACTACTAATGGTTTCCTGGGAGGAAATTATTTTTTAAATCTTGAACACGGTCATAAGTTTCATCTTCTGCTGGTTAATCACTGCTTTGAAAATCTCAATCTAGCTGAAGAAAGAATAGCATGAAGAGCTCCAAAACCCCTTAGCTTTACATTTGACATCCACGACTATCTAACACTAACCTCCCTTTTCAGTTATATATCCTGTCTTTTCTCTAATAACATCTCCAAGTCAGGAAAATTCCCATTGCTATCTCAATTTCAGCAGCCTTTTCTTTTGTAAGCATCTTGCTAAAGGCCATGTGTGTCTCTTTGACCACTGTATTTCCAGTGTCTAGCATTATACATGGTACACATAAATCACTCCTTACACTTGGGACAGATTTTGAAGTCAGCATGTAAAATGAAAATCACATGGTCAATTTACTTTTTTTTTTTAATTTTCATTTTTTTTATTATTAATTTAATATGTTACAGATGTTTCTCCTTTTTTCCCCCATTGACACCCTCCTCCCCCTCCCTTCCTGTCCCGTCCCCATTTTTGTTGTCCATGTCCATTGGTTATGAGTACATGCGTACAAGTTCTGTGTTCATCACTCCCCTCCCCCGCCCCCTCTTCTGGCAGATGTCAGTCTGTACCCCACTTCCACGTCCCCGGGACTACCCTGCTCCTCACACTGTTATGTTCATTATATTCCAGAAATAAGTGAGATCATATGATATTTGTCTTTCTCTGCTTGGCTTGTTTCACTTAGGATATGGCGGTGGAGTGAATGGAAGCTACACAGACGATCTCCCAGGATCAAACGGGAATTACAACTAAAATAAAGACAAATCATTGGGAAGAAGCAACAGAAAAGCAGCGGGAGAGGACCATACAACCAGGTCAATTTACTTTTAATGATGCCTTAAGAAGATACCACCCTGGAGAATGATATACTTCTCTCAGAAAGTCCAACATGGCCAGCATTTTTTCCAGTGTGGATGCAGATCACTGGGTTGTTCTTTTTGTTTTATCCCCAGATTATGTAGCTGTCTTCCACTTGTAGTTGATTACACTATATGAAAATTATATATTTAATCAAAAGAATGACACTCAGCAAAGTGAGGTGTTTATATTAGGAGATGGAAGAACAGATTTATGCCTCATAATCTCACACTTGATCTAGGGTATATATTGATTGAGTGTAATGGTAGCAGGATTTGCCCAAACTGTTTAAACAATTGTCTCCAAGTGTATTTTTTAAATTAATTTAAGTGAAATATGCCTATGAATACCAATGTCGTAGACACTCAAAAAGTTTCTATGCATGAATGATAGTTAATTCTCTTCTCTCTACTTGAATGTCTTCCTTTTGTCTCTGCCTATCAAAATTCTATATACTTTTCAGAGCTGAGCTGATGACCCACCTATCCCCTCAGCAGGCTAATTATTTCAATTTTTATGTGCATATTCTGCAGCAGACAATGCAAAATGCCTTACATGTTTTGTCCTCCTTTAATGGTCACAGCAATCTTGTGAGAGAGGAATAATTAATATTTTTCTGTTTAAGGATGAGAACACTGAGGTTTAGAGAGTTTATCTTGTCCAAGGAAAGTGTCATCTACTTTGCTCACTGCTATCTCTCCAGTGCCAGGAACAGTTTCTGGCATATAATATATGCTCAACAAATATCTACTGACTGCATAGAATGACTGTCAGATTCCAAGCAAGTGTGTTAGGTCCTCTTCCAAGGCTTCACGACCTGTTCCAACTCATGGCTGCAGTCATACTTTCTCATTCTATTATCAAAATATTGGCCACAGCCAAGAATATATCATGGATCTTGGATCTTCATTTGCTTTAAGTTTGTATTACAAAAGCTATAGGTATCTTAAATGTTTTTTTAAGTCTATCTGCTCCTGGAGAATCTTATATGCTTTTCAACTACTATTCTCTTCTGCTTTCTCACAACTCCTGTAAGATATAAGGTCTGTATCCTCCACTTGGCATTTAACAAGATATTTTTTTGTGTTGCATACTTAAATATACATCTCCTCTCCTTTCTTAGATAGATACTGACCAACCAGTATCACTCTCTGAAGCGTATATTACTGAACCTTACTTTTGATAAGCTAAATGTCTAGAGATAATTGGCCTTCTGCCAACATGTACAATGCCTTGAAAATCTGGATCAAAGTAGATTTCTGAGCCTTGCAGCTTCCTGGTTTTTCTCATATAAGCATTCTTTCCGCTGCCTGTACTAATAGGAACTTGTCAAAGAATGACCATGCCTAAGTCTGCCTAGTCAGATAACTGGCAACTTTTGAAACATCAGAGATTTACAAATGCATTTTACTGCTGAATGAATGTGCAAAAGAGAAAAGAGAAATATGATTTCTTAAACGTTGATGTGATCTATTTACAGCTTCTCATTTATTAATGATGTAGACATGTCTGCTCCCATAGTTTCATGAAATCCTTGGGTCATTCTGAAATTCTAGAATAGGAACATGTTTAGATTCTATTAATCAGAAAAAGTGAGACACAATGATAATCATCAGCCACATACTCCCATCTTTTTTAATAAGCAGGCTTATGGTGAGATTTGCAAACATAGAAATCATGGTTAGAAGGAACCATATAATTAAAGGATTCAAGTTTCCATTTAGGAAATTATAAACAGCAAAATATTGATCTGAACTGGGTAGATAAGACTAAACTGTACTTCTAACATACTTTTTCAGGCAGTACCTATATTATTCCTAGGCAATCAATCATTTTGATTACTACAGTGGAGGATCAGGAGGAGTGGGTGGATAGACAGATTTTGGCTTTGTATAGTAAGTACTTACTGCATGCCAAGTCCTTTAAATATATTATCCCATTTAATTTTCACAACTCTGGGATGTAGGTAGTGTTTTCACTCCCACTTTACATATGACAAAACTGAGGCTCACAGATTGTGAATTGTTCATGATCATAGCCTGTAAGGGTAGAGCTGGGATTTTTATCCAGATTTGACTCCAGATCCTGTATTCATTTTACTATATCACACTACCTCTTTCTTAATGGTCCCTATTAACCTATGATCTTAATAGGCAGTATTTATTGTGAACTATAAGAGCAAAGGAATGGAAAACTGGGTGTAATCTTTGTGCTTTATAAATAATAGTTACCATTTACAGAATGCTAAGCATGGTGATAAGGACTTTACATATAATACTTCATTTAATCATCAGAACCACTCTATGAGGTAGGTATAATTGTCATTACCATTTCACAGATAAGAGATTAAAGCTGGGGGCCAAGAGTAAGTAAATTAAGCATAGTTACACAGCTAGAAAGTTTCAGATCCAGATTTCAAACCTGTTGGTCAGTTGCTTGAGTTAGAGCCTATATACCGCTAACTCAAATGTTAAAGTGCAGTGAAAATTATGGGGTGAGGCTGTTAAAAATATAAATTCCTTGGCCCCATCTCTGAGAATCTGATTGAATAAGTCTTCTAAAATGTTTTTTTGCAGGCTGATGAACTTCAGAGGGAAGGGGAGAGGGGGGATGGGAAGAGATAAACCAAAGAACTTACATGCATATATGCATAACCAATGGACACAGACAATAGTGTGGTGAAGGCGGGGTGGGGGGTGGCAGGAAAGCAGGGTGTCAGTGGGGAAAAAAGAGGGACATCTGTAATACTTTCAGCAATGAAGATAAATATAAAAAATTTTAAATGCAAAAAATATATATATTTTTTGCCAGCATTATTGACAAATGCCATGTAGTTGGAATCATACAGCCTTTTCACATTGGGTTCTTTTACTTAGCAATATGCAAACTGTTGAGAAAACTTTTTTGAAAAAATCAGTAGTTGCTAGTGGTTTCGGAGGAGGGAGGGATGAATAGGTGGAACATTAGAGGTTTTAAGGGTGGTGAAATTACTCTGTATGATATTATAATGACGGATAAATGACGTTATTCATTTATCAAAATGCATAGAAATGTACAACACAAAGCATGAACCCTAATTTATACTAATGACATCAGTTAATACTAATATAGCAATATTGGTTTATCAAGTTTCACACATGTACCATAGTGTGTAAGATGTGATGTCTTTGCTGAATTTCTTTCTTTTCTTTTTTTTTTCACATATAATTTTATTTTAATGTTTTTATGCTATCAAAGAGGTTTTATTTTCTTTTTATTTTTTTCAAATTTTTTTAAATTTATTTTTGTTACAGATATTTCTCCTTTTTCCCCCCTAGACACCCTCTTCCCCATCCAGCCACCCACCCAAGACCAATCACCAGGCATTGTTGTCTATGTCCACTGGCTTTGCACACATGCATTTAAGTTCTTTGGATCATCTCATCCATCTCCCCCGCCCTCCTCCTCTGAGGTTTGTCAGCCTGAATCATACTCCTTTCTATGTTTCTGGGTCTATTTCATTTATCAGCCCAACTTGTTCATTATATTCCATAAATAAGTGAGATCATGTGGTATTAGCCTCTCTCTGATTGGCTTATTTTGCTTAGGATAATACTTTCCAGGTCCCTCCATGTCGTCTCAAAGGATAAGAGATCTTTCTTTCTTACAGCTGCATAGTACTCCATTATGTAAATGTACCACAGCTTTTATATCCACTCATCTATTGATGGACACTTGGGCTGTTTCCAGATCTTAGTGATTGTAAATAGTGCTGCTATGAACATAGGGGCACATATATTCTTTCTGATTGGTGTTTCTTACATCCTAAGGTTTCTTAACATATATTCCCAGAAGCGGGATTACTGGGTTAAATGGCAGGTCACTTTTTGATTTTTTGAGGAAACACCATACTATTTTCCATAGTGGCTGCACCAGTCTGCATTCCCACCAACAGTGCACTAGAGTCCCCTTTTCTCCACACCCTCGCCAGCATTTGTTGCTTGATAATTTGTTGATGGCAGCCATTCTGGCAGGTGTGAGGTGATACCATATAGTCCTTTTAATTTGCATCTCTCTGATGATTAGTGACATTGAGCATTTCTCCATACGTCTCTCGGCCATTTGTATGTCCTTTTTGGAGAGGTGTCTATTTAGCTCCTCTGCCCATTTTTTAATTGGATTCTTTGTCTTCCTTTTGTTGAGTTGTATGAGCACTCTGTATATTTTGGAAATTAACCCCTTAACTGATGTATCATTGGGAATTATCCTCTCCCATACAGTGGGTTTCCTTTTCATTTTGATGGTGGTTTCTTTTACTGTACAGAAGCTTTTGAGTTTGATGTAGTCTCATGTGTTCATTTTTTCCTTTGTTGCTATTACATTAGGCATTGTATCAGTAAAAATTCTACTGCATGTGATGTCTGAAATTTTGTTGCCTGCATTTTCTTCTAGAATTTATATGGATTCATGGGTCACATTTAAGTCTTATATCCATTTTGAGTTTATTATTGTGTATGGTGTAATTTTGTGGTCTAGCTTCATTTTTTGCATGTAGCTGTACAGTTTTCCAATATCATTTATTGAAGAAGTTGTCTTTACTCCACTGTATGCTCTTGCCACCTTTGTCGAATATTAATTGAGCATAATGTTTTGGGTCAATTTCTGGATTCTCTGTTCTATTCCATTGATCGATGTGCCTGTTCTTGTGCCAGTACCAGGATGTTTTGATTACAGTAGATTTGTAGTATAACCTGATGTCTGGCATTGTGATCCCGCCTACTTTGTCCTGCTTTTTCAAGATTGCTGTAGCTATTCGGGGTCTTTTTTGGTTCCATATGAACTTCTGAAGCATTTGTTCTAGTTCTATGAAATATGTCGTTGGTATTTTGATGGGGATTGTGTTAAATCTATAGATTGTTTTGGGTAGTATGGATATTTAATGATGTTAATTCTTCCAATCCATGAACAAGGTATGTGCTTCCACTTTTTTATATCTTCCTCTATTTCTTTTTTCAATGTCCTATAGTTTGGTGAAAATAGGTCCTTTACTTCTTTGGTTAGGTTTATTCCTAGGTATCTTAATTTTTTTTGCTGTGATGGTAAATGGGATTGTTTTTTAGTTTCTCTTTCTGTGAGTTCATCATTGGTGTATAAGAATGCCATTGATTTCTTGACGTTAATTTTGTATCCTGCTACATTGCCAAATTCATTTATTAAGTCTATTATATTTCTGATAGAGTCTTTAGGGTTTTCTATGTACAATATCATGTCATCTGCGAATAATGACAGTTTCACTTCCTCCTTTCCAATTTGGATCCCTTTCATTTTTTCTTCATGTCTGATTGCTGTGGCTAAGACTTCCAGTACTATGATAAAAAAGAGTGGTGAAAGTAGGCATCCTTGTCTTGTTCCTGTTCTTAAGGGAAATGCTTTCAGTTTTTGTCCATTGAGTATGATGTTGGCTGTAGGTCTTTCATATATGGCCTTTATAATGTTGAGATATGATCCCTCTATTCCCAAATTGCTGAGTGTTTTTATCAGAAATGGGTGCTGGATTTTGTCAAATGCTTTTTCATCATCGATTGATATGATCATGTGGTTTTTATCTTTCATTTTGTTTATGTGATATATCACATTTATTGATTTGCAGATATTGTACCAGCCTTGCATCCCTGGGATGAATCCCACTTGGTCATGGTGAATAATTTTTTTGATGTATTGCTATATCCGATTTGCTAGTATGTTGTTCAGGATTTTGGCATCTATGTTCATCAGGGATATTGGCCTGTAGTTTTCTATTATTGTAGTGTCTTTTTCTGGTTTTGGAATTAGAAATATGCTGGCCTCATAAAACGAGTTTGGAAGTCTTCCTTCTTCTTGAATTTTTTCTAATAGTTTGAGGAGAGTGGGTGTTAGTTCTTCTTTGAATGTTCAGAAAAACTCCACCGTGAAGCCGTCAGGGCCTGGGCTTTTGTTTGCTGGGAGGGTCTTGATTACATCTTCAATTTCCTTCATTGTTATTGGCCTGTTCAAGTTTTCTATCTCTTCCCGGTTCAGTTTTGGGAGACTATGTGTTTCTAGAAATGTTTCCATTTCGCTTAGATTGTCGCATTTGTTGCCATATAAATGTTCATAGTATATGTTAACGATCCTTTGTATATCTGTGGTGTCAGTTGTTACTTCTCTTTCATTTCTGATTTTGTGTATTTGGGTTCTCTCTCTTTGTTTCTTGGTGAGTCTAGCTAAGGGTCCATCAATCTTGTTTATCTTTTCAAAAAACCAGCTCTTTGTTTCATTGATATTTTGAATTTTTTTTTTTTTTTGGTCTCTATTTCGTTTATTTCTGTTCTGATCTTTACTATTTCCTTCCTTCTACTTGCTCTAGGGTTTTCTTTTTTTTTGCTTTCTAGTTCTTTAAGTTGTGAGGTTAGGTAGTCAATTTGAAATTTTTCTTCTTTCTTGAGGTGGGCCTGTAGTGCTATGAACTTCCTTCTGAGAACTGCTTTCGCTGCATCCCATAGATTTTGTGTTGTTGTGTGTTCATTTTCATTAGTTTCCAGGAAGTTTTAATTTCTTCCTTGATCTCCATGGAAACTGATTCATTGTTCAATAACATGCTATTTAGCCTCCATGTCTTCAAATGTCTTTGCATGTTCTTGTTGCAATTGATTTCTATTTTCATGACGTGATCTGAGAAGATGCTTGATATGATTTCAATCTTCTTGAACTTGTAGAGACTTAGTTTGTGTCCTATTATGTGGTCTATCTTTGAGAATGTCCCATGTGCACTTGAGAAGAATGTGAATTCTGCAGTTTTGGGGTGTAATTCTCTGTATATATCTATTAAATCCATTTGATCTAGTGCTTCATTTAGAATTTCTGTTTCCTTGTTAATTTTTTGTCTAGATGATCTATCCAGTGATGTCAGTAGGGTGTTGAAGTCTCCTGCTATGATTGTATTGCTGTCGATTTCTCCTTTGAAGTCCTCCAGAAGATTTTTAATATATTTTGGTGCTCCTATATTGGGTGCATATATGTTTACCAAGGTTATATCTGCCTGTTGGATAGACCCTTTCAATACTATGTAGTGGCCTTCTTTGTCTCTAGTTAAGGTCTTCAATTTGAAATCTAATTTATCAGATATGAGTATTGTTACCCCAGCTTTTTTTTCCTTTCTGTTTGCTTGAAAGATTTTTTTCCACCCCTTACTGTCAACCTATGTGAGTCTTTTGTTGTGAGGTGGGTCTCTTGTAAATAAAATATATGTAAATCATGCTTTCTTATCCAGTCAGCCAGTCTCTGTCTTTTTATCGGAGCATTCAATCCATTTACATTTAAGGTGATTATTGATATGTACTTATTTATTGCCATTTTTGTTCAGTGTGTTGATATTTTTCTTCCTATTTCTTCTACTAATTATAGCAGTCCTTTTAACATATCTTACAGTGCTGGTTTGGTGCTAATATATTCCCTTAGCCTTTTTTTGTCTGGGAAGCTCTTTATTTGACCTTCTATTTTGAATGATAACCTTGCTGGATAGAGTAGTCTTGGATTCAGATCCTTGTTTTTCATGACCTTGATTACTTCATGCCATTCCCTTCTGGCCTGTAGTGTTTCTGTTGAGAAGTCAGATGATAGCCTGATGGGGGTTCCTTCGTAGGTAACCTGTTGCTTATTTCTTGCTGCCTTTAGGATTCTCTCTTTGTCTTTAATTTTTGGCATTTTAATTATTATATGTCTTGGTGTGGGCCTGTTAGGGTTCTTCTTACTTGGGGCTCTCTGTGCTTCTTGAACTTGAATGCCTTCTTCTTTACCAGGTTAGGAAAGTTTTCTGTCACTATTCAAATATATTCTCTAACACTTGCTCATTTTCTTCTTCTTCGGGGACTCCTATGATGCGAATGTTATTACGTTTCCAGTTGTCCCACAGTTCTCTTAATGTGTCTTCCTTTTTTTTAATTGTTTTTTCCTTTTGGTTTTCTGAATGATTGATTTTTTTCTACTCTGTCTTCTAATTCACTGATCCGGTCCTCTGCTTCCTCTACTCTGCTGGTCAGTCCTTCCAATGTGTTCTTTATTTCTTCTATGTCATTCTTTATTTCCACTTGGTTGGTTTTCATGGTGTTGATATCCTTACTCATGCTGTTTAGTTTCCTCAAGATCATGGCTCAGACCTCTATCTCTGATAATTTGCTTACCTGCATTTCATTTATCTCATTTTCGGTGGAGTTCTCTTGTTCTTTCATTTGAGATCTGTTTATTTGTTTCACCATTTTTGCTATCTTAGGGGCTTTTGGAGCCTGCCAAATTTTCCCTGTGGGTGTTGGTGTTCTGCTATTTGTGGCTCCCTCTAGTGAGTTTGGATGAGCGTGGAGGGCCCTCCTTAAACACCACTGTCAAGTCTCACTTTCCTGGGTAGATTTGCAAGCTCAGGAAAGGTTCAGTTAAGCTCTACCTTTTTGCCTGAGGCTATTAGCCTCAGTTACTTGAAAAGCCTTAGGTCTCAGTTGAATGAGAATCTCCGTCAGGTGTTTATAGTGTAAGAGGATTTCCCGAGGGTGGGGCCGATGCTGATTGTTAATGAGCCTCAATTTGCATTTTTTTACTTCTTTGCCTCACCTGGGAATCTCCAAGGGAGGGGCTGCCACAGCTCCAGGAAGGAGTAAACTTGGCTGCAGTTCTGTGTAACCAGGAAGGAGTGGGCTGGCCACCACCGTCCTTTGTGGGCACAGCTGAGCACAAACTCTGAGCACCCTCCAAATCCCAGGTGTCCCCACAGAGTTCCAGTCCAGTCCTCCCTCCCTCTGGTGGAGCTCCAGGTGAGTGGCTGTGACTATTTAGCGCTCTGTCCTGGTGCTCTGTGCTATGGAGCAGCTTGGGGTCTTAACCCCGAGGGCGGGCGCCTCTGCTGCTAACAGCTAAGGCTGCTGCTGTCCATGGGCTCCCAGTCCGCCACCCTCACATGCCTCTGCAGATCCTACCAGGCTCATTCAGTGTCCCTGGTTGTATGATCCTCTCCCGCTGCTTTTCTGTTGCTTTTTCCCTACGATTTGTCTTTATTTTAATTGTAATTCCCGTTTGGTCCTGGGAGATCGTCTCTGGAGCTTCCATTCACTCCACCACCATTTCCGAACTCCAATTTTTTTTAAATATATTGCTGGATCCTCATTGCTAATATTTTGTTAAGGATTTTGTCATCTGTGTTTATCAGGGATATTGGCCTGTAGTTTTCTTTCTTTATAGTGTCTTTATCTGGTTTTGGAATTAGAATTATATCAGCCTCATAAAAGAAGTTTAGAAGTTTTCCATCTTCACGGATTTTTTAGAATCGTTTGAGTAGAATGGGTGTTAGTTCTTTTAATGTTCGGTAAGACTCTCCCCTGCAGCCATCCAGGCCTGGGCTTTTGTTTGTTGTGAGTTTCTTGATTACATCTTCAATTTCCTTAGTTGTTCTTGGTCTATTCAAGTTTTCTATTTCTTTCCGGTTCAGTTTTGAGAGACTGTGTTTTTCTAGAAATGTGTCCATTTCAGGTAGATTTTCCAATTTGTTGGCATATAATAGTTTATAGAATGTTTTAATGATCCTTTTTTTTCTGTGGTGTCAGTTGTTAATTCTCCTCTTTTGTTTCTGATTTTGTTTATTTGGGTCTTCTCTTTTTGTTTTTTGGTGAGTCTGGCTAAGGGTCCATCAATGTTGTTTATCTTTTCAAAGAACCAGCTCTTTGTTTCATTGTTCCTCTGAATTGTTTTTTAGTCTTTATGTCATTTATTTCTGCTCTCACCTTCACTATTTCTTTCCTTGTACTTGCTCTCAGTTTTTCTTTTTGTTTGCTTTCTAGTTCTTTGAGTTGTAGGGCTAGAAAGTTAATTAAAGATTTTTCTTGTTTCTGGAGGTAGGCCTGTAGTGCTATGAACTTCCCTCTCAGGACTGCTTTTACTGCATCCCATATATTTTGTGTTGTTTTGTGTTCATTTTCATTGGTTTCCAGGGAGTTTTTCATTTCTTCCTTAATCTCATTGGTAACCCATTTGTTGATTAATAACATGTTATTTAGCCTCCAAATGTTTGAATGTTTTTGTGTTTTTGTTGTAATTGATATCTATTTTCATGCCATTATGATCTGAGAAGATGCTTGATATGATTGCAATCTTCTTGAATTTGTGGAGATTTACTTTGTGTCCCAACATGTGGTCTATATTTGAGAATGTCCTGTGTGCACTTGAGAATAATGTATATTCTTCAGCTTTGGCATGAAATATTCTGTAGATATCAATTAAGTCCATCTGCTCTAGCTCATAATTTAAGGACTCTGTTTCCCTGTTAATTTTTTGTCCAGAAGATCTATCCAGTGGTGTCAGTGGAGTGTTAAAGTCACCCACTATGATTGTATTGCTATTGATCTCTCCTTTGAAGTCCTCCAGAAGTTTTTTTAATATCTTTCACTGCTCCTGTGTTTGGAGCATTTATGTTTACCAGGGTTATATCCTCTTGTTAGATTGGTCCTTTTAATATTATGTAGTAACCTTCTCTGTCTCTTATTATGGCTCTCGTTTTGAAGTCTATCTTATCAGATATGAATATTGCTGCTCTGGCTTTTTTTCCATTTTCATTTGCCTGGAAAATTTTTTTCCATCCCTTCACTTTCATCCTGTTTGAGTCTTTTGTTATGAGGTGGGCCTCTTGTAGACAGCATATATTTGGGTTGTTATCCAATCAGCTACCCTATATCTTTTGATTGGGGCATTTAAACCATTTACATTTAAGGTTATTATTAATAGATTCTTATTAGTTGCCATTTTTATTTTATGCCTGTGTTCCTCTCTCTCTATTTCTTCTTCTTCTTACAGCAGTCCCTCTAGCATTTCTTGCAGTGCTGTTTTTGTGGTGGTAAATTCCTTTTTTTTTTTTTTTGTCTCTGAAGCTCTTTTATTCACCTTCAATTTTGAATGATAGCCTTGCTGTTCAGGATAGTCTTGGATTCAAACCCTTACCTTTCTTTACTTTGTACACTTCATGCCACTCCCTTCTGGCCTGCAGTGTTTCTATTGAGAAATCAGCTGACAGTCTAATGGAGGCTCCCTTGTAGGTAACTTTCTGTCTCTCTCTTGCTTCCTTTTTCTTTAATGTTTGCCATTTTAATTATGATATGTTTAGGTGTGGGTCTTTTTAGGTTCACCTTGCTTGGGACTCTGTGTTTCCTGGACTTGTATGACTTTTTCCTTCACCAAATTAGGTAAGTTTTCTGTCATTATTTCTTAAAACAGGTTCTCTATTCCGTTCTCTGATTCTTCTCCTTCTGATACCCCTATGATGTGAATGTCATTAAGTTTTGTGTTGTTCCAAAGCTCCCTTAAACTCTTCTCCTGTTTTTTAATCTTTTCCCCATTTGCTGCTCTATTTGGGCATTTTCTTCTACCTCATTTTTTAACTCACTGATTTGGTCTTCAGCTTCTTCCAATCTACTGTTGAATCCTTCTAAGGTATTTTTCATATCAGCTGTGTTGTTTTTTTTATTTTCTCTTCATTTTTATTCATAGTTTCTACCTTTTCTTTTAAGCTGATATAATTCCTGCTGAGCTGTTTATAATTCTCATTAAGTTACTTGTAGTTCTCACTGAATTTTTTGAGCACCCTTAAAATAATTTCTTTGAATTCTTTATCTGACAGATTGCTTTTTTCCATTTTATGTAGTATTTTTCTGGTGATTGCTCCTTTTCTTTCATTTGATTATTGTTTCTTTGTCTCCCCATTTTAGCCATCTGATGGTTCTAGACCCAGTGAGGAATGTTGGGATGTGCAGGCAGGCCCGTGTGTATCAAATAAGGCTGCTGTGCCTCCCAGACTGTTCTGGTGCATGGGGCCTCTTGCCTGCTGTGGGTCCTAGAGGATTGACTCCTGGAAGCTGGTATTGGTCTGTCCTGGTAAACACTGCTGCTAGAGTTGCAGGCCCCTCCAGTGCCACAGGCAACTGGATCCCATGGGCCCCACTGGAGCCACGGGCCCTGCCTCTTACCAGGCAGCTTGATCACAGGGGCCACACTGAAGCTGCACACCCCACCATTGCTGCAGGCAGCTGGGCCACGTGAACCCCACTGGAGCTGAGGGTCCTGCTGGTGGCGGCTCGGAAGTGCTGCTGTCCGGTGGGGCTCATCTGCTCAGCATCTGCTGATGATGTTGGGGATGAGTCTCAGCTGCTGATTTGTGCTGCTGCTGCCTGTGAATGGATGTCTGCTCCCAAGCCTCTGTTGCTGGGGGTGTGTCTCAGCTCTGATCAGGCTGCTGCTGTAGGGGATTTTGCTCAGCTCCTAGCCCCTTGCAGCTTCTGCAGCAGGCACCTTGACAGCGCCGCTACTGTGCACTGATCTGTGTTGACACAGTGAGGTCCACTGGTCCAGTGGTGCCAGGTGCACTGGTGGGCTCAGGTCAATGGGCCCTAGCTGCTCCTGCTACCTCCCCCCAGAAAAGACCAGGGATCTTCCAAAATATTGGGGCCTCCTGGCTGCACAGCGAGAAGCGCCCTGATGAGCCGCTTACCGTAGTATCCGGCTGCTCCTCGTCCACAGCACAGGAACCTTCTGCCCATTGTTTCTGCACTGCTCAAGGTTGTTCATCCACACGCACATCCACTCACACTCTCTCTCACACTCACTAACATTCTCACACACTCACCCTTCCTCTGGTCCTGCCTGCTGCCATCATCCATTGATCCCTACTCCAGCTTTTTTTATCCACTCATCTAATGATGGGCACTTGGGCTGTTTCCATATCTTAGCTATTGTAAATAGCACTGCTATGAACATAGAAGTGCATATATTCTTTCTGATTGGTGTTTTAGGCATTTTAGAATATATTCCTAGAAGCAGGATTACTGGGTCAAATGGCAGTTCCATGTTTAATTTTTTGAGGAAATTCCATACTGTTTTCCATAGTGGCTGCACCAGTCTGCATTCCTACCAGCAGTGTACTAAGGTTCCCTTTTCTCTACATTACTCGTCAGCATTTGTTGTTTGTTAATTTTTTTTTTATCCTCACCTGGGGACATTTTTGCCTTCATCCTCAGATAGAGTAGGAGGGAGAGAGGGAGGAAGAGAGAGAGAGAAACATCGACGTGAGGGAGACACATCGACTGGTTGCCACCCACACGACCCCAACCGGTGCCAGGGACAAACTGCAACCAAGGTACATCCCCTTAGCGGGAACTGAACCTGGGACTCTTTGGTCCGTGGGCCGACGCTCTAACCACTGAGCCAAACTGGCAAGGGCTTGTTTGTTAATTTTTGATGGTAGCCATCCTGGAAAGTGTGAGGTGATTCCTTATTGTCACTTAAATTTGCATCTCTGATGATTAGTGATATTTATGGAATCAAAGAAGACCCTGAATAGCTGTAGCAATTTTGAGAATGAAGAACAAAGTAGGAGGGATCATAACACCAGATATCAAATTTTACTACAAAGCTATTATAAACAAAATAGGCTGGTACTGGCACAAGATCAGGCATATAGGTCAATGGAACAGAGCAGAGAATCCTGAAATCGACCCAAGAAATTATACTCAATTAATATTTGACAAAGGAGGCAAGAGTCTACAATGGAGTAAAGACAGTCTTCTCAATAAATGTTGTTGACAAGGTTGTTGGCACATGCAAAAACAACACAACTAGACCACCAGATTACACCATACACAAGAATAAACTCAAAATGCATAAAAGACTTAAGTGTAAGTAGTGAAACAATAAAAAATCCCATAAGAAACCATAGGCAGCCAAATCTCAGACATCGCACACAGCAGAGTTTTCACTGATACACCCTAGGGCAAGAGAAGAAAAGGAAAAGATGAACAAATGGGACTACCTCAAAGTAAAAAACTTCTATACAACAAAAGAAACCAGCGTCAAAATGAAAAGGGATCCCACTCTATAGGAGAACATATTTGCCAATGATACATCTGATAAGGGGTTAATTTCCAAAATATATAAAGAACTGATACAACTTAGCAAGAGGAAGATAATCAATCCAGTTAAAAAATGATCTAAGGACCTAAATAGATACTTCTCCAAAGAGGACATACAAATGGCCAAGAGACATATGTCTTTTTTATTGCTTTTAAAGTAGTTTCTTTATCCACGTTATCCTATTTCCTGATGTCCTGTGGAACATGCCATCTGGAGGAAGCCTTTCCAACATGTCAGCTAAAAATTTTATCTCTTGTGCCTAAACTTTATTTTAGGTGTATGTGTGTACAAATTAATTGAAATTAATCACAACAAACTTAATATCTCTCAATACTTTAAATAGCACTTTGTCCACCTGAAGGGTAAATTCCAGAAACAGGAGTTCTAGACCAAGATATATGTAGGATATTCATTACAATGCTGATAGTAATGCTAAACAACTAAATGTACATCAATTGAAATCTTGTTGCATAAATTATCTTACATCATGTAACTATTAAAAACAAATATTGTATGTATTGCTAAAAATGATTCCAGCATATTGTAATCAAAAAAGCACAGATCAGAACAGTAAGTAGAGTGTTTTTTACATTTGCTTAAGTATCAAAATTTTCTAAAATTATACAAAAGAAATATTAGTATTGTGTACCCATGAGAAACAGGAATGAGGGCCACAGTGGAGGGACATGTACTTTTCATTGTATACCTGTGGTTCCCAACTGTGCACCAAGTTTCCTTGGGGCACTGGAGGATAATTGAAAATTTTGAGGCAAACAAAATTATACTAGAAATCTGTTGTACATTTGAAAACTAAAAGGTCAAGGTAGTTCATAGTTTCAACACTAGATCATGATACATTTCTTTCTTTTTTTTATTATTAATTTACTTTTGTTACAGATGTTTCTCCTTTTTTCCCCCATTGACACCCTCCTCCCCCTCCCTCCCTGCTCCTTCCCCATTTTTGTTGTCCATGTCCATTGGTTATGAGTACATGCGTACAAGTTCTGTGTTCATCGCTCCCCTCCCCCACCCCATCTTCTGGAAAATGTCAGTCTGTACCCCACTTCCACGTCCCTGGGACTACCCTGCTCCTCACACTGTTATGTTCATTATATTCCAGAAATAAGTGAGATCATATGATATTTGTCTTTCTTTGCTTGGCTTGTTTCACTTAGGATAATAGTTTCCAGGTCCTCCCATGTCGACGCAAAGGATAAGAGATCGTTCTTTCTTACAGCTACATAGTACTCCATTGTGTATATGTACCACAGCTTTTTTATCCATTCATCTACTGATGGACACTTGGGCTGCTTCCAGATCTTAGTGATTGTAAATAGCGCTGCTATGATAATGGGGGTACATGTATTCTTTCTGGTTGGTGTTTCAGGCTTCTTAGGGTATATTCCTAGGAGTGGGATCACTGGGTCAAATGGTAATTCAATTTTTATTTTGAGGTAACGCCATAGTGTTTTCCATAGTGGCTGCACCAGTCTGCACTCCCACCAGCAGTGTACTAGGGTCCCCTTTTCTCCACACCCTCGCCAACACTTGTTGTTTGAGGCTTTGTTGATGGCAGCTATTCCGACAGGTGTGAGGTGATACCTCATTGTTGTTTTAATTTGCATCTCTCTGATGATTAGTGAAGTTGAGCATTTCTTTATATGTCTCTTGGCAATTTGTATGTCCTGTTTGGAGAGGTGTCTATTTAGTTCCTCTGCCCATTTTTTAATTGGGTTCTTTGTCTTCCTTTTGTTGAGAGGTATGAGCACTCTATATATATTGGAAATTAGTCCCTTATCTGATATATCATAGGCAATTATGCTCTCCCATACAGTGGGTTGCCTTTCCACTTTGATGGTTGTTTCTTTTGCTGTGCAGAAGCTTTTGAGTTTGATATAGTCCCATGTGTTCATTTTTTCCTTTGTTTCTGTTGCCTTAGGTGATATGTCAGTGAAAATTGTGCTGCGTATGATGTCTGAAATTTTGTTGCCTACATTTTCTTCTAGGATTTTTATGGATTCATGAGTCACATTTAAGTCTTTTATCCATTTTGAGTTTATTCTTGTGTATGGTGTAAGTTGATGATCTAGTTTCATTTTTTTTGCATGTAGCTGTCCAATGTTCCCAACACCATTTATTAAAGAGGCTGTCTTTACTCCATTGTATGCTCTTACCACCTTTGTCAAATATTAATTGAGCATAATGTCTTGGGTCAATTTCTGGATTCTCTGTTCTGTTCCACTGATCTATGTGCCTGTTCTTGTGCCATTACCAGGGTGTTTTGATTACAGTAGCTTTGCAGTATAACCTGATGTCTGGTATTGTGATCCCTCCTACTTTGTCCTTCTTTTTCAAGATTGCTGTAGCTATTCGGGGTCTTTTTTTGGTTCCATATAAACTCTGAAGTATTTGTTCTAGTTCTGTGAAATATGTCGTTGGTATTTTGATAGGGATTGCATTAAATCTGTAGATTGCTTTGGGTAGTATGGACATTTTAATGATGTTAATTCTTCCAACCCATGAACAAGGTATGTGCTTCCACTTTTTTATATCTTCCTCTATTTCTTTTTTCAATGTCCTGTAGTTTTCTGCAAATAGGTCCTTTACTTCTTTGGTTAAGTTTATTCCTAGGTATCTTAATATTTTTGCCGCGATGGTAAATGGGATTGTTTTTTTAGATTCTCTTTCTGTGAGTTCATCATTGGTGTATAAGAATGCTGTCGATTTCTTGACGTTAATTTTGTATCCTGCTACTTTGCCAAATTCATTTATTAAGTCTAGTAGATTTTTGATGGAGTCTTTAGGGTTTTCTATGTATAATATCATGTCATCTGCGAATAATGACAGTTTCACTTCCTCCTTTCCAATTTGGATCCCTTTTATTTTTTCTTCGTGTCTGATTGCTGTGGCTAAGACTTCCAGTACTATGTTAAATAAGAGTGGTGAAGGTGGGCATCCTTGTCTTGTTCCTGTTCTTAAGGGAAATGCTTTTAATTTTTGTCCATTGAGTATGATGTTGGCTGTAGGTCTTTCATACATGGCCTTTATAATGTTGAGATATGATCCCTCTATTCCCAAATTGCCGAGCGTTTTTATCAGAAATGGGTGCTGGATTTTGTCAAATGCTTTTTCAGCATCTATTGATATGATCATATGTTTTTTATCTTTCATTTTGTTTATGTGATGTATCACATTTATTGATTTGCGTATATTGTACCAGTCTTGCATCCCTGGGATGAATCCCACTTGGTCATGGTGAATAATTTTCTTGATGTATTGCTGGATCCGATTTGCTAGTATTTTGTTCAGGATTTTGGCATCTATGTTCATCAGGGATATTGGCCTGTAGTTTTCTTTCCTTGTAGTGTCTTTTTCTGGTTTTGGGACGAGAATTATGCTGGCCTCATAAAACGAGTTTGGAAGTCTTCCTTCTTCTTGAATTTTTTGGAATAGTTTGAGAAGAATGGGTGTTAGTTCTTCTTTGAATGTTCGGTAAAACTCGCCCGTGAAGCCATCAGGGCCTGGGCTTTTGTTTGCTGGGAGAGTCTTAATTATATCTTTAATTTCCTTCGTTGTTATTGCCCTGTTCAAGTTTTCTATCTCTTTCCGTTTCAGTTTTGGGAGACTATGTGTTTCTAGAAATGTGTCCATTTTGCTTAGATTGTCGAATTTGTTGCCATATAAATGTTAATAGTATTTGCTAATGATCCTTTGCATTTCTGTGGTGTCAGTTGTTACTTCTCCTCTTTCATTTCTGATTTTGTGTATTTGGGTTCTCTCTCTTTGTTTCTTGGTGAGTCTAGCTAAGGGTCCATCAATCTTGCTTATCTTTTCAAAAACCAACTCTTTGCTTTATTGATCCTTTGAATTGTTTTTTTGGTCTCCATGTCGTTTATTTCTGCTCTGATCTTTACTATTTCCTTCCTTCTACTTGCTCTAGGGTTTTATTTTTGTTTGCTTTCTAGTTTTTTAAGTTGTGAGGTTAGGTAGTCAATTAGAAATTTTTCTTCTTTCTTAAGGTGGGCCTGTAGTGCTATGAACGTCCCTCTCAGAACTGCTTTCACAGTATCCCATAGATTTTGCGTTGTTGTGTGTTCATTTTCATTGCTTTCCAGAAATTTTTAAAATTCTTCCTTGATCTCCATGGTTACCCATTCATTGTTCAGTAACATGCTATTTAGCCTCCATGTGTTCATATGTTTTTGCATGTTCTTGTTGCAATTGATTTCCAGTTTCATGCCATTGTGGTCTGAGAATATGCTTGATATGATTTCAATCTTCTTGAACTTACAGAGACTTAGTTTGTGCCCTAACATATGGTCTATCTTTGAGAATGTCCCATGTGCACTTGAGAAGAATGTGAATTCTGCAGTTTTGGGGTGTAATTCTCTGTATATATCTATTAAATCCATTTGATCTAGTGCTTCATTTAGAGTCTCTGTTTCCTTGTTAATTTTTTGTCTAGATGATCTATCCAGTGATGTCAGTGGGGTGTTGAAGTCTCCTTCTATGATTGTATTGCGGTCGATTTCTCCTTTGAAGTCCTCCAGAAGATTTTTAATATATTTTGGTGCTCCTATATTGGGTGCATATATGTTTACCAAGGTTATATCTTCCTGTTGGATAGACCCTTTCAATATTATGTAGTGGCCTTCTTTGTCTCTAGTATTGGTCTTCAATTTGAAATCTAATTTATCATATATGAGTATTGCTACCACAGCTTTTTTTTTCCTTTCCATTTGGTTGGAAGATTTTTTTCCATCCCTTTACTTTCAACCTATGTGAATCTTTTGCTGTGAGTTTGGTCTCTTGTAAACAACATATGTGTGAATCATGCTTTCTTATCCAGTCAGCTACTCTGTGTCTTTTTATTGGAACATTCAGTCCATTTACATTTAAGGTGATTATTGATATGTACTTATTTATTGCCATTTTTGTACAGTGTGGTTCTAATTATCTTTCTATTTCTTCTAGTAATTATAGCAGTCCTTTTAACATGTCTTGCAGTGCTGGTTTGGTGCTAATATATTCCCTTAGCCTTTTTTTTTTTGTCTGGGAAGCTCTTTATTTGACCTTCTATTTTGAATGATAGCCTTGCTGGATAGAGTAGTCTTGGATTCAGATCCTTGTTTTTCATGACCTTGATTACTTCATGCCATTCCCTTCTGGCCTGTAGTGTTTCTGTTGAGAAGTCAGATGATAGCCTAATGGGGTTTCCTTTGTAGGTAACCTGTTGCTTATCTCTTGCTGCCTTTAGGATTTTCTCTTTGTCTTTAATTTTTGGCATTTTAATTATTATGTGTCTTGGTGTGGGCCTGTTTGGGTTCTTCTTACTTGGGGCTCTCCGTGCTTCTTGAACTTGAATGCTTTCTTCCTTCACCAGGTTAGGAAAGTTTTCTGTCACTCTTTCTTCAAATATATTCTCTAACCCTTGCTCATTTTCTTCTTCTTCAGGGACTCCAATGATGAGAATGTTATTACGTTTCCAGTTGTCCCACAGTTCTCTTAAGCTATCTTCCTGTTTTTTCATTGTTTTTTCCTTTTGTTTTTCTGATTGATTGATTTTTTTCTACTCTGTCTTCTAATTCACTGATCTGGTCCTCTGCTTCCTCTACTCTGCTGGTCAATCCTTCCAATGTGTTCTTTATTTCTGCTATGTCATTCTTCATTTCCACTTGGTTGGTTTTCTGTGTTTCTATATCTTTACTCATGGTGTTGATGTCCTTACTCATGCTGTTTAGTTTGCTCAAGATCATGGCTCGGAACTCTACCCCTGATAATTTGCTTAGCTGCATTTCATTTATCTCATCTTTGGTGAGAATTCTCTTGTTCTTTCATTTGGAATCTGTTTCTTTGTTTCACCATTTTTGCTATCTCAGTGGGTTTTGGAGCCTGCCAAATTTTCCCTGTGGGTGTTGGTGTTCTGCTATTTGTGGCTCCCTCTACTGGGTTTGGATGAGTGTGGAGGGCCCTCCTTCAACACCACTGTCAAGCCTCACTTTCCTGGGTAGATTTGAAAGCTCAAGGAAGGTTTAGTTATGTTCTAGCTTTTCCCTGGAGGCTATTAGCCTCAGTTACTTGAAAAGCCTTAGGATCTCAGTTGAATGAGAAACTCCTTCAGATGTTTACAGTGTAAGAGAATTTCCCGAGGGTGGGGCCAATGCTGGTTGTTGATTAGCCTCAACTTGCATTTCTTTACCTCTTTACCTCACCTGTGAATCTCCGAGGGAGGAGCTTCCACAGCTCTGGGAAGGAGCAAACTTGGCTGCCCTGTGTAACCGGGAAGGAGGTGCTGGCCACCACCATCCTTTGTGGCCACAGCTCAGCACAAACTCTGAGCGCCCTCCAAATCCCAGGTGTCCCCTCAGAGTTCCAGTCCAGTCCGCCCTCCCTCTGCCGGAGCCCCAGGTGAGTGGCTGTGGCTATTTAGCGCTTTGTCCCGGCCCTCTGTGCTGTGGAGCAGCTGGGGCTCTTAACCCCGAGGGCGGGTGCCGCCGCTGCTGCTCCCAGCTAAGGCCGATGCTCCCAGCTAAGGCTGCTGCTCACAGCCAAGGCCGCTGCTGTCCGTGGGCTCCCAGCCCACCACCCTCACACGCCTCTGCAGATCCTACCAGACTCATTCAGTGTCCCTGGTTGTATGATGATACATTTCTTTCAATGATGTTATATCTTTACAAATTTGGGTTTTGGGAAGTTGTTATGATAAACTAACAGATGACCTTGTTGGATTATCTAAAAGGCACACCAGTATAGTCCAATTTATCTTCACCCTGAACTGACTGAAAAGGCCCTGTTAGGTGAGGTAAAAAGATCCAGAGGATGTTATCATTACTAAACAAGGAAAAACTTCCCAAACCTCCAGATAGTTTTACTATAGGATTAGGTAGGTATAATCATCAATTTATGTTATTGAAAATTGGGACTTTGTTAGGCATTGTTGGTAGGAGTTGATTTTGAAAGATGCTCAGATAATGGTAACAGGATTGAGGAAGTATAGAGTTGAGATTAATGTGCATATTTCTATCTTGGAAGCCATTAAGGTTTTATGGCTACAATTAGAAATGAAGCAGATCAGTCTTTCTGGTTCAACCACTTTGATATAAAGTGACCTATTTCTGTTTTGTTTGTTTATGTTGTTCTTTAGATTCCACATATGAGATTGTATGGTGTTTGTCTTTCTCTAACTTATTTCACTTAGCATAATACCTTCTAGGTCCATCCATGCTGCCCCAAAGGATACGATTTTGTTCTTTTATGTGGCTGAGTAATATTCTATTGTATTGTAATAACTATGGTGCCAGTTAGGTACTGGAAATATCAGGGGGAACACTTTGTAAAATATATGATTGTCAAACCACTATGCTGTACAACTGAAACTAATACAAAATTATATTGAATGTAAACAGTAATTTTAAAAAATTTAGATATTTATCTAGTAAAGAAAAAAGTACCCTCACTAGACTGACCAGGTTTCCTCATTGCTCTGTGCTCAGCAGAGATAATTCCTCTAAGTATATTGAAGCTAACTATAGGAAACTTGGGTTCATGGTCTGGTTTCTTTCTTCCCTTGAGAGTTGTGCGGAAACCCTGGTACCAGGACTTGAATGAGGTCACCATTTAAGACTATGGCAGAGCCAGGACTTCAAAGCAGGTCCTCTGGTCTAAGTTCAGTTCTTTGTCCATTCCACATCGCTGCTTCCAATGTGAGTTAGAAAATGAGGGACTGAAGTTTCATGCTTTGACCAACTTTATTTCCTTAATTAAAAAAAAAAACTTTTCAATTACAGTTGACAAGCAATATTATAGTAGTTTCAGGTGTACAGAATGGTGGTTAGACATTTATATACCTTACAAAATGATCCCCAACTTTAGACTTAGGAAATCCAGCAGACATCAGTTAAAGGTCTAATTTTGAGACTTCTTAATCCTCATTTTCCTTACTTGTTTGATGGGGATCATAACAAAATGTACCCCATCAGATTTCATGACAATTGAGATAATGTAGGTAAAACACTTAATGTAGTGTCTAGCTCAGGGTAAATTTTCATTAAAGGTTGACCCTTACTATTGGCTAAGAACTTGATCTTTGGAGCCAGTAAGGCAAGGTTTCGTGTTCCAGTCCTAAGTGACTTTTAGCTGGTTACTTAAATCTTTCTGGGCTTCAGTTTCCTCATCTGTCTCATAAGATTGTTGTGAGGATGCAATGAGATCGTACATGTAAAACAATAAATACAGTGCCTTTTATAGAGGAAGTAATCAATTTAGGTAATGTTACATGATTATTAATGGTAGGGGTACTAACAGAAATTTCATGTGAGTTTTCTGCCTGGAAGAGTATTGATTGTTTAATGATGAAAGTCTACCATTAGAAATTATGATTGAGATCCTCCATGTTCTACCCTCTCCTACCCTCTGTCCAATCTCATTCACAGATCCTACCTTCATACTCAGATGTAAAGGGCCAACAGCATAAAACCTTACTGTCTCTCAGTGGGATTTGCACTTTCAAATGGACCAAAATCCTAAAATGGAAGAAGGAAATCCTAATGGTGCAAGTCCCAGCCCTGGTTTAGAGCAAGGTTTCTCAATCTCAGCACTCTTAACATTTTGGGCTGGATAATTGTTGTGGGAGACTTTCTCGTGCATTGTAGGCTATTTAACAGCATTTCTGGCTTCAACCCACTAGATGCCTATAGTGAAACACACACACACACACCCTTCTCAATTATAACAACTAAAACTATCTCTAGATATTGCCACATGTCTCCTGGGGAGAAAAATCACTCACAGTGAAGAACCATTGGTTTAGAACCATTCTATGGGGAGGTGAGGTCATCCAGGATATATTAAAATGGCATCAGGTGTCCTAAGTGTAAAATGCCTTTAGGGGCCAGGCAGAAATGAAAATGCAAGGAAGCAGAGAAGTATTACAGTGAAGAGTGGTGGAGCTTGTGGCAAACTGGAGATTGTATGCCATATATAAAGGCATAAAAAAATCTCTGTGAGCCAGACAAAGTTCATCTGAGGATTGAAATGGACTGCCAGTTAAGAACTTGAGATGTAGGCTGTTCACTCAAGATGGTTCAACTCTGGCACATGCTGTCTTCATTTGGACTAGTGATCTCTCACCCCAATTTCTGCTCTTCCCTCCTCCATTTACTTCTTTCAAAATGAGAATATTCCTAAATAATCAAAGCATATTAAGTCATCCTGAAACACAAAAATAAATTTAAATTGCACTAAAATTAAATATATATATATGTATACACACACACACACACACACACACACACACATATATATATATATATATATATATGCTATTCAAATGAACACATTTGAAAGACTATCCAATAATTTGAAACTGCCTATATGTTACATGGAAAGGGCAATAACATGTGAGAACAGTAAAGGCAGGAAAGAAAATCACAAAAGAACACCAGGAAAACATAGATAAAAATGTTAACAGAGGTTGTATTTATGTGGATTTTTTCTCTCTATTTTTGTTTTCCTATATTTTTATTTTTTAAAAAAACTAATGTCATAATGTGACAAGCCTACACTTGGAAAGAGACTTTTATGTTATCTAGTACTTGTCCAGGTGTGGAAGATGTCACAAAATCAAATAAATAATAAAGATTCCAAGGGCTAAGCTAGCCCTACTATCCCTGCCCTGTCGTATGTATCATGTCTGATGAATAACAAGAGAACCTGGAGTTCCCTCCGTGTGGTTATTAACATTAATAATAATTGTAACACTAATCTCTGCCCACTGCATCCTGTTCACTTTCTGCTGTTTTCTAATAATGCACTTTTGCTTTTTCCCATGTACACCACCTTATACATATGCTGTACTGCTCTACCTTCCCTCGATTTATGAATGTCTCTAGCAGATGGTTGGGCTAGTCCACCTCTGGTGCTTGTTTAGCATAACAGAGAGTTCAACGACTGGGGCCACTCACAAGGTTCAGCTTGCATATCTGGACACAGGGTAAAAGCCAGTACTTGCCATCTCTGACCTAACTTTACAGCAATTAAGAATGGATTTTCCTATTTGTTTCTCAAGAGTTATTTTTTTCTCCTTTTATTCAACCCCAACCCATCCTTTTCCTTGGTCTTCCCTAGATTTCTATAAGACTTCCCATGGTGGGGGTGGTAGGGAAAGGAGATTTTCTAGGGGAAAAAAATGCCATATTGAAAATTCAGAATTGTGAGTCCCTATCTAATCTCTCTTTTTGGTGACTGAGTGTTAATGAGGATTGATAGGTCATCCCTTACCCATTCTTTTCCCTGTCTAGAGATAAGTATGCCACATCAACCATCCAGTCACCTCAGTATGGTAGGACTTTTGAGCACATGGGGATACGAGTCATTAAAGAAATTGAGATTGACCTCAAATAACACACTTCCAGTCTCTTGAAGCCCGTGGAGTACACCTCCCAAGAGCTTGGCATTCTGGCTACCTTAATTCAGAGCTACACTTCTCCCCATGCTCTTAGCATGATGATTTTAAACCCCTGTGGGTCTAAGGAGTACTTATGGATGCTTACTGTGGCAAAACAAGTTGCACTTTTTTCACCTGATCTGGGTCCTAAGATCTAGGATTTCGTGATAAGGACTTCTAAGTAGTTCTAGGATGCTACAAGCTTTGCTTTAATGGCTTAAGATGTACACAACTTGAGATGAGAGAGCTGTAATATGTTATTTCCATGTGAATGGAACAAATTTATTTCTAATTCATAAAATATATCCCCAGATGCCAGTCATTATGTACTTTTTCAGTTTCAGCTTAAAAGTACTCTATGCAATGTAGTCACAGAAGGCAGAAAAGGGGGGGTGGGGATTACTTTCCTCTTATTCAAGACGAAGGAAAAAATGGAACTTTGTGGAGAGGAAACCAAGAAAACAGTTCGGGTGGTGTGACTGTTGGGGGAGGAGTCTGGATAAATGGTGTCTCCATATATTTTCAGGACGTCTCTTTTCTCTCCAGAGCTGGAGGAAAATCAATATCTTGTTTTCAGATGGGTAAATGGAGTTGTCTCTTTAAAGTGCCCCGGTCAGTTCACCACACGATGGGCAGCTGCTGCTTTCCAGGCTGCCCCACGATTCCCAGGCTAGGAGGATTGACAAGGCGATGATAAACTAACGTGCCCTCTCAGCTATGGGTGTGTGCCATTGTTCCCGCAGCTGAGACCCTCTGCTGCTATTTGCTTTCTCCCACATACATTATTCAACAGCCCAGGAAAAGGCCAAGAACCTCTTTCATTCAGGAATTCTGTATTAAAATAATCAATTTCAAACTGAAGCCAGCAAGGCCAGCTTGCTACAGGGAGAGCCTATTAATAAGCCACCAGTCTTTTCCATTTGCATTGAGCTCATGACTGTATCGTGGTAATATGGGATTTTTTTTCAGTTTTCAACAAGAAACTAAACATCACATTGGTTCTCCTCCTCTTTCATAAAGAGTGTGTGGAAGAGCTTCGTTTGATGCCATCATTAATAGAACACTAGAGACCATATTTGTGCCTGCTACTCTGCACTGGCTAATTCTGATTTTGAAAGTACTTTTAAAAAGCCATTAACTCTCCATGAACTGTAGCAGGAAGAAAAGTTTTCATGTGTTTTGTTTTCCATTCATTGGTCTTACATTTCTTGTCTTGCCTTTTCTTCCCCCTGCCTCTAACCCTCCCCCCACGTGCACAAACACACACACACACACACACATTGTGATATTCCAACACCAAGTCAAAATATTAGAAAATTTACATATATAAGTTAGAATAAGTTTTAAGTGCCTTCTAGCAGCACCATGAGATGCTTTCCCAAATGGGTGAACTTTTCTTATTTGATTAATAAAGGGTTAATTAGAAACTCCCTTTTTGTGGCTTCCTTATTGTAAAAATTATTTCTAAGTTTACATCAGTCCTTTATTGTGCCTTAAACAACTCAGTGACGAAAAAGTAACTATTAATAATCACCATCATGTAAATAGTTCAACTAACATTTATTAAACACCTGAATACAAGGAATCCTCAGGGCTTTAACTTGGGGCACCACAATAAATCAGTTATAATTCCCCAAGTGCCTTGTGAAACATAGATCTTTAATAGGGTTGCCAGGTTTAGCAAATAAAAAATACTGGGCACTTAGGTAAATTTGAATTTTCAAGAAATAACAAATAAATGTTTAGTATAAGTCTGTTCCATGCAATGTTTTGGACATACTTATACTAAAAAATATCATTGTGTATCTGAAATTGAAATTTAACTGGGAGTCCTATATTATATATGGAAACTCTACTTTTTAAAGGAATTCTTGACATGACCTTGAGCTTTTTGAGGGTGGTATTTTCTACTTCCCCCTTACCTCTAAAACTTAGAACAGAGAAAAATTGATTCACTAAAAGCATAGTTAGTGAGGTTCAAGTTAATAAAAATTTAACTTTTTCATGTAACAAGAAGGGTTTCCAACTAATTTATAGAGGAGTCCTTTTTCCTTATTTTTGTTCCACAGGAGGTATAAAATAGATATTTTTCAAATTTTTATGATAAAATAAATTATTAAAATCACTAAACTATTTTAAAGTAATTTTAAGATAACTCATAAAAATAAACATTCCTATCCCAGTAGTTTATTGATTTAATAAAAAGAAATAAAAGTTATCCAAAATAATTCAAAATTTATCCCATACTGTGCCAAGGACTGCTAAACATTAGAGACAAAGCAGAGGTGAATTTTATCCATAAAAATACCCCATGCATGGATGCTCAATGAATAATAGCTACAGCTGACTACCAGAATGTCATAGCACAAGAGAGATACAGAGGAGCAGACCCTTGCAACCAATGATGGGAGTCCATTCCAGAAGACAGAAAAGGTAATAGAGAGAGAAAATGTTGTAAATAGACAGCATGCTTGAATAAAATAGTAATACATCAGTGCAATGGAATATTATGATGACACAAAAAATAATGAAATAGAGCTCAATCAGGTGATTTAGAAGGATTTCCATGAGGGATTGTTTATTATGAAAACAACTGACAGCACAGAAATTCAAAGGATCATCGAAACATACTATGAACAATTATACACCAACAAATTGGACAACCTAGGAGAAATGGACAAATTTCTAGAAACACACAGCCTCCCAAAACTAAACCAGGAACAGATAGAAAACTTGAGCAGACCAATAAAAACAAAGGAAATTGAGGACGTAATTAAGAAACCCCCAGCAAACAAAAGCCCAGGCCCAGATGGCTTCAAGGGGGAGCTTTACCAAACATTCAAAGAAGATCTAATACCCATTCTCCTCAAACTATTCCAAAAAATTCAAGAAGACAGAACACTTCCAAACTTATTTTATGAGGCCAGCATAATTCTAATTCCAAAACCGAATAAAGACACTACAAAGAAAGAAAACTACAGGCCAATATCCCTGATGAACACAGATGCCAAAATCCTTAACAAAATATTAGCAAATTGGATCCAGCAACACATCAAAAAAATTATTCATCATGACCAAGTGGGTTTTATCCCAGGCATGCAAGGATGGTACAATATTAACAAATCAATAAATATGATACACCACATAAACAAAATGAAAGATGAAAACCATATAATCATATCAATATATGTTGCAAAAGCATTCGACAAAATCCAGCACCCATTTCTGATAAAAACGCTCAGCAATGTGGGAATAGAGGGACCATATCTCAACATAATAAAGGCCATATATGAGAAACCTACAGCCAACATCATTCTCAATGAGCAAAAACTAAAAGCATTCCCCTTAAGAACGGGAAGAAGACAGGGATGCCCACTTTCACCACTCTTATTTAACATAATACTGGAAGTATTAGCCATAGCAATTAGACATGAAGAAAAAATAGAGGGGATCCAAATTGGAAAGGAGGAAGTGAAACTGTCATTATTTGCAGATGACATGATATTGTACATAGAAGACTCTAAAGACTCCATCAAAAATGTACTAGACTTAATAAATGAATTGGCAAAGTAGCAGGATACAAAATTAACGTCAAGAAATCGACGGCATTCTTATACACCAATGATGAAATCACAGAAAGAGAAACTAAAAAACAATCACATTTACCATCGCAGCAAAAAAATTACGATACCTAGGGATAAACTTAAACAAAGAAGTAAAGGACCTCCTCACAGAAAACTACAGGTCATTGAAAAAAGAAATAGAGGAAGATATAAAAAAGTGGAAACATATACCTTGTTCATGGATTGGAAGAATTAATATCATTAAAATGTCCTCACTACCCAAAGCAATTTATAGATTCAATGCAATCCCTATCAAAATACCAACGACATATTTTACAGAACAAGAACAAACACTCCAAAAGATTATATGGAACCAAAAAAGACCCCGAATAGCTACAGCAATCTTGAAAAAGAAGAACAAAGTAGGAGGGATCACATTACCAGATTTCAGGTTATACTACAAAGCCACTGTAATCAAAACAGCCTGGTACTGGCACAAGAACAGGCAGATAGATGAAAGGAACAGAATAGAGAATCCAGAAAGTGACCCAAGACAACATGCTCAGTTAATATTTGACAAAAGTGGCAAGAGCATACAGTGGAGACAAGACAGCCTCTTTAATAAATGGTGTTGGGAAAATTGGACAGCTACATGCAAAAAAAATGAAGCTAGACCACCAACTTACACCATACACGAGAATAAACCCAAAATGTATAAAAGACTTAAATGTGACTCATGAATCCATAAAAATCCTAGAAGAAAATATAGGCAACAAAATTTCAAACATCATATGCAGCAGAATTTTCACTGATACAATGCCTAAGGCAAGAGAAACAAAGGAAAATTTTAATACATGGGAGTACATAAAACTAATAAGCTTCTGCAGAGCAAAAGAAACAAGCATCAAAATGGAAAGGAACCCACTGTATGGGAGAGCATAATTGCCAAAGATATATCAGATAAGGGGTTAATTTACAAAATATATAATCTGCGTATGCAACTCAACAAAAGAAGACACAGAACCCAATTTAAAAATGGGCAGAGGACCTAAATAGACATCTCTCCAAAAAGGACATATGAATGGCCAAGAGACATATGAAGAAATGCTCAACATCACTAATCATCAGAGAGATGCTAATTAAAATGACTATGAGGTATCACCTCACATCTGCCAGAATGGTTGCCAGCATCAACTGATCAAAAAACAAGTGCTGGCGAGGGTGTGAAGAAAAAGGAGCTCTAGTACACTCCTGGTGGGAATGCAGACTGGTGCAGCCACTATGGGAAACAATATGGTGTTTCCTCTAAAAATTAGAAATTGATCTGCCATTTGACCCAGTGATCCCACTTCTAAGAATATACCCTACGAAGTCTGAAACACCAATCAGCAAGAATATATGTACCCCCATGTTCATAGCAGCGCTATTTACAATAGCTAAGATCTGGAAACAGCCCAAGTGTCCATCAATAGATGAGTGGATAAAAGAGCTGTGGTACATATACACAATGGAACACTCTGCAGCTGTAAGAAAGAGAGATCTCTTATCCTTTGAGATGACATTGAGGGACCTGGAGAGTATTTTGCTAAGCAAAATAAGCCAATCAGAGAAAGACAAATACCACGTGACCTTATTTATTTCTGCAATATAATGAACAAAAAAAGCTGATGAACAAAATAGACCCAGAGACATAGAAAGGAATACGGTTCAGACTGACAAACCTCAGAGTATGGGGGCATGGGGATGGATGAGATAAACCAAAGAACTTATATGCATATATTCATAACCAATAGACATAGACAACACTGCTGGGAGGCAGGGGTTGCAGGGTGGGATGGGGAGGCGGGTTTCTAGGGGGGAAAAAAGAGAAACATGTGTAACAAAAATAAATTAATAAAAAATAGAAATGAAAAAAAATAAAATGAAGTGTGAAAAGAAAAATCTCCACGCAAACAAAAGCCCGGGCCTGGACGACTTCATGGGGAAATTTTACTAAACATTAAAAGAAGAACTAACACCCATTCTCCTCATCTATTCCAAAAAATTCAAGAAGAAGAAAGATTTCCAAACTCGTTTTATGAGGCCAGCATAATTCTAATTCCAAAACCAGATAAATACACTACAAAGGAAGAAAACTACAGGCCTATATCCCTGATGCGAAAATCCTTAACAAAATATTAGCAAATCAGATCCAGCAATGCATTAAAAAATTATGCACCATGACCATGTGGGATCCATCCCAGGGATACAAGGCTGATACAATATTCTCAAATCAATAAATGCGACATACCACATAAACAACATGAAAGATAAAAACTATATGACCATATCAATTGAGGTTGAAAAAGCATTAGACAAAATCCGTGTCCATCAGTAGATGAGTGGATAAAAAGCTGTGGTACATATACACAATGGAACACTATGCAGCTGTAAGAAAGAAAGATCTCTTATCCTTTGAGATTACCTGGGGTGTCCTGGAGAGTACTATGCTAAGCAAAATAACCCAATCAGAGAAAGACAAATACCACATGATCTCACTTATTTGTGGAATACAATGATCAAAATAAGCTGGTGAACAAAATAGACCCAAAGACCTAGAGAGGAGTACAGTTCAGACTGACAAACCTTAGCGGCGGGGGCTGGGGGGAAGGAGGGATGAGTTAAACAATAGAACTTATATGCATGTATGTGTAACCGGTGGACATGGACAACAACGGGGGTGTGGAGGGTGAGATCAGGAGGAGCGTGTTTAGGGGGGAAAAAGCAGAAACATTTGTATCAAAAATAAATAAATTAATTAAAAAATGAAGCAGAGGAATACAGTGTAGAATTCACTTAAAAGATATTCATGGTAAATGTGGGGGTGGCAGAATGAGAGCAGAGTTATGTGAGAATGATTTGGAGCTAGTAGGAATGTGATGATCTGTAAGGGCAGAGAGAAAGGATACCATGAGAAGGGAGGGACAGACCTTTATAAAGGAGATAATTGATAGAACCATGCCCATTGGCAATGAGAGAAATAAATCTAGGACAGAAGAAAGAATACAGTTTTTTTTTTTTTTTAAGTTTTGAAGGCCACAGAGGGAAGGAAGGATGAGTGGGTAGGTGGATGCGGAGAAAAACATTTAAACAATGCCAGCCCTCCAACATCATGGTAGAAATTTTAGTCACCACCGTGTATTAACTGTGAGTAATTGCATAAAATACAAACTTCCATGCTATCTCTTCAGTCCACACATTTACTAGGTAAATAACAGAAACACAGTATGCTTAACAACCAATCACATCACTTTTTTCTATGTCTGGTGGTGATTGGTGGCCATGTAAAACAGTGTAGTTGTGTTGTCTCTTTGTCTCTCAGTGATAAACTCATGTAACATTTTACAAAAATGCTTACTCAAAAGAGTGAACTGGCTGACAAAGATAAAAGTTCAGCAAAGAAACAAAAAGTGATATTGCTAGAATATAAATTAGACTAAAACAAATGAAGTTACAGAAAAAAAATAGTTAACCGTGGACATTTTATCACTGCCACCCTTGAAGAGATCCTAGAAGTGCAGTTGGAGGAATTTAATGAGGGTAAATTATTGACATAATTGTGGTTATGAAAAGTTGTGACACAAAGAATGATGATGTCCCAGAGACAGTGATGCCAGCATAAACCTACACATTGAAGGAACTCTTGGAGATATTTCACGACATTGAAAATGCAAAAAATAATATATTGAATGCTGATCCAAAACTTTGGAAGATGTGTGACAATTTGTCAAGGCATAGAAATCATGCTCACTTGTATCTTAAACTATATAGGAAGAAGGCAAGCACAATTAAAGCTAACATTGATAAAACATTCTTTCCATTTACTTTTTGTGTATATATGTAGCACTTTTTAAGTTATTAGTTTTAAAAATCAATACGTTTTCATGGAAATAACTTGACCAAAAATCTGCCACAGAATTTTGAGACCCAATAAAACATAGAGTTTAATGAGAAAAAAATTAACATTGATTATATTTTTACAAATAATACAATACTTTACTTCTCAATGTTTCTGTTTAAATGACAGTGTACTGAATAAACAATACTTTTATCATTTTTTATTCCCCTGTATATTTATAATGGAATGGACAGTAAGATAACTTTTAATGTTCTGACAAAAATTTTAAAGGTCATGGAACAATCATAATTTTCCCATTGATTATTAAAATTTCTTTGCATGGTTTCAGCAATTATCGTTGTTTTATGGTTCTGTACTACTTTGCTTGTGTTATAATTTTCTTCATATAGACTATCCTATATACACATTTCTTAATAAGATTTTTCCTAGTTGTTTTAAATTTATTGTTGCTGCTGGGAATTTGTATTATTTTCTAAGGGATACTACTGATAGATTAGGAAGCTCTTGCTTTTTGTATATTTACTTAGTGTCTGAGTATTTTGTTAAGTTCTTACTATTTCTAACAGGTTTTTTGTTGATTTGGTGCCTGTCCCCCGGCAATTATAGTTCTAGGTTTTACAACAGATATATGGGGTGGGGGGGAGGGGAAGCCCTGACTAACTCAGAGAAAAGGTTGCTTGCCTTCTGCTTTGAAGATGGTTCCTTGTTTCTGGTATCATAGATGAGTCGGCTTGTTTCCAAGGCAATCTTGGTGGCATAGCTGATCGTGCTGTGTTCAAATCTCCAGTACCCACATACTAGCTGTGTGATCTAAAACCATGTGAACTAAACTTCATTGAGCTTGTTTTTTCATTGAGAAGTGAAAATAATTTTATCTGCTACAGAGATTATTAGAAGAAATAAGTGAAATATTGCATGTAAAACATTTCCCTGGGAGTTAGCACAAAGAATAAGCTCAACAAATATTAAGTATTATTAGTCTTAATTTTTTGTTGAGATATAATTGATATATAACATTTTAATTTCAGAAGTACAACATAATGATTCAATATATGTATCTATTGCAAAATGATCCCCACAGTAAGTCTAGTTAACATCCATCATCACACATAGTTACAATTTTTTTCTTGTGATAACTTTTAAGATTTACTCTCTTAAGAACTTTCAAATATAAAATACAGTCTTATTAACTGTAATTATTATGCTGTATATTACATCACTAGAACTTGCTCTTCTCATAACTGGAAGTTGGTACCCTTTGATAGCCTTCACCCATTCCCACCCCACCTCCGGCTGGCAATCACCAATCTACTCTCTGTTTCTATGAGTCCGTTTTTCTTTTTTTATATTCCATATATATGTGAGATCAAATGTTATTTGTTCTTATCTGTCTGACTTATCTCACTTAGCATAATGGCTTTAAGGTATATCCATGTTGTGGCGAATTTCCTTCTATTATGGCTGAATAACATTCCATTGTGTGTGTGTGTTAAAATATAAAGAAAAAAAGGGGAGACATCTGTAATACTTTCAACAATAAAGATTTTTCTAAAAGATAAAGAAAATCAGATATATATCACATTTTCTTTATCTTTTATTGTTTCAAAGATTATTATTACTTCTTTTCTGGCCCAGCTGAAATGCTTTGCTTAAGGACAGTTCATCAGGACTAAGGAAGATAGTTGGGATATGTTACTGGTTTTAAATCTCCTGCATCTCTTTATCTCTTTGTGTTTTCTCATGTACAAGGTGTCCCACAAAAATGTATACACATTATAACAACTGATAGTTGTTACATTTTGAGAATAAAATGTATTAATAAACTCAGGCTTTATAATTATTCAAAGTGTGTATACATTTTTTGAGGCACCCTACATTTAAATAAGGAAGGTGGCTTCCATTTTAACAGAAAAGTCAATAAGATGAAATTTTGAGCTGGAAAGAAGGGTGTGGCATAGATATGTATTCTCTAGTTATTCTCATATTTATTTGGTTGAAAAGTCCTGTGAGCCCCATCTCTAGTATCCACCATTCCCCTTCCCTTTCTATTCCCTTTGTCTTACATCTGGACTTCAGCTTGCATTTGAACTTCTGAGATAGTTTCTAAACAGATCGTTCTGTCTCTTCTCTCGCTGCCATCACCTAGACCTTATACCAAAGAGTTTCTTCTAAACCACAGAAAAATCCTGTCATTTCCTTCTTTAAAAAAGAATCCCACTTTTATCTTCATTGCTTAGAGGATCCTGACTGAATTCTGAAAACAGTAATGAATAGACTCTATCATCTGATCGCAAATGACCTTTCCAGTTACATTTCTAGTTGCCATCAACACTAAACTCCCTCTCAGTTCCCCAACAAACCTTCTCATTATTGCTCATATCATTAGCAGGGTCACCTTTACATACACCCAGTTATTCCCTAAATATATCATGTACTCTCATTGTTCCTCCAGCCTAAAATTCTATCCCCATTTCAACTCCATCTTTTAAAACCCTGTTCATCATCACATATCATGCCTTCATGAAACCTTTGTTTTTATTTTCTCACTCTCTCCCTCAGAAATCAGAATGAATCATTTCTTCTTCCATGTTCTGAATGCACTTGTTTATACTTTTGTCCTTACATTGAGTTCATCTTTCTTAGAAGGAGAGTAGATCTCTGTAAACTGAAAGTTTCTCAAGCACAAGAGCTCTGACTTAAGCACTCAGATAAACCTTAGAGGATTTCCACATCATTGTAATTACCTGATTGTCTTTCACTCATTTCCACATTAGCTTAACATGTTGGAAGAGAGTGAAAGCTGAATCTTGTTTACCATTGTATCCCCAGTGTCTGATGCAGGGTCTGGCACATAGTACGTTCTCAATAAAAGCTTGTGGAAGCAAATAATAGCCCTCTTATTTCATTAACTTCTTTAACCCTGTGATTTGGGCCTCTTGTCTACTTCATCAACCATTACTACCACTTGCAATTGCCTGATTCATTTAGATCTTGAACTATGAAATGCCTTCCAGTTATCCAAACTTTCCATCATTTGGTGGACTTGTTCAACCCTATTGTTGTGACTGCTGGCCCCTGACATTTTTCTATTGTTCCAGTCAGTATCCCTCTGACTTCCCTCACCTCCCTTTCAAGTTCAACATTCTGTTCTATTCTTTCCAGAACCCTGGCTAGGATGGGGTCACTGGGGCACAGAAATTTAGAGGATACCACATTTTTCTCCCACCACCTCTCTGGTCTCTGTTGGAAGCCTCACCCTGGCCCCAGGCCAGTTTCCTTGGCAGTCCCAGAGATGGATGGAGCAAGAGGCTTGAAATAAAGAGCTAGGAGTGTACCAGCCAGGGGACCTTCTGTGTCCATGTTTGCCCCTACCCCATGCCAAGAGCAGCTTCCATTGAAGAGAAGGCCAGTTTCATGCTGCTTGCCCTGGGCCCCCAAAATTCCAGTTAGGGCTCTAGTGCTCTAGTTCTATCCTCCCTTCCTTTACCCCTTGACATTGTGCCAATCTCCAACCTGCTTTCTCTACTTCAGAGCCATAGCAAGCTCTGTCACTGGGCTTCCTGGGACCACCACTAGTTCTAGCTGCCTGCCCTTGATGGATGCTTGATGACTGCTCAGCCATATCTTTAACTGCCAAATGTAGAGTCAAGGGAAATACTAGTATTTGGGGATATTTCTGTTGCAGGATGCAGCAGACAACACACACACACACACACACACACACACATTGAGGAGGAGAGAGAGAAAGAGAGAGAGAGAGAGAGAGAGAGAGAGAGAGAGAGAGAGAATATGAACCTGAGGCTGAGATTTATAGGACTGACAGAAGAGACAACAAGTCCCAAGTCCCTTCACCCCTCTAGGCCTCTGTTACTTCATCTGTAAAATAGGTATGATGATAGTATCTATCTTATAGTGTTAATTCTAAGGAATAAAATGCATAGTAGAGTGCCTGGTACCTGCAATAATTACTCAATAGATATGGGTTCCCCAAGTGTTGAATTATCCTCCTGTGTTTACTCTTTCCGAGACTGTGGTAAGGATTACATAAGAAAACTAGTCAATACACCTGTTACAGTAGGGTTAATAAATGTTACTTAACACTAACTCCAGAGGACAGGCAGAAACTCTTTTCCTTAGAATCCCCCACTGCACCCCTTCAATCACTGATATGAAAGGCTGAAGGGCTCTGAAGAGAATTTCCCATTCAGGATCTAGAAACTCAGAACTTTGAGCTGGTGCCAAGAATGTTCACTGTAATCAACTTTGTTTATCATAAAGAGGCCAGCTTTGGGTTTCAAATTCTGCCACTGAGTATTGGTCCCCTCTTGAGTGCAGTGGGAGATTTAAGTACAGTTGAAATCAAAGCCAGTTATTTGTTCCTGACAGTCGGTTTTAAAAAACAAGCCAAACAGAGAAAGACAAATATCACATGATCTCACTTATTTGTGGAATATAATGAACTAAACAAACTGATGAACAAAATTGACCCAGAGACATAGAGGTGGGGTACAGACTGACACGCTTCAGAGGAGGGGGGATTGGGGGGAAAGAAATAAACCACAGAACTTATACGCATGTATGCATGACCAATGGACATAGACAACAAAGCTGGGGTGGGACCGGGGAGATGGGGAGGAGGGTGTCAATGGGGGAAAAAGGAGAAACATCTGTAAAAAAACAAATTAATAAAAAAAATGATTTCCTAAATCTCAGCAGCATTCTTATCCATGTTTTTGAAATTGCAACAAAGTCTATGGTCAGAGTTGCAAAAGGAGAGGCTTTTATAAAGTCCTTTACTTAACTTTTACTCAAATGTGTTTCTTTTCCAAAGCCTGTCATCCTATATGCATGTTCATTATACCTTGTTTCCAGCTGACTTCTAAAGAGAAAAGTCATAACCACAGGAAATGCATGCCCTGGAAGTGACTCAGGCACCACAATAGCACATATCCCGCACACTTAGCCTCAAAGGAAAGATGGCCAGTGGACTCATCGCTTCACAGAAACTAAGCTAAGCAGTCCCTATTTGCTATATATGGAAACACCTGATCATGTTAATATTTTGTTTATTTTTTAAAATAAAAGAGTGATGTTATAAAGTAGGTCCCAGCAATTTTGGAGCAAAGTATTTTAATTTTGATGATGTCTAAGTTTTCATTTTTCTTTTCTTTTATGGTTTGTGCTTCTGGAGTCAAGTATAAATATCCCTGGTCCTAAGAATTCCTCTTATATTTTTTCCTTGAAGGGCAGATATTTTACTTTAAGTTTGTGACACATTTTTTTTTCAATTTTTAATTCTTTTTTTTAATTTTTATTTTTTTATTAATTTATTTCTGTTACAGATGTTTCTCCTTTTTTCCCCATTGAAACCCTCCTCCCCAGCCCCCCACCCCGTCCCCAGCTTTGTTGTCCATGTCCATCAGTTATGCATAAATGCATATAAGTTCTGTGGTTTATCCCTTTCCTCCACACCCCGACCCCCTCTTCTGAGGGTTGTCAGTCTGTACTCTACTTTCACATCTCTGGGTCTACACTGTTCCCCAGACTGTTATGTTTATTATATTCCACAAATGAGTGAGATCATGTGGTATTTGTCTTTCTCTGCTTGGCTTGTTTCGCTTAGGATAATACTCTCAAGGTCCCTCCATGTCGTCTCAAAGGATAAGAGATCTTTGTTTCTTACAGCTGCATACTACTCCATTGTGTATATGTACCACAGCTTTTTTATCCATTCATCCACTGATGGACACTTGGGCTGTTTCCAGATCTTAGCTATTGTAAATAGTGCTGCTATGAACATGGGGGTACATGTATTCTTTCTGGTTGGTGTTTCAGGCTTCTTAGGGTATATTCCTAGAAGTGGGATCACTGGGTCAAATGGTAATTAAATTTTTAATTTTTGAGGTAACACCATAGTGTTTTCCACAGTGGCTGCACCAGTCTGCATTCCCACCGGCAGTGTATTAGAGTCCCCTTTTCTCGACATCCTCGCCAACACTTGTTATTTGATGCTTTGTTGATGACGGCCATTCTGACAGGTGTGAGATGATACCTCATTGTTGTTTTAATTTGCATCTCTCTGATGATTAGTGATGTTGAGAATTTCTTCATATGTCCCTTAGCCATTTGTATGTTCTGTTTGGAGAGGTGTCTATTTAGTTCCTCTGCCCATTTTTTAATTGGGTTCTTTGTCTTCCTTTTGTTGAGATGTATGAGCACTCTATATATTTTGGAAATTAGTCCCTTATCTGATATATCATAGGCAATTATGCTCTCCCATGCAGTGGGTTGCCTTTCCACTTTGATGGTTGTTTGTTTTGCTGTGCAGAAGCTTTTGAGTTTGATGTAGTCCCATGTGTTCTTTTTTTCCTTTGTTTCTGTTGCCTTAGGTGATGTATCAGTGAAGATTCTGCTGCGTATGATGTCCGAAATTTTGTTGCCTACATTTTCTTCTAGGATTGTTATGGATTCACGAGTCAAATTTAGGTCTTTTACCCATTTTGAGTTTATTCTTGTGTACGGTGTAAGTTGATGGTCTAGTTTCATTTTTTTGCATGTAGCTGTCCAATTTTCTCAGCACCATTTATTAAACAGGCTGTCTTTGCTCCATTGTATGCTCTTGCCACCTTTGTCAAATATTAATTGAGCAAAATGTCTTGGGCCAATTTCCAGGTTCTCTGTTCTGTTCCACTGGTCTATATGCCTGTTCTTGTGCCAGTATCAAGCTGTTTTGATTATGGTAGCTTTGTAGTATAACCCGATATCCGGTATTGTGATCTTGTCTACTTTGTCCTTCTTTTTCAAGATTGCTGTGGGTATTTGGGGTCATTTTTGGTTCCATATGAATTTTTGGGGTATTTGTTTTAGTTTTGTGAAACATGTCACTGGTATTTTGATGGGGATTGCATTGAATCAATAGATTGCTTTGGGTAATATGGACATTTTAATGATGTTAATTCTTCCAATCCATGAACAAGGTATGTGCTTCCACCTTTTTATATCTTCCTCTATTTCTTTTTTCAATGTCCTGTAGTTTTCTGCAAATAGGTCCTTTACTTCTTTGGTTAAGTTTATTCCTAGGCATCTTAATTTTTTTGTCACGATGGTAAATGGGACTGTTTTTTTAGTTTCTCTTTCTGTGAGTTCATCATTGGTGTATAAGAATGCCGTTGATTTCTTGATGTTAATTTTGTATTCTGCTACTTTACCAAATTCATTTATTAGGTCCAGTAGATTTTTGATGGAGTCTTTAGGGTTTCCTATGTGTAATATCATGTCATCTGCGAATAATGACAGTTTCACTCTCTCCTTTCCAGTTTGGATCCCATTCATTTTTTCTTCATGTCTGATTGCTGTGGCTAAGACTTCCAGTACTATGTTAAATAAGAGTGGCGAAAGTGGGCATTCTTGTCTTATTCCTGTTTTTTAGGGAAATGTTTTTAGTTTTTACCCATTGATTATAATGTTGGCTGTAGGTCTTTCATATATGGCCTTTATTTTATCAAGATATGATCCCTCCATTCCCAAATTGCTGAGCATTTTTATCAGAAATGGGTGCTGGATTTTGTCAAATGCTTTTTCAGCATCTATTGATATGATCATATGGTGTTTATCTTTCATTTTGTTCATGTGATGTATCACATTTATTGATTTGCGAATATTGTACCAGCCTTGCATCCCTGGGATGAATCCCACTTGGTCATGGTGAATAATATTTTGATGTATTGCTGGATCTGATTTGCTAGTATTTTGTTTAGGATTTCGGCATCTATGTTCATCAGGGATATTGGCCTGTAATTTTCTTTCTTTGTAGTGTCTTTTTCTGGTTTTGGAATTAGAATTCTGCTGGCCTCATAAAACGAGTTTGGAAGTCTTGCTTCTTCTTGAATTTTTTCTAATAGTTTGAGGAGAATGGTTGTTAGTTCTTCTTTGAATGTTCGGTAAAACTCCCCCGTGAAGGCGTCCAGGCCTGGGCTTTTGTTTGCTGGGACAGTCTTGATTACATCTTCAATTTCCTTAGTTGTTATTGGTCTGTTCAAGTTTTCTATCTCTTCCCGGTCCAGTTTTGGGAGACTATGTGTTTCTAGAAATTTGTCCATTTCGCTTAGATTGTCGAATTTGTTGCCATATAAATGTTCATAGTATTTGTTAACGATCCTTTGTATTTTTGTGGTGTCAGTTGATACTTCCCCTCTTTCATTTCTGATTTTGTGTATTTGGGTTCTCTCTCTTTGTGTCTTGGTGAATCTAGCTAAGGGTCCATCAATCTTGTTTATCTTTTCAAAAAACCAGCTCTTTGTTTCATTGATCCTTTGAATTGTTTTTCTGGTCTCTAAGTCATTTATTTCTGCTCTGATGTTTACTATTTCCTTCCCTCTACTTGCTCTGGGGTTTTCTTTTTGTTTCCTTTCTAGTCCTTTAAGTTGTGAGGTTAGAAATTCTATTAGAAATTTTTCTTATTTCTTGAGGTAGGCATGTAGTGCTATGACCTTCCCTCTCAGAACTGCTTTCGCTGCATCCCATAGATTTTGTGTTGTTGTGTGTACATTTTCATTGGATTCCAGGAAGTTTTTAATTTCTTCCTTGATCTCCATGGTAACTGATTCATTGTTTAATAACATGCTATTTAGCCTCCATGTGTTCAAATGTCTTTGCATTTTCTTTTTGCAATTGATTTCTAGTTTCATGCCATTGTGATCTGAGAAGATGCTTGATATGATTTCAATCTTCTTGAACTTTTAGAGACTTCGTTTGTGTCCTAACATGTGGTCTATCTTTGAGAATGTCCCATGTGCACTTGAGAAGAATGTGAATTCTGTAGTTTTGGGGTGTAATTCTCTGTAAATATCTATTAAATCTATTTGGTCTAGTGCTTCATTTAGAGTCTCTGTTTCCTTGTTGATTTTTTGTCTAGATGATCTATCCAGTGATGTCAGTGGGGTGTTGAAGTCTCCTGCTATGATTGTATTGCTGTCGATTTCTCCTTTGAAGTCCTCCTGAAGTTTTTAAATATATTTTGGTGCTCCTCTATTGGGTGCATTTATGTTTACCAAGGTTATATCTTCCTGTTGGGTAGATCCTGTCAATATTATGTGGTCGCCTTCTTTGTCTCTAGTTATGGCCTTCATTTTGAAATCTATTTTATCAGATATGAGTATTGCTACCCCAGCGCTTTTTTTCCTTTCCATTTGCTTGGAAAATTTTTTTCCATCCATTCACTTTCAACCTATGTGAGTCTTTTGTTGTGAGGTCGGTCTCTTGTAAACAACATATATATGGGTCATGCTTTCTTATCCAATCCGCTACTCTGTGTCTTTTTATCGGAGCATTCAATACATTTACATTTAAGGTGATTATTGATATGTACTTATTTATTGCCATTTTTGTTTAGTGTGGTTCTATTTTCCTCTCTATTTCTTCTAATTACAGCAGTCCTTTTAACATTTCTTGCAGGTCTCGTTTGGTGCTAATGTATTCCCTTAGGCTTTTTTTTTGTCTGGGAAGCTCTTTATTTGACCTTCTATTTTGAATGATAGCCTTGCTGAGTAGAGTAGTCTTGAGTTCATATCCTTGTTTTTCATGACCTTGATTACTTCATGCCATTCCCTTCTCGCCTGTAGTGTTTCTGTTGAGAAGTCAGCTGATAGCCTTAATGTGGTTCCTTTGTAGGTAACCTGTTGCTGAGCTTTTGCTGCCTTTAGGATTCTCTCTTTGTTTTTAATTTTGGGCATTTTAATTATTATGTGTCTTGGTGTGGGCCTGTTTGGGTTCTTCTTACTTGGGACTCTCTGTTCTTCTTGAACTTGAACGCCTTCTTCCTTCAACAAATTAGGGAAGTTTTCTGTCACTATTTCTTCAAATATATTCTCTAACCCTTGCTCATTTTCTTCTTCTTTGGGGACTCCTATGATGCCAATATTATTACGTTTCCAGTTGTCCCACGGTTCTTTTAAGCTGTCTTCCTGTTTTTTAATTGTTTTTTTCCTTTTGGTTTTCTGATTGGTTGATTTTTTTCTACCCTGTCTTCTAATTCATTGATCTGGTCCTCAGCTTCTTCTACTCTGCTGTTTAGTCCTTCCAATGTGTTCTTTATTTCTGCTATGTCATTCTTCATTTCCAATTGTTGTTTTTTTTTCAATATTTCTATGTCTTTGCTCATGGTTTTGATGTCCTTACACATGCTGTTGAGCCTCCTCAAAATCATTTATCTGAATTCTAGTTCTGTTAACTTGCTTAACTCCATTTCATTTATCTCATCTTTGGTGGAGGTCTCTTGTTCTTTCATTTGGCATCTGTTTTTTTGTTTCACCATTTTGGCTATCTCAGTGGGTTTTGGAGCCTGCCAAATTTTCCTTGTGGGTTTTGGTTTTCTGCTGTTTGTGGCTCCCTGTACTGGGTTTGGATGAGCGTGGGAAGACCCACATTATATACCAGTGTCGAGTCTTACTTTCCTGGGTAGATTTGCAAGCCCAGAAATGGTTAAGTTATCCTCTAGCTTTTTGCCTAGAGGCTATTAGTCCCAGTTACCAGAAGAGCCTTGGGTTCTCAGTTGAATGAAAACCTCCTTCAGGTGTTCAAAGTGAGAGGATTTCCCGAGGGTGGGGCAGATGCTGGTAGTTAATGAGCCTCAATTTGCATTTCAAGGCCCACCTGGGTGTGGCCGGATCTCCGAGGGAGGGGCTGCCACCTCTCCCCAGAGCCCTGGGAAGGAGTAAGATGGCCACCGTCCTGCATGGCCCCAACTCAGCAAAAGCTCTGAGCGCCCTTCAAATCCCGAGTGTCCCCACACAGTTCCAGTCCAGTCCGCTCTCCCTCTCCTGGAGCCCAAGATGAGTGGCTGTGGTTATTTTAGTGCTCTGTCCTGGCCCTCTGTGCTGTGGAGTCTGCTTGGGCTTTAATCCCAAGAGTGCTGCTCACAGATAAGACCGCTGCTCTCTGTGGGCTCCCAGCCCCCCTCTCTTGCCTCTGCAATCCTACCAGGATCGATTCAGTGTCCCTGGTTGTATGGTCCTCGCAAGCTGCTTTTCCGTTGCTTTTTCCTGATGATTTGTCTTTATTTTAGTTGTATTTCCAGTTTGGTCCTGGGAGATGATCTGTGTAGCTTCCATTCACTCTGCCGCCATTTTGGAATCCACAGTTTGTGACCCATTTTGAGTTCATTTTGTACAAGGTGTGAGACTTAGGTCAAAGTTCATTCTTTTGCCTATGGATGTCCAATTGCTCTAGTACCACTTGTTGAAAAGACTATATATTACCTCCATTGAATTGTTTTTGCAACTTTGTGAAACATCAGTTGGAGACATTGGTATGAATCTATTCCTGAGTTCTCTGTTCTGTTCTATCAGTCTATTTATCTATCTTATTTTTTTTTATCCTCACTCGAGGATATGTTTATTGATTTTTGGAAAGAGGAGAAAAGAGAGAGAGGGAGAGAGATCAATCCACTTGTTGCCTCCTGTAGGAGATCAAACCCACAACCTAGGTATGTGCCCTGAGTGGGAATTGAACCTGCAACCTCTTGTTGTACAGGATGCTGCCATCTGGCCAGGGCCTGCATGTCTATCTTTTAGCCAATATCACACTGTCTTGATTACTACAGGTATAAAGTAACCCTTATTATCTAATGGAGTGTTTCCTTCCACTCTTTTCTTCTTTCTATTCAAGATTGTTTTGCCTACTCTAAGGCCTATAACTTTCCTTATAAATCTTAGAATAAGCTTGTTTATGCCTACCAAAATCCTTGCTGGCATTTTGAAAGGAATTGCATTAAACCTATATAGATCAATTAGGGAGAATTGATACCTTTACTATAGTGAGTCTTCCAATCCATGAACACACTATATCCCTACATTTATTTAGGTGTTCTTTGATTTCTTTTATCAACATTTTGTAGTTCTAAGCATACAAGTCCTGCATATGTTTTCTTAGATCTGTACCTATTTCATTTTTCTTAAAGTGACTGTAATTATATTGTTTTCATTTTGTTTTCCAAATGTTCATTGTTAGCACAAGAAATGCAATTTTTATTTATGTGTTTATCTTGTATATCATGGCCTTGATAAATTAATTTACAAGTTGTAGGAGGTTTTGTGTCTATGCCTTGGGATTTTGTACGGCCGGGCCAATCTATATTTTTTTTGTTTCTTCTTCTTGCTTGTTGCAGGGCAAGAACTTCTAGTACTGTGTTTAATAAGAATAATGGAAACTGTTATCATTACTTTGTTTCGTATTTTTGGAGAAAAGCATTCATCCTTTCACCATTATGAATGATGTTATCTGTAGGTTTTTGTAGAAGCTCTTTATCAGGTTGAAGTGGTTCCCAATTATTTGTTTTGTTTTTACAATTATAAATATTTCTTTTTAATTTCTCCATTCCTTTTCTTTTTGCAAACTGATTTAGCCAATCTCACAACTAATAGCTATTCTAACACCCAGCCCAGGGTACATTATAACTGATGGTAATGCATAAGGAGTGATGATTTATTTGATTTCATTTCTTGTTGTAAACAGTGACAGAGAATCTGTATGTACATTGGCATGCAGCTGGAGGCTGGTCTATGGGAAGGAAGGAGAAAATGGTCACTAGCGAATGTTTTACCCTTCTTCCTAAGGCTTTATTGTACCTCAGATGGAGTGACATTAGACATAAATTGTATGAGGGGAAGTTTAGAAGTCTGTATGCTTGGCTCAATCCTGAATTATTTCATTAGTGTCTTTCTAAGTGGTTGAACAAATTTTGACTCTCTTGCCTCTTACTTTCCAGCTTCTGCTGTTTAGTAGGTGATCTTGGAAGAATTTTGTGGCCCCTGCACTCCAGGGGTTTCTTGTAATTTTACCTGAATCTATAAACTGAAGCCCTAGACATGAATTGTGTATTTGCTATTTATTAGCCATGTGACCTTAGCTAGGCAGCAGACTGGCTGATGGAGTCAGAATTTCTTCAACTATGTGCTGAAATTAATAACATTGTTACAGAAATGAAATAAAATAACATAAAAATAAAATAAAACTATGAATGGTTGTTGTTTGTCAAATGCTTTTTTCTGAATCAACATGATCATATGATTTTTGTTCTTTAGCATATTTATATAGAGATTTTATTGTGAATTATTTTTACATTATTGTATTTAAGTTGTTAATATTTTTTTGAGGATTTTGAGTCAAAGTTCATACTAGGTTTTGGTCTTCAGTTTTTTGTTTGTTTGCCCCCCCCCTTTTTTCTTTTTGTTTCAAGGTAATACTTGCCTCAGAAAATAAGTTGGGAAGTGCTTTTTCTTCTATTTTCTGAAAGAATTTGTGTAAGATTTGTGTTAATTCTTTAAATGTTTGGTAGAATTCTCCAGCGAAACTATCTGAAACTGGTTATTTTCTTTTGGGGGGAGTTTTTAATAAAAAATTAAATTTCTTTAATGGTCATAGGACCATACAGGATTCCTCTTTCAACATGGTATAGTTTGGATAGTTTGTTTTTTAAGGAATTGTTTCTATTTTTCTAAGTTGTCAAATTTATGAGCCTAAAGTTGTTTGTAGTGTTCTCTTATTTATCCCTTAATGGATACATGTTCTGTAGTGATATCCCTGTATTTATGTCTGCTGATGTTTGTATCTTCTCTTTTTAATTCTGTCAGTCTTTCACTGATTTTTTTTTCAAAGAATCAATGCTTTTCACTACTGTTTTTCTATTTTCAGTTTTATTGATTTCTGCTAACACATTTATCATTTATTTCCTTTCTTCTGATTGCTTTGGGTTTATTTTGTTTTTCTTTTTATAATTTCTTGAGGTAGGAACTTAGATTATTGATTTGTAATCTATCTGTTCCTTTTTTGGGGGAGGTGCAGGAAAGAATTAAACTTTATTCAGTGCAAAACAGTTCAATTGTGATACAGCACAGGCATGAGGCAGCCCAAGGGCCCGGCCAATTTCTGGCTAGACAACTATGCTCTGCACCTCAATGTTCTGCTTTGTGCTGCACTGGTCTGGTCTGCTCCACTGTGCTTTGGTCTGCTCCATTCTGTGCCAGTTTGCTGGGCTCTGCTATGCTCTGGTGAGATATCTTTGGTGTTTCAGCTGAACCAAGGGAAAGAACTCTTCAGACCTTGGTGCAATGGGAAAGAGTGCTTTCAGAGCTAGAGGGGAGCTGACTTTTATGAGGAGAAGTCCCTGACCCTGGTCCTTGATTGGTCTGTCCTCATGCAAATGAGGATCCCAAATCTTTGCAGCTTGACTGGTCCAAAGGTACTGTCTTGATTGGTCAGAGTAGAGCCTCACTGCTTGGTCCAAGCTCTGCAGCTCTGAATGGATGGGGAAAGCCTCAGTCCTACTGGTTAAAATAAGATTCCAGAAACTCCTTTATAAGGGCTGGCCCAGATGGCAGACACAGTGCAAAGAGGCAGTTCACTGTAGGCTTCTCCCTGAAGTGCACTTTGCGTGAGTCGCCCCTGTGTAGAAATGGCTGCTAGGCTCTGTTTATTTTGTTTGCTTGTTTTATTTTATTTTGTGTTTTGTTTTTTATTTGAGCTCACTTAGCCACCAGAAGCCCTTCTTTTATTTTAATTTTTTAGTATTGACATTATTGCAGGAGTTCCCCCCGCCCCTTTGTGGACAATAATTTGATAAAAGCAAATGAAGGCATTGGCAGGGGAGGGTGAAGGTGAGACATATCTTTTCTAATGTTAGCATTTTATTTTTAAAAAATTTAAAATCTTTATTGTTGAAAGTATTACAGATGTCTCCCCTTTTTCCCCCCATTGCCAGATGAGTGAAAAAGGTGAAGGGATTAAGAAGTACAAATTGGTGGTTGCAGAATAGTCATGGAGATGTAAAAATACAACATAGGGAATATAGTCAATAATATTGTGTTAATTATATACAGTCGGCCCTCGTTTATCACGGTTAATCAGTTCCAGACGCTACCGTGATAAACGAATTTCCGCGAAGCAGAATTCTTTATTTATAAATCGAATATTTTTGCAGTTAGAGCATAGAAATCCTATTTACGACCTTCTGAATACGTTTGTTAACATTATTAGAGCCCTCTAGACATAAAATAACACCCTTTAGTCACCATCACACTTGTATTACCCAATATATTAGACAAAATAAGAGAAAATAAGACATATTAGACATTACAAATATCATATTTTTATTATTGTACATTTTATTACACACACACAGTTCTTACACACAACTACTAACCTATGAAAATAGTGCAACTTGTTCAATGATGAAGCAATGAAGATGAAGGGATGTACTGCACAGCAAAGAAGAGCAAGGTTGCTTCAGATGCATAGCGATGTAGAAGCGTGTATGAGAGAAACGAACTTGCATGAGGCTGAGCCAATCAGTGGCCAGGATAGGAAGAGGATAGGATAGCCAATCAGTGAACAGCATGCTCTGATTGGCTTGGTTTCACCACACCCAATTTTTTGGAAAAAAATTATTGCCCACACACAAGGAGTGATCGAGTGTTTGCACCTGGCATTGAAAGATTTGTGGGGGGTGCTCGAATACATAGGCTTACAGTCCATACGTACAGTAGTTTTCATTTTAATTGTAATACAGGGGTATATAATTGACTCAGACAACCGAACGTACGCTGTATCATTTTCACTCTTTCGATCAACTTTTTAATGAATATATTTGAAAAAATCGCGATAGAGTGAAACTGCAAAAGTCGAAGCACGAAGTGGCAAGGGACGACTGTATGGTGTCAGAAAGGTACTAGATTTATCGGGTTGATCACTTTGTACATTATATAAATGTCTAACTATGAGGTTGTACACCTGAAATGTATATTGTACATCAACTATAATTTAAAAATTAAAAAAATACTTTTTTTTTGCTTTTATTTTATTATTAATTTGTTTTTGTTACAGATGTTTTTCCTTTTTTTCCCCCATTGACACCCTCCTCCCCCTCCCCTTCTCCTCCTCCCCATCCCTGTTGTCCATGTCCATTGGTTTTGCACCCATGCACATAGGCTCTGTGATTTATCTCTTTCCCCCACCTCCCCCCTCCTCTGAGGCCTGTCATCCCATACTCCACCCTCCATGTCTCTGGGTCAATTTCGTTGTTCAGTTTGCTCAGTTCTCCTGTGTGTTGCCGGCTTCCTCCATTGGTGTGGGGGTCGCCCGGCTCCCCCACTCCGCCTGGGTTCCTCCGTGGTGGAGGGGTCGCCCGGCACCCCCGCTCCGCTTGGGTTCCTCCATGGTGGGGGGGGTCGCTCGGCTCCCTCACTCCTGGGTTCCTCCCTGGTGGGGGGGTCGCTCAGCTTCCACAGGTGCCCCTGGCTGCAGGATCTCATTTCCTTTCAGGAGACAAGGAGGGTCCTGGAGGGCAGTATGCCATCTCCATTCTGCTGCTTCTTTAATTTCGTAGTTGCAGGGCTTCCATTCAGCTTGATTTCATGCGGTCTTTAAGAGATAGTTATTCTGTGATTTAGTTGTAACTTTGATGTGGTTGTGGGAGGACACAATTCCGTGTCCACCTAGGCCGCCATCTTGACCGGAAGTCCTAAACTATTCTTTATTTCAGTTAGTGCCTCCTTCATTTCTAACTGTGTATCCATCATTTCTGACTGGTCCCTTTTTATGCTCTTGAAGCCCTCACTAAGTTCACTGAGGTTCTCACTAAGTCCATTGAGCATCCTTATAAGCAGTATTTTGAACTGTGTATCTGTTAGGTTGCTTAACTCCATTTCACTTAGTTCTTTTCCTGGAGTTTTGTCTGTTCTTTCATTTGGGACCTGTTTCTTTGTCTCCTCATTTTGGCTGCCTCCCTGTGTTTGTTTGTATGTATTACTTAGCGAGAGGTGTGGGGTAGCTGAGACCAGATGCTGCTTGTTTGAAAGAATTTAGGAAAAGCTGAACCAAGACAGGCCAATCCTATGGTAAAGCAACTGGCAATAGCTTGGGTGGGCCTGGAAGTTGGGTGGGGCGGGACCTCAGGGAATCACCAGGGCGGGGCCAACTGTGTGAGCCAGGTTGCTGGAGTCCCAGAAATGGCGGTGTCTACCGCCCCAGGGAAGGGCTCACCAAAGGAACAAAAGCCTCTGATAGCACGTCTGTCCAAGTCTGTCCAGGAGAAAGCTGCCTCTCCAGCCCTTGTGCCAATGCCAAACAGCTCAGTTCTTCCCCATATGATTCTGGTGCCTTTCAGGCTGCCTCCCCTGCGCTGGAGCCTGGAGGGAGCGAGTCCGAGTAAGTCTGTGCGTGGGCCCTTTAAGAGGAGCTGCCGGGGGCTCCAGCCACCTCAGCCTCAGTTCCCGCTGGTTTCTCCAGCCAGAAGTTATGGGGACTTCTCTTCCTGGCACTGGAACCCTCAGCTGGGCGCCTGGTGTGGGACGGGGACCCCTCAGTCCTCAGGGAGGACCTTCCCAGCTGAGGTGTCCTCCTAATTTTTATCCGCCACACGTGGGTGTGGGACCAGCCCGTCATGCCTCTGCCCTCCTACCAGTCTCGATGCTGATTTTTCTTTAATTTTGTAGTTGTCAGACTTACATTCAGCTTGATTTCAGGTGGTTTTGAATGATGGTTGTTCTGTAGTTTAGTTGTAACTTTGATGTGGTTGTGGGAGGACGCGATACTGCGTCTACCTACGCCGCCATCTTGACCGGAAGTCCTTATTTACTTGTTATACTTGTAACTCCGCATTCAAACCTATTTTGTGTCATTCGTATGAAACACTTTAGACTTTGATGTAATTTTCATGAGTTATAGACATGGAACAACTTTTTGTAACTATTAACATCAGGCTTGTAAACAATAATGTAAATGGAGATACTTTAAAATGAAGCTGGAGCTGCAATGCCAGAGGAACTGCCTTGCAGGTCTTGTGACTTTGGAATGTTAAAACAGGACAAAACTACCTTTGGACTAGCCCTAGGGCAACATTGTGTCCCAAAGAACAGTTTGCAAAGTAACAAAAAAGCAGTTTTTCAGGCTACTGGATTGAAAATGAAAAACATTGTTTAAAATTAGCACCATTATGTTTTGTTATCTGCCCCAATAGAAATACCTTCCTTCTATTGATGTAATTATTCGCCTTCCCTTTCTCCTAAATACCATTATCATTGTCTCCTATCAGAACACTTTTTGGACTTCTGCCTGAAGCAAAGCATCCTGAACAGCTATCCTTATATATTTGGGTTAACAGGCTTTTGGATGGGCCTCATGTAAGATAGTTTCTACAAAGAAGGCAGTGTAGAAATTTGTAGCAAACTTTAGAGATCTCCCTTTGTGATCCAAGAATCTGAGGCTTAAAGCCATCAATTATTTGAAGATGAGATTCTTAACCATGCCCTGTTCTGGAAGTATGTAACCCAAATGCTGACATTTCTCTAAAACTTAATTTTCTTCAAGTTTATTCTATAATTGTAAGCTAAATATTTGTCTTTTGTGATGCTCACAACCATGACACTGGATTTGCAAGCCACCATCAGGCTGAGGGACATTTGTGCTCCATGCTTTTTTTTCTTGATAATGGAACATGCCTATCAGCTAGTAGCAATGACGAGCTCTGGAAGGAAATTGCTACAAGTCCCTCTACAATAGTGTGATGAACAGTGTTTGTTATAACTGTAAACATGCAACGCTTGTTGTATGAACCAAGGCTGTTGAACCCTGAATTTTAGGATGATAGCAGCAGACACAACATCAATGACTCCCATTTGTGTGGGGATATGGTTCTTACTTTTGGCACATTGTTTTCAAGATTATAATCTTGAAATCCTTTCCTCCTATCTTGGAGGCACATTTTTTGGAACTCCTTTTATCATCAGTGGGAGAGGATGTGTTGAATGTCATGTCTGTATGTGTTTTCTGTGCTAATCTGAGAGCTGTATTCAACCTCAGGACTGGGGTCACTTACACACAGAGATCTCATCGTGAGTAGGGACAAAAATGGCAGCTCCTCACCTGCACTTTAAAATTCTACATTAAAAAAGCAGTAAGTATTCATAAACCCATTTTTTATTGTCGAGAGTACTACAGATAACCCTCCTTTTCTCCCCCATTGACACCCCCTTCCCCTCTCCCGCCCACACACTGCCTTCACCTCACTGTTGCTTGTGTCTGTTGGTTGTGCATATATGCATATAAGTTCTTTAGTTTATCTCTTCCCATCCACCCACCCCTTCCTCAGGTTTGTCAGTCTGTTCCCTACTTCCATATCTCTGGGTGTATTTGGTTCATCATATTCCACAAATAAGTGAGACTATGTGATATTTGCCTTTCTTTGTCTGGCTTATTTTACTTAGGATAATACTTTCCAAGTCCCACCATGTTGTCTCAAAAGGTAAATGTACCACAGCATTTTTATCCACTCATCTACTGATGGACACTTGGACTGTTTCCAGATCTTAGCTATTGTAAATAATGTCCCTATGAATATGGGGGTGCATACATACTTTCTGATTGGTGTTTCAGGCTTCTTAGGATATTTTCCTAGAAGTGGGATCACTGGGTCAAATGGCAGTTCCATTTTTAATTTTTTGAGGAAACAGGATATTATTTTCCATAGTTGCTGCACCAGTGTGCATTCCCACCAGCAGTGTACTAGAGTACATTTTCTCCACATCCTTGCCAGCACTTGTTGTTAGATGATTTGATGATGGTAGCCATGCTGGCAGATGTGAAGTGCTACCTCACAGTCATTTTAATTTGCATCTCTCTGATGATTAGTGATGTTGAACATTTTTTCATATGTCTCTTGGCCCTTTGTATGCTCTCTTTGGAGAGGTATCTATTTAGATTCTCTGCCCATTTTTAAATTGGATTGTTTGTCTTTCTTTTGTTGAGTTGTATGAGTACTTTATATATTTTGGATATTAACCCCTTATTCAGTATATCATTCACAAATGTTCTCCAATAGTATGGGTTCACTTTCCATTTTAATGCTGCTTTCCTTTGCTGTGCAGAAGCTGTTTAGCTTGATGTAGTCTTATTTATTAATTTTTTCTTTTGTTTCTTTTGCCCTCTAGGTGATGTATGTGTGAAAATGCTGCTTCCAGATTTTGCTGCCTACATTTTCTTCTAGGATTTTTATGGTTTCATGACTAACATTTAAGTCTTTTATACATTTTGAATTTATTCTTGTGTATGGTGTCATTTGGTGGTCTAGTTTCATTTTTTTTTGCATATATCTGTCCAATTTTCCCAACACAATTTATTGAAGAGATTGTGTTTTATCCATTGTATGCTCTTGCCTCCTTTGTCAAATATTAATTGAGCATATTGACTTGGGTCAATTTCTGGGTTCTTTGTTCTGTTTCATGGATCTATGTGCCTGTTCTTTTGCCAGTACCAGGCTGTTTTTACTACAGTGGCTTTGTAGTATAACCTGATATCCGGTATTGTGATCCCTCCAATTTTGTTCTTCTTTTTCAAGATTGCTATGGTTATTCGGGGTCTTTTTGGTTCTATATAAACTTTTGGAATATTTCTTCTACATCTGAGACATATGCCATTGGTATTTTAATAGGAATTGCATTGAATCTATAGATTGCTTTGAGTAGTATGGACATTTTAATGATGTTGATTATTCTAATCCATGAACATGGTATATGCTTCCACTTTTTTATATCTTCTTCTATTTGTTTTTCAACGTCTTGTAGGTTTCTGAGAACAGATCTTTTACCTCCTTGGTTAAGTTGATTCCTAGATATATTTTTGTTGTTGTTGCAGCAGTGGTAAATGGGATTGTTTTTTCGTTTCTCCTTCTGAGTGTTTATTTTTGGTGTATAAATACACCATTGATTTCTGTATGTTAATTTTGTATCCTGCTACTTTGCCAAATTAATTTATTAATTCTCGTAGATTTTTGGTGGAATCTTTAGGGTTTTCAATATAGAATAACATGTCATCTGCAAATAATGACAGTTTCACTTCCTCCTTTCCACTTTGGAACTCTTTTATTTTTTTCTTCTTATCTGATTGCTGTGGCTAAGACTTCTAGTAATATGTTGAATAAGAGTAATGAAAGCAGACATCCCTGTCTTGTTCTTGTTCTTATGGAAAATGCTTTTAGTTTTTGCTCATTGACTATGACGTTGGCTGTAGGTTTGTCATATATGGCCTTTATTATGTTGAGGTATAATCCATCTATTCCCACTTTGCTGAGGATTTTTTATCAGAAATAGATGTTGGATTTTGTCAAATGCCTTTTCAACATCTATTGATATGATTATATGATTTTTATCTTTAATTTGCTTATGTGGTATATCACATTGATTGATTTATGAATATTGTACCAACCTTGTGACCCTGGGATAAATCCCACTTTGTCGTGGTGAATAATTTTTTTTAAAAAATTGCTGGATCAATTTGCTAATCATAAGGTTTTTGTTTAATGAATGAATCCCTTTGTATTTACATCCTTTACAGCTCAGGGAACAAATAGGATTTGGTTGCCAGAGAGTGAAAACTTTAAGCTCATCAAGAATGGGGGAAATAGTAGGCAATTTAGATGAACAGTGAAAATGGCTCCATATCAATTTCTTGATACATGCTCTTAAGGGCATGCCAACCAATGCTTTATGTTTTAGTGTCTCCACCTCTAGTTTAAGGTATTATCCAAAAAGAAGTAGCAAAATGCTGACCAGAGTAAAATCAGCTGGTAATATGCTCAACTGAAATCAGGAGACAAGGGAACAAAACAACTAGTGAGGTTTGATAATTGTCAATTGTCAATGAATAGCTTGATTACTTTCTGCCTTCATCTTGGTCCCTACTCTTTATCTAAGATTGTTTTTTGCTTCTCCAGAATGAGGAAACATTTTAAAGATCCAACTCTATCAGAACAGATCCAAAATAAAATTTTGAGTTGACATTCAAAAATGGAAATAGGATAAATTCATTCTTGTGTTTTTCCACTCATAGGAATAGTTTCAAGGAGCTCTTCAATATTAATTAGTAGGCTGTGGATTCAGTCCTATGCAATTATGATGAGCCAGTTTTGGGCATATGAAAGAACTAACTTATCATAGTTTTGAATTACTCATCTAAAAGCTTGAATTTTTTTGTATTTCTATGTTTCTCGAGTAGCACTTAATTTAATCTTAGCTCCATTGCTTTCAATAAACCATTGTTGCATCTCATAAGCAGCACAGCTTCTTCCTCTAACTCATCTCCCCGTGAAATTGGCTTAATGAAGCAGAAAGGTATGAAGCATTAGCAACAGTGGAATCCATGTGGTAGCACTTAATTTTTTGGAGGCACTCACAATTCCACCCTAATTTATAAAATCAGCACACAAATGATTTTTATCACGGCCATTACATCAGTATAAATTACTGCCTTTTCTATAGCACGGCAGTTAGTCAAACTGTTGAAATGATATCTGTTAGTCAAAGGACAGGGAGCGAAGTGGGAAAGAGTTAGTAAATATGAGGACTGGTGGTTGTCTTACAGGAACACTAATATTAATTTACCATAATGAATAACAATGGGGTATTTTGCAAACGTACAGTTGAAAATTAAATGCACAAAGTGAAGAAAATGGGTCAATTTGTTCAGGACAAAGAAAGGGACCTTCAATAAACAAGCAGTGCTATGTAGAGACAGGCAGCAATGCAATTAGGCACTCCTCCTGTCCAGTGGGCAGGAGCCATTGTTGTTCTCTCCTGCGTGGGTGTCTTCATTTATCTCATTGTAGGAACTGTCATCCTGGTTTTGTGCCCTGCAACCTCACCATGTCAAATCCATCCTGCCATAGTCTCCTTGAGGAGTACTACCCACTGGCATCTCTTTTCACCATTGCCACCTAAGTAGCTTACCAGAACCTAGTTGTCCCCCTTTCAAGTTAGGCAAACCATAGTCATATAACTTCATTAATATGGACCATGCAATTGTTTGGGTGGGATTGGGTTGGCAGTTTCCTTTGCTCTAGCTGTGAGCAATAGTTTACTAAGCAGTTTACTAGTTTGATACTTTCATTTGGAGAGAAGGTACGGCTGGATGGCTATGGATGAATTTAACCTTAAAAGAATAAGTTGTTCATGTACTTTAGAAGCAACATTTTAAACATAAACAATGTGTATATAAATTGGAAGTCATTCTTGTCTATTTAATGGCTCGTTGCTCTGGATAGACTTCTGGGCTATGAATTCTATGTGACAATAATTAAACAATATTGAAAATGTATTCCCTTTTTCATACTAGCTTCATTACCATCTACCAATCTAACTTAGTGAGTATACATGAAAACTTTATGGGCAGTTCTGAGTTCTTTATTTATTCAACATTTCATTCCATTAAATATATTTTTGGGCATGTGCTATTGCCAGGGACTAGGCTAGGTACTTAGGATCCCATGGCAAATGAGCCTTCTAGTGGAGAAAGCAATCACTGAATAATAATTCCAAGCAAGTTGTATGGGGTTTCCGAGGTGGGTTGTAATTCCACACTGGTTCCTGTTATGCCTCATTACCCTCAGCCAAGGTATATTCAGGGAATAAAAATGCATTGATCATAGGCAGTGACCATGTCTGTTTAGGTCTTTGCAATTTGTGAAAACCAAGAGCATCCTGGTTTCTACCAAATTTGGTATACTATTTAATGGCATTTTTAATAGATAGTAAAGGGCCTCGCCTCCACCACTTGCTAGTAGAGGTAGAATTCTTGAGATATCCCAAGAAAAGGAATTTTTCTGAGACTTGCACAGGAGGATGAGATATGGTAGATAGCTTTATTTCTGTTTAATTACATCCCTGGGTTTCCAAAGTCCCATTTCCCTTTGTCCATTCATAGAAGAAGTGTAGCTGGGGTTTCAGTAGAGCTAAAATCAGAGTCAGTTTTCAGAGTTTCTTTTCCATGTTGGAGCCGGTTCCAGTCCAGCATCAGGCTAGGTGAGCGTTTGCTTCCTGCTGCTGTCCATTAGCTCATTGCGTGTGGGGTCTGTATGGCTGTGGGCTATATGGACAAATGCAAGAGAGCCAAGAGTCACAAGAGTCATTAGCCAAGCATGCCAGGAGAGAGAACTCCATTGTTTAAGAGATTATATACTCTCAAATTTTCATGTACTTGCATTGGCCATGCCCATTCTGGTCAATGATCTCTGTCCCCAGGTTTGACTGACAGTGAAATACCTTTCCTATGTCACCCCAACTTTACTGAGCATGCACCCATTTTCCCTTTGTTGGATTCCTTCCCCAAGTTATATGTGGGGAATAGGCTGGTCATTCCCTGGGGAGTGCAAAATAGCAGTTTTCTGGTAAAGCTGGCCTAATGACATGCCTATAATGTCTGGCCTTCCCTTTGCTCCTTTCCTATTATTAATAACTAGTTAATTACAATAGTATCAGTATGAAAGTACAACTTAACATTGGTTTTGGGGGACTCCACCCTGCAATTCAATAGAGCCTGATATTTTAAAAGAGACAGCTCTTCAGCAGTTGGGAAATAGACTTCAATGAAATTTGCACCCTGGTCAACATCACAAATATTTGCTTATACTGAATTAGGTCAGTAGTTCATAAGCTCACTAATCTTCCTATTAGACAAGACAAAATTAGTGATATCTGGTATCAAATATCTTATAATGGAATCTAAAGTACGTTGCAGAAGGAGAAAATGGCGGTGGAGTGAATAGAAGCTACACAGACCATCTCCCAGGACCAAACTGGATTTACAACTAAAATAAAGACAAATCGTCGGGAAAAAGCAACAGAAAAGCAGCTTGCGAGGACGATACAACTAGGGACACTGACTTGATCCTGGTAGGATTGCGAGGCGTGGGAGGGGGGCTGGGAGCCCACGGACGGCAAGGCCTTAGCCGGGAGCCGCGCCCGCCCTCGGGGTTAAAGCCCGTGCCAGCTCCACCGCGCAGAGCCAGGACAGAGCGCTAAAGCCCGTGCCAGCTCCACCGCGCAGAGCCAGGACAGAGCGCTAAAGCCCGCGCCAGCTCCACCGCGCAGAGCCGGGGCAGAGCGCTAAAGCCCGCGCCAGCTCCACTGCACAGAGCCGGGGCAGAGCGCTAAAGCCCGAGCCAGCTCCACCACGCAGAGCCAACACAGAGCACTAAAAAGCCGCAGCCACTCACCTGGGCTCCGGCAGAGGGAGGGTGGACTGGACTGGAACTGTGTGGGGACACCTGGGATTTGGAGGGCGCTCAGAGTTTTGCTGAGTTGTGGCCACACAGGACTGTGGCCTGGTCATCTTACTCCATCCCAGGGCTCTGGGGAGAGGCGGCAGCCCCTCCCTCGGAGATCCATTCACACCCTAGTGGGCCATTGAAATGCAAACTGAGGCTCATTAACTACTAGCATCTGCCCTACCCCCTGGAAATCCTCTCACACTGAACACCTGAGGGAGGTTTTCATTCAACTGAAAACCCAAGGCTCTTCAAGCAACCACAATTAAGAGCCTCTAGGCAAAAAGCTAGAGGATAACTTAACCTTTGCTGGGCTTGCAAATATACCCTGGAAAGTAAGACTCCAGGGTGCTGTTTAACGTGGGTCCTCCCACGCTCATCCAAACCCAGTAGAGGGAGCCACAAACAACAGAACACCAACATCCACAGGAAAATTTAGCAGGCTCCAAAAACCACTGAGATAGCCAAAATGGGGAAACAAAGAAACAGAGCCCAAATGAAAAAACAAGAAACCTCTACCGAAGATGAGATAAATGAAACGGAGTTAAGCAAGTTAACAGAGCTAGAATTCAGAGCCATGATCTTGAGGAAGCTCAACAGCATGAGTAAGGACATCAACACCTTGAGTAAAGACATCCACACCATGAGCAAAGACATAGAAACACTGAAAACCAACCAAGTGGAAATGAAGAAGCAGCAAGAAGAAATGAAGAAGCAGCAAGAAGAAATGAAGAATGACATAGCAGAAATGAAGAACACATTGGAAGGACTAAACAGCAGAGTAGAGGAAGCTGAGGACCGGATCAGTGAATTAGAAGACAGGGTAGAAAAAATCAACCAATCAGAAAACCAAAAGGAAAAAACAATGAAAAAACAGGAAGACAGCTTAAGAGAATTGTGGGACAACGGGAAATGTAATAATATTCGCATCATTGAAGTCCCTGAAGAAAAAGAAAATGAGCAAGGGTTAGAGAATATATTTGAAGAAATAATGACAGAAAACTTCCCTAATTTGGTGAAGAAAGAAGGTATTCAAGTTCAAGAAGCACAGAGAGTCCCAAGTAAGAAGAACACAAAAAGGCCCACACCAAGACACATAGTAATTAAAATGCCAAAAATTAAAAACAAAGAGAGAATCCTCAAGGCAGCAAGAGAAAAGCAACAGGTTACCTACAAAGGAACCCCCATCAGGCTATCAGCTGACTTCTCAACAGAAACACTGCAGGCCAGAAGGGAATGGCATGAAGTAATCACGGTCATGAAAAACAAAGATCTGAATCCAAGACTACTCTACCCAGCAAGGCTGTCATTCAAAATAGAAGGTCAAATAAAGAGCTTCTCAGAAAAAAAAAGGCTAAGGGAATACATTAGCACCAAACCAGCACTGCAAGAAATGTTAAAAGGACTACTGTAATTAGTAGAAGAACTAGGAAGGAAAGTAGAACCACACTGAACAAAAATGGCAATAAATAAGTACATATCAATAATCACCTTAAATGTAAATGGATTGAATGCTCCGATAAAAAGACACAGAGTAGCGGATTGGATAAGAAAGCATAACCCATATATATGCTGTTTACAGGAGACCCACCTCACAACAAAAGACTCACATAGGCTGAAAGTGAAGGGATGGAAAAAAATCTTCCAAGCAAATGGAAAGGAAAAAAAAGCTGTGGTAGCAATACTCATATCTGATAAAATAGATTTCAAAACGAAAGCCATTACTAGAGACAAAGAAGGTCACTACATAATATTGAAAGGAACTATCCAACAGGAAGATATAACCTTGGTAAACATATATGCACCGAATATAGGAGCACCAAAATATATTAAAAATCTTCTGGAGGACTTCAAAGGAGAAATTGACAGCAATACAATCATAACAGGGGACTTCAACACCCCGCTGACATCACTGGATAGATCCACTAGACAAAAAATTAACAAGGACACAGAGACTCTAAAGAAAGCACTAGACCAAATGGATTTAATAGATATTTACAGAGAATTACACCCCAAAACTATAGACTTCACATTCTTCTCAAGTGCACATGGGACATTCTCAAAGATAGAACACATGTTAGGACACAACGAAGTCTCTGTAAGTTCAAGAAGATTGAAATCATATCAAGCATCTTCTCAGATCACAATGGCATGAAACTAGAAATCAATTGCAAAAAGAACATGCAAAGACATTTGAATACATGGAGGCTAAATAGCATGTTATTAAACAATGAATGGGTTACCGAGGAGATCAAGGAAGAAATTAAAAATTTCCTGGAAACCAACTAAAATGAACACACAACAACACAAAATCTATGGGATGTAGCAAAAGCTGTTCTGAGAGGGAAGTTCATAGCACTACAGGCCTACCTCAAGAAATAACAAAAATTTCTAATAGACTATCTAACCTCACAACTTAAAGAACTAGAAAGCAAACAAAAGGAAAACCCCAGAGCAAGTAGAAGGAAGGAAATAGTAAAGATCAAAGCAGAAATAAATGACATAGAGACCAGAGAAACAATTCAAAGGATCAATGAAACAAAGAGTGGTTTTTGGAAAAGATAAACAAGATTGATGGACCCTTAGCTAGACTCACCAAGAAACAAAGAGAGAGAACCCAAATACACAAAATCAGAAATAAAAGAGGAGAAGTAACAACTGACACCACAGAAATACAAAGGATCATTAGCAAATACTATGAACATTTATATGGCAACAAATTCGACAATCTAAGTGAAATGGACAAATTTCTAGAAACACATAATCTCCCAAAACTGGACCGGGAAGAGATAGAAAACTTGAACAGACCAATAACAACTAAGGAAATTGAAGATGTAATCAAGACTCTCCCAGCAAACAAAAGCCCAGGCCCAGATGGCTTCACGGGGGAGTTTTTCCGAACATCAAAGAAGAACTAACACCCATTCTCCTCAAACTATTTCAAAAAATTCAAGAAGAAGGAAGACTTCCAAACTCGTTTTATGAGGCCAGCATAATCCTAATTCCAAAACCAGAAAAAGACACTACAAAGAAAGAAAACTACAGGCCAATATCCCTGATGAACGTAGATGCCAAAATCCTAAACAAAATACTAGCAAATCGGATCCAGCAATACATCAAAAAAATTATTCACCATGACCAAGTGGGATTCATCCCAGGGATGCAAGGCTGGTTCAACATTCGCAAATCAATAAATGTGATACACCACATAAACAAAATGAAAGATAAAAACCACATGATCATATCAATAGATGCTGAAAAAGCATTCGACAAAATCCAGCACCCATTTCTGATAAAAACGCTCAGCAATTTGGGAGTAGAGGGATCATATCTTGATATGATAAAGGCCATATATGAAAGACCTACAGCCAACATCATACTCAATGGGCAAAAACTAAAAACATTTCCCTTAAGAACAAGAACAAGACAGGGATGCCCACTTTCGCCACTCTTATTTAACATAGTACTGAAAGTCTTAGCCACAGCAATCGGACGTGAAGAAAAAATAAAAGGAATCCAAATTGGAAAGGAAGCAGTGAAACTGTCATTCGCAGACGATATGATATTATATATAGAAAACCCTAAAGACTCCATCAAAAATCTACTAGACTTAATAAATGAATTTGGCAAAGTAGCAGGATACAAAATTAACGTCAAGAAATCAATGGCATTCTTATACACCAATGACGAACTCACGGAAAGAGAAACTAAAAAAACAATACCATTTATCATCGCGGCAAAAAAATTAAGATATCTAGGAATAAACTTAACCAAAGAAGTAAAGGACCTATTTGCAGAAAACTACAGGACATTGAAAAAAGAAATAGAGGAAGATATAAAAAAGTGGAAGCACATACCTTGTTCATGGATTGGAAGAATTAACATCATTAAAATGTCCATATTACCCAAAGCAATCTATAGATTCAATGCAATCCCCATCAAAATACCAGTGACATATTTCACAGAACTAGAACAAATATTTCAAATGTTCATATGGAACCAAAAAAGACCCCGAATAGCCACAGCAATCTTGAAAAAGAAGGACAAAGTAGGTGGGATCACAATACCGGATATCAGCTTATACTACAAAGCCACTGTAATCAAAACAGCCTGGTACTGGCACAAGAACAGGCATATAGACCAGTGGAACAGAACAGAGAATCCAGAAATTGACCCAAGACATTATGCTCAATTAATATTTGACAAAGGTGGCAAGAGCATACAATGGAGTAAAGATAGCCTCTTTAATAAATGGTGTTGTGAAAATTGGACAGCTACATGCAAAAAAATGAAACTAGACCATCAACTTACACCTCTCACAAGAATGAACTCAAAATGGATAAAAGACTTAAATGTGACTCGTGAATCCATAAAAATCCTAGAAGAAAATGTAGGCAACAAAATTTCGGACATCATACGCAGTAGAATCTTCACTGATACATCACCTAAGGCAACAGAAACAAAGGGAAAAATGAACACATAGGACCACATCAAACTCAAAAGCTTCTGCACAGCAAAAGAAACAACCATCAAAACAGATAGGGAACCCACTCTATGGGAGAGCATAATTGCCAATGATACATCAGATAAGGGGTTAATTTCCAAAATATACAGAGTGCTCATACAACTCAACAAAAGGAAGACAAAGAACCCAATTAAAAAATGGGCAGAGGAACTAAATAGACACCTCTCCAAAAAGGACATACAAATGGCTAAGAGACATATGAAGAAATGCTCAACATCATTAATCATCAGAGAGATGCAAATTAAAACAACAATGAGGTATCACCTCACACCTGTCAGAATGGCCGCCATCAACAAATCATCAAACAACAAGTGTTGGCGAGGGTGTGGAGAAAAGGGGACTCTAGTACACTGCTGGTGGGAATGCAGACTGGTGCAGCCACTCTGGAAAACACTATGGTGTTACCTCAAAAAATTAAAAATTGAATTGCCATTTGACCCAGTGATCCCACTTCTAGGAATATAACCTAAGAAGCCTGAAACACCAATCAGAAAAAATGCATGTACCCCCATGTTCATAGCAGCACTATTTACAATAGCTAAGATCTGGAAACAGCCCAAGTGTCCATCAGTGGATGAATGGATAAAAAAGCTGTGGTACATATACACAATGGAGTACTATGCAGCTCTAAGAAACAAAGATCTCTTATCCTTTGAGACGACGTGGAGGGACCTCGAGAGTATTATCCTAAGCGAAACAAGCCAAGCAGAGAAAGACAAATATCACATGATCTCACTTATTTGTGGAATATAATGAACATAGCAGTCTGAGGAACAGGGTAGACCCAGAGACGTGGAAGTAGGGTATAAACTGACACTCCTCAGGAGAGGGGGTGGGGGGGGAAGAGATAAACCACAGAACTTATGCACATGTATGCATAAGTGATGGACATGGACAACAAAGCGGGGGAACGGGTGGGGGGATGGGGAGGAGGGTGTCAATGGGGAAAAAAAAAGGAGAAACATCTGTAACAAAAATAAATTAATAAAGTACGTTGCTTTGATTCTCAGTTAACCATTATTTGAGATTATGTATATATGTGTGTGTGTGTGTGTGTGTGTGTGTGTGTGTGTGTTTTATAAGCTCTTAATCTTATTTTCTGTTCTCATCTAAGTTTAAGGAGAAAAAGGGCCATTTCTTTAGATGATGACCTTAGAGAGGCAACTCTGTCCTTAATTCCGTTTTCGTTAATCCTTACCGGAGGATATTTTTCCATTTATTTTTTATTTTTTGGCTTAAAATGACAATCATTTATTATTTCTCATGATTGTATGGATGGCTTAGGCTCAGCTGGTGATTTCTCATCTCCATGTGATGTAACTTCAGTCACAAATGCAGCTGCATTCAGCTGGGAGTTTGGCTGGGGCTGGGATGCTAGGATGGCCTCATTGTCCAAAACCTCTCTATGGTATAAGTTGGTAGAGTAGCTTCATTTTTGTTTACATGTAGCTATCTAATTTTCCCAAAACCACTTATCAAAGAGGCTGTCGTTACTCCACTGTATGCTCTTGCCAACTTTGTCAAATATTAATTGAGCATAATGACTTGGGTCAATTTCTGGGTTCTCTGTTCTGTTCCATTGAGCTATGTTCCTGTTCTTGTCCCACCACCAGGCTGTTTTGATTAAAATGGTTTTGCATTATAACCAGATAGCTGGTATTGTGATCCCTCCTACTTTGTTCTTTTTTTCAAGATTGCTGTGTTTATTCAGGTCTTTTATGGTTCCATCTAAACTTTTGGAGTATTTGTTCTAGTTCTGTGAAATATGTTGTTGGTATTTTAATGGGGATTGCATTGAATCTATGATTGCTTTGGGTGGTATGAACATTTTAATAATGTTAATTCTTCCAATCCATGAGCAAGGTATATGCTTCCACTTTTTAATATATTCCTCTATTTTGTTTTTCAATGTCCTGTAGTTTTCTGAGAACAGGTCCTTTACTTCTTTGATTCAGTTCATTCCTAGATATCTTAGCTTTTATGATGCAATGGTAAATGGGACTTTTTTTTTTCTAGTTTCTCTTTCTGTGAGTTTATTATTGGTGTGTAAGAATGCCGTTGAGTTCTTGATGTTAATTTTGTATCCTGCTAGTTTGCCAAATTCATTTTTAAGTCTAGTAGGTTTTTGTTGGAGTCTTTAAGTTTTCTATGTACAATATATTGTTATATACAAATAATGACAGTCTCACTTCCTCCTTTCCAATTTGGATCTCTTTTATTTTTTCTTCTTATTTAATTGTTGTGGCTAAGACTTCCAGTACTATGTTAAATAAGAGTGGCAAAAGGCATCCCTGTCTTGTTCCTGATCTTAAGGGAAATGCTTTTAGTTTTTGCCCATTGAATGATGTTGGCTGTAGGTTTTTCATATATGGACTTTATTATGTCGAGATAGAATCCATCTATTCTCACATTGTGGACCATTTTTATCAGAAGTAGATGCTGGATTTTGTCGAATGGTTTTTCAGCATCTATTGATATGATCATGTGGTTTTTATCTTTCATTTTGTTTATGTGGTGCATCACATTTTTGATTTGTGAATATTGTACCATCCTTGCATCCCTGGAATAAATCCCATTTGCTCATGGTGAGTAATTTTTTTAATGTATTGCAGGATTGGATTTGCTAATATTTTGTTAAGGATTTTGGCATCTACGTTCATCAATGATATTGACCTGTTGTTTTCTTTCTTTGTAGTGTCTTTATCCAGATTTGATTTTAGAATTATGCTGGCCTGATAAAATGAGTTTGGAAGTCTTCCATCTTCTTGAATTTTTTGGAATAGTTTGAGGAGAATGGCTGTTAGCTCTTTGAATGTTCAGTAAAACTGCCCCATGAAGCCATCCTGGCCTGGGCTTTTGTTTTCTGGGAGTTTTTTTATTACATCTTCAATTTCCTTAGTTGTTATTGGTCTATTCAAGTTTTCTATCTCTTCTTGGTTCAGTTTTGGGAGACTGTGTTTTCTAGGAATTTGTCCATTTTGCCTCCATTGTCCAATTTGTTGGCATATAATTTTCCGTAGTATTTTTTGATGATCCTTTCTACATCGGTGGTGTCAGTTGTTACTTCTCCTCTTTCATTGCTGATTTTATTTGTGTCCTATATCTTTGTTTGTTCGTGAGTCTGGCTAAGGGTCCATCAATCTTGTTTATCATTTTAAAGAACCAGCTCTTTGTTTCATTGATCTTTTGAATTGTGTTTTTTGTCCCTGTCTTTTATTTATGCTATGACATTTACTATTTCTTTCCTTCTACTTGCTCTGGGTTTTTCTTTTTGTTTACTTTCTAGTTCTTTAAATTGTGAGGTTAGATAGTCAATTAGGAATTTTTCTTGTTTCTTTAAGTAGGACTGTAGTGGTATGGACTTCCCTCTCAGGACTGCTTTTGCTGTACCCCATAGATTTGTGTTGTATGCTCATTTTTATTGGTTTCCAGGAAGTTTTTATTTTCTTCCTTGATCTCTTTGGTAAATTATTTCTTGTTTTTAACATGCTATTTAGCCTATATGTGTCTGAATGTTTTGGAGTGTATTTATTATAATTGATTTCTAGTTTCATGCCATTGTGATCTGAGAAGATGTTTGATATGATTTCAATCTTCTTGAACTTGTAGACACTTAGCTTGTGTCTTAATATGTGGTCTATCTTTGAGAATGTCCCATGTGAACTTAAGAATGTTAATTCTGCAGTTTTGGGGTGTAATTTTCTGTAGCTATCCATTCAATTTATTTGATCTAATGCATCATTTAGAGTCTGTGTTTCCTTGCTAATTTTTTTGTCTAGAGGATCTATCCAGTGCTGCCAGCAGGGTGTTGAAGTCCCTTGCTATGATTGTATTTCTGTCAAATTTTTCTTGGAATCCTCCAGAAGATTTTTAATATATTTTGGTGCTCCTATGTTGGGTGCATATAGGTTTACCAAGGTTATATCTTCCTGTTGGATAGATCCTTTCAATATTATGTAGTGGCCTTCTTTGTCTCTAGTTATGGTCCTCAATTTGAAATCTATTTTATCAGATATGAGTATTGCTACCCCAGCTTTTATTTCCTTTCCATTTGCTTGGAAGATTTTTTTCCATCCCTTTACTTTCAACCTATGTGATTCTTTTGTTGTGAGGTGGGTCTCTTGTAAACAACATATGTGTGAATCATGATTTCTTATCCAGTCAGCTACTCTGTGTCTTTTTATGGGAGCATTCAGTCCATTTACATTTAAGGTGATTATTGATATGTACTTATTTATTGCCATTTTTGTACAGTGTGATTCTAATTATCTTTCTATTTCTTCTAATAATTATACCAGTCCTTTTAACATGTCTTGCACTGCTGGTTTGGTGCTAATATATTCCCTTAGCCTTTTTTTTTTGTCTGGGAAGCTCTTTATTTGACCTTCTATTTTGAATGATAGCCTTGCTGGATAGAGTAGTCTTGGATTCAGATCCTTGTTTTTCATGACCTTGATTACTTCATGCCATTCCCTTCTGGCCTGTAGTGTTTCTGTTGAGAAGTCAGATGATAGCCTAATGGGGTTTCCTTTGTAGGTAACCTGTTGCTTATCTCTTGCTGCCTTTATGATTCTCTCTTTGTATTTAATTTTTGGCATTTTAATTATTATGTGTCTTGGTGTGGGCCTGTTTGGGTTCTTCTTACTTGGGGCTCTCTGTGCTTCTTGAACTTGAATGCTTTCTTCCTTCACCAGGTTAGGAAAGTTTTCTGTCACTATTTCTTCAAATATATTCTCTAACCCTTGCTCATTTTCTTCTTCTTCGGGGACTCTAATAATGCGAATGTTATTACGTTTAGAGTTGTCCCACAGTACTCTTAAGCTATCTTCCTGTTTTTTAATTGTTTTTTCCTTTTGGTTTTCTGATTGATTGATTTTTTCTACTCTGTCTTCTAATTCACTGATCCGGTCCGCTGCTTCCTCTATTCTGCTGGTCAATCCTTCCAATGTGTTCTTTATTTCTGCTATGTCATTCTTCATTTCCACTTGGTTGGTTTTCTGTGTTTCTATATCTTTACTCATGGTGTTGATGTCCTTACTCATGCTGTTTAGATTGCTCAAGCTCATGGCTCGGAACTCTACCTCTGATAATTTGCTTAGCAGCATTTCATTTATCTCATCTTTGGTGGAGTTCTCTTGTTCTTTCATTTGGGATCTGTTTCTTTGTTTCACCATTTTTGCTATCTCAGTGTGTTTTGGAGCCTGCCAAATTTTCCCTGTGGGTGTTGGTGTTCTGCTATTTGTGGCTCCCTCTACTGGGTTTGGATGAGTGTGGAGGGCCCTCCTTCAACACCATTGTCAAGTTTCACTTTCCTGGGTAGATTTGCAAGCTCAGGAAAGGTTTAGTTATGTTCTAGCTTTTTGCCTGGAGGCTATTAGCCTCAGTTACTTGAAAAGCCTTAGGATCTCAGTTGAATGAGAAACTCCCTCAGATGTTTACAGTGTAAGAGGATTTCCCGAGGGTGGGGCCAATGCTTGTTGTTAATGAGCCTCAATTTGCATTTCTTTACCTCTTTACCTCACCTGGGAATCTCAGATAGTGGGGCTTCCACAGCTCTGGGAAGGAGCAAACTTGGCTGTTGGTCTGTGCAACTGGGAAGGAGGGGCTGGCCACCACCGTCCTTTGTGGCCACAGCTCAGCACAAACTCTGAGCGCCCTCCAAATCCCAGGTGTCCCCTCAGAGTTCCAGTCCAGTCGGCCCTCCCTCTGCCGGAGCCCCAGGTGAGTGGCTGTGGCTATTTAGCGCTCTGTCCAGGCCCTCTGCGCTGTGGAGCCGCTGGGGCTCTTAACCCCGAGGGTGGGCACCGCGGCCGCTGCTCCCAGCTAAGGCCGCTGCTCACAGCTAAGGCCGCTGCTCACAGCCAAGGCTGCTGCTGTCCATGGGCTCCCAGCCTGCCACCCTCTCGTGCCTCTTCAGATCCTAACTGGCTCATTCAGTGTCCGTAGTTGTATGGTCCTCTCCCACTGCTTTTCTGTTGCTTTTTCCTGACGATTTGTCTTTATTTTAGTTGTAATTCTCTTTTCATCCTGGGAGATCGTCTGTTTAGCTTCCATTCACTCCACCGCCATTTCTCCTGTGATGTGTTTTTATGTTTCATATTGTCTCACAGTTCCCTTAAGCAGTCTTCCTATTTGTAATTGTTTTTCTTTTTTTTTCTTTTTGGTTTTCTCATTGGGTGATTTTTTTTATCCTGTCTTCTAATTTACTGATCTGATTCTCAGCTTTCTCTACTTTGTTGGTTATTCCTTCCAATGTGTTCTTTATTTGTACTATGTCATTCTTCATTTCTGATTGGTGTTTTTTGATTTCCAATGGTTGATTTTCAATGTTTCTATATCTTTACTCATGCTGTTGAGCTTTCTCATAATCATTACTCTGATTCTGCCTCTGATATCTTGCTTAATTCCACTTCATTTATTTTTTCTTCTGTAGAATTTTCTTGTTCTTTCATTTGGAATTTGTTTCTTTGTTTCAGCATTTTGGTTGTTTCAGTGTTTTGGAGGCTGCCAAATTTTCCCTGTGGGTGTTGGTGTTCCCCTGACTGTGGCTCCCTCTCCTATGTTTGGATGCAAATGGGAGGACCCCCATTAAACATCACTCACAAGTCTTAATTCCCTTGGTAGATTTGTAGGCCAAGCAAAGTTTCAGTGATCCTCTCACTTTTGCCAGCACACTATTAGTCTCAGGTACTTGATGTTCCCCAGGCTGTAGCCCTCAGTGGAATGAAAAATCCCTCAGGTGTACATGGGAATAGGATTTCCAGCAGGTGGGGCAATGGCTTTTTTTAAATGTGTTCTTTTCTTTCTAGCTGGTAGTCTCTTTTGTTAATGAGTCTCAATTTGCATTTCTCTGGCCTGGCCTGGTGCTGTTAAATTCCTGAAGGAGGAGCTGTTGCTTCTCCCTGGAGTCCTGGGAAGAGGTTCTTTGAGTATACGATGGCTACTGTCCTATGAGGGAGTGATTCAGCTTAAAACTCCCTGTGTCCTCCTTCTCAACTCTCTTCCCTGTGCCATGAACATCTGACTTTCTTCACACAGTTCAAGTACAGTTTGCCCTCCCTCTGCCAGAGCGCAGTGTGAGTGGATGTAGCTGATTTAGTGCTCTGGTCCTTCAGGGAAGTGCCATTTTTCCCTGTGCCACTCCTTGCCAGACAAAGCCTCAGCTCTTGTGATTGCAGCCAGGAGTTATGCAGGTGCCTTTACCTGACCCAGCACTCTGTGCTGGGGAGCCACCACTCTTTGGTGGGGAAATGGCTTGGGATTTTAACACCCAGATCTCAGAGGGAACTGTTTACAACTAAAACAGCTCTCAGCTGCTGTCCTTGGGCTCCTAGCCCACACTCTCGCACCTCTGCTGTTCCTACCAGGCTCGATTTTTTGTCCTCTTTATGTCTCTGGTTATAAGGTTTCTCTCCTGCTGCTTTTCAGTTGTTTTTTTTGTTTGTTTGTTTGTTTGTTTTTTTTACAAATGATTAGTCTTTATTTTAGTTGTAATTCCAGTTTGGTCCAGGGAGACGGTCCTTGTGGCTTCCATTCACTCTACCACCATTTCTCCCTTGCCATGGTGTCGTTTTGAAGACATCAGAGACCACATGTTTTGTCAGTCCAAGAGGGAATAGTGACCTTATATAGAGTTGTCTTGAGGATTAAATAAAAAAGAAAAAGAAAGAAAGGCTCAGCACAGAGCCTGGAACACAGTAAGTCCTTAAAACATGATAACCTTCATATTAAGTGGCCTATTGGCCTCTTGGAATTTGTTGTCCTGAGGAGGGCCCAAAGACAGAAATAACTACAGAGACATTGAACATTTAGACTATGCCAAGGGAGAGGAGTAATTTTTTCTGTTGAGAGCCACTGACCACTGATAGAAATCTCAACTGATTTTTATTTTATTTATTTTATTTTATTTCTTTATTTATTTACTTTTGTTACAGATGTTTCTCCTTTTCCCCCCATTGACACCCTTCTTCCCCTCCATACCTGCCCAGTCCCCAGTTTTGTTGTCCATGTCCATTGGTTATGAGTATATGCATACAAGTTCTGTGGTTCATCGCTCCCCTCCCCCACCCCCTCTTCTGGCAATAGTAAGTCTGTACCCTACTTCCACGTCTCTGGGACTACCCTGTTCCTCAGACTGTTATGTTCATTATATTCCAGAAATAAGTAAGATCATATGATATTTGTCTTTCTCTGCTTGCCTTGTTTCACTTAGGATAATAGTTTCCAGGTCCTCCCATGTCATCTCAAAGGATAAGAGATCTTTCTTTCTTACAGCTGCATAGTACTCCATTGTGCATATGTATCATAGCTTTTTTATCCATTCGTCTAATGATGGACACATGGGCTGTTCCAAATCTTAGCTATTGTAAATAATGCTGCTAAGAACATGGGAGTATATATATTCTTTCTGGTTGGTGTTTCAGGCTTCTTAGGGTATATTCCTGGGAATGGGATCACTGGGTCAAATGGTAATTCAATTTTAAATTTTTTGAGGTAACACCATAGTGTTTTCCATAGTGGCTGCACCAGTCTGCATTCCCACCAGCAGTGTACTAGAGTCCCCTTTCCTCCACACCCTCGCCAACTGTTTGATGCTTTGTTGATGGCGGCTATTCTGAAAAGTGTGAGGTGACACCTCATTGTAGTTTTATTTGCATCTCTCTGATGATTAATGATGTTTAGCATTTCTTCATATGTCTCTTGGCCATTTGTATGTCATGTTTGGAGAGGTGTCTATTTAGTTCCTCTGCCCATTTTTTAATTGGGTTCTTTATCTTCCTTTTGTTGAGATGCATAAGCAATCTATATATTTTGGAAATTAATCCCTTATCTGATATATCATTGGCAATTATGCTCTCCCATACAGTGGGCTGCCTTTCCACTTTGATGGTTGTTTCTTTTGCTGTGCAGAAGCTTTTGAGTTTGATGTAGTCCCATGTGTTCATTTTTTCCTTTGTTTCTGTTCCCTTAGGTGATATATCAGTGAAAATTCTGCTGCGTATGATGTCTGAAATTTTGTTGCCTACATTTTCTTCTAGGATTTTTATGGATTCATGAGTCACATTTAAGTCTTTTATCCATTTTGAGTTTATTCTTGTGTTTGGTGTAAGTTGATGGTCTAGTTTCATTTTTTTGCATGTAGCTGTCCAATTCTCCCAAAACCATTTATTGAAGAGGCTGTCGTTACTCCATTGTATGCTCTTGCCACTTTTGTGGAATATTTATTGAGCATAATGTTTTGGGTCAATTTCTGGGTTCTCTGTTCTATTCCATTGATCCATGTGCCTATTCTTGTGCCAGTACCAAGCTGTTTTAATTACAGTAGCTTTGTAGTATAACCTGATGTCCAGTATTGTGATCCCGCCTACTTTCTCCTTCTTTTTCAAGATTGCTGTAGCTATTCAGGGTCTGTTTTGGTTCCATATGAACTTCTGAAGTATTTGTTCTAGTTCTATGAAATATGTCGTTGGTATTTTGATGAGGATTGCTTTAAATCTATAGATTGCTTTGGGTAGTATGGACATTTTAATGACGTTAATTCTTCCAGTCCATGAACAATGTATGTGCTTCCACTTTTTTTTTATATCTTCCTCTATTTCTTTTTTCAATGTCCTGTAGTTTTCTGCAAATAGGTCCTTTACTTATTTGGTTATGTTTATTCCTAGGTATCTTAATTTTTTTGCCACGATGGTAAATGGTATTGTTTTTTTAGTTTCTCTTTCTGTGAGTTCATCATTGGTGTATAAGAATGCCGTCGATTTCTTCACGTTAAATTTGTATCCTGCTGCTTTGCCAAATTCATTTATTAAGTCTAGTAGATTTTTGATGGAGTCTTTAGGGTTTTCTATGTATAATATCATGTCATCTGCAAATAATGACAGTTTCACTTCCTCCTTTCCAATTTGGATCCCTTTTATTTTTTCTTCATGTCTGATTCTTGTGGCTAAGACTTCCAGTACTATGTTAAATAAGAGTGGTGAAAGTGGGCATCCTTGTCTTGTTCCTGTTCTTAAGGGAAATGCTTTTCGTTTTTGTCCATTGAGTATGATGTTGGCTGTAGGTCTTTCATACATGGCCTTTATAATGTTGAGATATGATCCCTCTATTGCCAAATTGCTGAGCGTTTTTATCAGAAATGGGTGCTGGATTTTGTCAAATGGTTTTTCAGCGTCTATTGATATGATCATATGGTTTTTATCTTTCATTTTGTTTATGTGATGTATCATATTTATTGATTGGATTTGCTAATATTGTACGAGCCTTGCATCCTGGGATGAATCCCACTTGGTCATGGTGAATAATTTTTTTGCTGTATTGCTGGATCCGATTTGCTAGTATTTTGTTTAGGATTTCGGCATCTATGTTCATCAGGGATATTGGCCTGTAGTTTTTTTTCTTTGTGGTGTCTTTTTCTGGTTTTGGAATTAGAATTATGCTGGCTTCATAAAAGGAGTTTGGAAGTCTTCCTTCTTCTTGAATTTTTTGGAGTAGTTTGAGGAAAGTAGGTGTTAGTTTTTCTTTGAATGTTCGGTAAAACTCCCCCGTGAGGCCATCTGGGCCTGGGCTTTTGTTTGCTGGGAGGGTCGTGATTACATCTTCAATTGCCGTTGTTGTTATTGGCCCGTTAAAGTTTTCTGTCACTTCCCGGTTCAGATTTGGAAGACTATGTGTTTCTAGAAATGTGTCCATTTCACTTAGATTGTCAAATTTGTTGCCATATAAATGTTCATAGTATTTGTTAATGATCCTTTGTATTTCTGTGGTGTCAGTTGTTACTTCTCTTTCATTTCTGATTTTGTGTATTTGGGTTCTCTCTCTTTGTATCTTGGTGAGTCTAGCTAAGGCTCCATCAATCTTGTTTATCTGTTCAAAAAACCAGCTCTTTGTTTCATTAATACTTTGAATAGTTTTTTTGGTCTCCCTGTTGTTTACTTCTGCTCTGATCTTTACTATTTCTTTCCTTCTACTTGCTCTAGTGTCTTCTTTTTGTTTGCTTTCTAGTTCTTTAAGTTGTGAGGTTAGGTAGTCAATTCGAAATTTTTCTTTTTTCTTTACGTGGGCCTGTAAGTGCTATGAACTAAACTCTCAGAACTGCTTTCACTGCATCCCATCGATTTTGTGTTATTGTGTGTTCATTTTCATTCATTTCCAGGAATTTTTAAAATTCTTCCTTGATCTCCATGGTAACCCTTTCATTGTTCAGTAACATGCTATTTAGCCTCCATGTGTTCAAATGTCTTTGCATGTTCTTGTTGCAATTTGTTTCTAATTTCATGCCATTGTGATCTGAAAAGATGCTTGATATGATTTCAATCTTCTTGTACTTTGTAGAGATTTAGTTTGTGCCCTAACACATGGTCTATCGTTGAGAATGTCCCATGTGCACTTGCGAAAAATGTGAATTCTGCAGTTTGGGGTGTAATTCTCTGTATATATCTATTAAATCTATTTGATCTAGTACTTCATTTAGAATTTCTGTTTCCTTAATTTTTTGTCTAGAGGATCTATCCAGTGATGTCAGTGGGGTGTTGAAGTCTCCTGCCATGATTGTATTCCTGTAGATTTCTCCTTTGAAGTCCTCCAGAACATTTTGAATATATTTTGCTGCTCCTCTATTGGGTGCATATATGTTTACCAAAGTTATATCTTCCTGTTGGATAGACCCTTTCAATATTATGTAGTGGCCTTCTTTTTCTCTTGTTATGGTCTTCAATTTGAAATCTAATTTATCAGATATGAGTATTGCTACCCCAGCTTTTTTTCCTTTCTGTTTGCTTGGAAGTTTTTTTCCATCCCTTTACTGTCAACCTATGTGAGTCTTTTGTTGTGAGGTGGGTCTCTTGTAGACAACATATATGTGTACCATGCTTTCTTATCCAGTCAGCTACTCTATGTCTTTGTATTGGAGCATTCGATCCATTTACATTTAATGTGATTATTAATATGTACTTATTTATTGCCATTTTTGTTCAGTGTGGTTATATTTTTCTTCCTATTTCTTCTACTAATTACAGTAGTCCTTTTAACATTTCTTGCAGTGCTGGATTGGTTCTAGTATATTCCCGTAGACTTTTGTTTTGTCTGGGAAGCTCTTTATTTGACCTTCTATTTTGAATGATAGCTTTGCTGGATACAGTAGTCTTGGATTCAGATCCTTGTTTTTCATGACCTTATTTACTTCATGCCATTCCCTTCTGGCCTGTAGTGTTTCTGTTGATAGGTCAGCTGATAGCCTTATGGGGATTCCTTTGTAGGTAATCAGTTGCTTATGTCTTGCTGCCTTTAAGATTCTGTCTTTGTCTTTAATTTTTGGCATTTTAATTATGTGTCTTGGTGTGGGCCTGTTTGGGTTCTTCTTACATGGGGCTCTCTGTGCTTCTTGAACTTGAATGTCTTCTTCCTTCACCAGGTTAGGAAAGTTTTCTGTCACTATTTCTTCAAATATATTCTCTAACCCTTGCTCATTTTCTTCTTCGGGGACCCCTACGATGCGAATGTTATTACATTTCCAGTTGTCCCACAGTTCTCTTAACCTTTCCTCCTGTTTTTTAATTGTTTTTTCCTTTTGGTTTTCTGATTTATTGATTGATTATTTCTACTCTGTCTTCTAATTCACTGATTCAGTCCTCCACTTCCTCTACTCTGCTGGTCAGTCCTTCCAATGTGTTCTTTATTTCTGCTATGTCATTCTTTATTTCCATTTGGTTGGTTTTCACGGTGTCGATGTCCTTACTCATGCTGTTTAGTTTGCTCAAGATCATGGCTCTGAACTCTACCTCTGATAATTTGTTTAACTGCATTTCATTTATCTAATCCTCGGTAGAGTTCTCTTGTTCTTTCATTTGGGATCTGTTTCTTTGTTTCACCATTTTTGCTATCTCAGTGGGTTTTGGAGCCTGTCAAATTTTCCCTATGGGTGTTGGTGTTCTGCTATTTGTGGCTCCCTCTACTGAGTTTGGATGAGTGCGGAGTGCCCTCCTTAAACACCACTGTCAAGTCTCACTTTCCTGGGTAGATTTGCAATCTCAGGAAAGGTTCACTTATGTTCTAGTTTTTTGCCTGGAGGCTATTAGCCTCAGTTACTTGAAAAGCCTTAGGATCTCAGTTGAATGAGAAACTCTCTCAGGTGTTTATAGTGTAAGAGAATTTCCCGAGGATGGGGCTGATGCTGATTGTTAATGAGCCTCAATTTGCATTTCTTTGCCTCACCTGGGAATCACCGAGGGAGGGGCTGCCACAGCTCTGGGAAGGAGCAAGCTTGGCTGCTGTTTTGTGTAACCAGGAAGGAGCTGGCTGGCCACCACCATCCTTTGTGGCCACAGCTCAGCACAAACTCTGAGCCCCCTCCAAATCCCAGGTGTCCCCACAGAGTTCCAGTCCAGTCTGCCCTCCCTCTGCCAGAGCTCCTGGTGAGTGGCTGTAGCTATTTAGCACTCTGTCCCAGCCCTCTGTGCTGTGGAGCAGCTTGGGCTCTTAACCCCGTGGGTGGGCGCTGCCGCTGCTCACAGCTAAGGCCGCTGCTGTCCGTGGGCTCCCAGCCCGCCACCCTCAGGTGCCCCCACAGATCCTACCAGGCTCATTCAGTGTCCCTGGTTGAATGGTTCTCTCCCGCTGCTTTTCTGTTGCTTTTCCCCAATGATTTGTCTTTATTTTAGTTGTAATTCCCGTTTGGTCCTGGGAGATCGTCTGTGTAGCTTCCATTCACTCCACTGCCATTTTCTACTCTGTCTCCACTGATTTTTAAAGAGTTGAACAGAGGGAGGGAGAGAGAGAAACATTGATGTGAGAGAGATACATTGATTGGTTTCCTCCCACATTACTCAAACCAGGGCTGAGGATCAAACCTGCAGCCCAGGTCAGTGCCCTTGACTTGGAATCAAACCCAAGACCCTTTGGTCCCAGGGTTGATGCTCTAACCACTGAACCAGACCCGTCAGGACCTGTCTTTAATTTTTTAAGTACCCTTTCTTAGCCCTAAATCAGAGGAAATATCACATTCTGCCAGTGGTTTTAGATGAGGAGCTTGACACTTTTTCTGTAAAAGGGCCAGATAGTACATATTTTTGGCTTTATTGGCCATGCAATGTCTGATTCAACTAAGATATTGTTATGCAAAAACCCCCATAGACATTACATAAATAAACAAGTGTGTCTGTGTTCTAATACAACTGTATTTACAAAATTAGGAAGTGTCCTATTTGGCCCACAAGCCATAGTTTGCCAATCCTGGTTTTGAAGTATAAGAAACTTTTATGGTGTTAAGAAAAGAAACACAAATAGAAGACAGGTCAACCAAACAATTTCATGAAGAATTATCAAGCATCACTTATAAGGACGTTTCTTTGCTTAATTACTCACCTCTCTCCCTGCTCAGACAGTAGAGTTCCTAATTCACAGCTGAACTTGATCATTATGTGGAACTTTTCAGCCTGTACTTATTCACTTAGCTTTCTTCCCCTAGTCTTCATATTCTCTAATAATATCATATTTTTCTGATTTTGACTTTTAAATATTGATTTGACTTTTAAATATTGATTCATAGTTTGCTGTTATATTATTTATCTTGATCTTATTGGGAGAGTGCCCTTTCTGAATGGTTCTTGAGGCCACTGACTCTTGGCCTCCAGTTAAAACTCATCTCCTAATAGTTCAGTTTTGCCCATAACTCATATTTCCCAGGCCCCACATTGGGGTATTTTTTCAGCTCATTTTTTTCCTAGGACTCAACCCTGTTCACCTCCTCAAATGTTTTTTCTCCTACCCCTGCTTTGATTGACTTAACATCCTACTCAGACCTGAAGGGTTACATAAATGTGAGTCTAGTATTACAATGTGTTCTGTATATGAATCCATGCCCCAGGAGAGCCCTAGACTGCAGTAAAAAAACACAAGTGGCTCATGCACTGGCTCTCTCTCTCTCTCTCTCTCTCTCTCTCTCTCTCTTCTTTATTGATTTTAGAGAGAGCGGAAAGGAGAAGGAGAGAGAGATAGAAACATCGATGAGAGAGAACATTGACTGGCTGCCTCCTGCATGCCCCTCGCTGGGGATTGGGCCCACAACCTGGGCATGTGCCCTGACCGGGAATCGAACTGGTGACCTCTTGGTGCATGGCTCGACACTGAGCCACACCAGCTGGGCTCTCTCTCTCTATTTATACATGCACGTACATGTGTACACAACCACACACACATATTATGGAATATTTACTATCTATCAAGTACTCTGGTGAGTGTTTTACATACATTAGCTCATTTGTACCACTGGTACTCTGTTAATGCATGCATTATATTTATTATTATTATTATTATTATTATTATTATTATTTTCATCACCATCACCTCCATTTTACAGATAAGGAAACTGAATCCAAGAGAAAATTAATTAACTTTCCCAAGGTCACACAATTAGAAGATAGCAGAGTGCAGATTTATACTGTTTGATCTGAACCAGAGCTTTTGCTCTTATCACAAGGGCAGAGTGGTTGACTGCTCTGCTTCTGTAGTTTCTCCAGAGATTCTAAGTAGCAGAGAATTTACTGCTAGAGGGATCAGACCTTTTCTTATTTTCTTTCCTATTTCCAGGTTGTTGTCTCTCTATCATCTGATACTACCTACAGAAGTCCACAGCCCCCCATTCTTGATCCAAACCTCTACAATGATAAGATAGCTTCATGTGGACAGCCATTACTATGGCCACACAAAATTCATTCAGGATCTAGCTCTGAGACTTACAAATTGTGTTAAACTGGGCAGGTATCCTAAACTCTTTGAGACTCAGTTTCCTCATTTTTAAAATAAAATAAAACATTGCCTAATGTAAAGTTATTAAAATTTACTCATTTCATTCTAAGAATATTATAGTTTTAGCGCTTACATTTGAGTTGATTTTAGTATATGGTATGAGGACGGGATCCAACTTCATTTTTTAGCATGTGGATGTCCAGTTGTCTGAGCTCAATTTGTTGAAGAGACCATTCTTTTCAACTAAATTATTTTGGCACTCTTATAGAAAATTAATTGGCCATAGATGCATGGTTATTTCTGGATTCCAAATAAATGAGTTCATCAATGTTGAAAGAGATTAGATGAACATACACAAAATAACATTTTTGAAAATTCTCACCCAAGGACATTTTTCCATTTATATTCAAACAAAGTGGGAGACAGAGAGAGAGAGAGAGAGAGAGAGAGAGAGAGAGAGAGATGTGAGAGAGATACATCAATTGGTTGCCTCCCGCACGACCCCAACTGGGGCCGGGAAATGAACCACAACTGAGGTATGTGCCCTTGACTGGAATCAAACCCATGATTCATTGGTCCATGAGCTGATGCTCTAACCACTGAGCAAACTGGCCAGGGCCAAAATCACATTTTTAAATGCTAACAATGAATATGTGGAAAGTGAAATAAAACAAAAAACAAAATACCATTTACAGTAATTCCAAAGAAAATGAAGTATATACAGGGGTGGGCAAAAGTAGGTTTATAGTTTGTATGGAAAAAATATATTATAAGAATAAATAAGCCCTGGCCGGTTTGGCTCAGCGGTTAGAGCATCGGCCTGCGGTCCAGAGAGACCCGGGTTCGGTTCCTGCTAAGGGCATGTACTTCGGTTGCAGTTTGTCCCCGGCCCTGGTTGGTCGTGCGGGTGGCAGCCACTCGATGTGTCCTTTTCACGTCGATGTTTCTCTCTCTCTCTCTTCCTCTCTCTCCCTCCCACTCTATCTGGACAAAAAATGAAAAAATGTCCTCGGGTGAGGATTAAAAAAATAATAATAAATAAATAAATAAATAAATAAATAATAATACAAGAATAAACTCACAACTGTAAACCTCCTTTTGCCCATCACTGTATGTAAATATTAAACAAACGTGTAGCATCTATATGCTAAACATTAGGAACTATTAATGAAAGATATAAAAGTACACCTAAATAGACATACTATAAACATGGACTGAAAATCTCAACAGAACAAAAAAATTAATTCTGCCAAATTAGGATCTATAAGTTTAATGAAATTCTTATAAAAATTCCATCAAGGATTGATTGTGGATATGTGTATGCTTCATCTAAAAGTATATAGAAAATACCTAGAATAGCTAAAACAATCTTGGACAACACAAATAAAGTAGAAGGAAACTCTCTAGTACATGTTAAGGCTCACAACATAGCTGGCATAGTCATGACAGTATCATTGTTGGAAGAATGGTAGATATATAGATCAATGGAACAGAATAGATGATCCAGAAAGTGGCTTATGCAAATATATTCAATTCAATAAAGGATGGATTTACTTTCCAATAAATAGTGCTGGAAGAATTGGATATTGATAGTCAATCAAGTAATCAATAAATAAATAAACTTTGACCTAAACCTCACACATTATACAAAAATTAACGTCAAATGAATCATATATTTAAATGTAAAATATAAAAAAATAACATTTTTAGAAGAAAACATAAGAGGAAAATTTTACCCTTTGTGACAGCATGGATGGACTTTAGAGAATATTATGCTAAGTAAAATAAGCCAGTCAGAGAAAGATAAGTACCATATGATTTCACTCATATGTGGAATTTAATGAACAAATGGAACTACCAAGCCAAATAGAGACAGATTCATAGGTAGAGATCAGGAAGCAAGTTTGGTGGGGGCTTGTGGGGTGGAGGGATTAAGCAAAAAAGAAAAAAAAAAAAGAGAGAGAGAACCCATGGACATAGACAACAGTGTGGTGATTGTGGGGGTGGAGGGAGATAAGTGAAGTTGGAAGAGGGCATAGTGGGGATAAAAGGTGGTAGAAAAAATAAAAATAAAATGTAAAGGAAAGTAAGAGAACGTCTTTGGAAATAGGACTTGGTGCAGAATTTATATTTGACATCAAAATCACAATACAAAATAGAAAAATGGTAAATTAGGGTCACTAGAGTTGTTTAAAAATTGATTTTTAAATTCTATTAAGAGAAAGGACAAGTTACAAATGGGAAGAAAATATTTGCAGGAAAAAGAATTAACAGGAAGAAAAAATAAATCTCATATCTGATCAAGTACTTATGTCTAGAATGCATAAAAGATTTATACCACTCAACACTAAAAATACATACAATATATACAATGATAAATAGTGTTAAGAGATCTGAAGAGACATTTCAATGAAGAGAATATACAGATGGCAATAAAGCACATGAAAATATGTTCCACATCAGTAGCCTTTAGGGAAATGCCAATTAAAACTACAATACAATATCACTATGTTACCATAGGGACCTATCTGTCTCATACATTGCTGGTGGGAATAAAAAATGATAGTCTCTTTAAAATAATTTGGTATCTTCTTATAAAATGAAATTGTGACTCACAATTGCAATTTTAAGAATTTATCCCAAAGAAATACAAAGTTATGAACACAAAAACACCTGTACACAAAAGTTTGTAACATACTTATTCATAATAGCAAAAAGTTGGAAAAAGATCAAATTTCCCTCAGTGGATGAAGAGTTAAACAATCTTTGGTACATTCATACCATAAAATAACACTCAGCAATTAGAAGGAATGAACTATTGATACATGGAATTACTTAAATGAATCTCCCGAAACTAATACAGGGTAAAACCTTTTTCTAAAGGTAATATGCTGAGTGGTTACATTTATATAGTATTATAAAAATGATAAAATTTAAAAAAATAAACAGATTAGTGGTTACATGCATGGGAAAAAATAAATGATCATAAATTACCCCTGAGAAAGATCAATATTGGACTTTCTAGACAAAGACTTTATTTTTATTTATTTATTTATTTATTTATTTATTTATTTATTTATTCATTCATTCATTCATTCATTTATTTATTTATTTATTTCATTAATTTATTTCTGTTACAGATGTTTCCCCTTTTTTCCCCATTGACACCCTCCTCCCCATCCCTCTACCCCTTCCTCAGCTTTGTTGTCCATGTCCATCAGTTATGCATACATGCGTATAAGTTCTGTGGTTTATCTCTTCCCTCCCCCCAACCCCCTCTTCTGAGGGTTGTCAGTCTGTACCCTAATTTCACATCTCTGGGTCAACCCTGTTCCCCAGACTGTTATGTTTATTATATTCCAAAAATGAGTGAGATCATGTAATATTTTTCTTTCTCTGCTTGGGTTGTTTCGCTTAGGATAATACTCTCGAGGTCCCTCCATGTCGTCTCAAAGGATAAGAAATCTTTCTTTCTTACACCTGCATAGTACTCAATTGTGTATATGTACCATAGCTTTTTTATCCATTTATCCACTGATGGGCACTTGGGTTGTTTCCAGATCTTAGCTATTGTGAATAGTGCTGCTATGAACATGGGAGTACATATATTCTTTCTGATTGGTGTTTCAGGTTTCTTAGGGTATATTCCTAGAAGTGGGATCACTGGGTCAAATGGCAATTCAATTTTTAATCTTTTGAGGTAACACCATAGTGTTTTCCACAGTGGCTGCACCAGTCTGCATTCCCACCAGCAGTGTACTAGAGTCCCCTTTTCTCCACACCCTCGCCAACACTTGTTGTTTGATGCTTTGTTAATGGTGGCCATTCTGACAGATGTGAGGTGATACCTCATTGTTGTTTTAATTTGCATCTCTCTGATGATTAGTGATGTTGAGCATTTCTTCATATGTCTCTTAGCCATTTATATGTCCTGTTTGGAGAGGTGTCTATTTAGTTCCTCTGCCCATTTTTTAATTGGGTTCTTTGTCTTCCTTTTGTTGAGTTGTATGAGCACTCTATATATTTTGGAGATTAACCCCTTATCTGATGTATCATTGGCAATTATGGTCTCCCATACATTGCGTTCCCTTTCCGTTTTGATGGTTGTTTCTTGTGCTGTGCAGAAGCTTTTGAGTTTGATGTAGTCCCATGTGTTCATTTTTTCCTTTGTTACTGTTGCCTTAGGTGATGTATCAGTGAAGATTCTGCTGCGTATGATGTCCAAAATTTTGTTGCCTACATTTTCTTCTAGGATTTTTATGGATTCACGAGTCACATTTAAGTATTTTACCATTTTGAGTTTATTCTTGTGTACGGTGTAAGTTGGTGGTCTAGTTTCATTTTTTTGCATGTAGCTGTCCAATTTTCCCAGCACCATTTATTAAAGAGGCTGTCTTTGCTCCACTCTATGCTCGTGCCACCTTTGCCAAATATTAGTTGAGTATAATGTCTTGGGTCAATTTCTGGATTCTCTGTTCTGTTCCACTGGTCTATATGCCTGTTGTTGTGCCAGTACCAGGCTGTTTTGATTATAGTAGCTCTGTAGTATAATCTGATATCTGGTATTGTGATCCCACCTACTTTGTCCTTCTTTTTCAAGATTGCTGTGGCTATTCGGAGTCTTTTTTGGTTCCATATGAACTTTTGGAGTATTTGTTCTAGTTCTGTGAAATATGTCACTGGTATTTTGATTGGGATTGCATTGAATCAATAGATTGCTTTGGGTAATATGGACATTTTAATGATGTTACTTCTTCCAATCCATGAACAAGGTATGTGCTTCCACTTTTTTATATCTTCCTCTATTTCTTTTTATAATGTCCTGTAGTTTTCTGCAAATAGATCCTTTATTTCTTTGGTTAAATTTATTCCTAGGTATCTTAATTTTTTTTGCCGCGATGGTAAATAGGATTGTTTTTTTAGTTTCTCTTTCTGTGAGTTCATCATTGGTGTATAAGAATGCCATCGATTTCTTGACGTTAATTTTGTATCCTGCTACTTTGCCAAATTCATTTATTAGGTCTAGTTGATTTTTGATGGAGTCCTTAGGGTTTTCTATGTATAATATCATGTCATCTGCGAATAATGACAGTTTCACTTCCTCCTTTCCAAATTGGATCCCTTTTATTTTTTCTTCACGTCTGATTGCTGTGGCTAAGACTTCCAGTACTATGTTAAATAAGAGTGGTGAAAGTGGGCATCCCTGTCTTTTTCCTGTTCTTAAGGAAAATTTTTTTTGGTTTTGCCCATTGATTATAATGTTGGCTGTAGGTCTTTCATATATGGCCTTTATAATGTTGAGATATGATCCCTCTATTACCAAATTGCTGAGCGTTTTTATCAGAAATGGGTGTTGAATTTTGTCGAATGCTTTTTCAGCGTCTATTGATATGATCATGTGGTTTTTATCTTTCATTTTGTTTATGTAGTGTATCACATTTATTGATTTGCAAATATTGAACCAGCCTTGCATCCCTGGGATGAATCCCACTTTGTCATGGTGAATAATTTTTTTGATGTATTGCTGGATCCAATTTGCTAGTATTTTGTTCAGGATTTTGGCATCTATGTTCATCAGGGATGTTGTCCTGTAGTTTTCTTTCTTTGTAGTGTCTTTTTCTGGTTTTGGAATTAGAATTATGCGGCCTCATAAAATGAGTTTGGAAGTCTTCCTTCTTCTTAACTTTTTAGAGATAGTTTGAGAAGAATGGGTGTTAGTTCTTCTTTGAATGTTCGGTAAAACTCCCCTGTGAAGCCGTCTGGGCCTGGACTTTTGTTTGCTGGGAGAGTCTTGATTACATCTTCAATTTCCTTGGTTGTTATTGGTCTGTTCAAGTTTTCTATCTCTTCCCGGTCCAGTTTTGGGAGACTATATGTTTCTAGAAATTTGTCCATTTTGCTTAGATTGTCGAATTTGTTGCCATATAAATGTTCACAGTGTTCGTTAACGATCCTTTGTATTTCTGTGGTGTCAGTTGTTACTTCTCTTTCGTTTCTGATTTCGTGTATTTGGGTTCTCTCTCTTTGTGTCTTGGTGAGTCTAGCTAAGGGTCCATCAATCTTGTTTATCTTTTCAAAAAACCAGCTCTTTGTTTCATTGATCCTTTGAATTTTTTTTTGGTCTCCATGTCGTTTATTTCTGCTCTGATCTTTACTATTTCCTTCCTTCTACTTGCTCTGGGGTTTTCCTTTTGTTTGCTTTCTAGTTCTTTAAGTTGTGAGATTAGATAGTCTATTAGAAATTTTTCTTCTTTCTTGAGGTAGGCCTGTAGTGGTATGAACTTCCCTCTCAGAACTGCTTTCGCTGCATCCCACAGATTTTGTGTTGTTTTGTGTTCATTTTCATTCATTTTCAGAAAGTTTTTAATTTCTTCCTTGTTCTCCTTGGTAACCCATTCATTGTTTAATAACATGCTATTTAGCCTCCATGTATTCAAATGTCTTTGCATGTTCTTGTTGCAATTGATTTCTAGTTTCATGCCATTGTGATCTGAGAAGATGCTTGATATGATTTCAGTCTTCTTGAACTTGTAGAGACTTTGTTTGTGTCCTAACATGTGGTCTATCTTTGAGAATGTCCGATGTGCACTTGAGAAGAATGTGAATTCTGTAGTTTTGGGGTGTAATTCTCTGTAAATATCTATTAAATCTATTTGGTCTCGTGCTTCATTTAGAGTCTCTGTTTCCCTGTTAATTTTTTTCTAGAGGATCTATCCAGTGTTATCAGCGGGGTGTTGAAGTCCCCTGCTATGATTGTATTGCTGTCGATTTCTCCTTTGAAGTCTTCCAGAAGATTTTTAATGTGTTTTGGTGCTCCTGTATTGGGTGCATATATGTTTACCAAGGTTGTCTCTTCCTGTTGGATAGATCCTTTCAATATTATGTAGTGACCTGCTTTGTCTCTAGTTATGGCCTTCATTTTAAAATCTATTTTATCAGATATGAGTATTGTTACCCCAGCTTTTTTTCCTTTCTGTTTGCTTTGAAGATTCTTTTCCATCCCTTCACTTTCAGCCTATGTGAGTCTTTTGTTGTGAGGTGGGTCTCTTGTAAACAACATATATATGGGTCATGCTTTCTTATCCAATCCGCTACTCTGTGTCTTTTGATTCGGGGATTCAGTCCATTTATATTTAAGGTGATTACCGGTATGTACTTACTTATTGCCATTTTTGTTTAGTGTGTTTCTATTTTCCTTTCTATTTCTTCTACTAATTACAGCAGTCCTTTTAACATTTCTTGCAGTGCTGGTTTGGTGCTAATGTATTCCCTTAGCCTTTTTTTTTATCTGGGAAGCTCTTTATTTGACCTTCTATTTTGAATGATAGCCTTGCTGGGTAGAGTAGTCTTGGGTTCAGATCCTTGTTTTTCATGACCTTGATTATTTCATGCCATTCCCTTCTGGCCTGTAGTGTTTCTATTGAGAAGTCAGCTGATAACCTTATGGGGGTTCCTTTGTAGGTAACCTGTTGCTTATGTCTTGCTGCCTTTAGGATTCTCTCTTTGTATTTAATTTTTGGCATTTTAATTACTATGTGTCTTGGTGTGGGCCTCTTTGGGTTCTTGTTACTTGGGGTTCTCTGTGCTTCTTGAACTTGAATGCCTTCTTCCTTCACCAAATTAGGGAAATTTTCTGTCACTATTTCTTCAAATATATTCTCTAACCCTTGCTCATTTTCTTCTTCTTCAGTGACTCCTATGATGCGAATATTATTACGTTTCCACTTGTCCCACAGTTCTCTTAAGCTGTCTTCTTGTTTTTTAATTGTTTTTTCCTTTCGGTTTTCTGATTGGTTGATTTTTTTCTACCCTGTCTTCTAATTCACTGATCCGGTCCTCAGCTTCTTCTACTCTGCTGTTTAGTCCTTCCAATTTATTCTTCATTTCTGCTATGTCATTCTTCATTTCCAATTGTTTTATTTTCAATATTTCTATGTCTTTGCTCACGGTGTTGATGTCCTTACACATGCTGTTGAGCTTCCTTAAGATCATGGCTCTGAATTCTAGCTCTGTTAACTTGCTTAACTCCATTTCATTTATCTCATCTTCGGTGGAGGTCTCTTGTTCTTTCATTTGGCATCTGTTTCTTTGTTTTACCATTGTGGCTATCTCAGTGGTTTTTGGAGCCTGGCAAATTTTCCCTGTGGATGTTGGTGTTCTGCTGTTTGTGGCTCCCTGTACTGGGTTTGGATGAGCATGAGAGGACCCACGTTATACACCGCTGTCAAGTCTTACTTTCCTGGGTAGAGTTGCAAGCCCAGAAAAGGTTCAGTTATCCTCTAGCTTTTTGCCTAGAGGCTATTAGTCCTGGTTACTTGAAGAGCCTTGGGTTCTCAGTTGAATGAAAACCTCCCTCAGGTGTTCAGCCTGAGAGGATTTCCCTAGGGTGGAGCAGATGCTGATAGTTAATGAGCCTTGATTTGTATTTCAATGGCCCAACTGGGTGTGGCTGAATCTCCGAGGGAAGGGCTGCCACCTCTCCCCAGAGCCCAGGGAAGGAGTAAGTCGACCAGGCCACAGTCCTGCGTGGCCGAAACTCATCAAAAGTTCTGAGCGCCCTCCATATCCTGAGTGTCCCCCACAGTTCCAGTCTAGTCTTCCCTTCTTCTGCCAGAGTCTGAGGTGAGTGGCTGTGGCTGTTTAAGCGCTCTCTCCCAGCCCTCTGCACTGTGGAGCCGGCTCGGGCTTTAACCTGGAGGGCAGGCCCTGCTCACGGCTAAGGCCACTCCTCTCTGTGGGCTCCCAGCCCCCCTCTCATGCCTCCACAATCCTACCAGGATCTATTCAGTGTCCCTGGTTGTATGGTCCTCCCGAGCTGCTTTTCCGTTGCTTTTTCCTGATGATTTGACTTTATTTTAGTTGTATTTCCAGTTTGGTCCTGGGAGATGATCTGCGTAGCTTCCATTCACTCCGCCTCTATTTTGGAATTGACCATCTCTCAGCAGAACCCTGACAGGTGTGCCAGCTGGACTTGGGCTTTGGTTGTTTTGGCCTGGTCACCAGGATCGATTCAGTGTCCCTGGTTGTATGGTCCTTGCAAGCTGCTTTTCTGTTCCTTTTTCCCGACGATTTGTCTTTATTTTCGTTGTAATTCCAGTTTGGTCCTGGGAGATGGTCTGTGTAGCTTCCATTCACTCCACCCCCATTTTGGAATCCCTCTAGACAAAGACTTTAAATCAACTGTCCTAAATATGCTAAAATATCTAAAAGAAGACACAGAAAAAGAACTAAAGAAAACTAGAACACTGTCTTACCAAATAGAGAATATCACTAAAGATATAGAAATTATTAAAAAGAAGGAAATAGAAATTCTGGAACTGAAAAGTACAATAACTGAAATGAAAATTTTAATATAGCATGTTCCACAGCAAATTTGATCAGGCATAAAAAATAATAATCAAACATGAAGATAGCTCAATTCTGATTATCCAATCCAAGGAACACAGAGGAAAAAAATAATGAAAAAAATGAACAAGGTTAAGAGACCTGTGGGAGACCTAAAAACTAATGAATATCCTTTTAAAAGTAGTCATAGAAGGAGAGAAAACAGAGAAAGTGGGAGAAAGTACTGCTAGTATAAACCAAAGCGATCCACACCAAGACACAGTATGATCAATTTGTCAAAGCCAAAGGGAAAGAGTAAATCTTGAAATCAGCAGGAGATAAATAACTCACCATGTGTAAAGGATATTCAATAAAATAAAAAGCCAATTTCTCTGCAGAAACCACGGAGGTCAGAAAGCACTGTATGACATGTTTAAAGAGCTAAAAGAAAGAACTGTAAACCAAAACTTCTACATCCAGCAAAACTATCATTCAGAAATAAAGGAATAATTAAGACATTCCCAGATAAACAAAAACTGAAATACCTTGTCACTAGTAGACTTACCTTAATAGGAATGCTAAAGGGAGCTCTCTAGGCTGAAATGAACAATAGACAATAATTCAAATCTAAACCAAGAAATAAAGTACAGTAAAGATAGCTGTAAAGATATATGGAAAAAGAGTAGTATTGCATTTTTGGTTTTAAGTAATCTTTTTAAAAATTAATTAATTTATTTTTGTTATAGATGTTTCTTCCCCCCCCCATTGACACCCTCCTCCAGATCTCCCCCCCAGAGTCCTCTTTTTTTAAACATTTTATTTAAAAGACAAGTGCTTGAAATGACAACTACAAATCTTTGTTAATGAACACACAATGCCTATAAATGTAATGTGTGACAACAACATAAATGGTGGAAGGAGCTGTAAAGGAGCAGAATTTTGCATACTGTTGAAAGGAAGTTGGTCATAAAATAAACACAATTGTTATAAAAAATTTTAAAATACTAATTATAATTACCCAGGGTGACCACTAAGGGAATAAATGTACAGAAGAGAACTAAGAGGGAATCAAAATGGTGCACCAGGAAAAAAAAATCACAGAAGAAGGAAGTAATGAATAATGAATACATTAAAGAGTCAAAAAAAGGTATAAGACATATAGAAAACAATTCATAAAATGGCAGAATTTAAGTCCTCCCTTATTAGTAATTACTTTAGATAAAATGTTTTAGATTTCCCAATTACATGGCAGCTATTTGCAAATTGCATCAATAACCATTGCCCAACTATCCATCTATCAGAGAGTAAGTTTAGATCCAAAACACAAATACATTGAAAGTAAAAGGGAGGGAAAATGTATTCCATGAAAATAGTAACCATAAGAGCTGGTGTAGTATACTAGTATAAGACAAAATTAGACTTTAATACAAAAATTGTTACAAGAAGCAAAGGATGACATTATAAATTGATCAAAAGAATAATACATCAAGAAGATATAACAATTATAAACAGATATTAACTTAACAATTGAGCCCAAACAAATGAAGGACAAACTGACAGAATTGAACAAAGTAATAGACATTTGTGCAATCATAGTTGAACACTTAAATATTCCACTTCAAATAGTGGATACAACAAATACAGAGAAAATGAATGAAAATTGGGGACTTGAACAACACTATAGAAATAATTAAACTTAATAAACATATATAGAATATACTACCTAACAATAGGAGCATAAATATTCTTCTCAAGTGCACACAAAACATTCTCCAGGATAGATCATATGTTAATACACAAAACAAGTTTCAATAGATTAAAATTTTGAATCATGCAAAAAGCTTCTCTGGAAGAGGAACATGGTGGTGGGCAGGACTGGAGTGAGGGTGAGAGTGTGAGTGGGTGAGCATGGGTGAAAAAATGTACATGGATGTGATTATGGGTGGGCATCTGCCTATTGGTGCAGGAACTCAGGGCATGCCATTTAGGCACTCCATGCAGGAGCGCTGCCAGCCACTGCCATGCACTCCTCAGCCAGGTACTTCTCCTCAATAGGGATCAGAGATCATGTCATTTTAGGGGATCTGTAGGGTTCTCCTTGGGAGGAGGCTTCAGGGAATGGCAGAGACCTAGCCCAGAGAACACACATAGGTGCTCTTGGCCTGCCTGCCTCTGCATCTACAGCCAGAAGTCTGAAGGTTCTGCCAGAAGCAGAGGGCCACAGCCTCATATGGGTCCCACCAACAGCAGAAGGCTGCAGACCCCTGAAGTTTCCCTCGGCAGCAGAGGGCTGCCCCCTGTGGGTCCAACCAGAAGCAGAGCATCACTGCTGAGAACTGGCAGAGCAGCTGCTGCTGCCATGCTCACTGAGAGCCACTGGCCCCACCACAGCACCCACCTGCCCCACTGTGAGCCACTAATCCCACAGCAAGCCACTGTCGCTACCATGGCCGCTGATGAGAGCTGCTGGCCTTGTGGTCACTGCACCCCACTGGCCCCACTACAAAGAACCACCAACACATCCAGGTGAACAGATCAGATACCGCACCAACAATCATCTGAAACCCAACATGCCTGGACTCACCAACCTGCTCCCATGACCCAGCCTGCCTCACCCAGCACCAGATCACTGGACCACTAAAATGGTGAGCCAAAGAAACAACACCCAAATGAAAGAAATGGAAGAAACACCAGAAAAGGACCTAAATGAAATGGAGGCAAGCAGTTCGTCAGATATAGAGTTCAAAGTGGTGGTTATAAGGGTACTTAAACAACCTAGTGAGAACTACAAGCACCTTAACGAGAACTATAAGAAACTCAGTGGGAACTTCAGCAGTATGAAAAAAGAGGGAGAAGCCATGAATAAGAATCAAGAGGAAATGAAGAATGATATAGTGGGGGGAAAAGAACACCCTGGAAGGAATCAACAGTAGATTAGAAGAAGCAGAGGACCAAAGAAGCAAATGAGAAGACAAACTAGAAAAAGCACCCAATCAGAGTAGCAATTGGGAAAAAAATTTAAAAGCAAGAGAGTTTAAGGGAGCTTTGGGACAACATAAAATGTAATGATATCTGCATCATAGGAGTACCAGAAGGAGAAAATTCTGAGCAAGGAATAGCAATTCTGTTTGAAGAAACGATGACAGAAAAATTCCCTAACCTTGTGAAGAAAAAGTCATGAAAGTCCAGGAAACAGAGAGACTCCCAATCAAGATGAACCCCAAAAGACCCACAACTAGACACGTCATAATTAAAATAAAAAAATGTTAAAGATAAAGAATCTTAAAGGAAGTTAGAGAAAGACAGAAAGTTACCTACATTGGAGCTCCCATTAGACTGACAGCTGATTTCTCAATAGAAACACTTCAGGCCAGGAGGAGTGGCATGAAGGATACAAATTAATGAAAAGCAAGGGATTCACCAAGACTACCCTATCCACAAAGGCTATCATTCAAAACTGAAGGTGAAATAAAGAGCCTCATAGACAAAAAACAAAACAAAAGTAAACTAAAGGAGTTTGTTACCACCAAACTAGCACTGCAAGTAAGCCTAAAGGGACTATTGTAAGAATAACAAGTAATAGAGAGAGAGGGGGAGAGAGAGAGAGAGAGAGGAATACACACACACACAAAGAATGAAAATCGTGACAAACAAGTACATACCAATAATCACCTTAAATGTAAATGGCTTAAATGCTCCAATCAAAAGACATATGGTAGCTGAATGGACAAGAAAACATGACCCATATATATGCTGTCTACAAAAGACCCACCTCAGAATAAAACACACGGGTGAAAAAAGGAATGCAAAAAATTATTTCATAAAATGACAATGGAAAAAAAGCCAAGGAAGCAATACACATATCTGACAAAACAGACATCAAAATGAAGGTTATGACAAGAGACAATGAAGGTCACTTCATAATACTGAAGGGATTGATACAAAAAGAGGATATGACCCTAATAAACATGTATGCTGCAATATAGGAACACCCAAATATATGTTAAAAAAAAAAAAAACTTTTGGAAGACTTGAAGGGAGAGATTAACAATAATACAATCATATTAGGGGACTTCAACACCCCACTGACATCACTAGATAGATCTGCTAGTCAAAAAATCAACAAGAATTAATAATCCTAAATGATACACTAGACAAAATTGATTTAATTGATATTTACAGAACATTTTACCCAAAGCTATAGAATATACGCACTTCTGAAGTGCACATGAGACATTCTCAAAGATAAACTATATATTATAGCACAAACCAACTCTCTACAATATCAAGAAGATTGAAATCATATCAAGCATCTTCTTGGATCACAATGGCATGAAACTAGAAATAAATTACAATAAAAACACTAAAAAAATATTCAAACACATGGAGGCTAAATAGCATGTTTTAAATCAATGAATGGGTTACCGAGGTGATCAAGAAAGAAAGAAAAAACTTCCTGGAAATAAATGAAAATGAACACACAACAATCCAAAATCTATGGGACACTGCAAAAGCAGTCCTGAGAGGAAAGTTAATAGCACTACAGGCTTACCTAATGAAACAAGAAAACTTTCTAATAAATTATCTAACACTACAACTTAAATAATCAGAAAGTGAAATGCAAGAAAAACCCAGAGTAACTAGAAGGAAGGAATCAATAAATATCAGAGCAGAAATAAATGACAGAGATGAAAAATAATACAAAAGATCAACAAAGCCAAGAGCTGGTTCTTTGAAAAGATAAACAAGATTGATGAAACTTTAGCCAGACTCAACAAGAAACAAAGAAAAGATTCAAATAAATGAAATAAGAAATTAAGGTGGTGAAATATCAACTGACAACACAGAGATACAGAGGATTGTAAGAAAATACTATGAACAACTATATGATATGAAATTGGACAACCTAGGTGTAATGGACAAATTTCTGGAAACATACACGCTTCAAAAACATAAAAGGGAAGATTCAGAAAACTTGAACAGACCAATAACAACTAATGAAATTAAAATAGTAATCAATAAACTACCAGGGGAGTTTTACCAAACATTCAAAGAGGAACTAACACCTATACTCCTCAAAATATTCCAAAAAATTCAAGATTAAGAAAGACTTCCAAGCTTTTTTTATGAAGCCAGCATAATCCTAATTCCAAAACCAGGTAAAGATACCACAAAGAAAGAGAATTACAGACCAGTATCTCTGATGAACATAGATACTAAAATTTTCAACAAAATAGTAGCAAACAAGATCTAGCAATATATTAAAAAGATTATATACTATGACCAAGCTGGATTATCTCAGGGTTGCATGGATGGTAAAATATTCACAAATCAATAAATGTATTACATCATATAAACAAATTTAAAGATAAAAAATCACATAATCATATCAATAGGTGCGCCAAAAGCATTAAACAAAATCCAACACACATTTTTGATAAAAACTCTCAGCAAAGTGGGAATGAAAGTATCATACCTCAACAAAATAAAGACCTTATGTGACAGACCTACATCCAACATCATATTAATGGTCAAAAACTAAAAACATTTCCCTTAAAAACAGAAACAAAACAGGCATGCTCACTTTAACCACTTTTATTTATCATAGTACTGGAAATTTTAGCACAGTGATCAGACAAGAAGAAAAAATAAAAAGCATTCAAATTCAAAAAGAGGAAGTAAACGTGTCATTATTCGCAGATGACATGATATAGTATATAGAGAAACCTGAAGACTCCACCAAAAAAACTTCCATTTAATATATGAATTCATCAATGTAGCAGAATACAAAATTAACACCCAGAAATTGATGGCATTTTTTCAATCCTCACCCGAGGTTACTTTTTCCATTGATCTTCAGGTAGAGTGGGAGGGAAAGAGAAAGAGAGAAATATCTATTGGTTGCCTCCCACACAACCCCAACCAGGGATGGGGATCCAACCACAATTGAACTCATGACTCTTCAGTCTGCGGGTCGATGCTATAACCGCTGAGCCAAACTGGCCAGGGCTGATGGCATTTTTATGCACCAATAATGAACTATCAGAAACTTAAAAACAATTCCATTTACCATTACAAAAAAAAGTGTGATACTTAGGAATAAACTTAACCAAAGAGGTAAAAGATCTGTACTCAGAAAAGTATAAGACATTGACAAAAGAGACAGAGAAGGATATAAACAAGTGGAAGAATATACTGTGTTTATTGTTTAGAAGAATTTACATCATTAAATGTCCATACTACCCAAAGCAATCTAAAGATTCAATACAATCCTTATTAAAATACCAAGGGCATGTTTCACACATCTAGAACAAATACACCAAAAATGTATATGGAACCAAAAAGACCCTGATAGCTTCAGCAATCTTGAGAAATAAAAACAGGAGGGATTGTAATACCAGATATCAAGTTGTATATACTATGAAGACATTGTAATCAAAATAGCCTGGTACTGGCACAAAAACAGGCATATAGATGGTGTTGGGAAAATTGGGCAGGTGCATGCAAAAAATAAAAATAAAAATAAACCACCAAATTACACCTTAAACAAGAATAAACTCAAAATGGATAAAAGACTTAAATATAATTTGTGAAACCATAAATATCCTAGAAGAAAACTTAGGCAGCAAAATCTCAGACATATCATGTAGCAGAATTTTCACCTATACATTGTGAGGGCAAGAGAAACAAAGGAAACAAAAATAAACAAATGGGACTACATCAAACTAAAAATATTCTACACAACAAAAGAAACCAGCATCAAAATGAAGAGGGAACCCACTTCTGTTTGGGAGAACATATTTGCCAATGATACATCTGATAAGGGGTTAATGTCCAAAATATATAAACTATTCATACAACTTAACAAGGAAGACAAAGAATCCAATTAAAAAATGGGCTGAGCACCTGAATAGACACATCTCCAAACAGATATGCAGATGGTCAAGAGACATATGAAAAAATGCTCTAAGTCTTTAATTATCGAGAGATACAAATTAAAATGACAATAAGTTACCACCTCACTCTGCCAGAATGGCAACAATCAATAAATCAATAAACAGCAGGTGGATACTGGCAATGGTGTACCCTGGGACTTTTGCTGAGTGTCCTCAGACCCAGCAGTTGCACAAAGTTTGAACCTGTATCAGTCTGGTGACCACCAGTCACCCCTACCTGGTGACCCACTGAGAACCTACCTCAGGCAACTCATGTACCTCTGGAGGCTCTTTTAGTGATAAAGCCTAAAAGCAGCTGGCAGGTAGTGGTGGAGCTTGGGGTGCTTTGGGCCTTTTGTTGACCTGCCCCAGGCTCAGTGCTGATGGAAGCTGACCTTCTCATGTACACCTAGGTCCAGCAAAGGCAGCCTTAAACTGAGAATAGCTTTGTAGCTCCAAACACGTAGCTAAGGACAAGTCACAGGTGGAATCTGACATTGACTTGCACTCGAGTTTCACCCAAGAGAACACAAAAACAACATACCAAGTGGTAGGTTTCAGATCACATCAGAGCAGGACCCAATTAACTCCACAAGTGGTACATTCAAAGGGATATCTCAGCAGACACTATATCCTTCTGAGGAAAATTCTGATTTGTGTGGTATGTACCCATATATCAGCTCAAACACTATGGTCTGGGTCAATCCTCACAGTCAGCCAGCTTGAGGGTTGACTCTACTCATGGAATAGCTGACAGAAATCAATACTCAACTGCAACAGGAGGGCTCACATACCTGACAAAGGCCATTCCTGGAGCACCTTGGTCACTTGATAAGAGAGAGTATGCTACCTATACCCACAGAACACCTATTACATAAGGCCACCATACCAAGACTTGAAGACATAGAAGATATACCTAATACACAGAAACAAATATAGAGAGGCAGCCAACAAGATGAGACAAATAAACATGCACAAATGGAAGAACAGGAGAAATCTCCTGAAGAAGAAATAAAGAAATGGAAGAAAGCAAATCTACCAGATAGTGTTCAAAACAATGGTTATAAGGATGCTCAATGACCTTAAGGGAAGAATGGATGAATTCAGTGATTATATAATGAGGAGATTGTAAACATAAAGAAGCACATAGAAGCCATAAAAATAAACCAGTAAGAAATAAAGAATACAATATCTGAAATATGTAATAAACAAGAAGAAATCGACAGGAGGATGCATGAAGCAGCAGGTAAAATCAGTGATTTTGAAGAAAAGGTATCAGAAAACACCCAATTAGAGCAGCAAAAAGAAAAAAAAAGAATACAAAATAATAAGTATAGTCTAAGGCACCTCTGGGACAACATGGAGCATAACAAAATTTGAATCATAGGGATAGCAGAAGGGAAAGAGAGATAGCAAAAGATTGAGAACATATTTGAATAAATAATGACTGAAAACTTCCTTAACCTGGTGAAGAAAAAAGACATACAAGTCCAGGAAGCACAGAGAGTTTCAAATAAGATAAACCCAAAGTGGTCCTCACCAAGACACATCATAATTAAAATGCCAAAGATTAAAGACAAAGAGAGAATCTTAAAAGCAGCAACAGAAAAATAGTTATCTATTAGGTAGCTCCCATAAGACTGTCAGCTGATTTCTCAACAGAAATATTTTAGACCAGAAAGGATTGGCACACAATAGTCAAAGTGATAAAAAGCAAGAAACTACTAAAGTACTGGGATGGGGTAGGGGCTGGCTAGAGGGGAGTAAAGAGGGGGAATAAGGGACATCTGTAATACTGTCAACAATAAATACAAAAAATAAAGTAGAACAACAGAAAAAGCAAGAACCTACAACCAAGATTACTCTACCCAGCAAGGCTATCATTTAAAATAGAAGGAAAAATAGTCATATAAATAGATGATACAGATGATGATAGATGATAGATAGATAGATAGATAGATAGATAGATAGATAGATAGATAGATGATAGATAGATAGATAGATGATAGATAGATAGATGATATAGATATAGATGATTAGATAGATATAGATATAGATATAGATATAGATATAGATATAGATATAGATATAGATATAGATATAGATATAGATATAGATATAGATATAGATATCACGTAGATACAGACAAGAGTGTGGTGATAACCAGAAGGAAGGGGATGGAAGCTAGGTAGACGTGGGCAAAGAGGGAAGAATGGGCATGGAAAGAGACCTTGGTTGGGGAAATGGGTGTATGATGCAGTGTGTAGATGGTGTTTTGTTGAGTTGTACACTTGAAACTTGTATGGCTTTGTGAACAAATGTAATCCCAATAAATCCAATTAATGAACAATAATTAAAAAAAAAAAACTAAAGGAGTTTATTACCACTAAACCAGTATTACAAGAAATGTTAAAAGGTCTTCTTTTAAAAGAAGAAAGGAAGAAAAAGAAAGAAAGAAAGAAAGGAGAGAGAGAGAGAGAGAGAGAGAGAGAGAGAGAGAGAGAGAGGGAGAAAGGAAGGAAGGAGGGAAGAAAGATCATAGTTATATAGAATAAAATGGTAGTAAAGACATACCTATCAATAATTATTTTAAATGTAAATGGCTTACACGTTCCAATTCAAAGACATAGGGTATCAGAATGGATAAGAAAACAAGACCCATATATATATGCTGTCTCCAAGAGACCGAACTTAGAACGAAAGACACAAACAGACTAAAAGGAAAGTAATGGAAAAAGATACTCCATGCACATGGAAATTTTTTAAAAGCTGGAGTGGACTCGAAAAAGGGTGGTGGAGTGAATAGAAGCTACATAGACCATCTCCCAGGACCAAACTGGAATTAATATGAAAATAAAGACAAATCATTGGGAAAACCAACAGAAAACCAGCTGGAGAGAATCCATATAACCAGGGATGGAAAGAGGACACCAAATCAAGCCTGGTAGGAACTGCAGAGGTGCAAAAGGACAGGCTGGGAGCCAACAGACAGCAGCTGATTGCTGTTTTAGCTGTGAGCAGTTCCCTAGGAGTAGTCTGGATTAAAAACCCAAGCCACCTCCACAGTGCAGAGTGCCTGGACAGGGAAAGATGCCTGTATAACACCTGGCTGAGATCACCAGAGTTAAGGCTTTGTCCAGCAAGGAGAGTTGCAAGGGGAAAAAAAGGCAGAGCACTAAATTAGCTACAGCCATTCACCTTGGGATCTGGCACAGGGAGCGTAGATTGGACTGGAACTGTGTGGAGAGACTCAGGAGTTCAGAGAGCTGGGAGGGAGGACACCAGGTGTTTCATGCTGGATAGCTCACTCATAGGACCGTAGCCATCTTACTCAAAGAGCTACTTCCCAGAGCCCCAGGAAGGATCAATAGCCCTTACCTCAGAAAATTAACACCAGCAGGACAGCCCAGAGACATAAAAATTAAGGCTCATTAACACCCAGAGACTGCCAGCAAGCAACTGCCCCACCCACTGGATATCCTCTTACCCTATACACCCAAAGGGCTTTTTCATTCAACTGAGGGCTACAACCCAAGGCTCATAATGGAAATGAGACTATTAGCCTGAAGGCAAAAGCTAGAGTATAACTGAAATTTGATTGGCCTGAAAATGTACCATGGAAAGTAAGACTTGACAGTGCTGTTTAATGTGGGACCTCCCACATTCATCCAAACCCAGTGAGAGAGCCACAAGCAGTGGAACACAAATACCCACAGGGAAATTTTGGAAGGATCCAAAATCCACTGAGACAGCCAAAATGGTGAAACAAATAAATAAATTCCAAATGAAAGAACAAGAGAATTCTACAGAAGAGATAAATGAAATGCAATTAAGCAAGTTATCAGAGGTAGAGATCACAGATATAATAATGAGGATGCTCAACAGCATGAGTAAAGAGCTCATCAGCATGAGTAAATATATAGAAACATTGAAAATCAACCAAGTGGAAATGAAAAACCACTAGGCAGAAATGAAGAATGATATAGCAAAAATAAAGAACACATTGGAAAAATTAACTAGCAGAGAAGAGGAAGCTGAGGATTGGATCAGTGAACTAGAAGACAAGGCAGAAAAAATCACCCAAGGAGAAAACCAAAAAGAAAAAACAATTAAAAAACAGGAAGACAGCTTAAGAGAACTATGGGACAATATGAAACATAACAGCATCAACATCATAGGGGTTCCAAAAGAAGAAAAAAAATGAGCAAGAGATAGAAAATATATTTGAAGAAACAGTGACAGAAAACTTCCCTAACTTGGTGAAGAAAAAAGGTATACAAGCTCAAGAAGCAGAGAGAGCCTCAAGTAAGAAGAACCCAAAGAGGCACACATCAAGATATATAACAATCAAAATGCCATAAATTAAAGACAAATAGAGAATCCTAAAGGCAGCAAAAGATAAACAACAGGTTACCTACAAAGGAATTCCCATAAGATTATCAGCTGACTTCTCAACAGAAACACCACAGGCCAGAAGGGAATGGCACGAAGTAATCAAGGTAATGAAAAACAAGGAACTGAATCCAGGACTACACTATCCAGCAAAGGAATTCCCATAAGATTACTAGCTGACTTCTCAACAAAAACACCACAGGCCAGAAGGGAATGGCATGAAGTAATCAAGGTAATGAAAAACAAGGAACTGAATCCAGGACTACACTATCCAGCAAGGCAATCATTCAAAATAGAAAGTGAAATAAAGAGCTTCCCAGAAATAAAGAAAAAAAGAAGGAAGGAAGAAAGAAAAGGTTAGAGGAGCCCTGGCCGGTTTGGCTCAGTGGTTGGAGCATCAGCCTGTGGACCAGAGATTCCTGGGTTTGGTTCCCGCTAAACGCACGTAACAACAACAACAACAACAAAAAAGGTTTGGGGAATATATTAGCACCAAACCAGCACTGCAAGAAATGTTAAAAGGTCTACTGTAATAAGCAGAAGAAATAGGAGAAACATAACTGCAATAAACAAAAATGGCAATAAATAAGTACATATCAATAATAACCTTAAATGTAAATGGATTACATGCCCCAATCAAAAGACACAGAGTAGCTGAATGGATAAGAAACCATGACTCATATATATGTTCCTTACAAGACATCCACCTCACCACAAAAGACTCACATAGTTTGAAAGTGAAGGGATGAAAAAAAATTTCCAAGCAAACAGAAAGAGAAAAAAAAGTGAAGAAGTCATAATACTCATATCTGATCAAGTAGACTTCAAAATTAAGGCCATAAGTAAAGACAAAGAAAATCACTACATAATATTGAAATGCTCTGTCCAACAGGGGGATATAACCTTGGTAAACATATATGCACCCAATATAAAAGCACAAAAGTACATTTAAAAACTTCTAGAAGACTTGAAAGAAGAAATCTACAGCAATACAATCATAGCAGGGGACTTCAATACCCCACTAACATCACTGGATAGATCTTATAGACAAAACATTAGTAAGAAAACAGACTAAATGATAAACTAGATCAAATGGATTAAATAGATATTTACAGAGAATTACACTCAAAAACTGGAGAATTCACATTCGTCTCAACTGCACATGAGATATTCTCAAAGATAGACCACATGTTAGGACACAAACTAAGTCTCTACAATTTCAAGAAGATTGAAATCATATCAAACATCTTTTCAGATCACAATGACATGAAACTAGAGATCAATTACAATAAAAACACTAAAAAATATTCAACACACTAAGGTTAAATACCATGTTATTAAACAATGAATGAGTTACCAAGAGATCAAGGAAGAAATTAAAAACTTCCTGGAAACCAAAGAAAATGAACACACAACACAAAATCTATGGGATGTAGTGAAAGCAGTCCTGAGAGGGAAGTTCATAACACTAAAGGCCTATCTCAAGAAACAAGAAAAATTTCTAATTGACTACCTAACCTCACAACTTAAAGGACTAGAAAGCAAACAAAAAGAAAAACCCAGAGCAAGAAGAAGGAAATAGTAAAGATCAGAGCAGAAATAAATGACATAGACTAAAAAAATAATCCAAATGATCAATGAAACAAAGTGCTGGTTCGTTGAAAAGACAAACAAGATTCATAGATCCTTAGTCAGGCTCAACGAGAAATCAGAAAAAGGACCAAAATAAACAAAATTAGAAATGAACCCTGGCGGATTTGGCTCAGCAGTTGGAGCATTGGCCTGTGGACCAGGGAGACTTAGGTTTGATTATGGCCAGGGGCGCATACCTCAGTTGTGGTTCCTTCCAGGCCCCGTTGGGGTCATGCAGGTGGCAACCAATTGATGTGTCTCTCTCATATTGATATCTCTCTCTCTCTCTCTCTCTCTCTCTCTCTCTCTCTCTCGCTCTCTCTCTCTCTCTCCATCTTACTCTGTCTGAAGATAAATGTAAAAATATCCTCAGGTGAGGATTAAAAAAAAAGAAGAAATGAAAGTGGAGAACTAACAACTGGCCCTCAGAAACACAAAGGATCACTAAAGAATACTCTGACTAATGATAAACCAACAACTTGGACAATCTAGGCAAAATGGAAACATTTCTGGAATCACACAGTCTCCCAAAACTGAACCAGGAACAGACAGAAAACTTGAATGGACAAATAACAACTAAGGAAACTGAAGACGTAATAAAAAATTACCCACAAACAGGTAGCATTATCTCAATCCATTGAGGTTTTGCTTCCCGGCATTTGTCAACAGTTTTGCTCAAATAAACTACAAAATTCTTCACAGGCTTGGATGTTTTTTACGTTGACACTCGAAAGAGGAAAAGATTTTTCCTAAGATATTTACTGTGAGAAACTGGTCAAACTCCTGGAGGAAAACTCAACAAAAGACACTTCGTCATCTCCTGACCAATGATTTATCAAATTCCAGGAGAACAGAACAAAGTGATCGCCCCAATTTAGATTCTCCCTAAGAGTAATCAAGAGTTCAGATTTCTCCACATCATTCCAAGATTTATCTTCTTTCAATTTGATGGTCACCATCCTAAGAGGTTTAAGTGGATTCCAAAATGGAGGCGGTGGAGTGAATGGAAGCTACACAGACCATTTCCCAGGACCAAACAAGAATTAAAACTAAAGTAAAGAAAAACTGATCAAACAACAAGTGTTGGTGAGGATGTGGAGAAAAGGGGACTCTAGTACACTGCTGGTGGGAATGCAGACTGGTGTAACCACTGTAGAAAACAATATGGTGTTACCTCAAAAAGTTAAAAATTGAACTGCCATTTGACCCAGTGATCCCACTTCTAGGAATATACCCTAAGAAACCTGAAACACCAACCGGAAAGAATATATGTACCCCTATGTTCATAGCAGCATTATTTACAATAGCTAAGATCTGGAAACAGTCCAAGTGTCCATCAGCAGACGAATGGATAAAAAAGCTGTGGTACATATACACAATGGAGTACTATGCAGCTGTAAGAAAGAAAGATCTCTTAGCCTTTGAGATGACATGGAGGGACCTGGAGAGTATTATCCTAAATGAAACAAGCCAAGCAGAGAAAGACAAATATCACATGATCTCACTTATTTGTGAAATATAATGAACATAACAGTCTGAGGAACAGGGTAGACCCAGAGACGTGGATGTAGGATACAGACTGACAACTCTCAGAAGAAGGGGTGGGGGGGGGGAGGAAGAGATAAACCACAGAACTTATATGCATGTACGCATAACTGATGGACATGAACATCAATGCTGGCGATGGGGCGGAGGGGATGGGGAGGAGGATGTCAATGAGAGAAAAAGGAGAAACATCTGTAACAAAAACAAATTAATGAAAAATAAATAAATAAATAATAAACAAATAAAGTAAAGACAAATTGTTGGGAAAAAGCAACAGAGAAGCAGATAGAGAGGACATATATAACCAAGGACCAAAAAAAAGGACAGCAAATCGAGCTCAGAAGGTCTGAAACGTGAGAGAGGGTGGGCTGGGAGACAGGGACAACAGCTGTTTTAGCTGTGAGCAGCTCCCTCAGTGTTAAAATCCCAAGCTGCCTCAACAGTACAGAGGGCCTGGACAAAACACTAAATTAGCTACAGTCATTCACCTTGGGTTTTGGGAGAGGGAGGGCAGACTGGACTGCAACTGTATAGGGACACCCAGGATTTGAAAGACATTGAGAGTTTTTGCTGAGTCACGGCTGCACAGAACAATGGCCATGTTGCTCAGGGAGCTCCTTCCTGGAACCCTGGGGAGAAGCAGCAGCCCTTCCTTCAGAGATTTAACCACACCCAGACAGGCCAGAGAAATGCAAATTGAGGCTCATTAACAACTAGCATCTCCCCACTTTTGGGAAATCCTCTTACCCTGAACACCTGAGAGAGTTTTTGATTCAGCTGAGGGCTACAACCCAAGGCTCATCAAGTAACTGAGACTAATAGCACCCAGACAAAAAACTAGATAACTGAAACTTACCTGGGCTTACAAATCTACCCAGGAAAGTAAGACTTGAAAGTGGTGTTTAACGTGTATCCTCCCACTTATCCAAACCCAGCAGAGTGAGCCACAAACAGCAGAACACCAACACCCACAGGGAAAATTTGGCAGGCTCCAAAACCCACTGAGATAGCCAAAATAGTGACACAAAGAAACAAATCCCAAATGAAAGAAAAAAAGAACTCTATTGAAGATGAGATAAATAAAATGCAGTTAACCAAGTTATCAGAGGTAGAGTTTAGAGCCATGATCTTGAGGAACCTCAACAGCATGAGTAAGGACATCAACACCATGAGTAAAGATATAGAAATATTGAAAACCAACTAACTGGAAATAAAGACTGACATAGCAGAAATAAGGAACACATTGGAAGGAATAACCAGCAGAGTAAAAGAAGCTGAGGACCGGATCAGTGTATTAGAAGACAGGGTAGAAAAAAATCAACCAATCAGAAAACCAAAAGGAAAAACAAATTAAACGACAGGAAGACAGCTTAAGAGAACTGTTGGACAACAAAAACATAGCAACATTCACATCATAGGAGTTCCAGAAGAAGAAGAAAATGTGCAAGGGTTAGAGAATATATTTGAAGAAATAGTAACAGAAAAATTCCCTAACTTGGTGAAGGAAAAAGGCACTCAAGTTGAAGAATCACAGAGACCCCCAAGTAAGAAGAAACCAAAGAGGCCCACACTAAGACACATAATAATTAAAATGTCAAAAATTAAAGACAAAGAGAGAATCCTAAAGGAAGAAAGAGACAAGCAACAGGTTACCCAGAAAGAAACCCCCAAAAGGCTATCAGCTGACTTCTCAACAGAAGCACCACAGGCCAGAAGGAAATGGCATGAAGTAATCAAAGTCATGAAAAACAAGGATCTGAATCCAAGACTACTCTATCCAGCAAAGCAGTCATTCAAAATAAACGATGAAATAAAGAGCTTCCCAAACAACAACAAAAAAAGGCTAAGGGAATATATTTGCACCAAACCAGCACTGCAAGAAATGTTAAAAGGACTGCTGTAATTAGTAGAAGAAATATGAAGAAAAATATAACCACACTAAACAAAAATGGCAATAAATAAGTACATATCAATAATCACCTTAAATGTAAATGGATTGAAAGCTTCAATCAAAAGACACAGAGTAGCTGATTGGATAGGAAAGCATAACTCATATATATGTAGTTTACAAGAGATCCACTTCACCATAAAAGACTCACATAGGTTGAAAGAGAAGGGATGGAAAAAAATCTTCCAAGCAAATGGAAAGGAAAAAAAAAGCTGGGGTAGCAATAATCCTATCTGATCAAATAGATTTCAAAATGAAGGCCATAACTAGAGACAAAAAGACGACTACATAATATTGGAAGGATCTATCCAACAGGAAGATATAACCTTGGTACACATATATGCAACCAATATAGGAGCACTAAAATATATTAAAAATCCTCTGGAAGATTTCAAGGTATAAATTGACAGCAATAAAATCATAGCAGGGGACTTCAACACCCCGCCGACATCGCTGGATAGATCCTCTAGACAAAAAATTTACAAGGAAAAAGAAACTTTAAATGATGCACTAGATCAAATGCATTTCAAAGATATTTACAGAAAATTACACCTCAAAACTGCAGAATTCACATACTTCTCATGTGCACATGGGACATTCTCAAAGATACAACACATGTTAGTACACAAACTGAGTCCCCACAAGTTCAAAAAGATTGAAAAATATCAAGCATCTTCTCAGATCACAATAGCATGAAACTAGAAATCAATTGTAACAAGAACATGCAAAGACATTTGAACACATGGAGGCTAAATAGCATGTTATTAGAAACTGAATGGGTTACAAAGGAGATCTAGCAAAAAATTTAAAAATTCCTGGAAACCAATGAAAATGAACACAGAACAACACAAAGTCTATGGGATGCAGCGAAAGCAGTCCTGAGAGGGAAGTTCATAGCACTACAGGATTACCTCAAGAAACAAGAAAAATTTCTAAATGAGTATCTAACCTCACAACTTAAAGAACTAGAAAGCAAACCAAAAGAAAACCCCAGAGCAAGTAGAAGGAAGGAAATAGTAAAGAGCAGAGAATAAATAAATGAAATAGAGAGCAAAAATACAATTCAAAAGATCAATGAAAGAAAGAGCTGGTTGATTGAAAAGATAAACAAGATTGATTTACCCTTACCTAGACTCACCAAGAAACAAAGAGAGAGAACCCAAATACACAAAATCAGAAAGAAAAGAGAAGTAACAACTGACACTACAGAAATACAAAGGATTGTTAACAAATAATATGGACAATTATACGGCAACAAATTGGACAATTTAACTGACATGGACAAATTCTAGAAACACATAGTCTCCCAAAACTGAACCACGATGAGATAGAAAACTTGAACAGACCAATAACAACAAAGGAAATTGAAGATGTAATAAAGAATCTCCCAATAAACAAAAGCACAGGCCAAAACGGGTTCATGGGGGAGTTTTACCGAACATTCAAAGAAGAAGTAACACCCATTCTCCTCAAATTATTCCAAAAAATTCAAGAAGAAGAAAGACTTCTAAACTCTTTTTATGAGACCAGCATAATTCTAATTCCAAAACCAGAAAAAGACACTACAAAGAAAGAACACTACAGGCCAATATCCCTGATGAACACAGATGCCAAAATCTTGAACAAAATACTAGCAATTCAGATCCTGCAATACATTAAAAAATATTATTCACCATGACCAGGGGAATTCATCCCAAGGATGCAAGGCTGGTACAATATTCACAAAGCAATAAATGTGATACACCACATAAACAAAATAAAAGATAAAAACCATATGATCATATCAATAAATGCTGAAATAGCATTCGACAAAATTCAGCACCTATTTCTGATAAAAATGTTCAACAGTGTGGGAAAGGAGGGATCATATCTCGACATAATAAAGGCCATATATGAAAAACCTACAACCAACATTGTAGTCAATGGGCAAAAACTAAAAGCATCTGCCTTAAGAACAGAAACAAGACAAGGATGCCCACTTACAGCACTCTTATTTAACAAAGTGCAGGAAGTTTTAGGCACAGCAATCAGACATGAAGAAACAATAAAAGCGATTCAAAGTGGAAAGTAGGAAGTGAAGTTGTCATTATTCACAGATGACATGATATTGTACATAGAAAACCCTGAAGAGTAGATCAAAACTCTTCTACTTTTAATAAACGAAATTGGCAAGGTAGCAGGATACAAAATTAAAATCAAGAAATCGACGGTATTCTTATACACCAATGATGAACTAACAGAAAGAGAAACTAATAAAACAATCCCATTAACCATCGCAGCAAAAAAATTAAGATACTTAAGAATAAACTTAACTGAACAAGTAAAGGACCTCTTCAAAAAAAACTACAGGTCAATGAAAAGAGAAATAGAGGAAGATATAAAAAGTAGAAGCACATGGATTGGAAGAATTAACATCATTAAAATGTCCATACTACCCAAAGCAATCTACAGATTCAATGCAATCCCCTTCAAAATACCAATGACATATTTCACAGAAATAGAACAAACACTCCACAAGTTTATATAGAACCAAAAAAGACACCAAATAGCCACAGCAATCTTGAAAAAAAAAAAAGAACAAAGTAGGAGGGATCACATTACCAGATATCAGGTTATACTACAAAGCCCCTGTAATCAAAACAGCCTAATACTGGCACAAGAACAGGAAGATAGATCAGTGGAACAGAACAGGACCCAGAAATTGAACCAACACAATATGCTTAATTAATATTTGACAAAGGTGGCAAGAGCATACAGTGGAGTCAAGACAGCCTCTTCAATAAATGGTGGTGGGAAAATTGGACAGCTACATGCAAAAAAAAAAAAAAAAAGAAAAGAAAAAGAAATTTGACCACCAAATTACACCATACACAAGAATAAAATCAAAATGGATAAAAGAGTTAAATGTAACTTGTGAATCCATAAAAATTCTAAAAGAAAATGTAGGCAACAAAATTTCAGACATCATAGGCAGCAGTTCACTGATACACCTAAGGCAAGAGAAACAAAGAAAAAAAGAACACATGGGACTACATCAAACTCAAAAGCCTCTGCACAGCAAAAGAAACAATCATCAAAATGGAAAAGGAACCTACTATATGGGAAATCATAATTTCCAATGATGCATCAGATAAGGGATTAATTTCCAAAATATATAGAGTGCTCATACAACTCAACAAAAGGAAGACAAAGAACCCAATTAAAAATTGGGCAGAGGAGCTAAACAGACATCTCTCCAAACAGGACATACAAATGGCCAAGAGACATATGAAAAAATGCTCAATGTCAATAATCATCAGAGAGATGTAAATTAAAACAACTATGAGGTATCACTTCACACCTGTCAGAATGGCCGCCATCAACAAATTATCAAACAAGTGTTGGCGAGGGTGTGGAGAAAAGGGGACTCTAGTACACTGCTGGTGGGAATGCAAACTGGTGCAGTCACTATGAAAAACACTATGGTGTTACCACAAAAAGTTAAAAATTGAACTACCATTTGACCCAGTGATCCCACTCCTAGGAATATACCCTAAGAAGCGTGAAACTCCAATCAGAAAGGATATATGTACCCCTATGTTTATAGCAGCACTATTTACAATAGGTAAGATCTGGAAACAGCCGAAGTATCCATCAGTAGATGAGTGGATAAAAAAGCTGCGGTACCTGTACACAATTGAATACTATGCAGCTGTAAGAAAGAAAGATCTCTTATCCTTTGACATGACATGGAGGGACCTGGAGAGTATTCTGCTAAGCAAAATTAGCCAAGCAGAGAAAGACATATATCTCATGATCTCACTTCTTTGTGGAATATAATGAACTAAACAAACTGATGAACAAAATTGACCCAGAGACATAGAGTTAGGGCACAGACTGACAAACCTCAGAAGAGGGGGTATTGAGAGAAAAGAGATAAACCACAGGGCTTATATGTATGTATGCATAACCAATGGACATAGACAACAATGCTGGGGATGGACTGGGGGTGATGGGGAGGAGGGTATCAATGGGGGAAAAAGGAGAAACATCTGTAACAAAAACAAATTAATAAAAAATAAATCAATAAAAGAATTTAAGGACCTATTTGCAGAAAACTACAGTATATTGAAAAAAGAAATAGAGGAAGATATATAAAGGCAAAAATGTATACCTTGTTCATGGATTGGAAGAATTTATATCTTTAAAACGTCCATACTACCTAAAGCAATCTATAGATTCAATGGAATCCTCATTAATATACCAATGACATATTTCACAGAACTAGAACAACTACTCCAAAAGTTTATGTGGAACAAAAATGACCTTGAATAGCCACAACAATCTTGGTGAAAAAAGAGCAAAGTAGGAGGGATCACAATACCAGATATCAGGTTATACTACAAAGCCATTTTAATCAAAACAGCTTGGTACTGGCACAAGAACAGGCATGTAGATCATTGGAACAGTACCGGAACCCAGAAAATGACCAGAGCCAATATGCTCAATTAATATTTGACAAAGGTGGCAAGAGCATACAATGGAGTAAAAACAGCCTCTTTAATAAATGGTTTTGGGAAAATTGGACAGCTCCATGCAAAATAAATAAATAAATAAATAAAGCTAGACCAGCAAATTACACCATACACAAGAATGAACTAAAAATGGATAAAAGACTTAAATATGACTCGTGAGTCCATAAAAATGTTAGAAGAAAATGTGGGCAACAAAATTTCAGACATCACACACAGAACTTTCACTGATACAATGCCTAAGGCAAGAGGAACAAAGGAAAAAATTAATACATAGGGCCATATCAAACTAAACACTGCTGTACAACAAAAGAAACAAGCATCAAAATGTAAAGGGAACCCACTATATAGGAGAGAATAATTGCCAATGATACATCAGATAAGGTGTTAATATTCAAAATATATAAATTATTCATACATATCAACAAAAGGAAGACAAAGAATCTAATTTAAAAATTGGCATAGGACCTAAATAGAAATCTCTCCAAACTGGACATAAAAATGGCCATGAGACATATGAAAAAATTTTCAATGTCACTAATCATCAAATAGATGCAAATTAAAACTACTATGATGTATCACCTCACACCTGCCAGAATGGCTGCCATCAACAAATCATCAAACTACAAGTCCTGGTGAGGCTGTGAATAAAAGGGGAGTGTAGTACACTGTTGGTGGGAATGCAGACTGTTGTAGCCACTATGGAAAACAATATGGTGCTTCATCTAAAAATTAAAAATTGAACTTCTATTTGACCCAGTGTTCCCACTTCTGGGAACATATCCTAAGAAGTCTGAAACATCAATCAGAAAGAATATATGTACCCCTATGTTCATATCAGCACTATTTACAATTGCTATGATCTGTTAACAGCTCAAGTGTCTATCAATAGATGAGTGGATTAAAAAGCTGTGGTACATATGCACAATAGAATACTATGCAGCCATAACAGAGAAAGACCTCTTATCCTTTGAGATTACATGGTGGAACCTGGAGAGTATTATGCTTAGCAAAATAAGTCAATTATGAAAGGCAAATATCACATAATCTCACTCATTTGTAGAATATAATGTACAAAATAAACTGATGAGTAAAATAGACTCAGAGTCGTAGAAAGATGTAGAGTTGAGACTGACAGACCTCAGAGGAGGAAGGCATCAGGTAAGAAAGATAAATCAAAGAACTTTTATGCCTATATGCATAACCAATGGATATAGACACCAATGCTGTGTGTGTGTGTGGTGGGGGAGCGTGGGATCAGGTGGAGGGTGTCTATGGGGGAAAGAGGAGAAACATCTGTAGCAAAAATTAATTAATTAATAAAAAATAAATAAAATAAAATAAGCTGGAGTAACAATACCTTATATCAGAAAAATAGACAATATGACATGAAAAGAGATTAACCCTTGTAAACCTTTATGCACCTAACATAGGAGCACCTTAATATATAAAGCAAATACTGCTGGACATAGAGGGAGTGATTCACAGTAGTACAATTATAGTACAGAATTTCATCATCCCATTGTCATGAATGGATAGATCTTCCAGAGAGGAAATCATCAAGGAAATGGCAGCCCTAAATGACACAGTAGATCAGATGGATTTAATTGCTATTTTCATAGCATTGCACACCAAAGCAGCAGAATATATATTCTTTTCAACTGCACATGGAATATTTTTTTAGTATAGTCCACATGTTTGGATACAAAACAATTTTCAACAAATTTAGGGGAATTACAATCAAATCAAGCATCTTCTCTGCCCACAATTGTATGAAACTAGAAATTAATTATAGGAAAATAACTAAAAAACATGCAAAGACATGAAGGCTAAATAACATGCTCCTAAACAGTATATTGATTAAGAGTGAGATCAAGAAAGAAATTGAAAGTACCTTGAGACAAATTAAAATGAAAGCAGAATAACCTAAAATGTATGGAACACAACAAAAGCAGTCTGAGAAGAAAATTTATACAATTATCGTCCTCTAGAAACAGGAAATATATCAAATAAACAATCGACCCTTACACCTAAAGATACTAGAAAAGAAGAAACAACAACAAATAGAGCCCAAAAATGAGAAAAAGAAAGAAAAATATAAAGATCAGAGTGGAAATAAACAAAACAGAGACTAAAAAAATACAGAAACATAAATGAAACCAAGAGCTGTGTTTTTTTTTTTTTTTTAAAGGATACAGAAGATTGATAAATCTCTAACCAGACTCATCAAGAAGAAAAGAGAGAGGACCCAAATAAATAAAATTAGAAATGAAAGAACAGTAACAACTGACACCACAGAACTACAAAAGGTTAAAAAAATATATTATAAACAACTATATGCAAAAAAATTGTACAATCTAGGAGAAATGGATGTATTCCTAGAAACATACAATCTTCCAAAACTGAATAAAAAAGAAACAGAAAATCTGAATATACCAATTGCAACTAAAGAAATTAAAGGAGTTATTTAAAAACTCTCAACAAACAAATCCTAGACAGGTGAATTTTACCAAATATTAAATAAAGAACTAACACCTATGCTTTTCAAACTATTTCAAAAATTCAAGAAGAGAGAAAATTCCCAAGCATATTTTACTATGCCAGCATTATTCAATATCCAAAACCAGATAAAAACATTGCAAAGATAAAAAAGTATAGGCTGATATCCGTGATGAACATAAATGCTAAAATCCTCAACAAAATATTGGCAAACCAAATGAGCAATCTACACATTATGATCCAGTGACATTTATTTCTTAGATGCAAGGTTGGTAAAATATCCACAAATCAATTAACATGATATACCACATAAAGAAAATAAGGATAAGAAGCATATGATCATATCCATAGAAATAGAAAAAGCATTTGAGAAAATCTAAGACCCATTTGTGATACCAATTCTCAGCAAAATGGGAATAGAGGGAACAAACCTCAACATAATAAAGTCAATATATGACAAACTCTCAGCTAACTTCATACTCAACGGGGAAAAACTGAAAGTGTTTTCCTTAAGATCAGGAAAAAGTCAAGGATGTCCACTTATACCACTCTCATTCAACATATTACTGGAAGTCCTAACCACAGCAGTCAGACATGAGGAAGACACAAAAGACATCCAAGTTGGAAAGGAATAAGTACAGCTGTCATTATTTATACGTGATATGTTACTGTATATAGACAACTCTAAAAATTCTTCCAAAAAACTACTAGAACTGATAAATGAATTCAGTAATGTAGCAGGATACAAAATTAATATTCAGAAATTGGTTTCATTTTTATACACCAATAACGAACTCTCAGAAAGAGAAACTAAGAAAACAATCCCATTCATAATTGCATAGAAAAACAACAACACCTAGTAATAAATTTAACCTAGGAGGTAAAAGACCTTTACTCAGAAAATTATAAGACACTGAAGGAAGAAACTGAAGTTACATATAAATGGAAGTATATACTGTGCTCTTGGATAGGAAGAATTAACAATGTTAAAATGTCCATACTACCCAATGCAGTTCCTGTCAAAATATCAATTGTGTATTTCACAGTAGAACAAATAGTTCAAAAACTTATATGGAACCAAAAAAGACCCTGATTAGCCACAGCAATCTTGAGAAGAAAGAAAAAAGTTGGAGGTATTATATTACCTGATATTGAATTTAAGGACATGGTATTTGTTGTTTTCCTGTCTCAAAGTCTCAATGGTGGGGAGAGAGATAGAACTTGAGTAGATAGAGACCAAGAACAGAGAGCTTTCTCCCTGTAACTTACCAGGATAAGACTTCTCCAATGTTTCCAACATAATACATTATTAGAGCAAAAACTGTTGAGTATTACAAAACCATCTGGTTTTCTATAGCTGAAGGACTCAAATATCTTTAAATGAAAAGCTATTGAGGGGACCAGATATATTATATCCATAACTATGTTCCATAATATTACTTACAACACTAGATGGAATAATTTTATGAGGATGAAATCAGAATATAAAAATTATATTTTATAAACAAAAAATGACATCATATTATTTTAAATTTAATTGATGGGACCTCTGCTTCAAAATAAAAGAAAATCAATCACCCTAGGAGAAAAAAGAAAAAGAAACCTATAAAACAAAAAACAGTAAGGTACTGGCATAAAAACAGACTTATAGATGGATGGAACAGACTAGAGAGCCCAGAAATAAACCCACACCTACATGGTCAATTTATATTTGACAAAGAAGACAAGAACATACAGCAGGATAAAAACAGTCTATTCAACGAATGGTTTTGGGAAAATTGGTCAGGTACAAAAAATAAAATTAGACCACCTTCATACACCATATAAAAGAATAAACCTAAAATGGATGAAAGATTTAAATGTAAGACTCAAAACCGTAAAACTCCTAGAAGAAAATATAGGCAGTAAAATCTCAGACATTCCTCTTAGCAATATTTTTTTCTCATATATTTTTTCAGGCAAGGGACACGAAACAAAAAATAAACAAATGAGACTATATCAAACAAAAAAGTTTTACACAGCAAAGAAACCTACCAACAAAATGAAAAGACAACCCATTGAATGGGAGAAAATAGTCACCAATGATACATCTGATAAGGGGTTAATATCTAAAATTAATAAAGAACTCATATAAGTCAATGCCAAAAAACAAACAATCCAATTAAAAAATAGGCACAGTTCAGTAAAACTGCCCTGTGAAGCCATTTGGGCTGGGGCTTTTGTTTGCTGGGAGTTTACTGATTGAAGCATCAATTTCCTTAGTTGTTATTGGTTTGCTCACGTTTTCTATTTCTTCCAGGTTCAATTTTGGGAGACTGTGATTCTAGAAATGTGTCCATTTTGCCTAGCTTGTCCAATTTGTTGGTGTAAAATTGTTCATAGTATTTTTAACAATCCTTTGTACTTCTGTGGTATCAGTTGCTACTTCTCCACTTTTGTTTCTGATTTTATTTGGATCCTTTCTTTGTTTCTTGGTGAGTCTGGCTAAATGTTCATCAATCTTGTTTATCTTTTCAAAGAACCAGCTCTTTGTTTCATTGATCTATTGAATTTTTTTTTTAGTCTCTATGTCATTTATTTTCACTCTGGCCTTTACTATTTCTTTCCTTCTACTTGCTCTGAATTTTTCTTTTTGTTTACTAGTTCTTTAAACTGTAGAGTTAGATAGTTTATTAGAATTTTTTCTTGTTTTTTGAGGTAGGCCTGTAGTGCTATGAACTTCCTTCTCAGGACTGTGTTCACAATGTCCCATAGATTTTGTGTTGTTGTGTGTTCATTTTCATTGATTTCCAGGAAGGTTTTTATTTCTTCCTTGATATCCTTGGTAACACATTCATTGTTTAATAACATGCTGTTTAGCCTTCATGTGCTTGAATATTTTTTAGGGTTTTTATTGCAATTAATTTCTACTTTCATGCCATTGTGATCAGAGAAGATGCTTGATATGATTTCAATCTTATTGAACTTGTATAGATTTAGTTTCTGTCCTAACATGTGGTCTATCTTTGAGAATATCCTCTGTGCACATTAGAAGAATGTGAATTGTCCAGTTTTGGGGTGTAATTTGCTGTAAATATGTATTAAATCCATTTGATCTAGTGTATAATTTAGAATCTCTGTTTTCTTGCTAATTTTTTTGTCTAGAGGATCTATCCAGTGATATCAGTGGGGTGCTGAAATCCCCTGCTATGATTGTTTTGCGTCAATTTCTCTTTTGAAGTCCTCCAGAAGTTTTTTAATATATCTCAGTGTGTCTATATTGGGTGCAGAGATGTTTACCAAGGCTATATCCTCCTGTAGGATAGGTATATATATCTCAATGGCTTCACAGGGGAGTTCTACCAAATGTTCAAAGAAGAACTAACACCCATTCTACTCAAACTATTCAAAAAAATTCAAGAAGAAGGAAAACTTCCAAACTTTTTTTATGAGGCCATCATAATCCTAATTCCAAAATCAGGTAATGGCACTACAAAGAAAGTAAATCAGAGGCCAACGTCCATGATGAACATAGACACCAAAATCCTTAACAAAATATTAGCAAATCAGATCCAGAAAAACATTAGAAAAATTATTTATGATGACCAAGTGGGATACATCCAAGGGTTGAAAGTCTGGTGCAATATTCGTAAATGAAAAAATGTGATATACTACATAAAACAAAATGAAAGATTAAAACCATATGATCGTATCAATAGATGCTGAAAAAGCATTCCACAAAATCCAGCACGCATTTCAGATAAAAACGCTCAGAAAAGTGGGAATAGAGAGATCATATATCAACATAATAAAGGCCATATATGAAAAACCAACAGCCAATATCATACTCAATGGGCAAAAATTAAAGCATTTCCCTTAAAAATAGCAACAAGACAAGGATGCCCATTTTGACCACTCTTATTTAACATAGTACTGGAAGTCTTAGCCACACCAATCAGACATGAAGAAAAAATGAAAGGGATCCAAATTGGAAAGGAGAGAGTAAAACTGTCATTATTTGCAGATGGCATAATATTGTAAATAGAAAACCCTAAAGGCATTATAAAACATCTACTAGATTTAATAAATGAATTTGTCAAAGTAGCAGGATACAAAATTAACATCAAGAAATCGACGGCATTCTTATACACCAATAATGAACACTTAAAAAAGAAATCTGGCCCTGCCAGTGTGGTTGAACGTCAACCCATGCACCAAGAGGTCACCAGTTCGATTCCCGATCAAGGCACATGCTGAGGTTGTGGGCCCGATCCCCAATGGGGAGCATGCAGGATGTGGTCAGTCGATGTTCTCTCTCATTGATGTTTCTATCTCTCTCTTCCTCTCTTTTCTCTCTCTCTAAAAATCAATAAAGGAAAAAAATTTTTTTAAAAAAAGGAAATTAAAAAAATCCCGTTTACCATTGAAACAAAAAATAAATAAAATACCGAGGAATAAACTTAACCAAGGAGGTAAGAGACCTGTTCTCAGAAACCTATAGGACATTAAAGAAAGAAATAAAGAAAGATATAAAATGTGGAAACATATACCATGTTCATGGATTGGAAAAATCAACATCATTAAAATCTCCATACTACCCAAAGCAATCTACATATTCAATGTAATCTCTATTAAATTACCAAAGTCATATTTCACAGATCTAGAACAAATACTCCAAAAGATTATAGGGAACCAATAAAGATCCCAAATATCCACAACAGTCTTGAAAATGAAGAACAATTGGGAGGGATCTCAATACCAGATATCAGGTTATACTACAAAGCCACTGCAATCAAAACAGCCTGGTACTGGTACAAGAACAGGCACATAGATCAATGGAACAGAATAGAGAACCCAGAAATTGACCCGAGACAATATGCTCAATTAACATTTGACAAAGGTGGCAAGAGCACACAGTGAAGTCAAGACAGTCTCTTCAATAAATGGTATTGGGAAAATTGGACAGCTACTTGCAAAAAAATGAAGCTAGACCACCAACTTACACCATACACAAGAATAAACTCAAAATGGAAAAAGATTTAAATGTAACTCGTGAATCTATAAAAATTCTAGAAGAAAATGCAGGCAACAAAATTTCAGACATCACATGCAGCAGAATTTTCACTGATACAACACCTAAGGCAAGAGAAACAAAGGAAAAAATGAACACATGGGACTACATCAGACTAAAAACCTTCTGCACAGCAAAAGAAATAACCATCAACATGGAAAGGGATCACACTGTATGGGAGACCATAATCGCCAATGATGCATCAGATAAGGGATTAATTTCCAAAATATATAGAGTGCTCATACAAATCAACAAAAGGAAGACAAAGAATCCAATTAAAAAATGGGCAGAGGACCTAAATAGACACCTCTCCAAACAGGACATACAAATGGCCAAGAGACATATGACAAAATGCTCACTGTCACTAATCATCAGAGAGATGCAAATTAAAACAACTATGAGGTATCACCTCACACCTGTCAGAATGGCCGCCATTAACAAATCATCAAACAACAAGTGCTAGCAAGGGTGTGGAGAAAAGGGGACTCTAGTACAGTGCTGGTGGGAATGTAGACTGGTGCAGCCACTGTGGGAAACACTATGGTGTTACTTCAAAAAGTTAAAAATTGAGCTGCCATTTGACTCAGTGATCACACTTCTAGGAATATACCCTAAGAAACCTGAAACACCAATCAGAAAGAATATATATATCCCTATGTTCATAGCAGTACTATTTACATTAGCTAAGATCTGGAAACAACCCAAGTGTCCATCAGTAGATGAGTGGATAAAAAGCTGTGGTACATGTACACAATGGAATACTATGCAGCTGTAAGAAAGAAAGATCTCTTATCCTTTGAGATGGCATGGAAGGACCTGGAGAGTATTATGCTAAGCAAAACAAGCCAAGCAGAGAAAGACAAATATCACATGATCTCAATTATTTGTGGAATATAATGAACTAAACAAACTGATGAACAAAAGTGACCCAGAGACATAGAGGTGGAGTACAGACTGACAAGCCTCAAAAGAGAGGGGTTGGGGGGAAAGAGATAAACCACAGAACTTATATGCATGTATGCATGACCAAAGGACATAGACAACAAAGCTGGGATGACATGGGGGGGATGGGGAGGAGGGTGTCAATGGGAGAAAAAGGAGAAACATCTGTAACGAAAAAAATTAATAAAAATAAATAAATAAAAATTAATAAAGGAAAAAAATTTTTTAAGGGAAATAAAAAAAATCCCATTTACCATTGAAACAAAAAATGAATAAAATACCTAGGAATAAACTTAACCAAGGAGGTAAGAGACCTGTTCTCAGAAAACTATAGGACATTAAAGAAAGAAATAGAGTAAGATATAAAATGTGGAAACATATACCATGTTCATGGATTGGAAAAATCAACATCATTAAAATTTCCATACTACCCAAAGCAATCTACATATTTAATGCAGTCTGTATTAAATTACCAAAGTCATATTTCACAGATCTGGAACAAATACTCCAAAAGATTATAAGAAACCAATAAAGACCCCAAATATCCACAACAATCTTGAAAAAGAAGAACAATTGGGAGGGATCACAATACCAGATCTCAAGTTATACTACAAAGCCATTGTAATCAAAACAGTCTGGTACTGGCACAAGAACAGGTATATACATCAATGAAACAGAACAGAAATCCCAGATATTGACCCAAGACAGTATGCACAATTAATATTCAACAATGGAGGCAAGAGCATACAATGGAGAAAAGACAGTCTCTTCAATAAATGGTGTTGGGAAAATTGGACAGTACATGCAGAAAACAGAAACTAGACCACCAACTTATACCATACACAAGAATAAACTCAAAATGGATAAAATACTTAAATGTAACCCGTGAAGCCATAAAAATCCTAGAAGAAAATGTAGGCAGAAAAATCTCAGACATCATACATAGTGGACTCTTCAATGATACATCGCCTAGGGCAAGAGAAACAAAGGAAAAAAAAGTTAATAAATGGCACTACATGAAACTAAAAAACTTGTACATGGCAAAAGAAACTGGGATCAAAATGAAAAGGGATCCCACTCTCAAAGGACCTGAATTGACACTTTTCCAAAGAGGACAGACAGACGGTCAATAGACATGAAAAAATACTCAGTGTTACTAATCATCAGAGAGATACAAACTAAAATCACCATGAGCTACCACCTCAAGCCTGTCAGAATGGCTACCATCAATAAATCAACAAACAAGTTCTGGTGAAGATATGGAGAAAAGGGAACCCTCGTGTACTGTTGGTGGGATTTCACATTGCTACAGCCACTATTCGAAACATTATGGACGTTCCTCACAAAATTAAAAATGGAACTTCCTTATGATCCAGTGATTCCACTTCTGGGTGTATACTCAAAGGATCTGCAAACACTAATTCAAAAGATTATGTGTACTGTAGGTGTCATGAGGAGAATAAATTTGAAAGCAGCATGAATGAAAATGAGACCAGTTAGAAACCTGTCACAGTGGTCCAGATGAGAGATGATGATGGCCTGAATTAAGGTGCTGGCAGTAAGAATGGAGAGGGTTAAAATTGATTCAAGTTAATTAGGAAAGAGTGTGTATAAGGCTTGATGGCCAACAAGGTGAAGAGTGCATGACAGGCATTGAGGACATCTCCGTGGTCTTGATACCGGACACCTAGAAAAATAGCAATGTTATTGGGATTAAAACTCATTTTACTGATGCAAAACTGGAGAGCCCATTGGCTTTTTTACTGTCACACAGTGAGTCAGTAAGATAATCACCCCCAGTTCCATCATCCTGCTCTCTTGACTTCTGGTTCAGAAGGCTTTGCATTTAATATAGCAAATATTAGTGATGACTTAAAAAAATCACCTTAATATTTTCAAATAACTGCAAATTTGGCATCCTGTTTGCCTTCATTTTAATACCTGTGTTTGGAATGATAAAGTTTTGGTCATGACCATATTCCAATGTAGCAACATTTCTCCTTTCTGAGCCCCCAGTGTCTGCTACCTCCCTTTATAATGCTTTCTATCCAGCCTTGACAACCCTAAAAGGCCTTTCTCTTACTGTACTTCCCCTTTCCACCAAAACAACCTAGGGAACTCCCTGAAGCAATATAGTTGTTAAGGCACTGAATTTCTGCAGCCTAATGCCCTTTGGTGTGAAATAGAGTTGAGCCTCTCTGAGTACCCTATGTATAAGGATGAGTTGAAGAGGCCTTGGACTTGGGGTTAGGGGCTGGGCAGGAGGGGCTGGGAACATGATCCTATCATGAGGACCTATGTCCTAGGCTGCAGGAGGCAGTGAAGGTTGGGGCACAGCAAAACTTCAGCTGTTGGAGAGGAAGAGCCAGGACCTTTTGTCTCATAATGTATTGAAGAGTGTGTGTATGTATGTGATGATGATGATTAAATGGTACATGGTATCAGCAAAAATTGTCAGCACGGGTCCTGATTAGGGATGCTGAAAAACTAATAATATGGAAGGAAACTGGAAAAATTGGTCTGAGTGTGGAAAAGTAATACTAATTACAATCATTTATGCGAACTGCCTACCATTTATGCCTAATTACCACTCAACACAATATCCATTAGATATATCATTAAATATGTGTCACATTAACTTTGTTGTCAGTTTTATTTGTGTTTAGAACAGTAAGCTCTGCGTGTATGCTTGTGCTTAATAGTTTGTTGCTCATGCAAGCACGGCTGTCAGGTCACAATTAAAAAAAAAATTATGTTAAGGCTGGAGCCTGGCAGGCTTTGAATTCCAGGCTAAGTAGTTTGTAGTTAATTTAGGAGGCAATGGGAACCTTTACAGAATAATTAGCAGGGAAGATACATGATCAGTGCTGTATTTTAGGAATCACAAACTGACAGGCTGAGGGTTCTGGAGAGATTGTCAAGATTTCAGAAAGACTTAAGAGAACCGTGAACTTCCCCATAATAAAGTTGTACAGATCAACTACATTGTAAATATTATTTTGGGGGGATGGAATTAATCAAATTGAGACACTGATTGGAAGCATTGATTGGCAATTATGAAAGTCTGATGATTTTTTAAAATGGGAAAACAAGTTAATTGTTTTTTAACAAATGAAAATTTTAACATTAGAAAATGTTTTCTAATCATGGACTCCATGAGTTAAAAATCACACAAAAGGGGACTTGGGCAGTGAAAAAGTTGAGAGCCTCTATTGTAATCCAACCAATCCTTTCATTTACAGATAGGGAACCAGAGCCCAAAGATGGATGAAACTTGCCTTCCTAAAAGATGGGTAAAAAGATTGGACAGTACAAAAGGAAAGTAGGTGAGATTAGAGACCACAATAACAATTCAGTAGAAAGTTGAGATGTCTAAATTTGGGTGGTAAAAATGATCTACAAAGGAGAATGGCAGATGGGAGAAAATGAAAAGGACGTGCCAGATAGGATCACTGGTTAGATGTAGGCAGAGAAGAGAAAGAAGTTGAGTATGACTCTGAAATCCCCAGTGTGGCTGAATGGGGCAATGATGACATTATTGGCAGAAATATAAAAAGCTTGAGGAATAATTGTTTTAGGGGTAGAAGGGAGACATTAATTTGTCTTTAGAAATATTGACCATAACTTGTAGGATTACATATTCAAAGAGAGTATGGCAATACAAATTACAAACACTTAAGTTTAAATGCCAACTTTTTTACATTGTGACTTGATAAGGAATTTTTCCTTTGAGTTTCAGTGTTTATATTTGTAGATCTAGGGTAATGATGCCTGCTTTATAGAGTTAGTGAGAAGATTAAATAGGAGAATTATATAAAGTACCTAGCAAGTGTCAAGTACTTATTACTCTTCTCTAGGGGAAGTATCGAGAGTATGGAGATAGAAATGTTTAAGAGAAACAAGGGAGAGTTCAGGAGAGATGACAGATCTCAAGCTATATTTTTAGTATCCAACTGCAAAACACTGGTAGTACTGTCCCAAGGTTTCTGGGAGGATGAAGTCACCAGGGCAAAATATGGGAGAAGTCACATTTACTGAGAATTTGGGAAGGACTCCAGCAAATGAACCTGAAGGAATAGGCAGAGGAGAATAGAAAGCACACTATCAATGAAGCCAAGTGAGGCAAAATAACTTGAAAGTGGAAGGTGTGGTCCATGGGGTCAAATGCAGCAAAAAGATATAGACAATAAAGAGAGATGAGGCCATTAGGAGGTCACTTTTTATAGACAGCAGAGAATTAAGGATGAATTAAATAAGAGGCTAATTAGCTAGTGAAGGTGAGGTAGAACAGACAGTAAAGAAAAGGCAACTCTTTTAATGTAGACCATTGAAAAAGAGGGGCAGAGATGACAGTAACTTAAAAAAGTAGCAGCTATAAGGGAAGGTTAGTTCAGGCTACTTAAAAACTGAGCATGTTTTATGCCAAGGGAATAATACCAGTGGAGAGGAGTAGACTGATAAGGCAGAAGAGAGATCATATTTGTAAAGCAGGCTTTCTTAAACTATGCATAGGCAGCCCCAGGCTTTCGTTACTTTGAAGATGTGCTTAGTGGAGGCCTAAGGTTTAAGCCAGTAGAAGTCATCTGAGGTCAAACCAGAAGTAAGCAATCCCATTGGAGCTATTCGCTTATACTTATGAACAAATCACACCAAATAAGGAGCTACTCTTCTCAGTGTGCAAGGTACATGCCATGATTTAGGGACTCGAGTACAGTTCACCAAAGTGTGTGTGTGTGGGGGGGCAAAATTCTGTCCCTTGGGACTTATTCGTGTAATTAGGCTTCAATGACTTACAGTCATTAAAATTAAACCTATTTTCTTTAAAGAATGGAACAAGACCCAGATGTCCAAAATTCCTATTTAACATTATTCTGGACATACTGGCTGATGTAATTAGACATGAGAAAAATAAAATATTTTTAAAAATTAAAGGAGAACATCTGGAATAATGGTGTGAAGAGCTTGCCAGACATTCTTCCCCACCACCATTTAATGGGTGAAGATTATTATTTTTTTTAAAAAACACACACAAATATTAAAGTCTCTGGAAATTGTCTCAAGGCATAAAAGGAAATAAAGATACATTTACATAAGAAAGCATACTAAATATTGGAAAGAACCATGAGGGTCTTTGGCATTTAAGCCAAACCTGCTCCCAGTTCCCATTCCCCACAGTACTCCAGGTAAGTGATGGAAGCTCTATTCGGCCAGGTGTGGCAAGAAAAGAGCTCCTTCTGCCCCAGCTCCTTGTCTAGGGCTACTAATTCACAAATGGAAAGGCAGGTTGATAGCATCTCTAATTCTCCCCAACCCTATGTAGCAGATCCACTATTCAGGGAGATGAACCAAGAGGACTGGTGCCCCCTTCCCCTACTCATCTCCCACTTGTAGGGCAAGGGCTCTGCCCCAGGCATGACAAGCCGAGAATACTGGGACTCTAATCACCCCTGTCCCAGCTCACTCATAGGTTGTAGGTTCTATGCTTGGAAGGAAAGCAAACAAAAGAGATCGAGGATTATTACCTCCCCAATAGTACCTGCAGGAGTTGTCACTCAGGGAGAAACAGACCACTGTTTCACCCCCTCAGCTCCAGTGCCATAGTGTGGAGATTCTGCCCACATTATCACTACAGATGTACCTACTCTATATAACATATATGTTGGATAATAAGATATGTATCTTTTATGTCTGGCTTCTTTCACTTCGCATAATGTTTTCAAGGTTAATCCATGCTATAGCATGTATGAATACTTCATTCCTTTATTTTTACTGGGTAAAATGTACATAACTTAAAATTGACCAATTTAATCACTTTTAGGTGTCCATTTTAGTGGCATTAAGTACATTCACATTGTGTGCAACCATCACCACTATCCATCTCCAGAATTTTCCATCATCTGTACCCTTTAAGCAATAATGCCTTATTCCTCTCTCCCTCCAGTCACAAGTAACCACTATTTTACTTCTTGTCTCTATGAATTTGACAGTTGTAGTTATCTCATATAAGTGCAATCATACAAGATTTGTCTTTTTGTGTCTGGCTCATTTGGCTGAAGCACATTCTAGTGTATGGATATACTACATTTTTTTATCTATTCACCAGCTGATGTATATTTCGATTTTTCCCACCTTTTGGATATTATGAATAATGCTGCTATAAACATTTGTGTACAAGCTCTGTGTGGACATATATTTTCATTCCTCTTGAACATATACATAGGAGTGAAATTGCTGTGTCACATGGTAACTTCATGTTAAATCTTTTCAGGAAATGCCAAACTGTTTTTCAAAGCAGCTGCATCATCACTTTACATTTCCAACAACAAAGTCGGAGGCTTCCAATTTCTGTCATTCTTACCAATACTTGCTATTGACTTTTATTTATTTATTTTGTTAAATTTTTAAAGTTTATTTTTGTTACAGATGTTTCTCCTTTTTCCCCCATTGACACCCCCCTCCAGATCCCACCTCCTCCCCTCACAGCATTGTTGTCTATGTCCATCGGTTATACTTATATGCATATATGTTCTTTGGTTTATCTCTTCCCTCCCTCTCATGCCCCTCCTCTGAAGTTTGTCAGTCTGTACCCTACTTCCATATCTCTGGGTCTATTATGTTCACCAGCATATTTTGTTCATTATATTCCACAAATAAGTGAGATCATGTGATATTTATCTTTCTCTGATTGGCTTATTTCGCTCAGCTTAATACACTCCAGGTCCCCCCACGTCGTCTCAAAGGATAAGAGGTATTTCTTTTTACAGCTGCATAGTATTCCATTGTGTATATGTACCACAGCTTTTTAATCCACTCATCTATTGATGGACACTTGGCTGTTTGCAGATCTTAGCATTGTAAATAGTGCTGCTGTGAACATATGAGAACATATATTCTTTCTGATTGGTGTTTCAGGCTTCTTAGTATATATTCTTAGAAGTGGGATCACTGGGTCAAATGGCAGATCAATTTTTAATTTTTTGAGGAAATACCATACTGTTTTCCATAGTGGCTGCACCAGTCTGCAGTCTCGCCAACAGTGTACTAGAGTCCTCTTTTCTCCATGTCCTCACCAGCACTTGTTGTTAGATGATTTGTTGATGGCAATAATGCTGATAGGTGTGAGGTGGTAACGCATAGTCATTTTAATTTCCATCTCTCTGATAGTTAGTGACATTGATAATTTTTTCATATGTCTCGTGGCCATTTGTATGTCCTGTGTGGAGAGGTGTCTATTTAGATCCTCTACCCATTTTGTAATTGGATTCTTTGTCTTCCTTTTGTTGAATTGTATGAGTACTCTATATACTTTAGAAATTAACCCCTTATCTGATGTATCATTGGCAATTATGCTCTCCCATATAGTGGGCTCCCTTTCCATTTTGATGCTTGTTCCTTTTGATGTGCAGAAGCTTTTTAGTTTGATGCAGTCCCATGTATTAATTTTTTCCTTTGTTTCTCTTGCCTTAGGCATTGTATCAGTGAAAATTCTGCTGCGTGTGATGTCTGAAATTTTGTTGCCTACATTTTCTTCTAGGATTTTTATGGATTCACGAGCCACATTTTAGTCTTTTATCCATTTTGAGTTTATTCTTGTGTATGGTGTAAGTTGGTGATCTAGCTTCATTTTTTTGCAAGTAGCTGTCCAATTTTCCCAACACCATTTATATAAGAGGCTGTCTTTACTCTATTGTATGCTCTTGCCACCTTTGTCAAATATTAATTGAGCATAAATGTCTCAGGATCAATTTCTGCGTTCTCTGTTCTGTTCCATTGATTGATATGTCTGCTCTTGTGTCAGTATCAGGTTGTTTTGATTACAGTGGCTTTGTAGTATAACCTATTATCAAGTATTGTGATCCCTCCTACTTTGTCCTTCTTTTTCAAGATTGCTGTGGGTATTCAGGGTGTTTTTTGGTTCCATATAAACTTTTGGAGTATTTGTTCTAGTTCCGGAAATATTTTGTTGGTATTTCATTTTATTTTTTCTTCTTTATTGATTTTTAGAGAGAAAAGAAGGGAGGGGGAGAGAGAGATAGAATAGGTGTTAGTTCTTTGATGTTGGGCAAAACTGCCCTGTGAAGCAGTCCAGGCCTGGGCTTTTGTTTGCTTGGAGTTTCTTAATTACTTCTTCAATTTCCTTCATTGTTATAGGTCTGTTCAAATGTTCTATCACTTCCCAGTTCAGTTTTGGGAGACTGGGTGATTCTAGAAATTTGTCCATTTGGCCTAGATTGTCCAATTTGTTGGCGTATAATTGTTCACAGTATGTGTTAACAAACCTTTGCATTTCTGTGGTGTCAGTTGTTACTTCTCTTTGGTTTCTGATTTTGTTTATTTGGGTCCTCTCTTTTTGTTTCCTGCTGAGTCTGGCTAAGGGTCAATCAATCTTGTTTATCCTTTCAAAGAACCAGCTTTTTGTTTCAATAATCTTTTGAATTTTTTTTTTTTTTTTTTTTAGTTTCTGTGTCATTTATTTCTGCTCTGACCTTTACTATTTCTTTATTTCTACTTGCTCTGGGTTTTTCTTTTTGTTTACTTTCTAGTTCTTTAAGTTGTAGGGTTAAAAAGTCAATGAGAAATTTTTCTTGTTTCTTGAGGTAAGCCTGTAGTGGTATGACCTTCTCTCTCAGGACTGCTTTCGCTGTCCCATAGATTTTGTGTTGTTGTGTGTTCATTTTCATTGGTTTCCAGGAAGTTTTTAATGTCTTCCTTAATCTCCTTGGTATCCCATTCACTGTTTAATAACATGCTATTTAGCTTCCATATGTTTGAATGTTTTTGTTGTAATTGATTTCTAGTTTCTTGCCATTGTGATCTGAGATGATGCCTGATATGATTTCAATCTTCTTGAACTTGTAGAGACTTAGTTTGTGTCCTAAAAAATGATCTATCTTTGAGAATATGAATTCTGCAGTTTTGGGTTGTAAGACTCTGTAGATATCTGTTAAATCAATTTGATCTAATGCATCATTTAGAGCCTCTGTTTCCTTGCTAAATTTTGTCTAGAGGATCTATCCAGTGCTGTTAGCGGGGTGTTGAAGTCCTCTGCTAAGATTGTATTATATTTTGTTGATTTCTCCATTGAAGTACTCTAGAAGATTTTTAATGTATTTTGGTGCTCCTATGTCAGATGTACATGTGTTTACCATGGTTATATCTTCTTGTTGGATAGAGCCTTTCAATATTATGTTATGACCCTCTTTGTCTCTAGTTGCGGTCTGCATTTTGATATCTGAAATTTTGTTGCCTACATTTTCTTCTAGGATTTTTAATCATTCAAAAGTCACATTTAAGTCTTTTATGCATTTTGCATTTATTCTTGTGTATGGTGTAAGTTGGTGGTCTAGCTTCATTTTTTTGCATGTAGCTGTCCAATTTTCCCAACATCATTTATTGAAGAGGCTGTCTTTACTCCACTGTAGGCTCTTGCCACCTTTGTCAAATACTAATTGAGCATATTGTCTTGAGTCAATTTCTGTGTTCTTGGTTCTGTTTCTTTGATTTATCTGCCTGTTCTGTACCAGGCTGTTTTGATTACAGTGACTTTGTAGTATAACTTGAAATCTGGTACTGTGATACCTCCTACATTGTTCATCTTTTTCAAGATTGCTGTGGCTATTCGGGGTCTTTTTTGGTTCCATATAAGCTTTTGGAGTGTTTGTTCTAGTTCTGTGAAATATGTCGTTGGTATTTTGATGAGCATTGCATTGAATCTATAGATTATTTGAGGTAGTATGGACATTTTAATGATGTTAATTCTTCCAATCCATGAACAAGGTATGTGCTTCCACGTTTTTATATCTTCCTCTATTTCTTTTTACAATGTCCTGTAGTTCTACACAAATAGGTCCTTTACTTCTTTGGCCAAGTTTATTCCTAGGTATCTTAATTTTTTGCTGCGATGGTAAATTGGATTGTTTTTTGTTCTCTTTCTGTGAGTTCATCGTTGGTGTGTAAGAATGCCGTCGATTTCTTGACGTTGGTTTTCTATCCTGCTACTTTGCCAAATTAATTTATTAAGTCTAGTAGATTTTTGTTGGAGTCTTTAGGGTTTTCAATGTAAAATATCATGTCATCTGCAAATAATGACAGCCTTACTTCCTCCTTTCCCATTTGGATCCCTTTTATTTATTAATTTTTTTCATGTCTAATTTCTGTGGCTAAGACTTCCAGTACTATGGTGAAATTGGGCATCCCTGTCTTGTTCCTGTTCTTAAGGAAAATGTTTTTAATTTTTGCCCATTGAGTATGATGTTGGCCGTAGGTCTTTCATATATGGCCTTTATTATGTTGAGATATATGATCCCTCTATTCCCACCTTGCTGAGCGTTTTTATCAAAAAATGAGTGATGGATTTTGTTGAATGCTTTTTCAGCATCTATTGATAAGATCATATGTTTTTTATCTTTCATTCTGTTTATGTGGTGTATCACATTTATTGATTTGTGAATATTGTGCCATCCTTGCATCTCTAGGATGAACCCACTTGGTCATTATAATTTTTTTTTATGTATTGCTGGATCCGATTTGCTAATATTTTGTTAAGGATTTTTGCATCTGTGTTCATCAGGGATATTGATCTGTAGTTTTCTTTCTTTGTAGTGTCTTTATCCAGTTTTGGAATTAGGATTATGCTGGCCTCATAAAATGAGTTTGGAAGTCTTCAGTCTTCTTGGATTTTTTGGAATATTTTGAGGAGAATTGGTATTAAATCTTCTTTGAATGTTCGGTAAAACTCCCCCGTGAAGCTGTCCGGGCCTGGGCTTTTGTTTGCTGGGAGTTTCTTGATTATATCTTCAATTTCCTTTGGTGTTATTTGTCTGTTCAAATTTTCTATCTCTTCTCGGTTTAGTTTAGGGAGACTGTGTGTTTCCTGAAATCTGTCCATTTCACCTAGATTGTCCAATTTGTTGGCATATAATTGTTCATAGTATGTTTCGATGATCCTCTGTATTTCTATGGTGTCAGTTGTTATTTCTCTTTCGTTTCTGATTTTGTTTTTTTGGGTCCTCTCTTTTTGTTGCTTGGTGAGTCTGGCTAAAGGTCTATCGATCTTGTTTATCTTTTCAAAGAACTAGATTTTTTTTCATTGACCTTTTGTATTTTTTTTTTAGTCTCAATGTCATTTATTTCTGCTTTTAGCTATACTATTTCTTTCCTTCTACTTGCTCTGGGTTTTTCTTTTTGTGTACTTTCTAGTTCTTTAAGTTGTAGGATTAGAAAGTCAATAGGAATTTTTCTTGTTTCTTGAGGTAGGCCTGTAATGCTATGAACTTCCCTCTCAAGACTGCTTTCATTGCATCCCATAGATTTTTTGTTGTTGTGTGTTCGTTTTCAAAGTTTTCCAGGAGGTTTTTAATTTCTTCCTTGATCTCCTTGGCAACCCATTCTTTGATTAATAACATGCTATTTAGCCTCCAAGTGTTTGAATGTTTTGTTGTAATTGAGTTCTAATTTCATGCCATTGTTATCTGAGAAGATGCTTGATATGATTTTAATCTTCTTGAATTTGTAGAGACTTATTTTGTGTCCTATCATGTAGTCTATCTTGAGAATATCCCATGTGTACTTGAGAAGAATGTATATTCTGCAGCTTTGGGGTAGAATGCTCTGTAAATATCAATTAAGTCAAACTGATCTGGTTCAGGACTCTATGTCCTTTTTAATTTTTTATCTGGAATATCTATCCAGTGGTTTCAGTGGGGTGTTAAAGTCACCCACTATGATCGTAGGGACTGATCTCTTCCATGAAGTCCTACAGAAGTTTTTAAATATATTTTGGTACTCCTGTATTTGATGTGTATATGTTTACCAGGGTTATATCCTCTTGTTGGATTGATACTTTTAATATTATGCAGTGACCTTCTTTGTCTCTTGTTATGGCCCTCGTTTTGAAGTCTATCTTGTCAGATATGAGTATTGCTACACTGGCATTTTTTTCATTTCCATTTGCTTGGAAATTTTTTTTCCATCCCTTCACTTTCATCCTGTGTGAGTCTTTTGTTGTGAGGTGGGTCTCTTATAGACAGCATATATATGGGTCTTGTTTTCTTATCCAATTAGCTACCCTATATCTTGTGATTGGAGCATTAAACCATTTACATTTAAGGCTATTATTGAGAGATATTTATTAGTTGCCATTATTATTTTATGCCTGTGTTTCTCTCTCTCTCTCTCTCTCTCTCTCTCTCTCTCTCTCTCTCTCTCTCTCTCTCTCTCTCTTCTTCTTCTTCTTACAACAGTCCCTTCAGCATTTCTTGCAGTGCTGGTTTGGTGGTGGTAAATTCCTTTAGCTTATTATTATTATTATTTTATCTGTGAAGCTCTTTATTTCTCCTTCAATTTTGAATGATTGCATTGCTGGACAGAGTAGTCTTAGATTCAGACCCTTGCCTTGCATTACTTTGTACACTTCATGCCACTCCTTTCTGGCCTGTACTGTTTCTGTTGAGAAATCTGCTGACAGTCTAATGGGAACTCCCTTGTAGGTAAATTTATGTCTCTCTCTTGCTTTTTAAGATTCTTTCTTTGTCTTTAATATTTACCATTTTTATTATGATGAGTCTAGCTGTGGGTCTTTTGGGGTTCATCTTGCTTGGGACTCTCTGTGTTTTCTGGACTTGTGTGACTTTTTTCTTTACCAGTGTAGGGAAGTTTTCTGTCATTATTTCTTCAAACATGTTCTCTAATCCCTTCTCTGATTCTTCTCCTTCCAGTACCCTCATAATGCGAATGTTGTTACACTCTGTATTGTCCCACAACTCCCTTAAACTCTCCTCCTGCTTTTCATTATTTCTTTTTCCATTTTATGCTCTATTTGGATGTTTTTTCCTACCTTGTCATCTAAGTTGCTGATTTGGTTTTCAGCTTTTTGTAATCTACTATTGAACCCTTCTAAGGTACTTTTCATAACAGCTATGTCATTCTTTATTTCCTCTTGATTTTTATGCATAGCTTCTACCTCTTTTTTTAAGCTGAAGTAGTTCCCAGTGAGGTCTTCATAATTCTTATTAAGTTGCTGTAGTTCTCACCAAATTATTTGAGCACCCTTAAAATCATTGCTTTGAATTCTTTATCTGACAAGTTGCTTTCTTCCATTTTCTGTAGTTCCTTTCTGGTGATTGCTGTTTTTCTTTCCTCTGGGTGTTGTTTCTTTTCTCACTGTGTATCAAATAAGTCTTCTATGCCTCCCAGACTGTTCTGTTGCGTGTTGTCTCTTGCCTGCTGTGGGTCCTGGAGGATTGACAATGGGCAGGGGCTGGTATTGGTGTGTCCTGGTAGGTGCTGCTGCTGGATCATGTGGGCCCCTCTGAAGCTTTGTTCCCCACTGCTTGCTGGTGGCACTTGCAGGCCCTGCTGTAGCTGCACTCCCTGCCAGCACCTTGGGCAGCTTGATCACAGAGGCCCCTCTGGAGCCACAACTCCCTGCCGATCCAGTGGACAGCTGGGTTGCACATGCCCTGCTGGAGCCCTGGCTCCCCACCAATTCCGTGGTGAGCTGGATTTCACAGGCCCCACTGGAGCCCCAGCTCCCCTCAATCTTCTGGGCAGCTGTGTTGCACTGGACCCTTTGGAGCCCCGACTCCCTGCCGCTCCTGTGGGGAGCTGGATTTCACTAGCCCCTCTGGAACCCCAGCTCCCCACTGATCCCTGAGCAGTGGGAATGCTCATGGCCCACTGAAGCCCCGGATCCCTGCAGATCTTTTTGGCAGCTGGGTCACACTGGTCCCTCTGGAGCCCTGGCTCCCTGCCAATCCGGTGGGCAGCTGGGTCGCATAGGCCCCTCTGGAGTCCTGGCTTCTCACCTATCCCTGGGCAGCTGGGTCTCACTGGTCCCTCTGGAGCCCCAGGTCATGCCGCTGGTGGCTGAGGAGCACTGCTGCCTGGTGGAGCTCAGCTCCTGCTCAGCCTTTGCTGAAACTTTTGGGGATGGGTCTCAGCTGCTGATTTGTGCTTCTATTGCCTGGGGATGGATGTCTGCTCCTGAGCCTCTGTTGCTGGGGGTGAATCTCAACTCTGATTGGGCTATTACTGTGGGGGATGGTGCTGGGCTCCCAGCCATTAGCGGCATCTGCAGCAGGCACCTTGACACTCCGCTACTTGCACTGCTCTGTGTTGACAGAGTGGGGTCCACTAGTTTGATGGTTCCAGATGCACTGGTTGGCTCAGGTTGCTGGGCCTTAGCTGCTCCCACTGCCTCCTCCCAGAAAAGACCAGGGATCTTCCAGAATGGCAGGACCTCCTGGCCGCACAGGGAGAAATGCCCTGAAGGGCCACTTACCAAGGTAGCCAGCTGCTTTCTGTCCACAGCGCAGGAATCTTCTGTTCCACGTTTCTGCAATGCAGGAGTTAACTCATCCACATTCACATCCACTCACACTCACTCACTCTCTTACACACTCACCCGACCTCCGGCCCTGCCCACTACCATCTTTTTGAGGTTATGTTTCTCTTCCTATTTCTTCTGCTTATCACAGCAGTCCTTTTAACCTATTTTTTTAAATTTTTTTATTGATTTTAGAGAGAGAAGAAGGAAGAGGGGGAGATAGAAACATCAATGAGAGAGAACATTGATTGTCTGCCTCCTGCATACCTCCCCCCCACCCCCCCGGTGATTTGGTCCACAACCTGGGCATATGCCCTGACTGGAAATCAAACTGGTGACCTCTTGGTACATGGGTCAGAGCTCAACCACTGAGCCACACTGGCTGGGCCTTTTTAACATTTCTTACAGTGCTCTTTTGGTGCTAATATATTCTCTTAGCCATTTTATTTTATTTTATTTTATTTTATTTTATTTTATTTTATTTTATTTATTTTATTTTTGGTCTGTGAAGCTCTTTATTTCATCTTCTTTTTTTTTTTTATCCTCACTCGAGGACTTTTTTGCATTCATCTTCAGATAGAGTGGGAGGGAGAGAGGGAGGAAGAGAGAGAGAGAAACATCAATGTGAGAGAGACACATGGACAGGTTGCCACCCACCCACACGACCCCAACTGGGGTGGGGAAAAACTGCAACCGAGGTACCTGCCCTTAGTAGAAACAGAACCTGGGTCTCTCTGGTCCACGGGCCGACACTCTAACCACTGAGCCAAACTGGCCAGGGCTCACCTTCTATTTTGAATGATAGCCTTGCTGGATAGAGTAGTCTTGGATTCAGATCCATGTTTTTCATTACCTTGATTACTTCATGCCATTCCCTTCTTGCCTGTAGTGTTTCTGTTGAGAAGTCAGCTATCAGAACCCCCCTTATGGGGGTTCCTTTGTAGGTAACCTGTTGTTTATCTTTTGCTGCCTTTAAGATTCTTTCTTTGTCTTTAATTTTTGGCATTTCCATTATTATCTGTCTTGGGCCTCTTTGGGTTCTTCTTACTTGGGGCTTTCTGTGTTTCTTGAACTTGTGTGCATTTTTCCTTCATCAAGTTAGGGATGTTTTCTGTCACTATTTCTTCCAATATATTCTCTACCTCTTGCTCATTTTCTTCTTCTGGTACTCCTATGATGTGGATGTTGTTACTTTTCATGTTGTCTCACAGTTCTCTTAGGCTGTCTTCCTGTTTTTTAATTGTCTTTGTTTGTTTGTTTGTTTTTGTTCCTCTGATTGGGTGACCTTTTTCTACCCTGTCTTCTAATTCACTGATCCAATTCTCGGCTTCCTCTACTCTGCTGGTTAATTCTTCCAATGTGTTCTTTATTTCTGCTATATTATTCTTCATTTCCAATTGGTTGGTTTTAAATATTTCTGTATCTTTACTCATGCTTCTGAGTTCTTTACTCATGCTGTTGAGCTTCCTCATAATTATTACTCTGAACTTTACCTCTGATATCTTGCTTAAATCCACTTTGTTTATCTCTTTTCCTGTAGAATTCTCTTGTTCTTTCATTTGGGATTTGTTTCTTTGTATCACCGTTTTGGCTGTCACAGTGGGTTTTTGAGCCTGCCAAATTTTCCTTGTGGGTGTTGGTGTTCCACTAGTTGTGGCTCCTTCTACTGGGTTTGGAAGAGTGTGGGAGGACCCATGTCAAACATCACTTTCTTGGGTGGGTTTGAAAGCCATGGAAAGGTTCAGTTATCCTCTTGCTTTTGCCTAGAAGCTATTAGTCTAAATTGCTTGATTAGCCTCGATATATAGCTCTCTGCTGAATGAAAAATCCTTCAGGTATAAGAGGATTTCCAGTGGGTGGGCACTTGCTTGCTGTTAATGGGACTCAATTTGCATTTCTCTGGCCTGGCCTGGTGGTTTGAATTTCTGAGGGAGGGTCTGTTCCTCTCCCTGGGGCTCTGGGAAGGGGTTCTTTGAGGTATATGGCTAATGTCCTATGAGGGAGTGATTCAGCACAAAACTCACAGTGTTCTCCCCACTAGCTTTCTCCTGAGCCAGGAGCCCTGGAGTCTCTCCACACTATTCCAGACTAGTCCACTCTCCCTCTTCTGGAGCCCAAGGTGAATGCCTATAGCTGATTTTGTGCTTTTTAAAACCCCTGTTTTCTCAGTGGGAACCACTCACCCATAAAACAGCCCTCTGCTGCTGTTTGTGGGCTCCCAGCCTGCCCTCTCATGCCACAGTTTTTACCAGGCTCAGTTTGGCATCCTCTTTTTGTCTCTGGTTATATGGGTTTTCTCCAGCTGCTTTTCTGTTGGTTTTTCCTGATAATTTGTCTTTATTTTAGTTGTAATTCCAGTTTGGTCCTGGGATATGGTCTGTGTAGCTTCCATTCACTCTGCCGCCATTTTTTCTCCCCCTATTGACTTTTATAATATTATATAGCCATCCTCGTGAGTGTTAAGTATTATCTCACTGTCGTTGTCATTTTGATTTGAATTTCTTTAATGACCAGTGATGTTGAACATCTTGTCATTGTTTATTGGCCATGTGTATATCATTAGAGAAATGTATAGTCTAATGCTTTGTTCATTTTTTAATTGAGTTGTCTTTTTATTATTGGTTTGTAAAGATTGTTTTTATGTTGTGGATATAGGTCTCTTATCAGATATATGGTTTTCAAATGTTTTCTTTCATATTGTGGGTTGTCTTTTCACTTCCTTGATGGTGTTATTTGAATCACAGAATTTTAAAATTTTTATGACATCCAATTTATCTATTTTTTTCTATAGTTAAAATTTTTTTGTCCTTTATTGATTTTAGAGAGTGAGGAAGTGAGAGGGAGAGAGAGATAGAAACATCAATGAGAGAGAACATTGATTGGCCACCTTCTGCATGCCCCCCACTGGGGATTGGGCCCACAACCTGGGCATGTGTCCTGACCAGGAATCAAACTGGCTACCTCTTGGTGCATGGGTTGATGCTCAACCACTGAGTCACACCAGCCAGAGTATTTTTTTCTATAGTTATTTGCACTTTTGGTGTCATATCTTAGAAACCATTGCCTAATCCAAGGTCACAGGGATTCGTGACTATATTTTCTTATAAAAGTTTTATAGTTTTAGCACTTCAAAAGTAATATACATAGAATTACAATGAAGATAATCACATGGAAAAAACTGTCTAACTATTTGAAGTTTTATAATATAGTTTTACATAGATAGATATAGATATAGCCATATCTTTATGGACTTAGTAAATAAGATCTAGTAGTTTGTTTAATACTATTATAATTTTGAAGTAGTGATGAGCATGATAATATTTTGAAATATCTAGAATGATATTATGATATAAAAATATCTATAATGTCTATTGCTTACCAAGTCATAGGTGCTGCTGATGTTACTTTGGTCCATTGCTTATACCATAACAGATGGAACTACTATATTTCACTTAGAGGTTATTAGAAATGAAGATGTAATTTTTTCCTACCCTAGTTAATAGAGTATTTGAATTTTATCTGTAGATCCTAGGTTAAGAACGCTTACTGTAGATAAAGTCAAAATTCCAAATGAATAAGAATATTCTAAAATTTGTTTTCTAGGTAACATTAACAAAGCAAGATTTTCCATGAAATTCAAATGTTTATCAATCAACAAAAAGCTAAAAGAATAATGTTGAAATACTGACAGTGTACTTGACTTAACTTGTTTTGGGAAGAGTAAGTCAATAGAAACATACTTTGGTAGTCCCTTCCTATTCAAATGTGATAAACAAAGATATAACATTAGTATCCTTTTAATAACTGGACTAATGGGGTTCAAATTTTATCTAAATACCCTAATTCCAACTAAAGGTTGAAAACATACATAATTTACTTTCTGGTTAGATTTATTCAAAGAGTCCCCAGAAGAGACAAGCTTTTTGAATCTACCAGTTAGAGGCTACCCACTGTTCAGGGCCTTCTCAGGTGAATAACTGTGTTCAACTATTAAGAAAAAACTACCAAATGTTAGAAATAGATCACAGAAAGAGTGTATAAAGAAGTTTTATGAGGGGCTACAGTTCCTAGTTCACTGGAAACAGGTCTCTCCCCTTAATAATTTGCATATATATTTGATATTATTACGGTTTTGAATAGGTAACACATTTACTTTGTTCAAAAGCTAAAGTGATGCCTGGCTGGTGTGGCTCAGTGGATTGAGCATCGACCCATGGACTGAGAGGTCCTGGTTCGACTCCTGATCAGGACACATGCGCAGGTTGTAGGCTTGATCCCCAGTAGGGGGTGTACAGGAGGCAGCCAATCGATGGTTCTCTCTCACATCGATGTTTCTCTTTCTCTTTCTCCCTTCCTTTCTCTCTAAAAAAAATCAGTAAAAATATATATTTTTTAAAAAGTTAAAGTGATATAATAAAGAATCCACAGAAAGTTTAACCCTCACCTATAGTACCTTTTATCCTCTTCCCCCAGCCCCTCTAGACAGTGATTTTATATAAAAATTAAAGCAACTAGCTACATTTTTACCCCTTTCTTGCACCAGTGGCAACATACTATATGTATTGTTTTTCACCATGCACTTTTAAAAAATTTATCTTTATTGTTGAAAGTATTACAGATGTCCCTCCTTGTCCCCCCATTGACACCTTTCTCCACACTTCCACTCCCCTGCCTTTATCGCAATGTTGTTTGTGTCCATTGGTTATGCCTATATCTATATAAGTTCTTTAGTTTCACTCTTCCAGCCCCCTAACTCCCCTTCTGTCTGAGGTTTGTTGATCTGTTCCCTACTTCCATGTGTCTAGATCTATTTTTTCATTAGTTTAATTTGTTCATTAAATTTCACAAATAAGTGAGATCATGTAATACTTGTTTTTCTCTGACTGGCTTATTTTGATTAGAATAATAATCTACAAGTCCCTTCTCATCTCAAAGGGTAAGAGATATTTCTTTCTTACAGCTGCACAGTATTCCATTGTGTAAATGTACCACAGCTTTTATAACAACTCATCTACTGATGGATATTTGGGCTGTTTCAAGATCTTAGCTATTGTAAATAGCACTGATATGAACATAGGGGTGCATATATTCATTCTGATTGGTGTTCCGGGCTTCTTAGGATATATTGCAAGAAGTGGGATCACTGGGTCAAATGGCAGTTGAATTTTTAGTTTTTTGAGGAAACACCATATTGTTTTCCATAGTGGCTACAACAGTCTGCATTCCCACCAGAAATGTACCAGAGTCTCATTTTTTTCCAACTCCTCACCCGCACTTGTTGTTTGATGATTTGTTGATGGCAGCCATTCCAGCAGGTGTGAGGTGATACCTCATGGTCTTTGTAATTTGCATCTCTCTGATGATTAATGGACATTGAACATTTTTTCATATGTCTCTTGGCTACTTGTATGTCCTGTTTGGAGAAGTGTCTATTCAGGTCCTCTACCCGTTGTTTAATTGGATTCTTTGTCTTCCTTTTGTTGAGTTGTATAAGTACTCCATATATTATGGAAATTAATGCCTTATCTGATGTATCATAGGCAATTATTTTCTCCCATACAGTGAGTTTCTTTTTCATTTTGATACTGATCGCTTTTGCTGTGAAGAAGTTTTAGTTTGATGTAGTCCCATTTATTAATTTTTTCCTTTGTTTCTATTGCCCTAGGTAATGAATCAGTGAAAATTCTATTACCTGTGTTGTCTAAGATTTCGCTGCCTACATTTTCTTCTAGGAATTTTATGGTTTCACAAGTGGCATCAAAGTTTTTATCCACTTTGAGTTTATTTTTGTGTGTGGTGTAAGTTCGTTGTCTAGTTCCATTTTTTTGCATGTAGCTGTCCAATTTTCCCAGCACCATTTTTTGAAAAGACTGTCTTTACTCCATTGTATGCTCTTCCCTCCTTTGTCAAATATTAATTGAGTATAATGGCTTGGGTCTATGTCTGGATTCTCTGTTCTATTCCATTGATTTATATTTCTTTTCTTTTGAAAGTACCAGGCTGTTGTGATTATAATGGCTTTGTAATATAACCTAAAATCCAGATTGTAATCCCTCCTACTTTGTTCTTGTTTTTCAAGATTGCTGTCGCTATTCAGGATCTTTTTTTATTATATATAATCTTTTGGAAGTTTTTGTTCTAGATCTGTGAAGTATGCTATTGGTATTTTAGCAGGGACTGCATTGATCCTATAAATTGCTTTGGGTAGTATGGACATTTTAATGATATTGATTTTTCCAATCCATGGAGAGGGTATATGCTTCCACTTTTTTATATCTTCCTTGATTTCTTTTTACAATTCCCTGTAGTTTTCTGAGAACGGGTCTTTTACCTCCTTGTTTAAGTTTATTCCTAAGTATCTTAAATTTTTTGTTGCAATGGGTCCACCATGCACTTTTCACTTAATGTTATATCCTGTAGATTTTTCTATATCTGTGTAGTGAGAATATCTTCATTTTCTTTTACAGCTGATGAACTTCCTACAGTGGGAATGAACATGTCATTATTTTACACGTTTTATTTCATAACCCTAGAATTGTTTCTAGTCTTTCCTATTGGTCTATTTTAAAACTTTTACAGATTTTATTTAATAATTGGTTTAATCTAGACTCTTTTGGTTGTAAGTGGCAGTAATTCAATTTAAATTATCTTACATAAAAAGTGGGACACTTATACTACTAAGTGGTGACTGGGTCTTCCCTCCTTTTTTCCCTTTCAAACTACTATGAAACCTTTGCTTTTACAACACACATCTGGCTTTTACTTCTCTTTTTTACCTATTAGCTCAATACAATTCAAGTAGTAGTTCTAAAAACCTCCTTGATCTTAAAAGCAGAGTTAAGGCTATAAACCATATGTCAATGCTCTGCTATAAGGTGGCCATCCAGAGGATTCATAACATTTCTACATAAAGATGTTTTTTTCTAGGAAAACATCAAGATAATAACACAAAATTAAAGTATTCTCATAGAGACCTTTTATTATTCTCCAAAGATCATTTCTGGGATCCTAAGTGAGACAATCACTGGACTTCAGTTTCCAGGAATGTTTTAGTTTCAAAAGTAAGAGTCTGTTAACACAGAATAAGAGCAAACTTTCCCTGGTCGGTTCAATTCCAGGTTGATGCCCGGTTTTTGATTCGGTCCATGGTGGGGGTGGGGCATGCAGGTTGCAGCCAATTGATGGTGTGCTCTCACATTGATGTTTCTCCTTCTCCCTTCCTCTCTCTCTAAAAGTCAATAAAAATCTTAAAAATAAATAAATAAAGAGAAAACTTGATCCAAGACAAAAATAGGCATTCCTGAAGAATGATCATTAAGACCAGTATGACTATTATGAAGTTGCCCAGGGAGTGTGGATAACGTGCACTTCAGATACTATTAGATAGGATAAGGGTCTCAAGATCTGGGTGGTTCTTATTAAATGCTATTTTTGCTAAATACTAAAATGTAGCACAGTATTTTGAAGATTCAGCTGCAACCAGATGAGTTTGTCTGGAATAGAAACTGGATAAGTATAGCCAACTGTAAAGAAGAAGTCAACATATAATTAAACAAATAGTCTATATAAGCAATGGCTAAGCCTCCCTTCAGGGAGACAGAGCTTTGAATGTAAATCCTCTGTGTCATTTAACCTGTTGCAAGTAAGCAAACCTACCTAATGACAACCACATCTCATTCTTGAATAGAACACCCCAAGCAGCAAACCCCTTGAATTCAGTAACACTACTTCTGCAAGTTGACAAGTATTGTATCACAAGATATCAGTTTAGTGAATGGAGCAATTGGATTGCCCTGCATTCAAAAGTTCATCCCACCCAGTGTATGGAGAACTTTCTTTAAAAGACATTTAAAATGGCTGGAAAATAAGAACTATACCAAAAAAAAAGTTAAATAAATTAGTGTTATTCAGTTTCAGGATTAAAAGAATTAATTAGAGTCAAATATATGAATGAACATGAAGATGAGTTAGTCACTCTAGGAGGGGGAAAAATAAGTGACCTTCACTTTCATGTAGATTATGAATGAAGAAATACTCCCTGATAATCAGAACATTGAGCAATGGAAGATTAGGAGTCCCTTTGCCTAACGCAGCCATCTGTTTATATGTGGAAAAAGGATGATGATAAAAGACTCTTGGAGTACTCCCATTCAGTATAATGGTACTATCGATGGCCCTCACTAAGGGTTGAGGTAAACTGGAAAGTAATTATGAATACCTTTGGGGATTTGAATGAGTAGACACAGTTTATGAAAAGATTAACATCTCATTCCCAAATCCATTTTAACTGGTAAGATTTAAAGGACAGGTGTAAGGTGTGTTTATTCTGGAAATGGCAGAGCCTCTTCGAAGAGAGAGAATGATGAGTTCTGCTATTTTGTCTACTCTTAAAAGCAACTGTGGCAAATGTGATGTTCTCAATTGATTGTATGACCTGGGATTAACCTTATCTGCAAGACATACAACTTCACATTTTGTCTGTTTGGGGTTTTCCCCCTAGAAATCAGCCCTTGTGCCATACACAGAGGGTAACCTTGTTTTCTGACAAAGAATTGTAACACACAGTTTGAGGAGAACATGCTTGGGAATACTAGTATGAGTGCTTCCATTTATTCATTCAATAATTATTCACTCTGCAACTCTTATACGTCAAGCACTATTCTAGCTACTTGGGAAACTGCAGTAAATCAAACATCAATAGTTCTTTGCTTTCTTTCTTTTTTTAAATTATATTTTTATTGATTTTAGAGAGAGAGAGGAAATGGAGAGACAGATAGAAACATCAATGTGAAAGAGATACATCGATCGGCTACCTCCTGCACAGCCCCTACTAGGGATTGAGCCCACAACCCCGGGCATGTGCCCTGACCCGGAATCGAACCAGGAGCTCTCAGTCCATGGGATGATGCTCAATCCACTGAGACACACCAGCCTGGCAAAGTTCCTTGCTTTCATTGAACTTATATTAATGTGAAGATAGAGAGAGATGATGAAGAATTGATATTTAAAAATAAGTAAATTGTATAGTATGTTAGATAATGATAAGTGCTATTGGATAAAGAAAAGGCAGAGGCTAGACAAGGAAGATCATGTATGTTGGGGTGGGAGCAGAAAGTAGGTTGTAGAATTAAGCATAGACCTCTATAAGAAAGTTATGTTCAAAGACTTAAAAGAAGTGAGGAAATTAGCCTAATGGGTATCAGAGGGGAGAGAAACTTGGGTCAAAAGGACAATCAATGGAAAGGCCTTGAGAAAGGAGAATGCTGGTGTGTTCAAAGAAAAGGAAGAAAGCCCATGTGGTTGGAGAAGAGGGAGTGAGATCAAGAGTAGAAAAAGAGGGGAGACTGATCACAAGGACCTTATATATCATAGGAAGGCCTCTGGCTTTTACTCTGAGTTAAATTGGAGTCACTGGTATGCTTTGAGCAGAATATCAGGTCTGGTTTCTGCATTTTAAAGATTGCTCTGGTTGCTGTGTTCAGAATAAACTGAAAGCAAGTGAGGAGCATGGTTTTGATATCCATGAATCTGATTACCAGAATTTAATTAAATAACAGCATCCCCTAACAACACAATTCAAATTTCAGTTATCATTAGATATTAACTGAGTAATTGCATAAAGTACATATTGTGCAGATTGCTCTTTTCAGTCCACAAATCATTACACAAATAATAGATGCACATCATGATCAGTAAACAATCATATCACTTCTTTCAAAGTCTGTTAGTGATTCGTGTTGGTGATTCATTTTATTCAGTTTATACACAGACATCAAAGCATGTACTTGTGTCACCTTGATTTGCAGTCATAAAATCGCATCACATTTTACAAAAATGTGTACTCAAAAAATGAAGAACTGGCCAAAAAAGGTGAAAGTGCAGTAAAGAAATGAAAAATTAATATCTTGAAAGTGAAATTCAAATCAAAGCTATATGTGGGGTGGTGAACACACAATACAATATACAGATGATGTATTATAGAATTTTACACCTGAGACTTATACAATTTTACTTACCAATGTCACATCAATAAATTCAATAAAATTCTTTTAAAAAGCTATATGAAGTTATAGAAGAAATAGCTGACCATAGGACCATGGCAACATTCACAGTCACCATTCAAGAGACCCCAGATATGCAACCAGAGGAACTTAGTGAAGGTGAACTTTCTAATGTAAATAAGGAAAGTTGTGACAAAAAGAATAGATGTGCCAGAGGAGTTGACACCAACAAAAAGTTCACATTGAAGGAATTCTTAGAGATATTTCAAAATATTGAAGGTGCAAAGGATAAAATGCTGGAAGGTGATCCAAACTTCAAAAAAAGTATGGCAGTTCCCCAAGGTATGAAAATATGTTCTCTTGGCATTGTAAGTTGTGGGAAGAAGAAAGCAAGTACTGTTCAAACTACCCTTGGTAAGCATTTTATAAAGAAACAAAACACTTCAATTCTCGATGTTTCTAATGTTTTAAATTACAGTGTACTAAATAGGCATTAGTTTTATTTTTTTTTAATTTTTATTTTATTTTATTTTTTTGGTACGTGTCCCTAGCGGGAACTGAACCTGGGACTCTCTGGTCCGCAGGTCGACGCTCCAACCGCTGAGCCAAACCGGCCAGGGCAGTTTTACACTTTTAAAATTTTTCCTGTACATTTATAGTGAAATGGACAGTAAAGGAATTTTTAACATTTTGACAACAATTTTTAAATGTCAAAAAACAATTGTAATTGACCCCACTGATTAAGATTGCTTTGCACTGTTTCAGCTCTCAGTTATTTTCAATATCCTGCACTGCCTGCCATTCAGTGAGGACTGTCTGTATTTAGTGATAATGACTGGATCTGGGGTTTGACCTTGAAAGTGAGTGGCTGCAGTGTAGTAAAGGTGGTCTTGCAGTTGAAGGCTTTCTAGTCCTCCTTTTCAGTAGAAATTCTCAAACCTTCAACAGCTGTAAGAGATTTCTATCAGTGACTGTTAATGTAACCAACTCAACAGCCTAAACTTAGTAGTGTGAGGGGAGGTGTCAGGAAGGTCTCACAGTCCCAACCCTTCCTTCTCTCCCTTGTTGCTATTGTACCATAAAATGCTGCCATTAGAGATTTAGTACTTCAGGTTTAGCATTGTCCCTCTATAATCATTAAAAAATATGTACCTGGGATGGTAACTATGTTAGGTAATGTATGTGTTAACTAAACTTATTGTGGTAATAATTGTATAATATATATGTATATGAAATAAAAATAAAATATGTGTGTGGAAAGACTGTAAGCACGTAAGTGCACTAGGAAACTGCAGGAAGAAAGGGGTACTAAGGTTCCAGAAAGGACACCTCTTTAGAAAAAGAAAATAAATTTGGCAATATGTAACAAAAGCCTTAAAAATGTTTGTTCTCTTGCCCAGCGGTGTGACTCAGTGGATTGAGTGTTGTCCCATGGACTGAGAGGTCCTGGTTTGATTCCGGGTCAGGACACATGCCTGGATTTCAGGCTCAATCCCCAGTGAGGGGTGTGTGGGAGGCAGCCAATCGATGTTTCTCTCTCACATCAATGTTTCTATCTCTCTCTCCTTTCCTCTCTCTCTGAAAAATCAATAAAAATATATTTTTTAAAAATGTTTGTTCTCTTTGACCCAGTAACTACGCTTGTGAGAGAGTCTATCTGAAGGGAAGTAGATTAAAAATTATGCACAGAATTGTTTATCATGTTATCTTTTATAATAAATGTTAAGAATAACAGTGGGGAATGTACAATACATCTAAATGATACAACATTTTGCATTCTTAAAAACATATTTATAAAGATTGAAACTTTTATTTGTGTTATGAAAATATCATGGGAAAAGTTTATGAAATAATATAAATTGAGAAAATAAGAATACAAATTATATGTACTGTGTGATCTCATTAAAAATGTATAGAAAAAAAACTGGAAGGGAAGGTGCCAACATGTTATTATAGTTACTTTTGGGAAAAAAAGACTGCATGAGATTAAAATGTAGAAAAGAAGTGCATGCGAATTGTTTAAAAAAATAATTCACACCAAAACAGGCTCTGGAGCCAGACTACAGACTAGCTACATTGACCTTGGGTAAGTTCCCTATTGAGCTTGGGTAAGTTCCCTAGCCTCTCTGTGCCTCTGTTACCTCATCTATAAAACATGGGTAATAATAGTATTAACCTCCTAGGGGTGTTATTAAAATTAAATGAATTAATACTTATCAAACATTTACAAGACTTTCCAGTATATAGCAAGTGCTCAATTAATGTTAGCTATTAATGTTATTATTGATACGTATACAGTTACAAAATGAAAGTTAATTTTTTACTCATTTTCTACATTTCCGCTCCTCAGGAATAATCACTGTTAACAGTTTTATGAGAATCTATTCAGTCCTTTTTTATACAAACACACACCCACCAGTCACTGTTTCTGGTTGTATAAATACACACACACACACACACACACACACACACACACACACACATACATTTAAAACAGAAGTGGGAACATACAATTAATATTATTAAACAAGTTGCTGTATTCACCAAGCAATACATCATTATACTGTGGGCATTCTTTTATGTCAGTAATGCCGATCTACTAATTTTTTTTATAATGGCAGCAGTAGTGTGTATGTACTATACTTTATTTAACCATTTCCTTACTAATGAATATTTATCTTATTCTCAAATAATGATACAATGACTCTGACCTTCTATAATTCTTTTTACACACTTATGTTAGTATTTTTGTGGGACAGATTCCTACAAGTGTAAATTGAGTTAAAGGATATATGCATTGATAATATTGACAGATATGTCTAATTTCTCTTCCAAAGAAGTTGCACTAGTTTATCATTATATAAGAATGCCATTTTCCCCAGAGCTTAATCCACTGTGGATATTATCAATCTTTAAAAATTTCCCTACCTATTAGGCAATAGATATCTCATTAGGGTTATAATTTTTTTTTTTATTAATTTATTTTTGTTACAGAGGTTTCTCCTTTTTTCCCCATTGACACCCTCCTCCCCATCCCCCCACCCTGTCCCCAGCTTTGTTGTCCATGTCCATCACTTATGCATACATGTGCATAAGTTCTGTGGTTTATCTCTTCCCTCCCCCCCACCCCCTCTCCTGAGGGGTGTCAGTTTATACCCTACTTCCACGTCTCTGGATCTACCCTGTTCCTCAGACTGCTATGTTCATTATATTCCACAAATAAGTGAGATCATGTGATATTTGTCTTTCTCTGCTTGGCTTGTTTCGCTTAGGATAATACTCTCGAGGTCCTTCCACGTCGTCTCAAAGGATAAGAGATCTTTCTTTCTTACAGCTGCATAGTACTCCATTGTGTATATGTACCACAGCTTTTTTATCCATTCATCCACTGATGGACACTTGGGCTGTTTCCAGATCTTAGCTATTGTAAATAGTGCTGCTATGAACATGGGGGTACATGTATTTTTTCTGATTGGTGTTTCAGGCTTCTTTGGGTATATTCCTAGAAGTGGGATCACTGGGTCAAATGGCAATTCAATTTTTAATTTTTTGAGGTAACACCATAGTGTTTTCCACAGTGGCTGCACCAGTCTGCATTCCTACCAGCAGTGTACTAGAGTCCCCTTTTCTCCACACCCTCGCCAACACTTGTTGTTTGATGATTTGTTGATGGCGGCCATTCTGACAGGTGTGAGGTGATACCTCATTGTTGTTTTAATTTGCATCTCTCTGATGATTAATGATGTTGAGCATTTCTTCATATGTCTCTTAGCCATTTGTATGTCCTTTTTGGAGAGGTGTCTATTTAGTTCCTCTGCCCATTTTTTAATTGGGTTCTTTGTCTTCCTTTTGTTGAGTTGTATGAGCACTCTGTATATTTTGGAAATTAACCCCTTATCTGATGTGTCATTGGCAATTATGCTCTCCCATGGAGTGGGTTCCCTATCTGTTTTGATGGTTGTTTCTTTTGCTGTGCAGAAGCTTTTGAGTTTGATGTAGTCCCATGTGTTCATTTTTCCCTTTGTTTCTGTTGCCTTAGGTGATGTATCAGTGAAGATTCTACTGCGCATGATGTCCGAAATTTTGTTGCCTACATTTTCTTCTAGGATTTTTATGGATTCATCAGTCACATTTAAGTCTTTTATCTATTTTGAGTTTATTCTTGTGTGTGGTGTAAGTTGATGGTCTAGTTTCATTTTTTTGCATGTAGCTGTCCAATTTTCCCAACACCATTTATTAAAGAGGCTATCTTTACTCCATTGTATGCTCTTGCCACCTTTGTCAAATATTAATTGAGCATAATGTCTTGGGTCAATTTCCGGATTCTCTGTTCTGTTCCACTGGTCTATATGCCTGTTCTTGTGCCAGTACCAGGCTGTTTTGATTACAGTGGCTTTGTAGTATAAGCTGATATCCGGTATTGTGATCCCACCTACTTTGTCCTTCTTTTTCAAGATTGCTGTGGCTATTCGGGGTCTTTTTTGGTTCCATATGAACTTTTGAAATATTTGTTCTAGTTCTGTGAAATATGTCACTGGTATTTTGATGGGGATTGCATTGAATCTATAGATTGCTTTGGGTAATATGGACATTTTAATGATGTTAATTCTTCCAATCCATGAACAAGGTATGTGCTTCCACTTTTTTATATCTTCCTCTATTTCTTTTTTCAATTAGGGTTATAATTTGAATTTCTCTGATCACTATTATGGTTGAGCATCTTTTCATATGTATATAGGTCATAGGCATTTCCTCATCTGTGAATTGCTTGCTCAAGTCCTTGACTGTGAGTTATTTATTTTTTTGTCTTTTACTGTATTTAAAAAGAAATACATGTTTTCTATTCTTTAACTAACTTTGTGACCTATTCATCATCAATCGTACTAGCAGAGGGAAGCATTTAGTTAATCCAAAATAAGGGAAAATTTAAATATATATTTCTTATTATGAGTCTCTTTGTGGAGTAGGGGGCAAGGAAACAAATTTAATGGATTAATTCTGCTTTGGTCAACATACTATTAAAATGGTCCCACTGGGCCTTCATAATTGGAAGACATTATTTGATAACTTCAAATTCACCATGAACCTCTAACACATTTGTCTATGTTACTCAAGTCAAAACTTTTCAAATTTAACTCAGTAGTTCCATATTTTTTAAAGCTAACTTTGAGGTGTATACAAAAGGAAGTAGAAGGCTACACAGTTATTCGATATATTTAGGCCTATTCTAACAACCCATTCTAACCGGTCAGTCACAGGCTGATGCATTTTTTTTTTTCAGAATTCTTTCAGAATGACCTCACAATTGAGCTGTCTTGCAGGCTCAGTGTTGAAGAATAATGAGTTTTTAAACAGTGATGAGGACATGTTTTGAAACAGAGGCAAATAGTGCTGCTTATATACAATGCTGCGCATCAAGGGCATCTGAACTAGAATGGCTAGAAATGCTTCTGTGAGTAGAGCTGGGGATAGCCATAGCAAAGAGTCCAAAGTGGCAATAGCTAGCCTTTCCTACCTGTACTTGTTTCCATTTTTCTTTACATGAATAATATGCTAATTGCTGAGTACCAGAGAGGCAAGCACAAGCTGATTAAAAGCTGGCTAAGTGAAAATTTAGTTCAGCTACATTTCTCCTAAATGATACTTCAGTTATTTACAGAAAAAGGTATGTGGTGGGGGGACTATCCTATCCTTATTTATCACTAGTAACATAGGTTTAGGGACATTGCTGTAACCACGCTGTATGTATTGACTTTAATAAACCTAATGCCTCCTAGACCCTTTCACTCACACATTGCATGAAAAGATACGTAGATACTTTCTGACATTTTAGTTCAGTGTTTCACCATTTGGATCATTCTCTTTACTTTATCAATATACCTCTCAAAGTGCAGTGGCCAGAACTGATAATGCAAATCTAGCTATGAGCTCACCAGGGCAGAAAAAAGCATAACAACCACGTTATCTAGTCAGTGAGTTATATCATACAGCAGGCACCATGCTAGATCATGAATATATGACAGTGAACAAGATCAACATTGTCCCTGCCTCCAAAGAACTCACAGTCTAGTATCTTATAGATGTCCTTCTACTATGATGAAGCCTTAAGGCCACAGTTACTTTTATAATGGCCATCTCACACATCACACTGGATAATTTACAATCAATTAAAACTTGCAGATACTTATCATGAGTGTTTTTTGTGCTCAAATGCAAAATCATGTAGTTACTCTATTAAATTTCATTGGGGGGTACGGAGAAGATGGCGGTGGGCAGGACCGGAGGGACGGTGAGTGCGTGAAAGAGTGAGCGAGTGTAAGAAAGAGTGTGAGTGGACGTGAATGTGGACGACCAAATTCCTGCAGTGCAGAAATGCAGAGCAGAAGGTTCCTGTGCTGTGGACGGGGAGCAGCCAGCTACTGCAGTAAGTGGCTCTTCAGGGCGCTTCTCAATGTGCTGTGGGGAGGTCCTGCCATTTTGGAAGATCCCAGGTCTTCCCTGGGAGGAGGCAGTGGGAGAAGCTAGGGCCCAGCAACCTGAGCCCACAAGTGTACCTGGCACCATCGGCCAGTGGACCCCCTGTGTCAACACAGACCAGTGCACAGTAGTGGAGCTGTCAAGGTGCCTGCTGCAGAAACTACAATCAGCTGGGAGCCCAGCACCATCCTCCACAGTAGCAGCCTGATCAGAGTCTAGATATACCCCCAACAACAGAGGCTGGGGAGCAGACATCCATCCCAAGGCAACATAAGCACAGATCAGCAGCTGAGACCCATCCTCAAAAGCTTTAACAGAGGCTGAGCCCCACAGGACAGCAGTACTCCCCAGCCACCAGCAGTGGGACCTGGGCTCCATCAGGGCCTGTGTGACCCAGCTGCCCATGGGATAGCTGGGAGCCGAAGCTGGGGCTCCAGAAGGACCAGTGCGACCTAGCTGCCCACAAGATCTGTGGGGAGTCTGGACTCCAGAGGGACCTGTGTGACCCAGCTGCCCACAGGAGCTCAGGGGAGCCGGGGCTCCAGAGGGAACTGTGTGACCCAGCTGGCCACAAGATCTCTGGGACACCAGGGCTCCAGAGGGACCAATGCTACCCAGATGCCCACAAGACAGGCAGAAAGCTGGGGCTCCAGCAGAGTCTGTGTGACCCAGCTGCCAACGAGAGCTCCTGGGAGCCAGGGCTCGAGAGGGACCAGTGCAACCAAGCTGCCCACAAGATCTGCGGTGAGCCAGGGCTCGAGAGGGACCTGCGCAACCCAGCTGCCCACAAGATATGCGGGGAACTGGACCTTCAGAGGAAACTGTGCTACCCAGCTGCTCACTGGAGCTCCAGGGAGTCAGGGCTCCAGAAGGACCAGTGAGGCCCAGCTGCCCATGGGAGCACTGGGGAGCCAGGGCTCCGGAGGGAACAGTGCTACCCAGCTGCCCACAAGATAGGCAGGGAGCCTGGGCTCCAGCAGGGCCTGTGCCACCCAGCTGCATATGGGGCAAGCAGGGAGTAAGGCTCCAGCAAGGCCTGAGCAATACAGCTGTAGGTGGCACAAGCAACCAGCAGGGAGCACAGCTTCAGAGGGGTCCATGCCATACAGAAGCAGCACTTACCAGGACAGACCAATACCAACCCCCAGTAGTAAATCCTCCAGGACCCACAGCAGTCAAGGGGTGACACAAAGCAGAACAGTCCGGGAGGCACAGCAGCCTTATTTGATATACAGTGAGCTGCCTACACATCCTAACACCCCCCAACGGGTCTAGAGCTACCAGAAGGCTAAAATGGGGAGACAAAGAAACAACACCCAAAGGAAAGAAAAAGAGCAATCACCAGAAAAGGAACTACAGGAAATGGAAGAAAGCAACTGGTCAGATAAAAAATTCAAAGCAATGATTTCAAGGGTGCTCAAACAATTTGTGAAAACTATAAGCAACTTAATAAAAATTAAGAAGAGCTCCGTGGGAACTACTTCAGCTTTGAAAAAGTGGTAGAAGCTATGCATAAAAATCAAGAGGAAATAAAGAATTACATAGCTATTACGAAAAATATCTTAGAAGGGTTCAATAGTAGATTAGAAGAAGCTGAAGACTGAAAGAGAAACTTAGAAGACAAGGTAGATAAAAAAAACCCAAATAGAACAGCAAATAGGAAAAAAAAAATTAAAGCAGGAGGAGAGTTTAAAGGAGCTGAGGGACAACACAAACGTAACAACAATACGGAAATTGTGGTGGAGTGAATGGAAGCTACACAGACGATCTCCCAGGAACAAACAGGAATTACAACTAAAATAAAGACAAATAGTCAGGAAAAAGCAACAGAAAAGCAGCGGGAGAGGATCATACAACCGGGGACACAGAATGAGCCTGGTAGGATCTGCAGAGGCATGTGAGGGTGGAGGGCTGGGAGTTCACGGAAAGCAGCAGCCTTAGCTGTGAGCAGCGGTGGCGCCAGACCTTGGGGTTAAGACCCCAAGCTGCTCCACAGTGCAAAGTGCCTGGACAGAGAGTTAATAGCCAGAGCCACTCACCTGGGGCTCCATCAGAGGGAGGGTGGACAGGACTGGAACTCTGTGGGGACACCTGGGATTAGGAAGGCGCTCAGAGTTTGTTCTGAGCTGTGGCCACAAAGGACAGTGGTGGCCAGCCTGCTCCTTCCAGGTTACACAGAACAGCAGCCAAGTTTACCCCTTCTGGGAGCTGTGGCAGCCCGTCCTTGGAGATTTCCAGGTGAGGCAAACAGGTAAAGAAATGCAAATTGAGGCTCATTAACAACCAGCATCAGCCCCACCCTCCGGAAATCCTCTTACACTATAAACACCTGAGGGAGTTTCTCATTCAACTGAGAGCCTAAGGCATTTCAAGTAACTGAGGCTAATAGCCTCCAGGCAAAAAGCTAGAGCATAACTGAACCTTTCCTGAGCTTGCAAATCTACCCAGGAAAGTGAGACTTGACAGTGGTGTTGAAGGAGGGTCCTCCACGCTCATCCAAACCCAGTAGAGGGAGCCACAAATAGCAGAACACCAACACCCACAGGGAAAATTTGGCAGGCTCCAAAACCCACTGAGATAGCAAAAATGGTGAAACAAAGAAACACATTCCAAATGAAAGAACAAGAGAACTCTACCGAAGATGAGATAAATGAAATGCAGTTAAGCAAATTATCAAAGGTAGAGTTCAGAGCCATGATCTTGAGGAAACTAAACAGCATGAGTAAGGACATCAACACCATGAGTAAAGATATAGAAACACTGAAAACCAACCAATTGGAAATGAAGAATGACATAGCAGAAATAAAGAACACATTGGAAGGACTGACCAGCAGAGTAGAGGAAGCGGAGGACTGGATCAGAGAATTAGAAGACAGAGCAGAAAAAATCAATCAATCAGAAAACCAAAAGGAAAAAACAATGAAAAAACAGGAAGATAGCTTAAGAGAACTGTGGGACAACTGGAAACGTAATAACATTCACATCATAGGAGTCCACGAAGAAGAAGAAAATGAGCAAGGGTTAGAGAATATATTTGAAGAAATAATGACAGAAAATCTTCCTAACCTGGTAAAGAAGAAGGCATTCAAGTTCAAGAAGCACAGAGATTCAAAAGTAAGAAGAACACAAACAGGCCCACACCAAGACACATAATAATTAAAATGCCAAAAATTAAAGACAAAGAGAGAATCCTAAAAGCAGCAAGAAATAAGCAACAGGTTACCTACAAAGGAAACCCCATTAGGCTACCATCTGACTTCTCAACAGAAACACTACAGGCCAGAAGGGAATGGCATGAAGTAATCAAGGTCATGAAAAACAAGGATCTGAATCCAAGACTACTCTATCCAGCAAGGCTATCATTCAAAATAGAAGGTCAAATAAAGAGCTTCCCAGACAAAAAAAAAAAAAATGCTAAGGGATTATATAAGCACCAAACCAGCACTGCAAGAAATGTTAAAAGGACTGCTGTAATTAGTAGAAGAAATGGGAGGAAAAATATAACCACACTGAACAAAAATGGCAATAAATAAGCACATATCAATAATCACCTTAAATGTAAATGGATTGAATGCATTGATAAAAAGACACAGAGTAGCTGACTGCATAAGAAAGCATGATTCACATATATGTTGTTTACAAAAGACCCACCTCACAACAAAATACACACATAGGTTGAAAGTAAAGGGATGGAAAAAAAATTTCCAAGCAAATGGAAAGGAAAAAAAAGCTGGGGAAGCAATACTCATATTTGATAAAATAGATTTCAAAATGAAGGCCATAACTAGAGACAAAGAAGCTCACTACATAATATTGAAAGGGTCTATCCAACAGGAAGATATAACTTTGTTAAACATATATGCACCCAATATAAGAGTACCAAAATATATTAAAAATCTTCTGGAGGACTTCAAAAGAGAAATCGTCAGCAATACAATCATAGCAGGAGACTTCAACACCCCAATGACATCACTGGATAGATCATCTAGACAAAAAATTAACAAGGAAACAGAAGTTTTAAATGAAGCACGACATCAAATGGATTTAATAAATATATGCAGAGAATTACACCCTAAAACTACAGAATTCACATTCTTCTCAAGTGCACATGGGACATTCTCAAAGATAGACCACATAATAGGACACAAACGAAGTCTCTACAAGTTCAAGAAGATTGAAATCATATCAAGCATCTTCTCAGATCACCACGGCATGAAACTAGAAATCAATTGCAACAAGAACATGTAAAGACATTTGAACACATGGAGGCTAAACAGCATGTTATTGAACATTGAATGGATTACCATGAGATCAAGGAAGAAATTAAAAACTTCCTGGAAACTAATGAAAATGAACACACAACACAAAATCTATGGGATGCAGCAAAAGCAGTGCTGAGAGGGAAGTTCATAGTACTACAGGCCCACCTCAAGAAAGAAGAAGAATTTCTAATTGACTACCTAACCTCACAACTTAAAGAACTAGAAAGCAAACAAAAAGATAACCATAGAGCCCTGGCCGGTTTGGCTCAGCGGTTAGAGCGTCAGCCTGCGGTACAGAGACACCCGGGTTCGGTTCCTGCTAAGGGCATGTACCTCGGTTGCAGTTTGTCCCCGGGCCTGGTTGGTCGTGTGGGTGGCAGCCACTCGATGTGTCCTTTCACGTCGATGTCTCTCTCTCTCTCTCTCTTCCTCACTCCCTCCCACTCTACCTGAACAAAAAATGAAAAAGTGTCCTCAGGTGAGGATAAAAAAAAAAAAAAAGATAACCGTAGAGCAAATAGAAGGAAGGCAATAGTAAAGATCAGAGCAGAAATAAATGACATGGAGACCAAAAAAAAAAAAAAAAAACAATTCAAAGGATCAATGAAACAAAGAGCTGGGTTTTTGAAAAGATAAACAAGATTGATGGACCGTTAGCTAGACTCACCAAGAAATAAAGAGAGAGAACCCAAATACTCAAAATCAGAAATGAAAGAGGAGAAGTAACAACTGACACCACATAAATACAAAGGATTGTTAAAAAATACTATGAAAATTTATATGGCAACAAATTCGACAATCTAAGCGAAATGGACACATTTCTAGAAACATATAGTCTCCCAAAACTGAACCAGGAAGAGACAGAAAACTTGAACACGCCAATAACAACGAAGGAAATTGAAGATGTAATCAAGACCCTCCCAGCAAACAAAAGCCCAGGCCCTGACGGCTTCACGGGGGAATTTTACCGAACATTCAAAGAAGAACTAACACCCACTCTCCTCAAACTATTCCAAAAAATTCTAGAAGAAAGAAGACTTCCAAACTCGTTTTATGAGGCCAGGATAATTCTAATTCCAAAACCAGAAAAAGACACTACAAAGAAAGAAAACTACAGGCCAACATCCCTGATGAACATAGATGACAAAATCCTGAACAAAATACTAGCAAATTGGATCCAGCAACACTTCAAAAAAATTATTCATCATGACCAAGTGGGATTCATCCCATGGATGCAAGGCTGGTACAATATTCGCAAATCAATAAATGAGATACATCACATAAACAAAATGAAAGATAAAAACGACATGATCATATCAATAGATGCTGAAAAAGCATTTGATAAAATCCAGCACCCATTTCTTACAAAAATGCTCAGTAATTTTGGAATAGAGGGATCATATCTCAACATTATAAAGGCCATATATGAAAGACCTACAGCCAATATCATACTCAATGGACAAAAACTAAAAGCATTTCCTTTAAAACAGGAACAAGACAAGGATGCCCACTTTCACCACTCTTATTTAACATAGTATTGGAAGTCTTAGCCACAGCAATCAGTCATGAAGAAAAAATAAAAGGGATCCAAATTGGAAAGGAGGAAGTGAAACTGTCATTAGTTGCAGATGACATGATATTATACATAGAAAACCCTAAAGACTCCATCAAAAATCTACTAGACTTAACAAATGAATTTGGCAAAGTAGCAGGATACAAAATTAACGTCAAGAATTCAATGGCATTCTTATACACCAATGATGAGCTCACAGAAAGAGAAACTAAAAAAAAAATCCCATTTACCATCGTGGCAAAAAAATTAAGATACCTAGGAATAAATTTCACCAAAGAAGTAAAGGACCTATTTGCAGAAAACTACAGGACATTGAAAAAAGAAATAGAAGAAGATATAAAAAAGTGGAAGCACATACCTTGTTCATGGATTTGAAAAATTAACATCAATAAAATGTCCATACTACCCAAAGCAACCTATAGATTTAATGCAATCTCCATCAAAATATCAACGACATATTTCATAGAACTAGAACAAATGCTTCAGAAGTTCATATGTAACCAAAAAGACCCCGAATAGCTACAGCAATCTTGAAAAAGAAGGACAAAGTAGGAGGGATCACAATACCTGACATCAGGTTATACTACAAAGCTACTGTAATCAAAACAGCCTGGTACTGGCACAAGAACAAGCACATAGATCAATGGAATAGAACAGAGAACCCAGAAATTGACGCAAAACATTATGCTCAATTAATACTCGACAAAAGTGGCAAAAGCATACAATGGAGTAAAGACAGTCTCTTTAATAAATGGTGTTGGGAACATTGGACAGCTACATGCAACAAAAATGAAACTAGACCATCATCTTACACCATACACAAGAATAAACTGAAATGAATAAAAGACTTAAATGTGACTCATGAATCCATAAAAATCCTAGAAGAAAATGTAGGCAACAAAATTTCAGACATCATGCGCAGCAGAATTTTCACTGATATATCATCTAAGGCAACAGAAACAAAGGAAAAAATGAACACATGGGACTACATCAAACTCAAAAGCTTCTGCACAGCAAAAGAAACAACCATCAAAACAGAAAGGGAACCCACTGTATGGGAGAGCATAATTGCCAATGATATATCAGATAAGGGATTAATTTCCAAAATACATAGAGTGCTCATACAACTGAAACAAAGGAAGACAAACAACCAAATTAAAAAATGGGCAGAGTAACTAAATAGATACCTCTCCAAACAGGACATACAAATGGCCAAGAGACATATGAAGAAATGCTCAATATCACTAATTATCAGAGTGATGCAAATTAAAACAACAATGAGTTATCACCTCACACCTGTCAGAGTAGCCGCCATCAACAAAGCATCAAACAACAAGTGTTGGCGAGAATGTGGAGAAAAGGGTACTCTAGTACACTGTTGGTGGGAATGCAGACTGGTGCAGCCACTATGGAAAAAACTGTGGTGTTACCTCAAAAAATTAAAAATTGAATTACCATTTGACCCAGCGATCCCACTTCTAGGAATATACCCTAAGAAGCCTGAAACACCAATCAGAAAGAATATATGTACCCCCATTTTCATAGCAGCACTATTTACAATAGCTAAGATCTGGAAACAGCCCACGTGTCCATCAGTAGAGGAATGGATAAAAAAGCAGTGGTACATATACACAATGGAGTACTATGCAGCTGTAAGAAAGAAAGATCTCTTATCCTTTGCGAAGACAAGGGAGGACCCGGAAACTACTATCCTAAGTGAAACCAGCCAAGCAGAGAAAGACAAATATCATATGATCTCACTTATTTCTGGAATATAATAAACATAACTGACTGAGGAACAGGGTAGTCCGAGAGACATGGAAGTAGGGTACAGACTGACAATTGCCAGAAGAGGGGTTGGGGGAGGGGAGCGATGAACCACAGAACTTGTACGCATGTACTCATAACCAATGTACATGGACAACAAAATGGAGACGGGGCAGGTAGTGGTGGGAGTAGGGGGACAATGGGGTAAAAAGGAGAAACATCTGTAACAAAAATAAATTAATAAAATATAAAAATTTATAGAATAAAAAACATAACAACATTCGCACTATAGGGGTACTTGAAGGAGAAGAATCAGAGAAAGGAATAGAGAACCTGTTTGAAGAAATAATGACAGAAAACTTCCCTAAGTTGGTGAGGCAAAAGTCACACAAGTCAAGGAAACAGAGAGTCCCAAGCAAGATGAACCCCAGAACACCCACACCAAGACACATCATAACAAAAATGGCAAATATTAAAGACAAAGAAGGAATCTTAAAGAAAGAAAGAGAGAGACAGAAAGTTACCTACAAGGGAGCTCCTATTAGACTGTCAGCTGATTTCTCAATAGAAATGCTGCAGGCCAGAAGGGAGTGGCATGAAGTGTACAAAGTAATGCAAGGCAAGGGCCTGAATCCAAGACTATCCAGCAAGGCTATCATTCAAAACTGAAGAAGAAATAAAGAGCTTCACAGATAAAAAAGAAAAATCTAAAGGGATTTACCACCAAGAAACCACCACTGGAAGAAATGCTGAAGGGACTGTTATAAGGAGAAGAAGAAACGAGAGCGAAAGAGAGAGAGAGAGAGAGAGAGAGAGAGAGAGAGAGAGAGAGAGAGAGAGAGAGGAACACAGGCATAAAATTACAATGGCTACTAATAACTATCTATCAATAATAACCTTAAATGTAAATGCCTTAAATGCTCCATTCAAAAGATATAGAGTAGCTGATTGGATAAAAAAAACAAGACCCATATATATGCTGCCTACAAGGGACACACCTCACAACAAAAGACTCACACAGGATGAAAGTGAAGGGATGGAAAAAAATTTTCCAAGCAAATGGAAATGAAAAAAAGTTGGTGTTGCAATACTCATATCTGACAAGATAGAGTTCAAAACTAGGGCCATAATAGGCAACAAAGAAGGTCACTACATAATATTAAAAGGATCAATCCAACAAGAAGATATAACCCTGGTAATCATATACACACCAAATACGGGAGCACCAAAATATATTTAAAAACTTCTGGAGAACGTCAAGGGAGAGTTAAATAGTAATACGATCATAGTGGGTGACTTTAACACCCGACTGAGACCACTGGATAGATTCTAGACAAAAAATTAACAAGGACATAGAATCCTTAAATGACGAACTACATCAGTTGGACCTAATTGATGTTTACAGAACACTTCACCCCAAAGCTGCAGAATATACATTTTTCTCAAGTGCACATGGGACATTCTCAAAGATAGACCACATGTTAGGACACAAAGTAAGCCTCTACAAATTCAAGAAGATTGAAATCATATCAAGCATCTTCTCAGATCACAATGGCATGATACTAGAACTCAATTACAACAAAAACACACAAAAACATTGAAACACTTGGAGGCTAAATAGCATGTTATTAAACAATGAATGGGTTACCAATGAGATCACGGAAGAAATTAAAAACTTCCTGGAAACCAATGAAAACGAACACACAGCAACATAAACTCTATGTGACACAGCGAAAGCAGTCCTGAGAGGGAAGTTCATAGCACTACAGGCCTACCTCAAGAAACAAGAAAAATTTCTAATTGACTTTCTAACCCTACAATTTAATGAACTAGAATGTAAACAACAACAACAAAAAAAAACCCAGAGCAAGTAGAAGGAAAGAAATATTAAAGGTCAGAAGAGAGATAAATGACATAAGAGACTAAACAAAAAACAATGCAAAAGATCAATGAAACAAAAAAATGGTTCTTTGAAAAGATAAACAAAAGATAAACAAGATGGACCTTTAGCCAGACTCACCAAGAAACAAAAAGAGAGGACCCCAATATACAAAATCAGAAACAAAAGAAGAGAATAACAACTGACACCACAGAAATACAAAGGATCATCGAAACTTACTATGAACAATTATAAGCCAAGAAATTGGACAATCTAGGAAAAATGGACAAATTTCTAGAAACACAGTCTCCCAAAACAGAACCAAGAAGAGATAGAAAATTTGAACAGATCAATAACAACAAAGGAATTTGAAGATGTAATTAAGAAACTCCCAGCAAACAAAAGCCCAGGCCCAGATGGCTTCACGGGGGAGTTTTACTGAACATTCAGAGATCTAATATCTATTCTCCTCAAACGATTCCAAAAAATTCAAGAAGACAGAAAACTTCCAAACTCATTTTCTGAGGCCAGCATAATTCTAATTCCAAAACCGATAAAGACAGTACAAAGAAAGAAAACTACAGCCCAATATCCCTGATGAACACAGATGCAAAAATCCTTAACAAAATATTAGCAATGAGGATCCAGCAATACTTCAAAAAAATTATTCATCATGACCAAGTGGGATTCATCCCAGGGATGCAAGGATGATACAATATTTGCAAACCAATAAATGTAAAACACCACATAAACAAAGTGAAAGATAAAAACCATATGATCTTATCAATAGATGCTGAAAAAGCATTTGACAAAATCCAGCACCCAGTTTTGATAAAAATGCTCAGCAAGGTGGGAACAGAGGGATTATATCTCAACATAATAAAGGCCATATATGAAAAACCTATAGTCAACATCATCTTCAATGGGCAAAAACTGAAAGCATTTCCCTTAAGAACAGGAACAAGACAGGGATGCCCACTCTCACCACTCTTATTTAACATAGTACTGGAAGTGTAAGCCACAGCAACTGGACATGAAGAAAAATTAAAAGGGATCCACATTTGAAAGGAGGAAGTGAAACTGTCATTATTTGCAGATGACATGATATTGTACATAGAAAAGCCTAAAGACCCCATCAAAAATCTACTAGACTTAATAAATGAATTTGTCAAAAGTAGCAGGATACATAATTAAAATCAAGAAATTGATGGCATTCTTATACACCAACGATGAACTCACAGAAAGAGAAACTAAAGAAATAATCCCATTTACCATTGTGGCAAAAAAATTAAGATATCCAGGAATAAACTTTTTATTATTATTATTATTATTAATTTACTTTTGTTACAGATGTTTCTCATTTTTTCCCCCATTGACACCCTCCTCCCCCTCTTTCCTTCCCCGTCCTCATTTTTGTTGTCCATGTCCATTGGTTATGAGTACACGCGTACAAGTTCTGTGTTCATCGCTCCCCTCCCCCACCCCCTCTTCTGGCAAATGTCAGTATGTACGCCACTTCCACGTCCCTGGGACTACCCTGCTCCTCACACTGTTATGTTCATTATATTCCAGAAATAAGTGAGATCATATGATATTTGTCTTTCTCTACTTTGCTTGTTTCACTTAGGATAATAGTTTCCAGGTCCTCCCATGTTGACGCAAAGGATAAGAGATCGTTCTTTCTTAAAGCTGCATAGTACTCCATTGTATATATGTACCACAGCTTTTTTATCCATTCATCTAATGACGGACACTTGGGATGTTTCCAGATCTTAACTATTGTAAATAGCGCTGCTATGAACATGGGGATACATGTATTCTTTCTGATTGGTGTTTCAGGCTTCTTAGGGTATATTCCTAGGAGTGGAATCACTGGGTCAAATGGTAATTCAATTTTTAATTTTTTGAGGTAACACCATAGTGTTTTCCATAGTGGCTGCACCAGTCTGTACTCCCACCAGCAGTGTACTAGAGTCCTCTTTTCTCCACACCCTCGCCAACACTTGTTGTTTGATGCTTTGTTGATGGCGGCTATTCTGACAGGTGTGAGGTGATACCTCATTGTTGTTTTAATTTGCATCTCTCTGATGATTAGTGAAGTTGAGCATTTCTTCATATATCTCTTGGCCGTTTGTATGTCCTGTTTGGAGAGGTGTCTATTTAGTTCCTCTGCCCATTTTTTAATTGGGTTCTTTGTCTTCCTTTTGTTGAGATGTATGAGCACTCTATATATTTTGGAAATTAGTCCCTTATCTGATATATCATAGGCAATTATGCTATCCCATACAGTGGGTTGCCTTTCCACTTTGATGGTTGTTTCTTTTGCTGTGCAGAAGCTTTTGAGTTTGATGTAGTCCCATGTGTTCATTTTTTCCTTTGTTTCTGTTGCCTTAGGTGATATATCAGTGAAAATTTTGCTGCGTATGATGTCCGAAATTTTGTTGCCTACATTTTCTTCTAGGATTTTTATGGATTCATGAGTCACATTTAAGTCTTTTATCCATTTTGAGTTTATTCTTGTGTATGGTGTAAGTTGATGATCTAGTTTCATTTTTTTGCATGTAGCTGTCCAATTTTCCCAACATCATTTATTGAAGAGGCTGTCTTTACTCCATTGTATGCTCTTACCACCTTTGTCAAATATTAATTGAGCATAATGTCTTGGGTCAATTTCCGGATTCTCTGTTCTGTTCCACTGGTCTATGTGCCTGTTCTTGGGCCAGTACCAGGCTGTTTTGATTACAGTAGCTTTGTAGTATAACCTGATGTCCGGTATTGTGATCCCTCCTACTTTGTCCTTCTTTTTCAAGATTGCTGTAACTATTCGAGGTGTTTTTTGGTTCCATATGAACTTCTGAAGTATTTGTTCTAGTTCTTTGAAATATGTCGTTGGTATTTTGATGGGGATTGCATTAAATCTGTAGATTGCTTTGGGTAGTATGGACATTTTAATGATGTTAATTATTCCAATCCATGAACAAGGTATGTGCTTCCACTTTTTTATATCTTCCTTTATTTCTTTGTCCAATGTCTTGTAGTTTTCTGCAAATAGGTCCTTTACTTATTTGGTTAAGTTTATTCCTAGGTATCTTAATTTCTTTGCCACAATGGTAAATGGGATTGTTTTTTTAGTTTCTATTTCTGTGAGTTCATCATTAGTGTATAAGAATGCCGTCGATTTCTTGACGTTAATTTTGTATCCTGCTACTTTGCCAAATTCATTAATTAAATCTAGTAGATTTTTGATGGAGTCTTTAGGGTTTTCTATGTATAATATCATGTCATCTGCGAATAATGACAGTTTCACTTCCTCCTTTCCAATTTGGATCCCTTTTATTTTTTTCTTCATGTCTGATTGCTGTGGCTAAGACTTCCAGTACTATGTTAAATAAGAGTGGTGAAAGTGGACATCCTTGTCTTGTTTCTGTTCTTAAAGGAAATGCTTTTAGTTTTTGTCCATTGAGTATGATGTTGGCTGTAGGTCTTTCATATATGGCCTTTATAATGTTGAGATATGATCCCTCTATTCCCAAATTGCTGAGCGTTTTTATCAGAAATGGGTGCTGGATTTTGTCGAATGCTTTTCCAGCATATATTGATATGATCATATGGTTTTTATCTTTCATTTTGTTTGTGTCATGTATCACATTTATTGATTTGCATATATTGTACCAGCCTTGCATCCCTGGGATGAATCCCACTTGGTCATGGTGAATAATTTTTTTGATGTATTGCTGGATCCAATTTGCTAGTATTTTGTTCAGGATTTTGGCATCTATGTTCATCAGGGATATTGGCCTGTAGTTTTCTTTCTTTGTAGTGTCTTTTTCTGGTTTTGGGATTAGAGTTATGCTGGCCTCATAAAACGAGTTTGGAAGTCTTTCTTCTTCTTGAATTTTCTGGAATAGTTTGAGGAGAATGGGTGTTAGTTCTTCTTTGAATGTTCGGTAAAACTCGCCCGTGAAGCCGTCAGGGCCTGGGCTCTTGTTTGCTGGGAGAGTCTTGATTACATCTTCAATTTCCTTCGTTTTTATTGGCCTGTTCAAATTTTCTATCTATTCCCGGTTCAGTTTTGGGAGACTATGTGTTTCTAAAAATGTGTCCATTTAGCTTAGATTGTCAAATGTGTTGCCATATAAATGTTCATAGTAGTAGCTAATGATCCTTTGTATTTCTGTGGTGTCAGTTGTTATTTCTCCTCTTTCATTTCTGATTTTGTGTATTTGGGTTCTCTCTCTTTGTTTCTTGGTGAGTCTAGCTAAGGGTCCATCAATCTTGTTTATCTTTTCAAAAAACCAGCTCTTTGTTTTATTGATCCTTTGAATTGCTTTTTTGGTCTCCATGTCGTTTATTTCTGCTCTGATCTTTACTATTTCCTTCCTTCTACTTTCTCTAGGGTTTTCTTTTTCTTTGCTTTCCAGTTCTTTAAGTTGTGAGGTTAGGTAGTCAATTAGAAATTTTTCTTCTTTCTTAAGGTGGGCCTGTAGTGCTATGAACTTCCCTCTCAGAACTCCTTTTGCAGTATCCCATAGATTTTGCGTTGTTGTGTGTTCATTTTCACTGGTTTCCAGGAATTTTTTAAATTCTTCCTTGATCTCCATGGTAACCCATTCATTTTTCAGTAACATGTTATTTAGCCTCCATGTGTTCATATGTTTTTGCATGTTTTTGTTGCAATTGATTTCTAGTTTCATGCCATTGTGGTCTGAGAAGATGCTTGATATGATTTCAATCTTCTTGAACTTGTAGAGACTTAGTTTGTGCCCTAACATATGGTCTACCTTTGAGAATGTCCCATGTGCACTTGAGAAGAATGTGAATTCTGCAGTTTTGGGGTGTAATTCTCTGTATATATCTATTAAATCCATTTGATCTAGTGCTTCATTTAGAGTCTCTGTTTCCTTGTTGATTTTTTGTCTAGATGATCTATCCAGTGATGTTAGTGTGGTGTTGAAGTCTCCTGCTATGATTGTATTGCGGTTGATTTCTCCTTTGAAGTCCTCCAGAAGATTTTTAATATATTTTGTTGCTCCTATATTGGGTGCATATATGTTTACCAAGGTTATATCTTCCTGTTGGATAGACCCTTTCAATATTATGTAGTGGCCTTCTTTGTCTCTAGTTATGGTCTTCAATTTGAAATCTAATTTATCAAATATGAGCATTGCTACCCCAGCTTTTTTTTCCTTTCCGTTTGCTTGGAAGATTTTTTTCCATCCCTTTACTTTCAACCTATGTGAGTCTTTTGTTGTGAGGTGGGTCTCTTGTAAGCAACATATGTGTGAATCATGCTTTCTTATCCAGTCAGCTACTCTTTGTCTTTTTATGGGAGCATTCAGTCCATTTACATTTAAGGTGATTATTGATATGTACTTATTTATTGCCATTTTTGTACAGTGTGGTTCTAATTATCTTTCTATTTCTTCTAGTAATTATAGCAGTCCCTTTAACATGTCTTGCAGTGCTGGTTTGGTGCTAATATATTCCCTTAGCCTTTTTTTTTGTCTGGGAAGCACTTTATTTGACCTTCTATTTTGAATGATAGCCTTGCTGGATAGGGTAGTCTTGGATTCAGATCCTTGTTTTTCATGACCTTGATTACTTCATGCCATTCCCTTCTGGCCTGTAGTGTTTCTGTTGAGAAGTCAGATGATAGACTAATGGGGTTTCCTTTGTAGGTAACCTGTTGCTTATCTCTTGCTGCCTTTATGATTCTCTCTTTGTCTTTGATTTTTGGCATTTTAATTATTATGTGTCTTGGTGTGGGCCTGTTTGGGTTCTTCTTACTTGGGGCTCTCTGTGCTTCTTGAACTTGAATGCTTTCTTCCTTCACCAGGTTAGGAAAGTTTTCTGTCACTATTTCTTCAAATATATTCTCTAACACTTGCTCATTTTCTTCTTCTTCGGGGACTCCAATAATGCGAATGTTATTACATTTACAGTTGTCCCACAGTTCTCTTAAGCTATCTTCCTGTTTTTTCATTGTTTTTTCCTTTTGGTTTTCTGATTGATTGATTTTTTCTACTCTGTCTTCTAATTCACTGATCTGGTCCTCTGCTTCCTCTACTCTGCTGGTCAATCCTTCCAATGTGTTCTTTATTTCTGCTATGTCATTCTTCATTTCTACTTGGTTGGTTTTCAGTGTTTCTATACCTTTACTCATGGTGTTGATGTCCTTACTCATGCCTTTTAGTTTGCTCAAGATCATGGCTCGGAACTCTACCTCTGATAATTTGCTTAGCTGCATTTCATTATCTCATCTTCGGTGGAGTTCTCTTGTTCTTTCATTTGGGATCTGTTTCTTTGTTTCAACATTTTTGCTATGTCAGTGGGTTTTGGAGCCTGCCAAATTTTCCCTGTGGGTGTTGGTGTTCTGCTATTTGTGGCTCCCTCTACTGGGTTTGGATGAGTGTGGAGGGCCTTCCTTCAACACCACTGTCAAGTCTCACTTTCCTGGGTAGATTTGCAAGCTCAGGAAAGGTTTAGTTATGTTCTAGCTTTTTGCCTGGATGCTATTAGCCTCAGTTACTTGAAAAGCCTTAGGATCTCATTTGAATGAGAATCTCCCTCAGATGTTTACAGTGTAAGAGGATTTCCCGAGGGTGGGGCCAATGCTGGTTGTTAATGAGCTTCAATTTGCATTTCTTTACCTCTTTACCTCACCTGGGAATCTCCGAGGGAGGGGCTTCCACAGCTCCAGGAAGGAGCAAACTTGGCTGCAGGTCTGTGCAACCCGGAAGGAGGGGCTGGCCACCACAGTCCTTTGTGGCCACAGCTCAGCACAAACTCTGAGCACCCTCCAAATCCCAGGTGTCCCCTCAGAGTTCCAGTCCAGTCCGCCCTCCCTCTGCCGGAGCCCCAGGTGAGTGGCTGTGGCTATTTAGCGCTCTGTCCCGGCCCTCTCCGCTGTGGAGCAGCTGGGGCTCTTAACCCCAAGGTTGGGCGCTGCCGCCGCTGCTCCCAGCTAAGGCTGCCGCTCCCAGCTAAGGCCGCCACTCACAGCCAAGGCCTCCGCTCCCAGCTAAGGCCGCGGCTCCCAGCTGAGGCCACCGCTCCCAGCCAAGGCTTCCACTCCCAGTGGAGGCCGCCACTCCCAGCCGAGGCTGCTGCTGTCCATGCGCTCCCAGCCCGCCACCCTCACGCGCCTCCGCAGATCCTACCAGGCTCATTCAGTGTCCCTGGTTGTATGGTCCTCTCCCACTGCTTTTCTGTTGCTTTTTCCCGATGATTTGTCTTTATTTTAGTTGTAATTCCCGTTTGATCCTGGGAGATTGTCTGTGTAGCTTCCATTCACTCCACCGCCATTTCTCCATCCTCTCTAGGAATAAACTTAACCAAAGAAGTAAAAGACCTCTTCACAGAAAATGACAGGTCATTGAAAAAAGAAATAGAGAAAGATATAAAAATGTGGAAGCATATACCATGTTCATGGTTTGGAATAATAAACATCATAAAAATATTCATACTACCCAAAGCAATCTATAGATTAAATGCAATCCCCATCAATATACCAATGACATATTTCACAGAACAAGAACAAATGCTCCAAAAGTTTATATGGAACCAAAAAAGACCCTGAATAGTCACAGCAATCTTGAGAAAGAAGAACAAAGTAGGAGCGATCACAATACCGGATATCAGGGTGTTCTACAAAGCCACTATAATCAAAACAGCCTGGTACTTGCACAAGAACAGGCATATAGATCAATGCAACAGAACAGAGAACCCAGAAATTGACCCAAGACAATGTACTCAATTCATATTTGACAAAGATGGCAAGAGCATACAGTGGATTCAAAATAGCCTCTTCAGTAAATCGTGTTGGGATAATTGAACATTTACATGCAATAAAATGAAGCTAGAACACCAACTTACACCATACATGAGAATAAACTGAAAATGGATAAAAGTCTTAAATGTGACTCATGAGTCCATAAAAATCCTAGAAGAAAATGCAGGCAATAAAATTTCAGACATCATACGCAGCAGAATTTTCACTGATAGAACACCTAAAGCAAGAGAAAAAAAGGAAAAAATGAACACATGGGACTACATCAAACTTCAATCTTCTGCACAACAAAAGAAACAACCATATGGGAGAGCATAATTGCCAATGATACATCAGATAAGGGGTTAATTTACAAAATATATAGAGTCTCAATCAATTTAATGAAAGAAAGACAAAGAACCCAATTAAAAAATGGGCAGAGGACGTAAATAGACACGTCTCCAAACAGGACATAAAAATGGCCAAGATACATATGAAAAAATGTTCAAGGTCATTAATCATCAGAGAGATTCAAATTAAAGCAACAGTGAGGTATCACCTCATACCTGTCAGAATGGCCGCCATCAACAAATCATCAACAACAAGTGCTGGTGAGGGTGTGGAGAAATGGCAACTCTAGTACACTGCTGGTGGGAATGCAGACTGGTGCAGCCACTATGGAAAACACTATGGTGTTACCTCAAAAAATTAGAAATTGAACTGCCATTTAACCCAGGGATTCCACTTCTAGGAATATACCCTAAGAAGCCTGAAACTCCAATCAGAAAGAATATATGTACCTCTAAGTTCATAGCAGCACTATTTACAATAGCTAATATGTGAAAACAGCCCAAGTGTCCATCAGTAAATGAGTGGATGAAAAAGCTGTGGTACGTATACACAATGGAATACTATGCAGCTGTAAGAAATAAAGTGCTCTTATCCTTTGAGACGACATGAAGGGACCTGGAGAGTATTATGCTAAGCAAAACAAGCCAAGCAGAGAAAGACAAATATCACATGATCTCACTTATTTGTAGAATATAATAAACTAAACAAACCAATGAACAAAATAGACCCAGAGACATAGAAGTAGGGTACAGACTGACAAACGTCAGACGAGGGGGATGGGGGAGATAAAAACCACAGAACTTATATGCATGTATGCATAACCAAAGGACATGGACAACAAAGCTGGGGACAGGGCAGGGGGGATGGGAGGAGGTTGTCAATGGGGGAAAAAGGAGAAACATCTGTAACAAAAATAAATTAACAAAAATAATTATAAAAAAATGTCAAATGGTAAAATTTTGTTCATCATTCTTTTAAGTCAAATTATTTTGGGATCCAAATTCAGTCAACCAAGAGATTTACTAGCCTTCTCGATTTTGTGTCATATCTAAATCTAATAACTGGGTCCTCCATGTATACAAGTCTTCAATATAATCCCTGAACAAGACAGACCCTTGTAACAGACCACCAGAAGACTACTCCCAGCTCAATACCCAAGTGACAGCATCTCTAAATGCCTTGATGCGGTCTAGATTTTCTGCCTACCAAGTTTTCATATTTATTAATCTGGAAACCCTCCCAAAGAAGGAATTAAAGTTAGTCAGATATGCTTTGTTCCTAGTGAACCCAGGTTGGGTCCCATTGATCATTGCTGGCCATGGAAACCAATAAATTCTGTTAGGTGCACCTAAACTAACCCTTTAATTTTCCATTGGATAACGTTATTTGATAGTAACATCAAATTCACAAATTTGTAATGTTCAAAATCTAACATTTTGTAATTTTTAAAATCAAAGTAAGTATATATTTTCTTGATTATACATCCTCTCCTGTTTGCTCTGATTCGTCAAACTTTGTCATGGGATCATTCTCTCTTTCTCTCTCTCTCTCTCTCTCTCTCTCTCTCTCTCTCTCTCTCTCTCTCTCTCTCATCTGTCTTTATTATTTCTCAGCTTTCTCCATTAGGGATACAGTCATCTTGGTAAGGAAATTCATACTCATGTGTATAGTACTTGTGTGTTCTCTTCTCTGAACACTTTCATGTCAATTTTGGGCTTCTGCTGCCTCTCCCTAAAGTTATTTCTAACCTTTTCAGTCTAAAGCTCATTTTCTTTTTCAGAGAAGACAACGTATTTGGAGTTCTGCTGTTCCTGCCTTCCATCAACATTACCCCTTCAATCCCAAGCAGCATACCTCTCTCCTGACTTCTTTATTCTTTCTCAGAACATAACTAATGAAATCTCATGCTTTCATCTTAGACATTTCCTCCTGGCTTCAGCTCACTGGAGAATTTCCACTTCCTGACATTATTCATATCAGCTACTAATTCTTTTTTATTCATCCTTAATCTCATTTCCTCCTATTCTCCTCACACTTTAATTCAGCCACAAGGGCCTCCTCACAGTTCTCAAATCAGGACCTTTGCATTTCCTGAACCCTCCTACAATAATCTTTATCCAGTTAAGTTCATGGCTTGCCCTTCATTTCATTTAGAACTTTTCCTAATTTTCTTCTCATCAGAGAAGCCATCCCAGTGCCATTGATGAAACAACACACACATATACCCACCCTTGTGGTCACTCTCTGCACCTTACCCTGATTTATTTTTCTTCTTGGCAATTATTACCATCTGAAATATTTATTTGGTTAGTGTCTGTCTTGTCCTACTTGAAAATAAGTTGCACAGGGACAAAAGTCTTTGTTTTTCTTTATTGGTACAACAGTGCTTGGACCATAGCAGCTGCTCACTAAATATGTTAAAACTAATGATGCTTAGGTACTTCTCTTAGAATATTATTCCATGAGACCTACATAGAATTTTCCACCTGCAAGATAACTCTGAAGGCCCTAACAACAAATAACACTGCAATGAGAATAACAATTGAAAACTGTCTATAAATAAAATGTAGATTATGACATTTCTATGACTTGATCCATATAATATGCAAAGCCAACCTGAAGGTCTAGTGCAAGGCAATACATGTGGGATCACAGTCCTCACTGGAATTTAGTAGGACAAGCCTAAAGCCTGGAGGCTTCTCTATCTAAAAAGAGCATATCTGATAGGAAAGGAGATGAAGTCATGCTGTATATTAAATTGACATTTACTTACATGTATAGGTGTTGACATGGAAAGAAGTCTATGACATTCTGTTCAGTAAAATAGGCAGGAAAAGGAACAGCATGTACACAATGGTTTCACTTATATGCTAATGGAGAGAGAGAGAGAGAGAGAGAGAGAGAGAGAGAGAGAGAGAGAGACAGAGAGAGACAGAGAGAGAGAGACAGAGAGAGTTGTCTAGAATCTAGAAGAATATGTTAACATGGTTATCTCTGGATAGTGACATTTTATTTTAGATTTTAAAAAATATATTTTGTTAGTCACAGGGGTATAAAGTACAGTATAGGCAATATAGTAAATAATATTGCAACAACTATGTATGGTGCCAATTGGGTACTGGAAATATCGGGGGAAACAATATGTAAAATATATGATTGTCTAACCACTATGCTGTGCACCTGAAATCAATACAAAACAATATTGAAAACAAATTGATCTTGTTTGTTTCTGAATTATTTGATTTTTTGTTAAAACAATGGGTATAGTCATTTCCTAAAAATAATGGAAGAGTCTTTTTTTTAAATATGTTTTTATTGGTTTTTTAGAGAGTGAGGAAGGGAGAGAGAGAAAGAAATATTGATGCAAGAGAGAAATATCTATCGGCTGCCTCCTGCATGCTCCTTACTGGACATTGAGCCGGCAACCAAGTATGTGCCCTGACTGGGAATCTAACTGGGGCCTCTCAGTCCATGAGATGATGCCCAATCTACTGAGCCACACTGGCCTGGTGGAGGATTCTTTTTGAAAGGGTCCACAAAGAACTAGAAAAAGTGGTTACCTCTGGAGAGTAACTGGAGAACTAGTAAAGAATGAAGAATACCCAGTTTTCACTCAATTTGCATTTAAACTAGTTGATTTTATTCAATGTGCATGGGCATGAAAGTCCTTGAATCTGAGAGTAGATATATAGGTACTCTGTGTGGGATATTATTGGTCACATGACCAGAGAGCAGCTGAAAAGTTATTAAAACTGTGCTAACAATTTCTCAAGACTAGACAAAACAACTAGAGGAACTATGGCTTTATACCTAATTCTGACCAACAGCGGGAATTGTTTGGGAAGAAGAAGTGATAAAAACCTAATGAGAGAGTGAACAAAGGACGATGGAAGTCTTTGATTTCCAGAAGGAGAGTGGTTGAGAAAAGTCATGTCTAAGTTCATAGCATGAGACTCTGTAAGAGAAGACAATTCAAGAGGGTGGCGAAGCTCTCTGAAATGCTACTCTGATTGTAACTACACGTGATCTAGATAAAGGAAAATGTGGGAAGTTTCTTAAGGAAGCCAGATAATTTGTACCAGGAAGTCTCAGAAAAACTCAGATTTTTAAACATGAATTTTTAAGTGAAAAGAAGCTTTTATTTTCTACTGCGGGGGAACAAACAATAACCAAAAATATGTCAGATAGTGATAATTGATAAGAAAAAGACTTAAGTAGGTAAAGGAACAGAGTGTAACCAACAAGAGTGGGTATATGGGTGTGCTCTTTCTTCCATGGTACCAAGCAGACAATTGGGAAGAGACCTGAATGAAGTGAGAGGGCAAGCGCTGCAAATATCTGAGCATTTCAGGCACAGTTCAGAAAATACAAAGGTTCTGATGTTGAGATACATGTGGCATCTTTAAGGAATAGCAAGAAGGTGAATAGAGCTAGTTCAGAATGTCAGGAGAGTGGTATGAGATCAGTCCAGAAATGTAGGAGGAGCCAGATTATACAGGGCCTCATAGGTGATGACAAGAACTTTAAGTTTTATTATTGACCATTATTGAGAGGTCTTGAGCAGAGGAGTGGCATTAACTGACTTATCACTTATCAGGATCACTCTGTTGCTGTGTTGAATAGAAAATATGAGGTCCAGAATGCAAGCAAGGGGAACTATTTAGGTAGGTTACTCCAGCAATAAAGATAAGAGATGTTGGTTGCTTAGAGTGAAGTGTCAGAGATAGGGGTGGGAGACAGGTTTACATTCCAGATATATGCTGAAGGGAGAATCAATAAGATTTCTGATGGGGTAGATGAAGAATGCTAGAAAAAAAAAGAGAAAAGTCAAGGATAACTCTATGATATTTCCTCTGAGCAAGTAGATGAATGGTGATTCCATTAATTGAGATAGGAATAATTGAAGGACAATCATGTCTTGGATGGTGGGGCTCAAGATTGAGTTTTGTAAGTACTGAATTTAAGATATTGATTAGATATTCAAGTGGAGATGTTGAGTTGGAGGTATATATCTGAGTGTGGAATTTAGAGGAGTAGATTTTATTAGAGAATACATTTAGGCAAACTCAGCATAAAGATAGTATTTAAAGCCAGAGGATTGTAGTAACATGTGAATAGTTCTGCTAATTAGGCTTTTCTTTTTTTTTTTTTTTAAGGTAACTTTTCTGACATTTATTGTTAATCCTCCTTTGTACTCTTATCCTGTATCTGCACTCTTGTTATTTTGAGATGTCATACTGCACACTGTATTGTAAAAATAAAAAGTAAAATTATATTTCAAATAAAAAAGCCGCTGAGTATTTTCTCTTGCTGTATGTATATCCTCTGCTATTCAAGGTTTTAGCATATCTAATGATCATCCTGTCTTCAGGTTTTTGCCAGAAGTCAGTCCATTGGAACCTCTGGATGAGAAACAAAATTATTTTTTAACTTATTCTTCACCATATGGGAATTCTCCCTATTGGCACAGATACAGGTTCTGTTTCCTTAACTTTTTTTTTTTTTTAAAAAAAGGAACAACTTCATTTTTAATCATTTTACTGTTTATACCATAGTCACATTCAAATGGGCAAAACTGCTCCATGATAGACAGAACAGAGACCTGTCATGCAAAGCAAAATAAGTGAAGTCTCTCCTAAAGCTTGAGGAGAGAAATACCATGGGAACACAAGGAGGCTGCAGACGGCAAGGCCCAGGGGTGCGAGTGGGTGGGAATGAAGGGTGCGCCTACAGTAGTTGGCCTGCTTCCTAAGGGGGATTTCCTAATATGTAATGAGGCTTTTCTTAAAACTGCCATTCCCCTTTCCTTTCCCCTGCCTCCCTCACACCTGTTTCCCCTGTGCCTGGACCACAAGGATAACTGATCACTTGGACACATCCCATGAACCTTTTGAATATGCTCTGCTTAGAGACTTCTGGCCTAGATAACAGAGTATCTCTACTGTTTTACCTTCATATGACAAAAATAAAAATAAAGAAGGTGGTGTATTAATGGAGAACAGGTATTGAATATAGGCAAAATAAGAAGTACTTCCAAGGGATGAATTCTGGGGTTCTGAGAAAACCTGTTACTCCCCACCCCACAGGACCTCCCTTAGTGCTGACAGAATTCCTCAGTCATTCCTTTACTTAAGCTGGACATGGAGAACTTTTTGTTATTGTTGAGAACTCATAACCTCTAGAGGGAAAACTTTGCAGGCCACTTCACAAATAAGCACCTTAGAAGGGGAAAACAAAAAAACCTGTTCAACTAATATGCTGTTTAAATTGAGCGACCTCAGCTTCCAAAATTGCAGCAGAGTGAATGGAAGCTACACAGACCATATCCCAGGATGAAACTGGAATTACAACTAAACTACAGACAAATTATCAGGAAAAAGCAACAGAAAAGCATCTGGAGAGGACCCATATAACCAGGGACAGGAAAAAAGGACACTGAATCGAGCCAGGTAGGATCTGTGGAAGGCATGAGAGAGCGAGCTGGCAGCCCATGGAAAGCAGCTGTTTTAGCTGTGAGCAACTCCCTCGGGGTTAAAATACCAAGCTGGCTCCACAGCGCAGAGGGCTGGGACAGAGACCTAAATTAGCTACAGCCACTCACCTTGGGATCCGACAGAGGGAGGGCAGACTGGACTGGAACTGTGTGGACACTTGGGAGGTTGGAGAGTGGGGAGGGCATTGGGAGTTTTGTACTGACTCACTCCATCAGAGGACAGTAGACATCTTACTCAAAGAGTCCCTTCCCAGAGGCCTGGGGAGAAGCAGCAGCCCCTCCCTTAGAAATTGAATGCAACCCAGCTGGGCCAGAGAAATGTAAATTGAGGTTAATTAACAGCCAGCATTTGCCCCACCCTCTAGAAATCCTCTTACCCTGAACACCTGAGGGATTTTTCATTCAGCAGAGGACCACAATCCAAGGCTTATCAAGTAACTGACACTAACAGCCTCCAGGCAGAAAGCTAGAGGACAACTGAAACATTTCCTGGGCTTGTAAATCTACCCAGGGAAGTAAGACTTGACACTGGTGTTTAACATAGGTTCTCCCACACTCATCCAAAACCAGTAGAGGGAGCCACAACCAGCAGAACACCAACACCCACAGGGAAAATTTGGCAGGCTTCAAAACCCACTGAGACAGCCCAAATGGTGAAACGAATAAATAAATCCCAAATGAAACAACAAAATAATTCGACAGAAGATGAAATAAATGAAAGGGAATTGAGCAAGAATCAGAGGCAGAGTTCAGAGTAATAATCATGAGGAAGCTCACCAGCATGAGAAAAAATATAGAAGCATTGAAAACCAACCAACTGGAAATGAAGAATGACACAGCAGAAATAAAGAACACATTGAAAGGAATAACCAGCAGAGTAGACGAAGCTGAGGACTGATCAGTGATTGGAAAACAGAGTAGAAAAAATCAACCAGTCAGAAAATCAAAAAGAAAAAACACCTAAAAAAAACAATTAGACAACTAAAGAGAACTGTGGGACAACTGGAAACATAACAATATTCGAATCAGAGGAGTTCCAGAAGAAGAAGAAAATGAGCAAGGGTTAGACAATATATTTGAAGAAACAGTGACAGAAAATTTCCCTAATTTGGTGAAGGAAGAAGGCATTCAAGTTCAAGAAGCACAGAGAGCCCAAAGTAAGAAGAACCCAAACAGGCCCACATCAAGACACACAATAATTAAAATGCCAAAAATTAAAGGCAAAGAGAGAATCCTAAATGCAGGAAAAGGAAAGCAACAGGTTACCTACAAAGGAACCCTCATAAGGCTATCAACTGACTTCAAACATAAACACTACAGGACAGAAGGGAATGGCATAAAGTAATCAAGGTCATGAAAAACAAGGAACTGAATCCAAGACCACTCTATCCTGCAAGGCTATCATTCAAAATAAAAAGCTTCCCAGACAAAAAAAAAGGCTAAAGGTCTATATTAGCACCAAACCAGCACTCCAAGAAATGTTTAAAGGACTGCTGTAATCAGTAGAAGAAATCGGAAGAAAAATAGAACCACAATAAACAAAAATAGCAATAAATACGTAGATATCAACAATAACCTTAAATATAAATGGATTGAACGCTACGATCAAAAGATACAGAGAAGCTGAATGGATGAGAAAGTATGACTCATATATATGTTGTTTACAAGAGACCCACCTCACAACAAAACACTCACATAGGTTGAAAGGGAAGGGATGGAAAAAAAAAAACTTCCAAGCAAACGGAAAGGGAAAAAAAAGCTGGGGTAGCAATACTCATATCTGATAAAATAGATTTCAAAATGAAGGCCATAACTAGAGACAAAGAAGGCCACTACATAATATTGAAAGGATCTATTGAACAGGAAGATATAACCTTAGTAAAAATATATGCACCCAATATAGGAGCACTAAAATATATTTAAAATCTTCTGAAGGACTTCAAAGGTGAAATCGACAGCAATACAATCATAGCTGACATCACTGCTTAGATCCTCTAAATATTAACAAGAAAACAGAGACCCTAAATGATGCACTAGAACAAATGGATTTAATAGATATATACAGAGAATTACACCTCAAAACTGCAGATTTTACATTCTTCTCAAGTGCACATGGGACATTCTCAAAGATAGACCACATGATAGGACACAAACTAAGTCTCTACAAGATCAAAAAGATTGAAATCATATCAAGCATCTTCTCAGATCACAATGGCATGAAACTAGAAATCAATTACAACAAAAGCAGGCAAAGACATTTGAACAGATGGAGGCTAAACAGCATGTTATTAAACAATGAATGGGTTACCAAGGAGATCAAGGAAGAAATTAAAAACTTCCTGGAAACCAATGAAAATAAATACACAACAACACAAAATTTATGGGATGCAGCGAAAGTAGTACTGAGAGGGAAGTTCATAGCTCTATAGTCCTACCACAAGGAACAAGAAAAATTTCTAATTGACTATCTATCCACACAACTTAAAGAACTAGAAAGAAAACAAAAAGAAAACCCCAGAGCAAGTAGAAGGAGAGAAATAGTAAAGATCAGAGGAGAAATAAATGACATAGAGAACAAAAAAAAAACAATTCAAAGAATCAATGAAACAAAAAGCTGGTTCTTTGAAAAGATAAACAAGATTGATGGACCCTTAGCTAGACTCTACAAGAAACAAAAGGACAGGACCCAAATTACAAAATCAGAAATGAAAGAGAAGCAACAACTGACACCACAGAAATAGAAAGGATCATTAACAAATACTATGAACAATTATACAGCAATAAATTGGACAAACTAAGTGAAAAGGAAAAATTTCTAGAAATATATAGTCTCCCAAAACTGAACTGGGAAGAGATAGAAAAGTTGAACAGACCAATAACAACTAAGGAAATTGAAGATGTACTCAAGACTCTCCCAGCAAACAAAACCCCAGGCCCAAACGGTTTCACTGCAAAGTTTTACTGAACATTCAAAAAACAACCCATTCTCCTTAAACTATTCCAAAAATTTCAAGAAGAATGAAGACTTCCAAACTCATTTTATGAGGCCAGCATAATTCTAATTCCAAAACCAGATAAAGACACTAAGATACTATACAGAAAGAAAATTACAGGCCAATATCCCTGATGAACATAGATGACAAAATCCTTAACAAAATATTAGCAAATTGGATCCAGCAATACATTATAAAAATTATTCACCATGACCAAGTGGGATTCATCCCAGGGATGCAAGGATGGTACAATATTTGCAAATCAATAAATGTGATACACCACATAAACAAAAGAAAAAAACCATATGATCATATCAATAGACACTGAAAAAGCATTTGATAAAATCAATCACCTATTTCTGTTAAAAACGCTCAGCAATGTGGGAACAGAGGGATCATATCTCGACATACTAAAGGCCATGTATGAAAAATCTACAGTCAACATCATACTCAATGAGCAAACTGAAACATTTACATTAAGAACAGGAATAAGACAGCAAAGCCCACTTTCACCACTATTATTTAACATAGTATTGAAAGTCTTGGCCACAGTAATCAGACATGAAGAAAAAATAAAAAGGATCCAAATTGGAAAGGAGGAAGTGAAACTGTCATTATTCACAGATGACATGATATTGTACATAGAAAACCTTAAAGACGCCATAAAAAATCTACTAGATTTAATAAACGAATTTGGCAAGGTAGCAGGATACAAAATTGACAGCAAGAAATAAATGACATTCTTATACACAAATAAGGAACTTACAGAAAGAGAAACTAAAGAAGCAATCCCATTTACCATTGTATCCAGAAAATTAAGATACCTAAGAATAAACTTAAACAAAGAAGTAAAGGACCTATTTGCAGACAACTACAGGACATTGAAAAAAGAAATAGAGGAAGATATAAAAAAGTAGAAGCACATACCTTGTTCATGGATTAGAAGAATCAACATCATTAAAATGTCCATACTACCCAAAGTAATCTACAGATTCAATGCAATCTTCATCAAAATATGAACGACATATTTCACAGAACTAGAACAAATACTCCAAAAATTTATATGGAACCAAAAAAGACCCCGAAGAGCCACAGCAATCTTGAAAAAGAAGAACAAAGTAGGAGGGATCACAGTACTGGATATCAGATTATACTACAAAGCCATTGTAATCAAAACAGCCTGGTACTGGCATAAGAACAGGCATATAGATCAATGGAACAGAACAGATAACCCGGAAATTGACCCAAGGCACTATGCTCAATTAATATTTGACAAAGTTGGCAAGAACATACAATGGAGTAAAGACAGCCTCTTCAATAAATGGTATTGGGAAAATTGGACAGCTACATGCCAAAAAATGAAACTAGACCACCCACTTACACCATACAGAAGAATTAACTCAAAATGGATAAAAGACTTAAATGTGACTCGTGACTCCATAGAAGTCCTGGAAGAAAATGTAGGCAACAAAATTTCAGACATCATACGCAGCAGAATTTTTAGTGGTACAACACCTAAGGCAAGAGAAATAAAGGAAAAAATGAACACATGGGACTGCATCAAACTAAAGTGTTTCTGCACAGCAAAAGAAACAACCATCAAAATGGAAAGGGAACCCACTATATGGGAGAGCATATTCACCAATGATACATCAGATAAGGGGTTAATTTCCAAAATATATAGAGGGCTCATACAACTCAACAAAAGGAAGACAAAGAACCCAATTAAAAAATGGGCAGAGGACCTAAATTGACACCTCTCCAAAAAGGGCATGCAAATGGCCAAGAAATATATGAATAAATGCTGAATGTCACTAATCATCAGAGAAATGCAAATTAAAACAACTATGAGGTAGCACCTCACACCTGACAGAATGGCTGCCATCAACAAATCATCAAGCACCAAGTGCTGGTGAGGGTGTGGAGAAAAGGGGACTCTAGTATACTGCTGGTGGGAATGCAGACTGGTGCAGCTATTATGGAAAACAATATGGTGTTTCCTCAAAAAAATTAAAAATTGATCTGCCATTTGATCCAGTGATCCCACTTCTAAGAATATATCCTAAGAAGCCTGAAACACCAATCAGAAAGAATATATGTACCTCTATGTTCATAGCAGCACTATTTACAATTGCCAAGATCTGGAAACAGCCCAAATGTCCATCAGTAGATGAATGGATAAAAAAGCTGTGGTACATATACACAGTGGAATACTATGCAGCTGCAAGAAAGAAAGATCTCTTATCCTTTGAGACGACATGGAGGGACCTGGAGAGCATTATGCTAAGCGAAAGAAGCTAATCAGAGAAAGAGAAATACCACATGATCTCACGTATTTGTGGAATATAATGAACAAAATAACTTGATGAATAAAAAAGGCACAGAGGCATAGAAAGGAGTAAGGGTCAGACTGACCAACCGCCGAGAAGAGGGGCGAGGGGGATGGATGAGATAAACCAAGGAACTTATATGCATGTATGGGTAACCAATGGACATAGACAACAATGCTGGGTGGGTGGGGGCAGGATGTTGAGGAGGGTGTCTAGGGGGAAAAAGGAGAAACATCTGTAACAAAAATAAATTAATAAAAATTGAAAAAATAAAGCAAAATATAGTAACTGGAATCAAAATAAATAAAAAATAAATAAAAAATAAAAAATAAAAAATAAAAAATAAATAAATAAATAAATAAATAAATAAATAAATAAATAAATAAATTGAGGGAACCTCACCGAATAGCCACAGAAAATGTTAAAATTATGTTTCACTATCTTCTTATGGTTAGTTTTAGAAGGGATAGAGGAGAAAGAGGCAACAGGGTAGAGGAAGTGACAGCTTCCACACACAAAGCAGAAGAAAAAGTGGAGGAGTCATATTGCATTCCTATTATACACAAAACACTGTGCTAGGCACTGTATATGTGTTAGCTCAGTAATTAATCTCCCCCCCCAACAATTCTGCGAAGTGTCTATCCTTTGGCCCAGTTTACAGATGAGGAACGTGAGGCTCAGTTTGTCACTTGCCCAGATTCATATATCTAGTTAGTGATCCAGCCTTGAGTCTCCCTAGATTCCCAAACCCATGTGTAGAGAAGTGCAGGAAGCGAGTGTTGCTCAGAGGTCATATCCTGGGGCTCTGGGATTCACAGTATTTATTATCTGTTACCAACCTCTTTGAAATGTTGATTATCCAATGTTCCCAGCTTGTCAAGGGCTTTCATCCTTAAACCTTTAAAGATTTTTTTCTAAATGGGGCAACCACCCCTTCACACCAAGCTGCAAACAATTTTCTACCTCAGGCCAAATAAGCAGTCACCCAAGGTTTTGGTAAAGCCCAGCCATGCACCCTAGCACACCCTCATTCTCCAAGTAATAAAAGTTTGAATTCCTGTTAAAATGAAGATGCCCTTGATGTATCGTTTATCTTTTCCAAGGTCAGGTATATATGAGAGTGAAGTCATATTTTTATCACACACCACAAGTATCTTGGAAGCAGGTTGTCCCCATCCAGGAGAGCATATGCCTTCTCTTGTGCATGTTTTTGCCATCAGGTGGGTGTAAGGCAGTTTTAAAAGGAGGAGGTGAATTCAATTTAGCAACAGGGGACCAGTGCTGCATCTTACAGATTGTGCTGACTATTTTGGTGGTGGTTGGGCCTCAGGGAGATGGAGCTGGATCTTTGTCCTGATGGGTAAAGTAGAACTGCTCATTCTGGGATTTGTTGGGCCCTAAGGAATTGCCTTATACCTTCCTCACCTTGGAGCAATTAACTGTATTAAAGTGGAACTTGGGCATCCAGGACAACCCAGAGGCATGATCTGTATAGAGGCAGACAAATCTAAAGTTTTGATGGCATTATTTTCTTCTGAAGTTGTTAGAATAAAACAGTGTGTCATATTTATCCCTCGCTCTGCCAAGAAAGCTCTTCTGATGTTTGCAGTTGAAATTAATTTCCCCTCCCCATACTCCCAAAGCCCTTTGCCTTCACTTCTATTCCAGTGTTTCCCAGCATCATACTTATTAGTGTTATTTGTGTGCATGTCTGTCTCCTCTTCCAGATCATGAGCTCCTAGAGGGCAGAAACTGCAGTTTATTCATCTCTATCCCCCATGGACTGTGTGCAGGGGCCCACACAACGTAAGCACTCAGTAACAGCTTGTTGAATTAAATTACTACTCTCTGTCACTGTTGTGGTGATTGGCATTCATTCATTTAGTCCATTTTCCCCTTAAGAATCTCCTGCCAAGACTCAGAAGTAAAGACGCACAAGTACAAAGAGACACGTTTTAAACAGTTGATGAGTTTTGGGATGTTTTATTTTATACTGGCCCAAATGAAAAGAAATGTTTTGTTACATCTTGCCAGCCAGACAGAAAAGGTTATCAGCAGATTTAAGAGGAGTGGTCTCAAACAGTATCAAGTGTCTTTCAATGTGCCCAATAGGTGGAGAGCTTTATGTGGCCACGAAAGCTGACTGGAAGGCTACTTGGATTCATTCTGACATATGTCATATTTTCAAGAAGGGTGTCGAAAGCAAAGTCAAACAAACAGCCAGTCAAAGTGCCGCTCAGCACACTGGAATTGGCATTACATGAAAGTGTTAGTGAGTACCTCACTGAACAAGGTTGCCCCCAGGTCTTTCCTGGGAGCTACTTGAAAAGTTGAGACGTGTACAGGAATTCTCATCACATAGCCACATTCCCTCCATTCCACACTATGTAACTGGTCTCCCAAATACTTTGTACCAACTACATTCTAGCTGTCAGGTTGAGTTTATTTTCAACCTGTTGATGGTATTAGTTGAAAACAACACACCTTTATAGACTGACACATTTAGGATACTCCATGGCATATAAAGTGTAGATTCCCCCTGCTGTGCTGAGATGATTGAACATGGAGAGAGATTATCTAGTATCTGCAGCACCAAAGGCAAGGGCTCAGGCAGACAGGCAGGTAGGCAAAAGCGAATATTTACTGTGCACCCATTATGTGCCTAGTCTTGGGCTAGTGACAACCTAAACCGACATGGTGCCAACCCTTGTGTCATTTATAGTTGCTGGGTTGGGGGGAGTCGAGGTAGAAGTGGAGAAGGGGTGGGGAAGGGGGCAGGACAGACATTAAAGAATTAAATAAATGTGTCATGAACTAATTATATATATGATAAGAGCTCTGGTGGAGATGCTAAGAGAACATGTAAGAGAAAATTAGGGCTCAGTCCAAAGAGTCAGGGAAAGCTATAATGAGGGAATGTGTTCTAAACAGATATGAAGGATGAGTAGGAATTAACCAAGTGAAATACTTGTTGCAGGGGGTTGTATTTAATGAAAGGGGACAAAAATTTTTATAGCTCTGCAGTTGACTAGATAATGACACATTTGAGAATCCAAAAGAAGGCCAATATATGTTTGCAGCATGGAGAATGGGAAGGTTTCAGGAGTTGTTAGAGATGAGTTCAGAGAAGTTAGCAGCAGCTGGATTATGCAGGGCCTCAATTCTGGTGCTTTTTTATTTGGGAGGAGGAACTAAAAATTAGCTTTCAAAGACTATTCAGCAATTAAAAGAAATAGACTACTGATATATATGCTACAGCCATAAAGCATTATATTAAGTGAAGAAAACCAGTCGGAAACCATATGTTATATGATTTCATTTATATGAAATGTTTAGAAACAGCAAATCTACAGAGAAAGAAAAGCATATTAGTGGTTGCCTAAGGGTAGGAATGGGGTATTGCTGAAAAAAGAGCATAAGTGATATATTAGGGGGTGACAGATTCTAACATTGAATTGTGGTGATGATTTTATAACTCTGTCAATGTATTAAAAATCATTGAAATGTATACTTACAAATTAATTGAAAGTTCAAAAAACTTAAATGAGCCTTCTGCTCTCCCATGGGGGAAACATAAAAACTGTTAAATAGAGAGAAGAATCCTTCCTCCCATATAGCCTAAACTATCCCAAGTGCTATGTAGGTCTTAGACCCTAATCCTAGTCTCTATGAGCAAAGATGGATATCTGTTTATTTATTTGGTACATTTAGTTCCATGTGACCAGTGGGCACAAACAAATCTTATCTGCAGAGGTATGAATTGGTCACACAGTGGGAGTGATTAGTTATGTAAAAGATGGCTGTCATTCTTGTAGCTAAGAGAACAGAAGTGTCCCTGACCAGCTATTGGAAGACAGCTATTAGAGCCCACTGAACAGCTCTGCTTTCCAGAAGGCACATTCTCGTGTTGGTTCCTGGCCAGAGAGACAAGGGAATCTGGGGCTCATAAGAATTAGGAGCCAACTGCCCATACAGATGTTAGGGGGGCAGTGATATCATATACAAGCCTCCATGGTCCCTCGGCCTCTTCCAAGGGCAGGCTCCATCTGTTAAGTCTCAGCAGCTTGAATAGCAATAGTTACCTAATTGAGGAATTGAGAGTGAAATCAGGGGGAAATCTGTGGCTCATTCACTACAATAGTGATTTTTATGTACCTCAGATGAGAGACAAAAGATTATAACTGGTTTCCTACTCTTCCCAAGGGAACAGTTTATAATTGTCTAAAGCAATCAAGCAACAGAATGAACTGACTTTCCAACCTAAAATCCTTGGGGAAAGTACTATGAAAGGCCACCAAGTTGTTATATTTGTATAACAAATATTTGTCATATTTGTATAAATCCAACACTTTGATCAATTTGATAAGGACAGTGCTATCTGTTGCCTTTGAGATCTGTAAATCACCTATCTTTTCCGGTTGTGTTGACTGTCTAGCCAATGTTCATGAATAAAACAAGAGGTTTGCCCATATCTGGCTTTCTCACCAACATAATTTTTTTTTATGCTCACTTGAGTATATTTTTGCATTTATCTTCAGATAGAGCGGGAGGGAGAGAGGGGGGAAGAGAGAGAGAGAAAAATCGACGTGAGAGAGACACATCGACTGGTTGCCACCCACACGACTCCAACAGGGGCCAGGGACAGACTGCAACTGAGGTACGTGCCCTTAGAGGGAACCGAACCGGGACTCTCTGGTCCGTGGGCCGACGCTCTAACCGCTGAGCCAAACCGGCCAGGGTTCACCAACATAATTTTTAATGAAAATCATGGAAGGGCAAGAATGGAATTGAAGGAAGGGATAGAAATGTAAAGGGGAATAACCTCAAATGAGTGAGTTTCTGAATTGCAGGCACTCTCTGTAACCAGTCTGCTACTTGGGGAGCAACTTTCCTTGTGCCTTTTGTTGGAATTCATGTTGACTTGAAGAAACAGAACTTCTGCTCCTCTAACTTCTCTTTGCTAAAGTTAGCAATGACGGCCACAAAAAAAGAGTAAGGTTGGACAAGACGACCATTTGGTGAAAGGTCGCACAAAGAGTCTCTGTTCTGCCATTGAGGCACTCTTTGTGAAACTTTGGTTTGACTGACTTCTGGGTGGTGTGCTGGCTCTTCCTCTGCCCATGTCCACCCCTCCCTCATTCTGTTAAGAGCAGAACTACATTTTTTTTATATTTACTGGCTCCTCTTCTTTTTTTGTCTTCTTTCTGGCTATCAGGAGGATGCCAAAGGAAGAGAGATTCCTTTTCAGTATTTTGATAGAATACCAAAATTTAAGAGCTAGAATCTGGCAGAAGATAAAGCACTTCCTAATAGTATGGTCTTGGGGAAATTATTCAACCTCTGTAAGCCTTCCTTTCTTCATTTATAAAATTAAAAGAACAAACCTCACAGTATTGTTGTGAGACTAAAGCTAGTTTCAAACTTATCAAGTACTTAAAACACTGCCTACATCACACAGTAATTGTTCGTTCTCTATTCAAGCAGCCACTGGATTAAGTATCTAGTGTGTATAGGCAGTGCTGTGTTGGGCACATGGTAATTACGTGGGGGTAATATGAGTGTATGAAAGACAACGTGGAAAGAACATGAACTTGGAGTCAGAAATCTGAGTTCAAATCACCACTTTGCTTCTTACTTGATGTATGAACTCAAGCAAGTTACATGAACTCTTATCCTGTTTCTTCATCTGCCAGATGTGAATAATGATGTCTTACATGGTTCTTTTGGTAATTAAGTGAAGTAACATACAGGAAAGCCTCATAAATTTACACTGGGCATGCCTGTAGCCTAGGACATAGTGATAATTACATGTGAGACTCATTTTTACTTCCTCATTAAGCATAAGCCCTGAACCTCAATCAATTTTCATGTAGTTTGGAACATAACTTTAACATTTTAGATATTATGAAAATTGCTGAACCAATATTCTGGGTTAATGCATTATTAAAATGCCATATTTTAGAGATCTCAAAAAATCTTATGTTGAATCCAAAAAAACAAACTGTAAATTTTGAAAAAGATTAGCCAATTCTGCCACTCAGAAGATATGTGTGGCTTGGGCAAGTCACTTCACCTCTCTCTGCTACAATTTCCTCATTGATAAGATGGTAATAATTCTAGAATTTACTCCATAAGGTGGCTGGGAGGGTTGACTGAAATAAAGTAGGATGTATTTCACCTAATGTCTTCCACTTGTAGGAGCTCAATAAATGACAGTATTAATATTCAGAGAAGAAAATCAGAATAAAATATCAAGTGTGTGTTTTTCTAATTGTGTGGCTGTCATCATCTAATATTAGGTCCCTCTATGTTAGGAAGGAAAATTAGGCTATTTTGAAGCATACTACTAATCTTTGGGACTTGACATCAGAAAACAACAACAACAAAAAACAGCCACATCCTCCCACAAATGCACCATCATATCCAGGGCAAAGACAGACTCAAAGCTGCCTATGTTTGCAATCATGATGTCCTTGTACCTAATATAGGAAGTCACTTGCTCCCTATTTTACAGGTGGAGACACCGAGGCACAAGAATGCTACTGAGAAATAATAGCAGGCAAGGATTTGAAATGATCAGTTCTTGTCTCTTCTAATTCTGCCTCTTTGTGCGCAGGGAACCAAGGCAAAAAGTGAATTCTTATCGCTTACTTTTCAAACAATCCATGACAATTATTTTCTGCCCCAGCAATGTGTCTGAAACAGCCATTCATTTAAACATTTTTTTTTTCATTTTTATATTTATGTTCTCTCTGCTCATAGCTTATTCGAGGCTTTGTGGAGCACTCTGGTTTCTCCCTTTGATGAGGGGCTTGCATAATGGGACCCTCAAAGGTTCCTTTTAGCTTTGACATTATGTATTTTTAGAGATGTCTCTGGGATTTCAAGAATGCATACAATGGAGTTTCCTTAGTAAAGATTCTTGTAAAAGAAGGTTACATCCACCTTTCCTTGAATAATCCTGTAGGAAACTTTTCGAAATCACCAAGAATAATTAACGTCTTCTGGATGACGCGTGCTTAGCTAATTGGGCCGAAACACAGGGTTGGTTAGCAAGTTGGCTGAGTGCCAGGTAGCAGGTGTTTGGACAGAGTCAGCACTGATTCTTTTTTAAAAGAAGGAGAGAAGGCTTATGCATGTTTTGTTTTTTAGAAAGTTTGCCTAGGTTTTTCCCTACTCCCACCCTCTTCTGAAAATGTTGAGAGCAAAATTGAATCAAGTTTATTCGCATTAACATAAAGATTATTTCTTTTTAATGCAGTTTTGTTCCTTTTCACCATTTTTAGTCTGTTTTTTTAAGGAGTCAGTGCAGCTTTCCATGGGTCTTTATTTATCTCTTATTTTGATCATTGACACACAACCAGGATCATTTTACAAGATTTTGCTTTGAGGTCAATTGTACTGGGGCTTTTTATATGGAGATCATTTTTCTCAATATATTCCCAATTGTTTAATGTTTTGCATTTCTAAATCAGTATGTGATTTTCACCCTTGGGTTAACTTGTGTTTTAGCTCTTCAAACAATAAATTTACATTATATTCACTTTCCTCCATCTAAATATTATAAAATTTCTATTCATCAGAAGCCCTCCAAGGGAAGGTTAAGGACACTCAGTGATGGCTACATGGATATTTAAGTAGGATTTCTGGATCTTGTAAGTGGGGGAGCAACATTCTCTACATGCCACTGATAAACAAACATCTCTGAATATGTATCTGACTCCCTGTCCCCAGGGGTCACTTGGATAAACACATACTTCCAAAGGAGGGAGGGCTTTCCTCAGCCTGAACAATTTGGTCTAGAGAAACTTTCCTATGAGTTTCTGTCATCTTACTGCAAAAAATAGAAGCTCACTTGAGCTAGAATTATAAGGATTCAAGGAGTCTCACTGAACCCTGGAACAGGAAGTGGAAAGCCATCAGGAAGCAAGGCAACTCTTCTTTTTCTCTCTGTTCTCTTGCCTCTGCATTTCCCAGCATATCTATATCCACATCTACTTGCAGTAGGGCTTTCTAGGCATTCTCCTTGGTCATTTAAGATTTATCCCAGTGTTCAGAAGACCCCAGGCTATTGTCTAAAAATATATTATGTAATTTTAGAAAAGCTGTTGGTGGCAATGATTATTTTTTAGAAAGAGAACAAAGAGGGGTATCAGATGATCTTTGCCTACCCATCTAGCTCTGACTTCTTAGGATCCGGCACATACCTGGACATCTCTTAGAAGATATCCTAACTATTAAATATCATATTTCCTCAAGTGTACAATTTTATCAGTTTATCAAGCTTCTTGAATCATACTAGGCATTGGGCAGTAATTGAAATAAATCACTCCTCTGTTAGCCAGATGAAAAATGTGTGGCACATGGGAAACACCACATTTCTCTCACCCAGTACCTTGGCAGACATCCACCACCATAGCTTTCTTCCCTGTTGCTCTCAGAGTTGGCTTCAAAATACCTCTAAAGAGTGGTAAACAAAAACAAACAAACAAAATGTTTGTTTGTCAATAAACCAAATGTGGTATACCCATACAATAGAATATTTTCCAGCCATATAAAGGAATGAAGGAAAGAAAAAGAAATGAAGTACCAATACATGCTACATAGTGGATGAACTTTGACAAAATTATGCTGAGGGAAAGAAGCCAACCACAAAAGACCACACAGTGTCTGATTCTATCTATGCGAACTATCAAGAATAAGCAAATCCAGAGAGACAGAAAGGGTGGTTGCCAAAGGTTGGGAAGAGAGGAGTATGGGAAGTGACTGCATAATGGATAAGGGGTTTCTTTGGGGAGGTAATGGAACTATCTTGATATTAGATTGTGGTGATAGATGTATAACTTGGTGACTATACAAAAGCCATTCAATTGCACACTTTAAGAGGGTGAATTTTATGGTATATAAATTATATTTCAATTAAAAAAATTGTTCCTAGCATAGCACTCCAGGAAATTACCACTAGTGGAATTAACATGTCATGAAAGCTGAAGTTTTGCTATTTATCTTTTTAATTTTACTTGTGCCTAAGGCCCATCTAACTACATGCTATACACTTACAGACCTCTGGGCCTTTGCTTCTACTAGAATGTTATCGGCATTTCTCCTCCCTATTTTCAGTACAAATGCCTATAATACAAATGGAACACATTCTGTGAAGCCTTTCCTAACTTATTCTATCTCTACTCTCACCCCAGAACAATTAAATTTTCTCTTAACTATATCCATTAGCACTTTATCCCAGTCCATATCACACTGTATTGTGATTGCCTCCTTATTGCTCACAGTTTCCGTCTTGACTATCTTCCTCATCACTATCCCTGCAGCCACTCCATAAAGCCTAGTCCAGAGTAGTATTCCCCAGAAAATGAATATAATATGGACCTAACACTCAGGATTATTACAGATTATTAGGAGGAGACAGATACTCAGTTAACATAAAAAGTATGTACCCCATATTAGACACTTAGATATGTGGGCCTTGGAGAAGAAGACGGTTGATTCTGCCTGTGACAATAAAAACAATGCAGTACAGAGGAGATGACATCTGAGCCTATCCTAAACATATGAATAAGAATTCTTCAGATGGAAAAGCTATGTGTGGTATTGAGGGTGGGTGGGGGACAGATGACTTCTAGTATTCCAGGTAGAGGAAATAACATGAGCTAGGACAAACATGTCAAACTGAATGGCACATCCTAGGACTCCAAAAATAGGCTACTTATGGCTGGTAACTGGAGAGGTCAGGACCATGGTATGAAAAGCTTTTAGTACCATATAAAGAAGTTTAAACCTCTTTCTGTGGGTATAGGAAAGTCATCAGAGATATTTTTAAAGGGGTGATATAAGCAGATGTAAATTTTAGCATGAGTAAGGGAGGACCAAGGGTTGGACTAACATGAGTAGATAAAAAAGATCACTATTTCAATAGTCCAGAAAAACATAATGAAAATCAAAAGAAGAATAAGCTACAGAAAAAAGTCCACACATATATGGCCAACTAATTAAGAAAAAGGATCCAACAATATACAATGGAGAAAGGAAAGCTTCTTCAAAAAATGGTGTTGATAAAACTGGACAGCTTCATGTAAAGAATGAAACTAGACCACTATCTTACACCATACACAGAATTCAACTCAAAATAGATTAAAGATGTGAACATAAGATCTGAAACAATAAAATACATAGGAGAAAACAGGTGGTAAGCTTCTGGACATCAGTCTTAGTAGTGTTTTGCGAATTTAATTCCAAAGACAAGGGAAAGAAAAATTAAAATAAACAAATGGATCTATATCAAACTAAAAACCTTCTGCACAGCAAAGGAAACCAACAAAACAACAAAGCAAGCAACAGAATGGGAGAAGATATTTCCAAATGATATTTCTGGTAAGGCATTAATATCCAAAATATATAAAGAACTCGTACAACTCAAACAAAAAGAAAACAACAAATAGTCCAATTAAAAATGGGCAGAAGATCTGAATAAACATTTTTCCAAGGAAGACATACAGATGGGCAATAGGCACATGAAAAGATGCTCAACATTATTAATTGTTAGGGAAATGTAAATCAATACCAATAGATATCACCACATACCTACTAGAATGACTATTATTAGAAAGAAAGGAGATGACAAGATTTGGAGAGGATGCAGAGAAGTGAAACTCCCACGCATTGCTAGTGGGAATGCATATTGGTGCAACCACTAGGAAAGCAGTATGAATATTCTTCAAAAAAAAATTTTAAGTCTCATTTTAAAAATTATTAATTAATTTATTTTTGTTACAGATGTTTCTCCTTTTTCCCCCATTGACACCTTCTTCCTGATCCTGCCCCCCCTCCCAGCATTGTTGTCTATGTCCATTGATTATGCATATATGCATATAAGTTCTTTGGTTTATCTCTTTCCTCCCCTCAACCCCCTCCTCTGAGGTTTGCCAGTCTGAACCCTAATTCTTCTATGTCTCTGGGTCTATTTTGTTTATCAGCTTATTTTGTTCATTAGATTCCACAAATAGGTGAGATCATGTGGTATTTGTCTTTCTCTGATTGACTCATGTCATCTCAAAGGATAAGAGGTCTTTCTTTAATACGGCTGCATAATATTCCATTATGTATATGTACCACAGCTTTTTATATCCACCCATCTATTGATGGACACTTGCGCTCTTTCCAGATCATAGCAATTGTAAATAGTGCTGCTATAAACATAGGAGTACATATATTATTTCTGATTGGTGTTTCAGGCTTCTTAGGATATATTCCTAGAAGTGGGATCACTGGGTCAAATGGCAGTTCAATTTTTAATTTTTTGAGGAAACACCATAGTGGCTGCACCAGTCTGCATTCCCACCAGTAGTGTACTAGAGTCCTCTTTTCTCCACACCCTCACCAGCACTTGTTGTTTGAGGATTTGTTGATGATGTAGTCCTATGTATTAATTTTTTCCTTTGTTTCTCTTGCCTTAGGCATTGTATCAGTGAAATTCTGCTGCCTGTAATGTCTGAAATTTTGTTGCCTACATTTTCTTCTAGAATTTTTATGGATTCACGAGTCACATTTAAGTCTTTTATCCATTTTGAATTTATTCTTGTATATAGTTTAAGTTGGTGGTCTAGTTTCATTTTTATTTTTCTTGCATGTAGCTGTCCAATTTTCCCAGCACCATTTATTGAAGAGGCTGTGTTGACTCCACTGTATGCTCTTGCCACCTTTGTCAAATATTAATTGAGCATATTGTCTTGGGTCAATTTCTGGGTTCTCTGTTCTGTCCTATTGATCTATCTGCCTGTTCTTGTGCCAGTACCAGGCTGTTTTGATTACAGTGGCTTTGTAGTATAACCTGAAATCAGGTACTGTGATCCCTCCTACTTTGTTCTTCTTTTTCAAGATTGCTGTGGCTCTTCAGGGTCTTTTTTTTTGGTTCCATGTATACTTTTGGAGCATTTGTTCTAGTTCTGTAAAATATGTCATTGATATTTTGATGGGGATTGCATTGAATCTATAGATTGCTTTGGGTTGTATGGACATTTTGATGATGTTTATTCTTCCAATCCATTAACAAGGTATATGCTTCCACTTTTTTATATCTTCCTCTATTTCTTTTTTCAATGTCCTGTAGTTTTTTGCTACCAGGTCCTTTACTTCTTTGGTTAAGTTTATTCCCAGGGATTTTAATTTTTTTGCTGCAATGGTAAATGGGATGATTTTTTTTTTGTTAGTTTATCTTTCTGTGAGTTCATTATTGGTGTATAAGAATGTGGTTGATTTCTTGATGTTCATTTTGTATCTTGTTACTTTGCCAAATTCAATTATTAAGTCTAGTAGATTTTTTATGTAGTCTTTAGGGTTTTCTATGTACAATATCATATTTCTCAAAAAATTAAAATACAACTACTATATGATCCAGTAATTCCACTTCTGGGTATTTATCTGAAGAAAATGAAAACACTAACTTGAAAAGATATATGCACTCCCATGTTTGTTGCAGCCATATTTACAGCCAAGCTACAGAAACAACCTAAGTATTCATTGACGGATGAATGGATAAAGAAAATGCAGTATATGTATACAATGGTGTATTATTTGGCCATAAAAAGGAAATCTTTCCATTTGCAATAACATTGATGAACCTTGATGACACTATGCTAAGTGAAATAGGTTAGACAGAGAAAGAAAAGTATGATCTCACTTATATGTGGAATCAAAACAAAACACAAACAAGCTTAGAGATACAAAGAACAGACTGTTGGTTGTCAGAGGTTAGGGTGGGGGGCAGGGAAAAAGTTATAAATTTCAAGTTATAAAATAAATAAGCCACAGGGATCTAATATACAGCATGACAACTATAATTAATACTACTATATAGCATATTTGAAAGTTACTAAGAGAGTAGATCTTAAAAGTTTTAATCACAGCTCAGCTGGTGTGGCTCAGTGGTTGAGCATCGACCCATGCACCAAGAGGTCGCTGGTTCGATTCCCAGTCAGGGCACATGCCCAGGTTGTGGGCCAAATCCCCGGTGGGGGGCATGCAGGAGGCGGTCAATCAATGTTCTCTCTCATCGATGTTTGTATCTCTTTCTCCCTCTCCCTTCCTCTCTCTCTAAAATCAATAAAGAAAAAAAAGTTTTTAATCATAAAAATAATTTGTAACTATGTATGGTGATAAATGTTAACTAGATTTACTGTGATCATTTCACAATATATACAAATATCAAGTCATTATGTTGAACACCAGAAACTAACATAATGTTAGATGTCAATTATGCTTCAATAAAAAAACCACTCCCCCAAAAAGAGCATAAATATGAGAAATTGGTTTGATTCTAACAAACAGATAACATTTTTAAATACAAGTATATACATATTTTTAATTTTGACTAAATTTTTCATGGAAATTGCCTCAATATATAACCACCAAAGTGAGAATGATGACACTGCCATACAGTCAGTAAAGTGATAGTGACTTCCTGTGGAGTCAATGCCATAAGCCTCAGGTTAGCACAAGTCATATATTAAGTGAAATAATAAAGTTATAAATTGCATTAATCACCCTAGGATGCAAACACTGGCCTTCTTTCAAAATATGTGAAATCCTCAAAAAAATTAAAAATCGAACTGTTATTTGACCCAGGGATTCCACTTCTAGGAATATATCCTAAGAAGTCTGAAACACCAATCACAAAGAATATATGCACCCCTATGTTCATAAATGCGCTCTTTACAATAGCTTAGATCTGGAAACAGCCCAAGTGTCGATCAGTAGATGAGTGGATAAAAAAGCTGTGGTACATATACACAATGGAGTACTATGCAGCTGTTAGAAAGAAAGATCTCTTACCCTTTGAGATGACATGGAGGGACATGGAGAGTATTATGCTGAGCACAATAAGCCAGTCAAAGAAAGACAAGTACCACATGATCTCACTTATTTATGGATTATCATTAACAAAATAAGCTGTGGATCAAAATAGATCCAGAGTCATAGATGTAGGGAACAGACTGACAAATCTCAGAGGGATGGAGCATGGAGAGGGGGTGGGAAGAGGTAAACCAAAGAACTTATATGCATATATGCACAACCAGTGGACACAGACAATAGTTTGGGGAAAGCAGGAGGAGGGTAGGAGCAAGGAGGAGGGGTCAATGGGGGAAAAAGCGGGGACATCTGTAATACTTTCAACAATAATTAATTAATTAATTAAAAACTTATGTGAAATCCAAAAGAGATACTTACTAGAAGAGAGGAAGACAACCTTAATAAGACACTCTGTGAGGGTTCAGAAGTATGACTTGATGAACAGAAAATATTATAGCTGAATATTAAGACTGAAGCTTCTTGGGGTATTGTACAGCACCTGGATCCTTCTAAAACTCTCTATGAATTAACCAGAATTTAACAAGGGTAAATTTTCTTTTAAAAAAATTGTTATAGTTGGCATACAATATTTTATTTCAGGTGTATAATACAGTGATTTTACATTGGTATACATTATGAAGTGATCACAAGTCTAGTAACAATCTGTCCTCATGCAAAGTTATTACAATATTATTGATTTAACCTCTGAGATGTACAGTACATCTCCGAGGCTTATTTATTTTATCACTGGAAGTTTGTACCTGTTATTCACCTTCAACTGTTTTACTCCACCCCCACCCCCTCTCCTCTGACAGCCATCTGTTTGTTCTCTGTATCTATGGGTCTATTGATGTTTTGTTTTATTTATTCATTTGTTTTGTTTTAGATTATATGTATAAGTGAAATTATGTGGTATTTTTCTTTCTCTGTCTGAATTATTTCACTCAGCATAGTACCCTCTAGGTCTATCAATGTCACAAATGAAAAGATTTCATTCTTTTTTATGGCCAAGTAATATTCCATTGTGTATATATCTATATCTATATCGATATAGATATATAGATATAGATATAGATATAGATATAGATAGATATAGATATCTATATCTATATATATATCTATATCGATATCTGTGTGTGTGTGTGTGTATATATATATATATATATATATATATATATATATATATCACATCTTTTTTATCCATTCATGTATCAATGGACACCTAGGTTGCTTTCATATCTTGGCTATTGTAAATAATGCTGTGAGAGGGTAGCTTTTCAATGGCCCCATAATGCCATCTCTCAATGCCAGAGGTTTTGGTCTATGAGAGATTGCAGAGGACTTCAGGATATCTGCCTGGAATTCATTCACTCTACAATAATTTATTGGAGGACACTATGTGTCAGGCAGTGTTTAGGCATTGAGGAAAACAGTAATGAGTAAAACATAAATATATCTTCCCCTTTGGAGCTTGCATTCCAGTAGAGGGAAAGAGACAATAAACAAATATGTGAAATAGAGAGTATGTTAGATGGTGATACATGCTACTGAGAAAAATAAAACAGAGAAGGGAGATGATTAGGATGATGAGGGGAAATTTCACTGAATAAGTGACATTTGAATTGAGATCTATAAAGAGGTTATGGAACAAACCACATGAAACTTGGGAGAAAAGTGTTCCAGGTAGGAGAAACAAGTACAAGGATCCCGAGGCAGGAGTGTGTCTAGTGGTTCTGAAAAACAACAAGGACACTGATGTTGCTGGAACAGAGTGAGTTCAACAGAGAGTTGTATGAGTGATCAGAGAGATAATAAAAAGCCAAACCAGTAGGGCCCTCTGAAAGTACAAGGACTTGGGCTTTTACTCTGAATGTGAGAAGTCATTGGAGGGGTTTGAACAGTGCAAATACATAATCTGGTTTATGTTTTAGTAAAATCATTCTGGCTATTGGGTAGAATAGATTGAGGTGGTGGCAAGATTAGAAGCTGAGAGACCAGTTAAGAAGTTACCAGTGCAATCTAGATAAAAGCTAATGGACACGATACATCAAAAAGTTAGTAGCAATGGAGGTTGAATGGTTTGATAACAGTGGAGATGGTAGGAAATAGTCAAATTGTGGGTATATTTTAAGGATAGTACCGAGAGGGTTTGTTGATGAAATGAATGGAGATATGTTTAAAAGTAAGGAGTCAACATAAATACAGAGAATAAACTGATAGTTGTCAGAGGGGAGTGGAGTTGGGGAACTGGGAGAAAAAGGTGAAGGGATTGAGAAGTACAGATTGGTAGTTACAAAACAGTTATGGGGATGTGGAGTACAGCATAGGAAATGTAGTCAATAACACTGTAGTAAGTATATATGGTGCCAGATGGGTACTGAAAATATCAGGGGGAACAGTTTGCATAGTATATGATTATCTAACCATGCTGTACACCTGAGACTAACGCAAACTGTAATTGAAAAAAATAAATATTTTGTAAATATAAGGAGTCAAGGGAGACTCCAAGGATGTGCTGGCCTAAACAATTAGGATGGAGTTGTCATTGCTGAAAATGGAGAAAACAGTAGAAAATTAGGTTGAGGTGGTGATAACAAGAGGTACAGATTGAACCAGTTTAATCAATCAAGTAGTTGGATGTGGGAGTGTGGAGATCAGGAGAGAGGTTAAGGCCTGAACTAAAAGGTGGTAGTCATCTGTTTATATTTGATATTTATAGCCATTGGACTAAATTAATTCACCTGAGGAGTAAGTGGAACTAGAGAAGTGAACTACAGTGACAGAGCCCTGAGGCACTCAATATGCTTGGTATAGATATCCTCAAAGAAGAAATATGATCTTGAGAGTAAGAAGATTTGTAATCAGGTTCTAGCTCTCTTATTCATTGACTATATAATATTTCTGGGAAAATCACTAGTTCACTTGAGACCCTAGTTTCCATGTGTCAGACATACTTTATTAAGAATACTTTAAAAAGTTGAAATAATATTTTGAGACACTGTATTGAAAAGTGATGTGTAGTTATGGAATACTGTACACATGTGAGGCTCCCCTCACTCCCCACTCCTGCCTCTACAATCTCAACTTATAGTTGTATCTAGTGGGCATGCTTATGGTTTTAAGAAATCAGCTGGATGAAATATTGAAGTCACTCATGCTGGAGTGGTAAGGGAAATTAAAGCTACATAGTGTTGAGGGGTCTGTGGAAATAGGCAGAAACCATAGACAAGGTAAAGTGAGGAAAACCCCAGGTATTTAAATGAGGTCACAGTGAAAGAGCAGCCTACCAGCAGGTAGTGCCTGAGCTCTTCTTCAGTACTCAAAGAAGGTGTGAATCTGAGGTCCTTCCTAAAAGCCCCAGAAAGCTAGTGAAGCATCTTGACAGATGGACATAGTCATTACTGTGAGGATGGGCTCATAAATACAGGAGGCTTTACCTAAGTTCCAGACACTAAGAGAACCCAAGATTGGTGGTAGGAGCCCCTGCTGCATCATATCAAGGCATTCTGCAATCTCTGTGAAGTCAGCTTCAAATCTTGAGAACCAACTCCTAGACCCAGTGCATTTTCAAGATGGAAAGAGTTCTCATGGATCACCCAGGAATTATTAGTGTCTTTGGAGTACTAGTCTACCAGATGCTACTAGCGTAAAAACATGTTATGGTCACATATTAATACTTAGAGGAGAACGCTGTTGCCGTCACGCATCAAGAACTCACAATTGGGGTTGAAAATGGCGGTGGAGTGAATGGAAGCTACACATACGATCACCCAGGACTAAATGGGAATTACAACTAAAATAAAGACAAATCGTCTGGAAAAAGCAACAGAAAAGCAGCGGGAGAGGACCATACAACCAGAGACACTGAATGAGCCTAGTAGGATATTCAGAGGCACGTGAGGGTGGCGGGCTGGGAGCCCACACAGCAGCGGCCTTAGCACGGCCTTAGCTGGGAGCAGCGGCAGAGCCCGCCCTCCGGGTTGAGAGCCACAGCTGCTCCAAAGCGCAGAGAGCCGGGACAGAGCGCTAAATAGCCACAGCCACTCACCTGGGGCTCTGGCAGAGGGAGGGCAGACTGGACTGGAACTCTGTGGGGACACCTGGGATCTGGAGGGCGCTCAGAGTTTGTGCTGAGCTGTGGCCACAAAGGACGGTGGTGGCCAGCCCCTCATTCCCGGTTACACAGAAGGGCAGCCAAGTTTGCTCCTTCCCGGAGCTGTGGAAGCTCCTCCCTCAGAGATTCCTAGGTGAGGAAAAGAGGCAAAGAAATGCAAATTGAGGCTCATTAACAACCAGCATTGGCCCCACCCTCGGGAAATCCTCTTACACTGTAAACATCTGAGGGAATTTCTCATTCAACTGAGATCCTAAGGCTTTTCAAGTAACTGAGGCTAATAGCCTCCAGGCAAAAAGCTAGAGCATAACTAAACCTTTCCTGAGCTTGCAAATCTACCCAGGAAAGTGAGACTTGACAGTGGTATTGAAGGAGGGCCCTCCAGGTTCAACCAAACCCAGTAGAGGGAGCCGCAAATAGCAGAACACCAATACCCACAGGGAAAATTTGGCAGGCTCCAAAACCCACTGAGATAGCAAAAATGGTGAAACAAAGAAACACATCCCAAATGAAAGAACAAGAGAACTCTACCGAAGATGAGATAAATGAAATGCAGTTAAGCAAATTATCAGAGGTAGAGTTCCGAGCCATGATCTCGAGGAAACTAAACAGCATGAGTAAGGACATCAACACTATGAAAAGCAACCAAGTGGAAATAAAGAATGACATAGCAGAAATAAAGAACACATTGGAAGGACTGACCAGCAGAGTAGAGGAAGTGGAGGACCGGATCAGTGAATTAGAAGACAGAGTAGAAAAAATCAATCAATCAGAAACCCAAAGGAAAAAACAATGAAAAAACAGGAAGATAGCTTAAGAGAACTGTGGGACAACTGGAAACGTAATAACATGCGCATCATTGGAGTCACCGAAGAAGAAGAAAATGAGCATGGGTTAGAGAATATATTTGAAGAAATAGTGACAGAAAACTTTCCTAACCTGGTGAAGGAAGAAGGCATTCAAGTTCAAGAAGCACAGAGAGTCCCAAGTAAGAAGAACCCAAACAGGCCCACATCAAGACACATAATAATTAAAATGCCAAAAATTAAAGACAAAGTGAGAATCCTAAAGGCAGCAAGAGAAAAGCAACAGGTTACCTACAAAGGAAACCCAATTAGGCTATCATCTGACTTCTCAACAGAAACACTACAGGCCAGAAGGGAATGGCATGAAGTAATCAAGGTCATGAAAAACAAGGATCTGAATCCAAGACTACTCTATCCAGCAAGGCTATCATTCAAAATAGAAGGTTAAATAAAGAGCTTCCCAGACAAAAAAAAAAAAAAAAAGGCTAAGGGAATATATTAGCACCAAACCAGCACTGCAAGAAATGTTAAAAGGACTGCTGTAATTAATAGAAGAAATAGAAAGAAAATTAGAACCACACTGTACAAAAATGGCAATAAATAAGTACATATCAATAATCACCTTAAATGTAAATGGACAGAATGCTCGGATAAAAAGACACAGAGTAGCTGACTGGATAAGAAAGCATGATTCACATATATGTTGTTTACAAGAGACCCACCTCACAACAAAAGACTCACACAGGTTGAAAGTAAAGGGATGGAAAAAAAAAACTTCCAAGCAAATGGAAAGGAAAAAAAAGCTGGGGTAGCAATACTCATATCTGATAAATTAGATTTCAAATCGAAGACCATAACTAGAGACAAAGAATGCCACTACATAATATTGAAAGGGTCTATCCAACAGGAAGATATAACCTTGGTAAACATATATGCACCCAATATAGGAGCACCAAAATATATTAAAAATCTTCTGGAGGATTTCAAAGGAGAAATTGACTGCAATACAATCATAGCAGGAGACTTCAACACCCCACTGACATCACTGGATAGATCATCTAGACAAAAAATTAACAAAGGAAACAGAGACTCTAAATGAAGCACTAGATCAAATAAATTTAATAGATATATACAGAGAATTACACCTCAAAACTGCATAACTCACATTCTTCTCAATTGCACATGGGACATTCTCAAAGATAGACCATATGTTAGGGCACAAACTACGTCTCTACAAGTTCAAGAAGATTGAAATCATATCAAGCATCTTCTCAGACCACAATGGCATGAAACTAGAAATCAATTGCAACAAGAACATGAAAAAACATTTGAATACATGGAGGCTAAATAGCATGTTACTGAACAATGAATAGGTTACCATGGAGATCAAGGAAGAATTTTAAAAAATTCCTGGAAACCAATGAAAATGAACACACAACAATGCAAAATCTATGGGATACAGCGAAAGCAGTTCTGAGAGGGAATTTCATAGCACTATAGGCCCACCTTAAGAAAGAAGAAAAATTTCTAATTGACTACCTAACCTCACAACTTAAAGAATTGGAAAGCAAACAAAAAGAAAACCCTAGAGCAAGTAGAAGGAAGGAAATAGTAAAGATCAGAGCAGAAATAAACGACATGGAGACCAAAAAAACAATTCAAAGGATCAATAAAACAAAGAGCTGGTTTTTTGAAAAGATAAACAAGATTGATGGACCCTTAGCTAGACTCACCAAGAAACAAAGAGAGAGAACCCAAATACACAAAATCAGAAACGAAAGAGGAGAAGTAACAACAGACACCACAGAAATACAAAGGATCGTTAGCAAATACTATGAACATTTATATGGCAACAAATTCGACAATCTAAGCGAAATGGACACATTTCTAGAAACCCATAGCCTCCCAAAACTGAATTGGGAAGAGATAGAAAGCTTGAACAGGCCAATAACAACGAAGGAAATTGAAGATGCAATCAAGACTCTCCCAGCAAACAAAAGCCCAGGCCCTGACAGCTTCACTGGCGAATTTTACCGAACATTCAAAGAAGAGCTAACACCCATTCTCCTCAAACTATTCCAAAAATTCAAGAAGAAGGAAGACTTCCAAATTCGTTTTATGAAGCCAGCATAATTCTAATTCCAAAACCAGAAAAAGACACTACAAAGAAAGAAAACTACAGGCCAATATCCCTGATGAACATAGATGCCAAAATCCTTAACAAAATACTAGCAAATCAGATCCAGCAATACATCAAAAAAATTATTCACCATAACCAAGTGGGATTCATCCCAGGGATGCAAGGCTGGTACAATATACGCAAATCAATAAATGTGATACATCACATAAAAAAAATGAAAGATAAAACCATATGATCATATCAATAGATGCTGAAAAAGCATTTGACAAAATCCAGCACCCAATTCTGATAAAAACGCTCAGCAATTTGGGAATAGAGGGATCATATCTCAACATTATAAAGGCCATATATGAAAGACCTACAGCCAACATCATACTCAATGGACAAAAACTAAAGGCATTTCCCTTAAGAACAGGAACAAGACAAGGATGTCCACTTTCACCACTCTCATTTAACATGGTACTGGAAGTCTTAGCCACAGCAATCAGACATGAAGAAAAAATAAAAGGGATCCAAATTGGAAAGGAGGATGTGAAACTGTCATCATTCGCAGATGACATGATATTATATATAGAAAACCCTAAAGACTCCATCAAAGTCTACTAGACTTAATTAATGAATTTGGCAAAGCAGCAGGATAAAAAATTAACGTCAAGAAATTGATGGCATTCTTATACACCAATGATGAACTCACAGAAAGAGAAACTAAAAAAACAATCCCATTTACCATCACGGCAAAGAAATTAAGATACCTAGGAATAAACTTAACCAAAGAAGTAAAGGACCTATTTTCAGAAAACTACAGGACATTGAAAAAAGAAATAGAGGAAGATATAAACAAGTGGAAGCACATACCTTGTTCATGGATTGGAAGAATTAACATCATTAAAATGTCCATACTACCCCAAGCAATCTATAGATTTAATGCAATCCCCATCAAAATACCAACGACATATTTCACAGAACTAGAACAAATGCTTCAGAAGTTCATATGGAACCAAGAAAGACCCCGAATAGCTTCAGCAATCTTGAAAAGGAAGGACAAAGTAGGAGGGATCACAATACCGGACATCAGGTTATACTACAAAGCTACTGTAATCAAAACAGCCTGGTATTGCCACAAGAACAGGCACATAGATCAATGGAATAGAACAGAAAACCCAGAAATGGACCGAAAACATTATCCTCAATTAATATTCGACAAAGGTGGCAAGAGCATACAATGGAGTAAAGACAGCCTCTTTAATAAATGGTGTTGGGAAAATTGGATAGCTACATGCAAAAAAATGAAACTAGACCATGTTCTTACACCATACACAAAAATAAACTCAAAATGGATAAAAGACTTAAATGTGACTCATGATTCCATAAAAATCCTAGAAGAAAATGTAGGCAACAATATTTCAGACATCATACGCTGCAGAATTTTCACTGATATATCACCTAAGGCAACAGAAACAAAGGAAAAAATGAACACATGGGACTACATCAAACTCAAAAGCTTCTGCACAGCAAAAGAAACAACCATCAAAGTGGAAAGGCAACCCACTGTATGGGAGAGCATAATTGCCTATGATATATCAGATAAGGGACTAATTTCCAAAATATAGAGTGCTCATACATCTCAACAAAAGGAAGACAAAGAACCCAATTAAAAAATGGGCAGAGGAACTAAATAGATACCTCTCCAAACAGGACATACAAATGGCCAAGGTACATATGAAGAAATGCTCAACTTCACTCATCATCAGAGAGATTCAAATTAAAACAACAATGAGGTATCACCTCACACCTGTCAGAATAGCCGCCATCAACAAAGCATCAAACAGCAAGTGTTGGCGAGGGTGTGGAGAAAAGGGGACTCTTGTACACTGCTGGTGGGAGTGCAGACTGGTGCAGCCACTATGGAAAACACTATGGTGTTACCTCAAAAAATTAAAAATTGAATTACCATTTGACCCAGTGATCCCACTTCTAGGAATATACCCTAAGAAGCCTGAAACACCAATCAGAAAGAATACATGTACCCCCATGTTCATTGCAGCGCTATTCACAATAGCTAAGATCTGGAAACAGCCCAAGTGTCCATCAGTAGACGAATGGATAAAAAAGCTGTGGTACATATACACAATGGAGTACTATGCAGCTGTAAGAAAGAAAGATCTCTTATCCTTTGCGACGACATGGGAGGAACTGGAAACTATTATCCTAAGTGAAACCAGCCAAGCAGAGAAAGACAAATATCATATGATCTCACTTATTTCTGGAATATAATGAACATAACAGTCTGAGGAACATGGTAGTCCCAGAGCCGTGGAAGTAGGGTACAGACTGACATTTGCCAGAAGAGGGGGTGGGGGAGTGGAGCGATGACACAGAACTTGTATGCATGTACTCATAACCAATGGACATGGACAACAAAAATGGGGATGGGGCAGGGAGGGAGTGGGAGGAGGGTGTCAATGTGGGAAAAAAGGAGAAACATCTGTAACAAAAGTAAGGTAATAAAAAAAATACTTAGAGGAAATAAGTTAAACAAAGTTAAAGGGTTGTGTTGCTTCAGGACTTCTCAGAGCCTTTACTATGCCAAGGTACATTGTGACATTCTAAGAGGGGCAAGTTCAATGAAGTGATTGCCAAACATAGTTATCACTAAATTATTTTGTTATTGTTTCCCCCGCCCCCCAAACTAGGCACAGCTCTTAAAATCTACATGGAACATTTGCTTCCAGTGAGTTCCTTTTATGACTGTAAGAGTAGGTCCCAAAGAGGGGAAAGGACTAGCCAATGTCATGCAGCTAGTCAGTGGCAGAGCCAGGACAAAAACTTGGCTTCCCTGATCCCAAGACCTCTTCCACAACACATATACCATGCAGACCCTCAGCTCCCTTCATTTCTAAGTGATTTCAGTGCAAACCACAAACCAAACAACAAGGAGTATCTTGATCATAAAGTAGAAAAATTTTCTAGATTTCATCTCTCATAAACATGGTTGTGGTTTTTCACACCCATCACTGGTCCATTATTTAAGCTCCAGTATACTCATTAGCTTTGGAATTAGTAATGTGCCATGAAAATGATGCTTGTTAATCCATACACTCAAAGCATATAAGTTTTGGATGAGGTTTTCCCCCAAATAAATGGCAAGCAAAAGGTTTCTTTAGAGCTAAGGCTATTTGTGACTGATTTTCCATTGGCACTAACCTGTGATGGTAGGAACATGAAGGTGGCAGTTTTGAGTTCTTTCGTAGGAGTAATGAGTGGTTCTCAAAGTGGGGTCACTGGACCAGCAATATCAGCATCATGCGGTACCTTATGAAATACGCAACATATTTGGCTGCATCCCAAACCTACTGAATCAGAAACTATGGAGGTAGGGCCCAAGAATGTTTTTCATCAAGCCTTCCGGGTGATTCTGAATGCACACTCAAGTTTGAGAACTACTACATTAGAGAAAATGTGGATCCTAGTCAAAGAACAAGAAAAGGTGTTCACTTTTGGGTTTGAAACCCAGGCAAGAGATACATCTTGTAACAGCATGAAGGTTTTGTTTTATTGTTTTCTAGTTTGGAAAATTGGAAAGGTGATAGGTGAGAAAAGTATATAGACTCCCATTAAGAAAAAGGTAGAAATGAGGAAGGACCCAACATAGGAAAGATGAGCAAACATGAAAGGGCAAGTGTAGACCAGAAAATGAACCTGTTTGGCCATTTCAGAGGATGCTTTAAGACTGGGAGAGTATATGTTCTGATTTTTTTGTTTCAATTTGTTTTTTAATGACCTGTTTATACACTTGGTGTGGAGTTCCTGACTACAAGGGAATCTTAGGAGAGCATTGCAGCTCTGTGGTGGGAAAACAGGAGGTCAAGGAACTTTGTCTGCTTTTGGATCTGCCATTGACTGTTAGTGTGATCTTGAAAAAGTCACTTAATCTCTCTAGATATGTTTCCTATTTCTCTTTGATGGAATGGTCAGCTTTGAGATGGGCTCCCATGCAGTCCCTACTTTTTAGGGAGCTGCTCTCATTTAACAGAGAGGTAACCAAGCCCAGCTTGTGGCCTGCTGTATACACACCCAAAGCTGGCTGATCATTTGTTATATATGGTGACTGGTAGATCCTACCCCATACAGGCTGGGCTGATATTTAACCAGGGAAGGAGCACAAGAAACTAAGCGACGCCTATCCTGATATCCACAGACAAGTGTAGATACAAATGGTAGGTTCTGTTCTAACATTAACAAACCTGGTCTCATGCCAGGTGGGCAAACAGGCTGAGATCATCTGGAAAACACTCACGCCTGATGGTAACAGAACAAACCTTAATTTCTGCTCTATAGATTCTCCTCCCTTTCACTAAGAACTGTGAATAAATGTGTTCTGACTGCCTGTAGAGCTTCTGGGGCTGGTGACCACCTGGAGACCTCTAATAACAGTGGTCTCTGGCCAGCCAGGAACTTTGCAGTATGGGCCTTTGCTTCAACAAGCCCAGCTATCAACTCACTGCAAGCCCCTGCTGCTGAGATAGCTCAGAAGTCAATTAATCAGCATGACTAGGCACTATGCTAGGTACTAGGAATAAAGTGGGGACCAAGTCAGAACACAATTCCTGCTTCAAGAGGGACATGTTTAGTACATAAGACAGATATTAAGCAAACATCACAGTGTTGTTTTTCATTACATGGTGAATTTCTCAATGAGAATTTCTACATGATTCCCAGCCTCCTTGCTGACACCCTTCTCCTTTGCTCAGTCTCTTAATGTTGGAGCATCTCAGAGTCTGGTCTGTGCCAATCTTCTTTTTACTACATATATTCTCCCTAGGTAATCTCATCAAGTCTCATGGCTATTGATAATAATATATGCTGATGACTCCCAAATTTATTTTTTAGACCAGATTCACATTTCTAACTGCCTAACTCGCATCTCCTTGTGGATATTTAAAAGGCTTCTCAAACATAGCAATTCTAAGACTGAAATGTTGGTCTTTCCCCAACATACTGTTTCTTTTCCAATCTTTCTTGGCTCTGTGAATATCACTACCACTCACTAAGTCATTTGAGTCTCCCTTTCCCTCAGGTCACACATCATTTCATTATGAAGTCCATTGCATCTATTTCTAAATATATCTCAGAATCCATCCTCCTTTCTCCATATCTACTGTGATCACCCTAGTCCAAGTCACAATCTTCACTTTCCTTTACACCTACAGTGAAGGTCTTCCCTCTTTCTGCTCTTGCTTCCCTGCAATCCAGTCTTCATAACTGCAACTACTGACCTACCTTCAATAAATATCAGATCATGTCATCCCTCTGCCTAAAATCCTCTGATGGCTCCCTATTTCATCTAGAATACAAGTCAAAGTCTTTACCACAGTTTAGAAAACTGCATGATCTGCTTCTAACCTCTTCTACCTCATTTTGTTCCACTTCACTCCCCTTATTTACCATATTCCCACAACATTGTGTTGTTTTTTTTTTCCTGTCCCTTGAACATACCAAGGTCTTTCCAGTCCCCAGGGCCTTTGCACCTGCTAGTTTCTTTGTACAAAATTTGCTTTGCCCTCATGCTTCATATATCTGTCCTGTCATCCTGTCATTGCCTTAGAGAAGCCTAAAGTAGGTGCCCATATTATTCTCTATCTCAGCCTCTTACCTGTTTCTTCACAACTTAGTTATCTGTTTACTTGCTTTTTTTCCTATTTACTTGATTTGGGTGGGGCAGTCTGTCTTCCCAACTAGAATGTAAACTTCTTGGGAACCACTACCACTGCAAGTTGTAGTTGGAAGTTAAAATACAAATTAATTTAGGGGAAAAAGTCATTTCTATCAGAAGTATCACATTTATATAATAATGCCCAAGGTTTTCTTTAGATAACAAATTTTTGTTTAGAATCTAAAATTATTTTTCATTAAATTTATTGGGTTAACATTAGTTAATAACATTATATAATTTTCAGGTGTATAAGATTATCAATCAACATCTGTTGGGTGCTGACCACCCTAAGTCTCCCTTTGCCTGCTTTGCACTGACCCCACCCCTTTTCTCCTCTGGTAACCACTATTCCATTGTCTGTATCTATGAGTTTATTACTGTTTGTTAATTCATTTGTTATTTTATTTTATATGTGAGTGAAATCATACAGTTTTAGTCTTTTTCCATCTGACTTATTTTACTTAGCACAATAATCTCAATATTCATCCATGCTGTTGCAATATTTCATCTTTTTATGTCTGAGAAGTATTCCATTGTATATATGTACCATACCTGTTTTATGTGTGTGTCCAGTTATTTATTTATGTATTATTTATTTATTTAATCTTTACTGTTGAGAGTATTACAGATGTTCCTCCTTTTTCCTCCATTGACTCCCTCCTCTTGGCTCCCACCCACTCCTGACTTCCCACATTATTGTCTATGTCCATTGGTTATGCATATATGAATATAAATTATTTGGTTTATCTCTTCCCACCCCACCCTCCATTACACTTCCCTCTGAAGTTTGTCAGTCTGTTCCCTACTTCCATGACTCTGGTTCTATTTTGAACAACACCTTATTTTGTTTATGATATTCCATAAATAAGTGAGATCATGTGATATTTGTCTTTCTCTGACTGGCTTATTTCATTCAGCATAATACTCTCCAGGTCTCTCTATGTCATCTCAAAGGATAAGAGATCTTTCTTTCTTACAGCTGCATAGTATCCCATTGTGTATATGTACCACAGCATTTTATCCACTCATCTACTGATGGGCACTTGGACTGTTTCCAGATCTAAGCTATTGTAAATAGCGCTGCTATGAATATAGGGGTGCAAATATTTTTACTGATTGGTGTTTCAGGCTTCTTAGGATATATTCCAAGAAGTGGGATCACTGGGTCATATGACAGTTTCATTTTTAATGTTTTCAGGAAACACCATATTGTTTTCCATAGTGGCTTCACCAGTCTGCATTCCCAACAGCAGTGTACTAGAGTATCCTTTTCTCCACATCCTCACAAACACTTATTGTTTGATGATTTGTTGATGACAAACATTCTGGCAGGTGTGAGGTGATACCACAAAGTATTTGCATCTCTCTGATGATTACTGATGTTGAGCACATTTGCATATGTCTCTTGGCCATTTATATGTCCTGTGTGGAGAATTGTCTATTCAGGTCCTCTGCCCATTTTTTAATTGGATTGTTTGTCTTCCTTTGGTTGAGATGTATGAGTACTTTACATATTTTGGATATTAACCCTTTATCCGATGTGTCATTGGCAAATATGTTTTCCCACACAGTGGGTTCTCTTTTCATTTTGATGCTGGTTTCTTTTGCTGTGCAGAAGTATTTCAGTTTGATATAGCCCCATTTATTAATTTTTCCTTTGTTTCTCTTGCCTTAGGTGATGTATCAGTAAAAATTCTGCTATGTGGCCCTGGCTGGTTTGGCTCAGCGGTTAGAGCATGGACCCGCAGACTGGAGAATCCCGGGTTTGGTTCCCGCTAAGGGCACGTACCTCGGTTGCAGTTTGTTCCTGGTCCCGGCTGGGTTCATGTGGGTGACAACCACTGGATGTGTTTCTCTCACGTCGATGTTTCTCTCTCTCTCTTCCTCCCTCTTTCCCTCCTGCTCTAACTGAAGATACATGCAAAAACGTCCTCGGGTGAGGATAAAAAAAAGAAAAATATTCTGCTATGTGTAATGTCTGAGATTTTGCTGCCTATATTTTCTTCTAGGATTTTTATGGTTTCATGATTTATATTTAAGTATTTTATCCATTTTGAGTTTATTCTTGTGTATGGTCTAAGTTGGAGGTCTAATTTCATTTTTTTGCATGTACCTGTCCAATTCTCCCAACACCATTAATTGGAGAGACTGTCTTTTCTCCATTGTATGTTATTGCCTCCTTTGTCAAATATCAGTTGCACACAATGACTTGGGTCAATTTCTGGGTTCTCTGTTCTGTTCCATTGAGTTATATTCCTGCTTTTGTGCCACTACCAAGCTGTTTTGATTATGATGTCTTTGTGGTATAACTTGATATCTGGTATTGTGATCTGTCCAACCATGTTTTTCTTTTCCAAGATTTCTGTGGCTTTTCAGGGTCTTTATTGGTTCCATATATACTTTTAGAGTATTTGTTCTAGATCTGTGAAATATGCCATTGGTACTTTAATAAGGATTGCACTGAATCTATAGATTGCTTTGGGTAGTATAGACATTTTAATGATGCTAATTCTTCCCATCCATGAACATGATATATGCTTCCATTATTTTATATCTTCCTCTATTTCTTTTATCAATGCCCTGTAGTTTTCTGAGGACAGATTTTTTACCTGCTTGGTTAAGTTTATTCCCAAACATCTTAACTTTTTTTGTTGTGATGTTAAATGCGATTTTGTTTGTTGGTTTGTTTCTCTTTCTGTGTGTTTATTGTTGGTGTGTAAGAATGCCATCAATTTCTTGATGTTAATTTTGTATCTTGCTACTTTGCCAAATTCATTTATTAAATATAGTATGTTTTTATGGAGTCTTTAGGGTTTCCTATGTACAATATCATGCCATCTGCTAATAATGACAGTTTTACTTCCTCCTGTCCAATTCCAACACCTTTTATTTTTTTTTTCCTGTCTGATAGCTCTGGCTAAGACTTCCAGCACTGTGCTGAATAAGAGTGGCCAAATAGAAACATCGATGAAAAAGAACATCGATTGGCCTCCTTCTGCATGCCCCCCACTGGGGATCGGGCCCACATCCTGGGCATGTGTCCTGACCAGGAATCAAACTGGCTACCTCTTGGTGCATGAGTTGACACTCAACCACTGAGCCACACCTGCTGGACTTGTTTCTGTTCTTAAGGGAAATGTTTCAGTTTTTGCCCATTGTGTATGATGTTGGCTGTAGGTTTTTCATATATGGCCTTTATTAGGTTGATATGTGATCCCTTTATTCCCACTTTGCTAACGTTTTTATCAGAAATTGGTGCTGGATTTTGTCAAATGCTTTTTCATCCGTTATTGATATGATCATATGATTTTTATTTTTCATTTTGTTTCTGTGGTGCATTAAATTTATTGATTTGTGAATATTTTACCAGCCTTGTATCCCTGGGATAAATGCTAATTTTTTTGTGGTGAAAAAAATTTTTAAAATTGCTGGATCCCTTTTGCTAAGATTTTGTTGAGGATTTTGGCACCTATCTTCATCAGGGATATTGGCCTGCAGTTTTCTTTCTTTATAGTGTCCTTATCTGGTTATGGAATTATGATTATGCTAGTCTTATAAAAAGAGCTTTGAAGTCTTCTTTCCTCTTAAATTTTTTGGAATAGTTTGAGGAGAATGGTTATTAGTTCTTCTTTGAATGTTCAGTAAAACTCTTCTGTGAAGCCATCTGGACCTCGGATTTTGTTTGCTGGGATTTTATTGATTACAGCTTCAATTTCCTCAGTTGTTATTGGTCTGTTCAAGTTTTTTGTCTCTTCCTGGTTCAGTTTTGGGAGATTGCCTGATTCTAGGAATTTGTCCATTTCACCTCAGTTCTCCTATTTGTTGGCATATAATTGTTTATAGTATTTTCTTACAAATCTTTGTATTTCTGTGGTGTCAGTTGTTACTTCTTGTCTTTCGTTTCTGGTTTTATTAATTTGGGTTCTCTCTCTTTGTTTCTTGGTGAGTTTAGCTAAAGGTTGAGAAATCTTGTTTATCTTTTCAAAGAACCAGCTTTTGGTTTCATTGATCTTTTGTATTGTCTTTTTGGTCTCTATGCTATTTTTTTCTACTCTGATCTTTATTCTTTCTCTCCTTCTATTTACTCTGAGTTTTTCTTTTTTTAAATCTTTAAGTTGTAGGGTTAGATAATTTATTTAAAATTTTTCTTTTTTCTGGAGGTAGGCCTGTAATGCTATTACTTCCTTCTCAAGACTGCTTTCACTGTGTGTCATAACTTTTGTGTTGTTTTATGTTCATTTTCATTAGTTTCCAGGACATTTTTTATTTTTTTCTTGATCTAATTGGTAACTCATTGATTGTTTAATAACATGATATTCAGCCTCCATGTGTTTGAGTATTTTTGAGTATTTTTATTGTAATTGATTTCTAGTTCCATGCCATTGTGGTCCAAGAGGATGCTTGATAAGATTTCAATCTTTTTGAACTTATAGAGACTTAATTTGTGCCCTAACATGTGGTCTATCTTTAAGAATGTCCCATGTACACTGGAGAAGAATGTATATTCAGCAGCTTTGGGGTGAAAGGTTCTGTAAATGTCAATTAAATCCATCTGATCTAGTGTGTCATTTAGGGTCTCTGTTTCCTTGTCAATTTTTTGTCTAGAAGTCTTGAAGATCTATCCAGTAATGTCAGTGGGATGTTAAAGTCACATGATATGATTATGTTGCTGTGTATCTCTCCCTTGAAGTCCTCCAGAAGTTCTGTGATATATTCTGGTGCTCCTATATTGTGTGCATATATGTTTACCAGGGTTATACCCTCTTATTGAATCAATTGCTTTAATATTTTGTAATTGTGTCTTATTATGTCCTTCATTTTAAAGTCTATTTTATCAGATATGATTATTGTTACCCCTGCATTTTTTTTGTTTGTTTCTGTTTCCACAGAAAATTTTTTTCAGCCCTTCACTTTCATCCTTTTGTTCTGAGGTGGGTCTCTTGTAGACAACATATATATGGGGCATGTTTTCTTATCCATTCAGCTACCCTGTGTCTTTTGATTGGAGCATTTAAGCCATTTACATTTAATGTTATTATTGATAGGTACTTATTCGTTTCCATTTTTATTCTTTATGCCTGTTTTCTTCTGTCTCTATTTATTTTTCCTACAACAGTCCCTCTAGTGTTTCTTGCAGTGCTGGTTTTGTGGTAGTAAACTCTTTTAGCCTTTTTTGTCTGTGAAGCTCTTTATTTCCCATTCAATTTTGAGTGATAGCATTGCTTGATAGAGTACTCTTGGATTCAGACCCTTGCTTTTCATTACTTTGTATACTTCTTGCCACTCTCTTCTGGCATTCATTGGCTTTGCGGACAAATACAAGAAATGGCTGTCGATCTCTGCTACCCCATTGACAAGCTGTGTGACCTCACAGAAGTTACTTGACTTCTTTGAGCCCCATTTTCTATTTAAGTGTAATAATACTTACCTTAAGGTAATTATTTTAAAGATGAAATGAGTCTGGCGGGTGTGGCTCAGTGGTTGAGCATCGACCCATGCACCAAGAGGTCACAGGTTTGATTCCCGGTCAGGGCACATGCCCAGGATGTTGGCCTGATCCCCAGTGTGGGGCATGCAGGAGGCAGCCAGTCGATGTTCTCTCTCATCAATGTTTCTATCTCTTCCTCTCACTTACTTTCTCTCTAAAATCAATAAAGGAAAAAAAAATTTTTTTTAAATATGAAATGAGATTAGGATCATATAAAGATACCTGGCACATAGTGAGAGCTCAATAAAAGTTCATTCTTTTCCCTGTAGGGTTATCCACCGAAAAGAGCATTAGTTCTTTATTACTTTGTTTTAAAATGATATTTCCTGGGCTACTTATTAATTTTTGTCTTCGGGTAACTAATGCCTTCTATCTGAACATCAAATTCACCCTCCAAATATGTAGTTTGTCACCATTGCAAACATTCTTTTTTTTTTATTAATTTATTTTTGTTACAGATGTTTCTCCTTTTTTCCCCCTTGACACCCTCCTCCCCATCCCCTCACCCTGTCCCCAGCTTTGTTGTCCATGTCCATCACTTATGCATACATGCGCATAAGTTCTGTGGTTTATCTCTTCCCTCCCCCCCACCCCCTCTCCTGAGGGGTGTCAGTTTATGCCCTACTTCCACATCTCTGGGTCTACCCTGTTCCTCAGACTGTTATGTTCATTATATTCCACAAATAAGTGAGATCATGTGATATTTGTCTTTCTCAGCTTGGCTTGTTTCGCTTAGGATAATACTCTCGAGGTCCCTCCACGTCATCTCAAAGGATAAGAGATCTTTCTTTCTTACAGCTGCATAGTACTCCATTGTGTATATGTACCACAGCTTTTTTATCCATTCATCCACTGATGGACACTTGGGCTGTTTCCAGATCTTAGCTATTGTAAATAGTGCTGCTATGAACATGGGGGTACATGTATTTTTTCTGATTGGTGTTTCAGGCTTCTTAGGGTATATTCCTAGAAGTGGAATCACTGGGTCAAATGGCAATTCAATTTTTAATTTTTTGAGGTAACACCATAGTGTTTTCCACAGTGGCTGCACCAGTCTGCATTCCCACCAGCAGTGTACTAGAGTCCCCTTTTCTCCACACCCTCGCCAACACTTGTTGTTTGATGATTTGTTGATGGCGGCCATTCTCACAGGTGTGAGGTGATACCTCATTGTTGTTTTAATTTGCATCTCTCTGATGATTAGTGATGTTGAGCATTTCTTCATATGTCTCTTAGCCATTTGTATGTCCTTTTTGGAGAGGTGTCTATTTAGTTCCTCTGCCCATTTTTTAATTGGGTTCTTTGTCTTCCTTTTGTTGAGTTGTATGAGCACTCTATATATTTTGGAAATTAACCCCTTATATTATGTATCATTGGCAGTTATGCTCTCCCATGGAGTGGGTTCCCTATCTGTTTTGATGGTTGTTTCTTTTGCTGTGCAGAAGCTTTTGAGTTTGATGTAGTCCCATGTGTTCATTTTTCCCTTTGTTTCTGTTGCCTTAGGTGATGTATCAGTGAAGATTCTACTGCGTATGATGTCCGAAATTTTGTTGCCTACATTTTCTTCTAGGATTTTTATGGATTCACGAGTCACATTTAAGTCTTTTATCCATTTTGAGTTTATTCTTGTGTATGGTGTAAGTTGATGGTCTAGTTTCATTTTTTTGCATGTAGCTGTCCAATTTTCCCAACACCATTTATTAAAGAGGCTGTCTTTACTCCATTGCATGCTCTTGCCAACTTTGTCAAATATTAATTGAGCATAATGTCTTGGGTCAATTTCCGGATTCTCTGTTCTGTTCCACTGATCTATATGCCTGTTCTTGTGCCAGTACCAGGCTGTTTTGATTACAGTAGCTTTGTAGTATAAGCTGATATCCGGTATTGTGATCCCACCTACTTTGTCCTTCTTTTTCAAGATTGCTGTGGCTATTCGGGGTCTTTTTTGGTTCCATATGAACTTTTGAAATATTTGTTCTAGTTCTGTGAAATATGTCACTGGTATTTTGATGGGGATTGCATTGAATCTATAGATTGCTTTGGGTAATATGGACATTTTAATGACGTTAATTCTTCCAATCCATGAACAAGGTATGTGCTTCCACTTTTTTATATCTTCCTCTATTTCTTTTTTCAATGTCCTGTAGTTTTCTGCAAATAGGTCCTTTACTTCTTTGGTTAAGTTTATTCCTAGGTATCTTAATTGTTTTGCCGCGATGGTAAATGGAATTGTTTTTTTAGTTTCTCTTTCTGTGAGTTCATCATTGGTGTATAAGAATGCCGTTGATTTCTTGACGTTAATTTTGTATCCTGCTACTTTGCCAAATTCATTTATTAAGTCTAGTAGATTTTTGATGGAGTCTTTAGGGTTTTCTGTATATAATATCATATCGTCTGCAAATAATGACAGTTTCACTTCCTCCTTTCCAATTTGGATTCCTTTTATTTTTTCTTCATGTCTGATTGCTGTGGCTAAGACTTCCAGTACCATGTTAAATAAGAGTGGAGAAAGTGGGCATCCCTATCTTGTTCCTGTTCTTAAGGGAAATGTTTTTAGTTTTTGCCCATTGAGTATGATGTTGGCTGTAGGTCTTTCATATATGGCCTTTATTATATCAAGATATGATCCCTCTACTCCCAAATTGCTGAGCTTTTTTTATCAGAAATGGGTGCTGGGTTTTGTCGAATGCTTTTTCAGTGTCTATTGATATGATCATGTGGTTTTTATCTTTCATCTTGTTTATGTGGTGTATCACATTTATTGATTTGCGAATGTTGAACCAGCCTTGCATCCCTGGGATGAATCCCACTTGGTCATGGTGAATAATTTTTTTGATGTATTGCTGGATCCGATTTGCTAGTATTTTGTTTAGGATTTTGGCATCTACGTTCATCAGGGATATTGGCCTGTAGTTTTCTTTCTTTGTAGTGTCTTTTTCTGGTTTTGGAATTAGGATTAACCATTGCAAACATTCTTAAGAATATGGTTCAAACTATGGAACTAGTCTCCTGGAAGGGGTTTTGAAAACCTTTTCTTGACAGTGGCAGCATCACTGAGATAACTGACCAGACGACCATGGGCTAGCTAGGTTCTCATACATTTTCTAAAACTGCAACAGTAGCATCCAGGCTCATGACTTTGCAGTCATATCTTTAGATACATAACCATCATTTTAGAATGAATCCAACTTGCCTCATGAACTAACAGCCTTTATTTATTTATTTATTTATTTATTTATTTATTTATTTATTTATTTTATTATGACTGCCTTTATGGAGAGTATTACAGAAGCAAAGACCCTACAGTGGCCAACTTTTGGTAGGCCCTGCAGCCTGTTTACAGGACTAGTTCATGCTTTGGGACCATCTTGAACTCAGGAGTGGCCTTGAGGTTCAAAGACAAAAGCAGACTTTAGAGGAGTTAATGAATGAATTCATGTTGGAAAATGTTTCCCTTGGGCCAAAACTCCCATTGATTCCTTTCACATTCCTAGTGGCTGAGTCCCCGAGCCCTCCAGTCATATATGATAAATGGCTGATAATCAAAGTGAAGTGACCTGCCATTCAATAAAACATATCTCAGCCAATTTACAAGACAGCTCATTTTTCTCCTTAGGGATCTCTTCTCCTTTCATCTTTATGAATATCCCAAATTTGGTCCATTGAGGCCTGCTTAGGGAAGACAAGCTCCTCTAACCTTCCTGCAGGATCTTTCTTCCACTTAGAAAGATCTTGGAAGGGCTCTAAAGGTTTTATTGCTTCAATTTAGGCTTGGTCAAATTACTCAGAAGTGCTGAATCCTCTTGGGGTGTCTGCTTGAGAACAGGAGATCTATTCAGATTGTGGCCTGCATTGAGGCTGCTGACAAAGACCAATTAGTATTGATTGTGCATTTGGAGTGTGACTGCCCTCAGAACACCAACTCGTGCCACTAAAGTACTCATCCCACCCAGGAATCAGCTGCTTTCGCTCAGTTCCCAGTCCAGCTTCATGTGACCCCTGGGTCAAATGCCTCTCTCTTGTCCTTGCTTTAGCTCCTGCCAGGTTGTGGATAGTGCTTTTCATCACAACTGCATTCTTTCCCCACTCTGTCGGAAAACTTGTCATGTTTTTTAATTGTCATGACAATGAAGCAATGTGACATTCCCTATAGAAAATTCACATGACTTAATTTTGACCTATTGTGCCTTTTGGTGCCCCAGATTATGAATTTACTTTGGAGGAATTCAGTTCTAATCTTTAGATTATTCAGCCATTTATAAGGTTATATATTTCTATGACTGGAAGTCACAGTCACAGCAATGAGATGATGCATTTCATTCAGTCAAACATAATTTATTAAGCACCTACAAAGTATAATGAATTGTGGGTGGTTGGCAATTTAAGATATAACTCCTCGCTCTCCAAGACCTCACTGCCAGTGAGGAATTAAAGCCATGGACATAAATGACCATGAAAATAATTGCTTACTTTCCCATAGCATTTAGTAGCTGTCACTGTGTAAGTGTTATACATAGTTTGTTTAATAGTATCATTTCCTTATCCCCAAATCCTGAAGCCATGAGAGTTTAATGTTTAATCCTCATGGATCCACAATCCTTTGTGCACAATTCCAAAATACAAATCTTTTAAAACCCAGAGTTGATTCATATCATTTTTTCATAACTAATTTGACAGCAAAAGCTGACCTGAACTTTTTCATGAAATGACATGCAGCTATTTGTCATTTTATCTTATTTTGTGTAATTATTCTTTTGTTTCACTATAGAAATACTGAGGTGTTTGCTTTCAAGCCCTATCCCAGACCCCTGGGGGTGTTTTGTAGGATACAAAATATGTACTATATGTTTTAAAATCCAAAATTTTCTGAATTCCAAAACTCTCATGGCCTCAGGATTTGGGGATAAGGAAATGATACTATTAATGTGTCCATTTTATAAATACTGAGATTGAGACCCAAAGAAGTGATGCAACTTTCCCATAATCACATCACCAGTAACTGGTAGTACCAGGATTGAAACCCAGTTTTCTCTGGCTCCAGAGACCATGTGCTTAACCACTGAGCCCTACCAACCTCTCTTCAGAATACACACTGTAACAATGATAATAAAAAGCTCAGACTGAGGGTTACAGATAATTTGAGGAGAAAAAGGGGACCCCTTCTTGGGAATTTAGTCAAAGCTCTAGGGAGGGGAGAGGGGAGAATCGAACTATATCTTGAAGGAAAGAGTGAATTGTGAAAGAAGAAAGTAATTTTGCCAAGAAATGTTTGAGTAAATAGTGGGCAGCTATGGCCAGGGAGGTGAGAAGCTGGAAATCAGAATGAGAAGGTAGGTCAGGGCCAGAATATGAAAGGCCAGGATGACTAGACTAAGAAGTTTTGAATGAGAACCAATTATGTTCCCCTTGCAGTTCCCAAAGCACTTATTGGGCATCATGTCATCTGCTTCCATCCTACTTCAGAGAAGCAAAGAGCAAATATGAACATTTCCATATATTTTGGCTAGTTTTATTTTCGTTTAGTTTTTTTTCTATTTTTTATTAAGCAGATTAACACCATTTATAGAAAAGGCAGCCAAAGAAAATGAGATAGTCAAGAAAAGCAAATTGCCTCTTTGTCAGTAGAGAGTTAAAATTTAACCAGGGCACTCTTGCCTCATTGCAGCTGGCAGGGATTCAGTGGGAACACAGCTGGCACCCCTATGATATCTCTCAACCCCCCTCCTCTGTGCTTAAACAACAGTTTCCTCATCCTCCTCCTCCTCTTATAAATCCAAGTAAAGGTCTTAGGGGGAGAGATTCATTACCAGGAATTTAAACCTAGAATCTAAATATGTTCGCTTTTATCATGAATAATCAAAAGTTCTAAATTGATATTTTAGAAATCAGGTCCAGTTCATGAGTAATGAATTGAGTGTGTCTAATTACATTTTATAGTCATTTAACAGCTGTTAATAATGTAATTTTGTGTTATGCCCAATTTGCACTGAATTACTTTAATGACACACATTGTATTTATTTTCCTTTTGATGTAACAGTAATCAAACATTAGGGAATCAACTTAGGCATGGAAAAATTAAATATTATTGTTTATGTTTGAAGATAAGGGATTTTTAAAAGAAAAGAATAAATCAGCCCTGGCTGGTTTGGCTCAATAGTTAGAGCATCAATTCCCAGTCAAGGGCACGTACCTGGGTTGCAGGTTCAATCCCCAGACCCTGTTGGGCTCATGCGGGAGGCAACCAAGCAATGTGTCTCTATCACATGAATGCCTGTTTCTCTCTTTCTCTCCATCCTTCCCTTTCACTCTATCTGAAAATTGATGGAAAAATATCTTCGAGTGAGGATTGGGAAAGAAAAAAAAGAGTAAATAATACAAAAATAGTAGGTTAACACTCATAAATGCATTTCTTTTCTCTGGCATTTCTTTTGGTAAACAAAATTATTTAATAAGCAAAATACATTTGTTTTTAATCCAAGTCTGTATTATTTGATGTGAACCAAGTGTTTACAAATACACATTTGATTGACAAGCTAATGAGCTTCTTCCTCCACCCAACCCCCTAAAATATCCTTCTGAAATGAAAAGGCCAGATTTCTAAGTTTCTGGTTGTATGAGTTAAAGAAACACAGCATCCATTTAAATAGATTCCCCAGCACAGCAGGTGTAGCTCAGTTGGTTGAGTGTCATCCCATGCACCAAGAGGTCACCAGTTCAATTCTTGGTCAAGGCCCAGGTTTTGGGCTAGATCTCCAGTAGGGAGTATGCAGGAAGCAGCTAATTGATGTTTCTCTCCCATTAATGTTTCCATCTCTCTCTCTCTCTCTCTCTCTCTCTCCCTCTTCCTTCCCCTCTCTCTAAAAAAATCAATAAAAACATTTTAAAAATTTGTAATAGACTCCCTGATGGAAAATGGCATTTACAAGGTGAGGCTAGAGGAGAGAAGCAGTGTAAAAACAGGAGGAACTACAGCTTTAAAAAAAGAAAATGCAAAGAAAATAGGCAGATATTTCTCCCACCTGTTAGAAGAAAATTCTATATGAGACCTTTATTAGGGCGGAAAAAAGGCTGAATTTTGGACCAAAAAGCAACTGCTAAATAGGTGGAATGGTATAGATTATGAAAGGTTGGCTCTGTATGTTTCTATTCACTTTAAGCAATTGAAGAACCAAGCATCTGATAATGTACCCATATGTAAGTGTTTTTTGCAGTCCACATGGATCAGTGCCCTTTGTACTTGAAGTGGGCTACAAGAGTAGAGCAGAAAGGAGTACTCCCTGCCTGTAGGATGTTGGCTGCCATCACTACAGCCAGGGTTGACCTACCATGTTCAGCCTTTGCCCACTTGCCTCTTGGGACCTATGTGGGAGGAAATGGACAGGTCTTCCCTCCAGGAGAGTCAGAGTTATTTTGCAGTTTGTCAAGAGGAGGAGGTTAATTACAGCCCCATTATTGCTCATCCAGTGATTGGACCAATGGTTTGCCAAGAAGAGAGGGTTGGTGGGAGAGGTCCACCCCAGGGGCAGGCAGTAAGTGGGGGAGGGTTATAATGCCCACGGAGAACTCAAAAACAGTAATAAAACTGAGTAAAAGTCAGTCTGCTTTTCACGTTCATCGTGTGCTAGCCATTCTAAACAATGTCAGTGATAAAATATTCTTTCCTACAGGGTTGCCTGCTCCCACTGCTGCCTCCCCATCTCAGGTATTCCATTGAATTGAGGGGTGGAGGTGGAGCTCTGAGCCCTATCATACTGGGAGAGTTAACAAAACTTTCCAGTCTGTTCTCTTTTCTTGTAATGGTGGTCATTATTGTATTATTCTGCAGCTAACACCAAAATCACTCTTCTGTCAGCCTCTAACTGTTTCTGACTAGCAGTTACCACTTCTGTATCACTTCTCTTTGGCCTTTGCAGGGCTTTTCTCACCATCACTGTTGCTCCTGCCTTTGTGTAGTTTAGTTCTCTCCCTGCCAAGGTTTGTAGTTCTTTATTCATTTCCTAAAGGTTGTTGTGGCTCCCTTAGTTGATGGAGGCTTTTGTTAAGGAATTTGGGACAAGTTGCCAAGGGCTGACTTGAGAGTATTTCAGTGACACCACCTGATCTCTTAGTCTGCCAAAAATCAGTCACTGTCCCCCCAGTCAAAGTTTATAGCCTTTGGATTTTTCCTGCTTCAAGGTAAATTCTCTCCTTATCCATAGCACTATCTTCAAACGTTAGTGGAGGAAGGGATAGATTTAGGTTTAATCCCGAGGCCTGGAGACAAACTCCAAATGATAAAGTTCTCTTCACTTCAAGACTCCTTCAGGGCTATTTTAGTACATTGTTCCAGATTTGACCTTGTCTGCATGTCATGGGGAAGGGGATTATACCTATGCTTGAGTCAAGGAGCATCTAAACCTATGCAACTGTTCCTATGATCCATGGAAATACAGAGGTTGAGTTATCTCAAGAAAGCCTTGCATTGGATTTCTCAGGCACCTTCATTACAATGGACTGTCTTTATCTTAATCTATTTTTGGATGATAGATGGATCCCTTTGAGAATCTAATGTAAACTACACACTCTCACTTCAGAAAAGAGCATCCCTCTATATATGTTTAGAATTTCCCATGCCATTTAATTGGGTTCAGTTATGAGAGTCCATGAACCTCAGATTAAGAACTCCTGATACAGCAAGACCTTCTTATCTTGCTGCCTCTCACTCCCCAGAAGCATAACCAGAGTGCTCTCTTCTCTTAGGCATGAATTGGAAAACGTAATATTGTAAAGATACAGCTTTTCCCTAAAGTGAGCTATGAATTCAACCCTCAAAATCAGAGCTAGATTTTATAGTCATAGACCATCTATTTTTAAAATGTATGTAGAAATTCAAAGGATCTAGAATAGCCAAATATATTTGAAAAAGAAAAACAGTATTTGTATTTCTGTATGTTTTAGAATAGCTAAAAAACAAAAACAAAAACAAAACTTGATCTAATGGAAAACATTTGGATGATTCACACTATCTGATTTCAAAAACCAGTGGAAAAACTGGATATCTGTATGGAAAAGTATCTTAATTTCTCATTTACACCACACAAAAAATAAGTTTAAATTGATTAGACTTAAACTTAGAAACTAACATCATAAAACTTCTAACAGTCCTGGCCAGTTCGGCTCAGTGGTCAGAGCGTCAGCCTGCGGACCAGAGTCCTGGGTTCGGTTCCTGCTAAGGGCACGTACCTTGGTTGCAGTTTGTCCCTGGCCTTTTGGGGTCGTGTGGGTGGCAGCTACTCGATGTGTCTCTCTCACATCGATGTTTCTCTCTCTCTCTTCCTCCCTCTCTCCCTCCCACTCTGTCTGAAGATAAATGCAAAAAAAAAACACAAAACAAAACACAAAAAAAAACAAACTTCTAACAAAGTTCTACAATATTTTCATTACCTTGGTGTAGACAAAATTTCTTCGGACACAAAAAATAATAGCTGTAATAAAATTGATAAAGTAGATTTCATAAAATTTAAAACACCTGCTTGACTTAAGTTTGAGAACCCTGACTCTTGCAAATGATATTTCATTTGCCTTTTGTTGTAGTTCACAATGATTCCTCCAGGTGCTCTCCAAGGTTCCAGGTCATTCACTGACTCACCAAGAGCAACTTCCAGTCCCATAAATTCCATTCATGAGATTCTAAATTGGCAGTGAAGTGAATGGAAGTTATACAGACAATCTCCCAGGACCAAACTGGAATTAAAACTAAAATAAAGACAAATCATCAGGAAAAACCAACAGAAAAGCAGCTGAAGAGAACCACATAACCAGGGATGGAAAGAGGACACCAAATTGGGCCTGGTAGGAACTGCAGAGTCAGGAGAGGGTGGACTGGAAGCCCACAGAGAGCAGCTGTTCTTGCTGTGAACAGCTCTCTTGGAGTTAAAATCCCAAGCCAGCTCCACAGTGCACGGTGCTGGGACAGAGCACTAAATTAGTTACAGCCACTCACCTTGGGCTCCAACAGAAGAAGGGCAGACTGGACTGGAACTGTGTGGAGAGACTTCGGAGTTTGGAGAGCTGGGAGGGCACTGAGAGTTTTGTGCTGAATAACTCACTCATAGGACAGCAGCCATCTTACTCAAAGAGCCCATTCCCAGATCCCCAGGGAGAAGAAACAACCCCTCCCTCAAGAATTTAACACCACCAGGCCAGGCAAGAGAAATGCAAATTGAGGCTAATTAACAGCTACAGACAGCCAGCAAGCATATGCCACACCCACTGGAAATCCTCTTTCCCTGAAAACCTGAGGGATTTTTTCATTCATTGAGGGCTACAACTGAAGGCTCATCAAGTAACTGAGACTAATAGCTATCAGACAAAAGCTAGAGGAAAACTGAACCTTTGATTGGCTTAAAAATCTACACTCATCCAAACCCAGTAGAGGGAGCCACAATTAGTGGACCCAACACTCACAGGGAAAAATTGGCAAGATCCAAAACCCACAGAGACAGCCAAAATGATGAAACAAAGAAACAAACACCAAATGAAAATACAAGAACATTTTACAGAAGATGAGATAAACAAAATGATGAAAATGGCCATGAAGTGAATGGAAGCTACCCAGACAATCTCCCAGGACCAAACGGGAATTACAACTAAAATAAAGACAAATTGTCAGAAAAAAGCAACAGAAAAGCAGCAGGAGAGGATCATACAACCAGGGACACTGAATGAGCCTGGTAGGATCTGTGGGGGTGCGAGAGGGTGGTGGGTTGGGAGCCCACGGACAGCAGCAGCCTTAGGTGTGAGCAGTGCGCCCTTGGGGGTAAGATCCCAAGCTGCTCAACAGCGCAGAGGGCCGGGACAGAACACTAAATAGCTACAGTCACTCACTTGGGGTTCCAGCAGAGGGAGGGCAGACAGGACTGAAACTCTATGAGGACACCCGGGATTTGGAGGGCACTCAGAGTTTGTGCTGAGTTGCAACCACAAAGGACGGTGGCTGGCTTGATCCTTCCTGGAGATGTGGCAGCGCCTCCCTCAGAGATTCCACCCAAACCAGGTGAGCAAAGAAATGCAAATTGAGGCTCATTAAAAACCAGCATTGGATCAGACCTCGGCCAACCATAAAAGATGACAACAGCAGCTCGGCCGACTTTTGAACCTGCTAGAGGTGGGAGAGGAAAAGGAGAAGGTGATTTGAGCCAACTCTCAAATTCAAGCAATATTCAAGTAGTGACCTACCCTCTCATACAAAGATAAAATATAGACAGACCACTCAGGATGCCCCTGAAGAGGTTCGGAACCGTGACTTCAGAAGAGAGTTAGAAGAGAGAGAGAGAGTTGCCGCAAGAGAAAAAAATAGAGATTGTCCAACTCGAGAACACACAACCTCCTCTTCAGTGTCAAAGAAGCATCGGTTAGACAAGATTCCTGCTGCCAACCTTGATGCAGATGATCCTCTAACAGATGAGGAAGATGAAGATGAAGATTTTGAAGAGGAGAGTGATGAAGATGATACTGCAGCTCTTCTTGCAGAACTAGAAAAAATTAAAAAAGAAAGAGCTGAAGAGCAAGCCAGAAAGGAACAAGAGCAAAAGGCTGAAGAAGAAAGGATTCGTATGGAAAACATTCTGAGTGGAAACCCTCTCCTTAATCTCACTGGCCCATCCCAGCCTCAGGCAAACTTCAAAGTTAAAAGAAGGTGGGATGATGATGTTGTTTTCAAGAACTGTGCAAAAGGTGTAGATGATCAGAAGAAAGATAAAAGATTTGTCAACGATACACTGCGATCTGAATTTCACAAAAAATTCATGGAGAAATATATTAAATAGTACAGTTTTATGTGCTTAATTAAAGACTATAAAATGTAAAAAAAAAAAAAATACGGCATTGGCCCGACCCTTGGGAAATCCTCTTACACTAAACACCTGAGGGAGTTTCTAATTCAACTGAGAACCCAAGGCTTTTCAAGTAACTGAGGCTAATAGCCTCCAGGCAAAAAGCTAGAGCATAACTGAACCTTTCCTGAGCTTGAAAATCTACCCAGGAAAGTGAGAATTAACAGTGGTGTTTAAGGAGGGTCCTCCGCGCTCATCCAAACCCAGTAGAGGGAGTCACAAATAGCAGAACACCAACACCAACAGGAAAAATTTGGCAGGCTCCAAAACCCACTGAGATAGCCAAAATTCTGAAACAAACAAATTCCAAATGAAAGAACAAGAGAACTCTACTGAAGATGAGATAAATGAAATGCAGTTAAGCAAATTATCAGAGGTAGAGTTCAGATCCATGATCTTGAGGAAGCCAAACAGCATGAATAAGGACATCAATACCATGAGTAAAGATATAGAAACACTGAAAACCAACCAAGTGAAAAAGAAGAATGACATAGCAGAAATAAAGAACACATTGGAAACACTGACCAGCAGTTTAGAGGAAGCGGAGGACTGGATCAGTGAGTTAGAAGACAGGGCAGAAAAAATCAACCAATCAGAAAACCAAAAGGAAAAAGCAATTTAAAAACAGGAAGATAGCTTGAGAGAACTGTGGGACAACTGGAAATGTAATAACATTCACATCATAGGAGTCCCCGAAGAAGAAGAAAATGAGCAAGGGTTAGAGAATATATTTGAAGAAATAGTGACAGAAAACTTTCCTAACTTGGTGAAAGAAGAAGGCATTCAAGTTCAAGAAGCACAGAGAGCCCCAAGTAAGAAGAACCCAAAAAGGCCTGCACCAAGACACATAATAATTAAAATGCCAAAAATCAAAGACAAAGACAGAATCCTAAAGACAGAAAGAGATAAGCAACAGTTTACCTACAAAGGAATCCCCAAAAGGCTATCAGCTGACTTCTCAACAGAAAAACTACAGGCTAGCCTGACGGCTTCATGGGGGAGTTTTACCGAACATTCAAAGAAGAACTAACACCCATTCTCCTCAAACTATTCCAAAAAATTCAAGAAGAAGGAAGACTTCCAAACTCGTTTTATGAAGCCAGCATAATTCTAATTCCAAAACCAGAAAAAGACACTACAAAGAAAGAAAACTACAGGCCAATATCCCTGATGAACATAGAGGCCGAAATCCTGAACAAAATACTAGCAAATCGGATTCAGCAACATCAAAAAAATTATTCACCATGACCAAGTGGGATTCATCCCAGGGATGCAAGGCTGGTGTAATATTCGCAAATCAATGAATGTGATACATCACATAAACAAAATGAAAGATAAAAACCATATGATCATATCAATAGACACTGAAAAAGCATTTGACAAAATCCAGTACCCATTTCTGATAAAAACGCTCAGCAATTTGGGAATAGAGGGATCATATCTCAACATTATAAAGGCCATATATGAAAGATCTACAGCCAACATCATACTCAATGGACAAAAACTAAAAGCATTTCCCTTAAGAACAGGAACAAGACAAGGATGCCCACTTTCACCACTCTTATTTAACATGGTACTGGAAGTCTTAGCCACAGCAATCAGACATGAAGAAAAAATAAAAGGGATCCAAATTGGAAAGGAGGAAGTGAAACTGTCATTATTCACAGATGACATGATATTATACATAGAAAACCCTAAAGACTCCATCAAAAATCTACTAGACTTAATAAATGAATTTGGCAAAGTAGCAGGATACAAAATTAACGTCAAGAAATCGACAGCATTCTTATACACCAAAGATGAACTCACACAAAGAGAAACTAAAAAAAACAATCCCATTTACAATCGCGACAAAAAAATTGAGATACCTAGGAATAAACTTAACCAAAGAAGTAAAGGACCTATTTGCAGAAAACTACAGGACATTGAAAAAAGAAATAGAGGAAGATATAAAAAAGTGGAAGCACATACCTTATTCATGGATTGGAAGAATTAACATCATTAAAATGTCCATACTACCCAAAGCAATCTATAGATTTAACGCAATCCCCATCAAAATACCAACAACATATTTCACAGAACTGGAACAAATGCTTCAGAAGTTCATATGGAACCAAAAAAGACCCCAAATAGCTACAGCAATCTTGAAAAAGAAACACAAAGTAGGCGGGATCACAATACCAGACATCAGGTTATACTACAAAGCTACTGTAATCAAAACAGACTGGTACTGGCACAAGAACAGGCACATAGATCAATGGAATAGAACAGAGAACCCAGAAATTGACCCAAGACATTATGCTCAATTAATATTTGACAAAGGTGGCAAGAGCATACAATGGAATAACGACAGCCTCTTCAATAAATGGTGTTGGGAAAATTGGACAGCTACATGTAAAAAATGAAGCTAGACCACCCACTTACACCATACACAAGAATTAACTCAAAATGGATAAAAGACTTAAACGTGACCCATGAATCCAAAAAAGTTCTAGAAGAAAATGCAGGCAACAAAATTTCAGACATCACACACAGTAGAATTTTCACTGATACAATGCCTAAAGCAAGAGAAACAAAGAAAAAAATGAATACATGGGACTACATCAAACCAAAAAGATTCTGCACAGCAAAATAAACAACCATCAAAATGGAAAGGGAACCCACTATATGGTAGAGCATAATTGCCAATGATATATCAGATAAGGGGTTAATTTACAAAATATACAGAGTACTCATACAACTCAACAAAAAAGACAAAGAATCCAATTAAGTAATGGTTAGAGGACTTGAATAGACAGTTCTCCAAACAGGACATTCAAATGGTCAAATGACATATGAAAAAATGCTCAACATCACTAACCATCAGAGAGATGTTAATTAAAAGGACTATGAGGCATCACCTCACACCTGCCAGAATGGCTGCCATCAACAAATCATCAAACGACAAGGGCTGGTGAGGGTGTGGATAAAAGAGGACTTTAGTACAGTGCTGGTGGGAATGCAGACTGGTGCAGCCACTATGGAAAACAATATGGTGTTTCCTCAAAATTTATAAATTGAACTACCATTTGACCTAGTGATCCCACTTCTAGGAATACACCCTATGAAGCCTGAAACACCAATCAGAAAGAATGTAAGTACCCCTATGTTCATAGCAGCACTATTTGCAATTGCTAATACCTGAAAACAGCCCAAGTGTCCATCAATACATAAGTGTACAAAAAAGCGGTGCTACGTATACACCTTGGAATACTATGCAACTGTAAGAAAGAAAGATCTATTATCTTTTGAGAAGACATGGAGGGACCTAGAGAGTATTATGCTAAGTCAAATAAGCCAATCAGAGAAAGACAAATATCACATGATCTCACTTATTTATGGAATATAATGAACAAAATAAGCTGATGAACAAAAAAGACCCAGAGATATAGAAAGGAGTATGGTTCAGATTGACAAATCTCAGAGTTGGGGTGCTAGGGGAGGGTTGAGATTAACCAAGGAACTTTTTTTTCAATTTTTATTAATTAAACCACGGAACTTATATGCATATATGCCTAACCAGTGCACATAGAAAACAATGCTGTGAGGGGGAGGATTGGGATGAGGATGTCTAGTGGGGAAAAAGGAGAAACATCTGTAACAAAAATAAATTAATTAATATAATATGTATTCAATTAAAACTTGGATTGAAACAACAACAAAAATTAAAATTAAAGGTAACATCTACTTATGAACAGACACAGCTAAGACACTGAATAGGCAAGTGACAAACAGGAAGAAAAAAGTTATATACATATATGTATATGTATACATACATATGTATAAAAAATAGATAAGAAGCTCTCTAAAATCAATAACAGAAAGATTAACCCCCCACCAAATGCCAAAAGATTTGAATAGACAATTTATAAAAGAAGATAGTGTATAAGAATGGCCAATAAATACATGAAAAGGAACTCAATATATGGTAAAGTTTTAAACTAGAAAGTATGCCAGTATAAGAGTTAGCTTCTTAAGGACAATGTTGAGCATTGAAACAATGATATGTTGCTTTTTAGGAACACTAAAGTGACTAGATCAAAAACTAGACAAACATATTAGAATTTTGGAAGAATCCAAACTTTTCAAATTTGATGTGGTTTGAGCTGGTTGAGGAGATTGGCAATGAAGATGAAAGAGATCCTGAATTTCTCTAGGTGGTCTCTACAATACACAGATGACTCTGGTGGAACCATAATTACTATAGAACACCTGTTCTACCTGCTCCCACATTTAAAAACTTGCTAAAATTAATGAAAATAATAGTTCTATTTCAGAGGAGATATCAATTCATCAGTAAATTCATCCATGACACAAACTAGTCTGTCATATTTTCAGACCCCAACCTATAAATGAGCAGAATGTGGATTACCTAGAAGAACTTCATGGGCATATTTATGGAAATTCTTCAGTCCTACATTGCCATTACTATCTGTTCTAAATCTAAACCTTTAAGCCAGACTACTCTACCCCTGCCATGTCCAGACAAGAGCACATAAATGCAAGCACTTCAGATGTGTTTTCTACCATCACTAGATTTTTTTCACTTCATTTCTCACTTACCCTTTGTTCTGTTCAAGTTCCTGCTAGCTCCTGTTTCATGATGCTTTCTAATGGCTGAAATTTGCAGCCTTTTTTTTTTCTTTTTTTTTTTTTTTCTATTTCTGGCTTTCATGAATAGGATGCTCTTCCTTAGTTTTGGCTCCTGGGATTCAAACTGTGGCATTAGTCTACCTGTTGTAGGTCCTGTGATATATTTAGGTCATGTTAACATATCAGAAATCTTGTAGTGCTCCAGAAAAGTTTCCATTTGGTAGGTTTTGGATAGGTGAGGATCTGAAAGATTAAATCCTGATCAACTGAATTAGAGAGGATTTGGGATAATATTGAGAAGGGATACAAGGTACTGGGACTTGCCATCATCTTCAGAGTGGCAGATAATAGCAATTGTTCACTTCTCTTGCTCTGAAAGCACCAGCCTTCATAGCTACATTGAACTAATAGTGGGCTTCTAAAGATGAGAACCATTGTCATGAAATGCCTATAGTTGACTAATGGCCACTGCTTGAGGTCAGGATGACCCAGGCTGCTAATTATCATGATGGAAAAAAGTTATCCTACTCATAAATTTTATCAAATCCTCCTCTCTGTTAGGAAGCTCAGAATGTCAGTCACTTATCACTGATCATCTCTAAATAGCTTTAATTATGGTATCCAGGCTCTTCCTCTATAAAGCAGATCCCCAGAGCAAAGTCTATGTTACACCAAGCTCAAGACTGTCCAAATTGTCATGTTGAAAATACTCTATTTGGGGATTTGGACAAGTGGAAGTCTTTCAACCTCTTAGGAGGTAAGGAAGAACTCCCACACCATGAAATATCATAACTTTAGACAATGATGATAACTGTTGTCTCTAAAATGTGGTCTCACATGCCTTGTTCAGACTCAGAATCAACATTGCTGTGCTGAGTGAAACCAGACTTCCTGTTGAAGGGTAGTCCATGAGAAGTATTCCAACTGCAGTTTTCCTTGTAGAGATCTCCACTCTCTAGCATGAAGGATATCAGGTGTTGGCTTTATAATTGGACAATCACTTGTTTTAAAACTCCCCAACTTGCTGAGAGGTATTAGTGACCTTTTGGTGACCCCACACCTACCCTTCAAACTCAATCCCAGTGATCCTGGCTTAGTATAAATACTAGGAATAATGAGAAAGAGCAAATGGATCTGGATGAAGATAGTATCAACAGAGAAAAATCTGATTGTCATGAGGAGGCTTGGCCCAAGAATAAAATTCATCTGGTCTCTTAGGAGTGAAAACTAGAATATACCTGGGTTTTTCCTCCTTACCAAATGTTGCAAGTAGCAGTTCATGTTCACTAATTTCACTTTGTGCCTACTACTTAAGGCAAATGCCCGTTGGGTGCAAACACATTTTTTAGCAGTATTGCCAGATTATCATGCTTGTCAATGGGAACAACAGAACACTGTCACCAAAACCATTTGAGATTCTGCGTGCTATCCTGATAAACATCTTATTTTTTCTCACTCCAAAGTGTATAAAACAGTCAGTAACTTGGAAAAAGAAAGGGAGGAGAAAGAGAACTGTCCTACCCAAATTAAAGGTCTGAATTATAGAATACTTTAATGACATTGAAAAGCATATGAGCTTAGACGAAAGGAGAAATAAACAGATATGGATTAGGCGGGGAGTGACTAAGAGCGTGGGCTTTGGAACCTGAGGTTCTGAGTTGTAATCCTGGCACTACCACTGACGACCTGTGTGATCTTGGACTAGTAATTTACAGTAAAAATTCCCTCATCAAAACCCAGGGATATAATCCTATATTTCCCACTAAATTTTGCTGTAATCCTAAAACTGTTCTAAAAAATAAAATCTGGTAAAAGATAAACCCAATGATAACTGTAGTACCTGCCTCAAAGCATTGTTGTGGATACCATGGGTTTCAGTTACTAGGTTTTTGTCGCTCAGCCTGAAACCTATCCATCTATACTCTGCTTTGTGATGCCTGGACAGGGATCTCACAGACCACATTTCTTGTCTTCCAGCTGGCTTCCTGTTAAGCTCTGCCAATGGAGACACTAGAGGAAGATTGCAAGGCTCAAGCAGGAAGAAAGGATTTCCTTCCTACAGGTTTCATTTTCCTACATATATCATCCTAAAAACACTATTTCACTCCAGCAGTGGCAGTTCCTACATGAAGCAGTAGCTCAATCCAGCTTTTCCAGAACTTATAGGACCACCCTTATCACACTCCTCTCAGAGACACCAGCTCTACTGTCCTGGAAGCTCTGGCTCCTCACTTCACAGGCCTACTCCTCCAAGCTCAGAGTCAGCAGAACCAGCTGAGCAGTGTTCTCTTCTCAGAGGTCTGACTTTCAGTTCCATGGGGCCCCTCCTCTAAGCTTCTAAGTTTTAATGATTACAACCTCTTCTCTTTGTTCTCCCAGGGATGGCTGCTGCTTCCTAAAGTTGCTATTTCCTTCATACTTTAGAGTTTTCTCTTTAAAATTTCAGTGACCTAGGGAACAGCTTTATTATGTCTGTTTATCAATTCTTTATACTAAATCATCTTTATTGATAAAACTGATGTGGTTTCTGTCCCTGGCTAGACCCTGGAATACTACATTATTAATATTTATTGAGCACCTACTATGGGCTAGGTCCTGTTATACGTATTTTATATGTTTTAACTAATTTAATCCTACTCCTAACCACTATGCTAAGGCATATGTCACAATGTCTGGCCTGCAGTAAGGGCTCATTTAGTGTTGGCCACTCTTTTAGTTTGGGCTCCACCTAAAGCAGACCCTGAAACAAAAACTGCTAGATTGCATGTGGTTTATTTGGGAGGTAGCATAGTGATGAATTGTGAAAAGTGAGTCATGAAGGAATAAAAACCAGTAACATGTGTATTAATGAGCAGGATACTGCTGTGGACAAGTGGGGTTCAATGATAGATGATAGATAGATAGATGATGATAGATAGATAGATAGATAGATAGATAGATAGATAGATAGATAGATGATAGATGGATGGATGGATGGATGGATGGATGGATGGATGGATGGATGGATGGATAGATAGATAGATAGATAGATAGATAGATAGATAGATAGATCCTGCATTATACATGTTAATATATATTCTGGAGATTATATATATATATCATCAGTGTGTATATCTTCTTGGGCAGGATAGATGGATAGATAGGTAGATATAAATCCTTACTAAAATTAGCAAAAACCATCATCCATTATCAGGAAGGAAGAGATAAAGGAGAGAGAAAAATTGGTATTCTTGAGAGAGACATGGGGTTTTTTTTTAAATGTTGTAAATACTTAAACATGCTATTCAGGGAGAGGTTGAAAATAACAGGAAAGAGAGGGAATAACGTCATGGAACAGAGAAGAGATTCAGGGTACAAGGGAAGAAATTAGCCTTCAGGGGTAATATGACATTCTTTTTCCATCAGATAGAAAGGAATGGTGTGGCTAATAATAAATAATGTGCGGTGAGGAAGAAAGAGCCAGGGTTGAGGAATTTCTACCCGATTGCTTCATTTTTCTTTCTAAGTTAAAAGACTGAAGGTGAGGGAGAATGAGGATGGAGGTAACAGGATAGTAGTCTTAAAGAAAATGGTGAGAGAAAGCAAGATAGCAAAATAAGAGGTCTCCTGCTCATCTTCCTGCTCGATGAAAATAATTTGGTTGCATACATAGACAAGTGTCTGTGGGAAGTTTTCGGGAGCCAGATGCGGGCCAGGAACAGTCTTTCCCTAGCAAGAACCCACCAGGAGTCATATCCTTCTGAGCCCCTAGTTGTAAGCCTGCTAACTTTTGTACCACTGAAGATCCCCAAAAGACCTTGTAATTCATCTCTAGCCCCTTCCAGAAGCAGGTGTGGTCCTACCAGCCCAGGGTGGGAGACACACACATCCTGCCTGCCAAAGCAGGCTGACTTGGTCTGACAACATATCTTGAAGCAGCCCTGCATCCAGCTCCAGCCCCTCCCAGCCATGGTCTAGGAGCTGTCTTACCCACCCAAGGACCTGCCAGGAGACAAGTGTGTCAATTCCACCAAGGCAGGCCCACTGAACTGTGTCTGATTGTGGAGCTTCAAGAAGTCCTGTTACTCGGCTTACGTGTTCTCTTTGGGAAAATCCATTCCTACACAGCCTATCTCCTAGGCTTCTGTCTCCTTCCAAGAGCAGTTCCTATACTAGGTGCAAGTTTTAATAGTAATGTCAGTCACCATCTTAAGTACTTTCAAAGACCTTGTCCCAATTAATCCCATACATCAAACCTGTGAAATTACACAGAAGTGTCCACATTTACCAGATGAGGAAATTCAAAGTGGTCCTTTTACTTGCCCAATTTTACACAGGTCCTAAAATGGCATTGCTGTGATTTGAACCCAGGCTTGTCATGCTTTAAGCAAAGCCAACATTCCCTCTGCGACACTACTCTGGACTAGTGCTCCTGGTTTTGAGGACTGGGAACATGTTTTTAGGTCTTTCCCTTGGGTCCCAGCCTGAAGGCTGGAGCCCTGCTGTTGGCCATCAGCCTATCCTGATACACATGCTCTCCCCATTAGACTGCCTTCACATCTAGAGTTGAACCTGTTCCCTTAATATGTATTCCCCCAAGAGAACAGGACTAGTTTCACACCCTAGTCCTTCCCAGGTAGTCTTGTTCCACTGTAGTGAACTGGACCCTGCTGGCCATGCTGCAGCATATGACACAGCTGAACTAATGTCTTGTCTATGACCCTATCAAGTGAATAGAGATATTGCTGCTACTCTTACTATCATCCTTGTGTACCTCTGCAAAGGCAGGAAGCTAGAGCCATGTTAATCTCATCGTGCTGCCCAGAGAGAGCTTCCTCCCCCACCCCAGAATTGCCTAGTGCTGGGTATTTTTGGGGACAGCATTCTGAAACAAGTACAGTGCCAGCAGGGAGGAGACAAGGTTAGGGAACTAGTGCAGGTGGGATAAGCCTCCAGAATTGCTGAGCATTAGGAATCACATAGGAAGAACTGGAGGAGAAAATAGAAGAGAGATTAAGTGAGGGGACCAATATCAAACCAGAAGAGATCCAGGGAGGTGGAGCAAGGGCTTGCAAGTTCTGCTTGAGGTCTGAACCCCCGGAACTTTGAGTTTTCTAGGGGGGCTTCATGTGATCTCACCAAATGGAGTAGATCTATTAGAGCAAGAGCACCTTGGGTCCATCCCCAGAACTCCCCAAGGCTTCAAGCATGTTACTTACTCCCAGATAGGCTGTGGGCTCCACAAGCACACTCCAAGCTGCAGCCTCCAGATGCCAGCTTCTAACATCTGGTCTTAGTATGAGATACCAGGGTTCTCTTAGAAAGAGGCACAGTGTTTTTACCTGTGAAGTCATCATGGGCCTGGAGAGCTTGGGATCCTTGAATCTTTCACTGGATATCCCTTGGGTGTGGATTCTGGCAGGAAGGACCCAGACTAGACAATAGTCCAGAGCAGACAATGCTGGCTAGAGTCCCAGTTCTTTGACCTGGCCCACTGTCCTCCTTGGCTATCAGACAAAGTTCACAGAGCCTGTAGACATCTGAACAGTTAGGGAGCTATAGGCTCTGGAGACACAAGAGGGTCCCAATGGTCTTTTCTGTTCTCACTAATGCCCTAAATCCTTTCCAAGGACAGCAGCTGGAGGACTAGCCTCTGACCAGGGGAATGCAGGGCTGCCCTTAAAAGCATGGTCTAGCTGTTGAGTGAACACAGAAGCACATGGGTGGCTCTGATCCTTACCTCTTGGCTGAGGTGAGGGCCGTGGACCAGGCTAAAGCGACCGTGCTCACATTTTTGGAGTATATACCAAATTGGCTGTCAGTCTTTTGTCATTGCTAAGATGTGAACCTTGGCAGGCACAGCTTTCTTACAACTTCCATTGAATCCTTGGCATGATTCAGTGCACCTTACACATGGCATCCACCTCTTGGTATGCCCATGCACATAGGCAATTCTCTCAAGTATATTTGAACCCTTTCCTTTATACTCATTTTATCTGCTTGTTTCTTCACTTGAGAAGTTCTCTCAGACACACCACACTACCCTTCACTCTCTCCATTCTTCTTCTCTTCATTTTCTGCACCTACTCTACCCTCTTGTCTCTCAACACACACACACACACACACACACACACACACACACACACACACCTACACAGTTTGCCACAAGACCAGTACAGACTGGATATTTTGTTCCATGCCTCCTGGGAGCTATTTCTATTCCCTAATGCCTTGTGTCACTGTGTGTAGCTATGTCCCTATAGATCTGCATCTCCCCACTCCAAATATTATAGCAGATTTAGGGTATAATATGCCCTCTCCCAATTAATGAAGGATTCAGCTCTACAGTAAAGGAAATGACATTCAGACATATAAGATGCTTCACCTGCCCATGTGCCTCACAATGCTTTGGATTAGTGCATTTCATAGAAGAAAGTGACTGAGAGGGGTTAAGTGATTTGCCCACAGTTAGTGACAGAAGTAGATATCAAGCCCTGATCTGGTACTTTTTCATTTCCCTTTTTTTTTTAAATCCTCACCCAAGGATATTTTTCCATTGATTTTTAGATAAAGTGGGAAGGAGGAAAGGAGAGAGAGAAAAAAAACATTGATGTGAGAGAGACACATTGATTAGTTGCCCCTCGAAGGACCCCAACAGGGGCCAGGAATCAAACCTGCAACCAAGGTACATGTCCGTTACCAGGAATCAAACCTGCAACTCTCCTGTCCATGGGTTGATGCTCTAACCGCTGAGCTAAATGGGCCAGGGCTCTTTTCATATTTTACACTACACTGTCTTCTCCAAAGACAGCACCAACAAATGTGTGGCCCAAGGACTGGCTGGTGGTGGTCCTAGAACTGTTTGTTACTGATCCATGTTGAGATAATGAGCTTGTGCCAGAATGTAAATCAATGCATCATTTGCTTCATCAAAACTTTCTTGCTATGAAAATAAAATATCATCTGAACTAAACACCGTGCTTAGTGACATAGTCCATTGACATTGGCAGAAATTATTTAACTAAATGCTGTCCCTGTGCCCCGAAGTCCTGGTGCTGGTGGCTGTCAAACATGAGGCTGTACCTATTGCAGGACTGTGCCTCACCTCTTGTGTAAGGGGAATGTGTTGCAATAGAGGCTGGCGGCATAGGTAACATGGTTATGGAATAATTACAGGCCTTTGGGGGTTAAAATGGCCCTGTGCAGCCCAAATTAGTTCTTGGCTGCCCAAGCCCAACCCTATAGATCAGTGCTGCTCAAAGAGCCAGTCTGCAAATGATTTGATGCTTTTGCTTACCAAAGTTTATTAATTTGTGATGAAGTTTATTCACCAGTTCTGGGCCTGTTGAACCTCAAGACTATTTATAGATTTTTGCCTGCTTTGCTCTGTATTGCAGGGGGTCTGTCCTCTGCAGGATGTTTCCCAGAATGACTTGCCACTATGTCCAGCCAGTGGGAAGCACTGCCTGGAGCCAGAGAGGAAAGAAGAATGGAGAAGGCAGGGAATTTCTTCCACCTTCTTCTCTGTGTCCCAGGATGACCAATTTGTCGCAGTTTGTCCAGGACTCTCCTGGTTTCAGCACTGAAGGTCCCATGTCTCAGGAAATACTGCAGTTCTGTGACACCCAGGAGGGTCAGTCACCCTGTGTCTGCTTTAAGCAGTTTATCCTCCAGAGACTGGACCATTTCTGTGGCTCCAGCTGCTGCTGGAATTCTCCTCCCTCTCCTGTCCCAGAGGTGGCCACTGTGGTTCCAGCTTCCACTGGGTGACCCTTTCCCTTGGGTGACCCTTTCCCCTGGGCAATGTAGCACTCTCCCCTCCCTCTGTGCCTTCAGCTTCCTGCTACTGCTAATGTCCAGATGCTTCTTTATCTCTTCTGGTTTCTCAGCTCTTCCCTCACCTGTGTCACCAGTGCCTTCCATTAAATTTCCAATGCTGTTTACACTTCAGGTGGTTTCTGTTTTACTGTTTAGAGTAAAACAGTAAATGCAAAGAGGACAATAGTACTTACCAATGCAAAGAGGACAATAGTACTGACCAATGCAAAGAGGACAATAGTACTTACTTTATAGTGTTATCATGAGGATTGAATTAGTTAAATAAACCACTTAGAGAAGCACTTGGCACATGGTAATTGCTTGTTAAATGTGAGCTGTTGTTTTTATTAGTGTAGTGTGAAATAACATTTACGTACACTTGCCATGTGCCAGGCAATATGCTAATCACTTTATACCCATTATCTTATTTAAGCCTTATAACCCTTATACATGGGTTAACATGTTCTTGAATTAATTGCTTGGTAAACCTGTTTGTATTTCACACCTAGCAATCCTCAGTTTCTTCTGAATCACTCACCTTCATGAAATCAACCATATCATTTATTTACTCAGCACTCTGTCAGGCTCTCAGAACACGAAAAGAGATGAGACAGTAACTTGTACATGATAGGCACAGTCTAGATGGGGAGGCTTGTGTATCTACCAGCTGATCATTCCAGCACCAGGTGAGGAATGCCACCTCAATGACTGTAGCAGTGTGACAGAATAGGAGAGAGTGTGGACTCTAGGGCTGGAATTTCTGGGTGTGGATCTAGGCTCTGGGACTTTCTATATCTATGACCACCTACTTCAAGGGAGAAAAGTCATTTTTAACCCTCTCTATCTCAGTTTCCTTATATGAGAAAAGTACTGTTTTTTATGGTATTTATTTCATAGAGGTCATTTTGAAAATTAACTGGGTTAATATTTTTAAAGTACTTGGAGATAGGGAGCCATGAACACAGATATCCATTACAAAGTTGATACCTCAAACAGAGACAGAGTATCTTTTAGGTGTAGCCAGGTGACTCCAGTATTATACTTTTAGATGTACAAATGGCTGGTTTGCATCATCTTTCTGTGTTTCTGAAATCTAAGTTTCAAGCACTTTAAACATTGCTGTAAGGAAGGACAGAAGGGACCAGTATTTGGGACAGAAGTCAAGGGAGACTTTATCCTTATCTATAATGGTTTAAGTCTTTACAGGAAGAAAGTATTCAGGTTCTCTTGTATATTTAACACAAACAGAAAAAAGCCAGAGCTCTGACTTGTCATTACATGATGATGTGAAATGCTGGATATTATTTATTTAGGATTGCAAATCACTAGGCCTGGATTATTATTAATGCTTCCATTTAGTACTTTTTTGATTGACCCTCATAACACCACTGTGAGGTAGAATGATGGTGTTGAGGACAATATGCAGATGAGGAGACTGAGGATTCTAGAAGTTAAAAGAGTGGCCCTGGTCAAACAACCAGTTGGTAAAAAACCACTGTCATCACTGTGGTCTAAGCCTCCATTATCTCTTGCTTGCACAACTACAATAGCTTACTAGTTGATCCCAAGATTTCCTATATTTCCCAATGCATTCTCCACACAGAAGCAAGTCATATTTCAAAAATGCTATGTCAAAAGATGGTGGCGGGCAGGACCAGAGTGAGGGTGAATGTGTGAAAGTGTGAGTGAGTGTGAGAGAGAGTGTGAGTGGATGTGAGTGTGGACGAGCAACCTCGAGCAGTACAGAAATGTGGGGCAGAGGGTTCCAGTGCTGTGGATGAGGAGGAGCCAGCTACCACAGTAAGCAGCTTGTCAGGGAGCTTCTCCCTGCATGGCCAGAAGGCCCCATCATTTTGGAAGATCCCTGGTCTTTTCTGGGAGGAGACAGTGGGGAGCAGCCTAGCCAAATGACCTGAATCCACCACTACGCCTTGCACCATTGGACCAGTGGACCCCTGCTGTGTCAACGCGGACTAGCACACAGTAGCAGCACTGTCAAAGTACCTGCTCAGGGAAGCAGCAACTGGCTGGGAGCTGAGCACCATTCCCCACAGCAGCAGCCTGATCAGAGTCTAGCATCACCCCCAGGAGTGACTGGGCAAGAGTAGAGACCCACCCCCAACAGCAGCTGAGGCTTGGGAGCCTAGACACACCCCTAGCAGCAGAGGCTCAGGAACGGACAACTATCCCCAGGCAGCAGCAGCACAGATTGGCAGCTGAGACCCATCCTTAGTAGCATCAGCAGAGGCTGATCAGGAGTGGTGCCCCAGCCCAAGCAGCAGTAAGGTTTTGGCAGCCGAGACCAACCCCTGACAACTGCAGCAGTGGATTTGGAGTGAATCCTTTTCCCCAGCAGCAGAAAAGTTATGGGAGCTGAGCATCCTTAGCACCCAACAGCAGCAGAGTATTGGGATCTGAGAGCACCCGCTGGCAACAGCAGCAGCAGTAGCAGTGCAAACCGGGAACTGACACTTACCCCTAGCAGCAACATCAGTGACTGATCAGGAGCTGAGCCCCACCAGGCAAAAGCACACCCCAGCAGAACCCATGCACCCCAGAAGCACACCAGTGGGACCCATGCACCCCAGCATACCTACCATGAAAGACCAACACCAGCTGTCAGTTGTCAATCCTCCAGGACCCACAGCAGGCAAGAGGTGACACACACCAAAACAGTATGGGAAGAAAAGCAGCCTTATTTTATACACATCGACCTGCCTATACATCCCAACATCCTGCACTGGGCCCAGAAATACCAGATTGCTAAAATGGTGAGACAAAGAAACAACACCCAAAGGAAAGAAAAAGAGGAATCACCAGAAAAGGAACTACAGGAAATGGAAGAAAGCAATTTGTCACATAAAGAATTCAAAGCAATGATTTTAAGGGTGCTCAAACAACTTAGTGAGAACTACAAGCAACTTAATGAGAATTATAACACCATCAGCTTTAAAAAAAAAAAAAGAGGTAGAAGCTATGAATAAAAATCAAGTGGAAATAAAGAATGACATAGCTGATATAAAAATTACCTTAGAAGGTCTCAATAGTAGATTAGAAGAAGCTGAAGAACAAATGAGAGAGTTAGAAGACAAGGTAGAAAAACACACACACACAAATAGAGCAACAAATAGGGAAAAATAAAAAATAAAAAGCAGGAGGAGTGTTTAAGGGAGTTTTGGGACCACAAGAAACCTAACAACATTCGCATCATAGGGGTACCAAAAGTATAAGAATCAGAGAAAGGGATAGAGAACCTGTTTGAAGAAATAATGACAGGGACTTCCAGTCAAGATGGCAGCATAGGTAAACTCAGTACATGCCTCCTCCCACAACCACATCAAAATTACAACTAAACTACAGAACAACCATCATTCAGAACCACCTGACATCAAGCTGAATGGAAGTCCTACAACTACAAAATTAGAGAAGCCACATCTAGACTGGTAGGAGAGGCAGATGGGCTGGCCCCACATCCATGTGTGGTGGATAAAAATCAGTAGGATACCTCAGCTGTGAAGGTCCTCTCTGAGGAGTGAGGCGTCCCTGTCCCACACCAGGCTGTCCAGCTCAGGGTTCCAGTGACAGGAAGAGAAGTCCCACCACTTCTGGCTGTAAAAACAAGTGGGAACTGAGGCTGAGGGAGGCTGAGGCTTCTGGAGCCCCAGGCAGCTCCTCATAAAGGGTCCGTGCATGGACTTACTCAAACTCACTCCTTCTGGGCTCCAGCATTGGGGAGGCAGCTTGAAAGCACCAAAAACATAAAGGAAAGAACTGAATTGTTTGGCATTGGAGCGAGAGCTGGAGGGGCAGCTTTCTACTAGACAGACTTGCTGTGTGAGGCCGTTGAACATTCCTTTGGTGAGCCCTTCCCTGGGGCAGCAGACCTCCACCCTATCTGACACTCCAGCAACCTGGCTCACACTGTTTGCCCCACCAAGGTGATTCTCTGAGGCCCTGCTCCACCCAACCTTCAGGCCACCCAAGCTGTTTCAATGCCTTTAACATAGGATTGGCCTGTCTAGGGTCCTACTTCAGATTTTCCTAAAATCTCTCAAATAATAAGCATCTGGTTTAAGCGAGCCCCATACTTCTCATTAAGTGGCCCCAGGCATGGCACTAGAAGCAGCCAGCCTTGGTTCACAACTTGGCTTTTCCTGGGCACCTCCAAGCCCAGTATAAGAAGCAGCCATCAGCAGATCACTTTGTAGCTTATGCTGGGTGGCCCCAGGTGGAAAACAAGCAGAGGCTGACCTTGCCCCAGAGCCAGCACACCCAGTGGACAGTTTCAGACCACATTGAAGCATCACCACTCAACCACCTCCACAAGTAACACACTCAATGAGTGTACTCAGTGGGTACCAGAACCCTGCTGAAGTAAGTCTGTTCTGTGTGGAGGGCCCCTACACTGCTGATCCTCCATGGGAGTCAGAGGCCTGTGGTCAGTAGGCACAGCCAGTCCTCGCAGCTTATCAGCCTAAGTAAATCCCTCCCATTGATGGGTCAACAGCAACCAAGATTCAATTACAACAGAAGGGTGTACAATCCACACTAGGAGTGCACCTCAAGGGCCCAGCCAGGATGAGCAGGGAGGCTGTGCCACTGGATCCTACAGGACACCTACAACAATAGGCTACCCTATGAAGCTAGGAGACATAGCAACTATACCTAATACATAGAAACAAACACAGGGAAGCAGCCAAAATGAGGAGACAAAGAAACATGTCCCAAGTGAAAGAACAGAACAAAATTCCAGGAAAAGAACTAAAAAAAATGAAGATGAGTCATCCATCAGATTAAGAGTTCAAAACACTGGTTATAAGGATGCTCAAGGAACTTCATGAGACCTTCAAGGAATTTAGTGAGACCTTCAAGGAACTTAGTGAGAACATCAACAACATCAAAAAGGACCAGTCAGAAATGAAGGTTGCACTAACTGAAATAAAGAATAATTTACAGGGAATCAATAGTAGAGTAGGTGAAGCCAAGAAGCAAACCATCGATTTGGAATATAAGGAAGCAAACAACACCCAATCAGAACAGCAAAAGGAAAAAAGAATCCAAAAAAAAGAGAACAGTGTAAGGAGCCTCTGGTATGACTTCAAGCATACCAACATTCGAATCATATGGGTGCCAGAAGGAGAAGAGAGAGAGCAAGAAATTTAAAACCTATTTGAAAAAATAATGACAGAAAACTTCCCTAACTTGGTGAAGGAAACAGACATACAAGTCCAGGAAGCACAGAGAATCCCAAACAAGATGAACCCAAAGAGGTCCACACCAAGACACATTATCATCAAAATGCCAAAGGTTAAACACAAAGAGAGAATCTTAAAAGCAGCAAAAGAAAAGCAGATAGTTGCCTACAAAGGAGCTCCCATAAGACTGTCAGCCAATTTCTCAAAAGAAACTTTGCAGGCCAGAACAGAGTGGCAAGAGATATTCAAAGTGATGAAAAGCAATGACCTACAAACAAGATTACTCTATCCTGCAAAGCTATCATTTAGAATCGATAGACATATAAAGAGTGTCCCAGGCAAGAAAACGCTAAAGGAGTTCATCACCACCAAACCAGCATTATATGAAATGTTGAAGAGTCTTCTTGAAGGAGAAGAAAAAAATATGAACAATAAAATGGCAACAAATACATATCTATCAACAATTGAATCTACAAATAAAATGAGTAAGCAGAACAGAAACTGACTCATAGATACAGAGAACATTTTGTTGGTTGCCACATTGGAGGGTTATAGGGGGATGGGTGAAAAAGATAAAGCAATTAAGAAGTACAAGTTGGATGATAGACTGATGAACCTCAAAGGGAAGAGGGGAGGGAGGGCAGGATGAGATAAACCAAAGAACTTCTATGCATATATGCACAACTAATGGACACAGACAACAATGTGGGGAAGGCAGGAGAGGGGTGGGATTGGGGAAAAAAAGGGGTGTATCTTAAATACATTCAACAATAAAGATAAGTTAAAAAATAAAGATGAAAAAATAAAAGTAATATTTAGTTTCAAACATCTCAAAAAGAAAAGAAAAGAAAAGAAAAGAAAAGAAAAGAAATAATGACATAAAACTTCTCTAATTTGGTGACGGGAAAAGTCACACAAATCCAGGAAACACAGAGAGTCACAAGGAACATGAACCCAAAAAGACCCACAGCTAGACACATCATAATTAAAATGGCAAACATTAAAGACAAAGAAAGAATCTTACAGGAAGCAAGAGAGAAATAGAAAGTTACCTAAAAGGGAGCTCCCATTAGACTTGCAGCTGATTTCTCAATAGAAACACTGCAAGGCAGTAGGGAGAGGCATCAAGTATACAAAGTAATGAAAGGCAAGAGTCTGAATCCAAGATTACTCTATCCAGCAAGGCTATCATTCAAAATTGAAGGAGAAATAAAAATTTCACAGACAAAAAGAAAAGCTAAAGGAATTTACCACCACCAAACCAGTACTGCAAGAAATGCTAAAGGGATTGTTGTAAGCAGAAGTGGAATTAGAGAGAGAGAGAGAGAGGAACACAGGCATAAAATAAAAATGGCAACTAATAAGTATCTCTCAATAATAACTTTAAATGTAAATTACCTAAGTGCTCCAATCAAAAGACATAGGGTAGCTGATTGGATAAGAAAACATGACCCATATATATGCTGTCTACATGAGGCCCACCTCACAACAAAAGACTCACACAGGATGAAAGGGAAAAGATAAAAAAATTTTTTTTCCAGTAAAATGGAAATGAAAAAAAAAAGCTGGTGTACTCATATCTGATAAGATATACTTCAAAACAAGGGCCATAATAAGAGACAGAGAAGGTCACTACATAATATTAAAGGGATCAATCCAAGAAGAGGACATAACCCTGGTAAAAACATATGCGCCCAATACAGGAGTACAAAAATATATCAAAAAACTTCTGGTGAACTTCAAGGGAGAGTTACACAGCAACACAATCATAGCAGGAGACTTGAACACCCCACTGACACCACTGGATAGGTCTTCTAGACAAAAAATTAACAATGAAACAGAGTCCTTAAATGACAAACTAGATCAGTTGGACTTGATTGATACTTACAGACATTTCACTCCAAAGCTGCAGAATATACATTCTTCTCAAGTGCACATGGAACATTCTCAAAGATAGACTACATGTTAGTACACAAAGTGAGTCTCTACAAATTCAAGAAGATTGAAATCATATCAAACATCTTCTTGGATCACAATGGCGTGAAACCATAAATCAATTACAATAAAAACACTCAAAAATATTCAAGCACATGGAGGCCAAATAGAGTGTTATTTAACAATGAATGGGTTACCTGTTGGGAGCGGTGCCACTGGAATGAAGACCTCTATGGTTTGACACAGTCCCTGGAGGAGTGAATTCACTCCACAGCAGGAATCATGAAGAACAGTGGCTGAAGACAAAGGCTAATAAGAAAAATAAAATTATAGGATGGCAACTGAAGGAGACTAATCTTTGTTTTCTCTATCTGTTATCTGTCTGTTAGGAATTATTATAGAAGTAACATGTAGATGATTAATAATGTAGACATTAGAATAGACTGCAGAAAGAAAAGAAAGTAATAAGAATTTAAGATAAGAATGTAAAAACTTAAAAAGATCTGAGATAAGAGGAAAAGTCAAGGTCTATGATAAAGTAACAGAAATTGAAATAGAGGGTGTGGGGAAGGAGGAAGTTAAATGAGACATTGTCTGCATAAATGTAAACAGGAAGGTTGCTAAGCAATGAGTCACATGGTGAAAGTAATTGTAAAGGTTAAGAGCTGATACAATGTCATTGCTATGTCTGGGTGAAATAGTTAGTGGTTAACCCTGTAACCAATACCTAAGAGCTGTGTAAGCAGAAAATAATGTTTATACATACTTGCTTAAAGATCAAAAGGAAAAAAAAAAAGTGCCCTGGCCAGTTTGGCTCAGCAGTTAGAGCGTCGGGCTGTGGTCCAGAGAGACCAGGGTTCGGTTCCCGCTAAGGGCATGTATCTCGGTTGCAGTTTGTCCCCGGCCCTGGTTGGTCGTGCGGGTGGCAGCCACTTGATGTGTCCCTTTCGTGTCAATGTTTCTCTCTCTCTCTCTTCCTCTCTCTCCCTCCCACTCTATCTGAACAAAAAATGAAAAAATGTCCTCGGGTGAGGACAAAAAAAAAAAAAAAGAAAAAAAATGAGGTACTTGTCATACAGTCTGAAGATATGAAAATAAAGATTCTGCTAGCCTTAACCAGCAGAAGGATCAAGCACTTCCGTCTCACGTCTCCTTCTTCGCTGACTCCATCCACACCTGAGGGAAACCCTGGACTGCTGAGGCTGGACCTTGGCAGTTACCAAAGAGATCAAGGAAGAAATTAAAAACTTCCTGGAAACCAAGGAAAAGGAACACACAACAATACAAAATCTATGGGACACGGCAAAAGCAGTACTGAGAGGGAAGTTCATCGTAATTGAGGCCTACCTCAAGATAGAAGAAAAGTTTCTAAAAAAAAAAAAAAACTATCTAACCCAACAATTTAAAGACTTCAAGAGAACAAAAAGTGAAACCCAGAATTAATAGAAGGAAGAAAATAATAAAAATCAGAGCAGAAATAAATGACTTAGAGACTAAAAAAAAATAATAATACAAAAGATCAATGAAACCAAGAGCTGGCTCTTTGAAAAGATAAACAAGATTAATCAACCTTTAGCCATACTCACCACAAAACAAAGAGATAGAACCCAAATTAATAAAATCAGAACTGAAAGAGGTGAAGTAACAATGGACACACAATACAAAGGAATGTAAGAAAATACTATGAATAATTATATGCCAACAAATTCGACAACTTAGGCAAAATGGACAAATTCTTAGAATCATATACAATTCCAAAACTCAACTGGGAAGAGTCAGAAAACCTAAACAGACCAATAACAATTGAGGAAACAGGAGGAGTAATCAACAAAATCCCAGCAAACAAAAGCCCTGGTCCAGACGGCTACACAGGGCAGTATTACCAAACATTCAAAGAAGAACTATCACCAATTTTACTCAATTTTTTCCAAAAAATTCAAGAGAAAGGAAGACTTCACAGCTCTTTTTATGAGGCCAGCATAATCCTTATCCCAAAACCAGATAAAGACACTACAAAGAAATAAAATTACAGGCTAATATCCCTGATTAACCTAGATGCCAAAATCCTCAACAAAATCTTAGAAAATCAGATCCAAAACTATATTTAAAAAATATATACACAACGACCAAGTGAGATTGGTCCCAGGTATGCAAGGATGGTACAATACTTGTAAATCAAGTAATACACTAAATAAATAAAATGAAAAATAAAAATAATGTGATCATATCAATAGATGCTGAAAAAGCATTTGAGAAAATCCAACATCCATTTTTGATAAAAACTCTCAGCAATGTGGGAATACAAGGATCATATCCTAACATAATAAAGGTCATTTATAAAAAACCTACAGCCAATATCATACTCAATGCGAAAAAACTAAAAGCATTTCCCTTAATAACAGGAATAAGACAGGGATGTCCACTTTCATGACTCTTATTTAACATAGTACTGGAAGTCTCAGCCACAGCAATCAGAGAAAAATAAATAAAAAGGATCCAAATTGGAAATGAAGAACTGAAAATGTTATTATTCGCAGATGACAGATATTGTACATAGAAAGCCATAAAGACTCCATCAAAAAACTACTAGACTTAATAAATGAATTTGGGGAAGTAGCAGGATACAAAATCAACATCCAGAAATCATTGGCATTTGTATACACCAATAATGAACACATAGAAAGAGAAAATAAAAAAATAAAAAATCCCATTTACCATTGCAACAAAAAAATTAAGATACCTAGGAATAAACTTAGCCAAACAAGTAAAGGACGATTTTGCAGAAAAATTACAGGACACTGAAACAAGAAATAGAGGAAGATATCAAAAAGTGGAAGTACATACCTTGTTCATGGATTGGAAGAATTAACATCATTAAAATGTGCATACTACCCAAAGCAATCTATAGATTCAATGCAATCCCTTTCAAAAGACCAAAAACATATTTCTTGGAACTAGGACAAATACTCCAAAAGCATTTATGGAACCAAAAAAGACCCCAAATAGCCACAGCAATCATGAAAAAAGTAAGAGGGATCACAATACCGGATATCAGGTTATACTACAAAGCCATTGTAATCAAAACAGCCTGGTACTGGCACAAGAACAAGCATATAGACCAGTGGAACAGAACAGAGAACTCAGAAATTGACCCAAGACATTATGCTCAATTAATATTTGACAAAGGTGGCAAGAGCATACAGTGGAGTAAAGACAGCCTCTTTAATAAATGGTGTTGGGCAAATTGGAGAGCTACCTGTAAAAAAAAAAAAAATGAAGCTAGACCATCAACTTACACCATACACAAGAATAAATTCAAAATAGATAAAAGACTTAAATGTGACGCGTGAATCTATAAAAATCCTAGAAGAAAATGTGGGCAACAAAATTTCAGACATCACATGCAGCAGAATGTTCACTGATAGATACAATGCCTGAAGCAAGAGAAACAAAGGAATAAATAAATAACTGGGACTACATTAAACTAAAAAGCTTCTGCACAGCAAAAGAAACAAGCATCAAAATGGAAAGGGAAAGAGGATTCAAAAACGGTGGAGGAGTGAATGTAAGCTACACAGACCACCTCCCAGGACCAAACCGGAATGACAACTAAAATAAAGAGAAATTGTAAGGAAAAAGCAACAGAAAAGCAGCTGGAAAGAACCATATAACCAGGGACATTGAATCGAGCCTGGTAGGTCAATGGAGGCATGAGAGGGGGGCTGGGAGCCCACGGACAGCAGCAGTCTTAGCTTTGAGCAATGCCCTCAGGGTTAAAATCCCAAGCCGGCTCCACAGTACAGAGGACCAGGACAGAACACTAAATTACCTACAGCCACTCACCTTGGGCTCCAGCAGAGGGAGGGCAGACTAGACTGGAAATGTGGGGGGACACTTGGGATTTGGAGGGTGCTTAGAGTTTTTGCTGAGTCACAGTCACACAGGATGGTGGCCATCTTGCTCCTTCCTGGAGCACTAGGGAGAAGCAACAGCCCCTCCCTCAGAGATTCAACTCCACCCAGCTGGGCCAAAGAAATGCAAATTGGGGCTCAATAACAACCAGCATCTCCCACAACCTCAGCAAATCCTCTTACGCTGAACATCTGAGGGAATTTTTTATTCGACTGTGAACCCAAGGCTCTTCAAGTAACTGAGACAAATAGCCTCCAGGCAAAAATCTAGAGGATAACTGAACCTTTCCTGAGCTTGCAAACCTACGTAGGAAAGTACGATTTGACAGTGGTGTTTAATGTGAGTCCTCCCACACTCATCCAAACCAAGGAGAGGGAGCCACAAACTGGAGTACACCAACACGCACAGGGAAAATTTGGCAGGCTCCAAAACACACTGAGATAGACAAGATTGTGAAACAAATAAATCCCAAATGAAAGAATAAGAGAACTCTACTGAAGATGAGATAAATGAAATGCAGTTAAACAAGTTATCAGAGGTAGAGTTCAGAGCCATAATCTTGAGGAAGCTCAACAGCATGAGTAAGGAGCTTACGACCATGAGTAAAGATACAGACACATTGAAAATCAACCAACTGGAAATGAAAAACCACCAAGAAGAAATGAAAGATGACATAGTAGAAATAAAGAACACATTGGAAGGACTAAACAGCAGAGTAGAGGAATCTGAGGACCCATTCAGTGAATTAGAAGATAAGGTAGAAAAAAATTAACCTATCAGAAAACCAAAGGAAAAACAATTTAAAAACAGGAAGACAGATTAAGAGAACTGTGGGCAAGTGGAAATGTAATAACATTCACATCATAGGACTCCGCAAAGAAGAAGAAAATGAGCAAGGGTTAGAGAATATATTTGAAGAAACAGTGACAGAAAACTTCCCTAATTTGGTGAAGGAAGAAGGCATTCAAGTTCCAGAAGCAAAGAGAGCCCCAAGTAAGAACCAAAACAGGCCAACAACAAGACAGAGTAATTAAAATGTCAAAAATTAAAGACAAAGAGAGAATACTAAGGGCAACAAGAAATAAGCAACAGGCTTATAAAGGAACCCCGATAAGGCTATTAGCTGACTTCTCAACAGAAACACTACAGGCCAAAAGGGAATGGCATGAAGTACTCAAGGTAATCAAAAACAAGGATCTCAATCCAAGACTACTCTATCCAGCAAGGCTATCATTCAAAATAGAAGGTCAAATAAAGAGCTTCCCAGTCAAAACAAAAAAAAAAGGCTAAGGGAATATGTTATCACCAAACCAGCACTGCAAGAAATGTTAAAAGGACTGCTGTAATTTGTAGAAGAAATAGGAAGAAAAATATAACCACACTAAACAAAAACGGCAACGAATAAGTACATATCAATAAACACCTTAAATGTAAATGGACTGAATGCTCTGATAAAAAGACAGAGTAACTGATTGGATAAGAAAGCATGACTCACATAGATGTTGTTAAAAAGAGACCTACCTCACAACATCAGACTCACATAGGTTGAAAGTGAAGGGGCAGAAAAAAATCTTCCAAGCAAAGAGAAAGGAAAAAAAAAAAAAAAAGCTAGCGTAGCAATACCTATATCTGATAAAATAGATTTCAAAATGAAGGCCATAACAAGAGACAAAGAAGGCCACTACATAATATTGAAAGCATCTATTCAACAGGAAGATATAACCTTGGTAAACATATATGTACCCAATATAGGAGCACCAAAATATATTAAAAATCTTCTGGAGAACTTGAAAGGAGAAATGGGCAGAAATATAATCCTAGCAGGGGACTTCAAGACCCCGCTGACATCAATGGATAGATCCTCTAGACATAAAATTAACAAGGAAACAGAGACTAAATTATGCACTATAACAAATGGATTTAATAGATATCTACAGAGAATTACACCCCAAAACTGCAGAATTCACATTCTTCTCAAGTGCACATGGGACATTCTCAAAGACAGATCACATGTTAGGACACAAACTAAGTCCCTACACGTTCAAGAAAATTGAAATCATATCAAGTATCTTCTCAGATCATAATGGCATGAAACTAGAAATCAATTGCAACAAGAACATGCAAAGACATTTGAACACATGGAGGCTAAATAGCATGTTATTGAACAATGAATGGGTTACCATGGAGATCAAGAAAGAAATTAAAAACTTCCTGGAAACCAAGGAAAATAAATACAAAACAACACAAAATTTGGGGGATGCAGCGAAAGCAGTTCTGAGAGGGAAGTTCATACCACTACAGGCCTACCTCAAGAAAAAAGAAAAATTTCTAATTGACTATCTAACCTCACAACTTAAAGAACTAGAAATCAAACAAAAAGAAAACCCCAGAGCAAGTAGAAGGAAGGAAATACTAAATATCAGAGCAGAAATAAACGACATGGAGACCAAAAAAAAAAAAAAAACAATTCAAAGGATCAATGAAACTAAGAGCTGGTTTTTTGAAAAGATAAACAAGATTGATGGACCCTTAGCTAGACTCACGAAGAAACAAAGAGAGAGAACCCAAATACACAAAATCAGAAATGAAAGAGGAGAAATAACAACTGACACCACAGAAATACAAAGGATCATTAACAAATGTTATGAATAATCATATGGCAACAAATTAGACAATCTAAGTGAAATAGACAAATTTCTAGAAACACATAGTCTCCGAAAACTGAACTGGGAAGAGATAGAAAACTTGAATAGACCAATAACAACTAAGGAAATTGAAGATGTAATCAAGACTCTTCCAGCAAACAAAAAGCCAGGCTCAGATGTCTTTACGGGGGTGTTTTACCGAACATTCAAAGAACTAACATCCATTCTCCTCAAACTATTCCAAAAAATTCAAAAAGAAAGAAGACTTCCAAACTCATTTTATGAGGTCATCATAATTCTAATTCCAAAACCAGAAAAAGACACTACAAAGGAAGAGAACTACAGTCCAATATCCCTGATGAACACAGATGCCAAAATACTAGCAAATAGGATCCAGCAATACATTAAATAAACTATTCACCATGACCAAGTGGGATTCATCCCAGGGATGCAAGGTTGATATAATATCCACAAATAAATAAATGTGTTACACCACATAAACAAAATGAAAGATAAAAACCACATGATCATATCAATAGACGCTGAAAAGCATTTGACAAAATCCAGCACCCATTTCTCATAAACATACTCAGCAATGTGGGAATAGAGCAATCATATCTCAACATAATAAAGGCCATATATGAAAAACCTACAGCCAACATTATACTCAATGGACAAAAACTAAAAGCATTCCCCTTAAGAACAGTAACAAGACAGGGATGCCCACTTTGCCACTCTTACTTAACATAATACTGAAGTCTTAGCCACAGCAATCAGACATGAAGAAAAAAATAAAAGGGATCCAAATTGGAAAGGAGGAAGTGAAACTGTCATTATTCGCAGATGACATGATATTATATATAGAAAACCTTAGACTCCATCAAAAATCTACTAGACTTAATAAAAGAATTTGGCAAAGTTGCAGGATACAAAATTAACATCAAGAAATGGACGGCATTCTTATATACCAATGATGAACTCACAGAAAGAGAAACTAAAAAAACAATCCCATTTACCATCGCAGCAAAAATTTAAGACACCTAGGAATAAACTTAACCAAAGAAGTAAAGGACCTATTTGCAGAAAACTACAGGACATTGATAAAAGTAATAGAGGAAGATATAAAAAAGTGGAAGCACATACCTTGTTCATGGATTAGAAGAATTAACATCATTAAAATGTCCATACTACCCAAAGCAATCTATAGATTCAATGCAATCCCCATCAAAATACCAAGGACATATTTCACAGAACTAGAACAAATACTTCAAAAGTTCATATGGAACCAAAAAAAGACCCAGAATAGCCACAGCAATCTTGAAAAAGAAGGACAAAGTAGGGGGGATCACAATATGGGATATCAGGTTATACTACAAAGCTACTGTAATCAAAACAGCCTGGTACTGGCACAAGAACAGGCACATAGGTCAATGGAATAGAACAGAGAACCCAAAAATTGACCCAAAACATTGTGCTCAATTAATATTCAACAAGGTGGCAAGAGCATACAATGGAGTAAAGGCAGCCTCTTTAATAAATGGTGTTGGGAAAATTGGACAGCTACATGCAAAAAAGTGAAACTAGACTATCAACTTAACCATACACAAGAATAAACTCAAAATGGATAAAAGACTTAAATGTGACTCATGAATCCATAAAAATCCTAGAAGAAAATGTAGGCAAAATTTCACACAGAATACGCAGCAGATTTTTTACTGATACATCACCTAAGGCAACAGAAACAAAGGAAAAAATGAACACATGGGACTACATCAAACTAAAAAACTTCTGCACAGCAAAAAAAACCAACCATTAAAATGGAAAGGGGACTCACTGTATGGGAGTGCATAATTGCCAATGATACATCAGAAAAGGGGTTAATTTCCAAAATATAGAGAGTACTCATGCAACTCAACAAAAGGAATACAAATACCCAATGAAAAAATGGATAGAGGACCAAAATAGACACCTCTCCATATCGTACATACAAATGGCCAAGAGACATAAGAAAAAATGCTCAGTGTCACTAATCATCAGAGAGATGCAAATTAAAATGACTATGAGATATCACCTCACTACCAGAATGGCTGCCATCAACAAGTCATCAAACACCAGTGCTGGTGAAGGTGTAGAGAAAATTGGACTCTAGTACACTGCTGATGGGAATGCAGAATTATGCATTCACTATGGAAAACAATATGGTGTTTTCTCAAAAGATTAGAAGTTGAACTGCCATTTGATACATCAGATAAAGGGTTAATTTCCAAAATATATAGAGTGCTCATACAACTCAACAAAAGGAAGGCAGAGAACCCAATTTTAAAAAATGGGCAGATGAGCTAAATAGACACCTCTCCAAACAGGACATACAAATGGCCAAGAGACATATGAAGAAATGCTCAACATCACTAAGCATCAGAGAGATGCAATTTAAAGCAACAATGAGGTATTACCTTACACCTGTCAGACAGGCTGCCATCAACAAATCATCAAACAACAAGTGTTGGTGGGGGTGTGGAGAAAAGGAACTCTAGTACACTGCTGGTGGGAATGCAGACTGGTGCAGCCACTTTGGAAAACAATATGGTATTACCTCAAAATGTTAAATATTGAACTGCCATTTGCCCTAGAGATCCCACTTCTAGGAATATACCCTAAGAAGCCTGAAACACCAATCAGAAAGAATATATGTACCCCCATGTTCATAGCAGCACTATTCACAATAGCTAAGATCTAGAAACAGTCCTAGTTTCCATCAGTAGATGAGTGGATAAAAAAGCTATGGTACATATACACAATGGAGTACTATGCAGCTGTAAGAAAGATCTCTTATCCTTTGAGATGATATGGAGGGACCTGGAGAGTATTATCCTAAGTGAAATAAGCCAAGCAGAGAAAGACAAATATCACGTGATCTTACTTTATTTGTGGAATATAATGAACATAACAGTCTGAGGAACAGGGTAGACCCAGAGACGTGGAAGTAGGGTATAGACTGACAATCCTCAGAAGAGGACATTGGGGGGGGAGGGAAGAGATAAACCACAGAACTTATATGCATGTACACATAACCGATGGACTTGGACAACAAAGCTGGGGACGGGGTGGAGGGGAGGATGGGGAAGAGGGTGTCAATGGGGAAAAAAGGAGAAACATCAGAAACAAAAATAAATTAATAAAAAAATAAAAAATATTTTAAAAAATGGAAAAGGAACTCACTATATGAGAGAACATAATTGCCAACGATACATCTGATAAGGGGTTAATTTCCAAAATATATAGAGTACTCATGCAACTCAATCAAAGGAAGACAAAAAACCAAATAAAAAATGGACAGAGGACCGAAATAGACACCTCTCCAAACAGTGTCTTAAAATGTCGCTGAGCAAGCGACTGCCAAGTAACTTAACTTGAAAGGCAGTTTTGGAAAATGAAAGGCCATCCTTTCAAGAAATGTTGAAATTGAAACATAATTTGTAATAATAAAAGGCAATATCACTTAATGAATGGTTTGGAGAATAAGCATTGGCTTCAAACAAGCTTTGGCTGTGCCAAGTGCTCACTGGCTGTGTGACCTTAGACAAGTGACTTCAAGTTACTGAGTTTCCCCTGCTGTAAAATGGATACAGTAGCAGAAGATGACTGTGAGGATCCAATTGACAAAATGTATTTAATCACTTGGTTAAGTACCATAAATTTTCAACAAAGTGTGTCTACTCTAATCATAATTATTATATGACAACACCTAAAAAGTTTCTTCAACTTTGTCATATTCTGTTGTGCTTTTGCCAGTTGTTTTCATAGCCAACTATGAAAAGCACAACAGAATATGGCATGTTTAGGAATGGAAAATAATCATTTCTTGATAGGAGCTAAAAGATATCAACAGTTTCCACTATTTAAGTAATGGAAACATTAAACTGAAGGCATATACAGTAGAGTTTAGGAGCAAGCTTCTTAGTCCCTCTGATCCTTAGCTTCCTTGTCAATAAAAGAGGCCCCAATCTCCACAGCACCAGGTTGTTGTAAATTAAGTTTAAATGTCATCATGCTTGTAATGCACTTAACATGGATGCCTGGCACAGGGTAAGCGCTCAATAAACGGTAGCAGCTGTTACTATGTTGCTGCTGATTATTATTATTATTATTATTATTATTATTATTATTTATGAGCCAGAACTTTTGCAGTCCTTAAGTGGCTAGTGTGTGGGCTACTGAAGTTGGAGCTCTGGAGGCACCATCCAAACCAGTTCTCAGCCTCTAAATTCTGTTTCAAGTGAACTTCTGGGCCATTTTAAACACAAAAGCGAGGCGAAAGGGCCCCCAAATACCCTAGGTTTTCAAAGGGAACCCCTAGGCCTGGAATAAGTCGAGATTCCAGGGCATCCTGGGTGGTGCTGCCATGGGGAAGCCCACACCATGCGGCCCCAACTCTGGCCTAACTGTCTCTGGGATGGGGTGAGGTGGGGTAGGTTAGAGGCGCACCAGATGGGGGCTCGGCTGCTCCGGCATCCACTGGGCCTGGTGCCTGGAGGTGTTCCCAGGTACCCGAGCCTCGTGGCTTTTTCAAGTCTGGCTGCGAAGCTTGAAAAGGGCCCGCCGCTGGGTCGGGCGTTTTGTGTTTGCCAAACAAAGCATGAAGGAAGAGGGAGGGCCGATTGCGGCACAAAGGCCAGGGGCGGATCCTGGGCTGGGGAAATACAGTTCAGTGGTCCTGAATTGATACGCTCAGCCCCTAAAGCCCCAGGCTGGGCGATCACAGGGCATGAAGGCCTAGCAAAGAGCAAGCTACTGAATTGATCCAATCCCAAGCCAACAAGCAAGCCAGCAAGGCTAACCAGGGGAGGGTTGCAAGGGGGGTGACGGGAGGGGCAAGGGGGTCTGCAGAGGCCGCCAGCCGCAGATTAGGCACTTTTCTTAGAAATGAAGGGAAATCTCCCTGTCTAAGCGAGGGCCCTCCAGATGTAGGCAGCCCTCAAATCCAAGGGGCTCCCGGTTTCTGTGGGGAGCGGGCATGCTGCGGGGTCATCCACAACAAAGATGTTCTCTGTTCTGAAGAGCAGCTGCACGTTATCTAGGGCCCTCCCCAGCCTCGCAGCATCCTGTGGGTCAGGGGATGCAGATGACTTTGGTCCTACACCATGCCATGCTCCTCACAGACCCAGCACCTATCTACAGTGTCTGACACTGTTTATTGGTTGAAGGGAGATAGACATGGGAAAGACACATGCATAGATGTGTGGTTCAACCAGATGGGTTTCTGTTCCGTTAGGCCTTGTCTAATAAGTATTTTAAAAATTTTTTTCTTTATGATTTTTATAGAGAGTGGAAGGGAGAAGGAGAGAGAGATATAAACATTGATATGAGAGAACATCAACTGGCCACCTCCTGCATGCCCCCATTGGGGATTTGGCCCACAACCTTGGCATATGTCCTGACTGGGAATCGAACCAGGGACCTCTTGGTGCATGGTTCGATGCTCAACCACTAAACCACACCGGCTGGGCTCTAATAAGTATTTTTGACTGTGGCATTGTCTCATTTGAATGTGATTATAAGTGTTTTATTTTTCTCTTTGTACCTTTTATATTTTCCAGATCATTGAATAAGGTTACAGATTATTTATATACTTAGAGACAGTATCAACAATCATTGTTCAAAATAGAAATAAGACAAACTGAGCAGATTGAGGAGAGAGACTTCAGAGACACTGAGACAATGACAATGGAATGACAATGAAACCTTACATGTTACCAGTAACTAACTCTTCTCAAATACATGGGTCACACATTGTTTACCACAACCACCCCTTACTTAACACAGGACCTTGGCACATGGTATTGAATAAATAAATGGCTGTATCTGCCACTGATGGAATCCAATGCCACTGAACAAACAAAGTAGATGAAATTCAGAGAGGTTAAGTGTTACATAGCCAGAACAGATATCTGCCAAATGCAAATCCAGGGCTCCTTCCCCCATGCCCCCATAGAATCCTGAAGGGCTTCTACAAATACAGGCTATTTTATTTCACTCCTCTGTGTTCAGATTTCCTTTCTGAAGACACAACATTTTGTTTGTTTTTGTTGTAGTGACACACTCAGCATCATTAAGTGTCCATGAAGAGTAATCTTTTAGTTGCATTAGAAACGTGGTTTGTGACCACTGAGAGCCTTGGGAAACCAAAGTCTCCTAGCAGGAAGAGGCTGGCATCTAATAGAAAAGGCTTTCTGGGGGCAGGGTTTCAGCGTTCTCTTAGAACCCAGTTTAGTATTATTGCCTAGGAAAAGCTTAGGCCACGTCTGAACTACACTGTGATTTGTGAGTATAAACAGTTAAAATCTAAGCAAAGGGGTTCTTACCCAGAAAAAGAGTTTCTCATCCATAGCTGCTTTCCTTGACTTGTAAATCATAACTGATACAAAATACTTTAAATTTTGCCTTCATTTGAAGTTTACTGAGAAAAACGGGGCAAGTAATTGAGCAAGAATATACTTTCTGATGTTGTCATTACTGTTTAAACCATTTTATATGAAATTCTTGAAACAGCTTTGCAGCATAATTTATTGAAATTCTTTTTTTTTAATTTATTTATGTTGATGTCAATTTTCTTGATTAGAAGTATCCTTTGCCAGTATTATGTTTTCACTTGAAGCATTCATTATAGTAAAGAATATCAATCTATTTCATTTTTAAATTTAGTTCTTTTTAAAAAGAGTATTTTTAGTGTGAAAGCATTACTGATGTCTCTCCTTTATTCCCCCATTGACTCCCTCTTCCTCACTCCTACCCTCAACTTCACTTCTCTGCTGTCTGTGTCCATTGTTAATGCATATAAGTTCTTTGGTTTATCTCTTCCAGTTCTCCCCTTGCCCCTTCCCTCTGAGATTTGTTAGTCTGTTCCCTACTTCCATGTCTCTGGATCTCTTTGTTCATCGATTATTTTGTTCAAGATATTCTACAAATAAGTGAGTATTGTTATCTATGTACATTGGTTATGCATATATGCATATAAATTATTTGGTTTATTTCTTCCCTGCCCCCCCTCCTCTGAGATTTGTCAGGCTGATCCCTACTTCTATGTCTCTAGATCTATTTTGTTCCTTCAATTATGTTGTTCATGATATTCTACAAATAAGTGATATTATGTGAAACTTGTCTTTCTCAGATTGGCTTACTTCGCTTAGCATACTCTCCAGGTCTCTCCATGTCATCTCAAAGAGTAAGAGATCTTTCTGTCTTACAGTTGCATAGTATTCCATTGTGTATATGTACCAGAGATTTTTTTTTAGTTTTTTTATTAATTTATTTTTGTTACAGATGTTTCTCCATTTCCTCCCATTGACACTCTCCTCCTGATCCCTACCCCCCGCCCTGTCCCTAGCATTGTTGTCTATGTCCATGGTTACACATACATGCATATAAGTTCTGTGGTTTATCTCTTCCCTCCACCCCAACCCCCTCTTCTGACGTTTGGCAGTCTGTACCCTACCTCTAGCTCTCTGGGTCTATTTGGTTCATCAGCTTGTATTATTCATTACATTCCACAAATAAGTGAGATCATGTGATATTTTTCTTTCTCTGATTGGCTTGTTTCCCTTAGGATAATACTCCCTAGGTCCCATCGTCTCATCTCAAAGGATAAGAGATCTTTCTTTCTTAGAGCTGCATAGTATTCTACTGTGAATATGTACCACAGCTTTTTTATCCACTCATCTATTGATGGACAGTTGGGCTGTTTCCAGATCTTAGCTATTGTAAATAGTGCTGCTATGAACATGGGGGTACATATATTCTTTCTGATTGATGTTTCAGGCTTCTTAGGGTATATTCCTAGAAGTGGGATCTCTGGGGCAAATGGCAGTTCAATATTTAACATTTTGAGGTAACACCATATTGTTTTCCAAAGTGGCTGCACCAGTCTGCATTCCCACCAGCACTGCACTTTTCTCCATATTCACGCCAGCACTTGTTTGATGATTTGTTGATGGCAGCCATTCTGACAGGTGTGAGGTGATACCTCATTGTTGTTTTAATTTTAATCTCTCTGATGATTAGTGACATTGAGCATTTTTTCACATGTCTCTTGGTCATTTGTATGTCCTGTTTGGAGAGGTGTCTCTTTAGGTCCACTGCCATTTTTTAATTGGGTTCATTGTCTTCCTTTTGTTGAGTTGTATGAGTATTATATACATTTTGGAAATTAACCCCTCATCTGATATATTGTTGGCAATTATGCTCTCCCATATAGTGGGTTCCATTTCTATTTTGATCGTTGTTTATTTTGCTGTGCAGAAGGATTTTAGTTTGATGTAGTCCCATGTGTTCATTTTTTCCTTTGTTTCTCTTGCCTTAGGCATTGTACCAATAAAAATTCTGATGCGGTTTCGGAAATGGCGGTGGAGTGAATGGAAGCTACACAGACGAACTCCCAGGACCAAATGGGAATTAAAACTAAAATGAAGACAAATCATCTGGAAAAAGCAACAGAAAAGCAGAAAGAGAGAGGACCATACAACCAGGGACACTGAATGAGCCTGGTAGAATCTGCGGAGGTGCATGAGGGTGGCGGGCTGGGAGCCCACAGACAGCAGCAGCCTTAGCTGTGAGCAGCGGTGGCGCCCGCCCTCGGGGTTAAGACCCCAAGCTGCTCCACAGCACAGAGGGCCTGGACAGAGCGCTAAATAGCCACAGCCACTCACCTGGGGCTCTGGCAGAGGGAGGGCAGACTGGACTGGAACTCTGTAGGGACACCTGGGATTTAGAGGGCACTTAGAGTTTGTGCTGAGCTGCGGCCACAAAGGACGGTGGTGGCCAGCCCACTCCCTCCAGGTTACACAGAACAGCAGCCAAGTTTACCCCACCCTGGAGCTGTGGCAGCCAGTCCCTAGGAGATTCCCAGGTGAGGCAAAGAGGTAAAGAAATGCAAATTGAGGCTCATTAACAACCAGCATTGGCCCCACCCTCAGGAAATACTCTTACAATATAAACACCTGAGGGAGTTTCTCGTTCAACTGAGATCCTAAGGCTTTTCAAGTAACTCAGGCTAATAGCCTCCAGGCAAAAAGCAAGAGCATAACTGAACAATTCCTGAGCTTGCAAATCTACCGAGGAAAGTGAGACTTGACAGTGGTGTTTAAGGAGGGCCCTCCAAGCTCATCCAAACCCAGTAGAGGGAGCCACAAATAGCAGAACACCAACACCCACAGGGAAAATTTGGCAGGCTCCAAAACCCACTGAGATAGGAAAAATGGTGAAACAAAGAAACACATCCAAAATGAAAGAACAAGAGAACTCTACCAAAGATGAGATAAATGAAATGCATTTAAGCAAATTATCAGAGGTAGAGATCAGAGCCATGATCTTGAGGAAACTAAACAGCATGAGTAAGGATATCGACACCATGAAAACCAACCAAGTGGAAATAAAGATTGACATAGCAGAAATAAAGAACACATTGGGAGGACTGACCACCAGAGTAGAGGAAGCGGAGGACCAGATCAGTGAATTAGAAGACAGAGTAAAAAAAATCAATTAATCAGAAAACCAAAAGGAAGAAAACAATTTAAAAACAGGAAGATAGCTTAAGAGAACTGTGGGACAACTGGAAATGTAATAACATTCGTATCATAGGAGTCCCCGAAGAAGAAGAAAATGAGCAAGGGTTAGAGAATATATTTGAAGAAATAGTGACAGAAAACTTTCCTAACCTAGTGAAGGAAGAAGGCATTCAAGTTCAAGAAGTACAGAGAGCCCCAAGTAAGAAGAACCCAAACAGGCCCACACCAAGACACATAATAATTAAAATCCCAAAAATTAAAGACAAAGAGAGAATCCTAAAGGCAGCAAGAAATAAGCAACAGGTTACCTACAAAGGAATCCCCATTAGGCTATCATCTGACTTCTCAACAGAAACACTACAGGCCAGAAGGGAATGGCATGAAGTAATCAAGGTCATGAAAAACAAGGATCTGAATCCAAGACTACTCTATCCAGAAAGACTATCATTCAAAATAGAAGGTCAAATAAAGAGCTTCCCAGACCAAAAAAAAAAAAAAAAAAAAAAAAAAGACTAAGGTAATATATTAACACCAAACCAGCACTGCAAGAAATGTTAAAAGGACTGCTATAATTAGTAGAAGAAATATGAAGAAAAATATAACCACACTGAACAAAAATAGCAATAAAAAAGTATATATCAATAATCACCTTAAATGTAAATGGATTGAATGCTCTGATAAAAAGGCACAGAGTAGCTGACTGGATAAGAAAGCATGATTCACATATATGTTGTTTACAAGAGACCCACCTCACAACAAAAGACTCAAATAGGTTGAAAGTAAAGGCATAGAAAAAATCTTCCAAGCAAGCAGAAAGGAAAAAAAAGCTGGGGTAGCAATACTCATATCTGATAAAACAGATTTCAAATTGAAGACTGTAACTAGAGACAAAGAAGGTCACTGCATAATATTGAGAGGGTCTATACAACAGGAACATATAACCTTGGTAAACATATATGCACCCAATATAGGAGCACCAAAATATATTTAAAAACTTCTGGAGGACTTCAAAGGAGAAATCGACAGGAATAGAATCATGGCAGGAGACTTCAACACCCCACTGACGTCAATGGATGGATCCTCTAGAAAAAAATTAACAAGGAAACAGAAATTCTAAGTGAAGCACTAGATCAAATGGATTTAATAGATATATACAGATAATTACACCCAAAAACTGCAAAATTCACATTCTTCTCAAGTGCACATGGGACATTCTCAAAGATAGACCACATGATAGGACACAAACTAAGTCTCTACAATTTCAAGAAATTGAAATCATATCAAGCATCTTCTCAGATCACGATGACATGAAACTAGAAATCAATTGCAACAAGAACATGGAAAGACATTTGAACACATGGAGGCTAAATAGCATGTTATTGAACAATGAATGGGTTACCATGGAGATCAAGGAAGAAATTAAAAACTTCCTGGAAACTAATGAAAAGGAACACACAACAACACAAAATCTATGGGATGCTGTGAAAGCAGTTCTGAGAGAGAAGTTCAGAACACTACAGGCCCACCTCAAGAAAAAAGAAAAATTTCTAATTGACTACCTAACATCACAACTTAAAGAACTGGAAAGCAAACAAAAAGAAAACCCTAGAGCAAGGAGAAGGAAGGAAATAGTAAAGATCAGAGCAGAAAAAAACGACATGGAGAACAAAAAAACAATTCAAATGATCAATGAAACAAAGAGCTGGTTTTTTGAAAAGATAAACAAGATTGATGGACCCTTAGCTAGACTCACCAAGAAACAAAGAGAGAGACCCCAAATACACAAAATCAGAAATGAAAGAGGAGAAGTAACAACTGACACAACAGAAATACAAAGGATCATTAACAAATACTATGAACATTTATATGGCAACAAATTCGACAATCTAAGCGAAATGGACACATTTCTAGAAACACATAGTCTCCCAAAACTGAACCGGGAAGAGACAGAAAACTTGAACAGGCCAATAACAACGAAGGAAATTGAAGATGTAATCAAGACCCTCCCAGCAAACAAAAGCCCAGGCCCTGACAGCTTCACGGGGGAGTTTTATTGAACATTCAAAGAACAACTAACACCCACTCTCCTCAAACTATTCCAAAAAATTCAAGAAGAAGAAAGACTTCCAAACTCGTTTTATGAGGCCAGCATAATACTAATTCCAAAACCAGAAAAAGATACTACAAAGAAAGAAAACTACAGGCAAATATCCCTGATGAACATAGATGCCAAAATCCTGAACAAAATACTAGCAAATTGGATCCAGCAATACATCACAAAAATATTTCACCATGACCAAGTGGGATTCATCCCAGGGATGCAAGGCTGGTACAATATTCACAAATCAATAAATATGATACATCACATAAACAAAATGAAAGATAAAAACAACATGATCATATCAATAGATGCTGAGAAAGCATTGGACAAAATCCAGCACCCATTTCTCAGAAGAACACTCAGCAATTTGGTAATAGAGGGATCCTATCTCAACATTATAAAGGCCATATATGAAAGACATAGAGCCAACATCATACTCAATGGAAAAAAACTAAAAGCATTTCCTTTAAGAACAGGAACAAGACAAGGATGCCCACTTTCACCAATCTTATTTAACATAGTACTGGAAGTCTTTGCCACAGCAATCAGACATGAAGAAAAAATAAAAGGGATCCAAATTGGAAAGGAGAAAGTGAAACTGTCATTATTCGCAGATGACATGACATTATACATAGAAAACCCTAAAGACTCCATCAAAAATCTACTAGACTTAATTATGAATTTGGCAAAGTAGCAGGATACAAAATTAACATCAAGAAATGGACGGCATTCTTATACACCAATGATGAACTCACAGAAAGAGAACTAAAAAAACAATCCCATTTACCATCGCAGAAAAAAAATTAAGATACCTAGGAATAAATTTAACCAAAGAAGTAAAGGACCTATTTGCAGAAAACTACAGGACATTGAAAAAAGAAATAGAGGAAGATATAAACAAGTGGAAGCACATACCTTGTTCATGGATTGGAAGAATTAACATCATTAAAATGCCCATACTGCCCAAAGCAATCTATAGATTTAACGTAATCCCCATCAAAATACCAACGACATATTTCACAGAACTAGAACAAATACTTCAGAAGTTCATATGGAACCAAAAAAGATCTCGAATAGCTACAGCAATCTTGAAAAAGAAGGACAAAGTAGGCGGGATCACAATACCGGACATCGGGTTATACTACAAAGCTACTGTAATAAAAAAAATCCTGGTATTGTCACAAGAACAGGCAAGTAGATCAATGGAATAGAACAGAGAACCCAGAAATTGCCCCAAAACATTATGCTCAATTGATATTCGACAAAGGTGGCAAGAGCATACAATGGAGTAAAGACAGCGTCTTTAATAAATGGTGTTGGGAAAATTGGATAGCTACATGCAAAAAAAAAAAAATGAAACTAGACCATCATCTTACACCATACACAAGAATAAACTCAAAATGGATAAAAGACTTAAAGGTGACTCATGAATCCATAAAAATCCTAGAAGAAAATGTAGGCAACAAAATTTCAGACATCATACCCAGCAGAATCTTCACTGATATATCACCTAAGGCAACAGAAACAAAGGAAGAAATGAACACATGGGACTACATCAAACTCAAAAGCTCTGCACAGCAAAAGAAACAACCATCAAAGTGGAAAGGCAACCCACTGTATGGGAGAGCATAATTGCCAATGATATATCAGATAAGAGATTAATTTCCAAAATATATAGAGTGCTCATACAACTCAACAAAAGGAAGACAAAGAACCCAATTTAAAAATGGGCAGAGGAACTAAATAGACACCTCTCCAAACAGGACATACAAATGGCCAAGAGACATATGAAGAAATGCTCAACATCACTAATCATCAGAGAGATGCAAATTAAAACAACAATGAGGTATCACCTCACATCTGTCAGAATAGCCGCCATCAACAAAGCATCAAACAACAAGTGTTGGCGAGGGTGTGGATAAAAGTGGACTCTAATACACTGCTGGTGGGGATGCAGACTTTTGCAGCCACTATGGAAAACACTATGGTGTTACCTCAAAAAATTAAAAATTGAATAACTATTTGACCCAGTGATCGCACTCCTAGGAATATACCCTAAGAAGCCTGAAACACCAAACAGAAAGAATATATGTACCCCCATGTTCATAGCAGTACTATTTACAATAGCTAAGATCTGGAAACAGCCCAAGTGTCCATCAGTAGACGAATGGATAAAAAAACTGTGGTACATATACACAATGGAGTACTATGCAGCTGTAAGAAAGAAAGATCTCTTATCCTTTGTGATAACATGGGAGGACCTGGAAACTATTATCCTAAGTGAAACAAGCCAAGCAGAGAAAGACAAATATCATATGATCTCACTTATTTCTGGAATATAATAAACATAACAATCTGAGGAACAGAGTAGTCCCAGAGACATGGAAGTAGGGTACAGACTGACAATTGCCAGAGGAGGGGGTGGGGGAGAGGAGCGATGAACCACAGAACTTGTACGCATGTACTCATAACCAATGGACATGGACAACAAAACTGGGGATGGGGCAGGGAGGGAGGGGGAGGAGGGCGACAATGGGGATAAAAGGAGAAACATCTGTAACAAAAATAAATTAATAAAATTAAAAAAAAAAAGAATGAAAAAATAAGTCACAAAAAAAAAATTCTGATGCGTGTGATGTCTGAAATTTTGCTGCCTACATTTTCTTCCAGGATTTTTATGGATTCACACGTCACATTTTAGTATTTTATGCATTTTGAGTTTATTCTTGTGTATGTTGTAAGTTGGTGGTCTAGCTTCATTTTTTTTGCATTTTTTTTGCATGTTGGTGTTTTCCCAACACCATTTATTGAAGACACTGTCGTTACTCCACTGTATACTCTTGCCAACTTTGTCAAATATTAATTGAGCATAATGTCTTGAGTCAATTTCTGGGTTCTCTGTTCTGTCCCATTAATCTGTATGCCTGTCCTTGTGCCAGGACCAGGCTGTTTTGATTAAAGTGGCTTTATAGTATAACCTGATATCTGGTATTGTGATCCCTCCTACTTTGTTTTTCTTTTTCAGATTGCTGTGGCTATTCAGGGTCTTTTCTGGTTCCATATAAACTTTTGGAGTATTTTTTCTAATTCTGTGAAATATGCTGTTGGTATTTTGATGGGGATTGCACTGAATCTATAGATTGCTTTGGGCACTATGGACATTTCAATGATGTTAATTCTTCCAATCCATGAACAAGGTATATGCTTCCATTTTTTTATATCTTCCTCTATTTCTTTATTCAATGTCCTGTAGTTTTCTGCAGATAGGTCCTTGACTTCATTGGTTAGGTTTATTCCTAGTTTTGCTGAAATGGTAAATGAGATTTTTTTTTAGTTCCTCTTTCTGTGAGTTCAATGTTGGTGTATAAGAATGCTGTCAATTTCTCGACATTAATTTTGTATGGTCCTACTTATCCAAATTCATATATTAAATCTAGTAGATTTTTTTATCCTCACCTGAGGACATTTTTGCATTTATCTTCAGATAGAGCAGGAAGAAGAGAGGGAGGAAGAGAGAGAGAGAAACATCAATGTGAGAGAGACACACTGACTGGTTGCCAGCCACACAACCCCATCTGGGGCCGGGAACAAACTGCAACCGAAGTGCGCATCCTTAGCGGCAACCGAACCCAGTCTCTCTGGTCTACGGGCCGCCACTCTAACCGCTGAGCCAAACTGGCCAGGGCAAATCTAATAGATTTTTGATGAAGACTTTAGGGTTTTCTGTGTACAATATCATATCATCTGCAACTAATGACAGTTTCACTTCCTCCTTTCCAATTTGGATCTCTTTTATTCTTTTTTCATGTCTGATTGCTGTGGCTAAGACTTCCAGTACTGTGTTAAATAAGAGTGGTGAGAGTGGGCATCCTTGTCTTGTTCCTGTTCTTAAAGGAAATGCTTTTAGTTTTTTTCCATTGAGTATGATGTTGGCTGTAAGTTTTTCATATATGGCCTTTATTATGTTGAGACATATGATCCTTCTATTCCCACATTGCTGAGCGTTTTTATCAGAAATGGGTGCTGGATTTTGTCCAATGCTTTGTCAGCATCTATTGATAAGATTATATGGTTTTTATCTTTCATTTTCTTTATGTGGTGTATCATATTTATTGATTTGCCAATATGGTACCAGACTTGCATCCCTGGGATGAATCTCACTTGGTCATGATGAATAATTTTTTTAATGTGTTGCTGGATCCGATTTGCTAATATTTTGTTAAGGATTTTGGCATCTATGTTCATCAGGGATATTGGCCTGTAGTTTTCTTTCTTTGTAGTGTCTTTATCCAGTTTTGGAATCATGATTATGCTGGCCTCATAAAATGAGTTTGGAAGTCTTCTGTCTTCTTAGATTTTTTGGCATAGTTTCAAGAGAATGGGTGTTAGATCTTCTTTGAATGTTCGGTAAAACACCCCCGTGAAGCTGTCTGGGCTTCAGCTTTTGTTTGTGGAGAGTTTCTTGATTACATCTTCAATTTCCTTACTTGTTATTGGTTTGTTCAGGTTTTCTATCTCTTCCCATTTCAGTTTTGGGAGACTCTGTGTTTCTACAAATTTGTCCATTTCGCCTAGATAATCCAATTTGTTGGCATATAGTTGTTCATAGTATGTTTTAATGATCCCTTGTATTTCTGTGATGTCAGTTGTAACTTCTCTTTCGTGTCTCATTTTGTTTATTTGGGTCCTTTCTTTTTTTTTCTTGGTTAGTCTAGGTAAGGATCCATCAATCTTGTTAATCTTTTCAAAGAACCAAGAGCTTTTTTTATCCACTCATCTATTGATGGATACTTAGGCTGTTTTCTGAACTAAGTTATTGTAAATAGCACTGCTATGAATATAGGGGTGCATATATTCTTTCTGATTGTGGCTTCAGGCTTCTTAGGATATATTCATAAAAGTGGACACACCAGGTCAAATGGCAGTTGAATTTTTAATTTTTTGAGGAAACACCATATTGTTTTCCAAAGTGGCTGCACCAGTCTGCATTCCCACCAGCACTGTACTGGAGTATCCCTTTCTTCCCATCCATGCCAGCACTTGTTTGATGATTTGTTGATGGCAGCCATTCTGGCAGGTGTGAGGTAATACCTTTAGTTGTTTTAATTAGCATCTCTCCGATGATTAATGATGTTGAGCATTGCTTCATATGTCTTTATCCCATTTCTACGTCTTGTTTGGAGAATTGTGTATTCAGGTCCTCTGCCCATTTATTAATTGGATTGTTTGTTTGTCTTTTGTAGAAGTGTATGAGTACTGTATATATTTTGGAAATTAACCCATTATCCAATGTATCATTGGCAAATATGTTCTCCCATACAGTGGATTCCATTTTCATTTTGATGCTGGTTTCTTTTGCTGTGCAGAAGATTTTTAGCTTGATGTAGTCCCATTTACTATCTTCTTTTCCTTTGTTTCTCTTGCCCTAGGCAATGTATCAGTGAAAAGGCTGCTGCTTGTGATGTCTGAGATTTCATTGCCTACATTTTCTTCTAGAATTTTTATGGTTTCATGGATACATTTAAGTCTTTTATGCATTTTGAGATTATTCATATGTATGAAGTAAGTTGGTGGTCTGGTTTCATTTTTTAGCACATACTTGTCCAATTTTCCCAACACCATTTATTGAAGGGACTGGCTTTACTCCATAGTATGCTCTTTCCTCCTCTCTCAAATATCAATTGAGTAAAATGTCTTGGGATGATTTCTGGATTCTTTGTTGTGTTCTATCACTCTATATGTCTGTTCTTGTGCCAGTACCAGGCAGTTTGGATTAAAATGTCTTTGTAGTATAACCTGAAATATGGTATTGTGATCCCCCCTAGCTCTGTTCTTCTCTTTCAAGATCGCTGTGGCTATTTGTGGTCTTTTTTGGTTCCATATAAACTTTTGGATTATTTGTTCTAGATCTGTGAAGTTTGCCATTGGTATTTTAATAAGGATTGCATTGAATCTATAAATTGCTTTGGTTAGTATGGACATTTGAATGATGTTGATTCTTCCAATCCATGAACATGGGATATGCTTCCATCTTTTATATCTTCCACCTATTTATTTTTTTCAGTGTCCTAAAGTTTGCTGAGAACAGACCTTTTACCTCCATGGTTAAGTTTATTCCTAGGTATCTTAATATTTTTGTTGTAATGGTAATTGGGATTTTTTTAGATTCTCTTTCTGATTGTTCATTATTGGTGTATAAAAATGCCATCAATTTTTGTTGTCAATTTTGTATCCTACTAGTTTGCCAATTTTAATTATTAAATCTAGCAGATTTTTGGTGGAGTCTTTAGGATTTTCTATGTACAATATCATCTGCAAATAATGACAGTTTCATTTCCTCCTTTCCAATTTGGGTGACTGTTATTTTTTATTTTTCTCTGATTGCTGTGGGTAAGACTTCTAGTACTATGTTGAATAAGAGTGGCAAAGTAGACATATCTGTCTTGTTCCTGTTCTCGAGGGAAATGCTTTTAGTTTTCGCTCATTGAGTATGATGTTGTCTGTAGGTTTGTTATATATGGCCTTTATTATGCTGAGGTATGATTTATCTATTCCCACTTTGTTGAGAGTTTTTATCAAAAAGGGTGTTGGATTTTTTCAAATGCTTTTTTAGCATCCATTGATAGGATATAATTTTTGTCTTCATTTTGTTTATGTGGTATATCACATTTATTTATTTGTGAATATTGTACCAGCCTTTCATCCCTGGGATAAATCCAACTTTCTTGTGGTGAATAATGTTTTAATATATTGCTGGATTGGATTTGCTAAGATTTGTTGAGGATTTCAGCATCTTTGTTCATCAGGGATATTGGCCTGCAGTTTTCTCTCTTTGTAGTGTATTTATCTGATTTTGGGATTAGGATTATGCTGGCCTCATAAAAAGAGCTTGGAAGTCTTCCTTCCTCCTGAATATTTTGAGGATAAAAAGTGTTATTTTTTCTTTGAATGTTCAGTACAACCCCCCTGTGAAGGTGTCCAGACCAGGTTTTTTTGTGTTTTTTTTTTGTTGTTGTTTGTTGTTGTTGTTGTTGTTGTTGTTTTTTTTTTTTAATGGGAGTTTATTGATTACAGCTTCAATTTCCTTAGTTGTTATTGGTCTGTTCAGGTGTTCTGACTCTTCCTGTTTGAGTTATGGAAGCTTTCACGATTCTAGAAAAGTGTTTATTGCTCCTAGCTTGTCCAAATTTTTGACATATAATTGTCCATAGTGTTTTCTTACAATCCTTTATGTTTCTGTGGTGTCAGTTGTTACTTCTCCTCTTTCATTTCTGGGTTTGTTTATTTGGGTCCTGTATCTTTGTTTCTTAATGAATCTGGCTAAAGGTTGAGCAATCTTATTTATCTTTTCAAAGAACCAACTTTTTGTTTCATTGATCTCTTGTATTGTCTTCTTGGTATCTATGTCATTTACCTCTGCTCTGATCTTTACTATTTCCTTCCTTCTACTAACTCTGGGTTTCTTGTTTTGTTCTGTTTCAAAATCTTTAAGTTGTAGGGTTACATAATTTATTAGAAAGGTTTCTTGATTCTTGAGTTAGGCCTATAAATCTATTAACTCTTAAAACAACTTTCACTCTGTCAAAGAGATTTTGTGTTGCTGTGTGTTCATTTTCATTAATTTCCAGGAAGTTTTAAATTTTTTTCTTGATCTAATTGGTAACCCGTTGATTGTATAAAAACATGCTATTCAGCCTCTATTTCTTTGAATGTTTTTTTGTGTTATTGTTGTAATTGATTTCTAGTATCCTGCCATTGTTATTCATGAAGATGCTTGATATGATTTCAATCTTCTTGAACTTATAGAGACTTAGTTTGTGTCCTAAGATGTGGTCTGTCTCTGAAAATGTCCCATGTGCACTTGAGAAGAATGTGTATTCTGTAGCTTTGTAGTGAAAGGTTGTGTAATTGTCAATTAAATACATATGTTCTACCATATCATTTAGGGTCTCTCTTTCCTTGTGAATTTTTTGTCTAGATCTATCCAGTGATGTCACTGGGGTGTCGATGTCCCCTGCTATGATTGTATTGCTGTGAATCTCTCCCTTGATATCCTCCAAAAATATTGTGATATATTGGGGCTTCTATATTGGATACATATATGTTTATCATGGTATATCCTCTTGTTGGATCAATCCCTTTAATATTATGTAATGACCTTCTTTGTCTCTTACTATATCATTCATTTAGAAGTCTTTATTTATTTATTTATTTATTTATTTATTTATTTATTTAATAGAGAGAGGAAGGAAGAGGGAGAGAGAGATAGAAACATCAATGAGAGGGATTCCAAAATGATGGCGGAGTGAATGGAAGCTACACAGACCATCTCTGAGGACCAAATTGGAATTACAACTAAAATAAAGACAAATTGTCAGGAAAAAGCAACAGAAAAGCAGCTGGAGAGGACCCATATAACCAGGGACAGGAAAAAAGGACACTTAGTAGATCCTGCTAGGTCTGCAGAGACATGAGAGGGCAGGCTGGGTGCCCACAGACAGCAGCTGCTTTAGCTGTGAGCAGCTCCCCCAGGGTTAAAATCCCAAGTTGGTTCCACAGTGCAGAGGACCAGGACAGAGCACTAAATTAGCTACAGCCACTCACCTTGGGCTACGACAGAGGGAGGGCAGACCAGACTGGAACTGTGTGTGGATAGTCAGGATTTAGAGGGTACACAAAGGATTTGCTGAGTCACGGCCACACAAGACATTGGCCATCTTCGCTGGGGAGCCACTTCCTGGAGCTCTGGGGAGAAACAGCCGCCCCTCCCTCAGACATTTAACCCCACCCAGCTGGGATACAGAAATGCAAATTTAGTCTCATTAACAACCAGAATCTGACCCCACTCGCTGGAAATACCCTTACTCTGAGCACCTGAGGGATACAACCCAAGGCTCATCAGGTAACTGAGACTAATATCCTCAAGGCAAAATGCTAGAGGATAACTGAACCTTTCCTGGGCTTGCAAATCTATGCAGGAAAGTAAAACTTGAGAGTGGTATTTAACGTGGGTCCTCCCACACACATCCAAACCCAGTAAAGGGAGCCACAATCAGCAGAACACCAACACCCACAGGGAAAATTAGACAGGCTCCAAAACCCACTGAAATAGCCAAAATGGTGAAACAAAGAAACAAAACCCAAATGAAAGAACAAGTGATGAGATAAATGAAATGCAGGTAAGAATGTTATCAGAGGTAGAGTTCAGAGCCATGATCTTAAGAAAGCTCAACAGCATGAGTAAGGAGCTCAATCCCATGAAAAAAGATACAGAAACATTGAACATCAACCAGTTGAAAATGAAAAACCACCAAGAAGAAATGAAGAATGACATGGCAGAAATAAAGAACACATTGGAAGGACTAACAAGCAGAGTAGAGGGAGCTGAGGAACAGATCAGTGAATTAGAAGACAGGGTATAAAAAATCAACCAATCAGAAAACCAAAAGGAAAAAACAATGAAAAAAAAGGAAGACACATTAAGAGAACTGTGGGACAACTGAAAACGTAATAACATTCACATCATAGGAATCCCCGAAGAAGAAGAAAATGAGCAAGGGTTAGAGAATATATTTGAAGAAACAGTGAGAGAAAACTTTCCTAACTTGGTGAAGGAAGAAGGCATTCAAGTTCCAGAAGCACAGAGAGCACCAAGTAAGAAGAACCCAAACAGGCCCACACCAAGACACATAGTAATTAAAATGCCAAAAATTAAAGACAAAGAGAGAATCCTCAAGGCAGAAAGAGATAAGCAACAAGTTACGTACAAAGAAACTGCCATAAGACTATCATCTGACTTCTCAGCAGAAACACTACAGGCCAGAAGGCAATGGCATGAAGTAATCAAAGTCATGAAAAACAAGGATCTGAATCCAAGACTACTCTATCCAGCAAGGCTATCATTCAAAATAGAAGGTCAAATAAAGAGCTTCCAAGACAAAAAAAAAAAAATAAAAAGGCTAAGGGACTATATTAGCACCAAACCAGCACTGCAAGAAATATTAAAAGGACTGCTGTAATTAGTAGAAGAAATATGAAGAAAAATATAATCACACTAAACAAAAATGGCTCTAAATAAGTACATATCAGAAATCACCTGAAATGTAAATGGATTGAATGCTCCGATAAAAAGACACAGAGTAGCTGACTGGATAAGAAAGTATGACTCACACATATGTTGTTTACAAGAGACCCACCTCACAACAAAAGACTCAAATAGGTTGAAAATAAAGGGATGGGAAAAAATCTTCCAAGCAAACGGAAAGGAAAAAAAAGCTGGGGTAGCAATACTCATATCTGATGAATTAGATTTCAAAATGAAGGCCATAACTAGAGACAAAGAATGCCACTACATAATATTGAAAGCATCTATCCAACAGGAAGATATAACCTTGGTAAACATATATGCACCCAATATAGGAGCACCAAAATATATTAAAAATCTTCTGGAGGACTTCAGAGGGGAAATCAACAGCAGTACAATCATAGCAGGGGACTTCGATACCCCACTAACATCACTAGATAGATCCTCTAGACAAAAAATCAACAAGGAAACAGAAATTTGAAATGAAGCACTAGATCAAATGGATTTAAGAGATATCTACAGAGAATTACACCCCAAAACTGCAGAATTCACATTCTTCTCAACTGCACATGGGACATTCTCAAAGATAAACCACATGTTAGGACACAAACTAAGTCTCTACAAGTTCAAAATGTTTGAAATCATATCAAGCATCATCTCAGATCACAATGGCATGAAACAAGAAATCAATTGCAAAAAGAACATGCAAAGACATTTGAAAACATGGAGGCTAAATAGCATGTTATTGAACAATGAATGGGTTACCATGGAAATCAAGGAAAAAATTAAAAAATTCCTGGAAACGAATGAAAATGAAAACACAACAACAGAAAATCAATGGGGTGCAGCAAAAGCAGTTCTGAGAGGGAAGTTCATAGCACTACAGGCCTATGTCAGGAAAAAAGAAAAATTTCTAATTGACTACCTCACCTCACAACTTAAAGTACTAGAAAGTAAACAAAAAGAAAAACCGAGAGCTAGTAGGAGGAAGAAAATAGTAAAGGTCAGAGCAGAAATAAACAACATGGAGACCAAAAAAACAATTCAAAAAATTAATGAAACAAAGAGCTGGTTTTTTGAAAATGTAAACAAGATTGATGGACCCATAGCTAGACTCACCAAAAAACAAAGAGAGAGAACCCAAATACACAAAATCAGAAATGAAAGAGGAGAAGTAACAACTGACACCATAGAAATACAAAGGATTGTTAATAAATATTATGTACAATTATACGGCAAAAAATTGGACAATCTAAGCGAAATGGACAAATTTGTACAAACACATAGTCTCCAAAAACTTGAACAGACCAATAACAACTAAGGAAATTGAAGGTGTAATCAAGACTCTCCCAGCAAACAAAAGCCCAGGCCCAGATGGTTACACTCCCGGGGGAGTTTTCCCGAGCATTCAAAGAAGAAATAAAACCCATTCTCCTCAAACTATTCCTAAAAATTCAAGAACAAGGAAGACTTTCAAACTCATTTTATGAGGCCAGCATTATTCTAATTGCAAACCCAGAAAAAGACACTACAAAGAAAGAAAACTACAGGCCTATATCCCTGATGAACACAGATGCCAAAATCCTGTACAAAATACTAGCAAATCAAATCCAGCAACACATCAAAAATTTATTCATCATGACCAAGTTGGATTCATCCCAGGAATCAAAGCTGCTACAATATTCGCAGATCAATAAATGTGATACACCACATAAACAAAATGAAAGATAAAAACCATATGATCATATCAATAGATGCTGAAAAAGCATTGGACAAAATCCAGCACCAATTTCTAATAAAAATGCTCAGTAATTTGGGAATAGAGAGATCATATCTTGACATAATTAAGTCCATATATGAAAGACCTACAGCCAACATCATACTCAATGGAAAAAAACAAAACCATTTCCCTTAAGAACAGGAACAAGACAAGGATGCCCACTTTTGCCACTCTTATTTAACATAGTACTGGAAGTCTTAGCCACAGCAATCAGACATGAAGAAAAAATAAAAAGATCCAAATTGGAAAGGAGGAAGTGAAACTGTCATTATTTACAGATGACATGATATTATACATAGTAAGCCCTAAAGACTCCATGAAAAATCTACTAGAGTTAATAAATGAATTTGGCAAAGAAGCAGGATACAAAATTAATGTCAAGAAATTGACAGCATTCTTATACACCAATTATGAACTCACAGAAAGAGAACCTAAAAAGTCAATCCCATTTTCCATCGCAGCAAACAATTTAAGATACCAAGGAATAAACTTAACCAAAGGTGTAAAAGACCTATTTGCAGAAAAATACAGGACATTGAAAAAAGAAATAGAGGAAGATATAGAAAAAATGGAAGCACATACCTTGTTCATGGATTGGAAGAATTAACATCATTAAAATGTCCATATTACCCAAAGCAATCTATAGATTCAACGCAACCCCCATCAAAATACCAATGACATACTTCACAGAACTAGAACAAGTACTTCAAAAGTTCATATGGAACACAAAAGGAACCCAAATAGCCACAGTGATCTTGAAAAGAAGGACAAAGTAGCCAGGATCACAATACCAGATATCAGGTTATACTACAAAGCTACTGTAATCCAAACAGCCTGGCACAAGAACAGGTACATAGGTCAATGGAATAGAACAGAGAACCCAGAAATTGCCCCAAAACATTATGCTCAATTAATATTCAACAAAGGTGACAAGAGCATACAATGGAATAAAGACAGCCTCTTTGATAAATGGTGTTGGCCTTTCAGAATGGCTGCCATCATCAAATAATCAAACAAGTGTTGGCGAGGGTGTGGAGAAAAGGGGACTCTAGTACACTGCTGGTGGGAATGCAGACTGGTGCAGCCACTGTGGAAAACACTATGGTGTTACCACAAAAAGTTAAAAATTGACCTGCCATTTGACCCAGTGATCCCACTTTTAGGAATATACCCTAAGAAACTTGAAACACCAATGAGAAAGAATATATGTACCACTATGTTCATAGAAGCACCATTTAAAATAGCTAAGATCTTTAAACAACCCAAGTGTCCATCACTAGATGAGTGGATAAAACAGCTGTGGTACATGTACACAATGGAATACTATGCAGCTGTAAGAAAGATCTCTTATCTTTTGAGATGGCATGGAAGGACCTGTAGAGTATTCTGCTAAGCAAAATAAGCCAAGCAGAGAAAGACAAATATCACATGATCTCACTTCTTTGTGGAATATAATGAACTAAACAAACTGATGAACAAAATTGACCCAGAGACATAGAGGTGGGGTACAGACTGACAAACCTCAGAGAGGGGGGGCTTGTGGGGGAAGAAATGAACCACAGAAGTTATATGCATGTATGCATGACCAATGGACATGGACTACAGGGCTGGGGATGGAGCCGGGGGGATGGGGGGAAGGGTGTCAACGAGGAACAAAGGAGAAACATCTGTAACAAAAACAAATCAATAAAAATAAATAAATAAATGATGTTGGGAAAATTGGACAGCTACATGCAAAAATATGAAACTAGACCATCAACTTACAGCATACACAAGAATAAACTCAAAATGGATAAAAGACATAAATGTGACTCGTGAATCCATAAATATCCTAGAAGAAAATATAGGCAACAAAATTTCAGACATCACATGCAGCGGAATTTTCATTGATACATTACCTAAGGCAAGAGAAACAAAGGGAAAAATGAACACATGAGACTACATCAAACTCAAAAGCTTCTACATAGCAAAAGAAACTACCATCAAAATGGAAAGTCAACCCATTGTATGGGAGAGTATAATTGCCAATGATATATCAGATAAGGGGTTAATTTCCAAAATATATGGAGTGCTCATACAACTCAACAAAAGGAAGACAAAAAACCCAATTAAAAATTGGGCAGAGGAGCTAAATAGACATCTCTCCAAACAGGACATACACTTTGCCAAGAGACATGAAGAAATGCTCAACATCACTAATCATCAGAGAGATGCAAATTAAAACAACAATGAGGTATCACCTCACACCTGTCAGACAGGCCGCCACCAACAAAGCATAAACAACAAGTGTTGGCGAGGGTGTGGAGAAAAGGGAACTCTATGGTGTTACCTCAAAAAATTAAAAATTGAATTGCCATTTGACCCAGTGATCCACTTCTAGAAATATACCCTAAGAAGCCTGAAACAACAATCAGAAAGAAAATATGTACCCTCATGTTCATAGCAGCACTATTTACAATAGCTAAGATCTGGAAACAGCCCAAGTGTCCATCAGTAGACGAATGGATAAAAATGTTGTCATACATATACACAATGGAGTACTATGCAGCTGTAAGAAAGAAAGATCTGTTATCGTTTGAGACGACATGGAGTGACCTGGAGCGTATTATCCTAAGCAAAACAAGCCAAACAGAGAAAGACAAATATCATATGATCTCACTTATTTGTGGAATATAATGAACATAACAGTCTGAAGAACAGGTTAGTCCCAAAGATGTGGAATTAGGGTGTAGACTGACAATCCCCAGAAGAGGAGGTTGTGGGGGGAGATAAACCACAGAATTTATATGCATGTACGCTAACCGATGAACATGGACAACAAAGCTAGGGACGGGGCAGGGAGGTAGAGGGATGAGGGTGTCAATGGGGGGAAAAGGAGAAATATCTGTAACAAAAATCAATTTAAAAAAAGAAAAAAAAAGAAATAGGGCGTGCTAAAAGATGAACATATTGGAATCCAGAGCGATATGCAAGAGAAATAGACACTCTCCCTACCATCCCCCATCACTACTTTTTATCCCATTTCTCATATGTTAGGTGTAAGGAACAATTATAAAAAAATATTAAGACAATTCACAGATAAAAGGAGAGAAATTGTTACCTAAATTGGACAGGTAGATTTCTTTTGTTATATTGATTTTCCAGCCTATTTTGGATGTGAAATATTCTTAGATAAAGCCACATCTACAGAAAGGGAGGAAAGGAATGTGAATAAATGTGATATGTCAGAGAAAAAAAAGTTTATTTCTAGGTATCTTATTTTTTTTTGCTGCAATGGGATTTTTTTCTTTTTTTTTTCTTTTTTTTTTTTAGGTTCTCTTTCTGTGAGTTAATTATTGGTGTATAAGAATGCCGTCAATTTCTGGATGTTAATGTTGTATCCTGCTACTTTGCCAAATTAATTTATTAAATCTAGAAGGTTTTTGATGGAGTCTTTACATATGAAAAAATGCTCAATGTCACTAATCATCAGAGAAATGCAAATTAAAATGATTATGAGGTATCACCTCACACCTGACAGAATGGCTGCCATCAACAAATCATCAAACAGCAAGTGCTGGAAAGAGTGTAGACTAAAGTGTACTCCGGTACAGTGCTTCTGGGAATGTAAACTGATGCAGCCACTTTGGAAAACAATATGGTGTTTCCTCAAAAAATTCAAAATTGAATTGCCATTTGACCTAGTGGTCCCACTTCTAGGAATATATCCTAAGAAACCTGAAACACCAATCAGAAAGAATATATGTACCCCTATGTTCATAGCAGGAGTATTTGCAATTGCTAAGATCTGGGAACAGCCCAAGTGTCCATCAATAGATGAGTGGATTAAAAAGCTGTGGTATATATACACAATAGAATACTATGCAACTGTAAGGAAGAAAGATCTCCTATCCTTTGAGATTACATGGATGGACCTGGAGAGTATTATGCTAAGCAAAACAAGCCAATCAGAGCAAAACAAATACCACATGATCTCACTTATTTGTTGAACATAATGAACAAAACAAGCTGAGAAACAAAATAGATCCAGAGACGTGAAAGTGGGGTGCAGACTGACATACCTCAGAAGAAGTGAATGAGGGGTGAGGGGAGAGAAGATATAAACCACAGAACCTATATGCATGTATGGGTAAACAAGGACATAGAAAATTATGCTGGGGGGGGCAGGATTGGGAGGAGGGTGTCAATGGGGTGGAAAGGAGAAACATCTGTAACAATAATAAATACATAAACCTTAAAAATAATAAAGAACGTAAGTGGTTTCTATGGTGTGGATTGTTGGCCTCTGCCTTTACAGCTCAGTTCCCAGAGCCACAGGTTGGTGCTGAATTCCCACCAGAGGGGCAGATGCTTCTCCCCCGGGCTAAAATATAGGGCTACTTGACATAGATGGCTACTGAAGCCATGACAGAGTGGATCAACATAGAAACTCAGGCCTCAGCCTTCACTGCTCAGTCCTCAGAGCCAGGATCCGTAACCCTGATAGACCCCCAACACTGACTGGACCTGAACACAGACAGCTTGTCCAAATTTCAGAACTATTGCCTGCTTTTTTTCCCCTTCCTGCTTGCTGGTAGTCTTTAGCTGTTAATGAGCCTCAATTTGCAATTATCCAGCTTGGTGGTGTTAAATTCCTGAGGGAGTGGCCATTGCTTCTCCTCAGGGCTCTGGGAAGGGGCCTTTTGAGTAAAATGGCTACTATCCTATGAGGAAGTGATTCAGCATAAAACTCCTCGTGTCCTCCTTCTCAGCCCTCTCTCATGTGCTGTGAATCCCTGACTCTCTTCACACAGTTCCAGTCCAGTCCAGTCTGCCCTCCCTCTGCCAGAGCCCAAGGTGAGTGGCTGTAGCTGATTTAGTGCTCTGACCCTTCAGGGAAGTGCTGTGTTTCCCTGTGCCTAGCCTTGCTGGACAAAGTCTCCGCTTTGGTGATCTTAGCCAGTTGTTATGTGGGTGTCTTTCCCTGTCCCTGAACTCTGTGCTGGGGCGGCGCCATTCTGTGCTTGTTTGCCAGCTTGGGGTATTTACCCCTGCCTTCTCAGAGGGAATTGTTCATAACTAAAACAGCCCTCGGCTACTGTGTGGGGACCCAGCCAGCCCTCTCACACCTCTGCAGTTCCTACCAGGCTCGGTTTAGTGTACTCTTCCTGTCCCTGGTTATAAGGGTACTCTCCAGGTGCTTTTCAGTTGTTTTTTTTCCCCCACCGATTTGTCTTTATTTTAGATGTGATCCCAGCTTGGGCCTGGGAGACAGTCTGTGTAACTTCCATTTAATCTGCTGCTTTTTTTTTTTTCTTCTTACAACAGTCCCTTTAGCATTTCTTGCAGTGCTGGTTTGGTGGTGGTAAACTCTTTTAACCTTTTTTTGTTTGTGAAGCTCATTGTTTCACCTTCAATTTTTAATTATAGCCTTGCTGGATAGAATAGTATTGGATTCAGACCCTTGCCTTTCATTACTTTGTATACTTCATGCCTCTCCCTACTGCCTCGCAGTGTTTCTATTGAGAAATCAGCTGACAGTCTAATGGGAGCTCCCTTGTAAGTAACTATCTATTTCTCTCTTGCTTCCTTTAGGATTCTTTATTTGTCTTTAACGTTTGCTATTTTAATTATGATGTGTCTCATTATGAGTCTTTCTGGGTTCATCCTCTTTGGGACTCTGTGTTGCAGCACTTGTGTGATTATTTTTCTTCACCAGGTTAGGGAAGTTTTCTATTATTACATCTTCAATCAGGTTCTCTATTTCTTTCTCCGATCCTTCTCCTTCTGTTACCCCTATGATGCAAATGTTGTTATGTTTCATATTATCCCAAAGTTCCCTTAAACTCTCCTCCTGTTTTTTAATTTTTTTTCCACTTGCTATTCTAATTGGGTGATTTTTTTTCTACCTTGACTTCTAATTCTCTGATTCAGTCTTCTTCTTCTTCTAATCTACTATTGAATCCTTTCAAGGTATTTTTTTAATTTCAGTTATGTCACTCTTCACTTCCACTTAACTTTTATTCAAAGCTTCTACCTCTTTTTTTTTATGCCTGTATTGTTTTCACTGACATCTTCATAATTCTTATTGACTTGCTTGTAAATCTCACTAAGTTGTTTGAGTACCCTTAGAACCATTACTTTAAATTTTTTATCTTATAACTTGCCTCCATTTCATTTAGGTCCTTTTTAGGGATTTCTCTTTTTTGTTCTTTTCAGGGTTGTTTCTTTGTCTCAACATTTTATTGTTCTGTTGTTCTGGGGCTAGGTGGGGCAGGCCAGTCATGGGAGCAGGTTGTGTGTCCAAGGGCGTAGGTTGGAACAGGTCATGTACCCTGTATCTGGGATCCAGTCCAGTGGTCTGAGGGCACTAACTGTGGCAGTGGAACCCATGGTGCTTTGCTGCAATGGAGCCAATAGGATAGTGGCTCTCTGCTGCTGTCTGCAGATGATGGTCCTAAGCGGGCTGTGTGGCCCTGTGCTGCTAGCAGGTCCTGTGGGAGCAGCAGGATCCTCTGCAGCTGGCTGTTCCCATGGTGGTGGGGGGGTCCTGTGCTGCTGGAGCATCCCACAAGGGTGGTGGGCTCCTCTTCTGCTGGCAGGTCCCTCAGTGGTTTGGGACTATGTTGCTGGTGGGACCCATTAATTTAGTACTTACATATGATTTTGTGATATTCTTAAACCTCACTTAAAATATTTTTCTTAAAAATGCACTGTGAAAATCCACACTGATTTATTCTATCTGTTTTTGTGACAAATTTCTTGACTTTAGTGAGAAAGAGTGCATGAATATTTCCTTGCAATATTTTTCCCTCACTGAAAAATCTGTGAATGATAAAATACCTCAGGATTTCATGAGATAGATTACATAATAATTAATTCTATAGGACAATGTAGAAGGAGGGAGGGAGGGGGAGAGGGAGAGAGAGAGAGAGAGAGAGAGAGAGAGAGAGAGAGAACTCTGAAAGTTAGCAGACTGAGGCTCCGTCTGGATCAAATCACTATGATCCTGAGCAAATTGCTTTACCCTCCCTGGTTCTTAGTTCACTCATCAGTCAAAACACTTAGGGCTATTAAGAGGGTAAAATGAGGTATGTATAAAATCTGTCACAGTAGATGCTCAAGAAATATTTATTTCATTTTACTACTCACAACAGCCTGATATAAGCTTCCTCCTTTATAAAAAAAAAAAAAAAAAAAAAAAAGATCAGTTTCCTCAACTAAAATATGTGGATAATGACACATAATAAAGTTTGTATAGTATAAGATATTGGTTAAGAAGATCATGGACTCTGGACTCAGAACATCTGAGTTCAAACTTCAGCCTCACTACTCACTGTGTGACTTTGAGAAATTTATTCATTCTCCTTTTCCCCATTGTACTCTTGTGTAAAGAGGGGGTGGTCAAGGGATTGTGGTAGTACCCATCACTCAGGGTGGTTGTGAGTACTCAGAATTAATGCATTTGACATAGAGCTTCCTAAACTTTTTGTGCCTGGCTTCCTAGAGCAGCCTGCTAATGCCTCTGGACCCTTTCTCAGAATAATACTTTTAAATGCATATACAATACTTTAGATGACAAATGGTAAACTAGTTATAATGAAATAAAGTTATTGATGTATTTTAAAAAATAAATTTGTGATATATGTACTTCTTTAATTGTGCATTAAATAAATAACAAGATTTAGCAGTTTGTCTAGTACCTACCACTATTTCAAAGTAATATTGAATGTAAATGATATTGTGAAATAACTGCAATATACTCTGAAAGTATATGTAATATTTCTACTGGTAATAATATGACAATGATATGTTACCTATATTAATAATTTATAGAATGCTTGCTTTCAGTTAGAGGTTAATGGAAATTAAGTTGTAATTTTTTTCCCATCCAAGTTTATGGACACCAAATTAAGAATAAACCTCTAATTAATACAATACTAGGATGGTTGTTCTTCGGATAGAAACATCTCAGGACAACAAATATTATTGAGCAACAATTAAGTACAAGGTGCTATGGTAAGATAGAGTGAAAGAAACAAAGTAGCCAGTGACATTTTGCTACTCTTATGATAAACTTAAGTCAATACACACACACACACACACACACACACACACACACACACACATCACATCACAGAAAGTGAAATCACAGAAAGTGGCTGTGTTAGTGAAGGAGAGATGACAACTTAGAACTAAAGATGCTGAACATCCCAGCTGGCTGTGGAAGTAGGGTAAATGGAGCTAATATTTCTTGGTGCCCTTTGTTTCTGGCCCCAAGGCCATCTATTTCCTTTTTTCCTGTCTTGCTTAGTATCTTCCTTCAACTTGGGGAAACCTTCTCATGTAAAAGTCACCAAGATATTGTACACAGAGGGCCCACACCATTGGTGTATATGGTTTGACCTCAAACTGGCTTAGACACAAACACCACAGAATATAAGGCAGCTCCCAGTGTATGACTTTAAACACATACCCTTCATGGGAAAAAATTCCAAGACTTCAACCCAGGTTCCAAGACTGGAAACTGCCATCAGTCACAGGAGTCCTGCTTCCTCTGCTTGCTGAGTTGGGAATATCTCTATTGCATCTGCCAAAATAGTGGGACATAGTTGTATTCTTGTCAGACTATGCTACAATTCTGGGGAAAATTCCTCATAGAAATCATGTTACCTATAATCTTGAAATTTATAGATATCAGCTCCTACCTTTTCTGTTTTTTAAGCTGTTTTTCAACCTGTGCCTATACCACATAGTTGGTACCACATAAGGAAGTGGGTTGGGGAGTTCATCTCAGTCAATCAAGCACCATTAAGGGCTTTGGTCCTGAGTCATTTCATACTTTGCACTAGTTCCTGATACTCCTTTATCAATGTCAATCTCACCTTTCCCCCACATACCTAATGTTCATTATTGTTGCTCCAGAAAAAAATTGGTTCCTTCTTTACTATTGTCTTAATTCCCTTATCCTGTGGGGATGGAGCTTAGTGAGGCTTCCACAGTGCTAAAGTTGTCAATGAGAGTATCCTGGATATAGCTGCATAGGTGCCCAAATCAAGAGAGTGTGTAGAGAGAAACAAGTGGGAAGTTAAGGTCAATAAGCCAGGCATGAAAATATGTCATGAAGCTGAGTAGGTAGTGGGGAGCGGTTATTAATAGCCAGGCTGTGCAGCCAAAGAGTAGAGGAAATGAGAATAAAAATTAACATGTTGAGAAAGTGAGTAAGAGGATAAGATTAGCTAGATATCTGAAACAGGTGTATTATTTATGGCCAATTTAACCCCTCCTCCAAATGGGACATGGGGCATGGGGGGAGCCCAATGTATTTACAGGGGCAAGGGCAGACAACCACTGTATGTCAAGATAGTCTAACTTACACTTCAGCAACTAGCCACCATTATTTCAGTGGCTTAATGTAACACATGTTTCTACTTTACTAACATGGTACATATCTTATATAGGTCAGTGTGTCTTTGTAAAACATAGCCACTCCGAGACCTAGACTGGCAGAACTTCTTCCATCTTTTAGCTACATCATCTGGAACATGTAGCCTCTGTAACTGCCATCTGGAAAGAGAGTCACTGACCAGCTATTAAATGCTCTGGCCTGGAATTGACTCATCACTTCTGGTCATGGTTCATTGACCTAAACTAATCCCATGGTTCTGCCCAACTAGAAGGGGGCTGGGAAATATGAGGAGCACATAATTTTCAGTGAGAACTAACTGAGCTGCATGCAACATTCATATGATATCAATGGCTGCTCCAGGGCCTTGACATTGACAGATGCCATCCACAGATAACATTTTATCTGGGTTTACTCCAGCTACACATTTCGGTCCAAGAAAATGAAACTTCCAATACAACAGCCCATCTGCTGGCTACATATAAGATTACTTTATGGGACAACAAACTGGGTTTTAAATAGTTGCTTCACAAATAGACTTTGAAAGCTTGCCTATTAGTAAGCTGAGAACGGTTTTAGTGACCTCAAGCCTAGGGTGGTCATGTGGCAAAGTTGTACAATAAACAGGGAGCTGTGGCAATTTATAATGACCTTCTCCACCCATGCTTCCTATCCCAGTGAATGGCACCACCATGTACCCAGGTGCACAAGCCAGAAATTTCCCTGCCTACTCTTCAGCAATCTCTCCCTCACTCATTGGGCTCCTATCCCACTGGACTTTCCTCTGTCATTCATATACTCCAAGCTTATTCTTGTCTCCAAACCTTTGTATTTGCTTTTATCTTTGCCTAGCATATACTTCTAGTCTATCCCTATTTTTTTAAATATTTTTCTTTGTTGATTTTTTTAAGAGAGAGAGGAAAGGAAAGAGAGAGAGATAGAAATATCGATGAGAGGGAACATTGATTGGCCGCTTCCTGCATGCCCCCTACTGGGGATTGGGCCTACAACCTGGGCATGTGCCATGACTGGGAATCAAACCCGTGACCTCTTGGTGCCTAGGTTGATGCTTAACCACTGAACCACACCGGCCAGGCAGTCTACTACTATTTTTATTTAGCTATCTCTTACCTTTAAAACATAAATGAGCCACTGTGCATAGCATAGTCCACAAAGCATGAGACCAGCATCACTGGCTGGTTGATGTAGAGTTAATCACTAGAATGTAAGCTCTGTGAGATCAGAAACCATTCTGCATCCCATGGAATACTGTAGAGGCTCAATAACTATGTGCTGTAAGGATGAATGGTCATAAAAAGTCACCAGTGAAGACAGTATAGATTACCTTTTTTTCACTCCCATCAGTCTTAAGGTTATATGTTATCTGTGTTTAAGTTCATCTTCAGATGGGGAAGTGTAAGGATGAAAGTGGTTTCATAGAGTTTCTTTCCAAGTTTTTGCTTTCTCTGCTGGGTGGAGAAATCAGATTCAAGAGCAGTTTCAGTGATCTTTTTTGACTGTGTTGTGTAAGCAAATAATTGACTTGTTCTGGAAGTGACAGACTGAAAATTTTCCTATTATTTGTTCTGGAAAATTTCCTTTTGATATAATAATTTTGTAGTCATGCACATGGCTTCAAGCACACAACCTTCCAGTAGGTTAAGTTCAATGTCTGTCTTCTCTGCTTCCCTCATCCCCCAACCCCATTCACCAGACTATAAATGGTGTGAAGGCAGGGATTGTGTGTATTTTGCTCATCACTCTATTTTCAGCATCCGACAGTGGGACTAGCACCTTGTTAGTGTTCAACCAATGTTTGTTGAATTAATGAATGAGGCCAAAGATGAGCTATCCCTGATTCATGGTTTCTAAGCCATATCATACTCAGAAAAGAAATCTTCTGCTTTATTTGCACTATGGGTCACTGGTCACTGTCCATATTGTTTATATAAGATAGCTCAAGCTTTACTGAAAGGATTTCAACTGGCAAGACAAGTTGATTTCACTTTGGTGATCCCATACTGGCGAATAAAGTGTCTCTGGGATTTTAGAAAATAAAATTCCCATATAACTTTAAACATATTAAAAGTAATATGCTTCATAAACAACATTGGGTGAAAGAACTAATCAAAAAGGAAATTAGAATATACGTCCAGAAAAATGAAAATTAAAACACATTATACGAAAAGTTATGTGATCCAGAAAAAGCAGTACTAAGTCTCTACAAGTTCAAGAAGATTGAAATCATATCAAGTATCTTCTCAGAGCACAATGGCATGAAACCAGAAATCAATTGCAACAACAACATGCAAAAACATATGAACACATGGAGGCTAAATAGTATGTTACTGAACAATGAATGGGTTACCATGGAGATCAAGGAAGAATTTTAAAAATTCCTGGAAACCAATGAAAATGAACACACAACAATGCAAAATCTAAGGGATACAGTGAAAGCAGTTCTGAGAGGGTAGTTCATAGCACTACAGGCCCACCTCAAGAAAGAAGAAAAATTTCTAATTGACTACCTAACCTCACAACTTAAAGAACGGGAAAGCAAACAAAAAGAAAACCCTAGAGCAAGTAGAAGGAAGGAAATAGTAAAGATCAGAGCAGAAATTAATGACATGGAGACCAAAAAAAAATAATTCAAAGGATCAATAAAACAAAGAGCTGGTTTTTTGAAAAGATAAACAAGATTGATGGACCCTTAGCTAGACTCACCAAGAAAAAAAGAGAGAGAACCCAAATACACAAAATCAGAAATGAAAGAGGAGAAGTAACAACTGACACCACAGAAATACAAAGGATCATTAGCAAATACTATGAACATTTATATGGCAACAAATTCGACAATCTAAGCGAAATGGACACATTTCTAGAAACACATAGTCTCCCAAAACTGAACCGGGAAGAGACAGAAAACTTGAACAGGCCAATAACAACGAAGGAAATTGAAGATGTAATCAAGACCCTCCCAGCAAACAAAAGCCCAGGACCTGATGGCTTCACGGGCGAGTTGTACCGAACATTCAAAGAAGAACTAACACCCACTATCCTCAAACTATTCCAAAAAATTCAAGAAGAAGGAAGACTTCCAAACTCGTTTTATGAAGCCAGCATAATTCTAATTCCAAAACCAGAAAAAGACACTACAAAGAATTAAACTACAGGCCAGTATCCCTGATGAACATAGATGCCAAAATCCTTAACAAAATACTAGCAAATCCGATCCAGCAATACATCAAAAAAATTATTCACCATGACCAAGTGGGATTCATCCCAGGGATGCAAGGCTGGTACAATATACGCAAATCAATAAATGTGATACGTCACATAAAAAAAATGAAAGATAAAAACCATATGATCATATCAATAGATGCTGAAAAAGCATTTGACAAAATCCAGCACCCATTTCTGATAAAAACGCTGAGCAATTTGGGAATAGAGGGATCCTATCTCAACATTATAAAGGCCATATATGAAAGACCCACAGGCAACATCATACTCAATGGACAAACCTAAAAGCATTTCCCTTAAGAACAGGAACAAGACAGGGATGCCCACTTTCACCACTCTTATTTAACATGGTACTGGAAGTCTTAGCCACAGCAATCAGACATGAAGAAAAAATAAAAGGGATCCAAATTGGAAAGGAGGAAGTGAAACTGTCATTATTCGCAGATGACATGACATTATACATAGAAAACCCTAAAGACTCCATCAAAAATCTACTAGACTTAATTAATGAATTTGGCAAAGTAGCAAGATACAAAATTAACGTCAAGAAATCGACGGCATTCTTATACACCAATGATGAACTCACAGAAAGAGAAACTAAAAAAACAATCCCATTTACCATCACGGCAAAAAAATTAAGATACCTAAGATTAAACTTAACCAAAGAAGTAAAGGACCTATTTGCAGAAAACTACAGGACATTGAAAAAAGAAATAGAGGAAGATATAAAAAAGTGGAAGCACATACCTTGTTCATGGATTGGAAGAATTAACATCATTAAAATGCCCATACTGCCCAAAGCAATCTATAGATTTAACGCAATCCCTATCAAAATACCAACGACATATTTCACAGAACTAGAACAAATACTTCAGAAGTTCATATGGAACCAAAAAAGATCTCGAATAGCTACATCAATCTTGAAAAAGAAGGACAAAGTAGGCGGGATCACAATACCGGACATCGGGTTATACTACAAAGCTACTGTAATCAAAACAGCCTGGTACTGGCACAAGAACAGGCAAGTAGATCAATGGAATAGAACAGAGAACCCAGAAATTGACCCAAAACATTATGCTCAATTAATATTCGACAAAGGTGGGAAGAGCATACAATGGAGTAAAGATAGCCTCTTTAATAAATGGTGTTGGGAAAATTGGACAGCTACATTCAAGAAAAATGAAACTAGATCATCAGCTTACACCATACACAAGAATAAACTCAAAATGGATAAAAGACTTAAATGTGACTCATGAATCCATAAAAATCCTAGAAGAAAATGTAGGCAACAAAATTTCAGACATCATACACAGCAAAATTTTCACTGATATATCACCTAAGGCAACAGAAACAAAGGAAAAAATGAACACATGGGACTACATCAAACTCAAAAGCTTCTGCACAGGAAAAGAATCAACCATCAAAGTGGAAAGGCAACCCACTGTATGGGAGAGCATAATTGCCTATGATATATCAGATAAGGGACTAATTTCCAAAATATATAGAGTGCTCATACATCTCAACAAAAGGAAGATGAAGAACCCCATTAAAAAATGGGCAGAGGAACTAAATAGACACCTCTCCAAACAGGACATACAAATGGCCAAGAGACATATGAAGAAATGCTCACCTTCACTAATCATCAGAGAGATGCAATTTAAAACAACAATGAGGTATCACCTCACTCCTGTCAGAATAGCCGCCATCAACAAAGCATCAAACAACAAGTGTTGGCGAGGGTTTAGAGAAAAGGGGACTCTAATACACTGCTGGTGAGAGTGCAGACTGGTGCAGCCATTGTGGAAAACACTATGGTGTTACCTCAAATAATTAAAAATTTAATTACCATTTGACTCAGTGATCCCATTCCTAGGAATATACCCTAAGAAGCCCGAAACACCAATCAGAAATAATACATATACCCCCATGTTCATAGCAGCACTATTTACAATATCTAAGATCTGGAAACAGCCCAAGTATCCATCAGTAGATGAATGGATGAAAAAGCTGTGGTACATATACACAATGGAGTATTATGCAGCTGTAAGAAAGAAAGATCTCTTATCCTTTGTGACGACATGGGAGGACCTGGAAACTATTTTCCTAAGTGAAACAAGCCAAGCAGAGAAAGACAAATATCATATGATCTCACTTATTTCTAGAATATAATGAACATAACAGTCTGAGGAACAGAGTAGTCCCAGAGATGTGGAAGTAGGGTACAGACTGACATTTGCCAGAAGAGGGGGTGGGGGAGGGCAGCGATTAACACAGAACTTTTACACATGTACTCACAACCAATGGACATGGACAACAAAACTGGGGACGGGGCAGGGAGGGAGGGGGAGGAGGGTGTCAATGGGGGAAAAAAGGAGAAACATCTGTAACAAAAGTAAATTAATAATAATAATAATAAAAAACATCCCCAGCTTTGTGAATGAAGCCACTGAGAAAACCACAGCAAGTGTCACTGGTGATTATTCAGAAGAGACCATGACTGGACCAACAGACAAGCCCAGAACCTAGATTGAAAACCACAAGTTCATCTCAGTGTTTGTTTAAAATTAAGCAGATTCTCCATTGGCTGTGATCTTTACTCTGCTAACTACAAGTTTCTAAGAAGATTCTGAGCTTCTAAACATACCTACTATTGCATTATAGGACCTTGAATGATTGTAATAAAACCCAGACACTGCCTGCCTCACTACAATCACCCTTTGCCTCCAGTCAGCCCCCAATGTTTATTCAGAGTAGGCACATACATGGAACTTGTTTGGCATTCCTGGCCTAAGGATACATCAGGGTAATGGGACCAGGGTCGAGCTTCAGCACAGACAGACATCGGTGCATTCCAATGGGAGGGCCCAGGTTCCAGTGCTGAAGAGCCAGGGTCTTTGAAGACCTGCATTTCTTCCTTCCTTCTACTAACTCTTGGTTTTTCTTTTAGTTCTCTTTCTAAATCTTTAAGAGGTTGGGTCAGATAGTTTATGAGAATTTTTTCTTCTTTCTTGAGGTAGACCTGTATTGCTATGAGCTTTCCTCTCAGGACTGCTTGTGCTGTGTCCCATAGATTTGGTATTGTTTTGTGTGCATTTTCATTAGTTTTCAGGAATCTTTTCCTTCTTTGTTGATATCATTGGTAACTGATTCATTGTATAATAACATGCTATTTAGCCTCCATGTGCTTGAATATTTTTGAGTGTATTACTGTAATTGATTTCTAGTTTCATGCCATTGTGATCTGAGAAGAAGCTTGATATGATTTCAATCTTCTTGAACTTGCAGAGACTTAGTTTTTGCCCTAACACGTGGTCTATCTTTGAGAATGTGCCATGTGCACTTGAGAAGAATGTGAAATCTGCAGTTTTGGGGTATAATTCTCTGTAGATATCTATTAAATCCATTTGATCTAGTGCTTCATTTAGAGTCTCTGTTTCCTTGTTGATTTTTTGTCTAGATGATCTATCCAGTGATGTCAGTGGGGTGTTGAAGTCTCCTGCTATGATTGTATTGCTGTCGATTTCTCCTTTGAAGTCCTCCAGAAGATTTTTAATATATTTTGGTGCTCCTATATTGGGTGCATATATGTTTACCAAGGTTATATCTTCCTGTTTGATAGATACTTTCAATATTATGTAGTGGCCTTCTTTGTCTCTAGTTATGTTCTTCATTTTGAAATCTAATTTATCAGATATGTGTATTACTACCCCAGGTTTTTTTTTTCCTTTCCATTTGCTTGGAAGATTTTTTCCATCCTTTTACTTTCAACCTATGTGAGTCTTTTGTTGTGAGATGGGTCTCTTGTAAACAACATATGTGTGAGTCATGCTTTCTTACCCAGTCAGCTACTCTGTGTCTTTTTATCGAAGCATTCAAGCCATTTACATTTAAGGTGATTACTGATATGTACTTATTTAATGCCATTTTTGTTTAGTGTGGTTATATTTTTCTTCTTATTTCTTCTACTAATTACAGCAGTCCTTTTAACATTTCTTGCAGTGCTGGTTTTTTGCTAATGTATTCCCTTAGCCTTTTTTTTTTTTTTTTTTTTTGGTCTGGGAAGCTCTTTATTTGACCTTCTATTTTGAATGATAGCCTTGCTGGATAGAGTAGTTTTGGATTCAGATCCTTGCTTTTCATGACCTTGATTACTTCATGCCATTCCCTTCTGGCCTGTAGTGTTTCTATTGAGAAGTCAGCTGATCGCCTAATGGCGGTTCCTTTGTAGGTAACCTGTTGCTTATCTCTTTCTGCCTTTAGGATTCTCTCTTTGTCTTTAATTTTTGGCATTTTAATTGTAATATTTCTTGGTGTGGGCCTGTTTTGGTTCTTCTTGCTTGAGGATCTCTCTGCTTCTTGAACTTGAATGCCTTCTTCCTTCACCAAGTAGGGAAGTTTTCTCTCACTATTTCTTCAAGTATATTCTCTAACCCTTGCTCATTTTCTTCTACTTTGGGGATTCCTATGATGTGAATGTTATTACGTTTCCAGTTGTCCCACAGTCCTCTTAAGCTCTCTTCCTGTTTTTTAATTGTTTTTTCCTTTTGGTTTTCTGATTGGTTGATTTTTCTACCCTGTCTTTTAATTCACTGATCTGGTCCTCAGCTTCGTCTGCTCTGCTGGTTATTCCTTCCAATGTGTTCTGTATTTCTGCTATGTCATTCTTCATTTCTTCTTGGTGGTTTTTCATTTCCAATTGGTTGATTTTCAATGTTTCTATATCTTTACTCATGGTGTTGATGTCCTTACTCGTGTTGTTTAGCTTCCTCAAGATCATGGTTCTGAACTCTACCTCTGATAACTTGCTTAACTGCATTTCATTTATCTCATCTTCGGTAGAGTTCTCTTGTTCTTTCATTTGGGATTTGTTTCTTTGTTTCATCATTTTGGCTGTCTCCGTGGGTTTTGGAGCCTGCCAAATTTTCCTTGTGGGTGTTGGTGTTCTGCTGTTTGTGGCTCCCTCTACTGGGTTTGGATGAGCATGGGAGGGCCCACATTAAACACCACTGTCAAGTCTTAGTTTCCTGGGTAGATTTTCAACTCCAGGAAAGGTTTTATTATCCTCTAGCTTTTTGCCTGGAGGCTATTAATCTCAGTTACACAGGGACTTGGAATGTAGCCCTCTGGTATTCTGTGTAAGAGGATTTCCAGAGGGTGGGACAGATTCTGGTTGTTAATATGCCTCAATTTGCATTTCTTTGACTTACCTGGAAGGGGCTGAATCTCCAAGGGAGGGACTGCTGATTTCTCCCACAGCTCTGGGAATGAGCAAGCTGGCCTCTGTCCTGTGTGGCACGGAAGAAGCAAGCTGGCCACCAACCTTTGTGGCCATGACTCAGCAAAATCTCTTAGCGCCCTCCAAATTCCGGGTGTCCCCACAGAGTTCCAGTCCAGTCCGCCCTCCCTCTGCCAGAGCCCAACGTGAGTGGCTGTAGCCAATTCAGTGCTCTGTTCCAGCACTCTGTGCTGTGGAATTGGCTTGGGACTTTAACCCCAAGGGCACCGCTCACAGCTCAGTTCACTGCTATCTGTGGGCTCCCAGCCCTCCACCTTCTTGCACCTTCGTAATTCTACCAGGATTGATTCAATGTTCCTGGTTATATGGTCCTTTCCTGCTGCTTTTCTGTTGTTGTTTTCTGACAATTTGTCTGTATTTTAGTTGTAATTCCTGTTTGTTCCTGGGAGATTGTCTGTGTAGCTTTCATTCACTCTGCTGCCATTTTTTCTCTCCCTCCACTATCACCACTTATATTTGACATAGTAATGGAAGTCTTAGCCACAGATATCAGACAAGAAGGAAAAAAAATGACGACATACAATTTGAAAAGGAAGAAGTGAAACTGTAATTATTCCTAAATGACATGATGTTGTACATAGAAAATCCTAAACACTCCACCAAAAAACTACTAGATTAAATAAATGAATTGGGCAAAGTAGCAGGATACAAAGTAAATACCCAGAAATCAATGGCAGTTTTATACACCATAATGAACTCTCAGAAAGAGAAAGTAAAAAACAACCCTATTTACCACTGCAAAAAAAAAAAAAATTATATACCTAGGAGTAAACTTAACTAAGGAGATAAAAGACCTGTTCTCAAAAAACTACAGGACATTGAATAAAGAAACAGAGGAAGATATAAACAAGTGAAAGTTTATACCATGTTCATGGATTGGAAGAATTAACATCATTAAAATGTCCATACTACCCAAAGCAATTTATAGATTCAACACAATCCCTATTAATATTTCAGGGCATATTTCACAGATTTAGAACAAATACTCCAAAAATTTATATGGAACCAAAAAAAGACCCCAAATAGCTGCAGAAATTTTGAGAAAGAAGAACAAAGTAAGATGGAACACAGTACTAGACATCAAATTATACTACAAAGCCATTATTATCAAAACAGCCTGGTACCAGCACAAGAAAAGACACATAGGTCAATGAAACAGAACAGAGAACCCAGAAATATACCCAATTCATTATGCTCAATTAATATTTGACAAAGGAGGGAAACACATACAATGGAGTAAAGACAGTCTCTTCAATAAATGGTGTTGGGCCCTGGCTAATTTGGCTCACCAGTTAAAGCATCCACTCATGGTCCAGAGAGACCCGGGTTCGGTTCCTGTTAAGGGCATGTAACTCAGTTGCAGTTTGTCCCTGGCCCTGGTTGGGGTTGTGTGGGTGGCAGGCAGTAAATGTGTCTCTCTCACATCAAAGTTTCTCTCTCTCTCTTTCTCCCTCTCTCCCTCTCGCTCTACCTGATGATGAATGCAAAAATGTGCTCGGGCGAGGATAAAAAAAAAAAAAAGAAATAAATGGTGTTGGAAAATTGGACAGACACAATGAAACTAGAACACCAACTTACACCATACACAAGAATAAACTTAAATGGATGAAATACGTAAATGTAAGTTGTGAAACCATAAATATCTTAGAATAAACCATAGGCAGCAATATTTCAGACATCTCACACTGCAGAATTTTCACTGAGATATCTCCAAGTGCAAGAGAAATAAAGGAAAAAATAAAGAAATGGGACTACATCAAACTAGAATCTTCTGCACAGCAAAAGAAACAAGCATCAAAATGAAAAGTGAACCCACTGTATGGGAGATCATAATTGCCAATGACACATCAGATAAGGGGTTAATTTCCAAAATATAAAAAGTACTCATACATCTCAACAAAAGAAAGATAAACAATCCAATTTAAAAATGGGCAGAGTACATGAATGGACACTTCACCAAAGGGAACATAAAATGGTTAATTTGAGACCTATGAAAAAATGGTCAACATACCTAATCATCAGAGAGAAGCAAATTAAAACAACTATGAGGTATCACCCCACACCTGCCAGAATGGTTACTATTAACAAGTCAACAAATAACAAGTATTAGTGAGGATGTGGAGAAAAGGGTACTCTAGAATACTACTGGTGGGAAGGCAGACTGGTGCAGCCACTATGGTAAACAGTGTGGAGTTTCCTCAAAAAATTAAAAATGGAACTGCCATTTGACCCAATGATCCCACTGCTAGGAATATATTCTCAGAGTCCTGAAACACCAATCAGAGAGAATATATGAACCCCTATGTTCATAAGAGTGTTATTTCCAATAAGTAAGATCTGGAAATAGCCCAAGTAAAGGAGTGGATAAAAAAGCTGTGGTAGTCCAGCCAGTGTGGCTCAGTGCTTGAGCATTAACCCATGCACAAAGAGGTTGCCAGTCTGATTCCCAATCAAGTCACATGCCCAGGTTGTGGGCCCAATTCTCAGTGGAGGGCATGCAGGAGGATGCCAGTCAATGTTCTCTCTCATTGATGTTTCTATCTCTCTCTCCTTCTCCCTTCCTCTCTCTCTAAAATTAATAAAGAAGGAAATTTAAAAAACAAAAATTAAAATGCTGTGGTATCCATTTTGAGTTTATTCTTGTGTATGGTGTAAGATGATGGTCTAGTTTCATTTTTTTGCATGTAGCTGTCCAATTTTCCCAACACCATTTATTAAAGAGGCTGCCTTTACTCCATTGTATGCTCTTGCCACCTTTGTCGAATATTAATTGAGCATAATGTTTTGGGGCAATTTATGGGTTCTCTGTTCCATTCCATTGATCTATGTGCCTGTTCTTGTGGAAGTACCAGGCTGTTTTGATTAGAGTAGCTTTGTAGTATAATCTGATGTCCGGTATTGTAATCCCGCCTACTTTGTCCTTCTTTTTCAAGATTGCTGTAGCTATTTGGGGTCTTTTTTGGTTCCATATGAACTTCTGAAGCATTTGTTCCAGTTCTGTGAAATATGTCATTGGTATTTTGATGGGGATTACGTTAAATCTATAGATTGCTTTGGGTAGTATGGACATTTTAATGATGTTAATTCTTCCAATCCATGAACAAGGTATGTGCTTCCACTTTTTTATATCTTCCTCTATTTCTTTTTTTAATGTCCTGTAGTTTTCTGCAAATAGGTCCTTTACTTCTTTGGTTAAGTTTATTCCTAGGTATCTTAATTTTTTTGCCGCGATGGTAAATGGGATTGTTTTTTTAGTTTCTCTTTCTGTGAGTTCATCATTGGTGTATAAGAATGTTGTCCATTTCTTGATGTTAATTTTGTATCCTGCTACTTTGCCAAATTCATTTATTAAGTCTAGTAGATTTTTGATGGAGTCTTTAGGGTTTTCTATGTATAATAACATGTCATCTGCGAATAATGACAGTTTCACTTCCTCCTTTCCAATTTGGATCCCTTTGATTTTTTCTTCATATCTGATTGCTGTGGCTAAGACTTCCAGTACTATGTTAAATAAGAATGGTGAAAGTGGGCATCCCCATCTTGTTCCTGTTCTTAAGGGAAATGCCTTTAGTTTTTGTTCATTGAGTATGATGTTGGCTGTAGGTCTTTCATATATGGCCATTATAATGTTGAGATAAAAGACTTAAATGTGACTCATGAATTCATAAAAATCCTAGAAGAAAATGTAGGCAACAAAATTTCAGACATTATACGCAGCAGAATTTTCAGATATATCACCTAAGGCAACAGAAACAAAGGAAAAAATGAACACATGGGACTACATCAAATTCAAAAGCATCTGCACAGCAAAGGAAACAACCATCAAAGTGGAAAGGCAACCCACTGTATGGGAGAGCATAATTGCCAATGATATATCAGATAAGGGATTAATTTCCAAAATATATAGAGTGCTCATACATCTCAACAAAAGGAAGACAAAGAACCCAATTTAAAAATGGGCAGAGGACCTAAATAGACACCTCTCCAAACAGGACATACAAATGGCCAAGAGACATATGAAGAAATGCTCAACATCACTAATCATCAGAGAGATGCAAATTAAAACAACAATGAGGTATCACCTCACACCTGTCAGAATAGCCGCCATCAACAAAGCATCAAACAAGTGTTGGCGAGAGTGTGGAGAAAAGGGGACTCTAGTACACTGCTGGTGGGAATGCAGACTGGGGCAGCCACTATGGAAAACACTATGGTGTTACCTCAGAATATTAAAAATTGAATTACCATTTGATCCAGTGATCCCACTCCTAGGAATATACCCTACGAAGCCTGAAACACCAATCAGAAAGAATACATGTACCCCCATGTTTATAGCAGCACTATTTACAATAGCTAAGATCTGGAAACAGCCCAAGTGTCCATCAGTAGATGAATGGATAAAAAAGCTATGGTACATATACACAATGGAGTACTATGTAGCTGTAAGAAAGAAAGATCTCTTATCCTTTGAGACAACATGGGAGGACCTGGAAACTATTATCCTAAGCGAAACAAGCCAAGCAGAGAAAGACAAATATCATATGATCTCACTTATTTCTGGAATATAATGAACAGAACAGTCTGAGGAACAGGGTAGTCCCAGAGACGTGGAAGTAGGGTACAGACAGACAATTGTCAGAAGAGGGGGTGGGGGAGGGGAGCGATGAACCACAGAACTTGTACACATGTACTCATAACCAATGGACATGGACAACAAAACTGGGGATGGGGCAGGGAGGGAGAGGGAAGAGAGTGTCAATCGGGGGAAAAGGAGAACCATCTGTAACAAAAGTAAATTAATAAAAAAAAGAAAGAAAGAAAATGCTGTGGTAAATTTACACAATGGAGTACTATGCATCTGTAAAAAATAAGGCTTCTTACCTTTTGAGACAGCATGGAGGGACCTGGGGAGCATTATGCTAAGCAAAATAAGCCAGTCAAAGAAAGACAAGTATCACATGATCTCACTTATATGTTTAATCTAATGAATAAAAATAAACTGACAAAATAGATCTAGAGACATAGAAGCAGGGAACTGACTGATGATCCTCAGAGGGAAGGGGTAAATGGGGACAAGAAGAGATAAATCAGAGGACTTATATGCGTATATACATAACCAATGGACACAGACAACAGTGTGGTGAAGGCAGGGGGGCAGGAATGGGGCGGAGGGGTCAGTGTGGGAAAAAGGGAGTACAGCTGTAATATTTTCATCAATAAAGGTAAATTTTAAAAAATGAAATCAGGAATAAGGCAAGAATGCTCACTCTTGCCACTCATATTCAAGGTAGTACTACAGTACTACCTAGGCAGAGCAATTAGGCAAGAAATAGAAATAAAAGGCATATAAATAATAGAGGTCAAATTTAAATTGTCTTTTCAGATGACATCATCTTATCTATAGAAAATCCTAAAAACTTCATTAAAAATTGGTAGAACAAGTAAACAAGTTCAGTTAAATTGCTAAATACAAAATCAACATAAAAATGTCTGTCGCATTTCTATACACTAATAATGAACTATCTGAAAAGGAAATTATGGAAACTATCCCATTTACAATAGCACCGAAAAGAAGAAAATACTTGGGGATAAACTTAACTAAGGAGGTGAAAAATCTGTATACTGAAAACTACAATATATTTATGAAATAATTTAAGACACAAGCAAATGAAAAGACATCCTGTGCTCATGGACTGGAAGAATTAATGTTCTAAGAATGTCCATACTACCAAAGTGATCTATAGTTTCAATGCAATCACTATCAAAATCCCAGAGGTATTTTTTTAAATTAATCCTCAACTGAGGATATTTTTTCCATTGATTTTTAAAGAGATTGAAAGGGAGAGAGTGAGAGGGAGAAAGAGAGAAACAAATTGTTTGATTGCCTCCCACATGCATCTCAACCAGTGCTGGGGACCAAACCTGCAACCCAGGTATGTGCTCTTGACCAGGTCAAACCCAAGACCTTTCAGTCTACGAGCTGACGCTCTGACCATTGAGCTGCACAGGCCAGGGCCCAAAGGCATTTTTTGCAGAAATAGGAAAAACAATGAAAAAATTCATAAGGAACCAGAAAAGACTGTGAATACTCATATCAATCTTGGGAAAGAAAAACAAAGTTGGAATTATTATACTTGCTTATTTCAAATTATATTACAAAATTCCAGTAATAAAAACAGTCTGGTGCTGGCATAACGATACACAGATCAATGGAAATGAAGAGAAAGCCCAGAAATAATTCCATGCATATACAGTCAACTGTGTTTTGGCAAAGGTGCTAAAAATAAACAGTGGGGGAAAGATAATAGACTAAAGACTTAAATTTAAGACCCTGTAAAACTCCTTGAAGAAAACGTAGGGGAAAATCTTTGTGACTAGTTTTTCTAATGATTTCATGGATATGACAACAAAGGAACAGGCAACAAAATAAAAAATAAACAGCTGGGATTGCATCAAACTAAAATGGTTTGCGTAACAAAAAAAAAACAAGTAAAAAGGCAACATATGAAATGAGAAAAATATTTGCAAACCATATATCTGTTACAGGGTTAATTTCCAAAATATACAAGATGTTTCTACAAATAAAAAATAAAAAACAACAAATGAACAAAATAATAACCCAATTTTAAATGGGTTAAGCCCTGACTGGTTTGGCTCAGAAGTTAGAGCATCAGCCCACAAATCAAAGAGTGTCCGGTTCGATTTCAGTCAAGGGCATTTAAAAAAAGAAATGGGCTAAGACCTTAAATAGACATTTCTCTAAAGAAGACCATACAAGTGACCAATAGGTATATGAAAAATTCTGAACATCACTAAACATCAGGGGAATAAAAATCAAAACCAAAAGTGGAGTCAAGATAGTCACTTCAATAAGTGGTGTTGGGAAAATTCGACAGCTACTTGCAAAAAAATGAAGCTAGACCACCAACTTACACCATACATGAGAATAAACTCAAAATGGATAAAAGACTTAAATGTGACTCATGAATCCATAAAAATTCTAGAAGAAAATGTAGGCAACAAAATTTCAGACATCATACACAGCAGAATTTTCACTGATACAACACCTAAGGCAAGAGAAACAAAGGAAAAAATGAACACATGGGACTACATCAAACTCAAAAGCTTCTGCACAGCAAAAGAAACAACCATCAAAATGGAAAGGGATCCCACTATATGGGAGACCATAATTGCCAATGATGCATCAGATAAGGGGTTAATTTCCAAAATATATAGAGTGCTTATACAAGTCACCAAAAGGAAGACAAAGAACCCAATTAAAAAATGGGCAGAGGGCCTAAATAGACACCTCTCCAAACAGGACATACAAATGGCCAAGAGACATATGAAAAAATGCTCAACATCACTAATCATCAGAGAGATGCAAATTAAAACAAGTATGAGGTATCATCTCACACCTGTCAGAATGGCTGCCATCAACAAAGCATCAAACAAGTGTTGGCGAGGGTGTGGAGAAAAGGGGACTCTAGTACACTCCTGGTAGGAATGCAGCCACTGTGAAAAACACTATGGCGTTACCTCAAAAAAAATAAAAAATTGAACTGTCATTTGACCCAGTGATCCCACTTTTAGGAATACACCCTAAGAAACCTGAAACACCATTCAGAAAGAATATATGTACCCCTATGTTCATAGCAGCACTATTTACAATAGCTAAGATCTGGAAACAACCCAAGTGTCCATCAGTAGATGAGTGGATAAAAAATTTGTGGTACATTTATACAATGGAATACTATGCAGCTGTAAGAAAGAAAGATCTGTTATCATTTGAGACGACATGGAGGGACCTGGAGAGTATTGTGCTAAGTGAAACAAGCCAGGCAGAGAAAGACAAATGTCACATGATCTCACTTATTTGTGAAATATAATGAACTAAACAAACTGATGAACAAAATTGACCCAGAGACATAGAGGTGGGGTACAGACTGACAAGCCTCAGAGGAGAGGGGCTGGGGGGAAGAGATAAACCACAGAAGTTATATGCATGTATGCATGACCAATGGACATAGACAACAAAGCTGGGGATGGGGCCGGGAGGATGGGGAGGAGGGTGTCAATGGGGGATAAAGGAGAAACATCTGTAACAAAAACAGATTAATAATAAAAAAAATCAAAACTACAATGAGATATGTCATCAAACCTGTCAGGATGGCTCTTATTAAAAACAAACAGACTAACAAACAAGCAACAACATATCAATAGACAACAAGAATTGGCAGCAATGTGGAGAAACCAGAACACTTGTACACTGTTGGTAGGAATGCAAAATGTTGCAGCCACTCCAGTATGGAGGATTCTTTAAAAATTAAAAATAGAACTAATATATGATCCATCAATTCCACTTCTGAGTATTTATCCAAAAGTATTGAAATCAGTAGCTTAAAGACATATTAACACTCCTATGTTCGTTACAGAACTATTCAGAATAACCAAGATGTGCAAACAACCTAAATGTCCATTGATAGATGAATGGATAAAGAAGTCGTGGTATATATATGCAATGGAATATTATTCAGCTTTAAAAAAAAGAAAAAAATTTGGCAATATTCAACAATATGGGGGAACCTTGAAGACATTATATTAACTGAGATGAATCAGTCATAGAAAGACAAATACTGCATGATTGCACTTATGTGTGTATAAAAAGTCAAATTCATAGAAGCAAAGAGTGAAATGGTATTTTCCAAGGCCTGGGGGGAAGGGGAAGTTGGGAGTTATCAATTAATGAGCATAAAGCTTTAGTCAAGCAAGATGAATAAATATTAGAGATTTGCTGTACAATATTAGACCCATAGTCAACAATAATGCATTGTACACTTAAAATTAGTTAAATGGTAGATTTCATGTTAAGTTTCCCCCACAATAAACAAGATAAAAATAAATATTAACGGGAACATAAAAATGTGATATACCTCCTGCAATGATAATGATGATGATAGCAATAGTAGAAATAATAATATTAACTCTCATTTATTGAGTGCTTATTATATGCCAAGCACCTTGCTAAGGGTTTTCTATGCATTGCCTCATTTAACCTTAACAACAGCTTGAGCTCCTTTCTCTCCAGGGTCTCAGTTTCTCCTGTAAGGTAGTGGGACACAATCCGGTATTGGAGGCAGAGTGTTGAAGAGGAAGCAGCCAAGAACTATAGCAGGAAGGTGTCCTGTTCCCTAGGATCTGCTGACTGATTTTGTTGTCTGGCTTCCAGTGCTGAAGGTGAGGCATTAAAAATGCATCCTCAATCTATTCAATCCTGCCAAAAGGAAATATATCCATTTCTACTTACCATATTGGAGTTGCATTAACTATCATCTTCGTGAGATATTATATTCCCATGGGAAAGTATTAATAGAATAAATTTAGGAACTACCAGTTGGGCTGTTTTCATCTCCTTGAAAGGAGGTATATATTGACAGGTAGATGATGTCTCCAGCCCAGGGGCCTGCCTGGAAGACGCTAAGTAGATGGTCACCATGTCTTCCCCCTCCTTCCTCAGGCTCTTTCTGGAGAGGAAGGTGTACTACATATGTCATAGAAACTTCCCTCTTAAACCTGCTTGTGTTTGTCCACCTGAGCCTCAGAGGTATTTATCTTGTGAGAGTTGTTCTGGTGCTGTACACGAACAAAGCTCTCATCTTCCACTTTCAGAATCTGATGAATTAGTTTTTGAAGCAACATCCTTTGGTACTTCTAATTTGATTACCGTTCCTTTTAATTTGCTTTTCACCCCTAAATCTTGCTCACAATCTTTATTGGAACCAAGACAATTTGGCAGCTAGGAATTTGGGATTTAATAAGTCACCTGTACAACCCAGCATGTCTACAAATAGCCAGTGGGATTAGATTCCTTAGCTTCATTTGAAACTTGGTGCAGCTGACCTGAATAATAAAATAGGGGGATCAAAGTTATAAACTCCCTCTGAACATTGCTTCATTAGAATCCCCTTATAAAAAAATAAATGGGACTCATTTCATCAGCTCGATTTTATGGCATCTGATTAGACCACTATTTTCTCAGCAGGTCCCTTTTCTTTAAACAGTTGAGTATGTATGGCCTGCTGAATAGAATGAACTTTGGACCACTAAATTGCAGCATTACGGTTATTTAGTGTAATTTATGAAAAACGACAGAACCATGATCACTTACTTCTTATTGCTAATGATATCTCGACTTATCTGAACAGGTATGGGTTTGGAATATTTCTCCCACCCCCAATACGCATCCTGGAACACTTCTCAAATTAGAAACCTCAAAAAAGTTATTTGGAAGTGCAAACTCTACATATGATAAATTCAAAATTAATAGCACCTGCACACAATCTTATGCACATCCACCATCAGCAGCCTTTCAGGAAAGCTATGTATTTTAACTGTGTTTACCTAATAAGTCCCTTCAATTCAGTGTTTGACTTATGTATCAACAAATTTGGTAAAAGGCTAAATGGGCTTTCAGTGTAATATATTCCATTAGTGCATCATCATCTCTCTGTTTTGAGATATGAGAGATGTTGAACTTATGTAGTATTTATTTCAAGCATTGTGATGATTAAAGTAGTACAACATGCCACTCTTTTCTGATTAGTGGGAAATCAACAGTTGCAACTGCCTTGCAAATGTAAAAGCTATCCTAAAACAGTTGCTGCCTGAATTTATAATCTTCCAGAATATTGACCAGATGTGGTCCTCTGGAGCATGCAGTAACTAGGGATCAGTGTGGTGGAGTAATGAGCAAGGACATGCACTTTGTTGTGGGCCAGAGCTGGGTTTGCATACTTCTTCTATCACTGACGGTCTTGTGACCTTGGGTAAGTTTTTACTCTTCTTGAGACTTGATCACCTTATGTGAAAAATAGGGATGTCAATACTGAGTTCATTGAGTAACTTCAAGGGTTAAAGGAAAGGGCACATGCATAGTGCATAACTCGGCTTGATTCACAGTGGACACTCAACAAATGTCATTGAACTTCTCTTCTAGAGGAGCAAAGCCCAGATTTAAGGCTCAATCCCAATTTACAGTGTCCATGGTCATCATTGTAAATTTCAAGAAATTTTCCAAACAAAAATAGTTTTATTCAACCTTCACTTAGAAATTAATACTAGAGTTAGAACATCTAGGGGGTGGATGAGATAGATTGGGTGCCTGTCAAACTCTGAAATCCCAGAGTCCAAACCACACAGGAGTTTTTCTCTGGTAAATCTTTTTTTCTGTAATGATTGACACTGGAACATCGGAACAACATCTTTAGTTCAAAGTGGAAGTGTCATGGGCCTGCTGATAAGATTTTCCTTTGTCACTGGCTCATTTGGGAAAAATGACAAAGATTGCCTGTCTTTGTGTGGGCTAACCCATATAACCCTAGCATTGGCAAATATTCAGCATGTCTTTGTGTTTTCACACTAACGATGCTGCAAAATGGTCAACTTTTTTTCGTGGTTTTTACAGAGACACCTGTAATTCTGTTGTTGGTAATGTGCTGAAAACTGTGGAGAGAGGGGTGCATGAAAGAGTGAGCATGGGTTAGGAGGCATTTTACACTTTACCAGTACCTGAACCCTGGCACTCTCTCATGATTCTGTGGTCTAATCTCTACTTAACCACAAATTTACTCCTTTAAAATTCCATGTTTGAAGTCAAGTATGGTTACAGTTGATGCTCATGCTGCAATGACCAGTCAAATTCTCAGCACAGCCCTCTGGAACAGTTTTACTTTCTCTCAATTCTATTTTTGCCTCTAACTACTCTTTAGTAGTTACCAAGGAAGAAAATCCCTTCCAAAAGTTTTCTGTGGCAACAGCTGTATCATACTGAACTTGAGTACTACAATTTTAATCTAGCTGAACTAAAAATCATTTTTGGTGGAATCCTCCATTTCTCTAGGCTTGTGTTTGTATTAGGGGGGAACTTCTGCTAGAGTGACACTGCCAGTTTCTCCGCACTCTATCTGATTGGTGCAATGATATAGAAAAACTAGGCATGCCCACTGCAGTCTTTCCTTTCATATCTGCTCGCCTACCCAAAGGTTACTATCCGCCATGCATACTGGGTAAGCTCTGTACCAAAAATTTAGCAGTTAGTATGACCAGGGCCCTTCCTTCCAGGAGCTGATACCATTTAGTGAGGTTTCAGATAAGTAAACAATAAAATGCCATTAAAATAGAGGGTGATAATCCCAGTGGTAGAGGAACACTCTGGGAGCATAAAGGAGGTGCATCTGACCAACTGCATCAACAAGTGTCTTGAGTCAGGAAATTTAAATTAAGTAAACAACAACTGAGCAATAACTTGGGGGTTGCTCTTGCAGCACATATATTAAAAATCCCATCTGAGTAAAGCTCTATGTTAGGAGCTGAAAATATAAGAAAAAAATAAGACACAGTCCATATCCTTAAGGAGCCCACAGTTTAATGAGGAAAACTTCCAAGTAAACTAAGACTCTCAGTACAGTACAGTGATGGAGTCATGCACAAATAACTGTCAGAAAACAGAGAAAAAGACATGAATGCAGCCCAGGGGTCAGGGAAGGCTACCTAGAGAAGATAACTCCTGAGCAGATTCTGAAGGAATAAATAGGATTTATTGGGTTGAAAAATATGGGCAAGTTCAATCCAGACAAAAGGAACAACATAGTCAAGTGCATAGAGATGGTACTGAGCATGGAGCGTTGAAGGATGAACTTTGGAGGATAAAGAGAGGTCAGATAAGGACCTCATATGCCATGCTAAAAAATTGGGACACTTGGATTTGATCCTCTGTAAAAACAAATCAGATGGGGATAAGTCTGAAGGAAGGGGTATAAGCTAGAGGCTGTTGGGCTATGACAGTCCAAGGAAAAACTGATGAGGGCCTGAACTAGGTCAATAAGAGAAGTAAAAGAGAGCATAGAGATGTTGTGTTATTTGGAAGGTAGACTGATGAATGACTGGTTGGACGCGTGGCTGAGAAAGAAGGTGTTGGCTATGATGACTCCCAGTTTTCTATTTTGTGTCCTGCTAAGATTGGGGATATTGTAGGAGCAAGGGTGGTAGAGGTGTGAGGAAGGTGATGAACTTCATTTTGGACATACAAACTTGAGGTATCTCTGTGTCATCCTGGTGTCACAGGGACTTCCAAATAAATGTATTTTGCAAAAGAGATTATGCTTCCTACTTGTTCTCCCTTTCTGATCTAAATTTGTGGTGTCTAATCCAGTGATCTTAAATAGATATAGAAGAGACATCAAAGGAGATCTAGAACTCTACCAGGTATATAATGAAAAAAATGAACCTCATCCGACCCTCCCAACCTGCTCTGTGTCTCCCTATTTGATGTTCCTGCTATTACAATGCAGAAGGTGTCTAAATAACTATGCCACAAAATACTCTGGGAGGGAGATTAGATTGACAAAATTAGCACAAGTCTTCTTTTCTTTTGACACACATTGTGGCTTCTGTGATAAATGAAAAAAGAATAAACTATAAACACAAAAGAATTGCAGGTCCAAGTTCTTCTAAAATGATTTTTGAGAGGAGGAAAATAAATATGTTGGTTTTGCTCTTATTTGTGTCACTTTTTATTTTATTTTTTAAATTTTTTTCTTTATTGTTTTTAGAGAGAGAAGAAGGGAGAGGGAGAGAGAGATAGAAACATTGATGAGAGAGAACATCGATTGGCCGCCTCCTGCATGCCCCCCACTATGGATCAGTCCCACAACCTGGGCATGTGCCCTGACTGGAAATCAAACCTGGACCTTTCAGTCCATGGGACAACGTTCAGTCCACTGAACCACACCGGCCGGGCTCTGTCACTTTTTAATATTAACTTTATTGAGATATAATCCACATACCATACAATCAAAGCCTCTATTGTCACTCCTAAGATGAGACAACTTTGGGCATGAACACAGTCACCCTGAGACAAAAATGGTTTTAGCATGGATCTCTTTGTCTCTTTCCTTGATATCTCTGTTAAATTGTTTGCCTCCTATTGTTAAGCTGCACTAATTTCTGGCCTATTTCTCTATTGTTTTCAACAATTCTCGGAGGATGCAAACTGCTGCATAGTTTGATTCAATTTAATTCAGGCAGAGTTAGTGTTAACATGGAAATCTTTGAAGTTTGTTTTGACTCCAAGAGAGCTCTTCTTAGGAGGGTTTATCTCTGTTAAACAATATAGCCTACGTTTTAGCTTGTTGCCCTTAAAAAAATTACCAGCCTCCTCTTACTTGCTCACTATCAAAATCTCCGCTGTTTTATAGAGCACTCAGGCTTGAATTTCCACATACTCTTTCATAAAGTCAGTTCCTTTGTGGAAAACTTCAGAGCTTTCTGTTCTTTTGGAAAGACTCTCCCCCTGAGTCATTGCTTTGTGCATTGGATGGGAATGGTAGACTCTGGTCTCTTCAGTTTACCTCTTCCAGTGTGGAACCTCTGTCCTACAAGCCAGTAGGGGGTGAGTTTGATCAGGACCTCATTGTTCTCTCCAAAATATGTAAAGTACTCAAATAACTCAAAAGCAAAAATACAATCTGATTTTTAAAATGGTCAAGAGATCTAAATAGACATTTTTCCAAAGAAGACACACAGATGGCCCAAAAAGTAAAGTACTCAATGTCACTAATCACCAGGGAGATGCAAATCAAAACCACAAATGAGATATCACCTCACACCTGTTAGAATAGCTATAATAAAAAAACACACACACACAAGAAATAACAAGTGTTGGTGAGGATGTGGAGAAAAGGAACTCTGGTGCACTGCTAGTAGGAAATGTAAATGGGTGAAACTCTTATGAAAAACAGCATGGAGGTTTCTCAAAAAATTAAGAATAGAATTACCATATGATCCAACAATTTCACTTCTGGGTATTTTATTCAAAGGAAACAAAAATACTAACTTGAAAAGTTATATGCACTTTCATGTTCATTATAGCATTATTTATAACATGGAAACAACCTAAGTGTTTATCGATGGATGAATGGATAAAGAAAAAATACACACACACACACACACACACACACACACACACACACACACACACACACATACACAGTGGAACATTAACCACAAAAAGGAAGGAAATCTTGCCATTTGGGATAACATGGATGGGCCTGAGGGCATTATGCTATGTGAAACAAGTGAGACAGAGAAAGACAAATACCATGTGATTTCATTTACATGAGGAATCTAAAAAAAAATCCCCAAAACCTCATAGATGCAGAGAGCAGACTGGTGGTTGCTAGAGGCAGAGGGTAGTAGATGAACAAAAGGGGTCAAAAGGAACAAACTTCTGGTTATAAAATAAATAAGTCATAGGGATATAGTGCACAGCCTGGTGACTATAGCTGATAATACTATATTGCATATTTGAAAGCTGCTAAGAGAGTAGATCTTAAAAGTTCCTATCACAAGAAAAAAATTGTAACTCTATGGTGATAGATGTTAACAAGACTTATCGTGGTGATCACTTCACAATATATACAAATAACAAATCATTATATTGCACACTTGAAACAAACATAATGTTATATGTCAATTATCTTGATTTTTTTTAATTAATAATACATTTTTTAAAATAAAAAATTTTAAGAGAGAAAAAAATGGAAAAAGCACATGGGCTACATGGTTTTTCATGTTTACTGAAAAACACAAAATGTGATCTCACAGATGACCAAACTCCAACCTGCATGATCCTCTTTATGCCCTGAAGCATAAATAATAATTGGACTCCAAAGTAATTTGGAATAACTTTGCACCTTTAAAACTATTTTCACAAATGTAGTAAAATCAATCAAGTTCACTCGGAGGCAGTTGAGTGCTTCAGAATGAAGGTGAACATCCCTCTCCCAGCCACTGGCTGACAGAAACTCATTAAAGTGGACAATGAATGCAAACTTTGTACCTTTTATGAGAAGCATATGGCCACAGAAGTTGCTGCTGATGCCCTGGGTGAAGAATGGAAGAGTTATGTAGTTCAGATCAGTGGTAGGAATGACAAACAAGGTTTCCTCATAAGTAGAGTGTCTTGACCCATGGCCATGTCCACCTGCTGCTGAGTAAGGTGCATTCTTGTTATAGATCAAGTGGACTAGAGAGAGAAAGCGCAAATTTGTTCGGGGTTGCATTGTGGATTCCAATCTCAGTGTTCTCAACTTGGTCATTGTAAAAACAAATTTTAAAAAGGTGGGGGAAATATATTCCTGGTCTCACTGATACTGCTGTGCCTCATCACCTGGGGCCCAAAAGAGCTAGCAGAATCTGCGAACTTTTCAGTCTCTCTAAAGTAGATGATGTCCACCAATATGTTGTGAGGAAACCCCTAAACAAAGGTGAGAAACCTTGGACCAAAGCACTCAAGATTCAGTATCTTATTTCTCCACATGTCCTGCAACACAAACATCAGTGTATTGCTCTGAAGATACAATGTACTAAGTAAAATAAGGAAGAGGCCACAGAATATGCTAAACTTTTGGCTAAGAGACTGAAGGAGGCCAAAGAAAAACACCAGAAACAAATTGCGAAGAGGCATAGGTTATCCTCTCTGAGAACTTCTACCTCTAAGTCTGAGTCCGGTCAAAAATGACATTTTGTAAGAGTAACAAATAAATAAGAACAAACATCAAATAGCCAAAAAAAATCAGTCAAGTTTAATAACTTGAACAGGACACTTCTGGCACACTCTAAATCAACTTGTGCCCAAGGAAGGAGACAGTCAGGTAGAAGGAAAAGTGTTGCTATGTTACTTACTGCCTTATAATTGTGCTCAAGTTATTTAATGACTCTGGGCCTTGGTTACCTGATCTATATGTTGTCTGCATCATTTGAAAGAACTTACAAGAAAATACTTAGGAACATTTTATGAGAAATAGACCTAGAATGCTAGAGGAATTTTCAGATGTCATGAAATGGGTTTATTTTATAGAGATGACATACTGCTCCCTTAGGGGGGAAAAGGAGGCTGCTTTTTGCCTAACAAACTGAGTTTAACTGAAAAACTTCAAGACATAACAAGGAACTCAATTATATTAATTTTAATCGAAATTTGGCTAATAGTTTCTAACTAACATGTATCCTTTCTAAAACTCAACCAAAAGGCAATGTTGCATGGGTTAGCAGCAGAATGCCTGGACTCTCATCTGACTGCTTGGGTTCAGAACCTGGATTAGCCACTTTCTAACTATGAGAGCCTGGTCAAATCACATAACCTCTTCATTCCTCAGCAAAATGAAGATAATACCTTATAGGTTGTTGTAAGGTGTTAATGAATTAAAAGACATAAAGATGCATAGAGCAGTTCATGGCACAGAGTAAGCACCTTGTAAGAGTGATGAAGATGATGATGTAAGCTTGGAGATTTGTCCTTTTTAAAGTTATCATCCTGCCCCAAATGAATTATTATTTCTAAATACTTTTTTATTGATTTTTTAGAGAGAGAGGAAGGGAGAGAGATAGAAACATCAAAGTGAGAGAGCAGCTGTCTCCTGCATGCCCCCTACTGGGGATTAAGCCTGAAACCCTGGGTATGTGCCCTGACCAGGAATTGAACTGGGACTTCTCAGTCCATGGGACAATGCTCAATCCACTGAGCTACACTAGCCAGGCCCCAATTGAATTATTCTTTATTTCCATAAAAAATAGCCTTTCTTTCCTCAGAGAGGCTTTGTAGAAAGACTGTGGAAAAAATGTCTCCAATGCAAAGCCATTGCTCATTATGACCAATGTGAGAAAAGGCAAATCGGTTTTTCTGGGCATCAAGTCCCTGGAAATGTTGGAACTGACAGCATGTTTGATGAAGTGATGCCATTCAAGACATTTAGCCAAGGGTGATGCTCTAGGATGAAATTAAAAGAAAAATGACAAACAAACTGTGGCAACTAATCAATATATGGCCCAGTATGGAAGCTAACAGTCTATTTCAAGAGCAGTATCTGGCTTTTGCAGAGCTCACCTTTTTCTGTGGTAAGAACTGGGTTTTGTTATAATTGTGTTGAGAATTACAGTTTAGTGCCCTGAGATCATTGATACTGCACTGTGAATATTTCTTTATTTTGTGTTCCTTAATAGTTGTTGGGAATGAATGATAGATGATGATGATAGATGATAGATAGATGATAGATAAACAGATAGATGATAAATAGATAGGTGATAGATGATGATAGATAGATAGATAGATAGATAGATAGATAGATAGATGATAGATAGATAGATATACAAACAGTTGTTATTTTAGTGATCCTACTTCAATAGTGCAATGTAAGAAATTCATTTAAAATTACAGCGAAACTTTAAAACAGGAACAGAGAGACAGAAAGATATTGTCAGGGCTATATGTGGATTCCATATTAAACCTAAAAGCAAATGTATATATTTTTTTTATCTTCTGATTTACCTACCTGAAAATAACTGTTCGTTTATTTCAGATATGGTTCATAGGCCCAGCTCCTCAGTCTGGTCTCTTACAAGCATTACATCCTCAGGAATACAATCCCCACATTTTCATCTTTTACTTGAAAACTAATTTCGTGGCATCAGTAACCTATAGAAGGAATTGATAGCAGTCAGCCACCCAGAATGCATGACTGTAGGTCAGCCTACCAGCCCCTTCAACAGACATATGTGGGGTAAATGTTGGGGGCATAGAGCACAGCACTGGGGGACTGAAGCACTAGCTCAGGGGTTGCCAAACTATAGTCCACGGGCCAAATCTGGCCCACCACCTGGTTTTGTAATTGAAGTTTTATTGGCACGCAACCATGCCAATTTTTTACGTATTTGCCATGACTGTTGTCACACTACAATGACAGAGTTAAGTAGTTGAAAAAGAGACCATATGTCCCACAAAGCCTGAAATGTTTATCTAGACCTTTATAGGAAAAATTTGCCAACCCTTGAACTAGATGGTTGTTTGGAATTTATAATTTCTAACATTTTTAAAGTTCTTGGGCAGGAATCTAAAATAAAGCCAGCTATATTTGCTGCCTTGATTCATTTGCTTACAGTTAACTCTGAACAGGTCTGGCATAAACTAAGGAAAGGGCATTTCTTGAAAGAATCCTGAGAGTGTTTCCCTCTGAGCTTCTGTTTATGTGGTCCCTCTTCCTGGAATGTCATCCCCCTTTCCACCTCCTCTTTTTTTTTTTCCTCCCACCTCCTGTTGGGCCTTCAGGATTCTACCCAAATCAAACCTCTTTTGTGAAGGCTTCCCTCACACAAGACCGCAGGAACAAGGTAGCATTCTCTCTTCTAGTTTCCAGAGCTGGTTCACATGGAATTGTTGGTTGCATCTACTGCGCTATGAACTCTACAGGGGCAGTAGCAATATTGTGCTTGTCTCCATAACCCAGCCTTATAGTCATCTGTTAAATCTAGGCACATATTTTTCCGAAGTGTTTAGCACATTGTTCCCACACTGCACAACTATCACTTTCCTCCCTGTTTTCACACTTCCCCTCTCCAGTCTGCAGCTAGGGTAAAATTCTCACAGGGGAATTCAGGTTATATAACTCCTTTGCCCAAAACCCAATACTGCCTTAGACTTGGAATCAAATCCAAAGGCTGACCATAGCCTGTAGAGTCCTGAATGACCTAACTTCCTGCCTGCATCTCCACCATCATCTATCTCTTACAGCTCTTCTCCTTGCAAGTTGCATTCCCCTGGCCTTCTTGCTGTTTCTGAAACATGCCAACCATGCTCCTGCCTCAGGGTCTTGGTATTGGCTGTTCCATCTTCTTGGAATAGTCTCCTCCTGGATATCTAGCTCCCTTAATTCATTCAAGTCACTGCTCTCTCTCTCTCTCGTTCTCTCTCTCTCTCTTTTTTTTATCCTCACCCGAGGACATTTTTGCATTTATCTTCAGATAGAGCGGGAGGGAGAGAGGGAGGAAGAGAGAAAGAGAAACATCGATGGGAGAGAGACACATCAACTGGTTGCCACCCACACGACCCCAATCGGGGCCGGGGACAAACTGCAACTGAGGTATGTGCCCTTAGCGGGAACCGAACTCGGGACCCTCTGGTCCGCGGGCCAGCACTCTAACCACTGAGCCAAACCGGCCAGGGCTCAAGTCACTGCTCTGATATAACTTCTTCAAAGAAGCCTGCCTTCTTTAAAGAAATAGAATAGTTCCTTGCCTTGGCCAATGTGGTTCAGTGGTTAGAGCATCAGCCGGCAGACCAAAGGTCATGGGTTCAATTTCCAGTCAAGGGCATGCACCTAGGTTGTAGGTTCAAACCTTAGCCCTGGTCAGGGCATGTGTGAAAGACAACCAATCAATGTGATTTCTCACATTGACGTTTCTCTCCCTCCCCCTCAACCCTCCCTTACTTCCATTCTCTCTAAAAATCAATGGACAAAATATCCTCGGTGAGGATTAACAAAAAAATAAAATAGCCCCCTTTGTCACTCTCTGTCCCCTTAAATTTTTATTGCTTCACAGATACTTATCACTTCCTGATATTACATAGCACATCCCCTTTTGTGTTTGTTACCTGCCGTTCTCACTAAGTTAAAGGCTCTATGAGAGTAAGGGTATTGTCTTGTTTACTCTCCATCTCCAGTGTTTGGAATAGAGCCTGGCATCTAGTAGGTGCCCAATAACCATCCATAAAATCAAATGAGAAGAAGTATGTCTGTCTGTTGATTCTGGCACCAGTACCACAATGTTTTTAATTATTTCAGTGTCATAATGTGTGCTAATACTTTTTAATGAATGAGAAAATGTGATAGGGAAAGCTTGGGTTTTAGGAACAGGCAGATCTTAGCTCAAATTCTAGCTCTACCAAGTAGTAGCTGCATAACATCTCTGGGCCTTAATTTCCCTTGACTTAATAAGGGGATAATTATAACCACAACACAAGGTTGTTGTAAAGAATACATGAGATAAAATGTATATTCTGATATTTTTTAGAAGGCAGACTACAACATATTATGAATGGTACAATTCCATTTTTTTCAAACATGTGTTTGTATTTTAAAAAACATCTGTAAGAGCATAGCACAAAAGGTTGACAGTGGTCATGGGGGGTGGGCTTAGGAGTGATTTATTTGTTATTTATACTTCTGTAGTTTGTTGTTTTTTACAACTAAGTACAGTGTTTGAATTATCAGAGGGGAAAAGCCACTTTAATTTTTAGAAAGCTACAACGAAAATAAAACCATGTCCTTCTCACCATATCATCCTGCCCATCTACTTTGGTACTAAAAAATCAAACAAAATAGAAACAGACTCATAGATACGCATAACAGACTGATGGTTGCCAGAGTGAAGGGGGTTTCGGGGACTGGGTGAAAAGGTGAAGTGATTAAGAAGTACAAATAGTCATGGGGATGTCAAATATAACATAGGGAATGTAGCAGGGATAGAATCTTGATGAGTGTGTTGGCAGGAGAGGGTGGGCAAGAAAGGAAAGTAGGCAATAACTGTGAGAACAGAATTGAAGTAGAACAAAATTCATACTCCTTGCTTAGAACAGGTTGGTAAGAGGGGCAATGAACCTCACTTTCCTCGTCGTACCCTGGAGTGGTGTGAAAAGGATCAAATGAGAGCATGTACCTATGACCAATAGATGGTACAGTGGTTAGAAGCACAGTTCTGAAGCCCTGTAACTTGAGTTCAGATCCTAGCTCCCTCCTTACTCACTGATGGCTTTACATTTCTTGAACCTCTGTTTCCTTACCTCTAAAGTAGGGAGAATATAATATTTTAAAACTGGCAAATTTACTGTGAAGACTCAAGGAGCAAATGGCCTGCTGATCTCCAGGAGTACTAGATTTCTCCTATTCACCTTGTGTCCTATTTTCTAACCAGCCCCTGTGCCCCACCCCTCAGAATGGAATATAAAGGGGGAAGAGTACCACCCTGGCCGGTTTGGCTCAACGGTTAGAGTGTCGGCCCACGGACCAGAGAGGCCTGGGTTCGGTTCTCGCTAAGGGCACGTACCTCGGTTGCAGTTTGTCCCCGGCCCTGGTTGGGATCGTGTGGGTGGCAACCAGTCGATGTGTCTCTCTCACATCGATGTTTCTCTCTCACTCTTCCTCCATCTCTCCCTCCCGGTCTATCTGAAGATAAATGCAAATATGTCCTCAGTGAGGATAAAAAAAAGGGGGGGGTACGGGAAGATTACCTCTCCTAACTCCAGACACAATTTCCTGGGCCTTATTTCTAAGCAATGGAAAGCCAAGAAGGAGGGTTAAGGAAAGTAGAGAGTGAGTCATCATCAATTGATTCCCTTTGTGTTGTTTAGAACAAGTGTGGGAAGGAAAACATGTTCCTGTCTGCCCACTACCACTTGAACAGCCACTGTGTAACAAGAAGCACTTGGGTGCCTGGTGAAGAAGAGCAGAGAGTACAGATGGCAAGACCAGAATGTCCAACATGAGCCAGCTGTGCAGTGATGGCAGGAGAGCAACCATGCAGAGTCCTAATGTTTCACACAGCCTGTGTGCATCTGACCTTCAGAGCCCACTGAGATGAGTGTTGTGTCCCTTGGCCTCCTGGCTTGCATCCCTCTAGCACAATAGAAGCCTGAAACTGCTCATGAAGTTGAAGTGGATTTTATTGTTGTGGATATTGTTAACCACAAAACACAGACAGAGTGGAGGCGGGAAGATTGCTTTGTTCCTCTTTTGTGGTATTAAATGTTTTGAGTTGTGATAAAGAGGTTATCAGGGTGAGTGAGAATCTTCCACCCCTTTCCTTCTTTCCATAACAGAATATTGAGCCCTGCAGTACGCTAGGCTCCAGTGATGCAGAGATAAATGCACCCCATGCCCTGCTCTGAAGTAACAGTCAAGTGGTAGAACCAGGCATATTCAAGGCAGTTAGAGTCCCTTCTGGTCAGGGGTATACCCTAAAAGGAACAATGATAGTACCTATCAGGATGTGAGTAGCTGTACTTCCCACTGGAGGCACAAGCTAGTTCCTGAAAAAAGTTAAGGAGTTTGCGCAGGGAAAAACCTTGAAATAGGTGACCAGCAAGATACAACTGGGCCATGGCAACCTGGACATGTTCGGATGCCAGGAGGGGCATAGTCAGTGCAAGGCAGTGAGCCAGATGAGTGCCCTCTTTGAGGCCTAGGCCAGCTAGGATTAATCCTCTTAACTTGGGGCATTCAAGGCCCTACTTACACCCTCTTCCCACATCTGGCCCCTGTCTCCCTTTCCAACCTCATTGCTGTCATTTGGCCATCTACTCTAGCCCCATCCTACTCTCTACCCACTTCACTAAACATGCTCTGTATTTTCCTGCCTCTGTGCCTTTCCAGGTTTAGACCCATCACCCACAGTGCCCTTCCCCACATCTGCCTTTAGTATAGTCCAGTCAAGTGTTTAAGGTCAAATCCCTCCTCCAATAAACTTGATCCCTGAGGTATATCTACCATCTCCATTTCTGTGCCTCCATATAGAATTGATCTCTCCTTCCCTTTATGCCCAGAACACTTAGTACCTCTGTTAAGAACTTGACACAACCTTCCTTGTGTAGCCAAATGGTCAAGAAACCAAGCATGGAGTGAGGAGACCAGACTTGGAAACACCACATATGTGACCTTAGGTAAATCTACTAACCCTTTGAGCCCTCAGTTTCATCATCTGTATACTAGAAATAATACTGGTATATAATTTATAGTGTTATTTTTTAAATGATATGAGATAATACATGTAAAGCATAGTGCCTGACACATAGTACTCAATAAATTATAGCTAAATTGTGAGCTACTAGAGGTCAGGGACAATTGTTAATGTTTGTATTGTTCCTCTTCAGTTTAGTGACTAGCACATGGTAGGTGCTCAGTAAAGTTGATCGGATCTTGAATCATTGCCTTGAAGATAATGGGGCAATTCTGGGTGTTTCAAAGTTCAGATGGCTGATCTAATATATATCATAACCCTAAAAGCATAAGCCTGACACAATGCCTACACTTACCAAACAGCCCCCTGAGTTGGGGGATCCCCTTGAGTTGGAGTGGATGTATGTTTGAAAGAGACTTTTTTTCAGGCCACTAGCGAAGTACTTGGGATTAAACTAGTGCAACTAGTAGGTTTATTCCCTAGAGCAGTCATGTGAAGTGCCTGTGCATAGGTTAGAAGAACACTCCAGACATCTTGAAGAGATGGGAAAGGAAATTATCACTGTGATCTGCTGGGAATAGGTCAAGGAACCACTGGGGAGAGGGCAGACATAAAGAGATAATTCCACACTTCTGCTGAGAACCTTAGGGGGTCTTGGTGAGAAGGGAGGAATGGCTAGTGCTGGTGTTTTTTAAACCTCACCTGAGTCTCTATGTTGGTTTGTATTGGGTTGAAGGAGGCAAATAGGAGAGGGAAAGCCACCTTTATGTGTCATGGCTGGTCACATTATTTTATTAGAGTTGAACTCCCCATGGAATAGACATTACATATTGTTCTTAGCTCCAATTTCTTCTTTACTTCCCCACTCTTGTTTTATCTCTGCCTCGGCTTTCTCATCTTTTTTCCCCCCTCTCCTCTTGAAGTTGAAATATCCCTGTGAGCTACCATGACTCTTTTAAAAAACACACAATCTCATTTGATGCTCAAAACAATCCTGTGACTTAGGTATGATGATCCTCAGAGATATATGGCTTGGGAAAAATCAAAAGACGTGTAAGTATTTTCTGACACCAAGCTCAGTGCACTTCCTACCAATGAATAACTAGTTTAGCCCTTACTGTATGCCAATAACCCTGGGCAAGGTGCTGGGGATTATAAATTGTTAAAAGCATTCACCTGGTTCTGTGAGGAAAGTGTTGCCATCAGCACTGACTTACAGGTGAGGAATCTGAGACTCATGAAATTTAGGTAACTGAATGCAGTCATACAGCAGAGCAAGTTAGCAGAACCATGCTTGTTTGATTCGCACCTAACAAAAGTAGGGAGCTCACTGGTAAGGATGTTACAAGCCATGTCTTGCCATCCACTTAGTCTGCTGTTCTTCAAGTCCCATGTGTCTGTAATAACAACACTATTAAGAGCTAACCTGCCTTGATCACCAGCCAGGTGCCAGGCATCAGCTAAATCCTTGACTTTTATTATTTCATTTAATCCTCACAGTAATACTCTGAGGCAGGTACCAATTTGCTCCCTTTTCTCACTTCATTCCTTCTCTCTAGGTGATCTCATCCAAACACACAGCTACCTTTAGCACCTTTCCTAAGGTGGATGACAAACATCTTTACACATTCCAGACCAGTATTTCCAATTGCCTACTTGACTTCTAACTTGAATTTACTTGGCAAATATTTATTTAGCACCTACCATATACCAAGCACAATTAAAGATGCTGAGGATTATGACTATAAATAAAAAAGACAAAACTCCCTTTTTCATGGAGTTTCCATTCTGGTGAAGAAAAGACAATAAGCAAGAAAAATATGGAAAATAAAAAATAAGAAGAGGTAAGGCAAAAAAAATAATAAAGCAGAGAAGAGGATATGAAATGTTGGCAGAGTGTTGAATCTTTAGGTAGTATTTGATGATGTGATATTTCAATAAGAGAGGTGAAGGAGATGAGAAAGGTGAGAGAGGCCTCTAAATCACCTGTAAATCAGCAGGTCCAGAAACCAACGCATGATTACCCCTCAAAACCAAATCATTTTCCAGTGATCTCACTAGACAGAAACATAGGAGTCATCCTTGACTCTTACTCTTTTGCCTTTCCCATACCCTTGATACCATATCTAATCCATCACCAAATGTAAATGCTTCTCTTGAGGCAGTGAGCTTTTTCCCCATCTCCAATATTACCACTGTGATCAAAGCTCAAGTCATCTCTTACCTGGACCAATGCAATGGCCTTCAACTGGTCTCCTTGCTTCTGCTCTGGCCCCCATCTAATTTGTTCTCCTCACAATAGCCAGATGACCTTTTCAAAACTCAAATCTGAAAATGCTGGCAACTTGCTTAAAGCTTATGTTGGTATCACATAGCTCTTAGGGTTAGGATGAAGAACAAACTCATGACCTGTATGTGGTCTGACATCAATGTCCTTCTCCAGCCTCATTTTATACTAGTATTGCCTACACACACACACACACACACACACACACACACACCAGCCACACTCGCTTTATATTGGAATCTTAAATAAGTAATGTGTCGTCATAATAAAGCCTTTTTATGTGATGTTTACCTTTCTGGAATGTCCTTCTTCACCTATTTTAAGCCAAATTCTCATATAGTCAACACCCCTTTTAGAGCACAGACTTCTTTGATCTTGATTATATTCAATTCTCCTGTTACAGGCTGTCCTGACCTCATGGATTTTTCCCTTTCTTGCACTTTCACACATGTAATTTTATGCTGATTTATCTGACTATCTGATTACTGTCTACCTGCCCCACTAAACTGTAGCTCCATGAGGACAGGGGTTTATATACCCATCATTGGATCCATAGTGCCTATAACAGTGTTCGATACTTAAGTAGGTGCTCAGCAAATGTTTGTTTAGTGAGTGAAAGAACAATTAAATGAATGACTATTTCATAGATGAGAAATTGAGACTCAGAGAATAGAGTATTACTCAAGACCACACAGCTATTTGAGTCTAAATTTATGAGATTCCATCTCCCACATTTTTTCCTATGCCTCTCCCAGCCTTCTAAATTTTATGAATCTAACTTCACAAGTTACGTGTCAATGCATTCATGCTGTAAATAATTCAAACCATAAAGATTTTTTAGAGTAAGTTATATAATTCCCTTTGCCTTGTCCTTCCTGAGATGTACCACTGTTAACATTTTGGTATCTATATTTCCAAGTCTCATTCTCTGTTTGAACTATCTATCTATATCTATCTATATCTATATCTATATCTATATCTATATCATCTATCTATATTATAGATAGATGAAAGATAGATAGATAGATAGATAGATAGATAGATAGATAGATGATAGATGATAGATAGATAGATAGATAGATAGATAGATAGATAGATAGATAGATAGATAGATATGCCCACACAGATATATATAATTTTATTGGGGTTTGTTTTTTTTACATTAACAGATCATACTAGGTACATTGTTCTGAGAGTGGTTTTGTTAAATTAACATTATGCAATAGAAACCTTTTGATGTCAGCACATCAGCCAGACACACTCCTTTGCATATATGAAGAGATGCTAAAATATTAAATAAATGATGTATAAAATGTACAAGTGTCATTAAGTAATTATTTTGTTATCAAAAGAGAATCAGATAATAACATTTTGGTGCAGTTCTTTATTATATGCTGCTGTGCTACATTTTAGGGATACACAGATGAGGAAGACAGTTCTTGCCTGTATCCTGTCAGCAAAGATAAATCTAGGAGACATGAGACAGCATGGTATACTTAGTACAACAAAAGTAGCTCTGCATTACCAGATCCTATAATGCAAGGGCAAATGTGGGAGAGACAAGGTGTGGAACATAGGCAGAAGCTAGATCATGTGGGGCTTTGTTTATCATATTCAGGAGTGTGGACCTTATTCTGAGGGCACAAGGAACCATGTAAGGATTACTGGTTAGGAATGAATTGTATGTAAGTAGCAGGAAATCTGAAATGTAACAAAATGTCTAAAGTCAGGAAGTTGCTGTATTTAGTTTAGAAGCTCAACAATGCTCTTAGAGCCCAAGGCTCTATCTTTGTATTCATCCTCCTGATTGTGTTGGCCTTCCCCCTCATGCTTATTTGCCTCATAGTCACAAGATGGCCACCATGACTCCAATCATCATGTCCATGTTCAAGGAAGTTTACATTGGAAAAGAGATTGGCTACTCTTAGGAAAGCAAAAATTTCCCCAAGAGCCTCCAGCAGATTGCAGTTTATAACTAACTCATTGACTAGAATTATGTTAACTGCAAGAAATCCTGGAACTATTACTATTTAGTTTTTCCAGTTTCTGTAATGAGGGCACACAATGACTGGGAATGAGTGTTTTAGTACCCAGCTAGAATTATCTGCCTACAGTAAGAATTGGCAGGAACTAATCTATCAGGCACCTCTACTCCTGTGCTATCATTTTAATTCTTTCCAAAACACTTTTTAGGCAACTATGAAATGTTGAGAAAACTTTCAGGCAGGCCTAACTATGTTTGCAAAGATCATAATGCTGGATTCCTGGTTGCACAGAGGGAATATGTAATGCCATTGTTTAAGTAGGATATTGCCATTTCATCTAGAGAAAGGGTCTGTCCATCAGCATCCAAACTATACATGTTGGCTTGAGACTGTTGGAAATCTCATACTGTAAGGACAGAGTTCTAAGAAATCCACTCAGGTTGAACTCTTAGAAGTGCATCTGTTGTCCCCCTTCAGCTTTTGGCCAGTTTCACTTGGAAATTCTATGTATGCCCTGTCTGGGAAACTTATATCCTACTGCCAGGAAGTGCCACTACCCACAGAAAAGGAGGATCTACTAAGATCAGTCTCCATCCAGGCCCCAGGAAGAAGCATGTATTCATTATTCAACCTGCAAGTGCTACTCTCCTGAATTATAAATATGAAAACAAATGGGCCAACTTGGGCCCAGCATAATGGCTTCTGCAAAGAAGGGTGGTGAGAAGAAGGTCTGTTCTGCCATCAATGAGGTAGTGACCAGAGAATATACCACCAACATTCACAAGTGCATCCATGGAATGGGTTTTAAGAAACGTGCCCCTCGGGTACTCAAAGAGATCTGTAAATTTGCCATGAAGGAGATGGGAACCCAAATGTATGCATTGATACCAGGCTCAACAAAGCTGTCTGGACCAAAGAAATAAGGAATGTCCCACACTGTATCTGGGTGCAGTTGTCAAGAAAACATAATGAGGATGGAGATTCACCAAACAAGCTCTATATGTTGATTTCCTATGTACCTGTCACCACTTTCAAAAATCAACAATTAATGTGGATGAAAACTAACTGCTGATTGTCAAATAAAGTTATAAAACTGCAGAGAGAGAGAGAGAGAGAGAGAGAGAGAGAGAGAGAGAGAGAGAGAAAACAGATGGGATCTGAAACCAGTTTTAAAAAAGAAAAATTGGAGGTTCAGGCTCCTCCAAGTTCCCCTTGGCCTCAGTTCTGAGATAGTAGGAGACAGCTACTTCTTTCCATACTTCCCTTACCTCTCCTCTTTTTTCAATTGGAAGAGGCCCAGGTATTCATGAATCTGGACCTCTCCTGAGCAAAGATATTTGATTGAGTCTATGAGGAATACCTGAAAAATGACTTTTCAGATGTGGTTGGAGAAATTAGCATAATTGACAATGGTTTTTGACCTGTGTGAATAACTTAATAATATACTCAGTATTCTTGGCCTGGACTCCCAAAAGAAAATCAGGATAGCCTTATCTGCCAAGTGCCTGGTGAACCAGAATGTGGGATGACTCAGATATGATATCTGAAGCCCTAGACTCTTTTAATCCCCAGATTCCACCCCTCCATATTAAGGATACATAGATATTTTGGGGTTGCCTTTGTATAAAAATCCAGAGTACAGAGCATTGGTTGAGGCCTTTTTTTTTTTTTTTTTTTTTGACTGAGGATTTTTTTTTTTTCATCCTCACCAGAGGACATTTTTTTTTTCATTTTTTGTTCAGACAGAGTGGGAGGGAGAGAGAGGAAGAGAGAGAGAGAGAGAGAGAAACATCGATCTGAAAGTGACATATCGAGTGGCTGCCACCCACACGACCAATCAGGGCCGGGGACAAACTGCAACCGAAGTACATGCCCTTAGCGGGAACCGAACCCGGGTCTATCTGGACCGCAGGCTGACGCTCTAACCGCTGAGCCAAACCGGCCAGGGCTGACTGAGGAATTAACTGCCTAAAAACTATGGAGTTCTGTATAGGACAAGCCCATCCAGACACCTACTTACGTCCATGTGTGGCTGTCAATTTGGACTTCATAAGTGATCCGACCTATTTACATCAACAAGTGTTACTCCTCTTTTACATTAATTACCCAATCTCATGACTACCTATAGGCCCCCCAGTCACTATTACACCAGGGGGTTCCCAAACAACAGACTTTCCTGGTAAGAGCATAAGAATCTATAATTTCAAGAAGTATCTCTGGTTACTCTCATGTGTAGTCAGGTTTGGAAACTGCTGACTTACAGGTCATTCAAGAAAACTGGACAGATGCAAGGAAATGTTCTTCCAGATGGGACCACTCACTAGGGAAAAATACAGGTATGAGACCACCTCGATCTTGCACCCACCTATCCACCCACCCACCCATCTATTTATCTAGCCAGTCATTTAGGCAAAAACTCTGTTTTTCAGAGTAGGCTAAAATAAGATTGAATTCTGCTACAAAGCAATGGGAAACCTAACAGAACTTAGAAAGGAGAGTGGCATTCTCAGATTCATCAAATAAATGACTCTCACTTCTACTGTCTTAAACTCAAGCTTCTTCCTGGATCTTCTTAAGGTCTCAAAGATGGTAAAAACCTGTTGCGATCTTCCCTTAACTAAATGCATGTATATGCATCCATTCATCTGGCAAATACGTATTGAGCATTTACTATGTGTTAGACATTTTACTAGGTTCCATAGATATAGCAATGAACAACGTAGTCAAGAACACTGTTCTCGAATTGTGAAATGGCGGTGGAGTGAATGGAAGCTACACAGATGATCTCCCAGGACCAAATGGGAATTACAACTAAAATAAAGACAAATCGTCGGGAAAAAGCAACAGAAAAGCAGCGGGAGAGGACCATACAACCAGGGACACTGAATGAGCCTGGTAGGATCTGCGGAGGCATGTGAGGGTGGCTGGCTGAAAGCCCAGGGACAGCAGCGGTCTTAGTTGGGCACAGCAGGGGCACCTGCCCTTGGGGTTAAGACCCCAAGCTGCTCCACAGCGGAGAGGGCCAGGACAGAGCGCTAAATAGCTACAGCCACTCACCTGGGGCTCCAGCAAAGGGAGGGCGGACTGCACTGGAACTCTGTGGGGACACCTGGGATTTGGAGGGCGCTCAGAGTGTGTGCTGAGGCACGGCCACAAAGGATGGGTGGCCAACTTATTCCTTCCCAGTTACACAGAACGGTGGCCAAGTTTGCTCCTTCCCAGAGAACTGGCAGCCCCTCCTTTGGAGATTCCCAGGTGAGGTAAAGAAATGCAAATTGAGGCTTATTAACAACCAGCATCAGCCCCACCCTCCGGAAATCCTCTTACACTATAAACACTTGAGGGAGTTTCTCATTCAACTGAGATCCTAAGGCTTTTCAAGTAACTGAGGCTAATAGCCTCCAGGCAGAAAGTTAGAGCATAACTGAACCTTTCCTGAGCATGCAAATCTACCCAGGAAAGTGAGACTTGACAGTGGTGTTTAAGGAGGGCCCTCCGCACTCATCCAAACCCAGTAGAGGGAGCCACAAATAGGAGAACACCAACACCCACAGGGAAAATTTGGCAGGCTCCAAAAACCCACTGAGATAGCAAAAATGGTGAAACAAAGAAACAGATCCCAAATGAAAGAACAAGAGAACTCTACCGAGGATGAGATAAATGAAATGCAGTTAAGCAAATTATCATGAGGTAGAGTTCCGAGCCATGATCTTGAGGAAGCTAAACAACATGAATAAGGACATCAACACTATGAGTAAAGATATAGAAACACTGAAAACCAATCAATTGGAAATGAAGAATGACATAGCACAAATAAAGAACACATTGGAAGGACTGACCAGCAGAGTAGAGGAAGCGGAGGATTGGATCAGTGAGTTAGAAGACAGAGTAGAAAAAAAAATCAATCAATCAGAAAACTAAAAGGAAAAAAACAATGAAAAAACAGGAAGATAGCTTAAGAGAACTGTGGGACAACTGGAAACGTAATAACATTCGCATCATAGGAGTCCACAAAGAAAAAGAAAATGAGCAAGGATTAGAGAATATATTTGAAGAAATAGTGACAGAAAAAAATTAAAGACAAAGAGAGAATCCTAAAGGCAGCAAGAAATAAGCAACAGGTTACCTACAAAGGAACCCCCATAAGGCTATCATTTGACTTCTCAACAGAAACACTACAGGCCAGAAGGGAATGGCATGAAGTAATCAAGGTCATGAAAAACAAGGATCTGAATCCAAGACTACTCTACCCAGCAAGGCTATCATTCAAAATAGAAGGTCAAATAAAGAGCTTCCCAGACAAAAAAAAAAAGGCTAAGGGAATATATTAGCACCAAACCAGCACTGCAAGAAATGTTAAAAGGACTGCTGTAATTAGTAGAAGAAATATGAAGAAAAATATAACCATAATGAACAAAAATGGCAATAAATAAGTGCATATCAATAATCACCTTAAATGTAAAAGGACTGAATGCTCTGATAAAAAGACACAGGGTAGCTGACTGGATAAGAAAGCATGATTCACATATATGTTGTTTACAAGAGACCCATCTCACAACAAAAGACTCACATAGGTTGAAAGTAAAGGGATGGAAAAAAATCTTCCAAGCAAACGGAAAGGGAAAAAAAGCTGGGGTAGCAATACTCATATTTGATAAAATAGATTTCAAAATGAAGGCCATAACTAAAGACAAAGAAGGTCACTATATAAATTTGAAAGGGTCTATCCAACAGAAAGATATAACCTTGGTAAATATATAGGCACCCAATATAGGAGCACCAAAATATATTAAAAATCTTCGGGAGGACTTCAAAGGACAAATCAACAGCAATACAATCATAGCAGGACACTTCAACACCGAATTGACATCACTGGATAGATCATCCAGACAAAAAATCAACAAGGAAACACAAATTCTAAATGAAGCACTAGATCAAATGGATTAAATAGATATATACAGAGAATGACACCCCAAAACTGCAGAATTCACATTCTTCTCAAGTGCACATGGGATATTCTCAAAGATAGACCACATGATAGGACACAAACTAAGTCTCTACAAGTTCAAGAAGATTGAAATCATATCAAGCATCTTCTCAGATCACAATGGCATGAAACTAGAAATCAATTGCAACAAGAACATGCAAAGACATTGGAACACATGGAGGCTAAATAGCATGTTATTGAACAATGAATGGGTTACCATGGAGATCAATGAAAAAATCAAACACTTCCTGGAAACTAATGAAAATGAACACACGACAACACAAAATCTATGGGACGCAGCGAAAGCAGTTCTGAGAGGGAAGTTCATAGCACTCCAGGCCCACCTCAAGAAAGAAGAAAAATTTCTAGTTGACTACCTAACCTCACAACTTAAAGAACTAGAAAGCAAACAAAAAGTAAACCCCAGAGCAAGTAGAAGGAAGGAAATAGTAAAGATCAGAGCAGGAATAAATGACATGGAGACCAAAAAACAATTCAAAGGATCAATGAAGCAAAGAGCTGGTTTTTTGAAAAGATAAACAAGATTGATGGACCCTTAGCTAGACTCACCAAGAAACAAAGAGAGAGAACCCAAATACACAAAATCAGAAATGAAAGAGGAGAAGTAACAACTGACACCACAGAAATAAAAAGGATCGTTAACATATACTATGAATATTTATATGGCAACAAATTCGACAATCTAAGTGAAATGGACACATTTCTAGAAACACATAGTCTCCCAAAACTGAACCAGGAAGAGATAGAAAACTTGAACAGGCCAATAACAATGAAGGAAATTGAAGATGTAATCAAGACCCTCTCAGCAAACAAAAGCCCAGGCCCTGACGGTTACATGGGGGAGTTTTACCGAACATTCAAAGAAGATCTAATACCCATTCTCCGCAAAATATTCCAAAAAATCCAAGAAGATGGAAGACTTCCAAACTCATTTTATAAAAGCACCATAATCCTAATTCCAAAACCTGATAAAGACACTACAAAGAAAGAAAACTACAGGCCAATATCCCTGATGAACATAGATGCCAAAATCCTTAACAAAATACTAGCAAATCGGATCCAGCATTACATCAAAAAAATTATTCACCATGACCAAGTGGAATTCATCCCAGGGATGCAAGGATGGTACAATATTCGCAAATCAATAAATATGATACATCACATAAACAAAATGAAAGATAAAAACCACATGATCATATCAATAGATGCTGAAAAAGCATTTGACAAAATCCAGCACCCATTTCTGATAAAAACGCTCAGCAATTTGGGAATAGAGGGATCATATCTCAACATTATAAAGGCCATATATGAAAGATCTACAGCCAACATCATACTCAATGGAAAAAAACTAAAAGCATTTCCCTTAAAAACAGGAACAAGACAAGGATGCCCACTTTCACCACACTTATTTAACATAGTACTGGAAGTCTTAGCCACAGCAATCAGACATGAAGAAAAAATAAAAGGGATCCTAATTGGAAAGGAGGAAGTGAAACTCTCATTATTCGCAGATGACATGACATTATACATAGAAAACCCTAAAGACTCCATCAAAAATCTACTAGACTTAATAAATGAATTTGGCAAAGTAGCAGGATACAAAATTAACGTCAAGAAGTGGACAGCATTCTTATACACCAATGATGAACTCACAGAAAGAGAAACTAAAAAACCATCCCATTTACCATTGCGGCACAAAAATTAAGATACCTAGGAATAAACTTAACCAAAGAAGTAAAGGACCTATTTGCAGAAAACTACAGGACATTGAAAAAAGAAAAAGAGGAAGATATAAAAAAGTGGAAGCACATACCTCATTCATGCATTGGAAGAATTAACATCATTAAATGTCCATACTAACCAAAGCAATCTATAGATTTAACGCAATCCCCATCAAAATACCAATGACATATTTCACAGAACTAGAACAAATACTTCAGAAGTTCATATGGAACCAAAAAAACCCCAAATAGCTACAGCAATCTTGAAAAAGAAGGACAAAGTACGCGGGATCACAATACCGGACATCAGGTTATACTACAAAGCTACTGTAATCAAAACAGCCTGGTACTGGCACAAGAACAGGCACATATATCAATGGAATAGAACAGAGAACCCAGAAATTGACCCAAAACATTATGCTCAATTAATATTTGACAAAGGTGGCAAGAGCATACAATGGAGTAAAGACAGTGTCTTTAATAAATGGTGTTGGGAAATATGGACAGTTACATGCAAAAAAATGAAACCAGACCATCATCTTACACCATACACAAGAATAAACTCAAAATGGATAAAAGACTTAAATGTGACTCATGAATCCATAAAAATCCTAGAAGAAAATATAGGCAACAAAATTTCAGACATCATACGCAGCATAATTTTTACTGATATATCACCTAAGGCAACAGAAACAAAGGAAAAAATTAACACATGGGACTACACCAAACTCAAAAGCTTCTGCACAGCAAAAGAAACAACCATCAAAGTGGAAAGGCAACCCACTGTATTGGAGAGCATAATCATCAATGATGCATCAGATAAGGGATTAATTTCCAAAATATATAGAGTGCTCATACAACTCAACAAAAGGAAGACAAGGAACACAATTAAAAAATGGGCAGAGGACCTAAATAGACACCGCTCCAAACAGGACATACAAATGGCCAAGAGACATATGAGGAAATGCTCAACATCACTAATCATCAGGGAGATGCAAATTAAAACAACAATGAGGTATCACCTCACACCTGTCAGAATAGCCGCCATCAACAAAGCATCAAACAACAAGTGTTGGTGAGCATGTGGAGAAAAGGGGACTCTAGTACACTGCTGGTGGGAAAGCAGCCACTATGGAAAACACTATGGTGTTACCTCATAAAATTAAAAATTGAATTACCATTTGACCCAGTGATCCCACTCCTAGGAATATACCCTAAGAAGCCTGAAACACCAATCAGAAAGAATATATGTACCCCCATGTTCATAGCAGCACTATTTACAATAGCTAAGATCTGGAAACAGCTCAAGTGTCCATCAGTAGACGAATGGATAAAAAAGCGGTGGTACATATACACAATGGAGTACTATGCAGCTGTAAGAAAAAAGATCTCTTATCCTTTGCGACGACATGGGAGGACCTGGAAACTATTATCCTAAGCGAAACAAGCTAAGCAGAGAAAGACAAATATCATATGATCTCACTTATTTCTGGAATATAATGAACATAACAGTCTGAGGAACAGGGTAGTCCCAGAGACGTGAAGTGGCGTACAGACTGACAATTGCCAGAAGAGGGGGTGGGGGAGGGGAGCGATGAACCACAGAACTTGTATGCATGCACTCATAACCAATGGACATGGACAACAAAACTGGGGATGGGGCAGAGAGGGAGGGGGAGGAGGGTGACAATGGTGGAAAAAGGAGAAACATCTGTAACAAAAATAAATTAATAATTAAGAAAATAAAAATAAAAAAATTAAATTGCTAAAAAATAAATAAATAATTAAGAACCCCGTTCTCATGGACTCTCTCTGTTGTCTGTTACCTACCCTGTGTTTTCATATCCTTATGCAGGTTTAAGAAAGAACTCAACATACACAACAGAAGTTTGGGAGTGTAAGTCAGTTCTGATACCTGGTGCAGTGGATTTGGGGATGATTAGATTTGGACGGTACTTCTAGAAATCAGTGTGATCTCACATGTGCTAGCACAAATTTTAAGATGATGTGGTTAGCATGGCAGAGACTGGTCGTTATGCAATATTTCTTCACTCCTTTTTCCATAATAAAAGAATATTAAGCCAGGCACATGGCCACCTGATTGAAGAGTGTATTTCAAGCCTCCACTGAAGAATCAGGTGTGACCGTGAGACTAAATATTGGCCATTGGAATGTGAACAGAAGTGATGTGTGCAGTACCTTGGTTGTTGCTTTAAATAGAAAAGTTATTCCTTACCCTTCCTTTTTACCCCTGCCCACTGGCTGGACATGGTGAACTATCTTTAACTGCACAGGTAGGGTAATATCTTAGGGATGGCAGAATATCATGGTAGAAGGAACTTGGGTTCCTGGATAATTCACTGAGCACTGCCACTATACAGGCCCTGGGCTACCTACCTCCAGATAATTACATGAGGGAGAATCAACTTCCAACTTGTTTGAGCCACTCTTCTCTCAGATTTCTGTTATAGCAATAGAAAGTACATCTTAACTAACACTGTGTGTAATAAGAAATTTATTAGTTACCTGAATGAGAATAGATTCTGTGGACTGGTGAGAGCATGATTTATATGATAGTTGGTTAAGGAACATGGAATAACTGAGAAGTAGAGACCATAAGCATAGACAACTTTTAAAGAAGATCTTCTATAAAAGGAGGGACAGCTAGGGCAGTAGCTGTAGTCGATGCTAGGTTGAGAGAAGGATTTGATTTTGGTGTTATGGTGATAAGAGAAATTTGATTATATACAATATTATGGAAAGGCTCCAATAGAGAACATGAGATTTAAATATAGAAGGGATGAGGGGAACCAATGGAAAGAAGCCCTCAAAGAGTCAGGAAGGTTGAAATCCAAAGCCCAGGTTAGAAAAGTCCTTCTGAGAGAGAAATGATAAGGAAAAGATGAGTGTGGAAATAAAGTAACTGAGTGCTGGTCAGACATCTGAGGGATATTCCCTATGAGAGAATGGGCAAGGTCACCTGCTGAGAGTAGGACAGGGAAGTCAGTAGTCTGCATTTCAGGGCTTGCATTTCAGTGGTGAAATTTTGAACAGTTGAGTGGAATAGGAAGTTGACCAAAGATAAGGGAATTTCAGGCTGGAATTGTGGGCCCAGATCATTTCTCAATTCATGAATTCACACTGATTTTTCTCTGGAAGAGACTAATTATAGAAAAAACAAAAAAGTTGAAAGGATGTACATTGCCTAGGAGTGGAGAAGAAGGTCTGAAAATTCAAGTGAGACCATTACATTAGTAATAGACGTTAATAAAAAGAAGAGTTAGAAAGCTAAAGGAACTCCTTTGCAAAGATGAGACAAGTATCTACTCTCTTCAGGTCAGGCACAGTGCTGGTCTCTAAATAATGTTAGTTCATGCAACTCTCACTACAGCACAGGGAGCTAAGTATCACTGCCTAGGTCAGGTTACATTGCTGGTAAGCTACAAAGTATGGAATTCAGCCCCATTCTTTCTTCTGATTTTAAATTTCATGCTTAAGGTTCCCCCACTATGCTGTCCCGAACAGACTTTCCCTGGATGTCAGAAAATAATGATGTATTTGAGAGGCTATTTTTCAGCAGAGTGCAAGTATCTTTTATCTGCAATTTCTCATAAGTCTGGCTTTTGAAAACCCACTTGAACAGTCTCTGTTTGTTGTTGTTGTTGTTTTCTTTCAAATGCACTCTGACCTAAGTTGAAATAGATAACTTGTTGCCAGGATATCTCTATAATAACCAGACATAAAAGTAAACAATAGCAAACCATCACATTCATCTAGCTCTTTGTGATGCCTGCATTTTTTAAAATTAAACTCATGATTTCTGAATCTTTCTTTGGGTTTAGCAGGAGAAGGGGGAATGCTATTAACAACAAGCTATACTTTATATAAAATCTATGTGTATTATATTCAATTATTGCTTCTCCAGACATTTTAACACCCAGTCTACATACCTTTTGGTTACTATATAGCCAGATAAATAACAATCTTAAAGGTGTGCAGAGTAACTTGAAACTGACAAGAACCTTTACAACCCTACTAATTTTCCAAATAATAAGAAAATTTATTAAAGTAATTCTTATCCTCTGAAACTCCACATGATAAATATCTAGCTCTCTGATACTTTCACACAAAACCACACAATGAACTTGTGGGGTAGGTACTATGATTATACCCATTTTACAGATGAGGAAACAGAAGCCCAGATAAGTGAAGTGACTAATGAAGGGCACACAAACAATAAGTGGTAGAACCACGATTTAAACTGAAGTCAATACAGTTCTCAAATGTGTATTATTTTTGCTTCAGCTTTAAAAATGGGAAGCACAGAACTAGAACAAACACTCCAAAAGTTTATATGGAACCAAAAAAGACTCCGAATAGCTACAGCAATCTTGAAAAAGAAGAACAAAGAAGGAGGGATCACATTACCAGATTTCAGGTTATACTACAAAGCTACTGTAATCAAAACAGCCTGGTACTGGCACGAGAACAGGCATATAGATCAATGGAACAGAATAGAGAACCCAGAAATTGACCCAAGACAATATGCTCAATTAATATTTGACAAAGATGGCAAGAGCATACAGTGGAGTCAAGACAGTCTCTTCAATAAATGATGTTCAGAAAATTGGACAGCTACTTGCAAAAAAATGAAGCTAGACCACCAACTTACACCAAACATGAGAATAAACTCAAAATGGATAAAAGACTTAAATGTGACTTGTGAATTCATAAAAATTCTAGAAGAAAATGCAGGTAACAAAATTTCAGACATCATATGCAGCAGAATTTTCACTGATACAACACCTAAGGCAAGAGAAACAAAGGAAAAAATGAACACATGGGACTACATCAAACTAAAAAGCTTTGGCACAGCAAAAGAAACAACCAACAAAGTGGAAAGGCAACCCACTATATGGGAGAGCATAATCGCCAATGATGCATCAGATAAGGGATAAATTTCCAAAGTATATAGAGTGCTCATACAAGTCAACAAAAGGAAAACAAAGAACCCAATTAAAAAATGGGCAGAGGACCTAAATAGACACCTCTCTAAACAGGACATACAAATGGCCAAGAGACATATGACAAAATGCTCAATGTCACTAATAATCAGAGAGATGCAAATTAAAACAACTATGAGGTATCACCTCACACCTGTCAGAATGGTCACCATCAACAAAGCATCAAACAACAAGTGTTGGTGAGGGTGTGGAGAAATGAGACTCTAGTACACTGCTGGTGGGAATGCAGACTGTTGAAGCCACTGTGGAAAACACTATGGTGTTACCTCAAAAAGTTAAAAATTGAACTGCCATTTGACCCAGTGATCCCACTTCTAGGAATATACCCTAAGAAACCTTAAACACCAACCAGAAAGAATATATGTACCCTTATGTTTATAGCAGCACTATTTACAATAGCTAAGATCTGGAAACAGCCCAAGTGTCCATCAGTAGACGAATGGATAAAAAAGTGGTGGTACATATACACAATGGAGTACTATGCAGCTGTAAGAAAGAAAGATCTGTTATCGTTTGAGATGACATGAAGGGTCCTGGAGAGTATTATCCTAAGCAAAACAAGCCAAGCAGACAAAGACAAATATCACATGATCTCACTTATTTTTGGAATGTAATGAACATAACAGACTGAGGAACAGGGTAGACCCAGAGACATGGATGTAGGGTACAGACTGATAACCCTCAGAAGAGGGGGTGGGGGGGAGGGAAGAGATATACCATAGAACTTATATGCATGTACACATAACTGATGGACATGGACAACATTGCTGGGGATGAGGCGGGGGGAATGGGTAGGAGGATATCAGTGAGGGATAAAGGAGAAACATCTGTAACAAAAACAAATTAATTAAAAAGATAAAATAAAATAAAATTATAGGTTTGTAAAATAATAAATAAATAAAAATGGGAAATATTTAAGTGTGCATTTCTATGTTGAAATTAAGTATAAGTAGACATAAAGATTGCAATAATATAGTAATAATGTAGTAAACCTGAACATTTCTATAATGATCTTTGTAGAGCATTCCACCCAAGAACAACAGACTATGTATTTTGTTTTTGTTTTTAATTTTCTTTTCTTTATTGATTTTAGAGAGAGAGAAATTGAGAGGAAGAGAGAGCTAGAAACATCTATGAGAGATTGGGGATTGGGCTCACAACATGGGCATGTGTCCTGAGCAGGAATCAAACGAGCGACCTCTTGGTGCATGGGTTGATGCTCAACCACTGAACCACACTGGCTGGACTAGAATATATATTTTGTACACATGAAACATAAACCAAGATTGACCATATTCTGGACCATGAAACAATTCTCAATACATTTAGAAGGGTTCAAGTCATATAACGTGTTCTCTGATCACAGATAATTAAATTTCAAAATCAATGATGAAAAGATCACCTGAAAATCCCTAAATATTAAGACACTAAATAAGATATTTTTAAATAAACCATGGGTTAAAGAAAACTCGAAAGTGAAATTATAAAGTAATTTAAACTAAATGCAAATGAAAACACAGTATATCAAAATTTATGGGAAGTTGTTAAAGAAGTAGTTATAAGGGGAGGGTAAATTTATATCACTAAACTCCTATATCATATAGTTCTCCCTTATTTGTATTTCACTTTCTGTGGTTTAAGTGACCCTCTGTCAACCGTGGTCTGAAAATATTAAATGGAAAATTATGGACATAAGCATTCATATGTGTTAAATTGTGTGCTGTTCTTGGGTAGCATGATGATACCTTGCACCTTTCCACTCTGTCCTACCTGAGATGTGAATCTTCCATTTGTCCATCACCTGAGTGTCTCCATGCAGTATACATTTCTTGCGCTTTAGTGACATAGTAGCCATTTCCCTTATTATATCCACTGTCAAAGTATCACAATGCTTGTGTTCAAGTAACCATTGTTTTACTTAATAATGGCCCCAAATGACAAGAGTACTGATGCTGGCAATTTGAATATGCCAAAGAGAAGTCATAATGTGCTTCCTTTAAGTGAAAAGGTGAAAGTTCTAGACTTAATAAGGAAATAAAATGAATTATATGTGGAAGTTTCTAAGATCTTCAGTAAGAATAAATCTTCTGAAATTATGAAGAAAAAAAGAAAACTGTGCTAATGTTGCTGCTGTCATACCTCAAACAGCAGAAGTTACTGCAGGGTAACTCAAGCTAGTCATCCACTTGACTGGGACCCTGAAGAGGATAATTAAATGTCACATGAATGTGACCCAGAGATCCATGGCACATAACACCCGACACTGCTCAACATGCAGAAAGAGTAGATTATCTCCTGTAAGACATCCATAGATAGATAGATAGGTAGATAGATAAGATAGAAAATTTGTTTGGAAGGGAAAATGGTGGTGGAGTGAATGGAAGCTACACAGACCATCTTCCAGGACCAAACTGAACTTACAACTAAAATAAAGACAAATCATCAGGAAAAAACAACTGAAAAGTGGCTCCAGAGAACCCATATAACCAGGGACAGAAAGAGGATGCCAAATCAAGCCTGGTAGGAACTGCGGAGGTGCATGAGGGAGGCCTGGGAGTCCATGGACAGCAGAGGAGGGCTGTGTTAGTTGTGAGTGCTTCCTGCTGAGAAAGTAGGGGTTTCAAAATGCACCAAATCAGCTACAGCCACTCACCTTGGGCTTGGGCAGAAGGAGGGCAGACTGGACTGGAACTGTGTGGAGGGAGTCCGGTGCTCCTGGCTCAGGAGAGAGTTGGAGGGAAGGACACTGGGAGTTTTGTGCTGATTCACTTCCTCACAGTAGTCATCTTATTCAAAGAGCCCCTTCCCAGAGCCCTGGGGAGAAGCAATGGCAACACCTTCAGGAAGCCAACACCACAACCAGAGAAATGCAAATTGAGGCTAATTAACATCTAGAGTCTCATAACAAGCAAGTGCCCCACCCACTGGAAATCTTCTTACAAATGAGGGAATTTTCATTCAGCTGAGGGCTACAAATCCAGGCTCATCAAGTAACTGAGAATAATAGACTCCAGGCAAAAAGAGGATAACTGAACCTTTCCTTGGGTTCCAAATCAGCCCAGGAAAGTGAGACTTGACAGTGGTGTTTAACATGGGTCCTCCCACACTCATCCAAACCCAGGAGAGGGAGCCACAAACAGAAGAACATCAACACACACATGGAAAATTTGGCAGGCTCCAAAACCCACTGAGACAGCCAAATTGGTGAAGCAAAGAAACAAATCCCCAATGAAGGAACAAGAGAATTCAACAGGAGAAGAAATAAATGAAATGGGATAAAGCAAAATATCGGAGGTAGAGTTCACAGTAATAATCATGAAAAAGCTCAACAGCATGAGTAAAGAGCTCAACAGCATGAGTGAAGATATAGAAACACTGAAAACTAACCAACTAGAAAGGAAGAATGACATAGCAGAAATAAAAAAAAACACATGGGAAGGAATAACCAGCAGAGTAGAGGAAGCCGAGGACTGGATCAGTGAACTAGAAGTCAGGGTAGAAAAAAATCACCCAATCAGACAATCAAAAATAAAAAAAACAATTAAAAAACCAGAAGATAGCCTAAGAGAAATGTGGGAAAGTATGAAGCGTAACAACATCCACATCATAGGAGTTCCAGAAGAAGAAGTAAATGAGCAAGGGTTAGAGAATATATTTGAAGAAATAGTGAGAGAAAACTTTCCTAACTTTGTGAAGGAAGAAGGAATTCAAGTTCAAGAAGCACAGCCCTGGCCGGTAAGGCTCAGCATTTAGAGTGTTGGCCCATGGACCAGAGAGGCCCGGGTTCAGTTCCCACTAAGGGCACGTACCCAAGTTGCGGTTTGTCCCCGGCCCTGGTTGGGGTCGTGTGGGTGGCAACCATTCAATGTGTGTCTCTCACATTGATGTTTCTCTCTCTCTCTCTCTTACCCCCTCTCTCCCTCCTGCTCTATCTGAAGATAAATGCAAAAAATAAATAAATAAAATAAAATAAAACAAGTTCAAGAAATACAGAGAGCCCCAAGTAAGAAGAACCCAAACAGGCCCAAACCAAGACATATAATAATTAAAATGCCAAAAATTAAAAACAATGAGAGAAATCTAAAGGTCGCAAGAGATAAGCAACAGGTTACCTAAAAAAGAACCCCCATAGGGCTATAAGCTGACTCCTCAACAGAACACTACAGGCCAGAAGGGAATGGCATGAAGTATTCAAGGTAATGAAAAACAAGAATCTGAATCCAAGACTACTCTATCCAGCAAGGCTAGATAGAAGGTGCAATAAAGAGCTTCCCAGACAGAAGGAAAAAAAAGGCTAAGGGAATATATTAGCACCAAACCAACACTCTAAGAAATGTTAAAAGGACTGCTATAATAAGCAGAAAAGATAGGAAAAGAAACATAACCACAATAAACAAAAATGGCAATAAATAAGTACATATCAATAATAACCTTAAACATAAATGGATTAAGCATTTCAATCAAAAGACACAGAGTAGCTGGATGGATAAAGCATGACTCAGATATATGTTGTTTACAAGAGAGACCCACCTCACAACAAAAGACCCACATAGGTTGCAAGTGAAGGGATGGAAAAAAAATTTCCAAGAAAAGGAAAGGAAAAAAAGCTGGGGTAGCAATATGCATATCTGATAAAATAGACTTCAAAATGAAGGCCATAACTAGTGGCAAAAAAGGCCACTATATAATATTGAAAGGATCTATCCAACAGGAGGATATAACCTTGGTAAACATATATGCACTGAACATAGGAGCATCAAAATACATTAAAAAACACCTCTGGATGATTTCAAAAGAGAAATTGACAGCAATACGATAAGAGCAGGGGTCTGCAACACCCAGCTGACAGACCTGGATAGATCCTCTAGACAAAAATTTAACAAGGAAACAGACACTAAATTATGCACTAGATCAAATGGATTTAACAGATACCTCCAGAGGATTGCACCGCAAAACTGCAGAATTCACATTCTTCTCAAGTGCACATGGGACATTCTCAAAGATAGACCACATGTTAGGACACAAAGCAAGTCTCTACAAGTTCAAAAAGGTTGAAATCATATCAAGCATCTTCTCAGATCACAATGGCATGAAACTAGAAATCAATTGCAACAAAAACACACACAAACATTCAAACACATGCAAGCTAAATAGCATGTTATTGAACAATGAATGGGTTGCATGGGAGATCAAAGAAAAAATTAAAAACTTCCTGGAAACCAATGAACATGAACACACAACAACACAAATTTTAAGGGACACAGAAAAAACAGTCCTGAGAGGGTAGTTCATAGCACTACAGGCCTACCTCAAGAAACAAGAAAAATTTCTAATTGAATTTCTAACCCTACAACTTAAAGAACTAGAAAGTAAACAAAAAGAAAAACCCAGAGCAAGTAGAAGGAAATAAATAGTAAAGGTCAAAGTAGAAATAAATGACATAGAAACTAAAAAAAAAAAAAAAATGCAAAAGATCAATGAAACAAAAAGCTGATTCTTTGAAAAAATAAACAAGATTGATAGAGCCACAGCCAGACTCGCCATGAAACAAAAAGAGAGGACCCAAATAAACAAAATCAGAAATGAAAGAGGAGAACAACTGACACCACAGAAACACAAAGGATTGTGAAAATATACTAAGAACAATTATACGCGGACAAATTGGACAATCTAGGTGACATAGACAAACTTCTAGAAACACACAGTCTCTGAAAAGTCAACTGGGAAAAGATAGAAAACTTGAACAGACCAATAACAACTAAGGAAATTGAAGATGCCATCAAGAAACTCCCAGCAAACAAAAGTCCAGGCCTGGACAGCTTCACATGGGAATTTTACTGAACATTCAAAGAAGATCTAACGCCCATTCTCCTCAAATTATTGCAAAAAATCCAAGAAGAAGGAAGACTTCCAAACTCATTTTATGAGGCCAGCATAATTCTAATTCCAAAACAGATAAAGACATTACAGAGAAAGAAAACTACAGGCCAATATCCCTGATGAACACAGATGCCAATTACCTTAAAAAAATATTAGCAAACCGGATCGAGCAATGCATTAAAAAATTATTCACCAAGACCAAGTAGGATTCATCCCAGGGATGCAAGGAATGTACAGTATTCGCAAATCAATAAATATGTTACACCACATAAACAAAATGAAAGAAAAAAACATATGATTGATCAGTACCCTGGAAGATGGCAGCGGGCAGGACCAGAGGGAGAGTGAGTGTGTGAGAGAGTGAACTAGTGTGTGAAAGAGTGTGAGTGGACGTGAAGGTGGACGACCATACTCGTGCAGTGCAGAGACACAGAGCAGAAGGTTCCTGTGCTGTGGACGGGGAGAAGCTGGCTACTGTGGTAAGCGGCTCTACAGGGCACTTCTCCCTGCTCCTTGGGGAGGTCCCCCCATTTTGGAAGATCCCAAGTCTTCTCTGGGAGGAGGCAGTGGGAGCGGCTAGGGCCCAGCAACCTGAGCCCACCAGTGCACCTGGCACGATCAGACCAGTGGACACCCTGTGTCAACACAGACCAGTGCACAGTAGCGGAGCTGCCAAGGTGCCAGTTGCAGAAGCTACAAATGGCCAGAAGCCCAGCACCATCCCCCACAGTAGCAGCCCGATCAGAGTCCAGATATACCCCCAGCAACAGAGGCTGGGGAGCAGACATCCATCCCCAGGCAACAGAAGCACAGACCACCAACTGAGACCCATCCCCAAAAACTACAGCAAAGGCTGAGCAGGAGCTGAGCCCCATGGGGAAGCAGCACTCCCCAGCTTCCAGCAGCAGGACCTGGGGCTCCACAGAAGCCTGGGAAACACAGCTGCCCACAAGAGCAGTGGGGAACTATGGCACCAGACAGACCTGTGCTACCCAGAGGCCCACAAGAGCAGTGGGAAGACAGGTCACAAGAGGGACCAGTGCGATCCAGCTGCCCATGGGACTTACGGGGTGCTGGGGCACCAGAGAGGCCTGTGTGACCCAGCTGTCCACAAGATAGGCATGGAGCTGGGTCTCCAAAAACACTGTGTGATTCAGCTCCCCAAGGGATCAGTGGGAAGCGGGGGCTCCATGGGGCCTGTACAACCCAGCTGCCCACAAGATCAGCAGGGAGCCAGGCTTCAATGAGGCTTGTGAGACACATCTGCTCACAATACAGGCAGGGAGCACGGATCCAACAGGGCCTGAGCTATACAGTTACAGGTGGCACCAGCAACCAGCGGGGAACACAGCTGCATAGGCGCCCACATGACTCAGCAGCAGCACCTATCAAGACACACCAATACCAGCCCCCAGTAGTCAATCCTCCAGGATCCACAGCAGGCAAGAAGCAACATACAACAAAACAGTCTGGGAGGCACAGTAGCCTTATTTGATATACAGTGAGCTGCCTACACATCCAAACATCCCTCACCAGGTCTAGAGCTACCAGAGGGCTAAAATGGGGAGATAAAGAAACAACACCCAAAAGAAAGAAAAAGAAGAATCACCAGAAAAGGAACTACAGGAAATGGAAGACAGCAACTTGTCAGATAAAGAATTCAAGGCAATGATTTTAAGGGTGCTCAAACAATTTGGTGAGAACTACAAGCAACTTAATAAGAATTATGAAGAGCTCACTGGGAACTACTTCAAACTAGCAAAAGAGGTAGAAGCTACACATAAAGAGGTAGAAGCTATGCATAAAAATCAAGAGAAAATAAAGAATGACATAGCTGTTATGAAAAATACCTTAGAAGGGTTCAATAGTAGATTAAAAGAAGCTGAAGACAGAATCAGCAACTTAGAAGACAAGGTAAAGAAAAACACCCAAACAGAGAAGCAAATGGAAAAAAAAAATTTTAAAGCAGGAGGAAAGTTTAAGGGAGCTGCGGGACAATACAAAACATAACAACATTCGTATTATAGAGGTACTGGGAAAAGAAGACTCAGAGAAAAGAATAGAAGGTGGACGTTTGAAGAAATAATGACAGAAAACTTCCATAAACTGGTGAAGGAAAAAGTCCACAAGTCCAGGAAACACAGAGAGTCCCAAGCAAGATGAACCCCAGAAGACCCACAGCTAGACACATCATAATAAAAATGGCAAATGTTAAAGACAAAGAAAGAGCCCTGGCCGGTTTGGCTCAGCGGTTGAAGCGTCGGCCTGCGGTCCAGAGAGACCAGGGTTCGGTTCCCGCTAAGGGCATGTGCCTCGGTTGCGGTTTGTCCCGGGCCCTGGTTGGTCGTGCGGGTGGCAGCCACTCAATGTGTCCCTTTCACATCGATGTTTCTCTCTCTCTCTCTCTTCCTCTCTCTCCCTCCCACTCTATCTGAACAAAAAATGTCCTCGGGTGAGGATAAAAAAAAAAAAAGACAAAGAAAGAATCTTAAAGGAAGCAAGAGAGAGACAGAAAGTTACCTACAAGGGAGCTCCCATTAGACTGTCAGCTGATTTCTCAATAGAAACGATACAGGCCAGAAGGGAGTAGCATGAAGTGTACAAAGTAATGCAAGGCAAAAGTCTGAATCCAAAATTAATCTACCAAGCAAGGCTATCATTCAAAATTGAAGAAGAAATAAAGAGATTCACAGATTTAAAAAAAAAAAAAAAAACTGAAGGAATTTACCACCACCAAACCAGCACTGCAAGAAACACTGAAGGGACTGTTGTAAGAAGAAGAAACAGAGAGACAGACAGAGAGAGAGAGAGAGAGAGAGAGAGAGAGAGAGAGAGAGAGAGAGAGAGGAACACAGGCATAAAATTAAAATGGCAACTAATAATTATCTATCAATAATTATTTTAATGTAAATGGCTTAAATGCTCCAATCAAAAGACATAAGGTAGCTGAATGGATAAGAAAACATGTCCAATATAAATGCTGTCTACAAGAGACCCACCTCACAACAGAAGACTAACACAGGTTGAAAGTTAAGGGATGGAAAAAAAATTTTCCAAGCATATGGAAATGGTAAAAAAGCTGGTGTAGCAATACTCATATCTGACAAGAGAGACTTCAAAACAAGGGCCATAATAAGAGACAGAGAAGGTCACTACATAACATTGAAAGGATAAATCCAACAAGAGGATATCACCCTGGTAAACATATACGCACCAAATACGGGAGCACCAAAATATAATAAAATACTCCTGGGGGACTTAAAGAGATAAATGGCAATACGATCAAAGTGGGTGACTTTAACACGCCACTGACACCACTGCATAGACCTAGACAAAAAATTAACAAGGACATAGAGTCCTTACAAGAAAAACTAGATCAGTTGGACTTCATTGATATTTGTAGAACATTTCACACCAACGCTGCAGAATATACAAACTTCTCAAGTGCACATGGGTCATTCTCAAAAATAGACCACATGTTAGGACACAAAGCAAGTCTCTACAAATTCAAGAAAATTGAAATCGTCTCAAGCATCTTCCCAGATCACAGTGGTATGAAACTAGAACTCAATTACAATAAACACATAGAAACATTTAAACACTTGGAGGCTAAATAGCATGTTATTAAACAACGAATTGGTTACTAACGAGATCAAGGAAGAAATTAAAAACTTCCTAGAAACCAAAGAAAATGAACACACAACAACACAAAATCTATAGGATACAGCAAAAGCAGTCCTGAGAGGGAAGTTCATAACACTACAAGCCTACCTCAATTTAAAGAACTAGAAAGTAAACAGAAAGAAAAACCCAGACCTAGTATGAGGAAGGAAATAGTAAAGGTCAGAGTAGAAATAAACAACATAGAGTCTAAAAAAAACAGTTCAAAAGATCAATGAAACAAAAAGCTGGTTCTTGGAAAAGGTAAACAAGATCGATGGACCTTTAGCCAGACTAACCAAGAAACAAAAAGAGAGAACCCAAATACACAAAATCAGAAATGAAAGAGGAGAAGTAACAACTGACACCACAGAAATACAAAGGATCATTGAAACATACTATGAACAATTATACGCCAACAAATTAGACAATCTAGGAGAAATGGACAAATTTCTAGAAACACATAGCCTCCCAAAACTGAACCAGGAAGAGATAGAAAATCTGAACAGACCAATAACAATAAAGTAAATTGAAGATGTAATTAAGAAACTCCCAGCAAACAAAAGCCCAGGCCAAGATGGCTTCATGGGGGAGTTTTACCGAACATTCAAAGAAGATCTAATACCCATCTTCTCAAACTACTCCAAAATATCCAAGAAAACGGAACACTTCCAAACTCATTTTATGAGTCCAGCATAATCCTAATTCCAAAAGAAGGTAAAGACACTACAAAGAAATAAAGCTACAGGTCAATATCCCTGACGAACACAGATGCCAAAATCCTTAACAAAATATTAGCAAATCGGATCTAGAAATACATCAAAAAAATTATTCATCATGACCAAGTGGGATTTGTCCCAGGGATGCAAGGATGGTACAATATTCACAAATCAATAAATGTGATACACCACATAAACAAAATGAAAGATAAAAAACATATGATCATAGCAATAGATGCTGAAAAACATTCAACAAAATCCAGCACCCATTTATGATAAAAACGCTAAGCAATGTGGGAACAGAGGGATCATATCTCAACATAACAAAGGCCATATATGAAAAACCTGCAGCCAACATCATACTCAATGGGCAAAAATTTAAAGCATTCCCTTTAAGAACAGAAACAAGACGGGGATGCCCAAGTTCGCCACTCTTATTTAACATAGTACTGCAAGTCTTAGCCACATCAATGAGACATGAAGAAAAAATAAAGGGGATCCAAATTGGAAAGGAGGAAGTGAAGCTGTCATTATATGCAGATGACATTATATTGTACATAGAAAACCCTAAAGACTCCATCAAAAATCTACTAGACTTAATAAGTGAATTTGGCAAAGTAGCAGGATACAAAATTAACGTCAAGAAATTGACGGCATTCTTATACACCAATGATGAAATCACAGAAAGCGAAACTAAAAAAACAATCACATTTACTATCGCAGCAAATAAATTAAGATACCTGGGAATAAACCAAAGAAGTAAAGAACCTCTTCACAGAAAACTACAGGTCACTGAAAAAAGAAATAGAGAAAGATATTATAAAGTGGAAACATACATCTTGTTCATGGATTGGAAGAATTAATATCATTAAAATGTCCATACTACCCAAAGCAATCTATAGATTCCATGCAATCCCCATGAAAATACCAACGGCATATTTCACAGAACTAGAATAAGCAATCCAAAAGTTTATATGGAACCAAAAAAGACCCTGAATAGCCACAGCAATCTTGAAAATGAAGAACAAAGTAGGAGGTATCACATTACCAGATATCAGGTTATACTGCAAAGCCACTGTAATCAAATCAGCCTGGTACTGTCACAAGAACAGGCAGATAGATCAATGTAACAGAATAGAGAATCCAGAAATTGACCCAAGAAAATATGCTTAATTAATATTTGACAAAGGTGGCAAGAGCATACAGTGGAGTCAAGATAGTATCTTCAATAAATGATGTTGGGAAAATTGGACAGCTACTTGCAAAGAAATGAAGCTAAATCATCAACTTATACCATACACGAGAATAAACTCAAAATGGATAAAAGACTTAAATGTAACTCATGAATCCATAAAAATTCTAGAAGAAAATGCAGGCAACAAAATTCAGACATCATACGCAGCAGAATTTTCACTGATACAACACCTAAGGCAAGAGAAACAAAGGAAAAAATGAACACATGAGACTACATCAAACTAAAAAGCTTCTGCACAGCAAAAGAAACAATCATCAAAATGGAAAGGGATCGCACTATGTGGGAGACCATAATCACCAACGATTCATTAGATAAGGGGTTAATTTCCAAAATATATAGAGTGCTCATACAACTCAACAAAAGGAAGACAAAGAACCCAATTAAAAAATGGGCAGAGGACTTAAATAGACACCTCTCCCATCAGGACATACAAATGGCCAAGTGACATATGAAAAAATGATCAATGTCACTAATCATCAGAGAGATGCAAATTAAGCCATCTATGAGGTATCACCTCACACCTGTCAGAATGGCTGCCATCAACAAATCATCAAACAACAAATGTTGGCGAAGGTGTGGAGAAAAGAGGACTCTAGTACACTGCTGGTGGGAATGCAGACTGTTGTAGCCACTGTGGAAAACACTATGGTATTACCTCCAAATGTTGAAAATTGAACTGCCATTTGACCCAGTGATCCCAGTTGTAGGAATATACCCTAAGAACCCTGAGACAGCAATCAGAAAGAATATATGTGCCCCTATGTTCATAGCAGCACTATTTACAATAGCTAAGATCTGGAAACAACCCAAGCGTCCATCAGTAGATGAGTGGATAAAAAAGCTGTGGTACATGTACACAATGAAATACTATGCAGCTGTAAGAAAGAAAGATCTCTAATCCTTTGACATGACATGGAAGGACCTGGAGAGTATTATGCTAAGCAAAACAAGCCAAGCCGAGAAAGACAAATATTACAACATCTCACTTATTTGAGGATTATAATGAATTAAACAAACTGATAAACAAAATTGATCAGGAGACATAGAGGTGGGGTACAGACTGACAAGTCTCACTGGGGGGGGGGGGTTGGGGGGAAGAGATAAACCACAGAACTTATATGCATGTACGCATGACCAATGGACATAGACAACAAAGCTGGGGGTGGGGTGGGGGGATGGGGAGGAGGGTGTCAATGGAGGAAAAAGGAGAAACATCTGTAACAAAACCAAATTAATATTAAGTAAATAAATAAATCAGTACCCTAAAAAAATATATATATATGATCATGTCAGTACATGCTGAAAAGGCATTTATCAAAATCCAGCACCCATTTCTGATAAAAACACTGAACAATGTGGGAATAGAGGGATCATATCTTCACATAATAAAGGCCATATATGAAATACCTACAGCCGACATCATACTTAATGGGCAAAAACTAAAAGCATTTACCTTAAAAGAACAGGAACAGAGATTCCAAAATGGCGGCGGAGTGAATGGAAGCTACACAGACCATCTCCCAGGACCAAACTGGAATTACAATTAAAATAAAGACAAATCATCGGGAAAAATCAACAGAAAAGCAGGTTGCGAGGACCATAAAACCAGGGACACTGACTCGATCCTGGTAGGATTGCGGAGGCGCGAGGGGGCCTGGGAGCCCACGGACAGCAGCGGCCTTAGCCAAGAGCAGCGCCCGCCCTCAGGGTTAAAGCCCGAGCCGGTTCCACAGCGCAGAGCCAGGGCAGAGCGCTAAATAGCTGCAGCCACTCACCTGGGCTCTGGCAGAGGGAGGGCGGACTGGACTGGAACTGTGTGGGGACACCCGGGATTTGGAGGGCGCTCAGAGCTTTTGCTGAGTTGCAGCCACGCAGGACTGTGGCCTGGTCGTCTTACTCCATCCCAGGGCTCTGGGGAGAAGCGGCATCCCCTCCCTCGGAGATCCAGCCACACCCTAGTGGGCCATTGAAATGCAAACTGAGGCTCATTAACTACTAGCATCTGCCCTACCCCCTGGAAATCCTCTCACACTGAACACCTGAGGGAGGTTTTCATTCAACTGAAAGCCCAAAGCTCTTCAAGCAACCACAACTAATAGCCTCTAGGCAAAAAGCTAGAGGATAACTTAACCTTTGCTGGGCTTGCAAATATACCCTGGAAAGTAAGACTCCAGGGTGGTGTTTAACGTGGGTCCTCCCATGCTCATCCAAACCCAGCAGAGGGAGCCACAAACAACAGAACACCAACATCCACAGGAAAATTTGGCAGGCTCCAAAAACCACTGAGATAGCCAAAATGGGGATAAATGAAACAGAGTTAAGCAAGTTAGCAGAGCTAGAATTCAGAGCCATGATCTTGAGGAAGCTCAACAACATGAGTAAGGACATCAACACCTTGAGTAAAGACATCCACACCATGAGCAAAGACATAGAAACACTGAAAACCAACCAAGTGGAAATGAAGAAGCAGCAAGAAGAAATGAAGAAGCAGCAAGAAGAAATGAAGAAGCAGCAAGAAGAAATGAAGAAGCAGGAAGAAGAAATGAAGAAGCAGCAAGAAGAAATGAAGAAGCAGCAAGAAGAAATGAAGAATGACATAGCAGAAATGAAGAACACATTGGAAGGACTAAACAGCAGAGTAGAGGAAGCTGAGGACCGGATCAGTGAATCAGAAGACAGGGTAGAAAAAATCAACCAATCAGAAAACCAAAAGGAAAAAACAATGAAAAAACAGGAAGACAGCTTAAGAGAACTGTGGGACAACTGGAAACGTAATAATATTCGCATGATTGGAGTCCCTGAAGAAGAAGAAAATGAGCAAGGGTTAGAGAATATATTTGAAGAAATACTGACAGAAAACTTCCCTAATTTGGTGAAGAAAGAAGGTATTCAAGTTCAAGAAGCACAGAGAGTCCCAAGTAAGAAGAACCAAAACAGGCCCACACCAAGACACATAGTAATTAAAATGACAAAATATTAAAGACAAAGAGAGAATCCTCAAGGCAGCAAGAGAAAAGCAACAGGTTACCTACAAAGGAACCCCCATCAGGCTATCAGCTGACTTCTCAACAGAAACACTACAGGCCAGAAGGGAATGGCATGAAGTAATCAAGGTCATGAAAAACAAGGATCTGAATCCAAGACTACTCTACCCAGCAAGGCTGTCATTCAAAATAGAAGGTCAAATAAAGAGCTTCTCAGACAAAAAAAAGGCTAAGGGAATACATTAGCACCAAACCAGCACTGCAAGAAATGTTAAAAGAACTGCTGTAATTAGTAGAAGAAATAGGAAGAAAAGTAGAACCACACTGAACAAAAATGGCAATAAATAAGTACATATCAATAATCACCTTAAATGTAAATGGATTGAATGCTCCGATAAAAAGACACAGAGTAGCGGATTGGATAAGAAAGCATAACCCATATATATGCTGTTTACAAGAGACCCACCTCACAACAAAAGACTCACATAGGCTGAAAGTGAAGAAATGGAAAAAAATCTTCCAAGCAAATGGAAAGGAAAAAAAAGCTGGGGTAGCATTACTCATATCTGCTAAAATAGATTTCAAAACGAAAGCCATTACTAGAGACAAAGAAGGTCACTACATAATATTGAAAGGATCTATCCAACAGGAAGATATAACCTTGGTAAACATATATGCACCAAATACAAGAGCACCAAAATATATTAAAAATATTCTGGAGGACTTCAAAGGAGAAATTGATAGCAATACAATCATAGCAGGGGACTTCAACACCCGACTGACATCACTGGATAGATCCTCTAGACAAAAAATTAACAAGGACACAGAGACCCTAAACGAAGCACTAGACCAAATGGATTTAATAGATATTTACAGAGAATTACACCCCAAAACTATAGAATTCACAATCTTCTCAAGTGCACATGGGACATTCTCAAAGATAGACCACATGTTAGGACACAAACGAAGTCTCTACAAGTTCAAGAAGATTGAAATCATATCAAGCATCTTCTCAGATCACAATGGCATGAAACTAGAAATCAATTGCAACAAGAACATGCAAAGACATTTGAATACATGGAGGCTAAATAGCATGTTATTAAACAATGAATGGGTTACCGAGGAGATCGAGGAAGAAATTAAAAACTTCTTGGAAACCAACGAAAATGTGCACACAACAACACAAAATCTATGGGATGCAGCGAAAGCAGTTCTGAGAGGCAAGTTCATAGCACTACAGGCCTACCTCAAGAAACAACAAAAATTTCTAATAGACTATCTAACCTCACAACTTAAAGAACTAGAAAGCAAACAAAAAGAAAACCCCAGAGCAAGTAGAAGGAAGGAAATAGTAAAGATAAGAGCAGAAATAAACGACATAGAGACCAGAGAAACAATTCAAAGGATCAATGAAACAAAGAGCTGGTTTTTTGAAAAGATAAACAAGATTGATGGAACCTTAGCTAGACTCACCAAGAAACAAAGAGAGAAAACCCAAATACACAAAATCAGAAATGAAAGAGGAGAAGTAACAACTGACACAACAGAAATACAAAGGATCATTAGCAAATACTATGAACATTTATATGGCAACAAATTCGACAATCTAAGTGAAATGGACAAATTTCTAGAAACACATAGTCTCCCAAAACTGGACCGGGAAGAGATAGAAAACTTTAACAGACCAATAACAACTAAGGAAATGGAAGATGTAATCAAGACTCTCCCAGCAAACAAAAGCCCAGGCCCGGATGGCTTCACGGGGGAGTTTTACTGAACATTCAAAGAAGAACTAACACCCATTCTCCTCAAACTATTTCAAAAAATTCAAGAAGAAAGAAGACTTCCAAACTCGTTTTATCAGGCCAGCATAATCCTATTTCCAAAACCAGAAAAAGACACTACAAAGAAAGAAAACTACAGGCCAATATCCCTGATGAACATAGATGCCAAAATCCTAAACAAAATACTAGCAAATCGGATCCAGCAATACATCAAAAAAATTATTCACCATGACCAAGTGGGATTCATCCCAGGGATGCAGGGCTGGTTCAACATTCGCAAATAAATAAATGTGATACACCACGTAAACAAAATGAAAGATAAAAACCACATGATCATATCAATAGACGTTGAAAAAGCATTCGACAAAATCCAGCACCCATTTCTGATAAAAACTCTCAGCAATTTGGGAGTAGAGTGATCATATCTTGATATAATAAAGGCCATATATGAAAGACCTACAGCCAACATCATACTCAATGGGCAAAAACTAAAAACATTTCCCTAGAGAACAGGAACAAGACAGGGATGCCCACTTTCGCCACTCTTATTTAACATAGTACTGGATGTCTTAGACACAGCAATCAGACGTGAAGAAAAAATAAAAGGAATCCAAATTGGAAAGGAGGAAGTGAAACTGTCATTATTCGCAGATGATATGATATTATATATAGAAAACCCTAAAGACTCCATCAAAAATCTACTAGACTTAATAAATGAATTTGGCAACGTAGCAGGATACAAAATTAACGTCAAGAAATCGACGGCATTCTTATACACCAATGATGAACTCACGGAAAGAGAAATTAAAAAAACAATTCCATTTACCATCGCGGCAAAATAATTAAGATACCTAGGAATAAACTTAACCAAAGAAGTAAAGGACCTATTTGCAGAAAACTACAGGACATTGAAAAAAGAAATAGAGGAAGATATAAAAAAGTGGAAGCACATACCTTGTTCATGGATTGGAAGAATTAACATCATTAAAATGTCCATATTACCCAAAGCAATCTATAGATTCAATGCAATCCCCATCAAAATACCAGTGACATATTTCACAGAACTAGAACAAATATTTCAAAAGTTCATATGGAACCAAAAAAGACCCCGAATAGCCACAGCAATCTTGAAAAAGAAGGACAAAGTAGGTGGGATCTCAATACCGGATATCAGCTTATACTATAAAGCTACTGTATCAAAACAGCCTGGTACTGGCACAAGAACAGGCATATAGACCAGTGGAACAGAACAGAGAATCCGGAAATTGACCCAAGACATTATGCTCAATTAATATTTGACAAAGGTGGCAAGAGCATACAATGGAGTAAAGACAGCCTCTTTAATAAATGGTGTTGGGAAAATTGGACAGCTACATGCAAAAAAATGAAACTACACCATCAACTTACACCACACCCAAGAATAAACTCAAAATGGATAAAAGACTTAAATGTGACTCGTGAATCCATAAAAATCCTAGAAGAAAATGTAGGCAACAAAATTTCGGACATCATACGCAGGAGAATCTTCACTGATATATCACCTAAGGCAACAGAAACAAAGGGAAAAATGAACACATGGTACAACATCAAACTCAAAAGCTTCTGCACAGCAAAAGAAACAACCATCAAAACAGATAGAGAACCCACTCTATGGGAGAGCATAATTGCCAATGATACATCAGATAAGGGGTTAATCTCCAAAATATACAGAGTGCTCATACAACTCAACAAAAGGAAGACAAAGAATCCAATTAAAAAATGGGCAGAGGAACTAAATAGAAACCTCTCCAAAAAGGACATACAAATGGCCAAGAGACATATGAAGAAATGCTCAACATCATTAATCATCAGAGAGATGCAAATTAAAACAATGAGGTATCACCTCACACCTGTCAGAATGGCCGCCATCAGCAAATCATCAAACAACAAGTGTTGGCGAGGATGTGGAGAAAAGGGGACTCTAGTACACTGCTGGTGGGAATGCAGACTGGTGCAGCCACTGTGGAAAACACTATGGTGTTACCTCAAAAAATTAAAAATTGAATTGCCATTTGACCCAGTGATCCCACTTCTAGGAATATACCCTAAGAAGCCTGAAACACCAATCAGAAAAAATACATGTACCCCCATGTTCATAGCAGCACTATTTACAATAGCTAAGATCTCTAAACAGCCCAAGTGTCCATCAGTGGATGAATGGATAAAAAAGCTATGGTAAATATACACAATGGAGTACTATGCAGCTGTAAGAAAGAAAGATCTCTTATCCTTTTGAGACGACGTGGAGGGACCTCGAGAGTATTATCCTAAGCGAAACAAGCCAAGCAGAGAAAGACAAATATCACATGATCTCACTTATTCATGGAATATAATGAACATAACAGTCTGAGGAACAGGGTAGACCCAGAGATGTGGAAGTAGGGTATAAACTGACACCCCTCAGAAGAGGGGGTGGGGGGGAGGGAAGAGATAAACCACAGAACTTATGCGCATGTATGCATAAGTGATGGACATGGACAACAAAGCTGGGGACAGGGTGGGGGGATGGGGAGGAGGGTGTCAATGGGGAAAAAAAGGAGAAACATCTGTAACAAAAATAATAATAATAAAAAAAAAGAACAGGAACAAAACAGGAATGCCCACTTTCACCACTCTTATTTAACATAGTGCTGGAATTCTTAGCCACAGATATTAGAGAAGAGGAAATCAAAGGGATCCAAATTGGAGAGGAGGAAGTGAAACTCTCATTGTTTGCAGATGACATGATATTGTACATAGAAAACCCTAAACACTCCATCAAAAATATACTAGAGCTAGTAAGTGAATTTCGCAAAGTAGCAGAAATACAAAATTAACATCAAGAAATTGATGGCATTCTAATACACCAATAATGAACTCACAGAAATGGAAATTAAAAAAAAAAACAAAAAACAATCTCATTTACCATTGCAGCAAAAAAATTAAGATACCTAGGAATAAACTTAACCAAAGAAGTAAAGGATCTGGTCGCAGAAAGCTACAGGACATTGAAAAAGAAATAGAAGAAGTTATAAAAATGTGGAAGTATATACTTTGTTCATTGAATGGAAGAATCAACATCATTAAATGTCCATACTACCCAAAGCAATCTATAGATTCATTGCAATCCCCATTAAAATACCCACGACATATTTCACAAACTAGAACAAATACTACAAAAGTTTATATGGAACCAAAAAGACCCTGAATAGCCACAGCAATCTTGAAAAAGAAGAACAAAGCAGGAGGAATCACAATACCAGATATCAGGACTTCCGGTCAAGATGGCGGCGTAGGTAAAGGCGGTATCACATCCTCCCACAACCACATCAAAGTTACAACTAAACTACAGAACAACCATCATTCAATACCACCTGAAATCAAGCTGAATGGAAGTCCTACAACTACGAAATTAAAGAAGAAGACACATCGAGACTGGTAGGAGGGGCGGAGGCATGACAGGCTGGTCCCACACCCACGTGTGGCGGATAATAATTAGGAGGATACCTCGGCTGGGAAGGTCCTCCCTGAGGACTGAGGGGTCCCCGTCCCACACCAGGCACCCAGCTCAGGGTTCCAGTGCTAGGAAGAGAAGTCCCCATAACTTCTGGCTGGAAAACCCAGCAGGAACTGAGGCTGAGGCGGCTGGAGCCCCCGGCAACTCCTCTTAAAGGGCCAGCGCACGGACTTACTCGGACTCGCTCCCTCCAGGCTCCAACATGCGGGAGGGAGCCTGAAAGGCACCAGAATCATATGGGGAAGAACTGAGCTGTTTGGCATTGGAACGAGGGCTGGAGAGGCAGCTTTCTCCTGGACAGACGTGCTCTCAGAGGCTTTTATTCCTTTGGTGAGCCCTTCCCTGGGCTGGCAGACACAGCCATATCTGGGACTCCAGCTACCTGGCTCACACTGTTTGCCCCGCCCTGGTGATTCCCTGAGGCCCCGTCCCACCCAACTTTCAGGCCCACCCAAGCTGTTGCCAGTTGCTTTACCATAGGAGTGGCCTGTCTTGGGTCCTGTTTCAGCTCTTCCTAAATTTTTTCAAACAAGCAGCATCTGGTCTCAGCTAGCCCCATACCTCTCGCTAAGGAATACATAGAAACAAACACAGGGAGGCAGCCAAAATGAGGAGACAAAGAAACGGGTCCCAAATGAAAGAACAGAACAAAACTCCAGGAAAAAAATTAAGTGAAATGAAGTTAAGCAACCTAACAGATGCAGAGTTCAAAATACTGCTTATAAGGATGCTCAATGGACTTAGTGAGGACCTCAAGAGCATAAAAAAGGACCAGTTTGAAATGAAGGATGCACTAACTGAAATAAAGAATAGTTTACACAGATGCAATAGTAGAGTAGGTAAAGCCAAGAAGCAAACCATTGATTTGGAATATAAGGAAACAAAAAACATCCAATCAGAACAGCAGAAAGAAAAAAGAATCCAAAAAAATGAGGACAGTGTAAGGAGCCTCTGGGACAACTTCAAGCGTGCCAACATTCACATCTTGGAGGTGCCAGAAGGAGAAGAAAGCGAACAAGAAATCGAAAACCTATTTGAAACAATAATGGCAGAAAACTTCCCTAACTTGGTGAAGGAAACAGACATACAAGTCCAGGAAGCACAGAGAGTGCCAAACAAGATGAACCCCAAAAGGCCCACACCAAGACACATCATCATCAAACTGCAAAAGGTTCAAGACAAAGAGAGAATCTTAAAAGCAGCAAGAGAAAAGCAGTTAGTTACCTACAAGGGGGTTCCCATCAGACTGTCAGCTGATTTCTCAAAAGAAACTTTGCAGGCCAGAAGGGAGTGGCAAGAAATATTCAGAGTGATGAAAAGCAAGAACCTACAACCAAGATTACTCTATCCTGCAAAGCTGTCACTTAGAATCGATGACCATATAAAGAGTTTCCCATACAAAGAAAAGCTAAAGGAGTTCATCACCACCAAACCATTATTATATGAAATGTTGAAGGGTCTTCTTGAAGAAAAAGATAAAAAAATAAGAACAAACAAAATGGCAATAAGTACATATCTATCAACAGTTGAATCTACAAACAAAATGAACAAGCAGAACAGAGACATTCTCATAGATACAGAGAACTTTTTTGAGTACCAGATGGGTGGGGGCTGGGGGGATGGGTGAAAAAGGTGAAGGGATTAAGAAGTACAAATTGCTTGTTAGACTGACAAACCTCAAAGGGAAGGGGGGTTGGGAGGTGGGAAGAAATAAACCAAAGAACTTATATGCATATATGCATAACCAATGGACACAGACAACAATGTGGGAAAAGGCAGGAGGGGGGCGGGAATAGGGAGGAGGAGGGCAATGGGGGAAAAATGAGGAACATTTGTAATACATTCAACAACAAAGATAAGTTAAAAAAAAAAAAGAAAACAATACCAGATATCAGGTTATACTACAAAGCCCTTGTTATCAAAACAGCCTGGTACTGGCACAAGAATAGGCATATAGATCAATGGAACAGAACAGAGAGCCCAGAAATTGACCCAAGACATTATGCTCTATTAATATTTGACAAAGGTGGCATGACCATACAATGGAGTAAAGACAGCCTCTTTAATAAATGGTGTTTGGAAAATTGGACAGCTACATGCAAAAAGATGGAACTAGACCACCAACTTACAACATACATAAGAATAAACTCAAAATGGACAAACGATTTAACTGTGACTCGTGAGTCCATAAAAATCCTAGAAGAAAATGTAGGCAACAAAATTTCAGACATCATACGCAGCAGAATTTTCACCAATACAACACCTAAGGCAGGAGAAACAAGAAAAATTAATACATGGCACTACATCAAACTAAACAGCTTCTGCACAGCAAAAGAAACAACAAGCATAAAAATGGAAAGGGAACCCACTATATGGGAGAGCATATTTGCCAAAGATACATCATAAAAGGAGTTAATCTCCAAAATATATATAATACTCACACAACTCTACAAAAGGAAGACAAAGAATCCTATCAAAAAATGGGCAGAGAATCTAAATAGACACCTCTCGAAACAGGACATACAAATGTCCAAGAGACATGAAAAAATGCTCAATGTCACTAACCATCAGAGATATGAAAATTAAAACAACTATGAGTTATCACCTCACACCTATCAGAATGGCTGCCATCAACAAATCATCACACAAGTGCTGGCAAGGCTGTGGAGAAAAGGGGACTCTAGTACACTGCTGGTGGGATGCAATCTGGTGCAGCCACTATGGAAAGCAATATGGTGTTTTGTCAAAAAATTAAAAATTGATCTGCTATTTGACCCTATGATCCCACTTCTAGCAATATATCCTAAGAAACCTGAAACACCAATCAAAAATAATATATTTACCCCTATGTTCATAGCAGCACTATTTACAATAGCCAAGAACTGGAAACAGCTCAAGTGTCCATCAGTAGATGAGTGGATAAAATAGCAGTGGTACATATACACAATGGAATACTATGCAGCTGTAAGAAAGAAAGATATTTTATCCTTTGAGATGACATGGAGGGACCTGGAGAGTATTATGCTAAGCGAAATAAGCCAATCAGAGAAAGACAAATGTCACATGATGTCACGTATTTGTGGAATATAATGAATCAGAAAGATCCAGAGACATAGAAGTAGGATACAGACTGACAAACCTCAAAAAAGGGGAAGAGGGGGAGTGCGGAGATAAACCAGATAACTTATATGCATGTATGCATAACCATGAACCTACACAATAATGCTGGGGATGGGTGGGATTGGGAAGAGGATATCAATGGGGGGAAAAGGAGAAACATTTGTAACAAAAATAAATTAGTTTAAAAAAAGTAACAAAATGTTTGTTGTACTTCTACTGGAAAGGACAGAGAGATATCCTGTAACATTCCCACATCCAAAGAAGGTAGAGTGGTCCTGACTAATGTAAACCTGGTCATCATTTTCTTTAGCAAGGGCAATCTTATGCAATGCCCTTTTGGGGGTGGCTCACTTCCTAGTCTGCTGTGCTCCTTCATAGTCTAGGCCTATCCATACTCCCCAAATGAACTTCAATTGAAGTGTTGACGAGCTTGAAGAAAGTGATCAAAAGTAGAATGCAAGTCACTGTTAATAAGAATGTTCTTATGCGTGTCTGAGTAGAGGAACATCTAAAAGTTTAGACATCAGGAATTGCTCTGAGTAATCAAGTTTCCATCCCCTGGGAAATAGTCTTTAGACCTCTTTTGTCCTTGAGACATGTCTATCACAGACTTGCTGTAGTTCTGTGTCTTGTCCTACAAACCAGTACCCCCTCTAGATATGATAGTGCTGGTTTGCCTGCCAGGGAAATCATTCTCTGGAAGGAAATAGTCAACATATGATCTAATTTCTGGGAATGACTTTTTAACATTTTCTATATCATTAGGAATTTTCTTCCCCATCCTTTTTTATTCCAAGAGAATAATTTTTCAGTGGACATGTTTTTACAATAAAGACAAAAAAGTGTGCTTTGTAAGAATAGTGAAATTAGCGTTCCTGTTTCAGACAAGGTAAGTAGCAGTTTTTTCAGACTGCAGGAAAGTCATGGAACTATAGTTGATCTAATTGCAACTTAAGCTAAAGCTAGTCTTTTCAGTCGCTATTTTTGGTCTGCTGGTTTAAACCTATCTTAAAGGTACGAATAGCATGGGGTATAACAAAATCTGAAACATGGTGGAAATTGGGCTGAAAAGAAAAAAAAAAGTGGTTCTTCATTCTGTAGCAATACCACTTAATGAGTGAGTCAACCACCATGCTTTCCAGATAGTTAGATAGGAAGGCTTAGAGATCATGTAGTCCTATGCCCTCATTTACACCTGAGGTCTAGAATAGAGCTGACTAAGCTAAGTTCACAAAGGCTAATGAAGAGCAGACTGATGATCAGGTTGCCCAAAGGTCCATTAATTACTCTCTCCACTATGCCACCAAACCCACCAATGTAAGGAAATTATACATTTGCAATAGAATAAGCCAATGACTCTATCCAGATTTGTGATTTAAATATTACCAGTCACTGCTCATTGAGTACTTTATGTGGGTTATCTCATTTATTGAGTCACAACATGTAATAAGGAGTCTGACTCCATTGTTTGATGTTTGACTATGGCAGCTTTTAAGCCTTAACCCTCCCCCATCTCATTGTCCCTCTCATCTGGGCAAGCTGATAAGAAAGTTTGGGAGCACCCTCCTTTAGTGTTGGCAGGAGATTCAATTCACATAAGCCCTCAGCCCTGTGTGGAAATCCTCATCTCTGCCCACCCCCTAACCACAATAAAATCCCTACCCAGTCTCCCTTCCTTGCTCTGTAAAGCCATTTTGGACCAGCTTGGGAAGTCCATCCTTCTCTTCCCAGAAAAAAAGCCATTAAGACATTAACAAACTTTTCATACCCTCTTGGTGTGTGTTTGGCATCATCAGTCCTGACCCTGGAATCAAATTTGGGGTAGATGGTCACAACAGAACTCTGAGATATGTGCTGTTATAATCAACATTTTACAAATGAGGAAACTGAGGAATAGAGATGTTGAAGTAATGTACAAGGGCCACAAAAAGGCTTACAAAATTACAGAAAGCACTTCTGAAAATAAATATACTGCTAAGATTTCAATTAAGAACCTAAGATGATTCTATGGCTAGTGTGTGCTATTGAAATGTAAGCAAGGGATTTATGAAGAATCATGATTTCTAGGTAGAGCTCTTACCCAAGTTCACATAACTAATAAGTAATGGAGCTAGGTTGCATGAAGCTGTAGAAAGGTAATGTATATAATAATAATAATAATAATAATAATAATAGGAAGAAGAAGGAGGAGGAGGAGGAGAAATACTAAGCACTGTGCTAAGTTTTAAATTTAATCTTTATTATAATTCTGCAAACTGAATACCATTTTTATCCCCACTTTACAGATAAGGAAATTGGAGGCTCAGAGATTGTTTAGGAAACGTGCCCAAGGTCACACAGCTAGTACGCACAGTAACTGGCCTGGAAATCTTTGTGTGCTTATGTATTAGAGATCATAGTCTAATGTTCATTTGGAATATGGGCATTTTGGGTTTCCCCAGGTCTGTAATAATGATGGTAATATTTCCCCCCTACTGATCAATAAGCTTTTTATAAGTATCATCCTATCTAAATTTAGAGCTATGCTATGATGTAAGTACTACTTTTATCTTCATTTTACAGAAGAACCACTTGAGTCTCAGAGAGGTTAACAAAACATGTTCAAGGAAAGGTAACTAATGTATAGACCTTGTGAAGAGCTGTGATTTGAAGTCTGTCTGATTATAATGCCCAAGCTCTGAAAGACTTACTCACTGGCTTTATAATTTGAGCTCTATTTCTCTTCTCTGCCCAATGAAAGTACACACTATCAAACAAGGACCTAGTCATATCTTTAGGATTTAAAAGCACAGCCAGCTGCCCTGCCACGGCCCTCCCCCATCAGTACCTCTTGAGCTGTTGCAGCATACCCCACCTCAGTGCCTCCTGTCAGATTCCTCGTTATTGCTGATTTCAGGGACTGGACTGTCACTGGAATTGCCATTGCTGCTGTAGCTACTCAGGCAGCACATGCTGCAAGTCCTTGTTATCTCTGGACAGCTCTTTATGGTATGTTAAGGATTTATTCAGTAGAAAAGGAAGAAGGAAAGGAGAACCTTCTGCTGCACGTACTTTTCTCTTCATGAATATCCTGGAGTTTGTAGCTCTGGAAATAGAAGTGGAAATGCACATCCCCAGAAAGAGAGTTCTGGATAAATCAATAGAAAATGGAGAAAGTGTACCTCCGGGACCCATAAACCCTGCAAACAAATTCAGCCCTACAACAAAATCTATAAAATGGACACAATTTCTTCAGTTTTCTTTCCCCAAGATTAGAATGTGATTATCGCTACTTTATCATAAAGGAAGTTCATATTCACACAAGATGGAGATAGTGCACTAGGACTTATGTGAAATCAAAGAGGAATGGAGAAGCATCACCTGCAGAGTTAAGCTTCTGTTTTCCCACTTTCAGAAAAGTATAGATTTCGGTGAGCAACAGGGAACATAAAATCAATGAAGGTACCTAGGTAGTAGTAGAAAGAGCTCTTGAGTTGCTGAGAGGCAGGTCTGACTAAGCTAGTTAGTTTTTCTAACTCTGACCTTGAACAGCAGTATGACCTTGGACAATCCCTCTCCTTTCTCTTTTTAAGCCATTCAAGTACTTCCTCATTTGATCTGTGTTCTTTTTTTTTCTTTTTCTTTTCTCCTTTGAAAATTTCTTACAGCTCTAGTATTATTTGATTTTATTTAAGAAGATAACAAATCTTCCTCAGGTGCCTCATAGGATTTGCCTGGCACTGTGCAATTTCCTCAAATACAGCTACATTCAAATAACCTGGGGAACACAAAGGCTGGGAGAGTCAGGGCAGGTTATCTCAGAGGAGGTGCCTCTGAAGCTGTGCCATGAAGGATGAGGGGCAGAAAATAAGACCAGGCAGCGAAAGGAACACAAGCTCTTCTGAATCATCTAAAGTTGTGGAAGGGCCAAAAAGAACCTGGCTTGTTTCTGGGAACCTGGGAACTATGAGAGAAATTTTATATTTCTACAGGGAGATATGTGGTGGTAGAAAATGAGGCTAGAGAGCTAAGAAGCCAAGAACAAATCATGGATGGCCTTGAATGGCTTGTCAAGGAGTCTGTACTTTGTCTGGTGGGCAGCACAGGTTGCCAACAATGGTTTTCTAGAAGTGCAATTGCATAACCAGATTGTTTTTTGCAGGAATATCACTCAGTTCTCACTCAGTATGGTGGATGAACTGTAGTGGTGAGACTCTGGAGGCCTGAAGATCACTTAGGATGCTAGTGCACAAGTTATATTCCAGACAAAGGACTAGGGCACTCTGGTGGACAATGATCTCCACCTCCTGATATATGATGTATATGATATATTCACTCCCTTGTGTAATCCCCTCCCCTTGAATGCGGTTGGACCCAGTGTTTCACTCTTAAGAACAGGATATAGCAAAGGTGATGGGATGTCACTTCGAATATTAGATTATAGAAAGATTGTGACTTTCAAAGCCAGCTGCCATGTTGTGGCCTGACCTCTGGAGAGGTCCAAATAGCACATAAATGATGTCTCTGGTCAAAAGTCAGCTAGGACCAGAGACCTGTTCATAGCTACTTGAGCAAACTGGGAAGTGGGTTTTCTGAGGCAGGTCAACAGCCACATCAGTGACCTTGGAAGCAGATTCTATCCCAGTGGAGCATTGAGATAACGGTATTCCCAGCCAAACCTTTGACTGCAGCCTTGTGAGAGACCCTGAGCCAGCTACACCATGCCTGGATGCCTAGCCTACAGAAATGGTGAGATAATAAGTATCTGTTGTTCTATGTTGCTAAAATTTGGGATAATTTCTTACACACCAATGGATAAATAAAACTAGCCCCCAACTAAGGCAATGGGAATAAACAATAGATGGATTCTGGAAGTGTTAGCAAGCTGGGTTGGAGTGTGAGGGGAAAAGAAATGTGTGGGCACATATGGATGATGTTTAAATGAGGTGGAAAATATTGTAGGTGTTGCTTTGGTGAGGAAAATGATGAGCTAGTTTGGTCCAGTCAATGTTTGAGGGCCTGTGGGACATATCAATAGATATATTCAAGAGGCAGTTGGATTGAAAGGTCTGAGACTCAGGAAAATCATATGGACTGGACTTTTGGGAATATCAATGTAGAGGCAGCTCAAAAAGTGCAGAGATCAAGGCTAGAAACCTGGAGACGTTCAACAGTTAAGAGACTGCTTTTTACCATCAGACAAGTGTTGGTCTGTGTGTGTGTTTTATCTATGTATATTTTCTCCTAAGCAGTTACCTCCCATTCTAAATACTTTTCCTTCACTTTGTGGCCATATTTGGGTCCCAGTTTTACCTCATTGATAACTCCAAATATTAGTGAATTTCTCTTCAACTTTCACGTTTACCTGAGCCTTCTCCAAATGGGACAAGTTCCAGTTGAAATAATGCTCTGAAAAATTTGCCATTAACTTCTCCTACTTATAATTATTGGCAACATCTCTAGAGTTCATATGTAGTTTACACCCACGGTCCAATTTATTCTTTGCAAATAAATCATATAAAGTAACAAAGCAGGAGAGATTGTTACAGGAAGAAATCCAGCATATGGAGAGTCTAGAAGATGTCAAGTTGACCCAGAGATCTTTGGTGCTGGTGAAGGTGTTTCTGGCTAACCTGCAGAATGTAAACAGAGCCTGCAGACAGACTGAAAGACAGCTCTATCAGCTCTGCTGGAGGTGTTGACATCACTATCCTACCCAGGACATGAGCACAGAAGTTTGTTACCATTCTAATTTTGCTGAACTGCTTGGGGCTTTTAACATTACAGATATCCTGTTCTTGCACATAGAGGCTCATAGAAAAAATTTAAAATTAGAAGGTATCATAGAAGTCTTTTTAGAACAAAGAACATAAACTAATTCTGGATATTTCAAGCTATGCACTTGCAAATAAACAATGGTTTTTCAATTGAACAATTAATAAAGCAACAAATAGAATTATTTTCAATTGAGCAATATTAGTAGATGGAATTGGATTTTATTACCTACAAACCACATTAAATTTGATGGAGCAATAATAGTTCACTTGACAAAAGTTATATGTATATGAATGATTGTGATTATGTACAAAATCATATAGTACCAAACCAAAGTCACTTATAAAAATCCATTCTCTTCATCTTAAAGGTGTAAGAACTTCAGCTCCTTTTTTTGTGTTCTCTATCTCTGTTAATGCCACCTCCCTCTCTATGCACCCCCACACAAGGTGAAACAGAGATTCCTATCTACCACTTCTCATTTTCACGACATCCAAGCAGGTCTTTGTCTCTCGCTTGAACCAATATGAAACAGTCTCTTGGCCAATCCCCCTGCGTCCAGACTCTTCTTGCTTCACACTGCAGTCAGCTTGATTTCGATAAAGCACTGACCAAAATCCTTTCGTGGTTCCCGTCGAGTATAGAATCAAGGTACCACACCTTAGTGTGTCATTTAATGACCACAAGTAGGACCTTTGCTACCAATTCAGCCTCATTTCCCTTAACATCTCTCCACCACTTTTCTCTGCAGCCATGCTATTTAACCACATGAAGTTCCCTTACTCCAAGATATATGACTGAATCTTTTTCATGCTGTTCTAGTAGCCTGAAATGTCCGCTAATTCTTCTCTTCATATTAAAGTCCTACATACTGAATAAGGTTGAGCTTAAATTATCTCTTCTCTAGGAAGCCTCTTCTTTGGCCTTCCACAGACCCTGGCTCTATGGTGGTACAGCTCTCATTTCATTCTGTCTCAAGATAGAGTCCCTTATTGACCTTCTCTTTCCAACCCTATGTGACTTCCTGTTGTCCTCAAATCCTAGCACAATTCCTAACACATAGAATGCCTTAAAATCTCTATGGAATAAATAAATCATGGACTTTGGCAAAGCTTTTAAAACATATTTCAAAAGTCTCTGATGGTTTCATATTTAAATAGAAATTAAAGTTCAGTAAATGTTTTAAATATCTACTTAGTATTATACATTTGTTTTTTGCTTATGAGGGATTTCCAAGGTCCACATATAAAAGGATATTAATAAAATCCATGAGTAAAATATGCATGGTAATTTAAACTTCTGTTAAATTTTGTTGACATTTTCATAGAGAATAACATGTTTTAAAAATAAATGAGCCCTTACTTTTTTTAACAGGACATTTTTTTCTCAATGAAGATTTCTTGAACACATAAAGTACTCACTTTTTCTTTTTTTCTGTCAAAGAGAAAAGAGTTTATTCTCTTGGCATTTCTTAGTAACTTGGACTGGAAAAATTAGATTAGGAGTCATAATTACTTCTTTGCTAAGAGTATATGCAGTCTAACAGATTGGGTGACCTTAAATAGATTATATTTAGTTCAATGTTGTTTGTTTTTAAATTACAGTTGACATTCAATATTATATTAAGTTTAGGTAGTTAGACATTTATATAACTTACAAAGTGATCCCCCAATAAGTCTAATACCCACCTGCCACTGTACAATATTATTGACTATATTAAATAAAGTATTATTGACTATATTGCCTATGCTGTACTTTACAACCCCATGACTATTTTGTAACTAAGAATTTGTACATCTTAATCTCTTCACTTTTTTTACCCATCTTCAAACCTACCTCTCATCTGGCAGCCCTAAGTTTGTTCTCCATACCTATGAGTCTGTTTCTGTTTTGTTTGTTCATTTATTTTGTTCTTTAGGTTCCACATAGAAGTGAAATTACATTCTATTTATCTTCCTCTATCTGATTTATTTCACTTAGCATGATACCCTCTAGTTCCCTCTGTGTTTTTGCAAATAGTAAGATTTAATTCCTTTTATGGCTGAGTAATATTCCATTGTATACCTGTACCACCTTTTTATCCAATCATCTATTGATGTGCACTTTGGTTGCTTCCATAGCTTAACTACTGTATATAAGGCTGCAATGTACATGGGGTGCATATATCTTTTCGAATTACTGTTCTGAATTTCTTTGAATATATACCCAGAAATAGAAATGCGGGATCATATGGTAGTTCTATTTTTAATTTTTTGAGGAAACTCCATACTGTTTTCCATAGTAGTTGCACCTACCTGAAATCCCACCAACAGTGCTCAAGGATTCCCTTTTCTCCACATCCTCATCAACACTTGGTGTTTGTTGACAGCTGTGAGGTGATATTTAATAGTGGTTTTAATTTGCATTTCTCTGATGATTAGTGGTGTTGAGCATCCTTTCATATGTCTATTGGCCATCTGTATGTTCTCTCTGGAGAAATGTCTATTCAGGTCCTTTGCACATCTTTGTTTGTTTATTTATTTATTTGTTTATTTATTTATTATTTATATTGTGTACTTTTTATTATTTTTCTACCCTCACCCGTGGATATATTTATTTATTTTCTTTTTCTTTTTAGTTAATTTATTTTTGTTACAGATGTTTCTCCTTCCCACCCCCAGACACCCTCCTCCTTATCCCACCCCCCACCCCGACCCCACAAGCATTATTGTCTATGTCCATTGGTTACACATACATGCATATAAGTTCTTTGGTTTATCTCATCCCTCCCCCCGTCGCCTCCTCGGAAGTTTGTCAGTCTGAACCATACTCCTTTCTATGTCTGTGGGTCTATTTTGTTCATCAGCCTTTTTTTGTTATATTCTGGTTTCTCTTTAGATCGCATAAATATTTCACCTTTGCACATTTTTAAATTGGACTGCTTGGTTTTTTGATGTTGAGTTGTATGAGTTCTTTATACATTTTGGATATTAATCCCTTATCATATGTATCATTGGTGAATATCTTTTCCCATTCAGTGGGTTGTTTTTTTTTTAGTTTTTTTTTATTTTGTTGATGGTTTCCTTTGCTGGGCATAGAAAAATTTAGTTTGATGTAGTCTCGTTTTGTTGTTGTTGTTATTATTTGTTTGTTTGTTTGTTTGTTTCCCTTGCCCTAAGAGATATGTCGGAAAAAATTTTGCTAAGTGCAATGTCAAAAAATTTATTGTCTATGTTTTCTTCTAGGACTTTTATCGTTTCAAGTATTACATTTAAGGCTTTAATCCATTTTTAGTTTATTCTTATATATGGTGTTAAGAGGTGCTCTTGTTTCATTTTTGCATGTATCTGTCCAATTTTCCCAACACAATTTATTGACTAGATTCTCCGTACTCCATTGTATATTTTTACCTCCTTTGTCATACGTTAATTGACCATATAGGTGTGAGATTATTTCTGGGCTCTCTATTCTGTTCCATTGTTCTGTGTGTCTGTTTTTATGCCAGCATCATGCTGTTTTAATTACTATAGTTTTATAGAATAGTTTGATAACAGGTAGCATGATATCTCAGAGTTTGTTCTTCTTTTTCTTGATTGCTGTGGCTATTTGGGGTCTTTTGTGGTTCCATATAAATTTTTAGATTATTTGTTCTAGTTCTGTGCAAAATGCCACTGGTGTTTTGGTAGGGATTGTATTGACTCTATAGATTGCTTTACATAGTATGGACATTTTAATGATGTCAATTCTTCCTACGCATGAGCACGGTATATACTCCCATTTATTTGTATCTTTTTTTACTTATTTCTTCAATGTCTTATAATTTTCCAAGTGCAGGTCTTTTACACCCTTGGTTAAATTCAGTCCTATTTTTTAAACCATTTGACTCAGTTGTAAATGGGATTGTTTCTTAATTTCTTTTTCTGATAATTCATTATTGGTGTGTAAAAATGCAACCAATTTCTGGATGTTTATTTTTTTATCCTGCCACTTTAATGAATTCATTTATCACTTCTCATAGTTTTTGGTGGAAATTTTCAGGTTCTTCCTTTTCAGTTTAAATGCCATTTCTTTCTTCTTCTTATCTGATTCTTGTGTCTAGAACTTCCAGTACTATATCAAATAAAAGTGATGAAAATGGCCCGGCTGGTGTGGCTCAGTGATTGAGCATCGACCCATGCACCAAGAGGTTGCCGCTTTGATTCCCGGTCAGGGCACATGCCCAGGTTGTGGGCCCAATCCCCAGTGGGGGACATGCAGGAGGCAGCCAATCAATGTTCTCTCTCATCGATGTTTTTGTCTCTCTCTCTCTCTCCCTCTCCCTTCTTTTCTCTCTAAAATCAATAAAGAAAAGAAAAAATTTTTTTAAAGTAATGAAAATGGACAAACTTGTCTTGTTCCTTATCTTAAAGAAAATGCTTTTAGCTTTACCCCATTGAGTATGATGTTAACTGTGGATTCGTCATATATAGCCTTTATTGTGTTGAGGTATGTTCCTTTTACTCTGATTTTGCTGAGAATTTTTATCATAAATGGATGCTGGATTTTCTCAAATGCTTTTTCTGTATCTATTAATATGATCATATTATTTTTATCCTTCATTTTGTTTATGTGGCATATCATGTTAATTGATTTGCAAATATTAAACCAACCTTTCATTCCAGAAATAAATCCCACTTGATTATGGGGTATTGTCTTTTTAATGTCTTGCTGTATTCAATTTCCTAACATTTTGTTGAGGATATTTGCATCTATGTTCATTAGGATTACTGACCTATAATTTTTATTAATGTGTTTGTCTGGTTTTGGAATCAGGGTAACAGTGTCCTCTTAAAATGAGTTTGGGAGCCTACCCTCCACTTGAATATTTTGGAATACTTTGACGAGGATAGGTATTAATTCTTCTCTGAATGTTTGGTAAAATTCACCTGTGAAACCATTCAGTCCAGGAATTTTGTTTGCCGGAGTTTTTTGATTACTGATTCAATTTCGTTGGTAGTAACCTGTCTGTTCAGATTTTATGTTTCTCCTTCATTCATTTTGGAAGATTGTATAATTCTAGAAATCTATCCATTTCTTCCAGATTGTCAATTTTGTTGGCACATAATTGTTCATTGTATTTTCTTATAATCCTTTGTATTTCTATGGTGTCAGTCATCACTTCTCTGCTTTCATTTCTGATTTTATTTATTTGAGTCCTTTCTCTCTTTTTTTCCATGATGAGTTTGGTTAAAAGTTTATCAGTCTTGTTTAACTTTTCAAAGAACAAGCTCTCAGTTTCTTCAATCTTTTGTATTGCCTTTTTTGACAAAGTACTAACTTCTTAAAATTGATTTTGGAGAGTCGAAAAGAGGGGGGAGAGAGAGAGAGATCAATCACTTGCTTCCTCCATGTGCTCCAACTGGGGATCAAACCCACAATCTGGGTATGTGCCCACACAGGGAATCGAACTCATCATTTTTTGGTGTATGAGACGATGCTCCCACCAACTGTGCCACACTGGCCAGGACCAAAGTACTCACTTTTAATATATATTTTTTCTTTATTGATTTTAGAGAGAGGGGAAAGGAGAGAGAGAAACACCAATGAGAGAAAATATCGATTGGTTGCCTCCTGCATGCCCCACACTTGGAATTGGGCCCACAATCTGGGCATGTGCCCTGACCAGAATGGAACCAGTGGCCTCTTTTGTGCATGGGTTAAAGCTCAACCAGTGAGCCACAGCAGCTGGGCCCAATTATTCACATTTAAAATGAGTTCTGAGCGTAGTTGATACCACAAGAACCCAGTTGTAGATTGAATCTAGGTTTTTAGCAATTGAAAAGTTTATTTTGTTGTCTAGCCAGTGTGGCCCAGTGGTTGAGCATCGACCCATGCACCAGGAGGTCGACGGTTCGATTCCCGGTAAGGACACATGCCCATATTGTGGGCCGCATCCCCAGTGGGGGGCATGCAGGAGGCGGCCAATCGATGTTCTGTCTCTTCAATGTTTCTATCTCTCTCTCCCTCTTATTTCCTCTCTCTGTAAAATAAATAAAGAGAAAAAATTTTTTTAAAAAAGAAAAGTTTATTTTGTTGTCCTTTTGGTAATGGTTTGCTATCCACCCTCTCTCTCACTTAGAAGAGATTTGTGGTGGAGGTGTATAAAAACATAATAAGTCTTATTAAAGGCAGCTTGGAAGATAGTTGTAAGAAATCATTCAGAATTCCAAAAGATGGTGGTGGGCAGGATCAGAGGGAGGGTGAGTGCGTGAGAGAGTGAGCTAGTGTGTGAGAGAGAGTGAGTGGACGAGAAGGTGGACAAGCAAACTCGTGCAGTGCAGAGACGCGGAGCAGAAGGTTCCTGTGCTGTGGACGGGAAGCAGCCAGCTACCTCGGTAAGCAGCTCTTCAGGGCGCTTCTCCCTGGGCTGCAGGGAGGTCTCACCATTTTGGAAGATCCTGGGTCTTCCCTGGGAGGAGGCAGTGGGAGTGGGCCGAGCAACCTGAGCCCACCAGTGCACCTGGCACCATCAGACCAGTGGACCCCCTGTGTCAACATAGATCAGTGCACAGTAGTGGAGCTCTCAAGGTGCCTGCTGCGGAAGCTGCAAACAGCCAGGATCCCAGCAACATCCTCCACAGTAGCAGCCCGAATAGAGTCAAGATATACCCCCAGCAACAGAGGCTGGGGAGCAGACATCCATCCCCAGGCAACAGAATCACAGATCAGCAGCTGAGACCCATCCCCCAAAACTAGAGCAAAGGCTGAGCAGGAGCTGAGCCCCACTGGGTAGCAGTGCTCCCCAGCTGCCAGCGGGGGGACCTGGGGCTCCGTAGGGGCTTGTGCAACTCAGCTGCCCACAAGAGCAATGGGGAGCCAGGTCTCCAGAGGGGCCTGTGCGATCCAGCTCTACATGAGACCTGTGGGGAGCTGGGGTTCCAGAGAGGCCTCTGCGACCCAGCTGCCCACAAGATAGGTGTGGAGCCAGGTCTCCAGAGGGGACTGTGCAATCCAGCTCCCCATGGGATCAGCAGAGAGCGGGGCCTCCAACGGGGCCTGTACAGCCCAGCTGCCCACAAGATCAGCGGGGAGCCAGGGCTCAAGTGGGGTCTGTGAGACACAGCTGCTCATGGGACCAGCAGGGAGCTGGGGCCTCAGAGGGGCCTGTGCAACCCAGCTGCCCATGATGCGGGAAGAGAGTGCGGCTCTAGTAGGGCCTGAGCGATACAGCTACAGGTGGCACCAGTGAAGAGTGGGGAACACAGCTTCCAGGGGCCCACACAATCCAGCAGCAGCACCTACCAGGACACACCAATACCAGGCAGCAGTAGTTAATCCACCAGGATCCACAGCAGGCAAGAGGTGACACACAACAGAATAGTCTGGGAGGCACAGCAGCCTTATTTGATATACAGTGAGCTGCCTACACATCTAAACATCCCACACTGGGTCTAGAGCTAGCAGACGGCTAAAATGGGGAGACAAAGAAACAACATCCAAAGGAAAGAAAAAGAGTAATCACCAGAAAAGGAACTACAGGAAATGGAAGACAGCAACTTGTCAGATAAAGAATTCAAAGCAATGATTTTAAAGGTGCTTAAACAATTAGGTGAGAACTACAAGCAACTTAAAAAGAATTATGAAGAGCTCACTGGGAACTACTTCAGCTTAAAACAAGAGGTAGAAGCTATGCTTAAAGAGGTAGAAGCTATGCATAAAAATCAAGAGGAAATAATGACATAGTTGTTATGTAAAATACATGACAAGGATTCAATAGTCGATAAGAAGAAGCTAAACACCAAATCAGTGGCTTAGAAGACAAGGTAGAGAAAAACACCCAATTATAGCAGCAAATGAAACAAAAAAATTTAAAAAGCAGGAGGAGAGTTCAAGGGAGCTGTGGGAGAATACAAAATGTAACAACATTCGCAATATAGGGGTACCAGAAGGAGAAGAATCAGAGGAAAGAATAGAGAACCCGTTTAAAGAAACAATGACGGAAAACTCCCCTAAACTGGTGAAGGAAAAAGTCACACAAGTCCAGGAAACACAGCGAATCCCAAGCAAGATGAACCCCAGAAGACCCACAGCTAGACACATCATAATAAAAATGGCAAACATGTCCATCAGGGTGACAGTGGGGGAAAAAGGAGAAACATCTGTAACAAAAACAAATTAATAAAAAAAAAAAGAAAAGAAAAGAAAATGATAGTACTGAGGATAGGCACCAATGCCCAGGCGAGATATGCTATTGCTATTAAACATGTGTTTTTCTATAAAAAAATAAAATAAAATAAAAATGGCAAACATTAAAGACAAAGAAAGAATCTTAAAGGAAGCAAGAGAGAGACAGAAAGTTACCTACAAGGGAATTCCCATTAGATTATCAGCTGATTTCTCAACAGAAACACTGCAGGCCAGAAGGGAGTGGCATGAAGTGTACAAAGTAATGCAAGGCAAGGGTCTGAATCCAAGACTACTCTATCCAGCAAGGCTATCATTCAAAATTGAAGGAGAAATAAAGAGCTTCATGGATAAAAAAATTAAAAAAAAAAAAAGCTAAAGGAATTTACCACCACCATCCAGAACTGCAAGAAATGATGAAGGGACTGTTGTAAGAAGAAGAAGAAAGAGAGAGAGAGAGAGAGAGAGAGAGAGAGAGAGAGAGAGAGAGAGAGAGAGAGAGAGAGAGGAACACAGGCATAAAATTAAAATGGCAACTAATAACTATCTATCAATAATTATCTTAAATGTAAATGGCTTAAATGCTCCAATCAAAAGACATAGAGTAGCTGATTGGATAAGAAAACATGACCAATATATATGCTATCTACAAGAGACTCACCTCATAACAAAAGACTCACACAAGATGAAAGTGAAGGGATGGAAAAAAAATTTACCAAGCAAATGGAAATGAAAAAAAAAAGCTGGTGTAGCAATACTCATATCTGACAGTATAGACTTCAAAACTAGGGCCATAATAAGAGACAGAGAAGGTCACTACATAATATTAAAAGGATCAATCCAACAAGAAGATATAACCCTGGTAAACATATGCGCACCAAATATGGGAGAACCAAAATATATTTTAAAACTTCTGGAGGACTTCAAGGGAGAGATCAATAGCAATACTATCTTAGTGGGTGATTTACCCACTGTAAATGGGAAGATCTATCCACTTACACCACAGGATAAATTTTCCAGACAAAAACTTAACAAGGACATAGAGTCCTTAAATGATGACCTAGATAAGTTGGACTTAATTGATATTTACAGATGATTTTGCCCCAAAGTTGCAGAATATACATTCTTCTCAAGTGCACACAGGACATTGTCAAAGATAGACCACATGTTAGAACACAAAGTAAGTCTCCACAAATTAAAAAATATTGAAATCAGCCCTGGCCAGTTTGGCTCAGCAGTTGGAGCGTTGGCCTGCAGACTAGAGAGTCCCGGGTTCGGTTCCCGCTAGGGGCACATACCAAAAAAAAAAAAAAAAAAAAAATTGAAATCATATCAAGCATCTTCTCAGACCACAATGGCATGAAACTAGAACTCAATTGCAACAAAAACACACAAAAACATTCAAACACTTGGAGGCTAAATAGCATGTTATTAAACAACGAATAGGTTACTAACGAGATCAAGGAAGAAATTAAAAACTTCCTGGAAATCAATGAAAACGAACACAGAGCAACACAAAATCTATGGGATACAGCGAAAGCAGTCCTGAGAGGGAAGTTCATAGCACTACAGGCCTACCTCAAGAAACAAGAAAAATTCCTATTTGACTCTCACCCTACAACTTAAAGATCTAGAAAGAAAACAAAAAGAAAAACCCAGAGCAAGCAGAAGGAAATAAATAGCAAAGTTCAGAGCAGAAATAAATGACATAGAGACTAAAAAAACAATTCAAAAGATCATTGAAACAAAAAGCTGGTTCTTTGAAAAGGTAAACAAGTCGATGGACCTTTAGCCAGACTCACCAAGAAACAAAAAGAGAGGACCCAAATAAACAAAATCCGAAATGAAAGAGGAGAAGTAACAAACTACACCACCGAAATACAAAGAATCATCGAAACATACTATGAACAATAATACGCCAACAAATTGGACAATCAAGGCGAAATGGACAAATTTCTAGAAACACAGTCTCCCAAAACTGAACTGAGAAGAGACAGAAAAGTTGAACAGACCAATAACAACAAAGGAAATTGAAGATATAATTAAGAAACTCCCAGCAAACAAAAGCCCAGGACTGGATGGCTTCATGGGGGAGTATTACAGAACATTCATAGAAGATCTAATACCTATTCTTCTCAAACTATTCTAGAAAATCCAAGAAGACGGAAGACTTCTAATATCATTTTATGAGGCCAGCATAATCCTAATTCCAAAACCAGATAAAGACACTACAGAGAAAGAAAACTACAGGCCAATATCCCTGATGAATACAGATGACAAAATCCTTAACAAAATATTAGCAAATCGGATCCAGCAATACATCAAAAAAATTATCCACCATGACCAAGTGGGATTCATTCCATGCATGCAAGGATGGTACAATATTCACAAATCAATAAATGTGATACACCACATAAACAAAATGAAAGATAAAAACCACATGATCATATCAATAGACGCTGAAAAAGCATTCAACAAAATCCAGCACCCATTTCTGATAAAAACTCTCAGCAATTTGGGAATAGAGGGATCATGTCTCAACATAATAAAGGCCATATATAAAAAACCTAGAGCCAACATCATACTCAATGGGCAAAAATGAAAACATTTCCCTTAAGAACGGGATGAAGACAGGGATGTCCACTTTCGCCACTCTTATTTAACATAGTACTGGAAGTCTTAGCCACAGCAATTAGACATGAAGAAAAAATAAAAGTGATCCAAATTGGAAAGGAGGAAGTGAAACTGTCATTATTTGCAGATGACAGGATATTGTATATAGAAAACCCTAAAGACTCCATCAAAAATCTACTAGACTTAATAAATGAATTTGGCAAAGTAGCAGGATACAAAATTAACGTCAAGAAATCGACGGCATTCCTATACACCAACAATGAACTCACAGAAAGATAAACTGAAGAAACAATCCCATTTACTATCGCAGCAAAAAATTAAGGCACCTGGGAATAAACTTAACCAAAGAAGTAAAGGATCTATTCACAGAAAACTACAGGTCATTGAAAAAAGAAATAGAGGAAGATATAAAAAAGTGGAAGCATATACCTTGTTCATGGATTGAAAGAATTAACATCATTAAAATGTCCATACTACCCAAAACTATCTATAGATTCAATGCAATTCCCATCCAAATACCAACAATATACTTCACTAGAACAAACAAATACTCCAAAAGTTTATATGGAACCAAAAAAAGGTCCTGAATAGCCACAGTTATCTTGAAAAAGAACATAGTAGGAGGGATCACATTACCAGATATCAGGTTATACTACAAAGCCACTGTAATCAAAACAGCCTGGTACTGGCACAAGAACAGGCACATAGATCAATGGAACAGAACAGAGAACCCAGAAATTGACCCAAGACAATATGCTCAATTAATATTTGGCAAACGTGGCAAGAGCATATGTGGAGTCAAGACAGCCTCTTCAACAAATGGTGTGGGGAAAATTGGACAGCTACTTGCAAAAAAATGAAGCTAGACCACCAACTTACACCAAACACAAGAATAAACTCAAAATGGATAAAAGACTTAAATGTAACCAGTGAATGCATAAAAATTCTAGAAGAAAATGTAGGCAACAAAATTTCAGACATCATACGCAGCAGAATTTTCACTGATACATCACCTAAAGCAACAGAAACAAAGGAAAAAATGAACACATGGGACTACATCAAACTCAAAATCTTCTGCACAGCAAAAGAAACAACCATCAAAACGGAAAGGGATCCCATTATATGGGAGACCATAATCGTCAATGATGCATCAGATAAGGGGTCAATTTCCAAAATATATAGAGTGCTCATACAACTCAACAAAAGGAAGACAAAGAACCCAATTAAAAAATGGGCAGAGGACCTCAATAGACACCTCTCCAAACAGGACATACAAATGGCCAAGAGACATATGAAAAAATGCTCAACATCACTAATCATCAGAGAGATACAAATTAAATCATCTATGAGGTATCACCTCACACTTGTCAGAATGGCCGCCATCAACAAATCATCAAACAACAAGTATTGGCAAGGGTGTGGAGAAAATGGGACCCTAGTACACTGCTGGTGGGAATGCAGACTGGTGCAGCCACTGTGGAAAGCACTATGGTGTTACCTCAAAAAAAAATAAAAATTGAACTGCCATTTGACCCAGTGATGCCACTTCTAGGAATATACCCTAAGAAGCCTGAAACACCAATCAGAAAGAATATATGTACCCCTGTGTTCATATCAGCACTATTTACAATCACTAAGATCTGGAAGCATAATGTTTTTAAGTTTCATCCATGTTGTAGTATGTATTAGCACTTCATTTCTTTTTTAAAAATAAACTTTACTTTTTAGTACAGTTATATATTTGCTGAAAAATTGGGATGATAGTTACACAGAACTCCCATATACTGTCTTACCCAATTTCCCTAATTATTCACAACTATTACATTAATGAACCAATATCATTATATTATTTCTAAAGTCTATATTTTATTCAGATTTTCTTAATTTTTCCCTAAAGTCCTTTTACTACTCCAAGATCCTATCCAGAATACCACCTTACATTTAGTAGTCATGTCTCCTTAAGCTACTCTTGGTTATCACAGTTTCTCAGACTCTCCTTGTTTTTGATGACCTTGATAGATTTGAGGGTTGCTGGTCAGATATTTTGTAGAATGTCCCTCAACTGGAATTTGTCTGATGTTTTTCTCATGACAAGACTGATTATGGGTCTTGGGGAGGAAGACCACAGAGGAAAAGTGCAATTTTTATCCCATCATTTCAAGGGTACATACTATCAACATGACTTATCAGTAATGATGTTGACCTTGCTGAAGTAGTGTTTGTCAGGTTGATCTGGCTGACATAGTGTTTGTTAGGTTTCTCTACTGCAAAGTTACTAGTTTCCCTATTTCCCTATTGTTATCTCCAGAAGGTAGTCATTATGGGTAGTCCACACTCAAAAGGAGGTGAGTTATACCCCACCTGCCTGAAACCAGAGTATTTATATAAATTATTTATATTTCTTCTGCACAGATTTGCCTATTCGCCCCTCATTTATGTATTTACTTAATTATTTATTTATACGAGTGAGAATGCATGGATATTTGTTGTATAGTTTGGGTTATAATCCCATACTACTTTTTTCATTTTGTTACTCAAATTGTTTCAGATTTGGTCATTGGAGCTCTTTTAGTTGGCCCCTTTGTCCCTTTGACACCTCCCCATAATTGTAGGCTTTCCTTCTCTCCATGCTTCCTTGCCTTTTTTCTTATCTTTTCTTATTTCTGGCACTACAGGATGTCCCAGACTCATTTTGTATATTTCTGGCCCCAGTCCTAGAACAGACATTTTCACAAAGAGCCCTGGTTCCTTTTACTGAAGAATTATATTAGAAACTAAGATCTGGACACTATGTGTGCTCATTGCTTTTGGGATATCATTGCTTCTAGGCCTTCTCATCAGTTGACAGAGCTATGTAATATATATGTATATATGTATACTAACCTGTATATATACAAATACTCAATTATTGAAGAATAATATTCCATTGTATGGATAAATAATGTTTTATTTATTCTTAATCAGTTAATGCATGATTTGGTTGTTTTGACTTTTTGGCTATTATGAATAATACTTCTATGAACATTAGTGTACAAATTTTTGTGTGGACATACATTCTTATTTCTCTTGGTTATTCTTTTTTTTAAAATTTTTTTTTCCTTTATTGATTTTAGAGAGAGGAAGTGAGAAGGAGAGAGAGATAGAGACATCGATGAGAGAGAACATCAATTGGCCGCCTCTTGCATGCCCCCCACTGGGGATTTGGCCCACAACCTAGGCATCTGTCTTGACTGGGAATCGAACTGGCGACCTCTTGGTGCATGGGTTGATGCTCAACCACTGAGTCACACCAGCCGGACTCTTGGTTATTCTTACTAGTAGAATTTCTGAGTCATAAGGTAAATAAATGTTTAATCTTTTAAAAAATATGTTTTTATTGATTTTTTTTTTTTTTTTTAGAGAGAGAGGAAGGGAGTGAGAGATAAAAACATCAATGTGAGAGATACATCGATAGGCTGCTTCCTGCACGCCCCACACTGGGGATGGAGCCTGCAACCTGCTCATGTGCCCTGACCAGGAACTGAACCAGGCCCCCTCAGTCCATGGGACAACACTCAATCCACACCCACTTGGCAATGTTTAATCTTTTGAGGAACTGCTGGACTCTTTTCCAAAGTGGCTTTACTGCTTTACATTCCCACTAGCACTGTATAAAGATTCCATTTTCTCCACATTCTCATCAACACTTGCTATTGTGTATTTCAAAATTATTATTATGGCCATCCTAATTGTAGTAAAGTGGTTTTGATTTGCATTTCTCTGATGACTAATAATGTTGAACATTTATTATGTGCTTGTTAACCATTTTTGTATTCTCTTTGGGAACATTCCTATTCAAGTCTTTTGCCCTTTTTTAATTGGGTACATTATTATTATTATTACTGAGTTTTAAATCTTTATATACAAGCCTATATAAGATATATGATTTCTGCATATTTTCTTCTATTCCATGAATTGTCTCTTCACTTTCTTGATGATGTATATCCTTTGAAACAAAAAAAAATTATTTTGATAAAGTCAATTTATTATTTTAATTTTGTGATTTTGCTTTTGATGTCATATGGTTTGTTCATTTTTAATGGTAGTGTTTTATTTTGCCCTCTTTCTAGCAGGAACTTACCTCAGCAGTGAGAAACATCACTTGTGGTGGTGGGAAGTACAGAATCTGACCAGAGAGCACTAGTTTTTCTCTGAAGAGTCAACAGAGGTTGCTAAGAAAGGTGGTCACAACAACTAATACATACTACATAGTGGCTGTGTGCCAAAAACTATACTCAGCTCTGAAAGCATTGTGGTTGTATATTTTTGAGAGCCTAATATGGAATAGGCATTGTGCCAGGCATTGTTGAAAAAAAACAGACACAGACTTCGCCCTTATGGACCTCACAGACTAGGAGAGAGACTGACAATAGGCAGAATCACATAAACATGAAATGACCACTGGGATTAGTGTTGTGAAGAGGCACCCAGTGCTATGAGAGCTTATAACAAGGAGCTCTGTACTATTCTGCAGATGAGCATCATGAAAGACTTCCCCAAAGTGGTGCTTGAACTGAGATCTTCTGAAGGCGACTGGAGTATGTGAGGGAAGAACTTGGGAAAGAACATTCCAGGAAAAGGGAATAGCAAATTAAAAACCTTAAGACAGGAAAGAAATTATGTATTTTTCTAGTAGATTTTATTAATTATCAGGAAATCTGTACTTCATGTGTGGATTTGGGGAAATTCCACAGATATAAAATAAAACATGTACTGTGCACAATAATATTTGTCTGAGACAAATACTGGACTTTAAATTGTATTTAGATATGAAACCATTAGGAACCATGACTTATTTAACAAACATTTCTCAAAGAAATCCTTGAGGGCGTTCAGATAAGGAGGAGTGGAAGTGCGGGGAGTTGAGCCCAGAGAGGTGGGAAGGAGCTGGATCAGGCAAAGCTTTGGGGCAGTTGGGAGATTTTCCCAAGAGCAATCAGTAGTAAGCCACTAAAGGGTTATTAAGAATGGATGTAACAATGATAGGTTTTATGTTTGCAAAGTGGAGGGAATGCTGTAGGAAGAATGGATTGGTGAAGAGCAGAATGGAAGCAGGAAGAACAGGTGGGAAGCCATGGCAGTGATCCAGCAGAAATGACAGTGGTGTGGCTGAGAATAGTGATGATGGGAGGAGGGACACAGCATTATTACATTCCATTCAGCTAGTGAGTGCTCACCTAACTCCTCCTCCTCCTGACCTGGGACAAAATCCCTGGGCTTGCTCTCCCCTCGTCATCCTGAGAGGGCAGTGAGGGTTACTCAAGCCCCTTGGTTTATGTGCCTTCTGTGTCCTCAGTGGCCACTGCTTCCCACTGTCTTTTCTCCAGTGAGTGGGCCTGAAGAATGACAGAGCTGTCACTAATCTGCTCCTGCTTACTGAGGAGGGTACTCAGTGGTGGTGGGGAGGGGCTTGTTGCTCTGGTTTGCTTGTCCTACTTGAGTTCACTGAAGGCCCCAGCCTGAGGAGAGCTAGAGGATTACTGCTCCTGGGGCTCCCTGTCCTGTCCTCACCCCAAAACAAATGAAGGGAATGCTAGAACTTTCTTATTTCACAAGGAGACACATTTTTTTGTTTTTGTGATAGAGAGGGAATATATTTTTAAAATGCCTTTTCTGGTGATAACAGGAATACAATCTTATCAGAGAAAATTGAAAAAATACAAGAATGTATAAGGAAGACTAACCAGTATTTATAATACTACCTGCGTTTTTATGTATTTTTCCAGTCATATATATTTATTTTCAAATAGGTCATACATACCGAATATGCTTTTGTGTATCTTGCTCTTTTCACTTTGTGATTTAAGCATTTCCCTGTATCATTAAAATCTCTCCACACTCAATTTTTAACCCACAAAGTAGTCTTTTTTTAAACAAATTTTGCATAACCTTTTCCTATTTGTTGGACATTTGAGTTGTGTGTAAGTTTTATCATTATAAGGAGGTCTGTGATGAACGTCTTTGTTTATAAATCCCTGCCTGAATTTTGGGTGGCCTTTCCCCCTCTAAATTTCTAGAAGGGGGATTAATGAAGGGAGTTGTATAGACACGACAGGAAAGAAAATCTCTATGTAGGATAATTCTCAACAAAAGTTAGCTGTGCTCCTGTTAGTGGAGTGATAAAAGATAGGGGCTGGTGTTTTCCACTCTGTAAGACTCTATGCTCCCTACATCACTTCATCATTCACCAAGCAGTTGCTACCAGGTGTCTGTGTCAGGAATTACATCTTTTCTCTAGCAACCTGTGGGATTGTGAGCTTGAGAGGCATCTGAGTTTGGATTTCATAGGTTTCTCTCCATCTTGTGGTGCAGCAGAGAGCCCTCCATGCCTGTGCTGCCATAGAACCAGGTAAGCAACCTTGAGCACTGCCATTTTCCCCTTAGGGGTCAGTTTCTTCATATGTTGAAAAAGCCAGTGGAGCGTTTGGGTGTGACCAGATTTTGTTATTGTTGGCACTTAAGTAGCAGAACCCCTATTTCAAACTAAAACTCTTACAAGGACCTTTATCTGTAAAACAGATTAAGGAGCAGTTGTCCTGGTAGAGGTGTGTAGGGAATAGTGTGTGGGGGTGGGATGGGGGGAGGATAGGGGGGATAGTGCTCTGGTTTGAAAACTCTGGCCTAGAGGATAGAAGGTTCACTTCAGTTCAGTTCTCTTCCCTATTGCTGAAGTTTATACACACACACACACACACACACACACACACACATCTCTTTCATCTCTATTTAAATTCTCCAAATGTGCTGATTGATACAATATTTTCTCTTAAAGGCAATTTGGAAATTAGACAAAGTGGAGCACAAAGCCATGGATGCTTAAAGAGGGAGTGAGTAGTACCTGAGATCCGCTGAAAGGGTGACTCTAGCACTTCTAAGAAGGCGACCGCACAACGGACTCTTCCAAAGAAGCAGTGTCAGTTTATCCCTGGTTGGCACCGCCCCCTCAGTGGGGCGGAAATGCTTGTTTTCACCCTCCCTTTCCTGGAGTCATTTCAGACCAAACTGTGTCCACAATTGCTAGAAATCTGAACCCAGAGTAACCTCCAAACAGGTACTTTATTGAGGCCCAAACACTGAGAAAGATATGAACAGAGGAGTGAATATGACAGGAGAGTTTCCTCCCGCCCCTGGGACACTGGAGCACGGGGAGGGGTCTGAAGCTCACCAACCTGGCAGCCTGTTTATCTCCAATCACCGCAGTGCCTACCAGCCAGGAGGGGCCTGAGGTCTGTGGCCCAGGAATGGGAAATGAGGGAGTAGAGCGGAGGCCTCGCCAGAGCTCAGCGGGGACGCAGCATGCTCGGGAGAAGCTCCCGGGTGAAGGGCAATGGGCTGAGGTCTGTAATTCAGCGCGGGGAGCCCTCCCACCACTTGCTGCACAGTGCGGGGTGGGGTTCGAAGGGGGAGGGAGAGGGAGGTGCCAGCGTCTGCGGGGGAGGGATGGCGCTATCATCCCTGGGAGACCAGCCTTCTCTTCTTGTAGAGGCGTGTAGAGCTTAGTCTTCAGGATCCTCAGTGATGTGTAAAAAGCGGGAAAGACCCCCGAAGTTGTTGAAAGCGCTCGCCCCTCCCCCCGAAGCCCGCCCCAGCCCGCAAGGGAAAGGCTGGCCCGCACAAAGAAGCCGGTTCAAAATGTGGAATTCGAACCAATTTACAGAAAATTCTGTCGCCCAGAGTCCCAGCAGACCTCAATCACAGAAACCTGTGGTCAGGAGTAGATAAGGTTAAGAACGGTGCATCAAGCCAAGCTCATTGGAAAGTCCGAGTTTAGTTATACTGCGATAGCGAGGTAACAAGGATTAAAGGGATTAAGGAAATCACCTGAAACAGCTGAGAAGGCGGTAAAAAAAAAAAAAAAAAAAAAAAAAAAGCAGTCGTTCTATTTGTTTTCTTCCTAGGCTCCAAACAGATACACTGGGGCCGTGTGACCAGGAGCGAAACTAAAGGGCTTTTGGGGGACACAGCGATTTAGCCAAGGGTCAGGGATTGGAGAAAATTGGTGGGGGCGGGGGGAACAGAAAGAGGCCCGAGGTTTGGAATGGGAGGGAGCCTCTTTTAGAAAACAAGTACGCGGGCTGGGTTGACAAGTCAAAAAGTAAAAGCCATTCGGGCAAGTTTTAGAGATCTTTAGGTATTTTTTTAGAGATCTAAGGTGTAATTTGAAAAACCAAACCTTTTGTTGTTGCATGCTTTCCCCGCCCCCACCCCAGGCTTCTTCCACCACGTCGAAATGTACTTATTTCCTCCTAGGGGTTCCTGTAACTCATTTTTTAAAAATAAGATAATTGAGATTTCCATTTTAGAAATATTTCAGCTTAGCTCAAGTATCTTCCCGCTACAGTGCACAAAGGTAAAGGTGCCCCTTTTTTGGCCAGTTCCGTTGGCCTCTCAGCGCTATCAACAAGTGCGTGGCCACCGGAGGTTCGTTTCCGCTAGACTGTCCCTGCTCCCAGGAAGACAAACTACTTTCTCCTTGGAGTTTCAGTTGAAAATATTGGGAGCCGCTGTGTTTTAGTTTAGGAGTAGTTAAAAAAGAAACCACTTCAGATTACTCGTCGTCTCCCAGATGCCTCCCGCCCCCAGGACAGGACCACGGGTTGTAATACCGAGTGGTGGTCCCCTCCTCGACCCGCACCTAAAGTTTCAGACCCGCAAAATTATCAAGACTGCATTATGTTGGTTATAAAATTTATTGATCTCTCATTTAAGAATTAAGAGTAAACCCTTGAAAAACATGAAACAAAATAGCCCCTTCCCCACAACACAAACGAAATCCGAAAACATTAGCGCGACGAAATATTGATCACGGCAGAAATCACAACGCAACAAACTAAATGCAGACTGAACAAACTGTCCCATGGCCAGGGACCGCGAGGTGGGAGACACACGCACACCTGGCTATAAATTAACATTGGACTTAGCTGCCGCGCCCCTCCGCGCGGTCAGCCCCCCCAAACCCACTAGGAAAACAGGTGTAACGCGAGTGGAGGAGAGGGCGTTGCACGTTTCAGGCCAGCCTCACCAGAGTACGTTTCTCCAATGCACTCACTCCATGGCTAACAGCAACCTAAGGAGACAACATTTTCAAATGCAACCAGAAAACCCAGGAACCCCAGAGGATGAGGGAGGCTGCTTTTTCATTGCAAACATCACAGCGATTCCAGCCTACAAAAGGGGAGGGAAGGGCAGTCGAGCTCTAGAAAGTCCCATATCCGATGCTCCGGACTTCTTTTTGCTGTTGTATAAAACCCGACAGCTACGGCAAAACTTTCTGTCCTCCCCTTCATCAGTACAAGGCAACAGACCCAGGCAAGCAAAGCTAAACAACAAGGCGTCCCAAGTTGGGGGTGCGGGGTGGGGTGGGGGCACAGGGGTCGTGAGTGCAGGCCGGCGTTCAGATGTGGGTCAGCGGCACGGTTCCGTTGACAGCAGTCCCCGCGCCCTGGTAGTGCTGGTGTACGGTGTGCAGGCGGCCGCCAGGCAGCGGCGAGGCGGCGTCAGCCGCGTCCCCTCCCGGTGGCAGGTACATGCTGATCATGTCGCGCAGGTCTCCGAGGCACGGGCGCTGCGAGTGTGATGTGATGGCGGGCGGCGGTGAGCTGGGCTCCGTCTTCACTACCGTGCCCATTGGGCCCAGGCTCATGGCGGCGGCGGCCGCTGCCGCGGCAGCGGCGGTGGCGGGCTGCTGCCCGTAGGCGGCTGCGGCGGCGGCGGCAGCTGAGGGCGCCATGCCCCCGTAGCCCGAGGCAGCTGCGGCAGCGGCGGCGGCGTTCATGTAGCTCTGGGCACCGGGTGGCATCATGGGGCTGTACTGCAGGCCTGCCATGTCGTAGCGGTGCATCTGAGGCAACGCGGGCGGCGGCGGGCTGCTCATGGTGGCGGGCTGCGCGTAGCCCAGCTGCTCCTGCACCAGCGAGTACGCGCCGTTGGCCCATCCATTCACGTGTGTGTACGTGTCCAGGCGTTGGCCCACGCCCACCGGGCTACTGGCGGCCGCGGCGGCCGCAGCGGCGGCGGCGGCGGCGGCGGCGGCGGCGGCGCCGGGGGGCAGGAGGCCGCCCGGCAAGGAGTATTTGTCCTTCTTGAGCAGCGTCTTGGTCTTGCGGCGCGGCCGGTACTTGTAGTCCGGGTACTCTTTCATGTGCACTGCACGCAGTCGCTTGGCCTCGTCGATGAATGGCCGCTTTTCGGCGTCGGTCAGCAGTTTCCAGTCGGCGCCCAAGCGCTTGCTGATCTCAGAGTTGTGCATCTTGGGGTTCTCCAGGGCCATCTTACGCCGCTGCCCGCGGGACCACACCATGAAGGCATTCATAGGTCTCTTCACGCGATCCTGATCACTGCTCCCACCACCCACGCTGCCGCCGCCTGCGTTCGCGCCGCTGGCTGCGTTCGCGCTACTCTTGCCTGCGCCGCCTGGGGCTGCGGGGCCGCCAGATCCCGTCCCTGGAGTGGATGGCCCCACGGGGTTCTTGAGTTCAGTCTCCAGCAGGCTGTACATGGCCGGAGCGGGAAGAAGGTGCGCCAGAGTGGCGGGAGGAGAAGGCGCTCTGGGGGCTGGAGCAGCCACCGTGAAAAGGTCTGGGGCCTCCGTCGGAGGGGCGCTCGGGGGCCGGTGGGCTAGCGGGTCGAGCGGGATGAACAGGTTTGCCGAAGCGCTCCGCGCCAGGTCTACAGGAACCCGCAGTCCGCTCGCACCTGATGTGTTGTCTGGAACTGGTCGCATTCGTTGTCTGGCCCGGCGCGCCCCAGGCCCCTTATATACCTGCTCCGATCCCCCAGGGTTGGGCTGGGTCCGCCCCTCGCCTCCGGGAGTCCCTATGATTGACAGGCTTGCAGTGATGCACTCTGGCCAATCATCACGGAGCCCCCATTCGTTCCCCCACTGGAAAAAAAAAGTTCGGGGAGCCCTTTCGTTCACCTCCACGCCCCTCTTGGGCCCGGTGACGTGATGAGAGTTATTCAGGAGGCGGGAGTCCCGAAGAGCCACTCAGAGACCACCAATTAGGCTCTCAAAAAGTTTGAAAGAACGAAACTCTAGGAGGTGACTGGGGAGGGGGGTTGATGGGGGGGGCAGAGGGGCGCCCAAGAGGTTCAGAAAACAACTTTGCAACCCTGTCAGAGCCTCCTGATGCCCGATCCCGGGGCTACCATGAAAAGCTTTCCACCGTCTGTGCGGAAGTCCTCCAACTGCTTCTACTGCCAGCTCTCCTACACTGGGCATCATCAACATCCAGGCGGGCTTGGAGCTCAGGGCGCAACCGAGGTGCCTCTGACTGCGGCCCCAAGAAGCTCTCCTTGGTATCGGCCTCTGTCCAGGCGGACGGAGTGGGAATCAGGGACTCGTGCACTGGAGACAGGTTTCGGGACCGCGGAGCAGGCGAAGGTTGGTGTGAGAGCAGTTAGCTTCCCGCTGCCCGCGCAGGGCCCATGCACTCACACGCGGTTGTTCCGGGAGTGTGTGGGTGGGGACGGAGGGGTTGTACCAGCCTCGGCTCTCTCCCTCCAGGCCCCAGCTTAGCGGGCCCCTTTTTGTCTCTGCTCTCTGGCGATTTCGGTCTTTCCAGTCCGATGCCCCTGGGGCGGGGGGGGGGGGGGGGGTCGGGCCCCTTGGAAAATCCGTTTTCATGGCAACACGAAGCCTCTCCAAGTGAAAGAAAAGTTTCTTGAAGGGGGGACGGTGGCCGGAGAGGAGCCGAGGCTGTCTTCAGGGCAGACCACGGGGCCCTCTCCACTGGCCACGCACCTGCCAGGGACCACTGAGTGCTGCTGTCGCCACGCAGCCGTGCTGTCTCCCCGGGAAGCAGACTCTGCTAACGGATTCCGTCCTCCTTTTTTGTTTTACAGCTTTCCGGACCGGAACTTCAGATTCGGAGAGGGACACTCACCCGTTTGTCGGGTTATCTGCCAACGAGTATTGATGCGGAAACCCGGCCGCAAGGAGAGGGGGCCCCAACAATCACCTCCGCCAACCCAAGCGAGTGGCACAGCGTTTGAAATTCCCAGCGCAGCCCGAAGCGACGGGTGGAAAGGAGAATCCAGCTAGGCAGAATTGGCAGAGACTGAAATAAGGTGTCCGCGCATTGTGGGCGTCCCTCCCCCGCCCCAGCCTCCTGGAAAGGTGGGGAACAAAAAGAAAGACTTAAATCCAAAATGTGAAACAAAAACAAATACCCAGGGTTTTAGTGCCTCAGCGCTAATGCAAGACCACGCGATCCTCGACCGCCTGCCTGCACGCCGGGAGCTTCCTCCTTTCCTGTATGAATTGCAGGCTAGCCCCCCTCTGGGGCTGACAGAAACCAGAATCCTGGCTCCCACCCGGCACTATCTCCTGGAAGTTTGCCTCTCAAAACTCGCCTTTTAAGTTTGGGTTCCCCCTGGTCTACGTCCTCTTGTTCATCAGGACTGAAGAAAGCAAACGTCCACAGCCAAGAACTAAAATCATTTGAATGAGTGTACGGATTTAGGGTTTTAAAGTAAACTATCTGGAATGGTTCTGTGTATGGGTTTTATGTGTGTGTGTGTGTGTGCGCGCGCGCGCGCGCGCGCACGCTCGCGCGATTGTGTGCAGGTTCGCAAGCACGTGCATGGATGTGCACACTTAAGCTGACACCGAATGAAAGGCGCGTTTCAGTAAACGGAATGATTCCACAATCCCCACGTGCACCTGTTTTCTTGACAAACTGGCTGACAGTCAGATTTTCCTAGGTAATACCACATTCACCTAAAGAAGTCACTGTGCAGTAGTCCTAACCTCCTGCCGCCTTTTCCTGATGCCCTTTTGGGTTCTCTGGGTCTCCGAGGCTGTTGCCAAGTGAAGCACGTTTTAGGAAACTACCCAACCGACGCGCGGCCTGGCGTCCAGTAGCCTGACAGATGTCAGGATTCTTTCCAAGTTTTAGGACCCCGTTGTGGTGACAGCGCCTGGGCTGCGTATTTCCCGAGGTAAGGGATGCGGTATTGGGACTTCACTCCTCCTTGCAGCAGATTATCTGGGGATCTAGTCACTGGCCACAGCCATTTGTCATTTGATCACACCTAGCCCAAGGTTTAGGTTAACTCATTTGCGCATTACATCCTTCTGCCAGATTCAAGGCAGTATTTTGCCAGTATCCGGCGCCCTCTCCCACATTCCTGGCTTCCCTTGGAGGCCGTGATTAAACCCATCTCTGCCTGGTGACTCTGGGGTGGCCTGCACAGCCCCAAGGAAGAGTCACACCGAATTTCCTTCAAAACATTTCCGAGGAAACGTCCTCAACCCAAACTAGCATTTCAATAGACAAGCAAAGTTACCATTACGGGCGTGGGGAGATAGAGTAAGGCTGGAAGGAAACGGTTCTCTTGGTCCACCAGCAGCGCAGGAGGAGGTACCTTCGCTGGGGGGTCGGGAGAAGTGTCATGGCAAGTATTACTGCCCTAGGGCCCTCGGTTCAGGCAGGGGCTGCAGGGAGGCAAGGCAGCCGACGGAGCCCCAACCAATGTCTCCGACACGCACCCTGCACCCAGAGAGGAGAGCAGAGGGACACCGTGGGATCCAGGAGCAGTCTTTTCCAACCTCTCCTGGAGAAGAAAGCGTGCTCGGCAGTTATCTTGCCCCTCGGAACCTCCAGGATCCGTGGGCGGCATTTAGAGTCCCCGGCGCCGCCGGGCTGGGAACCCCTCCAAGCGTCCCTTCCCATTCCCCCCGCCCGCCCAAGAGAACTCCGGCTCCCTCCAGCTGGGGCTAAGCCTGGGCTCCCAGGAGCCAGGGCGCGGCAACAGCGCCGTTTGTTGGCTTGGGTTGGAAACTTCACCCAGAGGTGCCCCTTCCCGCACTCCCGGTGCTTGGAGATCGCCCCAACCTTTCAAAGAGAAGTAGCCAGCTTTGCCCCAGGACAGACATGCTCATCCATAGAGGGAGAATTATCTCAAAATTCGGAAGAACTGGCCATCTAGAGTGGTGGGCTCAGCGGGCTCCCGGTGCATAGGGCGCCCCATTCTGCCTTCCTCCGGTTTAGAGCCTTAGGCCTTCGTGTAGTTTTGAACCTTGGCAGAAATCAGACGTCCCAATGGCTTCATATCTGCAAAGTAAACTTTTAACAATTGTGTCTTAGAGCTACAGGTAGAGACAGCAAAGCAGGAGAGTGGTTGTCCTACCACGCACGAGGGTGCCCTCATTGATTCCTTCTCAGCATCTTGCTCATAGGGGACCTTTCTTGCTGTCTCCTGCTCCGTTGCGACCCAAATTTAGAGGAGGTGCCCTTTTCCTGCTGGATAGAATAGGGTGGATGTGCGTTGATTCCTGCGGGAAGTGTGGGGGATGGGGGAGGGCTGAGATCTGACAATAGGGTGGAGCCATCAGCTTTTCAAGTGCATCCGAGCCCAGCCAGAGGTCTGGATTTGAGAAAATGCGAAAAACTTATTCTGGTGACTCTCAGAAATGCTTTGCTTTCCAGCAGGAAAAAAAAAAAAAAGTTTCTTTATCTAAAGGCAGTAATTCCTATATCCTCCTTGAGAACATCCCTGGAATATTAACTTTGTCTCCTAGCCAAGATTGTGTACTTAGGCCAGAAAGGTCACCAATGATTTAAGGATGTGAAGGACACAGCATCTTCTAGTTCTCAGAGCATTCAGTTTGATCTCCTCACCTCAACAGGCAGCACCACCCCCCTCCCCCAATGAAACACTTATTACAGGTTTGGGAAAGAGCTGAAGACCCTGGGCTGGCTGGTGCAGGTTGCAAAGAATGACCTAGTTGATGCTCTCTAAAAAATATTACTAGGAGCTATAGAAGTGAGTGATGGCATGGTCCTCAAGGCACCAAAAAATCTCTTGTGGGAAGTACAACTGTATTCTGTTGCACTTTGGTGTAGCTCTTTTTGGGAGGAAGGGTGTACTTTTACAAATGAATTTCGGAATTTGATTCACTTGATTAGCTGAGCTGTTCTTGGTAGATACACTGGGAATCTCCCTGGCCCACACCTTGGTGCTTAGTTGCCAAGATTCCTTTCACCTACAGAGTATTAAGATATTAATGACCAGCTCTTGTTTCCTTAGGTGCGGAGCAACTACGAGGAAATTGACAATCTTTGCCTTCAGCGCTGTCTCACCTACCTCACAACCCGAACACAACCCCAAGACTGATATCTCCCCAGAGGAAGGAAGGTTCTACCCTGGAACTGGGTCCCACTTCCAGAGGGTCTTCCAGGTCATGGTCGTGGACTTCTTGGCCTCTCCCCCTCCTCCCCAGCACCCCCAGCCCCACACCGCCAACTCTCCCTACCAGTTTAGCTCTTCTAGCTTACAAACGCTCACCTCTGAGGAGCATCCTCCCCCGGAATTCGGCATCCTACTGCCAGGCCTGCCCTCCCACTTGAACTGTAGCCTTTTCCACTTCCTACTATGGCTGCAAAGGTACAGCCATAGTATCTTGCCCTCAACAGTGGCAAGGTGGCCTGGCAGAAGCCCGGGCGCTGAAAAGCGTCTAAATATCGTTACCAGGATGTAATATTGTTTGAATTATTTCATGTCCACACAATTCAGACAGCGCAGACGGCAGGGTCCAGCAGGCCTAGCAGTGCCCCGGGGGAATGGTGCTTGTAAAATCATGTGACCTCCAGGAACCTCCACTGTGACCAAGAAAGACTGTTGGCCCTGGGCGCCAGAGGGTGGATGGGGGCCAGGGAGAGATCCCAGGAGCAAATTTTAAACCTCAAGGCAGCATCCAGCTGCTCTTTTCCCCTCTCTTCTCTTTTTTTTCTTTTTTGCCCTTTTTTATTTTCTTTTAAGAGAATGGCGAGTCACTGAATTCGATGCGCGGAATTTCTCTGTTTTCTTCGCCTCTTTTTTACCTTCATTTCTTTTCATTTCACTAAACCTTTGTCATACTCCTACTCTGCTGTGTTGGGCGCCAGGCACGGGATCAGACCCGGTCCTTCACATTCCGCAGTAGAAAGGGGCGGCGGTGGGGAGGGAAAGCTCAAGAGGATGGGGGAGTGGTGTCCCGCCTTTGGCAGAGGCCACCAGGGTTAGGCAGCGCGCGCGCATTTTTCCGGGCCGCGACAAGCAGGGCCCGCCCCGCATCGTCCGCAGATTGCCCGCGTGCCTGCAGCACCGATTGCCACGAGCCCAGGAACCGCTCTTTAAGTGGCGAGCGAGCTAGGCTCTGGGGCCCGCTGCTCTCGACCGAGAGCTGGATAGAGGACGCGGCCCAGGAACAGCTGACATGAGGCTGCTTGCCAGGTACGGAGGATGCTTACCCTCAGGCCCACCCTTTCTGCGCGGGTCGGTGGCCAGACGGTGCGACAAAACGAGGTCTCTAGGGAGGCCTAGCCGCGCTGTCGTTTGGGCACCTAGGGGGTGGTCACCTCAATTTCATTTCTCCGGAAAGCGTCGCCAGGTTATGATCTCGAAGCTTTGCTTATGTGATGTTTGTGTAATTAATATCGTCTCTCCCCTTTTTTGAACATATTTCCTCCCCCAGCACAGCCCAGCTTTCATTTGAAAACGCAACGGGAAGAACGATAAATAACCCTTTCTAATGGGAAAAAAAAAAAAAAAAAAAAAACTGCTCCTTTTGTGGAATGGTTTCACAAAGCCAATAACCAATCTTATTTTCTAGTTCCAATGTCTGTCCCTTTATGAGTTATATTATTATAGAAATCCGACACTAATTGCGCCGATTTAACTTGTTAATTAGTTCCAAATAAACTATTCATTAGTGGCAAAATAAAATAAAACCCATGTGCCTAGATATGATTCCACATTCATATGTTGTAGTGTCTGCATAGCATAGGCATACTAAATTAAGTTCCTAAAAGGTTTCTCCTCAGGATAAATAATTAAAATATATTCTACTTTAATTGACATTATAGAGGACATAAATGAGCTTTTCCTTTTAGAAAGAAATAGCCATTTCCAAATAAAGCTTGCAGTCTGGAGAATGGAGGCTTCAGCCAAATGAATAGTCATTACTACCTTTTCAACGACGTGGGCCTTTTGATCAGAAAAGAAATTAGCTCTAAAAAACAGACAATGGAAGCCTGCCCTGCAATAGGAAGAAAATTAGACGGCCAAGGCTCTTCACAACACCTATTTCTATAAACCATAGAGCTCCTTGCTTTTCAATTACAGCTGTTCATTTCATATAAGGAAAGGGGAAAAACAGGCCCCTAATGTAAACTCGATTTTACCATAAAGCCTGGCTCCTGGCACATAGCCAGGCTGACTACTTACTATTGTTTTTAGTTCTCTCATCAATTAGCTAATACTATATATTTTAAATGACTCTGAGGGTATTCACATACTCCCTCCTCTCTTTTCCACCCAGACAAAAAAACCCAGGCTGGACTTCAATGAAAGGGCTACCATTCGGTGCACAGACACTTAAATGTATAAAGTTTAATGTGTTTATTGTTACCCAGAGAAAAACCATATTGAAAACCCTGCTATGTTTTTTCCCCCTATATTTTTTAGTCCATTATTGAAAGACCCAGATGAGGTGATGACAGGGGAGGGACATAAATGAGCAGCTTTCAGTATTTTTTCTAATTGTTCACAGAGCTAAATCCATCTCCAGATAATGTTTCTGTGCCCTTTAGAACATAGTTTGGCTTATACATCTTTGTGTTTTAAAAATACAAATTTTGAAATTTGCTAACCCTATTGGTTTGGTGTCATTAAAGATAATTTCACTTTTTAAAAATGACAAAGTCTTCACCATTTTGGTGAAATTAGCTTGCAAGAAGAAGAAAAAATCCTGTTTGTAGCATGTGCTACAAAATAAAACCTTCAACATACATAAAGTAATAATATGAGAAAAATATTTGGTAATTACCAGAGAATCTTAGTAAGTCTTTAGATACCTGTGCTAGAAATATCAAAATAGAGTTATAGGCTGAGAAAGCTGTGCTTCCTTTGAAAGTAGAATACTTACTTATCTATCTGATCTTTATAAATCACTACAAAAATTACTTGAAGAACTAAACAATAGTGCAGTCCTATAGGTTTGCCCTGGGAATCTAATCTTTGGAGTTGTGCTAATAAAGGGACTTAGAAACATATTTTTTTAAAATTCAATGAAAAATGCCCAACCGGTGTGGCTCAGTGGTTGAGCATCAACCCAGGCACCAAGAGGTCACCGGTTTGATTCCCGGTCAGGGCACATGCCTAGGTTGTGGGGCAAATCCCTAGTAGGGGGCATGCTGTAGGCGACCAATAAATGTTCTTTCTCGTGGATGTTTCTATCTCTTTCTCCCTCTCGTTCCCCCCTTTCTCTCTAAAAATAAAGAAAAAAAATAAGAAAACATTCGATGAAATATATATTTTTTATTGTTGAAAGTATTACAGATGTCCTCCTTTTTTCTCCATTGACACCTTCTTCCCACTCCCACCCCCCTCCTGCTTTCCCCAATCTAAAGTCTATGTCAATTGGTTGTGCATATATGCATATAAGTTCTTTGGTTTATCTCTTCCCACCCCTCCCATCCCCCATCCCTCTGAAGTTTGTCAGTCTGTTCCCTACTTCAATGATTCTGGATCTCTTTTGGTTGACAGCTTATTTTGTTCATTATGTTCCACAAATAAGTGAGATCATATGGTACTTGTCTTTCTCTGACTGGCTTATTTCGCTTAGCATAATACTCTTCAGGTATCTCCATGTCATTTCAAAGGGTAAGAGATCTCTCTTTCTTACAGCTGCATAGTATTCCATTGCGTAAATGTACCTCAACTTTTTATCCACTCATCTACTGATAGGCACTTGGGCTGTTTGATTTGGCCCTGGCCGGTGTGGCTTGGTTGGGCATCATCCTATACACGGAAAGGTTGCTGGTTTGATTCCCCATCAGGGCACATGCCAGGGTTGCAGGCTCATTTCTCAGTAGGGGATATGCAGGAGGCAGCCTATCAATGCTTTGCTCTGGCATGAATGTTTTTCTCTCTCTCCCTCTCCCTTCCCCCCTCTCTCAAAATCAATAAAACTGTTTTAAAAGAGATATTTGATTTATTTACTATTAAGTAAATTTTTTTTATATTACTATAAAACAATAAAGTAATAGCCATGGACTGTCCCTCAGAGATGTCATTCCCTTTATTCTTTATACTACTTAGAGCAAGTCTGACAACTTAAAAGGAAGGAATGGACAAGAGTAGACCCATTAGGATAGCTACTCAAATTATTTCTAAAGAACAACGACAAAGCATTGTTTCCAAAATGGTTCTTAGGCTCCTGTTTTCATCATGAATTTTTTGTTGAGGATACTTCCATTTGGGGGCTTACTACCATATTTTTGATATGCAGTAAATTAGTATGTTTGCCTTTTGCTATTGAGCATTGATTTATTTGCTGTTTTATTCAAATAGGTGTCAGAATAAAGTTATCAAAATCATTTTGCCAAAGAGCACAGAGTTGCCGCATCTGCAATACATTTCCTTGATTCCTTCTACTCTCTCTTGGGTTACTACAATAGAGGATGCAGTTTTACCAGTTTGCAAGTGTGAGATTGTTCCTCTTGTCTGCTGTACATGATGGTACCTCTTTTTAGAAAGTATTCTACAGGAGCTGAGGAAAATCACCACCTTCCCAAAGTGAGGTTTAATACCAGAGGTCAGCAATGTGTGGTCGCAGATCAGTAACCTTGAAGTTATCCAAACTGACTGAGAGCTGTGTGAGTATTTTGTTGGGTCTGATTTTAAATATTACAACACTTGACTTCCATTTTGGAAGGAGGAATCAGGTATGTGATGTTTTAGGCAGTTGAATTGAAATTTGGGGAGAGTTGCCATTTGATCCAGTGATCCCACTTCTAGGAATATACCCTAAGAAGCCTGAAACACCAATCAGAAAGAATATATGTTCCCCTATGTTCATAGCAGCACTATTTACAATAGCTAAGATCTGGAAACAACCCAAGTGTCCATCAGTAGATGAGTGGATAAAAATGCTGTGGTACATGTACACAATGAAATACTATGCAGCTGCAAGAAGGAAAGATCTCTTATCCTTTGAGATGACATGGAGGGACCTGGAGAGTATTATGCTAAGTGAAACAAGCCAAGCAGAGAAAGACAAATATCACATGATCTCACTTATTTGTGGAATATAATGAACTAAACAAATTGATGAACAAAATTGACCCAGAGACATAGAGGTAGCGTGCAGACTGACAAACCTCAGAAGAGAGGGTGTTGGGGGGGGGGAGAGATAAACCACAGAACTTATATGCGTGTATGCATAACCAATGGACATAGACAACAAAGCTGGGGATGGGGCAGGGGGATGGGGAGGAGGGTGTCAATGAGGAAAAAAGGAGAAACATCTGTAACAAAAACAAATTAATAAAAAATAATTTTAAAAAAGTTAGGGGAGAGTGCCAAAACTGCCATCACAGAGACCTAAATCTTTAACTGCAGCTTTGGAAGGGAACAATATATTCAGGAGAGGAATAGAAAGAAATGTTTCTCAGTATACTGACATGAAGTGGAGCCTGAGTGTTTATACTCTCTTTATAAATTGGGCAATTTTTTAGGTATAATTGACATATAAGCTTATATTAGTTTCAGGTGTACAACATGATTCATTCTATTTTTGTTTATAGACTTATCAGACTTATTCTGATAAGTCTGATAATTTACATCCACACCACACATAGTTACAAATTGATTTTTCTTGTAATGTGTACTTTTAAAATCTATTCACTTAGCAACTTTCAAATATGCAATACAGTATTATTTCCTATATTGGGAAAGTTTATTAATCTCCTTGAACCTCAACTTTCTCATCTAAACGAGTTGGGTAGCCTGACCTTCACTGGGTTAGGGTGGAAATACAATGAGATAATACATCTGAAACACCTGACACTCTGTTTAGCACAGAGCAAACTCAATTAAGAGTTGTCTTGTTTTCAACTATGCTTTCTTTCTCACATGAAAAAGTGTTGAAAATTCCTGTAGTGTGGGTGAGAGGGGACCATGTCTCTTTTCTTACCCCTTACATGACTATGCACAGATGTTTGTGGAATGAATCTTAGTCCTTGAGAAAATCCTTTTGGAAGAAAGAAAAAATGAACTAATTACTCCATGGTTCCAATTTTGCATCGCACTCTCCACATTCAGCAAGTCACTTGAGATTGTTTCTGTTAAGGCTCTCAAGAGAGCACTCTCAATAATGAAAGTTTTGGTTTGTTACAGAGGTGCCTCTTGTGTTTAGTTCTGAAATAACATAAAATATTCTTTATAATAAAAACATACCTGCTGTTAAAAATATACAATTTCTGTCATATGGATCTTAAATCCTTTATTTTTACTTAAAATGTAAGTTTTATCTTCTTTTTTTCAGAGCTCAATATAAAGTATATTTTTTCTACAGATGGCATCAGGAGTCATGTTGGGTTAGGAGAGAAGTCTTGTTCAGATTTCATAGCTTTTATGTTTTCTCTGAGGTCTCAGAAATGGTCACAATTGACCAAGCCAAAAAAAAAAAAAAAAAGTAGTATTAATCACCTGCAGTGATTAAAGTCTTATCATTCCTCACAGTGGCTTCTAAAAAGACTTAGAGAATTATAAAAAACATTTTAAAATAAATATAGTAGAGAAACTTCACTTTGAGTAATTTGTGGTTATTCTGTATCATTGCATTTGAAGGAAGAGATCTGGCATGAATCTTTGATTGACTCCCAGTTAAAATTCTTGCTGAAAGACTAGGTAGGGATCTGATGCATAAAAATACAGCACAGAGAAATGGTTAAAAGCTCAGCCTGGTTTTGGATCCTTCCCCCTGCCCTTAATTGAAGTTATCTAACTTCTCTGAGCTTTACTTTCATCTGTAAAAGTGGGAATTAGTGATACTTACCCCTTGAGGTGATTGTGGAAAATAAATGAGATTATATAATAAAGCACTGAATACTGAGCTCAGTGCCTGATACAGTCATGGGACTCAGTAAATGTTAGGTCATCGTCGTCGTCATCATCATCGTCATCATCATCATCATCATCATCTCCACAGAAACCTTTTGAACTATGTAGCATAGATGAGGGCAAAGTTATTTCTATTTTAACAGATAAGGAAATAGGCTTAGAAGGATTAAGTGACTTGTCCAAAATGGTGGAGCTTATTGTTGGCAAAATCAGGCATGAAAAGGACTCCTCCTGACTCCTTGTCCAGTCATCTTTCCACCAAAATATAGTCTGTTTGTACTTTGGCAATAAATGTATTTCTCTTTAGGTTGTATAGCCTACCATGTCACTAATACTATACCATGTTGAAAAGCATGTAATTATTTCTTTCTATATTTAAGTAAAGTTCCCAATGATAGTCAGATGTCTTAAAGAACAGTGACAAATGGCAGAGAAAGAATGAGGAGGGAGCCTAATCCCCTAGGTTGTTCCAATAGAAGAGGGCTGGAGAGACACTGCCAATTCCCGAGATGCACTAATTAGAAACATTAAAATTGACACTGAGTCAGATTCAGGATTAATAGGTAAACCAATATGCTAGTGTGCGCTTTTCAGTGCACACAGATCTCTCATGGTGATGCTTGTTTCCTTTCATTCTTAAGAGTCAAAAGAATTCCATGTTTTGTTCATCAGCCCTGCCAGATGTCCCTCACATAGCAAAACAGTCTGATGACCCAGCCTCCAAATCACCAGTAGTGATATCTCACTTTTCCCAATCTTCAAGTTAATTTCTTGTCTTATGTCATACATATGCAAAGGTGGGTTTGTCAAAGGTTCCAGGAAACTATAATATGGTGACCATTTATTGAAACCTACTACAGGCTGACCCTGCATGTGACCTTTACAGATTTTATCATGTTTATTTAATCTTAGTAACCTGTCTAAGGTTACACATATAGTGACAAAACTTTGAGATTTGATCTATCTCCAAATGATAGGTTCTTTCCACCACACTACCCTAGGGTGGCCTGATTTCCTTATTGTGTGATTTTAGACAAAGAACCTTCCTCTCTCTGGATCTCACTTTCCCATGTGTGGAATGAGGGGGTTGGACTAGATACTTTCCAAGGGCCCTTTCTCTTATAAGATTTGAAGTTTCCCAAAATTCCCATGTGATGCCATTTTTAATAGTAAGTAAATAAAGCGGTCCTTGATTTTCATCAGTAATGGCCATCTTTTAGATGTATTAATTAGAGTTATCAGCTCTAACATCTCCCACAGCAAGCAAATCCTTGTAGAAGCAGAGTCTAGTTAGGAAAGCTAGGTTCTAAACTTTTATCCACAAGAGAAGATGTCCCAGTCTGCTGTGGACTCTGGCATGAGGAAAGCCTCCAGGGTCGTGTTATGGACTGAATGTTTGTGTCCTCCTCAGATTCATATGTTGAAGCCTAATCCCCAGTGTTATGGTATTTGGAAGTAGGGCTTCTGGGAGGTGTGTAGGTCATGAGGATGGAACCCTCATGAATGGAACTAGTGCCCTTATAAAAGAGGCCAGAGAACTAGCTTGCTTTCCTCTGCCAAGTGTGGATACAATGAGAAGTTGGCAGTCTGCCACCAGGAATAGGGCTCTCACTAGAAATGGGTCATGCTGGTATACTGATCTTGGATTCCCCAGCCTCCACAACTGTGAGAAATAAATGCCTGATTTTTTATCCACTTAGTGTATGGTCTTTTGTTATGGCAGCCCAAGTTGACTAAGACAAGTTGGAAGATAGAGGGGTTACAAGGTGACCTAGAGCAATTAACTGTCGCTAGCTACATGCTCTGCATCTCACATGAGCTTTGTGAGGATTTCAGGAAGGGGAGGAATCCAAGGGTCACATGCCTGCCCCTTTCTTATCTCTATAGCCTCATTTTTGTTGCCTCACTTCATTTTGTCCCTATTGCGCTATGAAGAATTGCTTCCTTCATCTTCTTGATCAGATTCTGCTCTTTTGCCAACATCTTTACAAATTTGCTTTCTCTGCTTGGAACTCCTTTCCTAACCACGCTCCCCTCCTCCTTCAATTACTTGACTAAATGCTACTCAATCTTAAAAAATTTCTCGTAACATCTTTCCTGATTCTCTCCCAGCCCCTCACCCCAGTCTGGGTCACGTTTCTTTCCATGGTGTTCCCAGACCACCCATGTATTTATTTTCTCAGAGATCTTGCTACACTACTTAGTCACCATCTACTTAATCTGTCCGTCTCACCCCTTAACAGTGAGCTCATTGAGGGCAGGGACTTTTTTCTTCCTTCCTGGTTTCTTCAGCACCTAGCCCAGAACTTGGTGCCTGAGAGGCACTTAGTCAGTGTATGACAATTGGATGTGATCAGGACCATCCATGGTGGACACCGAAACGGGTTATCATAGAGCCAAATTACATTTGGATCCTGCCTTCAAGGAGCTTTCATTTCAGTAGGAAGCGGCTGGTCTTCTGGGGAGCAGATCTGGCCTTGTTTGTGGGGCTGGGAAAGTGTCAAACAATAATGCATATTCAGGAATATAACACTGATTGGCCATTGGTATTCTGCTAATATTTCCTCCCTCACTCTTATGTTGCAGGTGCCTAGGCCATCCTACTGATTTTATCCGTGGAGGTGGAAGGAGAGGGGAAAGGACATATATGGATATATATGTCATGCTACCTTTGCTGAACTATATACCTTGGCACAGGCCTGCATCTGTGTGGAGGGAGAGGTTTTTTTTTTCTTTGTTACAAAGGTATTCTTCAGCCTGGCTGGTGTGGCTCAGTGGTTGAGCATCGACCCATGAACCAAGAGGTCGCCAGTTCGATTCCTGGTCAGGACACATGCCCAGGTTGTGGGCCCAATCCCCAGTGGGGGGTATGCAGGAGGCGGCCAGTTGATGTTCTCTCTTATTGATGTTTCTCTCTCTCTCTCCCTCTCCCTTCCTCTCTCTCTAAATTCAATAAAGAAAGAAAATTAAAAAACAAAGGTATTCTTCATTCACCAAGCCTTGCACCTAAGGGCTACTTGAGCCCAAGGAGGTGCCTTGTTCTACTTTGCACAGTGGAATCTTATGGTGTAATTGGTGGCTCTGATGTTTTGGGTCCAAGAATGAGCAGGAGAGTGGATATTAGTAGGCATTAGAGCTTCTTAAACCCAGAACTGTTATCGTGGGTCGTCCTGGGTACTGTAAAAGAGAGGTGTTCACTCTGTGCTGATAAGAGCCAGAATGTTAAAACTGAAAATTAGAACCAAGAAGAGTACCCACAGGAATAACCACAGGATCAAGTATTTCTCTCTTCTAACTTTACATTAGTGCTAAGAGTCAGGAGTAGGCCCTGATAAAATTGGAATGAAGATATTCTGGGTTCAAATTTCACTTAATATGTCATTTAAATATGAGTTTTCAGATCTGCAAAGTAGATCTGTTGGTGGAAGAGTCTGTGTGTACAATCCTTAACTTTGAATGTTATGGCCTCCCATGGTAGAGGATCATGTTGAATAAATGCATCCTAATTTGTTGTAAGCCTTTGATCGACCTCCAGAGCCTTTGAACGATTGTCTTTGCTAATTTTGACTAGTTTAATAGATGCCTCTCCAGAAGAGAGACTTCTCCAAGCCATTCCCCAAAGTCACTAAATCTCTTTGAAGAGTTTTTAGCAGGCAGTGGGATGGTAACTTGGTCAGATTTGTGGATTGGAAAGCTCATTTTGGCTGTTGAATACATCTCTCTGAGTGATTTGTAAGTATAAAATGTATGTGAAACCCTCGGTATATGGTTGGTACCCAAAATATGTTTATTGTTTTGGTTGTTAAATTGCTTCTTAATAGCTCAAGTGTGACCTTAGACTTAGAGGAATCACTTCCTATCCCTGTGTCTCAGTTTCTATGACTATAAAATTCAGGTGATCTATCCAGTTTTGTTTGTTAGCTTTTTAATTTATTCATTCATTGTAACCTTAGGTTATTTCCTGTCTCAGTGACCCTTAGCCCAGAAAACCTAGGTTCTCCTCCAGTCTATTTTATTAAAGCTTTAATATCTTCCCCTGATACAATTTCCATTTCATTTTTGGATTTCAATTAGATCTTTAAAATACACGTTGATATTCGCAGAGAAGAGGCAGTTACATTGAGTGACCTCCAGGAAAAACTCTATAAATAAGAAAGCAGACTCTATTTTAACAGCCTTTGTTTTCATTTTGGTAAGTTATCCCTTACTTTTAAGGGCCTACAAGACATTGAACAAAGAAGGGTATAGTCAAGATCAGCTAGAGATTAGACATAGTATCTGATATCAGTAACATTTTATTTTGGTAGGAAGGAAACAATTGGTTGCTCAAACATTTATAGTTATATTAGTTCAAAAAGCTGGCTGATGCTAGTTACTCTGCCTTGTACAGTGTGGAAGAGACAGATGCTTATCTCTAGGAACTCAGTATATGAGAAGAAGAACTCAAACAACAGCCAACCTCTCCTCAGGGCATTTGCAAATGTGTCAAGTGCTGTAGGAGTGGAGGATAGAGGGAGCTATTTTGACTGGGATGATTTAGAGAGGATTCTTTGAGATGGTGGACTGAGTTGTGAGCTGTGCTTGAAAAACACAGATGGAAAACATCCCTACTGAAGAATCAGCTAGCACAAAGTCCCATGGGTAAGATGGTACAAGGCATGTTTGGGAAATGGTGAGAATATCCATGTGGCTGATAACTAGAAGGCACTACAGAGTATGGTGGGAGTTGGGGTTAAATTGTGGAGGACATTAAAAGTCAAGCTGAAGACTTTGACTTTATTCTCTGTGCAGTGAGGTTTCAGCAGTCCTCTCCCACCACCTCTGGTAAGATTTGCATACAGTGTATTAATATTCATGTTCAAAATCAGTTATTCATTGTAATGGAGAAATTTAGTCTTTTATCAAGTTCTGTGAAATATCTATCCAAAAAAGAAAATAGCTTGGTAGTTGTTAGTACAGAATAGAAGCAATGTGGAGAAGCTGTGAGGTGCTGCACTGGAAAGTCAGAGACCAGAGTTTGAGTGTTGGCTTGATGGTGTGCCCACCCAAGGCAAGTCACTTCCCCTCTGTGAATATTTTGGTGCACACCTGTGAAAGATGGATGACCATCGTTTTCTCAGATGGTTATGTTAATCAAGTAATATGAGTCAGAAAATATTTTTGTAAATTCTAAAATGCTATCTGTAAGTAAATAACTGTTTTTTTAAGAACAAAATTTCAGTGAAACTACATTCAAAAGGAGAGATTCCCACAGGCATTTCAGCCCATTTAGCCTAGAGCCAACAGGGTGAGGAGCTCCCTTCCAATTTCACATTCCATCCCAGGCCCCCAGGCAGGCCTCCTATTTTTAAAATTTTGTATTTCTTACAATCAACCCAACTTTAATTTTTTTTTTAAGAGAAAACAATCTTTGAGCCCAATTGTATGTCCCTTTAACCAATGGCTGAAGAGCCTTAATTAATTAATTAATTCCATAAGTGTTACTACTATATGTCAGATACTCTTCTAGGCACTTGGAAGACTTCAAGGAACAAAATAAAAATCGCTGCTCTTGTGGCACTTTCATTCTATTGTGTGTGCATGGTGTGGGGGGTAAGCAATAAACAGTTAAACATACTAAAAATGTGTAGTCATACATGAGAAGATGATAAATGCTATGTAAACAAAAAGTAAAGCAGATGAGGAAGGTTGGGTGTGCTGTGTGTGAGAGCAGATCACAATTTAAATGAAAGAAAAAAACTTAAGTAAAAGGACTTTGCAAATCGAAAAACCCTAAACAAATGTTAGAGATTTATCCTTTTAGAAAAGTTTGATACTGCCAAAGTTGTCTGCATCTTTTGTAAGATTGTCTCATTTTAAGGAACTTCATTTATTCATTCAATATTTATTGACTGCCTGCCTGACCAAATGAATAAATGCTGATGATAATAATAGCTATTATTATGGAAGGTCTACTATGTGTTAAGCATTATTTATTAGTATCTCATTTAATCCTTGTAATAACTCACTAAGGTAGACATATGTCCCCAAGTGAACAAAACTCTAGAGTATAGACAGTGGGTCTAATTAAGGGAACCCTTCTTTCTAAAAGATAAAAGTGGGAAGAAAATGACTTTGATGGAGATTACTGATGTCTTTCAAACTGGCAGGGTCAACTGCTTATCAAATTCTGGCATGGTCCCCCCTTCCATTGCCTTTGGTGCTTTATGAGAAGTCACCAGTGGATTCAAGATGTGGCTATTTTAAAGAAGTTTTGTAACTAGTTGCTGGGGTAAGCAGGTTGATGTGGTTGGTAGTCAAACTTTATCATACAAAATTGAGGACCCCTATGTTAAAATCCTCAATTTTGTAAGGTGAAGTCATGTGCCCCTTCATTATAGAGGAACAGTATTAAGGAAATTATGAGAGTGCTTGTACCCTTTAGCTTTCTTTCCATTATAGCTACTATGTAAATAACAAGTATAGTATTGTGTTCCAGTTGGAAGCACTAAGGAAGGAAAGCTCAGCCTCCAGATTGCATAGCAGGTAACTAATCAGCTAAGGGAATGAGGATGAGGAGACTTGGAAAACATAGAATTGGAAACCAAGAAGAAAGGCAGATAAATGCTGCTCATACTTCCAGGTCAGACTGACATGAGCTAAGTTAGTAGAAAGACCCAGTCATCCCTCCATTCCTCCCTCGCTCTATCCTTGCTCTCTCCCTCCATTGCTGCAATTCACTAAGTGTCTGGCTGTTGGCAGGGGTTGAGATCCAGCTAGAAATGACAATGTGCTTTCTGTTGGAGAAACAACAAATAACCAGAGTTTAAAGTGTTACCAAAACCTGCCAGGTCTGCTGTTTCAGTTTATAGCTCTTAAATCCATGATCTCTTTTCCATACCCAAAGCTATTGCCTCACTACCTCTTTACTGGTTTATTTAAATAGCTTCTTAGTCCGGCCAGTGTGGCTCAGTGGTTGAGCATCGACCCATGCACCAAGAGGTCGCCAGTTTGATTCCCGGTCAGGACACATGCCTAGGTTGTGGGCCCGATCCCCAGTGGGGGGGGGGGCATGCAGGAAACGGCCAATCAATGTTTCTATCTCTCTCACTTCCTCTCTCTCTAAAATCAATAAAGGAAAAATAAATAAATAGCTTCTTAAATTCTAAGCTTTTTAACATCCATATGTGACCTTGTCACCTTTCAATTATTCAGCAGCTTTCTACTTTTTTTTTCTTATTTATTTATTTATTTATTTATTTATTTTTGTTACAGATGTTTCTCTTTTTTTCCCCATTGACACCCTCCTCCCCATACCCCCACCCCGTCCTCAACTTTGTTGTCCATGTCCATCAGTTATGCATACATGCGTATAAATTCTGTGGTTTATCTCTTCCCCCCTCCCGACCCCCTCTTCTGAGGGTTGTCAGTCTGTACCCTACTTCCACATCTCTGGGTCTACCCTGTTCCTCAGACTGTTATGTTTATTATATTCCACAAATAAGTGAGATCATGTGATATTTGTCTTTCTCTGCTTGGCTTGTTTCGCTTAGGATAATACTCTCGAGGTCCCTCCATGTCGTCTCAAAGGATAAGAGATCTTTCTTTGTTAGAGCTGCGTAATATTCCATTGTGTATATGTACCACAGCTTTTTTATCCATTCATCCACTGATGGACACTTGGGCTGTTTCTAGATCTTAGCTATTGTAAATAGTGCTGCTATGAACATGAGGGTACATGTATTCTTTCTGATTGGTGTTTCAGGCTTCTTAGGGTATATTCCTAGAAGTGGCATCACTGGGTCAAATGGCAATTCAATTTTTAATTTTTTGAGGTAACACCATAGTGTTTTCCAGAGTGGCTCCACCAGTCTGCATTCCCACCAGCAGTGTACTAGAGTCCCCTTTTCTCCACACGCTCACCAACACTTGTTGTTTGATGATTTGTTGATGGTGGCCATTCTGACAGGTGTGAGGTGATACCTCATTGTTGTTTTAATTTGCATCTCTCTGATGATTAGTGATGTTGAGCATTTCTTCATATGTCTCTTAGCCATTTGTGTGTCCTGTTTGGAGAGGTGTCTATTTAGTTTCTCTGCCCATTTTTTAAATTGGGTTCTTTGTCTTCCTTTTGTTGAGTTGTATGAGCACTCTATATATTTTGGAGATTGACCCCTTATCTGATGTATCATTAGCAATTATGCTCTCCCATACAGTGAGTTCCCTTTCCGTTTTGATGGTTGTTTCTTTTGCTGTGCAGAAGCTTTTTAGTTTGATGTAGTCCCATGTGTTCATTTTTTCCTTTGTTTCTGTTGCCTTAGGTGTTATATCAGTGAAGATTCTGCTGCATATGATGTCCGAAATTTTGTTGCCTACATTTTCTTCTAGGATTTTTATGGATTCACGAGTCACATTTAAGTCTTTTATCCATTTTGAGTTTATTCTTGTGTATGGTGTAAGTTGATGGTCTAGTTTCATTTTTTTTTGCATGTAGCTGTCCAATTTTCCCAACACCATTTATTAAAGAGGCTGTCTTTACTCCATTGTATGCTCTTGCTACCTTTGTCAAATATTAATTGAGCATAATGTCTTGGGTCAATTTCCAGACTCTCTGTTCTGTTCAGCTTTCTACTCTTGCATGTGGCATGTAAAGGTCTTCATGATCTGGCCTTTGCCTGCTTCTCTTTTCCTCCCCTACTAGTTGTGTTTCAGTTCAACCTTTACCTCCTCCATCCAGGCAGCCATCCTTGAAACCCTGGCATAGTTCTGTGTTCCTGCCACTGTGGATTTTGTATACAATTTTGCTCTAATTATAGAGTTTCCTAATTGTTTGGTTGCTTTTCTTTCTCTGCACCATGTTTGAAGTTACTTGAGACAAGCATTATGCATTTTGTTTCCCAACTCTTGTTTCTTAATCACCACATCTAACTCTGCATAACTTAGTTTTCTTGTCTCCACCAATATATCCTGTCTCTCTCTGGCACACATCGTTTATTTCTCCTTCTCTCACATTCCTTTTCAATTCAATTCACTTCAGTTCATACCATTTACCAGGCCTTGTGGTAGTTTCTACAAATAGGAACACAAGGAATATATGGCTGCTGTTTTGTGGGTCTCGTGGTCTAGTGGGGAGACTGCTGGGGACAGAAATTCTTTTGTGCAGTCTTTAGAGACTGTAGAGCCTTTGGAGTAGCCTCAGGGAATGCCTTTGCTCAAACTCAACAGGAACAGGAGCAGCTCTGCTCAATCTATTTTATTCTTGGGATTCTGTAGGTTTTTTTTTTTTTTTTTTTTTTTGTATCCTCACCCGAGGACATTGTTTTTTCATTTTTTGTCCAGATAGAGTGAGAGGGAGAGAGAGGAAGAGAGAGAGAGAGAAACATCGACGTGAAAGGGACACATCGAGTGGCTGCCACCCGCACGACCAACCAGGGCCGGGGACAAACTTCAACCGAAGTACATGCCCTTAGCGGGAACCGAACCCGGGTCTCTCTGGACCGCAGGCCATCGCTCTAACCGCTGAGCCAAACCGGCCAGGGCGGGATTCTGTAGGTTTTGTTTGGATGGGAGGCAAAGGGATTCCACTGCAAAAAAAAACCACACACACACAGTTGTTTGGATACCATTTTAAAGTAAGACATACGATGTTAAGCACTATAAAAAAACAGTCTAAACAAAAGAGACAAACACCTTGTCTTCTTGTTTGGCAGAAGTCAGTTTGTTTGCTAAACCCCAGCCATTCTGTTTACACTTTCAGGAAGTTTGGAGGTAGGTGGGTGGGTGCTCTTCCACCTGTTTTCCACCATTTCCTACTTGCTTTCACCTACCTTGCTGAGTGAATACTCCCTTTTTCACCAGTATGGAATTCAGAGATCTTCAAATTTAGGGAGAGACAACATTTTAGCTACTTAAATGCGTTAAGTTACTGGAAAGGAATTGTGCTGAGTCCCCTGTTCCCAGGGCAGGGTTAGTGGCTCTCCTGTGCCAGGAGAGCATTCTATATTGACCTCAGTGAGAGCTCTGACCACAGTGTGATGCCCATTGCCCATTTTATACTTGTCAGCTCACCCTCAAGACAGGAGAATATGAGTGAAGGCATGGCTTATCTGTGTCCTGAGTGCCTGGCAGTGGGCCTTCTAGAGAATAGATGCATATTCAGATTTGAGGAAGGAAGAAAAGTATATAAGGAGAATTGTAAGCAGAGAATGTAGAGGAATATCTTGAACATTAAAGGCCACCCATTTCCCAGTTCAATGCCTAAGAGATAATCTGGACCTGAAGAGTTGAGAGGTAAGAACAATGAGGGAGCATGTTGTGAGGGTAAACGAAAGCATGGGCCAAGACATTCAGGGATTCAACTCTCCAAACCTTCCAGATGATTTTTGCAGGAAAGCATTCCTCACCTGTGGGAATCCAGCCCTTCTTTATTTCCAGGTCTGAGCTGAGAGGAGGGGGCAGGGGGAAGGGGGGCAGCTGTTAAGTTGGACTTGAATCCAGAGACAAAATAGATGTCATAATAGTTCTAATTCTTGGAAATTGTCACTTGGCCCCAAAAGGCTTTAGAGCAATACTTTAGAAAAGGGTGGAATTGGTGTTGGGAAAACTAGCATTTCAGGAGCACAAACTCAAGGCTCTGTTCAAGGTACATTCATCTATGAGTTTTTTGACCCTTCGTTTCCATCTCCCCCCACATACATCCTACCCCCATTCCCACCTGGAATTCAGGTCACTGGAAGTGATGGTGTATGCAAGGAGGTTGCCTTTCTAACTAGCTAAGAGTCAGGATTCCTGTTTGGATCTACAGCTTCATGCTGAGAAGGACAAAGCTTTTCAACTTTGACAGCCACAATTTCTTGGCACAGGAAAAGATAATTTTTTTTTTTCTTTTTTACAATTCCAATTCATTGATTGTGATATTTTAGCTATGAATGTGCTCGATCATTCTGCTCTGGCCACCTTGATGGTAACTTCTAGTTCTTTACCCAGGGAAATCACTGTTTCATTTTTCCTGGCTGCCAAAGGAAAGTAAAATTTCTGCAAACTTTAGACACAATAGTTACGCAAAAATACATAACCATCATTAAGGAAAGGTCTTTATTAATACTTAAACAGCGGTTCTTCACCCACCGATGTTAATGTATGTTGAACCTATCTACTGACAAGCAAATTATGGCTTGCTCACTCCTGGTTTTACCTGCTCCACTCACCACTAAGACCTCTGAGGAAACCCTCTTTGAAAAAAATATTTCCAGTTTTTATGTCCTGCTGTTTTTCTAAGGAGCAGAATTCCAACAAGCAATGGATCTGTAGGATGGCTAAAGAGCTGAGGCATCTTAAAAGTGCTTGCTTAATATAGTAAAAACCATTCAACCTTGTTTTCACAGTTGAATTTTATTAACTATTTTTATCCTGTGAGCATCCAAAGAGGTACAAGGATAATCACAAAAGATACATTTTAGAAATCCAAATAATCACAAGCCTTCCTTAATAGTTAATGCACATGCACATAAGCACCAACATATAGTAATATATTTCCATTATTGTCAATCATTATTATAATATTTCCTATATAATTAAAATTGAAAAAGGGACCAACTCAGACCTATGTGCATTTGAACATACAGTTGTTTGTCAAATGGGGTACTCACTACTGTACCTGTGGGGTAAGAGAAACTTTATTTCAGACATGCTGTCACTTTCCCACAGATTGACTTGTCTGGACAAGACAGTTTGTTGGCTTTTATTGTCCTCAAAGTAAATTCTTCTCTGTCTGACTCTTCAACTTGTCTTAAATGTTTGATTAAACACTGGGAGAATTGTCAATATTACTTAACTTCTAAGTCATTAAACATCCTAATCCTTCACATTCCTTGCGGCTGAGGCTATTTTCCATCAGATTTCTCTCAAGCAGTGAGGGATTGTGTCAGATGGCAGGAGGGTTAAAGCCTTTTCATTGGTGCTGCAGTCTGGTGATCATCCTCTGTGCAGGAGGTGTGAGGCTTGACTAGGGGTTTACAACTCACTAGAGACTAAATAAAAAATTAGCTCAGATTAATACATTTTGAAGCAGATGGACTCTCATGAATGTAGTTGCTTTCAAACAACTTCAGCTTACCCCTGTGTACTTATACCTGCTTTCCTCAAATAGACAGGCAGTGGAAAAACTTTTGTCTTGTTTAGTTGAAATCCCAGTTGTTGAAATTGGAGAAATTAATGTATCTTTTTGAGTCCGAACACCTGTTCATCCTGTATCCCCTACCATGAATTCATGAATAATCAGTTCTTCTCATGATTATGATAGACCTGTTGAGAAAATTGCCCATCTTCTTCTCATAATTTTTATGCATACTCAAACTGAATATTTAATTTAAATGGTGGATTGTTGAGACTGATGTCCAGTTGTTAGGTTTTCACAATGATATGAGAATAGGGCATAGGCAAAAGTAGGTTTTGATATAAAAGTAAAATGCTTGCTATTTCTCAGTCTCATCCTAATAAAATACCAAGAACCACATCCATTCTGCAACCCCCCCCCAATCCCAGCCTTTTTAAAACACCCCTGGTCACTAATATATACTCGAAAGGAAGATAATTATCATAAGACATCTATCTATATGATTACAGATTACTTGATTGTAAATCTTCTTTGGCAAAATGACTTGATTGATTTTGGAATTTGAACCTCTTTGTGATACACCACTTAGAAGTGACCATTTCAGCAAAGGCAAAGGGGACTTAGACACATTCAGAAATGAGTACTGCATAAATAAGGAGAATCACACTGAATTGCCAAAGATTATTTTAATGGCCTGAACCCCTTCCTGTTACAATAATTATAGGAACATCTTTAAGCTCTTCTCTGAAGAACTTGTTACTTCAAATAGGAAATGTTTTAATGAATTGAAATTATTTAAAATTTGTATTAGAATTTTCAGGATTAATGGTTTTTGCGTTCCCCTCCTCTGTTTATTAAGCATAAGTAGTCTTTAATGCATTTTCTTCTATAATATGCATATTATTAACAAAATTATTTATAGCATTGTGTCACATATAAATATACCTCTTCAGGATGACTGTCGTTTTAGGGGAACTATGCATAAACCAGTTTTCTAGAAAGCTATATTTCAAAATAAAATGGTTCTCCCTTTTTTAACTGAATAATAATTAAAAAAAAAAAAACAGGTCTGGTTGTAATTTCTGCTTGTAAGTTTAGCTAAGTGGTGACAGATATCAGACTATTTTATACATCAGAGGTAGTGATGCATCATTTTCCTAATTCTGAAAGCCCCCTTAGACCTTGAAATAGAAATGAAAATTTTGCTCAAGCACCTGCCTGGAACAGAAGTCCTTCGAATAGACTGGGCATAACCTCTCATTAAATCAGTATGCAGAAGACTAACCAGCAGATGCTGCTGACATGAACCCAGATGTAATCTCTTTAACCTTGTCCTGTAAGGCGCAAAGAGTCGTGACTAGGGAATTCAAAGTAAATTAGATTTTACATGAAAGTCTATAATCTAAATTCAATTTGATTAAAACAATGCCTGATTTGTATTTGCAATGAACTATTGCATGGCAGCTATCAGCAATGTTGTTGTTTTTTAATTCATATACCTGTCTACTTTTTCACATCCACGTCTATCTTATTTTTATTTTAAGATGGCCAGCCTTCCATCATTGCCCTGCCTCCACATTCTTACAATGAAGAGGTTCTTAAAGGAAGAAGATATAAGCAAAATAACTATTTCTATATCAAAATAATCCACTGAGATGGCAAACATTATCTGTTTCAAGAATTAATGGGAAAAAGGTCACTTTACAAGTCCAAATGATTTGTTCTTTATATTGGAAATATTTTCTCTATATTTAATATCAGACTATTAGGACTTCTGTATTACACATAAATTTTATCCTGCAACTATTTTGTTAATTAAATTAAATTAATTTTCTCATTAACACAATTCCTCATCAGTGATAAAAAAAAAGAGATCAATTATCACCACATTCCTCTGTTATATTTTCACATTTTTTGTTGTTTTTCTAAACTTTCTGTTTTTAATTATGTAATTTTATTTTCTGACGATAACCTACAGAGAGATTAAAACATCTTGGCTTAAATGTTTTGTTTTTTGAACTGAGAGCCGAATTGGAGAAAATTTTACAATTCATTTCTTAAAGCTATTGTTTTTCTTGTTTAACATACTTGTCCTCTTGCCGTAACCTTCAGGGGTTTGAATGAGCTAATGCTTAGCAGACCCCAATTCTCTCCCCTTATAGCTATCATCCAGAGATTTGTTGCTTGAACTCAGTGTGCTCCTGAGAAGCAGGGTGCAGATATGGGCCAATATGGTTGATATTAGGGAACTTTGGGAAGACACTCAGGAGAGATAAAAGTGACAGGAGGCTCAAGGTGTTTACAGTTTGGGAACCTCAGTATAATTCTGGATAAGTGAGTGCTCCCTGCTAAGGATTCCTTCTGAAATTGATTGGTAAAAATGTCAGTTCTATTATGAATACTGAGAACCTAAGTTTGTTCTTTGCTATCTTAACCTAAAGCATCCTCAATAAGCAGTGGTTGAATTTGAATGCATACTGGATTGGGATTCTGGAGACTGGAATTCTCATGCCTCCTCTTACCTTTTGATAGTAAATGTTATATCCTTGGGCTAGTCACTTACTTTAGATGGGCATTATGCTACTGCACAGATATGTTGAGTCATCCTTTTTACAGTTTACCAATTAAAATGAAAAAAGATTTAAGGTATAATTTACATTCAGTGAGGGGCTTAAATTTTAAGTTTAGAGAAAGATGGGTTTTTAAATACATATACAGCCACACAACCATCACCCAAGTCAGGATGTAAGACATCTCCAGAATGCCAGCAAACTCCCTGTTGCTCCCTCAGCCACTCTTGGAACTGCTATCACTAATTGAAATGCCAGCTGGGTGTTGATATGCATGAATCTGTTAAAACATCATCCACTCAATAAGTGTTTAATATATGTTCCCTTTTGGGAATTACTCTGACTTTTTTTCTTAAGAAAATGGAGTAACCTATTGCCTAAGTAACCTATTGCCCCCTGAGTCTTTGACTGTGAAGTCAAAACCCAGAGGGCTTTCCTTAGGCACCTGTGAGGCCAACAATAGCATAAGGACTAAGATTCCCCAGTGCTCACCTCACCATTCTAAATTTCAATCTGGAATTGGAAAAACAAAACAAAAGGAATTGTTTTCACATGTGACACTGGGTATAGAGTTAAATTGGTTAACAACAGCACAAACTTGTTAACAATAACAACACAATATTGATGTATTGTTTTAGGGTTTCCTAATGCATTTTTGTCTACATTATCTTCTTGGATCTTCAAGCTACTCTGCAAATTCTGTGTTATTTTTTTCTTTTACAGAGGAGGGTATAAAAGCTCAGAGAGTAAAATGACTTGCTCAGGACTACACAGCCAGGAAGTGGAAGTATTTGAATTTTACTTTAGATTTGTCTGACCTCAAAGCTACTTAGCACAGTGGAAAAATCTCCAGAATCTTGGCCCTGTGTTCCAAAATGTCATCCTTTTTTTTTTTTAATTGAATTTACTGGGGTTACATTAGTTAATAGAATTATATAGTTTTTTAGTATACAGTTCTATTATACATCATGTGAATAGTGTATTGTGTTTTCACCATCCAAGGTCAAGTCTCATTCCATTATCATGTATCCCCCTTTTACTCTCTTCTATCTCCCCCCACCCCCTTTCCCTCTGGTAATCACCATACAGTTTTCTGTCTATGAGGGTTTATATCTTTTTTTGCTTAATCCCTTCACCTATTTCACCCAGCCTTGCAAACCCCTGTCAGCTGTCAGTCTGTTCTCTGTCTCTATGAGTCTGTTTCTATTTTGTTTGTTCATTTTGTTCATTAAATTACAAGTATAAGTGCAACCATATGGTATTTGTCTTTCTGACTGGCTTATTTCACTTTGTATAATACCCTCTAGGTCCATCCATGCTGTCATAAAAGGTAAGATTTTCTTCTTTTTTAATGGCTGAGTAGTATTCCGTTGTGTAAATGTGCTAATGGACACTTGGGCTGCTTCAAAATCTTGCCTATTGTAAATAGTGCTGCAATGAACATAGGGGTGCATATATTCGTTCTAATCAGTGTTTCAGGTTCTTTCAGATGTATTCCCAGAAGTGGAATCACTGGATCATAAGGCAGTTCCATTTTGAATTTTTGAGGAAACTCCATACTGTTTTCCACAGTGGCTGAACCAATCTGCTTTCCCACCAATAGTGTAGGAGGGTTCCCTTTTTTCTACATCCTCACCAGCACTTGTTGTTTGTTGATTTGTTGATGAGAGGCATTCTGACAGGTGTGAGGTGATACCTTGTTGTGGTTTTAATTTGCATTTCTCAGATAATTGGTGACATTGAGGATCTTTTCATATGTATATTGGCCATCTGTATGTCCTCTGCAGAAAAGTGTCCATTCAGGTCCTTTGCTCATTTTTTAATTGGATTGTTTGCTTCTTTTTGGTGTTGAGTTTTACAAGTTCTTTATAAATTTTGGATATTAACCCCTTGCCAGATGTATCATTGATGAAAATGTTCTCCCATTAGTGGGTTGTCTTTTCATTTAGTTGATTGTTTCCTTTGCTGTGTGAAAACTTTTTAGTTTGATGTAGTTCCATTTGTTTATTTTTTCTTTTGTTTCCCTTGCCCAAGGAGATATATCAGAAAAAAATATTGTTATGAAAAGTGTCTAAGATTTTACTGCCTATGTTTTCCTCTAGGATTTTTGTAGCTTCGAGTCTTACATTGAAGTCTTGAATACATTTTGAGTTTATGCTTGTGCATGGTATGAAGAGGTGGTTTAGTTTCTATTTTTGCATGTATCTGTCCAATATTCTCAACACCATTTATTGAATAGACTGTCCCCAAATGCCATTTCTCTCTCTCTCTCTCTCTCTCTCTCTCTCTCTCTCTCAGCAAAGGAAACAATCAACTAGATGAAAAGACAATCTGTATATTTCATTGTGTGTGTGTGTGTGTGTGTGTGTGTGTGTGTGCAAGGAAATGGCCTATGGGAGTTCCTGTTTCTTCTTCTTTTCTACCTCACATGGCATAATAGTTTTGTCAGTTGTTGCACCAATGAGAAATGGCAGTGACAGCCTGTGGGCAAATTATTTCATTGGGACATTATCCCAGAGCTGCTGTGGAAGGAAGTAATTAGTCTGAACTGGAATCAGTGTCCAAGTGAGTCAACATAGTCTGGCCTTGCACTCAGAGGGGTAACTGGGGTTTTGTGGGCTGGTCCCCAGATATTGCAGTGCCCAACATAGGAGGCCACCTACTAGGATGGTTACCTGCTCTAAACACTCTCCCCTTCTATAAGTGAAATGGGGCTGGGAGTGAAGATTGTTTTGAGTTGCCTTGTCCAATAAAGTAGCCACTAGTTGCATATGGCTATTTGAATTTAAAGTTTGATCACTTCAAATTAAAGTTGAAAATCCAGTTCCTCATTTGTACTAGCCACATTTCAAGTACTCAATAGCCCTATGGTTACCATATTGATCAGTGCAGATATAGAACATTTCCGTCACTGCAGAAAGTTCTATTGGACAGCACTGGTCTAGACCAGGGATAGCCTTCATCCTCTGTGCTGAGAATTCTCACTCAGCAGACTTAGGAGACATGTACCCCAGACTCTGCACAAGCCTCTGCAGGTATTTTCCCTTTACCTCCCTTATGTTCACTACTTTCAACTAGGTATCCAGGGCTTTAGGGAACAGTAACTTCTTTTTCCTTTCCAAACTTTGGCTCTTTTCCATGAAGATGGAGGCAGACCTTGTGTTTCAGAAGAAACAGTTGGTTCTCTTTGTTGCTAAAGTAGAAGGAAGTCCAGTTTTTGCAGGTCCCGAAAGTGGGAAGAAAATATAAGGATTTCCACCCAAATTGTATTTCTCTCTAGCCTACCTTTCCCCACACTTTCTAAACAAGAATTTCTTAACAAAATATATACTTCACCAATAGAAGACTAATTCCCTGGCTTCCCAATCAAGCCTTGCAGATTTGTAGTTTGGGGGGAGAAAGTCATGGAGACATTTTGATTTTTGAGGGAGAAGGTCATGAGCACCTTTCAAATCACTTTAGATTTTAGGGTGCAATTTGTGTTTGTTTGTAATGTTATATTTAGAATGGCTTATTAGTATCAGGAATCAAATCCTTTTATTAACGGCAGGACATCTTAAAACAATCACTAGTCATTTTTAAAGGAACAGCTTATAATGTTTCATATCTTAAAGATTGAACCCTTCACCATGATTAATAAAGGATAGTTATTATCTGCTTTGGTTACAAAAATTCATGTACAAAAGAAATACTTTGGCAAATTAAAGGTAAAATGGTACTATGAACACTTGTATCTGCGCTGCTAATTGAAATACTTAACTTATTAGGCCTTGAGGGGGGAGGAAAAAAGAAACAAACAAGTATAATTTGCCAGATTAATTTTATGGTCTGTTCTATTTAATCAAACTATACCTTTTAGTGAAAAAGACAAATCTGGGTTGTCAGAATGTGGTAGATAAGGAAGATAAAGGTCATATATTTTAATGTCACAGAAGGTCTTATTAAAAGAACCTTAATTACATTAGGTACCCATGAAACATTAATTAAATACTGTCTGAAATAATTAGGTCCAAGTTACTGATGGTTTAATTAAACTCAGTTTCTTATTTTATAAGAAAACTAAAGGTCCAGTATCTCTGTCTGCAGCATAATTGATAGTATGTCAAAAAGGCAAAATAGTAACCTTGACCAACTATGGAGAGAGGGTGATATGACTCACAAGGCCTGTGTGCACTGATGCCATTCTCCATGTTGGCCCATGCTGCCATGGTATGTGTGTCTCTGTAACCTTTCAAGTTCTGGGTCACAAAACATGGATGCCCTAGACTAGGGGAGGTGGATATAATACAGAGTGAATCCATCACTTTGGGCTTGAAAAGTTTATGCCGCATTTGCAGAAAGGTGAGATGCCTTGTACATGCACCTTTTCCATTTTAGAAATACATCCTGCCTTTTGTCATCTCTGCACATTGTATCTAGAAAATGCTAGACGTCCTTTCTGATCATTTACTTGCAATCTGCACAGACGGTATCATGACATTGAAAAAGACTGCCCTAAACTCCATTATCATGGACATTTGTTAATGTCTCTATACCCTAACGTTCATTTTCTTCTTTAGTTGCTTGTCTTGGCAGTTAACAGCATGGGCTTGGGAATCAGACTGCAGGGTTTGAATCTCAGCTCTGCCACAGCTGTGTGACCTTGGGCTAGTTACTTTTTTAATTTGTTTCCTCATCTGTAAAATATTGTATGTAGTAATAGCTACTTAACAGGGTTGTTATGAGTATAGTGATTTAATGTATATAAAGCATTTAACACAAGTGCAAAGTATATGGTGAGCCTAAAGAATGGCACAGAACATTCTGTGGTCAACAGGATCATGGGGATTTGAGGCCCAAATTGAAATACTTGGATGTAGGTGAAAGTTTAAAAGAACTTTAAAATATGCCAGAAGGGGAAAAGATGATACAAAAGCAAAAATGTAGCTGGAGATTTTATGAGCTGATGATTTGAAATTAGCTTCAGGTCTCTTTTTGCTGTTGTTGTTCTTTTGTTTGGCTTTATTTTTTGAGTCTCAAGCTGAGCAAGCCTCTGTGCTGTGGACAATTGAGGGTTGGAGATTTGGGTAGGGAAGGAGGATAGCTTTAGTCCAAATTGGACTCTTTCACTTTGAGACAGAATAATCAGGATACTAGTCTTATAGTTTCTAAAGTGCTTTAAAGTACATTATCTTATTACTCCTCTCAACAGCTCTGTGAGGTAGGTATTACAATTAGCCCCATTTTACACGTGAAGGAACTGTGGCATAGAGAGGTTAAGACACTCCTGTAAGCTCACACTTCGCTCTGGGGATTTTCACTCTATATTCTATGCTTTCTGAGCCATCACCCTCCCTGAGCTCAGCCCTGTGTATGGGGGTGGGGAACCAAGGCCTGTGGGCTCAGTCTTACTAGTCCCTGTGAGTTGAGACTGGATTTCACACTTTTAAAGGCATGCAAAGGAGGAAGGAAGAGGAGAAGAAGTAGCCACTACCTCTGCCCCAGCAATAGTGACAAAAACTAAATGTGGCTTCCAAAGCCTATTTGGTATCTGGCCCTTAACAGAAAGAGTTTACTGACCCCTGTTTAGTGCAGTACTTCTCAAACTTGAATGTGCATATAAACCCTCTGGGGATCTGGTTCAAATGCAGATTCTGATTCAGTGTGTCTGGGGCAGGACCTGAGATTCTGCATGTCTAACAATCTCCCAAGTGATACCCATACTCTGGTCCTTGGACCACATTTTGCATAGTAAGGGCTGTGCCTCATACCAACTCCACACCCCTAAACATGCTCTTTACTCGGAGAAGTGTGCACTAATGGCTACTTCCATTTGTTTGTATCCTAAGGAATTGAACTTTTTTTCAGTGTTCATAGAAGGTAAACTTTTCAGCAATTCCACTTTAAATTATCCTGGATATTTTTCCTCACAAATGGCAATGGCTTCTGCCTACTACCCCTACCAGTTTATCAGCTATGTATACCAGGAGTGAGGCTCAGTGATGGGGAGAAAGAAGCATATGAGTTAGTTCCTGGCTTCCAGGAGTGTCTTATTGAGACCCACCTACAATGCTTAACATGGGCTCAGTTGTTCTCTTTCCTCCTGCTTCTATAGCTGCAAATCTCACTTCCATGTAAGTGTCTCCCACTTCACCTTAAGTTTTTATATATACTATGTAGTCTGAGTCCTTCCTCGGAGCTCTCTAGATGTCTCCTTTGGCCTCTTTGCTCCTTTCCTGGACCTTATCTGACTTCCCTAGCAAAAGATTTCTTCATTTTCCTTTACTGTTTCCTTGGTATGATGGTCTAGTCCATTTGCACACAACTCTTATTACAAAGGTCAGGGCCAAGGCTCAGGAATCTGCTTGTAGAAACGAAGTGGTTTTCTCCTTCCAGAATATGGTCAGTTCCCTCGTTGTTTGAATCTAATCTATTGGATTTGGATGCTAAGCACAAGGAATTTGACTTATTCTATTTCTGTTTCACATAATGCTTTCAAATCATGAGTAAACATTAATTATATATATGCCACATCATCATTCAGTACAATAGTTAGTACTCTGCATTCCCCCATAGTTCAAATAAAGCATTATTGGCTAGACTGGAACACAGTAATCCTTGTTCCATAAAGAATGAACTTCTCTGTAATTATTCTATTACTCATCCTCCTACCTGGGCCTCAGTTATATGGTACGTCTTGCCGTTGCAGCCTTCTTTACTCCAGAAGTCCTGTCATTTTAAGCTGAATGGCTGGCATGGATCCAGGTGAGTAAAATATCTCTTTTTGTTACAATTCTGGCTCTCTAACCCACCTACTCCAACCATCTCTCAATTTATTCTGTTCTGCACTCCTTACATAAGCCACACCATGCTATCCATATCTACACTGACTGAAAGAGAATCATGGGCTGTGAACACTGCAAGGAATTCATCTGGTATGGATGCCTCAATGTAAAGGCAGAAACTGATGCCCAGAAAAGAAAAGCAATTTGTCCAAGATCACACAGCACACATTTAGTGTCAGAGCAAGACTGATATCCTCACCTATTGTCCTATTCTTCTTTTCAAGAGGTGAGGATTTTAGTCTTGTTAAATATGTTGCTTCATCTGAAGTATTTCAAGTTTTAAAATCATTGACATATTAGAAAAATAGTGTGAATGCCTGTATTTTGAAATTGATTATACTTGACTATATTTTACTAATAAAACAGAACAGTGGTAATCTTCATTTTCCCATTTTCAACACACACCTTGGCCATCATAAACCTTTGTGGTTTTGTTTTTTCACATTAGTTCTACTAACTCCCCAGCTAATTTTTCATACACATATTTTTAAAAATAATGTTGTTGTTTTATTTTATTTTTTTAATCCTCACCCAAGGATATTTTTACATTAATCTTCAGATAGAGCTAGAGGGAGAGAGGAAGCGGGAGAGAGACACATCGATTGGTTGCCAAACCCACAACCCCAGCTGGGCCGGGGACGAACTGCAACCAAGGTACGTGCCCTTGGCCAGAATCGAACCCGAGACTCATTGGTTCGCGGGAGACGCTCTTACCGCTGAGCCAAACCAGCCAGGGCTAATGTTGCTGTTTTTAAAAGACCTCTTTAACCCAGCATATTTGACTTTTTGAATATCAATAGTAGTACACACAAATTCAGAATCCAACAACCTCCTGCCATGAAACATCCAAACCTAATAAAACCTCAGGAGGGTGGTAAACCTAAACTTAGGAATAGAAGAAATTTCAAAGCCAGCCAGGTTGCTCTCCATCCATCCATTCATTTGTTCATTCATCTATCTCTGGTCAACTGCAAGGCCTCTCTGTGGTCTTACTCCCTTAGCACCTTTGTTTATCTCTCAGTGAAGCCACATGTAAACTGAGAGATGCCTGAAGAATCTGAGCTGTGCAGAGACCTCAGTTTCTCAGCTTGGTTATTAGGTGCATATGACCTGTGAGATATAAGTCACAGTATAGAAAATGCTTCATTTAAAGTAGTATTTTTTCCTTCCAAAGTAATTAGAATCGATTCCAATGAATAACAGTATTTGTCATTTATTTTATAGAATTTTATTTTGCTTCCTACTATTGAGAAAAAAAGTTGGAGGGCCGGGGAGAGAGTATATTTGCTCTGTTCGTATGGAAATATGCAAATTTAGATTTTTTTTTAACTTTTTGGGTTTATTTACAGCTCAACATGGATATTGTCATAAATTGTTGTCACATTTTGTTTGATGACCCCATAAATGGTACCTATGGATTGATTTCCAAAAGTAATATTTTATTTTTTAATGTTTTTATTACAGTTTACATTCAGTATTATTAGTAAAAGTATTATTGTATTAGTGAAAATATTTTTAAGGAATAAAATAATTAGGTGCTGCAGTGTGGCAGATGTGGTCTTCTATTTGCATGTTTGCCTTTACTCAAGCTACATTAAATCCTAAAGAAAATAAGTAAATCTTTGATCATTTATTTTAGAAATCACCTTAAAAAAGGGAAATAGCTTCAGATGTCTAATGTATTTTCCATGACAATCAGAGATCTGTTACCTTTGCATACCAACTGAAATGCTATGTGTTTTTACCAGCCACTCCTCTGACATCGGATTTGATTTCAGATCACTTTACTGTTCTTTTTATACTATGTCCACAGTGGGGCAGATGCACGCAGTGATTCTGCCAAGGGTTCTGCCAAGGGACCACAACAAATGAATCAATGAACTCGAGGAGTCTGATGACTCCCTGGCCAACTGAACTTACTATGGGATATCTTGCTCTCTCCCCCTTTTCAGCAATAGCCCCCCCCCCTTAAATTTGAGGATCTTGCTTCATTCACAGAGTAGTTTGTAAGATGAGTTATTCTCTCTCTTATTCCCTCCCTCATTTTTCTTTTTCTACTCAACTTGCCAAACTGTTGAAAGGCTAAGGGCTCTTGTTTCTTTCTCTCAAGTTACATATTGACTTGTTTGTTTGCCTAGAGTAACTCAGTTCCTGTGGCTCCTCCTTTATGCAGGGAACACTCAGTCTCATCTTTTCTAAGGCAGCCACCAGGGAGGCAAGCAGGTCACACAAGCTGAATTAACCATGACAATTCCCAAAGCAATAGAAAGCTTTCCTCAGGAATTGTCCTTTGGGGGTTTTAATGCTAAGATATGCAATCTCATGTGACTTACCTTGATATGGAAAACAGAGCAGTTCAGCAGACTCAATACATTTTTTCCCTTTGAAGTACCAGAAATTTTAAATAATAGTTATCTGGAGTCAGAGACCTGGCCCCTGCTGGGGTGCTTGTTTACCTGAAGGCAGAGAAAAAAAAGGCCCTTTTGGAGTTTAGGAACCCTCTGCGAATACAGGAAATTATATGCTGGCAGCTCCTAGAGACCCCTCCAAAGGAGCAAAAACCAGCGTTGGGAAAGAAAAGCAGTTCCAAATCAGCATATTTATTTTTCTTTCTAACCTGGCAAAGGAAAATAAACCAAAGTTGGCCAAGCCCTATGTAAATGTAACCCTCCACACAGAGCTCTAACCCTTATCACAGTGGGGCAAGGAGTTTGATTAGTTCTAACTGCATGTTGTTGAAAAGCACCCTTCTGTGAGGGCTACCACAAGGCTATGGAGGCCTGTGGACCTGGCTGGCCCAGGTCAGGATGACAACTTGCAGAGGTCTTAGTTCACAGGGAATCCACACCCAGCCTGGCCACTCCAGGAGACAGCTGGACTTACTTTTCCCCTAAGAGCACTTACCTACTGTCTTGCTCACTTTGCCATAAAGATCTTTCTTAAAAAGAGAGTGGCCTTGCCCTTGCAGGTTTGGCTCAGCAGTTAGAGCACCAGCCTTTGGACCAAAGGGTCATGGGTTTGATTCCCGGTCAAGGGCACATACCTGGGTTGCAGATTCAATGTTGTGTGGGAGGCAACCAATTGATGTGTCTCTCTCACATCGATGTTTCTCTCTGTCTCTCTCTCTCTCCTTCCCTCCCTTTCACTCTCTCTAAAAAAAAATATCAATAGAAAAATACCCTCAGGTGAGGATTAGCAAAAAAAAAAAAAAAAGAGAGAGAGAGAGAGAGAGAGAGAGTGCCTAATGAATTATTTAGCAGGAATGTAATAACGATGGTAAAAATGTGTCCTATTATTAGTCACACACATTCAGGTCCTGTCCGGGACAGCACAGTAGACTGAACTATAACCTCTGGGATCCTCTCATTCAACCAACATCGCGTCATACAAAATTTGACAATGCCCGCCTGAAAGCCATTGTTGATATTCAACATTTTTAAAAATAGCTGAACAGACTAGACAATAACATGACGGAAAACTTGAACAGGAGGCTGGCTTGGAGTCTGGCTTAAGAAAGAAACATGCTATTAAAAGTTGGCAACAAACACATTTCTGAATGTTTAATTTAATTCAAAATAAGAGTCAACTTTACCATTCATTTATTTTTCTTATCTAAAGCAACAAAGACACAGAACTCAATTTCAGTTGCTCTTTAGGGTATCTCTCTAATCTTCCCTTTTCACATTGAAATTTTCATGTGCAGTAATCCTATGATCCTCACTTATTGTTTGATAAGGCAGGGAGTAGGCTAAGAAGATACCTTGAATGGCCTTTCATAAGGGAAGTGGAGCACTTAAAGGTGTCCTAGAGCCATCATAAAATCATTTTTTAAAACTTATCTTTATTGTTGAATTTACTACAGATGTCCCCCCTTTTTCCCCATTGACCCCCCTCCTCCCCAATCCCGCCCCCCTCCTACCTTCCTCACTATTGTCAGTGTCCATTGGTTATGCATAGAAGTTCTTTGGTTTATCTCTTCCCACCCCACCTCCCCCCTTCCCTTTGAGATTCATCAGCCTAACAACTAATTTGTACTTCTTAATTCCTTCATCTTTTTACCCATCCTCCTAGCCCACTCCCATCAGGCAAGCAACAAAAAGCTCTCTATCTATGAGTCTGTTTCTGTTCTGCTTGCTCATTTTGTTTGTAGATTCAACTGTTAATAGATATGCATTAATTGCCATTTTATTGTTCATATTTTTGTTCCTCTTCTCCTTCAAGAAGACCCTTCAACATTTCATATAATACTGGTTTGGTGGTGATGAACTCCTTTAGCTTTTTCTTGTCTGGGAAACTCTTTATATGTCCATCGATTCTAAACGATAGCTTTGCAGGATAGAGTAATCTTGGTTGTAGGTCATTGCTTTTCATCACCTTGAATATCTCTTGCCACTCCTTTCTGGCCTGCAACGTTTCTTTTGAGAAATCCGCTGACAGTCTTATGGGAGCTCCTTTGTAGGTAACCAGCTGCTTTTCTCTTGCTCCTTTTAAGAATCTCTCTTTGTATTTAACTTTTGGCATTTTGATGGTGATGTGTCTTGGTGTGAACCTCTTTGTTTGGGACTCTCTGTGCTTCCTGGACTTGTATGTCTGTTTCCTTCACCAAGTTAGGGAAGTTTTCTGTCATTATTTTTTCAAATAGGTTTTCCATTTCTTGCTTTCTTTCTTCTCCTTTTGGCACTCCTACAATGCAAATGTTGGTACGCTTGAAGTTGTCCCAGAGGTTCTTTACATTATCCTTATTTTGGGGGATTCTTTTTTCTTTTTGCTGTTCTGATTGGGCATTTTTTGCTTCTTTATATTCCAAATCGATGGTTTGCTTCTTGGCTTTACCTACTCTATATTGATTCCCTGTAAATTATTCTTTATTTCAATTAGTGTGTCCTTCATTTCTGATTGGTTCTTTTTTATGTTGTTGATGTTCTCACTAAGTTCCTTGGAGTTCTCCTTAAGTTCCTTGAAGGTCTCACTAGTTCCTTGAAGATCTCACTAAGTTCCTTGAGCATCCTTATAACCAGTGTTTTGAACTCTGCATCTGATTGATTGCTTATCTCCATTTTGTTTAGTTCTTTTCCTGGAGTTTTGTTCCTTTCTTTCATTTGGGACATGTTTCTTTGTCTCCACATTTTGGCTGCTTCCCTGTGATTGTTTCTATGTATTAGATAGAGTTGCTATGTCTCCTAGGCTTCGTAGGGTGGCCTATTGTTGTAGATGTCCTGTAGGATCCAGTGGCACAGCCTCCCTGCTTACCCCAGCTGGGCCCTTGAGGTGCACCCTTAGTGTGGACTGTACACCCTTCTGTTGTAATTGAGTCTTGATTGCTGTTGGCCCAACAGTGGGAGGGATTAACTCACGCTGATCAGCTGCAAGGGCTGGCTGTGCCCACTGACCACAGGCCTCTGGCAACCTTGGAGTATCAGCTGTACAGGGCCCACCACACAGAGCAAGATTTACTTCATCAGGGCTCTGGTACCCACTGAGTCCACTCATTGAGTGTGTCACTTGTGGAGGTGGTTGGGTGGTAGTGTTTCGATGTGGTCTGAAGCTGTCCGCTGGGTGCGCTGGCTCTGGGGCAAGGTCAGCCACTGCCTGTGTTCTATCCAGGGTCACCCGTCATAAGCTACAAAGTGATCTGCTGATGGCTTCTTCTTGTGCTGGGCTTGGAGATACCCAGGAAAAGCCAAGTTGTGAACCAAGGCTGGCTCTTCTAGTGCCAGGCCTGGGGCCACTTAATGAGAGGTATGGGGCTCACTGAGACCAGATGCTGCTTGTTTGAGAGATTTTAGGAAAATCTGAAGCAGGACCCTAGACAGGCCAATCCTATGGTAAAGCCATGGAAACAGCTTGGGTGGGCCCGAAAGTTGGGTGGGTCAGGGCCTCAGGGAATCACCAGGGCGGGGCCAACAGTGTGAGCTAGGTTGCTGGAGTCCCAGATATGGCAGCTGTCTGCAGGTGCCTTGGGGAAAGGGCTCACCAAAGGAACAAAGGCCTCCACCAGCACATCTGTCTAATAGAAAGCTGCCTCTCCAGCCCTCGTTATGAGACCAAACAGCTCAGTTCTTCCCTCTATGTCTTTGGTGCCTTTCAAATTGCCTCCCCTCTGAGCTCAGAAGAAGCAAGTCTGTGCACTGGCCCTTTAAGAGGAGCTGCCTGAGGGTCCAGCAGCCTCCCTCAGTCTCAGTTACCGTTGGTTTTACAGCCAGAAGTTATGGGGATTGCTCTTCCTGGCACTGGAACCCTGAGCTGGGTACCTGGTGTGGGACTGGGACCCCTCACTCCTCAGGGAGGACCTTCCCAGCCGAGGTGTCCCTCCTGATTTTTATCTGCCACATGTGGGTGTGGGACCAGCCCGTCTGAGCCTCTGCAGCTCCTTCCAGTCTCGTTGTGGCTGCTTCTCTAATTTCGTAGTTGTAGGACTTCCATTCAGCTCGATTTCAGGCAGTTCTGAAAGATGGTTGTTTTGTAGTTTAGTTGTAATTTTGATGTGATTGTGGGAGGAAGCCATACTGCATTTACCTACGCTGCCATCGTGACTGGAAGCCCTTCATTATCAAATCATTTATTCATTGTTTAATTTATTCGTCCAGCAAATATTTAGTGAGTAGCCATAATGTACTATGGGCATACAGCAGTGAAAAAAATCAACACAGTCCAGGCTAAGGTCACCATCCATCATGATTACCCAACACTGTCTTGGTTTTAGTGCTGGAAATCCTACATCCTGGGAAACCCCCCATTCCGGGGTAAACTGGGATGGTTGATCACCCTATTCACTTCTTGGAACTTAACAAAGACACAGAACTAAGTCCATGGATTCTTGTGTAAGGTGGTGAATGAATTCTGGTGGCTGGAGTCCTGGTATCCGACCTCTTCCTTACTACCTATATGATCTCAATCAGGACAGTTTACTGAGCCCCAGTTTTCTCATTTATAGATGGGAAAATATCTACTTCAAACAGTTACTTTAAGATTAAATGAAGTTTGTTTATTGATTCTGTAGGAACTGATTGCAGTGCAGCTTTTCCGCCAGCAATGAAAGAGGGAGATGTAGCTGTAAATGTCCCTCCCATTGGCTCTGCCAATACGAAAGGCTGCTCTATGCTTTGCAGAACCAGATCAGAACCTGCCAGAAATCTGGTGTTTAGATGAGTAAGGTTCTCAGGCCCACAGTGCTTTCTTGGGGAAGACAACTGACCCTTCCACCTCCACCAGGGAGAGGACCAGCCAGTAGCTTAACCATTTTGCCTGCTGGCAGGTACCAAAAAACCCAAAAAACCAAGTACCTTATTATCAAAGGGGATTTGGGCTAAAGATGAAAGCATTGAAGTAAAAGGGGGACATGTATAACTCTACATTAACCCCCACTTCTGCTGGGTGTTGTTTTTCAACTTCCTTCTTTAGGGGGGTCTCATAAAGATTTCTTTTTGTCTTTGCAAAGCTCTCTATCTCTCTTATCTATACTTTGTAGTCCTATTTAATATTCCATGAGCATCTATTAGGCACCCAGCATGTACCAGGGACTGGGATGCTGAGAGGAAGCAGACCTTGTTCTTGTCTTCAAATGGCTGACTCCCTAGTCCAGTGGTTCTCAACCTTCCTGATACCGCGACCCTTTAATACAATTCCTCATGTTGTGGTGATCCTCAACCATAGAATTATTTTCGTTGCTACTTCATAACTGTAATTTTGCTGCTGTTATGTCTTAGGTGACCCCTGTGAAAGGGTCGTTCTACCCCCAAAGGGGTCACGACCCAAAGGTTGACAACCGCTTTAGGCCCTAGGTGCTTTATACACATTGTTAGTTTTTACACCATCCCTAGAAATTAGGCATTATTACCTCCATTTTATAGATGAGAAAATCAAGGCATAGAGATGTTATTAACTTGTCTGGGCTAATCCAGTTAGTAGAAGGTTCACAAATACACGCACCACTGACAGATTGTTAGCAAATTTCATAGAACAAACTCTTTGTGTGATGGAAGCTGCCCCTACCAACTTTATTTTGGCTAACATAGATTATTTAAGTCTATGTTTTGACCCATTTACAGTGAGAAAACCTGGAGATTTTTCACATTTGGTTTCAACTTTTCAAATTCCTTTGTAGCAGGTAGTTTGTCCTACTACCAGTTAAGATGTACTATCTTAGATAAAACTGTATTTTGTCTTTTTAAAAATCCCTAGGTTGTCTACCCACTAGTCTCAGAGGTACTTCATTTTTCTTGCAGGTGTTACATATTGCCCAAGATCTCTGTGGCAAAGCCAGGTGTTGTGATTTCACAGCCCATGTCTTCCCTTCCCTAGGTGTGCATCCCACAATTCTGCCTCTAAACCAAGATGCTCTGTCAATTTTCATCTTTCTGTCTTAAATCTAGCCCAAGATGTTGGGTAGCTGGGCCTTTTAGAACATCTTCACTTACAGCCTAGAATTCATAACTGCAAATCATGGTTTTAAAAAAAAAGCCATTCTTGCCCTGGCTGGTTTGGCTCAGCGGTTAGAGCATCGGCCCATGGACCAATGAGTTTCGGGTTCAATTCCAGTCAAGGGCACGTACCTCGGTTGTGGTTCTTCCCCAGCCCTGGTTGGGTCGTGCGGGAGGCAGCCAGTCGATGTGGCTCTATCACATCGATGTTTCTCTCTGTCTCTCTCTCTCCCTTCCTCCCACTCTATCTGATAATAAGTGGAAAAATATCCTCGGGTGAGTAATTAAAAAAAAAATAAAGCCATTCTTCTTTTTTCCCTACTCTTTGGTATGTGTCTCAGCTCAGCCCCTTAGTGAGATCCTGCATTTTGGACCAATGTCAAAAGCAGTCTATTTCTCTGCAGGGGCTAAAAAACATTCCCCCAAACTGTTGTATTTTGAGTAGGAATACCTGCATTCTTAATCCTACCTCAGGGAAAGAATATGGAAAGCAAAAGAAATGTGCATGCATTTGTCTGTTGATTCAGACAAGGACTGCAGTGGTAGATTCAGAAAAGTATCTGCAGCTGATGATGGTGGTACACTGGAGACATTTCTTGTTTATTATGCTGGTGAGAGTGATAGTCCAAAGAGAAGTGGGAGAAACATTTTGTGGCTACATTTACCTCCTTCAAGTGCATGGGATTAGGCAAGAAGTGTAGAGGAGAGGCCTTTTGGAATCGGGAGCCATAATGAGAGGACCTGAGCACACTGGGGTGTCGCATCATCTGGTCCACAGTGGACGGTTACAGCCTGAGAGCAGGATCTGTGAGGGAGGCAGCTATTTTCACTTGCAGGCCCACATTTAACCCTTTCTTAGCTCATGACATCTCAGTAATTGCTTTTCCTTTTTCTCTCCCACCTGTTCACAAAAGATGTGGTGTCAGGAATTTTTAATACAATTTCAGAAAAACCCTGAAATTGTGTGGTGTCTAGGGTCACCTTGTAAAGCTAAGAGGAAAGACAATTTTTCTTCTGGGGAATCCCAAGAACTGATTTATCTTAATGAGATGGAGATAGGTGTGTTGCTCACACCTGACCCTGTTGTCTATTCCCGCAATACCCTCTGGGTTGAACAATGAATAATTAAGTTACTGAATAATTAAGAAGGAATCCCTCATGTTCCCTTTGAAATTAAAAAACAAGGACATTTTTTCCATTCTGATTTTTCTTGTGATTTGGCTTATTATATATATGACTAACCATTGTCTATGCTTCACACACAAGAGATAAGAATTGACCAAACTTACAATTACTTCATTCAACAAATAGATTTTGAGTGCCTACTATGTGCTAGGCATGTTCCTGGGGGTTGGGGTACAATAGTGAACTAAACAATTTAAAATCCTAGTCCTTATAGAGCTTACAAATAAATATTTGTAAAGGTAGACAGATAAATATTAGTTTAAATAAATTAGTGAAATATATATGATGAAAGTTGGTGCAGCTCCTGGGTTCCCTTCTCTCTTGCGTACTTTTTGTTCCATAGAAGACCACCAGTTTTAACTTTTAAACTTCTTGGCACAGTCTTTTCATGTGATCATCATGAGTTACATGGGCTAGTGTCTTGCCACTCTGTAAGGCTGTATCGCTGCCACCAGCACTGTGACTCTTGCTTATTGTGGAACCATCTTTTTTGCCTGCATAACAGATCCTTGAATAATGTTTTGTTCAACATCGTTTCGATATAATGTTGATGAGATGCCATAGGAACTTAACTCTTGTTTATATCAATTAGCCTATGGTAAAGTTGGTTTCATTATTATTATTAAATATGTTTTTATTGATTTTTGTAGAAAGAGAGGAAGGGAGAGAGAGAGATAGAAACATCGATATGAGAGAGAAACATCCATCGGCTGCCTCCTGCATGCCCTCTACTGGGAATCGAGCCCATAACTCAGGCATGTGCCCTGACCAGGAATCGAACTGGGGCCTCTCAATCCATGAGCCCATGCTCAATCCACTGAGCCACACGGGCTGAGCAAAGTCAGTTTCATTATATGTTGTTTCGCTTAAAGTCACAAAAGCTATTGACAAATTTAAGTGAGGACTTCCTCTACACTAGGCTGATCATTCACCCCTGCTTAGATTGGGGCAAGTACCTTTTTTGCTGACAGTTAGGACCCATCATCTCCTCAGTCCCAGATGTAAGGCTTCCCTTCCCTCCCACTATCTTCTTGTGGTAGCTTCAGACTTTGCCCCTCTGGCTAGATTTCCACTTCTCCTTGCATCCCAGATTCAATGCTCACCTCTGTGATATAGTATGGCTGGTGTTCCAAATCATGCTACTATATACTGATAGGTATCTGTTGACTTTTGTTGGTTTACTAAAAATCACTTATTAAGCTTATCATTTCTAAAAATTAAAATAATATACGTCCATTTAATAAAACTTGAAGAATACAGGCAAATTCAAAAAGGAAAATAACTGCTGACAATATTAATACCAAGAAATACCTAACTGGTACCATGGCCAGTTTTCCTGGGTATACAACCTATGCAGTTGTACAGGGCTCAGTACTTAAAAAGACCTCACACTTGGTTTAATGCTCTACTGTTGTTATTTTGACATGTTTAATAGCTTTTAATAATTCTTAATCATTTTGAAGAAGAGACTGCACATTTTTATTTTTCACTGGGTCATACTAATTATGTATGGCCCTGCCTCCTCTTAACATTATTGGTATATATTTTTCTGGTCTTTTCCATGTGTTGCTTTTAAAAATACTTGGGATTACACCATTTAAAAGAAATCCTCACTCAAGGATATGTTTATTGATTTTAGAGAGAGGGGAAGGGAGAGAGAGATACCCTACACACCCCAAGTTGAGATCCAACATGCAACCTAGGTATGTTGCATGTTTGAACCCAAAACCTTTTGGTTATGGGACGATGCTCCAACCAACTGAGTTACCCAGCTAGGGCAGTATTACAACATTTGTATATTTCTAAATTCAGCTTTTTTCACTTAACATTAAAATATACAAATGTTCCTATTTTAATTAACTATTATTTGAAAGCATTTTTAATTCATGAATGATATTCCATCACTTATTTAACTGTTTTTCTGATTTTCAACTTTTAGGTTGTTGATTGTTTCTTGAGGTCTTGTTTTATAGCTCAGTGCCTAGAACATTGTAAATGCTAAACAAGTGTTAGCTATTATTATGTGTCCGTGGTCTCTCTGCATTTTTTAAAAGGGTCAGTGGACTCTCAAGGGTGGAATTCAATCTGTTCTCCAGATTTCCTATGCTTTCTGACATTATTCAGAAACTGGGCCACTGGATTACAGTTGCCAGGATAGTGAAGACTTTGTTCCATCAGCATGAATAATGATATGATGCAGAAAATTGATGCCTTGAACTTTACTCCTGAAAACTCAGACCTTGATTTTCAATTGTCATTCCTGACCCCTCCTCTCAACCCAACAGAACTTGAAGTACAATTCTTTCGGGACTTTCAGAATTCAAATAAGTTCTAGAACTGGGCTTTCCCCTAGAAAGAATTAGAAATCCTATGTCTTGCAAATGAAGAATCTCTAGCCCAGAAGATATAAGTTCATGGCTCTGTCTATTATCATAGAAGCATAGGTGAGATTTGAACCTGGTTCCATTGGTGTTTTTACTTCACAACATTCAGCAATGTTCAGTCATCACTACTGTTCGTGAATTAATCTAAGAGCTTCTTAAAATTGGAAGATGAGTAAATATATAGCAAACAGTGGTGTTTTTGAAGGTGTGCCTATGCCCTTATTCTTTGTCTCTGATGATGGTGAATTCAGGGGTGGGGTAGGGGCAGGGCAGGGATATCTGTTAAATTCATTCCTCTTGAATCAGCTTGCTGCATCCCTTGGGAAAAACAGTGATCCCACAATATTTGACAGATACCTGGAGAAGGAAAAGGAGTGAATTTTTCATTGGGCATTAAGATGTTCCAAATTTTCTCACTCCAAAACAGGTTTTAGCTGCTGAAGACAACAAAATGATAGAAAAATTGATTATTTTTGGCTTTGGGTATTAGGACAATAGGTATTTTTTTCCTACTATTAGGAATTTTATGTTGTTATAATGATATTTCTTATTTTTGGTAGAGGAAGAGATGTTTTAAGGGAAAAAAAAATGTCAAGAGTGTTTGAGTGGTTTTTTCTTTTCCCAGTGGGAATGATACTGATGACTAAGCAAATTACTTCCTTGCCTTATAAGTCCTTGCCAGCTTTTCTGGCCTCCACAGCTCCTGAACACAGGAAGGACTATTAAATTAAAACCGTTGGCCTATGGAATATTGTACTCTCTCCAAAGCATTCTTTTTCCCCAGAAACTATTTTGTTGTAGTAGTTTAGCCAGATACTGGAAAAAGTACAATTTATTCTCCCCAATATTTTTAGTCTATCGGGCTGGAGATTTTCCCTCTGTGTCCAGAGCCAGGTGACAGGGCATGGCAGTGGCACTGCTAAACGATTCTACTACACATTGAGATTTATGAGAGACAGATGTCCAGGCCAGGCTTAGAAGAGTTTGATGACATTGAACCAAGCCTGCCTACCTGGTGTGAATGAGGCAGTGAAACGGGGAAGAGGGGATTGCATGATCTAGGCAGAGCATGACATCAGAGAAGCATTGTGACAGTGCCAGGAAGACAGGCTGCCAACATATATATAGACAGGGCCCAGGCTCTGAGCTGGGGAGTGAGGGCAGGCTTCTCTCTCTGCAAGAGGAGGCAAATGGGGCTCTGCCTTGTTTTCCCAGGCTCTAGAGTGAAGTACTGAGCAGGTCAAGATTGAGACTAACGGCCAGATTTTCAGAATAGAGATACAGGTATAGGATGGATGGCAGAAATTTGAGAGTCTAGTGTTGACAGTAAGATAAGGCAGTTTCTAGCATAGGGGCACAAGGTCAACAAAAGCTGACCTGATGCCTAGTCCTCCAAATATCAAATAGGATGCCTTAAGTCCACTATGGCAAAGGGTTATAAACCTGGTCCTGAGCTTCCAGCAGGGCTGAGACTACATGTGGGGACAGTGGTTTGGTTAGGGGGCTACTCAGGTAGAAAATTAAGCAAGTTTTTACATGCTTTTTGGAGGCACAAGGGAGACCTGGATCAACTCCCTTGATGATAGGAATACACAAAGATTTTGAGAAGAGTCAATTGTTCTATTTTAGAACATAATTAATCTTCCTATCAGTCATTTTATGTATTTAAATACAAATACAGCCCTGGACGGTTTGGCTCAGCGGTTGGAGTGCCGGCCTGCGGACCAGAGAGTCTCGGGTTCGGTTCCCGCTAAGGGCACGTACAAAAAAAAATAAATAAATAAAATAAATAAATAAATAAATAAATAAATAAATAAATACAAATACACAATTCTGTCATTTATTGATGTTTGTACCCAATAATTACATTCTCAGATGAGAACCTAAGCTCATTTCTTTGCCTAGTGCACATTCTTCTAAGGGTTAGTATGCTAGGGCACGTGTCCACCTAGAATTAAATACTCTTTTATTGCAGCCTATGGAATAATAGTTTTGCCTAATATTAAAGGTTTTCTCTGGCTCCTTCAAAAGCCTCTCAATTCACAAATTCAAGGTAAACCTGTTTTCTTCTGCATAAAGCTTTTCTCTTTGTTAGGCTTTAATAGACCAATGTGACCCTGACCTATGGACTCTTAAGTTTCCTTTATCTATCTTATTGTCTGGGTTAGCCATGGTGGGGGGAGATGTGGGGAAAGCAGGGAAAAGAGAAAGGGAGAAGGAAGGGAAGAACTGTAGTTCCAATAAAAACATCATTACGCGCAGTGAAAAATATTTTCATACGTCCGTTTATCCAGCCTGTATCAAGGCAGAAGTCCTGGTGAACAGTATAAGACACACAATGATATGTGTGATTCTGGGATCTGATTTCCAACCCATCCACTCTTGTCCCCCCTTTCTCTCTTTTCCACTTCCCTTAATGGAAGATGCCAAGGGCAGGTGGGCTATGCTGGCTTCTATCTAGTCAGCAGCTTCTCCCTGTCAGTTGTCATAATATCATGCAAAAAGAACTTAGGGACCCTCTTGAAAAGGAATTTTTTAAATGAGAACCTGTACATTCAAGTCAAGCAATGAAAGAAATCCAGAAAGATTAAGATTCCAATGGCAGCTTCCCCTTGAAATAGAAAACATTTAAGCAATATAGTGAGGAGTTTTGGTATTGTCATGGTCGTTCTGGTGCTGTCATGTCAAAGCTGTGCAACTTAGAGCAAGCCTGATGGACCTCTCAGGGCTTTACTTTCAGTAGAATATTGCTTATAATAGCTGACTCACTGAGAGGTTGATAAGATGACATGAGAAAAAGCCTATCACAGCACCTGGCATACAGTAGGCACCCAGCAATTATTTTTCTATTTGTAAAGTGGGCATGGATTGAAGCTTCAGCTTTCAGACAATTCCTGTTTCTTACAGGGCTGTGGCAGGACCAGGTGGGACTTGATTTTAGAAAACACAAGTGCAGAGCTGGTTAGACAAAAGCCCCTTTTCAGCTCCTGGTTCAAGATGACCATGCTCCATATGGCTTCACCTGCTGCTCACTGTTCTAATTGCAATCAGAATGGATCTCATTAGGGTTACAATGGCCCAGGAAAATGAAGAGTGGTTACCATGGCCCACTCCCTAGGCTTCCCAGCCGGTGGTCCAAAAAGAACCAGAGGCAAGAAACATTTCCTGCAATTACAGTGCCCAACAGGGCATTCCAAAGATGTTGGGAGCTTAATAAATAGCCTTTGAACATTTTTCTTTCTATCTGCTTCGTGTTTATTACAAATATGTGGGGGTCTGATTCAATGGCAATATACATACCCCCCAGGCTCCCTGTAACACATACATGCAACCTTAGTATAAGGGAGCCACTGTGGAAAGTTGTAGGGAGCAGTAGCTGCATGCTTCCTGCATGAACATATAAAATGTTTCTAGTTAAATTCAATGAGTTAATATCTATTTATAATGGGTTAATGGTAGTGGTTGGAACACAGTAAATGCTCTCAGGTGCTTGCTAAATGCCAAATAAACCAAATCTATACTCTGTATGTGAATAGATTCCAAATGGACACTTTCTTAGTTTTGGGGTGGGTGGGATGGGAGCAGGTATATACTTTACCTTGTGGAGATAATATAATTTTGTCAAATCATTTGGAGAGGACAAAATATATGTGGATCACTTTACTCTTTTGGTGCATAGGACTACACTCAATCAGCTAAGCCACTCTGATTGGGCAAGGATCACTTTACTCTTTATTAACCAGTGGTTTGGTTGTGGTGCCATTTACTTTTATATCAGTTTTGGTTTGTTTTCTAGGTAATATAGCTGCAATCTGGATATGCACAACCAAAGGAAAGCAATGCTTTTGGCTAGGGACTGTGGATTTTTCCTATATAATAACTAAGGAGAAGGAACCTAACACATGATTTAGTCAGAGCTTTTCCTGGAAAATCAACAATGAAATCTCAAAAGCAATAACATAAATATGATTTAAACTGGATTTAATATTGTGTATGCATATTTAATGGAAAAATAGACTATAGATATGTACATACATATATTTCTATTATCTATCTATCTATCATCTATCTATCTATCTATCTATCTATCTATCTATCTATCTATCTATCTATCTATCATCTATCTATTTATCATCTATCTTCTATTTACCTAAGTAAATAACTTAGATGATTGAATTATGAATGTTTAAAATTCTTGCCTATCTAACTGATGATCCTTATCAAGATTAAGTAAAAAAAATGTCCTTCACTCACCCTGAACTTGGTATTGGAGGCTGAAATCTTGTGCTGCTGTGCTCAGCTCTTATTTGGGCTCCATTTTGGGTGTTAATTGCTGCTTTAGCATTGCAAGCCCTTATGGTACCTCAGCCTGGCTTTACTTTTCAAAGAAAAGGCCTTAATTTGCTTGCTCAGCTTTTTCCTTTCATTCTAACACTGCCTGTGCTTGCTGCCTCCTCCTGTTGTGCTTCATTTTTGTTCCAAGAAGAGATGGCTTTTCATTACTTTATGGGTAGTGAGTGTCCTGGATGGCCATATCTGCATGCATAGCTCTGGAATTCTGTGATATTGAGGCAGATACCCAGGGTTCTTTTTTATGAAGCTTCCTAAGTCCCCCACCCCACCCCAGGAGATGCAGTAAAGAGGAAAGAGATTTTTGGCATTATTGATGTTTGGGTTCCAATTACACTAAAATAAACAACTTCCCCATTCCTCTCACCATGCACAAAGAAGGGACTGGGAATTAAGGGGGTTCCTCAGGAAGTCAGACTGAAATAGACAATTGAAAGAGCCTTTTGGTGCCCTAGTACAGAGTGTATCTATAAAAATGGTATAGTCCATGGGAAGGCACAAGGAAGTAGACACTCCTAGCTTGACTCTGTGGCATCAGTTCTTCTTGATATATGGAAGAACTTGGTGTATGTCCACCTGAAGTGGCATTAGAGGGACTATGACCACTTCTGGGCCAAGCCTCCTATGGTCAATTGAGAGAGCTTTTATGCTAGGAAGGAAAAATTCTGCTTCCACCTGGAGCAAGGAAAGAGATAACTCTGGGACACAGGAGCAGAATCAGAGAGTGTAATGGTTGTAGCAATGGAATGGTAGGAATGGCAGCAGCAATAACAGCAGTGCTATAAAATAAACCACAGGTCGTTCTAAGCCTGAACTAAGAACAGCTATACAGTCCAGAGGGAAGCATTTAAGCAGCAGAAAGCTGGTGAAGTAGAAGAGTGAGGGCAGGACCATGATGGGAGACCGCTTTTAACAAAATTTTATTGAGCATCCTTTCTGTATCAAATATTGTGTTAGGTCTGGTTCCATCAAATCTGGAGGCACATTATGTTTAGTTGTCCCATTTTTGGAATGCTAAGATTAATTAGTTGGTAACAGTGACAGCCTGATACATCCATTATAAGGTTCCCCAACAAACTATTATCTAATAAGTTAAGCAACCAAAGATAAACTTTGCCTAGGAGTGGGCTAACTCATTTCTTTAAAAAGTCAACCCTGCCAGGGCAAGATGGTGCCTTGACATGAGTGACGACTAGGATAACAGTAGGGACACTTACAAAAGAAAAATAGCCACAATATAATTCCACATATATTAGAATAAATAATACTTCCTTAATAATATCTTACACTACATATTAAAATTTCCCTACTTTTATAGAAATATTTTCTTTTGTATTTACATTTAGTTTGTTAGAATTAAGTTCCAAACAAGATCTACACAGTACACTTGACACTTGGTTGGTATGTCTCTTAAGTTTCTCTCTCTCTCTCTCTCTCTCTCTCTCTCTCTCTCTCTCTGTCTCCCTCCCTCTCTCTCATAACGGCACCCCCTACACTCCATTTTTATATCATTTATTTGTTGAATAAACCATTTTATTTGTTCTTAAGAATTTCTCACACACTGGATTTGGCTGATTACATCTATCAGTGTTGTCTAACTGGTTCCTCTATATTCCATATTTCCTGTAATTAGGTAGTTACATATAGAGGCTTGATTACATTAAGTTTACTTTATTATTATCATTTGGCAAAATAGTTTCATAGTTGGTAAGGTGTATTTCTCAATTCCAATAACTTTCAGAAGACACATATTGTTTGGTTGTCCAACTTTTAGGGATGTTAAGATTAATCAGGTGTTGGCAGCTTGATCCATTGATTATAAATTCCCCATCGACATTTCACCAAATGGTTTGATAATTGGTAATGATAATATACTAGATTCATTATTTCTTTTCTTTTATTTATTTATTTTTTATTAATTTATTTTCGTTACAGATGTTTCTCCTTTTTCCCCCATTGACACCCTCCCCCCATCCCCCCCACCCCATCCCCAGCACCGTTGTCCATGTCCATTGGTCATGCACACATGCATATAAGTTCTGTGGTTTATCTCCTCCCTGCCCCAACCCCCCTCCTCTGAGGCCCGTCAGTCTGTACCCCACCTCTACATCTCTGGGTCAATTCTGTTCTTCAGTTTGTTTAGATTCATTATTTCTTAAGGACTATGCAGTGATTTTCTAAGCCTATCATTCTTTCTACATTTATTAGCAGGAATTTTTCCATAAAGAATGATTTTTTCTCATCAACCATTTGGTTACCCTGAAATGAAACTCATGTAGGAAAGACATGATAGATGCTTGATTCTTTCCCTTTATCTAACAATTTTCAAATTAATGGATAGGTGCCCTAGTAAACTCCAGCGGTGAGAATAATATTTTAAAAATATTTTGAATTCATGGATTTGTTGTTAATAATCACTGTCTTTTAATCCATTGAAGTCTTTTTTTTTTTTTTTTGATGCTCAAATTGTCTCATTTTTGGCCAGTGAGAGCCTCTTAAAGTTGATCCTTTGTTCTGACAGATCTAATTACTGTTTGATGGCTTCCTTGCTTACAGGCTAAGCACGATATAACAGACACATCATGAACATTTGTTGCTCTAACCTAGGATCAATCCTTTCTCCAAGGAGACTTGGCTCCTCTTGGGGGCAAATGCTATTTATTTTTCCTCTCTCTCTCTCTCTCTCTTTTTGTGTGTGTGTACAAATATGATCTTTAATGAAACTCATTTGAGAAGACTTGAGTAAATGGTAAAAATTACTATTTGCATGGATCAGAATACTCAATGTTTTTGAATTATTAATTGTGTCCAAATTGAACTATGGATTCCATGAAATTCTGATCAAGACTCTAACAGATTTTCATTTATTTATTTTTGGTACAAATTTTTCTCCTTTTTCCCCCATTGACACCCTCTTCCCAATCCTGCTCCCACCCCCAGCATTATTGTCTATGTCTTTGTTTACGCACACATGCATATAAGGTCTGTGGTTTATCTCTTCCCTCCCCCCACATCCACCTCATCTGAGGTTTGTCAGTTTGCACTCCACTTCCATGTCTCTGGGTCTATTTTGTTCCTCAGCTTGTTTTGTTCATTATATTCCACAAATAAGTGGGATCATGTGATATTTGTCTTTCTCTGATTGGCTTGTTTCGCTTAAGATAATACTCCACAGGTCCCTCCATGTCATCTCAAAGGATAAGAGATCTTTCTCTCTTACAGCTGCATAGTATTCCATTGTGTATATGCACCACAACTTTTATATCCACTCATCTATTGACGGATACTTGGGTTGTTTCCAGATCTTAGCGATTGTAAATAGTGCTGCTATGAACATAAGGGTACATATATTCTTTCTGATTGGTGTTTCGGGCTTCTTAGGGCATATTCCTAGAAGTGGGATCACTGGATCAAATGGCAGTTCAGTTTTTAATTTTTTGAAGAAACACCATATTGTATTCCATAGTGGCTGCACCAGTCTGCATTCCCACCAGCAGTGTACTAGAGTCCCCTTTCTCCACACCCTCACCAGCACTAGTTGATTGATGATTTGTTGATGGCAGCCATTCTCATAGTTGTTTTAATTTGCATCTCTCTGATGATTAGTGACATTTAGAATTTTTTCATATGTCTCTTGGCCATTTGTATGTCCTGTTTGGAGAGGTGTCTGTTTAGATCCTCTGCCCATTTTTTAATTGGGTTATTTGTCTTCCTTTTGTTGAGTTGTATGAGCACTCTATATATTTTGGAAATTAAACTCTTATCTGATATATCATTGGCAATTATGGTCTCCCGTACAGTGGGCTCCCTTTCCATTTTGATGGTTGTTTCTTTTGCTGTGCAGAAGCTTTTTAGTTTGATGAAGTCCCATGTGTTCAGTTTTTCCTTTGTTTCTATTGCCTTAGGCATTGTATCAGTGAAAATTCTGCTACGTGTGATGTCTGAAATTTTGTTGCCTGCATTTTCTTCTAGGATTTTTATGTATTCATGAGTCACATTTAAGTCTTTTGTCCATTTTGTGTTTATTCTTGTGTATGGTGTAAGTTGGTGGTCTAGCTTCATTTTTTTGCAAGTAGCTGTCCAATATTGCCAACACCATTTATTGAAGAGACTGTCTTTACTCCACTGTATGCTCTTGCCAACTTTGTCAAATATTAATTGAGCATAATGTCTTGGGTCAATGTCTGTGTTCTGTGTTCTGTTACATTGATATATATGCCTGTTCTTGTGCCAGAACCAGGCTGTTTTGATTACTATGGCTTTGTACTGTAACCTGATATCTAGTACTGTGATCCCTCCTACTTTGTTCTTCTTTTTCAAGATTGCTGTGGTTATTCGGAGTCTTTTTTGGTTCCATATAAACTTTTGCAGTATTTGTTCTAGTTCTGTGAAATATGTCATTGGTATTTTGATGAAGATTGCATTGAATCTGTAGATTGCTTTGGGCAGTATGGACATTTTAATGATGTCAATTCTTCCAATCCATGAACAAGGTATATGCTTCCACTTTTTAGTTTTTATTTATTTATTTATTTTTTAATCCTCACCAGGGGACATTTTTACATTTAACTTCAGACAGACTGGGAAGGAGACTGAAACAGACAGAGAGAAGGAGAGAGAGAGAGAAACATTTATGTGAGAGAGACACATTGATTGGCTGCCACCCACATGACCCCATCAGGGACCAGGGATGAACTGCAACTGAAGTACGTGCCCTTATCCAGAATTGAACCCAGGACTCTTTGGTCTGCAGGCCGACACTCTATACGCTGAGCCCAACCAGCCAGGGCTGCTTCCACTTTTTTATATTTTCCTCTATTTCTTTTTTTCAGTGACTTGTAGTTTTCTGGGAGTAGGTTCTTTACTTCTCTGATTAAGTTTAGTCCTAGGTATCTTCATTTTTTTTGCCGCAATGGTAAATGGGGTTGGTTTTGTAGTTTCTTTTTCATTGAGTTTGTTGTTGGTGTACACGAATGCCATAGATTTCTTGACATTAATTTTGTATTCTGCTACTTTGCCAAACACATTTATTAAATCTGGTAGGTTTTTGATGGAGTCTTTAGGGTTTTCTATATACAGAATCATGTCATCTGAAAATAATGACAGTTTTACTTCTTCCTTTCCAATTTGGATTCCTTTTATGTTTTCTTCATGTCTAACAGCTGTGGCCAAGACTTCTAGTACTATGTTAAATAAGAGTGGCTATAATGGGCATCCCTGTTTGGTTCCTATTCATAAGGGAAATGCTTGTAGTTTTTGCCCATTGAGTATGATGTTGGCTGTAGGTTTTTCATATATTGTCTTTATTATGTCAAATTGGATCCCTCTATTTCCACATTGCTGAGCATTTTTATCAGAAATGGATGGTGGATTTTGTCGAATGCTTTTCCAGCATCTATTGATATGATCATATGGTTTTTATCTTTCATTTTGTTTATGAGGTGTATCACATTTATTGATTTGTAGATATTGTACCATCCTTGCATCCCTGGGACGAATCCCATTTGGTCATAATGAATACTTTTTTTGATGTATTGGTGGATCCAATTTGCTGATATTTTGTTAAGGATTTTGGTACCTGTACTCATAAAAAATATTGGCCTGTAGTTTTCTTTCTTTGTAGTGTCTTTTTCTGGCTTTGGAATTAGAATTATGCTGGCCTCATGAAACGAGTTTTGGAGCCTTCCTTCTTCTTGTATTTTTAAGAACAGTTTGAGGAGAATGGGTGTTAGTTCTTTGAATGTTCGGTAAAACTGCCCCGTGAAGCCCTCCGGGTGTGGGCTTTTGTTTGCTTGGAGAGTCTTGATTACATCTTCAATTTCCTTCATTGTTATTGGTCTGTTCAAGTTTTCTATCTCTTCCCAGTTCAGTTTTGTGAGACTATATGTTTCTAGAAATTTGTGCATTTCACTTAGACTGTCCAATTTGTTGCCGTATAATTGTTCATAGTATTTGTTAATGATCCTTTGTATTTCTGTGGTGTCAGTTATTACTTCTCCTCTTTCATTTCTGATTTTGTGTATTTGAATTCTCTCTCTTGATTTCTTGGTGAGTCTAGCTAAGCGTCCATCAATCTTGTTTATTTTTTCAAAAAACCAGCTCTCTGTTTCATTGATCCTTTGAATTGTTTTTTTGGTCTCCATGTCGTTTATTTCTGCTCTGATTGTTACTATTTCCTTCCTTCTACTTGCTCTGGGGTTTTCTTTTTGTTTGCTTTCTAATTCTTTAAGTTGTGAGGTTAGGTACTCAATTAGATATTTTTCTTGTTTCTTGAAGTGGGCCTGTAGTGCTATGAACTTCCCTCTCAGAACTGCTTTTGCTGCAACCCATAGATTTTGTGTTGTTGTGTGTTCATTTTCATTGGTTTACAGGAAGTTTTTATTTACTTCTTTAATCTCCATGGTAACCCTTTCATTGTTCAACAACATGCTATTTAGCCTCCATGTTTTCAAATGTCTTTGCATAATCTTGTTGCAATTGATTTCTAGTTTCATGCCATTGTGATCTGAGAAAATGCTTGATATGATTTCAATCTTTTTGAACTTGTAGAGACTTAGTCTGTGCCCTAACTTGTGGTCTGTCTTTGAGAATGTCCCATGTGCACTTGAGAAGAATGTGAATTCTGTAGTTTTGGGAGTTAATTCTCTGTAGATATTTATTAAATCCATTTGATCCAAGCTTCATTTAGAGTCTCTATTTCCTTGTTAATATTTTGTCTATAGGATCTATCCAGTGATGTCAGCGGGGTGTTGAAGTCCCCTGCTGTGATTGTATTGCTGTCAGTTTCTCCTTTGAAGTCCTCCAGAAGATTTTTAATATATTTTGGTGCTTCTATATTGGGTGCATATATGTTTACCAAGGTGATATCTTTCTGGTGGATAGATCCTTTCTATATTATGTAGTGGCCTTTGTCTCTAGTTATGGCCTTCATTTTGAAATCTGATTCATCAGATATGAGTATTACTACCTTAGGTTTTTTTTTTTTTTCCTTTCCATTTGCTTGGAAGATTTTTTTCCATCCCGTTACTGTCAACCTATGTAAGTCTTTTGTTGTGAGGTGGGTCTCTTGTAAACAACATATATATGAGTCATGCTTTCTTATCCAATCAGCTACTCTGTGTCTTTTTATGAGAGCATTCAATCCATTTACATTTAAGGTGATTATTGATATGTACTTATTTATTGCCATTTTTGTTCAGTGTGGTTATATTTTTCTTCCTATTTCTTCTACTAATTACAGCAGTACTTCTAACATTTCTTGCAGTGCTGGTTTGGTGCTAATATATTCCCTTAGCCTTTTTTTTGTCTGGGAAGCTCTTTATTTCACATTCTATTTTGAATGATAGCCTTGCTGGATAGAGTAGTCTTGGATTCAGATTCTTGTTTTTCATGACCTTGATTACTTCATGCCATTCCCTTCTGGCCTGTAGTGTTTCTGTTGAGAAGTCAGCTGATAGCCAAATGGGAGTTCCTTTTTGGTAACCTGTTGCTTATCTCTTGCTGCCTTTAGGATTCTCTCTTTGTCTTTAATTTTTGGCATTTTAATTACTATGTGTCTTGATGTGGGCCTGTTTGGCTTCTTCTTACCTGGGGCTCTCTGTGCTTCTTAAACTTGCATGCCTTCTTCCTTCACCAAGTTAGGAAAGTTTTCTGTGACTATTTCTTCAAATATATTCTCTAACCCTTGCTCATTTTCTTCTTCTTTGGGGACTCCTATGATGTGAATGTTATTACGTTTCCAGTTGTCCCACAGTTCTCTTAAACTGTCTTCCTGTTTTTTAATTGTTTTTTTCCTTTTGGTTTTCTGATTGGTTTATTTTTTCTACCCTCTCTTCTTTTTCACTGATCTGGTCCTCAGCTTTCTCTACTCTGCTGGTCAGTCCTTCCAATGTTTTCTTTATTTCTGCTATGTCATTCTTCATTTCTTCTTGGTGGTTTTTCATTTCCAGTTGGTTGATTTTCAATGTTTCTATATCTTTACTCGTGGCATTGATGTCCTTACTCATGCTGTTGAGCTTCCTCAAGATAATGGCTCTGAACTCTACCTCTGATAACTTGCTTAACTGCATTTCATTTATCTCATCTTTGGTATAGTTCTTTTGCTCTGTCATTTGGGATTTGTTTCTTTATTTCACCATTTTGGCTATCTCAGTGGGTGTTGGAGCCTGCCAAATATACCCTGTGGGTGTTGGTGTTCTGCTGTTTGTGACTCCCTCTACTGGGTTTGGATGAGCATGGGAGGACCCATGTTAAACACCACTGTCAAGTCTTACTTTCCTTGGTAGATTTCCAAGCCCAGGAAAGGTTCAGTCATTCTCTAGTTTTTGCCTGGAGGCTATTAGTCTCAGTTACTTGAAGAGCCTTGGGTTCTCAGTTGAATGAAAAACTCCCTCAGGTGTTTAGCATAAGAGGATTTCCAGAGAATGGGGCAGATGCTGGTTGTTAATGAGCCTCAATTTGCATTTTTTTGGCTCACCTGGGTGTGGTTGAATCTCCGAGGGAGGAGCTGCTGCTTCTCCCCACAGCTCAGGGAAGGAGCAAGCTGGCCACAGTCCTGTGTGACTGCTTCTCAGCAAAAACTCTGAGCTCCCTCCAAATCGCGAGTGTCTCCACATTTTTCAGTCTGGTCCACCCTGCCTCTTCTGGAGCCCAAGGTGAGTAGCTGAGGCTAATTTAATGCTCTGTCTTGGACCTCTGCGTTGTGGAGCTATTTTTGGATTTTAATTCCAATGGCTCTGCTCACAGCTAAGACCACTGATGTCCGTGGGCTCCCAGCCTGCCACCCTCTCATGCGTCTGCAGACCTACCAGTGTCCCTGGTTATATGGTCCTCTCCAGCTGCTTTTCTTTTTCTTTTTTCCAATGATTTGTCTTTATTTTAGTTGTAATTCCAGTTTGGTCCTGGGAGATTGTCTGTGTAGCTTCCATTCACTCTGCCGCCTTTTTTCGTCCTCCCTCAGGTGAAGATTTTTAAAAAATAAGTTCAAATTCTAGGTCATTTTGTTATCAAATGAAGTCTGGAACCAGAAGCCTTGAACAGGATTGGCTGTCAGACAGCAGGGTGAGTGAGCAGACTCTGGCCTCCAGAACCCTCAGACAGGAGATCTGTGCGCCCTGTCTCCTATGGCCTGGGCCTTGGGGGAAAGTGGCATGGCAGGGCGGCTGGGCCGGGTGGGGCTGGGGGCAACGGGGGTGTGGAGTCCCGCGCACTTGGGAGTTACGGCTGAGGTGGGGATCTGGTGGCTGCTGCTCCTCGGTGGGCTGGCCAGGCAGTCCGTCAGTGAGCAGTACTCGTGCAGAAAGAGCGCTGCAAGAATGCACTGATCATTTGGTTTTTATCTTTCATTTTGTTTATGTGATGTATCACATTTAATGATTTGTGAATATTGTGCCAGGCTTGCATCCCTGGGATGAATTGCACTTGGTCATGGTGAATATATTTTTTTAATATATTGCTGAATCCAATTTGCTTATATTTTATTAAGAATTATGGCATCTATGTTCATCAGGGATATTGGTTTATAGTTTTCCTTCTTTGTAGTGTCTTTATGTAGTTTTGCAATTAGACTTATCCTTGTCTCATAAAGTGCGTTTGGAACACTTCCTTCTTTTTGGATTTTTTGGAATAGTTTGAGGAGAATGGGTGTTAGATCTTCTCTGACTGTATGGTAAAACAGTCTGTGAAGCTGTCCAGGCCTAGATTTTTTTTTGCTGGGAGTTTCTTGATTACTTCTTCAATTTCCTTAGTTGTTATTGGCCTGTTCAAGTTTTCTATATCTCCAGGTTCAGTTTTGGGAGACTGTGTGTTTCTAGAAATTTGTCCATTTCAACTAGATTGTGCAATTTTTTGCATCTAATTGTTCATAGTATTTTTAATGATCCTTTGTATTTCTGTGGTGTCAGTTGTTACTTCTCCTCTGTCATTTCTGATTTTGTTTATTTGGATCCTCTCTTTTTGTTTCTTGATGAGTCTGGCTAAGGGCCCATCAATCTTATTTATCTTTTCAAGGAACCAGGTCTTTTTTTCATTGGTCTTTTGAACTGTTGTTTTTTTTTTTTTTTTTTTTTAGTTTTCATGTCATTTATTTCTGCTCTAACCTGTACTATTTCTTTCCTTTTACTTGCTCTGAGTCATGTTTTCTTATCCATTCAGTTACTCTGTGTCATTATTTATTATTATTATTATTATTATTATTATTATTATTATTATTATTTTAATCCTCACCCGAGTATTTTTTTTTCATTTTTGTCTTCAGATAGAGCAGGAGGGAGAGAGGAGGGAAGAGAGAGAGAGAAACATTGATGTGAGAGAGACTCATTGACTGGCTGCCACCCACACGACCACAACTGGGGCTGGAGACAAACTGCAACCAAGGTACATGCCTTTAGTGGAAACCAAACCCGGAACTCTCTGATCTGCTGGCCGATGCTCTAACCACTGAGTGAAACAGACCAGGGCTACTCTGTGTCTTTTGATTGGAGCATTTAATCCATTTATGCTTAAGGTTATCATTGATATGTACTTATTTATTGCCATTTTCATTTATTATGGTTGTTTCTCTTTGTATTTCTTCTTATTATTAGAGAAGTTCTTTTAACATTTCTTGTAGTGCTGATTTGGTGCTGATATATTCCTTTAGCTTTTTTTTTTTTTTTTTTTTTTTTTTGTCTGGAAAGCTCTTTATTTCACATTCTATTTTGAATGATAGCTTTGCTGGATAGTGTAGTCTTGGAGTCAAATCCTTGGTTTTCATTACCTTGATTAATTCATTCCGTTCCCTTCTTGCCTGTAGTGTTCTGTTGAGGAGTCAGCTGATAGCCCTATGGGAGTTCCTTTGCAGGTAACCTGTTGCTTATCTCTTGCTGTCTTTAGGATTCTCTCTTTGTTTTTAATTTTTGTCGTTTTAGTTATGATTGTCCTTGTATTGGCCTCTTTGGGTTCTTCTTACTTGGAGCTCTCTGTGCTTCTTGAATTTGTATGCCTTTTTCCTTCACCAAGTTAGTGAAATTTTCTGTCACTGTTTCTTCTAACATATTCTCTAGGCCTTGCTCATTTTCTTCTTCTGGCACTCTTATGATGTGGATTTTGTTACATTATCATATTGTCTCATGGTTCTCTCATGCTGTCCTCCTGTTTTTTTTGTTTTTTCTTTGATTCTCTGATTAGGTGATTTTCTCTACCCTGTCTTCTAATTCACTGATCTGTTCCTCGGCTTCCTGTACTCGGCTGGTTAGTCCTTCCAATGTGTTCTTTATTTCTGCTATGTCATTCTTCATTTCCAATTGGTTGATTTTCAGTGTTTCTATATCTTTACTCATGCTGTTGAGATTCCTGCAGATTATTACTCTGAACTCTCCCTCTGATATCTTGCTTAATTCTATTTCAATTATTTCTTCTCCTGCAGAATTATCTTATTCTTTCATTTGGGATTTGTTTCTTTGTTTCACCATTTTGGCTGTCTCAGTGGGTATTGAAGCCTGCCAATTTTTCCCTGTAGGTGTTGGTGTTCCACTGGTTGTGGCTCCCTTCACTCGGTTTGGATGAGTGTGGGAGAACCCACATTAAACATCACTGTCATGTCTTATTTTCCTGAGTAGATTTGCAATCCAAAGAAAGGTTCAGTTATCCTCTAGCTTTTTGCCTGGAGGCTATTTGTCTTAGTTACTTGATGAGCCTAGATTGATATCCCTCAGGTAAATGAAAAGTCCCTCAGTTGTAAGTGGGTTTCCAGCAGGTGGGACACTTGTTTGCTCTCAGACTCGATGTTAATGAGCCTCAGTTTGCATTTATCTGGCCTGGCCTGGTGGTGTTCAGTTCCGGAGGGAGGTGCCGTTGCTTCTCCCTGGGGCTCTTTGAGTAAGATGACTACTGTCCTGTGAGGGAGTCATTCAGCACAAAACTCCTCGTGTCCTCCCCTCTAGCTCTTTCCTGAGCCAGGAGCACTGGACTCTCTCCACACAGTTCCAGTCTAGTCCACCCTCCCTCTGCTGAAGCCCAACATGGGTGGCTGTAGCTGATTTGCTTTTTTTTTTATCCTCACCCGAGGACATTTTTTCATTTTTTGTTCAGATAGAGTGGGAGGGAGAGAGAGGAAGAGAGAGAGAGAGAAACATCGACGTGAAAGGGACACATTGAGTGGCTGCCTCTCGCACGACCAACCAGGGCCGGGGACAAACTGCAACCGAGGTACATGCCCTTAGCGGGAACCGAACCCGGATGTCTCTGGACCGCAGGCCGACGCTCTAACCGCTGAGCCAAACTGGCCAGGGCTGATTTGGTGCTTTTTAAAACCCCCACTTTTTCAGTGGGAAGCACACTCAGCTAATACAGCTCTCTGCTGCTGTCTGTGGGCTCCCAGCCCACCCTCACACCCCTCCGCAGTTCCTGCCAGGCTTGATTTGGCGTCACCTTTCTGTCCCTGGTTGTATGGTTCTCTCCAGCTGCTTTTCAGTTGGTTTATCCAGATGATTTGTCTTTATTTTAGTTGTAATTCCAGTTTGGTCCTAGGAGAGAGTGTGTAGAGCTCCCATTCACTCCGATGCCATTTTCCACTCTCAACAGACTGTAAGATGCTAGTCCCCTGTTTAGTTTCAATTTTGTAATTATCACACTCACTATTTTGGACGTTTATACAGCCAGACTCCGATGACTTGATATTCAAATCAAAATTCATGGGTGCATTCACTTCTACTGACACCTAGTGTACAATGGTGTCAGACACAAGGCCACCTCCCTCGATAACTTGTCTACTCCACCTGCAGGCCAGCCAGGTCCTGCATGCCACCCTCCAGTCTGTTCATGGTGATTAGCATGTGGCCAGGGTCCAGGTGGGTTAGGGGGTCCAGGGACCTCAGGCCTGATGGCATGGAAACTTCACCCACAGCCAATCCAATGGGCTCACCAGCTATACCCTCTCCTTCAGAGTCACCTGCACAGGGCCCAGCAGACAGACCTTGGGCTTGGACCTGGGCCAGTGCTCACCTCCCCATGAGCAGTACAGCTAAGCCAGACAAGCCCCACATGCCCAGTGGTCTGCTGCCTCATGGGCCCACACTCTGAGGTGACCAAGCTGGAGGCAGTGATACCCAAATGCACATGCCCCAGATTATTGTAATTTTAAAGTAAACATTGAAATCAAGTAGTATGTGTTCTCTCACTTTGTTCTTCTATTTTGAGATTGTTTTGGCTACTCTATATCCTTTGCAATTCCATGTAAATTTTAGAATCAGCTTGTCAGTTTCTTCCAAAAGGTCTCCTGGGATTTTTATTGTAATTACATTAACTAAATTGGTGGTGGAGCGGGTGGTGGGAATAAACATCCTAATGATGTTGAATCATCCTATTTTTGAATTTGGTATATCTCATCATTTATTTATTCCCATGTATTTAATATGCTATAGTTTGTCTTAGCAATATTTTAGTTTTCTGAGCAATATTATTTCTTCCTTAGACATTTGACAGAATTGACCAGTGAAACCCTGAAACTCATTAATCTTGAGCTTAGCATTTTCTCTGTAGGGAGTTTGGTTTTTTAGAATCGGTTTGTTAAAGTATAATTTATATGAAACTCATGTATTTTAACTGCATCATTCAATGAATTTGACAAATAATGTCCTCTGCAAATAGAGTTTTACTTCTTCCTTTCCAATTTATGTGCCTTTTATTTCATTTTCTTACCTAATATCCTGGCTAGAACCTGGAATACAATATTGAATGGAAGAGATTAGTGCAGACATCTTTGCCATTTCCTTGATCTGAGGGGGAAAAGCATTCAGTATTTCACTGTTAGGTATGATGTTGACTATAGAATATTTATAGAAAACTTTTCTCAGTTTAGAGGTTTTCTTCTATTCCTAGTCTTAAGAGTTTTTATTTTTTTTTTCTTTCATTATGAATGAGATTTGAATTTTATCAAATGACTTTTTGGTATCTGTTGGGTTGATCATATAATTCTTTGTTATTCTTTTAATGTAGTGTGCTACATTGAATGAATTTCAAATGTTAACTGTACCTTGCATTCCTGGGACATAATATATTAACATTTTTATATATTGCTGAATTTAATTTGTTAAAATTTTATATATCCCTGAGGAATATTGCTAAGTCATATTATTTTAATGTATTTGTTGTTGGTATCAGAGCAATGATGGTCTCATGAAATGAAGCAGGAATGTTCCCATCTTTTCTATTTTCCAGCTGAAATTATAAAAAGAAAGAAAATCCAAAGTTGAGCCAAGGATGTAGAGCCCCTGGAACTCTCATATATTACTTGTATGCATTAAATTTTTTCTTTTTTTTTCACATTATTTCATTAATTTATTTTTGTTACAGATGTTTCTCCATTTTCCCCCATTGTCACTCTCCTTCCCATCCCCCCAGGCCTGTTGTCCATGTCCATCAGCTACGCATACATGCGCATAAGTTCTGTGCTTTATCTCCGAACTCCCCCCCCACCCCCTCCTCTGAGGGGTGTCAGTCTATACCCTACTTCCACATCTCTGGGACTACCCTGTTCCTCAGACTGTTATGTTCATTATATTCCACAAATAAGTGAGATCAGGTGATATTTGTCTTTCTCTGCTTGGCTTGTTTCGCTTAGGATAATACTCTCGAGGTCTCTCCATGTCGTCCCAAAGGATAAGAGATCTTTCTTTCTTACAGCTGCATTGTACTCCATTGTGAACATGTACCACAGCTTTTTTATCCATTCATCCACTGATGGACACTAGGGCTGTTTCCAGATCTTAGCCATTGTAAATAGTGCTGCTATAAACATGGGGGTACATGTATTCTTTCTGGTTGGTGTTTCAGGCTTCTTAGGGTATATTCCTAGAAATGGCATCACTGGGTCAAATGGCAATTCAATTTTTAATTTTTTGAGATAACACCATAGAGTTTTCCATAGTGTCTGCACCAGTCTGCATTCCCACCAGCAGTGTACTAGAGTCCCCTTTTCTCCACACCCTCGCCAACACTTGTTGTTTGTTGATTTGTTGATGGCGGCCATTCTGACAGGTGTGAGGTGATACCTCATTGTTGTTTTAATTTGCATCTCTCTGATGATTAGTGATGTTGAGCATTTCTTCATATGTCTCTTGGCCATTTGTATGTCCTGTTTGGAGAGGTGTCTATTTAGTTCCTCTGCCCATTTTTAATTGGGTTCTTTGTCTTCCTTTTGTTGAGTTGTATGAGCACTCTATATATTTTGGAGATTAACCCCTTATTTGATATATCATTGGCAATTATGCTCTCCCATACAGTGGGTTCCCTATCTGTTTTGATGGTTGCTTCTTTTGCTGTGCAGAAGCTTTTTAGTTTGATGTAGTCCCATGTGTTCATTTTTCCCTTTGTTTCTGTTGCCCTAGGTGATGTATCAGTGAAGATTCTGCTGCGTATGATGTCCAAAATTTTGTTGCCTATATTTTCTTCTAGGATTTTTATGGATTCACGAGTCACATTTAAGTCTTTTATCCATTTTGAGTTTATTCTTGTGTGTGGTGTAAGTTGATGGTCTAGTTTCACTTTTTGCATGTAGCTGTCCAATTTTCCCAACACCATTTATTAAAGAGGCTGCCTTTAATCCACTGTATGCTCTTGCCACCTTTGTCAAATATTAATTGAGCATAATGTTTTGGGTCAATTTCTGGATTCTCTGTTCTGTTCCACTGGTCTATATGCCTGTACTTGTGCCAGTACCAGGCTGTTTTGATTACAGTAGCTTTGTAGTATAACCTGATATCCGGTATTGTGATCCCACCTACTTTGTCCTTCTTTTTCAAGATTGCTGTGGCTATTCGGGGTCTTTTTTGGTTCCATATGAACTTTTGAAATATTTGTTCTAGTTCTGTGAAATATGTCACTGGTATTTTGATGGGGATTGCATTGAATCTACAGATTGCTTTGGGTAATATGGACATTTTAATGATGTTAATTCTTCCAATCCATGAACAAGGTATGTGTTTCCATTTTTTTATATCTTCCTCTTTTTCTTTTTTCAATGTCCTGTAGTTTTCTGCAAATAGGTCCTTTACTTCTTTGGTTAAGTTTATTCTTAGGTATCTTAATTTTTTTGCCACGATAGTAAATGGAATTGTTTTTTTAGTTTCTCTTTCTGTGAGTTCATCATTGGTGTATAAGAATGCCATTGATTTCTTGACATTAATTTTGTATCCTGATACTTTGCCAAATTCATTTATTAAGTCTAGTAGATTTTTGATGGAGTCTTTAGGGTTTTCTATATATAATATCATGTCGTCTGTGAATGACAGTTTCACTTCCTCCTTTCCAATTTGGATTCCTTTTATTATTTCTTCACGTCTGATTGCTGTGGCTAAGACTTCCAGTACAATGTTAAATAAGAGTGGCGAAAGTGGGCATCCCTGTCTTGTTCCTGTTCTTCAGGGAAATGTTTTTAGTTTTTGCCCATTGAGTATGATGTTAGCTGTCGGTCTTTCATATATGGCCTTTATTATACCAAAATATGATTCCTCTATTCCCAATTTGCTGAGCGTTTTTATCAGAAATGGGTGCTGGACTTTGTCAAATGCTTTTTCAGCGTCTATTGATATGATCATGTGGTTTTTATATTTCATTTTGTTTATGTGGTGTATCACATTTATTGATTTGCGAATATTGAACCAGCCTTGCATCCCTGGGATGAATCCCACTTGGTCATGGTGAGTAATTTTTTTGATGTATTGCTGGATCCGATTTGCTAGTATTTTGTTTAGGATTTTGGCATCTACGTTCATCAGGGATATTGGCCTGTAGTTTTCTTTCTTTGTAGTGTATTTTTCTGGTTTTGGAATTAGGATTATGCTGGCCTCATAAAACGAGTTTGGAAGTCTTCCTTCTTCTTTAATTTTTAGAAATAGTTTGAGGAGAATGGGTGTTAGTTCTTCTTTGAATGTTCAGTAAAACTCCCCCGTGAAGCCATCCGGGCCTTGGCTTTTGTTTGCTGGGAGAGTCTTGATCACATCTCCAATTTCCTTAGCTGTTATTGGTCTGTTCAAGTTTTCTATCTCTTCACAGTCCAGTTTTGGGCGACTATGTGTTTCTAGAAATTTGTTCATTTCACTTAGATTGCTGAATTTGTTGCCATATAAATGTTCATAGTATTTGCTAATGATCCTTTGTATTTCTGTGGTGTCAGTTATAACTTCTCCTCTTTCATTTCTGATTTTGTGTATTTGGGTTTTCTCTCTTTGTTTCTTGGTGAGTCTAGCTAAGGTTCCATCAATCTTGTTTATCTTTTCAAAAAACCAGCTCTTTGTTTCATTGATCCTTTGAATTGTTTCTTTGGTCTCTATGTCATTTATTTCTGCTCTGATCTTTACTATTTCCTTCCTTCTACTTGCTCTGGGGTTTTCTTTTTGTTTGCTTTCTAGTTCTTTAAGTTGTGAGGTTAGATAGTCTATTAGAAATTTTTCTTGTTTCTTGAGGTAGGCCTGTAGTGCTATGAACTTCCCTCTCAGAACTGCTTTCCCTGCATACCATAGATTTTGTGTTGTTGTGTGTTCATTTTTATTGGTTTCCAGGAAGTTTTGAATTTCTTCCTTGATCTCCATGGTAACCCATTCATTGTTTAATAACATGCTATTTAGCCTCCATGTATTCAAATGTCTTTGCATGTTCTTGTTGCAATTGATTTCTAGTTTCATGCCATTGTGATCTGAGAAGATGCCTGATATGATTTCAATCTTCTTGAACTTGTATAGACTTCGTTTGTGTCCTAACATGTGGTCTATCTTTGAGAATGTCCCATATGCACTTGAGAAGAATGTGAATTCTGTAGTTTTGGGGTGTAATTATCTGTAAATATCTACTAAATCTATTTGGTCTAGTGCTTCGTTTAGATCCTCTGTTTCCTTGTTAATTTTTGTCTACAGGATCTATCCAGTGATGTCAGTGGGTTGTTGAAGTCCCCTGCTATGATTGTATTGCTGTCGATTTCTCCTTTGAAGTCCTCCAGAAGATTTTTGATATATTTTGGTGCTCCTATATTGGGTGCATATATGTTTACCAAGGTTATATCTTCCTGTTGGATAGATCCTTTCAATATTATGTAGTGACCTTCTTTGTCTCTAGTTATGGCTTTTATTTTGAAATCTATTTCATCCGATATGAGTATTGCTACCCCAGCTTTTTTTTCCTTTGCATTTGCTTGGAAGATTTTTTTCCATCCCTTCTCTTTCAGCCTATGTGAGTCTTTTGTTGTGAGGTGGGTCTCTTGTAAACAACATATATATGGGTCATGCTTTCTTATCCAATCCGCTACTCTGTGTCTTTTTATCGGAGCATTCAATCCATTTACATTTAAAGTGATTATTGATATGTACTTATTTATGGCCATTTTTGTTTAGTGTGGTTCTACTTTCCTTCTTATTTCTTCTACTAATTACAGCAGTACTTTTAACATATCTTGCAGTGCTGGTTTGGTGCTAACGCATTCCCTTAGCCTTTTTTTGTCTGAGAAGCTCTTTATTTCACCTTCTATTTTGAATGACAGCCTTGCTGGGTAGAGTAGTTTTGGATTCAGATCCTTGTTTTTCATGACCTTGATTACTTCATGCCATTCCCTTCTGGCCTACAGTGTTTCCGTTGAGAAGTCAGATGATAGCCTTATGGGGGTTCCTTTTTAGGTAACCTGTTGCTTATCTCTTGCTGCCTTTAGGATTCTCTGTTTGTCTTTAATTTTTGGCATTTTAATTACTATGTGTCTTGGTGTGGGCCTGTTTGGGTTCTTCTTACTTGGGACTCTCTGTGCTTCTCGAACTTGAATGCCTTCTTTCTTCACCAAATTAGGGAAGTTCTCTGTCACTATTTCTTCAAATATATTCTCTAACACTTGCTCATTTTCTTCTTCTTCAGGGACTCCAATGATGCAAATATTATTACGTTTCCAGTTGTCCCACAGTTCTCTGAAGCTGTCTTCCTGTTTTTCATTGTTTTTTCCTTTTGGTTTTCTGATTGTTTGATTTTTTCTACCCTGTCTTCTAATTCACTGATCCAGTCCTCAGCTTCCTCTACTCTGCTGTTTAGTCCTTCCAATGTGTTCTTCATTTCTGCTATGTCATTCTTCATTTCTTCTTGCTGCTTCTTCATTTCCACTTGGTTGGTTTTCAGTATTTCTATGTCTTTGCTCATGGTGTTGATGTCTTTACTCAAGGTGTTGATGTCCTTACTCATTCTGTTGAGCTTCCTCAAGATCATGGCTCTGAATTCTAGCTCTGTTCACTTGCTTAACTCCCTTTCTTTTATCTCATCTTCGGTAGAGGTCTCTTGTTCTTTCATTTGGGCTCTGTTTCTTTTTTTCACCATTTTGGCTATCTCAGTGGTTTTTGGAGCCTGCCAAATTTTCCTGTGGATGTTGGTGTTCTGTTGTTTGTGGCTCCCTCTACTGGATTTGGATGAGCGTGGGAGGACCCACGTTAAACACCACCGTGTATTCTTACTTTCCAGGGTATATTTGCAAGCCCAGCAAAGGTTCAGTTATCCTCTAGTTTTTTGTCTAGAGGCTATTAATTGTGGTTGCTTGAAGAGCCTTGGGTTTTCAGTTGAATGAAAACCTCCCTCAGGTGTTCAGTGAGAGGATTTCCAGAGGGTAGGGCAGATGCTAGTAGTTAATGAGCCTCAGTTTGCATTTCAATGGCCCACTAGGGTGTGGCTGGATCTCCAAGGGAGGGGCTGCTGCCTCTCCCCAGAGCCCTGGGAAGGAGTAAGATGGCCAGGCCACAGTCCTGTGTGGCCGCAACTCAGCAAAAGCTCTGAGCTCCCTCCAAATCCCGAGTGTCCCCACATAGTTCCAGTCCAGTCCGCCCTCCCTCTGCCAGAGCCCAGGTAAGTGGCTGTGGCTGTTTTAGAGCTCTGTCCCAACCTGTGCACAGTGGAGCAGCTTGGGCTTTAACCCCAAGGGCGGGCGTTGCTCAAGGCTAAGGCCGCTGCTCTCTGTGGGCTCCCAGCCCCCCTCTCGTGCCTCCGCAATCCTACCAGGATCGATTCAGTATCCCTGGTTGTATGGTCCTCTCGAGCTGCTTTTCTTTTGCTTTTTCCTGACGATTTGTCTTTATTTTAGTTGTAATTCCAGTTTGGTCCTAGGAGATGGTCTGTGTAGCTTCCATTCACTCGGCCGCCATTTTCATGTTTCGCATTTAATTATTTCTATTATTTTGCAAAACTGTTTGCCAGTATCTATCAGAGCTTAACATACATCTACACTGTAACCCAGCACATTAACTCCTTGCTGTACACTCAAGAGAAATGAGTGCATGTGTATACCAAAAGATACATTCAGTAATTTTCACAGAAGCTGTATTTATAGTAGCAAAAACTGGAAGCAACCCACATATTCAAAAAGAGGAGAATGGAGAAGTAAATTATGGTATACTCATACAATGGAAATTTACAAACAATCAAAAAGCAAACGACTGATACATTAATATGGATATATCAGAAACATAATGGTGAATCAAAGAAGCCAGCCCAAATGTACATAACTGTGTGATTTCATTGATATGAAGTTCAAGTGTTTACAAAACTTAATGTATGGGTTTAGAAGTCATATTAATGATCAGCTCTGGGTAGAGATGGATTTTTACTCTGAAAGAGCCATGATAGATTATCTTGGATGATGGCAACATTCTGTATTTTCCTCTGGGTGTTGGTTACATAGGTATTACATGTGTAAAAATGCATAAAGCTGTACATTTAGGATTTAGATGCTTTGCTGTATGTGATTTATATTTCTAATACAAAGGCATTAACCGTGCCTGTAACTCAGTAAGACTTTCTCAGTTTGCAAACTTTATTTTTCTTAGGGAAAACATTATATTCTATTATTTGTTTAATTATTGCCCCTCCTGCATGTTCTTTTCTTTCTCCTAAAATTCCTTTTATTCATAGATTAGGTAGTCTGTATTCATTTGTTTTCTCTTTCCCTTTTATCTTTTTGTATTTTTCTTATATTTTTGAAAGATATCTTCTACACTATCTTCCAGATCTCTACAAGTGATCAGCTTCTCCTTCAATTTATCTACTGAGTTTTTAAATTTAAATATACATTTTTAGTTTTAAAAGTGTTTTTAATATCTGTAATTGGATTTTCTTACCTACACATTTCAGTTTTGTTCGTGTGATGATTTTCATTTTTTCTCTCCTCCAGACCACAAGTCTGTTTTACTGAGCTGTCTGCCGACATTATTTTATTCTTTTACTTTCTGGCCATGGATTCCCTTAGATAGTAGGGTGAAAATATAATTTATCATCTAGACTTACATGTGAGGAGAAACTATTAATAATTCCACCAGTATCAACATGGGGTTTCTCATGGAAACTAGAATATAGGATCACCACAGCCATAAGTGCCAACTTATGTCTTGTATTTCTGGTTTAGATGCTTATGTCCTGTGTCTCTGGTCGAATGATGGGTAGCAACAATTCTGATGGTGATGGAAAACTCAGAAATCTTGGTCCTTGGGGATAGTCGGTGTACTAGATGGCAAGTAACCAGGCTCCACTCTTGAGTGCTGACATATCTAGGCTCAGGAATTTAAAACGCAATGAATGTGAGGCTCTCCCTCATTTGACCTGGTTACTTAATCACTTCTTGTAGGCTGAATTCACTAGTTGCTTATGGAAGTAACTACGGAGGAAACAAGGAGCTAGAGTTGGCCACTGTTTGCGTAGATTGTGCCGTATACGAAGATCCCCAGTAGGAAGCAGGTAGGGGCTGAAATCCAGACCAAGCTCCACTGCACTGGTTGGAGTTGCATTTCTTGGAGGAAGGGGTACTTTTTTCTATTTTACACAAAGGTACCTTATAGGCTAGTGGTGCCCTGTGGTGGCAGACTCATTTATATCCTAGATCTTCTATATATTCTTTACATTGATTTTGATGGTGGTTCAGTAGCAAATCAAAGTGAAAGCAAACTTAAATCAGAGTAATTATCCTTGCCAATTTTGAAGCTTAAGCAGCCTTTGTAATCTGTTTTAACTAATTTTCCAACACAATTTTTTAATGATCATTTCCCCTTAATTTTTAATGTAAGCTTCAATTACCCTCCTCTCTCCAGAAATATGTTTCTTCTTGTTTTCATTTTCTGATAATACATGGCCATTTTAAAAAGTTTAAAAACAAAACAAAACAGAGAATTGTGTCTACCTGCCAGAAATAGCCATTTCTAACAATTTGGTGTACATGTACTTCAACTTTTCCATGAATTTATACATAGATACTTCTCTTAGTATATATTTATTTATCATTATATCAACTTATCCTGATTGACATTTATATGTTGTTAGTTTTCTATCATAAACTCCTCTGTAATGATTATCCTTATACATGTAGTTTTCATATACTGGGGTTACTGTTTTCTTAGGATTGTCAGACATTAAATTGTTGGATCAAAGGGTATGTTCTTTAAACTTTATTGTTTATTTTTTTTTACTATATTATCTTCCAGAATGGTCATGCCAGTTTACACTTCCACCAGTAGTACAAGAGAATATTTTTTCCTTACTTTCTTGCCATCACTAGACAATATCATGCTTCAAAATCTTTGCTAATCTGATAAGCAAAATGGATATTTGGTGTAAGCTAAGTGCTCAGTAAATATTTGTTCAATGACAATATTGTTGTGGTTTAGTTTTTATATGTTTAATTATTGGTGAATTTGACCATCTATTCCAGTCCTCTCCAACTTTTTTGGTAGAGGGTCAAATAGTATATATTTTAGACAATGCAGGCTACACGGTCTCTGTTGCACCAGCTCAACTCTGCCTCATTGTAGCAGGATAGCATCCATAGACAATATGTCACTGAACCGCTGTGACTGTGTTTCAAAATGTACAGAAACAAGCAGCAACTGGATTTGTCCCACAGGCAATAGTTTGCTGACCTCTGATTTATTAATGCTTGTTCCTATTTAGAATACTTTTGTGGCCCGGCAGGTGTGGCTCAGTGTTTGAGCATGGACCCATGCACCAAGAGGTCGCTGGTTCGATTCCCGGTCAGGGCACATGCCCAGGTCGTGGGCCCGAACCTTAGTAGGGGCATGTAGGAGGCGGCCAATCGATGTTCTCTCTCATCTATGTTTCTATCTATCCCTCTCCTTTCTTCTCTCACTAAAAAATCAATATAGAAAAAAAAACTAGAATACTTTTGTGAATTGCTAGTTTGTATCATTTACACCTTTTTTTTTTATGTTAGGGGTGTTTTTTTTCTTGATGATTTATAAAAGTTCTTTATTCTATTTGGTCACCCAGTTACAATATTAGCTCTTTGTCTTATTTTGCAAGTATTTCCCCTAGATTTCCATTCATTTACTAACTTTGCTTATGGTCTCTTTTTCCTCTATAAATATTTTTTATGGAATTAAATCTGTCAGTCTCTTGCTTTGTTGTTTCTGAGTCCCATGTTATAATTAGAAATGTCTTCCTTACTCCAAGATTATAAAAAATAATATTCTATATTTTCTTTCATTGCCTTTCTTTAGTTTTTAAAAATTTGTATAAGTACCTGAATATATTTTTATTTTTATTTGGTGACAGATATATAATTTTATTTGAAATACCATTTTTTGCCTGTATTATATACTTTTATTTATTTTTTATATTTTAAATAATTTTAATTAATTAATTTTAATTAATTTGTTTTTGTTACAGATGTTTCTCCTTTTTCCCCCACTAACACCCTCCTCCCCATTCCCCCTGCCCCATCCCCAGCATTGTTGTCCATGTCCATCAGTTATGCGTACATGCATATAAGTTCTGTGGTTAATCTCTTCCCTCCCCCCTCACCCCTTTTCTGAGGGTTGTCAGTTTGTACCCTATATCCACGTCTCTGGGTCTACCCTGTTCCTTAAAATGTTATGTTCATTATATTCCACAAATATGTGAGATCATTTAATATTTGTCTTTCTCTCCTTGGCTTGTTTCACTTAGGATAATACTCTCCAGGTCCCTCCATGTCGTCTCAAAAGATAAGAGATCTTTCTTTCTTACAGCTGCATAGTACTCCATTGTGTATATGTACCACAGCTTTTTTATCCATTCGTCTACTGATGGACACTTGGGCTGTTTCCAAATATTAGCTATTGTAAACAGTGCTGCTATGAACATAGGGGTACATATATTCTTTCTGGTTGGTGTTTCAGGTTTCTTAGAGTATATTCCTAGAAGTGGGAACACTGGGTCAAATGACAGTTCAATATTTAACTTTTTGAGGTAACACCATAGTGTTTTCCATAGTGGCTGCACCAGTCTGCATTCCCAGCAGCAGTGTACTAGAGTCCCATTTTCTCCACACCCTCACCAACACTTGTTGTTTGATGATTTGTTGATGGCGGCCATTCTGACAGGTGTGAGGTGATACCTCATAGTTATTTTAATTTGCATCTCTCTGACGATTAGTGACATTGAGCATTTTGTCATATGTCTCTTGGCCATTTATATGTCTTGTTTGGAGAGGTGTCTATTTAGGTCTTCTGCCCACTTTTTAATTGGGTTCTTTGTCTTCCTTTTGTTGACTTGTATGAGCACTCTATATACTTTGGAAATTAACCCCTTATCTGATGCATCATTGGCGATTATGGTCTCCCATATAGTGAGATCCCTTTTTGTTTTGATGGTTGTTTCTTTTGCTGTGCAGAAGCTTTTTAGTTTGATGTAGTCCCATGTGTTCATATTTTCCTTTGTTTCTCTTGCCTTAGGTATTGTATCAGTGAAAATTCTGCTACATATGATGTCTGAAATTTTGTTGCCTGCATTTTCTTCTAGAAGTTTTATGGATTCACGAGTCACATTTAAGTCTTTTATCCATTTTGATTGTATTCTTGTGTATGGTGTAAGTTAGTGGTCTAGCTCAGTTTTTTGCAAGTAGCTGTCCAATTTTCCCAGCACCATTTATTGAAGAGATTTTCTTGACTCCACTGTATGCTCTTGCCACCTTTGTCAAATATTAATTGAGCATATTGTCTTGGGTCAATTTCTGGGTTCTCTATTCTGTTCCATTGATCTATCTGTCTGTTCTTGTGCCAATACCAAGCTGTTTTGATTACAGTGGCTTTGTAGTATAACCTGATATCTGGTAATGTGATCCCTCCTACTTTGTGCTTCTTTTTCAAGATTTCTGCAGCTATTCGGGGTCTTTTTTGGTTCCATATAAACTTTTGGAGTGTTTGTTCTAGTTCTGTGAAATATGTCATTGATATTTTGATGGGGATTTCATTGAATGTATAGATTGCTTTGGGTAGTAAGGACAATTTAATGATGTTAATTCTTCCAATCCATGAACAAGGTATATGTTCCCACTTTTTTATATCTTCCTCTATTTCTTTTTTCAATGACCTGTAGTTTTCTGTGAAGAGGTCCTTTACTTCTTTGGTTAAATTTATCCCTAGTTATCTTAATTTTTTTGCCATGATGGTAAATGTGATTGTTTTTTTTAGTTTCTCTTTCTGTGATTTCATCATTGGTGTATAAGAACGCTGTCGATTTCTTGATGTTAATTTTGTATCCTGCTACTTTGCCAAATTCATTTATTAAGACTAGTAGATTTTTGATGTAGTCTTTATGGTTTTCTATGTACAATGTCATGTCATCTTCAAATAATGTCAGTTTCACTTCTTCCTTTAAAATTTGGATCCCTTTTATTTTTTCTTCATGTCTAATTGCTGTGGCTAAGACTTCAAGTACTATGTTAAATAAGAGTGGTGAAAGTGGGCATCCCTGTCCTGTTCTTGTTCTTAAGGGAAATGCTTTTAGTTTTCCCCATTGAGTATGATGTTGGCTGTAGTTTTTTTCATATATGGTCTTTATTATGTTGAGATATGATCCTTCTATTCCCACATTGCTGAGCGTTTTTATCAGAAATGGGTGCTGGATTTTGTCGAATGCTTTTTCAGCATCTATTGATAAAATAATATGGTTTTTTTCTTTCATTTTGTTTATGTAGTGTATCACAATTATTGATTTGTGAATATTGTACCATCCTTGAATCACTGGGATGAATCCCACTTGGTCATGATGAATACTTTTTTTTTGATATGTTGCTGTATCTGATTTGCTAATATTTTGTTAAGGAATTTGGCTTCTGTGTTTATCAGAGATATTGGCCTGTAGTTTTCTTTCTTTGTAGTGTCTTTATCCGGTTTTGGAATAAGGATAATGCTGGCCTTATAAAATAAGATTGGAAGTCTTCCATCTTCTTGGATTTTTTGGAATAGTTTGCGGAGAATGGGTATTAGATCTTCTTTGACTGTTTGGTAAAACTCCCCCGCGAAGCCATCCGGGCCTGGGCTTTTGTTTGCTGGGAGATTCTTAATTACATCTTCAATTTCCTTTGTTGTTATTGGTCTGTTCAAATTTTCTATCTCTTCCCGGTTCAGTTTTGGGAGGCTGTGTGTTTCTAGAAATGTGTCCATTTCACCTCGATTGTCCAATTTGTTGGCGTATAATTGTTCACAGTATGTTTCGATGATCCTTTGTATTTCTGTGGTGTCAGTTGTTACTTACCCTCTTTTGTTTCTGATTTTGCTTATTTGGGCCCTCTCTTTTTGTTTCTTGGTGAGTCTGGCTAAAGGTCCATCAATCTTGTGTATCTTTTCCAAGAACCAGCTTTTTGTTTCATTGATCTTTTGAATTGTTTTTTTAGTTTCTATGTCATTTATTTCTGTTCTGACTTTTACTATTTCTTTCCTTCTACTTGCTCTGGGTTTTTATTTTTGTTTAGTTCTAGTTCTTTAAGTTGTAGGTATAGAAAGTCAATTAGGAATTTTTCTAGTTGTTGAGGTGGGTCTGTAGTGCTATGAATTTCCCTCTCAAGACTGCTTTTGCTGTTTCCCATAGATATTGTGTTGTTGTGGGTTCATTTTCATTGGTTTCGGGGAAGTTTTTAATTTCTTCCTTGATCTAGTTAGTAACCCATTCGTTGTTTAATATCATGCTATTTAGCCTCCAAGTGTTTGAGTGTCTTTGTGCTTTTTTGTTGTAATTGAGTTTTAGTTTCATACCATTGTGATCTGAGAAGATGCTTGATATGATTTCAATCTTTTTGAATTTGTAGAGACTTAGTTTGTGTCCTAACTTGTGGTCTATCTTTTAGAATGTTCCATGTGCACTTCTGAAGAATTTATATTCTGCAGCTTTGGGGTGAAGTGTTCTGTAAATATCAATGAAGTCCAGCTGATCTAGTTTATCATTAAAGGACTTATGACCTTGTTAATTTTTTTTTTCTAGATGATCAATACAGTGGTGTCTGTGTCATGTTAAAGTCACCCACTATGATCGTATTGCTATTGATCTCTCCCTTGAAGTCCTCCACAAGTTTTTTCATATATTTTGGTGTCCCATATTGGGTGCGCACATGTTTACCAGGGTTATATCCTCTTGTTGTATTGATCCTTTTAATATTATGTAGTGACATTCTTTGTCTCTTATTATGGCACTCGTTTTGAAGTCTATCTTGTCAGATATGAGTTTGCTACCCCAGCTTTTTTTTATTTCCATTTGCTTGGAAATTTTTTTTCTATCCCTTCACCTTCATCCTGTGTGAGCCTTCTGTTGTGAGGTGAGTCTCTTGTAGACAGCATATATATTGGTCATGTTTTCTTATGCATTCAGCTACCCTATGTCTTTTTATTGGAACATTTAAGCCATTTACATTTAAGGTTATTATTGATAGATAGGTATAAGTTGCCATTTTTATTTTATGCCTGTGTTCCTCTCTCTCTCACTCTTTCTGTTCCTTCTTCTTCTTACAACTGTCCCTTCAGCATTTCTTGCAGTGCTGGTTTGGTGGTGGCAAATTCCTTTAGCTTATTTTAGTTTGTGAAGCTCTTTATTTCACCTTCAATTTTGTTTTATTTATTTATTTATTTATATTTATTTATTTATTTATTTATTTTATTAATTTATTTTTGTTACAGATGTTTCTCCTTTTTCCCCCATTGTCACCCTCCTCCCCCTCCCTCCCTGCCCCATTTTGTTGTCCATGTCCATTGGTTATGAGTACATGCATACATGTTCTGTGGTTTATCGCTCCCCTCCCCCACCCCCTCTTCTGGCAATTGTCAGTCTGTGCCCCACTTCCACGTCTCCGGGACTACCCTGTTCTTCAGACTGTTATGTTTATTATATTCCAGAAATAAGTGAGATCATATGATATTTGTCTTTCTCTGCTTGGCTTGTTTCACTTAAGGTAATAGTTTCCAGGTCCTCCCATGTTGTTGCAAAGGATAAGACATCTTTCTTTCTTACAGCTGCATAGTACTCCATTGTGTATATGTACCACCGCTTTTTTGACATTCGTCTATTGATGGACACTTGGGCTGTTTCCAGATCTTAGCTATTGTAAATAGTGCTGCTATGAACATGGGGGTACATATATTTTTTCTGATTGGTGTTTCAGTCTTCTTAGGGTATAATCCTAAGAGTGGGATCACTGGGTCAAATGGCAATTCAATTTTTAATTTTTTGAGGTAACACCATAGTGTTTTCCATAGTGGCTGCACCAGTCTGCATTCCCACCAGCAGTGTACTAGAGTCCCCTTTTCTCCACATCCTCGCCAACACTTGTTGTTTGATGCTTTGTTGATGGCGGCTATTCTGACAGGTGTGAGGTGATACCTCATTGTTGTTTTAATTTGCATCTCTCTGATGATTAGTGATGTTGAGCATTTCTTCATATGTCTCTTAGCCATTTGTATGTTCTATTTGGAGAGGTGTCTATTTAGTTCCTCTGCCCATTTTTAATTGGGTTCTTTGTCTTCCTTTTGAGTTGTATGAGCACTCTATATATTTTGGAAATTAATCCCTTATCTGATATATCATTGGCAATTATGCTCTCCCGTACAGTGGGTTCCCTTTCTGTTTTGATGGTTGTTTCTTTTGCTGTGCAGAAGCTTTTGAGTTTGATGTAGTCCTATGTGTTCATTTTTTCCTTTGTTTCTGTTGCCTTATCACCTTCAATGTTGAATGATAGCCTTGCTGGATAGAGTAGTCTTGGATTCAGACCCTTGTCTTTCATTACTTTGTACACTTCATGCCACTCCCTTCTGGTCTGCAATGTTTCTATTGAGAAATCAGCTGCAAGTCTAATGGGAGCTCCCTTGTAGGTAACTTTCTGTTTTTCTTGCTTCCTTTAAGATTCTTTCTTTGCCTTTAATGTTTACCAATTTTATTATGATGTGTCTAGCTGCGTGTCTTTTGGGGTTCATCTTGCTTGGAACTCTGTGTTTCCTTCACCAGTTTAGGGAAGTTTTCTCTCATTTTTTCTTCAAACAGGTTCTCTATTCTTTTCTCTGTTTCTTCTTCTTCCAGTACCCCTATAATGCGAATGTTGTTATGTTTCATTTTGTCCTACAACTCCCTTAAACTCTCCTAGTTTTCAATTTTTTTTCACATTTGCTGTTCTATTTGGGTGTTTTTTTCTATCTTGTGTTCTAAGTCACTGATTTGGTCATCAGCTTCCTCTAATCTGCTATCAAACCCTTCTAAGGTATTTTTCATAACAACTATGTAATTCTTTATTTCCTCTTGATTTTTATGCACAGCTTCTACCTCTTGTTTTAAGCTAAAGTAATTCCCAGTGAGCTCTTCATAATTATCATTAAGTTGCTACTAGTTCTCACCAAATTGTTTGAGCACCCTTAAAATCATTGCCTTGAATTCTTTATCTGACATGTTGTTGTCTTCCATTTCCTGTAGTTTTTTTTCTGGTGATTCCTCTTTTTCTTTCCTTTGGGTGTTGTTTCTTTGTCTCCCTATTTTAGCTGCCTGGTAGCTCTAGACTCAGTGAGGTATGTTGGAATGTATAGGCAGCTCACAGTGTGTCAAATAAGGCTGCTGTGCCTCCCAAACTGTTATGTTGCGTGTTGCCTCTTGCCTGCTGTGGGTCCTTGACAATTGATACTGGGGCCTGGTATTGGTCTGTTCTGGTAGGTGCTGTTGCTGTGTTGCATGGGCCCCTCTGAATCCGTGTTCCCCTCTGCTTGCTGGTGCTACCTGTAGCTGTATTGCTCAGTCCCTGCTGGAGCCTTACTCCCTGCCAGCACCATGGGCAGCTGGGTCACACAGGCCCCACTGGACCCCTGGCTTCTTGCAGATCTTGTGGGCAGCTGGGTCTCACTGGTCCCTCTGAAGTCCAGGCTCCCAGGAACTCCTGTGAGCAGCTGGGTCACACAGGTACCTCTGGAGCCCTGATTCCCCACAGATCTTGTGGGCAGCTGGTTCGCACTGGTCCCTCTGGAGCCCAGGCTCCCAGGAACTCCTGTGGGCAGCTGGGTCACACAGGTACCTCTGGAGCCCTGGCTCCCCTCATATCTGGTGGGCAGCTGGGTCGCACAGGCCCTGATGGAGCCCTGATCCCGCTGCTGGGGGAGGGGGGTTCAGCTCCTGTTCAGCCTTTGTTAAAGCTTTTGGGGATGGGTCTAAGCTGCTGATCTGTGCTTCTGTTGCCTGGGGATTGATGTCTGTTCCCAAGCCTCTGTTGCTAGGGGCATATCTCGACTCTGATCATGTTGCTACTGTGAGGGATGGTACTGGGCTCCTGGCCGTTTGTGGCTTCCGCAGCAGGCACCTTGACAGCTCCACTACTGTGCACTGGTCTGTGTTGACACAGGGGGTCCACTGGTCCTATGGTACCAGGTGTACTGGTGTGCTCAGGTTACTGGACCCTAATCGCTCCCACTGCCTCCTTCCAGGGAAGACCCGGAATCTTCCAAAATGGCCGGACCTCCCCGTGGCACAGGGAGAAGCACCCTGAAGGGCCCCTTACCTCAGTAGCTGGCTGCTCCCCGTCCACAGCACAGGAACCTTCTACTCTGCATATCTGCACTGCACGAGTTTGGTCTTCCACATTCAAGTCCATTCACACTTTCTCTCATACTTACTCACTCTCTCACGCACTCACCCTCCCTAACGGTCCTTCCTGCTGCCATCCTGTATTATATCTGAAATACCATTTTTATTATGTACTAAATTCTCATATGTGCTTGGGTCTGTTTCTGAACTCTAATTTTCTGACTTAAGCCCTATGAATTATTTTTGTGTTATTTTATATGACATCTATTTCATTACAGTTTCCAATATATTATTGCTTGCATAGGAAGTCTACTGAGTTTACATATATGGCTCAAATTACTGAATTTCTTATTATTTCTAATAGTTTCTCTCTTTCTCTTTTTTAATCTTCAGGCAGAGTGGGAGGGGATGAGAGAGAGAGAGAGAGGAGAAAGAGAGAGAGAGAGAGAGAGAGAGAGAGAGAGAGGAGAAAGAGAGAGAGAGAGAGAGAGAGAGAGAGAGAGAGAGAGAGAGGAACATCGATTTGAGAGAGACACATCGACTGATTGCCTCCCACACGACCCTGACCAGGGCCAGGGATGAACTGCAATGGAGGTATGTGCCTTTGACTGGAATCAAACCCATGACTCATTGGTCTACTGGCCAATGCTCTAACCGCTGAGCCAAACTGCTCAGGGCTCTAATAGTTTTTCTCTTAAATTTTCCAGATTATAATAATTTTGCCTCTTATTTTTCAAAAAAAAAAATACCTCTTATCTCATTGCAGTGGCTAAAATTTATATGATAATTCATATAATAGTGGTGATAAAGGTTACCCTTATGGTGTTCCTGATTATAATGAGAGGGGCTCTTGTGTTTCATTGCTAGGTGTGTTTGATGGTAATTTTTGATAAACATTCTATCATGTTTAAGATTTCTTCTGTCCCTTGTTTATTTTTTATTTTTTCAAAATAAGGATGAATGTTGAATTATCAAATGATATTTTGGCATCTATTGATACAATTAAACAATTTTTCTACTTTAACCAGATTATGTGATAAATTATGTCAATATATTACTAATATTGAGACATTCTTTTTTTCTTGGGAGAAATCAACTACATCAGAATGCATCCTTCTCCTAGTTGTGTTCTAAAATAATGTTGGATTATGTTTGCTAATGTTTTATTTAAGATTATTATATTTCGATCTTTAGAGAGGTTTAATCTGATAATAATTTTATTTATTATTATTATTATAATTTTTTTGCTGTCTTTATCAGGTTTGCTACTAGACATTTGTAAACCTTGTAAAATGAATTGGGAATGTTTTTATACTCCCAATGATACAGAAAATTATACAACTAAATATGATATATGAGAGAAATGAGAGAAAATTTTCTGATCCTTGAGATAATGATAAAAATTATGTATAAACCTTTGTGGATCTATTACCCTGTGGAGGAATAGACCTTTGTCAACCTATCCAATTTCATATTTAGTTATAATTCATTGTACAGGTTTTAATATTGTTTCAGTTGCTTGTAATAACTATATTTTTCTTACAACTATTCATTTTGTTTACATGTTCTAGTTTGTTGGCATTAAGTTGTACATATTTTTCTCTATTTTAAACTCATCTCTAATATATGGCTATATTCACCTGTTCATCCTTTCATTTTATTAATTGAGCTATGTGCTGGGTATTGTGCAATGGTTTCTGGCATTCATGTCATACTCAGCGGCAAATAAGATAGCTGAGATGTTTGCCTCCATGAAGTCTACACTTTTTTTCTTTTCTTTTTTCTTTTTTTAAAAATCCTCACCAGAGGATATTTTTCCATTTATCTTCAGATAGAGTGGGAGGACTCTTTGGTTCAAGGCCTAGCACTCTAACCACTGAGCCAAACTGGCCAGGGCTGAAGTCGACATTTCAATGTTGTATATTTGTGTTTTCTTTCTTGGATGAATTTTCTAAGTGTCTGTTGCATTGATTTTTTATAGAAAAACAATTTCATTTGTCATTATTACTGTTTTTATTCTTAATTTATTAATTTCTTATTTTATTTCAATGTTATCTTAAGAACATTTTTGTTGGGGGAATTTTCAAGTATACACAAAAATAAAATAGTATCATTGAGTTTCATGCACTCATTAGCTGTCTTCAACAATTATTAACTAACGGCCAATCTTGTTTTGTTTATATACCTAAACCACTGTATTTTTAAAAACAAACTTCAAACAGCTTATCATTTCATCCAGATACTTCGTTAAATTATCCTTTTGAAAATATAACAATACTAGTATCATACCTAAATATTAACAATGATTTCTTAATATTATGTTATATCAAATCAGCATTCAAATTTCCACAATTATCTCATAAATATTTTTTTATTTCATTTTTTCTGTATTGATTTTTTTAGAGAGAAAGGAAGGGAAAGGAGAGAGAGATAGAAACATCGATAAGAGAGAACATCAGTTGGCTACTTCTTACATGCCCCCCACTGGGGATTTGGCCAACAACCTGGGCATGTGCCCTGACAGGAAATCGAACTCGCAATCTCTTGGTGCTTGGGTCGATGCTCAACCACTGAGCCACATTGGCTGGGCTCATAAATACCTTTTAATTGATTAATTATTTGGTTGACATATTTATTTTCCTTTTCTACTTTTTATCATGAAATATGTTAAACATATGAAAAAGCGAAAAGAATAATACATACAATAAAAACTTGTATACCCTCTACCAGATTTAGTATTTGTTAATAGTTTGCCATATTTGGTTTATCTTGCACTTGTGCTCTCTCTCTCTCTCTGTCTGTCTCTCTCTTCGCATATATATTTGTTCCTGTACTATTTTATTTATTTATTTTTTTTTTTTTTCCTATCCTCACCGGAGGACATTTTTTCACTTTTTGTTCAGATAGAGTGGGAGGGAGAGAGAGAGAAACATCGACGTGAAAGGGACACATCGAGTGGCTGCCACCCGTGCGGCCAACCAGGGCCGGGGACAAACTGCAACCGAGGTACATGCCCTTAGCGGGAACCGAACCCGGGTCTCTCTGGACCGCAGGCCAACGCTCTAACCGCTGAGCCAAACCGGCCAGGGCTGTTCCTGTACTATTTTAAAGGAAGCTGTAGCTGTAGACATTTGAATACTTCAGCATATTCCAGTAATACAAATAATGTCCTAATACCTGTAGAATCATTGTGACTATTAACACTATTTCACTATATCATCTAATATCCAGTTCATATTCAAATTTCCCCCACTTGTCTCAACTTAAAAAAAATAACTAGGTTGTGTTCAAAGACACAGAAGCCAACTTGAAGGGGCTTCTACTGGCTAAATCAGGGACAATTTTAACATCAAAATAAATAATTAATATATTTAAAAGTATAATAAAGAATGGAATATTCACATAGTTTCAAAGTACCTCCTCCATGAAATAGTTATTAATTACAACAGCGGGAAACCACTTAAGAAGGGAGAAGCCTGCCTAAAACTACACTAAAAAATTTTTAAATTTTAAGCTGTTCCCTCTCTGAATTAATAGCCAATTAAGTTCATACACTGTAGATAAAATATATCTTTAGTAGTTCTTTTAAATCTATATCAGTTCTGTTACTCCACTTTTTTTTTTTACCTTGAATTTATTTGTTGAAAACTCATTTATCCTTTTGAACTTCCAACATTCTATATTTGTCAGGTTTCCCTATTAACACAATAATTTTTGGCTTTAATTTAAACTGTATTTCTTGACTTCCAGGCAAGATGGCAGCGTAGGTAAATGTAGTATCGCCACCTCTCACAACCACATCAAAATTACAACTAAACTACAGAACAACCATCATTCAGAACCGCCTGAAATTAAGCTGAATGGAAGTCCTACAACTATGAAATTAAAGAAGCAGCCACATCAAGACTGGTAGGCATGGACAGGCTGGTCACACACCCACGTGTGGCAGATAAAAATCAGGAGGATACCTCAGCTGAGAAGGTCCTCCCTGAGGAGGAAGGGGTCGTGTCCCACATCAGGCTCCCAGCTCAGAGTTCCAATGTCAGGAAGAGAATCCCCATAACTTCTGGCTATGAAAAACAGCGGGGATTGAGGTTAAGACAGCTTGAGGCTTCTGGAGTCCCAGACAGTTCCTCTTAAAGGGCCCACGTATGGACTTACTTGGATTCACTCCTTCTGGGATCCAGCACTGGGGAGGCCATTTGAAAGGCACCAGAGACATATGGGGAAGAACTGAATTGTTCGGCATTGGGGCAAGAGCTGGAGGGGCAGCTTTCTCCTGGACAGACTTGCTGTGTGAGGCCATTGTTCCTTTGGTGAGTTCTTCCCTAGGGCAGCAGACAGCAGCCATATCTGGGACTCCAGCAACCTGGTTCACACTGTTAGCCCTGGTGATTCCCTGAGGCCCTGCCCCACCCAACCTTCAGGCCTCCCCAAGCTGTTTCCAGGGGCTTTACCATAGAATTGGCCTGTCTTGGATCCTGCTTCAGATTTTCCTAAAATCTCTCAAACAAGCAGCATCTGGTCTTAGAGAGCCACATACCTCTCATTAAGTGGCCACAGGCCTGGCACTAGAAACAGCCAGCCTTGGTTCACAACTTGGCTTTTCCCGGGCACCTCCAAGTCCAGCACAAGAAGCACCCATTGGCAGATCACTTTGTAGCTTATGACAGGTGACCCTGGATAGAACACAGGCAGAGGCTTACCTTGCCCCAGAGCCAGCACACCCAATAGACAGCTTCAGACCACATCAAAACACCACCAACCAACCACCTCCACAAGTGACACACTCAATGAGTGGACTCAGAGGGTACCAGAGCTCTGCTGAAGTAAGTGTTGTTGGGCCCCTACACTGCTGATCTTCCAAGGGAGTCACAGGCCAGTGGTCAGTGGACATAGCCAGTCCTTGCAGCTGATCATCCTGAGTAAATCCCTCCCATTGATGTGCCAACAGCAATCAAGACTCAATTACAACAGAAGTGTGTACAGTCCACACAAGGGTTACACCTTGAGGGCCCAGCTGGAGTTAGCAGGGAGGCTGTGCCACTGGACCCTACAGGACACCTACAATAATAGACCACCCTATGAAGCCTAGGAGGTATACCATCTCTACCTAATACATAGAAACAAATGCAGGGAAGCAGCCAAAATGAGGAGACAAAGAAACATGTCCCAAGTGAAAGAACAGAACAAAATTCCAGGAAAAGAACTAAACAAAATGGAGATAAGCAATCAATCAGATGCAGAGTTCAAAACACTGGTTATAAGGATGCTCAAGGAACTTAGTGAGACCTTCAAGGAACTTAGTGAGACCTTCAAGGAACTTAAGGAGAACTCCAAGGAACTTAAGGAGAACTCCAAAGAACTTAGTGAGAACATCAACAACATATAAAAGGACCAGTCAGAAATGAAGGATGATCTAAATGAAATAAAGAATAATTTGCAGCCATGGCCAGTTTGGCTCAGTGGTTAGAGTGTCGGCCTGTGGACTGGAGAGTACCGAGTTCAGTTCCCGCTAAGGGCATGTACCTCGGTTGCAGTTTGTCCCTGGCCCAGGTTGGGGTCGTGTGGGAGGCAACCACTCAATGTGTCTCTCTCACATCGATGTTTCTCTCTCTCTCTTCCTTCCTCTCTCCCTCACACTCTATCTGAAGATAAATTCAAAAATGTTTTCGGGTGAGGATAAAAAAAAAAAAGAATAATTTACAGGGAATCAATAGTAGAGTAGGTGAAGCCAAGAAGCAGACCATAACCATCGAAATGGAATATAAGGAAGCAAAAAACACCCAATCAGAACAGAAAAAAAGAAAAAAAAGAATCCAAAAAAATGAGGTCAGTGTAAGGAGCCTCTGGGACAACTTCAAGCACACCAACATTCGCATCATGGGGGTGCCAGAAGGAGAAGAGAGAGAGCAAGAAATTGAAAACCTATTTGAAAAAATAATGACAGTAAATTTCCCTAACTTGGTGAAGGAAACAGACATACAAGTCCAGGAAGCAAAGAGAGTCTCAAACAAGATGAACCCAAAGAGGTCCACACCAAGACACATCATCATCAAAATGCCAAAGATTAAAGACAACCAAAAAATCTTAAAAGCAGCAAGAGAAAAGCAGTTAGTTACCTACAAAGGAGCTCCCATAAGACTGTCAACCAATTTCTCAAAAGAAACTTTGCAGGCCAGAAAAGAGGGGCAAGAGATATTCAAAGCGATGAAAAGCAATGCCCTACAACCAAAATTACTCTTTCCTGCAAAACTATCATTTAGAATCGATGGACATATCAAGAGTTTCCCAGACAAGTAAAATCTAAAGGAGTTCATCACCACCAAACCAGTATTATATGAAATGTTGAAGGGTCTTTTTGAAGGAGAAGAACAAAAATATGAACAATAAAATGACAATAAATACATATCTATCAACAATTGAATCTACAAACAAAATGAGCAAGCAGAACAGAAACAGACTCATAGATAGAGAGCTTTTTGTTGCTTGCCTGATGGGAGTGGGCTGGGGGGATGGGTAAAAAAGATGAAGGAATTAAGAAGCACAAATTGGTTGTTAGACTGATGAACCTCAAAGGGAAGGGGGGAGGGAGGGCAGGAAGAGATAAAACCAAAGAACTTCTATGCATATATGCATAACCAATGGACACAAACAATAGGGTGGGGGAAGGCAGGAGAGGGGTTGGATTGATGAGGAGAGGGTCAATGGGGGAAAAAGTGGGAGAGACATCTGTGATACATTCAACAATAAAGATAAGTTTTTTGTTTTTTTTTTAAACTGTATTTCTTGCAAAACGCAGTCTGAAATCATCAGTTAAATTTAATACAGCACTATTTTTAAAATGGTAAAATTTCAAACATATCCCAAAGTGGAAGGAACAACACTGTTTTAATATACTTCTTTGAAAAAATGTTTTTGCTTATTAATCACTTATAGATCTGTTGTGTTCTAAGAAACAAGTCTCTGAATACAGCCAGTTTGATTTTCACATCAGTTTGTGTTTAGATATGTTCATATCCCTAATATTTGGACCAAGGGAATACTGCATTTGCCAACACTAAATTAAGAAATTAACTTTACAGTGAAGTGACTAATTGTTCTCCTGTAAGCCAATGTTTAGGTCCAACAATCATTTATAAGGTTATCCTTGGCAAATTAATAAGTTTTATGGGTCAGGTTAACCTTGCGCATCAGGTTAATATATATTTTTTTATTACCAATAATAATTGTATTTAGTTAGGAGCATACATAGTGTTTTGAATTATTGCTAATTCTATTCTTGTGCTATTTGAATAAAACCACTGGGGAAAAAACAGTATTTATTCATATTATGTCCTTGTAGGAAACAATGGCTATAATGACAATTCCACTTTTAATTATTTTTACTGCAGAGCTTGAAACAGCCAAAATATTTGCATAATTATTATTATAATGCATACTTTTGTAAAATTTTTGTTTGAAGGATCTCTTGGTGGAATTCTTTTCTTTTTATTTTTTAATTTATTTTTGTTACAGATGTTTCTCTTTTTTTCCCCTGTTGACACCCTCCTTCCAATCCCGCCCCCGCCCCCCAGCATTATTGTCTACGTCCTTGTTTACACATACATGCGTAAAAGTTCTGTGGTTTATCTCTTCTCTTCCCCCACATCCACCTCTTCTGAGGTTTGTCAGTCCGCACCCCACTTCCATGTCTCTGGGTCTATTTTGTTCTTCAGCATGTTTTGTTCATTATATTCCATAAATAAATGAGATCATATGATATTTGTCTTTCTCTGATTGGCTTGTTTTGCTTAGGATAATACTCTCCAGGTTCTTCCATGTCATCTCAAAGGATAAGAGATCTTTCTTTCTTATGGCTGCATAGTGTTCCATTGTGTATATGTACCACAGCTTTTTTATCCACTCATCTATTTATGGACACTTGGGCTGTTTCCAGATCTTAGCAATTGTAAATAGTGCTGCTATGAACATGGGGGTACATGTATTCTTTCTGATTGGTGTTTCAGGCTTCTTAGGGTATATTCCTAGAAGTGGAATCACTGGATCAAATGGCAGTTCAATTCTTAATTTTTTGAGGAAACACCATATTGTTTTCTATAGTAGCTGCACCAGTCTGCATTCCCACCAGCAGTGTACTAGAGTCCCTTTTTCTCCACTCCCCCTTTAGTACTTGTTGTTTGATGACTTGTTGATGGCAGCCATTCTGGTAGGTGTGAGGTAATACCTCATAGTTGTTTTAATTTGCATCTCTCTGATGATTAGTGATGTTGAGCATTTCTTCATATGTCTCTTAGCCATTTGTATGTCCTTTTTGGAGAGGTGTCTATTTAGGTCCTCTGCCCATGTTTTAATTGGGTTCTTTGTCTTCCTTTTGTTGAGTTGTATGAGTACTCTATATATATTGGAAATTAGCCCCTTAGCTGATGTATCATTGCCAATTACGCTCTCCCATATAGTGGGTTCCCTTTCCATTTTGATGGTTGTTTCTTTTGCTGTGCAGAAGATTTTAGTTTGATGTCGTCCCATGTGTTCATTTTTTCCTTTGTTTCTATTGCCTTCGGTGATGTATCAGTGAAAATTCTGCTGCATGTGATGTCTGAGATTTTGTTGCCTGCTTTTTCTTCTAGGATTGATATGGACTCATTGGTCACATTTAAGTCTTTTATCGATTTTGAGTTTATTTTTTGTATGGTGTAAATTCATAGTCTAGCTTCATTTTTTTCATATAGTTGTACATCAAGTCAATATTGATGACAGTACACTAATTATTTGTCTGCCCTTTTAATGTGGACCAGGGAAACTTATAAATAATAGGTGAAGAGCAAACACATTTGAATGGTGAATACTTAAAATGTGTCTTGCCCTGACAGTGTGGTAAGTTGGTTGGGTATTGTCTGTACACTAAAGGTTGCCAGTTTGCATGCCTATCGATGTTTTCCTCTCACATCGATGTTTCTCTTTCTCTCTGTTTCCCTTCCTCTCTCTCTAAAAAAAAAAAAATCTTTAAAAAATATATCTTGTCTGCTTTTCACTTAAAATATTTTTAATGGCTGCCAATCCAATTCTTTCAGTTTTTAAAATATGAAACACTTCTGAGTTTAATTCCAGTTTAGATTCATTTTAAGGTGAAAGTAACTACTCTGATTACATTGTCATATTGTCTTTTTCTTTTAAAGTGTATGTCTCACTTATTGTTACAAGTTTCTTCAACAGTATTATAATTGAAATTCAACTTTGAATACCTATAAAGAACTCTTCTTGTATCATAGGTCATCAGTCTCCTTAGAACAAATTCAGGAGTGGAGCTTACATAATTTTGAGGTCCCCTTGGGACAAAAAGAGAATATAAAATTACACTTTAATTATGTATACAAATGAGTGTTAATATAGAATGAGACATCTTTTTAGTTCTTTTTAGGTAATTTAGCAGAAAAAATCACATACCAATGCTTTCTGATTTACCTTATTGCTGAATTGTGCAAGTGAGAGATCCTAAAGTTAAAGCTGCATGTGGAGCTTGATGAGAAACCTTCCTCAGTACAAATTACTTAGCTTCCCAGCACAGTGTACTAGGAGTTTGATTAACTTCACCTTTACCACTGTAGTTTACATTAGAGGTGTGTGGGTTTTTATTTTTATTTTTACAGTAGTTATGTCAGTTTCATGGATGTGGGACAGAATAGTTACTTAGGGTCCTGGGTTCAGAAGGACCCTATGCTTGGTGTTGAGTGATCTGTGGACACTGTCTTGAAATTCTCAATTTTATTTTTGGATATGTATTTTGTAAGTGCAGTTCAAGGGGACAATGGAGCACGTGCCAGAGCCTTGGAGCTTCTGCTGATGCCCCTTCCTTCCTCTCACCACAGCCCTATAATAGGGTTTTGGTGATGTGGTCCCTGCTCCCTAGTGTCCTGGTCCCTCCAAGTCTCCTCCTTGAAACTTTATTTTTATTTTTATTTATTTTTTTAAGTCTATTAATTTATTTTTTGTTACAGGTGTTTCTCCTTTTTTCCCCATTGACACCCTGCTCCCCCTCCTCCCCACCCCATCCCCAGCTTTGTTGTCCATGTCCATCAGTTATGCATATATGCACATAAGTTCTGTGGTTTATCTCTTACCTCCCCCCCACCTCCTGTTCTTAGGGGTGTCAGTCTGTACCCTACCTCCACATCTCTGGGTCTACCCTGTTCCTCAGACTGTTATGTTCATTATATTCCACAAATAAGTGAGATCATGTGATATTTGTCTTTCTCTGCTTGGCTTGTTTCGCTTAGGATAATACTATCGAGATCCCTCCATGTCGTCTCAAAGGATAAGAGATCTTTCTTTCTTACAGCTGCATAGTACTCCATTGTGTATATGTACCACAGCCTTTTTATCCATTCATCCACTGATGGACATTTGGGCTGTTTCCAGATCTTAGCTATTGTAAATAGCGCTGCTATGAACATGGGGGTACATGTATTCTTTCTGATTGGTGTTTCAGGCTTCTTAGGGTATATTCCTAGAAGTAGGATCACTGGGTCAAATGGCAATTCAATTTTTAATTTTTTGAGGTAACACCATAGTGTTTTCCACAGTGGCTGCACCAGTCGGCATTCCCACCAGCAGTGTACTAGAGTCCCCTTTTCTCCACACCCTCGCCAACACTTGTTGTTTGATGATTTGTTGATGGTGGCCATTCTGACAGGTGTGAGGTGATACCTCATTGTTGTTTTAATTTGCATCTCTTTGATGATTAGTGATGTTGAGCATTTCTTCATATGTCTCTTAGCCATTTGTATGTTCTATTTGGAGAGGTGTCTATTTAGTTCCTCTGCCCATTTTTAAATTGGGTTCTTTGTCTTCCTTTTGTTGAGTTGTATGAGCACTCTATATATTTTGGAGATTAACCCCTTATCTGATGTATCATTGGCAATTATGCTCTCCCATACAGTGGGTTCCCTTTCTGTTTTGATGGTTGTTTCTTTTGCTGTGCAGAAGCTTTTGAGTTTGATGTAGTCCAATGTGTTCATTTTTTCTTTTGTTTCTGTTGCCTTAGGTGATGTGATTCATCCCAGGGATGCAAGGCTGGTTCAATATTCACAAATCAATAAATGTGATACACCACATAAACAAAATGAAAGATAAAAACCACATGATCATATCAATAGATGCTGAAAAAGCATTCAACAAAGTCCAGCACCCATTTCTGATAAAAACGCTCAGCAATTTGGGAATGGAGGGATCATATCTTGATATAATAAAGGCCATATATGAAAGACCTACAGCTAACATCATACTCAATGGGCAAAAACTAAAACCATTTCCCTTAAGAACAGGAACAAGACAGGGATGCCCACTTTCGCCACTCTTATTTAACATAGTACTGGAAGTCTTAGCCACAGCAATCAGCCGTGAAGAAAAAATAAAAGGGATCCAAATTGGAAAGGAGGAAGTGAAACTGTCATTATTCGCAGACGACATGATATTATATATAGAAAACCATAAAGACTCCATCAAAAATCTACTAGACTTAATAAATGAATTTGGCAAAGTAGCAGGATACAAAATTAATGTCAAGAAATCAACGGCATTCTTATACACCAATGATGAGCTCACAGAAATAGAAACTAAAAATACAATTCCATTTACCATCGCGGCAAAAAAATTAAGATACCTAGGAATAATCTTAACCAAAGAAGTAAAAGACCTATTTGCAGAAAACTACAGGACATTGAAAAAAGAAAAAGAGGAAGATATAAAAAAGTGGAAGCACATACCTTGTTCATGGATTGGAAGAATTAACATCATTAAAATGTCCATATTACCCAAAGCAATCTATAGATTCAATGCAATCCCCATCAAAATACCAGTGACATATTTCACGGAACTAGAACAAATACTTCAAAAGTTCATATGGAACCAAAAAAGACCCCGAATAGCCACAGCAATCTTGTAAAAGAAGGACAAAGTGGGTGGGACAAAGATATCAGGTTATACTACAAAGCTACTGTAATCAAAACAGCCTGGTACTGGCACAAGAACAGGCATATAGACCAGTGGAACAGAACAGAGAACCCTGAAATTGACTCAAGACATTATGCTCAATTAATATTTGACAAAGGTGGCAAGAGCATACAATGGAGTAAAGACAGCCTCTTTAATAAATGGTGTTGGGCAAATTGGACAGCTACATGCAAAAAAATGAAACTAGACCATCAACTTACACCATACACAAGAATAAACTCTAAATGGTTAAAAGACTTAAATGTGACTCGTGAATCCATAAAAATCCTAGAAGAAAATGTAGGCCTCCTTGAAACTTTCCTTTTCCAAGATCCAACTAGCACTGCTGCCCTCTCCTCAGGCAGCAAATGAGCTGTGTCAGCAGGAGGAATCCCAAGTTCTGCCATTGTCCTCCACTCCAGGTTGGGGCCCAGGCCTGGGAGCAGGGATGCTCAAGGTTGGCCACACATGCTCTAGGGTATGTTGGGTCTGGGCATTGCTGAAGCTGTTCTGCCCTGGCTTGGCACAGCCTCTGAGCACTCTTCAGGCTGAAGGTCGTCTCATGCACCCGAGCCATGTACCTATGTGTCCTAGCACAGAGGTCTCAATCCCTTAGATGTTGCTCATGTGTTTTGGCTTGGGACTACTGCCTGTGGGCAAGGTAGATAGACTAACACATTTCCAGTTTGCACTGGGACCTGACAACAGTGATTTAACTGTTCTCTGCCCTGAGGTCTATGACTGTGCTACCCTAAGGACTGGGAAGTCTGGTTGCTTTCTGCATATGTGTATATGGCACACCAGACCACAACAGAATATGTGTGGAACAAGCCAAAATCAGTTAAATGCTCTTTGAAAACAGTTGGTGGAATTCAGATGCTTGCTTGAATTTAACCCGTTAAAAAATGTTTTGGGTGTGCTCATAAGCCCTAATGAGATATTAGGAGATTGGAGTATGAGACAATTAAGAGGTTGGATATAGGTGACTTTTAAGACCTGGAAAATCAAAAAATTTAGGGAAAATGAATTAGATTTTAGTAAAAGAATTCATGATACATTCACACAGCAATGTGGAGATATATATTATATATATATATATATATATATATATATATATATTTATGAATTTAGACTGTCTAAAATAAATATTAAGAAAGAAAAATGTTTCATAACAGTATGTATTATATAATCCCATTCATGTTATGAAAAGATATATACCACATTTAATCACTTTTAAGATTTTTCTAATTTTAATATCTCTGAAATCTTTAATGTCTTTGAAATGTTTCTTGCTATCACTAGGTGACAGTTGTGTTATAATTTGCATTTTTTAATATGTGCAGCAAATTTTACAGAATAGATAGCAGCATGCAGTAAAATCCCAGAGACACCAGTAGAACACTGTAGCACAGAATACAATATTTTGAAGTAAAACAGAATTGTCAATGACTGAGTCAAAATGTGATTTTGAAAAGTTGAAATCTGAGTAAGTACAATCTAAGAAACACCACAACCAATTTATTTCATTTACCTTTTCCTTTTTCTGCATGCCCTAGGGACAAAGATTTGCATCTACATCCAAGTAAGTCTAAAGCTCTCTTACAATAACTATAAATCAAAGATTTGAACTGATAACAAAGTGTTGTATCATCATTTATCAGTGTTTCCTAGTGTTACACTAAATAGTGGGGCATTTTATAATCCATGATGTCTTTGAGTCAATCAAACACAATAATTAAAATGTAAATTAAACCAATATATATATATATATATATACACATATATGTATTTCTGCAGGATAAACAGAATGTGAGCTGGGAGTGAGATGAGTCAGATTGTCAGGAGTGTTGTCAATCAATAGCAGTGAACTATTAAAACAAACAAGAACATTAAATAGACTAGGAGCTCATGACTGATTTTTTCTGCATATGTGTATTAATGCAAATTAATCTTCCAATCAGTGACACTGGTCCCACAAATTAAGCATGAAAATCATTTTCATCACAATGTAGAATGATAGTTTATGAAAACAAAAATAATCATTTTGAGGGGAAGTGCACCTCCTTCCTTTGAGAGATCATTGACCTAGTGGGAAATGCAATCTCACACTTGGTCTTGTCCAGATAGGGGAACAGTGTCCTACCCATCCAGATTGGAGTATCTCAGGTACTTTTGTAGAATTCTGACCAGTTTTTAAACTGTTTTCCTTGAACCTTCTCCTCCACCATTAATGAGTTTGGTTTATATTTAGATTTTATTTGGGGACAAAATAAAGGTTCTACATCTTTTCCAAAACAATGTTTGACAACTACCCCTTACGTGGGCTGAAGTTGCACAGAGACAAAAGAATGGATGATAAAAGTGAAGAGGTGTTAGAGTTATACCTGGAAAGTGTCAACTCTGAAGGTTGTAGGGCTTGTATAAGAGAGTAAGTAGGAAGACAAAATGGGGAGCTTCAAGAGAGAGAAAAGGAAGGGGTGCTCATTGGATATCTGGGATCAGTCTGGGATCAAGCTTGTCAACAGTCTTGTCTATGTTTTTCCTTTTAGTTGTTATTTTGCCCTTGTGGACGTGACTCTGCCACTTCAAGGAGTCACACTGAGCTGGACAAAAGCAAACTCTTCTTGTGGTTTATGGCATTTATTTTGAGAGTTATTTAAGTCCATTTAGTTCAGACATTACCTCCTTTTTGTCTTGACATTTTGTACTTATTCTTCAGTGAGTTGACCAGTTTGCAATCTTGAGTGCAGTGATTAAAAGCCAAGGCTTTGAAGACATATAGACTTGGTTTATGGTTCTAATACTTTAAAAGCTATATGTGGCTTTAAACAGGTCATGTGACCTTTGAGGCTCAGGTTCCAAATTTCTAAATTGTTCATAGTCATCCTAATTTGCTAACGGTTGTTGTTGTGGTTAAATGATATAATGTTTATAAAGTGCCTCACATGTATTAACTACTCAAGAAATTATACTGTTCCTTTTGTTCAATCAATACACATTGTGTTTGTCCATTCAATTCCCTTGGCTCTGTGGCAACTAAACAGAAGAAATGGATGCATAGAACTAAATTGCTTCACCTTTGTGAAGTCTTAGCATTCCTCCTCTGTGATCAGCTTACTTCTTCACTTTACTGACATTGCTGTCCACTTTTTTCACCTACCCACTGCATATGTACTCCATCTCATAGGAATGTTGTGATGATTAAATGAGGTAATGAGCACTTAGAAGAATAGTTGGCAGATAGTAATGGCTCAGTAATTGTTAGCTACTATTGTAAATGGACAGGCATGAGGACAATTGAGTGTCTTTAGAATTAGACTGACATGAGTTTAATTCTTCGCTCTACCACCTATTGGCTGTGTGACATTTGACAACATAACCTTTTTGAGCCTCAGTTTTATTTACAGATAATATAAAATGAGGATATTACTGGAACTAGTGTCACATGAATATTGTGAGGATCAAATGAGATAATATGTGTAAAATTCTTAATAGAAGACCTCACATTCAGTTGATGCACAAAAAATGCAAATATTACTTGTAATACAAATGGTGATGGGCCTCTACAACTATAGAATCAAGTTCATCACTGAGAGTGAAAATGAGAGGAGATGGGGTACCTTGAAATAGTATTGCTGTGGGACAAAGCAGGCAGCTCAAACTTTCTTTTTCTTGCAATTATCTTTATTGTTGAGAGTATTACAGCTATTCCCTTTTCTCCCTCATTGACTCCCTCCAACTGGCTTCTCTCCCCCATGCAGGCCTTTACCTCACTATCTTCTGTGTCCATCTGTTAAGCATATATTCGAAGAACATTATACGTTCTTTGGTATATCTCTTCTCACCTCCCCTCCCTCATTCCCACTGAGATTCATCAGTGTTTTCCATGCCACCATGGCTCTGAATCAATTTTGTTCATCAGTTTATTTTGTTCATTAGATTCCACATATAAGTGAGATCAGTTAGTAACCTTTCTTTCTCTGACTGGCTTATTTGCTTAGCATAATACTCTCCACGTCCCTCCATGCTGTCTCAAAGGGTAAAAGATCCTTCTTTTACACAGCTCCATAGTATTACATTGTGTACATGTACCACAGGTTTTTTATCCACTCATCTATTGATGTACACTTGGGCTGTTTCCAGATCTTAGTTATTGTAAATAGTGCTGCTATGGACATAGGGGTACGTATATTCTTTCTGACTAGTGTTTTGGGATTCTTAGGATATATTCCCAGAAGTAGAATCACTGGGTCAAATGGCAGTTTCACTTTTAATTTTTTGAGGTAACACCATAGTGTTTTCCATAATGGCTGCAACAGTCTGCATTCCCACCAGCAGTGTACTAGGGTTCCATTTTGGCCACATCCTTGCTAGCACTTGTCATTTGTTGACTTGATGGCAGCCATTCTGGCAGGTGTGAAGTGACACATCAATGTTGTTTTAATTTGCGTCTCTCTGATGATTAGTGACGTTGAGCATTTTTTTCTTATGTCTCTTGGCTATTTGTATGTCCCGTTTGGAGAAGTGTTTATTCAGGTCCTCTGCCCACTTCTTAATTAGATGGTCTTCCTTTTGTTGAAAAGTATGAGTACTTTATATATTTTGGAAATTAACCCCTTATCTGCTGTATTACTGACAAATATGTTCTCCCATACAGTGGATTACCATTTCATTTTGATACTGGTTTCTTTTGTTGTGTTTTTTAATTAATTTATTTTTGTTACAGATGTTTCTCCTTTTTCTCCCATTAACACCTTCCTCCCCACTCCCCCCACTCCTTCACATTATTGTTGTCTATGTCCATTGGTTATACGTATATGCATATAAGTTCTTTGGTTTATCTCTTCCTGCCCCCACCCCAAGGTTTGTCAGTCTGATCCCTATTTCTGTATCTCTGGGCCTATTTTGTTCATCAACTTATTTTGTTCATGATATTCCACAAATAAGTGATATCATGTGATACTTGTCTTTCTCTGACTGGGCTTATTTTGCTTAGCATAATACTCTCCAGGTCCCTCCATGTCATCTCAAAGGGTAAGAGATCTCTCTTTCTTACAGCTGCATAGTATTCCATTGTATATATGTACCACAGCTTTCCCCCCCCCCAGGTTTTTAAAATTTTTTATTTCTTCCCTGGCCGGTTTGGCCCAGTGGTTAGAGTGTCGGCCCGCCGACTGGAGAGTCCTGGGTTTGGTTCCCGCTAAGGGCACCTACCTCGGTTGCAGTTTGTCTGAGGCCCTGGTTGGGGCCGTGTGAGTGGCAGCCACTCGATGTGTATCTCTCATGTCGATGTTTCTCTTTTCCTCTCTTCCTCCCTCTCTCCCTCCTGCTCTATCTGAAGATAAATGTAAAAATGTCCTCGGGTGAGGATAAAAAAATAATTTATTTCTCCTTAAGTGTTCTTTCTACCATAACACTTTGGTTTTCAAACAAAATGAAGCTACTACAGTTTAACCTCATGATTACAAAAAGGCAGCTTCATGGTACCCCGTTGTGACAGGAATGGTTTACAGAACAGAATAGAAATGTACATTATAAAAATGTTGACATTGTCATCAAAATGTCCCTTCCAGGAGGGGAATTTAACCAGTAAGTTAAAAATTAGGAAAATCAAAAGTCATTTTGCAGTCTTAACTCATTATTTCATCTTTACTTTTACTGATGAGATGTAAAATAGAATTTGAATGCTAAATGTACCATAAATCTAACCAATTAACCAGAAAAATCTTTCCCACACATTTCTTGTATTGGAAATGGGAAAATTTAGAAATTCACTTGGACAAAAAAGCTATTACTAAAAACATCCTATATTTACCTATATTGATAATTTTGACAATAGTTTAAGGTAAATTGCATTTAGTTCAAGGTAAATTGCATTTACTTTTTGGAAAATGTCAGTATATAAATAATTTTTTTTTGTCTAAATAAAGACAGTAAACTATAACTTCAAAACATTTGCTGATACATTCATGGTCCTTTGTTTTTGTTTTTACAAATATTTGCAATAAAATATTTTGTTTGGATCCTTAGAATAGCTTCATAAAATATAAACTTTTCAGGAATAATAAATCAGAGAACAAAAATGAGTATAAAACTTATTTTCTTATGTGCAGGCAAAATTAAGGGAATAAATATTCCAGAGAATGGTTAAAAATCTGGCACCTTAAACACGGAACTATTTTTAGTCTGGTTGATATCTCCGACTTTTGTGGGTAAGTGAAGAACACGCTTTAAGTCCCCTTTACTATTCCATAATAATAAATTAACTCAAGAGAGTGTGATTCCTGATACAGTCTTTTCAATCAAACTATGTATGCACAAAAAACCCATTTCAAAATGTCAAGAAAAGTTACTAATATTGACATGTTTGGACATTAAATTTGGCTATATGCTAACAAAGTGAGAATGTCAGTAATTTGATAATTTAAAGAAAAAGTTGTCTGCTTTGCCTGATATTTTAGCAAAATATCCAATCTTGTAGTGTAACAAGTATGCATAGTGCTCTGAATCAAACAAACACCTTACAAAATAGTGTTCACATGGGTTTCTCACTTTTTTTAATGCTTTCATTGCATCATTTTCCTGTTGATTTGATATTTACCCTGAAATGACATCCCATCTGTTGCTGTTAGTTCTTTGGCATGTTTGAAATTAGCAGAAGCGCTCTTTCCTGGGCTTCACTGCTTCCTCAGAAGAATGCACATTATTCTGAACGAAACCATTTTTAACCCCTTCCCAGCCATCCTGAATACAAATCTCTCCCCTTTTGATAAGTTCATATATGTCTCTTGTCAAGATAGTAAAAGATTCCTCAATATTTGTGGCATCTTTTGTTGAGGTTTCTATATACTTCATACCATAGTCTGCTGAAAATTTTTCAGCTTCTTCCCTTGTAACTTGATGTTGTGAAGCTAAATCACATTTGTGTCCCACTAGCAGAAATACAATCTGAAATGGTTGTATGTACATTTTTGCTTCTTCTAGCCAATCGTTCACATGTTCAAAAGATCATCCATTGGTAATGTTAAATACTAAGAGTCCACCAACTGAGTTTTGGTAATAAGATCAAGTCATTGATCTTAAGGGCTCCTGCCCCGCTGTGTCCCAGAGTTTCAGCTTGATCCCCTTGCCTGGCTGTATCTGCAGCACGCTGGAGAAGAAGTCCACCCTATGGTGGGGTCGCAGGCAGGGGAGTGCAGCCCGGGGAAGCAGCCCTGGGTGAAGCTGTGCAGGAGGCACGACTTGCCCATGGTAAAGTCCCTGATCACGATGAGGCAGTCCTGGTAGATACAAATGGTCTCCATCACTCCCGCGCCCCACTGGCCTGTACCACAGCTTTTTTATCCATTTATCTATTGATGGACACTTGAGCTGTTTCCAGATATTAGCAATTGTAAATTGTGCTGCTATGAACATAGGGGTACATATATTCTTTCTGATAGCTGTTTCAGGCTTCCTAGGATGTATTCCTAGAACTGGGATCACTGGGTCAAATGGTAGTTCCATTTTTAATTTTTTGAGGAAACACCATATTGTTGTCCATAGTGGCTGCACCAGTCTACATTCCCACCAGCAGTATACTAGAGTCCCCTTTTCTCCACACCCTCACCAGCACTTGTTTGATGATTTGTTGATGGCAGCCACTCTGGTAGATGTGAGGTGATACCTCATAGTTGTTTTAATTTGCATCTCTCTGATGATTAGTGACATTGAGCATTTCTTCATATGTCTCTTGGACATTTGTATGTCCGGTTTGGAGAAGTGTCTATTTAGGTCCTCTGCCCATTTTCTAATGGATTGTTGCTTTCCTTTTATTGAGTTGTATGAGTACTCTATATATTTCGGAAATTAACCCCTTTTCTGATGTATCATTGGCAATTATGTTCTCCCATACAGTGGGTTCCCTTTCCGTTCTGATGCTTGTTACTTTTGCTGTGCAAAAGCTTTTTAATTTGATGTAGTCCCATTTATTATTTTTTCCTTTGTTTCTCTTGTCCTAGGCATTGTATCAGTGGAAATTCTGCTGCATGTGATGTCTGAAATTTTGTTGCCTACATTTCCTTCTAGGATTTTTATGGATTCACAAGTCACATTTAAGTTTTTTATCCATTTTGTGTATATTCTTGTGTATGGTATAAGTTGGTGGTCTAGTTTCATTGTTTTTGCATATGCCAACAACCTTGTTAAGACCATTTATTGAGGAGACTATCTTTACTTCATTGTAGCCTCTTGCCTCCTTTGTCAAATATTAATTGAGCATAATGTCTTGGATCAATTTATGAGTTCTCTGTTCTGTTCCATTGATTTATCTGGCTGTTCTTGTGCCAGTACCAGGCTGTTTTGATTTTGATGGCTTTGTAGTATAACCTGATATCCGTTATTGTGATCCCTCCTACTTTGTTCTTCTTTTTCAAGATTGCTGTCACTATTTGGGGTCTTTTTTTGGTTCCATACAAACTTTTGGAGTATTTGATCTCGTTCCATGAAATATGTCATTGGTATTTTAATGGTGATTGCATTGAATCTATAGATTGCTTTGGGTAGTATGGACATTTTAATGTTGTTAATTCTTTCAATCCATGAACAAGGTATATGCTTCCAAATTTTTATATCTTCCTCCATTTTGTTTTCCAATGTCCTGTAGTTTGCTGTGAATAGATCCTTTACATCTTTGGTTAAGTTTATTCTTTGGTATCTTATTTTTTTGTTGCAATGGTAAATAAGATTTTTTTTTTTAGTTTCTCTTCCTGTGCGTTCATTGTTGGTGATAAACATGCCAACAATTTCTGGATGTTGATTTTGTATCCTCCTACTTTGCCAAATTCACTGATTTAACCTAGTCATTTTTTAATGGAGTCTTTAGTGTTTTCTATGTACAATATCATATCATCTGCAAATAATAACAGTTTCACTTCTTCCATTTAAATTTGGATCCCTTTTATTTTTTTATTCTTTTCTAATTGCTGTGACTAAGACTTCCAGTACTATGGTAAATAAGAGTGGTGAAAGAGGACATCCCTGTCTTGTTCCTGTTCTTAAGGGAAATGCTTTTAATTTTTGCCCATTGAGTATGATGTTGGCTGTAGGTTTTCCATAAATGACCTTTATTATGTTCATATATGATCCTTCTATTCCCACTTTGCTGAGAGTTTAAATATATTGCTGAATTTGATTTGCTAAGATTTTGTTGAGGATTTTGGCATCCATGTTCATCAGGGATATTGGCCTGTAATTTTCTTTCTTTGTAGTGTCTTTATCTGGTTTTTGGATTAGGCTTGTACTGGCCTCATAAAAAGAGCTTGGAAACATTCTTTCCTTTTGAATTTTTTAGAATAGGTTGAGGAGAAGAGGTGATAGTTCTTTTTCGGATGTTTGGTAAATCTTCCCTGTGAAGCCGTCCAGACCAGAGCTTTCGTTTGCTGGCATTTTATTGATTACTTTTTCTATTTCCTTAATTGTTATTGGTCTGTTCAGGTATTCTGACTCTTCCCAGCTAAATTTTGGAATAGTATCTGATTCTAAGAATTTTTCCATTCCGCCTAGGTTGTCAAATTTTTTGGCATATAATTGTTCATAGTATTTTCTTACAATCGTTTGTATTTCTGTGGTGTCTGTTGTTACTTCACCTATTTCTTTTCTGATTTTATTAATTTGTGTACCCTCTCTTTGTATCTTGGTGAGTCTTGCTAAAAACTGATCAATCTTGTTTATCTTTTCAAAGAACTAACTCTTGGTTTTATTGATCTTTTGTATTTTTTATTTTATTTTTTTTAGTCTCTATGTCATTTATTTCTTCTCTGATCATTATTATTTCTTTCCTTCTACTAACTCTGGGTTTTTCTTTTTGTTCTCTTTCTAAATCTTTACGTTGTTGGTTTAGATAGTTTATTATAAAATGCTCTTCTTTCTTGAGGTAGGCCTGTATTGCTATGAACTTCCCTCTCAGGACTGCTTCTGCTGTGTCCCGTAGATTTTGTGTTGTTATGTCTTCATTTTCGTTAGTTTCCAGGAAGACTTTTATTTTATTTTTCTTGATTTCATTGGTAACCCATTCATTGTTTAATAACATACTATTTGGCCTCCATGTGTTTGAATGATTTTGAGTGTTTTATTTTCATTGATTTCTAGTTTCATGCCATTGTGATCTGAGAAGATGCTTGATATGATTTCAGTGTTATTGAATTTGTAGACACTTACTTTGTGTCCTAATATGTGATCTATCTTTGAGAATGCCCTGTGTGCACATGATAAAAATGTATATTCTGCAGCTTTGGAGTAAAATATTCTGTAAATATCACTTAAGTACAACTGATCTAGTTTGTCATTTAGGGACTCTGTTTCCTTGTTAATTTTTTGTCTAGAAGATCTAAACAGTCATTTCAGTGGGGTGTTAAAGTCACCCATTATGATTGTATTGCTATTGATCTCTCCCTTGAAGTCCTTCAGAAGTTTTAAAATATATTTTGGTGCTCCTATATTCGGTGCATATATCTTTACCAGGGTTATATCCTCTTGTTGAATTGATCCCTTTAATATTATGTAATGAACTTTTTGTCTCTTATTATTGCTCTTGTTTAGAATCTATCTTATCAGATATGAGCATTGCTATAGCAGCTTTTTTTTTTTTTTTTCATTTCCATTTGCCTGGAAAAAATTTTTTTCCATCCCTTCACTTTCATCCCATGTGAACTTTTGTTGTGAGGTGGGTCTCTTGTAGACTGCATATGTATGGGTCATGTTTTCTTATCCAATCAGTTACCCTATGTCTTTTGATGGGATAATTTAAGCCATTTATATTCAAGGTTATTATTTATAGTACTTATTAGTTGCCATTTTTATTTTATGCCTGTGTTCCTCTTTATGTATATTTTTTCTTCTTCTTATAATAGTCCCTTTATCATTTCTTGAAGTACTGGTTTGGTGGTAGTAAATTCCTTTAGTTTTTTTTTTTTTTTTTTTGTCTGTGAAGCTCTTTATTTCACCTTCAATTTTGAATGACAGCCTTGCTGGATAGAGTAGTCTTGGATTCAGACCCTTGCGTTGCATTACTTTGTACACTTCATGCCACTCCCTCTGACCTGTAGTGCTTCTATTGAGAAATCAGCTGACAGTCTAATGGGAGCTTCCTTGTAGGTAACCTTCTGTCTCTCTCCTGCTTCACTTAAGATTCTTTCTTTGTCGTTAAGGTTTGTCATTTTAATTATGATGTGTCTAGCTGTGGGTCTTTTTGCGTTCATCTTGCTTGGGACTCTCTGTGTTTCCTAGACTTGTGTGACTTTTTCCTTCACCAGATTAGGGAAGTTTTCTGTCATTATTTCTTCAAACATATTCTCTATTCCTTTCTCTGATTTTTCTCCTTCTGGTACCCCTATGATAGCAATGTTGTTATGTTTTGTATTGTCCCAAAACTCCCTTAAACTCTCTTCTTGCTTTTTAATTTTTTTTCTCCATATGCTGCTCTATTTGTGTTTTTTTCTACTTTGTCTTCTAACTTGCTAATTTGGAATTCAGCTTCTCCTAATCTACTATTGAATCCTTCCAAAGCATTTTTTATATCAGCTATGTCATTCTTTATTTCCACTTGATTTTAATTCATGGCTTCTACCTGTTTTTTAATGTGGATGTAGTTCCCACAGAGCTCTTTATAATTCTCATTAAGTTGCTTGCAGTTCTCACTAAGTTGTTTGAGCACCCTTAAAACCATTGCTTTGAATTCTTTATCTTACAAATTGTTGCTTCCATTTTATGTAGTTCATTTTCTGGTGATTCCTCCTTTTCTTTCCTTTGGGGATTGTTTCTTTGTCTCACCATTTTAGCAGTCTGGTAGTTCTAGGCCAGGTGAGGCATGTTGGAATGTGTAGGCAGGTTGGTGTGTATCAGATAAGACTGTTATGCCTCCCAGACTATTCTGTTGCATATCACCTCTTGTCTGCTGTGGGACCTGGAGGATTGACAACTTGAGGCTGGTATTGATTGGTCTGTCGTGATAGGCAGTGCTGGGGTGAGTGTGTTCAGCTGGTGCCCTGATATGGTGCGCAGGTCCTCAGTTACCACTGCTGCCTGGTGGGGCTCAGTTCCTGATCAGTTGCTGCTGATGCTGCTGGGAGCCAGGGTCAGCTCCTGGTTTGTGCTGCTACTGCCACTGCTGCTGCTAGGGGATGCTCTGAGCTCCCAATCCTCTGCTGCTGTTGGGCACTGAGGATGCTCAGCTCCCCAGACTTTGCTGTTGCTGGGGGAGGGGCTCCACTCCCAATTCACTGCTGCAGTTGTCAGGGGCAGGTCTTGGCTGCCCAAGCCTTGCTGCTGCTGGGACTGGGGCACTGCTAATGACCAGCCTCTTCTGATGTTAGTGGGGATGGGTCTTAGCTGCCAATATGTACTGCTATTGCTGCCTAGGGATGGGTGTCCACTCCTGAACCTCTTCTGCTGCGGGTGTGTCTCAGTTCTGATCAGGCTGCTGCTGTGGGGGATGGTGCTGGCCTCCTGAGCTGGCTGCTGATACTTCTGCTTCTGTGGGGAATAGTGCTCAACTTCTGGCCCTTTGCTGCTTCTGCGAGCACTGCTACTGTGCGCTGGTTCACATTGACACAGCGGGGTCCACTGGTCTGATGGTGCAAGGTGCACTGGTGGACTCAGGTTGCTGGGCCCTAGCCATTCCCTGCTGCCTCTTCCCAGAGAAGACCAACGGTTTTCCAAAATGGCAGGGCCTTCTGGGCTCAAGCAGGGAGAAGCACCCTGACAAGCCAGTTACAGTGGTAGCCGCTGCTCCCCCATCCACAGCATGAGAACCTTCTGCCCTAAGTTTCTGCACTGCTGTACTGTTGCTCCTCCACACTCATATCCACTCACACTCTCTCTCGAACTTGCTCATACTCTCACACACTCACCCTCGCTCCATTCCTGCTCACTGCCATCTTTTTCTCCCTATTTGTTTATTTTTACCTTTGCTTCTCTTGCCCTAGACAGTGTATCAGTAAAAAGTCTGCTGCATATGATTTCTGAGATTTTTCTGCCTGTGGTTTCTTCTACGATTTCTATGGTTTCATGTCCTATATTTAAGTCTTTTATCCATTTTGAGTTTATTCTTTTTTTTCTCCAATTTTTATTAATTTATTTTTGTTACAGATGTTTCTTTTTCCCCCCATTCTGACTCTTACAAATGCACATCTAAGATAAAGTGGTAACTCTCTTGTCTGTGTGTGTGTTTGCATCAGTGCAAAGTTCAGAGATCAGGGACTGCATCTACATAATTCTTTTTTTCAGAGACCCTCATGTAGCACCATGTGTAACTGGCACTTAAGAAATGCCTCTGGTGAAAGGCAACAGCTCCTTTAGCTTTACATGAAACCATTTTTTTTTCTCATGAGATCCTGAGCACTGAAGAGCCAGACCATGTAGGTCTATAGGGAAAAATGTTCCAGGTATGCCAACAGGGAATTAATTTTGCTGAAGTTTCCAACTGTCCTCTGCTCAGCTCACTCAAGTCTGGGAGGTATTCAGCACCTTCCCAATGGTTGGTGAGTATAACATAGTCTAGTATCAGTATCAAGCACTCAGACATACTTCTTCAACCTTAAATGTATTCATTCATTCGCTCATTCATTCATTCATTTCCTCAACACATATTGAGCCCATTCTCTGGACTATCCCTATGCAGCCACTACAGACAATACAGAGCTTATGGTCCTGGTAGCAACCGTAGCAGCCTACTCCACAATGTGACAGCACCTTGATAGAGACACAAGCAATGCATTCAAGATATTCAAGAAAAAGACAGAGATGATTTCCAATTTTCAGAATACAATGGCATGGGGATTGCAAGTAGGTGAGGTAAGGCCTTCCAGTTGAAAGAAACAGCTTGGATGCAGAGCCATGTACATCAAAGACCCAGCAATTGGATGTATGACAATATTTAAACAAGATCTATATTTTAAGTCACTTTGAATGTTAAGGACACATTCTCATCTGCAACTCATGTGGCCTACCATTCTCTAACCAGCTGCATTATTTAGGGCTCATATTTAGGATACCCTTCTCTGGGCCTGAGATGCAAGATGTAACATCATGAAGGGAAAGGTATGCTGCATGGACATACCTTCTCTTTATTCCCATCCTTTAGAAAAGAATAAAATTAAACAGATAAGTTGACATATGTGGTCAAAAAGTCAATTTTGCCCGAATGTACCAGAGGAAAATCTCTGTCACTAACAGCCTACTTGCATTACTCTCATTCACCTCCACTTTTATCCCTCCTGGTCTTTGCTTCTGCAGGATTCAACTCCCAGCTACTCAATGGAATGAATTAAGGTAGAAATCACAGCCATCTGCTTTCACTCAAATCAGAAAATCATCCAATTTTTCATTAATGCCTAAAACTCTGAAATCTTCCAGTCAGTTTATAGTAAATATATGTGCAAAAGACTTTGAAAAAAATCCATGCTCCATTTTCTACATTAATGTTAGGTAAGTGAAGGGAGTTTGAGTTTTAACTATGTATATTTTTGGTAGTATAAAATACCTTGGGAAAAAAAGGATGGAACAACAACAAAAAAGATAGAACGGTTTAGTGAATTTAATTGGCCTATGTATAGAATTTAAACAGCATCAGTCTAACTCTACTATACAAAACACTGAGCAAACAAGAGCTGTTTTCACCCACTCGAGGCCTTTGAGCTGAAACAAGAATGAGCACTTGGCATGGGTGGTAGTACTCGCTGATTCATGCTATTTGGCAATTTTTCCCCCTTTGGAATAAAAATGTCAATTAGTCCTTTTGCCATAGCACTGCAATAGAGCATTTTAAGCCACTTATTTTCAAACCTCTTTTGTGCAACCTTTCACATAGAGATTTGCTGTGTGGGGCAGTCTACATTTGGGAAGAAAGCTGTGGCCCTAGGGCAGCAACCTTCAGAGTGTACAGGATCCAATAAATATCTCACCTGAGGAGGGAAAGAAAAGGCCTAAAAGAGGGTACAGTGGTGGGGATAATGGGCAGCTCAGCTGCATTAGCATTACTGCCTTGGCTGTGTACATAAGCAAAATCACATTTCAATCGGTGACTAGCTACTTCATCCATTGTTTATGAATGAGCACATGGTTTCAACACACAGTTATAATTTCGACCTCATTCAAAACAACACCTGTAAAGAGTTGAGGTTCTTTACAAAGGGTATACATTGACTTAGTAGTCACATAGTGTGGAGATTATGAGCACAGGTGCTGGTGGGTAGCCATCTGGATTCAAATTCTGTCAGTGCTACTTATTAGCTGTGTGCCTTTGATCAAGTTACTTAACATCTCTGTGTCTCAGATACCACTCCAGTAAAATGTGGCTAATACAGTACCTGACTTAAAGTGTTGTGGTGCAAATTGTATAGGTTAATACAGAGAAAGTGGAAAAAGAGGTGCCATAAATAGCAGCTATAGTTATGTTCATAAAAACACCATTTTATAGAATTACAAGTCAAATGCAAAAAGTATATTTGCCTTCTCAAGTAAAAACCTCAATGGAAAGTAATTTATCTGAAAGCCTCAGCAATCTAGAAAATGTACTTAAATCAGAAAGGAATAAATCCTCTGAAGAGTCTAAAATGAGGTTGTAAAATTCATGTTCCCCATGCCTGGCCTTGGCTCAAGGATGAGTTCTTCCAGCTTTCATTCAAAGCCTGCACAATCTTTTTTATTGCAACAGCTTTATTCTGATATAATTAACACACTATACAATTCATCTTTTTAAACTGTACAATTAAGTGGGTTTTAATATATTTACAGAGTTGTATAACCATCATTACTCTCTAATTCCAGAAACATTTCTTTATCCCAAAAGAAACCTTGTACCTATTAAACATTAATTCTCATTTTCTTCTCCCTCCAGCTCCTGGCAATGCCCAAAATGTCTTTTTGTGTGTACATGTTTTGCTATTCTGTATATTTAATATAGATGGAATCATATAAGATGTGGCCTTTTGTGTCTGGCTTCCTTAGCATATTATTTTCAAGATTCATTCATGTTGAAGTATGTATCAGTATCTCATGCCACTTTATGGTTGAAGAGATTCTATCATATGGATATACTATATTTTGTATATCTATTCCTCATTTAGAATGTTTCCACTTTTTGGCTATGAACAATTTTTGTACAAGGTTTTGTGTGAACACTTGTATTTAGTTCTTTTGTGTATATAGCTAAGAGAGGAATTTCTGGGTAATATGGTAATGCTATGGTTAACTTTTTGAGTTACTACCAGACTTTTGTTTCCAAAGAGGCTGCATTATTTTATATTTCCATTAGCAATAATGAAGGTTCCATTTTCTCCACATTTTTGTCAACAGTTGTTATTGTCATTTTTCATTTTAGCTATTGTAGTGGATTATACTTGTGATGTACATGTCCCTGATCACTAGTGATGTTGAGCATATTTCCTCCTGATAACTGGATGTTCATATATCTTTTTGGAGAAATGTATATTTAGATTATTTGCCCCTTTAAAAAATTAGGCTGGACACTCTTTGACACAATCCAGCAACAAGCTGGGATAGCTGGTTTGGTTGCCCTAAAAATTAGAACTGACACATTAGGGAGAAGGAATAAGTGGAGGATATGGCTGCCATCAGGGAAACATAGTATAAGCAATGAGAGAAGAAACAGAGGAAGAACAGACAAAAGGATCTGAAAACTCCTAGCAGCTATTTGTGGGAGAACCAAATAGCCTAAAAATCCTTAAGAGCCCTGTGGCCATATTCTATTTTTTAAAATACATTCTTATTGATTTTTTAGAGAGAGAGAGGAAGGGAAAGAGAGATAGAAACATCAATGTGAGAGAGAAACATCGATCGGCCACCTCCTACATACCCCTTACTGGGGATAGAGACAGCAAACCGGGCATCTGACCTGATGGGGAATCAAATGGGACCTCTTAGTCCATGGGACAACACTCAATCCACTGAGCCACACCCACCGGGCTGACCATATTGTTTAATAGCACAATGCTGGGATTAGAGTGGGAAGTCAGAAATAAAGGTCAAAATTCCAAGATGGCCATGGATGAAGTGGAAGCTACACTGACCTTCTCCCAGGACCAAACTGGAATTACAACTCAAATATAGAAAAATCATGCTAAATAACCAACTGAATACTAGCTGGAGAGAACCTTTACAACCAAGGACATACCAGGAGCCCACATTGAGACTAGTAGGAAGTGTAAGGTGTGAGAGGGTTGGCTGGGCTCCCACATGCAGCAGTTGAAGTTTTGGAGGAATATTTCAGCTGTGGGGGATCCCCCTGAGAAGTCTGAGGTCTAAACCCCAAGCTGGTCTCCCCAGCCCAGAGTAACAGAACCAGGAAAGGTGTTCACATAACATAAGACTGTGAAAAGCACAAGAGCTTCTGTTGGGCAGGGAGAGACAGCTAGAAAAACAGGCACTCTTAAAGAGCCATTAAACTAAATTTTGTTAAAGGCCACTCACTTTGAGCTTCAGCAGAGGGAGGGCATAGTAAACTAGAGCTGCATGAGAAGAATCTGGTGTTCATGGCTCTGGGATGAGAGCTAGAAAGATAGCAGCCAGGATCCCTGTGCTGAGTCATTCCTCCATGCTGCAGAAGCCATCTTTCTCAGGCAGAGTTTTCTCGTCAAAGCAACTTTAGTCTAAGGGGAAAGCAGTAGCCCCACCCATCGGAAAATCTCCTGCCCAGCCCACTGGGTGGAGTTTACATCTGGATGATGACTACAACCTGAGATCATTAAGTGACTGAGACTAACAGTCCACCTCCAGGCAGAGGCAAATCTCTGGGTGCTTTGAGTCTTTGCCTCTCCTGCTCCTCTGTCTGGGGCTTGTAAAAGCAGACACTGGTGTTCAGCTTGGTCCTTTCAATACATATGAGCCACAGTAGAGGGAGCTACAAGCTGTAGATTGCTGATAGCTCCAAAGAGGGTACACAGGGCCAGGCACAAACAGCGTCTGACACTGGCCTTCATCATAGACCCTGAGAAGAGGCCCAAAACAAATAACCACAGTGTCCAGCTTCAGTCAACAACAGAGCAGGACCCTATAAGCTTCACAAGCAGTACATACATAGGGAGATTTTAGCAGGCTCTAATTCCTGCTGTGGCAAAATGTGCTCCATGTGATAAGCAAGAGCACAGCAGCCTAAATGCTGTGTTGGGGATTGAGCCCCACTGTCAGCCAGCCTGAGGGCCAAGCCCATGCATGAATGAACCAAGAACAATCAAGAATCAATTACAACAGGAGGGCCCAAACAAAACACATGAGACATTATTAGACCACCCAGGTCTGCTGATAAGGAAAACTGTGCCACTGGGTCCCACAAGTCATCTACTACATAAGGCCACCCTACCAAGATGGAAGTTGTAGCAGATCTACCAATACAGAGAAACAAACCCAAACAGGCAGCCAAAAAGGGGAAACAAGGAAATAAGCCCCAAATAAAAGAACAAGAGTATTCTTCAGAAGAGCAAAATGAAATGGAGATAAGCAATTTATCAAAATAGAGTTCAGAGTAATGATTATAAGGATGCTCAACAGCATAAAAAAGATATGGAAACTATAAAACACAACTAGTTGGAAATAAAGAATGACAAAATAGAAATAAAGAATATATTGGAAGGAATAAACAGCAGATTAGAGGAAGCCAAGGATTGAATCAGTGAACTAGAAGACAGGATAGAAAAAAAATCAATTAGAGAACCAAAAAGAGAAAACACTTAAAAACAGGAGGACAATTTAAGAGAGCTGAGGGACAACATGAAATGTAATAATATCCACATCATAGGAGCACCAGAATAAGAAGAAAGCAAGTACAGGATAGGGAACCTGTTTGAAGAAATAATAGTAGAAAACTTCCCTGACTTGGTAAAGGAAAAAATGTCAAACCAGTCCAGGAAACACAGAAGGTCCCAAGCAAGAAGAACCCAAATGGGCTCACACTAAGACACATCATAATTAAAATACCAAAAATTAAAATCAAAGAGAGAATCTTAAAAGCAGCAAGAGAAAAGCAATGTGTTACCTACAAAGGAAGTCCCATAAGACTGTCAGCTGATTTCTCAACAGAAACACTATAGGCCAGACAAGAATCACATGAAGTATTAAAGATAAATAAATGCAAGGATCTGAAAACAAGACTACTTTATCCAGCAAGACTATCATTCAAAAATAGAAAGTGAAATAAAGTGCTTTCCAGACGAAAAAACACTACAGGAACTTATTACCACAAAATCAGCATTGCAAGAAAGGTTAAAGGGGCTGCTGTGATAATAAGAAATATATATATAGAAACATAGACAAAGAATAAAAATGGGAACAAATAAGGACCTATCAGTAATTACCTTAAATGTAAATTGATAAAATGCTCCAATCAAAAGATATAGGGTAGATGAATGGTTAAGAAAAGACTACCCATATATATGCTGTCCACAAAAGATCAACCTCAGAACAAAAGACTCACACGGGATAAAAGTCAAGGAATGAAAAAATAATTTTCCATGCAAGTGGAAACCAAAAAAAAAAAAAAAATCTGGGGTAGCAATAGTCATATCTGACAAAATAGACTTCAAAATGAAGGCTATAAGAAGAGAAAAAGATGGTCACTACCTGATATTAAAAAGATTGATCCAACAAGAGGATATATCTCTGGTAAGCACACATATACCCAAGAAAGGAACACTAAAATATACTTAAAAACTTCTAGAGGACTTCAAGGGAGAGATCAAGAGCAATACTATTATATTAGGGGACTTCAACACCCCCCTGACATTACTGGACAGATCTAAACAAAAAATTAACAAAGAAACAGCAATCCAAAACAACACACTAAATCAGCTGGATTTACTTGACATTTACAAAGAATTTCACCTCAAAGCTGTAGAATATACATTTTTCTGGGTGCACATAGGGCATTCTCAAAGAGAGATCACATGGTAGGATACAAACAAAGTCTATACAAGTTTAAGAACATTGAAATCATATCAAGCATCTTTTTAGGTTATAATGCCATGAAACTAGAAATCAATTACAATAAAACACTCAAGAACAACCAAATACATGGAGGCCAAATAGTATGTTATTAAACAATGAATGGGTTGCCAAAGAGATCAAGGAAGAAATAAAAAAGTTTCTGGAAGCTAATGAAAATGAACACACACCAACCTAAAATATATGGGACAGAGTTAAAGCAGTCCTAAGAGGGAAGTTCAAATACTATAAGCCAACCTCAAGATAAAAGAAAGATTTTGGAGGATTCCAAAATGGCAGTGAAGTGAATGGAAGCTACACAGATGATCTCCCAGGACCAAACTGGAATTACAACTTAAATAAAGACAAATCATCAGGAAAAAGCAACAGAAAAGCAGCTTGAGAGAACCATATAACCAGGTCATTGAATTGAGCTTGGTAGGTCTGTGGAGGCACGAGAGGGTGGCTGGGAGCCCACAGACAGCAGCAGTCTTAGCTGTGAGCAGCGCCCTCGTGGTTAAAATCTCAAGCCACCTCCACAGCACAGAGGGCCAGCACAGAGCACTAAATTTGCTACAGCCACTCACCTTGGGCTCTGGCAGACGGGGGGAAGACTGGATTGGAACTATGTGAGGACACTCAGGATTTGGAGGGAGCTCAGAGTTTTTGCTGAGTTGTGGCCACACTGGACGGTGGCCATCTTGCTCCTTCCTGGAGTTCTGGGGAGAACCAGCAGCCCCTCCCTCAGAGATTTAACCCCACTCAGCTGGGCCAAAGAAATGCAAATTGAGGCTCATTAACAACCAGCATATGCCTCGCCCTCTTGAAATCCTCTTACCCTGAACACCTGAGGGAGTTTTTCATTCAACTGAGAACCCAAGGCTCTTCAAGTACTGAGACTCATAGCCTCCAGGCAAAAAGCTAGAAGATAATTGAAATTTTCTGGGCTTGCAAATCTACCCAGGAAAGTAAGACTTGACAGTGGTGTTTAACACGGGTCCTACCACACTCATTCAAACCCAGTAGAGGGAGCCACAAACAGCAGAACACCAACACACACAGGAAAAATTTGGCAGGCTCTGACACCCACTGAGATAGCCAAAATGGTGAAACAAAGAATCAAATCCCGAATGAAAGAACAAGAGATCTCTACCAAAGATGAGATAAATGAAATGCAGTTAAGCAAGTTATCAGAGGTAGAGTTCAGAGCCATGATCTTGAGGAAGCTCAACAACATGAGTAAGGACATCAACACCATGAATAAAGATATAGAAACATTGAAAATCAACCAATTGGAAATGAAGAAGAAATGAACCACCAAGAAGAAATGAAGAACAACATAGTAGAAATAAAGAACACATTGGAAGGACTAAACAGCAGAGGAGAGGAAGCTGAGGACCACATCAGTGAATTAGAAGACAATATAGAAAAAATCCCCAAATCAGAAAACAAAAAGAAGAAAACAATTTTAAAAAAAGGAAGAGAGCTTAAGAGAACTGTGGGACAACTGGAAATGTAACAACATTTGCATCATAGGAGTTCCCAAAGAAGAAGAAAATGAGCAGGGGTTAGAGAATATATTGGAAGAAATAGTGACAGAAAACTTTCCCGCATTGGTGAAGGAAGAAGGGATTCAAGTTCAAGAAGCACAGAGAGCCTCAAGTATGAAGAAAACAAACAGGCCCACCCCAAGACACATAGTAATTAAAATGCCAAAAATTAAAGGCAAAGAAAGAATTCTAAAGGCAGCAAGAGATAAGCAACAGGTTACTTACAAAGGAACCCACATTTGTCTATCAGCTGACTTCTCAACAGAAACACTACAGGCCAGAAGGGAATGGCATGAAGTAATCAAGGTCATGAAAAACAAGGAACTGAATCCAAGACTACTCTATCCAGGAAGTCTATCATTCAAAATAGAAGGTCAAATAAACAGCTTCCGAGACAAAAAAAAAAAGGCTAAGGGAATATATTAGCACCAAACCAACACTGCAAGAAATGTTAAAAGGACTGCTGTAATTAGCAGAAGAAATAGGAAGAAAAATATAACAACACTAAACAAAAATGGCAATAAATAAGTACATATCAATAATCACCTTAAATGTAAATGGATTGAATGTTCAGATAAAAAGACAAAGAGTAGCTGATTGGATAACAAAGCATAACTCACATATGTGTTGTTTACAAGAGACCCACCTCACAACAAAAGACTCACATAGATAAAAAGTGAAGGGATGGAAAAACATCTTCCAAGCAAATGGAAAGGAAAAAAAAATGCTGAGGTAGCAATACTTATATCTGATAAAATACATTTCAAAATGAAGGCCATAACTAAAGACAAAGGAGGCCTCTACTTAATATTGAAAGGATCTATCCAACAGAAAAATATAACCTTTGCTAAACATAAACATATAGGAGCACCAAAATATATTAAAAATCTTCTGGAGGACTTCAACGGAAAAATCGACAGCAATACAGTCATAGCAGGGGACTTCAACACCCTGCTGACATCACTGGATAGATCCTCTGGACAAAAAATTAGCAAGGAAATAGAGACTCTAAATGAAGCACTAGATCAAATGTATTTAATAGATATCTACAGAGAATTACACCGCAAAACTGCAGAATTTGCATTCTTCTCAAGTGCACATGGGACATTCTCAAAGATAGATCACATGTTAGGACACAAACCAAGTCTACAAGTTCAAGAAAATTGAAATCATATCAAGCATCTCAGATCACAATGCCATGAAACGAGAAATCAATTGCAACAAGAACATGCAAAGACATTTGAACACATAGAGGCTAAATAGCATGTTACTAAACAATGAATGTGTTACCAAGAAGATCAAGTAAGAAATTAAATATTTCCTGTAAACCAAAGAAAACGAACACACAACAAACCAAAATTTATGGGATGAAGCAAAAGCAGTTCTGAGAGGGAAGTTCATAGCACTACAGGCTACCTCAAGAAAAAAGAAAAATTTCTAATTGACTATCGAACCTCACTGCTTAAATAACTAGAAAGCAAACAGAAAGAAAATCCCAGTGTAAGTAGAAAGAAGGATATAGTAAAGATCAGAGCAGAAATAAACTACATAGAGACTAAGAAAACAATTCAAATAAGCAATGAAACAGCTGATTTTTCGAAAAGATAAACAAAATTAATGGACTCTTAACTAGATTCACCAAGAAACAGAGAGAACCCAAGTACACAAAATCAGAAATGAAAGAGGAGAAGTAAAAGCCCAGGCCCTGACGGCTTCACGGGTGAGTTTTACCGAACATTCAAAGAAGAACTAACACCCATTCTCCTCAAACTATTCCAAAAAATTCAAAAAGAAGGAAGACTTCCAAACTCGTTTTATGAGGCCAGCATAATTCTAATCCCAAAACCAGAAAAAGACACTACAAAGAAAGAAAACTACAGGCCAATATCCCTGATGAACATAGATGCCAAAATCCTTAACAAAATACTAGCAAATCGGATCCAGCAATACATCAAAAAAATTATTCACCATGACCAAATGGGATTCTTCCCAGGAATACAAGGCTGATACAATATTCACAAATCCCTAAAGACTTCATCAAAAGTCTACTAGAGTTAATAAATGAATTTGGCAAAATGGCAGGATACAAAATTAACTTCAAGAAATTGACGTCATTCTTATACAACAATGATGAACTCACAGAAAGAGAAACTAAAAAAAACAATCCCATTTACCATCGTGGCAAAAAAATTAAGATACTTAGGAATAGGCTTAACCAAAGAAGTAAAGAATCTATTTGCAGAACACTACAGAACATTGAAAAAAAGAAATAGGGGAAGATATAAAAAAGTGGAAGCACATACCTTGTTCATGGATTTGAAGAATTAGCATCATTAAAATGTGCATACTACCCAAAGCAACCTATAGATTCAATGCAATTACCATCAAAATACCAATGACATATTTCACAGAACTAGAAGAAATACTTCAAAAGTTCATATGGAACCAAAAAAGACCCCCAATATCCACAGCAATATTGAAAAAGAAGAACAAAGTAGGAGGGATCACAATACCAGATATTAGGTTACACTACAAAGCTAGTGTAATCAAAATAGCCTAGTACTGGCACAAGAAGAGGCATATAGATCAGTGGAACAGAACAGAGAAGCCAGAAATGGAGCAAAGACATTATGCTCAATTAATATTTCACAAAGGTGGCAAGAGCTTAAAATGGAGTAAAGACAGCCTCTTTAATAAATGGTGTTGGGAAAATTGGACAGCTACATGCAAAAAAAAATGAAGCTAGACCACCTACTTACACTATACACAAGAATTAACTCAAAATGGATAAAAGACTTAAATGTGACTCGTGAATCCATAACAATCTTTGAAGAATATATAGGCAACAAAATTCTAGACATCACACTCAGAAGAATTTTCACTGATATAACGCCTAACGTAAGAGAAACAAAGGAAAACTTAATAATGGGACTACATCAAACTAAAAACCTTCTGCACAGCAAAAGAAACAAGCATCAAAATGGAAAGGAAACCCACTATACGGGAAAGCATAATTTACCCAATGGAATACTATGCAGCTGTGAAAAAGAAGGATCTTTTTTTTTTATCCTCACCCGAGGACATTTTTGCATTTATCTTGAGATAGAGTGGGAGGGAGAGAGGGAGGAAGAGAGAGAGAGAAACATTGATTCGAGAGAGACATATTGAGCGGTCACCACCCACACGACCCCAACTGGGGCCAAGGACAAACCACAACTGACATATGTGCCCTTAGCAGGAAATGAACCTGGGCCTCTCTGTTCTGCAGGCTGATGCTCTAACCACTGAGCCAATCTGGCCAGGGCAAAAGAAGGATCTTTTACCCTTTGAGGGACTTGGAGAGTATTATGCTAAGGAAAAGAAGCCAGTCAGAGAAAGAAAAGATATTCACTGATCTCACTTCTATGTGGAATCTAATGAACAAATACACTGATGAACAAAATAAGTCCAGAGACATGGAAGCAGGAAATAGACTTACAAATCTCAGTGGGAAAGGGGTACAGGGAGAGAATAACCAAAGATGTTATATACATGTATGCATAACCAGTGGACACAGACAATACTGTGGTGAACACATGGGGTGGGTAGGAGCAGGAAGGAGAGGGTCAATGGGAAAAAAAGGGGGACATCTTCAATAGGTCCAACAATAAAGATAAATTTACAAAAAAGAAACAGTGAGACAACAGATTTCTGAATATTTATTCTGTATCCTGAATTTTACTGAATTAATTCATCAGTGCTATTAGTTTTTCTGGTGGAGTGTTTAGGGTTCTCTATATACAATGTCAGGTTATCCGCAAATCATAAGAGTTTTATTTCCTCCTTTTTTCCTTTTTATACTTCTCTTTATTGTTAATGTATTACAGATGTCCCCCCTTTTTCCCCCATTGACCTCCTCTGCCCCTCTTTCTGCCTTCCCCACATTATTGTCTGTGTCCATTGGTTATGCATATATGCATATAATTTCTTTGGTATATCTCTTCGCATCCTCCATCTCCCCTTCTCTTTGATGATCATCAATCTAAAAACAAATTTGTACTTCTTAATTCCTTCATTGTTTCCACCCATCCCCCCAGCCTTCTCCCATCTGGCAACCAACAAAAAGTTATCTGTATCTGAGTCTGTTTCTGTTCTGATTGTTTATTTTGTTTGCAGATTCAATTGTTGATAGATATGTAATTTTTAAAATTTATTTTTATATTTACTTATGTTTGTTACACATGTTTCTCTTTTTTCCCCCATTGACTCCCTCCTCCCCCTCCCTTCCTGACCCATCCCCAATTTTGTGGTGAATATCCATTGGTTATGTGTATGTACACATATAAGCTCTGTGGTTTATCGCTCCCCTCCCCCACTCCCACTTGTGGCAATTGTCAGTCTGCACCCTACTTCCACGTCTCTGGGACTACCCTGTTCCTCAGACTGTTAAGTTCATTATATTCCAGAAATAAGTGAGATCATATGATATTTGTCCTTCTCTGCTTGGCTTGTTTCACTTAGGATAGTAGTTTCCAGGTCCTCCCATGTCGAATCAAAGGATAAGAGATCTTACTTTCTTACAGCTGCATAGTACTCCATTGTGTATATGTACCACTGCTTTTTTATCCATTCGTCTACTGATGGACACTTGGGCTGTTTCCAGATCTTACCTATTGTAAATAGCGCTGCTGTGAACATGGGGGTACATATATTCTTTCTAATTGGTGTTTCAGGCTTCTTAGGGTATATTCCAAAAAGTGGGATCACTGGGTCAACTGGCAATGCAATTTTTAATTTTTTGAGGTAACACCATAGTGTTTTCATAGAGGCTGCACCAGTCTGCATTCCCACCAGCAGTGTACTAGAGTTCCCTTTTCTCCACACCCTCGCCAACACTTGTTGTTTGATGCTTTGTTGATGGCGGCTATTCTGACAGGTGTGAGGTGATACCTCATTGTTGTTTTAATTTGCATCTCTCTGATGATTAGTGATGTTGAGCATTTCTTCATGTCTCTTGGCCATTTGTGTGTCCTGTTTGGAGAGGTGTCTATTTAGTTCCTCTGCCAATTTTCTAATTGGGTTCTTTGTCTTTTGTTGAGTTGTATGAGCACTCTATATATTTTGGAAATTAATCCCTTATCTGATATATCATTGGCAATTATGCTCTCCCAAACAGTGGGTTGTCTTTCTTCTTTGATGGTTGTTCTTTTGCCTTGCAGAAGCTTTTGAGTTTGATGTAGTCCCATGTGTTCATTTTTTCCTTTGTTTCTCTTGCCTTAGGTGATACATCAGTGAAAATTCTGCTGCGTATCATGTCTGAAATTTTGTTACCTACATTTTCTTCTACGGTTTTGATGGATTCACGAGTCGCATTGAAGTCTTTTATCCATTTTGAGTTTATTCTTGTGTATGGTGTAAGTTGATGGCCTAGTTTCATTTTTTTGCATGTAGCTGTCCAATTTTCCCACCACCATTTATTAAAGAGGCTGTCTTTACTCCATTGTATGCTCTTGCCACCTTTGTTGAATATTAATTGAGCATAATGTTTTCGGTCAATTTCTGGGTTCTCTGTTCTATTCCATTGATCTATGTGCCTGTTCTTGTGCCAGTACCAGGCGGTTTTGATTACAGTAGCTTTGTAGTATAACCTGATACCCGGTATTGTGATCCCGCCTACTTTGTACTTCTTTTTCAAGACTGCTGAAGCTATTTGGGGTCTTTTTTGGTTCCATATGAACTTCTGAAGCATTTGTTCTACTTCTTGGAAATATGTCATTGGTATTTTGATGGGGATTGCGTTGAATCTATAAATTCCTTTGCGCAGTATGGACATTTTAATGATGTTAATTCTTCCAATCCATGAGCAAGTTATGTGCTTCCACTTTTTTATATCTTCCTCTATTTCTTTTTCAATGTCCTGTAGTTTTCTGCAAATAGGTCCTTTACTGCTTTGGTTAAGTTTATTCCTAAGTATCTTAATTTTTTTGCCATGATGGTAAAGGGGATTGTTCTTTTAGTTTCTCTTTCTGTGATTTCATCATTGGTGTATAAGAATGCCGTCGATTTCTTGACGTTAATTTTGTATCCTGCTACTTTGCCAAATTCATTTATTAAGTCTAGAAGACTTTTGATGGAGTCTTTAGGGTTGTCTATGTATAGTATCATGTCATCTGTGAATAATGACAGTTTCACTTCCTCCTTTCCAATTTGGATCCCTTTTATTTTTTCTTCATGTCTCATTGCTGTGGATAAGACTTCCAGTACTGTGATAAATAAGAGTGGCAAAAGTGGGCATCCCTGTCTTGTTCCTGTTCTTAAGGGAAATGCTTTTAGTTTTTGTCCATTGAGTATGATGTTGGCTGTAGGTCTTTCATATATGGCCTTTATTATGTTGAGATATGATCCCTCTGTTCCTACATTGCTGAGCGTTTTTTATTAGAAATGGGTGCTGGATTTTTTCAAATGCTTTTTCAGCATCTATTGATATGATCATATCGTTTTTGTCTTTCATTTTGTTTATGTTGTGTATCACATTTATTGATTTGCGAATATTGTACCAGCCTTGCATCCTTGGGATGAATCCCACTTGGTCATGGTGAATAATTTTTTTGATGTATTGCTGGATCTAATTTGAAGTATTTTGTTAAGGATTTTGGCATCTATGTTCATCAGGGATATTGACCTGTAGTTTTCATTCTTTGTTGTGTTTTTTTCTGGTTTTGGAATTAGAATTATGCTGCCCTCATAAAACGAGTTTGGAATTCTTCCTTCTTTATGAATTTTTTTGGAATAGTTTGAGGAGAATAGGTGTTAGTTCTTCTTTGAATGTTTGGTAAAACTCTCCTGTGAAGCAGTCTGGGCCTCGGCTTTTGTTTGCTGGGAGGTTCTTGATTACATCTTCAATTTCTTTAATTGTTATTGGCTTGTTCAAGTGTTCTATCTCTTCCCGGTTCAGTTTTGGGAGACTATGTGTTTCTAGAAATTTGTCCATTTTGCTTAGATTGTCCAATTTGTTGGTATATTATTGTTCATAGTATTTTTTAACAATCTTTTGTATTTCTGTGGTGTCAGTTATTACTTCTCCTCTTTCATTTCTGATATTGTGTATTTGAGTTCTCTCGCTTTGTTTCTTGGTGAGTCTAGCTAAGGGTCCATCAATCTTGTTTATCTTTTCAAAAATCCAACTCTTTGTTTCATTTATCCTTCGAATTTTGTTTTTGGTCTCCATGTCGTTTATTTCTGCTCTGATCTTTACTATTTCCTTCCTTCTACTTGTTCTGAGGTTTTCTTTTTGTTTACTTTCTAGTTCTTTAAGTTGTGAGGTTAGGTAGTCAATTAGAAATTTTTCTTGCTTTTTCAGGTGGGCCTGTACTGCTTTGAACTTCCCTCTCAGAACTGCTTTCATTGCATCCCATGGATTTGGTGTTGTTGTGTGTTCATTTTCATTGGTTTCCAGGAAGTTTTTAATCTCTTCCTTGATCTCCATGGTAACCCATTCATTGTTCAATAACATGCTATTTAGCCTCTATTTCTTCAAAGGTCTTTGCATGTTCTTGTTGCAATTGATTTCTAGTTTCATGCCTTTGTTATCTGAAAAGATGCTTGATATGATTTCAATCTTCTTGAACTTGTGGAGACTTATTTTGTGCCCTAGCATGTAATCTATCTTTGAGAATGTGCCATGTGCACTTGAGAAGAATGTGAAATCTGCAGTTTTGCGGTGTAATTCTCTGTAGATATCTATTAAATCCATTTGATCTAGTGCTTTATTTAGAATCTCTATTTCCTTGTTAATTTTTGTCTAGATGATCTATCCAGTGATGTCAGTGGTGTGTTGAAGTCTCCTGCTATTATTGTATTGCTGTCTATTTCTCCTTTGAAGTCCTCCAGAAGATTTTTAATATATCTTGGTGCTCCTATATTGGATGCATATATGTATGTGTACCAAGGTTATATCTTCCTGTTGGATAGACCCTTTCAATATTATGTAGTGGCCTTCTTTGTCTCTAGTTATGGCCTTCATTTTGAAATCTAAGTTAACAGATATGAGTATTGCTACCCCAGCTTTTTTTTCCTTTCCATTTGCTTCGAAGATTTTTTTCCATCCCTTCACTTTCAACCTATGTGAGTCTTTTGTTGTGAGGTGTGTCTCTTGTAAACAACGTATATGTGAATCATGCTTTCTTATGCATTCAGCTACTCTTTGTCTTTTTATCGGAGCATTCAATCTATTTATATTTAAGGTGATTATTGATATGTACTTATTTATTGCCATTTTTGTTCAGTATGGTTATATTTTTCTTCCTATTTCTTCTACTAATTACAGCAGTCCTTTTAACATTTCTTGCAGTGCTGGTTTGGTGCTAATATATTCCCTTAGCCTTTTTTTTTTTTTTTTTTTTTTGTCTCGGAAGCTGTTTATTTGACCTTCTATTTTGAATGATAGCCTTGTTGGATAAAGTAGTCTTGGATTCAGATCCTTGTTTTTCATGACCTTGATTACTTCATGCCATTCCCTTCTGGCCTGTAGTGTTTCTGTTGAGAAGTCAGCTGATAGCCTTCTGGGGGTTCCTTTGTAGGTAACCTGTTGCTTATCTCTTGCTGCCTTTAGGATTCTCTCTTTGTCTTTAATTCTTGACCTTGTAATTATTATGTTTCTTGCTGTGGGCCTGTTTGGGTTCTTCTTACTTGGGGCTCTCTGTGCTTCTTGAACTTGAATGCCTTCTTCCTTCACCAAGTTAGGAAAGTTTTTTGTGACTATTTCTTTAAATATATTCTCTAACCCTTGCTCATTTTTTTTCTTCTTCAGGGACTTCTATGATATGAATGTTATTACATTTCCAGTTGTCCCACAGTTCTCTTAAGCTATCTTCCTGTTTTTTCATTGTTTTTTCCTTTGAGTTTTCTGATTGATTGATTTTTTCTACTCTGTCTTCTAATTCACTGATCTGGTCTTCTGCTTCCTCTACTCTGCTGTTTAGTCCTTCCAATGTGTTCTTTATTTCTGCTATGTCATTGTTCATTTCCACTTGATTGGTTTTCAGTGTTTTTATATCTTTACTCATGGTGTTGTTGATGTCCTTACTCATGCTGTTTAACTTCCTCAAGATCATGGCTCGGAACTCTACCTCTGATAATTTGCTTAACTTCATTTCATTTATCTCATGTTCGGTAGCGTTCTCTTATTCTTTCATTTGGGATTTGTTTCTTTGTTTCACCATTTTGGCTATCTCAATGGGTTTTGGAGCCTGCCAAATTTTTCCTGTGGGTGTTGGTGATCTGCTATTTTTGGCTCCTTCTTCTGGGTTTGGATGAGTGCAGAGGGCCCTCCTTAAACACCCCTATCAAGTCTCAGGTTCCTGAGTAGGTTTGCAAGCTCAGGAAAGGTTCAGTTATCCTCTAGCTTTTTGCCTGGAGGCTATTAGCCTCAGTTACTTGAAAAGCCTTGGGTTCTCAGTTGAATGAGCAACTCCCTCAGGTGTTTAGTGTAGGAGGATTTCCCGAGGTTGGGGCCGATGCTGGTTGTTAATGAGTTTGAATTTGCAGTTCTTTGCTTGCCTGGTTTAGGTAGAATCTCCAAGGGAGGGGCTGCCACAACTCCGGGAAGAAGCAAGCTGGCCACTGTTCTGTGTGACCCGTAAGGAGAAAGCTGGCCACCATCCTTTGTGGCTGTGAATCAGCATAAACTTTGAGTTCCCTCCAAATCCCTGGTGTTTCCATAGAATTCCAGTCCAGTATGCCTTCCCTCTGCAGGAGCCCCAGGTGAGTGGCTGTAGCTATTTAGTACTCTGTTCCGGCCCTCTGCGCTGTCGAGCAGCTTGGGATCTTAACCCTGAGGGCACACTGCTCACAGCGAAGGCCACTGCTGTCCTTGAGCTCCCAGCCCGCCCCCCTCTCATGCCTCCACAGATCCTACCAGGCTCATTCAGTGTCCCTGATTGTATGATCCTCTCCCGCTGCTTTTCTGTTGCTTTTTTCTGATGATTTGTCTTTATTTTAGTTGTAATTCCCATTTGGTCCTGAGAGATGGTCTGTGTAGCTTCCATTCACTCCACCTCTTTTTTCTTTCCTCGATAGATATGTATTAATTGCCATTTATTGTCATATTTTTGTTCTTCTCCTTCAAGAAGAGGCTTCTACACTTCATATAACACTGGTTTTGTGGTGATGAACTCCTTTAGCTTTTTTTTTTTTGTCTGGGAAACTCTTTATATGTTCATTGATTCTAAATGATAGCTTTGCATGATAGAAAAATCTTGGTTGTAGGTTGTTGCTTTTCATCACTTTGAATATCTCTTTCCACTCCTTTCTGGCCTGCAAAGTTTATTTTGAGAAATCGGCTGCCAATATTAATAAGAGCTCCCTTGTAGGTACCTAACTGCTTTTCTCTTGCTGCTTAGATTCTCTCTTTGTATTTAACCTTTTGCATTTTGATGATGATGTGTCTTGGTGTGGACCTCTTTGGGTTCCTCTTGTTTAGGACTCTCTTTGTTTCCTGGACTTCTATGTCTGTCTCCTTCAGCAAGTTAAGGAAGTTTTCTGTCATTATTTTTTCAAATAGTTTTTCAATTTCTTGCTCTCTCTCCTCTCCTTCTGGTACCCCAATGATGCAAATATTGGTACCCTTGAAGTTGTTTCAGAGGCTCCTTATACCATCCTCACTTTTTTGGATTCTTTGTTCTGATTGGGTGTTTTTTACTTCCTTATATTTCAAATAGATGGTTTCTTCTTAGCTTCACCTACTCTACTATGGATTCCCTGTATATTATTCTTTATTTCATTTAATGCATTCTTCATTTCTGATTGGTCATTTTTTATACTCTTGAGGTTCTCACTAAATTCCTTGACATTCTCACTAAGTTCCTTGAAATTCTCATTAAGTTCATTGAGCATCCTTATAACCTGTGTTTTGAACTCTGTATCCCTTAGGTTGCTTATCTACATTTCATTTAGTTCTTTCCCTGGAGTTTTTTTCTGTTCTTTCACTTGGGACATGTTTCTTTGTCTCCTCATTTTGACTACCTCCCTGTGTTTGTTTCTATGTATTACATAGAGTTTCTATGTCTCCTATGCTTCCTAGGGTGGCCTATTCTATACGATCCAGTGACACAGCCTCCCTGGTCACCCCAGTTGGGCCCTTGAGGTGCACCCTTAGTATGTACTGTATGCCCTGATGTTGTAGTTGAGTCTTGATTGCTGTTGGCACATCAATGGGAGGGATTTACTCAGGCTGATCAGCTGCAAGTACTGGCTGTGTACACTGCCCACTGGCCTCTGACTACCTTGGAGGGTCAACTGTGCCATGCCCACCACACAGAGCAAGACTTACTTCAGCAGTGCTCTGGTACCCACTAAATTCACTCCTTGAGTGTGTTGTTAATAGAGGTGTTTGGGTGGTGGTGCTTTAACATGGTCTGAAGCTGTACACTGGGTATTCTGGCTCTGAAGCAAGGTCAGACACAGCCTGTGTTCTACCTGGGACCACCAGTCATAAGCTATAAAGTGATCTACAGATGGCTGCTTCTTGTGCTGGTCTTGGAGGTGCTCAGGAAAAGCCAAGCTGTGAACCAATGCTGTCTGCTTCTAGTACCAGTCCCAGAGCCAGTTAGCTAGAGGTATGGGGCTCTCTGAGGCCAGGTGCTGTTTGTTTGAGAGTATTATGGAAAATGTGAAGCCAGAGACAAGACAGGCCAATCCTATGGTAAAGCCACTGGAAACAGCTTGGGTGAGCCTGAAAGCTGGGTGTGGCAGGGCCTCAGGCAATCACCAGGGTGGGGCAAACAGTGTGAGCCAGGTTGCTGGAGTCCCAGATATGGTGCACATCTGACTACTCTGTGGTGGAGGGGCTCACCAAAGGAACAATGGCTTAAACCAATAAGTCTGTCCAAGAGAAAGCTGACTCTCCAGCTCTTGTTCCAAGGCCAAACAACTCAGTTCTTGTTGGTATGTCTCTGGTGCCTTTCTATCTGCCGACCCTATTCTGGAGCCTGGAGAGAACAGGTCTTAATAAGTTCATATATGGGTCCTTTATGAGGAAATGTCTGGGAATCCAGAAGCCTCAGCCTCCCTCAGCCTCAATTCACTCTGGTTTTTACAGCCAGAAGTTATTGTGACTTCTCTTCCTGGCACTGGAACCCTGATCTGGGAGACCTAGTGTGGGATGGGGACACCTTGCTCCTCAGGGAGGACTTTCCCAGCCAAGGTAGCCCTCCTTATTTTTATTCAAAACACATGGGTGTGGGACTAGCCCATCTGTACCTCTGCCCATCCTACTAGTCTCAGTATGGCTTCTTCTTTAATTTCATACGTGTAGGACTTCCATTCAGCTCAATTTCAGGGAATTCTGAATGCTGGTTGTTCTGTAGTTTAGTTGTAATTTTGATGTCTAAAAATATTAAGAGGAACATAGAGTCCTTACAAGACAAACTAGATCAATTGGACTTCATTGACATTTACAGAACATTTCACCCCAAAAGTGCAGAATATACAATCATCTCAAGTACACATGGGTCATTCTCAAGGATAGACCACATGTTAGGACACAAAGAGAGTCTCTACAAATTCAAGAAAACTGAAATCATATCAAGCATCTTCTCAGATCACAGTGGCATGAAACTAGAACTCAATTACAATAAAAACACACAAAAACATTCAAACACATGGAGGCTAAATAGCATGTTATTAAGCAACGAATAGGTTACTAATGAGATCAAGGAAGAAATTAAAAACTTCTTAGAAACCAATGAAAATGAAAGCACAACAACACAAAATCTATGGGACACAGCAAAAGCAGTCCTGAGAGGGAAGTTCATAGCACTACAGGCCTACCTCAAGAAACAAGAAATATTGCTAATTGACTTTCTAACCCTACAAATTAAAGAACTAGAAACTAAACAAAAAGAAAAACCCAGAGATAGTAGGAGGAAGGAAATAGTAAAGGTCAGAGCAGAAATAAATGACAGAGAGACTAAAAAAATAATTCAAAAGATCAATGAAAAAAAAAGCTGTTTCTTGGAAAACATAAACAAGATCGATTGACCTTTAGCCAGACTCACCAAGAAACAAAAAGAGAGAAACCAAATAAACAAAATCAGAAATGAAAGAGGAGAAATAACAACTGACACCACAGAAATACAAAGGATCATCGAAACATACTGTGAACAATTATACGCCAACAAATTGGACAATCTAGGAGAAATGGACAAATTTCTAGAAACACACAGTCTTCCAAAACTGAAAGAGGAAGAGATAGAAAACTTGAACAGACCAATAACAACAAAGGAAATTGAAGATATAATTAAGAAATTCCCAGCAAACAAAAGCCAAGGTCCAGATGGCTTCACGGGGGAGTTTTACCAAACATTCAAAGAAGATCTAATGCCCATTCTCTTCAAACTATTCCAAAAAATCTAAGAAGACGGAACATTTCCGAACTCATTTTAGGAGGCCAGCATAATCCTAATTTCAAAACTGGATAAAGACACTACAAAGAAAGAAAGTTACAGGCCAATATCCCTGAGGAGCACAGATGCCAAAATCCTTAACAAAATGTTAGCAAATTGGATCCAGCACTACATCAAAAAAATTATTCATCATGACCAAAGGGGTTTCATCCCAGGCATGCAAGGATGGTACAATAATTGCAAATCAATAAATGTGATACACCACATAAACAAAATGAAAGATAAAAACCATATGATCACATCAATAGATGCTAAAAAAGCATTCAACAAAATCCAACACACATTTCTGATAAAAACGCTCAGAAGGTTGGGAATAGAGGGATCATATCTCAAGATAATAAAGGCCGTACATGAAAAACCTACAGCCATCATACTCAATGGGCAAAAACTAAAAGCATTCCCCTTAAGAATGGGAACAATACAGGGATTCCCACTTTTGCCACTCTCATTTAACATAGTATTGGAAATCTTAGCCACAACAATTAGACATGAAGAAAAAATAAATGGGATCCAAATTGGAAAGGAGGAAGTGAAACTGTCATTATTTACAGATGACATGATATTGTACATAGAAAACCCTAAAGACTCCATCAAAAATCTACTAGACTTAATAAATGAATTTGGCAAAGTAGCGGGATACAGAATTAACGTCAAGAAATCAACCGCATTCTTATACACCAATGATGAACTCACAGAAAGAGAAACTAAAAAAACAATCCCATTTATCATTGCAGCAAAAAAATTAAGATACCTAGGAATAAACTTAACCAAAGAAGTAAAGGACCTCTTCACAGAAAACAACAGGTCATTGAAAAAAAGGAATAGAGGAAGATATAAAAAAGTGGAAGCACATACCTTGTTCATGGATTGGAAGAATTAACATCATTAAAATGTCCATACTACCCAAAGCAATCTATAGATTCAATGTAATCCCCATCCAAATACCAATGATATATTTCACAGAACTAGAACAAATACTTCAAAAGTTCATATGGAACCAAGAATGACCCCAAATAGCCACAACAATCTTGAAAAAGAAGAACAAAGTAGGAGGGATCACATTACCAGATATCAGGTTATACTACAAAGCCACTGTAATCAAAAGAGCCTGGTACTGGCACAAGAATAGGCAGATAGATCAATGGAACAGAATAGAGAACCCAGAAATTGACCCAAGACAATATGCTCAATTAATATTCGATAAAGGTGGCAAGAGCATACAACGAAGTCAAGACAGTCTCTTCAATAAATGGTGTTGCGAAAATTAGACAGCCACTTGCAAGAAAATGAAGCTAGACCACCAACTTACACCATACATGAGAATAAACTCAAAATGGATAAAAGACTTAAATGTAACTCAGGAATGTATAAAAATTCTAGAAGAAAATGCAGGCAACAAAATGTCAGACATCATACGCATCAGAATTTTCACTGTTACAACACCTAAGGCAAGAGAAAAAAAGGAAAAAACAAACAGGACTACATCAAACTCAAAAGCTTCTGCACAGCAGAAGAAACAACCATCAAAACAGAATGGGATCCCACTATATGGGAGATCATATCGCCAATGATGCATCAGATAAGGGGTTAATTTCCAAAATATATAGAGTGCTCATACAACTCAATAAAATGAAGACAAAGAACACAATTAAAAAATGGGCAGAGGAGCTAAATAGACACCTCTCCAAATAGGACATACAAATGGCCAAGAGACATATGAAAAAATGCTCAACATCACTAATCATCAGAGAGATGTAAATTAAAACAACTATGAAGTATCACTTCAGACCTGTCAGAATGGCCGCCATCAACAAATCATCAAACAACAAGTGTTGGCGAGGCTGTGGAGAAAAGAGGACTCTAGTACACTGCTGGTGGGAATGCAGACTGGTGCAGCCACTGTGGAAAACACTGTGGTGTAACCTCAGAAAATTAAAAATTGAACTGCCATTTGACCCAGTGATCCCACTTGTAGGAATATACCCTGAGAAACCTGAAACATCGATCAGAAAGAATATATGTACCCCTATGTTCATAGCAGCACTATTTGCTAAGATTTAGGTACAACCCAACTGTCCATCAGTAGATGAGTGGATAAAAAGCTGTTACATGTACACAATGGAATACTATGCAGCTTTAAGAAAGAAAGATATCTTACCCTTTGAGATGGCATGGAAAGACCTGGAAAATATTATGCTAAGCGAAACAAGCCAAGCAGAGAAAGACAAATATCACATGATCTCAGTTATTTGTGGAATATAATGAACTAAAGAAACTGATGAACAAAATTGACCCAGAGACATAGAGGTGGGGTACAGACTGACAAGCCTCAGAGGAGGGGTGGTTGCGGGGAGGGGAAGAGGTAAACCACAGAACTTATATGCATGTATGCATGACCAGTGGACCTGGACAACAGGGCTGGGGATGGAGCGAGGGTGATGGGGAGGAGGGTGTCAATGGGGAAACAAGGAGAAACATCTGTAACAAAAATAAATTAATGAAAAAAAATTTGATGTCTACTTCTTGCTTTTCAATTTTGATGCCTGTTTTTTCTTTGTCTTGTTTGATTGCTGTGGCTGGGACTTCCAGTACTATGTTGAATAAGTGTTGAAAGTGGACATTCCTGTCTTGTTCCTGATCTTAAAGGAAATGCTATAATTTTTCCACATTGAGTATGAAGTTAACTGTGGGTTTGTCATATATGGCCATTATTACATTAAGGTATGTTCCCTCTATTCCCACTTTTCTGGATTTTTTCAAATGCTTTTCTGCATCTATTGGTATGATCATATGATTTTATACTTTATTTTGTTTATGTGCTGTATCATGTTCACTCATTTGTGACTATTATACCAGCTTTACATCCCTGGAATAAATCCCACTTTATCATAGTGTAATAACTATGTATGGTGTCAGTTAGTTACTGGATATATCAGGGGGACACTTTGTAAAGTATATGATTATCTATCCACTATGCTGTACACCTGAAATTAATACAAAATAATATTGACTGTAAACTGTGATTGAAAAAAATAAAAACTAAAAAAGTGAAACATGTAAACAAGACAAATTTGAATATGATAACTGCTATGAAGAAATTAAACAAGGTAATTGCAGGGGTATTTCTACAGTCTTAATTCTTTCCTTAGTATGAGCATTTTATTTACTCACAAGAATAAAAGTAATTCATTTACTATTACTGTGTTTTGGGTCCTATACTAAATACTGATTCTAGAAAGAAGAAAATATGTAGATAGCCCCCAGACTTAAGGATGTCAATCTGGTGGAGGAAACTTGTAAATAGCTAAAAAACATGGCAGAATGAAATGAGTGCATTATAGAGGAGCAAGCAGGCTATATAGTATAGCCAATTGCTTCTAGGCTACAAACCTGTGGAGTGTGTTACTTACTGTACAAAGCAACATGAGATAAATTCAAGCACAACAGAAAATGATGCAGTTAAGGGACTGAGAGATGTATGAGGCTGCTGTTAGTGAAACTTGGCATACTGTTCCACAGCAAACATTTTTTTTTAATCCTCACCCAAGGATATTTTCCCATTTATCTTCAGATAGAGTGGGAGGGAGAGAGAGAAAAAGAAACATCGACGTGAGAGATGTCAATTGGTCGCCTCCTGCACGACCCCAACCAGGGCCGGTGACCGAACCGCAACCTAGGTATGTGCCCTTGACAGGAATCAAACCTGAAACTCAGTGGTCTGTGGGCTGATGCTCTAACCAATCTGAGCCAATCTGGCCAAGGCACAAACTTTTTTTAATAAGTGGGAAGAGTACGCTCTAAATCATGATAAAAATTATAGAATAATAAATACATAAACCAGTAACATAGTTGTTTATTATGATTATCAATTATTATGTACTGTACATAATTGTATGAGCTAAAATTTTATATGACTGGCAGTGCAGTAGGTTTGTTTACAGGAACATCACCACAAACACGAGTGAGTAATGTGTTGCACTCTGACCTTAGCACAACTACAATGTCACTAGGTAATTGGAATTTTTCAGCTCCATTATAATCTCAGAGGAACACCATCTTATATGTGGTCTGTTGTTGAATTAAACATGGCTATGCTGCTCATCACTGTATAGTAGGGAAGATTCACACATTGAATGAGCAGCACGTTAGACTTGGTGTCCAGAATTACTATTACCTTCCAATCAGAGTCTGTGACACTACAGTGGTTCGAGTACTACAAACAATATTCTCTTTTGTATTTGAGATGTCTGTTCTGCCCTCTGCAAAGCTGTTCACATGATTAAATAATAAACTTCCTCTAAAGAAAGGTTTTGCCTGGCCATGATAAAACAAACAAATCTCTGTCTGAATAATCACAAATTTCAGATTGGTGTGGTAATAAGCACTGAAGTCTTGTTGTTGAGTATTACAAAAAGATATTGGCCCCTCTGTTTGGGATGGAGTTAAGGGCCTTGCAGCTGAACCTGAAAGAATCAAGTTTATTTCTTTCTAAAATTAGCTAAAATAGGTGAGCTCAAAATCTTGAGCTCAGTTCTTTGTCTTGCTCCATAGAGTATGATTGGTCATGAAATTATATGTGAATGTGTTTTGTATTTCATATATATGATGTTTTCTCTATTAGATTGATTGCCCTTGGGCCCCTTGAATTTAGTCTGTATATATTAATGCAAACCAGCATGATCATTATTGTTGGATGCCAAAAATAATGTAATAACTTTTTCTTTTTTTAAAGAGTATAAATTTTCACTTTGTAGTATGAGAAATGTATGGCCCACAGCCTAGTTAGAGAGCTCATCTTTGCTTAGATTAATATATAAGTCTAATATATCTTCATTCTCTCAAGGTCTCTAGGCTATTTCTATTCCAAATACTAGAGGAAATAAAGTTTAATTAGCCTGGTGTCTAAGTCTAATGTCTGGGTTCTGGTCCTGGTTGCTCTTGCAGGTGGTCTACAGATCCCTAGCTTTCAATTCTCCCAGATTCTATTGTTGAACTTTCTTCCCTTAGGCTCCTTTCTTAGGTTGCCTTTGATAGCTTCTTAAAGCTGAGTAACAATTTTTATGGAGTATTCCAGGATAGAGAACTTCACTTTCTAATTCAACTAGTCCTCCCAATAAGGACATAGGTCAGACAACAGAAAGCTGAAATGATCTTTAAATTAATATTTCTCTTCAGCAACAAAACATTAAATAATTTGTATTTTAAACTGAGCCTGGTTTCTCTTTCTACCCTTTCTTCCAAAAATATACTATTATTTCAATGATTATATTCTACTAAACATCTATATATGAGTTACCAAGCTCTAACTTTAAAGGCCTAGAAAGTTAATTGGAAGTCTGTGGCATAATCTAGTGTTCTCAAAAACTTTTCAATGTTAAAATCAATTCAATAACTATGTTAAATACCATTTTGTGTGTGTGTGTGTGTGTGTGTGTGTGTGTGTAATGGGGAGGAAGGAGTTAACAAGCAACTGACCACACACAGAGTGTTAAGGCTCAGAGACATTAAAGGCACTAAGAGAAAGACCAGGGAAGAGGAGATTTAAGAGGGAGGCAGGGCCTGCCCAGAGCATTGTCATAGTCAGTCAGACCTGCTCTTGGATCCCCTTGCTTGATTCCAGAGTCAGACCCTGCAGGGACCCAGCTGTCCTTTCTACACTCTTTTGCTTTTCAGTTCACTTTATCATTTATTGTTCTTTTCTCTGATTCAGATTTTGGAGCTATTGACCTTGTAGCTGTCTCTTTATCCTTGGTTGAATGTTTGGTCACTAAAGCAACACATAGGAACTGTTTGTGTGCCTCTTTTCATGATAGACCATGTATGGACAGACATCAAACCATGGAAAAACATCTATGGGCAGAGAGTACACAACACCCACAGGAAAAACAAGACAAGACAAAAATAAACTCAACAAACCAGAGCTAAAAACTTTTGTTATTCCTCTTTCAACCCTATGGGGCAATAATGAAATTGTTTATTCTTTTCCATGCTGTGATTAGCTGTAAGCTCTGCTTTAAAAGACAATAAGCTTGCTCAAAAGTTGCTCTAAAATATTTTTCTTGGACAGTAAGCCTCCTAATACAAACACAGGCTATATGCAAATAAAGTCATTTCTGTTTCTGGAAATCATGTTTATAAACACAACAAATACATTTCAACTGATAAAGGAAGCAGTAGGTAAAACTGTATAGTCAAATACTTCTTGTTCACTACCAACATATACATATTTTTCTAGTACATTGCTCAATTGTGAAATCGGGGGAAAGTATGCAATAAACATTTTTTGCAGCAAATTTTTTAGTAAAATATCTATAAAAAGAAAACCAAATATACCAATGTTGAATATTACAATGTATTTGATTAATTTTTTCTTCTTTTAATACAAAATTGTCAGATAATCTTGTCCTACAAAAATACTACATTTAAAAATTCAGTGTGGTGCTATCAGGCACCCCCGGTCTCTTCCAGCTATAACTGGTACCAAGCCCGTGCTGCTTGTCAAAATTTAATGAGAGGACCCGTTCTAAAATAATTGAATTTTCATATCAGAACGAACCAGGATTACTCAGACAATAAAATTGCTGAGTCCTGTACTGTTACCGGCAAATACCTTTTGCTTTGCTCATGAAATCAGTATGTAAATGTTCAGGGTTTGTATTTAAGGCATCTTAGGCATTTGGAGTTGTAGTACTAGCAATAATTTCAAATGGTGCCGGTGATAAGTAGCTGGTTTTTTAGAATGTTCAAAGTGTAATTTGTTTGGTGAATCAGGATAAGCATTTGGTTCATATTTTATATAAATGTTAATGCAGTTGCAGTTTAATTATATTTCTTAATTTTTAACATTTCAGAAGTCAAATTTTAAGGCTAGTCCATCAGATTGTCTTGCTTTCATAACGTTCTGAAAAATGGGAGCACCCCCATGTAGTGAGTTGAAAAGTAAGAGGTGCCTGTAAAGTTTGTGATGGTATGTTTTGGGGACTGGGAACACTGAAAATGAAGTGGGAGAAATGCCATTCCTTAGGGGTACCCTCCTCCATAACTGAGTTCCTGAGACACGGCTCTGTACCGAAGAGCCCTCTATCAATACCAAGAAAGACACCTCCAAGGAGTGGTTAATTTATTTCTTTAATGATAGTTGAGTCGGAGAGCAACTATGAATAAAATGGTATAATTTTCAAAACATTAACAAGGCTTTCTGTAACATTGCAATGATTGAGGGCATCATGAGAGAAAAGAGCTCTTCCTAGTTTGGTGGAAGAAAATTGGTTTAAGAAATAGTATCTTCCATATTCTTATTTTTAAAACAGTCTGCATGTTTTTAGCCTTTAAGTATATGTGTGCTCACTCAAAAGTTAGCTCAATAATTTGCAAAAGATAGTTACATTTGTCAAAACCATTATCTTTTTGTTTTCACATCTCTGTCATGACATGGCTTGGTTTTAGATGAAAGAGGATTGGATAATTCATTCATACAGGCAGAATACCTACCTTTTGCTTTCTTTCTATCATAGATTGCAAGAGTCATCAAACTACAGCTCACTGGCCAAATCTGGCCTGTTGCCTGATTTTATAAATAAAACTTTATTGGAATATAGCCACATTCATTTACTCATGTATTGCCTATGCCTGCTTTCATGCTACAAGGGCAGAATTGAATACTTGGAAAAAAGACTGTTTGGCCCGCAAAGTCTAAAATATTTACTATCTGGTCCTTTATAGAAAAAGTTTGCAGACTCCTGATTTAGTAAATATCCGTGGGCAGAAAACTCCTTATTTTTCATTGGCAGGGGTAATGATGATGATAGCTACCATGTACTGAGCACTTACTGTGCGCCAGACCTTGTCCTAAACATTTTGCTTCCATACACATTTAATCTTCATAAAAACCCTATATTATAGCACTGTTACTATCCGTATTTTGCATATAAGTAAAAGGAGACACAGAAAGGTGACAAGTTCACTTGTCTAGCGAGTGGCAGACAGGTAGGCAGGCTCAAGAACTTATGCTTTTTTTATTTTTACTTTTTTACTTTATTATGGAATTTTTCAAGCATACATAAAAATAGAGAGCGTAATTATGCAGCTTTAAGAAAGAAAGATCTCCTATCCTTTGAGATGACATGGAGGGACCTGAAGAGTATTATGCTTAGTGAAATAAGCCAATTATAGAAAGACAAATATCAGATGATCTCACTTATTTGTGGAATATAATGAACAAAACAAACTGATGAACAGAATGGACCTGGAGACATGGATGTGGGGTAGAGACTGACAAACCTCAGAAGAGGGAGGTAGAGGGAGGGAAGAGATAGACCACAGAACTTACATACATGTATGCGTAACCAACGGACATAGACAACTATGCTGGGAAGGGGGGCGGGATCAGGAGGAGAGTGTCAATGGGGGAAAAAGGAGAACCATCTGTAACAAAAAATAAATTAATTAATAAAAATAAATAAATAAATAAGAAGGTTGAATGATAAACAACAAAAAAAATCACCAAAGTGCCATTATGATATCTAACAAAATTCACAGAAATTCTCTAATATTATCTAATATTGAGACAATTTTGAAATGTTTCTGATTGTCTTAAGTTTTTCTTTTGGTAGTTAATTTGTTTAAATTAGAATTCAAACAAGATTCACATATGCATTTAGAAATTATGTGACTAAATTTCTCTTAATATAAAATGGCATCTACCTCTTTCTCCCCCTAGCTTTGCCATTTTTATTTTTTAAAATGGGTTTATTTGAACTGTGGGATGTCCCACATTCTGAACTTAACCACTTGCTTATTTTTGGTGAAGTTAAACTTTTTCCAGTATTTCAAAAAAATTACTCATAGGTAGAGGTAGGTGGCTGATTCAATTAAGGTGTGTGTGTGTGTTCACAGTAGCACATTTTTTGAGACTTCTTCACAATCGGTGATGTGTACTTCTATTGTATTATATCAGGAGACATATATCTGCTTGTTACCATTAAAAAGTGATACAAGCTTTCCTCAGTGGGTTCAGGTGATGACAGTATTATTCTGTCATTATGAAGTTTTTCTTATCATCTTTTCTCCTAATCGTTTTATTATCAATTAGTGGTAGTTTCCTAGATTCACTATTTCATTGAGAGATAAAAAATGATAATTTGGGGATTTTTTTTCATTCTTCAATAAAGAACCTTTCCCCACCAACTATGTGGCTACATTGATATACAATTTAAAGAGGACAAGTGGAATAAGTGCTTAATTTTTATCTTTCGTTTGTGAATTTTATTGTGATGAGTCAGTGTCTTAGCAACTTCCAATAGTAATCAATGATAATTTATTTTAGTATTATTTTAAAAAGTGTGGATATTTAAAGATATTTTTGCTTCAGTTTATTGTAGTAAATCTCTTTCATGTTTTAATTGCCCCATTTTTTCTATTTCTTTAATGTTTATTTATTTATTTTTGTTACAGATGTTTCTCCTTTTTCCCCCATTGTCACCCTCCTCCCAATCCAACCCCCCCCCAAGTATTATTGTCTATATCCTTGTGTATACATACATGTGTATAAGTTCTGTGGTTTATCTCCTCCCTCCTCCCACATCCACCTCTTCTGAGGTTTGGGTTTATCAGTCTGTACCCCACTTCCATTTCTCTGGGACTGTTTTGTTCCTCAGCCTGTTTTGTTAATTATATTCCACAAATAAGTGGGATCATGTGATATTTGTCTTTCTCTGACTGGCTTGTTTCCCTTAGGATAATACTCTCCAGGTCCCTCCATGTCGTCTCAAAGGATAAGAGATCTTTCTTTCTTACAGCTGCATAATATTCCATTGTGTATATGTACCACAGCTTTTTTATCCATTCGTCTACTGATGGACACTTGGGCTGTTTCCAGATCTTAGCTATTGTAAATAGTGCTACTACGAATATAGGAGTACATATATTCTTTCTGATTGGTGTTTCAGGCTTCATAGGTTATATTCCTAGAAGTGGGATCACTGGGTCAAATGGCAGTTCAATTCTTAATTTTTTGAGGAAACACCATATTGTTTTCCATAGTGGCTACACCAGTCTGCATTCCCACCAGCAGCGTACTAGAGTTCCCTTTTCTTCACACCCTCGATAGCACTTGTTGTTTGATGATTTGTTGATGGCAGCCATTCTGGCAGGTGTGAGATGATACCTTATAGTTGTTTTAATTTGCATCTCTCTGATGATTAGTGATATTGAGGATTTTTTCATATGTCTCTTGGCCATTTGAATGTCCTGTTTGGAGAGGTATCTATTTAAGTCCTTTCCCCATTTTTTAATTGGGTTCTTTGTCTTCCTTTTGTTGAGTTGTATGAGTACCACATATATTTTGGAAATTAGCCCCTTGTCTGATGTGTCATTGTAATTGCCCCATTTTTGGCCCATGGAAGTTGCAGTTGCCTCTTGTATCATTTAAATAGAAATTTATTGAATTTATTGGGGTGACATTGGTTAATAAAATATATAGGTTTCAGGCATACAATTCTATAATATGTCATCTGTGTATTGCATTGTGTGTACATCACCCCAAGTCAAGTCTCTTTTCATAACCATTTATCCCCCCTTTACCCTTTTCTATCTACCCCCACTCTCCTTAGTGTACTGCTGTCTGTGTCTGTGAAGGTTTTTGTTTTGTTTTGTTTTGTTTTGTTTTGTTTTTTGCTTAATCCCTTCACCTTTTCCTCCTGGTCCAATTTAGAAATCAAAGTCTTGGTGCTACTCATTGCTACTGGTAGTCACTGCTTCAAGACTTTTTAGTGGACAAAGCTAGAAAATAGGTACTTTATTGAAAGAGAATAAGAAATCATGAGTTCATTTTGAAATTTCCAATACAAGGCTTCAAGATTTTTATTTAATTTCTTTTATTTATATTTGTGTCTTTTTTTTAACTTTTATTTATTGTTGAATGTATTATAGATGTCCTCCCCCTTTTCCTTCCATTGACCCCGTCCTCCCCAATCCTGCCCTCCTCTTGCCTTCCCCACATTATTGTCTGTGTCCACTGGTTATGTTCATATGCATAGAAGTTCTTTGGTTTGTCTCATCCCACCCTCCCTCCCCCCTTCCCTTTGAGGTTCATCAGCCTAACAACCAATTTGTAATTCTTAATTCCTTCATCTTTTTACCCATCCTCCCAGCCCCTCTCATCTGGCAAGCAACAAAAAGTTCTCTGTATCTATGAGTCTGTTTCTGTTCTGCTTGCTCATTGTGCTTGTAGATTCAATTATTAATAGATATGTATTAATTGCCATTTTATTGTTCATATTTTTATTCTTCTCCTTCAAGAAGGTCCTTCAACATTTCATATAATACTGATTTGGTGGTGATGAACTCCTTCAGCTTTTTCTTGTCTGGGAAACTCTTTATATGTCCATTGATTCTAAATGATAGCTTTGCAGGAAAGAGTAATCTTGGTTGTAAGGCATTGCTTTTCATCACTTTGAATATCTCTTGCCACTCCTTTCTGGCCTGCAAAGTTTCTTTTGAGAAATCAGCTGACAGAAATAATAGGAGCTCCCTTGTAGGTACCTAACTGCTTTTCTCTTGCTGCTTTTAAGATTCTCTCTTTGAATTTAACCTTTTGCATTTTGATGATGATATGTCTTGGTGTGGACCTCTTTGGGTTCGTCTTGTTTGGGAGTCTCTGTGATTCCTGGATAGTATGCCTGTTTCCTTCACCAAGTTAGGGAAGTTTTCTGTCATTGTTTCAAATAGGTTTTCAATTTATTGTTCTCTCTCTTGTCCTTCTGGCACCCCTATGATGCGAATGTTGGCATGCTTGAAGTTGTCCCAGAGGCTCCTTACACTGTCCTCCTTTTTTTGGATTCTTTTTTCTTTTTGCTATTCTGATTGGGAATTTTTTGCTTCTTTATATTCTAAATTGATGGTTTGCTTCTTGGCTTTACCTACTCTGCTATTGATTCTCTGTAAATTATTTTTTTAAAATTTTTTCCTTTATTGATTTTATAGAGAGAGGAAGTGAGAGGGAGAGAGAGATAGAAACATCAATGAGAGAGAACATCGACTGGCTGCCTCCAGCATACTTCACACTGAGGTCAGGGCATATGACCTGACCAGGAATTCAACCGGTGACCTCTTGGTGCATGGATCGATGCTCAACCGCTAAGCCACAACAACCAGACTGTAAATTCTTCATTATTTCAGTTAGTGCATCCTTCATTTCTGACCGGTCCTTTTTTATGTTGTTGATGTTCTCACTAAGTTCCTTGGAGTTCTACTTAAGTTCCTTGAAGTTTTCACTAAGTTCATTGAAGTTCTCACTAAGTTCCTTGAGCATCCTTATAACCACTGTTTTGAACTCTGCATCTGATTGATTGCTTATCTCCATTTTGTTTAGTTCTTTTCCTGGAATTTTGTTCTTTTCTTTCATTTGGGACATGTTTCTTTGTCTCCTCATTTTGGCTTCTTCCCTGTGATTGTTTCTATGTATTAGATAGAGTTACTATGTCTCCTAGGCTTTGTAGGGTGGCCTATTGATGTAGTTGTCCTGTAAGATCCAGTGGCACAGCCTCCCTGCTCACCCCAGCTAGGCCCTCAAAGTGCACCCCTAGTGTAGACTGTACAGCCTTCTCTTGTAATTGAGTATTGATCGCTGTTGGCATGTCAATGGGAGGGATTTACTCAGGCTGATATGCTGCAAGACTGGCTATGCCCACTGACCACTGGCCTCTGACTACCTTGGAGGATCAGCTGTGTAGGGGCCCACCACACAGAGAAAGACTTCAGCAGGGTTCTGGTACCTACTGGGTCCACTCCTTGAGTGTGTCACTTGTGGAGGTGGTTGGGTGGTGGTGCTTCCATGTGGTCTGAAGCTGTCCACTGGGTGTGCCGGCTCTGGGGCAAGGTCAGCCACTGCCTGTGTTCTACCCACTGCCACCTGTCATAAGCTACAAAGTGATCTGCTGATGGCTCCTTCTTGTGCTGGGCTTGGAGGTGCCCAGGAAAAGTCAAGTTGTGAACCAAGGCTGACTGCTTCTAGTGCCAGGCCTAGGGCCACTTACCGAGAGGTATGGGGCTCTCTGAGACCAGATGCTGCTTGTTTGAGAGATTTTAGGAAAATCTGAAACAGAATCCAAGACAGGATAATCCTGTGGTAAAGCCACTGGGAACAACTTGGGTGGGCCTGAAAATTGGGTGGGGCATGTCCTCAGGGATTCACCAGGGCAGGGCAAGCAGTGTAAACCAGGTTGCTGGAGTCCGAGATATGTCACCCATCTGCCTGCCCATGGGGGAAGGGCTCACCAAAGGAACCATGGCTTCCACCAGCACGTCTGTCAGGGAGAAATCTCCCCCTCCAGCTCTCACCCCAATGCCAAACAACTCAGTTCTTCACTGTATGTCTGTGGTGCTTTTCAAGCTGCCTCCCCCACGCTGGAGCCCAGAGGGTGGGAGTCCAAGTAAGTGCATGTGCAGGCCCTTTAAGAGGAACTGCCTGTGGCTCCAGCAGCCTCAGCTTCCCTCAGCCTCAGTTCCCACTGGTTTTTACAGCCAGAAGTTATGGGGACTTCTCTTCCTGGCACTGGAACCCTGAGCTGGGAGCCTGGTATGGGATGGGGTCCCCTCACTCCTCAGAGAGGACCTTCATAGCTGAGGTATCCCTTCTGATTTTTACCCACCACATGTGCATGTGGGACCAACACGTCCGTGCCTCTGCCCCTCTTACCAGTCTTGATGTGGCTTCTTTAATTTTGCAGTTGTAGGACTTCCATTCAGCTCCAGTTCAGGCAGTTCTGAATGATGGTTGTTCTATAGTTTAGTATAATTTTGATGTGCTTGTGGGAGGAGGTGAGTACTGCGTTTACTTACGCCACCATCTTGACCAGAAGTTCTGTGTCTCTTTATGCTGAGAATCTTGGTTCCTAGTGTTAGCATACTTATTTGCTTTATCCAAAATTTACATAAGGTCATTTAAAACTAAACACTACCAAAATTACTATTACCAGTAAGACAGTTTACATTTTCTACCCTATTAACCCTTATGCTAAATGGCCTCTCTGTAAAATGGGAATTATAATCCTGGATCTGCCTGAAGGTTCTGTATGGAAGCAGGTGATCTGTTGAGGTCCCTTTGAGATTTCTTATAAGTCAGCATATCTTTATACAGTTTAAGAAATGTGTGAGATGTCTAGAGTGCTTGTGCTTGAACCAGAAGGTCCCAGTGCTAAGTTTGTCACTGGGCTTTGACTCAGAAGTTATGATGATAGTTTGGTATAAGAATATATGTCCATGCAGATATTATATAGCAAGCAACTATTATAAAAACAGCTAAATTTAGGGATCATATAGGTTAATTTACATACTGTGTATTTTTTTTTCTGATGAATGAAACACCTTCATGTATGTTGTCTCATTTGATCCTCATATCTCCCCTAGTTGATAGGTACCATTATTATCTCTATTTTCCAAATGAAGATCAGAGGGATTAAGTACTTTCTCAAAGTCACACAGTTAGTAAATGGCAGTGCAGAAATTCTCTGTCACTAAGAGCTGAGTTCTTCAGACTCAAAGCCTAGCATTTCTCCTAGCACATCCAGATAGTCAACATATCCTAGAATGATTTCTGCAGCTCAGTAGTGATGGTCTTTTTAACTTCTCTAGGAGGATGGGGAGAGAGAATGTTTTGAGATATTTTCCTGAAAAGAGCTAATAGTGCCCCCCTCTTTTTTTTTTGGTAGCTTTTAGGTGGTCAGGTACAGAGCCCAGGGCATGGACTTGAGTGCCCCCCCCCATTTTTAATATTTCTATTGCTCTCCCTTTCCCACTTCAGCTTGGCTGTTTGAGTTGTTTGAAGGAGGAGGAGATCTGGTGAAATGTATTTCTTCAACTCAGAACATAACTCTGCAATAGCCAGATCTGACCTGGCATCTGCTCAACCAGTCCTGCCCAGGGTCACTTTCCATTACTACTCCATGTGCCAATGTCAGCAGTAGTCATTATAAAAGAACATCACACTATTTTTTTCTCTGTTCTATTAGATGGAGATTTCAACTCATTTCATATTGGTGACTATTCAGCTAAAAACTACATTTTTTCCACTGTTACCTAGTCCTTCTAAACCACTGCTTATTTCTCCTCACAAACTTTTTATGTATTGATTACAACTGCAGCTACTTTGACATTTATGAAACCTCAGAAATATATAGTGATTAAACACAAAATATAACCAAGTGCATGTAGAGTGTCTGTAGTGCACTAACTTCCTCTGAGGAGCTGGAGTATGTCTGAATTGGTCCTGAAGGGAGAAACACTGGGATATTTGAGGGTCAGCCAGGTCCATTGTGTGCCTGTAGTTTGGGCAAGTAAGGGGAGAGATAAGAATATTATTTTTTTGCTTTTTGTCTTTCTCATTTTTTAAATCTTTATTGTTGAAAGTATTACAGATGTCCTCCCCTTCCCCCCCCCCCCATTGAATCCCTCCTCCTGGCTCCCACCCCCCTTCTGCCTTCCCCACACTATTTTCTGTGTTCATTGGTTATACATATATGCATATAAGTTCTTTGGTTTATCTCTTCCTGTCTCCCACCACCCTTCCCTCTGAGGTTTGTCAATCTGGTCCATACTTCCATGTCTCTGGATCTATTTTGATTGACTGCTTATCTTTTTCCTGATATTCCATCAATAACTGAGGTTATGTGGTACTTGTCTTTCTCTGACTGGCTTATTTTGCTTAGCATAATACTCTCCAGCTCTCTCCATGTTGTCTCAAAGGGTAAAAAACCTTTCTTTCTGCCTGGGCTGTTTGGCTCAGTGGTAGAGCATCGGCCTGCAGACCAATGAGTCCCGGGTTCTATTCTGGTCAAGGGCACATACCTTGGTTGCGGTTCATCCCTGGCCCTGGTCAGGGTCAGTCATGTGGGAGGCAATGGTCGATGTGTCCCTCTCACATCGAAGTTTCTCTCTCCCTCTCACTCTATCTGAAGATAAATGGAAAAATATCCTCAGGTGAGGATTAAAAATATATGTATATTTCTTTCCTACAGCTGCATATTATTCCATTGTGTAAAAGTACCACAGCTTTTTTATCCATTCGTCTACTGATGGACACTTGAGCTGTTTCCAGATCTTACCTATTATAAATAGTGCTGCTATGAACATAGGGGTACATATATACTTTCTGATTCGTGTTTCGGGCTTCTTAGGATATATTCCTAAAAGTGGGATCACTGGGTCAAATGGCAGTTTCATTCTTAATTTTTTGAGGTAACACCATAGTGTTTTCCATAGTGGCTGCTCCAGTCTGCATTCCCACCAGCAGTGTACTGGAGTCCCCTTTTCTCCACATCCCCGTCAGCACTTTTTGTTTGATGATTTGTTGATGGCAGCCATTCTGCCAGGCGTGAGGTGATAACCTCATACTCATTTTAATTTGTATCTCTCTGATAATTAGTAATGTGGAGTATTTTAAAATATGTCTCTTGGCCATTTGTATGTCTTGTTTGGAGAAGTATCTATTCAGATCCTCTGTCCATTTCTTAATTAGATTCTTCATCTTCCTTCTGTTGAATTGTATGAATACTTTATCTGTTTTGGATATTAACCCCTTATCCAATGTATGATTGGCAAATATGTTGTCCTAAAGAGTGAGTTCCCTTTTTACTGTATTCTGATGCTGGTTTATTTTGTTGTACAGAAGCTCTTTAGTTTGATGTAGTCCCATTTATTTCTTCCTTTGTTTCTCTTACCCTAGGCAATGTATCAGTAAAAATTCTGCTATGTGTGATGTCTGAGATTTTGATGCCTACATTTTCTTCTAGGATTTCAAGGTTTCACAAATTACATTTAAGTCTTTTATCCATTTTGAGTTTATTCTTGTGTATGGTATAAGTTGGTGTTCTAGTTTCATTTTTTGCATGTACCTGTCCGATTTTCCCACACCATTTTTTGAAGAGACTGTCTTTTCTCTATTGTATGTTCTTGCCTCCTTTCTTGAACATTAATTGTGCATATGTCTTGGGTCAAATTCTGGGTTTTTTGTTCTGTTGTCTTGATCTATATGTCTGTTTTTGTGTCAGTAACAGGATGTTTTGATTATGATAGCTTTGTAGTATAACTTGATATCTGGTGTTGTGATCCCTCCCACTGTGTTCTTCTTTTTCAACATTGCTGTGGCTATTCGGGGTCTTTTTTGGTTAAATATAAACTTTAGGAGTATTTTTTTCTAGATCGGTGAAACATGCTGATGGTATTTTTAAATTTATTTTTATTGATAGTTTTGAGAGAGAGGAAGGGGCAGAGAGATAAGAACATTGATGTGCGAGAGAAACATCAATTGGCTGCCTCCTACACAACCCCCACTGGGGATTGAGCCCTCCACCTGAGCATGTGTCCTGACCTGGAGTCAAATAGGAACCTCTCAGTCCATGGGATGACATTCAATTCATTGAGCCACACTGGTCAGGCTTCCACTGGTATTTTGTTATTATTATTTTTAACCCTCACCCGAGGATATTTTTACATTTTCCTCAGACAGAGTGGGAAGGGGAGAGAGAGAGAGAGAAACAACAACTGGTTGCCTCCAGCATGACCTCAACCGGGGCCGGGGATAAACTGCAACCGAGGTATGTGTCCTTGGCCAGAATTGAACCTGACACTCTAACCGCTGAGCCAAACCGGCCAGGGCTACCATTGATATTTTAATAGTGATTGCATTGAATGTATAGATTGGTTTGGTTAGTATGAGCATTTTAATGATGTTGATTCTTCCAATCCATGAACAAGGTATATGCTTCCACTTTTTTATATATTCCTCTATTTTTTCAATGTCCTGTAGTTTTCTAAGAACAGGTATTTTATCTGCTTGGTTAAGTATATTCCTAAATATCTTAGGGTTTTTTTTTTTGTTACAATGGTAAATGGGATTGTATATTTAATTTCCCTTTTTGAGTGTTCATTATTGGTGTTTAAGAATGACATCAATTTCTGGATCTTAATTTTGTATCCTGCTACTTTGTCAAATTCATTTATTAAGACTAATAGATTTTTGATGGAGTCTTTAAGGTTTTCTATGTACAATATCACATCATTTGTGAATAATGGCAATTTCACTTTTTCCTTTCCAATTTAGATGCTTTTATTTTTTCTTCTTGTCTTAGTGCTATGGCTAAGACTTCCAGTACTATGTTGAATAAGAGTGGTCAAAGTGGACATCCCTGTGGTGTTTGTATTCTGAAGGGAAATGTTTTTAGTTTTTGCCCATTGAGTATGATGTTGGCTGTAGGTTTCTCATATATGGTCTTTATTATGTTGAGATATGATCCCTCTATTTCCACTTTGATGAGCATTTTTATCAGAAATTGGTGCTGGATTTTGTCACATGCTTTTTCAGCATCTGTTGATATGATCATATGATTTTTATATTTTATTTTGTTTATGTGGTGTATCAGGCTTATTGATTAGTGAATATTGTACTAGCCTTGCAACCCTGGAATAAATCCTACTTGGTCATCATTTAAAAAAAATTTAACCCATTTGCTAATACTTTGTGGGGCATTTTGGCATCAATATTCATCCAAAATATTGGCCTGTAATTTTCTTTCCTTGTAGAGTATTCATCTGGTTTTATAATTTGAATTATGCTGGCCTCAAAAAGAGAACTTAGAAGAGTTTCTTCCTCTTGGATTTTCTGGAATAGTTTGAGGAGAATAGGTGTTACTTCTTTGAATGTTCTGTAAAATTCCCCTGTGAAGTCTTAGGGTCCTGGCTTTTGTTTGCTAGGAGTTTATTTGTTACTCCTTCAATTTCCTTAGATGTAATTGGTCTATTCAGAATTTCTGACTCTTCCTGGTTGAGTTTTGGAAAACTGTATGATTCTAGGAATTTGTCCATTTGACCTTGGTTGTCCCATTTGCTGATGTATAGTTGTTCATAGTTTTTTCTAATGATCCCTTGTATTTCTGTGGTGTCAGTTGCTATTTCTCTTTCATTTATGATTTTGTTTATTTCAGTCCTCTATGTTTCTTGATGAGTCTGGCAAAAGGTTCATCAATCTTGTTTATCTTTTCAAACAACAAGCTCTTAGTTTCATTGATCTTTGGTATTGTTTGTTTTTTAGTCTCCAGGTCATTTATTTCCACTCTGACCTTCATTATTTTTTTACTTCTACTTATTCTGGGTTTTTCTTTTTGTTTGAGCTCTAGTACTTTAAGTTGTAGGGTTAGTCTATTAAAAAGGTTTTGTTGTTGTTGTTGTTTTTTCTATTAATTTATTTTTGTTAAAGATGTTTCTCCTTTTTTCCCCATTGACACCCTCCTCCCCATCACCCCACCCGTCCCCAGCTTTGTTGTTCATGTCCATCAGTAATGCATATATGCACTTAAGTTCTGTAGTTTATCTTTTCTCTCCACCCCACCCCCTTTCTGAGGGGTGTCAGTCTATACCCTACTTCCACATCTCTGGGTCTACCCTGTTCCTCAGACTGTTATGATCATTACCTTTCACAAATAAGTGAGATCATGTGATATTTGTCTTTCTCTGCTTGGCTTGTTTTGCTTAGGATAATACTCTCGAGGTCCCTCCATGTCATCTCAAAGGATAAGAGATCTTTCTTTCTTACAGCTGCATAGTACTCCATTGTGTATATGTACCACAGCTTTTTTATCCATTCATCTACTGATGGACACTTGGGCTGTTTCCAGATCTTAGCTATTGTAAATAGTGCTGCTATGAACATGGGGGTACATGTATTCTTTCTGATTGGTGTTTCAGGCTTCTTAGGGTATATTCCTAGGAGTGGGATCACTGGGTCAAATGGCAATTCAATTTTTAATTTTTTGAGGTAAAACCATAGTGTTTTCCACAGTGGGTGCACAAGTCTGCATTCCCAGCAGCAGTGTACTAGAGTCCCCTTTTCTCCACACCCTCGCCAACACTTGTTTGATAATTTGTTGATGGCGGCCATTCTGACAGGTGTGAGGTGATACCTCATTGTTGTTTTAATTTGTATCTCTCTGATGATTAGTGATGTTGAGCATTTCTTCATATGTCTCTTGGCCATTTGTATGTCCTGTTTGGAGAGGTGTCTATTTAGTTCCTCTGCCAATTTTCTAATTGGGTTCTTTGTCTTTTGTTCAGTTGTATGAGCACTCTATATATTTTGGAGATTAACCCCTTATCTGATGTATCATTGGCAATTACGCTCTCCCATAGAGTGGGTTCCCTTTCTGTTTTGATGGTTGTTTCTTTTGCTGTGCAGAAGCTTTTGAGTTTGATGTAGTCCCATGTGTTCATTTTTCCCTTTGTTTCTGTTGCCTTAGGTGATGTATTAGTGAACATTCTGCTGCGTATGATTTCCGAAACTTTGTTGCCTACATTTTCTTCTAGGATTTTTATGGATTCAGGATTCACATTTAAGTCTTTCATCCATGATGATTTATTCTTGTGTATGGTGTAAGTTGATGGTCTAGTTTTATTTTTTTGCATGTAGCTGTCCAATTTTCACAACACCATTTATTAAAGAGGCTGTCTTTACTCCATTGTATGCTCTTGTCACCTTTGTTAAATATTAATTGAGCATAATGTCTTGGGTCAATTTCCGGATTCTCTGTTCTGTTCCACTGATCTATATGCCTGCTCTTGTGCCAGTACCAGGCTGTTTTGATTAAAATAGCTTTGTAGTATAGCCTGATATCCGGTATTGTCATCCCACCTAGTTTGTCCTTGTTTTTCAAGATTGCTGTGGCTATTTGGGGTCTTTTTTGGTTCCATATGAACTTTTGAAGTATTTGTTCTAGTTCTGTAAATTATATCACTGGCATTTTGATGGGGATTGCATTAAATCTATAGGTTGCTTTGGGTAATATGGACATTTTAATGATGTTAATTATTCTAATCCATGAGCAAGGTATGTGCTTCCACTTTTTTATATCTTCCTCTATTTCTTTTTTCAATGTCCTGTAGTTTTCTGCAAATAGGTCCTTTACTTCTTTGGTTAAGTTTATTCCTAGGTATCTTAATTTTTTTGCCGCGATAGTAAATGGAATTGTTTTTTTAGTTTCTCTTTCTGTGAGTGCATCATTGGTTTATATGGATGCCATTGATTTCTTGACATTAATTTTGTATCCTGCTGCTTTGCCAAATTCATTTATTAAGTCTAGTAGAATTTGATGGAGTCCTTAGGGTTTTCTATATATAATATCATGTCGTCTGCAAATAATGACAGTTTCACTTCTTCCTTTCCAATTTGGATTCCTTTTATTTTTTCTTCATGTCTGATTGCTTTGGCTAAGACTTCCAGTACTATGTTAAATAAGAGTGGCGAAAGTGGGCATCCCTGTTTTGTTCCTGTTCTTAAGGGAAATGTTTTTAGTTTTTGCCTATTGAGTATGATGTTTGCTGTAGGTCTTTCATACATGGCCTTTATTATATCAAGATATAATTCCTCTATTCCCAAATTGCTGAGCGTTTTTATCAGAAATGGGTGCTGGATTTTGTCGAATGCTTTTTCAGCGTCTATTGGTATGATCATGTGGTTTTTATCGTTCATTTTTTTATGTGGTGTATCACATTTATTGATTTGCGAATGTTGAACCAGCCTTGCATCCCTGGGGTGAATCCCACTTGGTCATGGTGAATAATTTTTTTGATGTATTGCTGGATCCGATTTGCTAGTATTTTGTTTAGGATTTTGGCATCTATGTTCATCAGGGATATTGACCTGTAGTTTTCTTTCTTTTTAGTGTCTTTATCCGGTTTTGTAATTAGGATTATGCTGGCCTCATAAAACGAGTTTGGAAGTCTTCCCTTTCTTGAAATTTTTGAAATAGTTTGAGAAGAATGGGTGTTAGTTCTTCTTTGAATGTTTGGTAAAACTCCCGCGTGAAGCCATCTGGGACTGGGCTTTTGTTTGATGGGAGAGTCTTGATTACATCTTCAATTTCCTTAACTGTTATTGGTCTGTTCAAGTTTTCTATCTCTTCCCGATCCAGTTTTGGGAGACTATGTGTTTCTAGAAATTCGTCCATTTCACTTAGATTGTCGAATTTGTTGCCATATAAATGTTCATAGTATTTTCTAATGATCCTTTGTGTTCCTGTGGTGTCAGTTGTTACTTCTCTTCTTTCATTTCTGATTTTGTGTATTTGGGTTCTCTCTCTTTGTTTCTTGGTGAGTCTAGCTAAGGGTCCATCAATCCTGTTTTTCTTTTCAAAAAACCAGCTCTTTGTTTCATTGATCATATGAATTGTGTTTTTGGCCTCCATGTCATTTATTTCTGCTCTGATCTTTACTATTTCCTTCCTTCTACTTGCTCTGGGGTTTTCTTTTTGTTTGCTTTCTATTTCTTCAAGTTGTGAGGTTATATAGTCTGTTAGAAATTTTTCTTGTTTCTTGAGGTAGGCCTGGAGTCCTATGAACTGCCCTCTCAGAACTGCTTTCACTGCATCCCATAGATTTGGTGTTGTTCATTTTCATTGGTGTCCAGGAAGTTTTTAATTTCTTCCTTGATCTCCTCGGTAACCCATTCATTGTTTAATAACATGCTATTTAGCCTCCAAGTGGTCAAATGTCTTTGCTTGTTCTTGTTGCAGTTGATTTCTAGTTTCATGCCATTGTGATCTGAGAATATGCTTGATATGATTTCAATCTTCTTGAACTTCTAGAGACTTCGTTTGTGTCCTAACATGTGGTCTATTTTTGAGAATGTCCCATGTGCTCTTAAGAAGAATGTGAATTCTGTAATATTGGGGTATAATTCTCTGTAAATATCTATTAAATCCATTTGGTCTAGTGCTTCATTTAGAGTCTGTTTCCTTGTTAATTTTTTGTCCAATGATGTCAGTGGTGTGTTGAAGTCTCCTGCTATGATTGTATTGCTGTTGATTTCTCCTTTGAAGTCCTCCAGAAGATTTTTAGTATATTTTGGTGCTACTATATTGGGTGCACATACGTTTACCAAGGTTATATCTTCCTGTTGGATAGACCTTTTCAATATTATGTAGTGGCCTTCTTTGTCTCTAGTTATGGTCTTCAATTTGAAATCTAATTTATCAGATATGAGTATTGCTACCCCAGCTTTTTTTTCCTTTCCGTTTGCTTGGAAGGTTTTTTCCATCCCTTTCCTTTCAACCTATGTGAGTCTTTTGTTGTGAGGTGGGTCTCTTGGAAACAACACATATGTGAATCATGCTTTCTTATCCAGTCAGCTACTCTGTGTCTTTTTATCGGAGCATTCAGTCCATTTACATTTAACGTGATTATTGATATGTACTTGTTTATTGCCATTTTCGTACATTGTGGTTCTAATTATCTTTCTATTTCTTCTAATAATTATAGCAGTCCTTTTACTATGTCTTGCAGTGCTGGTTTGGTGCTAATATATTCCCTTAGCCTTTTTTTTTGTCTGGGAAGCTCTTTATTTGACCTTCTATTTTGAATGATAGCCTTGCTGGATAGAGTAGTCTTGGATTCAGATCCTTGTTTTTCATGACCTTGATTACTTCATGCCATTCCCTTCTGGCCTGTAGTGTTTCTGTTGAGAAGTTAGATGATAGCCTAATGGGGTTTCCTTTGTAGGTAACCTGTTGCTTATCTCTTGCTGCCTTTAGGATTCTCTCTTTTTCTTTAATTTTTGGCATTTTAATTATTATGTGTCTTGGTGTGGGCCTGTTTGGGTTCTTCTTACTTGGGGCTCTCTGTGCTTCTTGAACTTGAATGCTTTCTTCCTTCACCAGGTTAGGAAAGTTTTCTGTCACTATTTCTTCAAATATATTCTCTAACCCTTGCTCATTTTCTTCTTCTTCGGGGACTCCAATAATGCGAATGTTATTACGTTTCCAGTTGTCCTGCAGTTCTCTTAAGCTATCTTCCTGTTTTTTTCATTGTTTTTTTCCTTTTGGTTTTCTGATTGATTGATTTTTTCTATTCTGTCTTCTAATTCACTGATCCGGTCCTCTGCTTCCTCTATTCTGCTAGTCAATCCTTCCAATGTCTTCTTTATTTCTGCTTTGTCATTCTTCATTTCCACTTGGTTGGTTTTCAGTGTTTCTATATCTGTACTCATGGTGTTGATATCCTTACTCATGTTGTTTAGTTTCCTCAAGATCATGGCTCGGAACTCTACCTCTGATAATTTGCTTAGCTGCATTTCATTTATCTCATCTTTGGTGGAGTTCTCTTGTTCTTTCATTTGGGATGTGTTTCTTGTTTCACCATTTTTGCTATCTCAGTGGGTTTTGGAGCCTGCCAAATTTTTCCTGTGCGTGTTGGTGTTCTGCTATTTGTGATTCCCTCTACTGGGTTTGGATGAATGTGGAGGGCCCTCCTTCAACACCACTGTCAATTCTCACTTTCCTGGGTAGATTTGCAAGCTCAGGAAAGGTTTAGTTATGTTCTAGCTTTTTGCCTGGAGGCTATTAGCCTCAGTTACTTGAAAAGCCTTAGGATCTCAGTTGAATGAGAAACTCTCTCAGATCTTTACAGTGTAAGAGGAATTCCCGAGGGTGGGGCCAATGCTGGTTGTTAATGAGCCTCAGTTTGCATTTCTTTACCTCTTTCCCTCATTTGGGAATCTCCGAGGGAGGGGCTTCCACAGCTCTGGGAAGGAGCAAACTTGGCTGCTGTTCTGAGTAACCTGGAAGGAGGGGCTGGCCACCACCGTCCTTTGTGGCCACAGCTCAGCACAAACTCTGAGCGCCCTCCAAATCCCAGGTGTCCCCTCAGAGTTCCAGTCCAGTCTGCCCTCCCTCTGCCGGAACCCCAGGTGAGTGGCTGTGGCTATTTAGCGCTCTGTCCCGGCCCTCTGTGCTTTGGAGCAGTTGGGGCTCTTAAGCCCGAGGGCGGGCGCCGCCGCTCCCAGCTAAGGCCGCCTCTCCCAGCTTAGGCTGCTGCTCACAGCCAAGGCCGCTGCTGTCCGTGGGCTCCCAGCCCGCCACTCTCACCCACCTCCGCAGATCCTACCAGGCTCATTCAGTGTCCCTGGTTGTATGGTCCTCTCCTGCTGCTTTTCTGTTGCTTTTTCCCGACGATTTGTCTTTATTTTAGTTGTAATTCCCGTTTGATCCTGGGAGATCGTCTGTTTAGCTTCCATTCACTCCACCGTCATTTTTTCCTGTCATCACAGGTGATTATTGATATGTACTTATTTATTGCCATTTTTGTTTAGTGTGGTTCTATTTTCCTTCCTAGTTTTTCTACTAATTACAGCAGTCCTTTTAACATTTCTCGCAGTGCTGTTTTGGTGCTAATGTATTCCCTTATACTTTTTTTGTCTGAGAAGGTCTTTATTTGACCTTCTATTTTGAATGATAGCCTTGCTAGGTAGAGTAGTTTTGGATTCAGATCCTTGTTTTTCATGACCTTGATTACTTCAGGCCATTCCCTTCTGGCCTGTAGTGTTTCTGTTGAGAAGTCAGCTGATAGCCTTATGGGGGTCCCTTTGTAGGTAACCTGTTGCTTATCTCTTGCTGCCTTTAGGATTCTCTCTTTGTCTTTAATGTTTGGCATTTTAATTATTATTTGTCTTGGTGTGGGCCTGTTTGAGTTCCTCTTACTTGGGGCTCTCTGTGCTTCTTGAACTTGAATGCTGTCTTTCTTTACCAAATTAGGGAAGTTTTCTGTCACTATTTCTTCAAATATATTCTCCAGCACTTGCTCATTTTCTTCTTCAGGTACTCTGATGATGCGAATATTATTACATTTCCAGTTGTCCCACAGTTCTCTTAAGCTCTCTTCCTATTTCTTTTCATTGTTTTTTCCTTTTGGTTTTCTGATTGGTTGATTTTTTTCTACCCTGTCTTCTAATTCACTGATCCGGTCCTCAGCTTCCTCTACTCTGCTGTTTAGTCCTTCCAATTTGTTCTTCATTTCTGCTATGTCATTCTTCATTTCTTCTTGGTGCTTCTTAATTTCCACTTGGTTGGTTTTCAGTGTTTCTATATCTTTGCTCATGGTGTTGATGTCTTTACTCATGGTGTTGATGTCCTTATTCATGCTGTTAAGCTTCCTCAAGATCATGACTCTGAATTCTAGCTCTGTTAACTTCCTTAACTCCATTTCATTTATCTCATCTTCAGTAGAGGTCTCTTGTTCTTTCATTTGGGATGTGTTTCTTTGTTTCACCATTTTGGCTATCTCAGTGAGTTTTGGAGCCTGCCAAATTTTCCCTGTGGATGTTGGTGTTCTGCTGTTTGTGGCTCCCTCTACTGGGTTTGGATGAGCATGGGAGGACCCACATTAAACACCACCATGGAGTCTTACTTTCCAGGGCATATTTGCAAGTGCAGAAAAGGTTAAGTTATCTTCTAGCTTTTTGCCTAGAGGCTATTAGTCATGGTTGCTTGAAGAGCCTTCGGTTTTCAGTTGAATGAAAACCTCCCTCAGGTGTTCATTGAGAGAGGATTTCCAGAGGGTAGGGCAGATGCTGGTAGTTAATTAGCCTCAATTTGCATTTCAATGACCCACCAGGGTGTGGCTGGATCTCTGAGGGAGGGGCTGCCACCTCTCCCCAGAGCCCTGGGATGGAGTAAGAGGGCCAGGCCACAGTCCTGCATGGCCACAACTCGGCAAAAGCTCTGAGCGCCCTCCAAATCCCGAGTGTCCCCACACAGTTCCAGTCCAGTCGGCCCTCCCTCTGCCAGAGCCCAAGGTGAGTGGCTGCAGCTATTTTAGCCCTCTGTCCCAGCCCTCTGCACTGAGGAGCCGGCTTGGGCTTTCACCCTAAGGTCGGTGTGATGCTCACGGCTAAGGCTGCTGCTCTCCGTGGACTCCCAGCCCCCCTCTCATGCCTCCGCAATCCTACCAGGATCGATTCAGTGTCCCTGGTTGTATGGTCCTCGCAATCTGCTTTTATGTTGCTTTTTCCAGACGATTTGTCCTTATTTTAGTTGTAATTCCAGTTTGGTCCTGGGAGATGATCTGTGTAGCTTCCATGCACTCCACCGCCATTTTGGAATCCCTGTTGTTGTTTTTGAAGTAGGCCTGTAATGCTGTGAATTCCCGTCTCAGGACTTCTTTCACTGAGTCTCATAGATTTTGTGTTGTGAGTCCATTTTCGTTGATTTCCAGGAAGTTTTTTATTTCTTTCTTGATATCCTTGGTAAGTCATTCTTTGTTTAATAACATGCTGTTTAGCCTCCATGTGTTTGAATGTTTTTGAGTGTTTTTATTGTAATTAGTTTCTAGTTTCATGCCATTGTGATCTGAGAAGATATTTCATATGATTTCAGTCTTCTTGAACTGGTAGAGACTTAGTTTGTGTCCTAACATGTGGTCTATGCTTGAGAATATCTCATGTGCACTTGAGAAGAATGTGTATTCTGCAATTTTGGGGTGTAGTTCTCTCTAGATATCTATTCAATCCATTTGATCTAGTGCATCATTTAGAGTCTCTGTTTCCTTGTTAATTTTTGTCTAGAGTATCTATGCAGTGATTTCAGCGTGGTGTTGTAGTCCTCTACTATGATTGTATTGCTGTCAAATTCTCCCTTGAAGTGCTCAAGAAGTTTTAAAATATATTTTGGTGCTCCTGTTTTAGGTGAATATATGTTTACCAAGGTACTATCCTCTTGTTGGATTGATCCTTTTAATATTATGTTGTGGTCTTCTTTGTCTCTTTTTATGGTCTTCATTTTGAAGTTTATTTTATCAGATATGAGTATTGCTACCTCTACTTTTTCTTTTTAATTTCCATTTGCTTTGAAAATGTATTTTCATCCCTTGACTTTCATCCTGTGTGAGTCTTTCATTCTGAGGTGCATCTCTTGTAGACAGCATATATATATGGCTCCTGCTTTTTTATTCATTCAGCTACTGTGTGTCTTTTTATTGGAGCATTTAATCTGTTAACACTTAAGGTTATTATTGATATGTACTTATTTGTAGCCATTTTTATTTATTATTCCTATGTTTCTTTCTTTCTATGTCTTCTTATTATTACAGGAGTCCCTTTAATTTTTCTTTTTTTTTGCAATGCTGGTTTTGTGGTGATAGATTTCTTTAGTTGTGTGTGTGTGTGTGTGTGTGTGTGTGTCTGGGAAGCTCTTTATTTCACCTTCTATTTTTGAATGATCACTTTTCTGGAGAGAGTAGTCTTGGATTCAGACCTTTGTTTTGTATTATTTTGAATAATTAATGCCATTTCCTTCTGTACTGTAGTTTTTCTGTTGAGAAATCAGCTGACAGCTTTCTAGGAGCTCCTTTCTAGGTAACCTGTTGCTTATCTCTTGCTGCCTTTAAGATTATCTCTTTGTTTTTAATTTTTGGCATTTCAATTATAATGTGTCTTGTCATGGGCCTCTTTGGGTTCTTCTTGTTTGGGACTCTCTGTGCCTCATGAACTTGTGTGACTTTTTTCTTCCCCAAGTTAGGGAAGTTTGCTGACAGTATTTCCTCAAGCAAGTTCTCTAATCCTTGCTCACTTTCTTCTTCTTCTGGTAGGTACTCCTATGATGGTGTAACATTTCATGTTGTCCCACATTTCTCTTAAACTCTCCCCCTGTTGTTGTTGTTTTGGGGAGGGTGTTTTCTTATTGAGTTTTTTTTTCCTACCCTGTTTTTTAATTCATTGTTTCAATCATCAACTCCCTCTAATCTTCTGTTATTCCTTCCAATGTTTTCATTATTTCTTCTGTGTCATGCTTCATTTCCACTTGGTTGTTTTTCATTTTCAATCGGTTACTTTTCATTGTTTCTATATCTTTTCACATGCTGTTGGGCATCCTTATAATCATTATTCTGAACTCTATATCTTATAATTTTCTTATCTCCATTTTATTTAGCCATTCTTCTAGAGAATTCTCATGTTCTTTCATTTGGGACTTGTTTCTTTGTTTCACCATTTTGGCTGTCTCAGCAAGGTTTAGAGCCTGCCAAATTTTGCCTGTGAGTGTTGGTGTCCCGCTTATTGTGGCCCCCTCTGCTGAGTCTGAGTAAGTGTGGAAGATTCCAAGCTGAACACTAATGTTTGGTCTTACTCTTCCGGGTAGAGTCAAAGTCCAGGTAAATACTCAAATATCCCAGAGATATGCCTCTGCCTGCCACCTACCTATTAGTCTCAGTCACTTAATCTCAGATTGTAGTTTTCAGCTAGACTTATACTCCTCCCCTTGGGCACGGTAAGAGGATTTCCAGTTGGTGGGGCAATTGCTTCCTTCCAGTCTAAAGCTGCTTGGAGAGAAAAACTCTGCCTGAGGAAAAGGGTTTCAGCAGTGTGGGTAATGACTCAGCACAGGGACCCAGGCAGCTGCTTTCTCATCTTGGTCCCCTGAGCCATGAAACCCCAAAACTGTGAGCTAGTCCTAAGCCTCAAAGCACCCAAAGACCTGTCTCTCTCTACAGGCTGGTTGGTAGTCTCTGACAGTTAATGAGCCTCCATTTACAGTTCTGTGCTAGGTGCAAACTCATCCTGGCAGGTGGGGTAAAATTCCAATGGGTGGGGCAGATGTTTCCTTACCTCTGGGCTAAAGCTGCTTTGAATGGAAAAGACTGCCTGAGAAAAATGGTTTTTGTAGTGTGGGGGAATGACTCAGCATAGGGCTCCTGATATCCTCCTTTCCAGCTCTCTCCACAGTGCCACGAACACCTGACGCTCCTCAGGCAGCTCCAGTACAGTCAGCCCTCCCCCTGCCAGATCCCAAAGTGAGTGGCTGTAGGTGAAATTTAGTGTGCTGGCTATTCAGGTGGGTGCCTGTGTTCCCAGCACCTCTCCCTGCCAGAAAGACCCTCTGCTCTGGTGTTTTTCACAGCCAGGTGTTATGTGGATGCCTTTTCCTGTTTTGCCACTCCGTGCTGGGGAACCCAGCTTGGAGTTTAAACCCAAGACTTCTCAGGGGGAACTTCTCACAGCTAAGATAACCCTCAGCTGCTGTCTGTGGGAGCCCAGCCAGTCCTCTCATGCCTCCATACCTACCAGACTTGATTTGTGCTCCTCTTTTTTTTTTTAAATGTTTTATTTTTTTAAATATGTTTTTATTGATTCTTTTAGAGAGAGGTGAGGGAGGGAGAGAGATAGAAACATCAATGTGAGTGAGAAACATTGATTGGCTGCCTCCTGCATGCCCCTCACTGGGGATCGAGCCTGCAACCCGGGCGTGTGCCCTGACCGGGAATTAAACTGGGACCTCTCAGTCCATGGGACAATTCCCAGTTCACTGAGCCACACTGGCCGGGCCGATTTGTGCTTCTCTTTACATCCCAGGTTATAAGTGGTCTCTCCAGCCTTCAGTTGGTTATTCTGCATTAGTTTTGTTTGTTTGTTTGTTTGTTTGTTTGTAATTCCAGTTTGTCCTTGAAAGAAGGTCAGTGTAGCTTCCATTCACTCTGCCACCATGTGTTTGTTTGTTTTTTGTTTTTTTCTTTCAATAGGAATATTTTTACCATATGCACCTGCCTACTCACATGAGAATTCACTTTGGAAAAAAGAATGATTTCCTTCACTGGTGCCAGCACCTCCACCACTATTTCTCACAAGGGGTCTGGAATCAGAATGCTTTGGATCAAATCCTAACTTTACCAATGTACACCCTTGGAAAAGTTACTTAATCTTTCTTTGCCTTGGTTGTCTTATCTGTTGAATGGAGATAAAATAGTACCTAGCTCATACGATTGTGAGGATCAAAGAGACAATTTCACAATGTTTAGCATAGAACTTGGCACACAGCAATCACTCATCTGCTAGATGTTATTATTTATCATGAATGTTATCGATCATTGTCATTATTATCTTCATCAAAATAATATATTATCCAGGCCTCAAACCCATAGAGTGATACAAATTACATGTGGCAATTGGAATTTTTACTCTCTCATCTTGGTTACTTCATTTAGTGTGAGTGCTTCCTTAATAATGAGCGTTAGACATATTACACCAGCCCCTCTAAAACTCCAGATTATTTCTCTTGCTCTTATTGTCCAGGACTTCAACACCATGATCATTATCCTCTTCCTTAACCACCTTTTACAGTGAAACATCTTAAAAGAATTGTTTATATTCACTGTCTCCAATTTCTCTTCTTCCCTTCTCACTTGAACCCACTCCAGTTAGGCTTTAACTCCAACCACTGAAAGTACTGTGGTCAATGTCACTAATGCCTTTCCACATTAATAAAGCTAATGGTCCTTTTAATTTTATTATGGGATGATCCACGAATATTTTATACTTTTCTGAATTTTCCTCCTGGCTCCTTGGCTTCTCCACTGTCACCTGTAAATCTTTGGAAGGATGCTATACACTTGCTCTATCTCTTCTCTATATACTCTATTTCAATGACCTCATCTAGTCCTTAACTTTAAGTATGATACAACTTCCACTCTCCTGTTGATAAATAACCACAGGCTGTGGGGCATTGCTAGAAAAGGACCTGAAACGTTTCAGGGGGAGTCATTCATCATGCAGACTTCCTGGCCACACCTCTGCCCCTTGCAATGTCACCCTGCACTTTCTTTCCTGTGAGTCCTGCAGTCCTTTACACATGTCTCTATGCTCAGCTCTCCTCAAGCCTGGGCCTCACTCTGCCCTTTATGTCCAGCAGATGCTCTCACTTTATCCAGGGGATTCAAGCTCCCCAAATTTCTCTCTTGCACTTGTCTGTTGAACTTGCGCCCTCAAAAGTCACTGATGACCTCCTCTCTGGTCAAATGCAATGTCTTTGTTCATTCTTTTGCATGTCCTCAAAGGTGGCATTTATTATTTTCTTTCAAGGTGAATAGGATTTTGGTGGTGGTGGTGGCTGTGAGGAGACACTGAAAAGTAATTCAGCACCAAGTTCTGTGGAAAAGTGTAAGGATCAGGGTGGGTCATTATGTAAACAAACAAATAAATTAAACTAAGAGTGACCATTTATTTACAAGTTCTGGTCATCTTAGAGGTGCTACCCATTGGAGGAGAGTCAAAGTTGAATAAGACATAGTCTTTACTCAGGCTGCTCTTGCTCTCATGAGGCCAATGCATATTGGGAGGCAAAGCATGTGGGTAGCAATCTAGTGAATGGCTGAAAGGACTTGATTGGGACTCAGACAACCTTGAGCTCAAAGCCCTCATCTTTTTCTTTTTCTTTTTTTAATTCTCACCCTAAGATATTTTCCCATGAATTTTCACATAGAGTGAGAGGGAGTGGGGTGGGGAGGGAGAGAGAGAGAGAGATAAACATTGATGTGAGAGAGACACATCGATTGGTTGCCTCCCACACAACCCCAACCAGGGCCGGGGATTGAATTGCAACTGAGGTATGTGCCCTTGACTGAAATCAAACCCACAACTCTTTGGTCTGAGGGCTGATGCTCTAACAGCTAAGCCTAACCAGCCAGGGCAAAGCTTTCCTCTTTTTTAACAGGCTATTTCACATCTCCAAGCCTCAATTTTCTCAGCTATAATATAGAGAATGGCAGTACTTATCTCATAGGGTCTCTGTAAGAATTAAATGACACAATGCATGTGACACAATGGTGCACAACAAGAACTTCATGAATGGTAGCTGTTATTCCCTTTACGAGACCTATTAGCACCACTGGCCTCTTTTACGCACTGGCATAGTTGTCATAGTCAAAGTTTATATTTTCATAGACACTCTTAGAGTTTGCTCTTTCCCTTCTATTTTCTGATCCTGCCTCCTTTGTCTAGAACTGTGCTAACACAGTGGCCACCAGCCACTTGAAATGTGGCTGGTCCTAACTGAGAAGGCTTAGTGTGAAAAAAAGTGAATTCTCTCACATACACTATTAATAATTTGTTTATATTTATCACAAGCTGAAATGATAATTTTTGTATGTATTATAACATATACCATTAAAATCATCTGTTCTTTTTGGAAACTTTCAAAATACATATGTGACTTGCATTTGTAGCTTACATTCTATTTGATTAGACAGTACTAGCCTAGAAGCTACTGCTCCATATTTTCTGGATCCATTTCACTTTGGGGTATGATGAGATTCTCCTCACCACTCTAACCCTAGTGCTAGTAATTCTCTCTTGTTTCCTTGCTTTGCTACAATTAAATAGTTAGCCATTTCTTCTAGTCTGCCCTGACCCTTTCCCTTAAGTGGTGCTGACTCCCATAGTCCCCTGCACCCAATGGGCAGTGAATAGCACTTGTGGTCACTCATAGGCCTCTTTACCTTACTCCACTGTGATCTTTTTGATGGTCCATACTGTTTCTAATTTAATTCTGATTCCCAGTGACCAGGGTAACATTTTACAAAAATTGTGTACTCATTAAGTACTCACGGGACAACAAACTACTCTCAGGCTGCATTTCTTGCTGCCAATTCACTCCAGAAGTCCCATTTCAGTGTTGCATGCCTTCAAGTTCTCTGGTGAGATTTCATTCATACCTATCCCATATCTTTCTTGCAACCAGGCTCTCACTGCAACTATTTGGATGACTCCTGGTGTGTGGTGTAGACTGGCTAAGCTGGAGCACAGCAGGTCTGGTAGTAGTTCTGGTATGCAGCCTGAGTGGTAGGGATCACTGGGGGATGGGTGAGCTCCCTTGAGGAACAGCTGGCTGTATGGCCAGTGTGTAGGGAGCAACGATAGGCTGCCTTCTGCCTTGGTTGCTGGGGATTTGCCAAACAGCTTTGTGGTGGGCATCTTTCCAACTTTGTGTTTGATGTTGTCATGTTATTTCTGGTGAGTAAATGATGCAAACAAAGCAGAGTGGGTGGAACCTTGGCAGATGTGGGTTTCCTAGCAACATTATTAACTAAACAGGACCACCATTCAGTCAGCTTTGCTTCCTGTGTCCTGATGCCATGGTGACACCACACTCTGGCCACTCTGTAAAACTTGCACTTATGGTTTCTGTCTTTAGAGGGAACAGGGAGAAAGATCACTTAGCAGTGTGCTGCTAAGAAGCTAAAATCAATGACAACTTCCTGATTTCTCCCTTTCTCCCCTGATATCTTTGACTGTGTACTTTGTATGATTTGCTTTCTGAGGACGGACAGCCTTGTAATCTTTTTGTCTTATAAATACAGTTTTTTGCTGAAGCATCCCATGTCTCTCTGACCATGGTGGCTAGGAGTAAAATTTTGTTTACAATAATAAAAATGATAGAGTATTTATTTGGCTTAGATTCTACCCATTTTTAAAGAGATTCCAGTTCCCATCAAATTCTTTCTACAATGTTCCAGGAATTGTCGAGGAACATTTGATGCATGCTTGTGAACTACTGTTAACAACATTATGGCATCTGCCATTTTATTCTGTCCTGACCAGCTACTGTAATGATTTCTGTACCTGAAATGGACTCAGTGCTCCACCAAGTCACCACAGCAAGGCCATAACTGAAACTACCAAAGCTGTAGGCAGGCTACCAAGGAGGGATGGTCTGCTACTTACCTACTCCACCTTCTTTATTCCAGACTGAGGACTTCAGAGGGTCTCTCTTTCTCTCTCTCTCTCTTGCTTCCGTTATCTTCTCCCCTATTTATCCTCCTCCTCTTTTCCCCTTCCTGTTGTGGTGGTCTGGTTACTCCAGGACTTAGGCATGCAGGGACTGAGCCTGGGGACATTTTGAATGACAGGCACAGTGATATTCTTAAAATAATGCCCTTCTCTCTTTTTCCAAACTTACCTACTAAACTTGAACCAAATTTAAGCACCTAAGTTTTAAAGACACTTTCCCTAATAGGCTACGTAGTCCCTCAAGTAAATAGACCCTTGGTAGCCCTGGCCCTATTGATCCTATAGACAGGCTAAAGCTGTGAAGCTCAGACACTGTGCCACTGCTGTAGAGAAAAAACCCATCAACTTTTTGCTCTGAAAACATTATAAAAATTTATTGAAGTACACTGAAGATGACTCAAATAAAAATGATTAAAATGTACATATTGTTGTACAGCCAGTGTGGCTCATGGTTGAGCATTAACCCGTACACCAAGAGGTCAACAGTTTGATTCCCAGCCAGGACACATGCCCAGGTTGTGGATCTGATCGTCAGTGGGGGGCATGCAAGAGGTAACCAATTGCTGTTCTCTCTCATCAATGTTTCTATCTCTCTCTCCCTCTCCTTCCTCTCTCTAAAATCAATAAAGGAAAAAAAATTTAAATTTATATAGAGCACTCACCTCAGGCTGGTGAGGGTGTAGAAGCTGACCTCACTCTCTCGGGACTGCAGTGAAGTTCTCAAGGCTTCTGGGCCCTTCGAGGCACAGCCCACACTGGTAGGCATGAACACAGGCATGCAACAGGGTTCATAAGGTGTGGAACAGAGCTGAGCATCTTGCAGGAACCAGCAATATCAGTGATTCTCTCTTTGAGATGAAAAATGACAGTGGAGTGAATGGAAGCTACACAGACTATCTCCCAGGACCAAACTGGAATTACAACTAAAATAAAGACAAATCATCAGGATAAAGCAACAGAAAAGCAGCTGGAGAGGAACCATATAACCAGGGACACTGAATCAAGCCTCGTAGGTCCACAGAGGCACAAGAGGGTAGGCTGGGAGCCCATGGACAGTAGCAGTTTTAGCTATGAGCAGCTCCCTCAGGGTTAAAATCCCAAGCCAGCTCCACAGCACAGAGGTCCTGGACAGAGCACTACATTAGCCACAGCCACTCACCTTGGGCTCTGGCAGAGGGAGGGCAGACTGGACTGGAACTCTGTGGGGACACTCGGGATTTGGAGTCCACTCAGAGATTTTGCTGAGTCGTGACCACACAGGACGGTGGCCATCTTGCTCTTTCTCCAGAGCTCTCGGGAGAAGTAGCAGCCTTTCCCTCAGGGATTTAACCACACCCAGCTAGACCAAAGAAATGCAAATTGAGGCTCATTAACAACCAGCATCTGCCTCATCCTCTGGAAATCCTCCTACGCTGAACACCTGAAGGAGTTTTCCTTTCAGCTGAGGGCTACAACTCAAAGCTCATCAAGTAAATGAGACTAATAACCTCCAGGCAAAAAACTAGAGGATAACAGAACCTTTCCTGGGCTTCCAAATCCACTCAGGAAAGTAAGACTTGACAGTGGTGTTTACATGAGTCCTCTCACACTCATCCAAACCCAGTAGAGGGACCCACAAACAGTAAAACACCAACATCCACAGGGAACATTTGGCAAGATCCAAAACCCACCGAGATAGCCAAAATGGTGAAACAAAAAATCAAATCTCAAATGAAAGAACAAGAGAACTCTACTGAAGATGAGATAAATGAAATGCAGTTTAGCAAGTTATCAGAGGTAGAGTTCAGAGCCATGATCTTGAGGAAGCTCAACAGCATGAGTAAGGAGCTCAACATTGGCCATGGCTGGTTTGGCTCAGTGGTTAGAGTGTCAGCCCACAGTCCAGAAAGACCCAGGTTTGGTTCCAGCTAAGGGCACGTAACTCGGATGCAGTTTGTCCCTGGCTCCAGTTGGGGTCGTGTGGGTGGCAAACGGTTGATGTGTCTCTCTGACATCGATGTTTCTCTCACTCTCTTCCTCCCTCTCTCCTTTCACTCTATCTGAAGATGAATGCAAAAGTGTCCTCGGGTGAGGATTAAAAAAAAAAAAATATATATATATATATATATATATATATATATATATATATATATACACACACACACACACACACACACACACACACACACACACATTGAAAACCAACAAAGTGGAAATGAAGAAGGACATAGCAGAAATAAAAAACACATTGGAAGGAATAACCGGTAGAGTAGAGGAAGTTGAGGACCAAATCAGTGAATTAGAAGACAGGGTAAAAAAAAATCAACAAATCAGAAAACCAAAAGGAAAAAACAATTAAAAAACAGGAAGACAGCTTAGGGGACTGTGTGAAAACTGGAAACATAACAACATTCACATCATAAGAGTTCCAGAAGAAGAAGAAAATGAGCAAGGGTTAGAAAATATATTTGAAGAAATAGTGACAGAAAACTTCATCAACTTGGTGAAGAAAGAAGGTATTCAAGTTCAAGAAGGACAGAGAGCCCCAAGTTAGAGGAACCCAAACAGGCCCACACCACGACATATAGTAATTAAAATGCCATATATTAAAACAAAGAGAGAATCCTAAAGGCAGCAAAAGAAAAGCAACAGGTTACTTACAAAGGAAACCCCATTATGCTATCAGCTGACTTCTCAACAGAAACACTACAGGCCAGAAGGGAATGACATGAAGTAATTAAGGTCATGAAAAACAAGGATCTGAATCCAAGACGACTCTATCCAGCAAGGCTATCATTCAAAATAGAAGGTGAAATAAAGAGCTTCATAGGAAAAAAAAAAAAAAAAAAAGGCTAAGGGAATATATTAGCAACAATCCAGCACTGCAAGAAATGTTAAAAGGACTGCTGTAATTAGTAGAAGAAAGGGGAATAAAAATAGAACCGCAATAAACAAAAATGGCAATAAATAAGTACCTATCAATAATCACCTTAAATGTAAATGGATTGAATGTTCCAATCAAAAGACACAGAGTAGCTGATTGGATAAGAAAGCATGACCCATATATATGTTGTCTACCAGAGACCCACCTCACAACAAAAGAATCACATAGGTTGAAAGTGAAGGGATGGAAAAAAATCTTCCAAGCAAACGGAAAGGAAAAAAAAGCTGGGGTAGCAATACTCATATATGTTAAAATAGATTTCAAAATGAAGGCCATAACTAGAGAAAAAGAAGGCCACTACATAATATTGAAAGGATCTATCCAGCAGGAAGATATAACCTTGGTAAACATATATGCACCCAACATAGGAGCACCAAAATATATTAAAAATCTTCTGGAAAACTTCAAAGGAGAAATCGACAGCAATACAATCATAGCAGGGGACTTCAACACCCCACTGACATCACTGGATAGATCCTCTAGACAAAAAAATTAACAAGGAAACAAACTGTAGATGAAGCAGTAGATCAAATGGACTGAATAGATATCTAGAGAGAACTGCACCCCAAAATTGCAGAATTGACATTCTTCTCAAGTGCACATGGGACATTCTCAAGCATAGACCACATGTTAAGACACAAACTAAGTCTCAACAAGTTCAAGAAGATTAAAATCATATCAAGTATCTACTCAGAACACAATGGCATGAAACTAGAAATCAAGAGCAACATGAACATGCAAAGACATTTGAACACATGGAGGCTAAATAACATGTTATTAAAGAATGGGTTACCATGGAGATCAAGGAAGAACTAGAAAACTTCCTGGAAACGAATGAAAATGAACACACAACAACACAAAATCTATGGGATGCAGTGAAAGCAGGTCTGAGAGGGAACATCATAGCACTACAGGCCTACCTCAAGAAACAAGAAAAATTTCTAATTGACTATCTAACCTCACTACTTAAAGAACTAGAAAGCAAAGAAAAAGGAAACCCCAGAGCAAGTAGAAGGAAGGAAATACTAAAGATCAGAGCAGAAATAAATGACATAGAGACCAAAAACACAATTCAAAGGATCGATGAAACAAAGAGATGGTTCTTCGAAAAGCTAAACAAGATTGAGGGACCCTTAGCTAGACTCACCAAGAAACAATGAGAGAAAATCCCAATACACAAAATCAGAAATGAAAGAGAAGTAACAACTGACACATAGAAATACAAAGGATCATTAACAAATACTATGAACAATTATATAGCAACAAATTGGACAATCTAAGCCAAATGGACCAATTTCTAGATACACATAGTCTCCCCAAACTGAACCAGGAAGAGATAGAAAATTTTAACAGACCAATAACAGCTAAAGAAATTGAAGATGTAATCAAGACTCTCCCAGCAAACAAAAGCCCAGGCCCAGACTGCTTCACAGGGGAGTTTTACCAAACTTTCAAAGGACTAACACCCATTCTCCTCAAACTATTCCAAAAAATTCAAGAAGAAGGAAGACTTCCAAACTCGTTTTATGATGCCAGCATAATCCTAATTCCAAAACCAGAAAATGACACTACAAAGAAAGAAAACTAAAAGCAATATCCCTGAGGAAAATAGATTCCAAAATCCTGTACAAAATACTAGCAAATCAGATCCAGTAATACATCAAAAAAATATTCACCATGACCAAGTGGGCAGGGATACAAGGATGGTACAATATTCGCAAATCAATAAATGTGAGACACCACATAAACAAAATGAAAGAAAAAAACCATATGATCATATCAATAGATGCTGAAAAAGCATTCCACAAAATCCAGCACCCATTTCTGATAAAAATGCTCAGCAATGTCGGAATAGAGGGATCATATCTTGACATATTAAAGGCCATATATGAAAAACCTACAGCCAACATCATACTCAATTGGAATAAACTAAAAGCATTTCCCTTAAGAACTGGAACAAGACAAGGATGCTCACTTTCACCACTCTTATTTAACATATTACTGGAAGACTTAGCCACAGCAATCAGACATGAAGAAAAAATAAAAGAGATCCAAATTGGAAAGGAGGAAGTGAAACTGTCATTATTTGAAGATGACGTGATATTGTACAAAGAAAACCCTAAAGACTCCATCAAAAATCTACAAGGCTTAATAAATGAATTTGGCAAAGTAGCAGGATACAAAATTAATATCAAGAAATCTACAACATTCTTATGCACCAATGATGAACTCACAGAAAGAGAAACTAAAAAAAACAATCCCTTTTAAAATCGCGGCAAAAAAATTAAGATACCTAGGGACAAACTTAACCAAAGAAGTAAAGGACCTATTTGCAGAAAACTACAAGACATAGAAAAAAGAAATAGAGGATGATATAATAAAGTGGAAGCATATACCTTGTTCATGGATTGGAAGAATTAACATCATTAAAGTGTTCATACTACCCAAAGCAATCTATACGTTCAATGCAATCCCTATCAAAATACCGATGACATATTTTGCAAAACTAGAACAAATACTTGAAAAGTTAATATGGAACCCAAAAAGACCCCAAATAACCACAGTAATCTTGAAAAAGAAGGACAAAGTAGGTGGGATCACAATACCAGATATCAGGTTATACTACAATGATACTGTAATCAAAGCAGACTGGTACTGGCACAAGAACAGGCATATAGATCAATGGAACAGTACAGAGAACCAGGAAATTGACCCAAGACATTATGCTCAATTAATATTTGACAAAGATGGCAAGAGCATACAATGGAGTAAAGACAGCCTCTTTAATAAATGGTTTGGGGAAAATTGGACAGCGACATGCAGAAAAATGAAACTAGACCGTCAACTCACACCATACACAAGAATAAACTGAAAATGGATAAAAGACTTAAATGTGACTTGTAAATCCATAAAAGTCCCAGAAGAAAATGCAGGCAACTATATTTCCAACATTATATGCAGCAGAACTTTCACTGATACAACACCTGAGGCTAAAGAAACAAAGGGAAAAATGAACACATGGGACTATATCAAGATAAAAAGTTTCTTCACAGCAAAAGAAACAACCATCAGAATGGAAAGGGAACCCACTATATGGGAGAGCATAATTGTCAATGATACATCAGATAAGGGGTTAATTTCCAAAATATATAAAGTGCTCATACAACTCAACAAAAGGAAGACAAAGAACCCTATTAAAAAATGGGCGGAGGACCTAAATAGACAATTCTCCAAAAAGGACATACAAATGGCCAAGGGACATATGAAAAAATGCTGGTCACTAATCATCAGAGAGATGCAAATTAAAACAACTCTGAGGTATCACCTGACACCTTCCAGAATGGCTGCCATCAACAAATCATCAAACAAGTGCTAGCAAGAGTGTGGAGAAAAGGGGACTCTAGCACACTGCTGGTGGGAATGCAGACTGGTGCAGCCACTATGGAAAACACCATGGTATTTCCTCAAAAAATTAAAAATTAAATTGCCATTTGACCTAGTTATCGCTGTTCTAGGAATTTATCCTAAGAAGACTGAAACACCAATCAGAAAGAATTTATGTACCCCTATTTTCATAGCAGCGCTATTTACAATCGCTAAGATCTGGAAACAGCCCAAGTGTCCATCCATCAATAGATGAATGGATAAAAAAGATGTGGTTCATATATACAATAGAATACTATGCAGCTGTGAGGAAGATCTCTTATCCTTTGAGACAACATGCAGGGACCTCGAGAGTATTATGCTAAGCGAAATAAGCCAATTAGAGAAAAACAAATACCACATTATCTCACTTATTTGGGGAATATAATGAACAAGGTGGGCTGATGAATGAAATAAACCCAAAGACATAGAAAGGAGTATGAATCAGACTGACAAACCTCAGGGTAGGGGGTGGGGTGGATCGATGAGATGAACCAAAGAACTTATATTCATGTGTGCATAACCAGTGGACACAGACAACAATTCTAGGGGTTTGGGGGTGGGGGTAGGATTCGGAAGAGGGTGTCTGGGGGGGGAAGAAACATCTGTAACAGAAATAAATTGATAAAAATTGAGAAAAAGTATTTATATATTGTGCTCATGGATTGGAAAACTAAACATTTAAATATAATAGTTCTTTTCTAATTGATATATAGTTTCAGTGCAATTAAATAACAGCGTTATCCTTTTGTGTTTTCCCATAGCTTTATTGAGATATAATTGACATTTAATATTGTGTATGTTTAAGGTGTACAATCATGATTTGAGATACATATATATTGGGTATTGATTTACTCATAAGATTAGTTAAAACATCCTTTTCCTCATATAATTATCATTTCATTGTTGTTATGGTGAGACCATTAAAGTTCTATTTTCATAACAATTTTTTTTTATTGTTGAAAATATTACAGATATCTCCCTTTTTTCTCCAATTGACTGCCTCCTCCCCCAAACCACCCCCATCCTTCTTTCCCCAAACTCATGTCTGTGTCCATTGGTCGTGCATATAAATTCTTTGGTTTATCTCTTCCCACCCCCACCCCCTTCCCTCTGAGGTTTGTCAATCTGGTCCCTACTTCTATGACTCTGCATCTATTTTGATCGACAGCTTATTTTGTTCATGATAATCCATAAATAACTGAGATCTTGTGGTGCTTAACTTTCTCTGACTGGCTTATTTTGCTCAGCATAATGCTCTTCAGTTCCCTCCATGTCATCTCAAAGGATAAGAGATCTTTCTTTCTTGCTGCTGCATAGTATTCCATTGTGTAAATGTTCCAGAGCTTTTTCATCCACTCATCTACTGATGGATAGTTGGTTTGTTTCTAGATCTTAGCTATTGTAAATAGTGCTACTATGAACATAGGGGTGCATATATTCTTACTGATGGTGTTTCAGGCTTCTTAAGATACATTCCTAGAAGTGGAAACACTGAATCAAATGGCAGTTCCATTTTTAATCTTTTGAGAAAGCAAAATATTGGTTTCCATAGTGGCTGCACCAGTCTGCATTCCCACCAGCAGTGTACTAGAGCACCATTTTCTCTACATCCTCACCAGCACTTGTTGTTTGAGGCTTTGTTAATGGCAGCCATTCTGGCAGGTGTGAGATGATATCTCACAGTCGTTTTAATCTGCATCCCTCTGATGATTAATGATGTTGAGCATCTTTTCATATATCTCCTGGCTATTTGTATGTCCTGTTTGGAGAAGTGTTTATTCAGATCCTCTGCCCATTTTTTTTCTTTCTCTTTTTTAAAAATTGATTTTAGAGAGAGAGGAAGGGAGAGGGAGAGAGAGATAGAAACATCAATGAGAGAACATCGATTGGCTGACTCCTGCATGCCTCCCACTGGGGATTTGGGCCACAACCTGGGCATGTGTCCTGATTGGGAATCGAACCTGCGACCTCTTGGTGCATGGGTCGATGCTCAACCAATGAGCCACACTGGCCGAGCCTGCCCATTTTTAATTGGAATGTTTGTCTTCTTTTTGTTGAATTGTATGAATACTCTATATATTCTGTATGTTAATCCCTTATCCACTGTATCATTGGCAAATATGTTCTCCCAGAGAGTGATTTCTCTTTTCATTTTGATGCTGGTTTCTTTTGCCATGATGAAGATTTTTAGTTTGATGTAGTCCCATTTATTAATTCTTTTCTTTGTTTCTCTTGCCCTAGGCAGTGTATCAGTGAAAATTCCACTACTTAGATTATTCTGCTTACATTTTCTTCTAGGAATTTGATGGTTTCACCACTCACATTAAAGTTGTCATCCATTTTGCATTTATTCATGTGTATGATGTAAGTTGTTGGTCTAATTTCATATTTTTGCATGTACCTGTCCAAATTTCCCAGCACCATTTATTGATGAGACTCTCTTTTCTTTATTGTGTGTTCTTGCCTCCTTTGTCAAATATTAATTGCACATACTGTCTTAGGTTCATTTCTGGGTTCTCTATTTTGTTGCATTCATCTATATTCTTGTTTCTGTGCCAGAACAAGGCTGTTTTGATTATGATGGCTTTGTAGTATATCCTGATATTGGGTCTTGTGATCCCTCTAACTTTGTCCTTCTTTTTCAAGATTGCTGTGGCTATTCGGGGTCTTTTTTGGTTCCATATGAACTTTTGAAGTATTTGTTCTAGTTCTGTGAAATATGTCATTGGTATTTTGATGGGGATTGCATTGAATCTGTAGATTGCTTTGGTTAGTACAGACATTTTAATGATGTTGATTCCTCCAATCCATGAAAATGTTATATGTTTCCACTTTTTCATATCTTTCTCTATTTTCTTTCAAGGTCCCATAGTTTTCTGAGAACAGGTCTTTTACCTCCTTGGTTAAGTTTATTCCTAGGTATCTTAATTTTTGTTATTGTAATGGTAACTGCGATTGTACTTTTAGTTTCCCTTCTGAGTGTTCATTATTGGTGTATAAGAATGCCATCAATTTCTGGATCTTAATTTTGTATCCTGCTACTTTGCCAAATTCATTTATTAAATCTAGTATATTTTCTATGAAGTCTTTAGGGTTTTCTATGTACAATATCATGTCATCTGTGAACAATGACAGTCTGACTTCCTCCTTTCCAATTTGGATGCCTTTTATTTTTTTCTTCTTGTCTAATTGCTGTGGCTAAGACTTCCTGTACTATGTTAAATAAGAGTGGTGAAAGTAGTCATCCCTGTCTTGTTTCTGTTCTTAAGGGAAATGCTTTTAGTTTTTGCCCATTGAGTATGATGTTCGCTGTAGGGTTTCATATATGGCATTTATTATGTTGAGATATGAACCCTCTATTCCCACTTTGCTAATCTTTTTTATCAGAAATGGGTGCTGTATTTTGTCAAATGCTTTTTCCCTGTCTATTGATATGATAATATGCTTTTTATATTTCATTTTGTTTGTGATGTGTATCACATTTATTGATTTGCAGATATTGTACCAGCCTTGCATCACTGGGATGAACCCCACTTGTTCATGGTGAATAATTTTTTAAGTATATTGCCACATCCAATTTGCTAATATTTTGTTGAGGATTTTGGCATCTCTGTTTATTAGGGATTTTGGCCCGTACTTTTCTTTCTTTGTAGTATCTTTATCCGGTTTTACAATTAGGACTATGCTTGCCTCATAAAAAAAAGAGCTTGGAAGTCTTCCTTTTTCTTGAATTTTTTGCAATAGTTTGAAGAAAATGAGTGTTAATTCTTCTTTGAATGTTCAGTAAAACTCCCCTGTGAAGCTGTTTGAGCCCAAGCTTTTGTTTACTGAAAGTTCATTGATTACAACTTCATTATTTTAGTTGTTTTTGGTCTGTTCAAGTTTCCTGACTCTTCACTGTTCAGTTTTGGGAGAAGGTGTGATGCTAAGAATTTCTCTATTTTGCCTAGGTTGTGCAATCTGTTGGCATATAATTGTTCATGTTATTTTCTAACAATTCTTTGTATTTCTGTGGTGTCAGTTGTTACTTCTCTTTCTTTTCTGATTTTGTTTATTTGGGTCCTCTCACTTTGTTTCTTGGTGAGTCTGACTAATGGTTCTTCAATTTTGTTTATCTTTTCAAAGAACAAGCTCTTGGTTTCATTGATCTTTTGAATTTTTTTTTAGTCTCTATGTCATTTCTTTCTGCTCTGACCTTTATTATGTATTTCCTTCTACTTGCTCTGGGTTTTTCTTTTTGTTTACTTTCTGGTTCTTTAAGTTGTAGGGTTATTATCAATATTTCTTGTTTCTGAGGTAGTCCTGTAATGCTATGAACTTCCCTCTCAGGACTGTACTCACTGCTTCCTATAGATTTTTTTTGTTACGTGTTCATTTTTATTGATTTCCAGGAAGTTTTTTATTTCTTCCTTGATCTCCTTGTAACCCATTCATGGTTTAATAACATGCTATTTAGACTGCATGTGTTTGAATGTTTTTGAGTGTTTTTATTGTGATTAATTTCTAGTTTCATGCCATTATGATCTGAGGAGATGCTTGATATGATTTCAATCTTCTTGAACTTCTAGAGGCTTAGGTCATGTCCTATAATTTGGTCTATCTTTAAGAATGTACCATGTGCACTTGAGAAGAATGTGTATTTTGCTGTTTTAGGATGTAACTCTCTTTAGATATCTATTATATTCACCTGATCTAGTGCATAATTTGGAATGTTTGTTTCTTTGTTAATTTTTTGTCTAGAGGATCTATCCAGTGTTGGCAGTGGGGTGTTGAAATCCCTTGCTATGATTGTATTGCTGTCTACCTTTCCCTTGAAGTCCTCCAGAAGTTTTAATATATATTTTGGTGATCCTATGTTGGGTGCATATATGTTTACCAAGGTCATATCCTCCTGTTGGATAGATCCTTTTAATATTATGTAGTGGCCTTCTTTGTCTCTTGTTATGGCCTTCATGTAGAAGTCTATTTTGTTAGATATGAATAATGCTACCCTGCCTTTTTTAAAAATTTCCATTTGCATGGAAACATTTTTTTCATGCGTTCACTTTTATCCTGTGTGAGTCTATTTTCCCGAGGTGGGTGTCTTATAGACAACATATATGTGATTCATACTTTCTTATCCATCCTGCTACTGTGTATCTTTTGATTGGAGCATTTAATCCATTTACATGTAAGGTTATTTTTGACATTTTAATTTATTAAATTTATTTATTGCCATTTTAATTTATTTTGGTTATGTTTCTCTTCTGATTTCTTCTGCTTATTACAGAAGGTTTTTTTTTTGTTGTGTTTTTTTTTTTTAACATTTCTTGCAATGATGGTTTGGTGCTAATGTATTCCCTTAGCCTTTTTTTTGGTCTGAGAAGCTCTTTATTTGACCTTCTATTTTAAATGATAGCCTTGCTGGATAGAGCAGTCTTGGATTCAGATCCTTGTTTTTCATTACCTTGACTACTTCATGCCATTTCTTTCTGGCCTGTAGTGTTTCTGTTGACAAATCATCTGAGCCTGACTGGTGTGGCTCAGTGGTTCAGCATCGACCTATGCACCAAGAGGTCACTGGTTTGATTCCCGTTCAGGGCACATGCCCATGTTATGGGCCCAATCCCCAGTGGGGACATGCAGGAGGTGGCCAATTGATGTTCTCTCTTATCAATGTTTCTCTCTCTCTCTCTCCTTTCCTCTTTTTCTAATGAAATTAATAAAGAAAAAGAAATGAAAAAATAAATATAAAGAAAGAAAGAAATAATCTGATAGCCTTATGGGGACTCCTTTGTAGTAACCTGTTGCTGTTTTCTTGCTGCCTTTAATATTTTCTATTTGTGTTTAATTTATGGCATTTTAATTATGATGTGTCTTGGCATGGAACTTTTTGATTTCTTCTTGCTTGAGGCTCTGTGCTTCCAGAACTTTTATACCTTTTTCCTTCACTATGTTAGGGAAGTTTTCTGCCACTATTTTTTAAAGCAAGTTCTTTAACCCTTGATCACATTCTTCTTCTTCTGGTACTGCTATGATATGGATATTGTTACATTTTATATTGCCCTACAGCTCTCTTAAATTGTCCTCCTGTGTTTTAATTTTTTTGTGTTTTCTTCTTTTTGGTTCTCTGATTGAGTAATTTTTTTCTATGCTGTCTTCTAATTCACTGATCCAATTCTCGGCTTCCTCTATACGGCTGATTATTCCTTTCATATGTTCTTTATTTCTGCTATGCCATTCTACATTTAAATTTGGCTGTTTTTCATTTCCAATAGGTTGATTTTCATTGTTTCTATATGTTTACTCATACTGTTGAGCTTCCTCATAATCTTTACTCTGAACCCTGAATGTGATAACTTGCTTATCTCCATTGCATTTAGTTCTTCTTCTGTATAATTCTCTCGTTTTTTCATTTGGGATTTGTTTCTATGCTTCACAATTTTAGCTGTCTCAGCCGTGTTTGGAGCCTGCCAAAATCCCCCTGTGAGTATCGGTTTTCCTTAGATTGTGGATCCCTTTGCTGGGGTTGGATGAGTATGGAAGGGACCATGCTGAACACCAATGTCTAGTCTTACTTTCTTAGGTAGCATCACAGGCCAGGAAACAATTCAGTTATCCCTGAGCACTTTCATGCTGGCTGAATGTTAATGTCAGTTACTTAATGAGCTTCAGGTTGTAGCCCCGAGCTGAATGAAAAATCCCCCAGGTTGGTAAGGTGAGAGAATTTCCAGTGGGTGGGCAGTTTCTTTCCCCCAGGCTAAAGTTACTTTGAGAAGTAAACTCTGCCTGAAGAAAATGGTTTCTGCAGCATGGGTTAATGACTCAGCACTGGGGCCTAGGCTCTTACCCCAGAGCCTCAAAACCCAATGACTATGAGCCAATCTCAAAGTTAAAAGCCTTCAGATAGTTATCTCTGCCTAATGGCTGGTGGGTAGTCCCTGGTATTTCATGAGCCTCAAGTTGTGCATCTCCTGGCTGGGTGGGGTTAAATTCCCAGGGGAGGGGCAGTTGCTTCCTCCCAGGCTGTAACTACTTGGATAGGAGCACTCTGCCTGAGTAGAATGGTTCCTGCAGCATGGGTTAATGGCTCAGCACAGGGACCAAGGCCTCAGCCTTCACAGCTCAGTCCACAGAGCCACAAAACCCAAGAAACCTAACAACTAAGAGCCAGGTCCATGGCTCAAACCCTTCAGAGATGAGTTTCTGCCTACTGGCTTGCTGGTAGTTTTGGGCAGTTAATGAGCCTCAGGTTGCATTATTCCCAACTAGGTGTTGTAACGTGTCAGTGAGATAACCAGAGACACACAGCTGAATTGTAAAGGAGCACTTTATTACACTGGCGGGCTGTTACACCGGCACGCTGGGGGCGTACAGCTTCCCCAAATCCTCAGCCCTGAGCTTTCTTTGTTGCCAGCTTTTAAAGGCACAAACTATAGAAAAAAAAAAACTACATTCTCTTGGTGCTGCTTTTGGCACCGTTAAGGGGGGCTGATACAGAGAAAGGGGGGAGAGAAGCAGGGTAACTATTAATCTCTTTTTTTTCTCATAGTTTCTCTGAGTTTCCCAAGGCCATCCTCAACCCCTTATCTTTACAGTTTTCTTTGGGTGTCTCAAGGCCCTTATGTTTACAAAAAAGAATCTGCCTGGGTGTGTACGTGCAGTAACTGAGGGTCAGAATGGAGTTATTACATCCCCATTGGTTTTATGTACAAGTCAAATCATTGACTCTTTTTTTATTAAGGATATTAACTTTGCCCCTGTATTATTCCCAAATTATTGGCATAGAAACAGCAGGTTTCACCTAGTGCTATACAGAGTCTGTTTTGTATTGCTGGAGGTTATACTTAAGTGGGAGTATGCAAGTCCCTTGCCCCTGGATATCCCCCAAAGTTAACTTGGGCTTGTCTCATGTACAGTTGTCAGTCTTTGGGGTCTGGGAAACTGGCTCGGAGAAGCCTAGCTCTATATAATAAGGTGGCCCTGAATTTAGGCATAACTAGTAGTCAGACCCTATGTCCTTCCTGTGGCCTAATAAAGGTCTGGCTGACTAATTATATTAATCTGAATGGGGTCAGATTTTCCTATAGGGAAACCCTTGGGTTTGGTTAACCTTCTAAAATCTATATGAGGATGCCTGCTTCTTATATAGCCCTGAGTAGTAAATATGGTTTCATAACCCCAAGATGGACAAAAGTATTCATTTACATTCAAGCAACTTGTGGTGACTGTACCACTCCTTGGGCATATATATTCCTACCCCTTGTAGTCCCCATTCCCCTGTAAGTGTCCCATAACCCCAGGAAAGGGGCCCTTCTATATGATATTAATCTTCAGTAATACCATCTGTGCCTATGGTGCCTCTTATGAGGTCACATAGGTCAAGACTGAAAACAGGTTTTTCTATCCCCTTTGTGGTGACATTTCTTAAGACCTCCCCCAATATCCCATTTTCAATTTCCTAGTTCCATTGGGACCCAGATCTATAAAAATTCCCCTGTATAGTCATAATCAGAAAAATTAGAGTCCCAATAAATGTACAAGTCACATTTTTAAGGGATCTGGAGAGGCTTGCACTGTTCGTTCTGCTTTTTCTGCCTTCAGCTGGGAATGGTACAGCCAGACTGGGATACCATTGACCTTGACAGCCGTTGGTGCAGGCAGGATGATAGTGTATGGTCCCTTCCAGGCTGGAGTCAGTCCCTGGGTGGTAAATTTCTTTACCTATATCGAGTCCCAGGGCTGGAAAGGGTGCACAGGGTCTGAGGTGGGCACAGGCAGGGCGTCGCAGACATGTTTATGGACGGCTTTCTGGGTGGACTGCAGAGCCTGCAAGAACTGTAAGAGGGTGAGGGGGAACAGAGTGGTCCAGTCCTCACCAGTTTCCAAAGCAAATCTGGTTAAGGTTTCCCTCAAGGTAGGTGGGGCAGGAGTAGCCTAAACCTGTTACTTTCTTTATTGCATCTTAGACTTTTATTCCATTACCAGAGCCAAACTCTCCCTCTCTCAGTGTCCCTTTCTTTTTCCCTTTTTGAGTATTCCTCCAATATCCTGTCTTCCTGTAATATGTATGTCCCTTTCCTTTATCCTTTCTTATCTTTTTACTTCCTCTGCACAATCCTTCTCTTTTTATTTCTTCCCTTCTCTACAAACTTTCTTCAACTTACACAGACCCTCTGCGACTTTCCTAGTCCCTCCCCTGACATGAACCTGAGAGCTTGCTCAATCTATCTGCTGTCTGCACATCTCCCAGCTTTTCTTCTCCTCCTCTCTACTTAGACCCACACATTCCTGCTTCCCTCTGCCTTCTCCTTTTCCCTGTAAACTTACTGGACATTGCATGCCTCTCAGGAGTTCAGTAAGCTTGGTGTAACCTAAGTGGGTAGTCTGGTGCAGCTGGTTGACTAAAGTCCAACCTAGAGCCTCTGGGACTAACAACCTCCCATCAGGCAGTGTTTACCATCCACTGATTTCTTTAATGGCTTGTTTCTGCTTGGCTGAGTCATTTTCTGACCTAGTGTATCTGGAAAGGCTATTCCCCACTGGTTTTAGGGCTGCCTCTCAAGCTTTCTGGTGCAGTAGATTTTCTTTCTTGCCCCATCGGAGAGCCTGGATTAAGGCTATGAGTTCAGCCTGTTGGGCTGAAGTTCCCCTACTTAATGACTGTGACCAGATGAGAATCTTGAGTTACTACTGCTGCCCCAGCATACCTGATTTCTTCCTGGACATAGCTGCTCCCGTCCTTGAACAATACCTCATCTGATGATGGCAGTGGGACATCCTTGAGGTCTGGGCGGGCCATCTGCACTATGTTGATTACCTCCAGGCAGTCCTGTAGAGGTTTCTCTGGGTCATCATCTGGAAGCAGGCTGGCAGGACTGATGGCCAACATCTTGTGGAACTTTATGCGAGGGCTGGCCTGGAGTGGCAGTGGCCAGCAATTGAATGATCTCTGGAGGAGATCACGTCTGAGTAGGGGGTATGGGCACTCCGGCATGACCAGAAATGAAGGAGTCACAGTATTTTCCCAAAGTCCATAGTCCTCTTTGAAGTCCAGGGGTAGGTTAGAGCCCCATTGGCTCAGTCAGGACTGAGTCTGCTGCACCAGTACCTACCAGGAAACTAACTAGTTTGCCCCCTATTGTCTTTTCTGCTGTCCTGGCTCTTCCTCATGTTTCCCTTTCTCAGGTGATCCTTTTCTATGGGCCCTGTTCCCCTTAAGGCTGTTATTATTACCTTTGCTATTCTATTATCTTGTTTCCCCAATATTTCATTTCTAAGAATGTTTACTATGCAACCCAATGAGGTCTTCTGGGCATTAGGGCTGCTATCCATGATTAGACTAACCATAACAAAGTTGAGGGAGACACAGTAGGGAGGCAGATGAGAACAAAAATAAGGGAAGACAGACAAGACAGAAACTTTTGCTTCGTCCACCTGGCCACTCCCCTCTCAGAGATTTCAGACACCTCTTGGCATGTGGCATAAGCCCCCAACGCGGATCAGGCTCGCTGGTGGGACACCATAGTGGCCCAAGAACCTGATACCGCCTTTTAGCCATATGAGGTGGTCACGGAACCGCAGGGTAGGACTCACACAGGCTCCGTGATGAGCGTCGTGGAGCACGGTCACTCACACACAATTACATTCACATAGTCACACTCACACACCAGAAGTTCTCGGGAGGTGATCAGTCTCCCCTTCTGCCCCAGTGGCAGACCAGAAAGCACCGTGGTCCAGAACCACAATTTACCAGAATTGAATCCCACCTAACATCTCAGGGGGATCCCAGAGAGGAGAGGCTGCGCTGCGTCTGGCCCTCTCACTCTCACCCAGATAGACCGGTCACCCAGAACTCACCTCCAGATGCTTTTACCAGGTCTCCTTAAATCTTTTTGGGGACGTCTTGGCATCTCCCAGCCGCTCCTCGGAAACCTAAGTAGGATCTTTGAGGCCCTGGAACATCTCAGGGGGTACCTCCCCTTAGATCTCTAGGGGTCCAGCGGCCAGACCAGGAGAGGCCATTCATCCTAGGCATCTATCCCCTGGTGTCCTAAAGCACCAGGGATCTCACTGGGGCCTCCAAATGTTGTCACCCGGGAGAAGCAAACACTCAGGCTCCACTATAGGGTGGCAGAGGGGTTAGACAGAAGGTCTCCGAGAGGCTGGGGTGGAGGAACGTCTCTCCGAGGCCTTCCCCCAGCTCTCACGAGGACCACGTATTCCCATCCGCTGGAGCCTGAGGAGGTGCACCCCAAGTGGGGAGCCCTCTTTGAAATCTTGCTGGGGCCTCCAAATGTTATAACCTGACAGTGAGATAACAGAGACACACGGCTGAATTGTAAAGGAGTACTTTATTACACCAGCGGGCTGTTACACCGGCACATTGGGAGGGTACAGCTTCCCCAAATCCTCAGCCCCGAGCCTTCTTTGTTGCCTGCTTTTAAAGGCACAAACTATGAGAAAAACAAAAACAAAAACTACATTTTCTTGGCTCCGCTTTTGGCACTGTTAAGGGGGGCTGATGCAGAGAAGGGGGGGAGAGAAGCAGGGTAACTATTAATCTCTTTTTTTCTCATAGTTTCTCTGAGTTTCCCAAGGCCATCCTCAACCCCTTATCTTTACAGTTTTCTTTGGGTGTCTCAAGGCCCTTATGTTTTCAAAAAAGAATCTGCCAGGGTGCAGTAACTGAGGGTCAGAATGGAGTTATTACACTAAGCAGATTTAAATTCTCAAGGGAGGGGCTGTTGCTTCTCTCTGGGGGCTAAAATTGCTCTGATGGAAAGGGGTTGCTTGAGATAAATGTCTACTGCAGCATGGGGGAATGACTCAGCATAGGGCTCCTGATGGCTTCCTTCCTAGCTCTCTCCCCAGTGTCACAAACCCCCAACTCTCCTCACATAGCTCCAGTGAAGTCTACCCTCCCTCAGCCAGAACCCAAGGTGAGTGGCTGTAGCTGTAATTTAGTACCCTGTTCCTTCAGGAAAGTGCCAGTGTTCCAAATGCTTCTGCATGCCAGACAGAACTTCTGCTCTGGTGATTTTCTCAGCCAGGTGTTATCTGGGTGCCTTTCCTTATTCCACCACTCTATACTGGGGCACTGGCTTTGGGATTAAATCCCAGACTTCTCAGAGGGAACTTCTCACAACTAAGATAGCCCTCAGCTGCTGCCTGTGGGAACCCAGCCTTCCCTCTTGTGCCTCCACACCTCCTACCAGTCTCGATTTGGGGTCCACTTTATGTTCCTGGTTATAAGGGTTCTCTCCAGTTGTTTTTCAATTGGTTTTTCCAGATGAATTTTCTTTATTTTAGTTGTAATTCCAGTTTGGTCCTGGGAGACAGTCTGTGTAGCTTCCATTCACTCTGCTGCCATTTTTCTCTCCCTCTTATAGCAAATTTCAAGTATACAATACAATATTATTAACTATAGTCACAGTGCTGCACATTACATCTCTGGAACTTATTCATCTTATAATTGGAAGTTAGTGCCCTATGACCAACATCTTTCCATTTTCAGCCTCTAGAAACCACCACTCTATTCTCTGTCTCTATTAGTTCAATGTTTGTAGATTACACATGTAAGTGAAATCACACAGCCTTTCTCTGTCTGATACCTATCAAGTTATCTTTCTACATGGACTTGCCCTAAAATATTATCAAGTGGGCACAGAAGAATCCATTCCTCTGGCTGGGTATCTCTCAGGAACACTGCAGGGCATCCACAGTCATATTTGTTGACTTACTGACCCTACGATGTCTCATCCTTAGAATGTGTTGCTTACTACATATTTCTGGGACAGAGGCTAGGTGCTAGGCACTATGTAGATGTTGTGAAGAATCAGACTTGAATTCTGTTTTGAAGGGGCCTACATACTCGAGTTTGAGATGACATGACTTAACAACCTACTCAAATTAGGAATCTCTGTCAAACAGTAATCCTGGCTTATAGTCATCTGGCCTCTTCTTGGATCCTTACCAGTTTTTTTGTTTTGTTTTTTTGTTAAACAAAATATTTGAATATTTTTTTTTCAATTCCAGTTTACTTTCAACATTATTTTGTATTTCTTTCAGGTGTACAGCATAGTGGTTAGACAATCAAATACTCTACAAATTGCTGTACCCAATATTTCCAGTACCCACCTGGCACTGTTCATAGTTATTATTATATTATTGACTATGTTCCCTATGTTATACTTTACATCTCCATGACTATTTTGTAACTACCAATTTGTACTTCTTAATCCTTTCACTTTTTTTCACCCAGTCCCACCTGGTTACCATCAGTCTGATATGTGTATCTATGAGTCTGTTTCTGTTTTGTTTGTTCAGTTATTTTCTTTAGATTCTACATATAAGTCAAATCATATGGTATTTGTCTTTCTCTATTTGACTTACTTCATTTAACATACTATCTATGCTGTTTCAAGTGGTAAGATTTCATTCCTTTTTAAGAACAAGTAACATTTTGCTGTATATATGTGGAACACAGCTTTTTTATCCACTAGTTTACTGATGATCACTTGGGTTGCTTCGATATCTTGGCTATTGTAAATAATGCTGCAATGAACATAGGCGTGCATATATTCTTTCAAATTAGTGTTTTGGGTTTCTTCAGATATATACCCAGAAGAGAAATTTCTGGGTCATAAGGCAGTTGCATTTTTAGTTTTTGGCAGAAATATTATACTGTTTTCCACAGTGACTGCACCAATCTGCATTCCCACCAACAGTGTGCGAGGGTTCCCTTTCCTCCATATTCTTTCCATCTGTTGTTTCTTAATTTATTGATGATAGTCATTCTGACAGATGTGTGGTGCTATCTCATTGTGATTTTAATTTGCATTTATCTGATGATTAGTGATGTTAAGCATCTTTTCACGTGTCTATTGGCCATCTATATGTCCTCTTTAAAGGGGTGTCTATTCAGGTCCCTTGCCCACATTTTAAGTGGATTATTTTTGTGGTGAAGTGTATGGATTATTTATAAATTTTGGATATTAACTTATTCTATAGATCATTGGTGAATATCTTCTTCCAGTCAGTGTGTTGTTATTTTTGTTTTGTTTCATTTTCTTGATGGTTTTCTTTGCTGTGCAAAAACCTTTTAGTTTGTTGTAGTACCATTTGTTAATATTTTCTTTTTTTTCCCTTACCTGAGGAAATATATCAGAAAAAATATTGCTAAGAAAAATGTCTGATATTTTACTGGCTATGCTTTCTTCTAGAAGTTTTATGGATTTGCATCTTAAAATCAAGTCTTTAATCCATTTTGAGTTTACTCTTGTATATGGTGTAAGAAAGTGGTCTTGTTTCATATTTTTGCATGTGTCTGTCCAGTATTCCCAACACTATTTATTGAATAGAAAGACTGTCTTTACTTCATGGTATGTTCTTGCCTCCTTTGTCATATATTAATTGACCATATAAGTTTGGGTTTATTTCTTGGCTATCTAGACTGTTCTATTGATCTATGTGTCTGTTTTTATGCCAGTACCTTGCTGTTTTGATTACTATAGACTTATAGTATAGTTTGATATCAGGTAGCATGATTCCTCCAACTGTGTTCTTCTTTCTCAAGATTGCTGCTGTGGCACTGACGGTGTGGCTCAGTGGCTGAGCATCGACCCATGCATCAAGAGGTCACCAGTTCAATTCCCAGTCAGGACACATGCCCACATTGTGGGCCCAATCCCCAGTGGGGGGCATGCAGGAGGCAGCCAATTGATGTTCTCTCTCATCAATGTTTCTAGCTCTCTCTACCTCTCCCTTACTCTCTCTCTAAAAATCAATTTAAAAAAAGATTTTAAAAAAAGATTGTTGCTGTGGGTATTCAGGGTCTTTTGTGGTTCTATGTGAATTTTTGAAATATTTGTTCTAGTTCTGTAAAAAATGCCTTTGGTGTTTTAATAGGAATTGCATTGAATCTATAGATTGCTTTGGGTAGGATGGACATTTCAATGATGTTCATTCTTTCCGTCCATGAGCATGGTATATACTTGTATTAATTTGTATCTTCTTCAATTTCTTTCTTTAGTGACATAATTTTCTCAGTGTAGATCTTTTACCTACTTAGTTAAATTTATTCCTAGGTATTTTATTTTTCTGATGCAGTTATAAATGGGTTCGTTTTCTTGGTTTCCCTTTCTGATAGTTCATTATTGGTATATACAATGCAATTGATATCTTGATATATATTTTGTATCCTGTCATTTTACTGAATTTATCAGTTCTAGTATTTCTTCGGTGTCATCTTTAGGGTTCCCTGTGTATGGTATTTTATCATTTGCAAATAGACAGTTTACTTTTTAATTTTGATTTGGATGCCTTTAATTTCTTCTTGTCTTGTTTTTGTGGCTAGGACTTCCATTACTTTGTATAATAAGGGTGGTGAAAATGGACAATCCTGTCTTGTTCGTGATCTCAAAGAAAACACTTTTAGTTTTTATATGGACTTTATTATGTTGAGGTATGTTCTCTCTATTTCCACTTTGCTGAGAATTTTATTATTGATTTTTTAGAGAGAAATGAAGGGAGAGATAGAAACATCAATGTGAGAAAGAAACATTGATTGGCTGCCTCCTGCATGCCCCCCTTTAGGGATCGAGTGTGCAACCCGGGCATGTACCCTAAACAGGAATCAAACCAGGACCTCTCAGTCCATGGGATAATGCTAATCCACTGAGCTACACTGGGCAGGAGAGAATTTTTATTATAAATGTTGCTGGATTTTGTCAAATGTTTTTTCTTCATGTATTGATATGATCATATGATTTTTATCCTTCATTTTATTTATGTTGTGTATCAATAATTGATTTGTGAATATTGTACCAAACTTGCATCCCAGGAGTAAATCTCTCTTGATCATGGTACATGATCTTTTTAATGTATTGCTGTATTCTGTTTGCTAATATTTTGTTGAGGAATTTTACATCTATGTTCATCAGGAATATTGGCCTATAATTTTCTTTCTTTGTAGTGTCTTTATCTGGTTTTGGAATTAGAATAATGCTGGCCTTGTAAAATGAACTTGAAAGTCTCCCCTCCTTTTACATTTTTGGAATACTTTGATGTGTTGGTTCTTTGAATCTTTCATACAACTCACTTGTTTTGTTTGTTTGTTTTTTCAGTTTTTTTTAATTAATTTGTTTTTGTTACAGATGTTTCTCCTTTTTCCCCCATTGACACCCTTCTCCCCATCCCCCCCACCCCATCCCCAGCCCTGTTGTCCATGTCCATTGGTCTTGCACACATGCATATAAGTTCTGTGGTTTACCTCTTCCCCCCCCAACCACCCCTCCTCTGAGGCTTGTCAGTCTGTACCCCACCTCTATGTCTCTGGGTCAATTTTGTTCATCACTTTGTTTAGTTCATTATATTCCACAAATAAGTGAGATCATGTGATATTTGTCTTTCTCTGCCTGGTTTGTTTCACTTAGCATAATACTCTCCAGGTCCCTCCATGTCATCTCAAAGGATAAGAGATCTTTCTTACAGCTGCATAGTATTCCATTGTGTATATGTACCACAGCTTTTTTATCCACTCATCTACTGATGGACACTTGGGTTGTTTCCAGATCTTAGCTATTGTAAATAGTGCTGCTATGAACATTTTGGCCCATGGATGTTCATTTACTCCAGCATCATTTTTGAAATGACTATCCTTTCTATTATACCTTTTTCAAAAATCAGTTGAGAATATTTATGTGCATTTATTTCTGAGTTCTTTATTCTGTTCCAATGATCAATATCACATTATCTTGAATTACCTTTAATATATATATTAAGCCTCAGTGTAAGTTTGAGGGATTCCTCTTTTGTGATTTTTATTATTATTCAAGATTTTTAAAGCTAGTCTGTGGCTTGTGCTTTTCAGCATAAATTTTAGAATAAGCTTGTCTATATCTATAAAGAACCTTGCTGAAATATTGATGCTATTGCATTAAACTTACATATTAATTTGACAATTGATATCTTTAGTATGCAGAGTCTTCCAACCCATGAAGAAGGAATGTCTCTCTTTTTACTTATCTTAATGTGTTATTAGTCTTTTATGTTTGATACATAGTTGTTTGCTATATATTATTGGTCAGATATATTGATTGAAAATATTTTCTTCCAATATGTGGCTTACATTTTCATTTTCTCAACAGTGCTTTTAAGAGCAGAAGATATACATTTTGATAACATCTATTTTATTATTATTTTTGTTTGTAATTTGTGCTTTATGTGTCCTATATAAAAAATATTTGCCTACAAGATTGCAAAGATTTTCACCTGTTTTTTAAATGTTCTATAATTTGAACTTTTACATTTAGTTCTATGATCCACTTTGAATTTGTTTTATTGTAGATGTTATGTAAAGGTTGGAATTTATAATTTTTATATGGATATCAAGCTTTTCTAGCACCATTTTTTGAATAGGCTATACTTTCCACATTGAATGCCTTGATATCTTTGTTGAAATCAATTGAATATATATGCATGCATCTTTTTGTGGACCCACTATTCTGTTGCATTGACCTACTTGTCAATCCTTGAGCCACAGTATTTTTTATTCAATTATTTATTTATTTTTATTGTTGAAATTATTACAAATGTCTCCCTTCTTTCCCCATTGACCCCCTTCTTTCCACTACCCACCTACGTCCTGACTTCCCCAGCCTAGTGTCCCTGTTGATTTGTTGTGCATATATGCATATAAGTTCTTTGGTTTGTCTCTTCCCATCCCCCATTACTCTGAGTTTTGTTGTTGTGTTCCTACTTCCGTGCTTCTGGATCTCTTTTGGTCGACAGCTTATTTTGTTCACTATGTTCCACAAATAAGTGAGATCATGTGATACTTGTCTTTCTCTGACTGGCTTAATTCAGTTAGCATAATACTCTCCAGGTCCCTCCATGTTATCTCAAAGGATAAGAGATCTCTCTTTCCTACAGCTGCATAGTATTCCATTGTGTAAATGTACCACAGCTTTTTTATCCACTCATCTACTGGTGGGCACTTAGGCTCTTTCCAGATCTTAGCTATTGTAAATAGCGCTGCCATGAACATAATGGTACATATACTCTTTCACATTGATATACCAGGCTTACTACAATATAGTCTTAGAAATGTAATCACTGAGTCCATTGGCAGTTCCATTTTAATTTTTTTTTGAGGAAGCACCAAATTGTTTTTCATAGTAGCTGCACCACTCTGCATTCCCACCAGCAGTGTGCTACAGTACCTTTTTCTCCACATCCTCACCAGCATTTGTTGTTTGAGAATTTGTTGATGGCCACCATTCTGGCAAGTGTGAGGTGATATCTTATAGTCATTTTAATTTGCACCTCTGATGATTAGTGATGTTGAACATTTTTTCAAATGTCTCCTGGCCATATGTATGTCCTGTTTGGAGAAGTGTCTATTAAAGTCCTCTGCCCATTTTTTAATTGGATTCTTTGTCCTCCTTTTGTTGAGTTGTATGAGTACTCTATATATTTTGGATATTAACCCCTTATCCAGTGTATCTTTGGCAAATATGTTTACCAAGACAGTGGGTTCCCTTTTCATTTTGTTGCTGGTTTCTTTTGCCAAGCAAAAGCATTTAAGTGTGATTTAGTACCATTTATTAAAATTTTCCTTTGTTTCTCTTGCTCTAGGTGATGTATCAGTGAAAATTCCACTACATATGATGTCTGAAATTTTTCTACCTACATTTTCTTCTAGGATTTTTATGGTTTCATGGGTTACATTTAATTTTTTTTTATCAATTTTGAGTTTATTTGCTCTTGCCTCCTTTGTCAAATATAATTTGTGCATACTGCCTTGGGTCGATATCTGGGTTCTCTGTTCTGTTCCATTGATCTATATGTATGTTCCTGTGCCAGTACCAGGCTGTTTTAATTACAATGGCTTTGCAGTATAACTTGATATCTGGTATTGTAATCCCTTCTACTTTGTTTTTCTTTTTCAAAATTGCTGTGACTATTTGGGGTCTTTTATGGTTCCATATAAACTTTTGGAGTATTTGTTCTAGATCTGTGAAATATGCCATTGGTACTTTAACAAGGATTACATTGAATCAATCTGTAGATTACTTTGGATAGTATGGACATTTTAATGATGTTGATTTTTCCTATCCATTAACATAGTATATATTTCTACATTTTTTATATCTTCCTCTGTTTCTTTTTTCAACATCCTGAAGTTTTCTGAAAACAGGTCCTTTACCTACTTGATTAAGTTAATTCCTAGGTATTATATTTTGTTTTGGTGCAATGGTAAATGGGATTTTTAAAAAAAATATTATTGTTTTTCTTTCTGAGTGTTCATTATTGGTGTATAAGAATATCATCGAGCCCAGCAGGAGTGGCTCAGTGGTTAAGCATTGACCCATGCACCAAGAGGTCACCGGTTTGATTCATGGTCAGGGCACATGCCCAGTTTGTGGGCCCAATCCCCAGTGAGGAGCATGCAGGAGGTGGCCAGTCGAGGTTCTCTCTCATCGATGTTTCTATCTCTCTCCCTTTCTCCCTCTCCCTCCGTCTCTCTCTAAAATCAATAAAGAATAAAATATTTTTTTTAAAAAGAATATCATCGATTTCTGGATGTTAATTTTGTATCCTGCTACCTAGCCAAATTCATTTATTAAATCAAGTAGATTTTTGATGGAGTCTTTAGGGTTTTCTATGTACAATATCATATCATTGGCGAATAATGACAGTTTCACTTCCTCCTTTCCAATTTGGATCCCTTTTATGTTTTTTGTCTTTACTAATTTCTGTGGCTAAGACATCCAGTGCTATGTTAAAAAACAGTGGTGAAAGTGGACATCCCTTTCTTGTTCCTTTTCTTAAGGAAAATGCTTTTAGTTTTTGCCCATTGATTATGTTGTTGTCGATAGGTTTGTCATATATGGCCTATATTAGGATGAGACATGATCACCATATTCCCACTTTGCTGAGCGTTTTTATCAGAAATGGGTGCCAGATTCTGTCAAATGATTTTTCAGCATCTATTAATATGATCATATTGTTTTTTATCTTTCATTTTGCTTATGTGATGTATCAGATTAATTGATTACTGAATATTGTACCAGCCTTGCATCCCTGGGATGAATCCCATTTGGTCATAGTGAATAAATTTTTTTAATGGATTGCTGGATCGGATTTGCTAATATTTTGTTAAGGCTTTTGGCATCTATGTTCATCAGGGATATTGGCCTGTAGTCTTCTTTCTTTGTGGTGTAGTTATCTGGTTTTGGAATTAGGATGTTGTTGGTCTATATAAGGGTTTGGCAGTCTTCCTTCTTCTTAAATTGTTTGGTATAGTTTGAGGAGAACGGATATTAGTACTTTCTTGAATGTTCGCTAAAATTTCCCCATGAAGCCGTCCAGGCCAAGGCTTTTATTTGCTGGGAGTTTATTGATTACATCTTCAATTTTCTTAGTTTTTATTAATCTCTTCACGTTTTCTGTTTCTTCCTGATTCAGTTTTGAGAGACTATGTAATTTTAGAAATTTGTCCATTTCACCTAGCTTGTCCAATTTGTTGGTGTATAATAGTCTTTTTTTGTTGTTTTCTTTGTTTTTTTTCTTAATAATCCTTGAGGTAACTACTATTGTTATCTCCATTTTATTTATTTATTTTGTTAATTCATTTTTGTTACAGATGTTTCTCCTTTTCTCCCCCATTGACTCCCTACTCCCTATCCCCCACCCTGTTTCCAGCTTTGTTGTCTATGTCCATTGGTCATGCATACATACATATAAGTTCTGTGGTTTATCTCTCCCCCCCCAACCCCCCTCCTCTGAGGCTTCTCAGGCTGTACTCCACCTCTATGTCTCTGGGTCAATTTTGTTCATCACTTTGTTTAGTTCATTATATTCCACAAATAAGTGAGATCATGTGATATTTGTCTTTCTCTGCCTGGCTTGTTTCACTTAGCATAATACTCTTCAGGTCCCTCCATGTCATCTCAAAGGATAAGAGATCTTTCTTTCTTAAAACTGCATAGTATTCCATTGTGTACATGTACCACAGCTTTATTATCCACTCATTTACTGATGGACAGTTGGGTTGTTTCCAGATATTAGCTATTGTAAATAGTGCTGCTATGAACATAAGGGTACATATATTCTTTCTGATTGGTGTCTCAAGGTTCTTAGGGTATATTCTTAGAAGTGGGATCACTGGGTCAAATGGCAGTTCAATTTATAAATTTTTGAGGTAACATCATAGTGTTTTCCATAGTGGCTGCACCACTCTGTATTCCCAGCAGCAGTGTACTAGGGTCCCGTTTTCTCCACAACCTCACCAGCACTTGTTTGATGATTTGTTGATGGCGGCCATTCTGACAAGGGTGGAGTGATACCTCATGGTTGTTTTAATTTGCATCTCTCTGATGATTAGTGATGTTGAGCATTTTTAAAAATGTCTCTTGTATGTACTGTTTGTAGAGGTGTCTCTTTAGGTTCTCTGCCCATTTTTTAATTGAGTTCTTTGTCTTCCTTTAGTTGAGTTGTGTTAGTACCCTACATATTTTGGAAATTAACTTCTTATCTGATGTACCATTGACAATTATGCTCTCCCATAGAGTGGGTTCCCTTTCCATTTTGATGGTTGTTTCTTTTGCTGTGCAGAAATTTTTATCTTGATATAGTCCCATGTGTTCATTTTTTCCTTTGTTTCTGTTGCCTTAGGTGATGTATCAGTGAAAATTCTGCAGCATATTATGTCTGAAATTTTGTTGCCTGCATTTTCTTCTATGATTTTTATGGATTCATGAGTCACATTTAAGTCTTTTATCCATTTTGACTTTATTCTTGTGTATGGTGTAAGATGATGGTCTAGTTTCATTTTTTTGCATGTAGCTGTCCAATTTTCCCAACACCATTTATTAAAGAGGCTGTCTTTACTCCATTGTATGATCTTGCCATCTTTGTCAAATATTAATTGAGCATAATGTCTTGGGTCAATTTCTGGGTTTTCTGTTCTATTCCATTGATCTATGTGCCTGTTCTTGTGCCATACCAGGTTGTTTTGATTACAGTAGCTTTGTAGTATAACCTGATGTCTGGTATTGTGATCCGGCCTACTTTGTCCTTCTTTTTCAAGATTGCTGTAGATATTTCGGGTCTTTTTTGGTTCCATATGAACTTCTGAACCATTTGTTCTAGTTCTATGAAATATGTCGTTGGTATTTTGATGGGGATTGCGTTAAATCTATAGATTGCTTTGGGTAGTATGGACATTTTAATTATGTTAATTCTTCCAATCCATGAATAAGGTATGTGCTTCCACTTTTTTATATCTTCTTCTATTTCTTTTTTCAATGTCCTGTAGTTTTCTGCAAATACATCCTTTACTTCTTTGGTTAAGTTTACTCCTAGGTATCTTAATTTTTTTGCCCCGATTGTAAATGGGATTTTTTTTTGTTTCTCTTTCTGTGAGTTCATCATTGGTGTTTAAGAATGCCGTCGATTTCTTGACGTTAATTTTGTATCCTGCTACGTTGCCAAATTCATTTATTAAGTCTAGTAGATTTTTGATGGAGTCTTTAGGGTTTTCTATGTATAATATCATGTCATCTGTGAATAATGACAGTTTCACTACCTCCTTTCCAATTTGGATTCCTTTTATTTTTTCTTCATGTCTGATTGCTATGGCTAAGACTTCCAGTACTATGTTTAATAAGAGTGGTGAGAGTGGGCATCCTTGTCTTGTTCCTATTCTTAAGGGAAATGCTTTTATTTTTTGTCCATTGAGTATGATGTTGGCAGTAGGTCTCTCATATATGGCCTTTACAATGTTGAGATATGATCCCTCTATTCCCAAATTGCTGAGCGTTTTTATCAGAAATGGGTACTCGATTTTGTCAAATGATATTTCAGCATCTATTGGTATGGTCATATACTTTTTATCTTTCATTTTGTTTATGTGATGTATCACATTTATTGATTTGTGAATATTGTACCAGCCTTCCATCCCTGGGATGAATCCTGCTTGGTCATGGTGAATAATTTTTTTGATGTATTGCTGGATCTGATTTGCTAGTATTTTGTTTAGGATTTTGGCATCTATGTTCATCAGGGATATGGGCCTGTAGGTTTCTTTCTTTGTGGTGTCTTTTTCTGGTTTTGAAATTAAAATTATGCTGGCTTCATAAAAAGAGTTTGGAAGTCTTCCTTCTTCTTCAATTTTTTGGAATACTTTGAGGAGAATGGGTGTTAGTTCTTCTTTGAATGTTCCGTAAATCTTCCCCATGAAGCCGTCAGGGCCTGGGCTTTTGTTCACTGGGAGGGTCTTGATAACCTCTTCAATTTCCTTCGTTGTTATTGGCCTGTTCAAGTTTTCTATCTCTTCCTGGTTCCCTTTTGGGAGACTATGTGTTTCTAGAAATGTGTCCATTTTGCTTAGATTGTCAAATTTGTTGCCATATAAATGTTCATAGTATTTGTTAATGTTCCTTTGTATTCCTGTGGTGTCTGTTTTTACTTCTCTTCTTTCATTTCTGACTTTGTGTATTTGGGTTCTCTCTCTTTGTTTCTTGGTGAGTCTAGCTAAGGGTCCATCAATCTTGTTTATCTTTCAAAAAACCAGCTCTTGGTTTCATTGATCCTTTGTATTGTTTTTTTTTTGTTCTCCATGTCGTTTATTTCTGCTCTGATCTTTACTGTTTCCTTCCTTCTACTTGTTCTAGGGTTTTCTTTTTGTTTGCTTTCTAGTTCTTTAAGTTGTGAGGTTAGGTAGTCAATTAGAAATTTTTCTTCTTTCTTGAGTTGGGCCTGTAGTGCTATGAACTTCCCTCTCAGAACTGCTTTTGCTGCATCCTATAGATTTTGTGTTGTTGTGTGTTCATTTTCATTGGTTTCATGAAGTTTTTAATTTCTTCCTTAATCTCCGTGGTAACCCATTCATTGTTCAGTAACATGCTATTTAGCCTCCATTTCTTCAAATATCTTTGCATGTTCTTGTTGCAATGGATTTCTAGTTTCATGCCATTGTGATCTGAAAAGATGCTTGATATGATTTCAATCTTCTTGAACTTGTAGAGACTTAGTTTGTGCCCTAACATATGGTCTATCTTTGAGAATGTCACGTGTTGCACTTGAGAAGAATGTGAATTCTGCAGTTTTGGGGTGTAATTCTCTGTATATATCTATTAAATCCATTTGATCTAGTGCTTTATTTAGAATTTCTGTTTCCTTGTTAATTTTTTGTCAAGATGATCTATCCAGTGATGTCAATAGGGTGTTGAAGTCTCCTGCTATGATTGTATTGCGGTTGGTGTCTCCTTTGAAGTACTCCAGAAGATTTTTAATATATTTTGGTGCTCCTCTGGACCGCAGGCTGACGCTCTAACTGCTGAGCCAAACCGGCCAGGGCAGTTTGGGGCTTTTATTTATTTATTTATTTATTTTTTTATCCTCACCTGAGGACATTTTTTTCAGTTTTTGTTCAGATAGAGTGGGAGGGAGAGAGAGGAAGGGAGAGAGAGAGAGAAACATCACCGTGAAAGGGACACGTCGAGTGGCTGCCACCCGCACGACCAACCAGGGCCGGGGACAAACTGCAACTGAGGTACATGCCCTTAGCGGGAACCGAACCCTGGTCTCTCATGGTGCTCCTATATTGGGTGCATATATGTTTACCAAGGTTATATCTTCCTGTTGGATAGACCCTTTCAATATTATGTAGTGCCCTTCTTTGTCTCTAGTTATGGTCTTCAATTTGAAATCTAATTTATCAGATATGAGTATTGCTACCCTAACTTTTTTTTTTTCCTTTCCGTTTGCTTGGAAGATTTTTTTCCATCCCTTTACTTTCAACCTATGTGAGTCTTTTGTTGTGAGGTGGGTCTCTTGTAGACAACATATATGTGAATCATGCTTTCTTATCCAGTCAGCTACTCTGTGCCTTTTTTTTGGAGCATTCAATCCATTTTCATTTAAGGTGATTATTGATATGTACTTATTTATTGCCATTTTTGTTCAGTGTGGTTATATTTTTCTTCCTATTTCTTCTACTAATTACAGCAGTCCTTTTAACATTTCTTGCAGTGCTGGTTTGGTGCTAATGTATTTCCTTAGCCTTTTTTTTTTTTGTCTGGGAAGCTCTTTATTTGACATTCTATTTTGAATGATAGCCTTGCTGGATAGAGTAGTCTTGGATTCAGTTCCTTGTTTTTCATGACCTTGATTACTTCATGCCATTCCCTTCTGACCTGTAGTGTTTCCGTTGAGACGTCAGCTCATAGCCTTCTGGGGGTTCCTTTGTAGGTAGCCTGTTGTTTATCTCTTGCTGCCTTTAGGATTCTTCTTTGTCTTTAATTTTTGGCATTTTAATTATTATGTGTCTTGGTGTAGGCCTGTTTGGGTTCTTCTTACTTGGGGCTCTCTGTGCTTCTTGAACTTGAACGCCTTCTTCCTTCACCAGGTTAGGAAAGTTTTCTGTCACTATTTCTTCAAATATATTCTCTAACCCTTGCTCATTTTCTTCTTCTTCGGGGACTCCTATGATGCGAATATCATTACGTTTTCAGTTGTCCCCCTGTTCTCTTAAACTATCTTCCTGTTTTTTAATTGTTTTTTTTCCTTTTGGTTTTCTGATTGATTGATTTTTTCTACCCTGTCTTCTAATTCACTGATTCGGTCCTCCGCTTCCTCTGCTGGTCAGTCCTTCCAATGTGTTCTTTATTTCTGCTATGTCATTCTTTATTTCCACTTGGTTGGTTTTCATGGTGTTGATGTCCTTACTCATGCTGTTTAGTTTCCTCAAGATCATGGTTCTGAACTCTACCTCTGATAACTTGCTTAACTGCATTTCATTTATCTCATCTTTGGTAGAGTTCTCTTGTTCTTTCATTCGGGATCTGTTTCTTTGTTTCACCATTTTTGCTGTCTCAGTGAGTTTTGGAGCCTGCCAAATTTTCCCTGTGAGTGTTGGTGTTCTGCTATTTGTGGCTCCCTCTACTGGGTTTGGATGAGCATGGAGGGCCCTCCTTAAACACCACTATCAAGTCTCATGTTCCTGAGTAGGTTCAGTTCTCAGGAAAGGTTCAGTTATGCTCTAGCTTTTTGCCTGCAGGCTATTAGCCTCAGTTACTTGAAAAGCCTTAGGATCTCAGTTGAATGAGAAACTCCCTCAGGTGTTTATAGTGTGAGAGGATTTCCCGAGGGTGGGGCCAATGCTGGTTGTTAATGAGCCTCAATTTGTATTTCTTTGACTCTTTGCCTCACCTGGGAATCTCCGAGGGAGGGGCTGCCACAGCTCTGGGAAGGAGCAAACTTGGCTGCTGTTCTGTGTAACCGAGAAGGAGTTGATTGGCCACCACCATCCTTTGTGGCCGTGGCTTAGCACAAACTCTGAGTGCCCTCCAAATGCCAGGTGTCCCCACAGAGTTCCAGTCCAGTCCACCCTCCCTCTGTCGGAATCCTAGGTGTGTGGCTGTGGCTATTTAGCACTCTGTCCCAGCCCTCTGTGCTATGGAGCAACTTGGGCTCTTAACCCCGAAGGCGGGCGCCTCTGCTGCTCACAGCTCAGCCCGCTGCTCACAGCTCAGGCTGCTGCTCACAGCTCAGGCCGCTGCTGTCCGTGGGCTCTCAGCCTGCCACCCTCACGTGCCTCCGCATATCCTACCAGGCTCATTCAATGTCCCTGGTTGTTTGGTCCTCTCCCGCTGCTTTTCTGTTGCTTTTTCTTTATGATTTGTCTTTATTTTAGTTGTAATTCCCATTTGGTCCTGGGAGATCGTCTGTGTAGCTTCCATTCTTTCCACCGCCTTTTTCTCCTCCTTTCCTCCTGCTTTTAAAACTTTTTCCCATTTGCTGCTCTTTTTGGGTGTTTTCCTTTACCTTGTCTTCCAAGTCAGTTATTCGGTCTGCAGCTTCTTCTAAGCTACTATTGAACCCTTCTAAGTTATTTTTCATATCAGCTATGTCATTATTTCCTCTTGATTTTTATGTATAGTTTCTACCTCTTTATGCCTTGCTTCTACCTCTTTTTTTTAAGCTGAAGTATTTCCCAGTGAGCTCTTAATAATTCTTATTAAGTTGCTTGTAGTTCTCACCAAATTGTTTGAACACCTTTATAATCATTGCTTTGAATTCTTTGTCTGACAAGTTGCTTTCTTCTAGTTCTTGTAGTTTCATTTCTGGTGATTCCTTTTTTTTTTTTTTTTTTCATTTGGGTGTTGTTTATTTATCTCACCATTTTAGCAATCTGGTAGTTCTAAGCCTGGTGAGGGATGTTGGAATGTGTAGGCAGGTCAGTGTGTATCAATTAAGTGCCTCCAGCCTTTTTGGTGTATGCCTCCTCTTATCAACCTCTGGGTCCTGGAGGGTTGACACTCGGCAGCTGGAATTTGTCTGTTGTGCAAGTCTCAGCTCCTCAAGACTCACTTCTGCTTGGCTGGGGCACCGCTCTTGATTGGCTTCTCCTAATGCTTCTGGGATGGTTCTTAGCTGCCGATATATGCTGCTGCTGCTGCTGGGGGGTGCGTGGGTCTGTCTGGTGCCCTTCTGGGGTGTGAGGGACCCACTGGTATGTTGCTGGGGGTGTATGGGGTTCCAATAGTGCACTGTTGGGTTGCGTGGGTTTCACTGGCACACTGCTGGGGTTCATGGGTCTCTCTGGTATGCTGCTGGGGCATATGGGTCCAGCTGGTGTCCTGCTGGGGTTCATAGGTTTTGTTGGTATGCTGCTGGGTTCGTGGGTTCCACTGGTGCACTTCTGTGGTTCATGGGTCCCTCTGGTACACTTCAGGGGTGCGTGGGTTTTGTTTGTATACTGTTGGGGGACCCTGCTGCCTGGTGGGGCTCAGCTTCTGATCAGTTGCTGCTGGTGGCGCATGTCAGCTCCCAGTTCACATTGGTATTGCTGCTGCTGCTGCTGCTGCCGGGGGTGCTCTTAGGTCCCAATATTTTACTGCTGTTGGAGGCTGAGAATCCTCCCCACCTGGGATTTTGCTGCTGCTAGCGGGAGGGGCTGCACTCCAACTCCACTACTGCAGTTGTCAGGGGCAGGTCTCAGTTGCCCTAGCCCTGCTTCTTGGTCTGGGGAACCGCTCTTGGTCTATCTTTGCTGATGCCACTGGGGATTGTTTTAGTTGCCAGACTGAGCTGCTGATGCCTGTTGGGGGTGGAGCTCTACTCATGCCCAGTCACTCTTGCTGTGGGGAGAGGTGCCAGGCTCCCAAGCTGGTGCTAGTTCCCCCACGAGCCTGGGCAAGCTACCTTGAGCCTGAGCAGGCTGCTGTACTGCTGCAGACCTGGAGCCTGAGGCCTGGGCTGGCCCACCCACCACTGGGGTCCTGGGGACTGGAACCTGGGCTAGCCTGCCCAGAGCCATGGGCCTGGGTCCTGGGCTGGGTGCACACTGCTGCAGGCCTGGAGTCTCGAGCCTGTGTGCTGCCATGGGCCTGGAGCCTTTGGGCTGGCTGCAGAGCTGCTGCAGGCCTAGGTGAGCTGCCGCTGCTGTTGGGGGTGGGGATCCAGCTCCAGGCTGGTTTTGGCTACTGGTGCAGGCACCTACTATGTGCTGACCATGCCAACACAGCTGAGTTCACTGGATGGATGGTGCAGGGCGCTCTAGTGGACTCAGGTTGCTGGGCCTCAGCTCCCCATTTCCTCCTCCCAGGGACGACCCTGGATCCTCCAAAATGGCGGGGCCTCCCAGCCGCACTGGGGAAGTTCACTGGCTTGCTGCTTACCATGTAGCCTTCTCCTTTCCGTCTACAGCACAGGAACCTTCTGCTCAATGTCTCTGAACTGCTCAAGGTTGTTCTTCCACACTCACATTCACTCACACTTTCTTTCACACTCTCACACATTCACCCATGCTCTGGTCCTGCCTGACCATCATCCCTCCTGTTGGTGTCTAATTGTTCACAGCATTTTTTTTACAATCTTTTTTATTTCTGTGGTGTCTATTGTTACTTCTCTTTCATTTCTGATTTTGTTTACTCATGTCATCCCTCTTTTTTTCTTGGCAAGTCTGGCTAAGCATTCATCAGTCTTGTCTTTCTTTTCAAAGAACCAGATCTTGGTTTCATTGATCTTTTGAATTATTTTTTAGTCTGTATGTCATTTATTTCTTCTCTGACCTTTATTCTTTCTTTCATTCTGCTTGCTCTGAGTTTTTGTTTTCGTTTACTTTCTAGTTCTTCAAGTGATAGGGTTAGTCAATTCAAAAATTTTCTTGTTTCTTGAGGTAGGCCTGTGGTGCTATGAAATTCCCTCTCAAGACTGCTTTCGCTGCATCCCATAGATTTTGTGTTGTTGTGTGTTTGTTTTCATTGGTTTCCAGGAAGTTTTTAATTTCTTCCCTGGTCTTCTTGGTAACCCATTCATTGTTTAATAGCATGCTCTTTAACCCCCATGTGCTTGAATTGTTTTTGTTGTTTTTTTTTTATTGTAATTAATTTCTAGATCCGTGCCATTGTGATCTGAGAAGATGCTTGATAGGATTTCAAACGTCTTGAACTAGTAAATACTTGGTTTGTTTTCTAACATGTGGTCTGTGTTTGAGAATGAGCCATGTGAGCTTTGGAAGAATGTAAATTCTGCAGTTTTGGGGTATGATTCTCTCTAAGTATCTGTTAAACCCATTGGATCTAGTGCATCATTTAGAGTCTTTGTTTCTTTGTTAATTTTTTGTCTAGCGAATCTATCCAGTGATGTCAGTGGGATGTTGAATCCCCTGCTATGATTGTATTGCTGTCAATTTCTCCTTTGAAGTCCTCCAGAAGTTTTTAATGTATTTTGGTGCTCCTATGTTTGGTGCATATATGTTTACCAAGGTTATATTCTACTGTTGAATTGATCCTTTCAATATTATGTAGTGGCCTTCTTTGTTTTTAGTTATGACCTTCATTTTGAAATGCATTTTATCAGGTATGAGTATTGCTACCCCAGTTTTTTTTTTTTTTTTTTCCTTTCCATTTGCTGGGAAATTTTTTTCTATCCCTTCACTTTCAAGTTCTGTGAGTCTTTTGTTGTTTGGTGGGTCTCTTGTAAACATCATATATATGATTCATGCTTTGTTATCTATTCAGCTACTCTGTCTCTTTTGATTGGAGTATTTAATCCATTTACATGTAAGGTTATTATTGATATGTACTTATTTATTGCCATTTTTATTTATTATGTTTATATTGTTCTCCCTAATTCTTCTGCTTATTACAGCAGTCCTTTCAACATTTCTTGCAGTGCTCATTTGGTGCTTATATATTCCTTTAGCCTTTTTTTTTTTTAATCTGGGAAGCTCTTTATTTCACCTTCTGTTTTGAATCATAGCCTTGCTAGATAGAGTAACTTTGGATTCAGAGCCTTGTTTTTCATTACCTTGAATACTTCCTGTCATTCTCTTCTGGCCTGTAGTGTTTCTGTTGAGAAATCAGCTGATAATCTTATGTGGGCTCCTTTGTAGGTAACCTGTTGCTTATCCCTTGCTACCTTTAAGATTCTCTCTTTGTCTTTAATTATCGGCAATTTAATTATGATGTGTCTTGGTGTGGACCTCTTCAGGTTCTTCTTACTTGGGGCTCTCTGTGTTTCTTCTTCTTTTTTAATCCTCATCCAAGGATGTATTTCTATTTATCTTCAGAGAGAGTGAGGGTGAGGGAGAGAGAGGGAGAGAGAGAGAGAGAAACATTGACCTGAGGGGGACACATCAACTGGTTGCCTCCTGCATGACCCCAACTGGGGATGAACCACACCCAAGGTACACGCCTTTGACTGGAATTGAATCTGAAACTCTTTGGTCCACTAGCCAACGCTCTAACCACTACACAAATCTGGCCAGGACCTTTCTGTGCTTCTTGAACTTGTATGCCCTTTTCCTTCACCAAGTTAGGAAAGTTTTCTGTCACTGTTTCTTCAAGTATATTCTCTAACCCTTGCTTATTTTCTTCTTCTTCTGGAACCCCTATTATGCAGATGTTGTTTCATTTTATATTGTCCCATTGTTCTCTTAAGTTGTCCTGTTTTTTAATTGTTTTTTTTTTTTCTTTTTGGTTCTCTGATATGGTTATTTTTTTTTTTTCTATCCTGTCTTCTAATTAACTGATATGATTCTTGGCTTCCTCTAGTCTGCTGGTTGTTCCTTCCAATATGTTTACTTCTGCTATGCCATTCTTCATTTCTGCTTGGTGGTTTTTCATTTCCAATTGGTTGATTTTCATTGTTTCTATATCTTTATTCATGCTGTTGAGCTTCCTTATATTCACTACTCTGAACTATACATCTAATAACTTGCTTAATTCAATTTCATCTATCCCTTCTTCTGTCAAATTCTCCTGTTCTTTCATTTTGGATTTTTTTCTTTGTTTCACCATTTTGGTTGTCTCAGTGGGTTTTGGAGCCTGCCAAATTTTCCCTGTGGGGGTTGGTGTTCCACTGATTGTGGCTCCCTCTACTGGGTTTGGATGAGTGTGGGAGGGCCCATATTAAACATCAGTGTCTAGTCTTACTTTCCTGGGTAGATTTGCAGGCCAAGCAAAGATTCAGTTATCCTATAGCTTTTCCCTGCAGGCTCTTAGTCTCAGTTATTTAATGAGCCTCAGGTTGTAGCCCTCAGCTGAATGAAAAATCACTCATTTGGACAGGGTAAGATTATTTCTAGTGAGTGGGGCATTTGCTTTTCCCTGGTTAAAAAAAAAAGTGGTTTCTGCAGTGTGGGTTATTGGCTCAGCACAGGGGTACAGGCCTCTGCCTTCACAGCTCAATCCTCAGAGCCAGGATATCCAACACTGAGAGCCTGGTCCAATTTTCAAGTCTTTCTGGGGCTTTTTTCTTTTCCTCCTTTTTTGCTGCTATTCTCTAGCTGTTAATGAGCCTCAGTTTGCATTTCTCCCACCAGGTGGTGTTATATTTCTGATGGAGGGGCTGATACTTCTCCCAGGAGTTCTGGGAAGGGGCTCTTTGAGTTAGATAGCTATTGTCCTATGAGGGACTGATTCAGCACAAAACTCCTGATGGCCTCCTTCCCAGCTCTCTCCCTAGTGTTACAAACCCCCAAGTCTCTTCACACAGTTCCTGTCCAGTCTGCCCTCCCTCTGCCAGAGCCCAAAGTGAGTGGCTGTCACTGATTTACTGCACTGCCTCTTCAGGGAATTGTCAGTGTTTCCCCAGCCTCTCCCTGTTGGACAAAACCTGTGGTCTCATGATTTTCTCTGCCAGGTGTTATGTGGGCACCTTTCCCTGCTCTGCCACTCTGTGCTGGGGAGCTGGCTTGGGATTTTAACACGAGCTTTTCTGAGGGAACTTCTTACAGCTCAGACAGCCTTTAGCTACTGCCCATGGTCCCCCAACAAGCCCTCTCACACCTCCATCACTCCTACCAGGCTTGATTTGGGGCCCTCTTTATGTTCCTGGTTATAAAGGTTCTCTCCTATTCCTAGTTATAAAGGTTCTCTCCTATTCCTACTTATAAGGGTTCTCTACAGCTGCTCTTCAGTTAGTTTCTCCCAATGACTTGTCTTTATTTTAGTTGTAATTCCACTTTGGTCCTGGGAGACAGTCTGTGTAGCTGACATTTACTCCACTGCCATTTTAAATCTCCTGAGCCACACTATTTTGATTACCACAGTAAGTCCTGAAATCAGGTAGTTTAAGTCCTCCAGCATTATCCCCCCACCCCCATCGAGATTGTTTTGGGTATTCTAAGATCTTTGCATTTAAAATTTTATAATTAATTTGTCAATTTCTACGTAAAAGTATGTGAAGATTTCATTGAGTCTATAGATCAATTTGAGGAGAGTTGACATCACAACAATATGGAATCTTCCAATCCATGACTATGGTATATATACCTCTCTACATATTTAAATCTTTATTTATTTATATTAGTCTTTGCAATTTTCAGTGTAGAGATCATGAACATTTTCTGTTAAATTTATTCCTAAACATTTATTGTTTTTATGTTATTTTCAATGGAATATATTCACTTTTATTTTCAAGTTGAGTGCTGCTACTATATAAAAGTAGAGTTGATTTTTGTATATTCACCTAATACACTGTTATTTTAATAACCTTACTTCTTATTTTACTTTTTTTTCCCTAGATTCCTGGGGTTTTCTATATGAACTATTATGTTTTCTGCCAATTTTTTGTTGTTACTTTCTTTATTGCATTGGCTGGAATAACCAGTATAATTTTAAATAGAAGTGGTGGGATCATAGTTCTTTATTTTGTTACTGGTATTAGCAGATTGATGTTCAATATTTACCATTAAATGTGATGTTAGATATAAGAAGTTTTTTATTATTTATCTGAAATAAGAAGTTCCCTTTCATTTCTAGTTTACAAGGAATTTTTCATCATTAATTGCCGTTGCATATTGTAAAATAACTTTCTGTTTCTATTAAGATGACCATATATATTTTTCTAGTATTGTGTTGAATATTATCATTTAATTGTTTAAGGTAAGGCCAATCTTGAATTCCTGATATAAACCTCAATTTGTGTAAATACATTATCTTTTGAACATATTACTGGATTCCATATGCCAAGGGTTAGCAAATATTTTGTTTCTCTGTAAAGGATAAGATGTTGAATATTTTGTCTTATACGCCAATGGCCTTTGTGACAATTACACAACTCTCTGTTTTTGTAGTCAGAGACTACACATAACAGAATGGGAATGGCTTTGCTCCAATAAAATATTTTATTACATAAACAGGTGTCAGGCTACATTTGGCCTGTGCATCATAGTTTGCCTACCTCTGCAGTATGGTAATGTTTTGTTAATGATGTTTGCATCTATTTTGATGGGGGAAAATTTCCTCTCTTGGAAAGTCTTCATCAGGTTTTGAAATCAGCATTATGTTGACCTCATAAAATGAGTTTAGCATTGTTATCTCCTCTATTTTCTGATAAAGTTTACATGAAATTGACATCAATTTTCCTAAATATTTGACGGAATTTACCAGTGAAGCCATCTGGACATGAGGATCCTTATGGGGAGATTTTTATTATAAATTCTACCACTTTTTTGGATAAAGGACTATTCAAAATTTGTATTTCTTCTTCAGTCAGTTTTGGGAAGTTGAGTTTTTAAGGAATTTGTCCATTTCTTCTAAGTTATTGAACTTATTGGCCTAAAGTTGTTTGTAATATTGAATTATTACCCTTAGAATGACTGTAAGTTCGATAATGATGTTTCCTGTTTTATTCCTTTTGCAGGAATTTGTGTTTTTTTTTTTTTTATCCTAATCACTCCTGTTAAATATTTATCCATTTGAGTATTGTTTGCAAAAAAACAATTCTTTCTCTTTTTAATTTCATCCTTTATCTCTTTTGTGAATTTTTCTTTCATAGATTTTTATACTTATTTCTTCAATTCTACTTAATTTGAATTCAATTACTCTCCTTTTCCCTAGATACTTAAGCTCAAAATGTATATCATTAACTTTTAAAAATTGAATTTATTGGGGTGATATTGGTAATAAATTATATAGGTTTCAGTTATATAATTCTATAATGAATTTTCTATATTTTCTTTTATTATAATTATTTTACTAATTTATTTTTGTTACAGATGTTTCTCCTTTTCCTCTCATTGACACCCTCCTCCCCAAAACCCTCCCCCTGACCTATCCCCAGCGTTGTTGTCTATGTCCATTGGTTATGCATGCATGCATATAAGTTCTGTGGTTTATCTCTCCCCCCCACCTCCCCCTCTTCTGAGGTTTGTCAGCCTGTACCCTACTTCTGTCTCTGGGTCTATTTTGTTCAACAGTTTGTTTAGTTCATTATACACCACAAATAAGTGAGATCATGTGATATTTGTCTTTCTCTGCTTGGCTTGTTTCGCTTAGCATAATACTGTCCAGGTCCCTCCAAGTCATCTCAAAGGATAAGTGATCTTTCTTTCAAACAGCTGCATAGTATCCCATTGTGTATATGTACCACGGCTTTTTTATCCACTCATCTACTGATGGACGTCTGGGCTGTATACAGATCTTAGCTATTGTAAATAGTGCTGCTGTGAACATAAGGGTACATATATTATTTCTGATTGGTGTCTCAGGTTTCTTAGGGTACATTCCTAGAAGTGGGATCACTGGGTAAAATTTTTAATTTTTTGAGGAAACACCATACTGTTTTCCATAGTGGCTGCACCAGTCTGCATTCCCACCAGCAGTGTACTAGAGTCCCCTTTTCTCCACACCCTCGCCAGTACTTGTTGTTTGATGATTTGTTGATGGCGGCCATTCTGATAAGTGTGAGGTGATATCTCAATGTTGTTTTAATTTGCGTCTCTCTGATGAATAGTGACATTGAAAATTTTTTCATATGTATCCTGACTTTTTGTATGTCCTCTTTGGAGAGATGTCTATTTAGGTCTTCTGCTCATTTTTTAATTGGGTTCTTTGTCTTCCTTGGTTGAGCTGTATGAGCACTCTATATATTTTGGAAATTAACCCCTTATCTGATTGGCAATTATGTTCTTCCATATAGTGGGTTCCCTTTCCATTTTGATGGTTGTTTCTTTTGCTGTGCAGAAGCTTTTTATTTTGATGTACTCCCATGTGTTCATTTTTTTCCTTTCTTTCTTTTGCCTCAGGTGTTGTATCAGTGAAAATTCTGCTGCATATCATGTGTGAAATTTTGTTGCCTAGATTTTCTTCTAGGACTTTTATGGATTTAGGAGTCACATTTAAGTCTTTTACCCATTTTGAGTTTATTCTTGCATATGGTGTAAGTTGGTTGTCTAGCTTCATTTTTTTTGCATGTAGCTGTCCAATTTTCCCAAAACCATTTACTGAAGAGGCTGTCTTGACTCCACTGTATGCTCTTGCCACTTTTGTCAAGTATTAATTGAGCATATTGTCTCAGGTCAATTCTGAGTTCTCTGTTCTGTTCCATTTATTTATCTGCTTGTTCTTGTGCCTGTATCAGGCTGTTTAAATTACAGTGGCTTTTAATATGACCTGATATCTGGTATTGTGATCCTTCCTACTTTGTTCTTTGTTTTCAAGATTGCTGTGGCTATCCGAGGTCTTTTTTTTTTTTTTTTTTTTTTTTTTTTTTTTTTTTTTTTTTTGTTCCATATAAACTTTTGCAGTATTTGTTCTAGTTCTGTGAAATATGCCATTGGTATTTTTATGGGGATTGCATTGAATCTATAGATTGCTTTGGGTAATATGGACATTTTAATGATGTTAATTCTTTCAATCCATGAACATGGTATATGCTTCCACTTTTTTATACCTTCCTCTATTTATTTTTTCAATCATCTGTAGTTTTCTGTGAAGAGGTCCTTTACTTCTTTGGTTAAGTTTATTCCTAGGTATCTTAATTTCTTTGCCGTGATGGTAAATGGGATTCTTTTTTTTTAGTTTGTCTTTCTGTGAGTTTATCGTTGGTGTATAAGAATGCTGTTGATTTCTTGATGTTGATTTTGTATCCTGCTACTTTACCAAATTTATTTATTAAATCTAGTAGATTTTTGATGGAGTCTTTAGGGTTTTCTATGTACAATTTCATATCATCTGCAAAAAGTGAAAGTTTCACTTCCTCCTTTCCAATTTGGATCCCTTTTATTTTTTCTTCACGTCTGGTTGCTGTGGCTAAGACTTCCAGTACTATGTTAAATAAGAGTGGCGAAGTGGGCATCTCTGTTTTGTCCTGTTCTAGAGGGAAATACTTTTAGTTTTTGCCCTTTAAGTATGATGTTGGCTGTTGGTTTTTCATATATGGCCTTTGCTATGTTGAAATATGATCCCTCTATTTCCACATTGCTGAGCATTTTTATCAGAAATAGGTGCTGGATTTTGTCGAATGCTTTTTCAGCATCTATTGATAAGATCATATAGTTTTTATCTTTCATTTTATGTGGTATATCACATTTATTAATTTGCAAATATTGTACTATCATTGCATCACTGGGATGAATCCCACTGGGTCATGATGAATAATTTTTTTGATGTATTGCTGGTGAATTTGAATTGCTAATATTTTGTTAAGGATTTTGGCATCTGTGTTCATCAGGGATATTGGGCTGCAGTTTTCTTTCTTCATAGTGTCTTTATCAGGTTTTGGAATTAGGATTATGGTGCCTTTATAAAATGAGGGAAGTCTTCCGTCTTCTTGGATTTTTTGGAATAGTTTGCGGAGAATGGGTATTAGATCTTCTTTGAATGTTTGGTAAAACTCCCCCTTGAAGCCGTCCGGGCCTGGGCTTTTGTTTGCTGGGAGTTTCTTAATTACATCTTCAATTTCCTTTGTTGTTATTGGTCTGTTCAAGCTTTCTATCTCTTCCCGGTTCAGTTTTGGGAGACTGTGTGTTTCTAGAAATTTGTCCATTTTGCCTAGATTGTCCAATTTGTTGGCGTATAATTGTTCATAGCATGTTTTGATGATCCTTTGTATTTCTGTGGTGTCAGTTGTTACTTCTCCTCTTTCGTTTCTGATTTTGTTTCTTTGGGTCATCTCTTTTTGTTTCTTGGTGAGTCTGGCTAAAGGTCCATTGATCTTGTTTATCTTTCCAAAGAACCAGCTTTTTGTTTCATTGACCTTTTGAATTGTTTCTTTAGTCTCTATGTCATTTATTTCTGCTCTGAACTTTACTATTTCTTTCCTTATACTTGATCTGGGGGTTTCTCTTTGTTTTCTTTCTAGTTCTTAAATGGTAGGGTTAGAAAGTCAATTAGGAATTTTTTCTTGTTCCTTGAGGTAGGGCTGTGATGCTATGAACTTCCCTCTCAGGACTGCTTTTGTTGTGTCCCATAGATTTTGTGTTGTGTGTTCATTTTCATTGGTTTCCAGGAAGTTTTTAATTTCTTCCTTGATCTCATTGGTAACTCAGTTGTTGCTTAATAACATGTTACTTAGTCTCCAAGTGTTTGAATGTATTCGTTGTAGTTGAGATCTAGTTTTATGCCATTGTGATCTGATAAGATGCTTGATATGATTTTAGTATTCTTGAATTTGTAGAGACTTACTTTGTTTCCTAACGTGCTCTATCTTTGGGAACATCCCGTGTGCACTTGGGAAGAATGTATATTCTGCAGCTTTGGGTTGAATTGTTCTGTAAATATCAATGAAGTCTAACTGATCTAGTTTGTCATTAAAGGACTTTATGATCTTGTTAACTTTTTGTCTAGAAGATCTATCCAGTGGTGTCAGTGGGGTGTTAAAGTCACCCACTATGATCATGTTGTTATTGATCTCTCCCTTGAAGTCCTCCAGAAGTTTTAAACTATATTTTGGTGCGCCCATGTTTCATGAGTACATGTTTACCGGGGTTATATCCTCTTGTTGGATTTATCCTTTTAATATTATGGTGTGACCTTCTTTGTCTCTAATTATGGCCCTCATTTTGAAGTCTGTCTTGTCAGATATGAGTATTGCTACACCAGCTCTTTTTTCATTTCCATTTGCTTGGAAAATATTTTTCCATGCCTTCACTTTTATCCTGTGTGATTCTTTCTTTGTGAGGTGGGTTTCTTGTAGACGGCATATATATGGGTCGTGTTTTCTTATCCAATCAGCTACCCTATGTCTTTTGATTGGAACATTTAAGCCATTTACATTTAAGGTTATTATTGATAGATAGTTATTGGTTGCCATTTTTATTTTATGCCTGTGTTCCTCTCTCTCTCTTCTTGTTTCTTCTTCTTCTTACAACATTCCCTTCAGCATTTCTTGCAGTGCTGGTTTGGTGGTGGTAAATTCCATTAGCTTTTTTTTTAATCTGTGAAGCTGTTTATTTCACTTTCAATTTTGAATAATAGCCTTGCTGGATAGAGTAGTCTTGGATTCAGACCCTTGCCTTTCTTTATTTTGTACACTTCATGCCACTTCCTTTGGCCTGCAGCATTTCTATTGAGAAATCAGCTGACAGTCTAACGGGAGCTCCCTTGTAGGTAACTTTCTGTCTCTCTCTTGCTTCCTTTAAGATTCTTTCTTTGTCTTTAATGTTTGCCATTTTTATTATGATATGTCTAGCTGTGGGTCTTCTGGGGTTCTTTCTTGCTTGGGACTCTGTGTTTCCTGGAATTGTGTGACTTTTTCCTGCACCAGTTTAGGGAAGTTTTCTGTCATTATTTCTTCAAACAGGTTCTCTAATCCTTTCTCTGATTCTTCTCCTTCCAGTACCTCTGTAATGCGAATGTTGTTACATTTTGTATTGTCCCACAGCTCCCTCAAACTCTCCTCCTCCTTTTTTTTTTTTTTTTTTTTCCCATTTGCTGTTCTACTTGGGTGTTTTTTTTTTCCTACTTTGTCTTCTAAGTCACTGATTTGGTCTTCATCTTCTTCTAATCTACTATTGAACCCTTCTAAGGTATTTTTCATAACAGATATGTCATTCTTTATTTCCTCTTGATTTTATGCATAGCTTCTACTTCTTTTTTTAAGCTGAAGTAGTTCCCATTGAGCTCTTCATAATTCTTATTAAGTTCTTTGTAGTTCTCACCAAATTGTTTGAACATCCTTAAAACCATTGCTTTGAATTCTTTATCTGACAAGTTGCTTTCTTCCAATTCCTGTAGATCTTTTTCTGGTAATTCCTCTTTTTCTTTCCTTTGAGTGTTCTTTCTTTGTCTCCCCATTTAACTGTGTGGTAGATATAGACCCGGTGATGGATGTTGGGATGTGTAGGCAGCTCACTGTGTATCAAACAAGGCTGCTGTGCCTCCCAGACTGTTCTGTTGCATGTCGCCTCTTGCCTGCTGTGGGACCTGGAGGGTTGACTACTGGAGGCCGGTATTGGTCTGTCCTGGTTGGTGCTGCTGCTGTGTCTCGTGGGCCCCTCTGAAGTTGTGTTCCCCACTGCTCGCTTGTGCCTCCTACAGCTCTATTGCTCAGGCCCTGCTGGAACTTCACTCCCTGCCAGCATCATGGGCAGCTGGGTCGCAGAGGCCCCACTGGAGCCCTGGCTCTCTGCCTATCTTGTGCACAGCTGGGTTGCACTGGTCTCTCTGGAGCCCTGGCTCCCCAGCACTCCCATGGGCAGCAGGGTCACATAGCTTTCTCTGGAGCCTAGGCTCTCTGCAAATCTTGTTGGCAGCTGGGTGCACTGGCCCTTCTGGAGCCCAGCTCCCTGGTTCTCCCATGGGCAGCTGGGTTACACAGGTCCCTCTGGAGCCCGGGTCCCCGGTGCTCCCGTGGGCAGTTGGGTTGCACAGGCCCCTCTTGAGCCCTTACTCCTTGCAAATCTTGTGGGCACCTGGGTCACACTGGTCCCTCTGGAGCCCCCTGACCCCAGAGCTCCTGTGAGCAGCTGGGTCACACAGCTTCCTCTGGAGCCCTGGCTCCCCACAGATCTTGTGGGCAGCTGGGTCATGCAGCCCTGGTGGAGCCCCAGGTCCTGCCACTGGTGGCTGGGGAGCTCTGTTGCCCAGTGAGGCTCAGCTCCTGCTCAGCCTCTGTTAAAGCTTTTAGGGATGGGTCTCAGCTGCTGATCTGTGCTTCTGTTGCCTGGGGATGGATGTCTGCTCCCGAGCCTCTGTTGTTATGGGTATATCCCAACTCTAATCGGGCTGCTACTGTGGGGGATTGTGTTAGACTCTCGGCCGTTTGCGGTTTCCGCAGCAGGCACCTTGACAGCTCCGCTACTGTGCTCTGGTCTATGTTGACACAGGGTGTCCACTCGTCCGATGGTGCCAGGTGCACTGGTGGGCTCAGGTTGCTGGGCCCTAGGTTCTCCCACTGCCTCCTCCCAGAAAAGGCCAGGGATCTTCCAGAATGGCCGGACCTTGCCACCGTGCAGGGAGAAGTGCCCTGAAGAGCTGCTTACAGTGGTAGCTGGCTGCTCCCAGTCCATAGCACAGGAACTGTCTGCTCTGCATTTCTGCACTGCTCGAGTTTGGTCACCCACACTCGCATTCACTCAGACTCTCTCTCACACTCACTCCCTCTCCTACACACTCACCCTCCCTCTGGTCCTGCCCTCCACCATCTTCCAGTATAAATTCTTTATCAGATATGTGATTAGTAAATAATTTATCCAACACTATGGCTTGTCTTTTAACTCTCTTTAACAGTACCTTTTGAAGATCAGGCACTCTTAACTATGGCAAACTCTAATTTATCAATTTTATTTTATCAATAGATTGGACTTATTTATTGTATCTAAAAATTGATGAATTATCCAAGTTAATAGTTTTTCTTTTTCCAAAAGATAGTTTTAGGTTTTACATTAATTTTGTGGTCCATTTTGATTGATTTTTTTAATGTGTTGTGCAGTATAGATCAAAATTATTTATTTCTTCTTGCATACAAGTTTCTAATTATTCTAGACTCAGTTGCTGAAAAATTTAATTTATCACCTATAAATTTTCTTTATATATTTGTCTATAATTAGTTGTTTATATATACATAATGTGTGGGTCTATTTCTAGACTCTATTCTGTTCTACTAGTATATTTCTTTTTTAAAATATTTTTTTCTTTATTGATTTTAGAGAGAGAGGAAGGGAGAGAGAGATAAAAACATTGATGAGAGAGAATATCAATTGGCCATCTCCTGCATGCCACCCACTTGGGATTTGGTCCACAACCTGGGCATGTGCCCTGACTGGGAATTGAACCGGTGACCACTTGGTGCATGAGTCAATGCTCAACTACTGAGCCACACCAGCTAGGCTCCACTAGTATATTTCTATCATTATACCAGTACCACATTGTCTTGATTATTGTTGCTTTATAATAATCCTCAAAATCAAGAGGTATACATTTTACAACTTTGTTCTTCTTTTTTAAAGTTATTTCAACTATTCTAGATCCTTTTTATTTCTATGTGAATGTCAGAATCTTCCTATCAATATCTATGAAAAAGATTTCTGGAATTTTGATGGAAATTTTGTTACATCCATAAATGAATTTAGGAAGAATTACTATCTTAACACTATTGAGTCTTCTGCCCTATGAGCAAGGCATATATCTCTATTTATTTCATTATTTCATTAATTTATTTCTGCTATGTTTATTATTTTTATTGTATAGATTTTATTTTGATATAATTGTAGGTTCATTTGCAGTTATAAGAAATAACACAGAAAGATATCAGTACACCCTGTGCTTCATTTACCCAAGTGGTAATAATTTGTGAAAGTATAGTATAACATAACAACCAGGAAATCAACATTGGTACATCTACCATATTCAAATTTTATCAGTTTTACATGTGGTGTATGTATGTGTGTGTGTGTGTCTGTATGTGTGTGTGTGTGTGTGTATTTAGTTATATGTAATTTTATCATATGTGTTGATGTGTGTGAGGGCCACAATAATCAAGGTATAGAAGAGTGCCATCACCACAGGGATCCTTCCTGTTGTCTCTCTATAGTCACATTCATTTCCATTTCATCCCTATTTTGTAAACCCTGACAACCATTATTCTCCATCTCTATAATTTTGTTGGCTCAAGAAAGTTATATATATGGAATCATATCATATGGTATGTTATAGTATAATCATATGATATCCCTTATTGAGATTGTGTTTTTTTTCCCACTTAACAAAATTCGTAGGATCTCCATCTAGGTTGTTGCATATATCAGTAGTTGCTCATTATTTTATTGATAGATATGTATTTATTGACATTTTATTGTTCATATTTTTTATCTTTTTTTCTTCTTCTTCTTCTTAAAGAAGACCTACCCTTTAATATTTTATGTAATACTGTTTTGGTGGTGATTAAATCCTTTGGCTTTTCTTCTCTGGGAAGCTCTTTATCTGACCTTCAAATCTAAATGATAGCTTTGCTCTGTACAGTAATTTTGGTTGCTTTTCATCACTTTCAATATCTCTTGCCACTCCCTTCTGGCCTACAAAATTTCTGTTGAGAAATCAGCTGACAGTCTTATGGGCGCTCCATTCTAGGTAACAAACTGCTTTTCTCTTGCTGCTTTTAAGATTCTTTCTTTGTCTTTAACCTTTGGCATTTTAATTATGATGTGTCTTAGTGTGGGCCTCTTTGGATTCATCTCATTTGGGACTGTCTGTGCTTCCTGGACCTGTATGTCTGTTTCCTTCACCAAGTTAGGGAACTTTTATGTCATTGCTTTTTCAAATAGGTTTTCAATTTCTTGCTCCCTCTCTTCTCCTTCTGGCACCCCCATGATGCTAATGTTGGTACACTTGAAGTTGTCCCAGAGGCTCCTTACACTATAGTCATATTTTCTTTTTGCTGTTCTGATTGAGTGTTTTGTGCTTCCTCATATTCCAAATTGCTGATTTGATTCTCAGTGTCCTCTACTTTACTGTTGATTTCCTGTAAATTATTCCTCATTTCAGTTAGTATATCCTTTATTTCTGACTGGTACTTTTTTATGTTGTTCATGTTCTCACTAAGTCCCTTGAAGTTCTCACTAAGTTCTTTGAAGTTCTCAGTAAGTTCCTTGAGCATCCTTATAACCATTGTTTTGAACTCTGTATCTGGTAGTTTGCTTGCTTCCATTTCATTTAATTCTTTTTCTGGAGATTTCTCCTGTTCTTTCATTTGCAACTTGTTTCTTTGTCTCTGCATTTTGGCTGCTTCTCTGTGTTTGTTTCTATGTATTAGGTAGAGCTGCTATGTCTCCTGGACTTTGTAGGGTGGTTTTGTGTAGTAGGTCTCCTGTAGGGCCCAGTAGCTCAGCCTCTCCAGTCACCTGAGCTCGGCACTCCTGGTGTGCCCCTGTGTGGGCTGTGTACACTGTCCTGTTGTAGTTGAGCCTTGATTGTTGTTGGCATCACTGGGAGGGACTGACCTCCAGGCCAACCGGCTTTGAGAACCAGCTGACTACAGCCAAAGAGCTGCCATGTAGGAACCAACCCTATGAAGCAGGACTTGCTTCAGTGGGGCTTTGGTGTCACTCATGGAGGTGGTAGGGCTGTAATATGGCATGGTCTGAAGCTGACCACTGGGGGCACTATCTCTGGGGCCTCCCAGGAGGTGTAAAGTCAGCCACTGCCTGTGCCCTTCCTGGGGCCACCTGGCATAAGCTACAGAGTGATCTGCAGATTGCTGCTACTTGTGTTGGGCTTTAAGGTGCCCAGGAGAGGCCAAACTGTGAATCAAGGCAAGCTGCTGCTATTGCCAGGCCTGGGGCCACTTAGTGAGAGGTATGGGGCATGCCGAGGCCAGCTGCTGCTTTTTTAACATATTTTAGGGAAGTCTGAAGCACATCCAAGACAGGCCATTTGTAAGTAAAAGCCACTGGTGAGCCTGCAAGTTAGGTGGGGTGGGCTCTCAGGGATTCACCAGGGTGGGGCGAACAGTGTGAGCCAGACTGATGGAGACTCAGATATGGTGACTGCCTGTGGGCTCTGTGGCAGAGAGGGCTTAGCAAAGGAACACTGTTCTCTGCACTATTGTTTGAAAGAAATCTGTCCCCTCTCCCAGCTCTTGCCCTGATGCCAAAGAAGTTAGTTCCTCTCTGTACGTCCCTGGTTTCTTTCAAGCTGCTGCCCCAATGCTGGAACTCAGAGGAAGTTAATCCCAGTAAGTCCATATGCTTTAAGAGGGACTCCAGCAGCCCTGTGTCAGTCAGCCACAATCCCCACTGGTTTTTACAACCTGAAGATATGGGGACTTCTCTTCCAAACACTGAAACCCTGGGCTGAATGGTCTGGTGTGGGACTGGGCCCCTCCTCCTCAGGGGGGACCTCCACAGCCAAGATATCCCTTCTGATTAAAAACCAGTCCATTCCATGCCTCCACCTCTCCTGCCAGTCTTGGTGTGGCTTCTTTAATTTCGTAATTGTAAGATTTCCATTCAGCTCAATTTCAGGTAGTCCTGAATGATGCTTGTTCTATAGTTTAGTTAAAATTTTGATGTGGTTGTGGGAGGAGGCAAGTACCATGTTTACCTACACCACCATCTTGACCCCTGTAAAGTCTTAATTGCTCATTTTTTATTGCTCAGTAGTATTTAATGGCACCACAGTGTGTTTAACCATTCACCCATTGAAGGACAACTGGATTGTTTCTAGTTTGGGGTGAGTGTAAATAAAGCTGCTATGAGTATTTGATTAAGGGTTTTTGTATGAGTATATGTTTTCTAATCTCTGGGATAAATTTCCAGATGTGCAATTGATGAGTTTTATGGTAATAGCATGTTCAGCTTTGTAAAGAACTGCCATACTCGTTTCCAGTGTGACTGCATCACTTTATATTTCCACCAGCAATGTATGAGTGACCTAGTTTCTCTGAATTGTTGACAGATTTGGTGGTGTCACTATTTTTATTTTAGCTATTCTGATAAATGTGTAGTGATATCTTATTGTGGTTTTAATTTGTATTTTCTTGGTGGCTACCAATGTTGAACATCTTTTCTTGGCTTTTGCCATCTTTGGTTAAATGCATATTCATGTCTTTTTACTATTTTGTAAATTAGATTGTCTTTTTATTTTGTTTTGCTTTATTGCTGAGTTTTGAAAATTCTAAGTATATTACTTTTATTCTTTGTATTTATCTTTTATAGTTACAAAACATTTTAAATATTATTTTATTAAATGATGGTGATGGGTATAAGTTTTTTTTATTATTGAAAGTATTAAAGATGTCCTCCCTTTTCCCCCATTGATACCCTCCTCCCCTCTTCCACCCCTCTCCTGCTTTCCCCAATCTAAGTATATTCTTTTTCTTCTTTTTTAACCTCACCCAAGGACATTTTTGCATTTATCTTCAAATAGAATGGGAGGGAGAGAGAGGGGGAGAGAGAGAGAAACTAGAAAGACACATCGACTGGCTGCTACCCACAAGACCCCAACCGGGGCCAGGGACAAACCGCAACTGAGGTACATGCCCTTAGCGGGAACCGAACCCGGGACTCTGTGGTCTGCGGGCCAATGCTCTAACCACTGAGAAAACTGGCCAGGGCCCTGAGTATATTCTTTATATAAATCTTTGTTGGACAACTAGTTTGTAATTTTTTTCCCAGTAGGTAGCTTGTTATCTTCTCAAGGTCATTTGAAGTACAAAAAATTTAAATTTTGATGACGTCAAATCTATTATTGTTTCCTTTTGTTGATCCTGCTTTTGATGTCAAGTCTAGGAACTATTTGCCTAGCTCTAGGTACTAAAGTTTTTATCCTATATATTTTATTCTATGTACTTATCTAAAAGTTTTATAATTTTCCATTTTACATTTAAGAGCATGATCCATTTTAAATTACTGTTTGCATAAGATGTAACCTTTAAGTAGAAGTTTTATATTTTCCCTATGAAAATTCCTTTTCTAAGAGCTTCTAAATTGTGAATTCAATTTCTATGATGGATTATAGAACTATTCAGAATGTCTATTTCATTTTGGTTGAGTTTTCAAAATAATTTGTTCTAGTTGCTAAATTTATGAGAGTAAAGTCATTCATATTCCCCAACTATTCTTTTACTGGCTGGAAGATCTATATCCTGTTTTATTCCCTGATATTGGTGATTTGGAGCTTCTCATTTTTATCTTAACCAGTATTATTACAGGTAAAGCAATTTTAATTATTTCATAAAGAACTTATTTTTCATTAATTTTCTCTATTGTTTCTTTTTTTAAATTTCATTGATTTCCCCAATAATCTTTATCATCTTTATATCTTTCGGTTTATCTTTTTTTATTTTTTAAATTTTCTTATCTTAATTTATTTTTGTTATAGATGTTTCTCCTTTTTCCCCCATTGACTCCCTCCTCCCCCTACCTCCCTGAGCCATCCCCAGTTTTGTTGTCCATGTCCATTGGTTATGCGTAAATGCGTACAAGTTCTGTGGTTCATCGCTCCTCTCCCCCCTCCCCTTTTCTGGCAATTGTAAGTCTGTACCCTACTTCCACGCCTCTGGGACTACCCTGTTCCTCAGACTGTTATGTTCATTATATTCCAGAAATAAGTGTGATCATATTTGTCTTTCTCTGCTTGGCTTGTTTCGCTTAGCATAATAGTTTCCAGGTCTTCCCACATCATCTCAAAGGATAAGAGATCTTTCTTTCTTAAAGTTGAAGAGTACTGAATTGTGTATATGTACTACAGCTTTTTTATTCATTTGTCCACTAATGGACATTTGAGCTGTTTCCAGATCTTAGCTATTGTAAATAGCGCTGCTATGAACATGGGGGTACATATATTCTTTCTGATTGGTGTTTCAGGCTGCTTAGGGTATATTCCTAGGAGTGGGGTCACTGGGTCAAATGGTAATTCAATTTTTAAATTTTTGAGGTAACACCATAGTGTTTTCCATAGTGGCTGCACCAGTCTGCATTCTCACGAGCAGTGTACTAGAGTCGCCTTTTCTCCACACCCTTGCCAACACTTGTTTGATGCTTTGTTGATGGTGGCTATTCTGACAGGTGTGAAGTGATACCTCATTGTTGTTTTAATTTGCATCTCTCTGATGATTAGTGATGTTGAGCATTTCTTCATATGTCTCTTGGCAATTTGTATGTCCTGTTTGAAGAGGTGTCTATTTAGTTCCTGGGCCCATTTTTTAATTGGGTTCTTTGTCTTCCTTTTGTTGAGTAGTATGAGCACTCTATATATTTTGGAAATTAATCCCTTATCTGATGTATCATTGGCAATTATGCTCTCCCATACCGTGGGTTGCCTTTCCACTTTGATAGTTGTTTCTTTAGCTGTGGAGAAGCTTTTGAGTTTGATGTAGTCCCATGTGTTCATTTTTTCCTTTGTTCCTGTTGCCTTAGGTGATATATCAGTGAAAATTCTGCTGTGTATGATGTCTGAGATTTTGTTACCTATATTTTCTTCTAGGATTTTTATGGATTCACGAGTCACATTTAAGTCTTTTATCCATTTTGAGTTTATTCTGGTGTATGGTATAAGTTGATGGTCTAGTTTCATTTTTTTGCATGTAGCTGTCCAATTTTCCCAACACCATTTATTAAAGAGGCTGTCTTTACTCCATTTTATGCTCTTGCCACCTTTGTTGAATATTAATTGAGCATAATGTTTTGGGTCAATTTCTGGGTTCTCTGTTCTATTCCATTGATCTATGTGCCTGTTCTCTTGCCAGTACCAAGATGTTTTGATTACCGTAGCTTTGTAGTATAACCTGATATCCAGTATTGGGATCCCACCTACTCTGTCCTTCTTTTTCAAGATTGTTGTAGCTATTTGAGGTCTTTTTTGATTCCATATGAACTTCTGAAGTATTTGTTCTAGTTCTGTGAAATATATCGTTGGTATATTGATGGGGATTGCGTTGAATCTATAGATTGCTTTGGGTAGTATGGACATTTTAATGATGTTAATGCTTCCAATCCATGAACAAGGTATGTGCTTCCACTTTTTTATATCTTCCTCTATTTCTTTTTTCAATATCCTGTAGTTTTCTGCAAATAGGTCCTTTACTTCTTTGGTTAAGTTTATTCCTAGGTATGTTAATTTTTTTGCCACGATGGTAAATGGGATTGTTTTTTTTAGTTTCTCTTTCTGTGAGTTCCTCTTTGGTGTATAAGGATGCCATCGATTTCTTGATGTTAATTTTATATCTTGCTACTTTGCCGAATTCATTTATTAAGTCTAGTGGATTTAATGGAGTCTTTAGGGTTTTCTGTGTATAATATCAGGTCATCTGCAAATAATGACAGTTTCAATTCTTCTTTTCCAATTTGGATCCCTTTTATTTTTTTCTTCACTTCTGATTGCTGTGGCTAAGACTTCCTTTACTATGTTAAATAAGAGTGGTGAAAGTGGGAATCCTTGTCTTGTTCCTGTTCTTAAGGGAAATGCTTTTAGTTTTGTCCATTGAATATGAAGTTGGCTGTAGGTCTTTCATATATGGCCTTTATTATGTTGAGATATGATCCCTCTATTCTCAAATTGCTGAGAGTTTTTATCAGAAATGGGTGCTGGATTTTGTCAAATGCTTTTTCAGCGTCTATTGATATGATCATATGGTTTTTATATTTCATTTTGTTTGTGTGATGTATCACATTTATTGATTTGCAAATATTGTAACATCCTTGCATCCCTGGGATGAATCCCACTTGGTCATGGTGAATAATTTTTATAATGTATTGCTGGATCAAATTTGCTAATATTTTATTAAGAATTTTGGCATCTATGTTCATCAGGAATATTGGCCTGTAGTTTTTTTCTTTGTAGTGTCTTTTTCTGGTTTTTGAATTAGAATTATGCTGGCTTTATAAAACGACTTTGGAAGTTTTCCTTCTTGAATTTTTTGAAATAGTTTGAGGAGAAGGGGTGTTAGTTCTTCTTTGAATGTTCGGTAAAACTGCCCCGTGAAGCCTTCTGGGCCTGGGCTTTTGCTTGCTGGCAGAGTCTTTATTACATCTTCAATTTCCTTCGTTGTTATTAGCCTGTTCAAGTTTTCTATCTCTTCCCGGTTGTTTTGGGAGACTATTTGTTTCTAGAAATTTGTCCATTTTGCTTATTGTCCAATTTGTTGGCGTATAATTGTTCATAGTATTTGTTAACTATCCTTTTTATTTCTGTGGTGTCAGTTATTACTTCTCCTCTTTCATTTCTAATTTTGTGTATTTGGGTTCTCTCTCTTTGTTTCTTGGTGAGTCTAGCTAAGGGTCCATCAATCTTGTTTATCTTTTCAAAAAACCAGCTCTTTGTTTCATTGATCCTTTGAATTGTGTTTTTGGTCTCCATGTCATTTATTTCTGCTCTGATCTTTACCATTTCCTTCCTTCTATTTGCTCTGGGGTTTTCTTTATTGTTTGTTTCTACTTCTTTAGGTAGAGGTTAGTTAGTCGATTAGAAATTTTTCTTGTTTCTTGAGGTGGGTCTGTAGTGCTATGACCTTCCCTCTCAGAACTGCTTTCGCTGCATCCCATATATTTTGTGTTGTTGTGTGTTCATTTTCATTGGTTTCCAGGAAGTTTTTAATTTCTTCCTTGATCTCCATGGTAACCCATTCATTGTTCAATAACATGCTTTTTAGCCTCCATGTCTTCAAATGTCTTTGCATGTTCTTGTTGCAATTGATTTCTAGTTTGACGCCATTGTGATCTGAGAATATGCTTGATATGATTTCAATCTTCTTCAAGTTGTAGAGACTTAGTTTGTTCCCTAACATGTGGTCTATCTTTGAGAATGTCCCATGTGCACTTGAGAAGAATGTGAATTCTGCAGTTTTGGGGTGTAATTTTCTGTATATATCTATTAAATCCATTTGATCTAGTGCTTCATTTAGAATCTCTGTTTCCTTGTTAATTTTTTGTCTAGAGGATGTATCCACTGATGTCAGTGTGGTGTTTAAGTCTCCTACTATGATTGTATTGCTGTCAATTTCTCCTTTGAAGTCCTCCAGAAGATTTTTAATATATTTTGGTGCTCCTATGTTGGGTGCATATATATTTACCAAGGTTATATCTTCCTGTTGGATAGATTCTTTCAATATTATGTAGTGGCCTTCTTTGTCTCTAGTTATGGTCTTCAATTTAAAATCTAATTTATCAGATATGAGTATTACTACCCCAGCTTTTTTTCCCTTTCTGTTTGCTTGGAAGATTTTTTTCCATCCCTTTCCTTTCAACTTATGTGAGTCTTTTGTTGTGAGGTGGGTCTCTTGTAAACAACATATATGTGAATCATGCTTTCTTATCCAGTCAGCTACTCTGTGTCTTTTTTTTGGAGCATTCAATCCATTTACATTTAACATGATTATTGATATGTACTTATTTATTGCCATTTCTTGTTCAGTGTGGTTATATTTTTCTTACTATTTCTTCTACCAATTACAGCAGTCCTTTTAACATTTCCTGCAGTGCTGTTTTGGTGCTAATGTATTCCCTTAGCCTTTTTTTTTTTTTTTTTTTTTTGTCTGGGAAGCTCTTTATTTGACATTCTATTTTGAATGATAGCCTTGCTGGATAGAGTCGTCTTGGATTCAGATCCTTGTTTTTCATGACCTTCATTACTTCATTCCATTCCCCTCTGGCCTGTAGTGTTTCTGTTGAGAAGTCAGCTGATAGCTTGATGGGGGTTCCTTTGTAGGTAACCTGTTCCTTATCTCTTGCTGCCTTTAGGATTCTCTCTTTGTCTTTAATGTTTGGCATTTTAATTATTATGTGTCTTGGCGCGGGCCTGTTTGGGTTCTTCTTACTTGGGGCACTCTGTTCTTCTTGAAATTGAATGTCTTCTTCCTTCACCAAGTTAGGAAAGTTTTCTGTGACTATTTCTTCAAATATATTCTCTAACCCTTGCTCATTTTCTTCGTCTTAGGGGACTCCTATGATGCAAATATTATTACGTTTTCAGTTGTCCCACAGTTCTCTTAAGCTATCTTCGTGGTTTTTAATTGTTTTTTCCTTTTGGTTTTCTGATTGATTGATTTTTTCTACTCTGTCTTCTAATTCAGTGATGCAGTCCTCCGCTTCCTCTACTCTGCTAATCAGTCCCTCCAATGTGTTCTTTATTTCTGCTATGTCATTCTTCATTTCCACTTGGTTGGTTTTCAGTGTTTCTATATCTTTACTCATGGTGTTGATGTCCTTACTCATGTTGTTTAGCTTCCTCAAGATCATGGCTCTGAACTCTACCTCTGATAATTTGCTTAACTGCATTTCATTTATCTCATCTTCTATAGAGTTCTCTTGTTCTTTCATTTGGGATTTGTTTCTTTGTTGTACCTTTTTGGATGTCTCAATGGGTTTTGGAGCCTGCCAAATATTCCCTGTGGGTATTGGTGTTCTGCTATTTGTGGTTCCCTCTCCTGGGTTTGGATGAGCGTGGAGGGCCCTCTTTAAACCCCGCTGTCAAGTCTCACTTTCCCGGGCAGACTTGCAAGCTCAAGAAAGGTTCAGTTATCCTCTAGCTTTTTGCCTGGAGGCTATTATCCTCAGTTTCCTGAAAAGCCTTGGGTTCTCAGTTGAATGAGAAACTCCTTCACGTGTTTAGTGTAAGAGGATTTCCCGAGGATGGGGCCAATGCTGGTTTTTAATGAGCCTGAATTTGCATTTTTTTGCTTGCCTGGTTTGGGTCGAATCTCCAAGAGAGAGGCTGCCACATCTTCGGGAAGGAGCAAGCTGGCCACCGTCCTTTGTGGCAGCACTTAGCACAAACTCTGAGGCCCTCCAAATCCCAGGTGTCCCCACAGATTTCCAGTCCAGTCTGCCCTCCCTCTGCCAGAGCCCCAGGTGAGTGGCTATAACTATTTAGAGCTCTGTCCGGCCCTCTGTGCTGTTGAGCAGCTTGGGATCTTAACCCCTAGGGTGAGGGCACACTGCTCACAGATGCTGCTGCTGCTGTCCATGGGCTCCCAGCCCGCCACCCTCTCAAGCCTCCACAGATCCTGCCAGGCTCAATCAGTGTCCCTGGTTGTATGGTCTTCTCCCGCTGCTTTTCTGTTGCTTTTTCCCGACGATTTGTCTTTATTTTAGTTGTAATTCCCATTTGGTCCTGGGAGATCATATGTGTAGCTTCCATTCACCCTGCTGCAATTTTCTCCTCCTATGTTTATCTTTATATATTTATGTTTGTTCTGGGTTTATTTTGTTTTCCTTTTTTTCTAGTGTCACAAGGTAAGAACTTAAATTATTTATTTGAGTTCTTTAGTATATTCTAATATAAGTATTTAATTCTATAAATTTACATCTCAGTACTACTTCAGCTGCATTGCACAAATTTTGATCTGTTGTATTTTGATATCCATTTACTTTTATAGGCCACTGATTACAAAACCAGATGAAAACAGAACAACAAAAAAAAAGACAAAGCAAACTACACACCAAATCTCAAATGACCCTACACGCAAAAATCTTCCACAAAATTGTATTAACCAATGTACAAAAAAATTATGTTCCATGACCAAGTTAGATTTACTTCAGGTATACAAGGCTCTTTTCCCATTCAAAAATCAATTAATATAATCTACTGTATCAACAGACTAAAGAAAAAGTGATTTCAGAAACTTATGAGAAAAAAGATAGTCTATCATATTTACCCATTCTGCTGTTCTTTCCTTTCTAAAGTTACGAACCTTCTTCTGTCATAATTTCTTTCTGTTTAGACATCTTCCTAAAATCATCCTGTAATGATCATTTGGGGATGCACTGACACTGGGGTACAGTTTTTCCACTTTGAAAATTAGTGGGATTTCTGGGTCATAGTAAGTTTATGTTTAACTTTATAAGAAACTGCCAAAGTATTTTTGCGAAGTGGCTGTACACTTTTGCAATTGCACCTGCAAAGTACAAGAGTTTCAGTTGCTCCACATTCTCACCAACTCTTGCAATGTCATTTAGATTTCTGTATGCTATATTAAAAAATAAGTTCTAGTGTTATTTTAAAAAATTATAATGGGCCTTTACATTATAAGAGCAAAAAAACAAAACAAAACAAAACCTTAACCTACTTATCGGACTCTAGTGTCCTTAGTAATAATAATCTTTCAGAGAAAAAAAAAAGAGAAGGACCTGAAAGAAATTGCTTAGAAGTACTCTCATCATCTCTGCTCTCCTTCTTATACATAATCAGGCCTAGAAAGAGGACCTGTGGACATGATTTCTTGAGTAAATCTGTTTCCAAGCTGGGAGCAGCAGCCAGGTATTCCTAGTGTCTCATGTCTCTGGGTCTCATTTTGTTTTTTCATGCATCTCTGTATATAAATCTGCTTCCTTCCTTTCTTTGTCATTGTCTTTGTGTGAAACATTCTTTATCTATATCTTTTTTCAAGTTTTATTGAGATATAATCAACATATTGGTGTGATATAAATATAAGGTGTACAATGTGAATATATGATATACATATATATTGTAAGATGATTAACACAGTAAGGTTAGTGAATACCTCCATCACCTCAGATAGTTACTGTTTGTGTGGGTGGTGAGAAATTTTAGATCTACTCTCTTAGCAACTTACAAGTATACAATACATTATTGTTAACTATGGTCACCATGTTGTCGCTTAGATCCCCAAAATGTATTCATCTTGTAACTGGAAATTTGTACCCTTTGACCACCTTCACCTATCCTCCCAGTGCCCCTGCAACCACCAATCTATTCTCTATGTGTATGAGTTTGATTTTATTATTACACATATACATGAGAACATACAGTATTTCTCTTTCGTTGTCTGACTTATTTCATTTAGTATAATACCCTCAAAATCCATTCATATTGTCACAAATGGCAGGATTTATTTCTTTTTTGTAGTTGAATAATATTTCATTATATATACCACAGTTTCTTTATCTTTTCATCCTTTGATATACACTTACGTTGTTTCCATATCTTGGCTATTATAAATACTGCTGCAATGAACACAGGGGTGCAGATATTTCTTTGAAATAATTTGATTTCCTTTGGACATATTCCAAGAAGTAGAATTGCTGGAACATATGGTAGTTTTATTTTTAATTTTTTTAGGAACTGTCATACTGTTTTCTATGGTGGCTGTACCAATTTATAGTCCCATCAACAATGTACAAGGGTTCACTTTTCTCCACATTCTCACCAGCACTTGTTATCCATTTTCTTTTTTATAATAGTCATTCTAATAAGCATGAGGTGATATCTTATTGGGATTTTGAGCTTAGCGCTCTTTTTTTTTTTTCACCGTTAAGATGTGATAATAATACTGGGCTTTTACATAGGGTTGTTTTAGGGAGCAAAACCATATAATTGAAGTGCAATGTTGTGTGTATATGTGTGTGCATATGTGTGTGTGTGTTTATGTGTGTTCAAATGCTCTCCATGTGATACCATGTGGTATGCTCACTCATATTTCTACATCTAGAGTGTTATAGCCATATTTAATCACAGGACTTTCTGATACATGAGCTTCATTTTACAGAAGATGCCATATGACTGTAATGGGCACAAGTGGCTGATAAATCCCTGTGAAAGGAGACATGTCATGCTAAGTTGCCTTGGTACATGGGAAATGGCTCTGAAGTCCACTTGGATAATTGATATGGAGTATTCTTGCTACATTGCCTTGTCACATGACAGGCTTTTTGGAGACATGCCATTTACTGATATGTACTCTAGTCTGAGCCTCAGGAATTTCTCACCCCTGCTTTTCTCTATCAATGTTTTTACTGCTGGTATAGCTGTGCTCTACTTTGGTAACACTGAAAGAATCCAGAGAGAACATCCAAAGACTCAAAAACAAGATGATTAGGAGGCAGGAAATCCAGCCTTGCTCGAGTGGAGGCTCACAAATGCTTTTGTGCACAAGGTATGGTATCAGGGGCATCTAGGAATATAACCAGTCTCTGTCTTCCTCCTCTAGCAAGTACCAATTTCTTTCAACTTTGAAGACACTGAAAGAGGGCTTTCCTACATGGAAAACCCTACTCAAGCTTATAACTTTTATATAAAGAATTAAACTCTAGCTCTGAATAAGACCATAGGTGATGGAAAGTACTTTTCCCACCAGCACCTTCAAATTAATCATTTCTTCCATATTCAGCCCTGTTCCTCTTATCAACTTATCCTAGACTCTAAACTCTGTTGGGGGGGGAGTCACTAAAATTTGCCCTTACATTATGTAACACTATGACCTTTGAAAAGTATTTTCATTTACATAAGCTCTTCTGATTCCTACATCAAAATTGATGTAGTTATCCAAATTTTATAAATGAGGAAATAATTTTCTGACACATTAAAAACAGTTGCTCAAGATAGCATAAGTACAAAGTGAAAGAGGAAAGAGAACCCATGTCTTTCACCTGTAAGTTCAGAGTTCTCCATTTCAGAACACGATCTCTTTTCTTCCCCATGGCCAATCAGTCTCTAGATCCCATCATTTCTTCTTTTGCTGTAATTCTTAGATTTGCCCCTTCCTATCCATTTCTCATGGCCACTTTCCCCCAGATCTTTATCACTTCACCTGTTCAGTGGCCTCTTAGGAATAGCATTGACAATTGAGTTGCTAACATCCTCCTCTGAAATCTGACTTTTAGCTATATCTGTAATAGATTGCATTACCTATTTAAAGGCATACATGCCTAAAAGTCTGGTTGCCTTTTTTCTCCATCTGGTATTGCTGACTCTGAAAGAAATGTATATTTCTCTCTGTATAGATATATAGAATGTTTTTATTTACCAGATGTCTATACAGAAATTCTGTTATTGTAGAAATGAAAAAGGCCTGAATGGCTAAATGTTACTACATAGGTATAGTAGGGTGTGTTTTATTTTGAGTTGAGTCATTCTGAACCTTTGGACCATCTGTTCAGTCAGTGAGCTGTTTTATGTCTCTCTCCTTATACCCAGTTGGTCCCATTTCAATTTTGAATTTTCTTAATATCACTTAACTCACTTCTCTTTAAAAGCTATTTTGTAATAATATGTCATTTATATGTAACTTTTATGACCTTTTCTTGTTTTCCATAAAAGAATGGTCATTCGTATGTATCAGCTGAAATATGTTTTTTTGTCATTCTGCTAAGAGGTAAAGAATCACTAATATGGTCTTTAAGTCCTAAAAGACTTTAATATTTCTTTGCTTATCTTTGATCAATTTGGTTATAGAACTCTAATTATATAAAAAATGTAACTATCATAATGTCAACCACATTTAACCTTCCTGATATCCCATGATTCTTTGCTCTAAGGGCACAAGGCCAGGTCTTTGCTGACTGCTTGATAACTGAATGAGTGATTATTCTCCTTGTTAATGGACAATGATATAGAAAATTCTTCCATATGTACAGAATATTAATGAGAAGCTGCACAAGCTGAGATAAGACTATAAGGTGCTGCAAGCAATCACTTATAAGAACATTATAAAAATATTACTCTTCAAGGATGTAGTCAGACTGGGAGGGGGGTTGTCTCTGTGTGACGAATAAGGAGGAAAAGGGCGAGACATGCTCTTGCCCACATGAATGACTGAGTAATTCACAAACAACATTTCTTCAATGGCTTCTATTATTGAGCATTTCATTTAAATTAAAAAAAAAAAAACTTTGTGAGATAGCATTGTAGATTTTGACATCAGGAGGGGAAGCATCTTGCTTCCTTCTCAACCTCTTTAATGCTTTCTGTGCCAGGTACAGTGTATCAAGCATTTGTCCTTCATGAAAAATGCCACCGAGATGACTGCTAAAGAAGTTTCGACCAACCCCAGCAAACTGGCCAATCATAGCATTGTTAATTTCCTCACTATTGTTTTTTAATTTGGGGTATTGTCTTTAGAAAATTTAGGAAAATTATTTTTGGGTGTCATACTAAAAAAGAGGACAGTTCATTGGATATTGTTTAATTCTCCAGTTCAATTCACTTGGGCTCTGTAAATAGGATCTCTGAGTCAGTTATAATAGACACATGGAATGTCATAGCCACAAGGGACTGAGAGATCATTTAAGCCTGTTTTTATCAATTGAGTAATGTAGAGAACACTTTTAAAGGGAAAAAATTAAATGTTTACTGATCCCTGTGTGGACTTAAATTATTTTTAGAATGCTATTAGAATAAAAATGTAACAATATAAAGTGTAATGTAGCATGGAATATATTTACATATATAAATATATTTTTTAAGTAATACACATAAACAAGGTAAATACTCATTATACACAGAACACATGAGATGACTCCCTTCTTCTACTCCTTTCTTCTGGTCCATAAAGGACACCTGGATCATATACAGAGCCTTTGTTTGGCAGGAAGACATCTTTTGTCTAACATGTCCACCTTTGTGGGGAGTTTTGTCTACCTTTTAACAATTACAATAACACTCTACTTGGCTTTCATTAAAGTGATAACAAAAACACTTAAGTGGGCAGAAAAATAGCATGGCAGTGTTTGATTATAAGAATGCACCTTGGAAACTTTAAAATAAACTGTCATAAAAATGAAAACACAAAATTAAAATATTCTAGTAACCATGGACAAACCATCTTCCCTAATATATCTACAGAGCCTAATTGGGAAAACATCAATGTAGACCAATCCTCTTTTTTTTTTTTTTTTTTTTTAAACAAAAGGAGAATTGTTAAAGTCGTAAATAAGCCAGAATTTGAGCTGGAACATGAATCCAGAACTGAATTGGTTTCTTGATTCTTAGTACAGTAAATTTTCTGCAAAGTAATACTGCTTTTATTCATATAATTTAAATTTATTCTATCCAAGACTAAAATTAGAATATTGCCACTTTGGCTCTGGCCGGTTTGGCTCAGCGGTTAGAGCATCGGCCTGCGGTACAGAGAGACCCCGGTTCGGTTCCCACTAAGGGCATGTACCTTGGTTGCAGTTTGTCCCCGGCCCTGGTTGGTCGTGCGGGTGGCAGCCACTCGATGTGTCCCTTTCACATCGATGTTTCTCTCTCTCTCTCTCTCTCTCTCTCTCTCTCTTCCTCTCTCTCCCTCCCACTCTATCTGAACAAAAAATGAAAAAAATGTCCTCGGGTGAGGATACAAAAAAAAAGAAAAGAATATTGCCACTTTGTGTTATCTCCCATAATGCTTGGAGTTTTAAAGCACTTAGGGACCTATAAGCTTCATCTATTCACTGTCATTAACTGTTTTGCACTTGAAATTTTATTTGTTTGACAGTAGAACAATGCCTTATTTTTATGTCTGTTCTGATAGTATTTAAAGTATGAGGGACAGGTGATAATAAGAACGTTGCTAGAAAAATCAGATAAGAAAAAAAGATCAAGCCTCCTGGATGCAGTGCATTTGGCCACAGCAAGATGAGTTTTTGATAGATGTAGCAATGGCAAGTATTAAGATTTATAGATAGCTGTTATTTTGAGGTCCTAAATCTCACCTTTGTGTACAAAAATAAAGGTCACTGGAAAAGGAGTTAACCACAGTTCTTTTCTTGATCTCAGTTTCCCAATATATAAAATGAGGCAGTGGGAAAAATGATTTCTCAGAGCTTTCAACTCTGATATTATGTTATAAATCAGCAGTGTCAGCTGCTCTGCCATTTTCACTTTATTTGCCCCTATATTTTGACTCCAAGTTTTGACTGAAATATGATATAACCAAACAAAATACAGTTTGCTTTGAGTCTTTTTTGATGTCCTTAAAATCAGAGAGATATAAAGTGTCTTATGCTGTATTATTAGGTGGATTGATAACTCCACTGGATTCAATTTTACTTGATATCCCTTCCACTTTATTTGTATAACTTAATTTGAAGTTTTGAGCAACGTACTATGTTGTATACATATAAAGGCAGAGGTTATAGAAACCGTTTGTTGCTGTCACCATGAAATGACACATGCAGTGATGTTTATGTGACACCATAAAGGATGGATAGGATTTGGAAGTCCAATAGATTAAAATGGAGGGCTTTCTGCCTGGCCAGTGTGGCTCAGTGGATTGAGCATTGTCCTGTGGACTGAGAGGTCTCAGTTCGATTCTCGGTCAGGGCATGTGCCTGGGTTGCTGACTCGATCTTCAGTAGGGGGCATGCAGGAGGCAGCTGATCAATGTTTTTATCTCTCTTCCTCTCTCTAAAAATAAAAAAATAATAATAAAAAATAAAAATCAATAAAAACATATTTTAAAAAATGAAGGACTTTTAAGTCTGGGGAGTAGGCTGACCGGGTGAGCCTGGCATGTTCATGGAACACTAGCGAGCAAAGGAATGGCGGGAGTAGGGAGAAATTCTACAAACCTTTCAGAGAGAAGCCAGGCTGCAGAGGGCTTTGAATGGCAGGCAATTGAGTTTGGGCTTGACAAGCAGACAAAAGGATCTATCAGGGCTTTCTGATGCCTGTGCTTTGGTATCCTCAGATGAGCATTAAATAATGAATGGATCTGGGTTCAGTGTCTGTCCGGTCAGTTGGTTTTGTCCATCCTTTGGTGATGGTGTACTCTTTCCCTCCTGTAAAACTCCCTCGGTATCTTTTCTCTTCTCAGGGGCTATTTTGGGTGACTTTTAAAACCTTACTTGGGCATTAGTTTCCTCATCTGTGAAATGAAGGCATGGGAGTAGATCTGATGGTCATGTTCATTCTATGTGTGTGTGTGTGTGTGTGTGTGTGTGTGTGTGTGTGTGTTTCTCTCCGTCTCTTCACTAAGACACTTCAGTGATAGTATGAGCTCATCAGTGAAGTGTCTCATTATAACAGCTATTATCTAATTGTGTGAAGGTGAGATGTGAGTAGTTTGGGAAAACAAATCCCACAGGTGATTCTTCCATCAACATTAAAATTCATTAATTCTAAAAGTTTTTCCAAGCTCTGACATTCTGATTTACAGTCTTAGTTGATGAACAAAAAATCAATTTGGTGACTTTGGAGAATACACAAGAAAAGTCAATCATGTTTTTAGCAGTTATGATCCTTTTGACTAAATTAACAGAATACAGAACTGAAGGTGGCTGAAATGATGAGTGCAATTTATTTTCTCAGATCCAGATGAGGTTGGTTTTAGGATTATTCAGTTCAGTGGCTCAGTAGTCTCATTAGAGCTATGAGTTTCTTCCATCTTTCTGCTCTGTCATCCTCAGTATCCTCAGTATGATAATGTCTCTGCTCTTGGTTGCAAGATGGCTGCAGCAGCTCCAGATAGCATATGCAGGAAAAAACGTGTGAAATAAAGAGGAAGAAGGGGGCATTTATTCTTATTTTTTTCTTTTAATTATGAAGAAAAACCTTCCCTAGCAAAATTCTCTCATGTTCCACTGGCCAGAGAAGCGATAGTCACATACTCATTTCTTAAGTGCAAGAGAATCTTAGGATGTGGGTATCTAGCATATCCAGCTTCTACAGTAAGAGGTAGTTCTGCCTGAACAGGAGAAAGGGGGAGGGAAATGGATGTTGAGAAAGCAACTAACAGTGCCTGCCACATTGTCCTTTTTCCAACACTCATCTTAAGACTCCCCCCTCCTTTATGTAGCCACTGTCTAATTAAAGCTAAGTATTTAGCATAAATCAGGGCTTTTGTGGATTATTTGAATAATTAGAGACATTGTATGCCCAGAGCCCTTATTTTATTTTATCTAAAAGTTTAATGATAAATGGGCTTACATTGCCCAAAAGGAGCTTCTCTGGTGCTGAAACTGGATGTAATGTTTTTTAATTGAATTGAGCTTTAGGAAAATAAAATATACAAGGATTGTGATAAAGAGCAGCTTAAATTCTCAATTTTTTTTTCATTTTACAAATCTTCATTAACTACCAAAAATAAGACCAGATTAAAGGGGTATGTGAATATTTAATATTAAATTAGGAATATATTGTTAAAAATCAGGAAAGAGTTTAGAGCTATGACCATAAATAAATTGTGAAATATCAGCTTACTTTTCTGGTACAACACTGACCTAAAGAAGCTTTTCTGTTTCCCCAGCAACCTCGCACGGCATTAGCTTGCTTCCCTCAGAGTAAATTAAATGTGATTTTCAAGTACTACCCTTCATTATTTCAGAAATCACAATACCTAGCAGAAATAAGAACATTTCATCAATCATATTAGAGTTTATTTTTAAACCAGAGCAGAGAAAATATTTATTTAGAAAAATATTTTTCTTTTAAATCTACTAAATTTCCAAGGACTTATAAATTATCTCTATGATGAAATGGTAAAATGGGGCATTGTATGTATAATTTACTTATAATTCATTAGTGATTAACCAATCGTGTTTTTAAAAAATGTTTTAGTTACCAGGGACATGAGAAAGTTAAAAACCACATCTCAAATGAATCGTCTCACTTCATGATCAAAAGCTCCAGAGGATGAAAATCATGTTAATATTAACAAACATTTTCTAAAGTCAAATGTTAGCTGCTTTCACCATATGTTAAAATTCTAATCATGTAAACTGTTGATTATTGGTCATTAACACTTGTGTATAAATAAGTTTGAGATACTTTTTTTTTTATTGTGGTAAAATGCCCATAACAGAAATTTTGCTATTTTAACCATTTTAAAGTCAAAAATTCAATGGTATTATTATGATGTGAATGTGTCCCTCAAAATTCATATATTGAAATCCTAATCTCCAAAGATGATGGTATTGGGGGTGAGGCTTTGGAAGTTGATTAGGTCATGAGGGTGGAATCCTCAGGAATGGTATTAATGTAATGCCTTATAAAAAATGCTCCGGAGAGATCCCTAGCCCCTTCTACCATGTGAGGACACAGTGAGAAGTGCAAGCTATGAACCAAGAAGAGAGCCCTCAGGAGAACACAACCATGCTGATGCCTTGATCTCGGACTTCTAGCCTCCAGAAATCTGTGATGTTTTGCTATAACCACCCTAACAGACAAAGACAAGCATTTAGTATATTCACAATGTTGTACCACCATCACCACTGTCTAGTTCCAGAACTATTTTATCACCACAGATGGAAACCCCATGCCAATTAAGTAGTCACCTCCTAATTCTTCTTCCACCAATCCTTGCCAACCACTAATCTGGTTTGAGTCTCCATGGATTTGGCTATTCTGGATATTTCACATAAATGGGATAATAGTATATGTGGTCTTTTGTGATTGGCTTATTTCATTTAGCATGTTTTCAAGTTTAATCCCTGTTGTAGCATATGTCAGTACTTGACTCTTTTTTTAAAAGGTTTTTATTGATTTTTAGAGAGAGAGGAGGGGAGAGGGAAATAGAAACATCTGTGTGAGAAACATCGATTGGCTGCCTCCTGTATGCCCCCTACTGGGGGTCGAACCCACAACCTGGGCATGTGCTTTGACCAGGAATCAAACTGGGACCTCTCAGTCCACTGGGACGACACTCAATCCACTGAGCTTCACCAGCTGGACAGTACTTGATTCCTGTTAATGGCTGAATAATATTCCATTGTATTGCTATATCATATTTTGTTTATGCAACCATAAGTTGATGGACATTTATGTTGTTTCAAACTTTTGGCTATTATAGAGTCCTGCTATGAACATTCATGTATACATTTTTGTGTGAACATATGTTTTCAATTTTGTCATGTATAACACCTAGAAATAGAATTGCTGGGTCATAATAGTTGAAGTTTGAACATGCAGGACAGAGTCTACACATGGACATGAAGATCCTCATGTAAGTGGTAGGACTTGGGTAGGAGTGGGAAGAGAAGAGGAGTAGTCTGGGGACAAGGGGCTGGTGCTCCCCTCACTGCTAAATTCAGACTCAGCACTCCTAGGAATTTGTGAATTTGAAACTGACCTTCTGCAAAGCTGGTGTTGCTGATTCATTTTACCAGAATTTTCAGGGCACATCTTTTTGGCTAGGGCATGTCTTCAAGGAGTCTAAGTGTTTCTCTTCTAAGATCATATCTCACAAACTTCTCTTGAGCTAGGAGAGGAGTTATCAATTTTTATATTGCTACTAAAGAAAGGAGCGTGGTCACATTGTCCAGATGGGTAGGACAATGGGTGGCAAAGCCAGGAAGAGACTCATGTCTCTGGCCTCCTCCACGTTTAGTGTTGATGAATTGCAGCCCCAGGACTATATTTTCAGAGACAAGTAGATAAGTTGAACCATCCTACATTGTTTTCCAAAAACCAATATATTTTTCTTGTTTTAATAAAACTAAAAGGCCTGCTCTAGCTATCACTGTTATAACCTGACAGCAAGATAACCAGAGACGCACAGCCGAATTGTAAAGGAGCACTTTATTTCGCCGGCAGGCTGCGGAGGGCATAGTCTCCCCTCAGATCAACAGCCACGATTCTCCTTGCTCATCCCATTTTAAAGACAGAAACTCCCTCCTCCTTTTGCCCCCTCCCCTCAGGGAACCAGTACAATAGTGGGAGTGACAGAGATTACAGAAGTCAAAATTAGCAGTATTTACCGATGGCACAAGTACTTGCAAATACCTGCAAATAATTATACTCAGGAAACTGCAAATGCCTCCCAACTTGTGGGGCAACTATAATCTCAGGCAAAATTCCTTCCTGTCTCGGGGTAATTAACCTATTATTGGAAGAATATCGAGGAATGTCTATTGGTGATAAAAATGGAGTCTTTTAGTCGCCTTAACCAAGGGGCCTACATAAAATGGAATCTAGTTGCCTTAGCCTTGGGGCCCAGATCATCACAAAATTAAAACTCTGCTCTGGTAACTTTAAGCTGATATTTAGCTGAAAATAGGGACAGAATAGTTTGTTCTTCAATGTTCTAGAGTCTCATTTCTGCTACCTGCACTCCCACTTAGGATTACTGAAGTCACAGGTAACTATTTTGTCATTTTTAGATAATTTCTTATTACACAGTTTGTCCAGTTTGTCAATTTTAAATGGTATTTCTTTGATTTACCCAGGGCTGTCATAGAATGTTTCCTATTCTGCTGTGACCTTGAGGAATAAAAGGGTTCCTTGGTCAATGATGAGATGACACCTTTATAAACTAGCTGAGTCTGTGTGAGTCCTTCATAAGGCCTGAACAAAACTAACCTAAACTGACCTTGAATGAATCCATTGTCCTTGACACTTTCATAAAGATTGTGTTGATCAGTTATCAATGACAAAGATACGCGTCTCATAAAGCAAAATAAAATCAAGTACAAAAATAAATCACCTCATTTATTTATTCATCATACATGTGTTTGGCCCCAGCCCTTAGCCAATCTCTGGGAATCTAGAAGATGAACGGCATGAATCTCTGTCATAGACTCATAGACTGGCCAAATGAAAACTCTTCAAAATCATGGCATTTAACAGATAAGGGGACTAATACTGATGTTCTGGGCCAGAGTCCAGGTTTAGACTAACTGGTACTTTAATGCTCTTTCTACCGTATGATTGCCCTGATGCCTGGGTGTAACTCAGAGGATTAAGATAGCTCAATCATAGGACACCATAGGTTATTTGCATATGCTTTGGGAAGCTGGGAAGCACATGCCCAAGTATATGAGCAGGGCACATGTTCTAAGCCTGTTGAAGTCAGTAGCATTCTTCCTCTTCAAACAAGCTATAAATTTGGTGAGCTGAGTGTACTCTCTGTCTCACTGAATCTTAACCAGAGCACCTTGACATCCTTGAGTACCATAACTCCTTTACAGCTACATGACCATATTTTGATCAACATGTAATTTCTTTTTTGCCATGACTGAGGTTCAACACTATTGGGAGAGGTCAGCCAGATGAGGCATGAACTGCACAAGTGAGGAGTTGGGAGTACCATTGCTCATGTGTACATGTGAGAGGCAGAACATAATTTCAGCACCAAGGAAAGATAGTGTGATGCCTAAGAAATGTGAGACTTTTGCTTAGAGAGTATTTGAGAGAGCATAAACTATCAGGGTAGTAAACAGTTCCACACAAAGAGCCACATAGGTGTACAATAATTGTGTATGCATTTCTATACACAGAGAAATAGTGATTGTGAGGTCATTACCATCATATGCATTGGGCTGTTTTGAATCTTTTAATAACTTTAAGTGTGTTGTTTAAAATACAGTATTTGTCAATGTGACTTGTTCACAGAACAGCTGAGAAACACTATTCTGGTGAAACTTATTCTGCCTGCTTAACTATTGTTGAAGCCTCATGGAAAGTGTCAAGAGTGAATTCAGAGAAGAGAGAAGTATTTTCTGGCTGGGATAATTAGGAAGACTTTGTGGAGAGGGGGGTATCTGAGGTAGATTTTGAAACCATTTACACAAGTACAAGATGGAAGAGATAGGCTTAGCAATCCATGTGAAAAGGGCTCAGGATTTTAGTCCATAGTAAGCCCATGAATTAATGTATTCCATAAAACATTACTACACCTATATTGGGGAAACTATGCTAGGTGTTAGAGTTAAGGAGCTTAATTGTGCCCAGGACATGCTCACAGTTTAGTTGGGGGAAGACATGGTAATAGATAGCTGTTATATATGTGAAACTACCTGCCCATTTGGAACCTGAAAGCAATTTAAAAGGCCTGGAGCATAGGGCTCAAGACTATAAGCATGTGGTGAGAATTGAGACTGGGACATGGACAGGCCCAGTCATGGAGGGTCTTGTCCAACACTTTCAGACTTCATACTTCACTATATATGAGTCAAGAGTGCAAGGTATAGTTGTCCATGAATTTACCATATTTCCACCATTTGAAGATGCCATCTGTTGCTGACAACTTGCATACTTGATCAAAAATTATCTCTGTTGAGTAAGTTTAAATGATTTACATTAAATATATGCAGTTGCTTCTGATTTTCAGATATATTAAAATGTAAAACTAATGAACCTCAGAATTTAGAAAATATAGTGATTTGATTTTATGCTATATTAATTGAAATTGAGGGTATGTAATTATGGAGATGATGCTTGCTATGCTGATCATAATGTACCTGTGTTTTTCTTCTGGTTTATTTTAAAAGGAACGTCTAGACAAACTAAGTTCATTGGGAAAAAGTGACTGGGCTAGAGAAGGATTTCACCATTCTCTATATGAAAAAGATATGGGAATTGTCTCCAGGTAGCACATTTATCCCTAGCACTCTCTTGCCACTTTTAAGACCAACATGTCTTCTCCACTAGACACCCAAGTTTAATGAGGTTCCCTGTTATATCCCTAGTTCCTAGCACAGTGTTTGTGCTTAAATCTGGCATTTAATACATATTGAATTAGTGAATGGGAGGATAAGGCTTGGAGGTGGAGATAAGGAAATATAACTACTGTTAAGTCTTGGGAAGGCTGGCATGTGGAAATGGTAATGTGCTTGTTTGCTATGGTTCCCTGGATAAAATGAAGCCAAGTAGATATAAAAATAAACTATAGGGAAACAGAGTAGTATCCAATAAAGGGAACACTTATCTTCTCTAGACACCTGAAGACAAAATGAGTATTTATATACTGTAGCAGTTTTTAAACTTATTTGGGGCAACCTGATGAAAACTATAGACAGTCTTCCCAGAAAAATATGCATATGCACACATACAAGCCAAGCTTGCAGATAATATCAAGGGGTTCAACAAACCTCCCGTGGCCCATTCATGAACCTCATGTTAACAATTTATATTTCACCACTTTGCAATGAACAAAGCACCTTCATGCATATTATCTTAAGAGTAGCAACACTGTAAAGAAAGCAAAGTAGAACTATGAAACCCATTGTGCAGGTGAAGAAAATGAATCTCAGAGAGGTTAAGTCATTTGCCCAAGGTCACACAGCCAATAAATCCTGGAGCAAGGATTGAGTCCAGGTATGTCAGACACCAGATTCCAGGGGCTCTGCCATGCACCACTGTTGTTTCTGTGTCCCTAGAAGTGTTCAAACAGGCAGGCAGATAGAGGTGCTATGAACATTGACAGGGTGGATATGAAATATTTGATAAATGTATAAAATACTTTACAAGTCAGAAAACACTGTATTTGTGTTTGTTATTAGAGAGGCTGCAGAACATAGTAGGTAAGGTGGTGTACATGCTCTGAAGACAGACTATCCAGCTTTGAATCCCATTTTGGCCACTTACCAGATGTGTGGTCTCAGGAAAGTTATTTAACTTTAAGTCTCTTTTCCTTTTTTTAAAAAAAGTTATTGATTTTGAGAGAGAGAGAATGAGAGAGAGAAACATCAATCCATTCCACTTATTTATGCATTCATTGGTTAATTCTTGTATGTGCCCTGACCAGGGATGGAACCTGCAACCTTTGTATATCAGGGCAATGCTCTAACCAACTGAGCTACCTGACCAGGGCCAAGTCTCAGTTTCTTCATCTGTAAAACAGAGATAATAATAATAATAATAATAATAATAATAATAATAAATAATTTATGTGTTGGTGAGAGGCAAAATGTGATTAATATGTACACAGTGCTTAGTATAGTACTTGGTACTTGGTAAGTATCCAATAAACTTTAGCTGTTCTCAATAAATGATAGCTAGTGTAGATGTAATTATTGTTATTATTTGAAGTAATTTTATTTCAACAACACCATTAACCTCTCAGGTCGAAATCCTGTCCATTATGACCAGGGCTGTGAAGGAGTTTTTCTGTACCTTCATTCAAGCTGTGAGGTTACATGGCTATGTTGCTTTAACCTATGTCACACTAAACACGGGCCTATTCAGGTATTGCTTTCTTTTTTTCTTTTAAGAGTAGGTTTAGGGACATAAAAAATAGTGGAAATGACCATAATTTTTATAGTTTCAATTGACAAAGAAGTTTATAATTAATATTTGTATTTTGACAAAATAATATACCATATTTTTCCCAATTTAAAGCAGTCTCAAGAAAGAGAGAACAGACAATATGGTCTCCCTTTAAAAAGTAAGCATTCTTGCCCTGGCCAGTTTGGCTCAGCCATTAGAGTGTCAGCCCGCAGACCAAAGAGTCTCAGGTTCAATTCTGGTCAAGGGCACATTCCTTGGTTGTGGATCAGTCCTGGGCCTAATCGGGGTCATGCCGGAGGCAAACAATCAACGTGTTTCTCTCACATCGATGTTTTTTTTTTTTTCTCTCTCTCTCTCTCCTTCCCACTTTATCTGAAGGTAAATAAATGGAAAAATATCCTCGGGTGAAGATTTAAAAAATAAAAAAAAGTAAGCATTCCATGAAATTGGCTAAATGTTTAAAATAGAGGTGTGGGCAAAAGTAGGTTTACAGTAATTAATCAATAATAATACAAGAATAAACTCTCACATACTCACAACTGTTAACCTACTTTTGCCTACCCCTGTATGTATAGAAGGCATAGATGTATTCATAGAATAAGTCAAGAATTGCCACTTTTGTAATGCTAAATATCAGTGGGAGAAAAAGTGTGGAGTAACAGCGACAGTGTTGGAAATTGTGCAAAATCCACAACTTCTGATAGTCTATAGTAAAATAGAAGTAGTATTAGTTTTCCCTTGGTGATTCTGTCCTTGTCACTTCTTGTCACTAATATCTGTAAATTTCCATTTTTTGACAGGTAATTGTTAGATTAGGAGAGACAGTTGGCAAATATGCTCCTTCAGATTTAAGTAGCAGAAAACATTTAAATTGAAAGTGAGCACAAGGATATTTTGATGAAGTGATTTTAGGAGGTTTTATCCTATTACTTTTTTCCAGCAATAGATTTTGTAAGTTTTTTTCTTTTCTCCTAATAAAAGCAGCTGAAAGTAGTCTGGTTATGTACAGTTATAACCTCCTCTATATTTTTGTACACTACTGAATTGTATTACTGGTAAAATCCATTTGGCTTAAATTTTAATTATCTTTAATTTTATAGGAATTAAAAAAAAATAGGCTTTGAATAATGTAAACTACCAACCAAGATGTAAAATTTACCATATGATGCTTTATGTTTTTCTTTCCAGGCTGAAAGTTCTCTTGAATTTCCAAACTTTCTATGGCTTTTGCAAGGGAGATAATTGAAGTTGGTGAAGGGATTGAGAAGTACAGATTGGTAGATACAAAATAGTCATGGGGATGTAAAGTACAGCATAGGAGATACAGTCAATAATATTGTAATAACTATGTATTGTGCCAGGTGGGTACTGGAAATATCAGGGGGAACTCTCTGTAAAGTATATGATTGTCTAACCACTATACTGTACATCTGAAACTAATATAATAGTCAAAGTAAACTGTAATTGAAAAAAAATTTTTAAATAATCCATATTTTTTCTTTATTATTTTTTTTTAGAGAGGAAGGGAGAGAGAGATAGAAACATTGAAGAGAAAGAACATCGACTGGCCACCTCCTGCATGCCCCCCAATGGAGATCAGACCCAAAACCTGGGCATGTGCTCTGAAGGGGAATTGAACTGGAGACCTCTTGGTTCATGGGTTGACACTCAACCACTGAGCCATACCGGCCAGGTAATTAATCCATATTTTATAAAGTAAAAAAAAAAAAAAATGAAGTACAGACTTAGAACTTTAAGTGCTAGTTATTAAAATGGTCACATAATTTTTATCTACATAAAGTGAGGGGGAGGGTTGAGGTGCAACTAAGAGGGATGGAAAGTCCCATATTTACTTCAATTATTTTTCTTAAAGGCTTACTTACTTTCCCTCCTTGAATGTCATGATTTGGACTTCCCTAGATCAAAGCCAAGTTTACTTCTTCTGAGCTATAAAGTATTCAGCTATGTTCTCTGAATGCAGTGTCTTTTTCTAGATATATTTCAGGATTTCACCTTTAGGGTGGGAATACCAGCAAAGCTCATAATAACTACTTACATTCCCAGAAAACAATGCACAGTTAACAGACATTTAACAAGTTGCTGTGTTACTGTTGCTTTGATTTTATTCTCCACCATAAAAAGGAGGGAAGATATTTAGAATTAAAGGTGCCTACTTTGATTTGTTTGTATAATCCTGAGGCATTTATTGTAATTAAGAGGACTGACTTTGGTGCTCTTCCATTCCTCCTAGTTTCCAAATAAGGCATTTATTTTCTTTATTTTTGCCTCACAAAAGAAAGTAAAAGGGGAGGAAATTAGTAAGGATTAACACATAAGCTTCTTCCTGCCACTTCTTAAACCTGGTTGCCAAAGTACAGCACTGAACAAAACAGGAAAATGTTGCTTAAAATATACAAATGATGAACTTAATATAACAGAGAGTCTATATTACATGCAGGCAGACAGTAGCTTTTGGAACAGAACTGTCAGCCCACATTGACTGGGGAGTTATTTCCTCATGTTATTTTAATATGAAACAGTATGAGTAACAATCTAGAATAGAGAAGAGAATTCCACTGAGGAGATCCCAGTACTATAGAGGTACCTTCTGCTATTTCTACTTGCAATTATTTTTTTAAAGTGAATAGTACATTTTCAAAATGATGTTTCAGGAAGATATTGATTGAGAGTATTAAAAATCAGGTCCTCTATTTTTATATGAAGTAACAGGTGAAAAGATGAGTAATCAGTGGTAAATGGGCCCAGTGCTTGTCTAGTAGAACAGTGTTTTGTTACCTGGATTTATTTAATTTTTCTCTTTATGCAATTATTAAATGGCTCGTCCCCAGTGGGAGGTGTGCAGGAGGCAGCCGATCAATGTTTTTCTCTCACATCGATGTTTCTATCTCTCTCTCCCTTTTTCTCTCTAAAAAATAAATAAAAACTTTTTTTTTTTTTAAAAAAAAAAAGAAGATTCCAGAAAGAGCTGTACGTCACGTTTTTCTTTCTCTTCATTTTGACAGGGAGATGTGGGGTAGGTTACTTTGATCTTATAGTAGGGGATCTTATGATCTGTTGTGCCATCCACATTGGGAAAGTAGTTTAATTCACTTCAGCTTCATATCAAGCAACTATGGAGAGTGTCAGGCTATGTCCTAGACAGCTGTAGCCCCTGAGAAGTGAATTAATCAGTCAGATAGTTACCTGCCCATCCACAAGCCATCTTACAACCTGAGTCCTGTGAACAATAGTGTTTCTTCTCATTCTGTGTGCAAGAGATACTTACCACTTGCTGAGAAAGGGTCAGAGTTGGATGGGGTGGAGGTTGGATGTAGGAGGTCCTTCTTTAGTCAAGATCACCTGAGCATTCTCTGCTGTTCCCAGACTTAGCCAAGGGTACTGATGGGGATAGAACGGTGTGGAAGAAATGTGGTGAAGGATTTCAGACTGTCACTCTGCACTCACCTAGGCTGTTCCCACGCAATGGTGTGGAATATGGCATAGATACTTAAGGTTGGGGAAGCATGGGGTCTTGAAAATAGTTTTGGATTTGGATCCACTGGGCTGGTACCTGAGTCCCTGCTGTGTGACTCAAAGCAACTCACTGGACCTCTCTGAGCCCTGCCAACTTCACAGGGCTACTGTGAACATCTAAACAATAAACTTTAAAGCATTTTCTAAAACCACAAAACACTAAATCAACTATTAGTTATTTGTGTGAGAGCTCAGGACTGGAAATGTAGATTGAGTTATCAATATAAATGTGAGAATGCAAGTCTGAGAGAAGTCTTATGAAACTGTTCAGTCAATTTAACTCCTTAAATTATCATATGTTACGAACTCAAATTTTCTCGTATCAGTTTTGCTTGTCCTGTTATTGATCTTCCTCAAGAGTCTCCTCCCTTCATGGTGAATTCGGACTTTTCTCTTACAAAGCCACAATCCTGGCAGGTAGAGTCTACATTGATCTGTTCAAAGAGAGACTTTTCCTGTTCCATCTTTTTACTGTATCTCTTCCTGATCCTCCCAAATTAAGCTGAGGAACCAGCCAGTCCAGCTGGCTTTCTCTGCCCTGACACCTGACAGGATTTTCCCAGCACTGTGGAACACCAGGGACAGATTTACTTCAAAGAGGGAATGGAAATCTTGGGAACTCCCAATCACACCTGGGTAACAATGGCAGAGGTCCCCACCTGACTGAAGGCTTTCAGAGACTGGAGCTGTGTCTAGGCTGGGGAAGGGGGTCAGAGGGGAAGTGAAATCCCCCTGGGTTCCAGGTGGGGAGGAAGAATGAAGATGAGAATGGAGAATTAAAATTTACTTCCACAGATATAAACTTTAGAATTTTGGCTCTTGTTTATTTGGAATGTAAATCTTACAATTTTAGTGATTATTTTCAGCAAGCCAAATAACTGATTGGGGTCAGGGCAAGAGGCAACTGAAAAATATGAACTACACCTAGATATAATTGTCTACCATATATAACTTGAAACAGTCATTTCACTTCAAACTAGGACTTAAATCACATAGCATGCAATGTTTTTTTTAAATGTTATGTTTATGTCAGCTTTCTGAAAACATCACAAATTCATAATGTAAACTAAGTATTTAAAATTGTTGAACAGGAGAATCTTCTGTATAAAACAAAACAAAACCTGGGACACACTAGTGAACCACAGTAAAGGCTATAGCTACAATAAAGGCTATTGATACTTAGAAATAAGTTAGAAAGAAGAATAGCTATTTTATTCCCTGTCATTTTCATACACTATGAAGATTCAGAGAGGTATTATTTGAAGGCAGGTGTTAGACATGCAATTATCATAAACACTCTATGAGGAGGATGACCACATGATATAAATTCATCTTTATTCTAATATAGTTTACAGAGTTTTTTTCTGACAAATTACACTACACTTTATGGAAATGCAACATTTTGTATGAATGGGAAGGATAAGCCTGGCTGAATTCTAATGAGGGAGACAAAGTGGCCTTACTCTTATTTGCAACTGGCCCAGACCTTTCCATTAGCAAATTAAAAGATGTTCAAATTTATTTACTAATATATTAGGAGAAGCTTCAGGCTAACCCCTTGACCTGTATTATGTAGCAAACAACTGTAGCAATGAAAATAATTAATAGAATGTAGTGTACCTCCTGTTTATTACTTCTTCATGTCCAGAGGTCAGCTATATAGTGGATTTGCTATCTGCATTCGGTTACATGGGTATATTTACTTTAAAATTATCAATTATAGTTTTAAATGGCTTTCCTTAATTGCAGTCTTCTTATTCAAGTGTGATACACATCATATATATGCTTTGTGTTTATTTCTATATTATATCACCTGCTCCTGACCAATTCTGAGAGGAGCCTATTCTTTTGAAAATAACATCTCCCGAAGCCTGTTATGTTGTTGGTGTTTACTGCATAATGATGAGAGCCATGGCTTTGTTCATCCTCATTATACCAATACTGAACCAATTAGTGTTCCCTCTCTATATCTAGGAGAAACCATCTCATCTCTCAATTATCTTGTGGATCCTTAAAAGAGAGGTTTGGTTGTTAATGGACCTGAAATTTGCAATGCGAGTATCAGGGTCTGCAGGGCTTCCCAGGAATAGATGAGTGGACTAGGCTTTGCTGACCTCTGCTGTCTATTTTAAAAGGCAGTGCTGGTTTTCCTCATTGCAGAGTTGTTTCTGGGCACTATTGAGTGTCTCATTCTACTGGGAAACTAATCACAATACTGAGCAATGGAAATGAAAGTGCTCTTGTGAAAGCAAGTGCACATAGTACCAGAAGTACATGGTCTATACTTGTCTCATCCAAGAACCAAGCCTGTGTACCTTTCACAAATATAATTCAAAATTTGAGACAAGGAAGTCTCACATATGCAATGCTATTATTTTGTTAAATTTTTTTCAAAATCTTTGTCAAAAATGTTTCCAATATCTCATTGGTTCAGAATAATATATCCTCTGGGATGGTTTTATGATGAGAGGGTCCTCCAGGTAAAAGTAAGGCTCAAAGAGAAGTGGTAGAAATATAATTATAAATTATGGAAATGGTTTGTGGTACAGAGGTGCAGAGTAGTTGAGTAAGTGGGAAACTTCTCATGTCTGTTCAACAAAAGTGAAAGGTGAATTTCCTTGTTTATGATCCCAAGGAATTGCATCCTCCTTTCTCTCTAAAATTTCCCAGGTGATGTTTTTGTTTGTTTGTTTTTGTTTTGGAGGGGGGTTTTTTTGGCTGTAGTTGACCTGCTTGTGAACCTCAGAAACAATCATAAACTGGGGTGATGAAAGGTCAGGGCAGGTTCTTCGATGAATTTTCTGTAGCATCCATCATGTTGGTATCCCCACATTTCTACATGCCACAAAACAGGGCCAAGAAGGGTTGTTATTTTTCTTGTCTGCTCAAGCATAATCTCACACAGGGTGAAAATAGGGGTGGCTCTGTTTCCTGTTTCTATATAACCCAAGCTAGGCAGATGCCTTGAGTTAACAGCAGTCCTTTCAATTCATGTAATGTTCTAGGTCTACTGAGATCTCCCAAATAACCTGTGAGGTTGGGGGAGAAGTTGTTATTTGCCTATTTTACAAATGAGCAAACAGGTACAGAAATTAAGTGACATGGATAAAAGTAACTGGTTTGAAACATGGTAGACATAGAACAGAACCAGAACTCACAACTTCAGCAGCTCCAAAAAGGCATTTAGCTCTGGAAAGACTGTGACATCAGAAATCCTCGTGAAATGCACATCATGCATCTCTTTCCCGGGAATGCTCATCTTTTCTTTACTTTCTTCCCTTACCACTCCCCTCCCCCCCACACACACTGTTCCCAAATTCCTGGCCAGTGCTTTCATTCTTTTCCCAGACTCCCCTGTGGCAGCCACTATCAATTCTTCCCTTGACTCAAAGCCCAAGAAGCCACAACATACCCCTTCCTGGTTTGGATCCTATTCCTCCTCTTCTGAAGTGAAATTAAAAGACTTGCTTATCGCCCTGGCCAGTTTGGCTCAGCGGTTAGAGCGTCGGCCTGCGGTCCGGAGAGGCCCGGGTTCGGTTCCCGCTAAGGACATGTACCTGGGTTGCAATTTGTCCCCGGCCCTGGTTGGTCGTGCGGGTGGCAGCCACTTGATGTGGCCCTTTCACGTCGATGTTTCTCTCTCTCTCTCTCCCTCCTACTCTATCTGAACAAAAAAAAAAAAAAAAAAGACTTGCTTATCTACGAAAAATGAATCTTTTGATAAATAGAAAAAAATGTCATGCTAATACCATAAGTAGAACTACTTTTGTCTTTAAGATTTAGCCCTCTTTACAAAATGGCTATCAAGCTTTTTCTCTACCCACAAGATTAAGGTCCCTTTTAGAGGTGGAATGGGACTGTAGACTCTTAGGTTACTCTTTGACAGGTTGCAATCAGTCTTTTGATTGTTCCAATTGAATACTTTCTCTGCAGCAATAAACAAGTGCTGTTTCTATACTTCAGTGGTTCCTACCCTTGGGGCTACATCATGCATTTACTGTGGACCAAATAAGAAATATCTCAGAAAATAAACATACTGTAGCTTTAAAAATGTATATAAATACTGTTGTGCTTAGTTAAATACAAGTTGATTTAAAAATATTATTGACTTTACAGTAGCAGTTTATCAGTTAAGAGTTTCTAAATGAACAGATACAGCAGTCATGTGGAAAGTCAATAAAACATTTCAGTGTTAAAATTGTATCCTAATATTTCTTTAAAAAGGGAGAATCTGCCCGGCTGGTGTGGCTCAGTGGATTGAGCTTCGTCCCATGGACTGAGAGGTCCCTTTTTGATATCCGATCAGGGCATATACCTGGGTTGTGGGCTTGATCCCCAGTAGGGGGCGTGCAGAAGGCAACCAATCAATGTTTCTCTCTCCCTTCCTTTCTCTCTAAAACATCAATTTTTAAAAAGGGGGAATCTATAGCAAAAAGAACTGAGCTGGAATTCAGAGGACCTGGGTTCTAATAGTGTCTCAGTTATAGGCTCTGGATCCATTATATACTTATTGATTTGGAGCAAGTATATTATTTTTTAAGAGCTTCACTTTGAATTCACCATAGCATGTACTTAAGAATTCAGTTAATTTTATTTTTCCAGATAAAATTGATTCTGCAACTACTATTTACTGGATCATTTTCTCACTTATTTTAAATTCAACCTTTATCATAAACTGAATCCCTATATATACAGGATCTGCTTCTGGACTCTAGTCTAGTCACATTGATGTGTCTTCCTAGTCCGGTGCTGTTTCACTATTGCAATGACTAGTCTAAAATGTTTTGACAGTTTGTAATGTGTAACTTCTTAATCTTTTCTCGATAGTTTCTAGAGGTTAACAAAAAGCAAATAATTTTTGCCCATTTTTTCTTCCGGATGAATAATTAGAGATTTTCAGGTTTAATGGGAAAGATGTATTGGATTAAAATTAATTTGTTCAGAACTGACTTTTCCACACCATGGTAGATGTTTTCAATTATCCTCATCATCTTTTATATCCTTCAGTGATTATAGTTGCATTCATATAGGTCTTATTTATTTTGTGTTAGGTTTATTTCTAGAGACTATTATTATTGCTATTGCAAATAGGTAGAGATAGTTTTGAATAATGAGTAAAATTTATATTTGAGGAACAAAAATAGTACAGTTGAAGGCTTAGTGAAGAAAATAAGTATGTAGTGTTTGGGAGAAGGTAAGGATGGTAGAAACTATTGCTCTCTATTACCTAGGTTAAATTTTACTGATAATACTTGCCTAACCTCTTTAATAGGGTTATTATAAAAGTTTTAAAATGTGTGAGGTATATGAAAATTGGTCTTCTAGTTGAATGCAGAATAAACAGAGTTGTTTATTGAGGACTATTTATTAGATGAGCATATTCTGCCACCTTGTGGTCATTTAAGGCTATGTGTGATGTTGTAATTCCTTTGGCTGAACTGAAAGGATATGGATTGTCCACTGAATCATATTGAGAGCTAAAGGGAGTGGGGGAGGGTAGAGATAACAAAATCCAACATTCTTGTTTTACACATGAGGAAAGTGAGGCCCAGAGAGAAAATGGACCTTTCCCAAGTTTACACAGCTTCTTATAATCAATCTGGGGTCACTTTTTCCTGACCTCTAGCCTACTGCTCTTTTTATTATATCATATCCATTTGCCAATTTCCTACAATTATATTTAAAAATAAACTAAAATTAAATAATTATAATTTGAAATCCAAGACAGACATGTTTACAAAATTTTGCTGCCAACTCTGAGGAATTTAAATAATTAATAATGTATGTGTTGGGATGCTGGTGGTGTTTCCTGTGTGTGAGAGGGAGGTGTTGAGCTGGTTTCTGGGTATTCCTAAAGCTGGTCAAATTGTAAACTCTAAAAACAACCTTGTTAAAAATTGTAAACCCTAAAAGATTGAGTCATTTCAACTCAGTGCAGTGGATCTACACAATGCTTTGAGCATCAGAGACCTAGAATATTTTCCAAGCCATCACAGGGTTTTCTTTATAGTCCAAGGAGGCCTGCATCATCAAAGAACGGTTCTGCCTTAGTATGCCTGTTGCGCTCAGTATAGTAGCCTCAGCCTGAATGTAGTGATTCATTCAGAGAACAGTAGCTGGGGCCATTAGTCATTTTTACTCTCTGGGGATGGGGATCTGAATGGTGCATTTTTAGGATCACCAAAGTCCTTCCATTGCTTTGTACAGATCTACTTTTCCACACAGGTTTAGGGAACAGCTGCTCCATGGTTTCTATGTACATTTTCTGAGGAAAAAAACAACGACTCAGAAGTGGGAGGTTAGTGGGATGAACTAAAACCCCAGTCATTGCAGTTGATTTTGCGGCCACAGCTGGTACTCATTCTCTCCTTCCTCCATTATCCTTTCTAAATTCACCTTGTCCTCAGCTCTCTCCTCAGCAGGTCATGGTGGCTTACCTGGTGGTGTAACCTATACCTTTATTTTATAATGGTCTGAAGCCTTGGAAATCAGACCCTTCTCAGTTTGGCATCTTTGCACTTGTCCATTCACAGTTACAATAGGGCAAGGGTACCCAAATGGATCACTTGAGTTCCATACCTAATTCCTCCTGGACCCTTTTGTAAAGGCAGTTCTACCTCCTGCTGATAAGGGTCAATTATCCCTGCTGGTATTACAACTCTTCTTGCCTGCTGGTCCTTTGGCACAAGGAACCCAGAACTCTGACTTGCAGTTCTATTAGTTCTCACTGTAGTTCAATGGGACCCTTGCTGTGTCCCCTGGAAAGAGTGTACCTCTTTTGTGAAACAGGACCTACAATCCTGCAGAGCTCAGAGTTGAGGAAACAAAGCATAAAATCCCCTCTTGGTCACTGGGAGTAATGTTAAGTACACTACTCCTGCTTCCACTCCTTAGTTCTCAGACCCATGTGTTTTTCTTAGTGAGGACACAGCACCATATTGAGGTCTTTAATACATACACTGCCTTTCCCAAGATGGCACCCCATTGTTTCAGAGTGTTGTCCCTGAGCTAGTGCTTCAGTTGTGCCTTTAGAAAGCCATTCCAGCACTTTCTGAAGTTAGTTGTTTTTAATGGTGTGGTATATTATATAACCAGTAGGTCCCATGGTCGTGGGTCCACTCCTACACCTCTTTCACTGTGAATTGAGTCTTTTGGTTGCATGCTGTACTTCCACATCTCTGTATTCTGTAAGCCTCAGGATAGTGGTACAGGCTAAGGCTCTGCCAGCAGGAAAAAAAAAAACCCATTGCCGGAATAAATGTCTATCTCTGAGAGTATGACCTCCAATTTCAGCCTTATTATTTTCTTCTTCTCGGATTTAGTTTGCTGTTTTTTGTAATTTGTCAAGGTAGAAGCTTAGGTTAATGGTCTGAGAGCTCTCTCTTTATAGAATACAGATGTTTAAACTTATAAATTTTCTTCTAAGCACTTCTTTGGCTATCTCTGATATGTTTTGATATATTGTGTTTTTGTTGTTCAATTTAAAATATATTACATGTTCCCTATGATTTATTGTTTGACATTTGACCCATGGGTTATTTATAAGTGTATCATTTATTTTACAAATATTTATTAATTTTCCAAATTTTCTTCTCTTGTTGGTTTCTAATTTAATTATATTTTGGTTAGAAAACATACTTTGCGTAATTTCAATTCTTTTACACTTATTGAGATTTGTTTCATGGTCTCGTGTATGATCTATCCTGAAAAATGTACTGTGTACACTTGAAAATGTGTATTCTGCTGTTGTTGAGTAAGATATTCTACAGATGTCAGGCTGACTTTGTTGATAGTGTTATTGCAATCTTTTATACCCTTGCTCTTTTTCTGTTTATCAGTTATTAATAAGTCTCTTTTACTCTTGAATTGTCTATTTAACTTTCAATTCTTTCAGATCTTGTTGCATGTAATTTTGGGTTGTTAGGTATGTATTTATTTTCATTGTTATAGCTTCTGGATTAACTGACATTTAATTATTGTAAATTCCCCTGTTTATCTCTAGTAACTTTTGTCTTAGTTACTTTTGTGTGATATTAGTCTAGCTACTCCAGTTCTCTTTTGTTTGCTGTATACATGCTATATCTTTACCCTTTTACTGCATATTTGTGTCTTTAAATCTAAAGTGTGTGCCTTTTTTTTTTAAATCCTCACCTGAGGATATTTTTTTCCATTTATCTTTAGATAGAGTGGAAGTGGCGGGGGGGGGGGGGGGAGACATCGATGTGAGAGAGACACATTGATTGGTTGCCTCCCACACAACCCTGACCAGGGCCGGCGACAAATCGCAACCAAGGTATGTGCCCTTGGCCGGAACTGAACCCACGACACTTTGGTTTGCAGGCCGACACTATAACCGCTGAGCCAAACCGGCCAGGGCTAAAGTATGTCTCTTGTAGACAGAAGATATTAGATTGTATTTTTAAATTCAGTCTGAGAATCAGCCTTTTCATTTTAAGATTTTTTAAAAATATATCTTTATTGTTGAAAGTATCACAGATGTCCCTCCTTTTTTCCCCCATTGACACCCTCCTCCCCACTCCCGTGTCCACCCTGCCTTCAGCACACTGTTGTCTGTGTCCATTGCTTATGCATATATGCATATAAGCTCTTTGGTTTCACTCTTCGCACCCCCTCACTCCCCTTCTGTCTGAGGTTTGTCAGTTTGTTCCCTACTTCCATGTCTCTGGATCTATTTTGTTTATCAGCTTAGTTTGTTTATTATATTTCACAAATAAGTGAGATCGTGTGGTATTTGTCTTTCTCTGATGGGCTTATTTCACTTAGCATAATGCTCTCCAGGTCCCTCCATGTCGTCTCGAAGGATAAGAGATCTTTCTTTCTTACAGCTGCATAGTATTCCATTGTGTATATGTACCAAAACTTTTTTATCCACTCATCTCTTGATGCACACTTGGGCTGTTTCCAGATATTAGCCATTGTAAATAGTGCTGCTATGAACATAGGGGTACATATATTCTTTGTGATTGGTGTTTCAGGCTTCTTAGGATGTATTCTTAGAAGTGGGATCACTGGGTCAAATGGCAGTTCAATTTTAAATTTTTTGAGGAAACATCAAATTGTTTTCCATAGTGGCTGCACCAGTCTGCATTCCCACCAGTAGTGTATTAGAGTCCCCTTTTCTCCACATCCGCACCAGCAATTGTTGTTTGAAGATTTGTTGATGGCCACCATTCTGGCAGGTGTGAGATAACACCTCATAGTCATTTTAATTTACATCTCTCTGATGATTAGTGATGTTGAGCATTTTTTCATATGTCTCTTGGCCATTTGTATGTCCTCTTTGGAGAAGTGTCTGTTCAGGCCCTCTGTCCATGTTTTAATTGAACTGTTTGTCTTTCTTTTACATTTAATGTAATTATTGATGTACTTGGATTTATATCTGCCATTTTGCTACTTGTTTTCTATGTCACAGATCTTTTTTGTTCCTCTGTTCATTGATATTATGCTTTGTGTTAAATAGATATTTTCTAGTGTACCACTTTAATTCTGTTGACTGCTTTTGTTCCTCTATATGGGGTGTTCTTCTTTTTTTCTTTGTGGTCTGTAAGATTTTGTTACAAACTGGACATTTTAGATAATATATTGTAGCAAATATGTGTTCTCATTTTCCCTCTTGGAAGTTGTTGTTTTGTTTGTTCTTTTGTTTGTTCGTTTATTAATTTGAGCTATTTTGTAGAGTCTATATTCTCTACTATGTCTCTGCCCAGTTGTTTTCATTCTTATACATGGTTTCCAGGAGCTGTGACTGGATTATGAAATATAGTGATCTGCCAGTGATTATTCTGAGGTTTTGCTTAAACATCTTGAGCCAGTAACACTTCCACTCTTGCAAATGGATCTGTGGGGACTGCTTTCAAATAAGAGGCAGATTTCAAGTCTTCCCCACCTTTCACTTTCTGCTGGATCTTTTCCTGTCTTTTCTGCATGTGTGCAAGGCTTCATGCTCAACCAGGAGAACTAGATCTCTGGGATCTTCTCCAGTCTTACCTGAGTACAACCAGCCTTATGCATGTGCACAGCCTCCCAGAACAGCAGATATCTAGTAGCTTATCAATGCCCACTATAGCTGTCTTATTTCTCTTTACATTTCTGGCTGGTATGTTACTTGACCCAAGCAGGATTATAGTCTTAAGTAGCTGTGATATTGGGTTTCCCTAATTTTTTCCCCACTAAGGTCTGTTATTTTTGACAAGCCCTCATGCATCAACTTTTCTCAAATTAATACCCTCAACAATAAAGACCCTAACACACGCTCTTCTTGCCAAAGTTCAGTACATTTTTCTTAAATAAATGCTTTTCAATATGTTGTATGCCTTCGTTCAATTAACAGAGTCCTGAAATAGCCATTTTTGAAAACTTTGTCCAGTTTTATAATTGCCTTTGGGGAGAAGATTTTCTGAGTTCCTCACTCTACTATTCACACATGTGCAATCCCTCTAACAGCCCCTTTATTCATCCCTCTACCATCTGCTAAGACAAGTCAAGTATTCCCTCCTCATTGACTAATATTGGCATTAGCTTTCCCAGGTCTAAGATAAGCCCAGTAACACATGTGCCTGCAACTATGACTCCCAGCTAGGGTGTTAAATCTTATGTCTTAAGAAAGTACTTCCAACTCAATGAATTCTTGGTTATTCAGTCTTATATTCCAGACCCTTGGAACAGGCAGCCTCAGAATCTAATGCCAGGAACACTCCCACGGATCCCATAGATACACAGAGCTAACTTTTGCAATTTTCTCAGCCTCTGGTCACTTTCCTTACTTACCAGTTCCAGCACATTCTCATCTGGGTTATACTGTGATTTAACCTAAGTTATTGGTCTGGTAGGAGAGGAGGTGAGGGCAGCTCCTTAGTGGAGCATCTGTTATCTTGTAAAAAAGAAACCTCTCACCCTAGCCGGTTTGGCTCAGCGGTTAGAGCGTTGGCCTGCTGTCCAGAGAGACCCGGGTTCGGTTCCCGCTAGGGGCATGTACTTCGTTTGCAGTTTGTCCCCGGCCCTGGTTGGTCGTGTGGGTGGCAGCCACTCGATGTTTCTCTCTCTCTCTCTTCTTCTCTCTCCCTCCCACTCTATCTGGACAAAAAATGAAAAAAATGTCCTCAGGTGAGGATAAAAAAAAAAAAAGAAACCTCTGCAGGATGCTCTAGTACAGTAGAAGCACTTGCACTTCGAGAAGGGTGAACCACTTCTGAAATCCCATGTGTTCAAGGCAGGGAGCTGCAGAGCTAACATCTACAGAGACTTCCATTCAGATATTTTATTTGTATAGTTTGGTGTCTCATGTTTCCCCCTCCAGGGCCCTAACTTTCCCATAAATGATCTTATCTTGGCTGAGCATCTCTGACCTGAACCTTAAATTATTACTGTAATTTTAAAAAATTTTTCTTTTCAATTACAGCTGACATACCATATTATATTAGTTTCAGGTGAACACCATAGTGATTAGACATTCATATACCTTATAAAGTGATCACTCCCATAACTCTACTAAGAATTTTTAACAGTTCTTTAGTTGTGTTTGCTCCTCACTGCAGGTGATAATGGCCTCTTTGTGATCTACCACCTAGGCCTTACTGTTCTCACACTTAGCCATTAACTGCTTGTTAGAGGCCCACAGATTCATTAACCCTCCTCAGGGCATCAATGTGATTTATCAGTAACCAGCCAACTCCATTGTTTTCATAGGTATTATTACACCCATAACTCTCAAATGCCTGAATTATCATACCTGCAACAGCATGTCCCTTCACAAGGACATTTCCCAAGTCAGCACTGGGAAATCTTGAGCAATTTTGCCACCACTATCTGCCAGAGACTGGGTGGCAAGTGAGTCAGTCCAAAATTTCCATCTTATTGCCTTTCTCATATCACTCTTGGTACCATTTGTGCTGTTCAGGTTCCCAAAAAACAGTTGCCAAGAAGGGATTAGACTTGCAGAGAGTTATTAGGAAGAATGCCCATAAGGGAAAAGTTGCCAGAGGAGGCTGGGAGAGCTGAAAGATCACCAATGCAGATTGACCCTTGTGAAAGAGATGGAGAAGGAAAAATGGGTGAAAAAATCTTTGTCTCAGTATAGTTCTCCAGATGTTTGTCAAAGTCAATGCGGGAGGGAGGAGGGGATCCTTGAAACCAGAAAAGCTGTCAGAGGAGTCCTGCATTTCCCAGGATTGGGCCTGCATTATTATCCCTGCCTGGTTCAGTCACTGCTTATGGGGCGGCAGCTAATGGAAAATGTGGCTTCAGTGTAAATACAGCAACAGATTTCAGAGCACAGCAGCTGGGACTGTCAGTGAAATATACTCTCTGTAGTTGGAGTTCTGAGAGCCACAGTAAAGAGAGGAGATTTCATGGCTACCACACTTACTCTTTTTTAATTTTCTATTTATTGATTTTAGAGAGGAAGAGAGAGAGAGAAATGTGTTGTTCCACTTATACATGCATTCACTGGTTGATTTGGTTGATTTTTTTTTTTTATCCTCACCTGAGGACTTTTTTTTTTTTTTTTTTTTGCATTTATCTTCAGATAGAGCAGGAGGGAGAGTGGGAGGGGGAGAGAGAGAGAGAAACATCGATGTGAGGGAGACACATCGACTGGTTGCCACCCACACGACCCCAACCGGGGCTTGGGACAAACTGCAACCGAGGTATGTGCCCTTAGCAGGAACCGAACCGGGGCCTCCCTGGTCCACAGGCCGACGCTCTAACTGCTGAGCCAAACTGGCCAGGGCTCAGTGGTTGATTTTTGATTCTGGTATGTGCCATGACAGGGGATCGAATCCGAAATCTTGGCATATCAGGACAATGTTCTAACCAACTGACCTACCCGGCCAGGACTCACTTATTCTTTATTTTCCTTTTTAAAATCACTTTTTCAGCTTTTCATTTTTATTTAATCTTTTTCTTTTTAATACTAATCTACCTTTGTATTTCATAATTAATATTTAGGCAAAGTGTTATTGAGTCACTACTGGTTGAAGAGTAACAGTGGAGATGAAAAAGATCAGAAAAAAACGTGTGGATAGATAAAGGTGTGAAGAATGGAATTTTAAGGGAATAATATATGTTGATTTTCAAAAAATATGTTAAAAATTGAATTTTAAAATTGTTTCCCACTTTTCTCAAAATTGATAAAGAATGTAGAAACGTTTATAACCTATGCTAGAAACAATATTTAAAATATTTCCTTCTATAGGGTATGACAAAGGCCATCTACTTTAGTAAATAACTACTATCCTTTTTTTCCCCTCCTCTTGGGACCTTTTGTCCTCCTTTTGGAATGCCTTCCTGTATATACCATGAATTGTCAGAGGTAACCTGTCCATGATTTAATTGATATGTCTTAAGAGTACCCTTCACTACCTAAATGTTTTTTATATAGATTTTCTTATACAGGTAACCAGAAATCTTAGAACTTTTACAAAATCATGTTTATATGATCATATATGGTGCATTCTTATTGCTACTATATGCATAATTTTTATGTATTACACACATGCCTCTAAAATTGGGGCCTTTCACTGAGGTGAATGTTTTTCCTAGCATTCCCTAATATTGTTTGCACAAGGATGCACATAAGTGAGCTTGGATCATGTTTCTTTATTAGGTTGAGGCAGCTGGCATGGATTGAAGAGGTATTCATCTGTGTTGTAACAGCAGGAATAAAACCACATCAATATGTGTGTCTATGGGAAATGTTTTGTCAGAGTAAACAGTTTGTTCACAGAACTCTATTTTCAATGTTTGCAATTATCTTGCAAAATGAAGTAAGCAACCAAATAAGCCATTTTTCCCTCCGTATAATTTGATGAAAACAGCTCCATTTCTGTAGGTGTGGCCTTGGACATTAACTTTATTAACTTTAACTGCATTAAATCTTATTTAGCACTTCTGGTGAAAATCAAATTATCATTGCTAACTTCGCTTTCATGTAAACTTGAATCTGACAAATTAAACTGATAGATTTATTGCTTGAAAAAATGAACTTCTCTAGTACATTCTCAGTTTCTGTGGAGACATCTTTGTCCTTCCAGCTATCTTCTCCCACTACTAATAATGGTGTTTTAACATTTTGATAGGACCAATTAAGTAGAAGTCTTTCCTCAAGTTGCTCATTACAACTAGACAAATTAAAATACAAGGTGTAGTAAAAGTAGGTTTACAGTTTATTGTATGGAAAATAATACAATAATTACTAAATAATAATACAAGATCAATCTGTTTCACATACTCAAAACTGTAAATGTACTTTTGCCCCACCCTGTATATTAATTTGGGAATAAATTTTAACTGGAAATCATTATGTCTTAATCATGTGACCTCTTTACTGGAAAGATGTACAACCATCTGTATCAGTGTCTGAGTCCCTTGTAGATGTGGGTTAGTGGGGAAGCAGTTAGAAATAAACCTTTAAACCATTATAGTTAGTTACTGAATTTATGTGCTAAGTAAGAGAGGTGTGGCTCTGGTAATCCCAAAGAGTAGATCATATAACAGCTGTTTCTCTTTGATGTGGAAATGGATCAGGAAAATAATTTATTTTTTTTCTAATATAGCAGCCTTCTTAATGTTATTTGACTTAGGTAATAAAGAGTAGTTTTTGAAGGGCAGCTGGCCGAGAGAGAGGAGGAATCTCTCAGCTGCCAGCAACGGTGGAGGTGTTCCCTGAAAGGATCCAGGCCTGGTCCCCAGTTGGGCTCCCCAGTCCAGAGCACCAGAGCCAAAAACAGCGGCCCACGTAATATCCAGCCAAGAAGGGTGAAAGGGCTTCTGGCCACCAAGAAGACCAGAGCCTAGCAGAGATAAAGCCACCGTTTTGTTTTGTTTTGTTTTTCTTTCTGTTTTTGTTTGTTTGCTTAAAAAAAAAAAAAACCCAGAGCAAAGTATTTTCATTTATATTTACATACCTGAGACTTCAGTGGAGAGAGGGCAGTGTAGACTGGAGGTGCCTGAGGAGAGGCTGGGGTGGAAAGTATTGGAGAAGGATGTGGAAGGGCGGCCCTCGGGTGACCTGAATCCAATCATGCCTCCCCCAAACTGAAGTGGCCATTTCTCCTGAGAGGTGCTGGCCCCTCCCAGAATCCACAGCTCAATTGAAGGAAAAAACCTTGCCCTAGGGTATAGAGCTCGCTCCACCCTCAGGAATATGGCCTGCCACACCCTTCATCTCAATCCTTGCAGAGGAGACAGCAGTAGGGGCCAAGCCTATGGGTTTGAACTGGCTTAGGGACTATCAGTGACTGGCTTGGGGGTAGGACCATCTATCCCACTTCCCTGGGAACCTGACTGCTGCTTTCCCTTCATGGGACAGCTGATAGAAACTCCCACTTTCCAGCTGATCCCACTGAACTGCATATGAGGATCTCTGCCCAGCAGAGGGCAGGTAAATATTCTGGGTCACTCTCAGTAGAGCTCTAGCTCTGGGGCAGAGAAACATACCCACCACATTCCTTGAGAACTGACCAGCACCTGCCCTTCATGGGAGACCCAGAGGTTTTACACCCCTGATTCTGCCTAAAGCCCTTTCAGAAACAGACTTTTCAGTGAATAAGGTTGACAGCTGGTCGGCAGGTGAAGGTGGTTAGAGGCAGAGCTGGAGGAACCTGGAGAAATTTGCTAAACCACACCTGGGCCCCAAGCTACAGACAGACTGGCTTTAGATTGCATCTTGGCCCCTCCCTCATACAGCTAAATTCTGTGGAGGCAGACACAAACTGGATAGCTTGAAGCTCCAAACAGGTTGCTAAGAGCCAAAGGAGGACAGTTACTGACTGTGGGTAGCACCTAAGTAGAGCAGGATCCAAAGGGAGCTCACAGGAGGCACTAAAACTCTGCTGAGACTAATGCCACTTCCTTTTTTTTTTTTTTTTAATTGATTTGATATAATTTTAGTCTCTGTTTTCTTTCCCTTTACTTACTCTAGTTTTTCTTTTCTCCTGCTTAAGCTTCTTTTTTCCTCTTCTAATTTCCTGCCTTTCTGCTTTTTTCTCTATTTTCCTTTTCATAATGTCTTTCTTCCTCTTTTCTTTTATACCATTTTCATTCTCCTATTCTCTGTTATGATTTTATTTCTTTCACCTCTGCCCTTTTATAATACTTTTTCTCCTCCCCTTTTTTCTTTCCCAATATTTTTTTCCTTCTATTATTTTTGTTCTCTTCTCTCTTTCCTAATTCTCTTTTCTGGTCCCTTTTGTTGTGGTTGTAGGGGTCTTTTGTATGTTTTTGTTATATTGTGTTGTATTTAGTTTTGTTCTGTCAGAATCTGTATAACACCTCACACAACATGGTTGGGGATAAGCCTCATAATCAGCCAGCCTGAGAGGAGATCCCATCCACAAACAGACAACAACATTCAAGACCCAGTTAAATAGGAGAACCCAAATAAATCACACAAGGGTCATTCCTATAGCACCCAGCTCAGAAGATATAAGATACTGTACCACTGGGTCCCACAAAACATTTATTACATAAGGCTACCCTGCAAATACTGGGAGGCATAGTGGTTTGACCTAACACACAGAAACAATTACAAAGAGCTAGCAAAAATGGTGAGACAAAGAAAAAAAAGAAATGGAGGAAATTCTAGAAAAAGAGCTAAACAAAATGGAGGCAAGCAATTTATCAGATATAGAGTTCAAAATAATGGTTATAAGGATGCTCAAGGAACTTAGTGAGAATTTCAAGAAATTTAGTGGAAACTACAACATCAGAAAAAAAAATATTAGAAAAAATATATAAATAACAGGCAGAAATGAAGAATAACATATCTGACATCACAAACACACTGGAAAAATTCAAAAGTAGACTGAATGAGTCAGAAGACCAAATCAGTGATTTGGAAGACAAATTAGAAAAACACCCAATTAAAGCAGCAAAGAGAAAAAACAATTAAAAATTGGAGAATAGTTTTAGGGAACTTTGCGATGACATAAAACTTAACAATATCTGCATTGTAGGGGTACCAGAAGAAGAAGAAAGTGAGCAAGGAATAGAGAACCTGTTTAAAGAAATAATGAGAGAGAACTTCCAAAACCTGGTGAAGAAAAATGCCACACGAGTTCAGGAAGCTCAGAGCATTCCAATCAAAGTGAACACAAAGAGACCCACTCCAAGGCACATCATAATCAAAATGACAAACATTAAAGACAAAGAAAGAATCATAAAGGCAGCTAGAAACAGTCAGAAAAATTACCTACAAGGGAGCTCCCATTAGACTGTTAACGGATTTCTCAACAGAAAAACTTCAGGCCAGAAGGGAGTGGCATGAAGTATCCAAAGTAATGGAAAACAAAGACGTGAACCCAAGACTACTCTATCCAGGAAAGCTATCATTTAAAATTGAAAGTGAAACAAAGAGTTTCCCAGCACCCCCCCCCCCAAAACAAAAAGATAAAAGAGACATAACTACCAAACCAGAATTGCAGGAAATGTTCAAAGGAGTGCTTTAAGAAGAAGAAATCAAGAGAGAGGAACATGGTTATAAAGAAAAAAAATAGCAGTAAATAAATACCTATCAATAATAACCTTCAATGTAAGTGGACTAAATAATCCAATAAAAAGACATAGGGCAGAGAGAGGGAAAAAAATGGCAGCAGAGTGGGTGGAAGCTACACAGACGATCTCCCCAGGACCAAGTGGAAATTACAACTAAAATAAAGACAAATCGTCAGAAAAATAGCAAAACAAAAGCAGCAGGAAAGGACCATATAACCAGGGACACTGAATCAATCCTGGTAGGATTGTGGAGGCATGAAAGAGTGGTGGGCTGGGAGCCCACAGACAGCAGTGGTCTTAGCTGTGAGCAGAACCCTTGGGGTTAAAGTCCCAAGCTCCCTCCACAGCACAGGGGGCCGGAACAGAGCACTGAATTGGATACAGCCACTCACCTTGGGTTCTGGCAGAGGGAGGGCAGACTGGATGGGAACTCTATGGGGACACCCAGGATTTGGAGGGCGCTCAGAGATTATGCTGAGTCGCAGCCACAAAAGTCAGTGGCCAGCTTGCTCCTTCCTGGTCACACAGGAGGTGGGGCAGCTTGCTCCTTCCTAGAACTGTGAGGAAAACCAGCAGCCCCTCCCTTGGAGATTCAGCCTCTTCCAGGTGAGTCAAAGAAGTGCAAATTGTGGCTCATTAACAACCAGACTCTGTCTCACCCTCTGGAAATACCAGAGGACTACATTCCAAGGCCCTGAGTAACTGAGACTAATAGCCTCCAGGCAAAAAGCTAGAGGATAACTGAATCTTTCCTGGGCTTCCAAATCTACCCAGGAAAGTAAGACTTGACAGTGGTGTTTAACGTGGGCCCTCCCACACTCATTCAAACCCAGTAGAGGGAGCCAAAAACAGCAGAACACCAACACCCACAGGGAAAATTTGGCAGGCTCCAAAACCCACTGAGATAGCCAAAATGGTGAAACAAAGAAACAAATCCCAAATGAAACAACAAGAGAACTCTACTGAAGATGAGATAAATGAAATGCAGTTAAGCAAGTTATCAGAGGTAGAGTTTGGATCCATGATTTTGAGGAAGCTCAACAGCATGAGTAAGGACATCAACACCATGAGTAAAGACATAGAAACATTGAAAATCAACCAATTGGAAATGAAAACCACCAAGAAGAAATGAAGAATGACATATCAGAAATAAAGAACACACTGGGGAGAAGATGGTGGCGGGCAGTACCGGAGGGAGGGTGAGTGCGTGAGAGAGGGAGTGAGTGTGAGAGAGAGTATGAGTGGACATGAAGGTGGACGACCAAACTCATGCAGTGCAGAGACGTGGAACAAAAGGTTCCTCTGCTGTGGATGGGGAGCAGCCGGCTACCATGGTAAGTGGCCCTTCAGGATGCTTCTCCTTGTGCCGCAGGGAGGTCCCACCATCTTGGAAGATCTGGGGTCTTCCCTGGGAGGAGGCAATAGGAGCAACTAGGGCCCAGGAACATGAGCCCACCAGTGCACCTGGCACCATCAGACCAGTGGACACCCTGAGTCAACACAGACCAGTGCACAGTAGTGGAGCTGCCAAGGTGCTGGTTGCAGAAGCCACAAATGGCCAAGAGCCCAGCACCATCCCCCACAGTAGCAGCCTGATCAGAGTCGAGATATACCCCCAGCAACAGAGGCTGGGGAGCAGACATCCATCCCCAGGAAACAGAAGCACAGACCAGCAGCTGAGACCCATCCCCAAAACCAACAGCAAAGGCTGAGCAGGAGCTGAGCCCCACAGGGCAGCAGCACTCCCCAGCCAGCAGCAGCAAGACCTGGGGCTCCACAGAGATCCATGGGATCCAATAGCCCACAAGAGCAGTGGGAAGCCAGAGCTTGAGAGAGACCCATGAAATCCAGCCACCCTCAGGAACTCTGGGGTGCTGGGGCACCAGAGAGGCCTGTGTGACCCAGCTGCCCACGGGATCAGTGGGAATCAGGGGTTCCAATGGGGCCTGTACAACCCAGCTTCCCACAAGATCGGCAGGGAGCCAGGGCTCCAGTGAGGCTTGTGCAACACAGCTGCACATGGTAGAGGCAGGGAGCGTGGCTCCAACAGGGCCTGAGCTATACAGCTACAAGTGGCACCAGTGACCAACTTGGAAAACAGCTCCAGAGAGGCCCACGTGATCCAGCAGCAGCACCTACCAGGACACACCAATACCAGCCCCTAGTAGTCAATCCTCCAGGATCCACAACAGGCAAGAGGCGACATGCAACAAAACAGTTTGGGAGGTACAGTAGCCTTATTTTATATACAGTGAGCTGCCTACACATCCAAACATCCCTCACCAGGTCTAGAGCTAACAGATGGCTAAAATGGGGAGACAAAGAAACAACACCCAAAGGAAAGAAAAAGAGGAATCACCAGAAAAAGAACTACAGGAAATGGAAGACAGCAACATGTCAGATAAAGAATTCAAAGCAATGATTTGAAGGGTGCTCAAACAATTTGGGGAGAACTACAAGCAACTTAATAGGAATTATGAAGGGCTCACTGGGAACTACTTCAGTCTAAAAAAAGAGGTAGAAGCTATGCATAAAAATCAAGAGGAAATAAAGAATGACATAACTGTTATGAAAAATACCTTAGAAAGGTTCAATAGTAGATTAGAAGAAGCTGAAGACCGAATCAGTGACTTAGAAGACAAGGTAGAGAAAAACACCCAAATAGAGCAGCAATTTGAAAAAAACTTTAAAAAGCAGGAGGAAAGTTTAAGGTAGCTGTGGGACAATACAAACGTAACAACATTCGCATTACAGGGATACTGGAAGGAGAAGAATCAGAGAAAGGAATAGAGAACCTGTTTGAAGAAATAATGACAGAAAACTTCCATAAACTGGTGAAGGAAAAAGCCACACAAGTCCAGGAAACACAGAGAGTCCCAAGCAAGATGAACCCCAGAATACCCACAGCTACACACATCAAAATAAAAATGGCAAACATTAAAGACAAAGAAAGAATCTTAAAGGAAGCAAGAGAGAGACCGAAAGTTACCTACCAGGGAGCTCCCATTAGACTGTCACCTGATTTCTCAATAGAAAGGCTGCAGGCCAGAAAGGAGTGGCATGAAGTGTACAAAGTAATGCAAGGCAAGGGTCTGAATCCAAGACTACTCTATCCAGCAAGGCTATCACTCAAAATTGAAGGAGAAATAAAGAGCTTCATGGATTTAAAAAAAAAAAAAAAAAAACTAACTAAAGCAATTTACCACCACCAAGCCAGCACTGCAAGAAATGCTGAAGGGACTGTTGAAAGAAAAAGAAGAAACAGAGAGAGAAAAAGGAACATAGGCATAAAATGAAAATGGCAACTAATAACTATCTATCAATAATTACCTTAAAGGTAAATGGTTTAAATGCTCCAATCAAAAGACATAGTGTAGCTGATTAGATAAGAAAACACGACCTATATATATGCTGTCTACAAGAGACCCACCTCACAGCAAAAGCCTCAAACAGGATGAAAGTGAAGGGATGGAAAAACATTTACCAAGCAAAAGGAAATGAAAAAAAATTTAGTGTAGCAATACTCATATCTGACAAGATAGACTTCAAAACAAAAGCCATAATAAGAGACAGAGAAGGTCACTACATAATACTAAAAGGATCTATCCAACAAGAGGATATAACCCTGGTAAACATATATGTACCAAATATGGGAGCACCAAAATATATTAAAATCTTCTGGAGGACTTTAAAAGAGAAATCGACAGCAATACAATCATAGCAGGGGAGTTCAACACCCCGCTGACATCACTGGATAGATCATCTAGACAAAAAATTAACAAGGAAAGAGAGACTCTAAATGAAGCACTATATCAAATGGATTCAATGGATATCTACATTGAATTACACCCCAAAACTGAAGAATTCACATTCTTCCCAAGTGCACATGGGACATTCTCAAAGATAGGCCACATGCTAGGGCACAAACTAAGTCTCTACAAGTTCAAGAAGACTGAAATCATATCAAGCATCTTCTCAGATCACAATGGCACGAAACTAGAAATCAATTGCAACAAGAACATGAAAAGACATTTGAAGACATGGAGGCTAAATAGCATGTTATTGAACAATGAATGGGATACCATGGAGATCAAGGAAGAAATTTAAAACTTCCTGACATCTCTGGGTCTACCCTGTTCCTCAGACTATTATGTTCACTATATTACATAAATAAGTGAGATCATGTGATATTTGTCTTTCTCTGCTTGGCTTATTTTGCATATGATAATACTCTCCAGGTCCCTCCATGTCATCTCAAAGGATAAGAGATCTTTGTTTCTTGCACCTGCATGGTGCTTCATTGTGTATATGTACCACAGCTCTTTATGCACTCATCTACTGATGGACACTTGGGCTGTTTCCAGATCTTAGGTATTGTAAATAGTGCTGCTATAAACATGGGGGTACATATATTTTTTCTGATTGGTGTTTCAGGCTTCTTAAGGTATATTCCTAGAAGTGGGATCACTGGGTCAAATGGTAATTCAATTTTTAATTTTTTTAGGTAACACCATAGTGTTTTCCATAGAGGCTGCACCAGTCTGCATTCCCACCAGCAGTGTACTAGAGTCCCCTTTTCTCCACACCTTCGCCAACACACACACACACACAAAAGAAATTAAAAACTTCCTGGAAACCAATGAAAATGAACACACAACAACATAAAATCTATGGGATGCAGCTAAAGTAGTTCTGAGAGGAAAGTTCATAGCACTACAGGCTCACATCAAGAAACAAGAAAAGTTTCTAATTGACTACCTAACCTCAAAATTTAAAGAACTAGAAAGCAAAGAAAAAGAAAACCCCAGAGCAAATAGAAGAAAGAAAATGGTAAAGATCAGAGCTGAAATAAATGACATGGAGACCAAAAAACAATTCAAAGAATCAATGAAACAAAGAGCTGTTTTTTTGAAAAGTAAAGATTGATGGACCCTTAGCTAGACTCACCAAAAAACAAAGAGAAAAATCCCAAGTACACAAAATCAGAAATTAAAGAGGAGAAATAATAACTGACACCACAGAAATACAAGAGATTGTTAACAAATATTATCAACAACTATACCACAAAAAATTGGACAATCTTAGAGAAATGGACAAATTTCTAGAAACACATAGTCTCCCAAAACCGAATGGGGAAGAGATAGAAAACTTAGACAGACCAATAACAATGGAAGAAATTGAAGATATAATCAAGACTCTCCCAGCAAACAAATGCCTAGGCCCGGAGGGCTTTATGGGGGAGATTTATCGAGCATTCAAAGAAGAACTAACACCCATTCTCCTCAAACATTTCCTAAAAATTTAAGAAGGAAGACTTCCAAATTCGTTTTATGAGGCCAGTATTATTCTAATTCCAAAACCAGATAAAGACACTACAAAGAAAGAAAACTACAGGCCAATATCCCTGATGAACATAGATGCGAAAATCCTTAATAAAATACTAGGAAATCGGATCCAGCAATACATCAAAAAAATTATTCATCATGACTAAATAGGATTCATCCCAGGGATGCAAGGATGGTACAATACTGGCAAATCAATAAAGGTGATACACCACATAAACAAAATGAATGATATAAATCATATGATCATACCAATAGATGCTGAAAAAGCATTCGACAAAATCCAGCACCCATTTCTGATAAAAACTCTCAGCAATTTGACAATAGAGGGATCATATCTCAACATAATAAAGGCCATATAAAAAAAACTACAGCCAACATCATACTCAATGAACAAAAACTAAACGCATTTCCTTTAAGAACAGGAAAAGGACAAGGATGCCCACTTTCACCACTCTTATTTAACATAGTACTGGAAGTCTTAGCCACAGCAATCAGACATGAAGAAAAAAATAAAAGGGATCCAAATTGGAAAGGAGGAAGTGAAACTATCATTATTTCCAAACAACATGATATTATACATAGAAAACCCTAAAGACTCCATCAAAAATCTACTAGACTTAACAAATGAATTTGGCAAAGTAGCAGGATACAAAATTAACGTCAAGAAATCGACGGCATTCTTTTACACCAATGATGAACTCACAGAAAGAGAAACTAAAAAAAAAAAATCCCATTTACCATCGCAGCAAAAAAATTAAGATAGCTAAGAATAAACTTAACCAAAGAAGTAAAGGACCTATTTGCAGAAAACTGCAGGACATTGGAAAAAGAAATAGAGGAAGATGTAAAAAAGTGGAAGCACATACCTTGTTCATGGATTGGAAGAATTAACATCATTAAAATGTCCATATTTCCCAAAGCAATCTATAGATTCATTGCAATCCCAACCAAAATACCAAAGACATATTTCACAGAGCTAGAATAAATACTTCAAAAGTTCATATGGAACCAAAAAAGACCCCGAATAGCCACAGCAATCTTGAAAAAGACGGACAAAGTTGGTGGGATCACAATACCGGGTATCAGATTATACTACAAAGCTACTGTAATCAAAACAGCCTTGTACTGGCACAAGAACAGGCATATAGACCAGTGGAACAGAACAGAGAAACCAGAAATTGACCCAAGATATTATGCTCAATTAATATTTGCCAAAGGTGGCAAGAGCCTACAATGGAGTAAAGACAGCCTCTTTAATAAATGGTGGGAAAATTGGAAAGCTACATGCAAAAAAAAAAAAAAAAAAAAAACTAGACCATCAACTTATACCATACACAAGAATAAACTCAAAATGGATAAAAGACTTAAATCTGATTTGTGAATCCATAAAAATTCTAGAAGAAAATGTAGGCAACAAAATTTCAGACATCATACCCAGCAGAATTTTCACTGATATATCACCTAAGGCAACAGACACAAAGGAAAAATGAACACATGGGACTACATCAAACTCAAAAGCTTCTGCACAACAAAAGAAACAACCATCAAAATAAAAAGGCAATCCACTGTATGGGAGAGCATTATTGCTAATGATACATCAGATAAGGGGTTAATTTCCAAAATATATAGTGTGCTCATACAACTCAACAAAAGGAAGACAAAGAACCCAATTAAAAAATGGGCAGAGTAACTAAATAGACACCTGTCCAAACAGGACATACAAGTGGCCAAGAGACATATGAAGAAATGCTCAACATCACTAATCATCAGAGAGATGCAAATTAAAACAACTATGAGGTATCACCTCACACCTGTCAGAATGGCCGCCATCAACAACTCCTCAAACAACAAGTTTTGGTGAGGGTTGGAGAAAAGGGCAATCTAGTACAACGCTGCTGGGAATGCAGACTGGTGCAGCCACTATGGAAAACACTATGGTGTTACTTCAAAAAATTAAAAAATGAATTGCTATTTTACCCAGTGATCCCACTTCTAGGAATATACCCTAAGAAACCTGAAACACGAATCAGAAAGAATACATGTACCTCCATGTTCATAGCAACACTATTTACAATAGCTAAGATCTAGAAACAGTTCAAATGTCCATCAGTAGACAAATGGATAAAAAAGCTGAAGTACATATACACAATGGAGTACTATGCAGCTGTAAGAAAGAAATAACTCTTATCCTTTGAGACGACATGGAGGGACCTGAAAAATATTATCCTAAGCGAAACAAGTCAAGTAGAGAAAGACAAATATCATATGATCTCACTTGCTTGTGGAATATAATGAACATAACAGTCTGAAGAACAGGGTAGTCCCAGAGTCGTGGAAGTAGGGTACAGACTGACAATCCCCAGAAGACTGGGTTGGGGGTAAGAGATAAACCAAAGAGCTTATATACATATATGCATAACCAATGGACTTGGACAAGAAAGCTCGGACAGGGCAGGGAGGGAGGGGGAGGAGGGTGTCAATGAGGGAAAAAGGAGAAACATCTGTAACAAAAATTAATGAATTAATTCATTAATTTTCAAAAATAAAAAAAAATTTAAAATAGACATAGGGCAGATGAATTAATAAGAAAACATGACCTATATATTGTGTAAAAGAGACACAACTCAGAAAAAAAGACACACAGACCGAAAGTGAAGGGATTGAAAACAATATTCCATGCAAATAGAACTTAAAAAAAGCCTGGGCTATCAATATTCATATCTGACCAAATAGACTTCAAAATAATGACCATAGCAAGAGACAAAGAAGGGGATTGCATAATATTAAAATGATCAATCCTACAAGAGGCTATAACCCTTGTTAACATATACGTATTGAGCACAGGAGCACTTAAGTATATAACAAAAGCTCTTGATGGACTTTAATAGGGAGGCCAATAGTAATAAAGTCATAGCAGGGACTTTAACACCCCACTGACATTACTGGATATATCTTCTAGGCAAAAAAAAAATATATTAACAAGGAGACAGAGACCCTAAATGATGCTTTTGATTATATGGATTTAATTTATATTTACAGAACATTTTACCCCAGAGATGCAGAATATACATTCTTCTGAAGTGGAAATGGAACATTCTCAAAGATAAACCTAATGTCTTGACATAAACCAAGTCTCTACCAGTTCAAGAATATTGAAATCATATCAAGCATCTTGGATCACAATGACCTGAAACTAGAAATCATTTACAATAAAAACACTTAAAACATTCAAACACATGAAGGCTAAATAGCACATTATTAAATAATGAATGGGTTACAAAAGAGATCAAGAAAGAAATAAAAAAACTTCCTGAAAACTTATGAAAATGAACACACAGCAACACAAAATCTATGGGACACAGCAAAAGCAGTACTCAGAGGGAACTTCAAAGCATTACAGGCCTACTTCAAGAAACAAGAAAAATTCTCTCAAACTATTCCAAAAAAATTCTAGAGGAAGGAAGAATCCCAAACTCTTTTTATGAAGCCAAAATAATCCTAATTCCAAAACCATACAAAGACATTTCAAAGAAAGAATTTAGAGGCCAATATCCCTGATGAACATAGATGCCAAAATCCCCAACAAAATATTAGCATATCAGATCCTTAATATTTTAAATATAGCACTGTATTAAAAAAAATTATTCACCATAACCAAGTGAAATTTATCTCTGGGATGCAAGTTTGGTACAATATTTGCAATTCAATAAATATGATACACCACATAAACAAAATGAAAGATAAAAAAAATATGACGATATCAATAGATGCTGAAAGAGCATTTGACAAAATCCTGCATTCATTTTTGATAAAAACTCTCAGAAAAGTGGGAATAGAAGGAGCATGCCTCAACAAAATTAAGGCCTTATATGACAAACCTACAGCCAACATCATACTAAATGGGCAAAAATTAAAATAATTTCCCTTAAGAACAGAAACAAGACAGGGATGTCTGCTCCCTCTACTCTTATTCAATATAGTACTGGAAGTGTTAGCCACAGTTATCAGAGAAGAATGAAAAAATAAAAGGCATCTAAATTGGAAAGGAGGAAGTGAAACAGTCATTATTTGCACATGACATGATATTGTGCATAGAAAACCCTAAAGACTCCACCAAAAAATACTACATTTAATAAATAAATTTGACAAAGTAGCAGGATACAAAATTAACATCCAGAAATCAATGGCATTTTTATACACCAATAATGAACATTCAGAAAAAGAAACTAAAATAACAATTCCATTCACCATTTAACAACAACAAAATGATACCTATGGTCTGGCTGGTGTGGCTCAGTGGTTGAGCATTGACCACTGGTCACCAAGAGGTGACCAGTTCAGTTCCCAGTCAGGGAAAATGCCCAAGTTGTGGGCTCAATGCCCAGAAAGGGGCATGCAGGAGGTGGCCAATTGATGTTCTCTTTCACTGATGTCTCTATCTCTCTCTAAAATCAATAAAGAATAATTATTTTTAAAATGATATTTAGGAATAAACTTAATGAAGGAGGTAAAAGATCTATACTCAGAAAACTACAGGATGTTGAACAAAGGGATAGAGAAAGAAAAATGTAGAAGCATATACCATGTTCATGGATTGGAAGACTCAACATCATTAAAATGTCCATATTAACGAAAGCAAACTATAGATTTAATGCAATTCCTATTAAAATACCAATGGCATATTTCACAGATCTAGGACAAACACTCTAAAAGTTCAAAAGTTTGTATGGAACCAAAGTAGACCCCAATATCCACAGCAATCTTGAAAAAGAAGAATAAAGTTGGAGGGATCACAATTCTGAATATCAGGTTATACTGCAAAGCCATTGTAATCAAAACCGCCTGGTACTGGCACAAGAACAGGCATATAGATCAATGGAACAAAACAGAGAACCCAGATATCGACCCAAGCCATTATGCTCAACTAATATTTGACAAAGGAGGCAAGAACATACAATGGAGTAAAGACAGTCTCTTCAATAAATGGGGTTGGGAAAATTGGACAGCTACATGCAAAAAAATGAAGCTAGACCACCAACTTACACTATACACAAGAATAAACTCAAAATGGATAAATGACTTAAATGTGACTCGTGAATCCATAAAAATTCTAGAAGAAAATGTAGGCAACAAAATTTCAGACATCACACACAGCAAAATTTTCACTGATACAACACCTAAGGCAAGAGAAACAAAGGAAAAGTGTAAGTTTCTGCATGTCAAAATAAACCAGCATCAAAGTGGAAAGGGAACCCACTCTATGGGAGAACATATTTGCCAATGATACATTGGATGAGGGATTAATTTTCAAAATATGTAAATTTCTCATACAATTCAACAAAAGGAAGACAAAAAACCCAATTAAAATATAGGCAGAGGACCTGAATCGATACTCCTCTAAAGAACACAAATGACCAAGAGACACATGAAAAAATGTTCAACATCACTAATCATTAGAGAGATACAAATTAAAATGACAATGAGATACCACCTCACACCTGTCAGAATGGCTGCCATCAACAAATCATCAAACAACAAATGCTGACAAGGATGTGGGAAAAGGGGTACTCTAATACAGTGCTGGTGGGAATGCATGCTGGTGCAGCCACTATGAAAAACAATATAGTGTTTTCTCAAAAACTTAAAATTGAAACTGCCATTTGACCCAGTGATCCCACTTCTAGGAATATATCCTAAGAAGCCTGAAACACCAATCAGAAAGAATATATGCACTCCTATGTTCATAGCAGTTCTGTTTACAATAGCTAAGATACGAAAACAGCCCAAGTGTCCATCAATAGATGAATGGATAAAAGAACTGTGGTACATATACACAATATAATACTATGCAGCTGTAAGAAAGATCTTTTACCCTTTGAGATGACATGAAGGGTCCTAGAGAGTATTATGCTAAGCAAAATAAGCCAATCAGAGAAAGGCAAGTATCACATAATCTCACTTATTTGTGGAATATAATGAACAAAATAAGCTGATGATCAAACTTGATCCAGAGACATGGAAATAGGAAACAGATGGACAAATCTTAGAGGGAAGGGGAGTGGGAGGGCAGAAAAAGATAAACCAAAGAATTTATATTCATATATGCATAACCAATGGATACAGACTACAGTGTAGTGAATGTGGGGGAGCAAGAGTTGGGAGGAGAGTTTCAATGGTGGATAAAAGGAGGGGCATCTGTAATACTTTCAACAACAAAGAAAAAAATTAACAAAAAATAAATTTTTATTTAGCTTATTTGTTTTTCAAGAGCCAGGAATCAGAGGAGAAAGGGACCTCCAGATGTATACTGGTTGGTGGGCAGTATTTGGCCAGTATTAAACATTGGGAAATATACTCAACAAATTGAGTAAGTAAAATATGGAAACTATGAAAGATTACTTTAGCTCAGTTCCTTAATTGAGCACTGAATGACCAGAGGGATATTCTTTCAATTCAAATTTTAGAGAACTGCTTTTAAGAACTATATATTTCTTTTGACATTTGTGTACACAGATGAAATACACACAAATCACACATTTGAATAAATTGAATCAATGTAGATTGAGAATGCCTAGATATCTATATAACCAAGCTAGATAACCTAGAAACTAACATTTCAGTTACTTTTTCTTAATAGCAATGTTTCTTTGATTTTTTCTACTTCATTTTGCCTATAATTTACTTATTGCAAAGTGGTCCTAAAATGGATACATGAAAGAGTAAGTACATCAGGTTTTCAAGACTGTGGTGGATCTATATGGCACCTCCTCCCAGAATCAAACTAAATTGAGAACAATCACTCTGAATTACCAACTGAAGATTATCTTGAAGAGGAAACTTTTAACCAAGGACTGGAAAAGCAGATCAACTCAAGATTGGTAGGAAGGGGAGAAATGGTAAGGGGTCTGGCCCCGCTCCCATGAGTGGCAGGCCAAAGTTATGGAAGGATATCTCAGCTATGGGAGGTTCCTCCTGAGAGGCATGAAGGCTAGATTCCAGAGCCAGGAACAGGCACCCACATAGTATCCAACTGTGAGAAGCAGTGGGGTTTCTGTCTGCCAAGGTGAGGCAGAACTTACTAGAGAAAAAGCCACTTTTTTTAAAGGCCAATGCGCAAGATTCTTGTTCACAGCCACTCACCCAAGGTTCCAGCAGAGGGAGGGCAGTGCAGATTGAAGTCACCTGAGGAGAGTCTGGAATAGGTGGATTTGGAGAGAGATGTGGGGGAGTGGCCACAGGGATCCCTGTGCTGCATCACCTTCTGATACCACAGCTGCCATTTTTCTTGAGAGGACCAAGCTCCTCTCAGTGGCATCAGCCTGGGGAAAAGCAAATACCCCACCTTCTGAAATGCCACTCCTCCCACCCTCTAGAATTCCACTCAATACACCCTAAATCTTAAGTCCTACTGAGGAGACAGCAGCATAGCAAGGGCATACATGTCTAGGCAGACTCAGTGGGTGTCGGTGACTGGCTTTGGGGCAGAACCATTCCCCCACTGGGGCTTCTCCCACATGGGATAGATGATAGAAACACCATCCCAGCTTCCAGCAGACCCAATCTCTGGGCTTCGGAATCCCTATCCACCTGCCTACTAGGGACTCTGCCCTGCCAAGATCAGGGGGAAAAATCTGGGACAGACTCAGACATGAGGCTCTAGGGTGGGGAACATACTCACCATTTTCCCTGAGGTCTGAATGGCACCTCCCCTTCATGGAAGATCCAGGGGTCCCATTCTCCCAATTCTGCCAGAGGCTCTTTCAGAAACTGAGCCTTTTTCATGGAGTAAGACTGGCAGCTGGCTGGCAGGAGGAGATGGATTCTGGATTGCATTGGGACTTTTGCTGACCTGCCCCTGGGCCTTGCACTGATTAAAGTCAGCCTTGGAGTGTAACTTGTTCCTTCCCATACACAGCCAAGCCCAGAAGAGGCAGCCACACACTGGATTTCTTGTATATTTAGACAGGTTTCTGAGAGTCAGGCATAGGCAGTGTCTGACATTGGATTGCACCAGAGAGCCTTATATGAGGCCCAAAACCAGCACACAAAATGCCCAGCTTCAGACAACATCAGAGCACTATCCAACAAGTTTCACAAACAGCATATCAAAAAGAATATTGTAGCAGGCACTAAACTCTGCTGAGGAGAACTCCATGTTTTTTCTTTCCTTTAGTTTTTCTTTTTGATATCTGTTTACTTTTTTTCTCTCTTTTCTTTCATTTATCTTATTTTCCTCTTTCCTTTTTTACTCTATTTTTTCTTTTTCCCATTTATTATTTTTTATTTCCCCCTTTTACATTTCTCTTTTCCCATTTTATTTTTATTATTTCATGTTATTAATTTTTTAATCCTCACCCAAAGATATAATTATTTATTTGAGAGAGAGAGGAAGGGGGGGGAGAGAGAGAAATAAACATTTGTGTGAGAAAGAAACATTAATCAGTTGCCTTCCACATGTACCCCAACCAGAGATCCACCCTGCAACCAAGGTATGTGCCCTGATTGGGAATCAAACCAACAACCTTTTGGTGTATGGGATGATACTCCAAACAACTGAGCCACACCAACCAGGGCTACTTTATTTTATTTTTTTTTCTCTTTCATCTTTCCTTTCATATTTTGATCTTTTTATTTTGCCACATTCATTTTTATTTTATTATTCTTTTTTCTTTTTTCTATTCTTATTCTCTTTTCTTCTATTGTTGTTATTTTTGTTGTTGTTGATTGCTTTGTTTTGTTTTCTGTCAACACCTGTACAGCAGCTTGTACAATGTGGTCAGGGATCAGCCTCACAGTCAGCCAGCCTGAGGGTAGATCTTGCACATGAATGGGACAACAACAGTGAAGACCCAATTACAACAGCAGGGCTCAATAACCCACACAAGGGACATGCTTAGAGCAATCAAAGAGACTTCATCAGTGTGTCCAATGGGACATCTACTACATAAGGCCACATCACAAAGACTGGGAATCAGAGCAGTTTTATCTAATACATAGAAGCAGCCCAGCCATTGTGGCTCAGTTGTTGAGTGTCAACCCATGCACCAAGAGGTCACTAGTTTGATTCCCATTCAGGGCACATGTCCAGGTTGTGGGCCAAACCCCCAGTGGGGGGCATGTAGGAGGTGGTCAATCAATGTTTTCTCTCATCGATGTTTCCATCTCTCTCTCTCTCTCTCTCTCTCTGTCTCTCTCTCTCTCTCTCTCTCTCTCTCTCTCAAACAATAAAAATATTATTTTAAATACATAGAAACAAATAGAAAGAGAAAGCTAAAATGGGGAGACAAAGACATAGGCCCCAAATGAAAGAAAAGGAAGAATCTCCAGAAAAAGTGCTAAATGAAATGGAGGCAAGAAATTTATCAGATACAGAGTTCAAAGTACTGGTTACAAAGATGCTAAAGGAACTTAGTGAGAATCACAAAGAACTTAGTGAAAACTACATCAGCATGAAAGGGACATAAAAAACATGAATAAGAACCAGACAAAAATGAAGACTACCAAATCTGACATCAAGAATACACTGGGAGGATTTAAAAGTAGGTTAGATGAAGGAGAGAATTGACTCAGTGATTTGGAAGACAACGTAGGAAAAAAATGCACCATCAGAGCAGCAAAAAGAAAAAAAAAAGAATAAGTATAATTTAAGGGAACTTTTGGACAATATGAAACGTAATAATATTCGTGCCATAGGGGTACCAGAAGAAGAAAGTGAGTAAGGGATACAAAAGTTGTTTGAGGAAATAATGACAGAAAACTTCCATACCTCATAAAGGAAATTGTCATACAAGTTCAGGAAGCAAAGAGAGTCCTAGTTAAGTCAAACAAAAATAGGCCCACACCAAGACACAACATAATTAAAATGTCAAGTTAAAGACAAAGACAGAATCTTAAAGGTAGCAAGACAGAAAGTTAGTTACCTACAAGGGAGTTCCCATAAAGCTGTCAGCTGATTTGTCAACAGAAACACTTCTGACTAGAAAGAAGTTGGCATGAAATATTCAAAGTAATGAAAAGCAAGGACCTGAGACCAAGAATATTCTATCCAGCAAGATATTATTATAATTGAAGGCAAAATAAACAGCTTCTCAAAAAAAAAAAAAGTATAAAGAAGTTCACTAATACCAAATCAACATTGCAAGAAATGTTAAAGGGACTGCATGAATAAGGAGAAGGAGAAGAATAAAATAGAGAGAGGAACATAGGTACAAAGAACAAAATGGCAATAAATAAGCACCTATCAATAATAACCTTAGCCCAGCCACTGTGGCTAAGTGGTTGAACATTGACCCATGCACCAAGAGGTCACTGGTTTGACTCCCAGTCAGGGCACATGCCTGGGTTGAGGGCTAAGTCCCCAGCAGGAGGCATACAGGGGCAGCTGATTGATATTTTTCTCTCACTGGTGTTTCTATCTCTGTCTCCCTCTCCCTTCCTCTCTTTCTAATATCAATAAAAAATCATATTTAAAAAATAATAATAACCTTAAATGTAAATGGATTAAATGCTCCAATTAAAATACATAGGATAGCTGAATGGATAAGAAAAAGTGACCCATATATATGCTATCTACAAGAGATCCACTTCAGAACAAAAGATTCACACAAGCTGAAAGTGAAGGGATGGAAAAAATATTCCAAGCAAATAGAAACAAAACAAACAAAAAACAAAGCTGGGGTAGCAATACTTATATGAGAAAAAATAGACTTCAAAACAAAGGCCATAAAGAAAGTCACTACATAATATTAAGGGGATTGAACCTACAAGAGGATATAACCCTGGTAAACATATATGCACTCAATATAGGAGCACTTATACATATTGGAAAAAATATTGGTGGATTTTAGGGAGAGAGTGACAGTAATATTATCATATAGGAGACTTTGATACTCTGCTGTAAATCTATGGCTTGATCTGCCACACAAAAAATAAACAAATAAACAGTGACCTTAAATGACAAACTACATCAGATGCATTTAACTGATATTTACAGAACATTTCATCCCAGAGCAGCAGAATATACATTCTTCTCAAGTGCACAAGGAACATTCTCAAAGATAGATCACATTATAGGACACAAAATAAGTCTTAAGAAATTCAAGAAGATTGAAATCATATCAAGCATCTTCTCAGATCACAATGGCATGAAACCAGAAATCAACAGTATTAAAAAAAACTCAAAAACATTCAAACACATGGAATCTAAACAGCATTTTATTAAACAATGAAGGGGTTATCACTGAGATCAAGGAAGATACCAAAAATTACCTGAAAACAAAAGAAAATGAATACACAACAACCACAAATCTGTGGGACACAGTGAATGCAGTCCTGAGAGGGAAGTTTATAGCATTACATCCTTACCTCAAGAATTATAAAAAATACCAAATAAGATCTCTAACCCTACACTTAAAAGAACTAGAAAATAAACCATAAGAAAAGCCCAGAGTAAGCAGAATAAAGGAACAAATAAAGATCACAGTGGAAATAAATGACAGAGTATGAAAAACAATATGAAAGACCAATGAAACCAAGAACTGATTCTTTGAAAAGATAAACAAGATTGATGACTCTTTAGCTACACTCATAAAGAAACACAGAAAGAAGACCCAAATAAATAAAATAATAAATGAAAGAAGAAAACAAACAACTGACGCCCCAGAAATAAAAAGAATTGTAAGAAAACTATACGCCATGCACCAAGTGGCTGGGCTAAGGTTATTATTGAACAACAATACGCCAATAAATTGGGCAACCTCAGAGGAACGAACAAACTCCTAGAAACAAAAAAATCTTCCAAAATTGTATCAGAAAACCTGAATAGACCAATAACAACTAATAAAATTGAAGCAGCAATTTAAAAAACTCCCAGCAAACAAAAGTCCTGGACCAGATGGCTTCACAGGCAAATTTTACCAAACATCCAAAGGAGATTTAACATCTATCCTCCTCAAACTATCCCAAAAATTTCAAGAAGAGGGAAGACTTCTAAGTTCTTTTCATGAGGCCAAAATTACCCCAATTTCAAAATCAGATAAAAACACTACAAAGAAAGAAAATTACAGGCTAATATCATTGATTAACATAGATGCTAAACTCCTCAACAAAATATTAACAAGTTGAATCCAGCAATACATTAAAAATATCATACATTATGATCAAGTGGGATTTTTTCCAGAGATGTAAGGTTGGTACAATATATACAAATCAATAAATGTGGTACATCACATGAACAAAATGAAGATTAAAATCACATTATCATATCAATAGATTCAGACAAAGCATTTAGTAAAATCCAGCATCCATTTATGATAAAAATTCTCAGCCGGGAAGAAATAGAAGGATCATATCTCAACACAGTAAAGGTCATATATGAAAAACCTACTGCCAACATCATACTCTATGGTCAAAAACGAAAAGCATTTCCCATAATATTAGGAACAAGACAGGGATCTCTGCTTTCACCACTCTTATTCAACATAGGAAGTCTTAGCCACAGCGATCAGACAAAAAGAAATTAAAGGCAACCAAATTGAAAATGAGAAGGTAAAACTCATTATCACAGATGACATGATATTGTACTTCAAAAACCCTAAAGATTCAATAAAAAAATTACTAGATCTAACAAATGAATTCTGCAAAGTAGCAGGATACAAAACAAATATTCATAAATCAGTGACATTTTTATACATCAATAATGAACTCACAGAGAGAAAAACTAAGAAAACAATTCCATGCCCTATTGCTAAAAGAAAATAAAGTACCTAGGAATAAATTCAACCAAGTAAGTAAAAGACCTGTACTTGGAAAACTATAGGACATAGAATAAAAAATTGAGGATGACACAAGCAAGTGGAAGCATATACTGTGTTCATGGATTGGAAGAATTAACACCATTAAAATGTCCACACAACCCAAAGCAATCTACAAATTCAATTCAATTCCCATTAAAATATCAGTGGCATATTTCACAAAACTAGAGTCAATATTCCAAAATTTTATATAGAATCAAAATACTAAAAGGCTTTTATACAGCAAAAGAAACAACCATCAAAATGGAAAGGCAACCCACTGTATGGGAGAGCATAATTGTCAATGATACATCAGATAAGGGGTTAATTTCCAAAATATATAGAGTGCTCATACAACTCAACAAAAGGAAGACAAAGAACCCAATTAAAAAATGGGCAGAGGACCTAAATATACACCTGTCCAAAAAGGACATACAAAAGGTCAAGAGACATATGAAAAAATGCTCAACATCACTAATCATCAGAAAGAATATATGTACCCCTATGTTCATAGCAGCACTATTTACAATTGTTAAGATCTGGAAACAGCTCAAGTGTCCATCAATAGATGAGTGGATAAAAATCTGTGGTACATATACACAATGGAACACTATGCAGCTATAAGAAAGAGATATTTCTTATCCTTTGAGACGACATGGAGAGACCTGAAGAGTGTTATGCTAAGCAAAATAAGCCAATCAGAGAAAGACAAATACCACATGACCTCATTTATTTGTGGAATATAATGAACAAAATAAGCTGATGAACAAAATAGACCCAGAGACATAGAAAGGAGTACATTTCAGACTGACAAACCTCATAGGAGGGGGCTGGGGGGATGGATGAGATAAACCAAAGAACTTATATGCATGTATGCACAACCAATGGACATAGACAACAATGCTGAGGTGGGGGGTGCGAGATGGGGAGGAAGGTATCTGGGGGGGAGAAACATCTGTAACAAAAGTAAATTAATAAAAATTGAAAAAAAAATACCGAAAATGTCCTCAGCACTCTTATGAAAGAAGAACAAATTTGGCTGCATCACAATACCAGATATCAAACTAATGTTTACATTAGTTTGTGCTACAAAGCCAGTGTAATCAAAACAGCCTGGTACTGGCACAAGGACAATCACATAGATCAATGGAACAGAATAGAGAGCCCAGAAATCAACCCATGCCTTTGTGGTTAATTAACATTTGACAAAGGAGGCAAGAATATATACAATGGCATAAAAAATAGTCTCTTCAATAAATGTTGTTAAGAAAATTGGACAGGTACATGTAAAAAAATAAAGCTAGACCACCAGATTACAGCATACACAAGAATAAACTCAAAATGGATGAAAGACTTAAATGTAAGTTGTGAAACCATAAAAATCCTAGAAGAAAATATAGGCAGTTAAATCTCAGACATCTCTCATAGCAATATTTTTTGCTGATATATCTCCTAGAGAAAGGGAAATACAGGAAAATTAAACAAATGGGACTACATCATATTAAAAAGCTTCTGAATAGCAAAATAAACCATCTATACAATGAAAAGGGAACCCAGTGTATGGTAGAAAATATTTACCAATGATATGTCTGATAAGGGGTTAATTTAGAAAATATATAAATAACTGGTAAAACTCAAAACCAAGAAAACAAACAATCCAATTAAAAAATGGACAAAAGACTTGAATAGACCCTTCCCTAAAGAGAAAATGCAGATGACTAATAGATAAATGAAAAATGTTCAACATCAGTAATCATCAGAGACATGCAAATTAAAACAACTATGACGTATCACCTCACAACTGCCAGAATGGCTGCCATCAACAAATCATCAAACAACAAGTGCTGGCCAGGGTGTGGAGAAAAGCAGATTCCAGTATACTGCTGGTGGGAATACAGACTGGTGCAGCCACTATGGAAAACAATATGGTGTTTCCTCAAAAAATTAAAAATAAAACTGTCATTTGACCCTGTGATCCCACTTTTAGGAATGTATCCTAAGATGCCTGAAACATCAATCAGAAACAATATATGCACCCCTATGTTCATAGAAGCATTATTTACGATACTCAAGATCTGGAAACAGCCAATGTGCTCATTAGCAGATGAGTGGATATAGAAGATGTGGTACATCTATACAATGGAATACTACAAAACTGTAAAAAAGAAGGAACTCTCACCCTTTGTGACAGCATGAACAGATCTGGAGATTATTATGCTAGTGAAATAAGCTAGATAAAGACAAATACCATATGTTCTCACTAATATGTGGAATCTAACAAATAATATAAACTGACTAACAAAATAGAACCAGAGACAGGGATATATAGAACAGACTGAGAAATGTCAGAGGGGGGTGGGGAACTGGATAAAATAGTGAAGAGATTAGCCAAAGAATGTATATGCATAGCCCATGGATACAGACAATGTGGTGAAGGCCAGGGGAGGGGGTGGGGGCTGAGTGGCAGTGGGTAAAGGGGGAGAAAATGGGGGACATCTGTAGTAGAGTCAACAGTAAAAAGGAAAATAAAAGATTAAAAATAGAAATACATTTACAATGGCAATTTGCCCCCATTTTAAAACTTAATTGTAGTAAAACAAATATTTGTACTTCTTCAAATCCTTTATGATGTGATATATTTGAATGTAGGGATCAGAATATGTGGGTTCTGTTCAGAGTTCTACCTCTTCATGCTAGTAGTATATTGATACATCATGACTTACTTTGTATAATACCAATTTCAACTTGATGATACCACTTAAAAGAGCTTGAACTTGACCACATGCTTGATATATACAAAGAGTGTTATCTATATTTAAAAAACAAACAAACAACATAAAACCTTCCTAATATTATCATATGCCAGACTGATATGAATATCTAGAGAAAAAAGAGGGTGATCATTCTTTTCTAATCTGCACTTCCAAGACTTCAGCTGATTAATGTATGTTCATTTCATGACACCACATTTTGGGTATGTGGAGAGATGGCCAGCATCTGGAACAGTGCTTATCAAAAATTTTTTGACCATGGATAAAGAGCTTCCCAGACAAGTAAAATCTAAAAGAGTTCATCACCACCTAACCAGTATTAGAAGAAATGTTAAAGGGTCTTCTTTAAGAAGAAGAGAAGAAATAAATAAGGAAAAAAAAAACACAAATAATACAATGCCAAGAAATACATATCTATCAACAATTACTTTAAATGCAAATTGATTAAATGCTCCAATCAAAAGAAATATAGTGGCTGAATGGATAACAAAACAAGACCCTTACATTTGCTGTCTACAAGAGACTCACTTCATATCGAAAGATACACGGAGACTTAAAGTAAAGGGATAGAAGAAGATATTTTATGAAAATGAAGACAAAACAAAGCTGAGATAGCAATACTTATACCAGAAAAATAGACTTTAAAACAAAGGTTATAACAAGAGAAAAAGAAAGCCTCAGCAACTCAACTTCTAGGTATCTATCCAAAGAAACCAAAATCACTAAATTGAAAAGGCATATAAATCCATATGTTTATTGTGGTATTATTTACAATATCCAATATGTGGAAGCAACCTAAGTGTTCATAAGTAGATGAATGGATAAAGAAGATTTGCATATATACAATAGAATATTATTCAGCCATTAAAAGAACAAAATCTTGTCATCTGCAACAGCGTGGATGGACCTAGCATGGTGTTGAGTGAAATCAAGATCACTTTGTATAATACCAATTACAACTTGATATAATATCACTTGAAAGAGCTTGAACTTGACCACAGCTTGATATACAAAGAGTACCATCTATATTAAAAAAAAAAAAAAAAAGCGGGGGAAGAGAAAAAATGGAGGTGGAGTGAATGGAAGCTACAAAGATGATGGCCCAGGACCAAACGGAAATAACAACTAAAATAAAGACAAATCGTCAGAAAAAAGCAACAGAAAAGCAATGGGAGAGGACCACATAAACAGGGACACTGGTAGGATCTGTGGAGGCACCAGAGGGTGGCGGACTGGGGGCACATGAACAGCAGCGGCCTTAGCTGTGTACAGTGCCCTCGGGATTAAAATCCCAAGCCAGATCCACAGCGCAGAGGGCCAGCACAGAGCACTAGATTGGCTACAGCCACTTATATGGGGCTTCAGTAGAGGGAGGGTGCACTGGACTGGAACTCTGTGGGGATTTGGAGGGCTCTCAGAGTTTTTGCTGAGTTGTATCAACAAAAGATGGTGGTCAGCTTGCTCCTCCCCAGCCACACAAGACAGTGGCCAGCATGCTCCTTACCAGAGCAGTGGGGAAAAGCAGCAGCCCCTCCCTAGGAGATTCAACTCCACCCAGGTGAGCCAAAGAAATGCAAATTGAGGCTCATTAAAAACCAACATCTGCCCCACACTTTGGAAATCCTCTTACACAGAACACCTGAGGGCTACATCCCAGGCCCTGAGTATCTGAGACTAATAGCCTCCAGAAAAACAGACAGAGGATAACTGAACCTTTCCTGGCCATGCAAATCTACCCAGGAAAGTTAAGACTTGACAGTGGTGTTAAATGTGGGCCATCCTATGCTCATTCAAACCCAGTAGAGGGAGCCACAAACAGCAGACACCAACACCCACAGGGAAAATTTGGCAGGCTCCAAACCCACTGAGATAGCCAAAATGGTGAAAAAAGAAACAAATTCCAAATGAAAGAACAAGAGAAATCTACTGAAGGTGAGATAAATAAAAAGCAGTTAAGCAAGTTATCAGAGGTAGAGTTCAGAGCCATGATTGCTCAACAGCATGAGAAAGGATATCAACACCATGAGTAAAGATATAGAAATATTGAAAACCAACCAAGTGGAAATGAAGAATGACATGGCAGAAATAAAGAACACATTTGAAAGGCTAACCAGCAGAGTAAAGGAAGCTGAGGACCAGATCAGTGAATTAGAAGACAGGGTAGAAAAAAATCAACCAATCAGAAAACCAAAAGGAAAAAACAATTAAAAAACAGGAAGACAGCTTAAGAGAACTGTGGAACAACTGGAAACGTAATAACATTCACATCATAGAAGTCATCGAAGAAGAAGAAAATGAGCAAGGGTTAGAGAATATATTCGAAGAAATAGTCACAGAAAACTTTCCTAACCTGGTGAAGGAAGAAGGCATTCAAGTTCAAGAAGCACAGAGAGCACCAAGATAGAAGAAACCAAACAGGCCAACATCAAGACACATAGTAATTAAAATGCCAAAAATTAAAGAAAAAGAGAGAATCCTAAATACAGAAAGAGATAAGCAACAGGTTGCCTACAAAGGAACCCTCAGAAGGCTATCAGCTGACTTCTCAACAGAAACACTACAGGCCAGAAGGGAATGGCATGAAGTAATCAAGGTCATGAAAAACAAGGATCTGAATCCAAGACTATTCTATCCTGCAAGGCTATCATTCAAAATAGAAGGTCAAATAAAGAGCTTCACAGACAGAAAAATAGCTAAGGGAATATATTAGCACCAAACCAGCACTGCAAGAAATGTTAAAAGGACTACTGTAATTAGTAGAAGAAATAGGAAGAAAAATATAACCACACTAAACAAAAATGGCAATAAATAAGTACTTATCAATAATCACATTAAATGTAAATGGATTGAATGCTCCGATGAAAAGACACAGAGTAGCTGACTGGATAAGAAAGCATGACCCACACATATGCTGTTTAAAAGAGACCCACCTCAAAACAAAAGACACACAGTTTGAAAGTAAAAGGATGGAAAAAAATCTTCCAAGAAAATGGAAAGAAAAAAAAAGCTGGGGTAGCATTACTCATATCTGATAAATTAGATTTCAAAATGAAGGCTATAACTAGAGACAAAGAAAGCTACTACATAATATTTTTAAAATCTATTCCACAGGAAGATATAACCTTGTTAAACATATATGCACCCAATATAGGAGCACCAAAATATATTAAAATTCTTCTGAGGAACTTCAAAGGAGAAATCAACAGCAGTACAATCATAGCAGGGTACTTCAACACCCCACTGACATCACTGGATAGATCCTTTAGACACAAATTGAACAAGGAAAGAGAGACTCTAAATGATCCACAAGATCAAATGGATTTAATAGATATCTACAAGGAATTAATCCCCAAACTGCAGAATTCACATTCTTCTCAAGAGCACATAGGACATTCTCAAAGATAGACCACATGCTAGGGCACAAACTAAGTCTCTACAAGTTCAAGAAGATTGAAATCATATCAAGGATCTTCTCAGATCACAATGGTATGAAATTAGAAATCAATTGCAACAAAAACATGCAAAGACATTTGAAAACATGGAGGATAAATAGCATGTTATTGAACAATGAATGGGTTACCATGGAGATCAAGGAAGAAATTAAAAACTTCCTGAAAACCAATGCAAATGAACACACAACAACACAAAATCTATGGGATGCAGCGAAAGAAGTTCTGTGAGGGAAGTTCATAGCAGTACAGGGCCACCTCAATAAACAAGAAAAATTTCTAATTGACTACCTAACCTTTATTTAAAGAAGTAGAAAGCAAACAATAAAAGAAAACCACAGAGCAAGTAGAAGGAAGGAAATAGTAAAGATCAGAGCAGAAATAAAGGACATGGAGACCAAAAAACAATTCAAAGGATCAATGAAAAAAGAGCTGGTTTTTTGAAAAGATAAACAAGATTGATGGACTCTTAGCTAGACTCACCAAGAAATAAAAAGAGAGAACCCAAATACACAAAATTGAGAAATGAAAGAGAAGTAATAACTGGCACCACAGAAATACAAAGGATAGTTAATAACTACTATGAACAATTATATGCCAACAAATTGGACAATCTAAGCGAAATGGACAAATTTCTAGAAACACATAGTCTCCCAAAACTGAACCGGGAAGAGATAGAAAACTTGAACAGACCAATAACAACGAAGGACATTGAAGATGTAATCAAGACTCTCCAAGCAAACCAAAGCCCAGGCCTGAATGGCTTCATGGGGGAGTTTTAACAAATATTCAAAGAAAAACTAACACCCATTCTCCTCAAACTATTCCAAAATATTCAAGAAGAAGGAAGACTTCCAAACTCGTTCTATGAGGCCAGCATAATTCTAATTCCAAAACCAGAGAAAGACACTGCAAAGAAAGAAAACTACAGGCCAATATCCCTGATGAATATAGATGCCAAAATCCTGAACAAAATACTAGCAAATCGGATCCAGCAATCCATCAAAAATATTATTCACCATGACCAAGTGAGATTCTTCCCAGGAATGCAAGAATGGTACAATATTCGCAAATCAATAAATGTGATATACCACATAAAGAAAATGAAAGATAAAAACTATATGATCATATCAATAGATACTGAAAAAGCATTCAACAAAATCCAGCACCCATTTCTGATAAAAACGCTCAGCAATTTGGGAATAGAAGATCATATCTTCACATAATAAAGGCCATATATGGAAGACCTACAGCCAACATCATACTCAGTGGACAAAAATTAAAAGTGTTTCCCTTAAGAATAGGAACAACACAAGGATGCCCACTTTCACCACTCTTATTTATCATAGTACTGGAAGTCTTAGCCACAGTAATCAGACATGAAGAAAAAATAAAAGGGATCCAAATTGGAAAGGAGGAAGTGAAACTCTCACTATTCGCATATGACATGATCTTATACATAGAAAACCCTATTAACTCCATCAAAAATCTACTAGACTTAATAAATGAATTTGGCAAAGTAGCAGGATACAAAATTAACATCAAGAAATCAACGGCATTCTTATACACCAATGATGAACTCACAGAAAAAGAAACTAAAAAAAAATCCCATTTACCATCACGGCAAAAAAAATTAAGATACCTAGGAATAAACTTAACCAAAGAAGTAAAAGACCTACTTGCAGAAAACTACAGGATATTGAAAAAAGAAATAGAGGAAGATATGAAAAAGTGGAAGCACATACCTTGTTCATGGATTGGAAGTATTAACATCATTAAAATGTCCATACTACCCAAAGCAATCTATATATTCAATGCAGTCCCCATCAAAATACCAATGACATATTTTACAGAACTAGAACAAATACTTCACAAGTTCATGTGGAACCAAAAAAAGACCCTGAATAGCCACAGCAATCATGAAAAAGAAGGACAAAGTGGCGCAATCACAATACCGAATATCAGGTTATACTACAAACCTACTGTAATCAAAACAGCCTGATAGTGGCACAAGAACAGGCACATTGATCAATGGAATAAAACAGAGAACCCAGAAATTGCCCCAAAACATTATGCTCAATTAATATTTGACAAAGGTGGCAAGAGCATACAATGGAGTAAAGACAGGCTCTTTTATAAATGATGTTGGAAAAACTGGACAGCTACATGCAAAAAAAATGAAACTAAATTATAAATTTACACCGTGCACAAGAATAAACTCAAAATGGATAAAAGACTTAAATGTGATTCATGAATCCATAAAAGTCCTAGAAGAAAATGTAGGCAACCAAATTTTAGACATCATATGCAGCAGAATTTTCACTGATACATAACCTAAGGCAAGAGAAACAAAGGAAAAAATGAACACATGGGACTACATCAAACTAAAAAGCTTCTGCACAGCAAAAGAAACAACCATCAAAATTGAAAGGCAACCGATGATGGCCAAAATGGCGGTGGAGTGAATGGAAGCTACACAGACCACCTCCCAGGACCAAACTGGAATTACAACTAAAATAAAGACAAATCGTCAGGAAAAAGCAACAGAAAAGCAGCTTCTGAGGACCACACAACCAGGGACACTGAATCGATCCTGGTAGGATTGCAAAGGCACGAAAGAGGAGCTGGGAACCCATGAACAGCAGCAGTCTTAGCTGTGAGCACTGCCCTCGGGGTTAAGGCCCAAGCCGGCTTCACAGTGCAGAGGGCAGGACAAAGTGCTAAAATAGCCACAGCCACTCACCTGGGGCTCCAGCAGAAGAAGGGCAGACTGGACTGGAACTCTGTGGGGACACTCGGGATTTGGAGGGCGCTCAGAGCTTTTGCTGAGTTGCGGCCACGCAGGACCGTGGCCATCTCACTCCTTCCCAGGGCTCTGGGGAGAGGCTGGAATCCCATCCATCAAAGATTCAGCCACACCTAGGAGGGCCATTGAAATGCAAATTGATGCTCAATAACTACCAGCATCTGCCTTGCCTTCAGGAAATCCTCTCAGCTGAACACCTGAGGATGGTTTTCATTCAACTGAAAACCCAAGGCTCTTCAAGTAACCACGACTAAGAGCCTCTAGGCAAAAAGCTAGAGGATAATTTAACATTTTCTGGGCTTGCAAATCTACCCAGGAAAGTAAGCCTCCACGATGGTGTTTAGCGTGGGTCCTCCCACGCCCATCCAAACCCAGTAGAGGGCGCCACACACAGCAGAACACCAAAATGCACAGGGAAAATTTGGCAGGCTCTAAAACCCACTGAGATAGCCAAAATGGTGAAACAAAGAAACAGATCCCAAATGAAAGAACAAGAGACCTCTTCCGAAGATGAGATAAATGAAATGCAGTTAAGCAAGTTAATGAAGCTAGAATTCAGAGCCATGATCGTGAGGAAGCTCAACAGCATGAGTAAGGACATCAACACCTTGAATAAAAACATCAACACCATGAGCAAACACATAGAAACACTGAAAACCAATCAAGTGAAAATTAAGAAGCACCAAGAGGAAATGAAGAATGACATAGCAGAAATGAAGAACACATTGGAAGGAGTAATCAGCAGAGTAGAGGAAGCTGAGGACCAGATCAGTGAATTAGAAGACAGGGTAGAAAAAATCAAACAATCAGAAAAACAAAATGGGAAAAAAACAATTAAAAAACAGGAAGACAGCTTAAGAGAACTGTGGGACAACTGGAAACGTAATAATATTCGCATCATTGGAGTCCCCGAAAAAGAAGAAAATGAGCAAAGGTTAGAGAATATATTTGAAGAAATAGTGACAGAAAACTTCCCTAACTTGGTGAAAGAAGAAGGCATTCAAGTTCAAGAAGCACAGAGAATCCCAAGTAAGAAGAACCCAAACATTAATTGAAATGCCAAAAATTAAAGACAAAGAGAGAATCCTAAAAGCAGCAAGTGCTAAGCAACAGGTTACCTACAAAGGAACCTCCATAAGGCCATCAGCTGACTTCTCAACAGAAACACTACAGGCCAGAAGGGAATGGCATGAAGTAATCAAGGTCATGAAAAACAAGGATCTGAACCCAAGACTATTCTACCAGCAAGGCTATCATTCAAAATAGAAGGTCAAATAAAGAGCTTCCCAGACAAAAAAAAAAAAAAAAAGGCTAAGGGAATACATTAGCACCAAACCAGCACTGCAAGAAATGTTAAAAGGACTGCTGTAATTAGTAGAAGAAATAGGAAGGAATATATAACCACATGAAACAAAAATGGCAATAAAAAAGTACATATTAATAATCACCTTAAATGTAAATGGATTGAATGCTCCAATAAAAAGACACAGAGTAGCGGATTGGATGAGAAAGCATGACCCATATATATGTTGTTTACAAGAGACCCACCTCACAACAAAAGACTCACATAGGTTGAAAGTGAAGGGATGGAAAAAATCTTCCAAGCAAACGGAAACGAAGAAAAAAGCTGGTGTAGCAATACTTATATCTGATTAAATAGATTTCAAAATGAAGGCCATAACTAGAGACAAAGAAGGCCATTACATAATATTGAAAGGATCTATCCTACCAGACGATATAACCTTGGTAAACATATATGCACCCAATATAGGAGCACCAAAATATATTAAAAATCTTCTGGAGGACCTCAAAGGAGAAATCGACAGCAATACAATCATAGCAGGGGACTTCAACACCCCACTGACATCACTGGATAGATCATCTAGACAAAAAATTAACAAGGAAACGGAGACTCTAAATGAAGCACTAGACCAAATGAATTTAATAGATATCTACAGAGAATTACACCCCAAAACTACAGAATTTATGTTCTTCTCAAGCGCATATGGGACATTCTCAAAGATAGACCACATGGTAGGACACAAACGAAGTCTCTACAAGTTCAAGAAGATTGAAATCATATCAAGCATCTTCTCTGATCACATTGGCATGAAACTATAAATCAATTGCAACAAGAACATGCAATGGCATTTGAACACTTGGAAGCTAAATAGCATGTTATCAAACAACGAATGGGTTACTGAGGAGATCAAGGAAGAAATTAAAACTTCCTGGAAACCAGTGAAAATGAACACACAACAACACAATATCTATGGGATGCAGCGAAAGCAGTTCTGAGAGGGAAGTTCATAGCACTCCAGGCCTACCTCAAGAAACAAGAATAATTTCTAATAGACTATCTAACCTCACAACTTAAAGAACTAGAAAGCATACAAAAAGAAAACCCCAGAGCATGTAGAAGGAAGGAAATAGTAAAGATCAGAGCAGAAATAAAGGACATGGAGACCAAAAAAACAATTCAAAGCATCAATGAAACAAAGAGCTGGTTTTTTGAAAAGATAACCAACATTGATGGACCCTTAGCTAGACTCACCAACAAACAAAGAGAGAGAACCCAAATACACAAAATTAGAGATGAAAGAGGAGGAATAACAACTGACACTACTGAAATAGAAAGGGTTGTTAACAAATACTATGAACATTTATATGGCAACAAATTCGACAATCTAAATGAATAGGACACATTTCTAGAAACACATAGTCTCCCAAAACTGTAACGAGAAGAGATAGAAAACTTGAACAGACCAATAACAGCTAAGGAAATTGAAGATATAATCAAGACTCTCCCAGCAAACAAAAGCCCAGGCTTGGACGGCTTCACAGGGGAGTTTTAACAAACATTCAAAGAATAACTGAAACTCATTCTTCTCAAACTATTTCAAAAAGTTCAAGAAGAAGGAAGACTTCTAAACTCATTTTAGAAGCCAGCATAATTCTAATTCCAAAACCAGAAAAAGACACTACAAAGAAAGAAAACTACAGGCCAATATCCCTGATGAACATAGATGCCAAAATCCTAATAAAAATACTAGCAAATCGAATCCAGCAATACATCAAAAAAATTATTCACCATGGCCAAGTGTGATTCATCCCAGGGATGCAAGGCTGGTTCGATATTCGCAAATCAATAAATGTGATACACCACATAAACAAAATGATAGATAAAATCCACATGATCATATCAATAGACGCTGAAAAAGCATTCAACAAAATCCAGCACCCATTTCTGATAAAAATGCTCAGCAATTTGAGAATAGAAGGATCATATCTTGATATAATAAAGGCCATATATGAAAGACCTACAGCCAACATCATACTCAATGGCCAAAAACTAAAAACATTTCCCTTAAGAGCAGGAACAAGATGGGGATGCTCATTTTCGCCATTCTTATTTAACATAGTACTGGAAGTCTTAGCCACAGCAATCATAAATGAAGAAAAAATAAAAGGAATCCAAATTGGAAAGGAGGAAGTGAAACTTTCATTATTCGCAGACGACATGATATTATATATAGAAAACCCTAAAGACTCCATCAAAAATCTACTAGACTTAATAAATGAATTTGGCAAAGTAGCAGGATACAAAATTAACATCAAGAAATCAACGGCATTCTTATACACCAATGATGAACTCATAGAAAGAGAAACTAAAAAAACAATCCCATTTACCATTGTGGCAAAAAAATTAAGATACCTAGGAATAAACTTAACCAAAGAAGTAAAGGACCTATTTGCAGAAAACTACAGGACATTGAAAAAAGAAATAGAGGAAGATATAAAAAAGTTGGAGCACATACCTTGTTCATGGATTGGAAGAATTAACATCATTAAAATGTCCATATTACCCAAAGCAATTTATAGATTCAATGCAATCCCCATCATAATACCAGTGACATATTTCACAGAAATAGAACAAATTCTTCAAAAGTTCATATGGAACCAAAAAAGACCACGAATAGCCACAGCTATCTTGAAAAAGAAGGACAAAGTAGGTGGGATCACAATACCGGATATCAGGTTATACTACACAGCTACTGTAATCAAAACAGCCTGTTACTGGCACAAGAATAGGCATATAGACCAGTGGAACAGACAGAGAATCTAGAAATTGACCCAAGACATTATGCTCGATTAATATTTGACAAAGGTGGCAAGAGCATACAATGGAGTAAAGACAGCCTCTTTAATAAATGGTGTTGAGAAAATTGGACAGCTACATGCAAAAAAATGAAACTAGACCATCTACTTACAGCACACACAAACATAAACTCAAAATGGATAAAAGGCTTAAATCTGACTCGTGAATCCATAAAAATCCTAGAAGAAAATGTAGGCAACAAAATTTCGGACATCATACGCAGCAGAATCTTCACTGATACATCACCTAAGGCAACAGAAATAAAGGAAAAAATGAACAAATGGGACTACATCAAACTCAAAAGCTTCTGCCAAGCAAAAAAAAACAACCATCAAAATGGAAAGGGAACACACTGTATGGGAGAGCATAGTTGCCAATGATACATCAGATAAGGGGTTAATCTCCAAAATATATAGAGTGCTCATACAACTCAACAATAGGAAGTCAAAGAACCCAATTAAAAAATGGGCAGAGGAATTAAATAGACACCTCTCCAAGCAGGACACACAAATGGCCAAGAGACATATGAAGAAATGCTCAACATCATTAATCATCAGAGAGATGCAAATTAAAACAACAATGAAGTATCACCTCACACCTGTCAGAATGGCCACCATCAACAAATCCTCAAACAACAAGTGTTGGCGAGGGTGTGAAGAAAAGGGGACTCTAGTACACTGCTGGTGGGAATGCAGACTGGTGCAGCCATTATGGAAAACACTATGGTGTTACCTCAAAAAATTAAAAATTGAATTACCATTTGATCCAGTGATCCCACTCCTCGGAATATACCCTAAGAAGTCTGAAACACGAATCAGAAAGAATATATGTACCCCCATGTTCATAGCAGCACTATTTACAATAGCTAAGATCTGGAAACAGCCCAAGTGTCCATCAGTAGACGAATGGATAAAAAAGCTGTGGTACATATACACAATGTAGTACTATGCAGCTGTAAGAAAGAAAGATCTCTTATCCTTTGAGATGACATGGAAGGACCTGGAAAGTATTATCCTAAGTGAAACAAGCCAAGCAGAGAAAGACAAATATCATATGATCTCACTTATTTGTGGAACATAATGAACATAACATTCTTAGGAACAAGGTAGTCTCAGAGACGTCGAAGTAGGGTACAGACTGACAATCACCAGAAGAGAGGGTAGGGCAGACATAGACCACAAAGCTTATAGGCATGTATGCATAACCAATGGACATGGACCACAAAGCGGGGGTCGAGACGGGGAGGGAGGGTGAGGAGGGTGGCAATGGGGGAAAAAAGAGAAACATCTGTAACAAAAATTAATTAATTTATTTATTTATAAAAAAAAAAAAACCTTCCTGATATTATCACAGGCCGGATTGACATGAATAAGTATCTAGGGAAAAAATAGGGTGATCATTCCTTTTTAAAAGAAAGAAAATGCCAAAGATTTCACTTATATGTGAAATCTTATGAAACAAAACAAAACGACAAAATGAACAAGCAGAATAGAAACAGACTCATAGATACAGGCAACATTCTGACAGTTGCCAGAGGGGAGGGGTTGGGGTAATGGGTGAAAAATGTCAAGAGACTTGAAGTACAAATTGATAGTCACAGAATAGTCCTGTGAATGTAGAATACAGCATAGGGAATCTAGTCAATTATATTGTAAGAATTATGTATGTTGTCAGATGGGTACTAGAGTTATTGTGATGATCACTTCAGAAGTTATATAAATGTTTAATCACTAGGTTGTACACTTGAAACTAATATGATATTCTATATCTACTGTAATTTAAAAATAAAAAAATATATATTTAAAGAAATTTTATTGACTATGGCCCATGATAGAAAATACATTTGACATCACAACCCAGTGTGTGTATATAAATATATGTATATGTGTCTTAAAACATTTAATATATGTGATGCACTATGATATTTTTTCTTCTAAAAGTTATATTATGTTCTGATTTGTTTTTAAATGATTGACATCATGAAGCAAGTCAAGAGCACATCCCCACATTTTAGAAAACACAGATCTAAAACATTTATTTAACCATAATAATTTAGTGATTATTATCATTATCATTAGCTGACATTAAATAACATCTTAGTTAATATATAATTACTTATCTAATGTGAAGTGTATGGTATTCAATATATCATGTCCCCTTTGTCATCTTAAGTTTGCTAATATTTAAAGCAGGGATAATCTTCCATGCCTGCCCTGGCATGCAGGTGTTGAAGGATCACACAAGTTAATAAGCTGAACAACACTTTATACATTGGAAATTATCTCTCAAATTTAAAGTATTATATTTGCCTTTTATTTATGCCATCTTTTATTCCAAAGATTATTTTAGGTATACACTTAAATATTGCAAAAAATAGTCATTTCACTTATCAGAGAAATGCAGGTGCCTGGCTATATACACAATTAAAATTACTTTAGCAAGAGTTGGTCTATGTGAAATCACTGCTTAAAATCAAAAGAAAGAAAGAAAAGTAATTCTCATGATAATTTTAACTTTGTGTATCATTGATATATTTGCTAATCATATTGTTATTCCCATAGGGGAATAGAAAAGAAAATCAATATACCTAAAGAAATCAGAAATGCAATTTTACATAAATTAAAAGGAACTGAGACTAAATTGCACAATCTGTATAAACAAATACTAATTAAATTCTCACTGAATGCCTGGCTTCTTTATTTCTTCGATATCCTATCCCTACTCAAAACAGCTGTCTCCTGCATTGTAGAGAATTTGAATGCCTGACTCAGTAAGACACTTGCAATCTATTTGGTTGAAAACAAGCGTGGCCATACTTTTCTGATTAAATGATGCATTTATTATCTCAAGGTGAAGTATGAAAGGGGATTACAGGGCAATTTTGGAGTGAATTTTATAATTCTACATTTCTTATATTCCATTTGATGTATCTTTTAGGTATAGCGTATGCTATATCTTCCTCTCTCTGTATTTTCATCTCTTTGATAACACTCTCATTTTTCATTACACCTGGAAAAAAACCCAGAAAATATTGTTAGTATAAATTGAATAAATAGCAATAGGTGATATAACTATGTTATTCATTCCTTAAATCTGTCGATTTGAGTTGACTGTTTCTCACCCCTTACCTTTCCTCACTTTCTGTCCTTTCACTGTATAGGATGAGATGGCTCAGTCTACTAGAACTAAAAAATGCCCCAAAGTTCATGCCACTTATAGAAAGGGAGAGTGATATGATAAAAATGGCATGGGCTGTGGAAAATAAGTATAGTAAAATGTTTAATTTTAGTATCTAGATTATGGGTGTGTTTAATGTACAATTCTTTAAATTTCCATGTACATTTGAAAATTTTCATAATAAAATGTTAGGAAAAAAAGTAAAGTAGCCTTGGTTGGTGTGGCTCAGTTGATTAGAGCATTGTCCCATACACTGAAAGGCTGTGGGGGTAAAATTTTGTGCACAGGCAGAGAGGTTGGCCTTAACATAGATAGTTCATCTATAACAACTGGAGAGAAGGCAGAGAATTTATACAAGTGCAGGTAAAATGAAAGGTGTATTGGTGGGAACTTGTGGAAGTTATCTGTTGACCATTTGTATTTTCTTAGTGAAAGAAGAAACAAGACAATCACCTGAGTGTGAGGCTGTGGGAAAGTACTTTAGGAATTTGAGAGGAGAGGAAAATATATAAGGTAGTCTTCTAGGAGCATGGGAAAGTAAATGAACTGGGGAAATGGATAGTCTATTTTTTAGGAAACAAGTCCTAGACGTTGAATTGCTGGATCAAAAGTATGTACATTTTTTTATAAATATTGACAATTTACCTCTGTAAGAGTTGGATGCATTTATACTTCTACAAGTAATATACAGTAGTCTCCTCTCATTCACGGTTTCAGTTACCCATGGTCAATCATGGTCCAAAAATAGTAAACTGAAAATTTCAGAACTAAACAATTCATAAGTTTTAAATTGGGTGGCACTCTGAGTAGCGTGATGAAATCTCCCACCCTCCTGCTCCATCCAGCCCAAGATGTGAATCATCCCTTGTCCAGAATCTATACTGTATATACTCCTGCTGGTTAGTCACCTAGTAGTCATCTCCATTATCAGATCGGTTAAGAGAGATGGGGGGAAGGAGACCATATTTACATAACTTTTATTACAATGTAGTGTTATAATACTTCTCTTTTGTTATTAGTTATCCTTGTTAATCTATTACTGTGCCTAATTCATAAAGTAAACACTACTATAGGTATGTATGTATGAGAGAAAACAGTATATATAGGGTTTGGTGCTATCCCCAGAATCAGGCATCCACTAGGGATCTTGGAACATATCTCCTGTGGATAAAAGGGGGACTACAGTATTAGCTTACCTGTTTCCCTGTTCCCTTGCCATGTATGTTGCCAACATTTTTTCTCTTTCAATATGATAGTAGAAAAGCCATATTTCTGTGTGATTTTAATTTGTATATCTCTTAATATTCATGAAGTAAGCATCTTTTCATATGATTAAGAGTCAAAGATTACAGCAGAAAATTGAATTTTTCCAGGGAACTACCTCTCAATCTTATGAAACAATTCTTTCTGTCTCCATGTTTAAGCTTATACTGTGACATAGAGCCCCGAATCACAGAAGTTTAGGGGTAGAAAAGGTCTTAGAAGAGATTTTAGGTTTTGTGTAAGCTCACAAGAAACAAGTTAGTGTTATAGTAAGGACCATAACCCATGACTTCTAATCCCCTGGCCAGGACTCAAGTTCTGTGCTTGGTGTTTAGGGAAAACAAAGGTTTTGGAGTTTTCAAGTGATAAAACAGTTATACGTGAGCTTTAGGAAGATGAATAAGCTCATGCTTTTGTAATGGATGAGTGTGGGTGAGAAGCAGTGACTTGCTCATAACAGGCATTTAGCAAATATGCAAAAGAGAAAGAAAAACGATGCCTTCCAGGATGAGAGAGAGCTGCAAGACAAAACAGTGGCCTTCTGGCTCATAAAACTCTGAATCAAGTGGTCTTATAGGATTCCAGGAGAGAAAGCCAAGACAGAAGAAAAAACTGCCAGGAGCGTTGCTCACAGAACTGCTGAGCATAGCTATGTAATTTGTGTGCTGCACACAGGTACCTGGTAGTTGAGAGTTGGTAGTAAGGCCTGAAAATCAGCCTATGTTCTTCATGCTATGTCACAAACCCATAGGGCTGTGTAAGCCCAGAGAGGGTTCTCATTTCTAATATGTCCAACATTAGGAAGTGCTTTACTAATATGTTAACCCAGAGGGGCATCGTTTACTAATCCATCTCTCCTGAGAGGACAACTTTATCTAATTTACACAAAAGTAGCTGTGTAGGCTAGTGGTGGCCACATTGTTGTTCTCTGCACTCATTCAGCACAATGTCCCTGGCAATGGTTATGGGTCCTCACACATCCCCAAGGTCCTCAGCTTTCTGTTATGTCTCAAGAACTGTATGGAATGACTAGACAGGCTCCCAGTTACAAGACTGTGGAAGGAGATCAGAGGGAGGTAAAAGATTAGAGAGAGGTTTAGAGAGATAAGGAAATAACTTGGAATTATACAAGGATACTAAAATGTAGTTTTCCTATAGATAAAATGTTAAATGTTAGTAAAATTAATGTAATGTAGTCCATGTCCAGTAGAATAATTTTACTCTATTTGCAAAATTATGAGGAACTATTCATATAACATGTTTCCCATTATTAACATGGAACATTAAGAATAGATACTATTTGGTTTCTGGCCTGTTTTTTGTAGTACAGTTTAAGAAATCACTTCATCAGAAGATAAGAAACTCAGTATCAGAGAGGGATCAAGACTAATACTAATTAAATGTTATTATATTATGTAGATATTATTTACTTTGTAAGAATGGCATCATTTTTGCATACTTCAATATGCTCAACAAATATTCACTTACTGACTTTTCAGATTATCAGGTATTGATTCCTGCCTTTGGAAATAAACAGAATTTCCACTAGCATTCAATAAAAAAATTAAGAACAAAACAAAAGACAGATGACTTTAAAGCTGTACACTTGTAAATCATCTATGTCTGAATTAATATTCTCTACCACCAAATCACGTGTATGAAATTATGATTAAAGTCATATAGCCATGTTCATATGATCTGGTTAGGAACAAGTATTTTGTGTGTACCAACCACAAAAATGAAAGAAAAGAAAGCAGCAATCCCTAAAGAGAATGCTCAGCTTAAAGGCAGTGAAGATTATAGTATTTAATTTTTAAGGAAATTCTCGTCTAATTATTATGGAGAATGATGATAACCAATACAAAGACCAAGACAGAATTTTAAAATAATTGTAATCCTACTGAATATAAATATTACATTGATTTACCTGAGTCTTCTGACGGATATCCACTATCTTGATATTCTCCGTTTTTTTCACTTTGTTCTGGTGGCGATCCATTAAATGTTCTTGGTACTGCAAGATATTTGTGACTATTTACTGTTTTGAAAACTTTAAGAGGGAAATATAATTACCTTGGATACAATTTTACTTTCGCTGTGACTAATGTTACTTTTTAAGCCTATTTAATTATCCAGTGAATTTTCACTTACCGGCATCAGTCAAATGTAAATAAAATTGGCATTCCACACAAAAAACTAAAATAAAAAGATAAAAGAACTTTGAAATTTTGCCCATTATTTAAATATTTTTAGTCCTTTTGTCCTATGAACAAAAATACAGTTTAACTGTAGTCAAGTTATCTGCCCTTTCTCTATGCTCTGCTCCCCTCAGAATTCTGAAATGTAGCCACTGTTGTGAGGTCAGCACACATCACCATAAAGGTATAACATCATAGAATCAAGCCAGCCAATGGGTGACTAAGAGAATAGAGGGAAGGAACCAGAGGGTTGCTTAGCATCCATGGATATAAGAGGGAAGGGGACTAGGTTGTTGCCTCAGGGAGGTTGGAGTTCTGCAACATAATGCAGACAGATATCAATTATAATTCAGGATGACCCACATCACAAGAAGCAAATAGAGGAGGAAGTAGAATGTAAACAAGAAGGATTCCCTGATCAAAATTCCTTGATTCCAATGCTGTTCCCTCACATACTAATTGCTGACCTTGATTAAGCTACTTGCTCTCTGAGTTTTAGTTTCCTCATCTATAAAATAGGAATAAAAAATAGCACCTCTTTCATAGGGTTATTGTGATGGTTAAATAAGATAATTAGTGTCTGACACTGCTTTTGGCTATGGCTATTATATATGATAATATCTATATCCATAGTAAATCAACAACTCAGCACACCTCTGAACTCTGGTGTGCTATTCAGAGGCCTAAACCTAAGTGGCTGCCTCCCAGAGTTTCCTTTATGGAAACAAACTGGATAATCCAAAAATGTAAAAATGGGAGTGAAAAGTGGATAGCATACATGGAAGTTGTTGGCCCTTGACCTTGTCTTTGCCCCATCCAGAAGTTCTCATTATACACAAGGCAGTTTCAGGCTGCCTGTCTTCCACAGCCACTTAGGAAAAAAAAAAAGTGAGCCAGAAGGTCTTTAGATCCTCCCCAAACACACCAGAATTGGGCTTGAGTGTCTGCCTGCCCCGTGGAAGAGCACCAAAGCTCAGCTATCTTGTACAGATATTGTGTGGATGATCAGTCTAGAATTCACCTGATACCCTTAGGTAGTTGACTATGGCAGGTTGCCACTTTATTCCTATAACATCTCATTCCTGTCTTCATCCAATCATTCTCTGACTGTGAATGATCTTCTCTGACCGTGAATGACCCGTATGAGGCTTTCGTCCTCACTGTGTCTCTGCCCTAAATTCTCAGAATTACATCTCTGATTTATTCCTTCCACATTGGCTTCTCTTTGGACCTAGATTGACCCTGCTGTTTGGTCTCTTTAACTTAGTTTTAGATTGTCATTCTCCCCATGGACACTGATACTGTAATCAGTGTGTAAGTCAGGATTCTATCAGAGAAACAAAACCAGTAGAAGATATATTATAAGTATATATGATATTGAATATATGTCTTCTATATATCTATATATATTTACATATATATGATAACAAAGATTTGGCTCACATAATTGTGGAGATGGGCTAGGAAAGTCTGAAATCTGTAGAGCATGCCTGCAGGCTGGAAATTCTTGAGCAAGAGGTGACACTGCAATCCATGGGCAGAATTTCTTCTTCTTCAGAGAAACCAGTTTTGCTCATAAATCATATTGTGTAATCTACCTGTTTAAGATCCTGCAGTAACATCCCACTGCAATTAGTTATCTAAGTTTATTAGCATTTTAATAGGACCCTATGTGATCTAACCTTTGGCTAGCTTTCTATAAAGTTATTTTATTTTTAAATTTATTTTTCAGTTACAGTTGACTGGTCTTATCTCCTATTGTTTTTCATCTTTTTGTCTCTGGTCATGTCAGGCTCATTCATTTTCAGTACCTTTGCACTGGATGCTTTATCAGCCCAGGAAGTACCTCCACATATAGTTTCTTGGTTTACTCATCATTTTGGGTCTTACCTCAAATGTCACTCTCTCAGAGGGGCCTTTCCTGACAACTGAAGATGCTCTGTCACATTAATCTGTTTATTTTCTTTATAGAATTCATCATTATCTTACATTCTTATTATTTGTTTGATTACTTGTATTGGTTTGTCTTCTCTGTTACACTTGTAAGCTCCTTTAGGGCATGACCCTTGTCTGTCTTATTCACTGTTGTACCATAGCACCTAGTATAATGCTTGGCTTTTCCCTCTCTTCTGTTTTGCTACATAGTTTCCAGAAGTATTTTTGTTCATCAGAAGAAACACTAGTCTCCTCTATGTTCTTCAGGCAAAATCTGGATGATTTTAATTAGTTTGTAATACCACCTTCTAAAAGACTAGAGTATCTTCAGAAGAGAATAACCAAAACAGTTAAAAGTTTTTAAAAGCTTATATGAAGAACAGATTATGAAATGTTAATGTTTAATCTGTAGAAAAACAGACTGAAGAGAGCCATCTCAGGTTCATCACTAATTCTCATTATTGTCTTGCTCATTTTCTACTCTCTTGCATTCTCCTTTTTTTTTTTTTTTTCATTAATGTTTCTAGTTGGCTTACAAATAAGCTCCAATCCAATTCTGGGCCTTCTCTTCTCCTTATAACAAAAGCCTTTGAATTCAGATGAAAATTACACTTTTGTCAAAATTCTCAGCAGAAAAGTAGAGTTTCCTAGGTGACTTTCTGTGATTTAATTTATGCTGGACACTGGCACTGGTATGATCTCATGCCAGAGGTTATGTTCTGATAGATAGAAATGGCTGAAAAAATTCAATTGACTTTCCTTTTATTCAAAGAAAAGTACTGTAGTTAAATGCATTATGTTCTTAGATTTCCTAGGCATTAGGTTGCAAACACCATATTTTATCTTTTATCACCTGATTTAAATAAAATTAGTCTTTTTTTCTTTTTTAGCAGTACCAGGCACAGAAACATCAACAGCTCAGGATACAGCCTCAGTGGAATGTGATTCCAATTCTGCAAGTCCTTCTCCAGATACTAGTTCCTATTTTCCTGCTGAGATATGTCCTGAGCATCGTACCTTGCTTCAGGTATGGCAAGTGTGGCTCTGTTGTTGAGTCTGTTAGTGTGACTGCTGTGGCTCTGCAGTGCTGTTCTCTATGCCTCCCAAGTGGGGATTCAGGATCAGCTCCAGGGACCCAGAAGTCTCACACAAATAGTACCATTTATGACCTGCCGTAACAGTCCAGAGTCCTGGATTTCTATCTTGAGGATCCTTCCTTAACAGTTAATTTTATTTCAGATATTTTATTTAAATTGGATTACATTTAGAGCAGGGAATAATTTAAGTCAGTCTCAGAACAGAGTCACTCCTCTGGTATAAATATTCTTTTGAGATCTCTCCAATAAAAATATTTATATCTTATTTGGAAATAGTGGCACTCTAGAAAACAATATAGAACTGTAATTTTCCCTTCTCTCCCTGTTCGTACCCAGAGTTGATATTACAGTTTTCCTAGCATTATAAAGACATTGAAAGGTTGGACCTAGGAAGTTGTTTTTACTGTTTCAAAAGAAATTCCACATTAATCATTCATTAATCCCTCCCTGCCCCGTCCCCATTTCTGTTGTCCATGTCCATTGGTTATGAGTACATGCATACAAGTTCTGTGTTCATCGCTCCCCTCCCCCACCCCCTCTTCTGGTTTTGGCAGCTATTGAAGTCTGTGACCTAGATGCATTGTTTTGCTGAGGGTTGCAAAATGGTGATTTTTTAAAATTCACTCATGCCTTCTCTATTTATTAGCAGAAAATTTTCTTTTTTTTAATTAATTAATTTTGTTACAGATGTTTCTGCTTTTACCCCCATTGACACCCTCTTCCTCATCCCACCCCCTGCCAGCATTGTTGTCTATGTCCATCGGTTACACATATATGCATGTAAGTACTTTGGTTTATCTCCTCCCTCCATCCATCCCCCTCCTCTGAGGATTGTCAGTCTGTACCCTACTTTTTTTTCTCTGGGTCTATTTTCTTCATTATATTCCAGAAATACGTGACATTGTGTGATATTTGTCTTTCTCGGATTGGCTTGTTTTGCTTAGCATAATACTTTCCAGGTGCCTCCATGTCATCTCAAAGGATAAGAGATCATTCTTTCTTACAGCTACAAAGTGTTCCATTGTGTATATGTATGTACTACAGCTTTTTATCCACTCATCTATTGATGGACACTTTGGCTGTTTCCAGATCTTATAGTGCTGCTAGGAATATAGGGGTATATATATTCTTTCTCATTGGTGTTTCAGGCTTTTAGGATATATTCCTAGAAGTGGGATCATTGGGTTAAATGGCAGATCAATTTTTTTAATTTTTTGAGGTAACACCATATTGTTTTCCATAGTGTATGCACCAGCGTGCATTCCCACCAGCAGTGTACTAGAGTCCCCTTTTCTGCACACCCTCGCCAGCACTTGTTGTTTGATGATTTGTTGATGGCAGCCATTCTAGTAGGTGTGAGGTGATAACTCATAGTTGTTTTAATTTGCATCTCTCTGATGGTTAGTGACATTGAGCATTTTTCCATATGTCTCTTGGTCATTTGTATGTCCTGTTTGGAGAGGTGTCTATTTAGATTCTCTACCTATTTTTTTGTTGTTGTTGTTACAGATGTTTCTCCTTTTTCCCCCATTGACATCCTCCTCTCCCTCCCTCTCGGCCCTGTCCCCAGCTTTGTTGTCCATGTCCATTGGTTATGCGTACATGCATATAAGTTCTGTGGTTTATCTTCCCCCCCATCACTCCCTCTTCTGGAGATTGTCAGTCTGTACCCTACTTCCACATCTCTGGGACTACCCTGTTCCTCAGACTGTCATGTTCATTATATTCCACAAATCAGTGAGATTATATGATATTTGTCTCTCTCTGCTTGGCTTGTTTTGCTTAGGAAAATACTTTCCAGGTCACTCCATGTCATCTCAAAGGATAAGAGATCTTTCTTTCATACAGCTGCATAGTACTCCATTGTGTATATGTACCACAGCCTTTTTATCCATTTGTCTACTGATGGACATTTGGGCTGTTTCCAGATCTTAGCTATTGTAAAAAGTGCTGCTATGAACATGGGTGTACATATATTCTTTCTGATTGGTGTTTCAGGCTTCTTAGGGTATATTCCTAGAAGTGGGATCACTGGGTCAAATGGCAATTCAATTTTTAATTTTTTGAGGTAACACCATAGTGTTTTCCATAGAGGCTGCACCAGTCTGCATTCCCACCAGCAGTGTACTAGAGTCTCCTTTTCTCCACACCCTCGCCAACACTTGTTGTTTGAGGATTTGTTGATGGTGGCAATTCTGACAGGTGTGAGGTGATACCTCATTGTTGTTTTAATTTGCATCTCTCTGATGATTAATGATGTGGAGTATTTCTTCATATGTCTCTTGACCATTTGTGTGTCCTGTTTGGAGAGGTGTCTTTTTAGTTCCTCTGCCCTTTTTTTATTTTTTATTTTTTATTTACTTTTGTTACAGATGTTTCTCCTTTTTTCCCCCATTGACAACCTCCTCCCCCTCCCTCCCTGCCCCATCCCCATTTCTGTTGTCCATGTCCATTGGTTATGAGTACATGCGTACAAGTTCTGTGTTCATCGCTCCCCTCCCCCACCCCCTCTTCTGGCAAATGTCAGTCTGTACCCCACTTCCACGTCCCTGGGACTACCCTGCTTAATTGAGTTCTTTGTCTTCCTTTTGTTGAGTTGTATGAGCACTCTATATATTTTGGAAATTAACCCCTTATCCTTGTTTCATTGGCAATTATGCTCTCCCATACAGTGGGTTGCCTTTCAATTTTGATGGTTGTTTCTTTTGCTGTGCAGAAGTTTTTGAGTTTGATGTAGTCCCATGTGTTCATTTTTTCCTTTGTTTCTGTTGCCTTAGGTGATGTATCAGTGAAAAATCTGCTGCATATGATGTCTGAAATTTTGTTGCCTACATTTTCATCTAGGATTTTTATGGATTCACAAGTCACATTTAAATCTTTTATCAATTTTGATTTATTCTTGTGCATGGTGTAAGTGCATGGTCTAGCTTAATTTTTTTTTTTTTTGCATGTCACTATCCAATTATCCCAACATCATTTATTAAAGAGGCTGTCTTTACTCCACTGTATACTCTTGACACTTTTGTCAAATATTAATTGAGCATAATGTCTTGAGTCAGTTTCTGGTTTCTCTGTTCTATTCCATTGATCTATATGCATGTTTTTGTGCCAGTACCAGGCTGTTTTGATTACAATGACTTTGTCGTATAATCTGATATCTGGTATTGTGATCCTTCCTACTTTGTTCTTCTTTTTCAAGATTGCTGTGGTTATTCAGGGTCTATATTGGTTCCATATGAACTTTTGGAGCCTGTGGTTATTCGGGGTCTATTTTGGTTCCATATAAACTTTTGGAGCATATGTCTTAGTTCTGTGAAATATGTCGTTGGTATTTTAATGGGGATGGCATTAAATCTATAGATTGCTTTGGGTAGTATAGACATTTTAATGATGTTAATTCTTCCAATCCATGAACAAGGCATATGATTCCACTTTTTTATATCTTCCTCTATTTCTTTTCTCAATGTCCTGTAGTTTTCTGTGAACAGGTCCTTTGCTTCTTCTAGCCATCTTAGTTTTTTTTGCTGCAATGGTAAATGGGATTGTGTTTTTAGTTTCTCCTTCTCTGAGTTCATTATTGGTGTATACAAATGACCAATTTCTTTATGTTAATTTTGTATCCAGCTACTTTCCCAAATTCATTTATTGGCTCTAGTAAATTTTGATGGAGTATTTAGGGTTTTCTATATACTGAAAGGGTTAATAATGTTTTAACAAAATTAAACTCCATTCTGACCCTCAGTTGCTGCATGTGCACACCTTGGCAATTTCTTCTTGTAAACATGAGGACCTTGAGAAACCCAAAGATAAGGGGTTGATGAAGGCCTTGAGAAACTCAGAGACCGTTAAAAGAGAGAGATTAATGATGGCCCTGACCTCTGCCAGAGCAGACTCCTTACCTCTGAGACAACTCGTACCAACCCAGACAACAATTACAGAGAGTGTGGGTTTTTTTTTTTTTTCTTTTTTGAGTGTAGTTTTTTTTAGTTTCTGTAGTTTGCCACTATAAAGCCCAGAGAAAAAAGGGACTTGACGGCTAAGCTTTCAGGCTTGGCCCCTGTCCTGCACCCAGGCGGATATAATAAAGCATCTTTGCTCTACATTGGCCTTGTGTTGTGGATGTGATCTCCCGCCGGCACGCACACACCTTTTATATACAATATGATGTCATCTGCAAATAATGTCAGTTTCACTTCCTCCTTTCCAATTTGGATGCCTTTTATTTTTCCTTCATGTCTAATTGATGTGGTTAAGACTTCCAGAACTATGTTAAATAAGCCTGGCCAAAGTGGGTATCCCCATCTTGTTCCTGTTCTTAAGGGAAATGCTTTTAGTTTTTGCCCATTGAAATGATCTTGACTGTAGGTTTTTTATATATGGCCTTTATTATGTCGAGATATGGTCCCTCTATTCCCACATTGCTGATCATCTTTGTTAGAAATGGGTGCTGGGTTTTGTCAAATGCTTTTTCAGCATCTATTGATATGGTCATACGGTTTTTATCTTTCACTTTGTTTATGTGTTGTATCACATTTATTGATCTGCATATATTGTACCAGCCTTGCATCCATGGGATGAATCCCACCTGGTCATGATGAATAACTTTTGTAATGTATTGCTCGATCCAATTTACTAATATTTTGTTAAGGTTTTAGACATCTACCTTCATCAGGGATATTGGACTCTAGTTTTCTTTGTAGTGTCTTTATCTGATTTTGGAATTAGAATTATCCTGGCCTCATAAAATGAGTTCAGAAGTCTTTTTTCTTGGATATTTTGGAATAGTTGGGGGAGAAAGGGTGTTAGATCTTTGAATGTTCGGTAAAACTTCCCTGTGAAGCCATCTGAGCCTGGGCTTTGGTTTGCTGGGAGTTTCTTGATTACATCTTCAATTTCCTTAGTTGTTATTGGTCTGTTAAAGATTTCTATCTCTTTCCAGTTCAGTTTTGGGAGGCTTTGTGTTTCCAGAAATTTGTTCACTTTGCCTGGATTGTCCAATTTGTTTATGTATAATTGTTCATAGTATTTTTTAATGATCTTTTGTATTTCTGTGGTGTCAGTTGTTACTTTTCCTCTTTGGTTTCTGATTTTGTTTATTAGGTTCCTCTTTTTTGTTTCTTTTTGAGTCTGGCTAAGTGTCTATCAATCTTGTTTATCTTTTCAAAAAACCAGGTCTTTGTTTCATTGATCTTTTGAATTTTACTGTTTTGTTTTTTGTTTTTTCAGTTTCTACATCATTTATATCTGCACTGACCTTTACTATTTATTTCCTTCTAGTTGCTCTGGGTTTTTAGTTTTGTTTGCTTTCTAGTTGTTTAAGTTGTAAGGTTAGAAAGTCAATTAGAAGTTGTTCTTGTTTCTTGAGGTAGGCCTGTAGTGCTACGAACTTCCCTCTCAGGACTGCTTTTGCTGTGTCCCATAGATTTTGTGTTGTTGTGTGCTCCTTTTAATTCGTTTCCAGGAAGCTTTTAAATTCTTCCGTGATCTCCTTTGTAACCTATTCATTGTTTAATAACATGCTATTTAGCCTGCATGTGTTTGAATGTTTTTGTGTGTTTTTGTTGTAATTGATTTCTACTTTCATACCATTGTGATCTGAGAAGATGCTTGATATGATTTCAATCTTCTTGAACTTTAGAGACTTAGTATGTGTCCTAACATATGGTCTATCTTTCTTTTTGGTTCTCTGATTGGGCAATTTTTTCTACCCTGACTTCTAATTCACTTATCTGGTCCACAGCCTCCTCTACTCTGCTGATTATTCCTTCCAATGTGTTCTTTATTTCTGTTATGTCATCCTTCATTTCTAATTGGTTGGTTTTCAATGTTTCTATATCTTAACTCATGCTGTTGAGCTTCCTCATAATTATTACTCTGAACTGTACCTCTGATATCTTGCTTAATCCCATTTCATTTGTCTCTTCTGTAGAATTCTCTTGTTCTTTCATTTGGGATACGTTTCTTTGTTTCACCATTTTGGCTGTCGCAGTGGGTTTTGGAGCCTGCCAAATTTTCCCTGTGGGTGTTGGTGTTTCACTGGTTTTTCTCCCTTTACTGGATTTGGAGTAGTGTGGGAGGACCCACGTTAAACACAACTGTCATGTCTTACTTTCCTGGGTAGATTTTCAGGCCAAGCAAAGGTTCAGTTATCCTCTAGCTTTTGCCTGAAGGCTATTAGTCTCAGTTACTTGATGAGCCTGGATTTGTAGCCCTCAGCTGAATGAAAAATCCCTCAGGTATAGGAGGATTTCCACCAGGTGGGGCACTTGCTTGTTATCAGACTCTAGATTTTAATGGGCCTCAATTTGCATTTCTCTGGCCTGGCTTGGTGGTGTATAATTCCTGAGGGAGGAGCCATTGCTTCTCCCTGGGGCTCTGGGAAGGGGCTCTTTGAGTCAGATGGCTACTGTTCTTTGAGGGAGTGATTTAACACAAAACTCCTTGTGTCTTCTCTCCAGCTCTCTCCTGAGCCAGGAGCCCTGAACTCTCTCCACACAATTCCAATCCAGTCTGCCCTCCCTCTGCTGGAGCTCAAGGTGAGTGGCTGTAGCTGATTTGATATTTTTTACAACCCCCATTTTTCAGCAGGGACTGCTCACAACTTTAACAGCCCTCCGCTGCTGTCTGTGGCCTCCCAGCCTGCCCTCTCACACCTCAGCATGTCCTACCAGGCTCAATTTGGCATCCTCTTACTGTCCCTGGTTATATGGGTTTTCTCCAGTTGCTTTTTTCAGTTGATTTTTCATGATGATTTGTCTTTATTTTAGTTGTAATTCCAGTTTGGTCATAGGAGATGGTCTGTGTAGCTTCCATTCACTTGGCTGCCATCTCTGCTCCCCAAAAATTTTCTTTAAAAAAGAGTCTTTCTACCTAGCTGGTGTGGCTCAATGGTTGAGTGTCAACCCATACACCAAGAGTTTACTGATTCCATTCCCGGTTGGAGCACATGCCCAGGTTGCAGGCTCGATCCCCAGTATGGGGTGTGCAGAAGGCAGCCGATCAATGGTTCTCTCTCACATCAATATTTCTGTCTCTCCTTCTCCCTTCCTCTCTCTCTAATAAAAAATCAATAAAATATATTTTAAAAAAGGATCTTCCCCTTATTAGCTACTTGATTATGTTGAAATATTATCTGCACAGAAAAGTTAAGATAAATGCTTCACTATTTCTCTTTACTTTCAATTTTTAGGATAAGGGGTTGCTACCCTAGTAACTACCAGTGTTGACCAATAATCTGGGGGGGGGTGTTAAATATGATTTTTATATATTTGATCCATTGCAGTTGTTGTTGTTGTTGTTGTTATTATTATTATTACTATTATTATCATTATCATTGATCATTGAGAGCCCCTTCAGGCTGCCTTCTGAGTAGAACTAGAAGTTTCCATTGGGTGACTAAGCAGGCAAGTAACATCAGAGGAGTCAAGGGCCACTGCACTGAGATGCCTGGGAAGGAAGAGGGGTGGTTGCTGAGGGCTAACTCTACTTACTTGGCCTGAAACAATGTGTTGGACTCACAAAGAAGCCAGATAATTTTTTCTTAGTGATTTGTTTTTCTTTTACTTATGACTAAGTGGTTACTTGGGTGCCTATGTTAATCTGGTCATATCTACTCTTCATTCCTTTTACCTCTTTATGAAATTTTACTATACTGTCCACTGCCCTCCACCTCACTCCCACCTGTTGAATAGAAGTTATAACTCAACAAAAGGAAGACAAAGAACCCAATTAAAAAATGGGCAGAGGACCTAAAGAGACACCTCTCCAAACAGGACATACAAATGGCCAAGAGACATATGAAAAAATGCTCAACGTCACTAATCATCAGAGAGATGCAGATTAAAACAACAATGAGGTATCACTTCACACCTGTCAGAATGGCCGCCATCAACAAATCATCAAACAAGTGCTGGCGAGGGTTTGGAGAAAAGGGCACTCTAGTACACTGCTGGTGGGAATGCAGACTGGTGCAGCCATTATGGAAAACACTATGGTGTTACCTCAAAAAATTAAAAATCGAACTGCCATTTGACCCAGTGATCCCACTTCTAGGAGTGTACCCTAAAAAGCCTGAAACACCAATCAGAAAGAATATATGTACCCCTATGTTCATAGCAGCACTATTTACAATAGCTAAGATCTGGAAACAGCCCGAGTGTCCATCAGTAGACGAATGGATAAAAAATCTGTGGTACATATACACAATGGAGTACTATGCAGCTGTATGAAAGAAAGATCTCTTATCCTCTGAGATGACATGGAGTGACCTGGAAAGTATTATCCTAAGCGAAACAAGCCAAGCAGAGAAAGACAAATATCACATGATCTCACTTATTTCTGGAATATAATGAACTAAACAAACTGATGAACAAAATAGACCCAGAGTCATAGAAGTAGAGTGCAGACTGACAATCTTCAGAAGTGGGGGGAATAAACCACAGAACTTATATGCACGTATGCATAACCGATGGACATAGACAACAAGGCTGGGGACGGGGTGGGGGGGATGGGGAGGAGGGTGTCAATGGAGGGAAAAAGGAGAAATATCTGTAACAAAAATAAATTTATTTAAAAAAAAGAAGTTACAAAAGTGGACATCTTTGATCTTCGCAATTTCAAAAAGAAAGATTTCAAGTTTCGCCAGAATGTGTGAAGTCTGTGCACACTCTCTTTATGTACACACACACACACACACACACACACACACACATACATCTGTAGATACTTTTTGCAAACAATGATGAAGTCTTTAAGCCACAGGAGCTGTTAGGTTTGGTTTGTTATTCTGTCATATATTCAGCTGGTAAGGAGACAATGTGCCAAATGGATTCAGACAGTCTATTACTTTTAATGACAACAAAAGTAAGCTGAGAAGATCAACATGGTGTCAGCATCCATATCCTTATTCCCATAGGATGACAATGAATCACAGGGACAAGATGACAGGAACTGTGTGTTGTGTTATTATGGAGGAACTGTTTCCATATTATATCTAGTTGGTTTTATAACTGGAAGTTGTACCTTAAGGGAGGAAGCAAGATGGACATTCCCACACCTCACCAGAATGACGGTGGTGGATGAGAAACTGTCATCTGGCAGCCCCTCACAAGACACTGAGGTGATGAAAAACAGTCCTCACAATGTTGTCTCACTGTGTTCCAGGGACGATCACAGGATATTTCATCAAGACTCATGTGATCTTGCAGGTGAGACTTGACTAGCGAGCCTATGTGGACATATGCCAGGTTGTTAGGACACCTGAGCAGAGGCATTCTCCTATAAATAAGAACAAATACTGAAAATTAAGGTGATCTTTTAACTATATTGATACACAGTAATAAGAAATACTTTTATGTTTATTTACTTATTACACTCAAATTATATTAATATTTAATGGGTCAATTGTCAAATTGTGTTCTTTAGAAATGATCTGCTAATGGTAAGTCAGGATTTTACCACTAGGTGGCGCATGACATTCATCACTCAATTGGTCAGTATGGAAAGCTCTGAGATTGCAAACTTGTCATTAATTTCAAAACATACATGAATTTTATTTTTTATTTTAATTTTTTGAAAAGTAAGGGGAGGGAGGGGAAGAAGCCCAGCTAGCAACAAGAAAATAAAAGCTGATATAACGTAACATTTTATGTAAAAAATGTGTAACAATTAATGCAAAGAAATAATATGTAGTCTTCCAACATGGGATAGATTTATATTATCACAGAATTAATGTCTATAATATTAGTTTTTAAAATATGTTATACAGAATATTGTTATACTATTTTTTTTTTCTGCTTAAAAAATACCCTTTCTGCCCGGCTGGTGTGGCTCAGTGGTTGAGAGTCAACCCATGCACCAAGAGGGTTGATTCCAGGTCAAGGCAAATGCCTAGATTGTGGGCCTGATCCCCAGTGGGGGGCATGCAGGAGGTGGTCAATCGATGTTCTCTCTCATCACTGTTTCTATCTCTCTCTCCCTCTATCTAAAAATCAATAAAGAAAAAGTTTTAAATACCCTTTTTCATACACAAAGGGTCAGGAAGGGATTATTTTGAGAGTCCTGATACCACCTTGGAAATATTTGTCCTTCTCCGCCAAAGCAAATGGGGTTAATATAGTTTATTGTTCTTAAGCCAAGTAAGAGCTCTGTCTGGGAGGAGGGACAATAAAAACTGGCTAATTCCTAACTACTTATTCCTTCAATTAGAAATCATGCTTTTTTGGCTTTTCATTTTTAATAAAGAGAAATATGCCTCTGGAGTTCCTAAATGAGAAAACTAATTGTAATTGGATGTTACCATGAACCCATAAGTTCAGACAAGTGATAAAATGGATCAGAATCCCATTTTGCAGGAATAGGCAATTAGCAAGGGATGAAGGCAGAATCTTTATGTACCACTATTTTTTATTTATCTTAGAGGAAAAGAGAGAGGGAGGGAGAGAGAGAGAGAGAGAACATCAATGTGAGAGAAATATCCATCAGTTGCCTTCCGCATGCACCCCAACCAGAGATCAAACCCACAACCTGGGTGTGTGCCCTGACTAGGAATCAGATCACCAACTTTTTGGTGCATGGGATGATGCCTAACCAACTGAGCCACAGAGGCCAAGGCAAAATGTATATGAATTTTAACTTTAAATATAATTATTGTGCAATAATTATATTTAAAATTTTCTTTATTTTCTGGATTTTAAGTAAAACAATAACACAGTAAATCCCTGCGTATACTTAACCAAGATGCACCAATTATAAGCATATTGCTACATTTGTTTTATGTCTCTCTATGATTTTTTTCCTAAAGCATTTCAGAGTGATTTGTAGACATTATGGCACTTTACCTCTCAATACTTCAACATGTGTCTCATGAGAACAAGTTCATCATGTTATATTACTATACTTAAAAACTATTACATTGATCTAATATTTTCTAATATCTAGCCTATATTCAAATGTCCCAGTTGTTCCCATAATGCCTTTTTAAAATATTTATCTTTATTGTTGAAAGTATTATATATCCTCCTTTTTTTCCACATTGACATCCTTCTTCCCGTTCTAGCCCCTGGCCCATTCTGCCTTCACGACACTGCTGTCTGTGTCCATTGATTATGCATATATGCATATAAGCTCTTTGGTTTATCTTTTCCCACCCTGCTCCCCCCATACTCCTTCCCTCTGAGGATTATCAGTCTGTTCCTTATTTCCATGTCACTGGATCTATTTTGTTTGTCACCTTATTTTGTTCATTATATTCCACAAATGAGTGAGATCATGTGAAACTTGTCTTTATCTCGTTGGCTTATTTAGCTTAGCATAATTCTCTCCAGTTCCCTCCATGTCATCTCAAAGGGTAAGATATCTTTCTTTCTTACAGCTGCATAGTATTCCATTTTGTATATGTACCACAGCTTTTTTATCCACTCATCTACTGATGGACACTTGGGCTGTTTCCAGATCTTAGCTATTGTAAATAGTGCTGTTATGAACACAGGGGTTCATATATTCTTTCTGGTTGGTGTTTCAGGCTTCTTAGGATATATTACTAGAAGTGGGATTGATCTGGGCCCCAAGGCTAAGGCAACTAGATTCCATTTTATGTAGGACCCTTGGTTAAGGCGACTAAATGACTCCATTTTATCACCAATAGACATTCCTCGATATTCTTCCAATAATAAGTTAATTACCCCTAGACGAGAAGGAATTTTGCCTAAGATAATAGTTACCCCATGTATTGAGAGGCATTTGCAGTTTCCTGAGTATAGGTATTTGCAAGTACTTGTGCTGTTGGTGAATAATGCTAATTTTGACTTCTGTAATCTCTGTCACTCACACTATTGTACTGGTTCCCTGAGGGGAGGGGGGCAAAAGGAAGATGGGGTTTATGTCTTTAAAATGGGATGAGCAAGAAGAGTCAAGGCTGTTGATCTGAGGGGAGACTATGCCCTCCGCAGCCAGCCGGCAAAATAAAGTGCTCTTTTACAATTTGGCTGTGCATATCTGGTTATCTCGCTGTCAGGTTATAACATTTGGAGGCCCCAGCGAGATCCCTGGTGCTTTAGGATACCAGGAGATAGGCACCTAGGATGAATGGCCTCTCCCGGTCCAGCCACCGGATACCTGTAGTTCTTCAGGGGTGGTACCCACTGAGAAGTTCCAGGGCCCCGAAGATCCTACTTGGGTTTCCGATGAGCGGTTGAGAGACGCCAAGACATCCTCAAAAAGATTAAAGGAGACCTGGTAAAGCCTCTGGAGGTGAGTTCTGGGTGATCAGTCCATCTGGGTGTGAGTGAGAGGGCCAGACGTGGCACAACCTCTCCTCTCCGGGATCCCCCTAAGACGTTAGGTGGGGTTCAAACCTGGAAAATTCTGGTTCAAATCTGGTCCCCCAACTGGGGTGGAAGGGGAGACTGATCACCTCCCAAGCAGTATAGGCGCCGCTCAGGATAGGAAATTTCAGGAAGGAAATTTCTGGTAGGAAATTCAGACGGCGTGTGAATGTGACTGTGTGAATGTAACTGTGTGTGAGTGACCGTGCTCCATGACTTTGGTTATGGAGCCTGAGTGAGTCCCACCCTGTGGTTCTCTGGTGACTTCATAAGGCTATAAGGCAATGTCAGGTTCTTGGAGCATTCTGGTGTTCCACCAGCGAACCTGATCCGAGTGGGGGGCTTATTCCAACCTGCCACATGCCAAGAGGTGTCTGAAATCTCTGTGAGGGGAGCAGCCAGACTGATGAAGTGAAAGTTTCTGTCTTGTGTGTCTTCCCTTGTTTTTGTCCTCGTCTGCCTCCCTATTGTGTCTCCCTCAACTTTGTTGCGGTTGGTCTGATCATGGATAGTGGCCCTAGTGCTCGGATGGCCTCATTGGGTTGCATGTTGAGGCATTCTTGGAGAAGGATTTGAGGAGGGTTCTGATTGGGGCACGAATATTGGTAGTGGGCCCCAGATTGGGCCCCAGGGGAGGCCTGGGAAAAGGTAGGGAAGTGCTTGCAGGGTAGAGATACAGAAAAAGGCCCAGCCGGTGTGGCTCAGTGGTTGAGTGTTGACCCATGTACCAGGGGGTCTCCAGTTCGGTTCTGGTCAGGGCACATGCCCAGGTTGTGGGCCAGGTCCCCAGTGGGGGGAATGCAGGAGGCTAATAAGGTGTGGAAGCAAGGTGTAGTGAAAGACTTGAGGAAAGCCGAGAGGGGCTATGAGTCCTTAAAGACTCCCCCACTGTCTTCCCCTACAGCTGTTCTTTGAAGGCCTGGAAAGAGCTCCCAACAAAAGGGTGTGTGTGTGGGGAGAGGGGGAATGTCACCCCCCTCTCACTCTCCAGGCCCCTGTTGGGGCGGCTTGCGCCCAGGCCAATGTGGGGCCGGGGCCATGCCCTGGGGACGCGTGAGCTGCAGGACACCGTGGTGGCTCCTGCCACTGTGCGGGAAAGAGAGACCGAGAGCGTGGGGTTTCATGGCCTCCACGGTTCCTTCAGGAGCTCCTCACGGAGAAAAAAAGGGAAAAATTTTCTGTTTTGTGGCTCGGCCACTACAGGCAGTTAACAGAGTAATAATTGATTCAGGGGCCAGCCCCCACCCCGTCCAACAGTGGGGGAAATGTCTGTCACCCCTGCTCAGGTGTTCTAGCCAGGGTGGAGGCCAGGACTATGATCTGGATCTCTACGTGCCACCTCAGGGAGTGCGGGGCTGGAACTCTGCCACACCAGAGGTGGAGCCGGGAGCTACTCCAGCAGGGGTCTGTGGGCCACTGCCTGGTGGAGCAGTGGGTTTGGTCTTGGGAAGGAATGGTCTCACTGTAGGGGGGGTTCCAGGTGTTGCCTGGAGTTATTGGTTCTGATTATTTGGGGGAAATGGGGGTTGTGGCCTGGACCACTAAGGCCATTGTGCAAGTTTTACCTGAAACTAGGATAGCACAAGTTGTAATTTTGCCACATCAGGTGGCTGGGAAAGTGCTAAAGTGCTATCAAAGGAAACAGCAGGGAAAGACAGGGTTCCCTGGGGAGGGCGTCTGCAGCCCGGGGTTTGGCGACAGCAAGTTTCCAACAGGCTTCTCTGAATTTTGGGGAGTTGAAAATAGGGATCCCAGGTGCATGCACAAAGTGCTCTTGGAGAGTTGAAAAACACTCTGCACTGTGTTCCCCTTTCCTGCATCCTTTTGTAAACCTGGGGTCAGAGGAAATTTTCCCATCTCTCTGCCCACGGTGGGACGGACCCAAATACTGCCGTGGGAGGGCTTCCTTGGACACTTTTCACCATGTTCTCCTGTTAGGCCTATAGGCCCAATTGGTTAAAAAGCTCAAAAGGTATATAATAATAGGGACACCCCTGGGGAAAAACAGGATAAAAGAATAGCAAAGGTATCAGCCTTAAGGGAAAGAGGGCCCACGGAAAATGGCACCCTAGGAAGGGTCAGGATGGCAGGCCTAGGTTCCAATTAGGGATAGAAAAGACAAGGGCAAAGTCAGGTGTAGAGGAACAAAGTTTTTAACTTAGAAAAAATGACAGCCAGGGCTTCTTCCAACTGAGCCCTCAGGAGCCAAGAATAACAAGACAATAGGGGACAAACTAGGTTTAGTTTTCTGGTAGGTACTGGTGCAGCAGACTCAGTCCTGACCGAGCCAGTGGGCCCCTAACCTACCCCTGGACTTCAAAGAGGACTATAGACTTTGGGAAAAATACTGTGATCTTCTCCAGTGACTGTTCAATTACTGGCCACTGCCACTCTAGGCCATTGACCATCAATCTTGCCAGCCTGCCTCCAGATGATGACCCGGAGAAATCTCTACAGGACTGCCTGGAGGTAATCGACATAGTGCAGACAGTCTACCCAGACCTCAAGGATGTTCCACTGCCATCATCAGATGAGGTATTGTTCACGGACGGGGGCAGCTATATCCAGGAAGGAATCAGGTATGCCGGGGCAGCAGTAGTAACTCTGGACCATGTCATTTGGTTTCAATTATTAAGTAGGGGAACTTCAGCCAATGGCCTGAACTCATAGCCCTAATTCAGGCTCTCTGATGGGGCAAAGGAAAGTCAGTAACCATCTACACTGACAGAAGATATGCCTTTGCCACAGCGCACTTGCATAGAGCCATCTACAGGGTCCGAGGGTTATTAACCTCGGCCAGGAAGGACATCAAAAAGGGAACTCTGATGAGGCACGGGGAAAATCTGCTACACCAGAAAGCTTGGGAGTGGCCCTAAAAACAGTGGGGAATGACCAGATACACTAGGCCAGAAAATGACTTGGCTGAATGAAGCAATCCACCCAAGATCCAAAGGGGTGGTGGACTCTGCCTGATGGGAGGTTGTTGGTCCCAGGGGCTCTAGGTCAGACTTTAGTCAACCAGCTGCACCAGACTACCCACTTAGGTTACACCAAGCTTACTGAACTCCTGAGAGGCAGGTAATATCCAGTAAGGTCACAGGGAAAGAGAGAAGGCAGAGGGAAGCAGGAATGTGTGGGTCTGAGTAGGGAGGAGGAGAAGAAAAGCTGGGGGATGTGCAGACAGCAGGTGGACTGAGCAAGCTCTCAGGTTAATGTCAGGGGAAGGACTAGGAAAGGAGCAGAGGGTCTATGCAAGTTAAAGAAGGATTGTGTAGAGAGAGAGCTTGCCCCTGGTAATGGAATAACAGTCTGGGATGTAGTAAAGGGAGTAACAGGTTTAGGCTACTCCTGACCCTTGGACCAGACAATGGCCCCACCTTTATAGCAAAGAGATCATAAGATATCTCTAAGGGGTTAGGTATAAATTGGAAGCTCAATTGTGCTTACCACCCACAGAGTTCCGGGCAGGTAGAGCACATGAACAGGACCTTAAAGGGAACCTTAACCAAATTTACTTTAGAAACCAGTGAAAACTGGACCACTCTGTTCCCCCTTGCCCTCTTACAGTTCTTGCAGGCCCTGCAGTCGACCCAGAAACACCTCTGCAACGCCCTGCCTGTGCCCACCTCGGACCCTGTGCACCCTTCCAGCCCGGGGACTCAATATGGGCAAAGAAGATCACCACCCAGGAACTAACTCCAGCCTGGAAGGGACTATACACTGTCATCCTGCCTGGACCAACGGCTGTTAAGGTCAACGGCATCCCGATCTGGCAGCACAATTCCCAGCTGAGGGGGAAAAAGCAAAATGGACTGTTCAGGCCCCTCCAGATAAGACTCTTATATTTATCGGGACTTTGATTTTTCTGGTTATGACTGTATAGGGGAATCATAGACCTGGGCCCCAGTGGAACTGGGAACTTAGAAATGGTCCTGCAGAACAGGAGAGGATTAAACCTCTTATTTCTTAAGAGAGGAGGATTATGTGTTGCACTGGGAAAAAAAATGCTGTTTTTATGCGAATAATTCAGGGATTATTCAGGAAAGTTTATCACTAGTTAGGAAAAGTATCAAGGAACAAAAAAGAAAAAGGCGACAATCTGAAAATTGGCTTATATTATGTTTACTCCTAACCTTTGGGCCATGTCTAATAAATGGCCTCATAAAAAACTAACTCGAGTCAACGATTTGACTTGTCAGGAAAGGCGGTGGGGAATGATCTGGGCCCCAAGGCTAAGGCAACTAGATTCCATTTTATGTAGGCCCCTTGGTTAAGGGACTAAATGACTCCATTTTATCACCAATAGACATTCCTCGATATTCTTCCAATAATAGGTTAATTACCCCTAGATGGGAAGGAATTTTGCCTAAGATTATAGTTACCCCATGTATTGGGAGGCATTTGCAGTTTCCTGAGTATAGGTATTTGCAGGTATTTGTAAGTACTTGTGCTGTCGGTGAATAATGCTAATTTTGACTTCTGTAATCTCTGTCACTCACACTATTGTACTGGTTCCCTGAGGGGAGTGGGGCAAAAAGAAGAGGGGGTTTCTGTCTTTAAAATGGGATGAACAAGAAGAATCAAGGCTGTTGATCTGAGGGGAGACTATGCCCTCCACAGCCCGCCGGCGAAATAAAGTGCTCTTTTACAATTTGGCTGTGCATCTCTGGTTATCTCGCTGTCACATTACAACAGGATCACTAGGTCAAATGGCAGTTCAATTTTTAATTTTTTGAGGAAATATTATATTGTTTTCCATAGTGGCTGCACCAGTCTGCATTCCCACCAGCAGTGTACTAGAGTTTCTTTTTCTTCACACCCTCCCCAGCACTTGTTGTTTGATGATTTTTTGAAGGTAGCTGTACTGGCAGGTGTGATGTGATACTTCATAGTTGTTTTCATTTGCATCTTTCTGATTAGTGATGTTGAGCATTTTTTCATGTCTCTTGGCCATTTGTATATCTTCTTTAGAGAAGTGTCTATTCAGGTCCTCCATCCAATTTTTAATGGGATTGTTTGTCTTCTTTTTGTTGAGTGTATGAGTACTTGATATATTTTGGAAATTAATGCCTTATACAATGTATCACTGGTAAATATGTTCTCCCACACAGTGGGTTTCCTTTTCATTTTGATGGTGGGTTTTTTTGTTTGTTTGTTTTTTGTGGGTTTTTTTTTTTTTCTATGCAGGTTTTAGTTTGATATTGTCCCATTTATTGATTTTTTCCTTTGTTTCTCTTGCCCTTGGCGATGTATTGGTGAAAATTCTGCTACATGTGATGTCTCAGATTTTGCTGCCTATATTTTCTTCTAGGATTTTATTGGTTTCACAAGTTATATTTAAGTCCTTTATCCATTTTGAGTTTATTCTTATGTATGGTGTAAGTTGGTGGTCTAGTTTCATTTTTAGCATGTACCTGTCCAATTTTCACAGCACTATTTATTGAAGAGACTGTCTTTGCTCCATTGTATGCTCTTGCCTCCTTTGTCAAATATTTATTGAGTGTAATGACTTGGGTCAATTTCTGGGTTCTCTGTTCTGTTCCATTGATTTATGTGTCTGTTTTTGTGCCAGTACCAGGCTGTTTTGATTACAATGGCTTTGTAGTATAAACTGATTTTGGGTATTGTGATTCCTCCAACTTTGTTCTTCTTTTTCAAGATTTCTATGGCTACTTGGGGTCTATTTTGGTTCCATATTAACTTTTGGAGTATTTGTTCTAGACCTGTGAAATATGTCATTGGTATTTTTTAATAATTTTTGTTGATTGATTTTTAGAGAGTGAGGAAGGGAGAGGGAGAGAGATAGAGAAACATCAGTGAGAGAGAACATCGATTGGTTACTTCCTGCATGCCCCCCATTGGGGACTGGGTCCATAACCTGGGCATATGCCTGACTGGGAATCGAACCAGCCACCTCTTGGTGCATGGGTCAATGCTCAAGCATTGAGCCACACTGGCTGTGCTGTCATTGGTATTTTAGTAGGGATTGCATTGAATCTGTAGATTGCTTGGGATACTATGGATATTTTAATGACCTTGCTTCTTCCAATCCATGAACATGCTATATGTTTCCACCTTTTTATATCTTCCTTTATTTCTTTTGCAATGTCCCATGGTTTTCTAAGAACAAGTCATTTACCTCCTTGGTTATGTTTATTCTTAGGTATCTTAATTTATTTGTTGCAATGGTAAATGGGATTTTTTTTTTTTTTTTAGTTTCTCTTTCTGAGTGTCCATTATTGGTGTATAAGAATGCCATTGACTTCTGGATTTTTATTTTATATCCTGCTACTTTACTGAATTTATTTATTAAATCTAGTGCTTTTTTGGCAGAGTCTTTAGGGTTTTCTATGTACAATATATTGTCATCAGCGAATAATGACAGTTTCACTTCCTCCTTTCTAATTTGGATTCCTTTTATTTTTTCTTCTTGTCTGATTGCTGTGGCTAAAACTTCCAGGATTATGCTGAATAAGAGTGGTGAAAGCTGACATCCCTGTCTTGTACTTGTTCTTAAGGGAAATGCTTTTTTACTCGCCCATTGTGTTTGATGTTGACTGTAGGTTTGTCATATATAGCCTTTATTTTGTTGATATGATCCCTCAATTTTCTGACAGTTTTTATCAGAAATTGGTGCTGGATTTTGTCAAATGCTTTTTCAGTATCTATTGATATAATCATTTGATTTTTATCTTTCATTTTGTTTATGTGATGTATCACATTTATTGATTTGTGAATAGTTTACCAGCCTTGCATTCCAGAGATAAATCCCACTTGGTTGTGGTGGATACTTTTTAAATATATTGTTGGATCCAATTTGCTAATATTTTGTTCGGAATTTTGGCATCTGTGTTCATCAGGCATATTGGTCTGTAGTTTTCTTTCTTTGTAGTGTCTTTATGTGGTTTTGGAATTAGAATTATGCTGGCCTCATAAAAAGAACTTGGAAGTCTTCCTTCCTCTTGAATTTTTTAAAATAGTTTGAGAAAAATAGGTGTTAGTTCTTCTTTGAATATTTGGTAAAACTCCCCTGTGAAGCTGTCCAGACCAGGCTTTTGTTTGCTGAGAGTTTATTGATTACTGTTTCAGTTTCCTTAGTTGTTATTGATCTGCTCATGTTTTCTGACGCTTCCCTGTTAAGTTTTAGAAGACTGCATGATTCTAGGAATTTGTCCATTTTGTCTAGGTTATCCAATTTGTTGGCATATTATTGTTCACAGTATTTTCTTACTTTCTTTTGTATTTCTGTGGTGTCAGTTGTTACTTCACCTGTTTCATTTATGATTCTATTTATTTGGGTCCTCACTGTTTGTTTCTTGGTGAGACTGACTAAAGGTTTATCAATCTTGTTTATCTTTTCAAAGAACCAGCTCTTAGTTTCATTGATCTTTTATATTGTTTTGTTTTGTTTTTAGTCTCTACGTCATTTATTTCTGCTCTGATCTTTGTTATTTCCTTCCTTCTACTTACTCTGGGTTTTTCTTTTTGTTCTTTCTAATTATTTAACTTGTAGTGTCAGATAGTTTATTAGCATTCTTTCTTGTTTCTTGAGGTAAGCCTGTAATGCTATGAACTTCTCTCTCAGGACTGCTTTTTTGCTGTGTCCCATAGATTTTGAATTGTTTTGTGTTAATTTTCATTGATTTCCAAGAAGTTTTTTATTTCTTTTATAATCTCATTTGTAACCTATTAATTGTTTAATAACATACTATTTAGCCTTTGTGTGGGAATGTTTTTGAGTGTTTTTATTTATTTATTTAATTTTTTTGTTAATCCTCACCTGAGGATATTTTTTCATTGATTTCCACATATGGTGGAAGGGAGGGAGAGAGGGAGACACAGAGAGAGAGAGACAATGTGAGACAGAGAGAGAGAGACAATGTGAGAGAGACACAATGATTGGTTGCTTCCCACATGACACCTACTGGGGCCAGGGATTAAACCTGCAACCCAGGCACGTGCCCTTGACTAAGAATTGAACCCACAACTCTTTGGTCAGCAGGCTGATGCTCTAACTGTTGAGGCAAACCAGCCAGGGCTTGAGTGTTTTTATTGTAATTGATTTCTAGTTTCATGTAAAGTTTGATCTGAGAAGATGCCTGATATGACTTCAATCTTCTGGAACTTGTAGAGACTCATTTTATATTTTAACATGTAGTCTATCTTTGAGAATGTCCTGTGTGCACTTGATAAGAATGCATATTCTGCATCTTTGGGGTGAAATTTTCTGTAAATAACAATTAAATCCATCTAATCTAGTGCATAATTTATGGTTTCTGTTTCTTTGTTAATTTCTTTTCTAGAAGATGTATTCACTGATGTCAGTTGGCTTTTAAAGTCCCCTACTATGTTTGTACTGCTGTTCTCTCCCTTAAAGTCCTCCAGAAGTTTTTAACATATTTTGGTGCTCCTATATTGGGTGCATATATATTTACCAGGGTTATATCCTGTTATTGTATTGATCTTTTTAATAGTATGCAGTGACCTTCTTTGTCTCTAGTTATGCCCTTCATTTTGATGTCTATTTTATCAGATATGTATATTGCTACCCCAGCTTTTTTTTTTTCATTTCTATTTGAATGGAATATTTTTTCCATTCCTTCACTTTCAGCCTATGTGCATCTTGGTCTGAGATGGGTCTCCTGTAGACAGCATAGCATATATATGGTTCGTGTTTTTTTGTTTGTTTGTTTGTTTGTTTTATCCATTCAGCTACCCTTTGTCTTTTGGTTGGAACATTTAATCCATTTACATTTAAGTTTATTATTGATATGCACTTACTTAATTCCTGTGTGTTTTTTTTTTTCTTTATGCTGATGTTCCTCTCTCTCTGTATTTCTTCTTCTTAAAACAGTCCTTTTAGCATTTCTTGCAATACCGGTTTGTAGGTACTGAACTCCTCTAGCCTTCTTTTGTCTTAGAAACTCTTTATTTCACCTTCAATTTTAAATGACAGCTGTGCTGGATAGTGCAGTCTTGGTTGCATGTTCTTACTTTTCATTACTTTGAATACTTCATGCCACTCCTTTCTTGCCTGAAATGTTTCTGTTGAGAAATCTTCTGACAGCCTTATGAGAACTCTCCTGCAGGAAACTAACTGTCTCTCTCTTTCTGCCTTTAAGATTCTCTGTTTATTTTTAGCCATGGCCATTTTAATGATGATGTGTCTTACCATGGTCTTTTTGGGTTTATCTTGTTTGGGACACTCTGTGCTTCCTGAACTTGTGTAATTCTTCCTTTCACCAGGTTAAGGAAGTTTTCTGTAATTATTTCTTCAAACATATTCTCTATCCCTTGCTCACATTCTTCTCCTTCTGGTTCCCCTATGATATGGATGGTGTTATGTTTCATATTGCCCCAGAGTTCCCTTAAAGTATCTTCATTTTTTAAAATTCTTTTTTCTTTTTGTTGCTCTCTTTGGGTGTTATTTTTTGTTTTGTTTTGTATTTTACCTTGTCTTCCAAATTGCTGATTTTATTCTCCACTTCGTGCAGCCTACTTTTAATTCCTTCCAGTGTGTTCTTTTTTTTTTTAACTTATCTTTATTGTTGAATGTATTACAGATGTTCCTCATTTTTCCCCCATTGCCCCCCTCCTCCCCATTCCTGCCCCCTCCTGCCTTTCCCCACATTGTTGTCTCTGTCCATTGGTTATGCATATATACATATAAGTTCTTTGGTTTATTTCTTCCCACCTCCCAACTCCCCTTCCCTTTGAGGTTTGTCAGTCTAACAAGCAATTTGTACTTCTTAATCCCTTCACCTTTTTCACCCATCCCCCCAGCCCCTACCCATCTGGTAACCAACAAAATTTCTCTGTATCTATGAGAATGTTTCTGTTCTGCTTGTTCATTTTGTTTATAGATTCAATTATTGATAGATATGTATTTATTGTCATTTTGTTTGTTCATATTTTTTTATCTTTTTCTTCAAGAAGACCCTTCAATATTTCATATAGTAATGGTTTGGTGGTGATGAACTCTTTTAGCTTTTTCTTGTCTGGGAAACTCTTTATATGGCCATCGATTCTAAATGACAGCTTTGCAGGACAGAGTAATCTTGGTTGTAGGTTCTTGCTTTTCATCACTCTGAATATTTCTTTCCACCCCCTTCTGGCCTGCAAAGTTTCTTTTGAGAAATCAGCTGACAGTCTTATGGGAAGTCCCTTGTAGGTAACTAACTACTTTTCTCTTGCTGCTTTTAAGATTCTCTCTTTGTCTTGAACCTTTTGCAGTTTGATGATGATGTGTCTTGGTGTGGGCTTCTTGGGGTTCATCTTGTTTGGCACTCTCTGTGCTTCCTGGACTTGTATGTCTGTTTCCTTCACCAAGTTCAGGAAGTTTTCTGCCATTATTGTTTCAAATAGGTTTTCGATTTCTTGTTCTCTCTCTTCTCCTTCTGGCACCCCCAAGATGCAAATGTTGGCACGCTTGAAGTTGTCCCAGAGGCTCCTTACACTGTCCTCATTTTTTTTGGATTCTTTTTGCTGTTCTGATTGGGTGTTTTTTGCTTTCTTATATTCCAAATCGATGGTTTGCTTCTTGGCTTTACCTACTCTACTATTGCATCTGTATAAACTATTCTTTATTTCAGTTAGTGCATCCTTCATTTCTGACTGGTCCTTTTTTATGCTCTTGAGGCCCTCACTAAGTTCACTGAGGTTCTCACTAAGTTCATTGAGCATCCTTATAAGCAGTATTTTGAACTCTGCATCTGTTAGGTTGCTTAACTCCATTTCACTTAGTTCTTTTCCTGGAGTTTTGTTCTGTTCTTTCATTTGGGACCTGTTTCTTTGTCTCCTCATTTTGGCTGCCTCCCTGTGTTTGTTTCTATGTATTTCTTAGCAAGAGGTATGGGGCTAGCTGAGACCAGATGCTGCTTGTTTGAAAGAATTTAGGAAAAGCTGAAGCAGGATCCAAGACAGGCCAATCCTATGGTAACGCAACTGGCAACAGCTTGGGTGGGCCTGAAAGTTGGGTGGGGCGGGGCCTCAGGGAATCACCAGGGCAGGGCAAACAGTGTGAGCCAGGCTGCTGGAGTCCCAGATATGGCGGCATCTGCTGGCCCAGGGAAGGGCTCACCAAAGGAACAAAAGCCTCTGATAGCACATCTGTCCAGGAGAAAGCCGCCTCTCCAGCCCTCGCTCCAATGCCAAACAGCTCAATTCTTCCCCATATGGTTCTGGTGCCTTTCAAGCTGCCTCCCCCACGCTGAAGCCTGGAGGGAGCGAGTCCGAATAAGTCCATGCGTGGGCCCTTTAAGAGGAGCTGCCGGGGGCTCCAGTTGCCTCAGCCTCAGTTCCCGCTGGTTTTTCCAGCCAGAAGTTATGGGGACTTCTCTTCCTGGCACTGGAACCCTGAGCTGGGTGCCTGATGTGGGACAGGGACCCCTCAGTCCTCAGAGAGGACCTTCCCAGCCGAGGTGTCCTCCTAATTTTTATCCAGCACATGTGGGTGTGGGACCAGCCCGTCCGCCTCCGCCCTCCTACCAGTCTCCTTGTGGCTTCTTCTTTAATTTCGTAGTTGTAGGACTTCCATTCAGCTCGATTTCAGGCAGTTCTGAATGATCGTTTTTCTGTAGTTTAGTTGTAACTTTGTTGTGGTTGTGGGAGGACGCGATACCGCGTTTACCTACACCGCCATCTTGACTGGAAGTTCAAACTCCTTCCAGTGTGTTCTTGATATCATATATGCCATTCTTTATTTCCAACTGGCTCTTGTTCAGGGTTTCATTTTTTATTGAGTTTTTAGAGATAGAGGGAGGGAGAGAGAGATAGAAACACTGATGTAAGAGAGAAACATTGATCGGCTGCCTCCTGCACACCCCCTAATGGGGACCAAGCCCACACCCCAGGCATGTGGCCTGACTGGGAATCAAACCAGGACCTCTCAGTCCATGGGATAACGTTCAATCCATTGAGCCACACAGGCCAGGCAGGGTTTCTATCTCTTTTGTCATTTTGATGTAGTTTTCATTAAGTTTTTTGTAATTCTCACTAAGTTTTTGAGCATCCTTATAAGCATTATTTTGAACTCTTGGTCTGATAAAGTGCTTGTTTCCGTTTCATTTAGTTCTTTTTCTGTTGATTTTTCCTTTTCTTTTATTTGGGGGTTGTTTCTTTGTTGCCCCATTTTAGTTGTCTCTTTGTGTTTGTTTCTGTGTGTTAGATAGAACTACTATGACTCCCAGTCTCCATGGGATAGCCTTATGTATTAAGTGTCCTGTGGAACACAGTGGTAAAGTATTCTTTATCTCCTGAGCTGAATGCTCTAGGAATGTCCCTTGTGTGGGTTATGTGGATCCTTTTGTAATTTGGAGTTGGTTTTTGTTGGCCCATTCGTGGGGGAGATTGACTTTCACCCCTTGGAAATGTTTTTAGCAGGATGGGGCCAGCAGGATTTTGGAATGCAAATTAAATGGGCCCTTTGATTAGGGTGACAAAGGACCTCAACCTTTGAGAGGGGAGCTAGCTGCTTGCTTTCTAGCTTAGCAGTGCCCTGCCAGAAACCCTGAGGGGAGGCTTCAAAGGGCTTACACCAGATACCCCAGTTCTGAGTTGTTTCCCCTTTCACCTGTGAGGCTGCACCGGTAGGGATGTGCTGGTAGGGCTTTGAGGAAAAGAAAAAGGTTACCCCCTTCACTTGGGATGGTGCTGACCCTTGGTGGGGGAGAGAGAGCTACCTCCTTCTATCTCTGCAGTGCACTGCCAGAGGCCCTAGTAGAGTACTCCAAAGAAGTCATGTCCAATGTCCAAGCTTTGATTTTCACCTCACTTCCCCACAGCAGGTATGAGTTTAGCAGGATCAAGCCATCAGGATCTGGGAATGCAAATCCAATCCACCCTTTGATTAGAATGGCACAGATCCCCAGCCCTCAAGAGAGGTGTAAGTGCTTTCATCCTAACTTCTCATCAGAGCTACTGAAGGGAGGATCCAAGGGGGTTGCACCAGATTTCACAGTTCTGAATTGAGTCCTCTTTCCCCTGCAAGGCTGACCCTGCCAGGTGCGGGTGGGGCTTGGAGAAATTGATCAAGCTGTCCTCTCTGCTTAGACTGGTGCCGGCTTTTGGGGGTGTGGGAGTTTGTTGCCCCTTCTATGTCAGCAGCTCACTGGTACGGGTCCTGATGGAAGTCTCTGAAGGGATTGCTCCAAGTGTCCCAGTTCTGGTTTACACTTCCCTCCCCCTACAGGACTGCGCTTGGCAGGCAGTGCCAGCTGATTTTGGGTATGCTAATCCAGGTAGCCCTTTTTGGGGGATGGCACAGGTCTACAACCCTTGGGAAAGGAGTTAGGCACTCATCTTCTAACTCAGGGGTGCTCTGTCAGAGCTCCTGAATGGTGGCTCCAAGGGGATCACACTAGTTTTCTCAGTTCTGAATTATGACCCCTTTACCCTGTGAAGTTGCACCTGCAGGGTAGTGCAGGTGGGGCTTTAAGGAGTAGATTAAAACTGCTTGAGGTGGCACTGGCTCTTGGGAGGGGAAAGAGCTTGTAGCCCCCTTCTATCTCTGCAACTCATTGCCAGAGGCCCTGATGGAGGCCTCTGAGGGGGGTGGCCCCAAATGTCTTTGTTCTGAATTGCACTTTCTTCCCTCTGTGGGACTGTGCTTTGGAGGCAATGCCTGCAGATTTGGAAAACGCTAATCCAGGCAGCCCTTTGTTGGGGGTGGTGCAGGCCCTCAGCCCTTGGGAAGAGAGTTAGGCATTTGCCATCTAGCTCAGCAGTGCCCCACCAGAGCTCCTGTTGGGCCACTCCAAAGGTATCATGCCTGTTTTCCCAATTCTGAATTGTGCTACCTTTACCCTGTGAGGCTGCACTTACTGGAAGACATCTTTCATTGGGCAGAGGGGGGAAGATTGGCTCCTGTTCCCAAGCCACTCAGTTCAATGTTTGTTTGAGACCATTTATAGTTTCTCCAGGAAAAAAAAAAAAAACCAACAACAACGCATCTCAGCTCCCTTTTTGGTACAATAAATAGTCCTTTATACTCAATTTGAGCTTGACAGGGTGGAGTCACCAATATTTGGGGGACAGGGTTAGTGCATTTTCTCCAGCTGGTGCTGTAAGAATAGAAGTGCTAGACCCTGGGAGGTGGTGTCTGAGGGCATTGTGAGATGCTGGCTCAGGACTGGGACCTCAGATGCCTACCTTCCTGATCTCCAGCGCTGTGCCACCCAGATCTTCTTATGGCTTCCGTATGCCCTGAGTTTCCTTCCCTCCACCAGAGTCCCGGGTGAGTGTCCGAGAGTGAGTCCCTGTGTGTTAGCCTTTAAGGAGATGGCTTGGCATCCAAGCAGATCCCCTCCTCTTCCCAGTGGTCAGAGTCCCCACTTTTTGCTGCCAAATGTTATGCAGGCTTTTCTTTCATGTCCAGGTATTCTTGGCTGGGGGTCCTGGTGTGGGGCTGAGACTCCACTTTCCTCCAGGGGGCCTTTTGCAGCTGCAATATTTCTCCGGCTTCACAGCTGCTGCCACTGTGTGCCGGGACCAGCCCTTTTCATGTCTCCACCCTTCTTATCAGTCTCTGTGTAGCTTCCTTTTTTTTTTTTCACTCCGTGGATATAATACTTAGTTCAGGTGACCTTCTGTTGTTAATTCAGGTTAATTGCTCTAAATTTTAGCTGTAACTCTGGTTTAGTACCGAGAGGATGTGTGTGTTGCTTTCACCTATTCTGCTGCCATTTCTTTGCTCATTTTTAATTGGATTGTTTGTATTCCTTTTCTTGAGGTGTATGAGTATTCTGTACATTTTAGAAATTAACCCCTTATCCTATGTATCATTGACAAATATCTTCTCCCATGAAAAGTGGGTTCCCTTTTCATTTTGATGCTGGTTTCTTTTGCTGTGCAGCTTTTAGTTTGATGTAGTCCCATTTATTAATTTTTTCCTTTGTTTCTCTTGCCCTTGGCAATGTATTGGTGAAAATTCTGCTGTGTGTGATGTCTGAGATTTTGCTACATACATTTTCTTCTAGGATTTTTATGGTTTCACAAGTTATATTTAATTATTTTATCCATTTTGGGTTTATTCTTGTGTATGGTGTAAGTTGGTGGTCTAGTCAATATTTTCCACGTTAATAATTATAGATTAATGTGTTTTTTAATATCGTTATATTTCATCCACTGTTTTTATGTCATATACCTCCAGTAGCCATGCTGATAGTTGAAGGTCTTGGTAACAGGACTAAGAATACAGATGAATTCCATTTATTCCTTTTTTCTCTGTTAGCATAGTGGATAACAACACTAATTTAGGGCCTGGATTTCTAGTTGTGGGGCTGTGTGTAATTTGGGGATTGCAGAAGAGGTTGGACACCTTTTGCTGAAGGTCATCTTTAGGTCAGGAGTCTAATGACAACATTGCACCAAGGGAAGGGACAAGAACAGTCTATGTCATTTGAATGGAATGTCATTTGAAACCAAAGTTTATTGGATGATTTGTTATTGGATGCCTGACTCTCTTTACTACTTACCTGGGGAAAGCACATATTGAACAACAAAATGATAATGCACACTACCAGAGACTAGACCCTGTCTGATGGCTAGTAGGACCACTGCAGAAAAAAAAAAAATAATGAGACTGTTGCTAGGAGATGGAAGAGCCAAAAGTCCATGGCATTGTAGGGGTTTCACTGTAAATCTAGGCAATTTCAGTGTGCTTTGGATCAGAGGTTTAGCTATTAAAATCTGTTCTTTGATGAACATGTACTTTTTAGTGTGTAATGCTTAATATGATTTTATGTTTTTTGAGGAATTTTGAGGCTAATCCCAAGGTATTTTATTTCTTTCCACAGAGACTGTCCCTTCTTCAGAGCACAACTCATTTTCCAGTGGCTGCTGCCACTTTCCCCCCACTTCTTCTGTGGGATGGCCTCAGAGCTGGTGTAGCGGCAGAGTGCATGCTGCTGGTAAGTAGCTGAGAAATCTATTGTAAAATAAATATCAAAATATGCTTTCTAAAGCAAGTGACATGTTTTAATGGAATATAATATTACAGAACTGTGTAGGAATTTCGGATTCCAATCAGTGGCATTGAGAAAATGGGTTAATTATATTCTAATTATTTCAACGTCACTTTTCTAGTTTAAAGCTTGTGTGTTAAATAGTGAATGAGTTGTTATAAGAAAATATATAGTAACTTCCTTCTTGTGATTCTAGTAAGATATTTCCCAAAATAAGACTTGAAAATGTCACTAAAATGAGAAATTGCATTTGGAATGGTATTTCCACTCTACTGTGTTTGGATTAGACATGATAAAATTGGTTGCGATTCTAGGTGTTCTCAAATCAGATTTCCTTTCACAGTGTGGAGAAAGCAGGAGAAAAAATATTATTTTTCAATGAGGAAAAAGATACCATTCTTTCTTTTTTTTTAAAGGTAAGAAAATTATGTGACTAGGTATCTGTACAGGGGAGAAAATAAAAGGAGGGCAGCTTGTATGTTCAGATTAATTACTTCATGTGAGAGATGAATGTGTGTTGAATGGGGGAGATCGAAATTTGGTTTTAGGATGAAAAATCATTAAAAACAATGAATGAACTTTGTGACTATGCCTTTATTTTGAAAATGATTGATTTGTATTTGTGGGGATTGATTTGTACAGTAAAGACAATATTCTCAGTGTGCCTTTCATTAAAAGGGGTGTAAGAAGGATAGCAGAGATTCCTATCAACAAAGCTTTTCTGTATGTTTCTGAAATGTGCCTGAAAATGTGTAAGCTTTTATGTCTCTTTTTACCTGGAAATTGCTTTTGTAGATCTATTTCTGTCAGAAAAAAAGAAAAAAAATAGTTAAAGCAGTGGTTTTTCATTACTTTGAAATTCATATTGTTTTTGACACTTCAACAGGAAGAAAGAATAAAAAAGATAGGTAAAATTTTGAGTTAAATGACAAAGCAGTAATTCAGTAAGAAAAATAAGAATGAAAAAGCTTAAAAGAAAGTCCACAAGATGGACCATTTTTTCAGGCTGAAAATGTCTGCTGGTAGCATGTTTTGCAGGGAGAAAGGAGGAGAGTTTGTTGAAGGCAAAGGGAGGCAGTATTTGACAGAGCACTGCGGCAAAGAGAATGACTGATGCATCCAGGGACATGTGACCATTTTCTGGTGTAGTGAAGAAAATTTTCCAGGAGTCCATTTTGTATAAGAAAGTCTGTACCTACTAACATGCATATAATACCATAATTTTTATGTAGTACATAGGGAGTTTGTTTTGCTTGAGCCTCACATTATACTTTGCTGCATTTAGTCTTTCCTTTTCATTGTCTTCATTCCAAAACTTTCTTTTCTGTGCTCCCACCGTTTTTATAACACTTATTAAAGTATCTTATTAAAACTATTGTCTTTCCCCTTTAATCATAAAAATATCATATAGTTATTACAGAAAATTTGGAAAGATCTGAAGATGACTATAAAAAATTACCCTTAATTCTATAATCTAGAGATAATTACTAATAACATAATTACTGTCACTTTTGTGAATACGTGCAAATAAATGTGTAGAAATAGATATTTATATACAAAATGAAAATGTCCATATAATTTTCAAACTGTTTTAGTCATGAAACAACATATTGGAAGAAATTCCCCATATTTTTAAATATCCCACAAGAATGTGATGTTTTGTGGAGGCATAATATTTTATCATATAGTTGTCCCATTAATTTTCCAATTATTGAGTATTCGTTTATATGTGCAATTTTTGCTGTCATAACTTAAGGAATATATTTCCATATAAATCTCTGTGTGCTTTTCTGTTTTCCCCCCTAGGATAAATTTGTAGACATGGAATTCCTGGATCAAATGGTATGAACCAGTTTAAGGTTTCTTCCCCTATTCCCAACCCCACACATATCAACTAATTTATTTATCATATGTGATAAAAACATTATTGTCCATTTGTTTATTAGACAATGATTTTTAAAAATAATTTATAGTGGGGTTATTTTTACATGTCACAGCTTTAGATTTTTAAATATCCACAGCTCTCAGTTTTTGATTTTGTGATTTATTTATTTCCTTTGATGAATATATTCACCTGTATTTTTTCCCTAGTCATTTTATTGCTTCACTTTCTATAATTAACTCTAGTCATCTGGAATTTATTTTGATATATGTTGTGAAGTAGGATCTAATTTTGTTTTTTGTTTTTTCAAATAGGTCAATTATTTCAGCATCATTTATTGAATAATCCAACCTTCTTCCACTGATTTGAAATGGTAACAACTGTTCTTTCATTAAGGTGTAGCTTTCCACAGGTTGGCCATTTTCTCTCTACCTAAGATGGTTACATTCCACAATAGTACTCTTACCTTCCTGTGGCTTCTGGAAGCATTCTCAAGTGTCATGCTCATGCTTATGCTCTTTAATAATTCTAGGCACATGCAGTTTTCAGCAGAGGTTTTCAAACAGGATTTTAAAATTAACTATTTAAAATTTTGATTTTTATCAGATGTTTTCTACAAATTAAAATAGAGGAATCTAAATATATAAAAGCACTGTTCCAGATGTGCTATTCTTCTTAGACACAACTGAATTCTAATCTTGTGTTCAAAAAAGTAAACCCGGGGTTAATGTTACTCCTAAGGTTCTTCCTTCAACCTCTTTTTCTACTCCTCAGGTACTCAGAGAATTAAAGTTGTCTGGGCTCAGTTCCTAGGATTTTCTAGAATGAAATAAGAAGGAAATGTAAGCAGTGTATGAGGAGCAGAAATAATGTTTGCCAGCCTGTTGTTGACAGTATTCGGGTCCAGGGATTTAAAGGATATAGAATGAGTCCCAATCCATGCCACCACTGCCACCATTTCTTGTAGATAGGATCAAACTCCAGTGGTTCACCTCTTCACTGCAGGTGGAAGGCTCAAGCATAAAACACTGACTCTTTTAGTGGAAGATGGGTTAAATGTTGCTCACAGAAATATCTGACTATTAGGGTCACCTGCCACTCGCTGTTGACCCTCACCCCCATCTCCAACTCAGCCTTCTTTCTCTATTAACTTCTGAACTGGCCTCTAAACTTTATTGATTCTGAAAGAAAACAAGGGAGCAGTGGTGGGAGTATCGCTTCACACGCTTATTGCAAGAGGCTCCTTTGGCTCATAGCCACAGCCCCAGTAATTTTTTGACTTGCTGCATTAGGCTATGATTTGCTTGTGACTAGAGGTTGGTTTCCCTGGCAACGGCAGCTTGCCAGAGCTTGCACATTCTCTCCTCTGCAGTGGTAGAATGCAGCTGTGAAGGCAAAGGAGGGGTCTTAGGAGCCTGAGTCACTAAAGGAGTTATTCTGCAGTCATGATGTCAGTTTTTCTGGACTAAACTGCCATCATTATTGTATATAGAGCAATATACTTTTGTAATCCTTGGAAGGCTTTGAGCCACTTCCTTTTTCTTCCTCCTAAATTACCTGCTCTCATTATGTCCACCAGTGACCCCAAAGTCTTCCCAATGTTTGAGGTTACTGATGCCATTAAGGGGCCAAAGAGATTCATAGTAATGTGATCACAGGAAACAGAGTGCCTGATTTCAAGACTCCACCAATTACAATTAATCTATCTGTGCCTCGGATTCCTCAGATGTAAAATGGGGATAATAATAGCACTTTTAGAACAGTGTTTGGTAATAGTAACCATTGTGTAAGTGTTGGCCATTATTATTTATAAATATTGAAGGTGACTTGCCCTGAAACAGACTTCTTCCGCCATATACAAACTCACCCTCTAATGTTCACCGGCTAAATAACACAAACACACATTTAACCCTATAGTACACAGTCTTCCCATGGCACACAGACACCATGGCAAAAAGGCTTGGCCCATAGCATACACACATTCCCATATCACTCAGACCCAGAGGCACACATATTTTCCTCAAGGCAAAAAAGTTCACCTCAGGTTCACAGAATTGCCCTACCATAACGACCACTCACGAGACATAAAGAATCCCAACATCATAGACTGTTTCCATAACACACAGGCCCTTCCTCTGGCACACAGAGTCTCTCTAGAGCACACAGACTCACCCTGTAAAACACAGATTCTCCCAAGGGCACACATATTCTCAAGGCAAAAACACTCACTCCATAGGATACAGACACATCTTATAGCACACAAATACTCTACATGGCACACAAATTGTCATCAGAGAACACGGACTCTGCCCATGACACATAAACTTCTTACAGCACAAAGATTCTGCTCACAGCACACAGATACTCCCCACAGTACATTAGATATTTCCCATATCACAATTCTCCCCACAGCACATATTCTCCCAATGTTCCACTGACTAAACCCATAGTGGAGATTCTCCATAGGGCACAGACTCCTCTCACATCACATGACCCTCACCAGAGCACACAGACTCCATCACACAGCACATAGACTCATGCCAAGCTTAAAGAGTCATCTCATGACACAAAGACTCCTTCGAGCATGCAGACCCTCCTCAGGGCACACAGCTTCACCCCATATCACACAGACTCTCCCCAGAGAATATCGATTCTACCCACAGCATACAGACTCACACTAGAGCACACGGACCCTTCAAAGAATACAGACATTTCCTTAGACCACAGTTCATGGCACAGCTTGAGGACCCACACAGAGAAACACAAAACTCTCCCACAATAGACCGACTTGCTCCATGTTATACAGACCATCCCAAAAGGATGAAAATTTGCCCCATAGTACACAGACACTGACCAGATCAAGCAGACTCATCTCACAAAACACAGACTAAATTCACAACACAGAGAATATCCCTCACAACACACAGATTCTCCCCACAGCCAAAAGATTCTCCCCACAGAACGCAGTATGTCCCACACACTGAGATGCCTCACAGCCCACAGACTCTCCTTACAGCCTATAGAAACACCCCTTAAACACAAACTGTCTTCAAAGGACATAGGTCCTCCCCATGGCACACAGACCCTCCTCACTTCAGGCAGACTGGCCCCAGGATGCACAGCCTCCCCACCAAGACACAGACTTGTCCCACAGCTTGAGGACTTAGCCTGTGGCACACATATTAAACCCACAGCACATAGACTCTCATCACAGCACTCAGACAAGCTCATTCCACAGCACAGAGATGCAACAGTATACATTACAGCACGTACATCCCCTCATGATGCCCAAGGTTGTGACACAACACACAAACTTTTCCTTCAGTGTATCAGCTCACTTGACAACAAACACAGTTATCATACAATATAAATACTAGCTCCATGGTGCACTCATTTGCTTAACAACATCCAAGCTTTCACTAACCATACAGTTACCACACAACATACACTGTGGCCCTGTAGCAACAAAACACACCACAAATTCTTCAGACAAACTGCAATAAATAGACACACATCACAATGCACAGCATTACATCATAGCATGCAAATTGGCCCTTCAGTAGGTAGACTTGTTCAACAACAGACACACTCATGCTACAGTAGCACTTAATTATTTCTCCAAAGTGTTCATATGAGCCCCTCAGGGCACAGTCACAGACATGATCCACAACACCCTCACTCATCTCACAACATAGATGCAACCTATCCCATACAAGCACACATATAAACACATTCCACAGCACAACACTCCACTTGTATAATGCACAGAATTGTGTCACAACATACACTTGCCATACAAATTTACTTCATGGAAACCACACTCCTTATTGTGATTACACAGTGTAAACGCATGTTCCAAAATACCTGTAACCATTTGCTCTACCACTTCCACATTTACCTCAAAGCACATAGACTGTGTCCCTGCTCACACTGCTGTCCGTAAACAAAATATGTCCAATCATCCACAGAATTTCATCAAAATGTGTAGATTCTTCCATCAAATATACATACTTGCTCCACAACACACACAAACACTAATGAACACTGAGAATCAGCCTAAATGTATAGATAAGCCCTTTGGGACATAGACTTGACTTGACTCACAGAATAATCACCTCCAAAAAACTTAAAATTCACAGGCATGGCCCAGCCAGTGTGTCTCAGTGGATTGAATGTTGTCCCATGGACTGAGAGGTCCCAGTTCAATTCCCGGTCAGGGTGTATGCTCAGGTTGCAGTCTTGATCCCCAATGGGGTGCTTGCAGGAGGCAGCCTATTGATGTGTTTCTCTCACATAGATGTTTCTATCTCTCTCTCCCTTCCTCTCTAAAAAAATCAATAAAATATATTTTTTTAAAAATTCACAGGCATGCTTGTAAACACATAGATTTCTTTTGTAATGCACAGAATTTCAACACAACACAGATTTACTCTAAAATGGAAACCCTTCAATGCACATAACATTCTCCAGTGTGTAGACACACAATACACATTATCATGCAATGCAAAGAGCTCTATCATAGCTTACAGACATGCTTTACCATACTGTTGAGCTGCAACTCTGGCTTACAACAGATACACAGCTTGTGTAATGGTTAAATGCAAGGCCTCTGGACCCATACTGCCTGGGTTTGAATCCAAATTTCATCCCTTTCTAATAATTATCACCTTGGGTAAGTATATTTCTCTGTTCTTTAGTTTGCTCATCTGTAAAACAACAACAATAGTATCCACTCAAAAGAATTGTTTGTGAGTATTGAATGAATTAAAATATGGTAAGTATGTAGTTCAGTGGTTGGAACATAGGAAATATTGCACCTGTTAATATATTACTGTCACCTCCCCCACCACTATTACTACTAAAGCAAAAAGGGCCTACCTCAAATACCTAGAATTATGTGACAGCACAAAGATTCACCACATGATACAGAGACTAGACCTAGAATATCTAGAAATATTACAGCACACAGATACCCCACCACAACACCCACATACTCTACGAACACAAACAGAACCCTAAACCACATTCCACTCACAACACACTGAAATGCATCATAATTAAGAAATTTGTTATAAAATGCACAGGCTTGCTCCATAATACAAAGACTCATTCCCCAAAGCCCAAACTGCCACACAATGCACACACACATCATGCAGCAAAGTCATGCCCCACAATGCAAAGTATAAACCCCAACAAAACATAGATAAAACCCACAATGCATAGACCTGCCTCATAACACAAGTCATACCATGTAACACAGAGACTACTAACATGCATGGGTTGGAATCACAATGCACAGGCTCACTCTACAAAACTGATTTGCTCCAAACTAGACACAATTGCTCCACAATGAAAACACTATAACCAACACCCAGGCTCATTGCACAGCATTTCCCCTCCCTCATTTCCCCACCAAATAATAGGCCCCATAATGCAAACATATGCCCCCAACACACAGACTTGCCCAACCACACCTGGACACACCATACACTGCCACATGTGCCACAATCCAGACAGATGTCAGAATACCTCATATGCAATATAAACATGTCTTATAAAACACTTAATAATCCACAATGCACAGACTTATTCTACGAAGCACTGGTATATCTCACTCAATCTGGTCCAGTACCACAACCCTAGACTTGTTCTGAAACACAAAGGAGTATTCTAGTATGCACAGACATGTGCCACAGCATTCAGAATCACCCCATAATGCCCAGATTTACTCCACATTACCTAGAAATTTCATGCTATTAATGCACAGACAGAAATACACAGCACCCAAACTTGCCTCAAAAGCACATAGCTGCACCACAGTGCACAGACATGCCCTACAACAGAAAAATGCCTCAAACACACCTTCACTGTGCAGTGTGAACACCTGGCTTATAGGGAAAATAGTAGCAACAAAGCACCTAGACCTATTCTGCAACACAAGGACAAATCCTGCAATGCCCACCCACAGCCCACTACTCAAACTCATCCCACCAACTGTGAGCTCATTGCACAGCATATAGAATTGCAAAAAAGCCAATACACAGTCACAAATGCACAACTCAGACTCTTCTCAAAAAGTATAGAATCATATGCCAAAGCCTTGATGTGCCCTGCAATGCACAGTACCAAGTCACAATGGGGAGAAACACATCTCATGTCACAAGACTCTTCCTACAGTGCAGAAACATGCCCCAGAATGTATCTCTCCCTCCCCCCCCAATAACATGGTCATCTAGACATCCTTTACAATTCTTAGATACAGTGCCAAGACACTGCCCAACACTCAGACTCACATCAAAACACACAAAACCACCCTAGAGCATACAGATTCCCCACATGTTGTACAGGGCCAACTCATGACACATAGATGTGCCACAAAATACTCAGAGTTGACACAAAACACATACACACACACACACATCTCTCGGCACAACGACTGACCCCAAAACACTTACGGTCAATGACAACATTTAACCACCTCTCCCAAGAAGGCATAGAATAGCATCACAATGCACAATCTGTCCTACAATATATAGAACCATCCTACAATTAACTTACTTACCCCTATAGTGCAAAGACTTGCCCAAGCAGTGCACGCACATGCACTACAACATGTAGAAACATCCTACAATGTAGAGACTTGCCCCAAGATATAGACCCCTCGCACAACACACAGGATTACATTGCGCCCTGTCAGCTCACTATTCAAGACACAAATTAGCCTAACACACACTTTCACCACACTGCACTGTCTCCACAAATACCAGACTTGTACCAAAACACACAGGTTTGACACAAAGAGTCTCAAACTCACAGTACAATGCACAGGCTCTAAGAATAGCTGCCAAATCATATTGAAACATAAAATCATGTCCTATAGAAACACCTTCACTAAGCCTATGATTGTCCTGCAATGAATAGAAAGAAACAACAACATTCAAACTCAGCTTACAAGTTTTTGAGTTGTCCCACAATGTACAGAATTGCATCATAATGCACAACTATGACCAACAACTGACATGCTTACCCTAGACAACAGTGATTCTCCCCACCACACACCATGTAATTTCCAAATTTGCACCAAACCCTCACACTCAGCCAAAAATACACAAACTCATCCTGCATGAAACAGAATCAATTCACAACTCACATTTGTCCCACAATGCCCAGACACCCATTACAATGTGTAGATACCAATCACAACTTAGACACTCCCAAAACAATGCACAGAATCCAGTAACATTAGAGTTCTTTCTACAATGTCCAGATTCATCTCACAGTACCCCAAATTGCATAAAAACACACATTCATTCCAAAATGGACAATTTATCCTACAACTCCTATATACATCCCACAATATACAAATATGCCTTATAAGATATAGGCTCCCCAAAAACACACAGTATTGCATAACAACTTATGAACATTTCTAAAAGCATACACACCATAATGAACATACCCCTTTATAACATCTGGTCACATCCTTAAACGTGTAGACGCAAGCCTCCCCCACCAACATAGTCTTATCCAGTAGCTCTAAAACATGTCACAGAAAATAGATTTGCCCCACAATGTGTAGAACTTTACACAACTTCCAAATTTTTCCTGCAGTTCACAGACTTTCCCCCTTACACACAGGGTTATCACACAATGCAGAGACTCATTCACAAAACAAACAACCCAGAGTACACCACAACCACAAGATATGCCCCCAAATACACAAATGTGCAGTACAACACCAAAAAATGATCCACAACATGCATATGTGCCTTACAATGCCCAGTCTCTTCCATAACTCCCACACTCACCTCTCAAGATCTAGACCAACTTAGGATGTCACACATGCTCCATGACATAAGACTCCCATCACAGCACATGGAATCACATCACAACACACCAATTTATCTCACAATACAAAAATTCTCCAAAAAATGCCAAGACTTGCTCCGTAAGTCATCCAATATTAGTATAAAACATAGATTTGCCTCAAAACTCAGTCTTATACCATATACTACAGAAATGCCTCATAATACCTACAATGATCCTACAATGAACAGGCTTTCCCCACAATGCCTGGACTTACCCCATAACAGTGAGCTATGCCCTGTAACACAGAAGTAAGTTCCACAATGCAAAAATACGATTATAATATACAGCATTACTCTTCAACATAAACTCACTATGCTATAGTAAGAATAGACCACAGACATCCAGCCACACCCCTAAATTCACAGTCTTGTTACACAACACTAAGACATGTCTTACAATACACAAATACACTCCATAATACCTTCATACAGTTGTGTTACTATAGGCAGATGTACCCTATGAGACAAAAGCTTCTATCACAAACAAAAAATTGCATTCTGATGTACAGATTCACCCCAAAACACACACTATCTCTCCACAAGGCAAATATCTTACAAAGAAAACATGTTCCCAATGCCCAGAATTGCCCTAGGACATACAGGCTTGCCCCACAGGATGAAGGCATACTCCATATTACACACTTATGTTTCTCATCAGACATGCTTTACAACATAGCCTTGCCCCACAAGGCACCCCTGACCCATAACCTAGACACATTCTATGGTGCATATACTCACCCCCATAACACCTTGGCAAAACCTCCAATGAAAAAGTACATACGGCAATGTACAAAATATTTTGAAAATACACAGACACTCCCACAGTCTCAGAATGATCACATCATGCTCAGAATTTCTCTAAATGCAAATTCAAGTTTTCAATTTTTACTGTTGACACTATTACTCCAAAACACCAAGAATCAAATCACAGCATACAAACTCAACTTATATAAAGTTCTTCCCACAATGCACTGACATGCTCCTCAACACTCGGTCTCTCTTACATCTACAAAAATATCATTATAACTTCAGATCATCCCACAAAATCAGTACATAACCCACACTACTATAGATAAGCCTCATGATATACAATATACAGACTTGCCCCACACTACTGAGAGACATACCCTGTGAAGCACAGCCATGCCCTATCACACAAACTCACTCCACAAAACAAATCATCACCATTATAAAGATCCCATACTCAAGACATGCTCAGTTACATACTGGCATACCCCACAACACAAAATTACACCATAAGGCACATATATCTTATAGCACAAAGAGTAGTCTCACAGCACAAACACTAGCTTTCCCAGATTTGCCCCTAATAACCCACACTCTCTTGACAACACCAGGACACATCAAATACCACATCCAAAATTAGCCCATAAAATAGAGGTTTGCCACATAATGCACAACATTGGACTAAAACCTGCAGAAATGCTACACTATGTACGGATACAACTCCACACCAAACAGACCTTAAAAAAATGTTTAAAAAAAACTTTAAAATAACACATAGATTTCCCATAAAGCACAGACATACCCTACAATGCAAGACTGCCCCTATGACACAATGATTTACTATAGAATCTCTAGAATCAACCCTAACACACAGTCTTATTCCATCACTCCAAGATATATACCACAATGTACAGACCACAATGTATATACCATAACACCAAGACATGCCCTATAATGTGAGGACGTGTTCAACAATCCATAGATTTCCCCAACAGTATATCCAAAAATCACAGCTGTAAAATTTGCAACACTCAAAATCACTCCCACAAAGCACACACACTCCAAACCAGATGTTTAGGACCCTCAGGGCCCATAATTCATAGAGACAACCCACAATGCACAGCTTTACCTCACACCACCTAGCTATACCTCCCTTAATGTAGCAAACAACCTCACAGTGCACACATGAGTTATACTAGTCATAGTCTGATACCACAAGAAACTCATTCACAAGACCTACAATTTACTGACACACCATACAACCCATATATTTGTCCCACAATACTTAGACCCACCTTCCTTCATACAAACTTACCCCACAACATAAGACTTATCACCTCAAAACACATAGAATTAACCCACAATACAAAGAGACTTCCCTTGTAGCAAAAAGATTTTCTCTACCACACTGAGACTGACCTCATCTAACCTGATTCACCCCACAACACCTAACCTTACACCACTACACAGAGACATGCTGCCTAACCCAGAAACTAACCCTGAAGACTGGGGCACACTTTTGTGGTTCTCACAGACTCATACTACTACATACACGAAGAAACATAATCTACAACGCACATATTCACTCTGCAACATGCAGACATGCCCAAAACTTTACAGATACCCTCAATAATACCAATAATTCCTATATAATACTAAGAAAGTCTACAACACCAAGAAAAGCAGCACAATATATATGTTCATTCTAGAATATTTAGCTTCACTTCTGGAGGCCTACACTTACTATATCACATTTAATCCTCAACAATATGCTGCTCCGTAGCATATGAACCAAGGGCCTACATGCTCACACAGAGCTTGGGCAAGTGACTTGACTTTTTTGAGTATGTATACCCATTGTAAACATGATAAAATACTTCTTTTGGGTCATTCCAAGAATTAGATGAGAAAATTTCTGGAAAGAACCTAAGTTCAGAATACCGTCTTTGGAAGCAGACATGCCTGCTCCCAAGCTTGGCTCCACTACTTACTGATGCTGGAACATGGGCACATTTTACAATAGACATGGTCAGTGGTAGAGTAGAAGGAATATGCATTTAGTGTCAGTCAGGTTCTCTGATCCTAGTCCTCATTTATAAATTGGGGATGATACTGGTTCCTGCCTCCTAAGGAACAAGGTAGAAGTAACTTTGGAGCCCTTTGAAATAGGCAAGCCTGAGGTGGAAGGAGGCACCATATGGGCGCCTGCTTAAGGCAAGAGATGAGAAGGAAAATAGGTACATGCAAGGGTTTCCAACAGTGGCAATGGGATTTGAAGATCTGAGCAGCCATCTGATTTTGTCTTCAGATTATAAGAAGTCTATGCTATTAGACCATACTTACCATCTTCAATAATCAACATTTTTCTTTTAAAAAAATATGTTTTTAGCCCTGGCCGGTTTGGCTCAGCAGTTAGAGCGTAGGCCTGCGATCCAGAGAGACCTGGGTTTAGTTCCCGCTAATGGCATGTACCTCGGTTGCAGTTTGTCCCCGGCCCTGGTTGGGTCGTGCGGGAGGCAGCCACTCGATGTGTCCCTTTCACATTGATGTTTCTCTCTCTCTCTCTCTCTTCCTCTCTCTCCCTCCCACTCTATCTGAACAAAAAATGGAAAATTTTCCTCGGGTGAGGATTAAAAAATAATAATAATAAAAATAAAAAAAATATGTTTTTATTGATTTCAGAGAGGAAAGGAGAGGGAGAGAAAGAAACATCAATGAGAGAGAAACATGGATCGACTGCCTCCTGCACACCTCCTACTGGGGATCAAGCCCACACCCTGGGTATGTGCTCTGACTGGGAATTGAACTGGGACCTCGCCATGCATGGGACAGTGCTGAACCAACTGAGCCACACCAGCTGGGAAATAATCAACATTTTTCAAAGGAAGTTGTCTTTTAATGTTTATTTTCTTGGCTATTTCAAGAGTAAGAAGAAAATCATGAGCCCCCTCTGGCTGGCTGTTTTGTAGAAAACCAGGTATGGAAATGACCAGAAAAGTCTTTCCAGAAGAAAGTGCTCTCACACATACACATATTCATCATAGACAAGTACATACACCACAGAATACACACACACACACACACACACACACATAGTGTCAAAGATGTTCATACTGACATAGAACTACAGGTGTGTCATAATCCTACAGACCATACATTCTTAAAGCCACAACCAAAGACATTTGTTTGTACAAATACAAAAATAAAATCCAGAGTCCCAACAGGCATTATGTCTTATATACACAAATATACATATGCATACACCCAGATACACATAAAGGCCCACAATTCTGTGTGTAGACACTGAGCAACATATATTTATAAATATACACTCCACACTTGTACAGAACCACACAGAGTCATATATATGCCATTCAGATAATGTATCTATTGATTCATAACCTCAAAGATACAGAAACACAGATACACACACGTACACACATATAAAAACACACAGATGCTTCTAGAGGCTCATGAGGCACATTCTGAAACACCCCCAGACATTTTTGTAGAAATGTAGATATGTATACACAAATCCACACAGGCACATGTGTGTTTGTATGTGTGCACAGGCATCCATAGACATGCATAGAGTCATTCATATGCAGAAACAGGTGTATGTATTTTTACTGATTTTCAGAGGCACAGACAAATTTACATTAACACTGAAACAGAGATTCATTCATAGGTAGATACACATATTTTAAACATGTACTTAGTGGCATTTTCATATTCACAAGAATATACACACAGAGGCATAGTTGTTATTAAAACACACATGCATAAGCATGCTCATGTCTGTATATGAAATCTAAGTGTTTGTGCTCACCATGAGCATATGTACATGTGCACACATGCACATGTGGAAATGCACATGGGGCACATGTGAGAATATGTGGCACATGTGGGTTTACATAGGAAAATGCACAAACATGAAGGTGTGCACACATAAATGTACTTGTACATGTAGACATATACATTCACATGCAGACAAAACAGACATGGATCCATAAAGAGATCTTTACATGTATTTACCATACAGACAGTGGTATGTACATTTAGAGAGATATGCTTTCATATATAGTGAGATATACATTATAGATAGATAGGCAGATGGATGGATGGATAGATAGATAGATAGATAGATAGATAGATAGATAGATAGATAGATAATAGATAGATAGATAGATAGATAGATAGATAGATAGATGATAGATAGATAGATAGATAGATAGATAGATAGATAGATGATAGATAGATAGATAGATGATAGATAGATAGATAGATGATAGATAGATAGATAGATAGATAGATAGATAGATAGATAGATAGATAGACAGATAGATAGATAGATTTAGCAGAGACCCTTTCATATGAAGAAACATAGCTACACATATAAGCACAAGCCTAAAGACCTACAAAAAGATATGCACAGGCAAACAGCTGCACTCACACACAGACCCACTCAGAGGCGCAAAAGAAGCATGAAAAGGTACGTACATGTGCAGAAAAGCAGGTAAATTCACAGATACACAGACATGTGCACAGAGAGGTGTACACAGACCCATGCCCATACAAACTCACAAAGAGATGGACACAGAAGCTTGTGCAGATGTATGTGGAAACATATGCAGATTTACACACATAAAGGCATGCTACATGGCTGTACAGATGGATATGGAGATACACAAACATATATTTGAACACAGAAGCATGCATGTCTTTTAACTTGTGCATGCAGACATAGAAATATGTGCACCCACATTAGCAGAGACCAACACACCTTCACTGACACACACTTGCATAGACACTTGTATGTATAGTCATATGTATGCATGCAAACATAGATGAGCATGCATAGCACAGAGGCATGCACAAACAAACATAGAGACAAAGACATACATATACACCCAGGCATACAAAATTCTCATGCATAAGGAGTCCTCCCATGTAGTCAACAACATAAACATCAGCACATGGACACACAGATTCATTCACTCAGAGTCATCTAAAGAAATTAATTCTCATGCAGACAGATTTATGCAGACACACACACATGCCCCCATAGACATGCAGATGGTCACACAGACATACACATGCAAAGAGATGGGTGAACAGATAGATGGACATCAAGGCATGTAAAGTGACTATAGAAGCACCTAGACACAGATAAAGTGGCTTACAGACAAGAATATATACACATAGACTCACACTCAGACATATACATACACATAGTATGTATACATCATGTATACACATACACATAGACGTACAAATATCCATCTTACAGATGACTATTTGCAAGCAGTAAACTTAAGGGTTAAATGTGTCCACATAGATTTAAATACATGGAGATAGAGGTACAGTCCAACAGACTTATATATGTGCGCATAAACATGGATACTGCACCCCCAAAAGACAAGATTCCACCCATTTAGATGGTGACACACTCCAAACTCCCCTTAAAAGCACATGCACAAAGAGCTCTATAAATGCAATTGCACATACAGACACAAACAGGGGGTGAGCAAAAGTAGATTTACAGTTGTTCATATGGAAAATAATGCTATAATCGACAACTATTAATACAAGAATTAACTGTGTTTTGTGTACTTATAACTGTAAACTTTTACCCACCCTTGTAAATGCACATGCAGATATACATGCAGATGCCAGATGTACTCCCCCAAATACACAACATACTCAGTAAATAAAAGTAAAGGACATACAAATATATCTGCACACAATGCAGACCTAAACACATTAAAAATACAGACATATTACAAAGGATTCAAATGCACAGATGCACAGATAAGCACCCTGACATGTCAACATAAGCACAATTGGTGTGCAAGTGCACATGCACACATGTACTCCTATGCCCATATAGCATTCAATCCTAAATGTATATCAAATATGTGAATGCACACACACACATACATCTGCCAACATAATCATATAAATGCATACATGGACTTAATTATGTTAAACAGAAACAGACATAGATACTCATGCAGATTTATACACATGAAAACACAAAAATTCAACCACATATAAAAGGATGCACAAATAAATACTTTTCAAAGGAAGCTGTGACATTTATTGTATCTTTTTATTGAGCTCCCTCTGATGATTGTATTCAAGGAAATGTGGAAATTTCCAGAAAGTTCTCTAAAGATATGGAATGCACCTGTTATGTGATAGCTCTCTCTCTCTCTCTCTCTCTCTCTCTCTCTCTCTCTCACACACACACACACACACACACACACATGCATACACACACTTCCACGTGCACAGAATCACAGGCATAGAATCACAGAACATCAAAAAATATAAACATGCATAACCAAATATAGAAAGACATAGATACACACACACAAACACACCAATGAAACATCACACAGCTCATGGCTATTGAATTTGAAAAGAAATCGAACCAAACCTGTGTTTACATCCCAGCTCCAGCACTTACTAGCTCAATGATATGGGGCCATTCTTTTGCTTTCTTACCTGTAAAGTGAGGGTTAATATTAGCACTTACCTCTTAAAGCTGTTTGAAGATTCAGTGAAATGAAGAACTTAACCTCATATTTGGAATGTCATAGGTGCTGCTGCTGCTGCTTTTTAGTTTTGTTAGAGCTGACATTCTTAGCTGAATAGAGTTTGGGTTTTGTGGTCAAAGTTCATGTTTATATTGTAGAGATGTATTAATTAACATATTTGTAAGTGGTATTAATGAAGAATAAATTGCATAGACAAGGCCATTTCTGAATTTTTTGGAGATCATAAGGGTTTACTACTGTCCCTGGCAAATGAGAAGACCTAAAACAAATACTTCCTGCTATTGTAGTTTGTTTGTTGTGATTGTCACTGTTGTTCACATCCTTTTGCTTTTTGCAGGAGGAGATGGAAGACTGAGTTAGCCAGTGGAAGACTGGGAAGAGGGCTTCCCTCTCTGTACACATTTGCCACCTAGTGACCATATTGAGTAAGTACAGTATTTGTGGATTGTTCAGAAATATTCCTAAAATTTTATCTATTGCAAAGTTGCATAACCTCCCTGCTGAATAAGCTACTATATATCAAGTTACAGTGGTTTCTGCTATATTAAGAAACTAAAAATAGTCATAACAAGAAACGTTTCTTTCTAAATTTCATGACCTCACCACCCCGCTCAGGTTTTCTCTGGACTTTATTGAGATTGTGTTCTATAACAGAGGTCTTCATACTTCTAATTATAAGCCACCTAAAATAATTTTGAATAACTATCTATCCCATCATATATCTTTAAGTTAGTATATGAATTTTATTATCATAAATTTAATTATTTGTACTTATTCTTTCCAGCATATTATAAATATTTGTGCTTTTAAATACCATGATTTAATCACATTTTTCATGATCCAATGGATTAAAAATACCATAGTAACTTGATACTCATCACTGCTGATTTCAAAGCAAATATATATAGAAAAAAACATAAACAGTCATAAATTTTACATAATTGATTATCTCCTTGAAATTGCCATTCCATTGATCTTCCCATATATATATGGGAATATATTCTAACATAGTATATTTTTATGTTTAAAGGGCTTTTATTTTCACCAACCATAAATCTCTGCAAGAAGTATATGTGGTTTGAAACAATTTTCCTTTAACTCTAAGCCTCTATTTTATAATTAAATCACTTAGTAATATACAATTTATCAGACCAGTATAAAATATTATGCATTTTGATAAGTAATTATTTAAAATAAATGCTAGAATTTGATTAGAAATGCATCCCTTAAATGCATATGATTGTTTTTTTTCCCCTACATTAGTTCGTGACTCTGAGGATGACTTTTACTTTACTTCTAATGAAAAAGAGAGCAGTATACATTTTTTCTTATTTTTCACTTTTATAGATATAATAATTCAGAAAACTCTGTTCCCATAAATAGGTAGAAGGGAATGGAATGCGTGTGCAAGACATGGGTCAGAAATCACACAGTGACCTGTCATCAAAAATAATCTTTAATGATTTAAATTATTTAATTAAACAATTCAATTTTTAATAGACACCTTGATTAGGCCTATCTTTAATAGCATGAATGCAAAGAAGCCCCAATTTACAAAAGGATTTGTTGATTAATCATTTATTTCTGAGTTTCTGGTAAATTTACCAAAATGACCTTACCAAAATTTAGAAAATGACTATTATATCTGTCATATTTTCACTTTGAGGCATTATTTTTAACCCAATGTACTTACAAAAGGTTGAGAGAATCAGAATACTTAAATTAATATGTTTTAGTCAGTATAATAATTTTGATAAAATGAATTTAACTCACTATATCCTTTAAATATAAAACTTTGAGTCCACATATTTGAATCATTGATTTCATAGAATATATTTATAATATAAATTAATTGGCAAAGGCAATGTTCATATCAAGATAATCAGCCAAATCAGCTTTACCTTCAAAAAAAGTGCCATAACCCCAAGAGACATATGAAGAAATGCTCAACTTCACTAATCATCAGAGAGATGCAAATTAAAACAACAATGAAGTATCACCTCACACCTGTCAGAATAGCCGCCATCAACAAAGCATCAAACAACAAGTGTTGGCGAGGGTGTGGAGAAAAGGGGACTCTAGTACACTGCTGGTGGGAATGCAGACTGGTGCAGCCATTATGGAAAACACTATGGTGTTACCTCAGAAAATTAAAAATTGAATTACCATTTGATCCAGTGATCCCACTCCTAGGAATATACTCTAAGAAGCCTGAAACACCAATCAGAAAGAAGATATGTACCCCCATGTTCATAGCAGCGCTATTTACAATAGCTAAGATCTGGAAACAGCCCAAGTGTCCATCAGTAGACGAGTGGATAAAAAAGCTGTGGTCCATATACACAATGGAGTACTATGCAGCTATAAGAAAGAAATATCTCTTATCCTTTGAGACAAGATGGGAGGACCTGGAAACTATTATCCTAAGCGAAACAAGCCAAGCAGAGAAAGACAAATATCATATGATCTCACTTATTTCTGGAATATAATGAACATAACAGTCTGAGAAACAGGGTAGTCCCGGAGACGTGGAAGTGTGACACAGACTGACAATTGCCAGAAGAGGGGGTGGAGGAGGGGAGTGATGAACCACAGAACTTGTACGCATGTACTCATAACCAATGGACAGCAAGACTGGGGACGGGGCAGGGAGGGGGTGGGAGGAGGGAGTCAATGGGGGAAAAAGGAGAAACATCTGTAACAAAAGTAAATTAATAAAAAATAAAAAAAAGTGCCATAACCAATGGACATAGATAAAAATCTTGGGGGTTGGGGAGGGCGGGATGGGGAGGAAGGTATCTATGGGGGGAAAAAGAGAAACATCTGTAACAAAAATAAATTAATAAAAATTGGAGAATAAAAAGTGCCTGATTTCATTTTTCAACATAAAAAAATTAATTAATATGCATTCTGAGGAGCATTATTAAAACCATGGAGAAATAAATTATATGACACCTCTGTTAAATACTTTACTAACAAACTAAATAGAAGGTTAAAATGATAATAAGGTTTCTATCCATTTCAAAATAAATTACAAAATTAAACAATAATTTTGTTTCTCATGTAATTTTAAACTAAACAATGTAATATGTAGCTAACTTTATAATTCATGTACAAAACAAAGAAACTGATGGTAGGCATAGTTTCCTTTTGTAAATAAATATGCATTTGATTTTAGAACTCTATTGTTGAGTTTATGGAAATAAAAGAATCATGTATAGGGGTGGATAAAAGTAGGTTTACAGTTGTAATAAAAATAAATAATTCAAAAATTAATAAATAATAATACAAGAATAAACTCTGTTTCATGTACTCACAACTGTATACCTACTTTTGCCAATCCTTGTATAAAAATTTAAGAACCCATTAATGTAATTAGACCACAGGATCAAACTTTTCAACCATATATTTTTTTTTCATTTTTTAACCATATTTATGAAAGAGAAAAATATATATAGCTAAAGGATAATTGGTCTGGCAACCATTGTATTTTATTTTTTATAATAGGAGGTAAAAATTGTGATTATTTATAAAATAAAATAATGATTGACTTTAATAAGAAAAGATATTTCAAGATACAATCTGAGAAATCAAATTTTAACTAGTTTAATGAATGATGTACCTTATCTGAAAGAAATCACATATAATTTTTATGCATAAGTTTTACCCATGTAAACACTTTGTACTACAGGAAAACATTCCAGTTATATTTAATAGAATCAGAATCAACAGTGTACACTGCTATTAGTCACTGCTTTTCTTTTTAGTCAATGACAGAATTAAGTGATTAGTATTGAGAATAACTGCAAAATAATGCTTGATTTTAAGCAAGTGGAAAAAAAGTTGTTCTTAAGCAGATCAATTTTAGATAAGAATACATATGCAAATTAAGAACCAGAGAGTAGATTCCCTGCAAACTCTCCCTTTGCATACTCTTGAAAATAATTCATGTACCAGTAGCCTAGTTTGAAGACCACTATCTGGACTGTCTGAAGCAGAATTGCTCTGGAGAAATATATACTCATTGTTGACATAATCAATTTATTGGAGTTCATGTACCCAAGAGTACAGTGGAAGTAGCTGCCATTCTTGAATTTCTGTCAAATGTTTCAATTACTGATCATGTTTAAGCAAAATATTCTGGAAGGAATTCTTTTATTTTGCTGATAAATGTATGTATCAACTAGACTTATATTGTCCAGTATGTGAGCCACTAACCGCAAGTTGACTATTGAGCATTTGAAATGTGGCTTGTGTGAACTGTTATATATTGTAAGTGTAAAATAACAATACATGCTGGATTTCAAAGACATAAATAAAATATTTTATTAAAATGTTATAATAATTACATCTTAAAATAATATTTTGGATATATTGAGTTACATAACATATTAACATTGATTTCACCTGCTTTTTTAAACTTTTTAAAATGTTGCAACATAAAAATTAAAATTGCATATGTGGCTTGTGTTATATACATTATATGATAGTGCTGCTCTAGAGCTTGTATTGGAATTCTCTAATTTCCTCTAAAAACATGACAACAGGAAAGAAATGATTTGTCTACTACTCTGTATTCTGATGCAGCCAGTACCTTTTACTAGTGTTTGAGTTTCCAGGTTGGGTAATCTCTAGTTGTAAGCCGGAAAAAGTAAAAAACAAAAACAAAACAAAACACCAGCATTTTATTAAAGATATTTAAAATGTTGTCTTTTATTAGCACCTAGAAAATATCTCAATATGAACTTTGGACGGCTTCTCAATGGGTACAAGTGGAGCTTCTCAAACTCTTCAAAAATGTCAGTGGCAGATATTACATTCTATTGAAGATATGAAGTATTTCATCACATTTGAGATGCTTTTTTTATGTAATTATGTTTTTATGTAACACTAAGAAAGAAAAAAATTCCGAATAAATTATGATGTAATGCTTTCATATTTACTGAAAGAGCATTTTTGGCTTATTTAGATGTATTTTTAATCATATATTATAATAATGCAATAGCCACCACGAAGTTGGAGTGTATACTGACAGTGACAGCTCCCTTTCAAATGCCTCCTGGCTGACAGTGATTATAAAATTCCATTGATTAAAAGGTGAATTCTGATTTCAGAGATGTGAAAATGTGAAGAAAATAAGCATCTTAGAATTAGTTAGATATTAGTTAGTCATTTGTCAAGAAAAAAGATTATGAAGTGCAGAAAGCCAAACTCCAAGATATCAAACATCCTAGTATTATTGTATTTACAAAAAAAACAAAACGCGGTTCTCATTTAAAAAATTATCATAGTGCATTTAAATAACCTTACATTATACATTTCATCTTTATTATATGATGGTTTTCTTATCATTCTTTTATTTGTTTTCTGGCTTGGAAATGGGAGGGCTAGGGAAGAATCATGATGGGTGACACTATGGCTGGGGACAGACTGGATCTCTCCAGACTGAAAATGTCTAGCACGTCTATTGTGAGAACCACTTAGCACAGCCTTGTTCTTCGTAAGTGGGATAACAGAGGGAGCCTTTCTCCTTGTCATGGCTTAGTTTAGTTTTAGCATATTTAATGCATGCTTTCTTAACTGAAGGGCCTAAGAGAGGGAGGAATGGCGACTGAGCTGCTTTCCTAGCTTTTGTTTATACGGTATTTGAGAGGGTCAGCAAAATGAATTAAAACTCCATAAGAAATACATTATCTCAAGAATCAATGAAAATAATAGATTTGTCATCCAGGAATCGTGGCACATTTCTGATTCTAATGATATTCTTGATGATATATGAATTTAAAAGAGGTAACAAAACCGAAAGTTTTCATTAAATGAGAAGAATCAGAGATCCTATGTTTCCTCCCTTGTCTCTACAGTTAAATATTATACTAAAACTTAAGTGTCTCTCGAGGGCTCAAAAGCAGGGCTAGCTTCATGGGCTTGTGATCTGTGCAATCTCATAAGGCTCTGTGCTTAGAAGGGCTCCACGCTTGGTTTGATGCTCTGCTGTCATGGTGATGAAATTCTTAATTTTTGAAAAAGGGGCCCACATTTTCTTTTGGCATTGGGCCCCACAAATTATGTAATTGATCCTGTTCAAAAGGAGATACTTGCCAGAGAATTATTAACTGAAGCTGCAAAATTAAATTAGAAACATTGATTTTCTAATGTTGGGCACTGAATTCTTTCTATCAGTACTCATAAATGTAGAATTTGTAAGCTACTATTGCTATTGGTGTTTTTATTAGGAATAACCGTTGTAGAAGGAGTAATAGGAGCAGAAGTATTACTCAACAGTACTTCATACTGACTCCCCCATTTAGTCATATGATTTGGGGCATCTTCTGTGTCTCTATATTCTCATCTGTAAAATGGCAGTGACATCACACCCACCCTCCTTAATCCCAGATAAAGCTAATTAGAATCAGAGTGAAACGCTCATGTGTTGTAAAGTGACAGAGACGCACAGCGGAACTGTAAAGGAGCATTTTATTTCACCGGCGGGCTGCAGAGGGCATAGTCTCCCCTCAGATCAACAGCCCCCTCCTCCTTTTGCCCCCCTCCCCTCAGGGAACCAGTACAATAGTGTGACAGAGATTACAGAAGTCAAAATTAGCATTATTCACCGACAGCACAAGTACTTGCAAATACTTGCAAATACCTATACTCAGGAAACTGCAAATGCTTCCCAATACATGGGGTAACTATAATCTTGGGCAAAATTCCTTTACGTCTAAAGGTAATTAACCTATTATTGGAAAAATATCGAGGAAGGTCTATTGATGATAAAAATGGAGTCATTTAGTCGCCTTAACCAAGGGGGCCTACATAAAATGGAATCTAGCTGCCTTAACCTTGGGTCCCAGATCACATGGAAGTACTTGTGATCTGTAAGGACAAAACAGATTTTTAAAAGATTATTTATTTCCCTACCCAACATGGAGTTTGGGTGACAATCACTTGCCTGTGGTGCTAGGGGCCTGAATTAGACTCAGTAATGAGGCTGCTTTGGTCTGTGACTGTAGGGCAGGTATCCCAGGGGGTTCTGGAGCCAGAAAATCAGTGCTTCTGAAATCTCAAGAGCCTGACCAGCACATCTCACTGCTGTCAAAAGGGCTGGGTCAGGGCACCTGGAAATCACAAATATGCAGACAGGACTAGAGGGCTGAGTGGAGAGGAGAGGAAGTGAAGCCCAAATACATCTTCTGAGTCCCTGGGGCAGAGTCACATGGACTTTTTCTAGGGCACCTGCAGCTATATCCAGTGTTGGGGAGGGAATGGCCAAGGATGCCAGCCACCTCAGACTGCCACAGAAGTTTTCTTATTGCCCGGAATGGAACCATATTCGGAGTTGCCATTATTTGAATTAGAAAAGGAATTTTTTGTCTCCATTGTGTGAAGGAACTCATTTTCTTGGATGTAAAAGAGAAAAGAGGTACAATGGAAATATTGAGGAAGTCAGCAAATACCATGTGGCTTTTAAATATGCGAGAATGCCTATCAGTGACTTCCTGAGAGTCTTATTTAAACAATTGCAGAGTTTTGCTGTAAAACAATAGAGAGAGGTGAAAGTAGCACTTCAATGAGGCCACAGAAAATGCCATGTGAAAAATCTTTGCAATGTCCTCTGTCACTGATGGGACATGGTGATCAACAATTTGCCTTATTTCACATATCAGACATCACTGAAGACTTTATTTCTTATGTGTGACAGACGTGAAGATGAGGATATAGCCTTTTAGGAATGAGTGTCCAGGAGAAGGCTTTTGGTTTCCTGGTTAAAATGATACAGTATATTTAGTGGCATATCTCAATTAGGATATGGGAGGATTACAGTGTTATGTTAGAATGCAGGGGTGAAATGGCTGGGATGCATTTGTGTTAATGGAGAGAGGGCCTCATCTCCCCCAGTTGCTAGTGGGAATGGAATTCTTGTGATATCCTAAGAAAGGAATTTTCTGAGACTCGCACAGAAGGATGAGATATATTAGAAAGATTTGTTTCAGTAGAATTAAATCCCTGAGTTTTCACAGTCCCATTTTCCTTTGTCCCACCATAGAAGAAGTGTAGCTAGGGCTTCATCAGAGCTAAAATCAGAGCCAGTGTCCAGAGTTTCCTTTCCATGTTGGAGCCGAGTCCAGTTCAGCATTAGCCTGGCTTAGCTTGTGTTTCCCGCTGCAAGCCACTAGTCCATTGTGTGTGGGGTCTGCATGGCCGTGGGCCAAAGGGGTGAATGCAATTAAGTCAAGAGCTAGCCAAGAGCACAAGAGAGAGCAAGAAGAGAGAACACCTTTGTTTAGGAGATTATGTATTCCCAAATTATGTGCACTTACAGTGGCCACACCCATTCCAGCCAACCATCTCTGTCCCTAGGTTTGACTGACAGGCACCTTCCCTAGTCATCCCAACTTTACTGGCCATGTGTCTGTCTTCCCTTTGTTGGACCCTTTCCCCAGTATTTTGTAGGGAATAGGCTGATTGTTCCCTGGGGAGCACAAATTTGCATTTTCCTGGTAAAGCTGTCCAAATGACACATCTAAAATGTCTGGCCTTTGCCCTTCTATTATTAATAACTGCTAATTAGAATGGTATCATTTGCATTATTTTTATTTTTTTGTACCTGAGTTTGCACACTAGGCTCATTCTGCAGGAGACTTGGTAAACAAATAACAGAGAGCCAACATCTGGTCTGTAATTGGTTCAGACCTGAGACTGCCAGCTTTTTAGCAACTTGTCTTGGGAAGGATGAATGATGATCTATATCTGGACTGGAAACAGGGCTAAGGATGCTGATTGGGCAACTATATATGTGCTAAAGAGGGTTTGAGCATACCACTGAGCATGTGCATTTTGAGAGGTTTTCATCACAAAGTAGCCTGCAAAGGAAAGCTTGTTGTTGCACACAGACATCTGGGTGCAGGAACAATGATGCCTGTGTGTGAGAGGATGATGAGTGGGGAGGGTCTGTTGGGAGGGTGCTTTGTGAACTGGTTGCAAGTTTGTCCTAGGTGGAGCTTTGCTCATGTTGGAATCAGAGCTATTTTGAGCTACCTATCTGAAGTCCTTAATGTGTTCCCAGACCAACCAAGAGAGGCCACACTTGTTGGTGAATGTAGGTTGGGCACTCAACCATGACCTCACTTATTATATAGGAAGATTTCTAGCAGTTCTCTTAAGACCCAGTTGAGACTGAGGACCAGAGAAGGGAAGATGATAATATAGTCTCAGAGTTGGAAAGAACTCTTAAAAGCTATTTAGTGCAATTCCTATACCTCCAATAGTTTATCCTTCCCTCTGCTTAAGCACCTCCAAGAATGGGGAACTCAGTGCTTCCTGAGATAGCTCATTCAGTCTCTGGCCATCTTTACTAGTTCTGCCTCATATTGGACTGAAATCTGCCTCCAAAGGATGCACATTCTGATCTGTGGGGCAAGTTAACTCCTGGTGACACATGGCCCTTTTGCTCATTGAAGACAGCTCCTGCTTTGAACTCTTCTTTTTGCCTAGTTTTGACTCTGTCTGCCATTCCCCATGTGATGATTTTGGCCCCTGTTACTCTTGTTTTCCTCCTCCCAACAGTCCAGGTTGCCAGGGTACTAAAGCCTAGTACAGTATTCCTGGGGCAGTTTGACTATTTGCTTCTTAAGCTAAATAGCATTCCTCTATTGACGATACACCATTAATGATCAGATTACATTGTTGACTCACCCAGTTTCCAGAGAGCTTAAACTCAGCTGGAAGATGCTCCCAAACTACTGCACTCAGAACTACAGGGATAATCAATGCTTCTGACCAAAAATAGTTCACTCACTGAAAATTATGTCAAAGTGACACAGGGAGGAACAAAGTAGAGTGTAGAAACTTATCCGGTATATTGCCTTTTGTTGAGAGCTTTAGTGTTGTAATGTGTCAGCGAGATAACCAGAGATGCACAGCCGAATTGTAAAGGAGCACTTCATTACACCAGTGGGCTGGGGGGGTACAGCTTCCCCAGATCCTCAGCCCCAATTCTTCTTGCTCATCCCATTTTAAAGACAGAAGCGCCATCCCCCTTTTACCCTCCCCCCTCAGGGGACCAGTACAATAGTGGGAATGACAGTGATTACAGAAGTCAAAATTAGCATTATTCACTGAGCTCACCGATACTCAGAAACTGCAAATGCCTGCAAATACTGATACTCGGAAATTGCAAATGCCTCCCAACACGTGGGGCAACTATAATCTTAGGCAAAATTCTTTTACGTCTAGGAGTAATTAACCTATTATTGGAAAAATACTGAGGAAAGTCCACTGATGATAAAAATGGAGTCATTTAGTCACCTTAGCCAAGGGGCCCAGGTCATTAGTATCTATTTTTCTTCTATATATCCCTAGTTTATTTATATATCATGTCATATGAAGTCTGGGAGTCCAAGAAAATATGGACAAGAGAACCTTGAATGGGATTGAGGAGTTGTATTAGACACATGCATTGCTCACAATGAAGCAGGAGTGAGCTCAAGACTTCCTTTGTCTCTTCATGTCCCCCTCCCTTACCAGGGTCTTAGGAATGAGCAACACTACCTGCAAGTAGAGGAAAGAAGACTCCATCACTTAAAAATGTAGCAATTTGATGTTTTTTCTTCCTTTAGATTTAATGAGAGCAGGCTCCAGCATGATATTACTTTTTGAGAATGTTCACATTCCTGATGATTTATATAATTAGCACACGTCACAGTGATTAATCGCTTAAAATTATGTAATTAACACCCCATTCAAAGATTAGACTTAAAATTATGACAAGGGGGGTGAACTTTTAGTGTATACTTCAATTTCTTGGATAGAATTTGCACACATTTTTTGATATACTTTATAAAGATAAGGATAATTCAGCTGAATTAGATTCCCACCTATTTCTTAGAATTGGGCACTTTTCACAGGAATAAAAAAAAGGGTGATTTCTTCAATATGTCAAATGTAAGGCAGTAGTCCAGATGATAGTCCCAAGTAACTATATTGAAAGTAATATAAAACTCTTTTGTTATTGAGAATTCTCTAAAAGTCTCTAATTATCCTGGGTAATGGGGATGGGAGAGTTCTTGTGATGCATTTTATTTACCCACCCCACTCCCCAAGCTTGAAGATAAGGAAATCGGCACAATTTGTAGAATGATGAAAACTAGGGAAAGATATATTGCAGCCTGCAGAGAAAATGCAATGAGTTTGAAGTCAGTTCCCCTGAGGAAGACTTGAGGAGCCAGAATAAATGCAATTTGAAGCTGAGTGAATGACCCAGACACAAATGAGAGGGACACACATAATATTCAATGTGTGTCCAGGTAAAAAAATAGACTCAGAGTGTCTACAAAAGCTAGGGAGAAGTAGGAGAAAAGAAAGTGACTAAAGGAGGAAGAGAAGTAATATCTATGGGTAAATAGTTGGAAACTAAGTTTCGCAACTTAAAAACATGACTATTGATAGAAGACCATTTAATCCACAAAGTAATTACTGAGTGCAAAGAGAGATATTTGTGATATACAATGAGACCTGAAAACTTCAACTGCGTTGCCAAAGGGCAGAATAAATATTGAAGAGGCTTCAATTTCTTGCCATGGCCAATGAACAATTTGCTGAGGTGGAGTTTCAGAGGAAACAAGATTAGCTTTGAATTTGATGCCGAGTATTAAGGGCTTTCCAAAGAGACTAGATAAAAACCTTATTCCAGTCCACTAATGTTTTATTAATGCAGCAGAATTTTTTGCATTTCAAGTTTTTTATTTAAATTTGTGTTTGTGAATATCATTACCTTTCTTGGGATTAAGGACTTTTAAAGCCCATTGTTTGCAAAGCCCTATTATTCAGTTCTCCAGGGGAGCTCAGAGAGCCTCTGCATATTTACTCTGCAGCTCTCATCATTACACTGGGCTTAAGAAAGATGAAGGGCATCTCAAACAGCTTTGGGAGAGGAACTTGGCCAAGGGTAGAGAGATGTTTCTAATTGTTTCTTCACCTTTCCTCTTTGGGGACTTTTGTTTGTTTGCTTTGTTTTGTTTCCAAAGAAGAACTCTGGCTCAGCCTCTTTAATGCGCTTGCCAGAGTTCCTGATCTGAAAGTGTAGGATCTCCTTGCTCTGTCTCCTTTCATTTCTTTAGGCTTTTCTCCCACTTTCTCTTTGCATGCCACTGCCTTTGCCAGAATGTGCTTCTTCCTCAATTTGGCTGCTCAAACTCATCCCATCCTTCAAGGCTCATTTCAAATGCATCCCTATCGTCCCTTCCACCACAAGCAAGAAACAAAATCTTCAGTGATCTCCAGTATTCCCAGGTCTGCATATTCAGTGGCAAATATTAAACTTTTAATCAGCTCCAAGGTCGAGAGAAGAAGGTAGAGAACAAAACCTAGATTTTCTGGTGGCAAAAGTCTTCTCTGTCCCTAACATCAACAATCCTTCACTCTGCCTACTGCTCCAACTGCTGGGCATAGTCATTTACTTGTCTCTTCCCAATATGGCTCATGAAATTGTGCCAGATTAACTGGGCTCTGTACAAGCCCCATAATGAAGATTCTCTTGCTTTCTCTGTGCAAAGATTTCAATGCCATGTAAATGTATCATTGATTGGGAAATCTGTCTTTCATATTATGTACTTATTTTTTTTTTTTTTGTAAAATTTCACTCCCAACTCCTATTGGTTAATTTAAAATCGGACAAACAAGAATGCATTACTTTTCTGGGTAAATGAGGATTTTTTTGACCACTGTGTAATTAAAGGAGAAAAAAGAAAACCCTCGCTGTGAATGCTAAGATTGTAGTTTTCATCCTTAAGCCCTGACTTCAAGTGTTGGTGTTTATCAAAACTGCCTGTCTCTTCTCCTTCTATCATATATGTGCCACTTTCTCACCCAGGTCTAGTCAAAATGATCCAAAAAACAAATTACAGAGATATAAATCTGCAAAAAATGGATCTCCCATAATATTGCATATGCATGTCTTTGAATACTTATTTTTTTTAATATATTTCAGCTATTTTATGTTTCCTTCTCAGGCACCCAAGCATATTGAGGGTAGGAGGTATATCTCCTTTACTTTTGTGTCCCTTGGAGGAACTAGCACACTGCTTTGTATAGGGGTTCCCAGCCAATGATTAAATGCGCAAATGACAGACTCAGTGTATATGTGTCATTTTGTATATACATGTTGCTATTTGCTCAGTTTTTTGGTGTAACAGTGACAAGGCCAACACTGAGTGAGGCAGAACTGTCTCCAGGTAATTCCAACACAAATCACTGAAGAGAATAATGAAAAGAACAAAAGGACCCAAACACATTGACCCACAGCTCCCTCTAGTACACAATTAATTGCATATTAGGAAAGCACATGTTGATAGTTTCTAAGCATCTTCTTCTTCTTCTTTTTTTTTTTTCTTTTGAAAGACTTTTTAGTTACCACATACTCCTGAATATCAGGCAGGTGGCTATTAGTATTTAAGTGAACTTTACTCTTGATTCCTTAAAAAACAGATGAGAGACTAAGAGGTTTGTGTAACCAACAAGTGGCCTTTACCACCACGGGTGTCCATTTGTTTAATACCAGTCTGCTAATAAGGCTTCTACTTATTCCTACCAGATGTGTGGATTGTTCCAGAAATCAATCACTTTATTCAACTGGGAAACTCCTGAGTTAACTGGGGCCCTTAACTACCTCATTCTTTGTGTGTCTGCTGAAATGGACAGTTGAGAAGGCATAAAGTAAGCTGTCCAAAGCCTGCTACACTAAAAAAGAATCCAAACAGAGTGAAAATTCAATATTTTATTTTTTTACCATAAAATGAAAAATTTCTGATCAGTTTCTTTGTTTCATTCAGCATTAGAGAAAATACTTCTTTTTTAATCAAGTAAAGGGAGAATTAGGACAGATGCCACCTTTTCAACTATCAATCTTTTCCAGCATAGTGAAAACAACCTAAGCCTCCAGAGTCTTTGTGCTGCCGCAAATTATCAGTACAGTCTGGTACAAACCTCTCACCCTCTGGCCTCAGTCACTTTGATAATAAATAAAGGAATTGGACCAAATACCCACCAGCCCTTCCAGCTCTGGGCCTTCCAGCAACTTGGTGAAACATCTTTGCCTTTATGACTATACAGAGTGGGATAAAAATAGGTTTACAGTTGTTCATATAGTAAATAATACAATAATTAATAAATAATAATACAAGAATGAGCTGTGTGTTTCTTGTACTCACAACTGGAAACCGACTTTTGCCCAACCCTATATATTATATAGTGCCATTATGGAATGGTAGCCAATAGAGAGGCAAAAACCATACCCATTTGAAGATTATTCATTCGAACGTACTCCCATGCTAGAAGAGTGACTTTGCTTCTAGTCCTGCTGTTCAGTACAGAGTATATACTGTACATGTAAAGTATACACCAAACTTCTAAGACTTAGTACAGAAAAAATAATAAAATATTCAATTTTTTAATATTGATTACATGTTGAAATGATGAGAGTTTGGATCTATTTGGCTATATAAAACATGTTATAAAATTAATTTACCTGTTGCTTTTCACTTTCTTCCATGTGTTACCTAAAAAATTTAAAATTATATCCATGACTCACATTATATTTCTATTGAACGGTCCTACTGCATGTTATGTGAGTTCCAGTTGCTTAGAAACCTCCCAAATTTGAGACCATAGATATTTGTGCTTTTCAGTCTTGGATGAACTTTAGAATCACATCAGGATCTTTTTAAAAATACTGACCCTGCCCTGGCAAGAGTGGCTAAGAGGTTAGAGCATTGGCCCTCAGACCAAAGGGTCGCGGGTTTGATTCCCAGTCAAAGGCACATACCTGGGTTGCAGGTTCGATTTCTGGCCCTGGTCAGGGTTCATACTGGGGACAACCACTTGATGTGTCTCTCTCACATTGATGTTTCTCTCTCTCTCTCTCTCTTCCCCTCCCCCACCAAAAATAGTGATCCTCTCCTCCCTATAATTCTGTTTTCTGATTCACATGATACAACTCATAATGACCTTCCTTTTCAGCTCTGAATTTCTTCCATAAAACCATAGGATGTGATCATAAAAAAATAAGACTCTGTTATATGAAATCCAGAAACGTGTATAGCCCCAGATTGGACAACTTCAGGAGGATGCAACACAGAAACAGGCTTAGCTCAGACCCTCAACTAGATCTTTTTTTTTTTTTTTTTTGCTTTTTATTTTATTAATTTATTTTTGTTACAGATGTTTCTCATTTTTCTCCTATTGTCACCCTCCTCCCCCTCCCGCCCTGCCCCGTCCCCAGTTTTGTTGTCCATGTCCATTGGTTATGAGTACATGCGTACAAGTTCTGTGGTTCATCGCTGCCCTCCCCAACCCCCTCTTCTGGCAGTTGTCAGTCTATACCCTACTTCCACATCTCTGGGAATACCCTGTTCCTCAGACTGTTATGTTCATTATATTCCAGAAATAAGTGAGATCATATGATATTTGTCTTTCTCTGCTTGGCTTGTTTTGCTTAGGATAATAGTTTCCAGGTCTTCCCATGTCGTCGCAAAGGATAAGAGATCTTTCTTTCTTACAGCTGTATAGTACTCCATGGTGTATATGTACCACAGCTTTTTTATCCATTCGTCTACTGATGGACACTTGGGCTGTTTCCAGATCTTAGCTATTGTAAATTGCGCTGCTATGAACATGGGGGTACATATATTCCTTCTGATTGGTGTTTCAGGATTCTTAGGGTATATTCATAGGAGTGGGATCACTGGGTCAAATGGTAATTCAATTTTTAATTTTTTGAGATAACACCATAGTGTTTTCCATAGTGGCTGCACCAGTCTAAATTCCCACCAGCAGTGTGCTAGAGTTCCCTTTTCTCCACAACCTCGCCAACACTTGTTTGATGCTTTGTTGATGGAGGCTATTCTGACAGGTGTGAGGTGATACCTCATTGTTGTTTTAATTTGAATCTCTCTGATGATTAGTGATGTTGAGCATTTCTTCATATGTCTCTTGGCCATTTGTATGTCCTGTTTGGAGAGGTGTCTATTTAGTTCCTCTGCCCATTTTTTAATTGGGTTCTTTGTCTTCCTTTTGTTGAGTTGTATGAGCACTCTATATATTTTGGAAATTAATCCCTTATCTGATATATCATTGGCAATTATGCTCTCCCATACAGTGGGTTGCCTTTCCACTTTGATGGTTGTTTCTTTTGCTGTGCAGAAGCTTTTGAGTTTGATGTAGTCCCATGTGTTCATTTTTTCCTTTGTTTCTGTTGCCTTAGGTGATATATCAGTGAAAATTTTGCTGCGTATGATGTCTGAAATTTTGTTGCCTACATTTTCTTCTAGGATTTTTATGGATTCATGAGTCACATTTACGTCTTTTACCCATTTTGAGTTTATTCTTGTGTATGGGGTAAGATGATGGTCTAGTTTCATTTTTTTGCATGTAGCTGTCCAATTTTCCCAACACCATTTATTAAAAAGGCTGTCTTTACTCTATTGTATGCTCTTGCCACCTTTGTCGAATATTAATTGAGCATAATGTTTTGGGTCAATTTCTGGGTTCTCTGTTCTATTCCATTGATCTATGTGCCTGTTCTTGTGCCAGTACCAGGCTGTTTTGATTACAGTAGCTTTGTAGTATAACCTGATGTCTGCTATTGTGATCCCGCCTACTTTGTCCTTCTTTTTCAAGATTGCTGTAGCTATTCGGGGTCTTTTTTGGTTCCATATGAACTTATGAAGTATTTGTTCTAGTTCTGTGAAATATGTTGTTGGTATTTTGATGGGGATTGCATTAAATCTATAGATTGCTTTGGGTAGTATGGACATTTTAATGATGTTAATTCTTCCAATCCATGAACAAGGTATGTGCTTCCACTTTTTTATATCTTCCCCTATTTCTTTTTTTTTCAATGTCCTGTAGTTTTCTGCAAATAGGTCCTTTACTTCTTTGGTTAAGTTTATTCCTAGGTATCTTAATTTTTTTGCCACAATGGTAAATGGGACTGTTTTTTTAGTTTCTCTTTCTGTGAGTTCATCATTGGTGTATAAGAATGCCGTTGATTTCTTGATGTTAATTTTGTATCCTGCTACTTTGCCAAATTCATTTATTAAGTGTAGTAGATTTTTGATGGAGTCTTTAGGGTTTTCTATGTATAATATCATGTCACCTGCGAATAATGACAGTTTCACTTCCTCCTTTCCAATTTGGATCCCTTTTATTTTTTCTTCATGTCTGATTGCTGTGGCTAAGACTTCCAGTACTATGTTAAATAAGAGTGGTGAGAGTGGGCATCCTTGTCTTGTTCCTGTTCTTAAGGGAAATGCGTTTAGTTTTTATCCATTGAGTATGATGTTGGCTGTAGGTCTTTCATATATGGCCTTTATAATGTTGAGATATGATCCCTCTATTCCCAAATTGCTGAGCGTTTTTATCAGAAATGGGTGCTGGATTTTGTCAAATGCTTTTTCAGCATCTATTGATATGATCATGTGGTTTTTATCTTTCATTTTGTTTATGTCATGTATCACATTTATTGATTTGCGTATATTGTACCAGCCTTGCATCCCTGGGATGAATCCCTCTTGGTCATGGTGAATAATTTTTTTGATGTAATGCTGGATCCGATTTGCTAGTATTTTGTTAAGGATTTTGGCATCTATGTTCATCAGGGATATTGGCCTGTAGTTTTCTTTCTTTGTAGTGTCTTTTTCTGGTTTTGGAATTAGAATTCTGCTGGCTTCATAAAACGAGTTTGGAAGTCTTCCTTCTTCTTGAATTTTTTGGAATAGTTTGAGGAGAGTGGGCGTTAGTTCTTCTTTGAATGTTCGGTAAAGCTCCCCCGTGAAGCTGTCAGGGCCTGGGCTTTTCTTTGCTGGGAGGGTCTTGATTACATCTTCAATTTCCTTCATTGGTATTGGCCTATTCAAGTTTTCTGTCTCATCCCGGTTTAGTTTTGGGAGACTATGTGTTTCTAGAAATGTGTCCATTTTGCTTAGATTGTTGAATTTGTTGCCATATAAATGTTCATAGTATTTGTTAACGATCCTCTGTATTTCTGTGGTGTCAGTTGTTACTTCTCCTCTTTCATTTCTGATTTTGTGTATTTGGGTTCTCTCTCTTTGTTTCTTGGTGAGTCTAGCTAAGGGTCCAACAATCTTGCTTATCTTTTCAAAATAACCAGCTCTTTGTTTCATTGATCCTTTGAATTGTTTTCTTGGTCTCCATGTCGTTTATTTCTGCTCTGATCTTTACTATTTCCTTCTTTCTACTTGCTCTAGGGTTTTCTTTTTGTTTGCTTTCTAGTTCTTTAAGTTGTGAGATTAGGTAGTCAATTAGAAATTTTTCCTCTTTCTTGAGGTGGGCTTGTAGTGCTATGAACTTCCCTCTCAGAACTGCTTTCGCTGCATCCCATAGATTTTGTGTTGTTGTGTGTTCATTTTCATTAGTTTCCAGGAAGTGTTTAATTTCTTCCTTGATCTCCATGGTTACCCATTCATTGTTCAATAACATGCTATTTAGCCTCCATGTGTTCAAACGTATTTGCATGTTCTTGTTGAAATTGATTTCTAGTTTCATGCCATTGTGATCTGAAAAGATGCTTGATATGATTTCAGTCTTCTTGAACTTGTAGAGACTTAGTTTGTGCCCTAATACATAGTCTATCTTTGAGAATGTCCCATGTATACTTGAGAAGAATGTGAATTCTGCAGTTTTGGGGTGTAATTCTCTGTAAATATCTATTAAATCCATTTGATCTTGTGCTTCATTTAGAATTTCTTTTTCCTTGTTAATTTTTTGTCTAGATGATCTATCCAGTGATGTCAGTAGGGTGTTGAAGTCTCCTGCTATGATTGTATTGCTGTCGATTTCTCCTTTGAAGTCCTCCAGAAGATTTTTAATATATTTTGGTGCTCTTATATTGGGTGCATATATGTTTACCAAGGTTATATCTTCCTGTTGGATAGACCCTTTCAATATTATGTAGTGGCCTTCTTTGTCTCTAGTTATGGTCTTTAATTTGAATTTAATTTATCAGATATGAGTATTGCTACCCCAGCTTTTTTTCCTTTCCATTTGCTTCGAAGATTTTTTCCATCCCTTCACTTTCAACCTATGTGAGTCTTTTGTTGTGACGTGGGTCTCTTGTAAACAACATATATGTGAATCATGCTTTCTTATCCAGTCAGCTACTCTGTGTCTTTTTATCGGAGCATTCAATCCATTTATATTTAAAGTGATTATTGATATGTGCTTATTTATTGCCATTTTTTTCAGTGTGGTTATATTTTTCTTCCTATTTCTTCTACTAATTACAGCAGTCCTTTTAACATTTCCTGCCATGCTTGTTTGGTGCTAATATTTTCCCTTAGCCTTTTTTTGTCTGAGAAGCTCTTTATTTGACCTTCTATTTTGAATGACAGCCTTGCTGGATAGAATAGTCTTGGATTCAGATCTTTGTTTTTCATGACCTTGATTACTTCATGCCATTCCCTTCTGGCCTGTAGTGTTTCTGTTGAGAAGTCAGCTGATAGCCTTATTGGGGTTCCTTTGTAGGTAATCTGTTGCTTAGCTCTTGCTGCCTTTAGGATTCTCTCTTTGTCTTTCATATTTGGCATTTTTATTATTATGTGTCTTGGTATGGGCCTGTTTGGGTTCTTCTTACTTGGGGCTTTCTGTGCTTCTTGAACTTGAATGCCTCTTCCTTCACCAGGTTAGGAACGTTTACTGTCACTATTTCCTCAAATATATTCTCTAACCCTTGCTCATTTTCTTCTTCTTCGGGGACTCCTATGATGCGAATGTTATTACGTTTTCAGTTGTCCCACGGTTCTCTTAAGGTATCTTCCTGTTTTTTTTTTATTATTATTATTTTTTCCTTTTGGTTTTCTGTTTGATTGATTTTTTCTACTCCGTCTTCTAATTCACTGATCCAGTCCTCCGCTTCCGCTACTCTGCTTGTCAGTCCTTCCAATGTGTTCTTTATTTCTGCTATGTCATTCTTCATTTCCACTTGTTTGATTTTCAGTGTTTCTATATCTTTACTCATGGTGTTGATGTCCTTACTCATACTGTTTACTTTCCTCAAGATCATGGCTCTGAACTCTACATCTGATAATTTGCTTAACTGCATTTCATTTATCTCATCTTCGGTAGAGTTCTCTTGTTCTTTCATTTGGGATCTGTTTCTTTGTTTCATCATTTTGGCTGTCTCAGTGGGTTTTGGAGCCTTCCAAATTTTCCCTGTGGGTGTTGGTGTTCTACTATTTGTGGCTCCCTCTACTGGGTTTGGATGAGCATGGAGGGCCCTCCTTAAACACCACTGTCAAGTCTCACTTTCTTGGGTAGATTTTCAAGCTCAGGAAAGGTTCAGTTACGCTCTAGCTTTTTGCCTGGAGGCTATTAGCCCCAGTTGCTTGAAAAGCCTTAGGATCTCAGTTGAATGAGAAACTCCCTCAGGTGTTTATAGTGTAAGAGGATATCCCAAGGATGGGGCCGATGCTGGTTGTTAATGAGCCTGAATTTGCATTTCTTTACCTCACCTGGGAATCTCCAAGGGAGGGGCTGCCACAGGTCCGGGAAGGAGCATACTTGGCCGCAGTTCTGTGTAACTGGGAAGGAACAAGTTGAACACCCGTCCTTTGTGGCCGTGGCTCAGCACAAACTCTGAGTGCCCTCCTAATCCCAGGTGTCCCCACAGAGTTCCAGTCCAGTCCGCCCTCCCTCTGCTGGAGCCCCAGGTGAGTGGCTGTAGCTATTTAGCGCTCTGTCCCAGCCCTCTGCGCTGTGGAGCAGCTTGGGGTCTCAACCTGAGGGCGGGCACCACCGCTGCTCACAGCTAATGCCGCTGCTGTCCGTGGGCTCCCAGCCCGCCACCCTCATGCACCTCTGCAGATCCTACCAGGCTCATTCAGTGTCCCTGGTTGTATGGTCCTCTTCCGCTGCTTTTCTGTTGCTTTTTCCCGACGATTTGTCTTTATTTTAGTTGTAATTCCCGTTTGGTCCTGGGAGATCATATGTGTAGCTTCCATTCACTCCACCACCATTTCGTAATCCCCTCAACTAGTTCTTAAGAGCAAAAGGAGGGCCTTCTCCTTAGTTATTTGGTTCCTAAAAATCAAGTAAACATGCAGGAAACAGTAACTGTCTTAGCTGCTGCTTCTTATTTAGGTTCCTAAAAAGTCAGCTTACTGCATTCCATCTGGCCTCCCAGGGAGGTACTTGGCATTGTCTAGTCTATTTTCAGGGAGAAAAATGGAGCTCAAAGAGTGTTACCATCTCCTTGGTTAAAAGAATTCCTTCTAACAAATACTTAGATTTTTATTTTGTTTTTGTTTTAGTGGGGGAGGGGAATTTGAACTCTTAAAGGTTTTAAGGGAGGAAGCATAGAAAAGGTAGTTTGATTCTAATTGGATTGTCCACTAGAATGGAGCAAGTATCCATCAAGTTCATGTTGATTCTTAGTAGCATAGGGTACATTTTCTAGCCTGACCCTCAAATTCTGATAGTCACCCTCTCTGATGTCTGCCATCCCCTTGTGCTCACTAGATCCACAGTTACTTGTGTCTGGTCCTAGCATGGGCCTTAGGTAAGGAGGAAGCTCCTCTTCTCCTGACAGAGCTATAAGTGCCTGACCAGCCTCTATGAATGACTAAATTTGGAGTCCTGATAATGAATTTGTAACAGGTTTGCAAAATAACTAAAACCCCTAGATTTTTTTCATCAGACTCAGTGGAATTGTATCTTGGGATCCTGGGAAATCACAGCACTTCCTTACTGTAGCAGTGCTTGAAAAATTTATGCTGAGTTACTGTGATTGTGAATGGCTAAATTTGGTGCCTACAGTGGTGGTAATATCTTGTCAAGGCAGTGAAAAGTTAATAAGAGCAAAGTTCCAATAAATAATCCTATGTGTCCACAGTGCCCTGAAGCTTTATCAATCTTCTGCTTAGGATTTTTTTTATTAAATACCACTTCCCCATGTTAAAGGTTAAGTTAAAGTTGTCTATATTGTCTGAGATATTTTGGAGTGGCTCTGCCACTTACTATCTCTGTGACTTTGGGAAAATAACTGCTCTAAGTTCCACTTGTAAAATAAGAATTATAATAATACCCACCTTGTATTCTTGCAAACATTTAAGGAGGTACTCTACATATCTTCAGCACCTTGCACAATGACATGCCCGTAATAGCAGTGAAGGACACGTTTGTTGAATGAATAGATGAATGAATTCATGAATATTAATTTTGCTGTGAAAATACATGCTTACAGAGATGACTTCTTTTTGAATTGATCTGAAAGTGCCAATATTTAGTGTGGAAGCTAATTGCTAAAACTTAATCAGTATTTCTGGCAGATATTTAGACTCAGTATCTATCTCTATTTCCCTAGCATTTTCATAAAATAGATGCTAGACATAGGTGGAAAGCTAGAGAAAGCATCCTCTACCAATTTGTTTTAAGTCTTACACCAGCCAGAGTACAACTTTTAAATTGCAGATATATTTTAAGGAATCAAATTGTTCTCAAATGAAAACAATAATAAATACAGGAATTTATAGACAAATGTAAATAAATCCTACTAAATAAGGAGCTATTGAAATGGATAAGCATAGTTAGATTGGTAATTAGTAATTATATATAATCGAAACATATACATTTAAGTACTTGAATAAAACAGTTGAATTCTCTGAGCTGTTTATATAACTTCCCCTCCCCACCCAAAGGCAGCAAATATATAACTAGTAGACCAACTTTTTCTTTTAAGAACAGCTATAAGAGGATAGTGATATTAACTCAACAAAGAGATATTACATAGAGCCATGGTTTTAGATTTTTTTAATGTAATGTGAAGTTTGAAAAGATAACATCATTCATTTTGCAGAGGATATACATTTTCATAGTATAGTCATAACCTAAATCATATTTGAATGAAACTTAAGAAAGAATAAAATTGGAAACCTCTTGTATTGATACTTGTGGCCTACAGTGAATAACAGTGATGTGCTTTGAAGTTAAGTCAAGTGTAAGAGAATTAACTCTGGCATAATTCAATGGAATTCCAATTTTAAAGACAGATTATCTCTACAGCTTCATTTTATTTTTTTCTTAATCCTGTGGATCATTTCCTTTTGGTATCAAAGTAGCTCTGTGGAATGGGGGAAGTGGGCAGAGAATACAGTCGTGCATTGCTTAACAACAGGAATAAGTTCTGAGAAATGCATCATTAGGCCATTTCATCATTGTATGAACATCATAGAATATATTTACATAAACCTAGATGGTATAACCTACTACACACCTAGATATATGGTATAACCCATTGCTCCTAGGCTAAAAATCAGTACAGCATGTTATTGTACTGAATACTGTAGGTACTTGTAACATAATGGTAAGTATTTGTGTGTCTAAATATATCTAAACATAGAAAAGGTACAGTAAAAATGTGGTATAAGAGATAAAAATGGTAACCTTGTATAGGCACTTGCCTTGAATGGAGCTTGCAAGACTGGAAGTTGTTCTGAGTGAGTAAGAGAGTGAGTGGTGAGTGAATGTGAAGGCCTAGGACATCACTGTCCACTACTGCAGACTTTATAAACACTGTACACTTAGGCTATAGAAATGTATTTTAAAATATTTTCTTTCAACTGGTGAAGACAAGTTATAAAGGTGGAAACACAGATAGAGGGACTGGCCATGCGTAGGAAGAAGGCCTTCATCCTGGGAGACTGGAGAGAAGGAAATAGGAGGAGCCAAGGATTGCCAGGTGGCATAGGTGGAGGCTGGAATGTTAAGGTAGTTCTCATTTTATGGGAAATAGGAAGGGATGTTGTCTGCTGAGATGGAAGGGCTTTGGGGTTGAGTGGTGGAGGACTTGAAGAGGGCTGTGGAGATTGAACCAGTTTCTGAGGAGAGTGGGAGAGGTGGCCTACAAAGCAGAGAGCTGTCATCTTCTATAATAGCAATGCCTTCTTCAGGAACACCTCCTGAAGAAACTGCCTGAGGCTCTTCTTGAGGAAGTATGTCCGTGGTGGTTTGCTTTCTTTCCCCCACAATCAGCTTATCTAGAGTGTCCAAATTTTTTAGCTGCCTTCACATCAGCACTCACAAACTCACCACTCACTTTCACATTATTTAATGAATAATGATTCTTGAAATTTTTAAACCACCCAGAACTAACAGTAAATTCAACATTGTAGTCAAGTCCAACCTTTTTTTTTCCAGCATCAAAAACAACCTTTTTGCTTTGGCCATGATCATCATGGTGCTGAGAGTGATATGTTTCTATGACTGGTCATGTTCAATCCAGGTCACTAAAAGTTTCCTCATATGTGGTATAGGCCCCTCTCAGATTTTTGTTAGTCTCGTTGCCTTTAATGAAGCAGATGCTTTGACAGCTTCTGTCACATTGTTCTTGTTCTTCAAAATCTTAGCTAGTATGGAATGAGACATGCATGACTGGCAAGCAATAATCATCACTGATTTTTCCACCTTTGTAGTCCTTAATCACTTTTAATTTCATTCCAGGTCAATCACTTGCTGTGGCTTCCTACTGGCACATTAACAGATTTTGTAGACTTGGGAGCCATGATGAACAAAGCAACACAAGATTAAATGAAGCACAATAGAAATGATGCAATCAAGAGACACAGTAGCCCTGGCCGGTTTGGCTCAGCGCTTAGAGCACTGGCCCGTGGACCAGAGAGTCCCGGGTTTGATTCCCGCTAAGGGCACGTATCTTGGTTGCAGTTCGTCCCCAGCCCAGGTTGGGGTTGTGCGGGTGGCACCCAATTAATGTGTCTCTCTCACTTCGATGTTTCTCGCGCTCTCTCTTCCTCCCTCTCGCCCTCCTGCTCTAGCAAAATATCCTCACCCGAGAATAAAAAAAAAGAGAGAGAGTAAATGTGAGATGTATGAGGCTGCTACCAATGTCACATGGCATACTGTTTTACAAGTTTTTATTTTTTACAAATAGAAAGAGTACACTCTAAAATGATCAAAAGTATAGACAGTAAATACATAAACCAGTGATAGTCATTTACTATCATTATTAAGTAGTAAGTACTGTACATAGCTGCGTGTGCTGTACTTTTATACAACTGGCAGTGCAGTAGGTTTGTTTACACAATCACCACAAACACATGAGGAATGCATTGCACTATGATGTTACAATATCCATGATGTCACTAGGCAATTGGAATTTTTTAGCTCTATTATAATCTTCTGGGACCACCCTCTTATATGCAGTCCATCATTCACTGAAATGTTATGGGGCGCATGACCATAATAGGACCTCTACGTGTGCAGGGACAAAGTGAGAAAGAAAAATAAAAGATGCAACAAGAAGATGCAGCAGGTTCTACAGAGAGCTGGGTCACAAAGACAGTTGGAACTTTGCCCTAGTCCATGTGCCTGGACAAACTTTATTTGCAATTTAGTTAACAGCTTTTTAAATCAACATATTTTATAGAAATTAAGTATAATTACAAATCTTAAAAACATTTTATAGATAATGGAATGCTTAATTATTGTTCCTTCATTTTCATTGAATTCTAAAAGAAATTAACTGTGTGATTTTGAAAAGTGCTTAGTGTTTTCAAACTGATTGTGAATACTATATTACTTACATTTGTCGTTATATATTTTCACGAACTTTTCCCCAATTTGAAACTGTCTATAAGTGTTTGTAGTGAGTCTCCTATCTGCATACGAGTCACACACTACTCTCATGCCTATGATTGCTTGAAAGGGAGTGTCACCATTGCCAAGGAAAAATTACCCACTCAATTAATCAGTGGCAGACTAGAGGAGAATTGAGCTTCATACTTTCTGATGGCGATTGTTTGGCCACTTGGCAGCAGGCCACCAAGTGAGTGATTGAGCCATTGTGTAATCAGGCTACTATAACTGTGTGTTTGGAGGAGATAAAAAAAATGTAAACACTAGTCTGTGTAACTTAACAGATTTAAACTGTCTAAAGTAAGATATTTGATAGGCATTAACAATAGGGTTGCTGAATGGGAGAAATACCACTTGGACTTACATGTGTTGAATGAATCTCCAAAATTCAATTAACTGACCCAGATATCATCTGAAATGCATATTTGGACTGAATTCTTAATAAGAGGGGAGGAATAAAAGGGAGGACACAGAAGACAGATGGCTAAATTCCAATTCAGTTATTTAATAGGCATGTGACCTCTTGTGATTTTTTCGAGGGATAAATAAGATAGTGTGAATAAAAGCATCCAGGAACAATATGTGAGAGCTAGTATGTTCTCAGAAAATGTTCTTTTTCATTCTTCCCTTAAATCTTAGAGTTGTATTATTCTATAAATAGCTCAGTTTTTAAGATTACTTCATTTGAATGTATTTTAACTTATTTATCAGTTAATGGCATAAGAATGTCCCTTTTTTGACTCTTAGATCCATATAATTTTTATGATATTTAAAAACCTTTCTACCATTGAATTATAATACAAACTTTTAAATTTATTACTTTTCTTATCTTACTAGGTGCTAAGATAATTTTTAAATAATGTGAAAGGAATATAGTCCTCCCTCAGTATCTGTGGGGTATTAGTTCTAGGAATCCCTGCAGATACCAAAATCTGTGGATGCATAAGTCCCTTATATAAAATGACATAGTATTTGCATATAATCTATGGACATTCTCCCTTATATTTTAAATCATTTGTAGATTACTTATAATTTCTACCACAATGTAAATGTTGTATAAATAGTTGTTATACTGTGTTGTTTGGGGAATAATAACAAGAAAAAGTCTGTACGCATTCAATAGACACAACCATCATAGGGTTAACTACATAGTACATGTCAGCAACAGCATAATACATTTCCCTGAATATTTTCAGTCTTCAATTGATTGAATCCATGAATGTGGAACCCTCAGAAACGAAGGGTTAACTGTGATAGTATTGGAATACAATTGCACTGGCAAATGAATGCATAGTTTTTTTCTAGAACATGTACAGCTATTGTATGAACCTGAAATATTTTTTTCTTTATAGGTTTTTATCACTTTGTTCTATTCTCTTGGAAAACAGTGATGTTTATTCTCCTAATTTCTCCAGTGGCAAAGCAAAGAATAATGAATTGCCTTTAATGTCAGTACTGACCATGATAAATGGTGGCTGCTTATTTATATATGTGTGTTAGGTCCCATAGGTCACACCTGTTTCATCACACACAGTTCACTTCAGCCTGGATGAGTGATTCCCACCCAGCTTAGTCTTTTTTCATTTATTCTGTGGGACCACCTATGAGCCCACCATTAAGAAGTTATATTTATTTTGATGAATCATTCATTCAGAAAATATTTATTGAGCCCATTTACTGGACCAGGAATTCTGCTAGGTGATGGATCCATGGAGATGCCAAAGGCATAGCTCCAACTTTAAGGTGCTTATAATCTTACTAGGAGCTAAGACCTGTCTATAGACAATTCTAACACAAGATAAAAAAACAAAAATGTTGCCCTGGCCAGTTTGGTTCAGCGGTTAGAGCGTCGGCCTGCGGTCCAGAGAGACTCGGGTTTGGTTCCCGCTAGGGGCGCGTACCTTGGTTGCAGTTAGTCCCTTGCCCTGGTTGGTTGTGCGGGAGGCAGCCACTCGATGTGTCCCTTTCACGTCAGTGTTTCTCTCTCTCTCTCTTCCTCCCACTCTATCTGAACAAAAAATGGAAAAATGTCCTCGAGTGAGGATTAAAAATAAACAAACAAACAAACAAACAACAAAAAACACACAAAAATGTCACAAAGAAGAATAAGGAGCTATTGGAGTTCAGAGAAGGGAGTGATTACATTTGGTTGGTGGAATTCAAGAAAGTCTTTACTCATTCATTCATTTAACAAGCACATGAGCAAAAAACTGTTAGGCTGAGGATACAGAGACAAATAAAATACTGTCTGCCTTCAGGGAGTTTACCTTCTAGAAAGGCAGATATCCAGACTGATGACAGAACCCTGGGGTAAAGTTCAGTCTCATAGACAATTAAGGTCAGAACACAGTGCCGAGGGAGCCTAGGAGTTAATATCTTTGGAGAAACCAAGGAAAGAGTCATGGTTAAAGCAAGTGGGTATGACAATAATACTGTACCCCACAGATACAATCCATGAGGATTGGTTTACTTTATGTATATGAAGCTTCTAGAACAATGCCTAGCAAGAGGGAATACTATATGTGTCTGTTGTTGTTAGTAGTAGTAGTAGTAGAAGTAACAATAATATTTGTGATATAAATAATAACAATTTTAGGAAATTCTTGTAGTGTGATCTTGTAGGGACATACTTAGGATGACCTGACCTGCTTGAGGATACCAGTAGTGAACCTCAGGACATAGTTAAAAATTATCATCACTCTGTTTGCATAATTGTTGAGGTACATCTGAGTTGAGCCACATACCAGCCACATAAATAGCCAGGCCACAGCAGCTATAAATGATCCAACCAAAATGTTGTCTGTCAAGATAATGGAGGCAACCAATAAAACAGGTCCAGGATCAGGTCCAAGCTAGAGTTTCAGAGAGACCCTCTATCTGTGATTCAAATCACATTATTAGTCAAGCTTGTAAACAGTAGGGATCACCTATGATTAAACTTAAGGTTATGCTGAAAGTCTAGCAGTAAGATAATTTAATTCCTGGGGTTGGGGGAAGGTAGTAAAGGTAAAGGGGGTGAAATATATGGTGATGGAAGAAGATTTGACTTTGGTGATAAACAGACAATGCAATATACAGATGGTGTATCATAGAATTGTACAATTGAAACCTATATAATTTTATTCACCAATGCCACCCCAATAAATTCAATAAATAGTGAATGTAGATCATCAATGGAGAAATGGATCTGCCTTATGACACAGTGATTCCTCTGGGAATAGATCCAAAGAAACCCAAAACACTAATTCGAAAAAAATGTACACCCTTATATTCATTGCAGTGTTATTTACAATAGCTAAGGTCTGGAAACAGCCCAAGTGCCCATCAGTAAATGAGTGGATAAAAAAGCTGTGGTTCATTTACTCAGTGGAATACCACTTGACTATAAAAATGAAGGAAGTCTTACCTTTTGTAGCACCATGGATGGACCTAGAGAGCACTATGCTAAGTGAAATAAGCCAATCAGAAAAAGACAAACACCATATGATTTTACTCATATGTGGAATGTAATGAACAAAATAAACTAACAAAATGGAAACAAACTCATAGATATAGAAAACACACTGACAGCTGTCAGAGGGGTAGGGGGAGGAGTGTTGGGTGAAAAAGGTAAAGGGATTAGAAGAAAAAAAACTTCATAGACAGACAATAATATGGGGTTGGGAGGAGATAGAAGAGGGTAAAGGGGGAATGACCGGTGACAGAAGGAGACTTGACTTAGGGAAGTAAACACATAATGCAATATATAGATGATGTAGCATAGAATTGTACACTTGAAACCCATATAATTTTATTAACCAATAAGTTTATTAAAACATTTTTTAAAAGAATGTAATTTCTGTGTCTCAGTTACCTTAGTTTTCACACCCCTACCTCAAGCTGAAATTTTATTTTATTTTTGTTTTTTAACTTTCTGAATATTTTTGATAGAATGTACCTCTACCTGCAGAGAAATATGAAGAGTAGGGACTATATATTTCTTCCTAATATTTACCACATTCCTAATATTTTCTTTTAACCAAATTGGTTTAACAATAAGCCTATTGTTAAAAAAGCATGTACTTATATCCCTCAAGAGAGATCAGGTCTCTTTTTTTTTTTTTTTCTTTTGGTACGTGCCCCTAGCGGGAACCGAACCCGGGACTCTCTGGTCTGCAGGCCGATGCTCCAACCGCTGAGCCAAACTGGCCAGGGCAAGATCAGCTCTCTTTAAAACAGAATGTCTTGACTTCCAGTCAAGATGGCGGCATAGGTAGACGCAGTATCGCGTCCTCCCACAACCACATCAAAGTTACAACTAAACTACAGAACAACCATCATTCAAAACCACCTGAAATCAAGCTGAATGGAAGTCCGACAACTACGAAATTAAAGAAGCCGCATAGAGACTGGTAGGAGGGCGGAGGCATGACGGGCTGGTCCCACACCCACGTGTGGCGGATAAAATTTAGGAGGACACCTCAGCTGGGAAGGTCCTCCCTGAGGACTGAGGGGTCCCCGTCCCACACCAGGCACCCAGCTCAGGGTTCCAGTGCCAGGAAGATAAGTCCCCATAACTTCTGGCTGGAGAAACCAGCGGGAACTGAGGCTGAGGCTGCTGGAGCCCCCGGCAGCTCCTCTTAAAGGGCCGCCCGCGCACAGACTTACTCGGACTTGCTCCCTCCAGGCTCCAGCGTGTGGGAGGCAGCTTGAAAGGCACCAGAGTCATATGGGGAAGAACTGAGCTGTTTGGCGCGAGGGCTGGAGAGGCAGCTTTCTCCTGGACAGACCTGGACAGACGTGCTATCAGAGGCTTTTGTTCCTTTGGTGAGCCCTTCCCTGGGGCGGTAGACGCCGCCATTTCTGGGACTCCAGCAACCTGGCTCACACTGTTTGCCCCGCCCCACCCAACTTCCAGGCCCACCCAAGCTATTGCCAGTTGCTTTACCACAGGATTGGCCTGTCTTGGAGCCTGCTTCAGCTTTTCCTAAATTCTTTCAAACAAGCAGCATCTGGTCTCAGCTAGCCCCATACCTCTTGCTAAGTAATACATACAAACAAACACAGGGAGGCAGCCAAAATGAGGAGACAAAGAAACAGGTCCCAAATGAAAGAACAGACAAAACTCCAGGAAAAGAACTAAGTGAAATGGAGTTAAGCAACCTAACAGATGCAGAGTTCAAAATACTGCTTATAAGGATGCTCAATGGACTTAGTGAGAATCTCAGTGAACTTTGTGAGGGCCTCAAGAGCATAAAAAGGGACCAGTCAGAAATGATGGATACACAGTTAGAAATGAAGGAGGCACTAACTGAAATAAAGAATAGTTCAGGACTTCCAGTCAAGATGGCGGCCTAGGTGGACGCGGAATCGCGTCCTCCCACAACCACATCAAAGTTACAACTAAATCACAGAATAACTATCACTTAAAGAATGCATGAAATCAAGCTGAATGGAAGCCCTGCAACTACAAAATTAAAGAAGCAGCAGAATGGAGATGGCATACTGCCCTCCAGGACCCTCCTTGTCGCCTGAAAGGAAACGAGATCCTGCAGACAGGGGCGCCTGCGGAAGCTGAGCGACCCCCCCACCACGGAGGAACCCAGGAGCGAGGGAGCCGAGCGACCCCCCCCCACCACGGAGGAACCCAGGCGGAACGAGGGAGCCGGGCGACCCCCCCCCACCACGGAGGAACCCAGGCGGAACGAGGGAGCCGGGCGACCCCCCCCCCCACCACGGAGGAACCCAGGCGGAACGAGGGAGCCGGACGACCCCCCCACCACGGAGGAACCCGGGCGGAGCGAGGGTGCCGGGCGACCCCCACACCACGGAGGAAGCCGGCAACACACAGGAGAACTGAACAAACTGAACAATGAAATTGACCCAGAGACATAGAGGGTGGAGTACAGGATGACGGGCCTCAGAGGAGGGGCGAGGCGGGGGAAAGAGATAAATCACAGAGCCTATGTGCATGGGTGCATAACCAATGGACATGGACAACAAGGATGGGGACGAGGAGAAGGGGAGGGGGAGGAGGGTGTCAATGGGAGAAAAAAAGGAAAAACATCTGTAACAAAAACAAATTAATAATAAAATAAATTATAAAAAAAAAAAACAGAATGTCTTTCACCTTCCCAGTTTTATTTTCCCATTACCAGTTCTTATTTTTGTTTAATTGAATTTATTGAGGTGACACTAGTTCACAAAATCATACAGGTTTCCAGTATACAACTCAACTAAACATTATCTGCACACTGTATCATGTGCCAATCACCCCAAGCAAAGTCTCTTTCTGGCCCATTTTTCACCCCTTTGCTCACCTCCACCTACCCCTATTCACCTTTCCTCTGACAAACACCACACTGTTGTCTATGTCTATGTGTTACATATAGACCTTCTTTTTTTTCTTTTTTCTTTTTATTAATTTGTTTTTGTTACAAATGTTTCTTACATATAGACCTTCTTTCATCCAGCCCCACAACCCCTCTCCCCTCTGACAGCTGTCAGTCTTCAAGCTAAAATTTTAATATGAAAGTGTAGTTATTTGCAAGTAATACTAAAGTGTTTCCATTAGAGGTGTGTTCACAAGAAAGAAGCACAGCCTGGGAACAATGATCTGCAATGCTGTGAAAACTGTTTTTTACCTGACAAATACAACTACATTTAGCAGGCGGTCCATGATTTAGTATATTCCTATTGTGTGCCCAACTGTAGATTCAGGAGATGAATGTCTTTGTAGACATGCTTCTTTCTTATGGTTTGTCTTTGGTCATCACTAAGCACACAGGCTGTTACAGACATAGGCACCTTAGTAAGTCCTGGATGAGCCCACAGATCTCCCCTCTCAAATGAACTTTAGCACAAGGAGCTCAAAGTTCCCTTTGCGTATTCACAAGTCCCTGGAAGTTCCTGAGACACAGAGCTATTAAAATGGATCTCTTTTTGAGACTTCTGTGTCTTACCCTCTCAGAGCTCAATGCAAATATCATTTTGTAAGAAATAGAATCATATTGCATTAGAAAAATGTTATTACATGTCTTAATCAAAGAGGGATTTAAAGCTGGCTGGTGACAGGTATTCTACCTGTAATCTAACAGTTCTCCAGGGATTAAGTCTTAAGTATCTTCTGCCCAATTTATGCACTTTCCATCAGAAAATGGATCTTAACTCATATCTTGCTTTTAATAAACATTAATTAAATATTTACCAAGAAAAAAAGTATGTTTGTCTCCTAAGAATTTTTTTTTCTTGAGAGAGGATATTTTGGATGGCTTATATTTGTTTAAAAAGACTATCCTTAGACTTTTCCTAAAATAAATGTACTTGTGGCAAACAGAGCCTTTCAAATCATTCATAGAGTAGAGTTTGAAATGTAGAAATGAGGGGACATAAGTTCAGAGGGGTTAAGTTCTGCAAGCAGAACATGGCATTTGGGTTTGAGCCACCTGTATGACCTTGAATAAGCCTACGTTCGGATTTAGTTTCTTCATCTGAAAAATAGAACACAAATGATTTGCTCATAACACAGCATTGTCCTGAGGGAGGATTAATTAAAATACTATATGAGGAAATGCTTTGTAAATGGCAAAGGACTATTCATGTAAGGAGTTGTTGTTATCATCACTATTCATGATTCTACAGCCTGTAACTAGTCAGTTTGTCTAAAGAAGTGCATACATACATAAAGCACTCATATGTTTCCCCACTAGATGGCAACCTAGCCACTTGATAAAGTATTGACTGGGTCAGGGATCTAACCACAGCAATATTCTGGTTTGTGAGGCAGTGTAGCATTGAACAAGGGGGTGATTTAGAAATCATGAAAAACAGAGACATCCTGCATTGTTAAAATAAATATCAAACACCATTGTTTTTCAATTTACAAAGATTTTGTACCTATGTGAACATGGTCTCTTTTTTTTTTTTTTTGGACAATGAGAAAAAGGACAGCTAAGCAATTTCTGCAAATAATGAAAATGTTCAGCTCACATAATTATAGCTAACAGACTGCATGGTTATTTATACCATTTGGCAGGTAATGTTTTTATCCATGTCAGGGATCAACAAATTGCTTTTGTAGAGGGCCAGAAAGGAAATATTTCCAGCTTTGCAGGTTGATCGGTCTCTGTTGCATTGACTCATTTGCTTCTGTAGCCTGAAAACAGCCTAAGACACTAAGCAAATGAGTGAGCATGGTTGAGTTACAATAAGACTTTACTTATGGACATTGAAATTTGAAATTCACAAAACTGTCACTTGCCACAAAATATTATTCTTTTGATTCTATTTGACCATTTAAAAATGTAAAAACTGTTCTTAGCTCAAAGACTATATTAAAAAAAAAAAAAAGCCACAGACCTGATTTGGCCCTCAGGGGATATTATGTAGATTAAAAACCTTACTAATCTTAACTATCAGATTGACAATCTTCTCAATTAATATAATTTTTTTACTACTTTCATAATAAATATTTAAATGTGACTGTTATTTTACACATATAAATTATTCAGAATCCTTGTGATATTTTTGCCTACCTCTCAATATAGACTTGTGTTTTGTTTGTTAGACTATAAAAAAAGAATTCAAGTAGTCTTTGCATTGGTCTTAGTTGCCAGAAAAACAAAACAAAACAAAAAACCAAGACACTCAGTTAAATTTGAATTTCAACTAAACAACAAATATTTTTAAAGTATATATGGCATAAGACATATTTATATTATAAAAGCATTCCTCATTTATCTGAGATTCCTCATTTACCTGTGTTTTTATTTGCTAAATCGGGTATTTGTTCTTGTACTTATGGACTTTGACTGTTAGTCATTTACTAAGGCCTTAAAAATTACCAAAGATGCCCAGCCAGTGTGGCTCAGTAGATTGAGCATCCTCCCATGGACTGAGAGGTCCAGGCCTGATTCTCTGTGGGGCACATGCCAGGGTGGAGGACTGATCCCCAGTGGAGGGTGTGTGGGAGACAATTGATGGATGTTTCTCTCTCACATTGATGTTTCTATCTCTTTCTCCCTTCCTCTCTCGCTAAAAAAATCAATAAAATATATTTTTAAAAATTACCAGAGATCTGTAGACAGGACTCCTGAAGCGAAATATGTGTTTAAAGATGTTGGGGGAAATATGTATCTCCAGGCCCTGGTTGCTTTCAGTGCACACTAACACATTTACACAACTGTGTGTCATAAACAGCCATGTTTCACATCCATTTTCTAGGAATATTTTCTTGAGCTGCCAGTCTCACTTGGACAAGCCATTTTAATTGCTTTGTAAGAAACCCAAAGTAAACCACAGACAGGTACTTGCTTCTGAGAAATTTGAGGTCTTTTAAAGGGGTTAAGTGGGAACAACAAATTCAGTCTCCATCCTGTCGCCCCTGGCTTCCTGTCCCCAAGCTGGTGTTCTAAGGGGCTCGGCTTATTTCAGGCAAATTCCCACCAGAAAACCCACCCTTCTCTAAACACTTTTTCCTTGCCTCCTGATGGAGATTTCAAGAGTGCACGGGCAGCGTTTGTAGAGCTTGGTTTAATGGGGTTTATTTATGTGTGTACTTGTTGGGATGCACTACTGGTACTAAATGTTGACACACTTAATTTGCTTGGTGATTTTTCACGAGAAAGACAACGAATTCTAAATCCTACCCTAGTCTGATGTTAGTTCCAGCTTTAAAATTTGCCACCCGCCCAAGCGATCCGGTGGATTAGCAATGTTTACCACTATAGAACAACAAACTGACACTTTCGGAGTCTCTTATCACTTTGACCTTGAGATGGTTTTTTCAGAGGGCCTTTAGGCAGCCGCTGCTGGGACCCAGTGGGGCGGGGGCGGGGGTTTGCAAGATGTAATTGAGGAAGTGTCCTGACACACGGTGGGAAGTATCGAAAGTGACAGCATACAGTCCTCCCATCCTTGCCGGGGGGGGGGGGGGGGGGGGGGGGGGGGGGGGGGGGGGGGGAGCAGCACGCCCTGCACTAGAAGGGAGTGGACCTCAGCCGAACAATGGGCGTGGTGCCGACCTGCAGACGCTAGATGGGCCATTCTAAAGAGCAGGTCTCTACCAAGAGCTAGGGAATGATTAAGTCTGCACTGAGGGACACTGCTTCAGACTGTAAGCACTGCAAAGATGAGAAGCATCCTCCCCAGAGAAGAACAAATTGTGCCTTGGCGGTTAGGAGAGGAGATCACGGGGTCTGGAGCATCCAGAACCAGGTAAGCGAAGTCCTTTTGGTATTCCACTTTAACCAAGCTGATTTCCCCGGGGGCTGCCACAAATTAACCCTGTTAAGCAGCCTCTGCTCCCAGTCCGCCTGCTAGCCAGAGCATGCTTCTCCATCTTCCTCCTCCCCAGTCCAGAGGCGGCCCATGCTTAGGCTCCCCTGCGTGTCCTCCGGGCTGCTTTAAACTACTCTATCTGCAAAATCATGTCCATCACTCAAATCACCAGAGCCGGGACAGCGGCACATCTAGTGAGGCACTCGCCTCAGAAGCAAAATTTAAGGGATCACCAAGGCATTCAGTACTTGACAAAATTTTTAAATGCAATATCTTTAAAATTCAAAAATTCCACGATGAACAAGATATGAAATGGTAAAGACATGATCTGGCCCACGACTTGGCCATCCTTGCCTCACCCTAATGCTAGGCTTTGCAAAGCAACTGTGAAATTATTACCTCCTCTTTCCCTGGGTGCAAGTCCTGGACCTCTGGGGTACCTATCATTTTGTCTTCTGTGGCAGTTGGGTTTTCCTTGTGTATATGATTCCCTGGCTATGTGCAAGGAAGGAGAGACTGCTGCTTTACCACCTGTGCCTCAAGGAGCACAGCCTAGTCCTTTGCTCATTGAGGCCATAGGGACAGTATGGACTTTGGAGGTGACCGAAGGTGAGAACTCATCCCAGAGCCCCCAGTTGTAAAGCTCTGCATTGAAACCACCAAAACTCCATAGAAATAAGGGAAACGAGAAAGCTGTGGTCTCTTAATTAGCACTTATTCATAACTGGATTTAATAAATATTGTTTAAAGGAACCACAGTAGCAAGGAAGGGCCTTTGACATTTTTTTTTTTTTTGCAGAAAGAGGTATCTGTGCACTTGGGAACTCCTAGTTCTTCTGTAGCCTGCTATGAGCATTTCTTGACATAGCAATCCAGTCTGAATTTACAATGATACTAGCACCTTTGATGGGGATCACACTCTAGAATTTACAGTGCATCTCCCCCTATCATATGTCTTTTAACTCTCAGCAGGAGGCCACTATGCTTGGAGCTGGGTAAGAACTGCTTTCAATTGTCATTATGAAGAGCCTTTGTATGCTGTTTTTGTATTATTTGCTACTCTTAAGGGTAAGAGAAAGGGCAAATGGCATCTAGCCCCAGGTTCAGGAGACAGCCTGGTTGTATTTCAGGTTGAGACCTGGCCAGCCACTAGGTCACTAGGTCTGTGATCTCTGGATTCCTTAAAGCGTTCTCTAACTAAGTGCTTAATTTTGTCTTATGCAAGCTAGTGAAAATGAGAAAAGAGAAAGAGCAAATGGAGAAGATTAGGAAACTATTGTTCAAATTAATGTCCTTTTCTTAAAATCTTTGGAAGCTTTAGGGATAGCCAGGCCCCCTCACTTCCCGCCAAAAGATGAAGGAAAAATGGAATTTGTCAGAACACTTGCCCAATTCCTGGCCTGCTAAGATAAGTTTGATTCTCTTGAGGAGCTATCAAGTCAACATTCTGCTTAACATGAAAGGGGAAGAAATTGGGGAAGTGCAGACATTGCAGGCCTGTCAGGAGAGGTGCACCTTAGATGACCTTGGTTTTTGGCTAACCTAATTCCCATACCCAGCATTTTCCTGCCTCTGCCTTTAACCCCCTCTCACCTCCCACTCGCTTGCCCCTTCTCCACACACTGGAAATCCTACATATTCTTTAAGGTTCAATTTAAATACTAACCCTTTTTTGAGTGTTGCATACAGTTCTTACTCTCTCCACTGTAAGCATTTATGTAATAAAACAATCTGTTGTGTTCCAGATACTGTCAAGGCATTCAGAAATGATTAAAACACAGGGAAACAGATGGCAGTACAGTGAAATGTCAGAATGCTGTAATCATACTAAGCATGGGAAGGAGCCTCTGAGAGTTCTTATCACTGCTTCAGAGGTGTCTGGAGGGAGCAGCAAAAGCTTCTTGGAAGATGTGGTGCTTGAAGTAGTGTTGAAGATTAAAGAAATCTGGATGATTGATATAGCCTCTAAACTGTCTGACATGTAGATAATAGGGGACAAGGTAGTAAAATATAAGACTGGGAAAGTAGGCAGGCACCATGATACAGAAGGAGATTGGACTTTATTCAGTAAGCCACAGGAACTCAGGGAGTCATTTAAAGTGGAGGAAGTACTGGATTAGACTCCTATTTTAGAAAGGTTGCTCTGGAGGCACTGTGATGGATAGGCTTGAATGGCAGGCAGGTGACATAGGAAGTTACACTGTTTCTCAGATGAGAGATAAGAAGGGCCTGTTTGCAACTCTATGGAATGTGTGGCTTTCTACCTTATATTGTGTTATATTTATCTTCCCTAGAAGAATAAGTTCCTTGAGATCACTTTTTTTTTTTTAAATCAATTCATTTCTTTGTTCACATGGCCTTGTACATGATAAACTCTTTGTCAGCATGAAATGATTGAGGAGAATGAATGAATTGCTGAAATTTTGGATCATACAGGTTTACTTTTAAAATGTTCTATTATTGCTCTTTGATCTCAAAAGTCAGTTGAATGACATCTTTGTTATATTAATAAATGCTCTGTGGGTAGTTTATAAATTTTGAAAAAATAAGATTTCTCATGGAAGCTTCATCATTGGTTACCATTTATGGGTATTATAGTTTAAAGTGTAAAATGATTCTGATTGTCTGTACTTTTTGAGCTCACCACTTGAGTATGTATGTGTTTAAGATTTCTGAAGAAGGAAAATGAGCTCTGCACAGATTGTATAAAAGCAAACCCCTTAAGACCAATTGTCCTTTCATAATAAAAGCTGCAATGAACTCAATCCTGTTTGTACATACACATCCTCACAGGGTGTAGCATTAAAAAAACACACACACAACCTTGTTATTGATTGACATGCTGACAGAAAAACATCCTGAGACCCTCCTGCCCTTTTGGACACTTGAGCAGTGTTAGTCCCAATTTATGACTACAGAGCTCAACAAGCTAGGCTTTGTTTCTCCTTAAAAAGGATGCCAGGCATCTTAGACACATAAGGACAGGAAGAGTGGTGTTATACTCTCAACCCAGTAGATAAATGCACTTTGGAAAACCTCCTTGAAAAGAGGTGAACTTGATTATACCATTGTTTGTTATCCTAGCAGCTTCAAGCCTATATAGTTTGCAGAATTGAAAGGTAACATAGGAAGTTTATTTCAGAGATTTTATTCTTCATACTAACTTGCTTCCAGAATCTTACAAAAGTGACATATTCTTAGCAAGGTCAGAGAACACAGGATGGAACTCTAACCCAAAGTGAATGCTATGGGTAGAAGTATATTCTATAATTTGACATTTGGTTTAATGACATTTTACCCAGTGATTTAGTTAAACATATGGTGGTTATTTTCTCTACCCAGGGTTATCAGTTTTTATGCTGTTGTTTGCTGCTTATTTCTTTCATAAATCTCCATCTCTTATATGGTATAGAAAATAGTTATTAGTATTATGAAGATGAACTGCCCCTGGATTCAAATAATCTGGTTTCAGGTAAATTTGTTATACATCTTTTGTTCAAATTAGGCAGAGAAAAAGAAAACTTGGAAATGTAGTCTCTTACCTTTAAATTGATATTGGAATTCAGGCTTCAAAATGTTTTAGTATTTAATAAATTGACCTAAAGCTAAGAAAACATTTCTTTTAAAATCATGTCCCTCCAATGATCAGTTGTTCTTTAGTTCTAACTCTTCATCTTGTATTTAACCTGAAATGGCACTGATACATATATAGTAGTACCTAAAATGTAGCCATGAAACATGAGATTATTACTTCATGTATGCATGTATATGCATACACACATTTTTTTTTTAATTTTGAGAATGTTCAAATCTACACAGAAATAGGAAGAATAATGTAATGAATGCTCACCTACCAAGCACCTGCATTTAACAATTGTTAACATTTTTCCATAAAATAAATTGTTCATTACATAATTATGTATATTTGCTTTAGCTTTCCCTCCAAAAAGTGAATATTTGCCATTCCAGTATTATCTCTAATAGCGTCAACGGTTATCATCTAATCTCATCTAACAGCCAATCATTTTCACTTTTTTCAGTTGTACCAAATTGTGACTATTTATTAATTACTATTGAAACCATTATCAGAAGGACAGAAACGTGAGAACATGGTACAATCACTCCCTTTATATAAGTCAGGGATATAGATTGACAGCAGAACAGAATTTAAGCCAGAAAAATGTACAGTAATTATTTATTCATTTGGAAACACTCCCCTCCTCAAGCTGACCTCTGGAGAAAGTAAATGACCAGCCAGAATCAACTTGAGTCCTCAATTTGGTTATCTTGGGCTCTGACTCTACCATAACTTCTGTGTCTTGAGTACAGAGGGGAAAAAAATATTGAGAGAGGACTTCAGATACTCTTGTAGATGGATAGTCAGTTATTCCAACACCATTTATTGAGTAGTCCATCCTTTCCTCAATACCTTGACATCATACTACAGAACTATAAAAATAATGAAGGAAAATAGGTGAACATAGTTTTATCATCTTAAGGAGGGGGAAGCTTTTCAAAGCAAGGTATGAAACATTTGACTACATAAATATTTGAAACATCTTTATGGCAAAAGACAAAATAAATAAAATTAAAAAGTAAATAACAGGCTTGGAGAAAATATTTGCAACAGAGGATTAAAGATAAGAATTCCCTAAATGTTAATAGTGCCCATAAATCAGTAAGAAAAAAAATTAAAAATAGGCAAAACATATGAGCAGACAATTTCAAGATGAAAAAATGGAAATGGTTTACCATATGAAAGGATGATTAAAGATATGAAAATTAAAACAAAAATGAGACACCTTGTTATTCACCTTCTGCTTGGCACAAATGACAATGGTTGATAATATTTCATGTTGGTGAGCATATGGCGGAAAAGGATTCTCATCCACTGTTAGTGAGCATGAAAATTGGTTCAGCCTTTGTAAGGGCAATTTGGCATATATTATTATCTCAAATTTCTATTGCCTCTCTAGCTTATTATCTACTTATGCAGACTGCCTCTGTTCCTGACTTCATTTTCTATTTTTGTGTCTGCTTTTTTCTAGATGGTGATATTTGTGCTTCTCATCTCATCCTGGTAGCCTGACCTTGACTCCTGAATTCTGTGATCCCTCCACAAGTGCAAGTCATTGTCATACAAAATCTGAGTTTACCTAGTTTGCACCTTTGAGAGTTTTTGGAACAATGTGCAAGCGCAAGTCACCATCATGTTGTCTTGCTGACTATCTCATATGACAAGACCAATATTTTCGTTGCTTGCTTCTACCCTTATTCTTCTGTCTGTTGCTCCCTCTGTAACTGTCAATCACGTACATGTAGTCATGCAAAAACTGTTTTTCCCTTTTTATTTGTCTTGTGAATGTTGTCATTTGCTTCTCATATATTACAAATTATAAAATGTACCACTCAGTGATATAAAATATTCAACAATGTAAATTTGCATAAGTTTGGGTGAGAATAGCACCCAATAAAAAAAGGAAAAAGGTAGATGATAGAAATAAATGCAAGACGAGTGAAGAGGGCAAGAAAGGTGATGTCTATTGCAAACAAAATGAGAGTTTTTGAAATGCTTGGTAACGGTGGAAGCAAGACCTCTGTAGAGTGTTTTATTGTTGTTAACAAATCTACAATTCATACAATGAAGAAAAATGAGAAAGCTATTAGGGCTAGTAAGTGGAGGGGTACACAAGAATAATTAAGAAAATCACACATAACTCGAAATGCCAAAATAGAGAAAATGGAAATTTGTGTCTTCTAAAACAGAGAAGGGTGAATAGGCCTCCTTGTGTATATGTAATCCACCAAGAAGCATCACAAAAATGAAAATTTAAATTTTGATCTGGAGAAAAGTTATAACATTCATCATGAGTAATGGGTGGTTGAATAGGTTTAAGAAATGCTATGATCTGCATGAAAAAAAAAAGTGACTGGCAGAGGAAGGAGATCATGAAACTGTTGCAGACTATCCTGAATACCAGGAGAAACTGATGGAGGAAAATGGCTATTTACCTAACAGGTGTTCAATGCTGATGAAATGGTGCTGTTCTGGAAGCGCGTGCCTACTTGCACATCTATTGCAAAGGATGAGAAAAAGACTAGTGGTTTCAAGCCTGGAAAACACAAGCTCAAAAGTCTGCTTTGTTTAAATGCTTGTGGTGACTTTCTGATTAAATCCACGTTGCTTCACAAATTTCAAAATGTGTATCCTCTTAGAAGAGAATGCAAGAAACACTTTTCTGTCTACATGAGAGGGAAACCATAAAATGTGGATCACTGAGAAACACTTTTTGGACAGTAAACCCTAGATTTTGCAGACCTCGATTTAATGGACTTCAGATTTAATGGACAAAATTTCCTGTTCATACGTCATATGTGAAAATTAACACCCTGTTAATTTTAAAATGCTTTTAACCAAGATTTGCTCATAATTAACAGGTTTTACTTTTTGTTGTTAATTCACTGTTATTTTTAACAAATTTTAGCGAATAGGCCATATGTTGGAAAAAACACTGTAGTAATTTCATTGACATAAGTAAATATTACATATGTACAACTAGAGTCTACATAGTCAAATCCAAGGGTCACCGCTGGTAAACAATGTTTGGTGAATGATTAGCATGTGATCATACCACATCATGCGTAATAATTGGTTCTGTTGTCACGTGGTGTGACTTTCTGCAGCAGTTTTTTTTTTTAATTTATCTTTATTGTTGAGAATATTACAGAGGCCCCCCCATTTGTAGCAATTTTAATGAGTACAGGCCAATGTTCTGATATGCGCTAAACTATGCCCCAGCCGTGTGCATTTGTTTACTCTCAGTGACTGGTGAACACACACATTTACTAGACCTATTCAGTATAAATTCGAACTTACAGTAATACATATAAAAATCTTTTTTATGAAATTAAACTTTTCATACATACTTAATTTTAATTACACAAGGTGTCTACATAAGTAAAAACAGTTAAACTAACTAATTTGTCAATTTTTTAACATACACATTTGGAAAACCTACTTTATTATATAATGGATTTTCGGCTTTAATGGATACACCGTCACCCAAATTAGTCTGTTATATAGAGGTTTTATTGTAGTGGTTTTTAAAATGTTTTGTTCCTGAAGTTAAACAATATTTAAACCAAAAAAGCCTTGAATTCAAAGTGTTGCTGATTCTGGACATTGCTCCTACTGTCAAAAGTGCAATAGTAAAGACTGATCCTTTTGTTAAAGTCATCTCCATCTCCCCCACTACAACTGCAGTTTTCAATCCATGCATCTGGGTGTGCTAAAAATGTTCATGATGTACTATACTCTGTGTATGTTTGACTACCTTGCAGATCTTATGAGAGAAACACCAGAACTTACTGTGAAAGAAGCTTGACAAAATTTCTCCATTTGTAATGCTTTAATAGTAGTAGAAGAATCAGTGAGAGAAATAAAACAATCAACCCTTAATGGAGCTTGGCAGAAAATTTGGAAAGAGATTGTAACTGATTCTGAAAGTTTCATTCCAGTGGTAGAAGAAACTTAAAATATTTTAGCATCTGCAAAATGTTTAGGTGGTGAAGGATTTGAAGAAATTGAATTAAGTGACGTTGCTGAACTGTTAAATTCTCACCCTCAGAAGATAGTTGAGAAATATTTCAGAGATGTGATCACATTGAAAGTTGATAAAAAAAAAATAAGCAAAGGTTATTATGCAGAACTGGAAAAATGTTAAGGTAACCACTCTGCAAATCGAAATGCCGTGATGATTCAGAGGAGAGATCCTTCAGTGGAATATTAACTGACCTTCAGGCAAGGCTTAAATAATTACCCATAACCCTGTAAAGCAGTAATAAGAAACTTTCAAACAAAGGCCAATAAGTCTTCTCTGTCTGGCTTCAACAGAAGAGAAGAGGTTGGACTATTAGGCCATGTCTTTCAAATCCGTTCTGTAAACAGCAGGCATAAAGGCTGCACACACATAGTTGAACTTTGGGGTTCAGACTCTGATCAGGACCGATGGTGTGGTGATCCATGTGCCAGAGGATAAAAGTGCAGCAGAAGACAGAGCTTACTTATCTCCAGACAAAATCCAATTTTCTCAGTTCTTTCCTTATCACTGCTGTGATGATGAGCATTTTCATTGATGCATGATTGTCTTCACCTTGAGATCAGAGTGAAATAGAAATTAATTGCCAAATAATCACTATTGATAACATTAATTTAGTAAAATGCCATCAAGATTCACTTTACCTAGTGTTTTATTTCAGTGAACAAACCAATTGTCTGAGCTTTAATAATACTCTTCCCTGACCCAATTTCCCCCCAAAACTCATAAATTCTTCCAACACAAATTCTTCTACAACGTGGGTTTTAGGAGTCAATTCCAGTACCTGGTTGGACAATTTGATTTTGTACTCTTTATCCTGAAATATATTTTAATTGTCTTTAAACCTAACTTGCTATCTCAACAGAAAGGATCTAAACCTTATCCTTTTAACTAGTTTGATATAACTTAATTTGTTTTTCAGCAACTGTATAAGATTGGTCTGGAAAAGCAGTATATTTATAATAGATTCCCAGATTGACTTTGGTACGTAATCACGGGGGAGACGCTGCTAGAGTTCACTGCCATCAGTCTTCTCTGTTCTCATATCTGGTCTTCCCAGTGATTTGAACAGTTGAATAACCTCCAGAAAAATATATTGAGACTTCCTCTTCTTTAAAGGTGGCAGAAATCCAGTAATTCCTTGCCCTCTCCCCAATGTGAAGGTCTGCATTATAGGCTACCTGTATCTGAGTGCGCAGTGATCAGAGAAAAGGGACAAAAATACAAAAGTTAAAAAGGCTTGCTTGCATAGATATAGTTGAGATGACAGGCATTCCTCAAAAGAGGGAGATGAGAGTTGAAAACCCATTGTAGGGTGCTTTGTAGCTAGTGACTTGTCACAGTGCCAGAGAAGCTTACACTTTTGCTCTAAGTCACAATGATTCTCGATACTGACTGCACATCAAAATCATGATGGGGAGCTTTGAAAAAAATATATAGATTTTTGGGACCTGCCCCTAGGTATGCTGAATCACAGATGGGGTCAGCATCTGTATATTTTGAAAGTTTCTCAAGTGGTATTTTTATATAGTCATGATGGGAAACCACTTCTCTAAGTCTAAACAGAATTGTAATAGAAAATTTAATATAAATGGTATGGGTCCAGGAGCTAGGAAATCTTGATTTCAAGTTTCTGCTTTGCCAGTAGGTAAATAGATGGTCTCAGTCAAATCATTCTACTCTCACCTTATCTGTCAAATGAGAGAATAGGACCACTTGGTCTCTAAGGTCCTTCTATCTCTGACATTGCTATCTTGATAGAAAGGTATATCAACCTCACTGGTTTATTTTTATGAGTATGTAAGCTCTTTCATAGACACCAAGGTAAGTAGTAGTGTTACTGTATTGCGTTCTTGTTGTTTTTAAAACTGTGTTTATGGTTTAAGCTTTACCACATTTTAGTCCCTTCCAGAAAAGAGAGTTAGACATAGATGCCACAGAAAAAGGGAAACAAATATAGAGTAAACTTCCTGGAAGAAAAGATAGAGAGTACGTCCTGTGTTTCTGTTCGTGTGATAATTGCTGTTCTTCGGAGTTACAGAATTTGGGGAAAATAATAATGAATAGATATTTTGAGTAAAACATTTTAACATTTTGTATTTATTGTTTCCATAAACAAAACAGAGAATTCTGTATGGTTACTGTTTTGAGGTTCCACGGAATTTGGCATAGTCTTAATCATATCTAGAGATGAATAGTTTTTAAGTCAATGATTGTTTTACCAGTATAATCAGTGGTTCTATATACCTTTAAAGAATGTGCTTTCCTGATAGTTTTACCATTCTTTGAGGTTGCTGCCTTGCCATTTTTTTCTCTTAATTTGACCAGAATTAGAAAAAATTAATTTTAAATTAAAGCAGGAACTATGAATATAAAATAATGTAATGGGAAACTGACTACTATATGATTTCAGTTTTCATAAGAATGCCTAGATTTTGGCTTGATACATGGAAACATTTGTCTAGGGTTGAAGCCATTTGAAATAAAACATTGGGATAAATGTAATTCTTGTTTAAGGCAATATCCAGTTAAAATAATCTAAGAAGTCTATTTAATGAGGGTAAATGATGAACCATTTTAATATGATTGCACTGAACAAGTCAGCAGAATTTTCAGGAAGATGTGAAAGTTGGTACAGGCTAAGTGATAGAAATAGAAGTTAATGACAACACTGCCATGTAAACAGGTGTTTCTTTTTTTCTTTTAAGTTAAGAATAGTCCCCAAGTACAGCTGGTGTGGCTCAGTGGATTGAGCATTGTCCCATGGACTGAGAGGTCCCGGTTCAGTTCCTGGTCAGGGCACATGCCTGGGTTGCTGGCTTGATCCCCAGTAGGGGTCATGCAGGAGGCAGTCGATTGATGTATCTCTCTCACATCCATGTTTCTATCTCTCTCTCTCTTCCTCTTTCTCTAAAAAAAAAAAAAATCAATAAAACATATTTTTAAAAAAAGAATAGCACACAAAATTGAAAAGTTAAAATTTCTTTTAGTATATTTTACGTACAATTTGAGTGGAAAGAATCTTTCTGTTGTCAAATGGTTCAGGTAAATTCTTGTGTTCAATATTATGAGGTACGTGGAATTTTCCTCCTTTCCAGACACATTTAACAACTGGCAAAAAGACAAAAAGGGGGTAGAGAGAAAGGCCAGCCCAGGTCGCTGAAATTTGTAGAAAATATTAGAAAACTGGCATTACATTTGAAAAGAGTCTTTTGCTTGTTTAAAATATTTTAAATTCAAAATACAGAGAAGGTTTTTTTTTTAAAATGGACGTTGGATTACATAGCTGCCACCACCTGAATACTAATAAAGGGCTTCTACGGTGTGTGTAGTCTAAAAGAATGTGTGAATCATGTTTGTGCTGCGAAATCTATTGATCACTGAACTTTACATAGTATAACCTTTTAATGGCCTTTGAAATCAGTGTATTCTGATTGTTTATCTAAGAATTCAGAAATATGATGTGCTATGAACAAAGTGTATATGTTCTTGGAAAACATAAAATCAAAGAAAAAATAGAAGAAAGGATAAATATAGCATTTCATTAGCATGAATAACAAATATTGAGAAATTAAATATGAACCTGTAGTCTTGAGACATTGTATTTCATCTTTCTTGTATTATTACAATAGCCTAATATATAATTAACCCATCATTACAAACCCCTAGAGTTGGCTCTTGATTAATTGGCAGTGGTATGAAGAGTGCAATAATAAGGAGAACATGAGACTTAGAGTGAGGGTTTGCCACTAGCTTCTTATCTGGCCTGAGCTGAGGACTCCCTCTTTTTGGGTGAGTGGTGCCTAGTGCTGGCAGGATAACTCTTGGAGCATGAGAAGCCAGCAGGAGGCCTAAGGCTTTGGAATCAGGCAGACCTGTTTTCAATCCTGTCCCTGCCAATTACCAGCTTTGTGACTGTGAGCATGTTTTTTAAACCATTTCAGACTTGGGTTTCTAATCTGTAAAATGGGGTCCAAAATACCTGCATTATAGGCTTGCTATGAGATTATATAAAATGCTTAGTACAGTGCCTGGCACATAGTAAGCGCTCAATAAATTGTAGCTGTTATTATTATTATTATAATGAATAAGCATTATAGAATTAGAATATGATGATTTATTCTTGTCTTTGCAAAATTTTAATATTTTGATATTTTATCAAATTTCCCTTGAAATAAGGTATGCATGATGGTTTTAAGAAGAGACACGGAGTAAAGATTGATTTTTAATATTTTTCTTTGTTTTCTTCTGAGAAATATCTAAAACAGTAATTCCTTTGTCCCTATGTTACTCTTTGACCTGTGCTATATGCTATGTGCTATATGTCCATATGCTATATTTACAATATGGTTATCATTGCATGGTATTTATTTATCTAAAGATTAAAGGTAATGACTTTTTTCACATCTAGAGTATTTCTATTCTCTGGAAAATAATCCATCAACTTGGTTCCACTTTCAAGATAATTAAGTCACTCATGTTGATAGGAGCCAGAGATAAAACTATAAGACCTACTTTGCTTAAACCACAAGTTAATTATCTCAGCTGCCTTTGAGAGAATTGGATGTCTAAGTAATCTTACTAGGTGAGGAAACTTCCTCATAACTATATTCTAAACTTCTTTGTATTTTATGTATTCTGTGATGGCATTTAAAAAGTTTAAAACCGTGGTATTCAGAATGAGGAGCATTCATTGTAACTCTAATGCTATGTCAGCTGAATGACAGAACTGTCACTTCCTTAATCCAAGCCCCCACTATCACTTAACCTGGATGATTGTAGTGGCCCCATAACTCACATCCCAACACTTTAAGTGTTTTAACTTGGAGTCTTTGCTGTTCTAATATATATATATATATATATATATATATATATATATATATATATATATCTAATAGTCTTTGGTATTTAGCAACTTGCTGATTTACTAACTTCCTTTGTGAACAATTCTGATTCTGTTACTTCCTTGTTCAAAAATCTTCAGTGGCTGCCATTTTCTATACAGGGGTGGGCAAAAGTAGGTTTACAATTGTTCCTATGAACAAAGACATACAGGTTAATTAAATAATAATACAAGAATAAACTCTGTGTTTCATGTACTCACAACTGTAAATCTACTTTCCCCCTCCCCTGTATATTCCACCACATAACCTTTAAATCTTTACCCAGTCCCAGTGTACCTTAATCAGTTTTGTCTTCCAGTGTTCTCTTTCATGCAGTATATGTGATAGTCCCTGTCTTCCTCAGCCCTATCTGGCTAAGTACTAAGGATCTTCAGCCTCCAGGTTAACCTTGATCTCTTAAGTTTGTCACTTAAACTCTGGTGGGTAAGATCAGAAATTAAACTTATCACCTAAAGCCAGAGTGCCTGAGATGTGCCTACCAAGCTGTAGTCTCCTTGTTCTCCTCCATCATTGCAAATACTTAGCATTAACTCTTGATTAATTGGTAGTGATATGATGAGTGCCATAATGATAAAAACACAGGACTTATAGTGAGGGGTTTGCCACTGACTTCTTGTCTGCCCTGGGCTGGCTATGCTCTCTCTTTGGGAGAGTGGCACTTAGTCCTGGCAAGATGACCCCAAGTCTGTAAGGGTGAGTTTCTTTAATTTTCTTCTTAAGCTTTCAGCCTAATAAATTAGTTCATCTTCACTGAATCCTAGCCCTTTTGTCTGGGGCACTGAATGGCACCCACTTAATTTTGGTTCTGAATATGAATCACCTTGTTTGGGCCCCTAAAAAAATTAAGTGAAGATCTAAACTCCATTCTTAGGTTCTGTCCAGACTTGTGTCCTGAGTGTCATCATATACTTAGTATATTCATTTACCACAGGGCTTCAAATTGGTCTGTCCATTCTCTTGCATGTGAATGCTAGCCTGGAATGTACTTAAGTTTACTATACCCTGGATTTGGCATTTGATATGGGCCTGGAAAACTAAAGACTTTGAGCCAAATCTAGCCCCCTTTTTTTCAAAAATAAAGCCATGCCCACTCGTTTATGTATTGTCTATAGCTGCACTACAATGGCCAAGTTGGGTAGTTACAACAGAAACCGTATGGCTTGCAAAACCTTAAATATTTACTATCTGGTCCTTTAAAGGAAATGTTTGCTGACCCTTTATCTAAAGCCAAGTAGTTTCCCTGGCCTTGATATTGCTTATTCTTTGATAATTCTTCATTCCCATTCCGTCAACCAGTACAGACCCAGAAGGCCAGTTAATTGAGACTAAGATTGATTCCAGCCCATTCATACTACTTGTTTTAACTTGAATTTCCCTGCTTCCTTTTTGTCATCTTTCTAGAATGGCCTTTCCCTGTGTATTTTAGTGAAAGAAATGCCATAGTCATAAAGTCTATTACAATAGCCTTATGATATGTATTTACATATAATATCAGATTCTAATATATATTTCAACATGATCTTCTAATATTTCTAAGATGAGGCTTTTCAATTTTTCAGTGTCTCTAACATCAGGTATTCTGATCTCCAGAGCTCCCAATATCTTCAACTGCCAGATCTTCTAAATGTTACAACATCCATATTTCACTCTTTAGCCTACATCTCCAATGCCAGTGTTTTCTAATCTTCTCCATATCATAGTCATTAAAAGTCTAAGTCTCCTAGTATTTTCAACAATCAGCCTTCAAGTTCTAGGTCTTGTTTTTCAGAGTCTAGAGTTCTACCTTCCAATTTTACTGTGTTTCCAATTCTCCATTACCTCCCATATACCAGTCTTCTAGAGCTCATATACTTCATTGTATCCAAGTCCAGCACTTACATTATTCAGTTCCTACAACTTTTAGTTTCTCCTAAATTCTGATTTTACAATATCTTGTAAAATGACCCGTTTCTCCAATGCCCAAGTTTTTCACTATCTCTAAGAACACGGTCTTTCAACATTCAGGTGTTACAACATCCCCAATATTGAATTATTAGGTTTCTTAATATCCTGATCTCTTAAAGTCTAGGTCTCTTAATATCCAGGGTTTCCAACATCTTTGACTTACAGCATCGTGAAAATTACATCTTTCAAATTCTATGTATTTTAACATGAATATGTCAATACTCAGGTTTTCCAATGTCTCCCAATATCCAGGGTTTCTGATTTTAGAATGTCTAAATGTCTAGATCTTCTATTGTCAATACCTTTCAATGTTTAGGGAACCTAAGGTCCAAGACTTGCAATGTCTCTAGTGCTCAGGGCTTCCAATATTCATGAATTCCAACATCCAGGGCCTCCAAAGTCTCCAATATCAAGAATAACTAATGTCCACAAAATACAAGGCTTCCAATGTCTCCAACATCCTGTGCTTCCAATGTCTCCAATGTCCAGGGTTTCCAATGGCGCCAGTGTCAAGGTCTTCCAACAACTCCAGGTCTTCCAGCAACTCCAATTCTTCCAACTAATTCAAAGTCTTCCAACATCAAGGTCTTCCAGCTAATCCACGTTTTCCAGACAATCCACGTCTTCCAGACAAACCATGTCTTCCAGACAATCCACACCTTCCAGTAAATCCAGTCTTCCAGCAAGTGTAGTTCTTCCAAAACAGTCCATATCTTCCAGGAAAATCCACGTCTTCCAAAAAATTTTGTCTTCCAATGATTTCAAGGTCTTCCAAACAATCCACGACTTCCACCAATTTCAAGGTCTTCCAGCTAATCCACATCTTCTGGAAAAATCTAGGTCTTCCAACCAATCCATGTCTTCCACGAAATCCAGTCTTCTGGTCAATCCACGTCTTCCAGGAAAAATCTATGTCTTCCACTAAATCCAAGTATTCCAATGAAGCCATGTCTTCCAGAAAATTCATGTCTTCCACTTAATCTTGGTCTTCTGCAAATATATGTCTTCCTTGAGATCTATGTCTTCCAGTAACCTCCAGGTCCTCCAGCATATCTACATCTTCCAAACAATCAAGATCTTCCCAGCAATTCAGGTCTTCCTGGAAATCCACGTCTTCCAGAAAAGCCATATCTTCCAGGAAATCCATGTCTTCCAATCAGTTCCAGGTCTTCCAGACTATCCATTTCTTCCATCAAATCCATGGCTTCCAGAAAATCCACATCTTCCAGAAAATCCATGGCTTCCAGCAAATCCTTGTCTTCCAATAAAGCTGTGTCTTCCATCAAATTCATGACTTCCAGCCTACCCATGTCTTCCCGCAAATCTATGTCTCCCAACAAAGTCACATCTTCCAACAAAGCCACGTCTTCCAACCAAGTCATGTCTTCCAACAAAGCCACGTCTTCCAGAAAAATCTACGTCTTCCAACTAAGCCATGTCTTCCAGAAAAGTCATGTCTTCCTACACCTCCAGGTCTTCCAGCATCTCCAGGGCTTCCAGCATCTGCTCGTCTTCCAGCATCTGCTCGTCTTCCAGCATCTCCATGTCTTCCAGTATCTCCACGTCTTCCGACAACTACCCAGTCTTCCAACAGTGGGCTCAAAATCCACGTCTCCCGTCTCCAGTGTACCTGTCTTCTAACATTCAGGTCTTCCAGTGTCTACGATATCCAGGTATTCTAACATGTTCCATGGTTCGGGTCTTCCAACCTTTCCCCAGGTCCAATCTTTTTCAAAATTAGTCTTCCCAAGTCTGAGCCTTTCCATGTTCCGATCTTTCCACAAACAAGTCTTCCAATTCAAATATTCCTGCTTCTAGTAGAATTAACTTGAGAAAATTTAATATGGCATCCTTTTTTATAGACCATATTTTATGGATAAACTGTACTGCAGCCTAATAGTGTTTTTGTGCTATTAGGCAATGTGTATTTATTCTTTAAAACTTTTAAATATAATGTTCATAAAACAGCTTCTATAGAATAAACACACATATGAAATTGCTGTGATAAATTTTGCTACTTTACTAATGCTTATAATTTTTATATAGTCAACTATGTTTAGGTGTAAGTGACATTCTTATTTTAATGAAAAAACTATTTAGAGACTGTTTATTATTTTAGCCAAAGTTAACATACAGTGGAAAACATACAGTGTATTTATCCATTTTTATAACATAATTTTTGTTTGGTCTAATGTGACTAATAATAATAATAACACTTAACATAGCATTTGCTATATCCAGGCACTGTTCTAAGGTTCTTACATGCATCAACTCATTTAATCTTCACAAGAACTCATTGAGGTAGTTACTATCATCCCTGTTTTACAGATGAGGAAACTGGCACACAGAGCTGAAGTAACTTGTCCAAAGGACACGACTAATAATGACTGAGCTGGGATTTGAACCCAACCAGCCTGTTTCCAGAATCTATAATTTTAACCACCATACTATAATATCTGCTGTTGAAAATCAAGATGAGAATTATGAGATCCAAAACTTGATTGCTCCCATTTTATGTGTAGACTATTATAAAAATCTTGTATACAAATGGTCTTACTGTATCTTGTCACTATCAGAACCTATTTGATTGTATTCACAAGTATCATTCCTCAACTAGCTACTATCATTCCATTGATTGTGCACCTGGGATTAGGCACAAACACTTCCTCATACCATTTTCAGTTTGGGAAGAAATAACATAAGAGAGCACTGAGTTCAAGTACCTATTGCTTTAGAATCATATCCATAAATCCATGCTTTGAGTACTGGTACTTAGAATTTAACTTTCTCATTTACTTTAATTCCTTATCTCTGACCATTTTCCAATTTGCATCTTACTATCTAGACCACTTACCATTAGTTTGTTTCTGACCTCCAGTATCCACCTGCTTCAAATATCACTGACCTCTTGCATTCTTACCACTACCTTGTGTCTGACTAATGGTGACTACAACTCCTTAATTCCCAGCATGCTGACCTAGAGAACTAACTACTTGGTTACCCAAGTCTCAGCTCCTATCAGGTGCTTCCAGCAACTTTGCTGCCCATGCCTCTCGTTGACATGACAAGCATTAAGGTTACATAATAAAATTTTAATTAGCCAAGGAATCTCTAAAGATTTAAAATTATCTACGTGGTAATACAAATTATTAATAATAATACCTTACAATGTCTAATGATTTTGTTTACAAGGTATTGTCACTTCATTCATTCATTCATTCATTCATTCATTCATCCATTCATTCAACAAATATTTATTGAGTGACAACTGTGTACCAGGCATATTTTAATGGAACTTAAAATCATCTGGGGGAAATGGACAATATTCAAACAATTGAACAATTATTTATAAGTTTTGTAAGGCCATGAAGGAAAAGTAAGTATAGGATGCTGTGAGAGTCTGGAAAGTTAACGAAACATTCTTGAGGAAGTAACATTTATGGTGACTGAAGGATCTATATTCTAATTTAATTATCACAATAACCTTTTGACTTAGATAAGATGGATGTTTTTACATCATATTTTACCTAATCAGAGGTTAAGCAGAAAGTACGAAAAATGGGCATGGGATTCACATATTTTGATTTTTTTTCCTATTATTCATGCTGCCTTAAAATATATAGTAAGTACAGTTATGACAATATATATCAAGGGATATGAAAAACTTAGTATTTCACTTCAGTGAATCTACTGAAGGGAATTATCTAAAATGTGGATAAATCATTCACGAAGATATTCCTCACATAGTTATCTGGTATAGTTAAAAAAAGAAAAACCCAAGAGTCTAACTTTAAGGGCATAATTAAGTAAATGTGCTATTTCCCTGTGATGGAATTTTAAAAATTGTGGTTTGTTTAAATTATTAACTGAAAATATTAACTGAAAATCAGCATACAGGATTCTATAAAGTATGATTGCAATTCTTTTAAATATATAATCAGAGACAAATGACTAGAAATAAACCCACTGTAGATAGTTAACTAATTATCTCTAAGAGGATAGGCTAATGTGTAATTTTCATTTACATCCTTATGTTCTTTTTTTCTTCCAAAGTTCTTACAGTGTTTAAATATTTTATATACATGAAAAATTTAAATGATTGTACATAAATCATTATTTATTCATCTTTTTATTACACATGTAATCAAGTTTTACTGTTGAAAACACTTTCAATATTAGTAAGCAAAGTAAAAAACTTAAAATCTCAAATAAACTAAACATTCAGAGATAATGCTATAAAATATTTGGTGTATGTTCTTCCATATTGTTTCACAGGTATGCTTGTTTTATTTTCCAAAATGGTATTATACTGCCATTTAACCTAGTTTTTCCACTTAATAAATTGTTAACATCTTTCTATGTCAGTAACTGTGCATCTATATTATAATTTTAATACATGACTTATTTACTTCATTAAGTTATTTTCTTTTTTATTATAAGAACTGCTGTTATGAGGACATATGTTGTGCAAGTTGTGCAGAACACAAACTACCTCGTCCTAGATGGTGGCCCTGTACATGATTGTGTGCAAATTCATTCAGATATTACTTAGAGTAAATTCTTAAAAAGAGAGTTGCTGATCTGAAGAATATGCACAACATAAAGCTTATCCCAGCATTAAAATTATAAACAATTAAGATGTCCAACAATTAGGATGGATAAATAAAATGATGTTGTAAATATATGATGGAATGCTATGCAGCCATTTAAGTTTATACCACAGAAGAATATTTACTGAAATAGAAATATGTTCACAAGATCTCTTTAGTGAGAGGAACAAGTCACATGAATATATATATAGTATTAAAATGTTATAGAAAGGAAACTATATACTTGTCCTCAGACAAATAACCAGAAGAATATACACTAAAATGTTCGTAGTAAATGTCCCAAAAGGAAAATATATAAATTGTGGTATATTTACACAATGGAATATTATACAGCAGTGAAACGAATGCACAACAGCTAAACAAAAAGAATATGGCTGAATTTTACTTCTATAATGTTAAATTATAATATCAAGCCCTAGAAGACTACATATAATTGATTATACTTGTATATTACTCAAAAACAAAACTAATAACTATATTATTTAGGCATATCTATATATTTGTGATTAAAATACTTTATTAAAAAGCCAAGGAATATCAATAAAAAATTTAGGATAGTGGTCATTGGGGTTGAGGAAATGGTATTGGAATAGGAGAAGATCATAGAAGTAGATTGAAGTTATTGTCAGTATTCTAGTGCTCAGGTTTGATGAGTGAGTGGGTGAGTGTTCATTATGTAATTAAAAACATTACTGACTATTCAATAATTATATGATTACTATGAAAAGTAAATAAAATAACAAGTTAGTACATAAAAATAAAAGAGGGCCATGCATGGATCAATGAGAAAATGTCTATGATTTATGACAGCATTCATGGATTATTCATAATCCAGTTTTGTGCACCTGAAATTCGTCACATTTTCTTAAGCAATTATCTCTGAGTGTTGGGAGTACATGTACTTTTTATTCTCTTGCAGCTTTTTATTCTCTAAATTTTTTATATGGATAGTATATTATACTAATTGAAAAACAAGCCCAAAATTACATAGAATAAGACCTCAAATATATAAAAAAAATGCATAAAAGGGACTGAAAAGAAAGTGTTGACATGTTAATAATAATTGCCTCTGTGTAATGAGATTTCATATAGTTTTTAAAATCTAAATGTTATAGAGTGAGCCCTGGTCGGTTTGGCTCAGTGGTTGGAGCGTCAGCCCGTGGACCGGGTTCAGTGTCCGCTAAGAGCACGTACCTCGGTTGCAGTTTGTCCCCGGCCCCCGTTGGGGTCGTGTGGGTGGCAACCACTCAATATGTCTTTCTCACATCGATGTTTCTCTCTGTCTCTTCCTCCCTCTCTATCTCAAGATAAATGCAAAAATGTCCTTGGGTGAGGATAAAAAAACAAAACAAAACAAAAATAAATGTTGTAGAGTGAGATTGTTGGTTATTGTTTTTGTTTTTTGTTGTTTTTTGGGGGGTGGGGTCACAAAATAACACATGCTTATTATAAAAGTAAAAAGGGCAGTAGTATATACAGGAATAAATTAAAATACTCCTCACCCAGGCCCCCTGCCCAGAGACAGGCATGATGATTTGTTTGCTCTGTATCTTTCAAATACTTATTCTGTTTATGTGCATGTGTTCTTGTGTGTTTTACAAAATGAAATCATCCTATACATACAGCAGGCCCTCTAATAACATTTTATTCAATCTTGTTCTGTTAAAATTGAGAAAAAAAAATTGATTCTTGGGCAGGGCCACTCTCTGTGTGGTTTGTATGTTCTCTCCATTGTCTGCATGGGTTTTCTCCAGGGACTGACTACAGTGTCTTTCCACATCCCCAAATATGCAGATGAGGTGAAGGGGCATGTCTAAATTGTTCTAGTCTGGTGAGTGTAGATGTGTGTGAGAATCCCTGCAATGGAAAGGTGTCCTGTCCAGGGTGGATCCCGCCTGTATTCTGAACTGCCAAGAGATGTTCCAGTCACCTGTGACCCTGAACTGGAATAAGAAGGTTGGGAAATAATTGTGTTACTTGTTTTTATTCACTTTTATAAATGTATACATAACTCATTTATTTCAATGTCTGATATTTTGTGTCTTTATTTAGAAGTTTGGTGATGTTTTTGTGACCAGAAGAATGCCATAGATACTTTTGATTCTGTCAATTAGTCTATGGTAAAATTGGTTTCATTATACACTTTTTCCCTTAAAGTTGCAGTTTCCAAAAACCTATCTATGAAGTTAAGTGAGGGCTTAACTGTATTATTTTACAACTTGCTGTCCTGTCCCCCCTCCCTTCCTTGTTCAGTAGAAAGTCATTATAACAGCTAGTAGAATTCATAGTAGGTGTACTATATAATTTATTCAACTCTTTGCACATGATAGATCTTTGGGTTAACAGTTTTTTACTATTACACATAATGCTATACAAAACATTCTTTTAAATACTTCCTTTGCATGTTTAGAAGTATTTTTATAGGCTAGTACCTTAGAAATATAACTGCTAGATCAAAAGATTTGAGCTCAATTGCTTTCGCAGCATGCTGGACACTCTCATTCTTTATAATTTTGTCAAAATTTTGGATGAAAAATCCAATCTCACTCCTTTATTTTCCTTACCCACTAGTAAAGTTAAGCACCTTTTATTAGCTTTTGTATTCTGTGGGAGATTGCTTGTTCATCTCCTTTGCCTATTTTTCTTTTGAGTCATTTATCTTTTTCCTTGTTGATATGTAGGTCTCTGGATATTAGAGACGGTATCCTTTTGTCTGTTATATATTACAAATGTCTATCATTTGTCTTTTTAAAAGCTTATTTATGATGCCATTGGCCATAAAGGTTTAATTATGTAAATAGACAAATGTTTTAATTTTTCTTTATAATTTCTTGGTTTTGTCTCATACTTAGGTAGGCTTCTATATCCCAGTTATAAAAATATTATTCATTCCTGGCCGGTTTGGCTCAGCGGTTGGAGCGTCAGCCTGCGGACCAGAGAGTCCCGGGTTCGGTTCACGCTAGGGGCACGTACCGAAAAAAAATATTATTCAATATTTTTTCTAATATTTCATATATTTTTTTGCTTAGTGCTTTAATCCATATGGAATTTTGTGTGTCTGTGTGGTGGAAAGTAGGGACCTACATTACTTTTTTCAGACAACATAGTTTTTCTCACTTATTTGTTGTATTAAATGATATTGATACTTATTTGGAATTCTCTTTTCATCATGAATTATGTGGGCATACTTGTTTGTTTTCTGTTCAATTTTTGTCTATTGCTGACCTAATACTTCACTGTAATTACTGGAGCATTATAATATGTTTTGAAATCTGATGGGGCTGCTCTCCCTTCATTCTTTTTTTTTTTTCTCTCAGAATTTGTTTGGCTATTTGTCTACATTTTCTTTTTCCAGATGAATTATAGAATTAACTTGTCAACTTCAGTAAAAAGAAAAAAACAATCCCTGGAAATGCCTCAGACCTTTTGAGTATCGTGGCAAGAACTGGCATCTTTACAATATAGAGTTTTGCATTTATCTTGTATCCAGACATCATATTAAACTCTGTTTTTAGCTCTGTGTTTTTTCCCCAGTTAATTATCTTTAATTCCTAGCTACACAATCATGTCAGTGGTAAATAAGGAAACATTTGTCTTTTTATTGCAAATATTTGTTTCTAATTTGGTCTTCCTTTGGCACATTGGTAAAGATCTAGTGACTTCCAGAAGAATGCAGATTTATATTGATTAATAAAGAACAGGCCTCCTCCTCTTGCTTTTGAATTTAATAGAAATATCTTATTGTTTCACTCTAAAATATGATGATTACCATTGTTTCTGATAGATACCTTTTTTCAAGTTATGGAAATGCCCTTCTATTTTTGATTACTGATTGATTTACAGTTTTGTCAGGAACAGATATAGAATGTTATCGAATGCCTTTTCTGGAATTTGCCAAGGTGATAATATGGTTATTATTTTTAATCCTTAGTGTAGTTGATTGCACTTATAGGCTTCTTAATGTTGAACTATTACTGCATTCTTGGAATAAAACTGACTTAGTAGTGGTGTTTGGTCTATGTCAATATTTCATTTAGGGTATAAAACTCTGTAGTAACAAGTTCCTAGAGCAGTGCCCCTTAGCTTTTTAACATCTTGGCACACAGGGGTAAGATAAATGGACAAGATTACTCAAGGCAGAGACAACTGGCTTCCCAGGCTCTGCCTGTCTGCCCCCAGACCTTGGAAGATATCGTATTACACATACAACCCATCCACAAGACACCAATGTGCCAAGGCACACTTGTTGAGAAACGCTCATTTATTGTTTTCTTTTGTTTGATATCCTTATCCTGATTTAATATCAGTATTGTATTAATCTTGTGAATGAACTATTTTTTTTTTTTACAGTGTAACTTAGACATAAGCTATTCCTTGAACAGTTGATAACACTCACTCATAAAACCATTTTGTCCTAGTGCTTGTTTGGGGAATGGGAGGGTAAAAATGTAAATCTTTCCATTTCTTTGATGATTAGTCTATCCAAATTTCCCACCTCTCCTTGAGTCAATTTTGTCAATTTGCTTGCAAAACTTCCATTTCATCTAGATTTTTAAATGTATTGATTGTAAGTTGTATGTAATATATTCTGATATGTATGAATTTGCATATATATGAATATATCTCTTTTTCATTCTTCTCCTTAATAAGACTATGTATATATTTTATTTTCAGTTAACTACTAAAAAGCAAATGTTTTTTTAAAATATCACTTCCAGCTTTTTTTTTGTTCCTTTTTTCTATAGTCTTTGGTTCTCTTTTATCTCTTTCTAGATTTAGGTGAATGCTTAGTTTATTTTTTAGTCTTTCTTATTTTATATTTAATGCATTTAAATCATAAATTTTCCTCCAAATAAATTTGACTGTATCCCATAGTTTTCACATGCAGTGTTATAATAGTCATTCTTTTGATAACTCATCTGTAATTCATTTTCCTTTTTAATCCAAGAGTTATTTAGAAATGTATTTATATATTTCAACATGACTAGGCTTTAGTTGATGTTTAGTTTTTCTATCCTTGTTTTCCTTATTACTAGTTATACTCTCTCATGGATGGAGAATGTTTTCTGTATAAATTATATATTTTGGAATATTATCTTTGTGTCCTAATGTAAAATTTTTTTGTGAATATTCCATGGACAATTGAAGCAAATGTGTATTGTTTTTGTTTGGGTAATATTATATCATATTTCTATGTATAAAATCAAACTTGTTTATTATTATTCAAATTTCCCTATTTATTATATTAATCTAAATTTCCTGATAAAAGTATGTAAAATCTCACACTGTTGTTTTATCACAGTCTCTTATTTCTGACCGTTTTTGCTTTACATATTTGAAATTCTTTTTCAGTGCACTAAATTTCATGATTATTGTATTAGATTGTGTTAATTCACAACATAAAGATAGCTACTTTTATCCATTTATTGCTTTGTTGCCTTACATTTCTTTACTACTCTTACTAGATTTTTTTAAACATTTGTCTGCTGTATCTTTATCCATTCTAATATTTTCAACTTTTCTGTCTTGTTTTATTTTAGGTGTATCTTTGTAAAACAGCACATGATTGGATATTTTGTTCTTCATCTAAGAATGTCTGCCTTTTAATTCATAATGAAAACTTTCATATTTATTATAATTCCATAATATTTATTAATAATTTTATCATTTTATTATTTTTATTTTATTTCTTCTGGATTTGTAAAAATACATGTCCTCCTTTTCCCTATAGTGATTTAAGAGTTTGAAATATCATTTGTAATAGTGGTTGCATTGATATATATATATTTATATACTTGTTATTATTACAACTTTTATAGTGAGCATATAATACCTTTGTAGTAAGAAAAATTTTTAAATCTGCTTTTCAATATGTCTAGTATTTGTTTGTTTCTTACCAGTCTCACTCCCCTTGCTCAGGCTCTCATCATCCAGATTTTATGTTCTTCTACCAACCTTTCAGTCGCTCACTACTCTTGTCTATCCTGTTTATTGCTTCCAGATTATGTCCATAAAATATATTTTTCTTCATATGACTCAATACCTAATTAATTCTAAACTTCAACTCCTGACATCCAAGTCCTCCATGACCTTCCCTAAATAACCATTCCTCTTTTCTGTTTGCCTGTGGACCATCTACTCTAGTCAGATTGGTTTCCTCACTCTCTCATAAATCAGGATTTGTTCTTTCCTTTATTTTCGTTTATTTTGTTCTTTACTTTTATCTCAGGGTCCTACCCAACAACAGAGAATCTCAATACTGGCTTTATAAGATGAGTTATTCTTCTGTTCTAATAATTTTCCATTAGGAAAGACCTGCATCTTCAGGGAGCAGAAATATTCTAGTCACAAACCCTCAGAAACAGATTTCATTTTTCTCCATGAAACCTTAAGGCACTTGACATTTATTAAAAAGGGACATTTTGACTCTTCTAAAATGATTTAACTTTGAGATTGATATTAACCCCTCATCCCAAACCAAAGTTTTCTTAACGCTTTTTCCATAATAACAGTGGTGGTCAATATCAACTTAATTTAGACCTTTCCACAATTTCTATAGGTTAGATCCTCTTTAGACAGTCTCCCATATCCTTGAGAGTTGTATGGGGCATATCAGCATTTAGCCAGTGACCTTGAGCTCCTCTGGAAGTTTCTACCAGCTACTCTAGGTCTGAAGCATCAACAGAGCTTTTGTTTCCATTGTAGTCAATGGCCCTTCCTACCCTACAATGGAGCTAGGAATAGGGCCCAATAACTCTAGGTACTAAGAAAACATATTCTCTTATCAATGCCAAGAAATAATCAGGTATCCACAACACTCCAAGCCTAACAAGACAAAGTCTTTAGAATACTTTATATTTTTGTTTCCCCTACCAACTCCTCCAGATCACTCTGCCCCCAGACTTCCTAGAAGGGAGTACAGCTGCAATCAATACTGTCCTCATGAGGTGGAGTTGTGCTGGATCAACAAAGCTGAATTCATGATGTACCATTGCCCCTTTTCTAGACTTCCAAAATATTTTTATGGCTTACACTATGCCATTTCTCTTTTAGAACTTTAACTTAATAGTTTACTGAATTTCATAACCACATTACCAATAATTATTGAGACAATATGTTTTCCTCATTAACCATTGTTAGCATCAAATTTTCCTTCTTGGATGCATTTATTTTTAGTGAATAAGACATATTTTTTTCCTAAAGTGTGGTATGAAGTCTCAGATTTTAAATATCTTAACAAAGCTTTTCTTGGGTACCTAGGATCCCTGGGAACATGTAGCTGCAAAAATCCACACAGGATGGGGTCCCAACACATCTAAACTCACTACACTACCACCTTTAAACATTTTTTTCTTTATTGATTTTTAGAGAGAGAAGAAGGGAGAGGGAGAGAGAAATAGAAATATCGATGAGAGAGAATATCGATTGGCCGCCTCCTGCATGCCCCCCATACGTGATTGGGCCCACAACCTGGCCATGTGTCCTGACCGGAAATTGAACGGATGACCTCTCAGTGCATGGGTCGATGCTCAACCACTGAGCCACACCAGCTGGGCCACCACCACCTTTTTATATGTGGGTTTTATGTTATTCAGGAAGAACTCATCAAAATATGTGACTCTGTTTTGAACCAAGCTCATCATCAAAAAAGTCTTGTCCTCATCAGCAATGTGAAAAATAAAGATGAGCTCAGGCACTTGTGCAGTATTGACCCAAGTTCCCAGTAGATGAGACGGACCACAGATCTGATTTAATATCCAGACTCAGGTCATCCTGATACAGAGTTTATCTGAGGATTACAATCATATATGCACTTTATGCAATTTGTTCTTGCTGACTTTATGTTGTCCCTCTTGATCATCACCATGGACATTTGGCCTTTCATAGACTCCACTGTTTCCACTGGAGCATAATGAATTTTTTTTCCCTTTTTATTGAATTTATAGTGGTGACACTGATTAACAAAATTATACAAATTTCAGGTGCACAATTCTACAACACATCATCTGTACACTGTATTGTGTATTCACCACCCCAAGTCAAGTCTCTTTCTATCACCGTTTATCCCCCCTTTACCCTCTTTTCCGTGTCCCACCTTCACATCAATCACCACACTTGTTTGTGTCCACTAGTTTTTTCACCTTTTTAAATTTTTTGCTCAATCCCTCCACTCCCCACCCAGACACCCCCACTCTGACAGCTGTCCATCTGTTCCATGTATCTATGCCTCTATTTCAACTTCATTCGTCAGTTTATTTTGTTCATTAGATTCCACATATAAGTGAGATCATCATATGATATTTATCTTTCTCTGACTGGTTTATTTCACTTAGCATAATATTGCAGCACTATTTATAATAGCCAAGATCTGGAAACAGCCCAATTGCCCATCAGTAGATGAATGGATAAAAAAGCTGTGGTACATTTATTCTGCTCTAGGCAGTATAGACAATACAATGACTTTAAAGAATGGAACCCTTTCCCATGAAACCACTTAGTTGAGAACACTGGAGTAAAGGACAAGTCTTAATGAGTAATATGCACAATAAGTCCTCCAAGAGTTCTGAGGAGAGACAGACCACATTGACCTGAGGCCAGAATGTGAATACAGCCTATTTATCTTCTGCATTTAATCTCCAATATGTTTTAGGGAAGCCTTATCAACTAAACCTGCAGCTTGTTGCTACTTCTTTGCTTACATCGCCTACTTACTCAAAAGTGTTGACTTATTGCCCACTTACTAGATTTTATCTAGATAGTAGAATTTAGAGGACTGCTCCATGCAAACCTCCTTAAGGGAGAGGTGCAGGCTATAAACCTTCTTAGCTATGCTCTGGAATTGGCCCTTGGCATCAAGATACCCCACTGCTCTTGTTGCCTGTCCTCTGGCAAAATGGTCATTAAATAAATATGTGACAGTTGGTGAAAAAAGCAGCATAGTTTATTTTATGACACTGAGTGGACTATTTATTTGACACAGTAAACTTGTTCTTTTACTGTTATGGAAGCTTAGATAATAATAAATAACATGAAAAAATCAACACAAAGAAAGGGTATGTACCTTGCCCAAGTTCATACAGCTTGTAAGTGAGAGGGTTGAGATTTGTACTCATGTTGCCTTGCTCTGACTCTTGGGGTATTTACTAATATATTATCCCAAATGGCTTGACAGATTTGGCTCCAGTAATAAAACACAATTAACCCAGATAGATTCAGAAAATGTATTACTTACATACACAAGCAAGATCACTATAGCATCAATTCCCCCAGTGACCTGTGGGGAATAGATTGGTGGCTACCTGGGGAGTGTTAAACTGGAGTTTCCTGGCAAAGCTGCACAAATGACCTGCCTATAATATTTGGCCTTTCCTTTGTTCCTTTCCTATTATTAGTAACTAGGTTAATTACAAAGAAAGCATAATGATTCCATAGCTAACTTCTTAATATATGACATATTGAGTATAAATCTAAGAAGCCACATGTGAAAAATTATGTTTATAAATAATGGGAAATGCCTGTAATATGGAAGTTCTCCAAGACTGTGTTTTCTTTTGTTTTTGTTTTTTTACAAATGTGAATATGTCATGACTGAAGAGTTAACATGAGTTAATATTCATCAATAGGAAATTATTACAATGGAACCTGGTTATATTATGATTTGCTCCAGAGAAAATTTTTGGAATTAAATAAATTGGTATGAACCTCAAATAGGGAATATATTTACTGAAATGCACAAATACATGCACACACACACACACACACACACACACACACACCAATCTCGCAAACTTGGAAGGATACTGGACAGGGATCCAGAAGACTCCTGACTCCAAGACTAACTCACTAATTCAAACAACTATTTTCTTGCCTTTGTGGGGTATAACTGCACAATGTCGTAGAGATCTTGTCATTCTGACATACTGCATCTAAGATTTTCATAATGTACCATGGTTCATTAACCCTTTTTTCCTAGCAGCTCTTTAGAATAGTAACATATTTATTATATAAAGTCCTATTGATATTTCATTGTTGACATTTAATTGTTGATTCCTCTAATAGTATCAAATATTGAGGCTACTGAAACTCATAGGAAGAAATATATGATTTATGCAATTCCCACACTTAGACAAATCTGAATCATTGCTCTCTGGGAGGATATAATGGCTGTGATAAACTATTAGGACTTTAGTTCCAATCGATAATCATGGTCTGTAATGGAACTGTAAAAAGAGTTCAGTTGATGAGTTTGCTATTGAAAGTTTCAAGTTTATAAATATTAGCTCACTGTCCGGCAGGTGTGGCTCAGTGGTTGAGCATCGACCCATGCACCAAGAGGTCGCTGGTTTGATTCCCAGTCAGGACACATGCCCAGGTTATGGGCCCGATCCCCAGTGGGGGGGGGCATGCAGGAGGCGGCCAATTGATGTTCTCTCTCATCAATGTTTCTATCTCTCTCTCACACTCACTTCCTCTCTCTCTAAAATCAAGAAAGAAAAAAAATTTAAAAAACATATTAGCTCACTAGTTTTCATAAATGATAAATATAAGAGTAAATGCAAATTTGAAAAGTGATAGGTTTTCATTTTAGGAGGTACCTTCAAATCTCTGGTTTGCTTTTTAGCAAATGATTCTTCTTGTTAGGGCTCCCTGAGTATTAGAAATACAGTATATAGATTCACAATCCTCACTTTCAGAAAGTCTTTAAAAACTGTAAGGCCAAGCACTTCATTTACTTTTATTATTTTTTAATTTTCAAAGGAATTAAGAAATAATTTCTAGTTTTATATTTCATCGCCTCTGAGCTGGCTTTCATGTTTAATTATTGTGCTGCATACATTCTTAATAATTTAATATTCAAAATATAATAAAGCTAAACAATGTAGACATCTTGATATTGGAAATAAACATTGCAATTAATCTATCATCTGAGTAACTCCTTAGGCAGAGATCTTTTAGAATGTTAATGTAAGGAATAAAATTGCCTTAGGTGTTTTCTTTCAAGGGGTTCTGTTTATTTGACTACAAAGGCATTGGTTTTTAATGTGTAATTGCTACTGACTAAATATTTATGTTCCCCCCAAATTTATATGTTGAAAATGACCTGGGTCCTGAGGCTAAGGCGACTAGGTTCCATTCTTATGTAGGCCCCTTGGCTAAGGCAACTAAATGACTCAATTTTTATCATCAATGGACCTTCCTCAGTATTTTTCCAATAACTGGTTAATTACCCCTAGAAGTAAAGGAATTTTGCCTAAGGTTATAGTTGCCCTACGTGTTGGGAGGTATCTTGCAGTTTCTGAGTATCAGAAACTGAAAATCATGAGCCCAGTGATGAATGCTAATGTTGACTTCTGTAATCGCTGTCACACCCTCTATTGTACTGGTCCCTGGGGGGAGCCAAAAGGGAATGGGGTTTTTGTCTTTGAAAGCGGATGAGCAAGAAGAATCAGGGCTGCTGATCTGAGGGGAGACAATGCTCCCCCGCAGCCCGCCGGCAAAAATAAAGTGCTCCTTTATAATTCGGCTCTGTATCTCATCTCACTGACACATTACAACAAAACCTAATCTCCACTTTTGTAGTGGAGCCTTAGGGAAGTAATTAGGTCATGAGGGTGGAGCCCCCATGAATGAGGTTACTGCCCTTATAAAAGAGAACCCAGATCACCCCCTCAACACTTCTACTATGTGAGGACACCTAGAAGAGACTGCAGTCTATGAACCTGGAAATGAGTGTTCACCAGACGCTGAATCTGCAGGCATCTGGATCTTGGACATAGACTCCTGAACTACGAGAAATAAATATCTGTTGTTTATAAGCCACCTAGTCTATGGTATTTTGTTACAGCAGTCCAAATGGGCAGTCATAGAAGGAAATATTAATCTTGTTAGTTACATGAGAAGATCATTTGGTAAAAGGTTTGTGAAATAATATCAATGACACTGAGAACCACAGTCTCACACATAACACATGATGCTAGTTTGCCAAACAAATGATTTATTTTGATTATTAGAGTAAATTCCATCTTTATTAGTATGCTTTTTTTCAAGATAAGTTTCTCACAAGATATATTTGAAATTCAACCTTAGGAAGTCAGAGAAGTACATGATAGAGAGAGCAGTGACTTAGCTTCTGTTTCTAACTCTATCACAATTTAACAATTGTTACCTTGGCCAAGTCCCATCCCTGCTATGGTCCTCAGTTTCCTCATTTATAACATGAATAGGTTAGACTAGAGATCTTTAAGGGACTCTCAAAATATGGTTCCAGGCTCACTGCTGGGCAAAACCACCTAATGGGTTATAAATGAATCTAAAAGTATGAGTCCTTTCCTTTATTAGTTCAGGCAAATGGCACATATGTTTGGAGACTATCCTTTTATGTATGAATAGGAGAGCCTACTTTTTTGTTTAAGAGCCATATAGAGCTTACTATATGCCTGACTCTGCCCTAAGCAATTTTTAAATACTGACTAAATGTGTTTAGCCCTCATAAAAACACTGTAGGTACATGATACTCTTATCATCCCCATTTCATGGATGGAAAACTGAGGCACAGGGAAGTTATGTGATTTTCCCAAGGATACAGAGATAGTAAGTGGCAGAGCTGTGGTTCAAATCTACGCAATTTGGCTCTAGAGGTCATGCTTTTGACCATTATTTCATACTGTTAACTTACGAAGAGAATGGTTAAAGATTTTCAAAGCTTGACATGCATAAGCTAAAATAAAAATTTTGCTTAAGTTTACTGAAAATTCAAATACAGATTGTAAGGCTCACATGGTGCATGTTTATACACAGCTTGCTGATAGAGTTCTCATGGTTTTCAGAAAGAATATTTTAACAGCAGTCCATTTCCAAAGTTGTCTTAAGTGGTTTGTGATTTACCATGGCCATTTTCTTGCATTTTAATTTAATTTTTATTTATTTATTTATTTTTAAGAAATATTTTTCCTTTGTAGTTCTTTATTTATTTTGCATTTATCTTCAGATAGAGCGAGAGAGAGAGAGAGGGAGAAAGAGAGAGAGAGAAACATCGATGTGAGAGAGACACATCGACTGGTTGCCACCTACACAACCCCAACGGGGGCTAGGGACAAACTGCAACCGAGGTACGTGCCCTTAGCGGCAACTGAACCCGGGTCTCTCTGGTCCGTGGGCCGACGCTCTAACCGCTGAGCCAAACCGGCCAGGGCTTGCATTTTAATTTTAAATTACTGTTGGTGTGTTCTGGTGGATATTTTCATCAATAGTTTGTCTTCCTCCATTCTCAGCTTTCATATCAGTACCAACAATAAGAAAGAGACCCACTGCTGGGGCCATATAGGTTTTGATGACCTCTCTCCTAGCTATCAGAGACTATTAAAAGCTTGGAAATTACTTCTTTTAAGGGCTCAGTTAGTCCTCTCATTCCTCTTAGGTCCTGTATTGGTAGAGTGAGGAGGATGTGGGAGGTGTTTTATTCTTCCAATTTCAACTTATTTTTCCAATTACTTGTAGGCAATTTTAGGAAGATCTAGCACAGTGGAAGGTGGGTTAAGGAAGTAAATTATTATATGGTGCCATATTTTTACTGTTCAAAAAACACATTTGAAAATTTAGGGTCTAATTTTAACAATAGAAAAAGAAATACAGTTTAGTTTTTGCACTTCTTTTTTTAATGTAATCTTATTTATTTATTTATTTATTTTTTTATTAATTTATTTTTGTTACAGATGTTTCTCCTTTTTTCCCCATTGACACCCTCCTCCCCATCCCCCCACCCTGTCCCCAGCTTTGTTGTCCATGTCTATCACTTATGCATACATGTGCATAAGTTCTGTGGTTTATCTCTTCCCTCCCCCCCCCAACCCCTCTCCTGAGGGGTGTCAGTTTATACCCTACTTCCACGTCTCTGGGTCTACCCTGTTCCTCAGACTGCTATGTTCATTATATTCCACAAATAAGTGAGATCATGTGATATTTGTCTTTCTCTGCTTGGCTTGTTTCGCTTAGGATAATACTCTCGAGGTCCGTCCACGTCGTCTCAAAGGATAAGAGATCTTTCTTTCTTACAGCTGCATAGTACTCCATTGTGTATATGTACCACAGCTTTTTTATCCATTCATCCACTGATGGACACTTGGGCTGTTTCCAGATCTTAGCTATTGTAAATAGTGTTGCTATGAACATGGGGGTACATGTATTTTTTCTGATTGGTGTTTCAGGCTTCTTAGGGTATATTCCTAGAAGTGGGATCACTGGGTCCAATGGCAATTCAATTTTTAATTATTTTGAGGTAACACCATAGTGTTTTCCACAGTGGCTGCACCAGTCTGCATTCCCACCAGCAGTGTCCTAGAGTCCCCTTTTCTCCACACCCTCGCCAACACTTGTTGTTTGATGATATGTTGATGGCGGCCATTCTGACAGGTGTGAGGTGATACCTCATTGTTGTTTTAATTTGCATCTCTCTGATGATTAATGATGTTGAGCATTTCTTCATATGTCTCTTAGCCATTTGTATGTCCTTTTTGGAGAGGTGTCTATTTAGTTCCTCTGCCCATTTTTTAATTGGGTTCTTTGTCTTCCTTTTGTTGAGTTGTATGAGCACTCTGTATATTTTGGAAATTAACCCCTTATCTGATGTGTCATTGGCAATTATGCTCTCCCATAGAGTGGGTTCCCTATCTGTTTTGATGGTTGTTTCTTTTGCTGTGCAGAAGCTTTTGAGTTTGATGTAGTCCCATGTGTTCATTTTTCCCTTTGTTTCTGTTGCCTTAGGTGATGTATCAGTGAAGATTCTACTGCGTATGATGTCCGAAATTTTGTTGCCTACATTTTCTTCTAGGATTTTTATGGATTCACGAGTCACATTTAAGTCTTTTATCCATTTTGAGTTTATTCTTGTGTGTGGTGTAAGTTGATGGTCTAGTTTCATTTTTTTGCATGTAGCTGTCCAATTTTCCCAACACCATTTATTAAAGAGGCTATCTTTACTCCATTGTATGCTCTTGCCACCTTTGTCAAATATTAATTGAGCATAATGTCTTGAGTCAATTTCCGGATTCTCTGTTCTGTTCCACTGGTCTATATGCCTGTTCTTGTGCCAGTACCAGGCTGTTTTGATTACAGTGGCTTTGTAGTATAAGCTGATATCCGGTATTGTGATCCCACCTACTTTGTCCTTCTTTTTCAAGATTGCTGTGGCTATTCGGGGTCTTTTTTGGTTCCATATGAATTTTTGAAATATTTGTTCTAGTTCTGTGAAATATGTCACTGGTATTTTGATGGGGATTGCATTGAATCTATAGATTGCTTTGGGTAATATGGACATTTTAATGATGTTAATTCTTCCAATCCATGAACAAGGTATGTGCTTCCACTTTTTTATATCTTCCTCTATTTCTTTTTCAATGTCCTGTAGTTTTCTGCAAATAGGTCCTTTACTTCTTTGGTTAAGTTTATTCCTAGGTATCTTAATTTTTTTGCTGCGATGGTAAATGGTATTGTTTTTTTAGTTTCTCTTTCCGTGAGTTCGTCATTGGTGTATAAGAATGCCATTGATTTCTTGACGTTAATTTTGTATCCTGATACTTTGCCAAATTCATTTATTAAGTCTAGTAGATTTTTGATGGAGTCTTTAGGGTTTTCTATATATAATATCATATCGTCTGCGAATAATGACAGTTTCACTTCTTCCTTTCCAATTTGGATTCCTTTTATTTTTTTCTTCACGTCTGAATGCTGTGGCTAAGACTTCCAGAACTATGTTAAATAAGAGTGGCGAAAGTGGGCATCCCTGTCTTGTTCCTGTTCTTAAGGGAAATGTTTTAGTTTTTGCCCATTGAGTATGATGTTGGCTGTAGGTCTTCCATATATGGCCTTTATTATATCAAGATATGATCCCTCTACTCCCAAATTGCTGAGCGTTTTTATCAGAAATGGGTGCTGGATTTTGTCAAATGCTTTTTCAGCATCTATTGATATGATCATGTGGTTTTTATCTTTCATTTTGTTTATGTGGTGTATCACATTTATTGATTTGCGAATGTTGAACCAGCCTTGCATCCCTGGGATGAATCCCACTTGGTCATGGTGAATAATTTTTTTGATGTATTGCTGGATCCGATTTGCTAGTATTTTGTTTAGGATTTTGGCATCTACGTTCATCAGGGATATTGGCCTGTAGTTTTCTTTCTTTGTAGTGTCTTTTTCTGGTTTTGGAATTAGGATTATGCTGGCCTCATAAAACGAGTTTGGAAGTCTTCCTTCTTCTTGAATTTTTTGGAATAGTTTGAGGAGAATGGGTGTTAGTTCTTCTTTGAATGTTCGGTAAAACTCCCCCGTGAAGCCATCTGGGCCTGGGCTTTTGTTTGCTGGGAGAGTCTTGATTACATCTTCAATTTCCTCAGCTGTCATTGGTCTGTTCAAGTTTTCTATCTCTTCCCGGTCCAGTTATGGGAGATTATGTGTTTCTAGAAATTTGTCCATTTCACTCAGATTGTCGAATTTGTTGCCATATAAATGTTCATAGTATTTGCTAATGATCCTTTGTATTTCTGTGGTGTCAGTTGTTACTTCTCCTCTTTCATTTCTGATTTTGTGTATTTGGGTTCTCTCTCTTTGTTTCTTGGTGAGTCTAGCTAAGGGTCCATCAATCTTGTTTATCTTTTCAAAAAACCAGCTCTTTGTTTCATTGATCCTTTGAATTGTTTCTCTGGTCTCTATGTCGTTTATTTCTGCTCTGATCTTTACTATTTCCTTCCTTCTATTTGCTCTGGGGTTTTCTTTTTGTTTGCTTTCTAGTTCTTTAAGTTGTGAGGTTAGATAGTCTATTAGAAATTTTTGTTGTTTCTTGAGGTAGGCCTGTAGTGCTATGAACTTCCCTCTCAGAACAGCTTTCGCTGCATCCCATAGATTTTGTGTTGTTGTGTGTTCATTTTCGTTGGTTTCCAGGAAGTTTTTAATTTCTTCCTTGATCTCCTCGGTAACCCATTCATTGTTTAATAACATGCTATTTAGCCTCCATGTATTCAAATGTCGTTGCATGTTCTTTTTGCAATTGATTTCTAGTTTCATGCCATTGTGATCTGAGAAGATGCTTGATATGACTTCAATCTTCTTGAACTTGTAGAGACTTCGTTTGTGTCCTAACATGTGGTCTATCTTTGAGAATGTCCCATGTGCACTTGAGAAGAATGTGAATTCTATAGTTTTGGGGTGTAATTCTCTGTAAATATCTATTAAATCCATTTGGTCTAGTGCTTCGTTTAGAGTCTCTGTGTTCTTGTTAATTTTTTGTCTAGAGGATCTATCCAGTGATGTCAGCGGGGTGTTGAAGTCCCCTGCTATGATTGTATTGCTGTCAATTTCTCCTTTGAAGTCCTCCAGAAGATTTTTAATATATTTTGGTGCTCCTGTATTCGGTGCATATATGTTTACCAAGGTTATATCTTCCTGTTGGATAGTTCCTTTCAATATTATGTAGTGACCTTCTTTGTCTCTAGTAATGGCTTTCGTTTTGAAATCTATTTTATCAGATATGAGTATTGCTACCCCAGCTTTTTTTTCCTTTCCATTTGCTTGGAAGATTTTTTTCCATCCCTTCACTTTCAGCCTATGTGAGTCTTTTGTTGTGAGGTGGTTCTCTTGTAACCAGCATATATATGGGTTATGCTTTCTTATCCAATCCGCTTCTGTGTCTTTTTATCGGAGCATTCAATCCATTTACATTTAAGGTGATTATTGATATGTACTTATTTATTGCCATTTTTGTTCAGTGTGGTTCTACTTTCCTTCCTATTTCTTCTACTAATTACAGCAGTCCTTTTAACATTTCTTGCAGTGCTGGTTTGGTGCTAATGTATTCCCTTAGCCTTTTTTTGTCTGAGAAGCTCTTTATTTGACCTTCTATTTTGAATGACAGCCTTGCTGGGTAGAGTAGTCTTGGATTCAGATCCTTGTTTTTCAGGACCTTGATTACTTCATGCCATTCCCTTCTGGCCTGTAGTGTTTCTGTTGAGAAGTCAGCTGATAGCCTGATGGGGGTTCCTTTGTAGGTAACCTGTTGCTTTTCTCTTGCTGCCTTGAGGATTCTCTCTTTGTTTTTAATTTTTGGCATTTTAATTGCTATGTGTCTTGGTGTGGGCCTGTTTGGGTTCTTCTTACTTGGGACTCTCTGTGCTTCTTGAACTTGAATACCTTCTTTCTTCACCAAATTAGGGAAGTTTTCTGTCATTATTTCTTCAAATATATTCTCTAACCCTTGCTCATTTTCTTCTTCTTCAGGGACTCCAATGATGTGAATATTATTACGTTTCCAGTTGTCCCACAATTCTCTTAAGCTGTCTTCCTGTTTTTTCATTGTTTTTTCCTTTTGGTTTTCTGATTGATTGATTTTTTCTACCCTGTCTTCTAATTCACTGATCCGGTCCTCAGCTTCCTCTACTCTGCTGTTTAGTCCTTCCAATGTGTTCTTCATTTCTGCTATGTCATTCTTCATTTCTTCTTGCTGCTTCTTCATTTCCACTTGGTTGGTTTTCAGTGTTTCTATGTCTTTGCTCATGGTGTGGATGTCTTTACTCAAGGTGTTGATGTCCTTACTCATGCTGTTGAGCTTCCTCAAGATCATGGCTCTGAATTCTAGCTCTGTTAACTTGTTTAGCTCCGTTTCATTTATCTCATCTTCGGTAGAGGTCTCTTGTTCTTTCATTTGGGCTCTGTTTCTTTGTTTCCCCATTTTGGCTATCTCAGTGGTTTTTGGAGCCTGCCAAATTTTCCTGTGGATGTTGGTGTTCTGTTGTTTGTGGCTCCCTCTACTGGGTTTGGATGAGCGTGGGAGGACCCAAGTTAAACAGCACCCTGGAGTCTTAGTTTCCAGGGTATATTTGCAAGCCCAGCAAAGGTTAAGTTATCCTCTAGCTTTTTGCCTAGAGGCTATTAGTTGTGGTTGCTTGAAGAGCCTTGGGTTTTCAGTTGAATGAAAACCTCCCTCAGGTGTTCAGTGTGAGAGGATTTCCAGGGGGTAGGGCAGATGCTAGTAGTTAATGAGCCTCAGTTTGCATTTCAATGGCCCACTAGGGTGTGAATGGATCTCCGAGGGAGGGGCTGCCGCCTCTCCCCAGAGCCCTGGGATGGAGTAAGAGGACCAGGCCACAGTCCAGGGTGGCCGCAACTCAGCAAAAACTCTGAGCGCCCTCCAAATCCCAGGTGTCCCCACACAGTTCCAGTCCAGTCCGCCCTCCCTCTGCCAGAGCCCACGTGTGTGGCTGCGGCTATTTTAGCGCTCTGTCCTGGCCCCGCGCGGTGGAGCTGGCGCGGGCTTTAGCGCTCTGTCCCGGCCCCGCGCGGTGGAGCTGGCACGGGGTTTAGCGCTCTGTCCTGGCCCTGCGCGGTGGAGCTGGCGCGGGGTTTAGCGCTCTGTCCCGGCCCCGCGTGGTGGAGCTGGCGCGGACTTTAGCGCTCTGTCCCGGCCCCGCGCAGTGGAGCTGGCGTGGGGTTTAGCGCTCTGTCCCGGCCCTGCGTGGTGGAGCTGGCCTGGGCTTTAACCCCAAGGGCGGGCACCGCTCCCGGCTAAGGCCGTTGCTGTCCGTGGGCTCCCAGCCCCCCTCTCACGCCTTCGCAATCCTACCAGGATCGAGTCAGTGTCCCTGGTTTTATCGTCCTCGCAAGCTGCTTTTCTGTTGCTTTTTCCCGATGACTTGTCTTTATTTTAGTTGTAATTCCAGTTTGGTCCTGGGAGATGGTCTGTGTAGCTTCCATTCACTCCGCCGCCATTTTTCAAAAAATCTAGTTTTTGCACTTTCTTTATCTAGACATTACAAAGGTCTAGAACTAATCTATGACTTTTTACAAAAAAAAATTGTAGTTCCTATGAAGCTGCATGTCTTAGATTTAGGGAAATGTGGCAGGTACAGTAATGAAATATTGGTGTATCCAATAATTCTCAAATTAGAACAAATTCCATGACAAAGTACTCAGTCTTCTTTAAGAAAACATTTGCACAGTTCATATACAGAATTAATATTCTGTTGTTTGGCTCCCAGTATATTATTTTGTGTTTGAGATGTCATATGTTTCAATTCTGTATCACATGCCGATATTTTTAGATTGTCAACCTAAGAAATGGTCAAACCTGTGAAGAATTTTGTGAGTCTATTTGAGCCAAACTGTCCACAAATGCCAGGAAGCAAAACCTCAACAGATTGAGACAATGCTCCAGAAAATGGCAGTTTTGCATCTTAATTTACATATTACAATCAAAAGAAAAGGCTTAAGTGGGTTATACGAAATCCATTGGTGATAGATCAGGGAGGTGGGAGAAAGCAAAGCTGGGAAATCTCTGGAATTGGATAAAGAGTAAAATGATAGACACATCCTTCTTCTACAAAGGTGGGTACAGTATAGTTAACAGTCAATGATTAACATGATAATAATAACAATAAAGGAATTTGTGGTTTCCACCCTGGTGCATAGGTTGTGCCCTGAGGGTTCTGGAAAAAAGGATGTTAGTTACCTCACATTCCAAAGATATGTTATCTTAGGTACAAAAAGACAACAGGCTCCATTAAGGTGAAAATTGACCTTGTCAGGGAAGATGCTGGCCTAGGACTACCTGCCACAAACTGCTTTTAGTTAAAAAGTTTACATTTCAAACCATGCTTTGTGGTTACTTTAGGTCTTTTGAGTTTGCAAGGTTGTCATGCAAGTCTTCCCTGAGCTTGTCAGGTTACCATGTGTCCCCTTTTTGACCACAAGATACAGCAAAATAATGCTATTACTTTACTGTAAAATAACTATTGTGTGCCAGTCTAGGCCTATCAATAACCAATGTTGTGGCTGGACCAGCCTTTGTGGTTCTTATGATTTCAAGACACCCTCAGCAATAACTGCCATGAAACTTTGAAAGAAAAAACTGTATTACGTACAGGGCAACAAACAAGCTAATGGAGGGAATGGGAGAGGGAGAGCCTGCCTGCAGGCCTGGGGTTCTAATTTTATTGAGGTCCAGAGTGGGGGCCTGGGATTTTGTAGGCTCAGTCTTTATTGGTGAACTTAAAAAATAAGCAGGAATTGAAAGCTTTGGAGGAGAAAAAACAAGAGGCACAAATGGTCAGTTTTCAAAATAAACACAAATCTTTAAAACAAATGAGCATGGGGGAAAAGGAGGGGGTGGAAACCTGTCTCTTCATCTAGTCCTATAGCTGGATATGTGTTTAATCAAGATAGCTATCAGAGGGAAGGTGGGGAGCAGGAATACATTAATGAAAGAATTTATATGCATATATGCATAAGCCATGGACAGAGACATTAGTGCAGTGAAGGCTTGGTTGGGTGGATCGGGGGGTAGGAGTAGGGTGGATATGGTCATTAGTGGAAAAAAAGGGACATCTGTAATACTTTCAACAATAAATATAAATTTTAAAAAGATAGTTATCTTTGAACATATTGATCTGAGCCCCAAGGCTAAGGCGACTAAATTCTATTCTTATGTAGGCCCCTTGGCTAAGGCAACTAAATGACTCTATTTTTATCATCAATGGACCTTCCTTGAAATTTTTCCAATAATAGGTTAATTACTCCTAGAAGTAAAGGAATTTTGCCTAAGATTATAGTTGCCCCACGTGTTGGGAGGCATTTGCAGTTTCCGAGTACCTGTATTTGCAGGCATTTGCAGGTACTTGTGCATCGGTGAGTAATGCTAATTTTGACTTCTGTAATTGCTGTCACTCCCACTACTGTACTGGCCCCCTGTGGGGGGGGGGCAAAAAGGGGACGGGGCTTCTGTCTTTAAAATTGGATGAGCAAGAAGAATCCTTGCTGAGGATCTGGGGAAGCTGTATCCCCTCAGCCCGCCGGTGTAATGAAGTGCTCCTTTACAATTCAGCTGTGCATCTCTGGTTATCTCCCTGACATGTTACAACATTTGGAGGCCTCAGCAATATTCTCTGGTGTTTTGCTACACCAAGGGCTAGACGCCTAGGATGGACAGCCTCTCCCGATCCAGCCACCGGACCCCTATAGATCTGAGGGGAGGCACCTTCTGAGTTCCAGGGCCCCGAAGATCCTACTTGGGTTTCCAACGAGCACCCGGGAGATGCCAAGATGTCCCCCAAAAGATTAAAGGACACCTGGTATAAGCCTCCAGAGGTGAGTTCTGGATGACTAGTCTATCTGGATGAGAGTGAGAGGGCCGGACATGGCACAGCCTCTCCTCTCCTGGGAATCCCCCTAAGACGTTAGGTAGGGTTCAAATCTGGCAAATTCTGGTTCAAATCTGGCAAATTCTGTTCATTCATACCTGCCACTGCAGTGGAAGGGGAGACTAATCACCTCCCAAGTGGCATAGGCGCCGCTCAGGATAGGGAGTTTCTGGAAGGAAATTCAAATGGTGTGTGAGTGTGACTGTGTGAATGTAATTGTGTTTAAGTGACTATGCTCCACGATGCTTGTAACAGAGCCTGTGTGAGTCCTCACCTGCGCAGGGAGCGGCCAGGCAGACGAAGTGAAAGTTTCTGTCTTGTGTGTCTTCCCTTGTTTTTGTCCTCGTCTGCCTAAATACTGTGTCTCCCTCAACTTTGTTATGGTTAGTCTAATCATGGATAGCAGCCCTAGTGCCCAGAAGACCTCATTGGGTTGCATATTGAAACATTCTTAGGGAAGGATTTGAGGAAGTTTCTGATTAGGGCACAAATACTGGTTGTGGGCCCCAAACTGGGCCTCAAGAGAAACCTGGGCAAAGGTTGGAAAGTGTCTGTGAGGCAGAGATACAGCAAAAGGCCCAAACAAGTTTCTGGCTCAAACATTTACTCTTTGGGCCCTAATTAGAGATTGCCTTGGTCCTGTGCAGGGGGCTAATAAGGTGGGGAAGCAAGGTGTAGTGAAAGACTTGAGGAAAGCTGAGAAAGGCTATGAGTCCTTAAAGACTCCCCCACTGTCTTCCGCTACAGCTGTGATTAATATTTGTGCTTTGAAGGCCTGGAAAGAGCTCCTAACAATGGAAAAATTTGCTAGATTTTACATCCATCAGACAAGGACCTGAAGAGCCATATCAAGATTTTGTAGCTCGGTTGCTACAGGGAGTTAACAGAGTAATAAGTGATTCAGGGGCCAGCCCTGACCCCGTCAAACAGTAAGGGAAATGTCTGTCACCCCTGCTCAGGTGTTCCAACCAGGGTGGAGTCCAGGACTACAATCTGGGATCTCTACGGCACCACCTCAGGGAGTGCAGGACTGGACCTGTGCCCCACTGCCTGATACATATTAACACCAGAGATGGGGTTGCAAGCTATTCCAACAGGGGTCTATGAGCTACTACCTAATGGAACAGTGTGTTTAATCTTGGGAAGGAGTAGTCTCACTGTGAAAGTGTTCCAAGTGTTGCCTGGAGTTATTAATTCTGATTATTTGGGGGAAATAAAAGTTATAGCCCGAACCACTAAAACCATTGTACAAGTTTTACCTGAAACTAGGATAGCACAAATTGTAATTTTGCTGCATCAGGTGGCTGAGAAAGTGCTAAAGTGCTATCAAAGGAAATGCTGGGAGAGGGAGGATTCGGCTCCACAGATGGAGCCTATTGGGCACAGATAATCACCCAAGGTCTCCCCAGAACAGAGCTCAGTTTGAATGGAAGGAAATTTAAAGGCATTTTAGATACAGGAGTAGATGTTTTTATGGCCGATTTACAAGGAATAGGACAGGTTTGTAGGCACCAACAAAGTGCACAATTTATCAAAGGGAAAGACTCTGAGGGCAACATTGGGTTTTTAAAATCCTATGTTTTAGATCATTTGCCTGTTAATCTATGGGGATGGGATCCCCGTCCTTCGACCCCCCATCAGAGGAGGTGAATCTCTCCAGCGCACCCAGGCCCCAATGCATGAGCAGCCGGGAAGGGGCCATCCCTGTGGGTGGGCTGCCTTGTGCATTCTGCATGGCGCCACACATTGGGACTGGGATCTGGTGTGGAGAGCCCCTCATCCTGGGAAACAGGGGTGGTGGGCAGGTGCACAGACACTCACCTGAAGGCCGCAGGGGCCACAGGGTGCCCCAGGGAGAGTGGTCCGGCCACGGAAGAGGCATGTTCCTTCGGTGCCAGACCAGGTGGTTCATCTTTCCACCGCCCCAGGTTTGATGGCAGCAAGTTTCCAACAGGATTCTCTGAACTTTGGGGAGCTGAAAATAGGGATTCCAGCACGGGCGATCACCCTAGGAAGGGTCAGGATGGCAGGCCTAGGTCCCGATTAGGGATAGAAAAGTCAAGGGCAAAGTCATGTGTAGAGAACAGAGTAAAATCTTTAACTTGGAAAAATGACAGGGACAAGGCTCCTTCCAACTGAGCCCTCAGTAGCCAAGAATAACAAGACAATAGGGGACAAACTAGTTAGTTTCCTGGTAGTCTGGTGCAGCAGACTCAGTCCTGACCGAGCCAATGGGCCCCTAACCTACCCCTGGACTTCAAAGAGGACTATAGACCTTGGGAAAAATACTGTGACTCATTTGTTTCTGGTCATGCTGGAGTGCCCATATCCCCTACTCGAATGTGCCATAAGACGTTGGCCATCAATCCTGCCAGCCTGCCTCCTGCATGATCACCCAGAGAAACCTCTACAGGACTGCCTGGAGGTAATCGACATAATGCAGACAGCCCACCCAGACCTCAAGGATGTCCCACTGCCATCATCAGATGAGGTATTGTTCACGGACGGGAGCAGCTATGTTCAGGAAGAAATCAGCTATGCTGGGGCAGCACTAGTAACTCAGGACCGTGTCATCTGGTCACAGTCCTTGAATAGGGGAACTTCAGCCCAATGGGCTGAACTCATAGCCTTAATCTAGGCTATGGATGGGGCAAGAAAAATCTGCTGCAGATCAGAAAACATGGGAGGCAGCCCTAAAACCAGTGGAGCCTCTCTAGATACACTAGGTCAGAAAATGACTTAGCCAAGCAGAAACAAGCCATAAAGGAAATCAATGGATGATGGATACTGCTGATGGGAGGTTGTTAGTCCCAGAGGCTGTAGGTCAAATTTTAGTCAACCAGCTGCACCAGACTACCCACTTAGGTTACACCAAGCTTACTGAACTCCTGAGAGGCAGGTAATGCCCAGTAAGGTCACAGGGAAAGGGAGAAGGCAGAGGGAAGCAGGAATGTGTGGGTTTGAGTAGAGAGGAGGAGAAGGAAAGCTGGGGGATGTGAACACTGCAAATAGATTGAGCAAGCTCTCAGGTTCATGTCAGGGGAAGGACTAGGAAAGTCACAGAGGGTCTATGCAAGTTAAAGAAGGGTAAAAGAAAGGGACATACATATTACAGGAAGACGGGACATTAGAGGAATACTCAAGAAAGGAAGAAAATAGGACATTGAGAGAAGAAGAGATTGCCCCTGGTGGTGGGATAACAGTCTGGGATGTAGTAAAGGGAGTAACAGGTTTAGGCTACTCAAACAATAGCCCTGCCTTTATAACAAAGATATCATAGGATAATCTCTAAAGGGTTAGATATAAATTGGAAGCTCAATTGTGCTTACCGCCCACAGATTTCTGGGCAGGTAGAGTGCATGAACAGGACCTTAAAGGAAACCTTAACTAAATTTACTTTAGAAACTGGTGAAAACTGGATCATTCTGCTCCCCCTCGCCCTCTTACAGGCCCTGCAGTTCGCCCAGAAGGCTGTCCATAAACACATCTGCGACGCCCTGCCTGTGCCCACCTCGGACCCTGTTCACACCTTCCAGCCCAAGGACTCGATATGGGTAACAAAATTCACCACCCAGGGACTAACTCTGGCCTGGGAGGGACTATACACTGTCATCCTGCTTGCACCAATGGCTACCAAGGTCAACGGCATCCCGATCTGGCAGCACCATTCCCGGCTTAGGGGGAAAAAGCAAAATGGATGGTTCAGACCTTTCCAGATAAGACTCTTGCATTTATCGGGACTTTGATTTTTCTGGTTATGACTGTTCAGGGGAATCCAGCCCCAATGGAACTGCAAACTTAGAAATAGTCCTAGAGAATAGGAGAGGATTAGACCTCTTATTTCTTAAGGAAGGAGAATTATGTGTTGCACTGGGAGAAAAATGCTGTTTTTATGCAAATAATTCAGGGATTATTCAAGAAAGTTTATCACTAGTTAGGAAAAATATCAAGGAACAAAAAAGGCAACAATATGAAAATTGGTTTACAACTCTGTTATCCACCATTGCCAGCCCTCTTGCTATATTATGTTTACTCCGAGCCTTTGGGCCACGTGTAATAAATGGCCTCATAAAAAATAAGTCCAGTCAATGATTTGACTTGTCAGGTAAACCAATGGGGAATGATCTGGGCCCCGCGGCTAAGACAACTAGATTCCATTCTTATGTAGGCCCCTTGGCTAAGGCAACTAAATGACTCCATTTTTATCATCAATGGACCTTCCTCAAAATTTTTCCAATAATAAGTTAATTACCCCTAGAAGTAGAGAAATTTTGCCTAAGATTATAGTTGCCCCACGTGTTGGGAGGCATTTGCAGTTTCTGAGTACCTGTATTTGCAGGCATTTGCAGGTACTTGTGCATCAGTGAATAATGCTAATTTTGACTTCTGTAATTGCTGTCACTCCCACTATTGTACTGGTCCCCTGAGGGGAGGGGCCAAAAGGGGGATGGGGCCTCTGTCCTTAAAATTGGATAAGCAAGAAGAATCCTTGCTGAGGATCTGGCGAAGCTGTACCCCCCCCAGCCCGCCGGTGTAATGAAGTGCTCCTTTACAATTCAACTGTGTGTCTCTGGATATCTTGCTGATACATTACAATAGTATGAGGGCTTACACTATAATAACTTATAAGGAAATCACTGGTCTTATCATTGAAATATATATATATTTGTTTATAGTATGTCCATTGGTATCCATCAAAAACAACAAATTAAGCCCCTAATATAGGCAATCATACAATTAGGTATGCCACATCGGCCTTTGATGGTCAAGGAAGTGCCATCCAGTTGGGAAAAGAAGATATGTTTATGAAGCAAGACTATAATACCAGGGGGCTAAAGAAATGATTCAAGCATTAAGTAATAGAATATTTCAGAGGAGTGGGTGGTTGTTATTGGGAAGAGGGTGCCTGAGAATGGTCACAAAGAGGAGATAACCTTTGAACTAGATGCTGAATTTTTCCTCCTTGCCCTACCTAAATCTATGTAAAATGCTTCATTGTGGTAGTTCTCATAGTAGGATTTCAGGGCCAACACTAAGAACCCACTGATTGGATCTGAATGAATTCTTGTTGTAAATCCTCCCTAGTACTATAGACTATTGATTTACACCAGTGTGCTGAAAGAAATTTTAAAATATGCAGTATATGACTATTTAGTCTGGAACATTAACCTCTTTTCCCTTAGACTGTCAAATTTAAAAATGACAACAGCCAATACAACAATAGCCATCTGACATTAATGAATCAAAATTATACCTAATTTTTTTTATTAATTTATTTTTCTTACAGATGTTTCTCCTGTTTTCCCCATTGACACCCTCCTCCCCATCCCTCTACCCTTCCCCAGCTTTGTTGTCCATGTCCATCAGTTATGCATACATGCGTATAAGTTCTGTGGTTAATCTCTTCCCTCCCCCCCACCCCCTCTTCTGAGGGTTGTCAGTCTGTACCCTACTTTCACATCTCTGGGTCTACCCTGTTCCCCAGACTGTTATGTTTATTATATTCCACAAATGAGTGAGATCATGTGATATTTGTCTTTCTCTGCTTGGTTTGTTTCGCTTAGGATAATACTCTCGAGGTCCTTCCATGTCTTCTCAAAGGATAAGAGATCTTTCTTTCTTACAGCTGTATAGTACTCCATTGTGTATATGTACCACAGCTTTTTTATCCATTCATCCACTGATGGGCACTTGGGCTGTTTCCAGATCTTAGCTATTGTGAATAGTGCTGCTATGAACATGGGAGTACATATATTCTTTCTGGTTGGTGTTTCAGTATTCTTAGGGCATATTCCTAGAAGTGGGATCACTGGGTCCAATGGCAATTCCATTTTTAATTTTTTGAGATAACACCATAGTGTTTTCCACAGTGGCTGCACCAGTCTGCATTCCCACCAGCAGTGTACTAGAGTCCCCTTTTCTCCACACCCTCGCCAACACTTGTTGTTTGACGATTTGTTGATGGCGGCCATTCTGACAGGTGTGAGGTGATACCTCATTGTTGTTTTAATTTGCATCTCTCTGATGATTAGTGATGTTGAGCATTTCTTCATATGTCTCTTAGCCATTTGTATGTCCTGTTTGGAGAGGTGTCGCTTTAGGTCCTCTGCCTATTTTTTAATTGGGTTCTTTGTCTTCCTTTTGTTGAGTTGTAAGACCACTCTATATATTTTGGAGATTAACCCCTTATCTGATGTATCATTGGCAATTATGCTCTCCCATACAGTGGGTTCCCTTTCTGTTTTGATGTTTTTTGTTTTTTTTTTGCTGTGCAGAAGCTTTTGAGTTTTATGTAGTCCCATGTGTTCATTTTTTCCTTTGTTTCTGTTGCCTTAGGTGATGTATCAGTGAAGATTGTGCTGCATATGATGTCCGAAATTTTGTTGCCTACATTTTCTTCTAGGATTTTTATGGATTCACGAGTCACATTTAAGTCTTTTACCCATTTTGAGTTTATTCTTGTGTATGGTGTAAGTTGATGGTCTAGTTTCATTTTTTTGCATGTAGCTGTCCAATTTTCCCAACACCATTTATTAAAGAGGCTGTCTTTGCTCCACTGTATGCTCTTGCCACCTTTGTCAAATATTAGTTGAGCATAATGTCTTGGGTCAATTTCCGGATTCTCTGTTCTGTTCCACTGGTCTATGTGCCTGTTCTTGTGCCAGTACCAGGCTGTTTGGATTACAATAGCTTTGTAGTATAACCTGATATCCGGTATTGTGATCCCACCTACTTTGTCCTTCTTTTTCAAGATTGCTGTGGCTATTCGGGGTCTTTTTTGATTCCCTATGAACTTTTGGAGTATTTGTTCTAGTTCTGTGAAATATGTCACTGGTATTTTGATTGGGATTGCATTGAATCTATAGATTGCTTTGGGTAATATGGACATTTGAATGATGTTAATTCTTCCCATCCATGAACAAGGTATGTGCTTCCACTTTTTTATATCTTCCTCTATTTCTTTTTTCAATGTCCTGTAGTTTTCTGCAAATAGATCCTTTACTTCTTTGGTTAAATTTATTCCTAGGTATCTTAATTTTTTTGCTGCGATGGTAAATGGGATTGTTCTTTTAGTTTCTCTTTCTGTGAGTTCATCATTGGTGTATAAGAATGCTGTCGATTTCTTGACGTTAATTTTGTATCCTGCTACTTTGCCAAATTCATTTATTAAATCTAGTAGATTTTTGAGAGTCTTTAGGGAATCCTATGTACAATATCATGTCATCTGCAAATAATGACAGTTTCACTTCCTCCCTTCCAATTTGGATTTTTTTTTATTTTTTCTTTATGTCTAATTGCTGTGGCTAAGACTTCCAGTACTATGTTAAATAAGAGTGGTGAAAGTGGGCATCCCTTTCTTGTTCCTGATCTTAAGGAAAATGCTTTTAGGTTTTGCCCATTGAGTATGATGTCAGCTGTATATTTTTCATATATGGCCTTTATTATGTCAAGGTATGATGCTTCTATTCCCACATTGCTGAGCATTTTTATCAGAAATGGGTGCTGGATTTTGTTGAATGCTTTTTCAGCATCTGTTGATAATATCATATGGTTTTTATCTTTCATTTTGTTTATGTGGTGTTTCACATTTATTGATTTGTGAATAATGTACCAGCCTTGCCTCCCTGGGATGAATCCCACTTGATCATGATGAATAATTTTTTGATGTATTGCTGGATCCGATTTGCTAGTATTTTGTTAAGGATTTTGGCATCTATGTTCATTGGGGATACTGGCCTGTAGTTTTCTTTCTTTGTAGTGTCTTTTTCTGGTTTTGGTATTAGAATTATGCTGACCTTATACAATGAGTTTGGAAGTCTTCCTTCTTCTTGATTTTTTTGGAATAGTTTGAGGAGAATGGGTGTTATATCTTCTTTGAATGTGTGGTAAAACTCCCCTGTGAAGCTGTCCAGGCCTGGGCTTTTGTTTGCTGGGAGAGTCTTTATTACATCTTCAATTTCCTTCGTTGTTATTGGTCTGTTAAAGTTTTCTATGTCTTCCCGGTTCAGTTTTGGGAGACTATGTGTTTCTAGAAATGTGTCCATTTCGCTTAGATTGTCGAATTTGCTCCCATATAAATGTTCATAGTATTTTTTAACGATCCTTTGTATTTCTGTGGTGTCAATTGTTACTTCTCCTCTTTCATGTCTGATTTTGTGCATTTGGGTTCTCTCTCTTTGTTTCTTGATGAGTCTAGCTGAGGGTCCATCGTCTTTGTTTATATTTTCAGAAAAGCAGCTCTTTGTTTCATTGATCCTTTGAATTGTTTTTTTGGCCTCCATGTCGTTTATTTCTGCTCTGATCTTTACTATTTCCTTCCTTCTACTTGCTCTGGGGTTTTCTTTTTGTTTGCTTTCTAGTTCTTTAAGTTGTGAGGTTAGATTGTCTGTTAGAAATTTTTCTTGTTTCCTGAGGTAGGCCTGAAGTCCTATGAACTGCCCTCTCAGAACAGTTTTCACTGCATCCCATAGATTTAGTGTTGTGTGTGTTCATTTTCATTGTTTTCCAGGAAGTTTTAAATTTCTTCCTTGATCTCTATGGTAACTTATTCATTGTTCAGTAACATGCTATTTAGCCTCCATGTGTTCAAATGTCTTTGCATGTTCTTGTTGCAATTGATTTCTAGTTTCATGCCATTGTGATCTGAAAAGATGCTCGATATGATTTCAATATTCTTTAACTTGTAGAGACTTAGTTGGTGCCCTAACATGTGGACTATCTTTGAGAATGTCCCATGTACACTTGAGAAGAATGTGAATTCTGCAGTTTTGGCGTGTAATTCTCTGTAGATATCTATTAAATCCATTTGGTCTAGTGCTTCATTCAAAGTCTCTGTTTCTTTGTTAATTTTTTGTCTAGATGATTTATCCAGTGATGTCAGTGGGGTGTTGAAGTCTCCTGCAATGATTGTATTGCTGTCGATTTCTCCTTTGAAGTCCTCCAGAAGATTTTTAATACATTTTGGTGCTACTATATTGGGTGCATATATGTTTACCAAGGTTTTATCTTCCTGTTGGATAGGTGCTTTCAATATTATGTAGTGGCCTTCTTTGTCTCTAGTTTGGCCTTCATTTTGAAATCTAATTCATCAATATGAGTATTGCTACCCCAGCTTTTTTTTTCCTTACCATTTGCTTGGAAGACTTTTTTCCATCCCTTCACTTTCAACCTATGTGAGTCTTTTGTTGCGAGGTGGGTCTCTTGTAAACAACATATATATGGGTCATGCTTTCTTATTCAATCAGCTACTCTATGTCTTTGCATCAGAGCAATCCATTTACATTTAAGGTGATTATTAATATGTACTTATTTATTGACATTTTTGTTCAGTGTGGTTATATTTTTCTTCCTATTTCTTCTACTAATTACAGCAGTACTTTTTTTTTTCCTTTTCTGTCTGTCTCATTCTTTTGTTTTTATTATTATTAATTTACTTTTGTTACAGATGATTCTCCTTTTTTCCCCCATTGACACCCCCTCTCCCTCCCTCCCTGCCCCATCCCCATTTTTGTTGTCCATGTCCATTGGTTATGAGTACATGCGTACAAGTTCTGTGTTCATCACTCCCCTCCCCACCCCCTCTTCTGGCAGATGTCAGTCTGTACCCCACTTCCACGCCCCCGGGACTACCCTGCTCCTCTCACTGTTATGTTCATTATATTCCAGAAAAAAGTGAGATCATATGATGTTTGTCTTTCTCTGCTTGGCTTGTTTCACTTAGGATAATAGTTTCCAGGTCCTCCCATGTCGACGCAAAGGATAAGAGATCGTTCTTTCTTAAAGCTGCATAGTACTCCATTGTGTATATGTACCAAAGCTTTTTTATCCATTCATCTACTGATGGACACTTGGGCTGTTTCCAGATCTTAGTTATTGTAAATAGCGCTGCTATGAACATGGGGATACATGTATTCTTTCTGATTGGTGTTTCAGGCTTCTTAGGGTATATTCCTAGGAGTGGGATCACTGGGTCAAATGGTAATTCAATATTTAATTTTTTGAGGTAACACCATAGTGTTTTCCATCGTGGCTGCACCAGTCTGCACTCCCACCAGCAGTGTACTAGAGTCCACTTTTCTCCACACCCTCGCCAACACTTGTTGTTTGATGCTTTGTTGATGGCGGCTATTCTGACAGGTGTGAGGTGATACCCCATTGTTGTTTTAATTTGCATCTCTCTGATGATTAGTGAAGTTGAGCATTTCTTCATATGTCTCTTGGCCATTTGTATGTCCTGTTTGGAGAGGTGTCTATTTAGTTCCTCTGCCCATTTTTTAACTGGGTTCTTTGTCTTCCTTTTGTTGAGATGTATGAGCACTCTATATATTTTGGAAATTAGTCCCTTCTCTGATATATCATAGGCAGTTATGCTCTCCCATACAGTGGGTTGCCTTTCCACTTTGATGGTTGTTTCTTTTGCTGTGCAGAAGCTTTTGAGTTTGATGTAGTCCCATGTGTTCATTTTTTCCTTTGTTTCTGTTGCCTTAGGTGATATATCAGTGAAAATTTTGCTGCGTATGATGTCTGAAATTTTGTTGCCTACATTTTCTTCTAGGATTTTTATGGATTCATGAGTCACATTTAAGTCTTTTATCCATTTTGAGTTTATTCTTGTGTATGGTGTAAGTTGATGATCTAGTTTCATTTTTTTTGCATGTAGCTGTCCAATTTTCCCAGCACCATTTATTGAAGAGGCTGTCTTTACTCCATTGTATGCTCTTACCACCTTTGTCAAATATTAATTGAGCATAATGTCTTGGGTCAATTTCTGGATTCTCTGTTCTGTTCCACTGGTCTATGTGCCTGTTCTTGTGCCACTACCCGACTGTTTTGATTACAGTAGCTTTGTAGTATAACCTGATGTCCGGTATTGTGATCCCTCCTACTTTGTCCTTCTTTTTCAAAATTGCTGTAGCTATTCAGGGTCTTTTTTGGTTCCATATGAACTTCTGAAGTATTTGTTCTAGTTCTGTGAAATATGTCGTTGGTATTTTGATGGGGATTGCATTAAATCTGTAGATTGCTTTGTGTGGTATGAACATTTTAATGATGTTAATTCTTCCAATCCATGAACAAGGTATGTGCTTCCACTTTTTTATATCTTCCTCTATTTCTTTTTCAATGTCCTGTAGTTTTCTGCAAATAGGTCCTTTACTTCTTTGGTTAAGTGTATTCCTAGGTATCTTAATTTCTTTGCCGCGATGGTAAATGGGATTGTTTTTTTAGTTTCTCTTTCTGTGAGTTCATCATTAGTGTATAAGAATGCCTTCAATTTCTTGACGTTACTTTTGTATCCTGCTACTTTGCCAAATTCATTTATTAAGTCTAGTAGATTTTTGATGGAGTCTTTAGGGTTTTCTATGTATAATATCATGTCACCTGCGAATAATGACAGTTTCACTTCCTCCTTTCCAATTTGGATCCCTTTTATTTTTTCTTCATGTCTGATTGCTGTGGCTAAGACTTCCAGTACTATGTTAACTAAGAGTGGTGAAAGTGGGCATTCTTGTCTTGTTCCTGTTCTTAAGGGAAATGTTTTAGTTTTTGTCCATTGAGTATGATGTTGGCTGTAGGTCTTTCATATATGGGCATTATAATGTTGAGATATGATCCCTCTATTCTCAAATTGCTGAGCGTTTTTATCGGAAATGGGTGCTGGATTTTGTCAAATGCTTTTTCAGCATCTATTGATATGATCATGTGGTTTTTATCTTTCATTTTGTTTATGTGATGTATCACATTTATTGATTTGCATATATTGTACCAGCCTTGCATCCCTGGGATGAATCCCACTTGGTCATGGTGAATAATTTTTTTGATGTATTGCTGGATCTGATTTGCTAGTATTTTGTTCATGATTTTGGCATCTATGTTCATCAGGGATATTGGCCTGTAGTTTTCTTTCTTTGTAGTGTCTTTTTCTGGTTTTGGGATTAGAATTATGCTGGCCTCATAAAACGAGTTTGGAAGTCTTCCTTCTTCTTGAATTTTTTGGAATAGTTTGAGGAGAATGGGTGTTAGTTCTTCTTTGAATGTTCGGTAAAACTCGCCCGTGAAGCCATCAGGGCCTGGGCTTTTGTTTGCTGGGAGAGTCTTGATTACATCTTCAATTTCCTTCGTTGTTATTGGCCTGTTCAAGTTTTCTATCTCTTTCCGATTCAGTTTTGGGAGACTATGTGTTTCTAGAAATGTGTCCATTTCACTTAGATTGTCGAATTTGTTGCCATATAAATGTTCATAGTATTTGCTAATGATCCTTTGTATTTCTGTGGTGTCAGTTGTTACTTCTCCTCTTTCATTTCTGATTTTGTGTATTTGGGTTCTCTCTCTTTGTTTCTTGGTGAGTCTAGCTAAGGGTCCATCAATCTTGTTTATCTTTTCAAAAAACCAGCTCTTTGTTTTATTGATCTTTTGAATTGTTTTTTGGTCTTCATGTCATTTATTTCTGCTCTGATCTTTACTATTTCCTTCCTTCTACTTGCTCTAGGGTTTTCCTTTTGTTTGCTTTCCAGTTCTTTAAGTTGTGAGGTTAGGTGGTCAATTAGAAATTTTTCTTCTTTCTTAAGGTGGGCCTGTAGTGCTATGAACTTCCCTCTTAGAACTGCTTTCGCAGTATCCCATTGATTTTGAGTTGTTGTGTGTTCATTTTCATTGGTTTCCAGAAATTTTTTAATTTCTTCCTTAATCTCCATGGTTACCCATTCATTGTTCAGTAACATGCTATTTAGCCTCCATGTTTTCATATGTTTTTGCATGTTCTTGTTGCAATTGATTTCTAGTTTCATGCCATTGTGGTCTGAGAAGATGCTTGATATGATTTCAATCTTCTTGAACTTGCAGAGACTTAGTTTGTGCCCTAACATATGGTCTATCTTTGAGAATGTCCCATGTGCACTTGAGAAGAATGTGAATTCTGCAGTTTTGGGATGTAATTCTCTGTATATATCTATTAAATCCATTTGATCTAGTGCTTCATTTAGAGTCTCTGTTTCCTTGTTGATTTTTTGTCTAGATGATCTATCCAATGATGTCAGTGGGGTGTTGAAGTCTCCTGCTATGATTGTATTGCAGTCGATTTCTCCTTTGAAGTCTTCCAGAAGATTTTTAATATATTTTGGTGCTCCTATATTGGTTGCATATATGTTTACCAAGGTTATATCTTCCTGTTGGATAGACCCTTTCAATATTATGTAGTGGCCTTCTTTGTCGCTAGGTATGGTCTTCAATTTGAAATCTAATTTATCAGATATGAGTATTGCTACCCCAGCTTTTTTTTCCTTTCCGTTTGCTTGGAAGGTTTTTTTCCATCCCTTTACTTTCAACCTATGTGAGTGTTTTGTTGTGAGGTGGGTGTCTTGTAAGCAACATATGTGTGAATCATGTACAGCAGTCCTTTTAACATTTCTTGCAGTGCTGGTTTGGTTCTAATATATTCCCTTAACCTTTTTTTTTTTTTTTTTTTTTTTGTCTGAGAAGCTTTTTATTTCACCTTTTATTTTGAATGATAGCATTGCTGGATAGAGTAGTCTTGGATTCAGATTCATGTTTTTCATGACCTTGATTACTTCATGCCATTCCTTTCTGGCCTGTAGTGTTTCTGTTGAGAAGTCAGCTGATAGCCTTATGGGGTTCCTTTGTAGGTAACCTGTTGCTTATCTCTTGCTGCCTTTAGGATTCTCTCTTTGTCTTTAATTTTTGGCATTTAAATTACTATGTGTCTTGGTGTGGGCCTGTTTGGGTTCTTCTTACTTGGGGCTCTCTGTGCTTCTTGAACTTGAATGCCTTCTTCCTTCACCAAATTAGGAAAGTTTTCTGTCACTATTTCTTCAAATATATTCTCTAACCTTTGCTCATTTTCTTCTTCTTTGGGGACTCCTATGATGCGAATATTATTACCTTTCCAGTTGTCCCACAGTTCTCTTAAGCTGTGTTCCTGTTTTTTAATTGTTTTTTCCTTTTGGTTTTCTGATTGGTTGATTTTTTCTACCCTGTCTTCTAATTCACTGATCCGGTCCTCAACTTCCTCTACTCTGCTGGTCAGTCCTTCCAATGTGTTCTTTATTTCTGCTATGTCATTTTTCATTTCCACTTTTTTAATTTTCAATGTTTATATGTCTTTACTCATGGTGTTGATGTCCTTACTCATGCTGTTGAGCTTCCTCAAGATCATGGCTCTGAACTCTACCTCTGATAACTTGCTTAACTGCATTTCCTTTATCTCATCTTTGGTAGAGTTCTCTTGTTCTTTCATTTGGGATTTTTTCTTTGTTTCACCATTTTGGCCATCTTAGTGGGTTTTGAAACCTGCCAAATTTTCCCTGTGGGTGTTGGTGTTCTGCTGTTTGTGGCTCCCTCTACTGGGTTTGAATGATTGTGGGATGGCCCACATTAAACACCACATTCAAGTCTTACTTTCCTGGAGAGATTTGAAAGACCAGGAATGGTTCAGTTATCCTCTAGCTTTTTGCCTGGAGGCTATTAATCTCAGTCACTCAGGGCCTTGGAATGTAGCCCTCTGGTATTCTGTGTAAGAGGATTTCCAGAGGGTGGGACAGATGCTGATTTTTAATAAGCCTCTGTTTGCATTTCTTTGGCTCACTTGGGTGGGGAAGAATGATAGAAACATTGATTGGCTGCCTCCTGCATACCCCCCACTGGGGATTTGGCCCACAAATTGTTCATGTGTTGTTACCATGAATCAAACTGGTGACCTTTTGGTGCATGGGTCAATGCTCAACTACTGAGCTACACTGGTGGGCGCCACTTCTATTCTTTATACCTGTGTTCTGTTCTCTCTCTGTTTCTTCTTCTTACAACAGTCCCTTTAGAATTTCTTGCAGTTATGGGTTGGTGGTAGTAGACTCTTTTAGGCTTTTTTTTTTTGTCTGTGAAACTCTTTATTTCTCTTTCAATTTTGAATGATAGCCTTGTTGGATAGAATAGTCTTGGATTCAGACTCTTGCTTTTCATTACTGTGTACACTTCCTGCCACTCTCTCCTGGCCTGTAGTGTTTCTATTGAGAAAGCAGTTAATAGTATAATGGGAGCTCCCTTGTAGGTAATTTTCTGACTGTTTCTTGCTTCCTTTATGATTCTTTCTTTGTCTTTAACATTTGCCATTTTAATTATGATGTGTCTAGGTTTAGGTCTTTTTGGGTTCATCTTGTTTGGGACTCTGTGTTTCCTGGACTTGTGTGACAGTTTCCTTCACCAGGTTAGGGAAGTTTTCTATCATTATTTCTTCAAACAGGCTCTCTTCCTTTATCCAATTCTTCCCCTTCTGGAATCCTTATGGTGCCAGTCTTGTTATGTTTCATGTTGTCCCAAAGCTCCCTTAAACTGTCCTCCTGCTTTTTAGGTTTTGTTTTTTTCTCCCCCATTTGCTGCTCAAATTGGGTGTTTTTTCTACCTTGTCGTTTAACTTGCTGATTCAGCCTTTGGCTTCTAATCTACTATTGACTCCTCCCAGGGTATTTTTAATATCAGCTATGTCATTCTTCATTTCCACTTGAGTTATATAAGCTGGGGAATACTAATCCAGGAAAACAATGCCAGGTACTGTGCCAGATGCTTTTCTTACTTTACATACATTCCAGTAGTCCTTCCTACAAGACAAGGCTTATCAAATCCATTTAACAGGTGATGAATCTAAGGCTCACTGTGCTCATTAATTTTCCCAAGGTTTTACTGTTATTAAGTGACAGGGCTGAGATAGGAACCCTGGTCTGAATTCATCTAGGACCTGCGTTGTTCCCACTCCTATCCTGAGTCTCTTACTCCATTTCTTTTTTCAGTACTCCATAAAGTCTCTCAGGGGACAAAAAGAAAGACCATGTGACAAGGTACTGAAAGGGGGCCTAAAAAAGGAAGGGGAAATGAGAATAAAACATAATTTGGGAATTGTCTGAGCTTTATTTAGGGTTCTCAAGCTCTGATCCCTGGGATGCCTTAATAGCTGACTCTGTCCAGGTGCTGGCATTTGTGTCCTATCATAGCAATTTCCAAAATTACAGCACCCTCCCCTTGAGGAAGAGGCGGGGAAGGGAGGGGAGGAGAGGAGAGCAAGAGAGCCTGGGGTTCTGCTTTTATTAGGGTTGAGTGTGGGTGCGTAGGCTTTCATGGGCTCAGACTTTATTGGAGAATTTAAAACATAATAGCAGGTATTTATTTATTTATTTATTTATTTATTTATTTATTTATTTTTCAAATGATTAGAGCCTTTAATTCAATAGCAGGAATTTAAAGCACAGGAATGAGAAGAAGTCCAAGTAGCCCAAATGGTCAGTTATTGAAACCAAGATTTCCAAAACAAATGAGTCTCAGTGGGGGCTGTGGTTCTGGCTCTTTATCTAGTCCTGTGCTTAGCAATGAGTGATATTATCTGGTGTGTCATAGGCCAATAGTCATAGCCACAGGACATTTTGTTATTTAGAAACAGTTCAGAATCTGTTGGAAGCTGCCTGAGCCATGGACACCATCTGGATGTCCTTCAAGGCACATGCACACCCAGACCTGTATCTGGAAAGTCAGTATGGCGATTATTCCCAGACAGCTTCTAGCCATAGGACATTGGCAAGGGTGTCCTGGACTACTAAATTACTCAGGAGTGTTGATCAACTAAATGATGCAGGAGAGCAGCTATGCTCTTCCTGACATGACATATTGGTGGCTCTAAGGCAGGGAGTGTTGTCTGGCATGCTGATGGTCCACATGTCCCACTGACCTATTTATTCAGATTATACTGTGATAGCCAGCTGCCAATGAGGATTTTGATATTTCACAAGCTTATTTATATAAGTTTTCCAGTACCATCTATAGAGAATTCCCACCATCTCTCCTTCTGGATCCTTCTCCCTACACTGAACTCTCTACTCAAAGCACTGACTATCAGTTTGCCTAGGGCTCTCTGGACTTGCTTTTGCACATGGTGTCTCTCATGGGCTCTGACAATTGCACTCCCCAGGAAACTCTCTGTGCCCCTCACAGACTGAGGGTGTCCTGTCTGATCATATTCCCTAGGTCCTACTCATTCTGACCAAATCCTTGCTTCTCAAAGTACAGGGGAAATGCCCTGCAGACATTTCAGAATTTTAAATCATGCCCAGAGGAATCCTTTTACTCAGGACATCACTGCATAAATCCAGCTTTATATGAGCGAGGGATTAAGTTAATTTTTTGTTTAACTTAAAGAGAAAATGGGAGACATAAATTAAAATAATATTGACACCTTTTTTTTCACTCATAATTTTTAGCAAAATTTAAAAGATTGGTAAAATAATATTTATAAAAGTATAGGATATTCACATTACATTAATTTTTGAGAAAATATATTAGAATAAAAGTTTGGCAATATTTATACAATTTTAAATATTCATACTCTTTGCACATTAACCAAAATTCTATTTTATGTTTTTCTTATTAGAAAACATATACATTTCCCTAAGAATTCATGTTCAAATAGGTTGATTTCAGTTGTATTAATCATAGCAGCCAATAGGGAATAACTTATGTGTTCATCAGGAGAAGTGTCTAATTAATTATGGCACATCCATATTTTAGTATTCTAGGGAGTAAATGCTGTCAATTGAAAGATCTTACGTTCACTTTTTAAGAGACAAGTAACTGAAAGTTTAATCTATACATCATTACCAAGTAAGTTAAAAAAACATATAAAATAAAATAAAAAATTAAACATAAATAAATAAATAGAGAAAAAAAGAAAAATAATATATTAATACATATGTGGATGAAAAGGGGCCACATACTAACCTGACAAGCTCTGGAAAGACCTGCATGGTGGCCTTGCAAACACAAAAACCTAAAGTAACCACAAAGGATGGTCTGAAATTAAAACTCTCTAACTAAAAGCAGTTTATGGTAGGTAGTCATGTCCTAGGCCGGCATCTTCCCTGACAAAGGTCAATCTTTACCTTAATTGAGTCTGCCTATTGTCTTTGCATCTATGCTAGTATATTGTTGGAATGTCAAAGTAATTTGTCCTTTTCCAGACCCCTCAAAGCACAGGCCACTCTATGGAAACCACAAATTCCCTTATTGTTATTGAGTTAATTGTTGACGGTTAACTATCCTGTACTATGTAACTATGTAAAAGATGCATGTGTCTATCATTTTACTTTTTATCCAATCCCATAGGTTTCCCTGCTTTGTTTTTTTCCACCTCCCTAATCTATCGCTGATAGATTTCATGTAACACACTTACATCTCCTCTTTTGACTATAATGTATAAAATAAAGTGGAAAACTGCCGTTCTCAGGAGCAATATCTCAATCTGATGAGATTTTGCTTCCTGACTATTGTTGAGAGTTTTGGCTCAAATAAACTCAGAAAAATTCTTCACAGGTTTGAATGTTTCTTAAGTTGACACACATATATGAAAAATCCCAGAATAAGCTTGAAAATAATACACACCAGATTATTAATTGTAATTATCTTTGAGATGGAGGTTGAATTTTGGAGGAACTTGATAAAGGGAAGCATTGTGATTGATTTGTATTTTTATCATGTTTAACATGAATATATGAACTACTAACCATTGTAAGTAAAATATTTAAATAAGTCTCAAATCAGAAATAGGTGTGTATTAATCAGTTAAAGTAACTGCTAACTGATGTAATAGACAAAACCTGAAATATGAGTGCCTTAACAGAACACAAATTTTGTTTTTGTTGTTCACATGAATTCTGATTTTTGTTGGCAGAGACTTTCTGTTCTCAAGCAACTCAGGGATCCTGGCTGCTTCTACCTTATAACTCCACTATCTCAACACAGGGTCTCCATGTTTGCTGCTGAATGGCAGAGGAAGCATGGAAATGGCATACCTGCCCAACATAAAAGGACTACCCAGGAAGGAGAGAAAGACAGGAAGTGGATGAGCACTTGTAGCCTCTCCTAATACCTGTGATATAGTAGGTGCTCAATAAAAAGCAACTGTTATAATTTGTTATGACAAATTCATTTCTTAAAGGAGGTTCTGAGGAAGCCAATTTTTTCCTTGAATTTCACCAACTTTTTCAAAAGTCTATGATTTTTGACAGGTGCTGTTACTGCACAACAACCTGGTTATTATTTAACAGGAAAGGAGTAAAGGAAAGATTAACTAATTTAATACTCTAGGTCTATTCCCCATGTAGGGTAAGGGTCTGGACAAAGGCAATTTAGAGGCATGCTCAGTGAGGTCTCAGTAATGTGGGAGGTGCCTACCTGTCCCTCACAGCTGGGAGCAAGTCAGTGGCCAAAATAGGCATGGCCACTGCAAGCTCCAGAAACCTGAATATCTAGTCTCCTAGACAGAGAAAAGCTGCCCTTCCGGTCCTCTCTCTTGCCTCTCTAGCCAGACTCCAGGTTTGAGGGGCTACCATGCCCTGGACCCGCCATGTGGCCTACAGCCATGTGGGACCCATGCAATAAATTAATGGACTGAATCTGGACTAATTCTAATCTGAACCCAGCTGCATCATGGATTGGACACTCTAGACTTTGGCCTTATTTCCGGCCTTGGTAAATCCATGGCTGTCCCTCTTCCAGGACTGGACTGAGGGACATGGGACTCTACAACCTCAGAAATGTAATTCTATGCCAATAAAAACCATCAATTCTCTTGTGCGAGTCTTGGAAAACTCATTTTCTAAAGATGTCCTAAGAATCTCCTGCCCACAAATGTCGGAGGCATTTGGCCCCCTCTTCCCTCTGGCAACAGTGCTTTCAAATATAATATCACACCTAGTTTTCAAAGGATCCTGTAAATCTTAGAAGGGAGAACACACCCTTCTTCACTCAGTAGCACTTTTCTGCACTGCTCTTTGTAATAACCTCTATAATCTCAGCAGACTGAGACTTTTCTCTTTCCTTGTGATGATGCATGGTCAAAATATTAATTTATGATCTCTGCTGCCTTCCACATGACTGAACATTCCTGAAGACCTGGTACAGGTACCTTTTCCTGTGGGATAGGTATATAGACAAAGGCCAATGGAAGGATGGTTATTTTAGTTAACAAGGCTGCTATAACAAGATATCATGTACTGGGTGGTTTAAACAATTAAAATTTATTTCTCACAGTTCTGGTGGTTGAAAAGTCCAAGATCAGGGTGCTAGTAGATTCAGTGTCTGGTGAGGCCCGTCTTCCTGGTTTGCAGATAGACATCTTTTCATTTTATCATCACATAGCCAAGGACACTAATGTCATCATGGAGTCTTCTTCACTTTAATAAACTCATCAAAACCTAGTTACTTCCCAAAGGTCCCACCTTCTGATAAGTACCCCACTGGGAGTTATGGTTTCAACATATGAATTTTTGCAGTAACACAGACAATTCGCAATAAAGACTGATGTTTCTTTTTAAATCAGAGTTAGCATGTCTGCTAATGAGCCTTTCTTCACCTCCTAGAAGGACTCCAAGGATTTTAAGAATTCAGCCTCTGTAGATGTTTCTCACACAAAGATTTCCATGGCCTTTCCTTATCTACCTTTTATGAGGGAGGTTTTTGTTTTTAACCACATGGGTAAACTCATCCATTTGTGTATGTGTTCAATGGCCAATTAAAAAAAAAGACATCCCATTAAAATCCTACTACAAATGTCAGGGTTGTTTAAAAAATAATCTAACTTCAGAATTATATCCCAGTATCCAATAGATTATGTGCCAAATCAGACTACTCAGAAGCCCATTTGGAAAACACTTGGAGAATTTGTTAAATACACCTGGAGAATGACCGTGTAGTAGCTTCCTGGGGATAATAACAAATTACCACAAACTGGCTGGCTTTAAAAAATACAAATAAATTATCTCATAGTTCTGGAGGCTAACAGTCTAAAAATGAAGGTGTCAACAGGTTGGTTCCTTCTGAAAGCTCTAAGGGAGAACTCCATCCCATGACTCTCTCTTAGAGTCTAGTGATTGCCAGGAATCCTTGGCATTCCTTGACTTGTAGATGCATCACTCCAAACACTGCCTTCATTCTTCATATCCCCTTCTTGTGTCTCTGTGTGTCAAATCTCCCTCTCCTTTCCCTGTGTGCACCATTCATTGTATTTAGGTCCCACCCTAAATCCAAGATAATCTTATCTCAAGATTCCTAATGTAATCGCATCTGCAAAGACTATTTTCAAAAGTCAGCAGAGGAATCTTGAAATTTATAGACAGAGGGGTGTATAATGCCTCAGACCCCCACTCAACTCACTCTTCAGATTAGCTGAGACCCCGTCTGTGCTTCATAAGTCGGATATATAGATGTGCTTGCTTCTTTAAAAAAATTTGCTTACTTTATTGCTTTAATTAGTTGTTCTGTTTTATTTTTTAACACAATGCCGTCATCTGGAGTTTTCTTATTTATACTAGAAGACAAGGATTGAGGATGGGAACAGCCCTCTCCCTCTGACTCGAGGGGCTGTCCGATAACACCTCTCTGGTGTCTGTGAGAGGTGCCCTGTATAATAATTGCACACAAATTGACCTACCTTTACTGTTACTTTAATAGAGTGGGCTCTGGCTCAGTCCAGGGAAGAATGCCAGCCTAGAGGCTTCCGGGTACCACCTCTAGGGACCGACTACCATCTTATCCTCATGAAATCATTGTAGATGATGTGTCTAGGACACCTAGTTCATGCACTGTGTTAAATGCACTAGGACAAGAGTTCAGGATACCTTCCACACCCAACCCAAGGTGGAGATTTTTCTCTGGTTTATCCAGGATCCAAAAGTAACTACTAACAAATTTTCCATTCCAGGTTTTTCTTTCACTTCAAAAATGCACCATCTGAGAGCCTGGCCCCTGCCACCATGCACAGCTTAATTTATAAATAACTCCCATGGGAGGAATTGCAGCTTCCCAAAGCCCCAGACTGCCTTGGCTCAGGACATTTTCACTTGACTGCTCTTGAATCTGGAGTCTCACCTCCTCCCTCCTTGTTTTCACTTGTTCTTTAGGTACTGGAGGACATCTCACCATCTTCCTGATGTGAGTGCTGCTCCTAGCCTCTACCATTCTTTGGGTAGTGGTGTGTCCTGCTTATTCTTGTATCTCCACTATTAACAGTGCTTTCCAAAGAGAAAACATAAAATTAGTGTTTGGCAAATAAATGGGTCAGTGAGCATTTATAAAATTCTTTTATTAACATTTGCTAAGAATACATTCTTGAATAAGGCAAGTAAATCCAAGTATATATATCTTTTACTTTTACAGAATAAACTAAAATGGTTATGAAATCCAAAAATTAACTACCTGTTAAAGTTTTTATCTATTTTCTGCGGTTTTCTTTCACATTTCCAAGGAAATTCCTATTCCAGTGTCATGTTATTTTCTTCCAGATCACAAAATAAGATGGAAGGTTTCCAAACTTATTTTTTCAAAATATCAAAACTACTTATTAAACTTGATAAACAATGATGCATGTGAGACCACTTTCATTCATCAACTTAGATTCTAAAGCTAATAAGCCTTCCATTTAAAGGAACAACATTTGGAAAAAAAAAAAAAAGAGGGGAAAAAAAGAGATAAACCTCCAAGTTATTGATACAGAACAGGAACGCAATGTTGTTGTGCACTGTGTTATCCCCAGCCTGATCCTGACTCTGCCCCTCCTCTCCCTAGAACTGTGAGTGCCCTTTTCAAACATGGAGTGAAAATTCAGGCTTATTTTTCAGTTGAGGAAGGAGAAGCTGCAGACTACTGCTTTGCCATGAACATGGCAGCAGCATGACCCACGGGGCCAATTCTGGCCTGGATTCTCTCTTGCTCATCTCTTAAAGCCTCCTCATACCAGCATGAGAAAGAAATGGGGTCAGTCCCTTTGATCTTGGCCAAAAATTCTAGAACTTGCAACTTGCTGGTTTCAGCATGGGCCCTTGGACCCCACATGAATTTGTAGCGTGGTGGATCACTATTAGGCACCTGCTGGTATTCCAGGTAATTCTCCTGCACCCAAGTTCTGGTGATGAGCTCCCTAGGTTCCCCATAAATGAAGTGCTCCCTCCCAGCATAAACTCCTATCATATTCAAGAAATCCCAGATGTCTTCCTCAGGGGCACAGTTGCCCTCTAAGAAGATCATACCCAGGATGATTATCAGGAGGCCATTTTTAGGCATACTCTGCTGGTCACTGAGCATCTCATCATAGGTGAGATCCAGTGAGTTGACAAGGACATAGGAGTGGGTGGTGGGGACCACTTCTTTCACGTCAATGCCAGAGATCACCTCCAAACATTTACAAGCTTTCTTGAAAATCACAGGGAATTGACTCTTGTCCCTTTTGTTAATAATTTGTAACATTTCTGCCTTTGTAATAGGCTTCCTCAATCGATACTTGAGGATCATGAAATGCACCAAACTGGCCACGTTCTCATCTACCAGATCTCTATGCAAAGATTTGGGGTATGTTGAGGTCTTCAGAGAGCTTGTATCCTCATTTTCTTGGTTGCTGGAGCCTCCAGCTGATGTGTTCCATGCTGTGGATCTCTGAGGACTCTGGGGAGGTCTTGATATCTCAGCAGCAGGCTGCTCTGGCTGCTCTGGCTTCCCCTGCTTCTCCTCCCTCTCCTCCTCCTTCTCTGCACCGTTTTCCTCCTCCTCCTTTGGGGTGCTTGGGATCACAGGAGAGGAAGGTGGGGAGGAGGAGGTGGAGGGGTAGGAGAAGCTGAAAGAGCAAGAGGAAATGGAAGAGGTCTCTACCACCTCCTCCTCAGCTATGGGAAACCTTATCTCACGTTGGGCCTGAAAGTTTGGCTCAAATGTGAGGCATGGATGCTTTAAAGAGTGAGACATGATGACTCTTGTTGGGGGAAGCAGGTGGAAGTGTGAGCAGGAGAATGGGAGATGGGCTCCCAGGAGCCTCGGGGAGAGAGGGAGAGGGTCAGCAGTCTCAGCAGAGAAGTGCACTCTTGCCAGCTCGGACAAAGGCTGATTTACAGGTCTTCTTTTTAGGGAGTGCTCTAGGGCTTCACAGGACTCATGTCTTCCTGGATGGTTTGCCTCTTATGAACCTGTAGGATGATGTGAGAAAGCTCCTAAGGGCACAGCCAGACAGTACAGCCCAAGGCTTCTTGGACTGACTGTGAGTGGGTGGCATTGTGGGGGACTGTGGGTGCGGTCCTTGGTAGACATTCAGGGTATGCACGTCACATTGACTCCTAGCTCTGCCTGGGCCTCTTATGCTCTGCTGACCTGAGGACATGTCCCTCACACTGAGGCCCTCTCCTTACAGCTCCTGGATCTCTCTCTCCTATCTGAGGGTTACCCACATTGATACCTGGAGGGCCTGGGACCCCTCCCTCTGCTGTCCTGAGTACCAACCCTTCAGAACAAGCCCTCATCTCCTTGAGACCACCAAAAATAAAGTGAGGGTGCACCAGATCCAGCCACTGTGCCTCAGGGCCTCCTATATCTCACAGCAGGGGCAGGGTAGAGCTGGGTATGCCTTCAGTCCTAGGGTGAGGGTGTGCTGCCCTCAGTGCTCACTCAATGTCCTTACCTTAAACCCTGGCAGAGTCTGGGACTCCTCCCTCTGCTGACCTGAGGTGGCTCCCCTTCGATCACTGCCTCCTCAGAACAAGGCCCTCACCTCCCTGAGAACCCCTGGACAAAAGTGACAAGGCACCACATCTTGCCACCCCTGCTAGATCCTTCCAGTGCTTAATGGCAAGGGCTGAGCCTCATCCATTTGATGGTGGGCTATCCTCAGCCTTCCCTCATGGTATTCATCTTTCCTGCTGACAGGTCCTGAGCCACTCCCTGCTAAGTGGACATCGCCCCCTCAGAACATGACCTCACCTTGCCAAGACACCCCCCTCACCCTTGGAAAAAGTCAGAGCATACCATATCCAGCCAACCCTGCCTGGGTCCTGTCAGAGCTGAGAACAGAAGATAGCCAGGCTCTGCACAGTCTCTTCTTCCTGGGGTGGGAATTACCTTGGTCCTCACCAAGGGTCCTTTCCTGGACTCCTGGTACAGCTGGGACTCCTCCCTCTTCAGACCTGATGTGGCTCCCACAGCTTACCTGCCTTCATACTCCCTGCGACCATCAAGACAAAAGTAAAGAGACATCACATCCAGTCATCCCTGCCCCGGGTCTCCCAGGGCTGACAGTAAGGGCTGAACCACATCTGTGCTGGGATAGGGGTTCCCTCTGTCATTCCCTCAAGGTATTCCTTTTGCTCCTGGCAGAGCCTAGGCCCACCTACTCTAGTAACCTGAAATCAGCCCCTCAGACCAAGGCCTTATCTCCCAGAAACACCTCTGCCCACCCCATATAGGAAGTGAGGGTGCATCACATCTCAGCATTCCTGCCTAGATCCTCCCAGAGTGGATAGTGGCAACAGGGTGGAGTTCCTGTGAGTCCCCCTTTCGGTCTGAGTTAGGGGGTACTCTTCGTCTTCCTTCAAGGTCATTACCTTACCTTGACTCCTCATAGATCCTGGACTCCTTCTTCTGCTGATGTCACCAGCTCAGATCAAGGCCTTCACCTTCCTGGGACACTCCAGACAAAAGTAAAAAGACAAAATCTAGACACCCCTGCCTGGGTTCTGCTCTGGTATGGGGGAATATCCTCAATCCTCCTTCAAAGCATTTATTCATCTGTATTCCTGGCAAGGTCTGTCTTACCCTCTGCTGACCTGAAGTTAGCCCTCCAACCATGACCTCGCCTCCCTAAAGCACTCCATCACCTTGACTCCTGGTAGAGCTTGTAGCAGATGTGAGAGTTTTCTCATCTGGCCACACCTGCTCAGATCCTCCCAGGGATGAGATTCTGTGGGGTCCTTCTTTTGGGTGAGGGGGACCTTCAGGCTTCACTAAAGGTCCTTACCTTGACACTGGGTTGGAGCCTGAGACCCCCTCCCTCTTCTGAACTGATGTGGCTCCACCTAAGACTGTCACCTCCTTAGACCAAGGCCATCACATTTCTGAGATCCTCCTCCAGACAAAAGTAAGGAAATGCCACATCACGCCAACACTGTTGTGGTCTCCTGGGGTTAACAGGAGGGGCAGGGAGGGACTGAGGCCCTCTAGGTAGGATTGGGGTATTTTGAGGGTAGGCTGAGGCCACATCTACCTAGGGTAGGAGGTCATCTTGCTTCTCCCTCACAGCTCTCTGCTTGATGCCTGGCAGGGCCTGGGACTGTATCCTCTATTAACTAACCTGAAATCACGCACCTCAGAAAAAGCCTCAGCTCCCTCAGACTCTCAAAGTAGAAGTTACAAAACAACACATTTGGTAACCCTGCTGTGTGGTGTGCTAGGGCTGACTGCTGGGGCATGTTTCTGTGAGATACCTCTCTATGGGGTGAGAGGTCTTCTAAGTCCTGCCCCAGAGTCCTCATCTTGTCACTTCTCAGGGTGTGATATGTCTCCCTCTGCTGAACTCAAGCCACAGTCATCAGGACAAGGTCATCACCTTCCTGAGACACCCCCACCCCCACGGGGGTGAGGGGCGGGAGTTAGGGAGGGTGACATTTAGTAACCATGCCCTTGATCCTTCCATGTTGGCAGCAAGGACAGAGAGTGCCTGGGTCCTACCTGTTGTGCTGTAGGGAGTGCTCTCAGTCTTTAAACTGACACTCCAGCCATTTGGGCCTCAGACTCCTCCTTCTGCCAAGCTACCCTTGCTCTTTCTGACCTAGGTTCTCTCTCCCTTGAGAACCTCCAGATAAACGTAAAGAAAGGCCATATCCTAAAAGTGTTTATATTTATTCCTGACAGGGCCTGCATCTCCTCCTTTCTGCTGATCTGAGGATGGTCCCTCAGCCCAGGGCCACCACCTCTCTGAGATGCCAGAAAAGGCAGTCAGTGGTGGTTTATAAAGAGGGGCCTCTGTGCTCCACAGCCCTGCCCGAGTCTTCTCAGGGCTGTGGTGAGGGGCAGGCTTCTGTGGGAACCCCAAAATCTAGATTTGGAGGTCCTCTCACTCCTCCCTCAAGATTCTCACCTTGAAGCCTGGCAGGGCCTAGGCCTACTCCCTCTACTGACCTGAGTCTGTACCTCTCCGAAAGAAGCCTCATGTTCTGCTAGACTCCCAAACTGTAAGTCTGTGATTACCAGAGCTGACAACAGAGGCAAAGCTGGGGCCCGGGGATGCGGGGTGGGGGTGGGGGTTCTGGGAGGGCAGGGGTTGGGGCACCCTTTCTGTGGTGAGTTCTCTCCTCAGTACTTTCTCAGAGGTGCCTAGCAGAGACAGGGGCACCACCCTCTTCCGATGCGGGTCCTGTCCCAACTGACACAGCCTCAGATCCCTGAGACTCCCAAGCTGGAAGGTGGGACTGGACACACCATATTCGGTAACCTTGCCTGTGATCTCTCAGATCTAACAGCAAGTTCATGACAAAGCTTCCCCCAACCCCCAATACACACACCGAGTGGAGATTTCCTCCATTAGGCAGGACTAGGGAAAGCCTGGGACTCCTTCCTCTGCTGACCTAACACGGGGCCCACAGATGAAACCTCGTCTCCCTCACACTCCGGAGATAAGCGAACCGAAATGCCACATCTGACTATCTGTGCTTGGAGCACTCCAGGACTGAGGGCACCGGCAGGACCGGGCCTGGCCCCCACCCTCCGTGGCGAGAGGTTTCCCCCTTCTTCCTCAGGGTCCTCACCTTCATGCCAGGCAGAGCCTAGAATTAATTTCTCACTCTTGTGACCTAACTCCACAGGCCTCAGAGGAAAACTTCATGTCCCTCAGGCTCCTGAGGCGAAAAGGCCAAACAAAGTTCCAGAACCTTGCCTGGGGTGCCCCAGGGACCACTACAGGGGCAGGGCGGGGCTGGTGTCCCTCTATCTGCCGTGGGCGGTGCCTCCTGCCTTCTTCAGGGACCTCGCCCCGATGATTGGCCAGTCCTAGGATTCCTTCATCTGCCCATCTGAAGCCCCGCCCGTCAGACTCTGGCAATGGAGGTCGGGAAACAGAACATCCTGGAACCCGGCCTGGCTTTCCCAGGGTTCACAGTAAGGGCAAAGGGTGGGGGTGGAGGCAGGAGACTCCTCTGTCTGTGGTGTGAGCTCCTCTCACACCTTCCTTAGGGTCCTCCTTAAAGTACTGACCCGAGTTGGACAGCCTCCGAGGAAGCCTCTTGTTCCTCAGGCTCCCAAAAATATAAGAACATATCTGAACACCTGTGCGTGGATTTGCCCAGGACTGAGGGCACAGGCAGGACCGAGTTTAGCCCCCACCCTCTGTGGTGGGAGGTCTAACCCTCTTCCTCAGGGTTCTCGCCCTGATGATTGGCCAGGCCTGGAACTTCTCCATCTGAGGATCTGAAGCCCTATCCCTCACACTCAGGAAATGGAATTCGTGAAACAAAACTTCCCGGGATTCTGCCTGGACAAGGGGCGGTGGGGTGGGGGCGGACTCCTCTGTCTGCGGTGGCAGGGCACAGGCCTGGATTGTGGGCTTGATCCCCAGTGGGGGGCATGCAGGAGGCAGCTAATTGATGTTTCTCTCTGGGTGGATATTTCTCTTGCTACCTTCCTCTTTCTCTAAAAATATCTATAAAAACATATTTTTTAAAAAATGTATTAAATTCACCTTTGTTTTTTATATGTATTTTAATCGGGTATAGAAATCTAGGTAGACAGGGTTTTTTTTTGTTTTGTTTTTTTGTTTTCTTTCTTTCAGTACTTTAAAGATATTTACTTCCTCTGGCTTTCTTCCTTCCTTCCTTCCTTCCTTCCTTCCTTCCTTCCTTCCTTCCTTCCTTCCTTCCTTCCTTCCTTCCTTTTTTTTGTTGTTATTGTTCTTGTAAAATTCACAAAACACATAATTGACCATTTTAACAATTTGAAAGTTTTCAGTGCAGTGGCATTTAATGTGAAATCATCACCAGTATCTAGTTTCACAACTTCATGATTCCAAACAGAAACCTCAAACCCATTGAGAGATAATTTCCCATTCCATCTGTCCCCAGCTCATAGCAACTAATAATCTGCTTTCTGTCTCCCTGGATTTTCTTTTTCTGGATATTTCATATAAATGGAATCATATAATAGTTGATATTTTGTATTTGGCTTATCTTTATTTTCACACACACAAAAAATTACTGTCATTTTTATCTTTGTTCCGTTGTAGGTAAAAAGTGTTTTCCTTTTCTATTCTGGCTATTTTTATGATTTTTTTCTTTACCACTGTTTTAACAATTTGATTATTATGTACTTTGGCACAGTTTTCTTCTTTTTTTTTCAGCTTTATTGAGGTATAATTGACAAAATTGTAAGATGTTTAATGTGTATATCACGATGGTTTGATATACGTATAAATTATGAAAGATTCTCACCCCCATAGTTTTCCTGTTTTGGGGATTCCTTTAAATTTCTTTTTATTTTTGCATTTATCTTCAGATAGAGCGGGAGGGAGAGAAGGAGGAAGTGAGAGAGAGAAACATCGATGTGAGAGAGACACATCAAGTGGTCGCCATCCACACGACCCCAACTGGGGCCAGGGACAAACTGCAACTGAGGTATGTGCCCTTAGCGGGAACCGAACCCGGGACTCTCCGGTCCGCAGGCCGAAGCTCTAACCGCTGAGCCAAACCGGCCAGGGCTGGGGATTCCTTTAGCATCTTAGATCTGTGATGTTATGGTTTTCATCAAATTTGATAATTTATATTCATTTCTTCAAGTAATTTTTTCTATTCCCTTATTTTTCTCTTTTGGAATCTCCAAATGTATGTATATTAGGCCACTTGAAGTTGTCTCAGAGCTTAATAGTGCTTTATTCATTAGTTTCTTTTTTACTTTTGGATTCATTATAAAAAAGTTTCTATTACTATATATTCAATTTCACTAATCATTTTTGTCTGCCTTAATCCAAATCAGTGTATTATTTCAACTCAGACATTTTAGTTTTCAGCTCTCAATGCTCATTTGAGGTCTTTTTATATCTTCCATGTCTGTATTTAACATGTTTAAACTTCCTTCTTATTTCTTGAAAATATGGAACTCAGTAATAATAACTGTTTTAATGTCCTTTACCTACTAACTCTATCAATTGTGTCATTTCTAGGTGAGTTTTGATCAACTGTATTTTCTCCTCATTATGGATCTTAGTCTTCTGCATCTTTGCGTGCCTGGAATTTCAGTTGGATACTAGACAAAGTGAGTTTTACCCTATTGAGTGCTGGGTATTTTTGTATTTCTATAGATAATTATCCTTGAGCCTTTTTCTGGGATACAGTTAAGTTACTTGGAAATAGCATGGTCCTTTAGGTTGTATTAGTTTCTTGGGGCTGCAAACTGGGTGGCTTAAAACAATAGAAATTTATTTTCTTACAGTTCTGAAGGCTAAAAGTCTAAAATTGAAGTGTCAGCAGGGTGGGTTCCTTTTGAGGGCTGTGAGGGTAAATCTGTTCCATACCTCTCTCCTTCGCTATGACCAGCCCTCCTTGGTATTCTTGGCTAGTAGATGCATCACTACAAGTCTTGCCTCCATCTTCATATGATGTTTTCCCTTTGTGTCTCTCTATTGTTCTCTTAGAACAGGGGTGGGGAATCATTTTTCTGCCAAGGCCCATTTGGATATTTATAACATCATTTAAGGGCCATACAAAATTATCAACTTAAAAATTAGCCTGCTATATTTGGTCATGCTAATTTGATGAGGCGTGTGATGTCTTAGAAGGACACCAGTCAATATGATCTCATCTTGACTCAATTAATTACATCTGCAAAGACTCCATTTCCAAATAAGGTCATATTTGAACATATCTTTTTGGTGGACACAATTCAACCTACAACATAGGTCTTGTTTTTAAACTTTGTTAGGAAAAATCAGAGCAGTGTTTGCTCTATGGGTAATATTTCCTCATACCTAAGGTAAAACCCTTTGAATATTCTAATCAATGCTCCATGAATTATTAGTTTTCCACTCTGATGGGAACAAGAATTATTTCCAGCTGTGTGTGAGCTCTGGAGTTTTCTCTGTACAGCAATTTTCATTCTGGTATTATGTCCTAAAAATTCTGGCCTCCATGGACTCCCTGCTTCATCTTGACTGCCAGGCACATCCTCTGTGCACTGTGTCCTCCAATCTCACTCTCCAGACATTTAGCTGCAGCAATTGTCAGACATCTTCTTCTTTTTTTTTTTTACAACTGAGATCATTGTCTTTTGTTGTCCAGTATGTAATAAATTGAAAATCATTGTTTCATATATTTTGTCATTTTTTAGATGTTTCAGATAGGAGTATAAATTTGGTCTCTGTTATTCCATCTTGAGTAGGAACACAAGTGATATAATATGAATTTAAAACCTAAATATCTAATATGACAGATATCCTGACAATTCAGACTTATTCAATTTAAAACCAATATTGAAAGACTGTCTGACACATACATATGTTAATAGAGACATACAGTACTTACAAACAACTGGGAGAATGTATAGCAAATAGCAAGAATGTTTTCCTACTGCTAGTGGATTTATAAGTGGTATCTTTATTTTCTTATCGATGGTTATATTTTCCAACACTTCTGAACACATAAAAATTACATACATAATTATGAAATATAAATATTTTAAAATGTGATTAGAATACCAAAAATAAACACACATTCTCTGCATGGCTAGTTTTCAATATTCATCATACTTTTGCTGGATTCTCCAGGCTCTGGCATACTTATACCTTGTGTAACCATAAAAAAAAAAAAATTGACAGCAATTAGACATGAAGAAAAAATAAAAGGGATCCAAATTGGAAAGAAGGAAGTGAAACTGTCATTATTTGCAGATGAAATGATATTGTACATAGAAAACTCTAAAGACTCCATCAAAAATCTATTAGACTTAATAAATGAATTTGGCAAAGTAGCAGGATACAAAATTAACGCAAGAAATCGACGGCATTCTTATACACCAACAACGAACTCACAGAAAGAGAAACTAAAAAACAATCCCATTTACCATTGCGGCAAAAAATTTAAGATACCTAGGAATAAACTTAACCAAAGAAGTAAAGGATCTCTTCACAGAAAACTATAGGTCATTGAAAAAAGAAATAGAGGAAGATATAAAAAAGTGAAAGCATATACCTTGTTCATGAATTAGAAAAATTAACATCATTAAAATGTCCATACTACCCAAAGCAATCTATAGATTCAATGCAATCCCCATCAAAATACCAACAATATACTTCACAGAACTAGAACAAATACTCCAAAAGTTTATATGGAACCAAAAAAGGCCCCGAATAGCCACAGCAATCTTGAAAAAGAAGAACAAAGTAGGAGGGATCACATTACCAGACATCAGGTTATACTACAAAGCCACTGTAATCAAAACAGCCTGGTACTGGCACAAAAACAGGCACATAGATCAATGGAACAAAATAGAGAACCCAGAAATTGACCCAAGACAATATGCTCAATTAATATTTGACAAAGGTGGCAAGAGCATACAGTGGAGTCAAGACAGCCTCTTTAATAAATGGTATTGGGAAAAGTGGACAGCTACATGCAAAAAAATGAAGCTAGACCACCAACTTACACCATACACAAGAATAAACTCAAAATGGATAAAAGACTTAAATGTGACTCATGATTCCATCAAAATTCCAGAAGAAAATGCAGGCAACAAAATTTCAGACATCATACATAGGAGAATTTTCACTGATACATCACCTTAGGCAAGAGAAACAAAGGAAAAAATGAACACATGAAACTACATCAAACTAAAAAGCTTCTGCACAGCAAAAGAAACAACCATCAAAATGGAAAGGGAACCCACTATATGAGAGACCATAATTGTCAATGATACATCAGATGAGGGGTTAATTTCCAAAATATATAGAGTACTCACACAACTCAAAAAAAGGAAGACAAAGAACCCAATTAAAAAATGGGCAGAGGACCTAAAGAGACACCTCTCCAAACAGGACATACAAATGGCCAAGAGACGTATGAAAAAATGCTCAACGTCACTAATCATCAGAGAGATGCAAATTAAAACAACAATGAGGTATCACTTCACACCTGTCAGAATGGCTGCCATCAACAAATCATCAAACAATAGGTGCTGGCGAGGGTGTGGAGAAAAGGGGACCCTAGTACACTGCTGGTGGGAATGCAGACTGGTGCAGCCACTATGGAAAACACTATGGTGTTACCTCAAAAAAATAAAAATTGAACTGCCATTTGACCCAGTGATCCCACTTCTAGGAATATACCCTAAGAAGCTTGAAACACCAGTCACAAAGGATATATGTACCCCTATGTTCATAGCAGCACTATTTACAATAGCTAAGATCTGGAAACAGCCCAAGTGTCCATCAGTAGACGAGTGCATAAAAAAGCTGTGGTACATGTACACAGTGGAGTACTATGCAGCTGTAAGAAAGAAAGATCTCTTATCCGTTGAGATGACATGGAAAGACCTGGAAAGTATTATCCTAAGTGAAACAAGCCAAGCAGAGAAAGACAAATATGACATGATCTCACTTATTTCTGTAATATAATGAACTAAACAAACTGATGAAAAAATAGACCCAGAGTCATAGAAGTAGGGTGCAGACTGACAATCCTCAGAAGAGAGGGAAGGGAAGGGATAAACCACAGAATTTATATGCATGTATGTATAACCGATGGACATAGACAACAAAGCTGGGGACGGGGTGGGAGGGGATAGGAAAGAGGGGGTTAATGGGGGGAAAAAGGAGAAACATCTGTAACAAAAATAAATTAATTAAAAAACAAACAAACAAAACAAGCAAAAAAAAAAAAAAAGAAAAAAGAATTGAAATCCAATTTGCAGGTGATAGGTGGTCATCCAACTTCCCTCACACTTTCAAGTACAATGATACACAGGTAACAATCTATCTTGTTTTTCAAGCCTTACCTCCAGAAAAGATGTTAACTTATATTTTATAAAGGAAAATTTATTTATATACAAACCATATTATCCATGACATGATTGGATTAAATATTTATATAAAGGATGGCATGTAGGCAATAATCATATAATTATTGAGTATTGTTTATATGTATCTTGTCAATCCATAGAAGAAAAATTTGTTATTTAAAATATATTATTCAGTCATAATTGCCGTTAATTACAAGTTGTGCCTGGAAAATGTATTTTTATTTAAACACTCCTTGATTTTCATAAGATTTACAAAAGAACAATCACCATTTTCCTTCACAGAGTATTATTCAACACATAGTTACTTAAGTTAACACATGATTACCTTTCACAAAGTAAATTCAATATAAAAAGAACTGTGATTCACCCTGGCCAGTTTAGCTTAGTGGTTAGAGCGTTGGCCTGCGGTCCGGAGAGACCTGGGTTCGGTTCCCACCAGGGGCATGTACCTCGGTTGCGGTTTGTCCCCGGCCCCAGTTGGGGTTGTGTGGGTGGCAGCCAGTCGATGTGTCTCTTTCACGTAGATATTTCTCTCTCTCTCTTCCTCCCTCTCTCCCTCTCACTCTATGAAAGCAAAAAGTGTCCTCAGGTGAGGATTGAAAAAAAAAAAAGAAGTGTGATTCACCCTGGCTTCTTTGGCTCAGCAGTAGAGCATCGGCTGGCAGACTGAAGGGTCTTGGGTTTGATTCCTGGTCAAGGGTACATACCTGGGTTGCAACTTTAATCCCCAGCCCTGTGTGGGAGGCTACCAATCTATGTGTCTCTCTCCCATTGATCTTTCTCTCTTTTTCTCTCTCTCTGCCTCCCTCCCTTCCACTCTATCTAAAAAAATCAATGGAAAAATATCCTTGGGTGAGGATTAACAACAACAACAACAAAAAAACTGTGATTCATCATTTTGGTAATATTTCTCTATAATGGAGGTTATTTGCTTGGTTGTTAGCTATATTTCATATGCTTATTTTCTGCATTTATCATTCTTCATTTTTATAATTTCATTCACACATTGTCCTAACAAAGTTATTGCTGTTTTCTCTCACGTTGATATATTATTTTTGTGCCTCAGAAATATTTTCACCATTGTATTATTTGTTCTTAGTTATTTTCTTTTTCATTTTAGGAGAATCACATATCCTCTTTTTTCCTGTGAGCATTTCTCTTTCTTTATATTTTGGCCCATGGCATTCTTTCTGAAGCTCATCAATTCCTGAGTTTTACCAAATTATCTTGATTCAAAGATGTTTCTATAAATATTCAATTTTAAAAGATATGTACATTATTTATTTCTGTTGAATGAGATTATCTTTTAATACTTCTATTTTTCCTCTTTAATGTATGGATTCATATTATCTAAAACAGTGGCATAATAAAGTATGTAACTTGTCGAGACTAGCTTTTCTACTCTGAAAAATACCTTTGAAAGCCATTCAAGTTGTGTGTATCAGTAGTTCATTCCTTTTTATTGCTGAATACTATTTCATCATAGTTTATTCATTCATCTATAGAAGGATATTTGGGTTGTTTGCAGGTTTTGGAAAACATTGATAGAGCTGCTATGTTTTATTTTTTTTATCCTCACCCAAGGACATTTTTGCATTTATCTTCAGATAGAGCGGGAGGGAGAGAGGGAGGAAGAGAGAGAGAAATATCGATGTGAGAGAGACACATTGAGTGGTTGCCACCCACAAGACCCCAACTGGGGCTGGGGACAAACCGCAACCAAGGTATGTGCCCTTAGCGGGAACCGAACCCGGGACTGTCCGGTCCGCAGGCCGACGCTATAACCGCTGAGTCAAACAGGCCAGGGCAATAGAGCTTCTATAAATACTCATCTATAAGTATTTGTGTGAATATAAGTTTTTATTTCTTGCAAGAATGAGATTGCTGAGTCATTTGGTAAATGTGGGTTTATAGGAAATTATCGAATCGTTTTCCACAATGGCTGTACCATTCTACATTCCCAGGAATGTCTGAGATTTTAAGCTGTCCTTCATACTTGATAGCACCATACTGAAGTAGGATAGCTAGACTGAGCTACCCAGCTCCTCTTCCCTTCCCCTCTGTAAGGAAACAGGCTTGCAAGAGAAAGCAAGCTTGCAAGGGAAAACTGCAGAGACAAACAAGGACCAGTTTTATCTGGTTGGGCCAGGCACCCTGACCAAAAGGCAACCTATAGCCAATTATAATACTATTATAATATCTTTAGCATCACAGATAGACTTGTACTCAACATGTACCTACACCATGACAGTTCCAGAAAGGACCAAATAAGGACAAAACTGCCTGTCTTGTTGGGAAGGTAGTCCCTTGTCTGTTCTGCCGCGACTCCTCCCAGATCCATCCCTTCATGAGTTTCTCACCACTAGCCCAAAATATAAGCTTAGCCCCCGAAATCCTTCAGTGTGACTCACTTCTTCTTAAGTCTGCCTGCACTCTTATCTGAATGAGTACTTTCGCTTTAGTAAAACTTCTGCACTTTACTGAGTCTTTTTGTCTGGATCTCCGTTTCTTTCTTACACAGAGACAAGAACCTGGAAACTGCCACTGGTTTGAAGCCTCCTTGTGAGAGACAGACACTATCACCACTTAGTAATGTACACACATATTTAAAATTTAATTATTCTTAAATGTGTATTGTGGTATGACATTAGGGTTTTAATTGGTATTTCTCTAATGGCTAATAATGTAGAACAAAATTTTATTTGCTTATTTGCTATTCATATGTTCACTCTGGTGAAGTGTCAATTGATGTCTTTTGCACATTTTTATAATTGAGTTGTTTGTCAATTTTCTAATTATTGAGTTTTGAGACCTCTTTATATATTCTTGATACAAGTCCTTTGTTGGATATAAGATTTGAAACTATTTATTCCAGATGGTAGCTTGAGTTTAATTTTTCTAAAAAGTGACTTCCTTGGAGCAAAATTTTAAATTTTGAGGAAGCCAACTTATTATTGTTTTCTTTTATGAGTCATGATTTTGGTGTCATTTGTAAGATTTATTTGCCTAATTTCAGGTCAAATACTTTCTCCTGTTTTCTTTTAAAAAGTTTAATTTTTCACTTAACATTTGAATCTGTGATCCATTTTGAGTTAATTTTTGCATATAGATGTCCAATTGCCTCAAATACTACTTATTTAAAAGATTAAATATTCTTAATTGAAGAACTCTAATTTGGAAAAAAGAAGTAAAACTGTTTTCATACATAGATGACATCATCTTGTATATAGAAAATCAGTAAGGAGTCCTCTAAAAATATACTAGAACTGATAAACAAATTCAACAAGTTTATAAGATACCAGTTTAACATGCAAAAAATAATTATATATCTATATACTATCAATAAATAGTTCAAAACAAGTCAAGAAAACAATTTGATTCACAACAACATCAACAAGAATAAAATATTTAGGGACAAATTTAACAAAAGAAGTCATAAATATGGAAAATGACAGAACATAGTTGGATATATATTAAATAAGATCTAAATAAATGGAAAGATATTCCACATTTATGGTTTGGAAGACTTGATATTGTTAATATGACAATATTCCAAAAATTGGTTTGCAAATGCAATGCGATCCTTATTAACATCCCTGGTGGAATTTTTGCAGAAATTGACAAACTGATCCTAAAAGTTATATGTAAATGTAAAGAATCCAAAACAGCCAGGCCATCTTGAAAAAGAACAAATTTGAAGAACTCATACTAATTTCAAAATGTGTAACAATGCTGTAGCAATCAAGACAGACATAGAGATCAATGGAATAGAACTGTAGGTGAAAAAGCAAACCCTTATATTTATGGTTAATTGATTTTCCTTAACGGTACCAAGACATGAAGACCTCTAACAAAATATCAGCAAACCAAATACAGTAGTATATAAAAGTCTTATTACTACATGACTTAGTTGTATTTATCCTAGGAATGCAAAGTTATTTCAATATCTGAAATTTAATTAATTTAATACATTATATTCATTAATTAAAATATAAAAACACAATCTCCATAAATTCAGGAAAAGCAGTTGATAAAATCTAACACATGTTCACAATAAAAATCTCTCAACAAACTATAAATAGAAGTGTACTGTGTCCTCCACCCCCAAATTCCATATGTTGAAGCCTTAAGTCTCAATTTGACTGTATTTGTAGATAGGATACATAAGGAGGTAATTGAGGTTAAATGAAGTCATAAGGGTGGGGCCTTAATATGATAGAATTAATGTCCTTAAGAGAGTTTTCTCTCTCCCCCCCCCCCCCGTCTCTGTCTCTCTCTCTTTCTCTCTCCAGGCACATGAACCAAGGAAAAGATGTGAACACACAGTGTAGGATGGCCATCATCTAGAAGCCAAGAAGAATGGTATCATCAGAAACTGACCATGATGACACCCTGATCCCTGATCTCAGCCCTCCAACCTCCAGAACTGAGAACATACATTTATGTTGTTTAAGCTACCTAGTCTATGATATTTTGTTGTGGTAGCCTGATCTGACTAAGGTATTACACAACATGGTAAATGGCGTATATGAAGTACTACAGCTGAAATAACAATTAATAGTGAAAGACTGAATGCTTTCCCCCTAAGAAACAAAATGGGGAAAGAATAGTTTTTTCAGAAAATGGTGTGGGTATAACTGGATATTCATATTCAAAATAATGAAATTGTATCTCTATTTTATACTGTATACAAAAAAAAAATCCCCAAATAAATAAAATCTTAATGTAAAAACTGAAACTATAAAACTATTATAAGAAAACACAGGGGTAAATCTTTGTGACTTTGGATCAGGGAATAGTTTCTTGAATATAACATTAAAAACACAGGCAAATAAAAATGATAAACTGTACTTCATCAAAATTTAAAATATATACACTGCAAAAGACATCATCTATAAGGTGATAAAAACAACCCACAGAATAGGAGAAAGTACTTCCAAATCATGTATCTGATATGGGATTGGTATCCAGAATATGTAAGGAACAGTTACAGCTTAAATTTTAAAAGGCAAGAAAACTGCCCTGGCTGGTTTGGCTCAGAGGTAGAGCGTCGGCCTGTGGACCAATGAGTCGTGGGTTCAATTCTGGCCAAGGGCACGTACCTTGGTTGTGGTTCATCTCCGGCCCTGGTTGGGGTCATGCGGGAGGCAACCAGTCGATGTGTCTCTCTCACATACATGTTTCTTTCTCTCTCCTTCTTTCCCTCTCTCCCCTCCCGCTCTGTCTGACGGTAAATAGAAAAACATAATAATATATGAATAAAAAGGCAAGAAAACCAAATGAAAAATTGGCAAAGGATTGAACATGACATATCTCTAAAGAAGATATACAAATATCCAACAAACAAATTGAAAAGATGCCCAACATCGTTAGCCATCAGGGATGCAAATCAAAACCACAATGAGATAGCACTCATACCCAGTAGGATGGCTATAATCAAAGTAAATGACAGAGAATAGTGTTGGCAAGAACATAGAGAATTTGGAACTATCATGTATTGCTTTTGGGAAGGTAAAATAATATAGTCACTTTGGAAAACAGTTTGGCACCTTCTCAGAAAGTTACAAATAATATTACCATATAATCCAATAATTTCACTTTGATAACTCATATCTAGAATATATAAATAACTAAAAATGTAATAGCAAAAAACAAACAAACAAATATCCAATAAGAAATTGGGCAAACTTACACTTACCACATGACGCAGCAATTACACTTTTGGGCATTTATCCCAGAGAAATGAAAACTTACATTCATATAAAACTACATGAGTGTTTATAACAGCTTTATAAATAAAAGCCAAGACAGGAAACAATCTAGATTTTCTAGATTGGTTAAACAAACTGTGGTATAGCTATACCATGAGACACTGCTCAACAATGGAAAGGAATGAACTATTGATAAATACAACAACTTGGTTGGGTCTTCAAGGAATTTTTCAGAGTGCAACATCCAATTTCAAATAGTTACATACTATTACAGAACTGTGCACTTGAAATCTATATAATTTTATTAACCAATGTCACCCCAATAAATTCCATAAAAATTAAAAAAAATAGTTATGCACTGTATGATTCCATTTATATATCATTCTTTAAATGACAAATTTAAAGAAATATAAATCAGATTAAATGTTTATAAGGATTAAGGAGGGTTGGGGGTAGGAGGGAAATAGATATAGCTATAAAAGGGAAACATGCACATTTTTGAGATGATGTAAATATTCTGTATCTTGACTATATATTATAATACAATTTTACAAGATGATGCTACTGGAGAAGCTGTAAATGTAAATGTTATGTCTCTATATTATTTCTTATAACTGCATGTGAATCTACAATTATCTCAAAATTAAAAGTTTAGTAGTAAAAACAAAAATCTAGTCCAGAAGCTTTATATGACAAATGACCCTGTTTCTTCAACAAATAAATTGCAAAGGAAGAAAAGATGGAGCAATAGCCTGTATAGTTAAAGAGATTTAAAAGACATATCACCCAACTTCAGTACTTGAAGATCATTAGGATCCTGATATGAGCAAATAAACTAAAAAAATAATAAAATAATAGGAAAAATATGAACATTGACTGGATATCTGATGCTATTAATGACTTATTTTTATTGTTTGTTTCAAAACAATATGGATGAGTAGAGTGGACAAAATTCTGACAGATCCCGTGAATCTCACCGCGTCTAAATAAACTCTTCCCCCTTGAGTACAGATGAAAACTGTGAATATAATAGGATATTGTTCCCATGATTATGTAATGATATATGACATAAGACCTTTTTAGGATGTAATTAGGATACCTAATCAGCTGACTTTGAATTAATAAAATGGGCCCAGCCAGTGTGGCTCAGTGGTTGAGCATCGACCCATGCACCAAGAGGTCGCTGGTTCAATTCCTGGTCAAGGCACATGCCCAGGTTGTGGGCTCGACCAGTTGGGGGCATGCAGGAGGTGGCTAATCAATGTTCTCTCTCATCGATATTTCTCTCTCTCTTATCAATGTTTCTTTCTCTCTCTCCCTCTCCCTTTCTCTCTCTCTCTAAAAAAATCAATAAAGAAAAAAAATAAATACATAAATTGGGAGATTTTTGTAGGTGGGCATAATATAATGAGAATAGCCATGAAAAGAGACAAGAAACAGGAGTAGATGTTTTCCTGCTGTCCTTCAAGAAGCAACCATATGGTAAACTACCTATAGAGAGGGCCATATGCTGCAGACTTGAAGGTGGTCTCTAGGAGATGAGAATGTCTCCCAGCTGACAGGCAGCAAGAAAATGAGGACTTTAGTCCTACAATCAAGGAATTTAATTGTGCCAGAAATCACAAAAGTTTGGCAGAAGACTCCAAGGCCCACATGAAATTGTAGCTCCAGGCAATACTTTGCAGCTTGATAAGACCATGAGCAGATAACCCAGTTATACTAAGCCTAGTCTTACTTTCTGTGAGATAATAAATGAATGTTGCTTGAAGCCTCTAAAAGTGATACTTTGCTATGCAGCAATAGAAAACTAATAAAGGAGAGTATAGATGAATTAATAATGGCCATGAATTAATAATGGTTGGAGCTAGGTGATGAATATGTGGTTTTTATTATACTATTCTTTCTACTTTTATAAGTATTTGACCTTTTTCTCAATATGTTTTTTAAAATTCTCATGATGTTTTATATGCTGAATGCTTGACTTGTAGGAATTTTCAAGGAGATGGCATGGTCTCTATGGTTGACTGTCTTCTCTAGAGGATGGGACCTTAGACCCAATCCCCACATTTCTTTAGAAAGAAACAGATCTGTTGTACACATCTAAAACTCAGCTCGCCTGCTACTTTGCTGATCATTCTTTAGTTTCTTTTCCAACCTATAGTAACTGAACACTTGATACAAAAGGAGTGGGGGTGAGTCTGTGTGTGTGTTTATGGGCATATGTGTGCATATGTGTATTTATAAAATTGATTAATAAACCAGTAATATAAAATAACAAAAGTAGAAATAGAAATTGATTTCAACTTTAGGCATTGTTTAGAGAGTTAAAATGCTGGAACTCTACCTATAAGTCTCTAAGTTAGCCAACTGTTCTCAACCTGTGGGTCGTGATCCCTTTGGGGGTCAAACGACCCTCTCACAGGGGTCACCTAAGACATAACAGTAGCAAAATTACAGTTATGAAGTAGCAACGAAAATAATTTTATGGTTGGGGGTCACCATAATATGAGGAACTGTATCAAAGGGTCCTGGCATTAGGAAGGTTGAGAACCACTGAGTGTCTAAACGCAGCTGATTATAGGTAACAATGTTGTCTGGTGGAAATAAAATGTGGAAGAAGGGATCAGTACCTTACTTGGGTCTACCAGTATGTTAAATCTGAGACCTTAGGCCACATAAACTCTGCTTCCTCCTTCTATAAAGTATACCTGTGTTAAATATTTTTTAAATATTTTTTTCTTTATTGATTTTAGAGAGAGGAAGGGAGAGGGAGAGAGAGATAAAACATCGATTGGCCGCCTCCTGCATGCTCTCCACTGGGGATTTGGCCCACAACTTGGGAATGTGCCGTGACCGGGAATTGAACCGGCGACCTCTTGGTGCACGAGTCGATGCTCAATCACTGCGCCACACCGGCCAGGCTACCTGTGTTAAATATTGAAATGTGTAACCTTAGGCACCTGATCTTTCATTTTCCTTATACAAAATCGTACTAGAACTACCTGCCTTAAGTCATCTGTTTTTTTTCTTTTTGTTGTTTGTTTTTTTGGTGTGTATTCACAATTGTCAAAAAGTGAAGTTTCACATCTATGTCTCCTTAAAATAGCGGAATTATTCAAGAATTACATCTAGAATTTATATCATGAAGTGACAGAGAGCAAGTTACTTTCTAAAAACATCAATTCATGGAAATATAGAATAGAATCTACTTTAAGCAAGAATTTCCTCTCCAGTAATTTCACCAGTAAGTTAAACATTTTCTATTATGGAGAATGCACTATCCCCTGAGCAACAGCAGCAGTAGAAGTGGCTTTGGGGTCTTTAGCTCCCCCATAAGACCTTTAAATATACATCAGTTTTCCTCAACTCATGGATATAGACAAATAATGTTTTAAAAATCTTATATAAATTGCTATGCAAATGTAGTTTCCAATCCAGTCCCATAGGATTCATTTGTGACTAGAGTGCCATTTCTAAATCTCTCCGACATGAAAATTATTGAGCTGTCATTATTTTTGAGAAAGCATACTGGGTCTTAGTCCAGTTTGATTATTAGAATGCATATTTTGATGTTGAATCAAAGTTTACTTCACTCTTAACTCTGTCCCTAGTCCCAGTTTTTACCCTGGGACTCCTGGGAACAAATAAGCTGATCTTTCTGCCCCCAAAGCTCTTGACATATCTAAAGTACAACTCTATGCATGCTTCAAAGAAGAATTTTAAGTGTCCCTGAGTGGCAAGAAAGAAATGGAAAGTTTGGGCATAGGTCACATAATTATTGCCTAATTGATTTAAGGTTGGAACACAGTTCTTGTAACCATTCCCAATAAAAAGCTCCCAGTGGGGCCCGGCTGGTGTGGCTCAGTGGTTGAGCACTGAGCCATGCACCAAGAGGTCACCGGTTCGATTCCCAGCCAGGACACATGCCCAGTTTGTGAGCCCAATCCCCAGTGGGGGGCATGCAGAAGGCGGCCAATTGATGTTCTCTCTCATCGAGGTTTCTGTCTTTCTCTCCCTCCCCCTTCCACTCTCTAAAATCAATAAAGACAAAATATTAGAAAAACAGAAAACAAAAAAACTCCCAGTGGGGCTGAGAGGAGCATCTGGAACAAGTTAATAATATAAATTTCTGGGAGAATCATCCATCACAGTAAGAAAATCTAAAACATGATGTTCCAAGGGCCAGATTTATGTTAACAACTCAAATCACACAGCTGTAAACGACTCTACAAACATGTCAGGGAGAGTAAGTGGACCTTTTTGGAAGACTATTAAGGTAGTTGTTTGAAGGTAATATATGACTATGATAAAAAATCCAGAAGTTTTCGGGAGAAAACAAGAATCAGTTCAGGGCTACAATGAAGCTATAAATATTTCACAACATCATGCTATGTCTGAAAAAATGTATGGAATTTCCACCACCTAGTAATGTGTAACTTACTACGCATAAATATTCAGACATTTTGTAAATGACTGAGGCATTGGAAACAAGAGAAACTGAAAGCCAAGCCTCTATAAAAACCCTCAAATAAGGAAAAGGGTGGTTTAAACCCCTCATTTTTACCTGAGTGAACCTGCCTGTGATGATGCTAGTGAGCACCAAAAATAAAGCATTTTAGACTAAAATAAAATAAAGGAAAACCCAAGACCCAAAGACTTCACCTAGAAACAATCACAATTTTGCCTTTTACCTCCTGTGGGAATAGAGTCCAAAGTCAGGATTCTCTTCTTCAGATATGAGAGACCATTTGTTTTTATTATATTTGCAAGTTTTGAAAAAGACCATCTCACTTGGTACCAAGACACAGGGGATGTGAAAATCCCCAGATGACACTCCTTTTTGTAAATAATGATGATGATGATGATGATGATGATGATGATGATAATTAAACTTATACTTCAGGCAAGTGTCTCTCTAAATTGCAAATCATTTGCACACTAAGGATAGCCTAGGCATAAAAAGGAAAGAATACTTTAGAGTAATATACATTAAATTATGTTTAGGAATATTTCATCTTTCTCCAACATTTACCTACCATAAATTAAGACCTGTGGTGAGCATTTAATATATAAAGTCACAATTCATAGCATTAAAGGACTCACAGTACAGAAGAAGAGAAAGATATATAAATTAGTTCTTATAATACACCAAGAGAGTTGGTATAGACTGACAAAATGTAAAGTGTTATGTTGACATAGAAGAGATGATGCTTGGAGGATTGAGTCATAGAAATGACACTATTGAAGAATCATGACAAATGGTTATAAGTTGGCCAGGAGAAGAGACAAAGAGAATAGTAGATTTGTAAAGTCACAGAGGTCTGAAATAAAATAGTGTATTTAGGACATAACGTGGTTTTGTCTGATGGGATGCATAAAATACATAAGGGGAAGGAGGTGTAAAACACGGTTTTTGAAATGCAAGAAGAGAAAAGTCAGTGTGGGTGGAGCATAGAAAGAATGAGGCACAAGATAAGATGGAGGCTTTCTCTACAGTTCTCCTCTTCTTCTGAGACCTAGTGAAATTCCCCCTTAACAATTCAGTTATGATAATGTAGGCTTTTTCTGACATGCACCTCCAAACTCTTCCAGCCTCTGCTCATTACCCAGCTCCAAAGCTGATTTCTCAATTTTTAGGTATTTAGGCAACCCTATTTACGATACCATTTTTTTTTTGTCTTAGTCCATGCAGGCTGCCAGAACAAAGTATCACAGACTGGATGTCTTATAAACAACAGATATTTATGTCTGGAGGCTGGAAGTCTGGGATCAAGACACCAGCATGGTTGGGTGAGGGCCCTCTTCTGAGTTGCAGACTTCTCATATCCTCACATGGCAAAAAGGGGCAAGTGAACTCTCTTGGGTCTCATTTATAAGGGTATTAATTTCATTCATGGGGGCTTTGTCTTCATGACCTAGTCATCTTCCAAAACCCTTATCTCCTAATACTATCACATTGGATATTAAGATTTCAACATATTAATTTAGAGTGGGGGCACAAATATTCAGACCATAGCAAACTGTTTGCAACGTGAACAACTGGAGGGTGGCAGAAATAAAAATAGGGAGACCAGTCAGGAAAGTATTTTAACAATAAAGGCAAGAATTCATAAGAATCTAAACTAGAGTGATAATGGAATGGAAGAGTGGAAAGATTAGAACACATTCACTAACACTTTGTTAAGCCTTTTAAATTTTAGCCATTTAGTGTGTGTGTAATGACATATCACTGTGGTTGTAATCTACATTTTCCAAATTACTATACTGAGCATCTTTTTATATGCCTATTGGTCATTTACATATCTTATTGTGGTTGGTGTGTCTGTTCCAAATCTTTTTTTTTTTCCTATTTTAATTGTTTTGTTTGTTCTCTTATAGTGGAGTTTTGTGAGTTGTCTATATATTAGATATAAGTCCTTGATTGAATAGATGCTTTTCCAATATTTTCTTCCAGGTTTGGCTTATCTTTGCATTTTCTTAACAATGTCTTTGAGAGATTTTTTTTTCTTCTTTTTTCTAAATTTTGTTGAACTGCAATCTTTCAGTTTATTTTATTTTTTTAATTTGAAGTTTTGGTATCATATCTAAGAAATTCTTGTCAAATCTGGGATCACAAAAATTTTCTTTCATGCTTTGTTCTAAAAGTTTCATAGTTTAAAGTTTATGTTTAATTCTGTTTCATTTTAAATTATATTTGCATATAGTATGAGGTATAGATCCAATTTTTATTTTTTTTACACATGAATATCCAGTTGTTCCAGCACCATTTATGAAAAAGACTGTCCTATCACTGTAACATTGCCTTTGCATCTTTATTAAAAATTGATTGTCCAAAGTATCACATGATCTCACTTATTTGTGGAATATAATGGACAAACTAAACTGATGAACAAAATAGATCCAGAGACATGGAAGTAGGGAACAGACTGACAAATCTCAGAGGGAAGGGGAGTGGGAGGGCAGGAAGAGATAAAACAAAGAACTTATATGCACAAATGCACAACTAATGGACAGAGACAACAGTGCAGTGAAGGTGAAGGCAGGGTGCGGGGAGGGGGGTGAGCAGAGAGAAGAGTGTCAATGGGGGAAAAAAGGAGGGACATCTTTAATACTTTCAACAATAAAAATACATTTAAAAAAAAATCAGTTGTCCAAATATATATGGGTTTATTTCTGGTTTCTTCCATTTAACTATTTGTTTGTTGTTATGCCAATGCCATTATGTTTGCTTAATGAAGTTTGGTAATAGATATTATTTACTTATTTTTTATTAATTATTTTAGTTATAGATGTTTCTCCCTTTTCTCCCATTGACACCCTCCTGCTGATACCAGTCCCCCAACCCCCAGCATTGTTGTCTATGTCCATTGGTTACGCATACATGCATATAAGTTCTGTGGTATATATTTTCCCTCCCTCCCATCCCTGTCCTTCTCTTCTGAGGTTTGGTAATCTCTACTCTACTTCTATGTCTCTGAGTCTATTTTGTTCATCAGCTTGATCTGTTCATTATATTTCACACATAAGTGAGGTCATGTGTTATTTGTCTTTCTCTGCTTGGCTTGTTTCACTTAGGATAATACTCTCCAGGTCCCTCCATGTCATCTCAAAGGATAAGAGATCTTTCTTTCGTAAAGCTACATAGTATTCCATTGTGTATATGTACCACGGCTTTTTTATCCACTCATCTATTGAAGGACACTTGGGCGGTATTCAGAACTTAGCCATTGTAAATAGTGCTGCTATAAACATAGGGATACAGGTATAATTTCTGATTGGTGTTTTGAGCTTTTTAGGGTATATTCCTAGAAGTGGGGTCAATGGGTCACATGAAAGTTTAATTTTTAATGTTTTGAGGTAACACCATATTGTTTTCCATAGTGGCTGCACTAGTCTGCATTCCCACCAGCAGTGTACTAGAGTCCCCTTTTCTCCACACCCTAGCCAGCACTTGTTTTTTGATGATTTGTTGATGGCAGCCATTCTGGCAGGTGTAAAGTGATACCTCATAGTTGTTTTAATTTGCATCTCTCTGATGGTTAGTGATGTTGAGCAGTTTTTCATGTCTCTTGCTCATTTGTATGTCCTGTTTGGAGAGGTGTCTATTTAGGTCCTCTGCCCATTTTGTAATTGGGTTCTTTGTCTTCCTTTTGTTGAGTTGTATGAGCACTTTATATATTTTGGAAATTAACCCCTTATCTGATGTATCATTGACAATTATGCTCTCCCATATAGTGGGTTCCCTTTCCATTTTGATGGTTGTTTCTTTTGCTGTGCAGAAGATTTAAGTTTGATGTAGTCCCATGTGTTCATTTTTTCCTTTGTTTCTCTTGCCTTAGGTGTTGTATCAGTGAAAATTCTGCTGCCTATGATGTCTAAAATTTTGTCGCCTACATTTTCTTCTAGGACTTTTATGGATTCATGAATCACATTTAAGTCTTTTATTCATTTTGAGTTTATTCTTGTGTATGGTGTAAGTTGGTGGTCTAGTTTCATTGTTTTTGCATGTAGCTGTCCCATTTTTCCAACATCATTTATTCAAAAGGCTGTCTTTACCTCATTGTATGCTCTTGCCACTTTTGTCCAATATTAATTGAGTGTAATGTGTTGGGTCAATTTCTGGGTTCTCTGTTCTGTTCCCTGTATCTATCTGCCTGTTTTTGTGCCAGTACCAGGCTGTTTTGATTACAGTGGCTTTGTAGTATAACCTGATATATGGTAATGTGATCCCTCCTACTTTGTCCTTTTTTTTCAAGATTGTTGTGGCTATTCAGGGTATTTTTGGTTCCATATGAACTTTTGAAGCATTTGTTCTAGTTCTGTGAAATGTGTCATTGGTATTTCAATGGGGATTGCATTGAATCTAAAGATTGCTTTGGGTAGTATGGACATTTTAATGATGTTAATTCTTCCAATCCATGAACAAAGTATATGTTTCCACTTGTTTATATCTTCCTCTATTTCTTTTCTCAGTGTCCTGTAGTTTTCTGTGAACAGGTCCTATACTTCTTTGGTTAAGTTTATTCCTAGGTATCTCAATTTTTTTGCCCCAATGGTAAATGGGATTGTGTTTTTAGTTTCTCTTTCTGTAAGTTCATTATAGTTGTATAAGAGTGCCGCTGATTTCTTGATGTTAATTTTGTATCCTGCTACCTTGACATATTCGTTTATTAAATCTAGTAGATTTTTTATAGAGTCTTTAGGGTTTTCTATGTGCAATATCAGGTCATCTGCGAATAATGACAGTTTCACTTCCTGTTTTCCAATTTGGATCCTTTTTATTCTCTTTTCATGTCTAATTGCTGTGGCTAAGACTTCCAGTACTATGTTAAATAAGAGTGGTGAAAGTGGGCATCCCTATCTTGTTCCTGTTCTTAAGGGAAATGCTTTTAGTTTTTGCCCATTGAGTGTGATGTTGGCTGTAGGTTTTTCATAAATGGCCTTATTATGTAGAGATGTGATCCCTCTATTTCCACATTGCTGAGCATTTTTATCAAAAATGGGTGCTGGATTTTGTCAAATGCTTTTTCAGCATCTATTGATATGATCATATGGCTTTTATCTGTCATTTTCTTTATGTAGTGTATTACATTTATTGACTTAGGAATATTGTCCGAGCCTTGTATCCCTGGGATGAATCCCACTTGGTCATGATGAATACTTTTTTTCATATATTGCTGGATCTGATTTGCTACTATTATTTTGAGGATTTTGGCACCTATGTTCATCAGGAATATTGGCCTGTAGTTTTCTTTCTTTGTAATGTCTTTACCTTATTTTGGAATTAGAATTATGCTGGCCTCATAAAATGAGTTTGGAAGTCTTCTTTCTTCTTGGATATTTTGGAATAGTTGGAGGAGAATGGATGTTAGATTTTTTTGAATGTTCAGTAAAATTCCCTTGTGAAGCTGTCTAGACCAGAGCTTTTGTTTGCTGGGAATTTCTTGAAAATATCTTCAATTTCCTTAGTTGTTATTGGTCTGTTCAAATTTTCTATCTTTTCCTGGTTCAGTTTTCAGAGACTATGTGTTTCTAGAAATCTGTGCATTTCACCTAGATTGTCCAATTTGTTGGTGTATAATTGTTTGTAGTATTTTTTAATGATCCATTTATTTCTGTGGTGTCAGTTGTTACTTCTCTTTCATTTCAGATTTTGTGTATTTGCGTCCGTTTTTTTTTTTAATTTTTATTATTATTATTATTTTTTCATTTTTTCATTTTTTTTATTTTTTATTTTTTATTAATTTACTTTTGTTACAGATGTTTCTCCTTTTTTCCCCCATTGACACCCTCCTTCCTCTTCCTCCCTGCCCCATCCCCAGTTTTGTTATCCATGTGCATTGGTTATGAGTACATGCATACAAGTTCTGTGTTCATCGCTCCCCTCCCCCAAACCCCTCTTCTGGAAAATGTCAGTTTGTACCCTACTTCCACGTCTCTGGGACTACCCTGTTCCTCAGACTGTTATGTACATTATATTCCAGAAATAAGTGAGATCATATGATATTTGTCTTCCTCTGCTTGGCTTGTTTCGCTTAGGATAATAGTTTCCAGGTCCTCCCATGTCGTTTCAAAGGATAAGAGATCTTTCTTTCTTACAGCTGCATAGTACTCCATTGTGTATATGTGCCACAGCTTTTTTATCCATTCGTCTACTGATGGACACTTGGGCTGTTTCCAGATCTTAGCTATTGTAAATAGCACTGCTATGAACATGGGGGTACATGTATTCTTTCTGATTGGTGTTTCAGGCTTCTTAGGGTATATTCCTAGGAGTGGGATCACTGGGTCAAATGGTAATTCAATTTTTAATTTTTTGAGGTAACACCATAGTGTTTTCCATAGTGGCTGCACCAGTCTGCACTCCCACCAGCAGTGTACTAGAGTCCCCTTTTCTTCACACCCTCGCCAACACTTGTTGTTTGATGCTTTGTTGATGGCGGCTATTCTGACAGGTGTGAAGGGATACCTCATTGTTGTTTTAATTTGCATCTCTCTGAAGATTACTGAAGTTGAGCATTTCTTCATATGTCTCTTGGCCATTTGTATGTCCTGTTTGGAGAGGTGTCTATTTAGTTTCTCTGCCCATTTTTTAACTGGGTTCTTTGTCTTCCTTTTGTTGAGATGTATGAGCACTCTATATATTTTAGAAATTAGTCCCTTATCTGATATATCATAGGCAATTATGCTCTCCCATACAGTGGGTTGCCTTTCCACTTTGATGGTTGTTTCTTTTGTTGTGCAGAAGCTTTTGAGTTTGATGTAGTCCCATGTGTTCATTTTTTCCTTTCTTTCTGTTACCTTAGGTGATATATCAGTGAAAATTTTGCTGCGTATGATGTCTGAAATTTTGTTGCCTACATTTTCTTCTAGGATTTTTATGGATTCATGAGTCACATTTAAGCCTTTTATCCATTTTGAGTTTATTCTTGTGTATGGTGTAAGCTGATGATCTAGTTTCATTTTTTTGCATGTAGCTGTCCAATTTTCCCAAAACCATTTATTAAAGAGGCTGTCTTTACTCCATTGTATGCTCTTGCCACCTTTGTCGAATATTAATTGAGCATAATGTTTTGGGTCAATTTCTAGGTTCTCTGTTCTATTCCACTGATCTATGTGCCTGTTCTTGTGCTAGTACCAGGCTGTTTTGATTACAGTAGCTTTGTAGTATAACCTGATGTCCTGTATTGTGATCCCTCCTACTTTGTCCTTCTTTTTCAAGATTGCTGTAGCTATTCGGGGTCTTTTTTGGTTCCATATAAACTTCTGAAGTATTTATTCTAGTTCTGTGAAATATGTCGTTGGTATTTTGATGGGGATTGCGTTAAATCTATAGATTTTTTGGGTAGTATGGACATTTTAACGATGTTAATTCTTCCAGTCCATGAACAAGGTATGTGCTTCCACTTTTTTATATTTTCCTCTATTTCTTTTTTCAATGTCCTGTAGTTTTCTGCAAATAGGTCCTTTACTTCTTTGGTTAAGTTTATTCCTGGGTATCTTAATTTATTTGCCATGATGATAAATGGGATTTTTTTTATAGTTTCTCTTTCTGTGAGTTCATCATTGGTGTATAAGAATGCCGTCGATTTCTTGACATTAATTTTGTATCCTGCTACTTTGCCAAATTCATTAATTAAGTCTAGTAGATTTTTGATGGAGTCTTTAGGGTTTTCTATGTATAATATCATGTCATCTGCGAATAATGACAGTTTCACTTCCTCCTTTCCAATTTGGATCCCTTTTATTTTTTCTTCATGTCTGATTGCTGTGGCTAAGACTTCCAGTACTATGTTAAATAAGAGTGGTGAAAGTGGGCGTCCTTGTCTTGTTCCTGTTCTTAAGGGAAATGTTTTTAGTTTTTGTCCATTGAGTATGATGTTGGCTGTAGGTCTTTCATATATGGCCTTTATAATGTTGAGATATGTTCCCTTTATTCCCAAATTGCTGAGCGTTTTTATCAGAAATGGGTGCTGGATTTTGTCAAATGCTTTTTCAGCGTCTATTGATATGATCATATGGTTTTTATCTTTCATTTTGTTTATGTGATGTATCACATTTATTGATTTGCGTATATTGTACCAGCCTTGCATCCCTGGGATGAATCTCACGTGGTCATGGTGAATAATTTTTTTGATGTATTGCTGGATCTGATTTGCTAGTAATTTGTTCAGGATTTTGGCATCTATGTTCATCAGGGATATTGGCCTGTAGTTTTCTTTCTTTGTAGTGTCTTTTTCTGGTTTTGGAATTAGAATTATGCTGGCTTCATAAAATGAGTTTGGAAGTCTTCCTTCTTCTTGAATTTTTTGGAATAGTTTGAGGAGAGTGGGTGTTAGTTCTTCTTTGAATGTTTGGTAAAACTTGCCCGTGAAGCCGTCAGGACCTGGGCTTTTGTTTGCTGGGAGGGTCTTGATTACTTCTTCAATTTCCTTCATTGTTATTGGCCTGTTCAAGTTTTCTATCTCTTCCCGGTCCAGTTTTGGAAGACTATGTGTTTCTAGAAATGTGTCCATTTCGCTTAGATTGTCGAATTTGTTGCCATATAAATGTTCATAGTATTTGCTAATGATCCTTTGTATTTCTGTGGTGTCAGTTGTTACTGCTCTTCTTTCATTTCTGATTTTGTGTATTTGGGTTCTCTCTCTTTGTTTCTTGGTGAGTCTAGCTAAGGGTCCATCAATCTTGTTTATCTTTTCAAAAAACCAGCTCTTTGTTTTATTGATCCTTTGAATTGTTTTTTTGGCCTCCATGTCGTTTATTTCTGCTCTGATCTTTACTATTTCCTTCCTTCTACTTGCTCTAGGGTTTTCTTTTTGTTTGCTTTCCAGTTCTTTAAGTTGTGAGGTTAGGTAGTCAATTAGAATTTTTTCTTCTTTCTTAAGGTGGGCCTGTAGTGCTATGAACTTCCCTCTCAGAACTGCTTTCGCAGTATCCCATAGATTTTGCGTTGTTGTGTGTTCATTTTCATTGGTTTCCAGGAATTTTTAAAATTCTTCCTTGATCTCCATGGTAACCCATTCATTGTTCAGTAACATGCTATTTAGCCTCCATGTGTTCATATGTTTTTGCATGTTCTTGTTGCAATTGATTTCTAGTTTCATGCCATTGTGGTCTGAGAAGATGCTTGATATGATTTCAATCTTCTTGAACTTGTAGAGACTTAGTTTGTGCCCTAACATATGGTCTATCTTTGAGAATGTCCCATGTGCACTTGAGAAGAATGTGAATTCTGCAGTTTCGGGGTGTAATTCTCTGTATATATCTATTAAATCCATTTGATATAGTGCTTCATTTAGAGTCTCTGTTTCCTTGTTGATTTTTTGTCTAGATGATCTATCCAGTGATGTCAGTGGGGTGTTGAAGTCTCCTACTATGATTGTATTGCGGTCGATTTCTCCTTTGAAGTCCTCCAGAAGATTTTTAATATATTTTGGTGCTCCTATATTGGGTACATATATGTTTACCAAGGTTATATCTTCCTGTTGGATAGACCCTTTCAATATTATGTAGTGGCCTTCTTTGTCTCTAGTTATGGTCTTCAATTTGAAATCTAATTTATCAGATATGAGTATTGGTACCCCAGCTTTTTTTTTTCCTTTCTGTTTGCTTGGAAGGTTTTTTTCCATCCCTTTACTTTCAAACTATGTGAGTCTTTTGTTGTGAGGTGGGTCTCTTGTAAGCAACATATGTGTGAATCATGCTTTCTTATCCAGTCAGCTACTCTGTGTCTTTTTATCAGAGCATTCAGTCCATTTACATTTAAGGTGATTATTAATATGTACTTATTTATTGCCATTTTTGTACAGTGTGGTTCTAATTATCTTTCTATTTCTTCTAATAATTATAGCAGTCCTTTTAACATGTCTTGTGGTGCTGGTTTGGTGCTAATATATTCCCTTAGACTTTTTTTGTCTGGGAAGCTCTTTATTTGACCTTCTATTTTGAATGATAGCCTTGCTGGATAGAGTAGTCTTGGATTCAGATCCTTGTTCTTCATGACCTTGATTACTTCATGACATTCCCTTCTGGTCTGTGGTGTTTCTGTTGAGAAGTCAGCTGATAGCCTTATGGGAGTTCCTTTGCAGGTAACCTGTTACTTATCTCTTGCTGCCTTTAGGATAACACCTGTCTTTAATTTTTGGCATTTGAATTACTATGAGCCTGTTTGGGTTTTTCTTACTTGGGGGTCTCTAAGAGTCTGTAACCTAGTGGGGACAGGTGTCCTGTTGGGAAACCTGCAAAGATGGAAACATAAGCCAAGTGATGGGACCAAACAGTAATTGCACTTTTGTTGGCATCGATCCACCCATGGGTTTAACAGCAACTTGAATCCCTGTATGAAATATACCTATCTATTACTTTTCTTTTTTTTTAAATTTATCTTTATTGTTGAAAGTGTTATAGATGTTCTCCCTTTTATCACCCATAGTCCCCCTCCACCCTGTTCTCACCCTCCAGGCCTACTTTTCAAAACATTCTGATCAACAAACTGAGCCAGTGGATGAATATGTCAATAGGAAATTTATACATTTGGAAAATATATTGTTATAATTAATTCACTTTTCCTGGGTACTAATCAATATAACACATTCCAATATAAAGTACCAGAACCATTGCTATGACAATGACAAAATGTAGTGAGGAGGACCTCACTGGCATGTCCTTCCTTTCAGTGGGCAGCACCTTCTGGGTCTGGATGGACAGAAAAACATAAAGATTTGCTGTGGCCTAAAAAAAGGGTGGTGCCGTCACTTCTCCAGTGTGACATGAGGAACCCTTGTCTTGGAGAGCCTTTAGCAGCCTGTAAGAATTCTAAAGTGAACACAGCCTCTACGTTGTCTTCACACACATCCTGGTGTTCAGCAGTTACAGACTCCAGAGCTTCATCTACCAACTCTTTTGAAAAGCTTTTTATCAATCAGCCATGGATTGAAGGAGCCCACAGCTTTATGCGATATCCAGAGGCACCACTCATAACAGCTGCAGTAATCACTGATGCTGCATTACACACCAGGTGGGACAAAGAAGGCAGCTCGACCTTTTCTCTGTTCAGAATCTTCTAAAAGAGAGAGAAGGGGAGCCTCTCTTTACTCTGATTTCTACCCTGTCCCCACACTTTCATGCAGGGAATTTCCAGTCCACGGCCTTTCTAACACGATGTTTACATCTGAGTCTTTGCTAGCCACTGTCTTTGTGATCCTGATTGAATGAGGAGAAAGGGGCTTTGTACTTAATGCTGGGATTTTTTCGTCATTTTTTTTTCTGCATCCAAAGATGATGATCAAGATATACAATTTCATTATATCTTTGTCAAACTGTCTCCTGGTATTTTTCCATTTCCTCTATTCAGAGCATCATGTTCTCCAGATATAGGTGGTCCCCCGAGGTGGTTAAGGTGTCAGGCTCGAAGATCTTAGAATGAGTCATAGCCCAGAGCTCTTGAGTGATATCTTCCAAAATATTATCCAGCTGATGACTATTGTTGGATATACAATCAACAGCAGAAGCCTCCTCTGCAGGCTGTGCTGGTGCTAGGTTTACCAATGGTCAATCCTTCAAATGAGTATCTGCTTCCAGAGAATAATTGACTCTTTGGGCCTTGACCAGGACAGGCTTCAAATGCTGCAGAACTGCCTGCTTTACCTTGTATGCTGAGTAGCAGAAACACTCTGCTTTTAGAACACTCTGTTTTTGCATTTTATCCATTTCTTCAGCTTTTAATTCTCCAAGTTCCTTCAATCTTTTGGAAGTTTCTCATCAAGCCAAGTGAATCTAGCTGCTTTGTGCTCTACAGCATCTCTCAAATGACTTTCCTCTTGAGCACCTTCTTGCTTGACAGACTGCTCTTTTGTGCCATCTTTGGGGCTAGATTTCACCTTTAGCCATGCAGCACATATAGGAGATGATGGTGGGGACATGGGGTTTGGAAGTTTTCAAGGAGCCCTAGTGTCTTTCACAGGCTGTTGGTTTATTTAATTTATTATTTATTTATTTATTTATTTATTATTTATTTTTGTTGTTAGAAGTTTAGGATCTTCTGACATCCCCTTCCATACACCAATGCTGGCCCATTTCTGGAACTCAATTGCCTCTTCTTCAGGAAGAGTAGCAGCTTTGATTGGTTGGAAGATATGAGTCCCAGTAGCCACACTGAGGGCCCTATAGACACCTTCCACAGGATTTGGGTGACAAGCAAAATAAAGCAGCATCTGTGTGTAGTCAAGGAGGGGTGGATCCTTGTCACAGTCAGCAAAGAACCTAAGGAAAAACTGTATAAGATGTTCCTGTTGATTGAATGGCAGTTGTTCAAGAGGATTTTCTGGAATTATTATATCTTCATCCCCCGTAAATCACAGACCAGCTTCAGGTTGAGTGCGGTGCATTAAACCACTAGGAAGGCTGTTTGTTCCAAGATTCAGGGCTACCAAATCAAGAAGAATGTCAGTAAATGCTTTATTTCTTATTATGCCTTCTAGAGCCAAGAAGGCTCCTACATGTATTGCGTATTTTTCAGGTCCAGAAAAATTCTTCTTTGTTTAGAAATTCTTCTGGAAAAAAATGGAGGGAGCCTTTTTCCAGGCAGTGGCCTTATTTCTACACACATACTTTTTTTCTGAATTCAGAGTTTCTAAAAACACAGAGACTTTCCTGTTGGTAAAATAGGACTCATTAGATGTTCGAGGACCAAGCTATTATGGTTCTTAAGTGTTTTCCTTACTCTGGAGACCCAGAGGTCTATTCTTCTTTGTTTAGAAATAAAAAGAGTGAAAATTATGTGTAACTTCTCAAAATTTTCTTTTTACATCTAGTTTTTTAACATTTATTAAAGTCCAAAATAAATTTTACCATTTCCTCTAACTTTCAGGAATGTGCAATAATCCTTTTAGAATTTCAATCGTCCAAACCAAATATACAGTTTTGAGAATTGAAAGGTAATTTTCTGGGTAGCAAGAGCAAAACATTTTTTTCTTTGATAGGACTGGCCATCCAGCTGGTTGTTCAGAAATAAATTCTTTATCTTTTTTAATAAACCTGAGTATTAAATTTTATAGAGATGAGAATACTTTCCAAGGTAGTAAAATTTTCAGTAAAATGATCTTTACATGATACTGAATTGGTTTTCAGATAAGTTAGAAATAAATCATTCACGTTCCTCAATGTAAAACCATAAAAAATCTCCACTGAAACCATGAAGAGGTTTGAAGTATTTAAAAATTCAGGTAGATGTGTAAGATATTTCCAGTCTCTAATAACCATGGTACAAGCAACATGTTATAAGACAATACTTTTTTACTGATTTTTTTTAGAGAGAGAGGAAGGAAGAGAGAGAGAGAAATATTGATGTGATGTGAGAGAGAAACATTGATCAGCTGTCTCATCCTGACTGGGGATTGAACCTACAACCTAGGTATGTGCCCTGACCGGGAATCGAACCCATGACCTTCTGATACATGGACAACAATCCAATTAACTGAGCCACAGTGGCCAGGGCTGTAAGAGAATACTTTTAGTTACATAGGAATTGTTTACGTAGGGATATTAGTGTGAACTGTAAAAACTATTTTAATATTTGTCCTGTTAAATGACCAAGGCATATAGTGATATGATCTTTACATATAACTCTCAGAAAGATAACATCAAAAGAATACCATTGCTTACAAATATACATCTCCACCCAAAGACTGAAAGAATGTGTGAAGATAAAAGTAGAATTAGAAAGTTACTGGAAAACCAATTTTTGGATTTTTGCTTGTATGTGTGAATGTTGTTTTATTTTTAATATGGATGAAATTGTTATCTGTTGCAACCTTCTTTTGCTGTGAGATTGGGTTGGTCTACTTTTTTCAGTTTTGTGAAGTCCTTGTTGGAATCTTGCCAGTGCCAGAGCATCTTTCTTTCTAAACCACACATTTTCAGTCACTGTTTTTTTTTCCTCCAATGCTTTTGTTTTTGCCAGGGCTAATGACTCTTCTTTGAAGCTTGCATTTTGGTCTAGAATAGATGGAGCTTCTTCTGGAAGGATATCCACATCTAATACATTAAGCTCATTCTCCACTCTTTGGGTCATTGGAAGCTCTATATCAGGTTGGTACTTATCAGCAAGATCCTTCTTTGCCATTGAAGGTTGTCTTGTTTCCTGTGGAAATATCTTCTTTGTCACAAAGGGTCTCTTCTCACTCTTTGGCAATGTAATTTGCCATCTCTCTAAGGACCATAGGCTACCAACATGAAATCTACTCCTAATTTCAGTAAAACTTTCCTTCACTTTTTGGGGTGACATTTTATTTTCCAAGAGGGATTCCAAAGCCTTAGTTTGTTGCAGGATATCTATAACCACAGCAGCGACAGAAGAATCAGCATCCAACTTGGCAGAACAGAGTGAAAGCTGGTGAGTAAGACTGCCCAGTTCCCTATACTGAGCAGGAACTGGGAGTTCCCCTTGGTCAGTAAACTGAGTGACAAACATTTGTAAGGCCTGAATGGCTCCTTGATGGGCAGCTGCCAGCCTGAACATTGCCCATGAATTCTTAGTGTTTTTAATTTTATGTGGAATCAATTTATCTAATTCTTCCTGGATTTCTTTAATCGACTGCTAGAGGACGAGAGCATGCAGGCAGTACAAACAGCTTGCTCCTGCCTCCCGACATGGATTCACCATTCTTCATCTACATCCAAGGCTTCTTCCATTTTATCTTCTTTAGTTATTTCTTCAACTTTGTGGATACAATTTCTCTGACTGTCCTGGATGAAATGTGTATAGGTATACCTTGGCACTTGAGCTTGAAATTTCTACTTTGGATGGCTGGTGGCTGCAATGAAAAACTTCTTGAGTCTTCAATTCCTTCCTTTCCACCCCAAGGTCAGATATTTTATGTTTGGTGTTTTCACATTTCTGAGAAATTTGGGGCTGACTTGTGAGATGGTGTTTTTATTTTTTTACATGTTCTTCAAATTATCTTTGTTTCATATCTCTTTTGGCTAGGCGGACAGCATAGCCAGGTCTCTTTTCCAATATGACAGAAAATGAAACAACTGCATAAGTCAAAAACCATCTCTAAAATTCAAATCTTTACAACAATCTGACTAATTGTGCGAGTGCTTCAGTTTTTCAATTTTAATTGCCTGTGGGTAAGAATACAGGATTGCCAAGTTGCTTGAATATGTGGGAACATTGTTATTAAACTGCAGCTGGTCTGGGTGTTAGGTCTCCAGGGGTCACTCCTCCTACCTAGTTGAACACTAGATGCTAGATTAACACAGGGTGAAGCTGGTTTGCCTGGTTCCATCATGTCAGATAGTACAGAACAAGAGTGAAAGCCTACTTATCGACCAACAATTCTTCCCAAAAATCAATGCCGTAAAGCTTAGGTAGGAGAATAGGTAATTAAGGGTAATGAGCAACAGGGTCTGCCCTGCATCAAGGTCTCCTCTCCTCCAGGTTCATTACTTCTAATGCAACTTCCCAGAATCCTCCCAACTCTGCTGAAGACCACTTGGCCTGGGGCAGTGAAGTGCAGCTACTTGATATTCTAGCTCTTTAGACTTTTACCCAACATGATGTGTATTAGTTGTTGGTCAGTTAATTTTAAAATGTATTAAATTTGAGAATCATGAAAAAATCGTATATACATTTCCGGAAAATTTTATTTCAAGTTCAATATGTAAATGTACAAACTTGCCCATATTTGGATATAAGTCTAAAAGGTCTTTTTCTTTGATTATGGTTTCCTTCCTCCTTCTTGCATAACTTCAGCCATGTTTTACTTATGATTTGCAGTGTCAGTATTTTAAACTGAAAAAAATAAATTACATTTAAAATATTTGCAAAGCAATCAGGACATAAAATACTAGATTTTAATAATTTCTTTACAAATAACTTAGAGTTGCCTGACTCATACTTAATTTGACAGCAGTATATTTAGTGAGTTCCCTTCCAAAGAAATCATCTCAGTTTTCATAGAAATAGCAATTTTCTTTTGTGACCTCCTTCCTCCCTTCCTTCCTTCCTTCCTTCCTTCCTTCCTTCCTTCCTCCCTCCCTCCCTCCCTTCGTTCCAGTTTTTCTTTTTTTGTGTGAGAAGGGGTGCTAATATAATAATTAAATTATAGAATTATAATATAACAGCCATAAACAGAATTGGGAACAAACTACACTGATTTTCTTTAGTAAAAATTGTTGACAGTAACACAGATGTCCCCCAGTTGCCCCCCATTTTGTCCCCTTCCACCTAGCCCTTGCCCCACACTAGGCCTTCATGACACTATTGTCTGTGTCCACAGGCTATGCATATATGCATATAAGTCCTTTGGTTAATCTCTTCCTGTCCACCCAAGCCCCCTCCCCTCTGAGATCTGTCAGTCTGTTCTATGCATCTATGCCTCAGGACCTATTTTGTTCATCAGTCTATTTTGTTCATTAGATTCCACATATAAGTGAGATCATATGATATTTGTCTTTCTCTGACTGGCTCATTTCACTTAGCTTACTCATCTTCAGGTCCATCCATGATGTCTCAAAGGGTAATAGATCTTTCTTTTTTACAGCTGCACAGTATTCCATTGTGTAAATGTACCACATCTTTTTTATCCACTCATCTACTGATGGACACTTGGGCTGTTTCCAGATTTTAGCTATTGTAAATAATGATGCTATGAACATAGGGGTACATATATTATTTCTTTCCTTTTTTTAAAGTTTTTTAAAAATTGATTTATTTTTAAGAGAGCAGGAGAGAGAAACATCAACAGAGAAACAGCAATCAAATGCTTCATGTATGTCCCCTACTGGGAATCAAGCCTGCAACCTAGGTATGTGCCAAGACCAGGAATGGAACCTGTGATCTCTCAGTGCATGGGATGACATTCAACCAACTGAGCCACACTGACCATGGCCATATATTTTTTCTGATTGGTGTTTTGAGATTCTTAGGATATATTCCCAGAAGGGAGATCACTGAGTCAAATGGCAGTTCCATACTGTTTTCCATAGTGACTTCACCAGTATGCATGCCCACCAGCGGTATACTAGGGTTTCCTTTCCTCCACATCATCACCAGTACTTGTTTGTTTATTTATTGATGGTAACCATTCTGGCATGTATGAGGTGATACCTCATTGTATTTTTATTTTATTTATTTATTTATTTATTTATTTATTTATTTATTTATTTATTTTTAATTTTTAATTTTTTATTAATTTATTTTTGTTACAGATGTTTCTCTTTTTTTCCCCCATTGACATCTCCTCCCCCTCCCTCCCTGCCCCGTCCCCAGTTTTGTTGTCCATGTCCATTGGTTATGAGTACATGTGTACAAGTTCTGTGTTCATCGCTCCCCTCCCCCACCCCCTCTTCTGGCAAATGTCAGTCTGTACCCTACTTCCACGTCTCTGGGACTACCCTGTTCCTCACACTGTTATGTTCATTATATTCCAGAAATAAGTGAGATCATATGATATTTGTCTTCCTCTGCTTGGCTGGTTTCACTTAGGATAATAGTTTCCAGGTCCTCCCATGTTGTCGAAAAGGATAAGAGATCTTTCCTTCTTACAGCTGCATAGTACTCCATTGTGTATATGCACCACAGTTTTTTTATCCATTCGTCTACTGATGGACACTTGGGCTGTTTCCAGATCTTAGCTATTGTAAATAGCACTGCTATGAACATGGGGGTACATGTATTCTTTCTGATTGGTGTTTCAGGCTTCTTAGGGTATATTCCTAGGAGTGGGATTACTGGGTCAAATGGTAGTTCAATTTTTAAATTTTTGAGGTAACACCATAGTGTTTTCCATAGTGGCTGCACCACTCTGCATTCCCACCAGCAGTGTACTAGAGTTCCCTTTTCTCCACACCCTCCCCAACACTTGTTGTTTGATGCTTTGTTGATGGTGGTTATTCTGACAGGTGTGAGATGATACCTCATTGCTGTTTTAATTTGCATCTCTCTGATGATTAGTGATATTGAGCATTTCTTCATATGTCTCTTGGCCATTTGTATGTCTTGTTTGGAGAGGTGTCTATTTAGTTCCTCTGCCCATTTTTTAATTGGATTCTTTGTCTTCCTTTTGTTGAGATGTATGAGCACTCTATATATTTTGGAGATTAGTCCCTTATCTGATATATCATAGGCAATTATGCTCTCCCATACAGTGGGTTGCCTTTCCACTTTGATGGTTGTTTCTTTTGCTGTGCAGAAGCTTTTGAGTTTGATGTAGTCCCATGTGTTCATTTTTTCCTTTGTTTCTGTTGCCTTAGGTGATATATCAGTGAAAATTTTGCTGCGTATGATGTCTGAACTTTTGCTGCCTACATTTTCTTCTAGGATTTTTATGGATTCTTGAGTCACATTTAAGTCTTTTATCCATTTTGAGTTTATTCTTGTGTATGGTGTAAGTTGATGGTCTAGTTTCATTTTTTTGCATGTAGCTGTCCAATTTTCCCAACACCATTTATTAAAGAGGCTGTCTTTACTCCATTGTATGCTCTTGCCACCTTTGTTGAATATTAATTGAGCATAATGTTTTGGGTCAATTTATGGGTTCTCTGTTCTATTCCATTGATCTATGTGCCTGTTCTTGTGCCAGTACCAGGCTGTTTTGATTACAGTAGCTTTGTAGTATAACCTGATGTCCGGTATTGTGATCCCTCCTACTTTGTCCTTCTTTTTCAAGATTGCTGTAGCTATTCGGGGTCTTTTTTGGTTCCATATGAACTTCTGAAGTATTTGTTCTAGTTCTGTGAAATATGTCGTTGGTATTTTGATGGGGATTGCGTTAAATCTATAGATTGCTTTGGGTAGTATGGACATTTTAATGATGTTAATTCTTCCAATCCATGAACAAGGTATGTGCTTCCACTTTTTTATATTTTCCTCTATTTCTTTTTTCAATGTCTTATAGTTTTCTGCAAATAGGTCCTTTACTTCTTTGGTTAAGTTTATTCCTAGGTATCTTAATTTTTTTGCCACAATGGTAAATGGGATTGTTTTTTTAGTTTCTCTTTCTGTGAGTTCATCATTGGTGTATAAGAATGCTGTCGATTTCTTGATGTTAATATTGTGTCCTGCTACTTTGCCAAATTCATTAATTAAGTCTAGTAGATTTTTGATGGAGTCTTTAGGGTTTTCTATGTATAATATCATGTCATCTGTGAATAATGACAGTTTCACTTCCTCCTTTCCAATTTGGATCCCTTTTATTTTTTCTTCATGTCTGATTGCTGTGTCTAAGACTTCCAGTACTATGTTAAATAAGAGTGGTGAAAGTGGGCATCCTTGTCCTGTTCCTGTTCTTAAGGGAAATACTTTTAGTTTTTGTCCATCGAGTATGATGTTGGCTGTAGGTCTTTCATATATGGCCTTTATAATGTTGAGATATGATCCCTCTATTCCCAAATTGCTGAGCGTTTTTATCAGAAATGGGTGCTGGATTTTGTCAAATGCTTTTTCAACATCTATTGATATGATCATATGATTTTTATCTTTCGTTTTGTTTATGTGATGTATCACATTTATTGATTTGTGTATATTGTACCAGCCTTGCATCCCTGGGATGAATCCCACTTGGTCATGGTGAATAATTTTTTTGATGTATTGCTGGGTCCGATTTGCTAGTATTTTGTTCAGGATTTTGGCATCTGTGTTCATCAGGGATATTGGCCTGTAGTTTTCTTTCTTTGTAGTGTCTTTTTCTGGTTTTGGAATTAGAATTATGCTGGCTTCATAAAATGAGTTTGGAAGTCTTCCTTCTTCTTGAATTTTTTGGAATAGTTTGAGGAGAGTGGGTGTTAGTTCTCCATTTCCTTGTTAATTTTTTGTCTAGATGATCTATCCAGTGATGTCAGTGGGGTGTTGAAGTCTCCTGCTATGATTGTATTGCGGTCAATTTCTCCCTTGAAGTCCTCCAGAAGATTTTTAATATATTTTGGTGCTCCTATATTGGGTGCATATATGTTTACCAAGATTATATCTTCCTGTTGGATAGACCCTTTCAATATTATGTAGTGGCCTTCTTTGTCTCTAGTTATGGTCTTCAATTTGAAATCTAATTTATCAGATATGAGTATTGGTACCCCAGATTATTTTTCCTTTCCGTTTGCTTGGAAGATTTTTTTTCCATCCCTTTACTTTCAACCTATGTGAGCCTTTTGTTGTGAGGTGGGTCTCTTGTAAACAACATATATGTGAATCATGCTTTCTTATCCAGTCAGCTACTCTGTGTCTTTTTATCGGAGCATTCAGTCCATTTACATTTAAGGTGATTATTAATATGTACTTATTTATTGCCATTTTTGTACAGTGTGGTTCTAATTTTCTTTCTATTTCTTCTACTAATTACAGCAGTCCTTTTAACATTTCTTGCAGTGCTGGTTTGGTGCTAATGTATTCCCTTAGCCTTTTTTTTTTGTCTGGGAAGCTCTTTATTTGACCTTCTATTTTGAATGATAGCCTTGCTGGATAGAGTAGTCTTGGATTCAATCCTTGTTTTTCATGGCCTTGATTACTTCATGTCATTCCCTTCTGGCCTGTAGTGTTTCTGTTGAGAAGTCAGATGATAGCCTAATGGGGTTTCCTTTGTAGGTAACCTGTTGCTTATCTCTTGCTGCCTTTAGGATTCTCTCTTTGTCTTTAATTTTTGGCATTTTAATTATTATGTGTCTTGGTGTGGGCCTGTTTGGGTTCTTCTTACTTGGGGCTCTCTGTACTTCTTGAACTTGAATGCTTTCTTCCTTTACCAGGTTAGGAAAGTTTTCTTTCACTATTTCTTCAAATATATTCTCTAACCATTGCTCATTTTCTTCTTTTTCAAGGACTCCAATGATGCGAATGTTATTACATTTCCAGTTGTCCCACAGTTCTCTTAAGGTATCTTCCTGTTTTTTCATTGTTTCTTCCTTTTAGTTTTCTGATTATTTGATTTTTTCTACTCTGTCTTCTAATTCACTGATCCAGTCCTCCACTTCCTCTACTCTTCTGGTCAGTCCTTCCAATGTGTTCTTTATTGCTGTTATGTCATTCTTTATTTCCACTTGGTTGGTTTTCATGGTGTCGATGTCCTTACTCATGCTGTTTAGTTTCCTCAAAATCATGGCTCGGAACTCTACCTCTGATAATTTGCTTAACTGCATTTCATTTATCTCATCTTCGGTAGAGTTCTCTTGTTCTTTCATTTGGGATCTGTTTTTTTGTTTCACCATATTTGCTATCTCAGTGGGTTTTGGAGCCTGCCAAATTTTCCCTGTGGGTGTTGGTGTTCTGCTATTTGTGGCTCCCTCTACTGGGTTTGGATGTGTGTGGAGGGCCCTCCTTCAATGCCACTGTCAAGTCTCACTTTCCTGGGTAGGTTTGCAAGCTCAGGAAAGGTTTAGTTATGTTCTAGCTTTTTGCCTGGAGGCTATTAGCCTCAGTTACTTGAAAAGTCTTAGGATCTCAGTTGAATGAGAAACTCCCCCAGATGTTTACAGTGTAAGAGGATTTCCCGAGGGTGGGGCCAATGCTGGTTGTTAATGAGCCTCAATTTGCATTTCTTTGCCTCTTTTCTTCACCTGGGAATCTCCGAGGGAGGGGCTTCCACTGCTCAGGGAAGGAGCAAACTTGGCTGCTGTTCTGTGTAATGGGGAAGGAGGGGCTGGCCACCACCATCCTTTGTGGCCACAGCTCAGCACAAACTCTGAGCGCCCTCCAAATCCCAGGTGTCCCCACAGAGTTCCAGTCCAGTCTGCCCTCCCTGTGCCGGAGCCCCTGGTGAGTGGCTGTATCTATTTAGCACTCTGTCCTGGCCCTCTGCGCTATGGAGCAGGTGGGGATCTTAACCCCGAGGGCGGGCACCGCCGCTGCTCACAGCTCAGGCCGCTGCTCACAGCCAAGGCCGCTGCTGTCCGTGGGCTCCCAGCCTGCCACCCTCACATGCCTCCCCAGATCCTACCAGGCTCATTCAGTGTCCCTGGTTGTATGATCCTCTCTTGCTGCTTTTCTATTGCTTTTTCCCGACGATTTGTCTTTATTTTAGTTCTAATTCCCGTTTGGTCCTGGGAGATCATCTGTGTAGCTTCCATTCACTCCACCGCCATTTTCAACCTCCTATCACCTCATTGTATTTTTAAATTCATCTGTCTGATGATTAGTGACATTGAGAACTTTTTCATATGTCTATTGGCCATCTGTATTTCCTCTTTGCAGAAGAGTCTATTCAGGTCCTTTTCCCACTTTTAATTGGATTATTTGTCATCCTTGTGTTCAGTTGTAAGATTTCTTTATATGTTTTGGAAATGAACCCTTTATCAGATGTATCACTGGTGAATCTGTTCTCCATAAAGTGGGATCTCATTTCATTTTGATGATAGTTTCGTTTGCTGTGTAGAAGCTTTTTAGTTTAATGTAGTCCCATTGTTTATTTTTTCCTTTATTTCTCTTGCCCTAGGAGATGACTCGGTGAAAATTCTGTTATGTGAGATGTTTGAAATTTTACTACCTATGTTTTCTTCTAATATTTTTATGGTTTTGAGACTTACATTTAAGTCTTTTATCCATTTTGGATTTATTCTTGTGGATGGTATATGTTGGTGCTGTAGTTTCATTTTTGGCATGTACCTGTCCCATTTTCCTAAAACCATTTACTGAAGAGACTATCTTTACGCCATTGTATGCTCTTGCCTCCTTTGTCAAATATTAATTGACCATAATGGTGTGGGTCATTTTCTGGGTCTCTATTTTGTTCCATTTATCTATATGCCTGTTCTTGTGCCAGTACCAGGCTGTTTTGATTACAATGGTTTTGTAGTATAGTTTGATATCCAGTATTGCAATCCTTCCAACTTTGTTCTTCTTTCTCAATATTGCTGTGGCTATTTGGGGTCTTTTTTGGTTACGTATACATTTTTGGAATATTTATTCTAGATCTGTGAAATATGCCCTTGGTATTTTAATAGGGATTGCACTGAAACTATAGATTGCTTTGTGTAGTATGGACATTTTAATGATGTTAATTTTTCCAATCCATGAACATGGTATATATTCTTCCACTTGTTTGTGTCTTTCTGTATGTTTTTTCAATGTCCTATAGTTTTCCAAGTACAGGTCTTTTATCTCCTTGGTTAAATTTTTTCCTGGTTATATTATTTTTTGGTTGCAATTGTAAATGGGATTGTTTTTATAGTTTATTTTTCTGAGAGTTAATTATTGGCATATAAAAATGCCATTGCTTTCTGGATGTTAATTTTGTATCCTGCTACTTTGCCAAATTCATTTATTAGATCTGGTAGTTTTTTGGTGAAGTCTCCAGGGTTTTCTATGTACAATATCATGTCATCTGTGAATAATGACAGTTTCACTTTCTCCTTTCCAATTTTGAGGCCTTTTATTTCTTCTTCTTTCTGATCATTGTATCTAGGCCTTCTAGTACTATGTTGAGCAAGAGTGGTGAAAGCAGACATCCCTATATTGTTTCTGTTCTTACGAGAAATGCTTTCATTTTTTCCCATTGAGTATGATGTTGGCTGTAGGTTTGTCATATGTGGCCTTTATTATGTTGAAATATGATCACTCTATTCCCACCTTCCTGAGAGTTTTTATCAAAAATTGGTGCTGGATTTTGTCAAATGCTTTTTCTGCACCTGTTGATATGATCACGTGGTTTTTGTCCTTCATTTTGTTTATGTGATGTATTACGTTTATTGATTTGTGAATATTGTACCAGCCTTGCATCTCTGGAGTAATTCTCACTTGGTCATGGTGTATGATCTTTTAATGTATTGCTGAATCTTATTTGCTAATATTTTGTTGAGAATTTTAGCATCTATGTTCATCAGGGTTGTTGGCCTCTCATTTTCTTTCTTTGTAGAGTATTTATCTGGTTTTGGAATTAGGATAACACTGGTCTCATAAAAAAAGCTTGGAAGTCTTCCCTCCTCTTGGATTTTTTGGAGTAGTTTGAGGAGGATAGGTGTTAATTCTTCTTTGAATGTATAGTAAACCTCACCTGTGAACATATCCATTCCAGACTTTTGTTTGCTGGGAGTGTTTTGATTACTACTTCAATTTCATTAGTTGTTATTGGTCTATTCAGATTTTCTAATTCTTCCTGGAAGATCATATGTTTCCAGAAATTTGTCCACTTCACTCAGGTTATCCAATTTGTTGGCATATGGTTGTTCATAGTATTTTCTTACAGTCCTTTGTATCTCTGTGATGTCACTTGTTACCTCATCTTTTTCCTCCCTGATTTTATTTATTTGGGTCCTCTCTTTTTGTTTCTTGATGAGTCTTGCTAAATGTTCATCAATCTTGTTTGAGTTTTCAAAGAACCAGCCCTTGGTTTCACTAATTCTTTCTTTTCTTTCTTTATTTTCTTTCTTTTCTTTCTTTCTTTCTTTCTTTCTTTCTTTCTTTCTTTCTTTCTTTCTTTCTTTCTTTCTTTCTTTCTTCCTTTCTCTCTCTCTCTCTCTCTCTCTCTCTCTCTCTCTCTCTCTCTCTCTCTCTTTCTTTTTTTTCTTTCTTTCTTCCTTTTCATTTGTTTCCAGGAGTTTTTCTTTTCTTCTTCTTCTTCTTCTTCTTTTTCTTCTTCTTCTTCTTCTTCTTCTTCTTCTTCTTCTTCTTCTTCTTCTTCTTCTTCTTCTCCTTCTCCTTCTCCTTCTCCTCCTCCTCCTCCTCCTCCTTTTTTCTTCCTCCTTAATCTCATTGTTTAATAACATCATATTTAGCCTCCATGTGTTTATGAATGTTTTTGTTGTAGTTCAGTTCTAGTTTTAGGTCATTTTGATCTTAGAAGATGCTTGATGTGATTTCTTTTTTATATATATTAATATAATAATATATCTTTTTTATTTTATTTATTTATTTATGTTTATATTAATTTATTTTTGTTACAGATGTTTCTTCTTTTTCCCCCATTGACTCCCTCCTCCCCCTCCCTCCCTGCCCCATCCCCAATTTTGTTGTCCGTGTCCATTGGTTATGTGTACATGCGTATAAGTTCTGTGGTTTATCGCTCCCTCATTTCAATCTTCTTGAACTTGTAAAGACTTAGTTTGTGTCCTAACATGTGGTCTATCTTTGAGAATGTTCCATGTGTACTTGAGAAGAATGTATATTCTGCAGCTTTGGGATGAAATGTTCACTAAATATCAATTAAATACATCTGATCTAGTGCATCTTAGAAGGTCTAGTAGATTGCTTGTCTCCATTTTGTTTAGTTTCTTTTCTGGAGTTTTGTTCTCTTCTTTCATTTGGGCCATGTTTCTTTGTGTCCTCATTTTGGTTGTCTCCCTTTGTTTGTTTCTTTGTATGATGTAGAGCTGCTATATCTCCCAGGTTGGTAGCATGGCCTAATGTAATAGGTGTCCTGTAGGGTCCAGTGGCATATCCTCCCCAATAACTCAAAATGAGTATCCGTGTTGCAATCCCTGTGTGGGCTATACACTCTCCTGTTGTAGTTGAGCCTTGATTGCTGTTGGCACATAAATGGGGTTGATTTACCCAGGCTCATCAGCTGCAAGGACTGGCTGTGACCACTTACCACCAACCTCCAGCCACCATGGAGGAGATCATATGTTCAGGGACCCACCACCCAGAGCAGGACTTATTTCAGCAGGGCTCTAGTGCTTGCTGAGTTTTCCCTTGAGTGTGTTGCTTGTTGAAGGGGTTGGGTTGTGATGCTTCAACATGATCTCAATCTATCCACTGGGTGTGCCATCTCTGGGGCCTCCTGGGAGATACAGGCCAAGGTCAGCCACCACCTGTGTTCTACCCGGGACTACCCTACATTAACTACAAAACTATCTGCAGATGACTGCTTCTTGTGCTGTACTTAGAGGTGCTCAGGCAAGGCCAAGCTGTGAACCAGGGCTGGCTGCTGCTAATGCTGGGCCTGGGGCCACTTAGTGAGAGGTATGTGGCTCACAGAGGCCAGATGCTGCTTGTTTGAGAGATTTTAAGAAAATGTGAAGCATGATCCAAGGCAGGCCATTTGTATGTAAAATCAAGTGGAAAGAGTTTGGGTGGGCTCAAAAGTTAGGTGAGGCAAGACCTCAGGGAATCACCAGGGTGGGGCAATCCCTGTTTGTCTCTGGTGCCTTTCAAGCTGCTGGCCCGGCACTGGAGTTGAGTAGGATTGAGTTCAAGTAAATCTGTGCATGGGCCCTTTAAGTGAAACTGCCTGGGACTCCAAAAGCACTCTGTCTCACTCAGCCTCAATCCTCCCTGGTTTTTAGAGTCAGAAGTTATGGGGACTTCTCTTCCTGGCACTGGAACCGAGCTGGTGGGCCTGGTGTGGGGCTGGGAACCCTCTCTCCTCAGGGGAACCTCCACAGCTGAGATAGCTCTCCTGATTTTTATCTGTCACATGTGGTACCAACTCATTCCTCTTCTCCACCTCTCCTACCAGGCTCTATGTGGCTTCTTCTTTAATCCTGTAGTTGTAGGACTTCTATTCAGCTTGATTTCAGATGGTTTTGAATGATGGCTATTCTGTAGTTTAGTTATAATTTTAATGTGGTTGTGGGAGGAGGCGAGTGCTTACCTATGCTGTCATCTTGGACAGAAGTCCTAGACAGATTTTCCATAAGCATATAACTCACTCGGTGGGAGCAAAAATGAACAATTATTCTACTCTGTGGCAGAGTTGCCTAGTGACTGGCCTGGGTTCAATCTCAGTTCTGCCACTTGCATGCTGTGTGATTGTGTGTAATTTTCTTAATTTCTGTGCCCCAGTGTTCTCATCAACAAAATGGGGATAATAATAGTGTTTTTGTGAGGATTATATGAGTTAGTACTTGTGGAGTGTTCGGAACAGTACCTTACATAAGCGTAGTTGTTATTGCTATTTTCAGAGAGTAATCTATTAGCTGTGAATGTCCTGTGGGTATTAGTCAATATGTTCTACAGATGGTAGGAAGCATTTCGGTTGTTTGGGCAAGTCAATTAAATAGAGTTTGATTAGGTTAGGCGTATCAGCAATATATGGATGAATTCTGCTTCTGTGGATCAGAAAAAGACTCTGGCTGTACATTAAAATCACCTAGGAGACAACCCTGGCTGGGTAGCTCAGTTAGATCATATTGCCTGATCTGCTATGGTTGTCTATTCGATCTCTGGTCAGGGTACATACAAGAAGCTACCAAAGAATGCATAAATTAGTGGAACAACATATCAATTTCTCTCTCAATCAATAAAATAAATCAATCAATAAAAAATCACCTAAGCACTTTAAAAGTGTTCTACTGCATAGGCCTCATCCTACTCCAGTCAATTCATGGTCTCTGGGAGTGGAGCAAGCTTCCCAGGTAATTCTAATGTGTAACTACAAGAACCACTGCTTTATAGGGAGATGTGATGGTCTTACTATTGAAGGATGAGTGAAATTTCAATAGACAGATGCTGGTTAGAATTTTAAGGTGGGTGGTGTGTATACTTTTATCTTTATGTTATTGGATTAAGAATCAGGGGTTCAAGAGCCTAAACTCACACAGTGTCTGAGCAGGAATAGTGTAAAAAGTTTAGCCTTTCTAGCCTTATTTCTACTTCAAAAACCTTTTTAAAATTAAAATTTTTAAAATTCAAGACAAAAGAGGTAAATTTCCCATTGTTATATCACCACAAAAATTCTTTATTTCAAAGAAGATATTTAGAAAGGTCTTCTAACATCAGATCCAATGGTCTCAACTCTAGGCTGTCAAAACTAAAAAGAATCAAAGTAATTAATGAGAATGCTAACAAATATGGTACATATTTTCAAAGTAAAAATATTAATACAATGTTTTGGGTAAATGTTGATTTAAAATAGTACACTGACCTTTATATGCAGAGCAAATTTACATTAATATTTTCTCCCATAATGATAAATGTTTACTATCTGGATTATAATTATAAGTTATATAAAAAGAGATTTTTTTTATTTGCTTGGAGTTATGTAGGGCACAAATATGATAAATGACTTAATGTTTAGTGATCTTTGATAGATTTGTTGATTATTTTTCAAATTTATGCTAGTAATGCTCAGTAAAAATAATATCTTTGCACTGCTATTTTACCTAATGTACAAAGAATACAGTAAATATCATATATCAGAAGCACACAAATTGAATGACTTAGTGGTCTATTAAAACAACCCATCTACCCCCTCCAACACACACACACACACACACACACACACACACACACACACAAACACACAATTGCTCAATGTAAACATTCTAGTTAACTGAACAGGAGCAATAAAAGATAATTAGATTAAATAGAGAATGCCTAAGAAGCAAACACAAATTGTATTGCATCAAGATTTAATGCAATTATTTTAGAAGTTTTTGTTTAAGTATTTATAGACACAGCATTTCACATTTGTCTACAACATACCAAAATAAAGTTTAATCAAGTGCTTTGCAATAAGTAATTTTTGTTGTGATATAGTAATGGGAAATTCACCTCTTTTTTTTTTCTTGAATTCAAGAATATTAATTTTTAAAAGGCTTCTGAAGTAGAATTGCAACTTTAAAAAGGCTAAAAGTTTACCCTTGTTAATGATAATAAAAGCTACTTAGCCTTGCAAGGAATATGACTGATTAAGAACAGAGTGAATGCTCATGCTTTTAAGTGAAGAGTGGCTACAAGGAAAGACTTGAAACATTCACTTTGTTATTTTATTAGTTCCAGTGGCTATTGTAACAAATCACTGCTTAGGTGGCTTAAAACTACAGATTGCTTTTCTCACAGCTCTGAAGATCAGAAGTCTGAAATCAAGGTGTCTACAGGGCCACACTCACTCTGGAGGCTCTAGAGGAGTTTGTTCAATTACTCTTCCAGATTTTGGTGGCTCCAAGCATTCCTTGACTGTGGCAGCATATTTTTATGGCTTGATAGCTCATTTCTTTTTAGGATAGAATAATATTCCATTGTCTGGATGTGCTATAATCTATTTATCCATTCACCTATTGAAGGACATATTGGTTGCTTCCAAGTTTTCATAAAAATACATGAAGGAGCCCGGCCGGTGTGGCTCAGTGGTGGAGCATCAACCCATGCACCAAGAGGTCGCTGGTTTGATTCCTGGTCAGGGCACATGCCCAGGTTGTGGGCCCAATCCCAAGTGGGGGGCATGCAGGAGGTGGCCAATCGATGTTCTCTCTCATCAGTGTTTCTAACTCTCTCTCCCTCACCCTTCCTCTCTCAAAAAAATCAATAAAGAAAATAAATAAATAAATAAATAAACAAACAAACAAATAAAAATACGTGTGTGTGTGTGTGTGTGTGTGCGCGCATGTGTGTGTTGATGAATGAATGGATGATGGGGAAGCTTTAAAAAAGCTAACTGAATCATGCTGGTTAGGTGTCAATATATCTGATAGCAGTGAAGGCAGAGGTGATCTTTTTTTCTGTCATCTCAGCATTTATCGCTAGTATTGTCACTCACAGAGAACACTCCATTTTAGTGCCTGGAACAGGTCTTGAGACCGAGTAGGTTTCAGTAAATGTTTTTTTAGTAAATGGCACTCAGAAAATATTAGTTAAAGGAATGAATAAATTAAAATGATTGAATGGATGAATGGGTGTCAGGTGATAGAATGAGGATGAGTGTTCAATTTTTTTTCTTTAAAATAATTTTTTAAACAATAAAACAAAAGTTTATTAATATTTTTTTAAACTTAAAATTTTTTTTCCTTTATTGATTTTAAAGAGAAAGGAAGGGAGAGGGAGAGAGATAGAAACATCAATGAGAGAGAACATCGATTGGCTGCCTCCTGCATGCCCCCCACTGGGGATCTGGCCCACAACCTGGGCATGTGCCCTGACCAGGAATCGAACCGGCGACCTCTTGGTGCATGGGTCGATGCTCAACCACTGAGCCACACCGGCCGGGTGAAAAGTTTATGAATCTTAATAGAGGAGTCCTAGGTGTTCTTTTAAAAAGGCAAGACTCTATTAAGAAAAAGTTTCACTTTGTTTATATAAATTCCCCAGAACTGTATTGTCTGAAAGTGTGACACATCATAAAACAACTACAATCAATGGTTGTGCTAAAGCCATCTTCACTCAGTACAAATTGCTGACTTAAAATTATCCACAGGAGACATTGAGTGCCCAAGTATGGACAGCTCCAAAAGAAGTATGCCCAATTTAAATGAATTGCATGCCTATAGGAAATACACGGGTTCTTTATTTAAGTAAAAGAGGTATAAATTACAGTTGCTTGAAGTAAACCCTGCTTTGTGCTTTAGCTGGATGCATAAACAATGTGTTAATTGATCTGTAGTGTGTATTGTAGCAAGACGTTGCCTAGGGATGAGAGTAGATCGATTTGCAGTTTAACTAGTTATCCAGAGCATCAGCAGACTAAGGTACCAAAGCCTTATACCATAGTGATTGTGTACAGAATTTCCAGAGATCCAAAAACAAACCACTGCAATATATGTTTGTGGGAGGGGGTAGGATCTGGGCAGCAACTATCATTGGAGCCTTACCTGCTGAATCAGCTTTCTGAGTCTCTATACGTGAGATCATCAGAAGGCCTGATTCACTACGCCAGTGGGTGAACTTGGCCTTGAGGAGAGTGAGCAAACCTGTCCTTAAAGTGTTGATCTACAGCTGACTGGATCTGGGGTAGGTTCCAGGTGGTCCACCAATGGGTTCAGAATGAAAACCATACAAACCTGGGGTTGGATTTTTGATATATTTTTTCAACAAAAGCAAAAAATTTACAAATTTATTCATACTTATTATAAAAATATAACTAATACAAAAGTATATGTAATAAACAATGAACATTTCCTTTCATTAACAAGCCCCATCAACCCTGTCCATGCTGCATTCCCCACCCCTATATTCCACTTTCTTGCCCAGAAGTAATCACCAATGCTTGCTTGGAGTCATGGTATGAATCCTCCTAGATCATATTCTATATATATACGAGTATAGCAAGGTACTTTGCTATGGACTGAATATGTGTGCTGCCCCCCAACCAGTTCTTGTGTTAAAGTCTTAATCCCAAATGAGATGGTATTTGGAGGTTGGGCCTCTGTGGACTGATTAAATAATGACAGTGGATCTCTCACAAATGGGATTAGTGTCCTTATAAGGAGAGACATAACAGAGATTAGCTCTCTTGGCCATGTGAGGGTCCAGTGAAATGGTGGCTATCTATAAACCAGGAAGAAGGCTCTCACCAGAAACTGAAGCTGTCAACACCTTGATCTGGGATTTCTCAACCTCCAGAACTGTGAGAAATAAATTTCTGTTGTTTAAGTCACCCAGTATATAGTGTTTGTTATAGTAGCTGGAACTGATTGTAACATACATGTACAGATTTTCAAACACATACATAAGCTCATACTATATTTTGACATGTTTTTTTCACTTAACTGTATGTCAGGAATAGTTCCAGCTAAGTAATTAAAAAATAGGGTAGCTTCAGATAATAACAGTTTGGTATGTATTCTTCCAGGCCTTTTTTCTATACATATTTCTAGATATTTGGTTGATTTTGGTTATTTTTATATAAATGGGATTATGATATATACATTATTATGTTAACTTGTTTTTTTCCCCTTATTAACACATGTGAAGATCATTTCATGTCAGTACATATAGGTAGTCCTCACTCTTTTAAACTGCTGTTTATACTGTGTTAACAAAATAAAGATGTCATTTATTTTGCCAGTCCTTATCTGAAGGACATTTAAGTTATTTTCCCAGGGTGTTTTTGGTTGTTATTTTTGTTGTGTTTATTTGATCATAAACCATACTGCAGTGAACACCCTACATTTCCATCTCTGTATCAAGTGATATTACTTCTATGGGTGAAATTCCTAGGTCAAAGGATTTGCACATTTTAAATTTTAAGAGATGTCAAGTTTCCTCCAAAAGGCCTCTTCCCTTATTAAATCCTCACTAACACTTGATATTGTTAGACTTATTTATTGCAAATTTGACAGGGAAAATTATTTCATTGGTATTTTAGTTTGCATTTTCCTGATTACTAATTAAGTTGATCTGTTGCCTTATTTTTTTAAAATATGCTTTTATTGATTTTTTTAGAGAGAGAGGAAGGGAGAGAAAGATAGAAATATCCATGTGAGAGAGAAACATTGATCTGCTGCCTCCTGCACTCCCCCCATTGGGGATCAAGCCTGCAACCTGGGCATGTGTCCTGACTGGGAATCCAACCAGGACATCTCAGTCCATGGGACGACACTCAGTCCACTGATTCACACCGGCCGGGTTGTTGCTTTATTTTTAATTTACATCTTCCATTCTATGTCATTTTCCCTCCTGATTGTTCTCTCCTCTAGTTTCTTCCAGATCCAAGTTATCCTACACAGTGCTACAAAGTAAATTTTCCTAAAGCTACTTCTCATTACTACCCTTTCCTGATCAAAAACCTTTACTTCAATCTTTTACTTCAATAAGATTAAGAAATAACTTTTAAGAAAGTGCACCTCCTCAGATTTGAATTGTAAATCTATTTATTTAGGTCCTGTTGTGAGCCATGACTTATGCTAGGCATATTGGGAGGGACAGTGATGTTTCATGGTTCATTATCTGTCTAGTGGTCCAGGAAGCTCTTCACTTTTCTGTCCCTATCACTCACCTGAGGTATGCAACTAGTCGCCAAGTCCAGAAGCCTTGAAACCCTCTTTTAAAGTAACTTTGGAATAATTTTCTTCACATGTTACCTATGTGTAATCCAAACTTACTTTTGCTTAGGTGTGAAATGCATGGCAATATCCAAAAAATTGGGAATGATTCTAAAATTTTCTCAATTCAATATTTTCAGAAAATAAATTATGCCTTTCTGACACTCTCAGCATAACATTTAAGCACATCACTGTTTCCCCACTCATTAGCTGAATGATTCTGTCTCTTGTCCAAGCATATCTGCCTCCCTTCAGTGGAGCTCCTACCAGATAACAATTCCACTTGATTGAATCTCACATTGTGAAATGTTCTGTTGAGTCTGTAGAATTTGCTGGATGGGCTGGCTCTGGCAATACCAGGATCCAAGTCCTGCACATGGCTGAGGGAATCTTTGGAATACTTCATTTTGGTCTCAGAGAGAATCGCAAGCCTTTTGATAGCTGGGAAATCCATTCCACCCTCCAGCCTTTTGCACTGTCATCAGAGTTCATTGTTTAGGAATAACAATGGAAACACAATTGTTTTTTTAAAGCGTTTTTTTTTTTTAAACTTTTTTTCTTAATGATTTTAGAGAGAGAGGAAGGGAGAGGGAGAGAGAGATAGAAACATCAATGTGTGAGAACATCCATTGGCCACCTCCTGCATGCCCCCCACTGAGGATTTGGCCCACAACCTGAGCACATGCCCTGACTGTGCCTTTTGGCCCAAGGATAGCAAGGACTTTCTAAGAATTGGAAGATAAACATATTATTTTTAATTTGAAAAATAGTATCTGTAACTGTTAGCTAAGTAAAGCATGCCTCAGAAAGAAAATGAAAAGAATTGAACAATGGTTTGCACTTTTCCATAATCTCTTTTGTGGAAATCTTTGTTTTCTCGTATCTACTACCTCAGACAATTTATCTAAATCAAGAGGCATTTTTCAAAACAATAGGCAGCATCACAGTATAGACAATGTGAAGAACAGAGGAGTTGGCTTGGATAGACAAGTTTCAAATCCTGACTGTCACTATATTACCTTGAACATGTCACTTCATTTCTCTGCACCAGAGTTTCTTATCAATTAAATATTGGCATAATAAAAGTATGCATGTCATATCGATGTGAAGGTCAAATGAAATAATGTATGTGAAAGTCCTGGCACTTAATAAGTGATTAAGAAATGTCTGTTGCCCTGGCCAGTGTTGCTCAGTGATTAGAGCGTTGGCCCACACACTGAAGGGTCATAGGTTCAATTCCTGGTCAAGGGCACATATCTGAAATGCAGGTTCAATCCCTGGTCCCAATCAGGGGCATGTGTGGGAGGCAACCAATCAATGTGTCTCTCTCACTTTGATGTTTCTTCTTCTCTCTCTCCCCCTCCCTCCCTTCCACTCTCTCTCTTAAAAAAAAGAAATATTTGTTGAAAAATTTGAGTCAACTTGTAGTAAGCAGTTAGACAGGCATGAACAGAGTAGAAACAGTAGGCCAGTTACTGAAGGTCACCAGGGTGGAAAGCCCAGGTGCCTATCAAGGAACAATTGTAAGGTGGGTTCTCACCCCCAGGGTAAACATTCTTCCCCTAGAATGTGGTTTAGACCCCCTGACTTTTCATATTACTGGTCATGTGCTTTGGACTCTCCCCTTACCTTTCCTCCCCTGGCACATCACTAGACATGTGGTAGACCCCCTTAAGGGAGGAACTAGAGGGCTGGAAATAGCCTCCTATGACTAGCTTGCCCTACCTCTTCCTTAAGCATTAAGCCTCAGTTGTGTTTCAGCTCCAAGTCCAGAAAAGCAGAAAGTCCAGGTGCGGTGACACCAAGGCTGACACCAGAACCAGCTGTGATGACTAAGGACTCCATGCCCTGATGTTGACCAATCAGTGGAGACTATGACCCTGAGGAGTCACACCTGGAAAGCTGACTTTCCAGAGACCTCCAGACAAAACCTCTTAAGATGAAGGACCCAGTTTGCCCTCTCTCTCTCTCTCTCTCTCTCTCTCTCTCTCTCTCTCTCACACACACACACACACACACACATACACACACCTGTGCTTTTTCCCAGTCTTGTCCTCTTTGCTTTCTTTTTCCTAAGCTCCAAAGGCCCTTCCACTGCCTCTGTAACTTGTTTCCTGAGTCCACACAGTCTAGCTGGCTCATTTCTTTCACAGCTCACTTCTTCTACCCCTGTGACTTTCTAAATAAACTTTTGCCTGTATTTGAGTCTTGGCTCTGAATTATTTCTTGTCTTCTAAATGACTTCTAAGGTCATTTTGATGTCTTTCTTCGATTGTAGACTGACTTGTTTGTTTTTTAATTTTTTTCTTTATTGATTTTAGAGAGAGAGGAAGGGAGAGGGAGAGAGAGATGGAAACATCGATGAGAGAGAACATCGATTGGCCACCTCCCATACACCCCCACCAGCGATGATCGGGCCTACAACCTGGGTATGTGCCCTGACCGGGAATCGAACCGGCGGCATCTTGGTGCATGGGTCAATGCTCAACCACTGAGCCACACCAGCTGGGCAGACTGACTTGTTTTATAAGCTTCTGAGATCAGGGACCATGTCTGTGTGATTCTTTGTTTTTAGTTCTACAATATGCATAGGGTTTTTAATAAAAGATGTCCACTTGCCTCTACTCAACAAACAACTTTCTTCTTCTTCTTATTCTCTGATCCTTTGATCAGTATATTCCTCAGTGTTGTTTGTTGGGTTCAGAGATTAGGCAGTTTTTGTTTTTTTTTAATGGTTATCTCTGAGGGAATTATTTCAATACAAGCACCAAAGAAGAGGAGAGAGGGAGCAAGGTGCCTGGTACATAGCAGTCACTAAAATATTTGTAAACTATATTAGGTGCATATGGTATGCAAGCATAGGCAAAAGGGAAAACGAATGAGCCAAAGAAAGAAGAGGTGTGTTTAATAATAGCCAACACCTATTAGAATTATTGAATGTTTAATACATGCACATGAGAAAATTGAGGCTTAAAGAAATAAATAAATTCCCCAAGGTCATACTCGGATATATCCACAATGTTTTATCTAAAGTCAGTTATGTTTCAAAATTCTGAAATTGCTGGATTTTAGAAAGATATATGGTATGTGCGCCATATATTACATAATGTCAGCAGATTCAGTGGTAACAACACATAATCAAATGCGTTAATATTTATGCATTGAAATATATGAATATTCACACATAGTGAGATAAATGAAGATTATAGTATCTCCATATTAGTCCAGATCAAGTCAGATATTGCTGCCAAATAAGTTACAAAACATCTTTGTTTTTCAAAACCTTTTAGATTTTTGAATTTCAGATATGGGATTGCAGGCCTGTGGTAGGTAGTAAAGACTAGTGGGAACACAGGTGTGTCAGACTGTAAAGAAGAGCCTCTTCCTTGCTATATTAGTTTCCTGTTGCTGCTGAACAAGTTACTACAAATTTAGCAGTTTAGCAATGCAAATGTATTCTCTTACAGAAGTCCAAATTAGATCTCCCTTGGCTAAAATCAAGGTGTCAGCAGGGCTGTATTTCTTCTGGAGACTCTAGGGGAAAATCTGTTTCCTTGCTTATTCCACCTTCTGGAAGCTGTCCACATTCCTTGACTCATGACCCCTTCCTCAATCGTTAAAGTCAGCAATAGCAGGTTTAGTTTTTCCTATATCTTATAACTCTGACCTTTTGTCACTCTCTTTCATAATTAAAGGTCCCTGTAATTACATTGGGTCCAACCAGATAGATAAACCAGGGTTTATAAACCAGAGTTCTCCAGAGAAAAAGAACCCATAAGGTGTGTGTGTATATGTGTGTGTGTGCATGCACACATGCATGTGTGAGCATGTGCATGTGCATGTGCGTGTGGAGACAGAGACAGAGAGAGAGAGTGAGAGAGAGAGATTGATTTAAGGAATTGGCTTATGCCGATATGGAGGCTGGCAAATCCAAAGTCTTTAGGGTGGGCCTACAGGCTGGAGATCTGGGAAGAACCAACATTGCATTTCAAGTCTGAAGGCCATCTGGTGGAGAATTCCTTTGGACTTCAACTGATTAGATGAGGCCTACTCACATTATGGAGAGCAATTCACCTTATACAAAGTCCACTGACTTAAATGTTCATCTTATCCAAAAACGCCCTTACAGAAACATCCAGAATAATGTTTGATCAAGTAGCTAGGCACTTTGGCCCAGCCAGGTTGACACATAAAATTAACCATTACACAGAGTAATCTCTCTTTCTCAAGGTCAGTGGATTAGCAGCCTTATTTTCATCTTCAGCCTTAATTTCCCCTTGCCATGTATAACCTAACATATTGTTATGTCCAGGAAATAGGACATGGATATCTCTGGGACCATTATGCTGCCTACCACAGTGTGGTTGTGCACAACACAATGCCAAGGGGTCACCACTTTCATAGATTGAAATTTGAATAGTGCCCTCTGAGTGATGAAATGTGGAGGTTTTATTCCAGACTCCACATGCCTAAGGACATCAATTGTACATACTGCCTACCTGGGAGAGTATAGTAAATCTTTTTTCACACTCAGCTTCAGGAAAACAGAGTGACAATGGCTTCTGCATGAATATATCAGCTAGTTCCACAGGAACTGACACAGACCCAAGGTCCCCCTGCAATCACCCTGTAGAGCATAGGGGCCGAGTTTTTAGGTTTTCAATTCTGTGTCTTCCTCAGGACCAAGCCAGGATGGTTTCTAGTAGGTTTTTATAACTTAGGATTTCCTCTTCCAGATAATTCATTCTTTGGAGGGGAAGAGGAGAAAGCTGCATTATTAATTATGGGAGGCCTCATGTGAGTTTTCAAAGGAACTGCTCCCAGTGCAGCTTCTGAGGCAGGGGATTTTGAGTCTGGTGTGGTTCATTGAATGATAACTTCAATAGCTATGGAGCCAATTGAACTATGATATCTTTCTGCAAAAGAGCATTTTTTCATGAGAACCAAGACATTGCTAGAATACTGTATTTTAATTGGTTTTGCATAGATGACAGAAAAACTAAATGTCTTCTAAATACTTAAGTCAGTAGAGAGATGCACGTTTACCACTATTTGCTCTATAACCCTTCTCTTTAAACAAAGCTAAGAAAAGAAACAAAACAATAGAGAAAAATCAGAAAATATTTAAAAATGTGCCAGGGTCATTAATTCAAATTGTTTTAAGAAATCTAAGAGTAAAGGATCCCTCTTTTGTGGCTGAAGTGAAAAATGTCATTTATCAGCATTTGCAAAAGCCCAATGAGGAAAACTCTATCACCGGACCCTTTCAATTCCTACAGTATATAGCCATACTCTAGATGTTTTGCCATTGTACAGAGAGTCATTACCAGATATGATTAAGTAAATTTGTGAAAGTTCCGGTGTCAGATTATAATTATTATTTAGTTTTCTGTGTGTTTCTTGAAACTTATATTTCTGGCCTACTATTGCTCAGAGCAGGAATAATACTCTGGTTTTGATGCTGATTGACTTTTATTAGGATCCAGAAAGTTTGATCTAGATTAAAACAGTGCTGGTGAGCATGGAGAACATAAATTACCAAACCAAGACAAAATGTATGTACATTGCCTCCACCAATATTGGCGATGGAGAGCAGAATCCAGCAAATACTAAAATCTGTTATTTTTCTGCTAAAGAAAGCACTATTTGGATTATAAAATTTGTTTGTCTTGATTCCCTCTTAGCAGAAATGCTCCCTCTCTCAGTATCTGTCATTTTTAAGTCAATTTAGTGCGAAGTGCCCTATTTTAATCATAAATGTCAAGTATACTTACAACTGTCAAGTGAACAATGTAGTTCCTCATATCCTTTCCTACTGAATTGTAGAAGATACCATACAGAAGACCCATGACTCAAGGATTCCGATTTTTAATGGACATAGCTATCTAGTTCACCGCTATATTCACTATGCAGCTTCACAATGAAATTGGAACCTCTTTTAGAGTTGGGGTCAAGAACCACATACTTGTTTATAAGAAGTTACATAGAGAGTTGCAAGCCCTCTTGGTGAATTTTTTTGAAAGAAAGTAGGATTAACAGGAAAAACAATTTCAAGGGAAATTTCTTGTGTGCCCACTGGACAATATTTTGAAATGACTTTTGGATTACCTATTTACTCATGTAACTGGAACACCTTTGCCTTCTTGCCAGTGAACCTTTTCTGTTTGTGCAAGGGGAAGTATGGTCCTTATTTATATTTTCACAATATATGTTTTTCTTGAAATGTATCCTTTTTTCACCAATTCAATTCTTTGAGTTTTTAATAAACATGCAAATTTTCTATAGTGTGTGTTGAGTTTCATGTACATGCATACATTTCTTCGTTTATCCATTTATTATACACTTACTGAATGTCTACTATCAGTTAGGAGCTGAATATATACAACAGTAAACTCATAGAGCTTATATTTTAGTGGAGGTGACAGATCTTAATCAATCACCCAAGTAAATAAATAATTAAGAACTGTGCTAAGTACTGTGAAGGAAAAGTACATTATGCTCTTAGCACTTACAATAGGGAGAACTGAGCTGGTCTGGAGTCAGGAAAGATTACTCTAAGGAAATGCCCATTTGGGCTGAGATTGGAAAAATGCAAAAAGGTTCACTAGACAAAGAGTGGGAGGAAGACTACACCAGGCAGAGAACTCTAGATGCAAAGCCCTTGAAATAGAAAAGAGTCCAAAGCATTGAGAGTAGGCCAAAGTCTCCCGGTGACCAACAGAGTGAGCAGGAGAAGGACACAAGACTCATTTCTTCATCAAATTTACTGGGTAAGCACTGTTCTAGGTACTGAGGATATAATTAAAAACAAAATCTTGCCTTCATGGAACTTACCTTCTAGTTGGTAAGAGAGACTATAAATGCATAACTTGATATTAATTTAATTTCCTAAGTGATAAGTGCTCTGAAGAAAATGAAGCTGGGTGGTTGAGGAAGGCCTCTCTGAGGAGGTGCCATTTGAGCAAAAAGGAGACTGTCAGATAAATATCTGGGGGAGGAGAGTTCCAGGCAATTGGATTAGCCCATTAGAATGTAGCTGGTGTGTTTTTTAGACTTTATTCAATGTTCTCAAGAACCTCAAGAGACATATACTAGGTAACTTGCGCTAAATTTATAGTTTATTCATATCAGGGTAGGATTTAAACCCAAGTCTGTCTATTCCTTTTTCCTTCCCATTATGCAACAGTGTTCCTTTAGAGAAAGGTATTAAACTATATCTCTATATTCATAAGTCATTTAATCATTTCAGTCAAAATTGTCTCATCTAAGAGAGGCCATAATCCTTAACATGTGTCATGAATGGAACCCCAAGCTGATGCTGATAAAGACATTCTCATATGTTTGTGGTGGAGAATACTGCTTTGCGGCCTTATATGAGGAAGGTGCGTGCTTAGTGTATAGTCTTGATACTGGACAACAGGTCCAAGGTCGCTTGTCACTACTTGAGCCAAAATAAGCAGAGACAAGGTTGAATCATATATGAGCATTTATTTCAATAATTCTATCAGTATGGGGAGAGAAGTCACCTTGGAAATTCTGCTCTCCAATATTTCATTTCACATAAACTCTTATATAGGGTTAGTGGATGGGGAAAATATAAAGTAAATGAGTTCCCAAGGTCTGCCTTCTTTCATTGTCCTTGCAAAGATTAGCCTCATAATGATGCCTCCCTTCAGATAGGTTCTATCCTTGATCTGGGCTCCAGGCTGCCTTATCTTCAGGGCCTGTTCTCCTTCTTGTAACGTGTCGTTCAATTTCCCAGGGTCTGTAAGAAAATCTCTTGTTTGTATTGAGTAACTATTAAACAACTGTGATTCTGTTTCTATTATGTGCCCTTCCTCTATCAGTCTGTGGTATGTTTGGAAATCATTGTGCAACATACAAAGTCTGACATTAATAAGAGACATAGATTCTATGCTCTTTGTTCCTCAATTAGTTGTGTAAATTTAGGCACTCTCCAACCTCTCTGAGTTCCAGTTTCTTCATCTGTAATACGGAATTAGTAACATCTTTCTTGCCTACCTCTCAGAGTTATTGTGAATATCTAATTAAAATATCTCTACCTTCAACATATAGCCAGAATCCAACTATCTTCACTGCTACCATTCTGGTCCAACCAACAATATTTCTTTTCTACATTATTGCAATAGCAATCCAATTGGTCTTTACTGTCCACCCTTGCCACCTCACTTGCCAACTCAGTTCTGAGTGGAGATACAAAGGTGATCCTGCTAAAAGCAAGTCAGATCTTAGTGGGACTTAATATTATTTTCCAAATCTTCATTAATTAACTTGGAATTAAAGCCAAAGTCCTAGTAATATTGGCCTATACACCTCTCCATGATCTGCTCACCTACCTTACTACTTTGGAATCATCTCATCTAGTGCTCTCATTAACTCTACTCCAGCCTCACTGATTTTCTTGTTAATTCTCAACCACACTAGGAACAATGTCAACTCAAAGGTTTTTGCTTGCTCTTGCCTCTTCTAGCAATACTGTCTGGACAGGGAGCAACATGGCTAACACCCACACTTCCTTTAAGTCTCTGCTTAAATGAAGCCTATTGTGACCACCATATTTAAAATGGCAACCACTTTCCTCACATTTCAGACCCCCTTACTCTGCTCTACTATTTTGTCCTTTTCCATAGCACTGTCATTGTTTAAAATAATACATAGTTTACTTGTTTATATGGTGCCCACATATGTAATTTTGTACCAACCAGGAAATTTTTGAGTGGAAGTGAGGGCTATTAAATTACATCAGGACAACAAGTATAAACTGGGACTTAGTAATATATGATAATTAAAAAAAATTATATGTCTCCCTTACTGGCCTAATAAGAATAGTTATCTTTAAGTGTTTTGTTGTTATTTATCTCATGTGCCAATAACAGTGCCTGACATAGTAGGTTATCAATACATATTTTTGAATAATTAATTAATGAATAATACATATGAAAGATATACAAAATACTATAGACATGTACTTTCGTTATTATTTTTCTCTATCTATATATGTATACAGATACATATATTATGTGAAGTACACCTATATCTGTATATTTCCATCTACATACTAAATGTACATTTAATATCAGCAATCCTTCCCCAATTTACCACTTTTATTCCCTAGGATAGAGTAAAAAAAAAAATTGCCATATAGTTTATATGTACTTTAAAATGTTAGAGTGTGAGGATTCCAAAATGGTGGCAGAGTGAATGGAAGCTACACAGACCATCTCCAAGTACCAAACTGGAATTAAAACTAAAATAAAGACAAATTGTTGGGAAAAACCAACAGAAAAACAGCTGGAGAGGACCAGTATAACCATGGTCAGAAAGAGGACACTAAATCATGCCTGGTAGAAACTGTGGAGGCACAAGTGAGTAGGCTGGGAGCCCATGGACAGCAGCTGTTTTAGCTGTGAGCAGCTACCTCAGGGTTAAAATCCCAAGCCAGCTCTACAGTGCAGAGGTCTGGGACAGAGAACTAAATTAGCTACAGTCACTCACCTTGGACTCTGGCAGAAGGAGGGCAGACTGGACTAGAATTATGTGGAGAGACTCAGGAGCTTGGAGAGCTGGGATAGCAATGGGAGTTTTGTGCTGAATCACTCCCTCACAGGACAGTAGCCATTTATTCAAAGAGCCCCTTCCCAGAGCCCTGGGAAGAAGCAACACACACTTCCTCAGGAATTTAACATCATCCTGCAAGGCCAGAGAAATGCAAATTGAGGCTCATTAACAGCCAGCAAGCATTTGCTCCACCCACTGGAAATCCTCTTACCCTGAACACCTGAGGGATTTTTTTATTCAGTTGAGGGCTACAACCCAAAGCTCATCAAGTAACTGAGAATAATAGCCTCCAGGCAAAAAGCTAGAGAATAACTGAACCTTTCCTGGGCTTGCAAATATACCCACAAAAGTAAGACTTGACAGTGGTGTTGAATGTGGGTTCTCCCACACTCATCCAGACCCAGTAGAGGGAGCCACAACCAGTGGAATACCAACACCCACAGGGAAAATTTGGCAGGCTCCAAAACCCACTGAGACAGTCAAAATGGTGAAACAAAGAAACAAATCCCAAATGAAAGAACAAGAGAACTCTACTGAAGATGAGATAAATGAAATGCAGTTAAGCAGGTTATCAGAGGTAGAGTTGAGAGTGATGATCTTGAGGAAGCTCAACAGCATGAGTAAGGACATTAACACCATGAGTTAAGATATAGAAACATTGAAAACCAACTAATTGGAAATGAAGAATGACATAGCAGAAATAAAGAACACATTGGAAGGAATAACTAACAGAGTAGAGGAGGCCAAAATCGGATCAGTAAATTAGAAGACAGGGTATAAAAAATCACCCAATAAAAGAACCAAAAAGAAAAAACAATAAAAAAAAACAACAAAAAAACAGGAAGACAGCCTAAGAGAACTGTGGGACAATATGAAATGTAACAACATCAGCATCATATGAGTTCCAGAAGAAGAAAATAAGCAAGGGTTAGAGAATATATTTGAATAGTGACAGAAAACTTCCCTAAAGTTGATGAAGGAAAAAGGTATACAAGTCCAAGAAGAATAGAGAGCCCCAAGCAAGAAGAACCCAAACAGGCCCACAAGACACATCATAACTAAAATGCCAAAAATTAAAGACAAAGAGAGACTCCTAAAGACAGCAAGAGATAAGCAACAGGTTACCTACAAAGGAACCCCCATAAGGCTATCAGCTGACTTCTCAACAGAAACACTACAGGCCAGAAAGAAATGGAATGAAGTAATCAAGATCATGAAAAACAAGGATCTGAATCCAAGAGTACTCTACCCAGCAAGGCTATCATTCAAAATAGAAGGTCAAATAAAAAGCTTCCAGACCAAAAAAGGCTAAGGGAATACATTAGCACCAAACCAGCACTGCAAGAAATGTTAAAAGGACCACTGTAATTAGTAGAAGAAATAGGAAGAAAAATATAACCATAATAAACAAAAATGGAAATAAATAAGTACATGTCAATAATAACCATAAGTGTAAATGAATTAAAAGCTCCGATGAAAAGATACAGAGTAGCTGATTGGATAAGAAAGCATGATTCATATATATGTTGTTTAGAAGAGATCCACCTCACAACAAAAGACTTACATAGGTTGAAAGCGAAGGGATGCAAAACATCTTCCAAGCAAACAGAAAGAATTAAAGAGCTGGGGAAGCAATACTCATATTTGATGAAATAGACTCCAAAATGAAGGCAATAACTAGAGACAAAGAAGTTCACTGCATAATTTTGAAAGGACCTATCCAACAGGAAGATATTACCATGGTAAACATATATGTACCCAACAGAGGAGCACCAAAATATATTTAAAAACTTCTGGAGGACTTCAAAGGAGAAATCAACAGCAATACAATCATAGCAGGGGACTTCAGCACGCCACTGACATCAGTGGATAGATCCTCTAGACAAAAAATTAACAAGGAAACAGAGATTCTAAATGATGCACTAGATCAATTGGATTTAATAGATATGTACAGAGAACTACACCTCAAAACTACAGAATTCACATTATTCTCAAGTGCACATGGGACATTTTCAAAGATAGACCACATGTTAGGACACAAACTAAGTCCCTACAAGTTCAAAAAGAGAGAAATCATATCAAAAATCTTCTCAGATCACAATGGCAAGAAACTAGGAATCAATTACAAAAAAAAACCTACAAAAACATTTAAACACATGGAGGCTAAATAGCATGTTATTAAACAACGAATGGGTTACCAAGGAGATCAAGGAAGAAATTAAAAATGTCCTGGAAACCAATGTAAATGAACGCACATAAAAAAACACAACAACACAAAATCTATGGGATGCAGCAAAAGCAGTACTGATAGAGAAGTTCATAGCATTTTAGACCTACCTCAAGAAACAAGAAAAATTTCTAATTGATTATGTAACCTCACAACTTAAAGAACTGGAAAGCAAACAAAAAGCAAAACCCAGAGCAAGCAAAAGGAAAGAAATAGTAAAGATAAGAGGAGAAATAAATGACACAGAGACTAAAACAACATTTCAATAGATCAATGAAACAAAGAGCTAGTTCTTTGAAAAGATAAACAAGAGTGATGGATCCTTAGCTAGACTCACCAAGAAACAAAGAGAGAGGACCCAAATAAACAAAATCAGAAACAAAAGAGGAGAAGTAACAACTGACACCACAGAAATACAAAGGATCATTAACAAATACTATGAACAATTGTATGCCAACAAATTGGACAATCTAGGCAAAATGGACAATTTTCTAGAAACACACAGTCTCCCAAAACTGAACCAGAAAGAGATAGAAGACTTAAACAGACCAATAACAGCTAAGAAAATTGAAGATGTAATCAAGAATCTCCCAGCAAACAAAACCCCAGGCCCAGGTCGGCTTCACAGGGGAGTTTTACAGAACATTCAAAGAACTAACACCTATTCTCCTCAAACTATTCCAAAAAATTCAAGAAGAAGGAAGACTTCCAAACTCATTTTATGAGGCCAGCATAATTCTAATCCCAAAACCAGATAGAGACACTACAAAGAAAGAAAAATACAGGTCAGTAACCCTGGTGAACATAGATGTCAAAATCCTTAACAAAATATTAGCAAATTGGATCCAGCAATACACTAAAAAAGTTATTTACCATGACCAAGTGGGATTTATCTCAGGGATGCAAGGCTGGTACAATATTCACAAATCAATAAATGTGATACACCACATAAACAAAATGAAAGAAAAAAATATATGATCATATCAATAGATGCTGAAAAGGCATTTGACAAAATCCAGCACCCATTTCTGATATAAATACTCAGCAATGTGGAAATAGAGGGATGATATTGCAACATAATGATGGCCATATATGAGAAACCTACAGCCAACATCATACTCAATGGGCAAAAACTAAAAGCATTTCCCTTAAGAACAGGAACAAGACAGGGATGCCCACTTTTGGTATTCTTGCTTAACATGTTATTGGAAGTCTTAGGCACAGCAATGAGACATGAAGAAAAAATAAAAGGGATCCAAATTGGAAAGGAGGAAGTGAAACTGTAATTATTTGCAGATGACATGATATTGTACATAGAAAACCCTAAAGACTCCATCAAAAATCTACTAGATTTAATAAACAAATTTAGCAAAGTAGCTAGATACAAAATTAACTTCAAGAAATTGATGGCATTCTTATACATCAGTAATGAACTCACAGAAAGAGAAACTAAAAGCATAATCCCATTTACCATTGCAGCAAAAAAATTAAGAGACCTATAAATAAACTTAACCAAAGAAATAAAGGACCTATTTGCAGAAAACTACAGAACACTGAATAAAGAAATAGAGGATGATAAAAAAAAGTGGAAGCATATACCTTGTTTATGGATTGAAAGAATTAACATCATTAAAATGTCCATACTACTCAAAGCAATCTATAGATTCAATGCAATCCCCATCAAATTATCAATGACATATTTCACAGAACTAGAACAAATACTTCAAAAGTTCACATGGAACAAAAAATGACCCTGAATAGCCATAGCAATCTTGGAAAGGAAGAACAAAGTAGGAGGGATCACAGTAACGAATATCAGGTTATACTACAAAGCCATTGTAGTCAAAACAGCCTGGTACTGGCACAAAGACAGGCATATAGATCAATGGAACAGAACAGAGAAACCAGAAATTGACCCAAGACATTATGTTCAATTAATATTTGACAAAGGTGGCAAGAGCATACAATGGAGTAAAGACAACCTCTCTAATAAATGGTGTTCGGAAAACTGGACAGCTACATGCAAAAAAATGAAACTAGATCATCAGTTTACACCACACACAAGAATAAACTCAAAAGGTATAAAAGACTTACATGTGACTTGTGAATCCATAAAAATCGTAGAAGAAAATGTAGGCAACAAAATTTCAGACTTCACATGCAGCAGGATTTTCACTGATACAATGCCTAAGGCAACAGAAACAAAGGAAAAAATTAATACATGGGACTACATCAAACTAAAAGCTTCTGCACAGCAAAAGAAACAAGCATCAAAATAGAAAGGGAACCCACTATATGGGAAAGCATAATTGCCAACGATACATCAGATAAGGGGTTAATTTCCAAAATATATAGAGTACTCATACAACTCAACAAAAGGAAGAAAAAGAACCCAATTAAAAAATGGTCAGAGGGGAGAAAGGCTCTTCCTTTCTGTGTGGCTGCAGCCATTAGGTAAGCCAAGATGGGCGCTTACAAGTACATCCAGGAGCTATGGATGTAGAAGCAGTCCGAAGTAATGCGCTTCCTTCTCTGGGTGCGCTGCTGGCAGTACTGCTAGCTCTCTGCCCTCCACAGGGCCCCCCAGCCCCACCCGGCCAGATAAAGTATGCAGGCTGGGATACAAGGCCAAGCAAGGTTATGTCATATATCGGATTCGTGTGCACTGTGGTGGCTGCAAACGCCCTGTTCCTAAGGGTGCGACCTATGGCAAGCCTGTCCATCATGGTGTTAACCCACTCAAGTTTGCCCAAAGTCTTCAGTCTGTTGCCAAGGAGCAAGCTGGACGTTACTATGGGGCTTTGAGAGTCCTGAATTCTTACTGAGTTGGTGAAGATTCCACAAACAAATTCTTTGAGGTTATCCTCATTGATCCATTCCCTAAAGCTATCAGAAGGAATCCTGACACCCAGTGTATCACCAAACCAGTCCACAAGCACAGGGAGATATGAGGGCTGACATCTGCAGGCCGCAAGAGCCGTGGCCTTGGAAAGGGCCACATGTTCCACCACACTATTGGTGGTTCTCGCCATGCAGCTTGGAGAAGGCATAATACTCTCCAGCTCCACCATTACTGCTAATATAAGTAATGTTTGTAAAATTCCTACATAATAAACAATTTAGGACAGTAAAAAAAAAAAAAAATTGGGCAGAGGACCTAAATAGACACCTCTCCAAATGGGACATACAAATGACCAAGAGACATATGAAAAAATGCTCAACATCACTAATAATCAGAGAGATGCAAATTGAAACAACTGTGAGGTATCACCTCACACCTGCCAGAGTGGCTGCCATCAACAAATCATCAAATAACAAGTGCTGGAGAGGTTGTGGAGAAAAGGGGACTCTAGTACACTGCTGGTGGGAATGCAGACTGGTGCAGCCACTATAGAAAACAATATAGTGTTTCCTCAAAAAATTAAGAATTGAACTGCCATTTGACCTAGTGTTCCCACTTCTAGGAATATATACTAAGAAGCCTGAAACACCAATCAGAAAGAATATATGTATCCCTATGTTCATAACAGCACTATTTACAATGCAAATACAACATGATCTCACTTATTTGTGGAATATAATGAACAACAACAAAAAAAACTGATGAACAAAACAGACCCAGAGACATCAAAAGGAGTATGGTTCAGACTGACAAAAAAATGAGATGAACCTAAGAACTTATATGCATGTATGCATAACCAATGGACATAGACAACAATGCTTGGGTGGGGGGAGTAGGTGGGATGGGCATGTAGGTGTCTGTAGGGAAAACTGAGAAACATCTGTAACAAAATTGAATTAATAAAAATAAATAAATAAATGAAATATCGAAAAAGAAGCATGGATGCTTTCTGATGATCTGGTGCTAGACAAATGTTCAGCATCTCCAGTAAAATAAATAAATAAATAAATAAATAAATAAATAAATAAATAAATAAATACATACATACATACATACATACATACATACATACATAAAATGCTAAAGAGTGATTTGCTGGGCCAGTTTGGCTCAGTGGATTGAGCGTTGTCTCATGGACTGAGAGGTCCTGGTTCTATTCCCAGGCAGGGACCATGCCCAGGTTGTGAGTTTGATCCCCAGTTGGGGACATGCAGGAGGCAACCGATTGATGTATCTGTGTCACATTGATGCTTTTATCTCTCTCTCACTTCCTCTGTCTCTTAAAAAATCAATAAAAGCATATTTTAAAAAATTATAAAGAGTGATTTCAAAGATAAAGATGATATAGGAAAATTATTACAAGCAAGTTGATAGGTGTTATTTATTAAAAAAGACTTTTTTCCCCTCAGGGCACATCTCTCTGCTGAGGGCTTATAGATACCGAATGTCACCTCAAGGAGTTGTTGATGTGGCTTGACTGAAAATTAGTTTGATGCATATATGAAGCTGTGTGGTGAAAGACAAAGGCAACCTTCATTTTTACAGAAGATAAAGTATACTATCTCTTAATTGGAAAGAAGTTAGGAAGCATGGATGGAGTGGAGTGAGCCACTACAAAAGATGAGAAGCATGGGCCAGAAGTGATGTTTGGTAGAGTAAAACTCAATTGATAAGGGATACATTAATGATTGAAATGTGATTTAACCCATGTTGGACTATATTAAGTGCTTGGAAACAATTTTATAATGATCTGCATCCATTAATTGCTCCATCTCCTGTGTTTATTGACATGCCTTTGAATGAATTCCTGGAGTAAACCAAAATACAATGTGCTTTATCAAAGTTAATGAATGAACTGAATCCAAATGTAAAATGGTTTAAATTCCATTTTGCTTACCCTCTGGTTTTGGAAATGCTTAGATAAATAAGAGTGTGCAATTTACTTATAAAGCCAAAACAATGCCAACGGATAAGCTTTCAAGCTTCCTCCCTTAGTTAATGTCGTTGAGGATAATTGAGATGGATACTTTTCTTAAACTACAATAAAAAATAATAAGGCCTCATTGAACTAGACTTTGTGGACTTCCATATTCTTCTCCTTTTTGGTAAATTAAGTTTGGTTGAAGTTGACTTCTCATGTTTTCCATCCCTGCACCATTGAAATACCTTTTATCCATAATGCTTTCTTATATTCCAAGTGTATATCACAGATTATAGGCAGAAAATTTCACTGGGTCAGATGGATTATGAAAAAAGACATTTCAGCATTTAATCTTCTCTTCAGGCATTTAAGAAATCATAGACAAGATCAATATGGGAGGAGGTAAAACCTTCACAGTTCCAGTAATGAAAAAGTGAGGGAGAGGATCATCTGATTTTCATCTTCTTTTTGGACTAGGGCTCAACTTTTTTTCAGAGCTTTCAGCCTTCTGATAGCCTTGTGAAGTCTTTTTTTTTTTTAATTTTTTTCTTTATTGATTTTTCGAGAGAGAGGAAGGGAGACGGAGAGAGAAATAGAAACATCGATGAGAGAGAACATCGATTGGCCACCTCCTGCATGCCCCCCCACTGGGGATTGGGCCCACAACCTGCCCATGTGCCCTGACCGGGAATCAAACCAGAAACCTCTTGGTGCATGGGTTGACGCTCAACCACTGAGTCACACCAGCTGGACGCCTTGCATAGTCTTTAGCTCAGATTCATGCTCAATTTTTGTGGGTTGAATCACCCAAGTGTGCAAAGTCAACTGTTTATTCTAAATATTAGAAAGTACTTAAGTTAGAAAAAGAAAACTTGAACAGAGCCAGATATATAGTAGGGATTCAAAATATATGTTAATTTTTTGTGGGATGGTTGAAATATCTTCTAGTAAATAAACATACTCATTCATCTGCCAGTTCATCTTTTTTTTTTTTTTTTTTTTTTTTTTTTTTGATACCAAGTAGCCTCCTAAGATCTGGGCAGCTAGAGAAAGATACAGATGTATGAATTTCACAGTCACATATGAAAACATAACTTTCTCCATTTTCTGTTAGTAAACTCATTTTATTTCTCAAGTGCCTAGTCTGCCTTGTAATAGTAGAATACGGCAACTACAACCATAAATATAGCAACAAAAAACTCAATCTAGTTGCTTCCAGGTAAAATCAGTCGAAATCTGTGATTTCTTAGTTAATACAAATAATGGAACTACATTCAGATTTAAAACATCTTCTCACATTTTCTCTCTCCTCCATCTCTTTGTGATGGGATAGAGGCAGATTAGGCAGTGAGGAATAGGACCATGGGAAGGGAAGGCTGAGATATGTGGGAAGTTAGAGATGATGTGGAGCTCAGCACACAGGTAGGCAACCCAGTACACAGCATATCTGGAGGTTTATTTGGACTCTATATCTCAAAATAAAACCAAAATCAACATGGGCATTGTGCTCCCAGGCCAGAAACTCCCAGCTCCCATTTATAAAAATGCAAATTAGATGCTCCTGGAAGGAGCACAGGTCAATTACATTAAATAAATAAATAAATAAATAAATAAATAAATAAATAAATAAATAAATAAATAAATAAATAAAAAAACCCAGAAAGGCTGATTTCAAGCAAGGCAACAGGATTGCTGAATGAGTTCTTTGAAACTATAGTCTGTGTTCCTATTGCAGAAAGCCAGGTCACTATAAAAAGGATTATAGAAAACCAAAATTGGATTTACAAAAGAAACCAAAAGCAAGCATAGGGTTGCCCCAAGGGCATTTCCCCTCCTCCTCACTAATAGTCTGGGAGAAATTGAAAGTAGCAAAAAAGGAAAGCTACTAAGGCCCCTATAGATGACCTAGGGCTGAACCCAGTCAGGCAGGAAACACAAGCTTTAAAATGTATGGATGTTGCTAAGGCAGAATTCCTTGAAAGGACCAATCAGAGGCTAGCAAGACATATATCTACCCCTAGACAATGGAATCCCACCAGTAACCCACTTGGGTCCCCTCCCTGCTTCAGGGAGTCTGTATATCTTTCAAATAAACTTTCCTATCACTTACTCTTGATTCATGAACTCATTCTTCAATTTCATGAGACAATGAACCCGATCACTGCCGCTTGGTTTTATTTGCAATTTCTTTTAAGCTTCTGGGCACGGTGGTCATGTTTGTAGGGATTTGGCTTTATGTAGCTGCTCTATAACATTTTTGATGCAAGAGTCTGGAAAGGCTCTCTTCTTGATCCTCTTCTATCTATGAGATCCTCCTACTCCAGTTGATCATCTCTGATACAACCATTAGGAAACTTTTGCCTGAAAGTAACAAAAAAGCAACTAACAGTGCCACAAAACACAATGCTATTTATTAATTAGTAATAAAAAAACCCAGATGGAGGTGGCTGCAAAGTTGTTCTGACAGTTCAGTGACTCAGGCCCATGCTATCTTTCTGCTCTGCCATTCTTTGCACGCTGGCTTTTCAGTTTTGTACTTCTCATCTCATGATCACAAAATGGCCACTGCACATCCTTATACTACATAAGCTTTCCAAGACAGAAAGAAAGATGGAAAATCATCATTAATCAGTTGTTCTTCTCTTGTATATGCCTCTTTTATCAGGAGAGTAGAAGATCCTCAAAAGTTTCCTCTTAGAAGAAATGAGTCACACACTACCACTTGTTGTGAAGAAGGCAGGGAAAGTGATATTTTCAGTTTTCTACCCTCTGTCATGGGAGGAAGGTAAAGGAGAGGGAGTTGAGAATGTATCTTGAGTGGCTAGCCTTTAGTTTCTACCTCTACTAGTATGGTTTTTTGATACAGGAAATATGCCTGAGATAGTGACTGAGATGCTTTGTGGAGGATTGACTAGGTTCTGTCACTGAATATTTTGATGTCTAAAACAGACCTTTCGTGTGTAAGAAACACTATTTATAATTACTTGGTTTTATGGATTGGAAGAATTAACATCATTAAGATGTCCATACTACCCAAAGCAATCTATAGTCGTCTCTCACCACTTCACACTTCAACTTTCACGGCTTCACACTATCGCGGTTTTTTCAAATAGTGAAGCTGTGAAAGTTGAAGTGCAAAGTGGCGAGGGACGATTATATATAAATAAAGAATCCTACTTCACGGAAATTCATTTATCGTGGTAGAGTCTGGAACTGATTTACCGCAATAAACGAGGGCCGACTGTATAGATTCAATGCAATCCCCATTAAAATACCAATGACAGATTTCACAGAACTAGAACAAATACTTCAAAAGTTTATATGGAACCAAAAAAGACCCCAAATAGTCACAGCAATCTTGAAAAGGAAGAACAAAGTAGGAGGGATCACCATACCAGATATCAAAACCATTGTAGCCTGGCTGGTGTGGCTCAGTGGTTGAGCGTCGACCCATGCACCAAGAGGTCGCTGGTTCGATTCCTGGTCAGGGCACATGCCCAGGTTGTGGGCCAATCCCCAGTGGGGGGCTTGCAGGAGGCGGCCAGTCGATGTTCTCTCTCATCGATGTTTCTATCTCTATCCCTTCTTGTCTCTCTAAAATCAATAAAGAAAAAAAAAAGTAGAAATTTCTACAACCATTTAAAAAAAAAACACATTGTAATCAAAACAGCTTCGTACTGGCACAAGAACAGGCATATAAATCAATGGAACAGAACAGAGAAACCAGAAATTGACCCAAGTCATTAGGCTCAATTAATATTTGACAAAGGTGGCAAAAGCATACAATGGAGTAAAGACAGCCTCTTTAATAAATGGTATTGGACAAATTGGATAGCTACATGCAAAAAAATGAAGCTAGACCACCAACTTATACCATACACAATAATAAACTCAAAATGAATAAAAGACTTAAATGTGACTCGTGAATCCATAAAAATCCTAGAAGAAAATGTAGGCAACAAAATTTCAGATATCACATACAGCAGAATTTCCACTGATACAACACCTAAGGCAAGAGAAACAAAGGAAAAAATGAACACATGGGACTACATCAAACTAAAAAGCTTCTGCACAGCAAAAGAAACAAGCATCAAAATGGGAAGGGAACCCACTATATGAGAGAGCATAATTGCCAACAATACATCAGATAAGAGGTTAATTTCCAAAATATATAGAGTACTCATACAACTCAACAAAAGGAAGACAAGGAACCCAGTTAAAAAAATGGGCAGAGGACCTAAATAGACAACTCTCCAAACAGGACATACGAATGGTCAAGAGACATATGAAAAAATGCTCAACATCACTAATCATCAGAGAGATGCAAATTAAAATGACTATGAGGTATCACCTCACACCTTCCAGAATGGCTGCCATCAACAAATCATCAAACAACAAGTGCTGGCAAGGGTGTGGAGAAAAGGGGACTCTAGTACACTGCTGGTGGGAATGCAGACTGGTACAGCCACTATGGAAATCAATATGGTGTTTCCTTAAAAAATTAAAAATTGAACTTCCATTTGACCCAGTGATCCCACTCCTAGGAATATATCCTAAGAAGCCTGAAACACCAATCAGAAAGAATATATGTACTCCTATGTTCATAGCAGCACTATTTACAATAGCTAAGATCTGGAAACAACCAAAGTGTCCACCAGTAAATGAGTGGATAAAAACGCTGTGGTACATATACACAATGGAGCACTATGAAGCTGTAAGAAAGAAAGACCTCGTATCCTTTGAGATGACATGGAGGGTCCTGGAGAGTATTATGCTAAGCGAAAGAAGCCAATCAGAGAAAGACAAATACATGATCTCACTTATTTGTGGAATATAATGAACAAAAAAAGCTGATGAACAAAATAGACCCAGAGACATAGAAAGTAGTGGGGTTCAGACTGAGAAACTTCAGAGGAAGTTGGCTGAGTGTGGGGGAGGTGGAATGAGATAAACCAAAGAACTTATATACATGTATGTGTAACCAATGGACATAGACAACAATGCTTGGAGCGGGGGCGGTATAGGGAAGAGGGTGTCTGGGAGGAAAAGGAGAAACAACTGTAACAAAAATAAATTAATTAATTAAAAAAAAAACAGGCTAAAAAATTACAAATTAAAAAATAGTTTTATCCTGGTTTTTAAATTCAGTTTAAAATTCTTAGTCTGTTCCATAAATGTAGTACATTTTGCCAATCACTTGCAAAACGGCATTGGATTAATGTTAGATGTACTCAGGCTGAACAGACTAAATTCTGCTTAATAAAATGAATTCCTGTTTGTAAACTTAGGTACCCTAATTCTCTCCAATATTTGAAAGTGCATATTTAAGTCTAATATAGTGTGGGGCAAAAGTAGATTTACAGTATTTATATGGAAACTAATACAATAATTGATAAATAATAATGCAAGAATATACTGTGTTTTATGTACTCACAATTGGAAACCTACTTTTGCCTCACTCTGTATATGTGGTTTTCTTTTTAAGCACTTCAAATACTTGACCAGGTGAACTTACGATCCCAACAAGCAAAACCTTACTAATGGCTTGAATAACTCATATATTTAATAAGTCAAGCTTGTAAATGTAAATAAAAATTATCTTAAACATTGCAGTACATTTAAAAATGTAGTCAAAATATGTTCCATATTTAAATAAAAGTCACAAAATTAATAAAATAAAAAAATTGGAATCTCTTTCTTCTCTTTATTTAAACTGTCATTCTAAAACATGCCACATTCTCTTCAGCATCACAAACACATTAAATACCAACTGGACACACATGATTCTGAACTTCACATATTGGTATTAATGTTATGGGTTTGATTCATTTCATTATCTCTATATTTTATTCTAAACCTCCCTAAAATTTTAAAGACACTTAGTCCTAAGGGGAGTAGTGTATCATCACAGGTGGGATAAGCTGGGCTTGCCTTTATAATTGCATTACGATTACTTAGGAGCCAGAGATTTGAGAATTGGATGCCATACCATAGGCAACAACATTCCAGGGAGATTCTATTTGTGTGTAGTTATATAAACTGGGATCCATTTTTAATCACTATGGTGACAGGGAACTCTAGGTCCATATCCTTCAGCTGGGATTGGTTTCTTGTAACTTGGAGTTACACTCTTACATCATTCTTCCCTCATCATTATCTAATTTGAATAGACAAAAATCTTCAAACTGTCTGATAAATTCATAGCTAACATCTTTGAACTAATTTGTACTACCTGAGTTAATACAAGATTATTTTTTGTATGTTCCCATCTGAGCCATCATTCTTATAGTATAATAACATCTGGTTGTATTCTGTATACCTCCCATAGAATTCTATATAGTCTAAACTGTCAATAACAATTCTCACTTTGGCACATGGCCATTATGCACCTACATCTTCTTCTGATTCCAGAGAGGGGATCTTGGGTGTTGGTGTGGGTAGAGCTGTACTTATCGCTATTGCTTATTTATTTTTTTTTTTGTCATAGTCCTGGATACTGGACATACCCATTAGCTTGCTCTGCCAAATTTTATGCCCCATTGGGTACCTTTGGGAACTTTGGAGCTGTAGAAGTTTCAGGAGTGTTCTTAAACCCCATTTTTGCCAATGTAACCATGAGCATTACATCATTTGTGTCATGTCACACCAGCATGGTACTTTTCTCCAAGCTTCATGCTTCTTTCCTTCCCTAGCTTCAGCTCTCTGAAGAGTGGTGCCAAATCTTTGGCTTTCCATTCTAAATTATCCTACTCTCCTCAGTGCAAAGCATAAAGAAGTGAAAGAAAGGATTGTCTCAGTGTGTCTGAATCTGGCTACATTAAACTTAGAGACTTTTGAACTTAGAGGCAAAACATTTGGGCCCCTTTGTTACCCTGGATCAGTATGTCAACTTCCTCTCCATTCCTCACAGTTGAACTAGGAGAGGTCACATGGGAGAAGAAAAGAACTTATCAGTTAAAAGACTAAAATCATTATTTGGCTAGCCATGGTACCTTACCTGGGGGATAGAAAAATGTCTGGTACATTGTCTTCTAAGCAGAAGAGTGGTTTAATAGCTGGAACAGCTACAAGAGGGGTGGGAAACATTGGCCCTGTAGTCCATATAAGGCCCTTGAAATAATTTGTTCTGGCCCTGCCAATGCAACCATAGGCAGGACTCAAAGTTCAATAAATTTAGGAGCTTTTTAAATAGGCACTTAAATTTATATGATGTGAATCATAATAATAACAAATTTTAAGGGACAAGCAAGGAACGTCCATTATGGGATAGACAGAACACATATCAATAAATGACAGGACAGACAAGTATGTTTCTCATTAGATGCCCAAGGCCCGTCTGCCTGTATTGCAGTGACTCAGAGGACAGTCAGTGCCAGGCAGGCTGGAAGTGTACACGTTTCAAAAGTGTTAACGCACTATGGTGAAACTATGGTGATCTGGTGATGGTGAAATGAGATGCAATGAGTTGATTCCTCAAAGCATTGATGACATTGCATCCAATGATTGATGACAATGTTGTCGAGTTCTTTGTTGACACAGACAATAACTCCAATTCAACCTCTATCCACACGTCCATGACCAATAATCTTCCAAAAACTGAATCTCAGATGAAGATTAAGGAAATTACAGTACACAGAAAAGACCTTAATAGTCAATGATACGAACGTTGGGTATGTTCCAAATCCAAGATGCAGGATTAGAACAGCAATCAAAGCAAAATAATCACGTCACTGGTGACACACTGGATACTTATTCAAACTTATGTGGTGTGACATCCTACAAAAGGTGACTACAAAGAAAAGTTGATGCAATGTCTATCTTTCCAAGAGAAATGGGCAAATGATTAATTTTTTGTTGAAGTCAAAGGCAAACCTGTGTGCCAGTTTGTGGAGATGTTAGCAGTAATGAAAAGTCAATCTGGAGCATCATTACAGCTGAAAACATACCAAACTTAATGAATCGGGAGGCCAAATGCATCTGGATAAAATCAATGCCCTTCAGCGGAGTTTGGAGTCACAACAAGCCTGTTTCTCTAGGCCTCATTGTGACAAAGACAATATTATTCAAATGAGTTATGTACTGTAGTGAGTGAGCTAATCGCAAAGAAGCTGAGGTCTCATGTAGAGGGAAAGTTTGTGAAACAGTTCATGGTGGTTGCTACAGAGTTGCTGGGGCCTGGGAACCTGGCCTGTTGTTGATAGAGGCCGTGGTTCAGGACATGACCCCTGAACTGGCTGCACAGGCACAGACCACATTACCATTATATAAGCATGATACAGCAAAAGCTTAGGATGCACGCGCCACACACTATCTCATGCATGGCCCACGCTGAGTATCCCGCCACACAAGTCTATAAAAGCTGCTAGCTATATTGAATAAAGCTGCTGCCATTTGTTGACCACCACCCCCCCCATGTCGGCTCCACGTGCTCTCTTTACCTTGGATCTCTCACTGCCTGAACCCTTCTTGAAACCCCTGGTCTCTGACATTTGGCATAGTCAGCAGTATGAAGTGAGTACCCAGATGACCCTAAGTGAGGAGCAGCCCCAGGTTGATGGGATGTATCCCCCTGAGTCCCCCTGGTACTGGATGGTGTCGTACCTGATGGCCTGGATGCCGCAGGAAATTGAGACACTGTATGTCCCTGGCCTGAGGAAATGTGGAAGGCTTTGAAAATGCTGGAACTGAATATTCCCACAGCACATTGAGAGGCTGCAGGTTGGGTTGCCAGGATGTTCCTGGCTGTCTTGCGCCATGCCTACTGAGACATCCAGAACATTATGAACCAAGTACCACTGAGATGGGACAACTGGCCAGTATTGCCACCTGCGGCAATACTTCAGAATATGCTGCAGACAGTCCCTCAGGCTGGTAACCAGACACTGATTAATTGGTTGATGGGGGTGGCCCGAACCATGTGGGATAATGCTGGAGGTCTCCCAGAACATGTAAGTAAGTGTACTACTTACTTGGACTTAGTGCAAATCATACGGGAGATGGGTATGCACCAGATGATTTTTGCTCAGTGGTACACCAGCCCAGATAAGAGCTGTTTACCACACATATTAAGGACATGGTGCTAGAGAATGGCCCTTCAGGAACTTTTGGGACTATGGCGGCTTTACTGGCCCCCTACACAGACTGCCAGGTCCATGAAGTAACCACCACCTTGGCATGGCTGGGGGATGTGGAAGTACAAAAACAAGGCTGGGATACACAGATACGGGAGCTTACGGAGGGCAAGGCTAATCGTTCTCGGGCCCCAACGGGTATGAGTGCCACAGGCAGGGAACCCAATGTGGCCCCGAGAATGGGCCAGTGAAAGTAAGCCGACGTCAATTGCGGTATGACCTCCTAGCAGCTGGGCTGGCCGAGGAGAAGATAGATGGGCAGCCGCTAGAACTGCTGTTGGCCCTGTCATGGAAACTGCACCCAGAACAACAATACACTCCCCTACACCCTGTGGCTAAGACATAGGAGGTGCAGTTGGCCTACTACCTGCCTGATTAGGGAGCAGGCAGAGGCACCCAGTTGGTGGGGGAGCCAGATGACCAGAGGCCATATGTAAAAGTGACTATTTACTGGTCCCCCTGGAGTGTCCAGTGTGTTTTGGCCGTTGTGGCTACGGGAGCAGACTTGACTCTGAGTTATGGGAACCTGAACCAATTTCAGGGCCCTAGCACCACAATAGAGGGGTATGGTGGAAGGCATATCTGAGCACGCTGAGTCACCCTTATGCTGGGTGTCGGATGTTTGCTGCCAACACCCTATGAGATGTATATTTCACTGATTGTGGAATATATACTGGAAATGGATGTTTTACAGGGTCTCAAGGTCCAAACATGCAGGCAAATTTGGCCTGTGGCTGCATGTGGTAAAGACAGTGATTAGAGGACACCCACATCATGCACCCTTGCAACTCCTGCAAGCAATACGGGTAGTCAATGTGAAACAGTACTGACTACCTGGATGCCAGGAAAAATTGGATAAACTATTCTGAAACTGGAGGAAGTGGGGGTTATTCGCCCAATGCATATCCCCTTTAATTCCCCGCTGTGGCCAGTACGGAAGCCTGACAGCTCATGGAGAAAGACTGTGGACTACCCGGAACTTGATGTCTCTCTCAGCCTGCTGGGTGTCAGTGCAATGCAATGAACTACAAGCACATGCTGGAGCATAGCAAGGGAGCAAATGCTCCAGATCTCTCTGGATGCAGCCCAATTTATTTGCAGAGTGGTTCCCCAAGTTACATGTAGATTTAGGTAAAGTATTTCCTTGAGATTGGCGCTTCTATAAACCATACACCCAAGCCTTGTCTCTCACTTTTTACAGTGAAAGAAACATCAAAGATAAAAAATAACAAACACATCCACGCCTGGGCACAGCCCATATTCTTTCTGGGTGGTCTTCCAACCCTTTGTCATGCAAACCTTATCTATTTACATGCAAACAAAACATTCAGAACCAAGCAGGGTGGTCTTCCTGCCCTCCAGTCAAACCTGTCTGTCCACACACACTTTGATCCTAGGCTGGCCAGGTTGTGTGAATGCACATCACAAGGTTACAAATCTTTCATCCACCAAACCTCCATCCCTACAGAACTGAACAAGGTCACTCTACCCTTACATGCAGCGGTACAGAATATCACTGAACTGATGGACCACTTGTCGCAGAAATTGGGATGGTTTCACTATGTTGTGAACTTGGCTAATGCCTTTTTCTCTATCGACATTGACTCTGAAAGCCAGAAACAGTTTACCTTTACCTGGGAAGAAAGACAATGGACATTTCAAGTGTTGCCCCAAGGCTATTTACATAGTTCAAAGCTTTCTTATGGTTTGGTAGCTCAGGACTTAGCATCCTGAAACAAACCTTCGAATATACACTTGTTGCATTATATTGATGATATGATGTTGACCTCTGATTCTCTTACAGAACTAGAAGCCAGAGCACGCAGCCTTCAGGAATCCCTGGTGGGCTTGGGGTGGGCCACCAATGAGGACAAAATCCAAGGACCTGGATACTTTGTCAAGTTTTGGGGTGTTGTCTGGTCAGGTAAGATGAAGGTTATGCCTGAGGCAATTATAGATAAGATACAGGCCTATTCCAGACCAGAAACAGTGAAACAGTTGCAGACTTTTTTGGGACTACTAAGGTTCTGGTGAACTTTTATACCCCATTTAGCCATGTTAATGAAACCCCTCCACTGCATAGTCTGAAAGGGGGAGGCCTGGGGCTGGTCTCCTGAGGTAGAGCAAGCATTTCTGGCCATGAAACGGGTGGTGGCCCAGGCATAGATACTGAGTCATAGATCCAGCTTTGCTATTCCTTCTGACTGTACAGGTGGATGACTCAGGGTTTGGCTGGGGTCTTTGGCAGAAATAAGGAGCTTGGAAGAGTCCTATTGGGTTTTGGTCCCAATTGTGGAAGGGAATTGAGAGTCATTACTCCCTCATTGAGAAGCAGTTGTTGGTGGTGTATGCAGCCCTGTTAGCCAGTGAAAGTATCACTGATTCTTGTCCTGTCACAGTGTAAACCACTGTGAAAATCTAGTAGAGGGGTGGTTATGGTCTTGGGCTACTCAACCACGCATAAGTGTGGCCCAAACTCCCACTTTGACAAAGTGGTGAGCTTACTTGGAATAGAGGGCTCGGTTCTCTACCAGCCCCTTGACACAGGAGCTGCAATCCTTGCTGGGACCTGTACAGTTTAGGGCAGAATGGGAAGAGCCCTCTATGGAAACAGAGAAAAACCCCAGCCCTTTTGAGGAGGGAAAGTCTCCCACTCCGGAAGATGCTTGATATACTGATGGTTCTTGCTGAGGCCAATCACCAATGTGGGTGGTGGTGGCCCTGCAACTGACAACAGATACCTTTTGGTATGATACAGGAGCCAGACATTTGAGCCAATGGGCTGAACTGAGAGCTATGTGGATAGTGTTAATGAAAGAGTCTGGCCGTGTGCATGTGTGCACTGATAGCTGGGTGGTGTACAGAGGCCTAACTCTATGGCTGTCTCATTGGGCAGCCCAAGAATGGCTTATAGGCCATTGACCCCTATGGGGGAAGGATATGTGGCAGGACCTGTGGGAATGGGGCTTGAAAGAAGGAGCAGTGATTTGCCATGTATCAGGGCATAAGCCCTTGCAGGCCCCTGGAAATGATGCAGCTGATGCGTTGGTACATGTGCAAGCCCTTCTAGGCTCTCCGGAACTGGCTGCAGTCACTGCCTGGCTACATAATAAATTGAGTCACATTGGTGCCCAAACCATGGGCTTGGTGGCCCAGCACTGGGACTTGCCTGTAACTAGAGCTAAAACTCAGCAAGCTGTGCATAAGTGTCCATGGTGTGCTGAACACCATCCAAAGCGGAGACAGTTACCGCTGATACTGGGGCAAATTTCCCAAGGAGCCCAACCTTTACAAAATTGTCAGGTAGATTACATTGGACTATTGCCCGAGGCCCAAGGAGCATGGTATGTGTTAACTGCTATTGACACTGCTACAGGACTTGGATTTGCCTTCCCTGTGGCCAAGGCAGATCAGCCTCACACCCTCCAAGCTCTGGAGTGGTTGGTGGCCACCTATGGGAGGTCCCTTGTTATAGCTAGTGATAGAGAAACTCATTTTACAGGCCACTTGGTCCAAGCCTGGGCATGGGACAATGACATTGACTGACAGTTACATGTCCCTTATAAACCCCAGACCACAGGTGTGATAGAGAGATTCAATGGGCTATTGAAGGAAAAGTTACAAGCCCTAACACTGCATTGGAGGCGCTGGAAAAGACACCTGCCCATAGCGGTGAGGTTATTGAATGAACAGCTGTGGAAAACAGGTAAAGCCCCTCTGGACAGAGTCACCAAGGGTACTACCCACATACCATGGTGTCACCTGAAAAGGAAACTGACTTAAAGCCCTCCCTGAGTGGAGGTGCCATTATTTTGCCTGTTCCTACAGCTGTGGTTCCCAGATGTGCAGAGCAATGGCCATGGCCTTGGCGAGTGAAAACTTGTGAGGCCCCTTGGATAGCTCTGATAGAACCCTGGGGTCAAGGTTTGGAAAAAGGGCTCTCACTCACTCCCTGGTTACGACGCTGGCCTCTGACAGTATGGGCTGTGTTGCCTCCTGAGGCGAAAGGTTCCTTCTTGCCTGGTGCACCAGCCATTCACCTATGGCCCATAACTTTATATTTAGTAAACATGGAAGAGGATCCCATGCTCCCTAGGCACGGACTACAGGTGTGGTATCACCGGCCAAGAGGGACCCCTCTACAAGCTACCATCCTATTGCAGGATGAGCAGGTAGTGTGCATCTTGCCAGAGGGTCATGATCTGCCAATGATTGTTTCACTATCTGCTTTGTTTTATCACCCAGGCTGACCACTGGGAACATTTTGCTGTCCTGGGCACACAACTTCACCAAGGTGCACAATTTGTCACATTGCTGTGTCTGTACTGAGCTTCTATCTGACACTTCGGATGGCCTTCCCTGGTGAGTAGCTTCAGCTACAATTGAGAATTGGACGATCCTCCGCAATTGGAAATGCACTAGCACAATGAAATCCTTGTGCCAGGTTACAGACTCTTTCGCACCAGACTTATCACAATGAATCCCCCTTACTCGGGAAATCTGTATACAATGGTTGGGGGTGGATGATGGGGATCCATGTAGAATTATTGCAAGTAGCTCCTTCCTGTATAGAGCAAGTGAATTACACTGTCCCTAACTGTACAGTAGGCTGGATCCCTGAGGAATTGTGTCAGAATATTTCCTGTAGTGAGAATACCAACTACTGGTGGGATGGAAGGAAATTAGTGGGTACTAAGCCTACTGATTTTTTGCCAGGCAATGCTCTCTAGATCTGTGGATGCTATGGATGGCCCTACCTTCCTACCCACTAGATGGGACAGTGTACATGGGGGAGACACCTCACACCTACCTTAACCCAGAAACCTGTTAACTGGGACCCTGTTTATCATAGATGGCACGAAGAGAAAAGAGCTGCCTGGTGGTTCTATCCCTTGGCTTTGTTTATACCTGGGGGTGGGACAATAGCTATAGAATTGCAAGTAGAAGCTTTGGCCCAATATATGGCCCAAGCCTTGAATGTTACTCGTATGTCCTTAGCTTTGCTGATAGATGAAACTACACAAATGCATAAAGCAGTGTCACAGAACAGGATGGCTTTAGACATCTTGACTGCAGTCCAAGGAGGAACTTGTGCCCTTTTGCATGTTGAATATTGTGTTTATATCCCGGACCACCAGCAGTAGATACAGGAAGCCCTGAAAGAAATGGACGCTGAAGTTTCAGTGATACAAGCTCTCCAGGAAGACCCCTTGACACAATGGTGGACCAAGTTGGGCAATTCCTGGATATGGGCCCTACTCAGTTTGGCAGGCCTCACTAGCAGTCTTGTGGTTCTATGTTTTAGCCTGTATTGCTGTTGTGGGCTCTAGGCACAAGGAAATGCTTTATGGGTCAAGTCCTGACACGCCAGCCTCTAGGGGGTGGAGTGTTGGCACCTGGGAACCCGGCCTGTTGTTGACAGAGGCTGTGGTTCAGGACATGACCTCAGAACTGGCTGTGCAGGTGCAGACCACGTTACCGTTATATAAGCATGACACAGCAAATGCTTAGGACGCATGCACCATGCACTGTCTTGTGCACAGCCCTGTGCCGAGTATCCTGCCACACAAGTCTATAAAAGCCACTAGCTGTATTGAATAAAGCTGCTGCTATTTGTTGAACCCCCTCCTGATGTCAGCTCCGTGTGCTTTCTTTACCTTGGGTCTCTCACCACCAAAACCTCCTTGAAACCCCTGGTCTCTGACAGCACCAGACAAAGTAAAATCATTTCATAGTGTTAATTTGTCTTGGAGAACCATCTCAGATCAGATTACTGACTTAGCACAAGATATTGAAACAACACTGAAGGATTCTGCAGGAGATTTCCAATTTTTCTCTCTGGCTTGTGATAAGACAATGGATGTAACAAATACTGCCCAACTGGCCATTTTCCTTCATGGGATAACTGCAGAGTTTGACACACCAGAGGAACAGCTGTCACTAAAAGCCATGCATGAAATTACAGGAGGTGAGGACCTGATTGAGAGACTTGTTTTATCAATGAAAAAACTTGAACTAAAATTTGAAAAGTTAAGTGGCCTTACTACAGATGGAGCTCCAGCCATGTTTGACTCACAAAAAGGGTTCATTGCATTTGTCAAGAAATAACTGAATCATCTCAGTCTTAATCCAAGTGATTTAGTTATATGCCACTGCATTGTACACCAAGAAAGTCTCTGTGCACAGTCACTGTGGCTCAACAATGTGATGCCAACAATAGTGTCATGCATACATTTTGTCAAAAGCAGCTGCCAGTTTAAGGAGTTACTGAATGATCTTGACAGTGATCTTGTTTATCCCTATGAAGTGCCGTGGCTGAGTCAAAGGAATATGCTCATGAGATTCTAGGAACTGCAGGATGAAGTCAAGCAGTTCATGGAGATGAAGGGAAATCCTGTCATGGAATTGCAAATGGTTGTGTGATTTAGTGTTCATGGTGGATATTACCAAGTACCTCTCAGAGCCGAACAGCAAGCTGCACAGCCCCAACCAGCTTCTCAGCTCCCTGCTTTTCAACATGAAATCATTTGAAGCTAAATTAAGGCTGTGGAAAGTGCAACTTGAAAGGAATAACACAGTGCATTTCCCCACTCTGGAAGGACAAAAGCCGTCTAGGACACGTGAATATGCTGGTGAATGTGCGAAACCAATTGAGGCATTTAATGAAAGATTGAAAGATGTGAAAAGTAAACAAATGGAATTGAACATCTGTGCTACACCATTCAATATGGAACCAGCTGATGTGCCTAATAATCTACAACAGAAAATCATTCAGCTGCAAAGTGATGATGAGTTGAAAATTAGGTACAACAACCTCCCACTGCTTGAGTTCTATAAATGTTATATAAGCAATGATGAATTCCCCACTATGAGGAGACATGCACTGAAATATGCTTCTGTGATTGGAACAACTTATTGCTGCAAGCAATTTTTTTCAAAACTTACCATCTTGGGGGGGGGGCAGGAAGAGATAAACCAAAGAACTTATATGCATATATCCATAACCAATGGACACAGACAACAATAATGTGAAGGTTGCAGGGAGGAGGGAGTGGAGAGAAAGATGTCAATGGGGGGGAAAGGAGGGACATGTGTAACAAAAATTAATTATTTAATTAAATAATTAATTAAAAAATACCATCTCAAAGAGTCGACTGCACTCCAGACTGACCGATGGAAACCTGGAAAAGCAGTTGTGAATAGCAACATTATCAATACCAGCTGACATCACACACCTTACCAAAGGGAAGCAGTTCCAGCCATTACATTAGTGGTGAGTTAGTTAAATGTTTGACCAAATATAGCAGGCTAATTTTTAAGTTGATAATTTTTTTCAATTTTTTTTTTTATTGTTGAAAGTATTACAGATGTCCCGCTCCCCCTTTTTCCCCATTGATTTTGTTTTGTTTTTTGTTTTTTTTTCTATCCTCACCCGAGGACACTTTTTCATTTTTTGTTCAGATAGAGTGGGAGGGAGAGAGAGAGCGGAACATCAATGTGAAAGGGGCACATCGAGTAGCTGCCACCCGCATGACCAACCAGGGCTGAGGACAAACTGCAACCAAAGTACATGCCCCCAGTGGGAACCAAACTCGGGTCTCTCTGGACCGCAGGCCCATGCTCCAATTGCTGAGCCAAACCGGTCAGGGCTTTCCCCATTGATTTTGTATGGCCTGCGAATGATACTCTGAATACGCAAATGACCCTTAGCAGAAAAAAGGTTCCCCACCCACCCCTGGTCTAAGGTGAGAGTAACTTTCAGAGTTTTTGGAACCAAAGCCATTGGTTTGTCTAAATGTGATTTCTATTCTTTCTTGAGCTCTTCTTTTAAATGTTACTTTATTGAGATCTTGTTTGACCACTCAAGCCAGGCAAAGCCTCTGTATTGTATACTTCCAAAGTAATCTCATTTCTCTTTTAACATGCATCTCACTTAATATTTTGGTTTAATATTTACCCTAACCAGTAGCCTGTGAGCTCTGTGGGTGCTGAAAACTTGTCCCTCTTCTGTCTAATGGTATATTTGGCACTGATTATCTGCTCAAAAATATTAAGTGAATGAATAATTGTTTTAAATTATTTTAGTTAGTGAAATACAGTAAACATTAACAAGAGCCTAGGCTGCAATGGCTTGACATGTCTTGAATGCATGAGCTTGTGCAATGTGGCTTTTTTTAAATTCTCACCTGAGAGTATGTTTTTATTTATTTTAGAGGTAGAGGGGAGTGACAGCTGTTGGTTGCCTCCCATATGTGCCCTGGCCCACCCTGACTGGGGATCGAACCCACAACCTTTCGGTGTATGAGTCGACAGTCCAACCAACTGAGCCAACTGACCATGGCAAAAATGTAGCTTCTGATCACCACATTGGCTTCTTACACTTGCTGAACAGCTTTATTTTCACTGAGTTCTTTAAAAGTTGTGGGATTTAAGTAGAAGGCATAAACTTAGAAAATGAGGGCATGTTTCAGCATGCACAAACTGTGGAATCTTCAGTTTCCAGGGAAGAAGAAGTTTTTCCATTGCCATTAGTCAAAAACACAATGTTATCTTCAGTGTTTAGCTAAATAGAGTGAATAGAGTGATTTTACTGATGTGTTGAAACTTGTCAATTGAGAAACCCTTTTACAAGCTGTAAATGGAAATTGAGATGAATCTAAGGCTTCATTTAATTTTGCAAAGCAGGTGAATCTTCCAGGATTTATTTTCTTCCTGACAGTCTTTTTTATAACGCATTTGAACAGACTTAAGATGAAACAGATTTTTCATGTTTTTTTGACCCTGGTCCATTTATATGCAAGAGGCTTTTAAAACATGAATACTGCCTGGCTGGTGTGGCTCAGTGGTTGAGCGTCGACCCATGCACCAAGAGGTTGCCAGTTCGATTCCCAGTCAGGGCACATGCCCAGGTTATGGGCCTGATCCCCAGAGTGGGGCATGCAGGAGGCGGCCGATCGATGTTCTATCTCATCGATGTTTCTATCTTTCTCTCTCTCTCTCTCTCTCTCTCTCTCTCTCTCTCTCTCTCTCTTTCTCTCTCTCAAAACAATAAAGAAAAGTTAAAAAAGCAAACATGAATACTTTTGACTCTAACAACTGCACCTTTGAAATGGTATAAGTGTTTAGAATTGCAAATTTTACTGACATTTCAAAAGTGCAAACATTGTTTATTGGCATGGCCTAATTATTTCATTTGCATGAACATAGGTATAGCTTAGAAGTTTATGGTATTTAAGAGTTAAATAAATCAATGGAAAACTCAGTATAGACTAGCTCTATGTAACTAGAGGTAGGTATAATAATTATGAAGATTTTGTAATTTCTAATGTTTCAATAAATATGCCAAATATCTATGAAAGCCTGCTGTTCTCTGAGCCCAGATCGGTGCTTTGTAGGTAGGTATCAATCTTCACTACTTGCTGTGTTCAACCTTTCTGAATCTGTGATCTGGATCCATCTGTTCAGCTAAATTTGTTAGTGTGTTTTCTTATGACATAAATGCTTCAAAAATGTTCATCTCCAAGTGGTGTCATGATACCTGCTGGGTTATATTTGTCAGACACAATGATAATATTATAGTCTTTAACCACAGAGAACACAAGTAAAATATGCAGAATAAAAAGTTGTGTACCTCTGCTGAGGCCAGGACTGCCTTGGGAATAAACAGTGGTGTTCCTGACAGATGGGTCAGAAAGGATGGTAATTATGAAAGATGACCATGGCTTGGGTCCTTCGCTCAGAATAGGGCATGTGAGCTCTCATTTTAGAGGCTTCCATCCTGATGATACACTTGCTTAGTGCCTGACCATAGAAAATAAAGTGGGAGAGAAGTAATTGCTTTCAACTGGCAGTGTAGTAGGTGCTAACATTTAGGTACTACCACTCTTCATTAATGGAAGAATCTACTGATTTCTTAAAGATGGAAAAATATGCTTTAAAATTTTGCACAAATTTTAATTTTGAAAGATGTAATACTGTGTTACCCACGACCTTTAAAAATTTTTATGCTGACATTGTTCTACATTTTTCCCATTTCAGTCTTTTCCATGTTATATACTTTGAGAAAAAAATATCAAAAATAAATTTTACTATAAAATTGATTTGAAAATCTCCTTGAAGCTGACTGTCTAAGAGACAAGTATTTTCAACTATTTATATTCATTTAAGAAGGCATAGAGCCCTTGCCGGTTTGGCTCAGCAGTAGAGTGTCGGCCCATGGATCAATGATTCACAGGTTTGATTCCAGCCAAGGACACATACCTCAATTGCAGTTTGTTCCCGGCCCTGGTCAGGGTTATGCAGGAGGCAACCAGTCAATGTGTCCCTCTCACATCGATGTTCTCTCTCTTTCCCTCCCACTCTATCTGAAGATAAATAGAAAAATATTCTCAGGTGAGGATTAAAAAAACGAAGGCATAGAATATTTAACCAGGAAAAGACAGTTCTATTTTACAGGTTAATTATTTTGTCAAACACGTATGGAGTGCTTATAGATAAGCAAACTAGAACTCGGAAAAATTAAAGACTGCCAAATTGATAAAATCAGGCCCATATTTCCTCCTTTTTATTTTGTATTATAAACTTTTATGCCACTATTTACTAGTATTTTGTATCCAATTTTCATTTTGCACTATTAACATATTCATTATTATTGTTATTTTATATAATGTGTATTTAGATTGAACTCATGTTTAATAATTGCCTACTGTATCTTCTCACATCTCAGATCTTCTTCTGTAATCATTTTCCATATACCTTAAATTCATCTTTTAATAGTCACTTCAGTGATGCTACATATATGCATGTGTGTGTGTGCTTGAATCTTTCTCTTATTTTGAAAATGAATATTTATACTCTTTATTCATGTTCATTAATTCTTCCATTCATTTATTTGTACGACAAATTCTTTTGAGTACCTACTCTAGTGTGAATGTAGTTAGTTCTACATGCTAGTGAACAGAAAGGTGAACAAAAACTGTTGTGGTTGCTCTCCTCATGCAGCTTCAGTCTAGTCCAGGAGGAAAACATTGAAGAAATTATTGCATAACTATGTAAGTTTAACATAACAGCAAAGAATAACAAAGGACTTAATATAAATCCAAGAGGGAGGATAGAGGAGAATGGTCAAGCAAGACCTCTTTAAGAAAAAATAAGTTTAAATAAAACCTAAAAATGATGTGGTGGATGGTGAGAAAGCTTTTCCGCATAGAAGGGATGGTAAGCACAAAGGCTCTGAAGCAGGAAAGACCTTGCCTCTTTCAAGACATAAAAGGAAGCCTGGTGGGCTAGTGTGTAGTAAAAAGGGAGGGGGAAGGAAATGTAAGAGGAGGCTAGATAGCTAGATAATGCAGGGCTATGTAGACCAAAAGGGGAAGCCTTTGAAAAGTTTCAAGTAGAGGAGTGCCATGAACAACAACAACAACAACAACAACAACAACAAAATATATATATATATATATATATATATATATATATATATATATATATATATATTAATATGTATATAAACACAATATGCACATATACTTCTAAATTTTAATTTTATTAATGTATTATATCTAAAATATATATATAACTTGTATGTAAGTTAGGAATAATGATAATAAAATAAATGATGAATACCTTTGAACTTAATACCTAATTTTGAAAACTAGAGTATGACCAATGCCTTTCCCATATCTTATCCTCACATTACTATTCTAAATTTTTTACCATTCCTTTGCTCCTTCCTCTTTGCTGTAGTTCTACAATGTATAATCTCTAAATCATATAGAGTTTTGTTGTTTTGGAGCTACATAAAAATGACATTAGCCCTGGTCGGTTTTGCTCAGTGGTTAGAGCATCGGCCCACGGACCAAAGAGTCACGGGTTCAATTCTGGTCAAGGACATGTATCTCAGTTGCGGTTCATCCCCTGCCCTGGTCGGGGTCTTGCAGGAGGGAACTAGTCAATGTGTCCCTCTCATGTCAATGTTTCTCTCTTCCTCTCTCTCTCTCCCTCCTTAAAAATATGACATCATACTATGTTAATAGTCTTTTTACCACTCATTTTTTACAACTCAACATTATATTTGTAAGATGCATCCATGTTGATGATTTGGCTACAGTCATACATTTTCACCATGGTATAATATTTTGTTGTGTGACTCTTTCACAATTTTCCATTTTACTGTTGATGAACATTTGAGTTGTTTACCAGGTTTTGTTGTTATAAACATTCTTATACGTTTTTCTTGGTTATCATGTTTTGTTGATGGTTTTCTTTGCTGTGCAAATCTTTTTAGTTTGATGTAGTCCTATTTATTACTTTTTGTGTCCCTTGCCTGAAAAGATATATCAGAAAAAATATTGCTAAGAGAAACGTCAGAGAATTTACTGGATATTTTTAATAACAGTTTTATCTTTTTAGGCTTTACTTTTAAGTCTTTAGTCCACTTTGTGTTTATTCTTGTGCATGGCGTAAGAAGGTGGTCTGGTTTTGTGTTTTTTCATGTGTCTAATTTTCCCAACATCATTTATTGAAGAGACTGTCCACCACATTGTATATTCTTGCCTCCTTTGTCAAATATTAATTGATCCTAAAGGCATGAGTTTATTTTGGGGCTCTCTAGTCTGTTCCATTGATCTATGTCAGTTTGTATGCCAGTACCATGCTGTTTTGATTCCTATAACCTTGTAGTGTAGTTTGATATCAGGTGGCCTGATACCTGATATCAACTTTGTTCTTGTTTCTCAAGATTGCTATGCCTATTTGGGATCTTTTGTGGTTTCATATACATTTTTGGATTTTTTTCTCTAGTTCTGTGGACAATGCCATTTGTATTTTGATAGGGATTGCATTGAATCTATAGATTGCTTTGGGTAGTATGGGCATTTTAGTGATGTTAATTTTTTAGACCTATGACCATGGTATATGCTTTCATTTATTTGTATCTTCAGTTATTTACTTTAATGTTTCATAGTTTTCTGAGTAGAAGTCTTTTACCTCCTTGTTTAATTTGTTCACAGGTATTTTATTTTTATATGCATTTTCAAATGTAATTGTTTTCTTAGTGTCTCTTTATGATTGTTCATTATTCATGTATAAAAATGCAAGGAGGTTGAGCCAATATGATGACAGGCAAGACCAGAGTGCGGGTGAGAGTGTGTTTGGGTGGGCATCTGCCTCTAGCTTGAGGAACTCATGTGCAAGAACTCAGGGCGGGCTGTTCTGGCACTTTAGGCAGGGGAGCTGCCAGCCATAGCAGCATGATGCTTGGTGGGGTGCTTCTCCCCACTTAGGGTTGGAGGCTGAGCCATTTCAGAGGATCTGCAGGGTCCTCTCTGGAAGGAGGCAGCTGGGAGTTGCCAAGACCCAGCACCCCAAGGCCACAGGTGGCCGCCAAGACAGACTGTGGCCCCCACTGGATGCAGCCACTTTTGGTCTTGGGCTCCACCAGGGTTTTATAAGCTCCTAGTTGGATCCCAAAGCCCCTACAAAGACACACTTGTCTGTGGATGTCGGGGACAAACTGTTATTGCTGAGGGAGGATAAGAGCGGGGAATTTCCTATTCTAGCATCTTGATAATGCCATCCTTTCACAAGTTTTAAAGCTGTGCCTTTTACATTTATTTCTTTACCATCTGGAATTTATTTTTTTGTAAGATGCGAGGTAGGTACACAATTTATTATTATTTTTTATATGGGAAACAAGTCCAGTATCATTTATTAGTAAACATTCTACCCTTTCTCCACTGATTTTCAGTGTCACATCATGTTTCTCAGTGTGTGTGTATTTGGATGACATTATTTATATTCTCTATTAATTTGTGTACTCTTGTTTCAATAGGAATTTTTAAAAATTTGTATAAATTAATAGTAAGTCTTGAGGTCTTGGGGGGATTCTTTCACTTTATTCTTTCATTTTGAATTTTATCTTTGCTTTTTTACATAAATGTTAGAGTTAGTTTGTCAAATTCAACAGAAAAAAACATTTTATGGGGATTCCAATTGAAATTGCATTGACTATATAGCTTAATTTGCAGAAATTTGATATCGTTATTATATTGAGGGTTTTATAAGTATGAATTAACGCTTCTCCTTTGCTTGTTCTTTATCATATTCTTCTCAACTCTAAATATAGGAATACCTTAGAGCACTCAATGGGGAAAAACGGTCTTTTCAACACATCTCGAAGGGGTGTCCCATGAGGTTGAGGACAAGGAGAGTATGTTATCAACAAAACCAAGGTAAGAAAGTTTTTAAGAACAGATTTGACAGCCACATGCAATGCTACTGAGATGTCAACTAAGATGAGATCAGAGAAATAATCACTAGATTTGGTCAAAATAAAGTACTTGGTAACATCCACTAGAGATGTCAGAATGGAATGGTAGAGCCAAAGGCCTAACTGGAGCAGGTTAGACAATGAACCAGAAAGGAATGGCAGCAATTATAGATAAATCAATTCACAGTTTTTTTTCATGAAGTATAGCTGAGAATTAGAGTGGTAGTCAGTAGGAGGGTCTCTTAAAATGTGAAGTACCAGATTCTGTTTACGTACTTATAGGAAGGATTCAATTGCAAAAGAGGAAAAAGAAGCATGAGAGACAAGGGAGCAAAGACAGTTGCTGAGGAGGCAGAAGGAGATAAGATCTAGAGGACAGGTAGAAGGACTGTTTTTGGGTGGTGGAAGGAATAGTTTCTTCGTTGTTATTGGAGGGAAGAAAGAGTGGATGGTTGCAGTTCGTAGGTAAGCTTATGAATTTGGTAGTATTAGATGGAGGAGCCACAGTTTAAAGATTTCTGTTTGTTTTTTTTTTTTTGTTTGTTTTTTAATATGGAATATGAGTAATATAAAAACTTGGCAGTAAGAGGTAGTTTTTGAGAGGAACATCTGTAGGAGGCTTGAGTAGAGTTAAGAAGATATAACCTTATTATTCCATAGTCTTTTTGAGCAGAATTAATAAAGAAATATAATGAATGGCTAGGTAATATTGGAGATCTACTTGGTTTGCTGATTATATTGATTAGGGTAGGTAAATTTACTATAACAGATAAACCCAAAAAATATATGATTGTAAGACTATAGAAGTATATTTTTCATCATGTTGGTGTTCATATTTATCAGGCAGCTTCCCCCCACATAGCCTCTCTTCCATTCTGTGGCTCTGCCATTCCTCATGTTTATTTTTATCCAGCCAGGGGATATGGAAACAGAGAATGGAGTTGGCATATTGGCTCCTTAAAATCTTTAGCCCAGAGTGGCATATATTGTTTTCACTCACAGTCTGAGTGGATGTGATTCTGGCAAGAAGTAATCAATTATATTGTTACACCTAGTTATAAGAGCAGCATCTTCTCAAATATAAGTTTTCAATAACAAAGACCCCCAGAAACACAACTGTAGTTGAACAAGTTGGGTTTATTTATTAATCATGCAGCAGGGGAGAATACACAACATGGGAAACCATGGGACCTCTCAGGAAAATGGTATTAGATATGGCTTATTGTAGGTTTTGAGATTGAGTTAGGTGATATGGGGGAAGAGTTTAAGAAACCAGTGTTTTTGCCTGGCCAATGTGGCTCAGTGGTTGAGTGTTGACCCATGCACCAAGAGATCACTGGTTCGATTCCTAGTCAGGGTACATGCCCAGATTGTGGGCCCAGCCCCTGGGGGGTATGCAGGAAGTGGCCCATCGATGTTCTCTCTCATCGATATTTCTATCTCTTTTCCTCTCTCTCTAAAAATGAATGAATAAGGAAAAAAAAAAGCAGAGTTTTTGCTCTGGACTGAGTGCTGTCAGGAAGCAGGGCTAATTTCATGATTAAATATCTTAATTAATCATATGGAGGAGGAGTGAAAACTAACATAAGCTAAAGCTATAATTTGTACAGAAGCAGCAGTTACTCACATTAGCCAAGTTAATGGATGTTTGGTCATTTCTGTGGCTTTCACAAGGTTCACATTTTGTCTGTGTTCACATGTGATTATTAATTGATTGTGCTTTCATCTTATTTTTTTTTTTTTGCCTTTATTGATTTTAGAGAGAGGAAGTGAGAGGGAGAGAGAGATAGAAACATCGATGAGAGAGAACATCGATTGGCCACCTCCTGCATGCCTCCCACTGGAGATAGGGCCCACAACCTGGGCATGTGTCCTGATCAGGAATCGAACCGGCAGCCTCTTGGTGCATGGGTTGACGCTCAACCACAGAGCCACACGGGCCAGACTATGCTTTTGTCTTGATCCGTCATGGTCACAGTAACTTTGTTTGATGTTGCTGTTCTGTGAAATTCCTCGTGTTCAACAGGAAAACATCAAGACCTTGTTATTAGTGCAAGGCCAGCTCCTAACAACACACAGGCCTAGTAGACAGCACCAGGCCAGCTCTCTGATGTCAGAGTGGCTTTTCTCTTTTTCAAACTTTGTACTATAAAATTCAGAACAAATTTTGGTGAACAGCTATTTACCTCTTACATAGTTACTAAAATTTTATTTTATTTTATTTTATTTATTTATTTTATCCTCATCCGAGGACATTTGCATTTATCTTCAGATAGAGCAGGAGGGAGAGAGGAGGGAAGCGAGAGAGAGAAACATCGATGTGAGAGAGACACATCGAGTGGTCGCCACCCACACGACCCCAACCGGGGCCGGGGACAAACTGCAACTGAGGTACATGCCCTAAGCGGGAACTGCACCTGGGACTCTCTGGTTCATGGGCGACGCTTTAACTGCTGAGCCAAACCGGCCAGGGCCATAGTTACTAAAATTTTATAATGCTATACATATATTAGGCTGATTTTGTGAATTCCTCCAGTAATTGTAGACTGTTCTTATAAAATCCCTCACTGAACTTGGGAAAATGGCAGCAGAGTGAATGGAAGCTACACAAACCATCTCCCAGGACCAAACTAGAATTACAACTAAAATAAAGACAAGTCGAATCTGAGAAAACGCCATCAAAGTGAATGGAAGCTACACAGACCATCTCCCAGAACCAAACTGGAATTACAACTAAAATAAAGACAAATCACTGGGAAAAACCAACTGAAGCAGCTGGAGAGAACCCGTATAACCAGGGACAGAAGAAGGACACCAAATAGAGCCTGTTAAGAACTGCAGAAGCATGTGAGGGCAGGCTGGGAGCCTATGGACAGCAGTGGAGAGCTGTAATAAATGTATGTGTTTCCCGCTGAGAAAGCAGGGGTTTTAAAAAGCGCAAAATCAGCTATAGCTTGGGCTCTGGCAGAGGGAGGGCAGACTGGACTGGAAATGTGTGGAGACAATCTGGGGCTCCTGGCTCAGGAGAAAGCTAGAGGGGAGGACACTGGGAGTTTTGTGCTGAATCACTCCTTCACAGGACAGTAATCATCTTACTCAAAGAGCTCCTTCCCAGAGCTTCAGGGACAAGCAACAGCCCCTCTCTCAAAAATTTAACAACAACAGGCCAGACCAGAGAAATGAACATTGAGGCTCATTAACATCTAAAGTCTGATAGCAAGCAAATGCCCCACCTGGTGGAAATCCTCTTACATGTGAGGGATTTTTGATTCAGCTGAGGGCTACAAACTGAGGCTCATCAAGTAATTGAACCAATAGCCTCCAGGCAAAAAGATATAGGATAACTGAACCTTTGCTTGGCTTGCCAGAAAGTAAGAATTGACAGCGGTGTTTAATGTGGGCCCTCCCAAACTCATCAAAACCCAGTAAAGGGAGCCACAACCAGCAGAACACCAACACCCACAGGGAAAATTTGGCAGGCTCCAAAACCCACTGAGACAGCCAAAATGGTGAAACAAAGAAACAAATCACAAATGAGAAAAAATATGGCAGCAGACAGGATTGGAGGGAGGATGAGAGTGTGAGTGGACGTGAAGGCAGACGATCAAACTAATGCAGTGCAGAGACGTGGAGCAGAAAGTTCCTGTGCTGTGGACAGGGAGCAGCCAGCTACCACAGTAAGCGGCTCTTCAGGGCACTTCTCCCTGTGCCGTGGGGAGGTCCCACCATTATGGAAGACCCCAGGTCTTCCCTGGGAGGGGGCAGTGGGAGCAGCTAGGGCTCAGCAACCTGAGCCCACCAGTGCACCTGGCACCATCTGACCAGTGGACACCCTGTGTCAACACAGACCAGTGCACAGTAGTGGAGCTGTCAAGGTGCCTGCTGCGGAAATGGCAAATGCCCTGGAGCCCAGCACCATCCCCCACAGTAGCAGCCCTTTCAGAGTCGAGATATACCCCCAGCAACAGAGGCTGGGGAGCAGACATCCATCCCCAGGCAAAAAAAGCACAGATCAGCAGCTGAGACCCATCCCAAAAAACTACAGCAAAGGCTGAGCAGGAGTTGTGCCCCACTGGGCAGCAGCACTCCCCACCCACCAGCGGCGGAACCTGAGGCTCCACAGGGGCCTGTGCTACCCAACTGCCCACAGGACCTGCGGGGAGCTGGGGCACCAGAGAGGCCAGTGTGACCCAGCTGCCCACAAGATAGGCATGGAGCCGAGTCTTCAAAGAGACTGTGAGATCCAGCTGCCCACGGGACCTGTGGGGAGCTGGGGCACCAGAGAGGCCTGTGTGACCCAGCTGCCCACAAGATCGGCAGGGAGCCAGGGCTCCAGTGAGGCCTGTGTGATGCAGCTGCCCACACTGTGGACAGGGAGCTCAGCTTCAGCAGGGCCTGAGCTACACAGCTACAGGTGGCACCAGTGACCAGCTGGGAACACAGCTCCAGAGGGGCCTATGTGATCCAGCAGCAGCACCTACCAGGACACACCAATACCAGCCCCCAGTAGTCAGTCCTCCAGGATCCACAGCAGGCGAGAGGCTACATGCAACAGAACAAACTGGGAAGCACAGAAGCCTTATTTGATATGCAGTGAGCTGCTTACACATCCAAACATCCCTCACCAGGTCTAGAGCTACCAGGTGGCTAAAATGGGGAGACAAAGAAATAACACCCAAAGGAAAGAAAAAGAGGAATCACCAGAAAAGGAACTACAGGAAATGGAAGACAGCAACTTGTCAGATAAAGAATTCAAAGCAATGATTTTAAGGGTGCTCAAACAATTTGGTTAGAACTATAAGCAACTTAATAAGAATTATGAAGAGCTCACTAGGAACTAATTCAGCTTAAAAAAAGAGGTAGAAGCTATGCATAAAGAGGAAGAAGCTATGCATAAAAGTCAAGAGGAAATAAAGAATGACATAACTGTTATGAAAAATGCCTTAGAAGAGTTCAATAGTAGATTAGAAGAAGCTGAAGACCGAATCAGCGACTTAGAAGACAAGATAGAGAAAAACACCCAAATAAAGCAGCAAATGAAAAAAAATTTAAACAGCAGGAGGAGAGTTTAAGGGAGCTGTGGGACAATACAAAACATAACAACATTCGCATTACAGGGATACTGGAAGGAGAAGAATCAGAGAAAGGAATAGAGAACCTGTTTGAAGAAATAATGACAGAAAACTTTCCTAAACTGGTGAAGGAAAAAGTCACACAAGTCCAGGAAACGCAGAGAGTCCCAAGCAAGATGAACCCCAGAAGAACCACAGCTAGACACATCATAATAAAAATGGCAAACATTAAAGACAAAGAAAGAATCTTAAAGGAAGCAAGAGAGAGACAGAAAGTTACCTACAACGGAGCTCCCATTAGACTGTCAGCTGATTTCTCAATAGAAACGCTGCAGGCCAGAAGGGAGTGGCATGAAGTGTACAAAGTAATGCAATGCAAGGGTCTGAATCCAAGACTACTCTATCCAGCAAAGCTATCATTCAAAATTGAAGGAGAAATAAAGAGCTTCACAATAAGAAAAAGCTAAAGGAATTTACTACCAAACCAGCACTGCAAGAAATGTTGAAGGGACTGTTCTAAGAAGAAGAAGAAAAGAGAGATAGATAGATAGATAGATAGAGAGAGAGAGAGAGAGAGAGAGAGAGAGAGAGAGAGAGAGACAGGCATAAAATTAAAATGGCAACTAATAACTATCTATCAATAATAACCTTAAATGTAAATGGCTTAAATGCTCCAATCAAAAGACATAGGGTAGCTGATTGGATAAGAAAACATGACCCATATTTATGCTGTCTACAACAGACCCATCTCACAACAAAAGACTCACACAGGATGAAAGTGAAGGGATGGAAAAAAATTTACCAAGCAATATCTGACAAAATAGACTCCAAAACAAGGGCCATAATAAGAGACAGAGAAGGTCACTACATAATATTAAAAGGATCAATCCAACAAGAGAATATAACCCTGGTAAACATATCTGCACCAAATACAGGAGCACCAAAATATATTTTAAAACTTCTGGAGGACTTCAAGGTAGAGATCAATAGCAACACGATCATGGTTGGTGACTTTAACACACCACAGACACCACTGGATAGATCTTCTAGACAAAAAATTACCAAGGACAGAGTCCTTACAAGAAGAACTAGATCAGTTGGACTTCATTGATATTTACAGAACATTTCACCCCAAAGCTGCAGATTATATAATCTTCTCAAGTGCACATGGTTCATTCTCAAAGACAGACCACATGTTAGAACACAAAGCAAGTCTCTACAAATTCAAGAAGATTGAAATCATATCAAGCATCTTCTCAGATCACAGTGGCATGAAACTAGAACTCAATTACAATAAAAACACACAAAAACATTAAAACACTTGGAGGCTCAATAGCATGTTATTAAACAACGAATGGGTTACTAATGAGATCAAGGAAGAAATGAAAAACTTCCTGGAAACCAATGAAAATGAACACACAACAGCACAGAATCTATGGGACACAGAGAAAGTAGTCCTGAGAGGGAAGTTCATAGCACTACAGGCCTACCTCAAGAAACAAGAAAAATTCCTAATTGACTTTCTAACCCTACAACTTAAGAACTAGAAAGTAAACAAAAAGAATAACCCAGAGCTAGTGGAGTGACATTTTCAACAAAAGGCTTCTGCCACAGGGGTCAAGCCTTTGGTCCGGCACAGAGATCCACAGTAAGGGCCTGAATGGCAAGGTTCTGCAGAGTTACTGGCTTGGGGGTGAGGGTATGCTTGTGTTTTGTCTCCTACAGGTCCCAAGTGGCTGACGGCTCAGTGGATAAAACCTTACCATGAACAGGAAGGACCTGACCTTCAACCTGATTCCTCAGATGGCACAACTGACCTTGGACACTGATCATAAAACTCACACTGGGTCCTGGGGCCCTTCTCAAACCCTTCCTGGGGTTACCTGGGTAAGCCTTAAGCAGTTGCAACAATGTTCTGAGGAAATACTAACTAGAATGGGGGCTTCTCTTACCCCAGACAATACTTTTTTGGCTTACTTATCTGTAATCTCCAATCAATCTAAGGTAGACATTTGATGGTGCTTGCTGATATTATTGAGCCCTGCAGCAGCAGAATAACACTTATATTGGACTCCTATTATGGACCCCCCTTTATTCCGCCCTGTCACTTGGTGGGATTTGGAGGCCCCGTTATCTAGCAATGATACTCGCTGGACAGGAGGAACTTGGCTTCCTCCATATGGGCCACTACAAGAGAATGAGGATTGGTTTCAGGCGAATGCCACTGTTTCATTTTTATCGGAGCAACCCCCCATTTGTTTGTCCATCCATGAAACCCCTGGTTATGTTCCCATACAATTACAATGGCATTTGTACTATAAGCCGACCACAGCGGGCCAGACTGCCAACTTGACCTTTATCACAGGTGTTGGTGTTAAATCACAGAATGTCTCTCAAAATTCAAAACCCCCTGTGTCTATCCCCATCTGCGCTACGTTTCAAGGAACCACCCTTGAGTCCCTGGCCCCATATTGGAAGCTTTGCTGTTTGAGAGAAGGACGGTCCACAGCTAGCCCTAATTTGAGTCTTATTATTGAGGACTGGGGTCCTCAAGGACGTTTGCCCAGTAATCATCATGAGTTAAACTTTTTCACACCCTCCAATGCCTTTATTTTATGGACAAATGGAGGTCTCTCAGGACCTGTTCTCAGGGCTATCTATAAAAATCATACTGGCCTCTGGCACACAGGAATTTGGAGACTGAGTTTACCTTTCTTTATGAGATATATATCTCATGGAAATTATACCCACAGTAACAATTTTACTATGACATTGGCTACCAATTATACTGATTCTGTAATGATTTGCACCTCTCACCCATATATGTTTTTGGCTGCCTCTTCTTTAACTATCTCTGAAAGTAATAATAGATTTAACATTTCTGTTAATCAACCTTATTATCTAAGCTGCATTACTCATGAAAATATTACTGTGCTTAATATTATTAGCATTATTCCCATGCACCGTAGAGCAGAAGTATGGATACCAGTAAATCTTACTCGACCATGGAAAGGTGAATCTGGCCTAGCACAATTAGCTAAAGCATTTGGACACCCCCATAAAAGGAGGTTTATTGGGTGGCTAATAGCATTCATCATTTCAGCTATAGTCATTGCTGCTACTGCAGCTGTTTCAGTTACAGCCTTGACAGAATCAGTCCAAACTGCACATACTGTGGCTGACGTAATGACCAATGTTACCAAAGATATGGCTTCCCAGACAGAAATTGATGAAGGAATTCTGACTCAATTAAATGCCTTAGAGGCAGCTTTATTATGATTAGGAGAGCATGAAGAGGCCTTAGCCACTCGCTTTACATTACACTGTGATTGGGAATTTAGTCATAGTATATGTGTAACTGCATTGTCTTGGAATGCCACCTCCCACAATTGGACAGTAGTCAAGCAACACTTACAAGGAGCTTTTGCTGGCAACTTTGGAGGGCAAGTAGCTAATCTAAAAAAGGCTGTAGCAGCACAGTTAGCAGATATACAACAACTTGCTCAACAAAATGTTTTAAAGTCAATCTGAGATAATGTCCAATGGCTCAATCCACAACATTGGTTTGAGGGTTTCAATCTTAGAATCTGGATTTTTACTGCTATTGGTTGTTTTCTTGTTTGTGTTGGCCTCATAGTACTCTGAAGACTCTGGAGAATGGTGTCCTCTATGTAGAAGACTGAAAAATGAGTGGTGACACTCCTGACCACTGCAGCCATGGCAATTCCTCAATTACAAGAAAATAAAAAGGGGGGAGATGTAAGGATGGGGGTTTGGTGGACGAATGATTTGTAACCTTGCGATATGCATTCTTACAACCTGGTCAGCCTAGGATCAAAGTGTGTGTGGACAGACAGATTTGACTGGAAGGCTGGAAGACCACCTTGAGTGCCTCTGAATGCTTTGTTTGCCTGTGAATAGATAAGGTTTGCATGACAAAGGGTTGGAAGACCGCCCAGTGAGGATAATGGGCCATAGGCCTAGGCATGGCTGGATTTGTTATTTTAGCTTTGAAGTCTCTTTCTGCAGTATAAAGCGAGAGACAAGCCTCTGCTGTATGGTTTGCAGAGGCGCAATCTCAAGGAAATAATTTACCTAAATCCACATATAACTTGGGGAACCACTCTGCAAATAAATTGGGCTGCATCCAGAGATCTGGAGCATTTGCTCCCTTGCTATGCTCCCCCTCACTCCTACCAGTGTGTGTTTGTAGTTCATTGCATTGCACCGACCTCCAGCAGGCTGAGAGAGATGGCAGTTTCACCTTCCATTTTGAATGATAGTCTTGCTGGATAGAGTAGTCTTGGATTCAGATCCTTATTTTTCATTACCTTGAATACATCATGCCTTTCCCTTCTGGCCTGTAGTGTTTCTGTTTAGAAATCAGCTGAAAGCCATATGGGAGCTCCCTCGTAGGTAACCTGTTGTTTATCTCTTGCTGCCTTTAAGATTCTCTCTTTGTCTTTAATTTTTTTGCATTTAAATTATGATGTGTCTTGGTGTGGGCCTCTTTGGGTTCTTCTTACTTGGCACTCTCTGTGCTTCCTGAACTTGTATGCCTTCTTCCTTCACCAAGCTAGGAAAGTTTTCTGCCACTATTTCTTCAAATAGATTCTCTAAACCTTGTTTACTATCTTCTTCTTTCACTCCTATGATGTGATGTTATGTTTCATATTGTCCCACAACTCTCTTAAATTGTCCTTCCATTTTTTATTTGTTTTTTCTTTTTGATTCTGTGATTTTTTTCTATCCTGTCTTCTAATTCACTGATCCAATCCTCAACTTCCTTTCATCTGCTGGTTATTCCTTCTAATGTGTTCTTTATTTCTGCTATGTCATTCTTGATTTCTGATTGGTCATTTTTCATTGTTTCTATATCTTTTCTCATTCTGATGAGCATCCTCATAATCATTATTCTGAACTCTATATCTCATAACTTGCTTATCTCCATTTCATTTAGCTCTTCTTCTGGAGAATTCTGTTGTTCTTTCATTTGGGATTTGTTTCTTTTTTTCATCATTTTGGCTGTCTTATCAGGGTTTAGAGCCTGCTAAAATCTCCCTGTGGGTATCGATGTTGTGCAGACTCTGCCTCCCTCTGCTGGGTTTGGGTATGTATGTAAGGGACCAAGCTGAACACTAATGTCTGGTCTTACTCTCCCAGGTGGAGTTTCAGACCAGGCAAAGATTGAAGTATCCCAGAGCCTCTGTCTGCATGCTGTTAGTCTCAGTCACTTAAGGAGCCTCAAGTGTAGCCCTTAGCTGGATGAAATCTTCCCCTGGTGGGCAGGATAAGAGGATTTCCAGTGTGTGAGGTAATTGCTTCCCCCTGGGTTAAGCTGCTTTGAGAGGAAAACTCTGCCTGAAGAAAATGGTTTTTTCATTGTGGATTAATGACTCAGTCCAGAGGCCCAGGTAGCTGCCTTCAAAGCTTAGACCCCAGAGCCTCGACACCCAATGACCACGAGCTGGGTCCAAGGCTCAAAGCGCCCAGAGAATTGTCCCCTCCTGCAGCCTGGTCAGTAGTCTCTGACAGGTTGCATTTCTATGCTAGGCTCTAATTCCTCACAGCCGGGCAGGTTTAAATTCCATTTTGTGGGGCAAACGCTTCCCCCCTGGGCTATAACGGCTTTGATGGGAAAACTCAGCCTGAGAAAAATGGTTTCTGAAGCACAGATTAATTGCTCAGTTCAGGGGCCCAGGCAGCCACCTTCAGAGCTCAGTCCCCCCATGCACAAAACCCAGTGACCGAGAGCCAGGTCCAAGGCTCAAATCATTCAGAGACTCGTCTCTACCTACTGGTTTACTGGTAGTCTCTGACAGTTCATTGCCTCAGATTGCACTCCTCGTGGCTGGGTGGGATTAAATTCCCACAGATGGGGCAGTTGCTCCCCCTCCCGGGCAAAAACTGCTTTGAAGGGAAAAGACTTCCTGAAAAAAATGGTTTCTGTAGTGTGGAGGAATGACTCAGCATAGGGCTCTTAATGGCCTCCTTCCCACCTCTCTCCCCAGTGCCACAAAATCCCAACTCTCTTCACTCAGCTCCAGTCCATTCTACCCTCCCTCTGCTGGAGCCCAAGGTGAGTGGCTGTAGCTGTAATTTAGCATGCTGGCACTTCAGGTGCATTCCTGTGTTCCCAGCGCCTCTCCCTGCCAGACAGAACCTGTGCTCTTGTGTATTTCACAGACAGTTTTTTTATGTGGGCACCTTTCCCTATTCTGCCACTCTGTGCTGGGGATCTGGCTTGGGGTTTAAACACTATACTTCTCAGAGAGAACTTTTCACAGCCAGCCTTCTTGCACCTCCACACCTCCTACCAGTCTTGATTTGGGCTCCTCTTTATATCTCTGATTATAAGGGTTCTCATCAGCTGGTCTTCATTTGGTTATTCTAGCTGACTTTTCTTTATTTTAGCTATAATTCCAGGTTGGTCCTGGGAGACAGTCAGTGTAGTTTCCATTCACTCTGCTGCCATTTTTTCAGTATTAAAAAGAGCCAAATACCTGCCCATTGTCATAAAAAACAGATGGCTTTCAAGCAGATTCAAAGCTCTCTCCTGATGTTCAACTGAGGCCTCTCCTGAGCCCTTACAAATCCAGGATTCTCTTCCTTGCTGGACCTGAAGGTCCCTCATAGCCTTGGTGGAGCCAGCTGTACCACCTACGAGGGCTGGGCAGGCTGGGCATCCTCCAACTGGTTCCTTCCTCCATGCAGGGCTGTCACCGGCTACAGGGGGTGCCCTGCCCCACTGTGCATGGCCAGTGGGCCTCAGGGCGGCCAGTTCCTCCTCAGACCCTGCTGCCGACAATGTCTGCCAGGTCTGCCACCCAGGAGCCCTGTATTAGGAAGTATTTTTAAAGCAGTTACAGTAAATTACTTTTAGCGTCCATTCCATAGCTGTCATATCTCTGAAAACTTCTGTGTCTGTAGTGATTAGACCAGGGCCTAGTACTAGGTGCTCAATAAATATTTCATCATCGAATGAACAAATGAATGATCCAATGCTTCACTTGAAATAGCAGCTTGTCAGATGGCCCCTTTCATTTTCTTTTCCTGAGTATGATTAGGAAGGCACAGTGGCCTGTGGGCCTAACAATCATCTCTTGTGGGAAGAGAGTCTCCTTACAGTGTAATAATTTAGGGGATTGAAATTAATGCTGCTAAGTAATTAAGGTTCTAAAGAAGGTGGTGGGTCCTTCCGCGGTGCCCAGGTGTTGACCTGTTAGGTAAGAGGAGAAGCAGAATTTGGCTGCCAAGATTCATTTGTGTAATTTTATTCCTTTTTCCCCTTGGCTCTTCTTCATAAGTTAAAAGCTTATGTTGCAGCAAACTCCTGCAATTTTCAAAACATGACAATAAAAAGGAATCATATGACCAGAAAGCTTTGCAGTACAACACAAATGGAGGGGTTCTTGCATTTCACTATCAGACAATGGCACAATTACAAGCAATTACTTATTAGATGTTTGAAAACTATTTCTAAAAGACAGCACCATTTGCCAAAAGTAATTTAAAGAAATTGGGTATAATAGTGCCCTGAACTGAAGTTTTCTGATTTTCCCACGGTTAGATGACTCCACTGAAATTATTTGGCAAATGAATGAATAAAAACACATAGACAAACATCTCTGTGCAGTTGGTGGAAATGCGGGGCATTAACACTGAAGTACACATCTTTAATAATTTAAATAGAGAGTTTTGACCAATTGATAAAAAGTAAGCTAAAATATTTGCTTGATAGAATGCAAAATACTATTACAAAGGAAAATGAGATATCTTAAGATTCAAGAATACATTTATTATTTGGACTGGAAGTTGAAAAAAGTTATTAGTTTCATATGTTGATTAATGGTGTTCTTTAACTACCAAATAAATATCATAGCAATAAAAAGAAGTTTTCACCATTTGGATGAGGGAAATTTTAAATTTGTTAAAATTCTAATGCATAAGATAATTTAAAAGAAATGGAGTTTATTTTTTCATACACATAGTAGCTACATAGGCCAATAAACTATTGCCTTCTCTGTATATTTTCTGTGAATTGATGAGAATGATTTATAATTCATACATGAAATTTTTGTAAATTTCTGCTCTAATAAGGTTTAAACATTCCTCCTCACTTTGTTTTTTTGATATTTTATTGGTTTAGCAATCTTATTCTTATGTGTTTTATTTTCCTTTTTATCACATGACTTTACTTTTTCAGTAAATACTTGTTTTTCTGTTTGTTTCTTTTTTTTGAATTATTTTTTTAAATCAAGCAATACAGCAAAGGGGACATTACCTCAAAACCTATTATCCAGAATACCATCATTGACATTGGTGAGTATAATGGCATATATCTATCTATCTATGCAAATATATAAGTGGCTAGATGAATGGATAAATGTATAGAGTTTTTTTTTTATAAAAATAAGATTATACTGTATTGATTTTAAATTTAAAAGAATTACATTGAAATTAACTTGAATTTACTAGAAGAAAAAGATGTCAGAGTAAAATTGAAAACATTTTTGAGCAGATAAATCATTCAAGTATATTTTAATGTTTTTTAAGGTCTACAGGAGATTTTTAGACAGTACTTGTTACTTATTTTTATTTTTTCAAGTCTATTAGAATTTTTTAAAAATATTTTTTCTTTTTATTAATTTTAGAGAGAGAGGAAAGGAAAAGGAGAGATGATAGAGACATCAATGAGAGAGAACATCGACTGGCCACCTCCTGCATGCCCCCCACTGGAGATCGGGCCCACAACCTGGGCATGTGTCCTGAACAGGAATCAAACTGGTGACCTCTTGGTGCATGAGTCAATGCTCAACCACTGAGTCACACTGGCCAGGCAAGTCTATTAGAATTTAAATTGAGTTGTAAAATCTTAATTCCCATAACTCTTTAGTTTTAATTCTCTATTTAAAAGCACTCAGTGCTTACCATTATATTCTTGGCCACAATTTCTTCATCCCTAAATTCTATATTTGGATTAATCTCTTAATTAACTGGTTGCTTCATTAAATAATTTTTTCAGGTAGGGCTCATGGTGACCCTTGAATGTGTGCATGTTTGAGGAAGGCTTTTGCCTTTATACACAAAGAGTACCTTGAGTGATTATAAAATTTTATGCCGTACTTTTTGCCCCTCTCTCAGGTTTGTGAAAATGGGCCTACTATCTTCTCACAGTGAGTGTTTTGCTTCCTTTTACGATGACTTCTCCATTCATCTTTTGTCTGGCTAGATTTCATCATCAAGTTTTTATAAGGGTTCTCTATTCTTAAGATCACTTTATGTTGAATGTTGCTATGGAGAAGTCTGAGGCCAGCCTAATATATTTCTTATCTTTTCTAAGTGCCCTCCCCTGCCCCTGTCTAGATGACTGAAGGATTCCTGAAGGCAGTAAGTAATGGCTTTTATTCTCAAGAGTTCAGTCTTGACTTTTCACTGGGCTGTGTACCTATTCTGTCAGTCTGATTCTGAACAGATGATGGGTATTAGAAGGAATTTTCAAGGTTTTATTAATACTTCTTCCCTTAGTTCTATCTCTGAAGGCTGTGATTGGGTCAAATTCCTTGCTATGTCACCCTAGAATACGAGGGTCTTTTTTTTTTTCTCCCCATTGGTTTTGGAAGTGTTTGGTATGAGGTTATATCCTTCTGTTAATTTGCTGCTGGTAGTCACCATCCTTTCCATTTTCATTGTTTAAAATATTGTTTTTCATTGCATAAGATAATTTTCCTTTATTATTATGACTTATCTGGAAGTAGAAAACAATACTTATTTATCTGAATTTTCTCATCATTTGTTTTTAAAATTTTCAAACCTACAGCAAAGATGAAACATTTTTATAATGAGCACTCTTATACTCACTTCATCAGTCAATGCCCAGTCAAGACTCAGAAACCACATCAGAATTTTGAACAAGGAAATTTAATATAAAGAATTGCTAGCCAAGTACAAGTTAAGTATAGGCAGTTAGCACTTCTTACAGTAGTGCAGAACCATAAAAATGACAGTGCATGCTGAAACTTTGTAAAATAATCTTAATAATAAATGGGGGAAATTATGATTGCATTTAATTTTTGTCAAAATATTTAAAATTTTTCTTACTGGTTTTTAAATGCACAGGGGAATGAAAATATAGCAAAATATTTATTTAGTATGCTGTAATTAGAAACATTGAATTATGAAAATATTTTATTTCTTTGTAAAAACTTATCAAGAGTAGTTTGAATAGTGCTTGTTTTCTTCTTCTTGGCATACAATTTATAATATGGAAGGAGCCTTGGTAAACTGTCATACTCCTTTCTAATTTTGTATTAGCTTCCAACATTGTATCCTTTACACTTTCCATGGTGTCAAATATCTCAAGATTCCCTTTAATATGTAAGTTTTTGCTGGCATCACTTCTGGAATATCTTGATCTTTTTCATCACAACAACTTTCTACATTTATGTCAATAATTTCACCCTCACTGAGTTCCTCTGGCTGCATTTCTAGGATCTTTCAAATGGCAGCAGCATCAACATTCCCAGGGTTAGCTATTTTTCCTATAACTTCATTTATACTTCATTTTAATTTCACTTCTAGCATTATCACTTTTTCTTTTTATTTCTTTGCTGCACATCTTTATTGACCAATTATTTTTAATTATTCATATTTGTATAATGTCACATGGATTTATCACTAGGAGACAAGGATTCAACATAAGTACATACTTTGCTGTCTGTGCATGAACTGAATATTACATATGCAGTGACCAATCACCAACAGACTTTGAAAGAGGTGACATGATTTATCATTGATCATAACATGCATTTGTTATTTGTATAGTGATTTGTGGACTGAACAGCAACTGGAGACATTTGTACTTTATGTAATTACTCACAGTTATTATACCCTCTAACTAAAATTCAAACTGCGTTGTTGGGTAACTGGTGTTATTTAACTAAATTGTGGCAATACAAAGTAAGGGCTGTCCCTACTAATATGGATAAAAAAAAATTCTAATATGTAACTGATGCATTAACTGCAGAAATAAGCTACCACTGTAGGACTGAAGGAAAATTGACCATTTGACCTTCCTAAGTTCTAAAAGAATGTCTCCCCACATTATCTGAAGAGTTTTATTTGTGAAAAGGAGCATAACTTCTATGTGGAGTAAAGAGGACACCCCAGAACCATAAGAGCAGACTGTCACTACGGTGAAGAAGAAAATTACTGGAGGCAACCAAGAACAACCTACCACCATGGTGAACATTACAGATATCAGCTGCTTCCAAAATGCTTCATAGACAAGCTGAAAACAAGAAAAAATAAAAAGAAATCCTTTTTTCCACCTCCAGGCTTGCTGTCACCCTTTCTCACCCACTACTGGCAGAGCAGGATTGGGAATCATTTGGCAGAGGAGAAAGTCAGTAGTAGAGTCCAGCTCCAGAATCACAAGATGGGGCCAAGAAGGATTGGGTTGGATCTATGAGGCAATGAATTACTGGGTATACTTATTTCCCAGATTCTACCACTAACGTTTTCTTATACTTGTTTTTATCACATATCTACCTACTGGACTATTCCTTTATTTATTCATGAATTTGTCATAATTTCATGTACTCCAAAGTAAGTTGTAAACATCAGTATACTTCCCTCCGAATAGTTGGTTCAACATGAATAGCATTAACTAGAGTTTGACATTTGAGTTTTTCATTATTATGTAAAATTAAATGCATAAATTGACTGATTTTTAAAAATTCATACATCTGTGTTGTACTAAACTCTGTTAAGATATAAAATATTTTAATTGTTCCCAGAAAGTTCCCTCATGCTGATTTCCCAGTTAATTCTCTCTCCCTGACCTAGGCACCAGTGTTCTAATATTTTTCACCATAGATTAGTTTTGCCTTTTCTAGAAATCCATGGAGATGAAATCATAGAGCATATACTCTTCTGTGTCTAGCTTCTTTTCCTCAGCATAATATTTTTGAGATTTAACCATGTTTTTTGTTCAATTTCAATAGTTTATCTCTTTAAACATTGAATAGTGTTCCATTGTGTGGGTATGTCATAATTTATTTATGCTCCTATTAATGAACACTTAGGCTATTTCTAGTTTTTGGCTGTTGTGAATAAAGCTGCTATGAATATTCTTATATACTTTGTTTTTTAAAGACAAGATCAAATCTGTGTGTGTGTGTGTGTGTGTGTGTGTGTGTGTGTGTGTTTTCTTACAAAGTCCTGTAGATGAGTGGGAATGAAGGAATTTGTGTTCTAACACAGGGAGAATTATCCTTATTCTAAAACTTAAAAAATGTTTTATCTATGCTTAAGTTTCAGTCTAGGAAAAGAAACTGAATACAATCAATGGCAATTGGCTGAATCAGTGTTCCTTCTCATATATTGATATGTATGTGTAGATATTTCCTAATTCTGTTATTACTTCTCATTTGTTTTGATTGTATTTTTCTCCTTTGAAGAGAAACGCATAGAACAAACGTCAACAGGCATGTACACCAAAAATGTACTTTTCCTCATTTTTTCTTTTAATACATCTAATAGTCATTCTCATACAATCATACACAGTATGCAGTATGTGGGGTTACTCTTTTCTTTTCCTAATTGATTTGAGAGAAGAAAAGAAGAGAGAGAGAGAGATTGATTTGTTTCACTTTTTTTTTCCTTTATTGATTTTTAGAGAGGAAGTGAAGAGGAGAGAGAGATAGAAACATTGATGAGAGAGAAAAACATCAATTGGCCTCCTCCTGCATGCCCCCCACTGGGGATCGGGCCCACAACCTGGGCATGTGTCCTGACCAGGAGTCGAACCAGCGACCTCTTGGTGCATGGGTCGACGCTCAACCACTGAGCCACACCGGCCGGACTGTTCCACTTATTTATGCATTCATTGGGTGCTTCTTGTATGTATCCTGATGGGGAAGCAGACCTACAACCTTGATGTATGAGGATGACTCTCTAACCAACTGAGCTACCTGGCCAAGGCTGTGGAATTTACTCTTAAAATATTAAATGTATCATTTATATATTGGAAAATATTTGATAATGATGGTTTAAATTTTCGATTAATATCATAAGTGCTCAAACATTTTTATTTGGCAATTAAGTAAAAATTGGGAAGTTTTGTCTGTCTTTGTTTTATTAATGGTTGGAAATTAATCATTGAACGCTCAATAAAACTAAAAATTTAATGTGTTAGAAGGCTTAGAGGAGAAGTGAAATGAATTAGCTAACAGTCTCCGAGGAGATAGAGAATATAAAGGCGGGGAAAAAAACTTAATAGAGTTATAAGGTAATTTTTTTAATGAATGCAACACTAATTTTTAATCTTCGGGAATGTGACCCATACTTTTTAAGAAAATTTTATAAAAATCATTTTGATTGTTTATATTTTAAATTTTTTTCTCATTTTGTTTATGACTTGCACTAAATATGGTTTTATATAAGCATAACAATCACATTACAGTGTTTATTTTAAAATATGGGCTAATGTCAACTTTCTAATGTATTGAGTACCAAGTATTGAATACCAAATGCAATGTTTAATGAAGTCAGTAGTTTTTAATTCAGATCACAATTTTTTAGAGAAACAGTGTTATAAAGGTGCTTTGTCCCTGAATCATATCCTAATGTAGATCTTCATGTTTCATCTTGACCACTTAAAAGTCTCCTATTTTCCTTGTATTCACTATTGGTTCCTTCCAAACAGACTCAAGAAGAGTCTGATGAATCAGACCCTTGCTTTGAAACAGTAATGTGGTGATTACCAGAGGGAAAGGTGGGGGGTGGGTGGAGGTGGGTATAGAGGGCAAACATGGTGATGGATGGAGGCTTGACTTAGAGTGGTGAACACACAATACAATGTACAGATGATGTGTTGTAGAATTGTGCAACTGAAACCTGTATAATTTTGTTAACCAGTGTCACTACAATAAATTCAATTAAGAAATAAAATAAAAGAGTTTGACTAGCTCCTCATTGTAGTCAAGGTTAAAGCCTAGGTCTTTTGCATTTTGGCCCTGGCTGTTACAGCCCTGTTTTTCATCAGATGTCTATTTTTGGTTGCCCTGCTGCAGCCAGTCCAAGATCTTTACTTACAAGATCTTACAAGATGTTTCAGAAAGACGTTGTACTTTTTGACTTCTCTTTGCTTTTGCGCATACTGTTCCCTGTATTGTAGATGGCTTTACCTATTCTCTTTTCTGGGCCTTACCGTGGCTTGAATGAAATATTCCTAAAGATTGTGTTTTATTCTTTGCTCTACTTCAAGTTTACCAAATAGTACTCTGATTAGAATTTGCTACCACTATAGATCTGCCTTTAATGAAGGAACATATGGGTCAAAATTTCTGGACTTTGAAGGCTAAGTGTCAGACTCAGGACCGTGGTAAATTCACTCTAGTCAGAATCACCTTGGTATCTCTCGCCTGCTAGCCAGTTTACCTCATCTGGCTCTTCTCTTCCATCTGTCTTTTAAAATGTTAGTTCCCCTTTCCCCTTTCTCTTTTTCCCTCTTGGTTGTCAACATTTATTTGCTGTTTAAGTGTGGAGATAATGTGTGTGAAGTATTTAGCATAGTGGCTGGCAAATAGTAAGAGTCTATAAAATGTTGGCTAATAAAAACATAACAGCTATTATTATAGTATGTTTTATATTTGTCCTGAAGAGCCTAACACTACTTTAATAATGAGTTATTAGCTTGCTTTAAAGGTTGTGTCCACACACTCTAAATATTTGCAAATATAACAATTACATTTTCTAAAGCCCCCAACTCTTGGAATAGTAGAGACAAATAACTCAAATCCTTATAACATTATTATTACCACTTTATATTGGGGCCTTTTGTATCATGTTGTTACAGAAGTTAATCAGTTGTTACAGTAGTTATGAAAACCTTCATCAATCACAGTTTTCTGATAAATCACTCTTTAAATAGTGTGTCAACGACTGAAACACCTTTTAAATACAGGAACTGTGGATCTTAACTAGGTAATTCATATAAAAAAACTTTTGTTCCAACATTATTTTAAAAAGAAATTCTTATTCCTGTTGACAAATATAGTTCAACCTCAAACGGTTGTTAGCTTTTTTCAAATTTTCATAACAAATTCTTACTTGATTGAGACGACATGGAAGGACCTGGAGAGTATTATGCTAAGCAAAATAAGCCAGTCAGAGAAAGACAAATACCACATGATCTTACTTATTTGTGGAATATAATGAACAAAAAAGCTGATGAACAAAATAGACCCAGAGACATAGAAAGGAGTATGGTTAAATTTCAGAGGAGGGGAGCACGGTGGTGGGGGGATGAGATAAACCAAAGAACTTATATGCATAACCAAAGGACATGGGGGGGTAGGGAGGAGGGTGTCTGGGGGGGAAAAGGAGCAACATCTGTAACAAAAATAAATTAATTAATTTTAAAAATTCTTACTTGAAAAGCTGGTGTACAATTTATTTTGCATATCTACATCTTGTTTAAAAATTCTTTAGCATAAGATCCTGAATATAACACTGGGTATAGATCATACATATTTTATTAATGAGAAAAAATACTTTAAATATACTTAAAACAGTATATATTGTAATATAAGCAAATGCTTCGTCTTAGCAGACATTTCCAAAGTGGTTTGGCTTAATATTTGCACTTGAAGAGAATTTGAACAGGGATGTTATATATATTGATCTTTGAATCTAGGAATCTGTTCTAAAATATTTGCTTTACTTTTGAGTTTATAACTGATGATTAGAATATCCACTACCATCCCTATGTTTAAATGTCTTTATTTTACAGAAGGTGTTGATTGTACAACCAATTTGTACAATGTAAACTTAGAGTATTTTATTTGTGTTATGCAAAATATATCTTCAGGACTTGTTATGACTATCTCTGTATACCAATAGACAGATTTTTGCACAGATTATACTGTGCACCCAGTCAGTCCAGAAGAGCAGATATTATCATCTCCTCAGTGAAAATATATTGTTGGTACCTTCCAGCTACTTTACTATTTTGATTCTATTAAATTTTGCAAACATCTGTTGAGTGCCTAAAATAGCCCAGGTTTTGGTGATGATCAAGATGAACAAGACCATGTTGCTGCTCTCAAGATTTCACAATCAAGCAGAGGGGATGAAAAATCAGCCACAATTATTTTAGTATCAGAAAAATGTGCTAGAATGTATTTTTGAAAAACCCACAAACAAAATGCCAACAGAGGTTTGAGGGAAGGTTCGTGTGCATCAGGGAAGGCTTTATAAAAGTAGTACTTGAAGGCAGATTGAGCATAGAAAGGCATTTCAGGCAGTGGAACAACATGAACAAAAGGGGAAGAGAAATATCTGCTGTATACTGCTAGGTGTCAAGCACTGTACCAAGCCTTTATATGTGCTTGCTCATTTAATCTGCACAATCCCCCTACAATGTGCATGATACAATTGCCATTTTACATATAACATCAAGGCCCAGAGCTAATAAAATAAGTGAAAGAACTGATATTGAGCCAAGATTGATTCTATATCAAAGTCTATGTTCTTTCCTTAGAGAGGTAGGAAAATGTACAATCTCTTTGGGAAAAAGAAGGAACAGAGTTACTTACAACATGGTATTCGTGAAATGTAGCATAACAAACAAGAGTATCAATGGAGTCAATAAAGATGCAAATATATTCTATTAGATATTAACAGGTATTCCGGACAAACAATGTTCCATGGTCAAATATATAGGGAAAAGCTGCATACTATATCCTAGTACTGTTTAGATTAATTCTTTGTAATAGGATGCAGTCTGAATAGTGACCTCTAGTGTTATTCAATGCACAGTAAACAATCAAATGCTGCAGATCAGCTCATCCTTTCTTGGAGATTCACAAAGACAATAGCACATGAAGAGCTCAAAAAATCCTATAGTGATGAAATCTGTTTAACCCAATAAATTTCAAAATTATTTGACCACAAGGGGGAAAATTGCTTTAGTATCTATTCATATTTCATGGAAAATAAGCATTTTATGGAACGAAATTCAGAAAACAATGGGTTAGTTAATCAGACTTAAGTAAGGCTAAAATAGAGTGATTTAGCCACACAACTCTTGTCTGAAAATTCTGCCAAAGACACTCACGTGTTAATCTGAATGATGTTGCTTCCATTTTCACATGGTGCATATTTTCCTTCTCCAATTCCTGGTTCTGGGGACCAGGTTTACATGAGCAGAGATTAGCTGAAAATTGGTTATATGTGTGACAGAATATGTACCCCATAAATATTGGGGTAGCCTGATGGGGCCTGGGGCAGCTGGAGCTCCTGGGCTGGTTACCTCCTGCCCAAGTAGACTTGTCTACTTACCCCAGGGTAAACATTATAATTTTCTTAGTGGCTATTTTGAAAATAGCCAGGGGATACTTGCTAAAAAATTGAGTCTTATTTTATGAGGTAGAGGTTTTCCCCCACTGTAGCACCAGAAATATTAGTTGGTACAAGCCAATCTTAGAAGAAACCAGCATTATTAAAAAATACACGGAAATAAAAGAAGAATCAGATACTTGAGAATTATACTTTTATCATTTTGTTCAGCAAGTTGTGAACATTACATTAATCTGTTTCCACTGGTGATTAAAACCTTTTGGGATAACAGCAATTACTCATTTATGTGCAAATATCTAGAATATGAGCAATGTGAATTCATAGCAGTAAAGGAGGCATTCAGGATGAGGTGGCACAATTCTTTAAATAGACTTAATTTCAATTGAAAAACTTTGCTCAACTGAAAGAATGACAAAAATACTATTGTTAAAGAGGAAATAAACTTTGGAAAGTTATGAATGTCTAAAATTTCCTGCAGTTATTTTTGCAATGGTTGATTCATATTCAGATTAGCTTCCTGCCAGATGGAAGAAACACACAGTAAATCAGCTTTTGCAATAGAGAAATAAAAAAGAAGTGCAAGCTGCTATTTAAAGGGTGTTTTTGTTTGTTTGTTTGTTTGTTTTTTGCCATATTAATAGCACATTATTCCATAGGGAGTATTAATGTGAGAAGCTAAACCATGGGGGCTACCATTCTATCCTTTAGGAAGACTGAACATTTTTCAATCTAATGCGATGAGAAAATTGCTTCCTTGGATTACACAGCCAAGATAGTATTTCTGTTTAATGATGGTCAAGCCCCTTGCATTCCAAAGCTGAAAGAAAAGGATACATATGTGGAAATTGGAGATAAATACTTCCTCTTGAACCCAGTGAACAACTGCTTTATGTGGTTAATCCTGGGAAGGATTAAGCACACATAGATAAGATGGATTGATTTGCTTGGGGATTTATTGAAACAGGGTTGTGATGTTCTAGGTTTGGTTCTGGTGGAGTCCGTGCAGTGCCTTGAATGAGGTATGTTTGTTCTGTCTAAGTCAGCAACTGTACAAATAGCACAATCTTACTACATGCCCAGTATAGGGACTAGATTTCTTCCTGGCACCAGGAGTTACATTCCACACTCAATTAATTATTTCTTTCTCTTGGTTTCTAATCTTCAACTTGTTCTTATCATGATATTTTTTTTCTCATTTTTTCATTGATTTATTTTGTTACAGATGTTTCTCCTTTTATTCCCCATTGACACCCTGATCCCCATCCCCTGTACCACATCACCAGCTTTATTGTCCATGTCCATCAGTTATGTGTACATGCATATAAGTTCTGTGGTTTATCTCTTCCTTACTGCCTACCTCCTCGTCTTAGGGTTGTCAGTCTATACCCTACATCCCCGTCTCTGGGTCTACCCTGTTCCTCAGACTGTTAAGTTCATTATATTCCACAAATAAGTGAGGTAACGTGATATTTCTGTTGCCTTAGGTGATGTATCAGTGAAGATTCTGCTGCGTATGATGTCTGAAATTTAGTTGCCTACATATTCTTCTAGGATTTTTATGCATTCACAAGTCACATTTAAGTCTTCTATCCAATTTGAGTTTATTCTTGTGTATGGTGTAAGTTAATAGTCCAGTTTCATTTTTTTGCATGTAGCTATCCAATTTTCCCAACACCATTTATTAAAGAGGCTGTCTTGACTCCATTGTATGCTCTTGCCACCTGAGTCAAATATTAATTGAGCATAATGTCTTGGGTCAATTTCCGGATTCTCTGTTCTGTTCCATTGGTCTACCCTGTGCCTCTTCTTGTGCCAGTACCAGGCTGTTTTGATCACAGTAGCTTTGTAGTATAACCTGATATCTGGTATTGTGATCCCACCTACTTTTTCCTTCTTTTTCAAGATTGCTGTGGCTATTAGAGGTCTTTTTTGTTTCCATATGAACTTTTAAAGTGTTTGTTCTAGTTCTGTGAAATATGTCATTGGTATTTTGATGGGGATTGCATTGAACCTATAGATTGCTTTGGGTAATATGGAGATTTTTAATGATGTTAATTCTTCCAATCCATGAACAAGGTTTGTGCTTCCACTTTTCTATATTTCCTCTATTTCTTTTTTCAATGTCCTGTAGTTTTCTGCAAATAAGTCCTATACTTCTTTGGTTAAGTTTTTTCCTAGGTGTCTTAATTTTTTTGCCACGATGGTAAATGGGATTTTTTTTGTTTGTTTCTCTTTGTGTGAGTTCATCATTGGTGTATAAAAATGCTGTCGAGGAAGTGAGAAAATAGTGGGGGAGTGAATGGAAGCTAAACAGACAATCTCCCAGGACCAAATGGAAATTGCAACTAAAATAAAGACAAATATTGGGAAAAAGCAACAGAAAAGCAGCGGGAGAGGACCATACACCCAGGGACACTGAATGAGCCTGGTAGGAGCTGCGGAGGCGTGTGAGGGTGGCGGGCTGGAAGCAAATGGACAGCAGCGGCCTTAGCTGTGAGCAGCGGTGGTGCCCGCTCTCGGGGTTAAGAGCCCAAGCTGCTCCACAGCACAGAGTGCCAGGAAAGAGCGCTAAATAGCCACAGCCACTCACCTGGGGCTCCGGCAGAGGGAGGGCGGACTGGACTGGAACTCTGTGGGGACACCTGGGATTTGGAGGGTGCTCAGAGTTTGTGCTGGGCTGAGGCCACGAACGACGGTGGTGTCCAGCCCCTCCTTTCCGGTTACACAGAACTGCAGCCAATTTGCTCCTTCCCGGAGCTGTGGAAGCCCCTCCCATGGAGATTCCCAGGTGAGGCAAAGAGGAAAAGAAATGGAAATTGAGGCTCATTCACACCCAGCATCGGCCCCACCCTCAGGAAATCCTCTTACACTATAAACACCTGAGGGAGTTTCTCATTCAACTGAGATCCTAAGGCTTTTCAAGTAACTGAGGCTAATAGCCTCCAGGCAAAAGGCTAGAGCATAACTGAACATTTCCTGAGCTTGCAAATCTACCCAGAAAAGTGAGACTTGACAATGGTGTTTAAGGAGGGTCCTCCACGCTCATCCAAACCCAGTAGAAGGAACCACAAATAGCAGAACACCAACACCCACAGGGAAAATTTGGCAGGCTCAAAAACCCACTGAGATAGCAAAAATGGTGAAACAAAGAAACAGATCCCAAATGAAAGAAAAAGAGACCTCTACTGAAGATGAGATAAATGAAATGCAGGTAAGCAAATTATCAGAGGTAGAGTTCAGAGTCATTACTTGGAGGAAATCAAACAGCATGAGTAAGGACATCAACACCATGAAAACCAACCAAGAGGAAATAAAGAATGACATAGCAGAAATAAAGAACACATTGGATGGACTGAACAAAAGAGTAGAGGAAGCAGAGTACTGGATTAGTGAATTAGAAGACAGAGTAGAAAAAATCAATCAATCAGAACACCAAAAGTAAAAAACAATGAAAAACCAGGAAGAGAGCTTTAGAGAACTGTGGGACAACTGGAAACGTAATAACGTTCCCATGATAGGAGTCCCCAAAGAAGAAGAAAATGAGCAAGGGTTAGAGAATATATTTGAAGAAATAGTGAAAGAAAACTTTTTTAACTTGGTGAAGGAAGAAGGCATTCAAGTTCAAGAAGCACAGAGAGCCCCAAGTAAGAAGAACCCAAACAGGCCCACACCAAGACACCTAATAATTAAAATGCCAAAAATTAAAGACAAAGAGAGAATCCTAAAGGCAGCAAGAGATAAGCAACAGGTTACCTACAAAGGAACCCCCATAAGGCTATCAGCTGACTTCTCAACAGAAACACTACAGGCCAGAAGGGAATGGCATGAAGTAATCAAGGTCATGAAAAACAAGGATCTGAATCCAAAACTACTCTATCCAGCAAGGCTATCATTCAAAATAGAAGGTCAAATAAAGAGCTTCCAAGACAAAAAAAAAAAAAAAAAAAAGGCTAAGGGAATATATTAGCACCAAACCAGCATGGCAAGAAATGTTAAAAGGACTGCTGTAATTAGTAGAAGAAATGGGAAGAAAAATATAACCACACTGAAGAAAAATGGTAATAAATAAGTACATATCAATAATCACCTTAAATGTAAATAGATTGAATGTTCCGATAAAAAGACACAGAGTAGCTGACTGGATAAGAAAGCATGATTCACATATATGTTGTTTACAAGAGACCCACCTCACAACAAAAGACTCACATAGGTTGAAAGTAAAGGGATGGAAAAAAATCTTCCAAGCAAACGGAAAGGAAAAAAAGCTGGGGAAGCAATATTCATATCTGATAAATTAGATTTCAAATTGAAGACCATAACTAGAGACAAAGAAGGTCAATACATAATATTGAAAGGGTCTATCCAACAGGAAGATATAACCTTGGTAAACATATATGCACCCAATATAAGAGCACCAAAATATATTAAAAATCTTGTGGAGGACTTCAAAGGAGAAATCGACAGCAATACAATCATAGCAGGAGACTTCAACACCCCACCGACATCACTGGATAGATCATCTAGACAAAAACTAACAAGGAAACAGAAATTCTAAATGAAGCACTAGATCACATGGATTTAATAGATATATACAGAGAATTACACTCAAAAACCACAGAATTCACTTTCTTCTCAAGTGCACATGGAACATTCTCAAAGATAGACCATATGTTAGGGCACAAACTAAGTCTCTACAAGTTCAAGAAGATTGAAATCATATCAAGCATCTTTTCAGACCACAGTGGCATGAAACTAGAAATCAATTGCAACAAGAGCATGCAAAGACATTTGAACACATGGAGGCTAAATAGCAAGTTACTGAACAATGAATGGGTTACCATGGAGATCAAGGAAGAAATTAATTTTTCCTGGAAACCAATGAAAATGAACACACAACAATGCAAAATCTATGAGATGCAGCGAAAGCAGTTCTGAGAGAGAAGTTCATAGCACTACAGGCCCACCTCAAGAAAGAAGAAAAATTTCTAATTGGATACCTAACCTCACAACATAAAGAACTAGAAAGCAAACAAAAAGAAACCCATAGAGCAAGTAGAAGGAAGGAAATAGTAACGATCAGAGCAGAAATAAATGACATGGAGACCAAAAAAACAATTCAAAGGATCAATGAAACAAAGAGCTGGTTTTTTGGAAAGATAAACAAGATTGATGGACCCTTAGCTAGACTCACCAAGAAACAAAGAGAGAGAACCCAAATACACAAAATCAGAAATGAAAGAGAAGCAACAACTGACACCACAGAAATACAAAGGATCATTAACAAATACTATGAACATTTATATGGCAACAAATTCGACAATCTAAGCGAAATGGACACATTTCTAGAAACACATACTCTCCCAGAAATGAACCGGGAAGAGATAGAAAACTTGAACAGGCCAATAACAACGAAGGAAAATGAAGATTTAATCAAAACCCTCCCAGCAAACAAAAGCCCAGGTCCTGACGGCTTCAGGGGCGAGTTTTATCCAACATTCAAAGAAGAACTAACACACACTCTCCTCAAACTATTCCAAAAAATTCGAGAAGAAGGAAGACTTCCAAACTCGTTTTATGAAGCATGCATAATTCTAATTCCAAAACCAGAAAAAGACACTGCAAAGAAAGAAAACTACAGGCCAATATCCCTGATGAACATAGATGTCAAAATCCTTAACAAAATACTAGCAAATCAGATCCAACAATACATCAAAAAAATTATTCACCATGACCAAGTGGGTTTCATCCCAGGGATGCAAGGCTGGTACAATATTCGCAAATCAATAAATGTTATATGTAACATAAACAAAATGAAAGATAAAAACCATATGACCATATCAATACACGCTGAAAAAGCATTCGACAAAATCCAGCACCCTTTTCTGATAAAAACGCTCAGCAATTTGGGAATGGAGGGATCACATCTCAACATTATAAAGGCCATATATGAAAGATCTACAGCCAACATCATACTCAGTGGACAAAAACTAAAAGCATTTCCCTTAAGAACAGAAACAAGACAAGGATGCCCACTTTCACCACTCTTATTTAACATAGTACTGGAAGTTTTAGCCACAGCAATCAGACATGAAGAAATAATAAAAGGGATCCAAATTGGAAAGGAGGAAGTGAAACTGTCATTATTCACAGATGACATGATAGTACACATGGAAAACCCTAAAGACTCCATCAAAAATCTACTAGGCTGAATTAATGAATTTGGGAAAGTAGCAGGATACAAAATAAATGTCAAGAAATCGACGGCATTCTTATACACCAATGATGAACTCACAGAAAGAGAAACTAAAAAAACAATCCCATTTACCATCAGGGCAAAAAAATTAAGATACCTAGGAATAAACTTAACCAAAGAAGTAAAGGACCTATTTGCAGAAAACAACAGGACATTGAAAAAAGAAATAGAGGAAGATGTAAAAAAGTAGAAGCACATACCTTGTTCATGGATTGGAAGAATTAACATCATTAAAATGTCCATATTACCCAAAGCAATCTGTAGATTCAATGCAATCCCCACCAAAATACCAGTAACATATTTCACAGATCTAGAACAAATACTTCAGAAGTTCATATGGAACCAAAAAAGACCCTGAATAGCTACAGCAATCTTGAAAAAGAAGGACAAAGTAGGCGGGATCCCAATACTGGACATCAGGTTATACTACAAAGCTACTGTAATCAAAACAGCCTGGTACTGGCACAAGATCAGGCAAATAGATCATTGGAATAGAATAGAGAACCCAGAAATTGACCCAAAACATTATGCTCAATTAATATTCAACAAAGGTGGCAAGAGCATACAATGGAGTAAAGATAGCCTCTTTAATAAATGGTGTTGGGAAAATTGGACAGCTACATGCAAAAAAATGAAACTAGACCATCAACTTCCAGCATACACAAGAATAAACTCAAAATAGATAAAAGACTTAAATGTGACTCATGAATCTGTAAAAATCCTAGAAGAAAATGTAGGCAACAAAATTTCGACGTCATACGCAGCAGATTTTTCACTGATATATCACCTAAGGCCACAGAAACAAAGGAAAAAAGGAACACATGGGAGTACATCAAACTGAAAAGCTTCTGCACAGCAAAAGAAACCACCATCAAATTGGAAAGGGAGTCCACTGTATGGGAGAGCATAATTGCCAATGATATATCAGATAAGCGATTAATTTCCAAAATATATAGAGTGCTCATACATCTCAACAAAAGGAAGACAAAGAACCTAATTAAAAAATGGGCAGAGGAACTAAATAGACACCTCTCCAAACAGGACAGAGAATTTGCCAAGAGACATATGAAGAAATGCTCAACATCACCATTCATCAGAGAGATGCAAATTAAAACAACAATGAGGTATCACCTCACACCTGTCAGAATAGCTGCCATCAACAAAGTATCAAACAACAAGTGTTGGCGAGGGTGTGGAGAAAAGGGAAGTCTAGTACAGTGCTGGTGGAATGCAGACTGGTGCAGCCACTGTGGAAAACACTATGGTATTACCTCAAAAAATTAAAAATTGAATTACTATTTGACCCAGTGATCCCACTCCTAAGAATATAACCTAAGGAGTCTGAAACACCAATCAGAAAGAATATATGTACCCCCATGTTCATATCAGCGTTAATTACAATAGCTAAGATCTGGAAACAGCCCAAGTGTCCATCAGTAGACCAATGGATAAAAAAGCAGTGGTACATATACACAATGGAGTACTATGCAGCTTTTAGAAGGAAAGAGCTCTTATTCTTTGAGACGGCATGGGAGGACCTGGAAACTATTATCCTAAGCGAAACAAGCCAAGCAGAGAAAGACAAATATCATATGATCTCACTTATTTCTGTAATATAATGGACACAACAGTATGAGGAACAGGGTAGTCCCAGAGACGTGGAAGTAGGGTACAGACTGACAATTGCCAGAAGAGGGGGTGCGGGAGGGGAGTGATGAACCACAGAACTTGTACGCATGTACTCATAACCAATAGACATGAACAAAAAAACTTCGGATGGGGCAAGGAGGAAGGGGGAGGAGGGTGTCAATGGGGAAAAAGGAGAAACATCTGTAACAAAAGTAAATTAATAAAAAAAAATGCTGTCGATTTCTTGACGTTAATTTTTTATCCTGCTACTTTGCCAAATTCATTTATTAAGTCTAGTATATTTTTGATGGAGTCTTTAGGGCTTTCTATGTATAATGCCATGTCATTTGCGAATGATAACAGTTTCACTTCCTCCTTTCCAATTTGAATCCCTTTTATTTTTTCTTCATGTCTGATTACTGTGGCTAAGACTTCTAGTTCTATGTTAAATAAGAGTGGTGAAAGTGGGCATCCCTGTCTTTTTCCTGTTCTTAAGGGAAATGCTTTTAGTTTTTGCCCATTGAGTATGATGTTGGTTGTAGGTCTTTCATATATGGCCTTTATTATGTCGAGATATGATCCCTCTATTCCCACATTGCTAAATGTTTTATATCAGAAATCAGTGCTGGATTTTGTCGAATGCTTTTTCAGCATCTATTGACGTGATCATGTGGTTTTTATCTTTCATTTAGTTTATGTAGTATATCACATTTATTGATTTGCAAATATTGTACCAGCCTTGCATCCCTGGGATGAATCCCACTTGGTCATGGTGAATAATTTTTTTGATATATTGCTGAATCCGATTGGCTAGTGTTTTGTTAAGGATTTTGGCATCTATGTTCATCAGGGATATTGGCTTGTAGTTTTCTTTCTTGGTAGTGTCTTTTTCTGGTTTTGGAATTAGGATTATGCTGGCCTCATAAAACGAGTTTGGAAGTCTTCCTTCTTTTTGAATTTTTTAAAATAGTTTGAGGAGAGTGTGTATTAGTTCTTCTTTGAATGTTCGGTAAAACTCCCCCGTGAAGACGTCCGGGCCTGGGATTTTGTTTTCTGGGAGAGTGTGGATTATATCTTCAATTTCCTTCATTTTATTGGTCTGTTCAAGTTTTCTATCTCTTCCTGGTCCCGTTTTGGGAGACCATGTGTTTTCAGAAATGTGTCCATTTCGCTTAGATTGTCGAATTTGTTGCCATATAAATGTTCATAGTATTTGTTAATGATCCTTTGTATTTCTGTGGTGTCAGTTGTTACTTCTCCTCTTTCATTTCTGATTTTGTGTATTTGGGTTCTCTCTCTTTGTTTCTTGGTGAGTCTAGCTAAGGGCCCATCAATCTTGTTTATCTTTTCAAAAGAACCTGCTCTTTGTTTCATTGATCCTTTGAATTGTTTTTTTTTGTTGTTTTTTTTTTGGTGTCTATGTCATTTATTTCTGCTCTGATCTTTACTATTCCCTTCCTTCTACTTTCTCTAGGGTTTTCTGTTTGCTTTCTAGATCTTTAAGTTGTGAGGTTAGATAGTCTATTAGAAATTTTTCTTGTTTCTGGAGGTAGGCCGGTAGTGCTATGAACTTCCTTCTCAGAACTGCTTTCGCTGCATCCCATAGATTTTGAATTGTTGTGTGTTCATTTTCATTGGTTTCCAGGAAGTTTTTAATCTCTTCCTTGATCTCCTCAGTAACCCATTCATTGTTTAATAACATGCTATTTAGCCTCCGTGTGTTCAAATGTCTTTACATGTTCTTGTTTCAATTAATTTCTAGTTTCATGCCATTGTGATCTGAGAAGATGTTTGATATGATTTCAATCTTCCTGAACTTGTAGAGACTTAATTTGTGTCCTAACATATGGTCTATCTTTGAGAATATACCATGTCCACTTGAGAAGAATGTGAATTCTGTGGTTTTGGGGTGTAATTCTCTGTAGATACCTATTAAATCCATTTGGTCTAGTGCTTCATTTAGAGTGTCTGTTTCCTTGTTAATTTTTTGTCTAGATGATCTATCCAGTGATGTCAGTGGGGTGGTGAAGTCCCCTGCTATGATTGTATTGCTGTCAATTTCTCCTTTGAAGTCCTCCAGAAGATTTTTAATATATATTGTTTGTCCTATGTTGGGTGCATATATGTTGACCAAGGTTATATCTTTCTGTTGGATAGATCTTTTTAATATTATATAGTGACCTTCTTTGTCTTTAGTTATGCCCTTCATTTTTAAATCTATTTTATCAGATATGAATATTGCTACCCCAGCTTTTTTTTTCCTTTCCATTTGCTTGGAAGATTTTTTTCCATCCCTTCACTTTCAACCTATGTGAGTCTTTTGTTGTGAGGTGGGTCTCTTTTAAACAACATATATATGGGTCATGCTTTCTTATCCAATCCACTACTCTATCTTTTTATAGGAGCATTCACTCCATTTACATTTAATGTGATTATTGATATGTACTTATTTATTGCCATTTTTGTTTAGTGTGGTTCTATTTTCCTTCCTATTTTTTCTACTAATTACAGAAGTCCTTTTTACATTTCTTGCAGTGCTGGTTTGGTGCTAATGTATTCTCATAGCCTTTTTTTGTTCTGGGAAGCTCTTTATTTGACCATCTGTTTTGAATGATAGCCTTGCTGGGTAGAGTAGTCTTGGATTCAGATCCTTGTTTGTCATGACCTTGATTACTTCATGCCATTCCCTTCTGGCCTGTAGTGTTTCAGTTCAGAAGTCTGATGATAGCCTTATGGGGGTTCCTTTGTAGGTAACCTGTTGCTTATCTCTTGCTGCCTTTAGGATACTCTCTTGGTCTTTAATATTTGGCATTATAATTATTATGTATCTTAGTGTAGGCCTGTTTGGGTTCTGCTTACTTGGGGCTCTCTGTGCTTCTTGAACTTGAATGCCTTTTTCCTTCACCAAATTAGGGAAGTTTTCTGTCACTATTTCTTCAAATATATTCTTTAACCTTTGCTCATTTTCTTCTTCTCCGTGGATTCCTATGATGCGAATATTATTATGTTTCCAGTTGTCCTACAGTTCTCTTAAGCTGTCTTTATGTTTTTTAATTGTTTTTTTCTTTTGGTTTTCTGATTGGTTGATTTTTTTCTACCTTTTGTTGTAATTCACTGTTCCATTCCTCAATTTCCTCTACTTTGCTGTTTAGTCCTTCCAATGTGTTCTTTATTTCTGCTATGTCATTCTTCATTTCTTCTTGGTGCTTCTTCATTTCTAATTGGTTGATTTTCAATGTTTCCTTGTCTTTATTCATTGTGTTGATGTCCTTACTCATGCTATTGAGCTTCCTCAAGATCATGGCTCTGAATTCTAGCTCTGTTAACTTGCTTAACTGCATTTCATTTATCTCATCTTTGGTAGAGGTCTCTTGTTCTTTCATTTGGGATTTCTTTCTTTGTTTCACCATTTTGGCTATTTCAGTGGGTTGTGGAGCCTGCCAAATTTTCCCTGTGGATGTTGGTGTTCTTCTGTTTGTGGCTCCCTGTACTGGGTTTGGATGAGCATGGGAGGACCCACCTTAAACACCACTGTCAAGTCTTATTTTCCCGCGTAGATTTGAAGCCCAGGAAGGATTCAGTTATCCTCTAGCTTTTTGCCTGGAGGCGATTAGTCTCGATTACTTGAAGGGCCTCATGTTCTCAGTTGAATGAAAACCTCCCTCAGGTGTTCAATGTTAGAGGATTTCCGGAGTGTGGGGCAGATGCTGGTTGTTAATGTGCCTCAATTTGCATTTCAATTCCCCACCTGGGTGGGGTTGAATCTCTGAAGGAGGGGCTGCCACCTCTCCCCAGAGCCCTGGGAAGGACTAAGATGGCCACTGTCCTGCGTGGCCGCAACTCATCATAAGCTCTGAGCACCCTCCAAATCCCGAGTGTCCCCACAAAGTTCCAGTCCAGTCCGCCCTCCCTCTGCCAGAGACCAAGGTTAGTGGCTGTGGCTATTTTAGCACTCTCCTGGCCCTCTATACTATGCAGCGGTCTTGGGAATTTAACCCCAAGGGCACTGCTCACATCTAAGACCACTGCTGTCCATGGGCTCCCAGCCCCCCTCTCGCCCCTCTGCAATCTTACCAGGATCAATTCAGTGTCCCTGGTTATATGTTCCTTGCAAACTGCTTTTCTGTTGCCTTTTCCCAATGATTTTTCTTTATTTTAGTTGTAATTCCAGTTTGGTCCTTGGTGATGGTCTGTGTAGCTTCCATTCACTCTACAGCCATTTTGGAATCCCCCTTATGATATTTTTGTATTGTCCATTCAACTCTGCACTCTTTTTATTTACTTTGTGGCTTACAAACCAGACTTTTCTCATGATAATATTTTTCTCTCCACTGAACTTCAGTAACACACCTTAGGTTGTAACCCTCAAGTGCTCTCTCTCTCTCCCATATGCTAACTCTATGAGGGACAGCTTTCCATTTGACCTGTCTGAGCCTTCCTGGAAATGCTGATGATAACTGTAATAAATTTAGTTATTAACATTTGTTTACAGAACATGTACCATGTGCCAATCCTCTCAACAGCCCCATTAGATAGATTATTTTTTTCCCCATTTTTATGGCTGAGAAAATAATGCTTAGATAATTGAGGAACCTGCTGTAAGGTAACAGAGCAATATTGTCTTTCAACGAATGGTGCTGAAGCAATTGGATGTCCACATATGAAAAAATGAATCTAGACTAGCGTTTTTCAACCTTTTTCATCTCATGGCACACATAAACTAATTATTAAAATGTTGCGGCACACCAAAAATGTGTAATATTTTTTGCCAATATGGCAAAAAAGGTATGATTTCGATTTCTTCACACTGGACAGCTGTTGTTGTGTTGGTTGCTGTCATTTTTTTTTTTTATCAGAAAATCTGAGGAAAAAGAGACCAGTGCCCCTGACTCTATAGTCAGATGTAGCATGTTTTAAAAATTCTTATGGCACCCTAGTGTGCCATGGCACAGTGGTTGAATATCACTGGTCTAGACGTAGATCTTTCAACCTTCACAAAACTTACATCAAAATGGATCATAGACCTAAATATAAAGCATATAACTATAAAACTCCTAGAAAGCAACACAGGAACAACCCTAATTGACCTTTGGTGTGAAAATTACTTTTTAAACATTTTATTTTTAAATGTTTTTTTTTTTCAGTTACAGTTAACATTCAATATTATATTAGTTTCAGGTATGCAGCATAGTTGTAAGATATTTATATGAATTACAAAGTGATCCTCCTGATAAGTCTAGTATGAATCTGACGCCACACATAGTTATCACAATGTTATTGACCATATTCCCTATGCTGTACTTTACATATGCTGTGACTGTTTTGTAACTGCCAATTTGTAATTCTTTTTTAAAAAATGTTTTTCTTTATTGATTTTTAGAGAGAGAGGGAGGGAGAGGGAGAGAGAGATAGATACATTGATGAGTGAGAACATCAAGTGCCACCTCTTGCCTGCCCCCCATTGGGGATTGGGCCCACAACCTGGGCATATACCCTGACCAAGAATCGAACCGGTGACCTCTTGGTGCACGGGTCAACACTCAACTACTGAGCCACACTGGCAGGGACAATTTGTAATTCTTAATTTCTGCACCTTTTTCACCCAGTCCCCCAATCCCCCTATCATCTGGCAACCTTCAGTCTGTTCTCTGTATCTATGAGTTTGTTTCTGTTTTGTTTGTTCATTTATCTTGTTTTTCAGATTTCACATGTAAGTTAAATCATATGGTATTTGTCTTTCTTTGTCTAACTTATTCACTTAGCATAATGCCCTCTAGGTTCATCCATGTTGTTGCAACTGACAAGATTTCATTCTTTTCTATGGCGGAGTAATATTCTATTGTATATATGTACCACCTCTTTAATTGTTTATCAATGGACATTTAGATTGCTTCCATAGCTTGGATACATTAAATAATACTGCAATGAACAGAGGAGAGCACATTTCTTTTCAAATTAGTATTTTGGAATTCTTTGGATAAATATCCAGAAGTGGAACTGCTGGGTCATATGGCAGTTCTATTTTTAATTTTTCTAGTAACCTTCATACTGCTTTCCACAGTGGCTGCACCAATATGCAATTCTACTAACAGTGCATAAGTGTTCCCTTTTGTAAACATTCTTGACAACACTTCTTGTGTGTTGATTTATTGATGATGGTCATTCTGACAGGTGTGAGGTGATGTCTCTTTGTGGTTTTAATTTGCATTTCCCTGGTCATTAGTGACTTTGAGCATCTTTTCATGTCTATCAAATATGTATATGTCCTTTTTGGAGAAATATCTATTCAGGTCCTCTGCTCATTTTTTAGTGAGACTGTTTTATTTATTTATTTATTTGGTGTTTAGATGTATGAGTTATTTATATATTTTGGATATTAACCCATTATCAGATGTATCATTGATGAATATTTTCTCCCATTCAATAGATTGTCTTTCCATTTTGTTGATGATTTCCTTTGCTGTGAAAAAACTTTTTAGTTTGATGTAGTCCTATTTGTTTATTTTTTTGTTTTTTTCCCTTGCCCAAGGAGACATATCCAAAAAACTGTTATTAATAATGATGGCAAAAAGTTTCCTTCCTATCTTTTCTTCTAAGAGTTTTATGGTTTCAGGTCTTACATTAAGGCTTAAACTCATTTTTAGTTTATTCTTGTATATGGTGTACGAAAGTGGTCTAGTTTCAATTTTTGCATGTATCTGTACAGTTTCCAAACAATATTTAAGGAAGAGACTATCTTTACTCCATTATATATCCTTGCATCTTTTCTCATAGATTAATTGACGCTATTACGTACATGTTTATTTCTTGGCATTTTATTCTGTTTCATTGATCTCTGTGTCGGTTTTTATGCCAGTACCATGCAATTTTGATTACTATGGTCTTGTAGTATAGTTTAATATTAAGTAGTGTGATACTTCCAACTTTGTTCTTCTTTTTCAAGATTGCTGTTGCTCTTTGGAGTCTTTTGTGGTTCTGTGACAATTGCCATTGGTATTTTGATAGGCATTAAACTGAGTCTGTAGATTGCTTTGGGTAGTATGAAATTTTAATGATGTTAATTATTCCTCTTCATGGGCACGGCAAATGCTTTCATTTATTTGTATCAACCTCAGTTTCTTTCTTCAGCATCTTATAGTTTTCTTCAGTGTCTCATAGTTTTTACCTCCTTGGTTAAATTCATTCCTAAGTATTTTATCTATTTTGATGTAATTGTGAAAGGGATTGTTTTCATAATTTCTCTTTCTGATAGTTTATCATGGGTGTATAAAAATGTAACTGATTTCAGAATATTAATTTGGTATCTTGCTACTTCACTGAATGCATTGATCTATTTTAATAGTTTTTTAGTAGAATCTTTAGGGTTCTCTCTGTCATCGTGTCATCTATATATAATGACAGTTTTATGTCTTCCTTTCTAATTTAAAGGCCTTTTATTTATTTTTCTTGTCTGATTCCTGTGGCTAGGACTTCCAACACTATGTTGAATAAAAGTGGTGAAAGTGGACATCTTTGTCTTATTCCTCATCTTAAAGAAACACTTTTAGTTTTTCACCATTAAGTATTATGTTAGTTGTGGGTGTGTCATATATGGCCTCTAATATGCATAGGTATGTTCCCTCTCTTTTCATTTTGCTGAGAGTTTTTATCATAAATGGATGCTAGATTTTGTGAAATGATTTTTGTGAATCTATTGATATGATCATATGATTTTTTTCTTCATGTGGCTTATCATGTTAATTGATTTGTGGATATTGAACCAACCTTGCATCCTAGGAATAAATCCCAAAGCATGATCATCATTGTGTATGATCTTTTTAATCTATTACTGAATTTGGTTTACTAATATTGTGCTGAAAATGTATGCATCTATGTTCATCCGGGATATTGGCTTATAAGTTGTTGTTTTTTTTTTTTTTTTTGTAGTATCTTTTGTCTGGTTTTTATATCAGGATAATGCTGACTTCATAAAATTAGATTGGGAGCCTTTCCTCCTCTTGAATTTTTTTGAATAGTTTAAGAAGGATAGGAGTTAATTCTTTGAATGTTTGGTAAAATTCACCTGTGAAGCCATCTGCTCCAGGACTTTGGTTTGTTGAGATTTTTTGATTATCAGTTCAATTTTGTTAGTAGTTACAGGTCTGTTCATATTTTCTGTTTCTTTCTTATTTAGTATTGGAAGATTGTATGTTTCTAGGAAATTATATATTTCCTCCAGGCTGGCCAATTATTGGCATATAATTGTTAATAGTATTTTCTTGTAATCCTTTGTATTTCTGTGGTGTTATCACTTCTCTTTAATTTCTGATTTTATTTATTTTAAAGTAACCATTGATAGGTATGCAGTAATTGCCATTTTAGTAATTGTTTTCTGGTTGTTTTTGTAGTACTTATTGGTTTCTTTATTATTCCCTTACTGTCATCTCTTGTATGTTCATGACTTTCTGTGATATTATGTTTGGATTTCTTTCTTTTTACTTTTTAAAAAATATATCTCTTGTGGATGCTTTGTTTGTGGTTACTATGTGCTTCATATATAGCAAGCTGTATTTATAGAACTTATTTTTAAGTTGATGGTCACTTAAGTTTGAACACACAGTAAAAGCATAACCCTTTTTACTACCTCCCTCCACATTTTTTTATTTTTTATTTTTGTATTTTTTACTTCTTTCGTGTTTGTGTTTCTGCATACCCTTTCATTTACTGTTATAATTAGACATGATCTCTCTACATTTGCATTTTAACCTTTGTGCTAGCTTTATGGTTTGTGAGTCCACTGCTTATATTATGGGTTTGCCTTTGCCAGTGAGAATATTTTTCTTTGTGATATTATTTTATTCATATTTTTAATCTTTTTATTTTCTTCTTCTCAAAGAAGTCCCTTTAACATTTCTTGTAATACTTGTTTGGTGGTGATAAACTCCTTTAGCTTTTTCTTGTCTGGGAAAATGTTTATGTCTCCTTTGATTCTAAATGATAGCTTTGCAGGATAGAGTAATCTTGGTTATAGGTCCTTGCTTTCACCACTTTGAATATTTCAGGCCAGTCCCTTCTGGCCTGCAATGTTTATGTTGAAAAATGAGCTTACAGTCTTATGGGAGCTCCTTTGTAGTTAAGTAACAGCTTTTCTTTTGTTGCTTTTATGATTCTCTCTTTGTTTCAACCTTTGACGTTTTAATTATGATAAGTCTTTTTGTGGGCCTCTTTGGGTTCATCTTGTTTTGCACTGTCTGCTCCCCCTGGAGTTGTATATCTATTTCCTGCACCAGGTTAGGGAAGTTTTCAGAGATTATTTCTTCAAGAAGGTTTCAGTCTCTTGCTCTCTCTCTTCTCCTTCTGGTGCCCTTATGATGTGAATGTTGTTATGCTTGATGTTGTCCCAGAGGTTCCTTACATTCTCCTCATTTTAAAAATTATTGCATTTTATTTTTGCTGGTTTAATTGGATGTTTTCTGCTACCTTGTATTACAAATCACTGATTCAATTGTGTGGTTCATCTGATCTGCTGTTCATTCCATCTAATGTATTTTTCATTGTACTTACTATATTCTTCATTTCTGACTGGTTCTTTTTATGGTTTTTATTACTTGAGTAAGTTCTCACAGAGTTCATCTATTCTTCCTCTAAGTTCATTGAGCATCCTTATAACAGTGTTTTGAATTCTATATATGGTTGATTGCTTGCCTCTATGTTGTTTATTTCTGGAATTTTATCCTGTTCTTTCATTTGGGACATGCTTCTTCGCCTCTTCATTTTGGCTGCATCCTTGTGTTTGTTTCTATGTATTAGGTAGATCTGCTATGTATTTCAGTGTTGGCACAGTGTCTTTGTGTTGTAATTATCTTGTGGGGCCCAGTGGCACAGTATTCCTGGTCACCTGAGCCAGGTGCTTCAGGGGAGACTCTTAAGTATATTGTATGTGTCCTTTTGTTGTAGTTGAACCTTGATTGCTTTTGGCATGTCAGGGTGGGATTGACCATCAGGCTAACTGGATGTGATAACTGGCCATGACTACAGAGTATGAGCTGTTGTGTTGAGGCTGATACAACAGAATGGGATATGCTTTAGTTGGGCTCTGATGTCTGCTGAGTCCACCCTTTGTGTGTGTCATTTGTGGAGCCCGTTGTGTGGTGCTCTGGTGTGTTCTGAAATCAGTCACCAGGAGTATTGGTTCTGGGTCCACTTGGGAAGGGCTCCAGTGAAGGCCAAGTTCAGCCACTGACTGTGCCTGATCTGGGTGCACCTGGTAGAATCTAAAAAATTATCTGCATTTAGTAGCTGCCTGTGCTGAGCTTGCAGGCACCCTGGAGAGAATATACTCTGAAGTGAAACTGGCTGCTACTAGTGCTGGGCTTGGGGCCACTTAACAAGCGATATAGGGGACATGGAGGCCAGCTGCTTTTTTGGGGGGTTTGTGCATCTCTAGGAGATTTTAGGAAAGTCCACAATGCAAGTTGAGGGTGGCCACTTTTGTGGAACATCCATTGAAAGTGTGTCAGGCCAGGCATGTGAGTTGGGTGGGCCATGTCTCAGGGAATCACCAGGGCGAGCCAATCGATGTTATCCAGAAGACTCAGTTTCAGCACCTGTCTGCTTCTGCTGGCTCTGTGAGGGGAGGGCTCAATAAAGAAACAATGGTGCATACTAGCACTTCTGTCCTGGAGAGAGCTGTCTCTCCAGCCATCAACCTGAAGCCAGACAATTCAGTTCCTCCGTGAAGGTCTCTGACACTTCAATCTGCTATCCCTTTGCTAGAGCTTTGGGCAAGTGTTTGTGAGTGAATGAGTCTGTGCTCAGGCCCTATAATAGGACACATCTCTCCATCTCATCTGGAAGGAGTCCTCGCTGATTCTCACAGCCAGATATTGTGGTGACTCCTCTTCCTGGCATGGGTGCTCTGGGTTGAGCAGCCCAGTATGGGGATGTGACCCCTCATTCCCTTGGGGGAACCTCTGCAGCCAAGATATCAATATTGACTCTTAGCTTGTGGGTGTGGGACAAACCTGTTTCACATATCTGCTCCTCCTACCAGTATTTGAATGACTTATTTATATCCTTATTTATAGGAATTCTGTCCAGCTAGTCTTTAAGTGATTCTCCAGAGTGGTTGGTCTATACTTTAGTTGTAATGCTGATGTGGTCATAGGAAGAAGCAAGCACAGATTTTACCTACTCCACCATCTTGACTGGAAGTCTTGACAATGACTTTTTAGATACAATATCCTAGGCAAGATCTGTGAAAGAAATAATTGATAAGCTGAACTGCATTAAAATTTAAAACTTTTGCTCTGCAAAAGATAACATATAATGAAAAGAAAAGCAACAAATTTGGAGAAAATATTTGCCAAAGGTACGTCTGATAAAGGACTGTTATCCAAAATAAACAAAGAATTCTTAAAACACAATAATAAAAAATTAAACAACCCAATTAAAAAATGAGCAAAATACCTGAAAAGACATCTCATCAAAGAAAATATAGATTACAAGTAAGCACAATAAAATGTATTAAACATCAGATAACATTAAATAATTGCAAATTGAGATAACAATGAGATATTAGAATGGCTAAAATCCAAAACACTGACAACACCAAATGCTAATGAGTATGTGAAGCAATAGAAACTTTCATTTATTGCTGGTGAGAATGCAAAATGGCACAGTGACTTTGGAAGACCATTTGACAGTGTCTTACAAAACTACACATACTCTTACCATATGATTTAGCCATCACACTCCTTAGTATTTACACAAATGTATTAAAAATTAATGTCCACACAATATCTGCACTCAGATGTTTTTAGCAGCTTTATACATAATTGCCAAAACTTGGAAGTAACCAATATGTCTTTCAGTAGGTGAATGGATAAATAAACTGTGGTAAATCAGAAAAGAAAATATTATTCAGTGCAAAAAATAAATGAGTTCTCAAGCCATAAGACATGGAGGAAATTTACATTCATATTACTAAGTGAAAGAAAACAATCTGAAAAGGCAATATATTGTTTGATTCCAAATGACACTGTAGAAAAGGCAAAGTATGAAGAAAGTATTAGGATCAGTGGTCCAGGGCATGGGAAGGTAGGAGAGTGAATATTTAGATTATAGAGGATTTTTAGGGTAGTGAGAGTATTTTATGGAACATTACAATGTTAGATACATGCCACTATACATCAAATCTCACAGAATGTATAGTATCAAGGATGAACCCTATTGTAAACTATGAACTTTCACTGATAATGATATGTCAATATAGGCTCATCAACTGTAACAAATATATCACTGTTGTGTGGGATGTCCTCAATGGGGAAGATTATACGTATGAGGCAACAAGGAGTATACGGGAACTCTGTACTTTTTGCTCAATTTTGAAGTCAATCTAAAACTGTTCTAAAAATTAAAGATCATTCTTTTTTAAAAGCTTCCAAGATGAGAAAATGACTTGTAGTTGGGAAGAATCAAAGTGTACAACAAACCTAATAATCTACCAGTTGCTGGTTCTCTTTAATATTTAGCAAATAATCAGTGGAGTTTCCAGTTGTCCTTTTGTTATCCAATTCAAACACAAAATCAATAACAAAACCATATGCGTGCATACACACACACACACATCCTTTCCTTTATTGTGAGTAAACTTATCACTCCAGGGCCTTTAAAAAATGGCTATTACCAGAAGTTGAGAGAAACATACTTCTTGTTTTGGTTTGACATGGATTCTAGAGACTATAACTTAATTATAATACAGTTTTTTTTGTGTATTTTTAAAATATGTTTTATTGATTTTTTTAAGAGAGAAAGGAAGGGAAAGGGAGAGGTAGAGAGAAACATTGATGTGATAGAGAAATAATGATCGGCTGCCTCCTGTATGTCACCCCTACTGGGGATTGAGCCCATAACCCTGGCATGTGCCCTGACCGGATATCAAACTGGTGACCTCTTAGTGCATGGGACGATGTTCAATCCACGGAACCACACCAGCAGCTATAATATAGTTTTAAAAATAGCCCATTTGACAGATAAGTAATCTCATGGGTTATGGAATAAATCAAATCTTTGTTGAAAAGGTTAAGATAAAAGACTAAAAACTTCCAAAATACACAAGTATTAAACAATTAGATTCTTCCCTGGCCAGGTAGCTCAGATGGTTAGAGTGTTGTCCCTATATGCCAAGGATGCAGGTTTGATCCTGGGTCAGAGAACACACAAGAATCAACCAATAAATGCATAAACAAGAAATTGTTCTCTCTCTCTCTCCCCCCTTCTTCTCTCTCTCTCAAAAAATAAAATTAATTAATTAATTAATTAATTAGTTTCTTTCTTCAAATTATTTTAATAATACTTTTATAGAACCGTTCCTTCTAATTACACAGTGATGTATTGCACTCATTTCCTATGTTTTCAGGGTCATTCCAGTGTACCTGATAAATATGCAAAATTATATCAGAGCTACATGCCTGAAGTAAAAGGATCTTTGGGTTTTTATTCATAGTTACTATGCTGAATTTCATATTTGTGTCTGGATTCCATATGAGTAAATTATTCTCCAAATAAATAATTTAGGACAATTAATATTCAGTGTTACTTTAATACATACTGGAATCTAAGACAAATTAACCTATGAACAAGAAAGTTAAGTAAAAATGCCTCTTACGCACCCTAAAATTTGTATTCAGCCAACATGGATGTGACTCTGCCATGGACAGATATTTAAGATTAATTTTCCCAAAGCCAACCACTGTGTTATTTGATGCTGTTGTTCCTGGCATTATAAACAACCAAAATAAATACCTTCTGATTTTTGTTCATTCTTGATCTTTAGTGTCTTGGAACTGATAGATCATAAAATAACTTTAGATTATGACAAAGTCATATTTCTGGGTCATTTTCCATTGAGGCTATTGCACTATTTACAAAGTGCTATCCTGCCTCTCTTCCTTATTCAATTTTGTTCATGATTGTTCTAGTCTAAGTTCATTTCTATATTTTTGTTTATATTACATTATAATCTACTGAAGAATAGGGGCCATTTTATGTATCTATGAGTCTGTTTCTGTTTTGTTTATTTTTTTAGATTCTACATGTAAGTGAAATTATATGGCATTAGTCTCTCTCTTTCTGACTTATTTCATTTAGTATAATACACTCTAAGTTTATTTATATTGTCTCAAATGTTAAGATTTAAATTTTATTTTCTTTATTGATTTTTAGAGAGAGAGAGAGAAATAGAAACATCGATGAGAGAGAACATCAATTGGCTGCCTCCTGTATGCCCCCCGCTGGGGTTGGGCCCACAACCTGGGCATGTGTCCTAACCAGAAATCGAACTGTCGACCTATGGTGCATGGGTCGATGCTCAACCACTGAGCCACACTGGCCGGACTCAAATGTTAAGATTTTATTCTTTTTAATGGCCAAGTTATATTCTGTTGTATATATACCATCTTTTCAAAAATTTCGGACTCATCCAACATAGCTGCCAAGTAAGCCTTTTAACATGTAAGTTTATTTCTAGAAACCAATATACAAATTAAGTATTTGCATTTGGGGTAATGTCAAATAATTCCTTTGCTTAGTACAGAAAGGACCTCATATCTGACATGTCTCTTTCTCTGGACTAATTTCCCACCTTTATAGTATCCTTAAAAATATAATAATAATAAAGCTGTTACCCTGTTTGTGTCTTTCCATACAAGTTTTCCTCTGTCAAATATTTTTCCTTGTCTTTTACCCCCAATTTTTCTTGTCTTTTCTGTTTTTCAAAATACATTCTTTAAGTTTTAGCAGAAACATCACTTATTTCTAAAACCTTTATCCAACCAAATGCATAACTTGGATTTCTCTGTCTGTGGTGACTATACCATTTATATGTTTACATCATGCATGTTATCTTATTATATTTTTTGGCAGCTTCAACATTTTATTATTTTTTTCTATTCCAATTAAATTGTTTTTAGTTACAGTTTACATTCAATATTATTTTGTATTTGTTTCGAGTGTACAGCACAGTGTACCAAACCTTCTTTATTCAATCATCTATTGATGGATACTCAGGTTGCATACATATGTTGGCTACTGTAAATAATGCTGCAGTGAAAATAGGGATACATATATTTTTTCAAATTACTATTTTGTATTTCTTCAGATACATACTCAGAAGTGGAATTGATAGGTTTTAGGAACTTCCATGCTATTTTCCATACTGGCTGCACCAATTTGCAATCATAACAATGGCGCAAAAGGTTCCTGTTTCTCCACATCCTCACCAATGCTTGGTGTTTGTTGGGTTATTGATGATAGCCATTCTGTCAGGTGTGAGGTAATATCTCATTGTGTTTTAATTTACATTTCCCTGCTAATGAGTGATGTTGAGCAACTTTTCATTTCTATTGGCCATTTGTATGTATTCTTTGGAGAAATTTCTATTCATATCCTCTGTCCATTTTTTAACTTTATTTTTATTGTTGACATATCAAAGGGGTCCCCATTTCCCCCTTTTTTGCCAACCTTCACACAGCCTTTGCCTTCTGCTTCCCTCTAGCCATCACCACACTGTTGTCTGTGACTATGTGTTATACACATATGTTATTTGGCTAATCTCTTCACCTTCTTACATCAAGTCTCCTCTCTGACAGATGTCAGTCTATTCCATGTTTCCATGCCTCTTTTTCTATTTTGTTCATTAGAGTCCACATATAAGTCAGATCATATAGTATTTGTCTTTCTCTGGCTTATTTCACTTAGCATAATAGTTTCCAGGTGCATCTATGCTGTCGCAAAAGGTAAGAGTTCCTTCTTTTTTACTACCCAGTAGTTTTCCATTGTGTAAATGTACCACTTCCTTTTTAATTAAAGCTATTTTTTATTGTTGAAAGTATTATAGATGTCCCACTTTTTGTCCCATTGACCCTCTCCTTCCTACTCCCATCCCCCTCCTGCTTTCCCAAACCTAATATCTGTGTCCATTGGTTATGCATATATACATACATATAAGTTCTTTGGTTTATCTCTTCCCACCCCTCCCACTCATCATCCCTCTGAGGTTTGTTAGTCTGTTCCCTACTTCCATTACTCTGAATCTATTTTGGTCAACAGCTTATTTTGTTCATTATGTTCCACAAAGAAGTGAGATCGTGTGGTACTTGCTTTTCTCTAACTGGCTCATTTCCCTTAGCACAATACTCTCCAGGCCCCTCAATGTCATCTCAAAGGATAAGAGATATTTATTTCATACAACTGTATAGTAAGTATTCCATTGTGTAAATGTACCACAGTTTTTTTATCCACTCATCTACTGATGGGCACTTGGGCTGTTTTTAGATCTTGGCTATTGTAAATAACGCTGCTATGAACATAGGGTGCATATATTCTTTCAAATTGATGTTTTGGGATTATTAGGAAATATTCCCAGAAGTGGGATCACTGGGTCAAAAGGAAGCTCATGTTTACTTTTTTGAGGAAACTCCATACCATTTTCCATAGTGGCTATACCAGTTTGCATTCCCACCAACAGTTCACTAGGGTACGCTTTTTTCCCACATCCTTGCCAGCACTTGTTTGTTGATTTATTGATGACAGCCATTCTGACAGGTATGAGGTGATATCTCATTGTGGTTTTAATTTGCATCTCTTTGATGATTAATGATGTTGAACATTTTTTTCATATGTCTATTGGTCATCTGTATTTCCTCTTTGAAGAAGTGTCTATACAAATCATTTGCCCATTTTTTAATTGGATTGTTTGTGTTCCTGTTGTTGAGTTGTGTAAGTTCTTTACATATTTTTTAAATCAACCTCTTATCAAATGTATTATTGGCAAATATATTCTCCCATGCAGTGGGTTTCATTTTAATTTTCCTGGTGGTTTCTTTTGCTGTGCAGAATATTTTTAGTTTGATGTTGCTCCATTTGCTTATTTTATCCTTTGTTTCCCTTACCCAAGGAGATACATTGGCAAAAACATTGCTACTAGAGATGTCTGAGATTATATTGCCTATCTTTTCTTGTAGGATTTTTATTGTTTCACAACTTACATTTAAGTCTTTTGTCCATTTTGAGTTTATTTTTATGTATGGCGTAAGTTGGTGGTCTAGTTTCATTTTTATGTTTACATATACCTGTCCAATTTTCCCAACACTATTTATTGAAGAGACTGTCTTTACTTCGTTGTATGCTCTTACCTCCTTCTTCAAATGTTAATTAACCATAATGGCCTGGGTGGATTTCTGGGTCTCTGTTCTGTTTCATTGATCTATATGACTGTTCTTAAGCCAGTGTCATGCTGTTCCGATTACTCTGGCCTTCTAGTATAGTTTAGTATCAGGTATTGTGATAACACCAACTTTGTTCTTCTTTCTCAAGATTGCTGTGGGTATTTGGGGTCTTATTTGGTTCCATATAAGTTTTTGGAATATTTGTTCTAGATCCGTGAAATATGCCATTGGTATTGTAGTAGAATTTGCATTGAATCTATAGATTGCTTTGGATAGTATGAAATTTAATGATGTTGATTCTTCCTATCCATGAGCACAGTATATGCTTCCATTTATTTGTATCTTCTTCAATTTATTTCTTCACTGTCTTAGAATATTTTCAGTATAGGTGTTTTACCTCCTTGGTTAAATGTATTCCTAGGTATTTTTTTTAATGCAATGGTAAATGAGATTGTTTTCTTAATTTATCTTTCTCATAGTTTGTTATTGGTGTATATAAATGCAACCAATTTCTGAATATTTATTTTGTATCATTTTACTTTGCTGAATTCATTTATTAGTACTAGTAAATTTGGTGGAAACATTATGGCTATCTCTATGTCTGATCATATCATCTGTAAATAATGACAGTTTTACTTCTCCCTTTCTAATTTGGATACCTTTTTTTTAATTATTATTTTATGGCTATGGCTAGGACTTCTAGTACTATGCTGAATAAGAGTGGTGAAAGTAGACATCATTGTCTTGTAAGGAAAACACTTTTTGCTTTTCGCCATTGAGTATGATGTTAGCTTTAGGTTTGTCATATAAGGAGACATTTGCTATCTCTTTCTCTCCATATATTTGTATATGCATGCATCACACACACACACACACACACACACACAAAGACTCATAGCCAGACAGCTCCTATTAACTCAATAAAAAGAGATGGACGATCCAACAGAAATCAATAAAAAAGTTGAAAAGGCAGGTCAAAACAAGATGATAACCAAATAATAAAGTAAACAAATGTAAAAATTCTCAACATGCTAAATCTGGATAGAAATCAAAATACAACAATAATTAGATACCACTATACATATTCCACAATGATTCAAATTAAAACCAATGACAATACAAAGTGTTAACAAATATGTGGAATAACTAAAACTGTCAGCACTGCTGCTCTGAAGGCGAATTGGTACAATTACATTTGAAAACTCTGGCAGTATCTACCAAAGCCAAATGTACTTATATCCTATGACTTCAGCAATTTCAATTTCATTCCAACATGTATACTCAACATATATTTATACATATGTTTACTGAAACAAATGAATAAGAATGCTCATCATAGCATCCACAGACTAGAAAAAGCCCAAATGTTCATAAATAGTGAAATGGCTCAATAAAGTGTGATGTTATTAAAACAGTAAACTACCCAGCAATAAAAATTAATGAACTAGTGTCACAGGCAGCGACACCAATAAATCTCACAAACATAAATTTAATGGAAAGAAATCACACACTAAAAAGAATATACTGTATAATTCCAAATCAGACAAAACCAGTCAAAAATAAGATAGGAAGTATTGAGGTGGCCGTGGTGGTGGCCAAATCCTGGAGCGACATCACACGACTGCAGCTGATAGTGGTTTACTGAGTTGGACATGGATAACTATAGAAATGATAGAAGAAACCACAGCCCTGGCCAGTGTGGCTCAGTTGCACCAAATGGTCACTGGTTCCATTCCCAGCCAGGGCATATGGTTTCAATCCCCAGTTAGAGTGCGTGCGGCAGGCAACCAATCTATGTTTCTCTCTCACATCGATGTTTCTCTCTCCTTATCCCTTCCTCTCTCTAAAAAAACCAATAAAACCATATTTAAAAAAAGAAAATGCACTGACTAGGTGCATGGTGCTTGTTACTATTTCAGTGCTACTGAAATATTATCTCAGTTCTACTTTCACTGACGGGAGTGTTGCCTTAGGATCAGAAAAAAAAAAAACACATAAAAACTAAAAATTAAAGACAGAAACAGTCTATGCTAGTCAATAAATCCTCGAAAATATTTTGCCACAGATATAGAAAATGAAGAAAACAAGAGTATTAGTGCTGCTGTTGCACTTGGTTCTGGATAAATTCCATGATCTAACTGACAACTTCCTCTCCCCTCACGCTGAAATGCTTTTGCTGGAATTTTCATGACAACAGCCACAGATGTTGCAGATGACATGGTGATAAGTGTTTCTACAGAAACAAAATGTATTAATGTCAAATACATGAGTGATTGTGGCATTGTATTAAATGACTGCCATGCAGAAGTACTATCTCAAAGAGACTTAGATTTCTTTATATACAACTTGAGCTTTACTTAAATAACAAAGATGGTAAGAAAGATCCATCTTTTAGAAATTGGAGCAAGAAGGATTTAAACTGAAAGACAATGTTTAGTTTCATCTGTATATCAGCATTTCTCCCTGTAGAGATTCCATAATTTTTTTCACCACATGAACCAATAGTGGAAGAGCCATCAGATTTGTTCAGTAGCAAGTATTTTTAGAGTGTGGTTATGTAATCTCTTTCAGATAACTTCATTTTGCAATGTTTGAGTACTTCAGAACAAAAACAACACGTGGAAGCTACACTGTGGCTCTCACAGGAAAGACAGAGGCATTCTAAAAGGATTAAAAAAACAGTATTCTGGGCTTCTCAGGCCTTCTCCCCAAGTGAATACTTCCGCAAGATTAATATTTTTGAGAAGTTGAAAATCTTGTTATTCATAGAAGACATCAGAGCTTCTATGTGGCAACTCTGCATTTTTCTTTAACTCATACATATGTATTTAGGCCCTGTGTCAGTGGCAGATACTCGTAGATATCGTGAAAATTATGTAAGCATTAGCTTTCTGAGATTAATTTTAGGCTGAAGCTTGCTGAATGTTCATCCTTTCGTAAAGCCACTCATGATATATTCTCACAATGATAAGTTACCATTCACAGAGCAAACCCCTTTATGAGTGCTGCCAGGATCTACCAGGGGCTTCTTGGAGGCAGTGTCTAGGCTTACTCTTGGGAGGTTGTGACAGATATAACTGAAATATACCCATGACAAGTGTATATGATGTTTCAGTGGTGTCTTGCACCTACCCCTTATGCCCTTTATTACTTTTCTTTTGAAATTTTAGTGGCTAATGGTGAAGTGGACAAGAGCTTTTGAATTCAAGCGTCCTAACTTCTGAGCATACCCTTATTTAAAAGGAAACAGTTAAGGTATTCTTTTATCATTTAAAAACTATTGTTTTAGCCCTGGCCGGTTTGGCTCAGCGGTTAGAGCGTCAGCCTGCGGTACAGAGAGACCCGGGTTCGGTTCCCGCTAAGGGCATGTACCTCGGTTGCAGTTTGTCCCCGGCCCTGGTTGGTCGTGCGGGTGGCAGCCACTCGATGTGTCCCTTTCATGTCGATGTTTCTCTCTCTCTCTCTCTCCTTCCCACTCTATCTGAACAAAAAATGAAAAAATGTCCTCAGGTGAGGATAAAAATAAATAAATAAATAAAATAAAATAAAAAAATAAAAACTATTGTTTTACTTACTTTTTAAAAGCTGAACACTAAAACTATGATCCTTAACTATGCACAGGGTCCCTGTGCACTCTGCCTTGTTTTGTAGTGCTTAGTTACTAGCACAACTTTAACTTGAGAAAAAAAGTGTGGATTTTTATTTGAAAGTATGTGTATTAGAGCACATAAATTAAGCAGGAATTAGGGAGACAGGAGTTGTCTCAGATCAAATTTGATGGTTCCCTAATCTTAGCCCTTATTTTTAAAGAAAAAAAATAGAAAGACTCTGATAAACTTAATGGTCAGTAAGTTGAAACTGTAGCATCAATGTCCACTGAACTTTCACTGGTAGATAAAATAAAATCTAAGTATTTTGTTGTGGGAAAAAGTTAGTATAGAAGCTACATTTGGGGTAGAAGGGAGGGTAGTGACTAGGAGAGGCACCAGAGAGACTTCTCAGGGTATTGGCAGTGTTCTATCTTCTGATCTGAGAGGTAGTTACAGGATGATTTTACTATGCGAAAATTACCAAGCTGCACAATTATGATATGCGTTCTTTTCTGTGTGCATATCATTTTTTTCAATTAACCAAATTTACTTGAAAATAGTAATACTTAAACATTAAAACAATTATTTCCACCATTTTCTTTCCCCAAATCAGTCTAATCTACTCATAAATATTTATAGAAATTGAACAAATATTCTAAGCATTCTTCCAATGCTAAAGGCAAAAATGAGGACTCGTGCAATATCGAAACACAAAAAATTCACAAATTAATACATTCCTTTTCACTTTTGAGTAGATTCAGCTTTTCAGTTTAAGAGATTTATTTCAACAAAGAAGCTTCAGAGTCATCAAGAGCCTGTCTGTCCCTTTCAGTTGTCATCGTACAATTGCAAAGTTAAATACTGTGACTGAACTTCATTAAGCAATTCTTAGTATTGGCAACAATACAGGCTTGGGCTGGAATGTAGTTTACAGTTTTTGAATACTTTCTCGGATGTCCTCCAACTCCTTTCTGGTATCTCTGACACAAACTTCCTCCACAAAATGAAACCAAGGAACTTGAACAATACTGTGCTTTACTTTCAGATAGAAACAAAAGAATCTGTTGGATTTCCCATCCATGTTCACTCAGGAAATCTCCTTCTGGCTAACCTTTGTGTGCATATCTTGCTGCCTGCCATATAGATACTGTGCCTTTGTATCTTCTCTCTTTATTCTCCTGAACCATAAAGCACCCTGAAATTAACCTGTGTCACATGGACTCAGCAAGGTAGAAGCAAATGGGGGACTCCTGGTGGATTTCTTTTTGTGTTTCTTGCTAACATCTGCGACAAAAGAAACAAGAAAAGTATAAGCCCTTAAAAATAAATATTCTCTTTGGAGAAGTGTCTATTCAGGTACAGTGCCCATTTTTAAATTAGATTGTTTGTCTTCCTTTTGTTTAGTTGTACGAGTACCTTATATATTTTAGAAATTAACCCCTTATCCAATGTATCATTGGCAAATATGTTCTCTCATACCATGGGTTCCCTTTTCATTTTGATGTTGGTTTCTTTTGCTATGCAGAAGGTTTTTAGTTTGATGTAGCCACATTTGTTTTTTCCTTTCTTTTTCTTGCCTTAGGTGATGTATCAGTGAAGATTCTGCTATGCAAGATGTCTGGATTTTTCTGCCTATGTTTTCTTCTAGGATTTTTATGATTTCACAACTTATATTTACTTCTTTTACCCATTTTTAGTTTATTCTTATGTATGGTGTAAGTTGGTGGTCTAGTTTCATTATTTTGTATGGACCTGAATGGACATTTCTCCAAAGAGAACATACAAATGGCCAAGTGACATATGAAAAAATGCTCAATGTCACTAATCATCAGAGAGATACAAATGAAAATGACATGAGGTATCACCTCACACCTGCCAGAATGGCTACCATCAATAAATCAACAACAAGTGCTGGAGAGCATGTGGAGAAAAAGAAACCCTAGTACATTGTTGGTGGGAATGCAGACTAGTGCAGCAACTGTGAAAACAGTGTGGAGTTTCCTTAAAAAATAGAACTGCCATTTGACCCAGTGTTTCCACTACTCAGAATATATTCTAAGAATCTTGAAACACCAATCAGAAAGAATATATGCACCTCTATGTTCACAGCAACGTTATTTACAATAGCTAAGATCTGGAAACAGTCCAAATGCCCATTGGCAGATGAATGGATAAAAAAGCAGTGGTACACTTACACAATGGAATACTATGCAGCTGTAAAAAAAAAAAAAAAAAAAAAAAAGGATGTATTACCCTTTAAGACAAAAATAGAGGGACCTGGAGAGTATTATGCTAAGTGAAATAAACCAGTCATAGAAAGACAAATATCACTTGATCTCACTTATATGTGGAATCTAATGATCAATAAACTGATAAATGAAATAGAACCAGAGGCATTGAAACATGGAACAGACTGACAAATCTCAGAGGGAAAGGGAGGGGAGGGAAGAGATTAACCAAAGAATTTATATGCATATATGCATTGCCCATGGACACAGACAATAGGGTGGTGAAGGCCTGGGGTGGAGTGGGAACTGGATGGTGAGGGCAAGGGGAAAAAGGGGGGACATCTGTAATACTCTTAACAATGAAGATTTATAAAAATAAGAAATAAATACACTCACATTTTTTGGTCCTATATGAAGAGTGTGTGTTTGTTTAATTAGGAAAGTCTGTGCTTAGGATTTCAGCATGCCACAGAATACTCGATAACCGCACTTCGATTAAAAAAGAAATTTGTTGAGTTAAATATATGACTAAAAAATAGCTACAGTCAACTGTAATACATTAAATATCTCAAAGTCTTTCCTCAATCTTGAACATTTGAAAATGGGGATTTGAGTGATTTGTTGAGGATAGGGAGGTTGCATGGTTAAAGGTAAGGACAATTTGGGGCACAGGACTGGTAAGTTATAAAACGCTTCCTTTATTGCTGCATCTTTCTATCTCTGATGTCAGATGATTCTTCATTTAAGAAATGTGCATTGAATGCTTATATATACTAGGCCTTGTCCTAGGTAATGAGGCACTGTGAATACAGCAATAAACAATATAGGCAAAAATACTTGACAGTATGAAGCTTCTTTTCTACTGGGTAAATAGAAAACCAGATGCAGACAATAATAAATGAGTGAATATATAAAATAAATAGCATGTCAGATAGGTGATAAATACTACGGAGAAAAAAATAGGGCAAGAATGTTAAGGAGTGCCAAGGGATCTATTTCAAATAGTGTGGCCATGGAAAGCATTACTAAAAAATAACATTTGAGCAGACACCTAAAAGAAGTGAAGGAGAAAGCTATGGAACTATCTGTCAGTAGGGAGGTATCTAGTTGGGAGAGCTTTCTAGTCTGAGAGAGCAGTAAACACAGAAGTCCTAAAGTGGAGCTCACTTGGACTATTTAAGGAACAGCAAGGGAGACAGTGAAACTGGAAGGAAAGTAGATTATTTTGCTAGGGCTACTTTTAAAAAGTACCATAAAGCAAATGGCTTAAAGCAATTTATCCTATCATAGCTCTGGAAGCTAGAAGTCCAATATCATGGTGTCAGCAGTGCCATGTTCCCTGCAGAGGCTTTAGGAGAGCATCTATTTCTGGCTCTCCCAGCTTCTTGTGACAATCTGCATTTCGCCAACCTCTGCCTCCGTATTCATGTCTCCTTCTCCTCTTTGTGATATTTCCATATGTCTCTCTCTCTGCTTCTCCCTTATAAGGACCCCTATGATTATATTGGACTCATTTGGATAATCCAGGATAAGCTCTTCTTCTCAGGATCCTTAACTTAATCACATCTGTTGCCATAGAATTCACATGCCCCAGTGATTTGACATGGATATCTTTAGGGGTGGACATTTTTCAACTCACCACTTAAGGAAAAGAGTGAAAGATTAGGAATGAGGTCAAAGACACAGCTAGCTAGTAGGCCACCACAATCCCTTGAGCTATTTCTCTGAAAAAAATGGGAAGCCCATTGACCGTATCCAACTTATTCTATATTTAGTACTGCTTAGGAAAACACTTTCAGAGTAATATCTCTATAATTGTGATAAGGTTGGATCCTTTCTTGATCATGGATGGATCTCATCAATCCACATTGTGAAGAGGGAACTGTTCCTCACTCACACTGAAGACTTAGTGATGTTTTAAAACCAGAAAACAAGTTCAGATACAAAACCTCCCTGTGGCTCCTCAGCATGACCAGCTCTTACAGTTTTCACAAAAAAATTAAAGACATTACAATTAGTAGCAAGAAAGGTAAGTGAGCCTAAAAAAGAGACAGACAAAAAAAGAGTAGGAGAAGTGCGCACTGTAGAGAGCACCCATAATGAGATAAAATCTGACCTTACTCTCTCTGCCTCTACTCCATCACCTTCATCTCTGTCCACATTGATATATCTACAATGGACCTGGATTTCTGTCTGATCACAAAAATCCTTACCAACCAACTTAAGAAATGTAAGCTTCACCCCAAGGACAATAGGAAACCACTCTATAACTAAGACTGTGTGATCTAGTTTTTATTCCAGAAACATCGCCAAGGCCATAGTGTTAGTGGTGGGTTGGAGAGATGTGCAAGTGCATAGAAGGAAACCAGTGTTGCAGTATTCCAGGCAAGGGATGAGGAGAACCTGCACTACATAGTGGCAGATACTGCTACAGAGTGAGGTTCAGACAATAAAAGGAATTTTACATCACTCTCATAGAAAATAGTGTTGTAGGAAACAGTATTATAGCAAAACAGTTTCACGCTATGATATACATTATAAAGGATGGGTCATATGGGTCGGTCCATGTTTTCACATATAAAATCATTATTCCTGAAAAATGGAAGTATTGATACATCAGGGTTCATGTGCATCAATGTTTCTAGGAAGAAAACTGTGCCATATGTACCAGCATGGACTACTGAAGAAAAATCTGTGAATAGCTAAGTATATAAATTTCAGGCTATGTTCACGGTCTACCTCTCCTTAGATTACTTGTACTCTTTTACTTTGATATTTAAGTCCAGATGCACTAGAACATTTTAAAATAACTACATCATTTTCTCTCCAAACAAACCTGGAGAGAGGAAAAAAAAAAAAGACCACTGAAGAAATTGATAGAGTGACCATAATCACCAACTTTCCAGGACAGTCCTGGTTTACAACAGTTTAAGTGGCATAATTATTAACAGTCATTAATAACACATCTTTTCAAAGTTAAAAGTGGCCCAATTCAGATGAACACTTATTTAATCACTCCTGATGATCAAGACACAGGAAAACAACAACAACAACAACAACAACAACAACAACAACAACAACAAAAACCCAACCGTCTCAAACCTAAAGGAGGCAGTTTACAGTTTCATGGCTATAACAGAGCATTAAAAATTTTATGGATATCAAATTGTCTCCTGATGGTGCTATGACCCAGATTAGAGAAAACTTCCATGATTTCACAGAGAAAAAATACAGATGAATACAATTAGTGTGTCTATTTTAATGTCCCAAAGTACTACTAATTTTGTTCATATTTAGTGATGAAATGATTTGGATGAAGCATAGGCTTAGGTCTGAAATGAGAGCCAGTGTGATAAGCATTAGGAGAAAGTCAGTACTAATATACAAAGACCATCTGTTTCAAGAGGTATGAAAAGAGAGTGGATTCAAAATAGGATCCAGCTATCATTAATGGCATATTCCCATCAGAGAGTAATATAAGAACAAGTAGCCACAATTCTATAAAACATACATTCCCATAAATGGGAACAGCTACATAATTTGTGGAACCCAGTCCTAAATGAAAATACAGGGCACTTTGTTCACAAATTACTAAAATTTTAAAATGGCAACAGCAACACATTGAACATAGTATGTAACTATCCTGAAGATTGTGCCCTCTGCAACTATATAAATACCCACAAAATTGGCCCTCTTCAGAACATGCTTGCTTGGTCCAGATCACACTAGATTTTCCTTCAGAACACCTCCCTATTTCCACACCACAACTCTACTACCCCCACTTCCAAGAGTTACTATGATGTATAATAAAAATAAAAACTGATATCTTTGTGTCACTACATAACATTTTCACATATTTTGTAGTTGGTTTGGGCTGCTATAAAAAATACCATAGGCTGGGTGGCCTAAACAACAAACATTTATTTCTTACTGTTTTAGAGGCTGAAATTCTCAGAAAAGGGTGCCAGAATAGCTGGGTTCTTCGTGAGGTTCCTCCTCCAGGTTTATAAATAGTTGCTTTCTTGCTGTATTATCACATGGGGAAGAGAGGGCAAGCTTTGAGCTCTTCATCCTTTTATAAGGGCACCAATCCCATCGTGGGGGTTCCATTCCTATGACCTCATCCAAACCCAATTACCTCCCAAAGGCACCATACCCAAGTACCGTCACTCAGGGATTAAGGCTTCAACATATGATTTCAGGGAAAGAGATACAAACATGCTACCTCACTATGCTTCAAACTGGGTTACCTGGAAATGTCTCGGAGACCATTGAGAGCAATGAGAGAAAAAACAATTAAGTGGGCTCCAAATCCCTACTTTAATTTGTTTTATTGTGTGAGTTTTTATGTAAGCTCACCTGTTGGGAAAAACAAAAGGCTCTACTCCAAAACAAAGTTTGTTTGTTTTTTAATCCTCACCTAAGAATATTTTTCCATTGATTTTTAGATAAAGTGGAAGGGAAAATGAGAGAGAGAGAGAGAAACATCAATGTAGAGACCCTGACCAGGACCAGGGATCAAAACTGCAACCCAGGTACGTGCCCTTGACTGGAATCAAACCCCTGGCCCTTCTGTCCAAAGGCCGACACTCTAACCACTAAGCCAAACTGGCCAGGGTTCCAAAAGGAAGTTTGAAAACCACTGCATAATTTGGTTTCAGATAAGCAAGGCAAATTGTATCCTTCCTAATTCATAGGAGAGAAGAATAGATGAACATGTATTAAATGCCTATTATATTCTTGGTATAGTGTGAAGTGCTTTTACAAGTTATAGCGTGTAATTCCTACAACTCCACAAGGTATGTGTAATTATTAAAATTTCATAAATGAGGACACTGAGAGAAAGATAAATTAACAGATATATCCAGCCATTAGGTGGCAAAATTGAAATTTGAACCCTGGCACATTTTTTCTTTATAACATCATCCAAGTTCCCCATTCAAGTAAGCCTATCATCTGCTTCCCTAGCAGACACTTGGCCCCATAATTTACTGGGTAAATTTTGGTCAGATTATTTGCCACCAGCCCATCTCTGTACCTCAGGGAGCCAATGGAAAGCTGGGAAGATATTGAGTGGAGAAACTAGAAGCCAGGAGTCCAGTAGCCCAGTCTTTCTGCCTTTGAGTCCAGATGTAAGCCATGGGCAGGAAGGCCTGAATGCTAACCCTGAAGATGTTGCATTTTTTGTCCTTTGAGCGCTGGACACTGCATCATCTCAGAGGATTGTAATAACTTCCAACAAACACTTCTGAAAATGCAATTTTCGGCATCAAAGACTCTTAACACGTTTTAGAGATATAGTGTCAAATTAGTTCTATATAATGGCTATAATGTCTATTAGATGAATGAATCCTGAGGAGTCTCTCATAATGAATACTATGTATTCTATACTGTAATATTGCTGAACACTCCATAGTTGCTTTGAAAAAAAATAGCATGTAAACAGTAGACAAGATGCAGTTATTGTAACAAACAGCTGTGATCTAGCAAGATCAAAGGCAATATTTTGCAAGTCAACAAGAACAAAGAAATTGATTACTCTGACAGCAGAGGCTGTACTAAAGCTGGTGGTTTTCAAATAAATAGTATAATCAGACCTCCCACTGCTAGTATGCACATTTTTCTCACACAGAATAGAGATAAATTGTTTTTCTGAAACTTCCTTAGATTAAATAGTCAGGATTAAATTGTAATTAATGTGATCTTATCTTGAGAGTGAAAGCATCAGTATTTTTTATGTAGTCACTCGTATATGTTACAGGATGCAATTGCAACTGGTCCAGAGAGCCCAGTCATGGTGTTTCTTGTATCTTCTAATTTCATAAATATAAAAGAATTGTACCCTTTCCATTCTCTCTTTTCAAATGAATAAATGTGGGGATGAAAGCACAGCTTCCTTCCCATTTAGTGCCAACAACTGCACTTCTCACTTTTTAAGTTTGCTTCTTAGGAATTCTAGTTTCAATAAGTGCTTGGGCACCATGCCTTTTTACTGAAATAAAAGCTGTAATTTTTACCAGAAGTGCAACCTTAAAGCTGAATTTAATATAGTTGGGAGGCAACATAGAAGCATTTAATATACTATATTATCCTATACAAATTATAGTTGCTAGACAATAATTGTGTCTTCTGCTCATAGACAACTTTTATATATAGACTATTTGAAAATTGAAAGAGTTGATTTCTTGTTAAGCAGACAGTCTATGGCAAGGTAAATGGAATCAGAAATTTTAAAGGTCTGCACTTCAAATGACAATGAAAATTGAATTTTTTGTTTAATATTAGCAAAACTCCTGTAGAGGATGCCAAACTGTACTAACTTGGCTAGCTCAATGGTGTTGGAAAGGAGGAAAATTATCTTAAATGCCCCCATCTCCTGACCTCTCCCTGAATATGGCCCTCATGTCAGTTCCAAGGAATTAGCCTTATTTTCTTCATCTGGCAATTGGGCTCAACTCCTGGGTTACAGTACTCTTGAAAATTAGGTAAAATCATGATGCAAAGTGTCTAACACTTTATAAATAGTAGCTCCTGTTGTTGTTGTTATTATTATTGAAAAGAAGGAAAAGTAAATGTCATGGTTCAACAAGCAACAGTATTAGTGTCAGGCATGTTTCCATAACAGCAAAACAGAAAAGACATGGTATCAGAACTACAAAGAAGCCAGAAAATTAAAGACCAATTCTCAACATACTGATTGAGCAGCTGTGGAACTCTGACTTTCTGAAAACAGCATCCTGTAGCACTATTCTATTATGATAACAGAGGCTCACAAATTCTCCTTTAACATTTGAAAATCAATATATTATAAGTTGATAAATATATTCATATCACCATCCCTTTTATTTCCTGTAGTACACATTAACAGGTCTTTATCCCATTTCTCTTTCTTTAATGGGGAACTTCACCTTCTTTCATGACACTCTTATTTTGCTTCTTGACATGTAAATGTTTTAACTGAAAGCAAAGTACAATTTCCAACATTAAACATTTCTAAATTACAGGTTGTGTGAAACTTGGGTCGCTATTTAAAAAAAACATGAACTTCAGAACCAAAGAGAAATAGTAAAAAAACAACAGGAGTCGGTAACACAGATGACAAACTGGAGGTGACATTAGGATCTACATTTTAATTATATTTTCTTGAATAAATTATCTTTCCCACTAAATCTCCATAACTCTGTACTCAGGTTTTTATGCTGTGACTCTGCCTAGCATTCCTCAGAACACAACTCTTAAGATTAGAACCAAGACAGATCTGCCTTTTTATGGGAAGCTGTGCTGTCATTCTGGAAAATATAGCATAGATGAAGGGCACAGGGTGCTTTGCTAAACACTCTGTCCAATATTATCTTTTGCTTTTTTGCATGGTGTCCAATGTTTGTCATCAAAGACCAGGAGGCATTGGACTTGGACAAGAAAGTACAAGACTTGCTAAAACAAGTAGTGTTTTCTTCCCTCCCTCCTACTGCTGATTAGGGTCTGAGAAGAGAGAAGCAGCGCTGGTTGGTGAATGGCTTCCAAGGGAATTGACCTTTCTAAAACCTTAATCAGATCACATAACCCTCCTGCTTAAAACTCTCCAGTGGTTTCTCATGAACCTGGAATGAAATTCAGTCTTTACAATGACAGCTATGGCACCCTTATTATCTGGCTACTGCAGACCTCTTGAAACCCATCTTCTCTCATTATACCCCTTGCCCACGCTGCTCCCATTCTATTGTCATTTTTCCTATTTCTCTGAGTTCAAACTCATTCCCACCTTAGGGCATTTGCACTAGATGATCACTCTCTCTGGAAGGCTCTTTTCCCAGAACTTTGCATGACTAATTCATTATTTATGTATACTCCTATGCCATTAAGTCAGAGATAACTTGCCTGACTAGAAATGAACTAGCCCTGTCAGACTACAATATCATGCCATTGATTTGCTTTCTGGCTGGTATTTATTACATTGTGACATTTTTTGTTTATATATTGTCCTTTCCTTGTAGAATGTAAACTTTGTGAGATTAAGGACTTTACTTGTCCTTTTTACTAC